>FR997794.1:1158583-6100908 GCA_905475355.2 Clostera curtula | reverse complement strand
TAGAGATACGGTTACTACAAACCTCCTAATCTACTGCGAAAGGGTCCTAGAGGTTAGTAGTGAACGAATTTTCGATTGTAGTAAACGATTTTTTATAAAAAAGTGACCATCTTCGAAAACACTCGTTTTGGCGACGTTTACGTGAAATAACTCTTGTTACAAAAGAGATACGGTTACTACAAACCTCCTAATCGACTGAGAAAGGGTCCTAGAGGTTAGTAGTGAACGAATTTTCGATTGTAGTAAACAACTTTTTATAAAAAAAGTGACCATCTTAAAAAACACTCGTTTCGGCGTCGTTTACGTGATATAACTCTTGTTACAAAGGAGATACGGTTACAACAAACCTTCTAATCGACTGAGAAAGGGTCCTAGAGGTTAGTAGTGAACGAATTTTCGATTGTAGTAAACAACTTTTTATAAAAAAAGTGACCATCTTAAAAAACACTCGTTTCGGCGTCGTTTACGTGAAATAACTCTAGTTTGAATAGAGATACGGTTACTACAAACCTCCTAATCTACTGAGAAAGGGTCCTAGAGGTTAGTAGTGAACCAATTTTCGATTGTAGTAAACGATTTTTTATAAAAAAGTGACCATCTTAGAAAACACTCGTTTTGGCGAGGTTTACGTGAAATAACTCTAGTTTGCATAGAGATACGGTTACTACAAACCTCCTAATCTACTGAGAAAGGGTCCTAGAGGTTAGTAGTGAACGAATTTTCGATTGTAGTAAACAACTTTTTATAAAAAAGTGACCATCTTAAAAAACACTCGTTTCGGCGTCGTTTACGTGAAATAACTCTTGTTACAAAGGAGATACGGTTACTACAAACCTTCTAATCGACTGAGAAAGGGTCCTAGAGGTTAGTAGTGAACGAATTTTCGATTGTAGTAAACAACTTTTTATAAAAAAGTGACCATCTTAGAAAACACTCGTTTTGGCGAGGTTTACGTGAAATAACTCTTGTTACAAAGGAGATACGGTTACTACAAACCTCCTAATCTACTGAGAAAGGGTCCTAGAGGTTAGTAGTGAACGAATTTTCGATTGTAGTAAACAACTTTTTATAAAAAAGTGACCATCTTAGAAAACTCTCGTTTTGGCGACGTTTACGTGAAATAACTCTTGTTACAAAGGAGATACGGTTACTACAAACCTCCTAATCGACTGAGAAAGGGTCCTAGAGGTTAGTAGTGAACGTATTTTCGATTGCAGTAAACGACTTTTTATAAAAAAGTGACTATCTTAAGAAACACTCCTTTCGGCGTCGTTTACGTGATATAACTCTTGTTAGAAAACGAGTGTTTTCTAAGATGGTCACTTTTTTATAAAAAGTCGTTTACTACAATCGAAAATTCGTTCACTACTAACCTCTAGGACCCTTTCGCAGTAGATTAGGAGGTTTGTAGTAACCGTATCTCTATGCAAACTAGAGTTATTTCACGTAAACCTCGCCAAAACGAGTGTTTTCTAAGATGGTCACTTTTTTATAAAAAATCGTTTACTACAATCGAAAATTCGTTCACTACTAACCTCTAGGACCCTTTCTCAGTCGATTAGGAGGTTTGTAGTAACCGTATCTCTATTCAAACTAGAGTTATTTCACGTAAACGACGCCAAAACGAGTGTTTTCGAAGATGGTCACTTTTTTATAAAAAATCGTTTACTACAATCGAAAATTGGTTCACTACTAACCTCTAGGACCCTTTCTCAGTCGATTAGGAGGTTTGTAGTAACCGTATCTCTTTTGTAACAAGAGTTATTTCACGTAAACGTCGCCAAAACGAGTGTTTTCTAAGATGGTAATTTTTTTATAAAAAGTTGTTTACTTCAATCGAAAATTCGTTCACTACTAACCTCTAGGACCCTTTCTCAGTCGATTAGGAGGTTTGTAGTAACCGTATCTCTTTTGTAACAAGAGTTATTTCACGTAAACGTCGCCAAAACGAGTGTTTTCTAAGATGGTCACTTTTTTATAAAAAGTTGTTTACTACAATCGAAAATTCGTTCACTACTAACCTCTAGGACCCTTTCTCAGTCGATTAGGAGGTTTGTAGTAACCGTATCTCTATTCAAACTAGAGTTATTTCACGTAAACGACGCCAAAACGAGTGTTTTCGAAGATGGTCACTTTTTTATAAAAAATCGTTTACTACAATCGAAAATTGGTTCACTACTAACCTCTAGGACCCTTTCTCAGTCGATTAGGAGGTTTGTAGTAACCGTATCTCTTTTGTAACAAGAGTTATTTCACGTAAACGTCGCCAAAACGAGTGTTTTCTAAGATGGTAATTTTTTTATAAAAAGTTGTTTACTTCAATCGAAAATTCGTTCACTACTAACCTCTAGGACCCTTTCTCAGTCGATTAGGAGGTTTGTAGTAACCGTATCTCTTTTGTAACAAGAGTTATTTCACGTAAACGTCGCCAAAACGAGTGTTTTCTAAGATGGTCACTTTTTTATAAAAAATCGTTTACTACAATCGAAAATTCGTTCACTACTAACCTCTAGGACCCTTTCGCAGTAGATTAGGAGGTTTGTAAGTAACCGTATCTCTATTCAAACTAGAGTTATTTCACGTAAACGACGCCAAAACGAGTGTTTTCGAAGATGGTCACTTTTTTATAAAAAATCGTTTACTACAATCGAAAATTCGTTCACTACTAACCTCTAGGACCCTTTCGCAGTAGATTAGGAGGTTTGTAGTAACCGTATCTCTATGAAAACTAGAGTTATTTCACGTAAACCTCGCCAAAACGAGTGTTTTCTAAGATGGTCACTTTTTTATAAAAAATCGTTTACTACAATCGAAAATTGGTTCACTACTAACCTCTAGGACCCTTTCTCATTCGATAAGGAGGTTTGTAGTAACCGTATCTCTTTTCAAACTAGAGTTATTTCACGTAAACGACGCCGAAACGAGTGTTTTTTAAGATGGCCACGTTTTTATAAAAAGTTGTTTACTACAATCGAAAATTCGTTCACTACTAACCTCTAGGACCCTTTCTCAGTCGATTAGGAGGTTTGTAGTAACCGTATCTCCTTTGTAACAAGAGTTATTTCACGTAAACGACGCCGAAACGAGTGTTTTTTAAGATGGTCACTTTTTTTATAAAAAGTCTTTTACTACAATCGAAAATTCGTTCACTACTAACCTCTAGGACCCTTTCTCAGTCGATTAGGAGGTTTGTAGTAACCGTATCTCTATTCAAACTAGAGTTATTTCACGTAAACGACGCCAAAACGAGTGTTTTCGAAGATGGTCACTTTTTTATAAAAAATCGTTTACTACAATCGAAAATTGGTTCACTACTAACCTCTAGGACCCTTTCTCAGTCGATTAGAAGGTTTGTAGTAACCGTATCTCTATGCAAACTAGAGTTATTTCACGTAAACGACGCCGAAACGAGTGTTTTTTAAGATGGCCACGTTTTTATAAAAAGTTGTTTACTACAATCGAAAATTCGTTCACTACTAACCTCTAGGACCCTTTCTCAGTCGATTAGGAGGTTTGTAGTAACCGTATCTCCTTTGTAACAAGAGTTATTTCACGTAAACGACGCCGAAACGAGTGTTTTCTAAGATGGTAATTTTTTTATAAAAAGTTGTTTACTTCAATCGAAAATTCGTTCACTACTAACCTCTAGGACCCTTTCTCAGTAGATTAGGAGGTTTGTAGTAACCGTATCTCTATTCAAACTAGAGTTATTTCACGTAAACGACGCCAAAACGAGTGTTTTTTAAGATGGTCACTTTTTTTATAAAAAGTCTTTTACTACAATCGAAAATTCGTTCACTACTAACCTCTAGGACCCTTTCTCAGTCGATTAGGAGGTTTGTAGTAACCGTATCTCTTTTGTAACAAGAGTTATTTCACGTAAACGTCGCCAAAACGAGTGTTTTATAAGATGGTCACTTTTTAAAAAAAAGTTGTTTACTACAATCGAAAATTCGTTCACTACTAACCTCTAGGACCCTTTCGCAGTAGATTAGGAGGTTTGTAGTAACCGTATCTCTTTTGTAACAAGAGTTATTTCACGTAAACGTCGCCAAAACGAGTGTTTTCTAAGATGGTCACTTTTTTATAAAAAGTCGTTTACTACAATCGAAAATTCGTTCACTACTAACCTCTAGGACCCTTTCTCAGTCGATTAGGAGGTTCGTAGTAACCGTATCTCTTTTGTAACAAGAGTTATTTCACGTAAACGTCGCCAAAACGAGTGTTTTCTAAGATGGTCACTTCTTTTATAAAAAGTCTTTTACTACAATCGAAAATTCGTTCACTACTAACCTCTAGGACCCTTTCTGAGTCGATTAGGAGGTTTGTAGTAACCGTATCTCTTTTGTAACAAGAGTTATTTCACGTAAACGTCGCCAAAACGAGTGTTTTCTAAGATGGTAATTTTTTTATAAAAAGTTGTTTACTTCAATCGAAAATTCGTTCACTACTAACCTCTAGGACCCTTTCTCAGTAGATTAGGAGGTTTGTAGTAACCGTATCTCTATTCAAACTAGAGTTATTTCACGTAAACGACGCCAAAACGAGTGTTTTCTAAGATGGTCACTTTTTTATAAAAAGTCGTTTACTACAATCGAAAATTCGTTCACTACTAACCTCTAGGACCCTTTCTCAGTCGATTAGGAGGTTCGTAGTAACCGTATCTCTTTTGTAACAAGAGTTATTTCACGTAAACGTCGCCAAAACGAGTGTTTTCTAAGATGGTCACTTTTTTTATAAAAAGTTGTTTACTACAATCGAAAATTCGTTCACTACTAACCTCTAGGACCCTTTCGCAGTAGATTAGGAGGTTTGTAGTAACCGTATCTCTATGCAAACTAGAGTTATTTCACGTAAACCTCGCCAAAACGAGTGTTTTCTAAGATGGTCACTTTTTTATAAAAAGTCGTTTACTACAATCGAAAATTCGTTCACTACTAACGTCTAGGACCCTTTCTCAGTCGATTAGAAGGTTTGTAGTAACCGTAACTCTTTTCAAACTAGAGTTATATCACGTAACCGACGCCGAAACGAGTGTTTTTTAAGATGGTCACTTTTTTTATAAAAAGTTGTTTACTACAATCGAAAATTCGTTCACTACTAACCTCTAGGACCCTTTCGCAGTAGATTAGGAGGTTTGTAGTAACCGTATCTCTATGCAAACTAGAGTTATTTCACGTAAACCTCGCCAAAACGAGTGTTTTCTAAGATGGTCACTTTTTTATAAAAAGTCGTTTACTACAATCGAAAATTCGTTCACTACTAACGTCTAGGACCCTTTCTCAGTCGATTAGAAGGTTTGTAGTAACCGTATCTCTATTCAAACTAGAGTTATTTCACGTAAACGACGCCGAAGCGAGTGTTTTTTAAGATGGTCACTTTTTTATAAAAAGTTGTTTACTACAATCGAAAATTCGTTCACTACTAACCTCTAGGACCCTTTTTCAGTCGATGAGGAGGTTTGTAGTAACCGTATCTCCTTTGTAACAAGAGTTATTTCACGTAAACGTCGCCAAAACGAGAGTTTTCTAAGATGGTCACTTTTTATAAAAAGTTGTTTACTACAATCGAAAATTCGTTCACTACTAACCTTTAGGACCCTTTCTCAGTCGATTAGAAGGTTTGTAGTAACCGTATCTCCTTTGTAACAAGAGTTATTTCACGTAAACGACGCCGAAACGAGTGTTTTTTAAGATGGTCACTTTTTTTATAAAAAGTTGTTTACTACAATCGAAAATTCGTTCACTACTAACCTCTAGGACCCTTTCTCAGTCGATTAGAAGGTTTGTAGTAACCGTATCTCCTTTGTAACAAGAGTTATATCACGTAAACGACGCCGAAACGAGTGTTTTTAAGATGGTCACTTTTTTTATAAAAAGTCTTTTACTACAATCGAAAATTCGTTCACTACTAACCTCTAGGACCCTTTCTCAGTCGATTAGGAGGTTTGTAGTAACCGTATCTCTTTTGTAACAAGAGTTATTTCACGTAAACGTCGCCAAAACGAGTGTTTTCTAAGATGGTCACTTTTTTATAAAAAGTTGTTTACTACAATCGAAAATTCGTTCACTACTAGCCTCTAGGACCCTTTCGCAGTAGATTAGGAGGTTTGTAGTAACCGTATCTCTATGCAAACTAGAGTTATTTCACGTAAACGACGCCGAAGCGAGTGTTTTTTTAAGATGGTCACTTTTTTTATAAAAAGTTGTTTACTACAATCGAAAATTCGTTCACTACTAACCTCTAGGACCCTTTCTTAGTCGACTAGGATGTTTGTAGTAACCGTATCTCTTTTCAAACTAGAGTTATCTCACGTAAACGTCGCCGAAACGAGTGTTTTCTAAGATGGTCACTTTTTTTATAAAAAGTCGTATACAACAATCGAAAATTCGTTCACTACTAACCTCTAGGACCCTTTCTCAGTCGATTAGGAGGTTTGTAGTAACCGTATCTCTTTTGTAACAAGAGTTATTTCACGTAAACGTCGCCAAAACGAGTGTTTTATAAGATGGTCACTTTTTAAAAAAAAGTTGTTTACTACAATCGAAAATTCGTTCACTACTAACCTCTAGGACCCTTTCTCAGTCGATTAGGAGGTTTGTAGTAACCGTATCGCCTTTGTAACAAGAGTTATTTCACGTAAACGTCGCCAAAACGAGTGTTTTCTAAGATGCTCACTTTTTTATAAAAAGTTGTTTACTACAATCGAAAATTCGTTCACTACTAACCTCTAGGACCCTTTCGCAGTAGATTAGGAGGTTTGTAGTAACCGTATCTCTATTCAAATTAGAGTTATTTCACGTAAACGACGCCGAAACGAGTGTTTTTTAAGATGGTCACATTTTTTATAAAAAGTTGTTTACTACAATCGAAAATTCGTTCACTACTTATCTCTAGGACCCTTTCTCAGTCGATTAGGAGGTTTGTAGTAACCGTATCTCTTTTGTAACAAGAGTTATTTCACGTAAACGTTGCCAAAACGAGTGTTTTCTAAGATGGTCACTTTTTTTATAAAAAGTTGTTTACTACAATCGAAAATTCGTTCACTACTAACCTCTAGGACCCTTTCGCAGTAGATTAGGAGGTTTGTAGTAACCGTATCTCTATTCAAACTAGAGTTATTTCACGTAAACGACGCCGAAACGAGTGTTTTTTAAGATGGTCACTTTTTTATAAAAAGTTGTTTACTACAATCGAAAATTCGTTCACTACTAACCTCTAGGACCCTTTCTCAGTCGATTAGAAGGTTTGTAGTAACCGTATCTCTTTTGTAACAAGAGTTATTTCACGTAAACGTCGCCAAAACGAGTGTTTTCTAAGATGGTCAATTTTTTATAAAAAGTTGTTTACTACAATCGAAAATTCGTTCACTACTAACCTCTAGGACCCTTTCGCAGTAGATTAGGAGGTTTGTAGTAACCGTATCTCCTTTGTAACAAGAGTTATTTCACGTAAACGTCGCCAAAACGAGTGTTTTCTAAGATGGTCACTTTTTTATAAAAAGTTGTTTACTACAATCGAAAATTCGTTCACTACTAACCTCTAGGACCCTTTCGCAGTAGATTAGGAGGTTTGTAGTAACCGTATCTCCTTTGTAACAAGAGTTATTTCACGTAAACGTCGCCAAAACGAGTGTTTTCTAAGATGGTCACTTTTTTATAAAAAGTTGTTTACTACAATCGAAAATTCGTTCACTACTAACCTCTAGGACCCTTTCACAGTCGATTAGGAGGTTTGTAGTAACCGTATCGCCTTTGTAACAAGAGTTATTTCACGTAAACGTCGCCAAAACGAGTGTTTTCTAAGATGCTCACTTTTTTATAAAAAGTTGTTTACTACAATCGAAAATTCGTTCACTACTAACCTCTAGGACCCTTTCGCAGTAGATTAGGAGGTTTGTAGTAACCGTATCTCTATTCAAATTAGAGTTATTTCACGTAAACGACGCCGAAACGAGTGTTTTTTAAGATGGTCACATTTTTTATAAAAAGTTGTTTACTACAATCGAAAATTCGTTCACTACTTACCTCTAGGACCCTTTCTCAGTCGATTAGGAGGTTTGTAGTAACCGTATCTCTATTCAAACTAGAGTTATTTCACGTAAACGACGCCGAAACGAGTGCTTCTTAAGATAGTCACTTTTTTAATAAAATACGTTTACTACAAACGAAAATTCGTCCACTACTAACCTCTGGGAACCTTTCTTAGAGGTTTTGGACGTTCATTATAATCGATTTTACCTTGGAAACCGATTTTTCGTTACCGAGATCGTGATGATATAATACGCTCAAATGAAAATATTTTTTCATATTTTTTCTGTTTTACTACAAACAAAAAAAAGTTTACTACAATCCACTACATACGATTAATAATATAAATAGTAAAAAAAAATTTGATTTTTTCAATTTCGGGAGATGGAATTTTTTTAACATTTTTTATTTTTTTTTTGGAATTACTACAAACGAAAATATTTTTACTACTATCTACTACTTACCCAAATCTATCTAAAAAACACAAAAAAACATAATTTTGGAAAAGTCGGGTGCCAAGTTCACATAGCCGCAACTGCTGAGTTTCTTGCCAGCTCTTCACTGTAGAGCTTTATTCCGAAAGGGTGGTAGACGGTAAAACATCAATTTAATATTTTATTTTAATCTTTGTCTTGTCCATAGAACTCTAATGAGCCCACTTGATTAAATGAGATTTTTCTCACAATTACTTAAAATTTATCTGGATAAATAATAAACATATCTTTGATTAAGATATGCACATAATCCATTTTTAGAAGCTTACAGTGGTGTACAGAAAAAGAATGGATAAATATCTATCTACTAGATGAACACTCACCTTTGACCCATATTCCCTGCATTGCCATGGAAAAATATCAAGGTGGGTTTATGATTGCTGTTCACAGCTTGTTTTATTAGAAACATATGTATTTTGAATCCATCTTTGTTACATATCTTGATGCTTTCATAAGGTAACTTGTAGTTGCTAGGTTGCAGAACAAAGACTCTAGAGTCAGGTGGATCATTTGGGTAGTATAATAGTAAATCTTGGGCACCATACAAAATTCCTGTGAAAAACATTTAAAAAGAGGTAATATGCAATGCCTGTCATCGGGAGGCGGGTTAATGTCATAACCACTATGCTTGGTAGACAAGTGGGCTATCACAGTATCAGGTCATCAATGTTTAACAGAATGTTGCTGATGTCCAATGTCTTTTGTCCCTTCTACAACATCCATTGGGAGATATGGGTGGTAGTTTTAGACCAAAAATAGAAGATCAAATAGTTTGTCACATAGTTAACCCTGGCTAGCAAGGGTCATAGAGCATATTCTTCATTGGGGAGCGCAATCTTGTGGCCCAAGCCCAGTGGGCAGTCTAGCAATGCCATTGGTTTTAGTGGGCAGATGGGAATTGGTTATTTCCATGCCACAGAGCCACCACTATGGCCAGGTGCCGAATACTAGTTAGTCCCAAATAAATTACCCTTCATTTTTAATTTTTGGTTGTTTTGCATCATTATAATATACTAAGATTTAGGAACTCAATATCTTTAAAACTAATAGCCTACTTATGTGTATTATATTTAATGTAAAGTTTCTTCAAAATACATTCAGTTGTTTGAGTGTGAAAGAGTAACAAACATACATCCATACATTCATACAAACTTTCGCGACAATAATATTATGTAGTAGTTCTTGTTTGGCAAATAAAGGCCTTGACATTGAATATTATGTAGTAAGTATATGATTATTACCTGAAGATGATAAACTGTAACCAGCCCAAGCATGCACCTCTATCAAAACTTTTCTTCAATAGCTTGTGCAATAGGCATACCTTTCAGAAATATTATTAGCCTATCAGAATAAAGTTTTAACTAAGTTTTGGCAGTTAAATATGGCTTTAGAAAAAGTTATTTAATCTAGTCCTATCAATTATTATAAAGGGACGATAAAAAAAATACTAGGAATATTTACTTACCTGATATGCCTAAGATGAAAACGATGAATGCTGTGATAAATCCGTAAAACCAAAACAATAAAACACTGGAAAATAAAGTGAACGTGGACACAACCCACAATCTGTATAAAATAATCCTAAGAATGTGATACATTATAAATGTACATAATCAGCGTATTTGAGACTTATATACGTAATTTTATGAGATTACTTTCTTTGATAAATTTTCTAATGTGTTCCACGGTTACATTACAACTGTTTAAATATTTTTTACGTTATTATGCTAAAAGAAATGTGTAATCAAATAAAAATTAAAAACATTACCACTGACAGACTGACAGTATGAGTGACTGACAGACAGTCACAGCACACTCACAGTCACTACAGTCCATGGAGGTAGGAAATACTCTACAGTCGGTCAGTATGAAAGTCAGCCTACGTCATGGAGGTAGGAAATACTCAGTGGCCTACGTGTTTTATCTATGGTCACAGTGCCAGTCCTACATAACTCCCACCTAATAAAATTCGTCTACCCGGTCCTAACTTACTGGAGGGCGTCGCTGCGATCGCCCCAGGTTTACCATTTTATGAAATAACTGGCTGCTCCCCGCTGTGTCACCCGCGTGGTGATTGAATTTATTTTTTTGAAAACAAAATAGCTATTACTTTAAAACCTTACTCGATATATATGAACTATCCAAATCAAAGATAATTTGAAATCGGACCAGTAGTTCCTGAGATTAGCGCGTTCAAACAAACAAACTCTGAAGTTTTTAAAACACAAAATACACTTCCCATCAGAAAAGTCAAAACACTTCCCTTTAAATTATTTGTCCTAATTTAACAATACCTATTAGTTTTCATTCCATGAAAAAAAAACACATGATTGTATGTATAGATAAAAGGTAAGCGAAAATTCTAAATTAAAAATTGTAATTAAATTTGTATATCAAATGAATTGAGAATTGAAAATGTTTTGAGATGGAGCACATTTCACCTTTGAAAACCAAAAAATTACTCCAATGCCTCAAGGGAAGGTTGTAATTTGTGTACAGACAGACGGAACTAGTACACATAATAGTCGCAATTTATTCGCCGTAATTCATTTAGCTGTACACGACCGACACGTCCGTCGCGTCGCCCTCTAGTAGTTAGCTGTAGTTAGTAGGTACCCATTTTGTATATTACTGTGAATTCATACAATTGTACCTAGGTACTAAGAGTCTTTGGCAATTTTGTGTATTTTAATTTGCATAAAAGTTTTCACAAATAATTCTACTACAAAAATTAATATAAACACTTATTTGTTGGCATACTCTGTATTTCATTTAGCAGTAGGCGTTACATCACCATCTAGAAGCGGTTTTGTTTGTACGTTTGTTTGTACATTAAGTACTTTTAATTATCATACCACTACGTAAAACATTCTCAAATTAATGACACAAGCATATGTTTCTCCCAAAGGGTATAGGTAGTTCGTACTCAATTAACATGGTTTTTTTTGTTATAATATTGAGCCTTAGCTATTCCAGGTATGACCTGGAATAGCTAAGGCTCAATATTTTGTTTTTGGATAACTGTTATTTTGTTTTTGGATTGTACTGATGAAGCCACCTTTCATCCATGTTTATAAATCGAGATATGAACTGCTTAGGACCTTGCTGTAATAGTTCAAAAGAAGTTTGAGAAATGTTCAGCCTTATTTCTCTGTCTGTCTGTGGCTCCGTAGCTCGCGAACGGATGAAGCGATTTCAATATAGTTTTTTTTGTATAAAAGGTGAGTTACGGGCAAGTGTTCTTATACATGTTTGATGAAAATCGGTTGAGCCGTTTACAAGTTATGAAGGGTGAAAGTGAGGAAGATTAACCGCATGTCTGCAATTATAATCGAGTGGAGTCTCAAATGAAAGCGCATCACGTGCACATTACAAAATAATAGGTTCCATGAAAATCGGTTGAGCCCTGAAAAAACTCTGGGGGTAAAAGGGTGAAAATTACCAAATATCTGCAAATATATGTGTTGGGGAGAAAATAAGGATGCAACAAGAATCTATGTATTAACAACTTAACAAAATCTACATTAAAATAAGTGTGTACCTACCTATAAAAAGTGTAAATAAAAAATAAATTAAAAATTTAAAAAGGACCAGGGGTCAGATAATAAATAAGTAGGAGCGGTTTTTTTTTTAATCTAAGCGTTCGTGTATTATCTTAAACAATACACACTCCCAATTGAAACCGGCTATAAAACGTAGGTACTGTGACACGATGATCTGATCTACTAAAATATCTTTTTAACTCCAATTCCTTTCTTCGTTATCTTTACTACCATTGATGAATTGCCCTCACCAACGTGGATTTGTAGAATACACTGAAGCATCGTCATAATTTCAGCCAAAAGACGTTCACTGCTGGACATAGGGCTGGATGACCCAAGGATTTCCAGGAAGGCCGGTCCTGAGCCGCCCGCATCCGTCGCTTTCCGGTGACCTTAACCAGGACGTCGCGGTCGGTCCACCGTGTGCGCGGCCAGCCTACCAGAACTGCGCTTTTCGGAACACGGTCGCCACTCAAGCACTTTTCTGCCCGTCCGTCCTGCGAGATAAGTGATCTGCCCATTGCCACTTGAGTTTAGCAATCCAGTGGGCTATGTATGTAACTCTGGTAGAGCAATTGCACCTAAAAATTAACGCGCGCATGACTTCCCATTCTCCACGACTGCAAACATTTGATAATTATTTTTTAGTATATTAAATATGTAGTAACTGAACTACTAAATATTAAACATGCCAGTTACATTAATGATCGTGGAAATTGCATCGCCATAGAGAAATACTCAACTTTGAATATCGAATGATTAATGACTTTTACATTATTTTTCGGCAGTGAGGTTGCAGCATTTATATTATGTAGCATATTCAGTGTCGTTACTGTTGTTCATGTATTTTTTAAAATAGTGTATAAATCTTAACAGCTATAAGTTGAAGAAGTGTTAAAATGGCAAACACAGATTTTAGGAAGGACGTGGCTATGCCTGTGCGACCTCGCAGTGTTTATACAGCACACTCGTATAATCAGGTCAGTTATGATTTGTTAACAACCTTTTTTATTATTTATTATATGTTTAAGACAAATAAGGTACAAATATACATAGATCATCTGGACTAGATTTTTAGTAAATCTTTTTAGACTATTTATGGCTGCTATAATTAATACCTACATCACTTTGATTTAACAAAACTAAAGTATTTCGAAGATTATTGTAGACGCTAAATGGGACCTGTCGTCCGATATTGACTCTGGAATGATCGGGACTAAAATTGGGACATAGTCGTTGCCAGGACACTGAAACAAATATCAATTTGATATCAATCGGACATGACATGTATGCCCATTAGACAGGTATTGTAAAAATCTGTACTGCCGGATATCGTCAGTCTGGGTCCATTCATCATCATCATCATTTCAACCAAAAGACGTCCAGTGCTGAACATAGGCCTCCCCAGGTTTCCACAAAGGCGGAGTCCATTACCGTAATTTAATGTTTTTATTATGATGTTCTTTTACAATACGTGATTCAGATACAGATTGAATTTTTTATTATTACTTTATCAAAAATAAAATGTGTCAATCTTTAATCTCAGTATTGAAAATCGTTTTACATGTTCTCAAGTCAATTGCCATATTTTGTGATAAGTCTGTCGTTTGTGACGTATCATGAATTGCCATAGAGTTATAACAGCAATCGCCGTATCTTAGAGAACTCTAATGTAATCCATTTTATTTTCGTATTTATTTTTTATTTTTTGGAGGCACCCATCCCATGAGGTCGATAGTTTGTGGTTTAGGTATAAATAAGTATCTACAGTATTATGAAAAGATAAAGTAAATAGACTGCGAATAAAATAAGGCAACCCGATCTACAGAAACAGCGAGCAGCTTGAGAGTAAAAACCAGACATTGAGCTGCATACCTGCTACAGATAGGGTCAGCGCCGATGGACGAAGTGGCGGCGAAGAGACTAAATTCAGTAACAATTTAAATTCAACCTAAAACGATTCAGAATACATCTGTATTTAGAATAGGCTCGCCACGCGTCGCTCGCCTCATTGTATTTCGTTGTACCAAATACGGTTGTATTTTGAAGCGTTTTAGGTTGAAATTAAATTGTTACTGAAATAGCGTCTTCGCCGCCACCCCGCTGGTGGGCGCTGACCCTTACAGTCCTGTAATTGAGGTCTCTGAAATATAATAGTAGTACAAGGACTTTTCTTTGTTTCTGTACGTGAGAGTCCTGGTCCTATTGTAGTCACGTAAAATTGGTCATTAACGTTTGTCATCACGACTGCTCATCAGGAGGAGTCAAATCTTTCCGCCTTTCAAGACTACAGCAAGTTTTTGGAAGGCGGTCTAGGGCAGGCAGAGTTGGTAGGGGCTACTGGATGGCAACCACCGTGGCGTGCGCCGTTGCAACGCAAGGCTCCTTTCTATCCGGGAGACGATATCTACCATGCCGACACTTGGCGGGAGCTCGAGGTTTGTATGCTCATCATCCCCAAGCAATGAAATCAACCTGATCGATCATCTACTAACTGCAACGTGATGAATGCTAAAAAATACTAAATCTAAAAGGCCTGTCTTGCTGGATTATTTTTATGTCTACATGTTCCCCGATCCAGGATCGGGTAAAAGGCAGGGGAGATTTTTGTACTTGGACAAAGCCTCGGATATTTTATGAATTATGGTAGTTAGTGGTGTGTAGTTTCGTAGACACATATTACCTGTATCTTATCGGTACCTGTGTGTATCGTGGACACATATTTGCAGATGACCGATGTGGTAGGTGGCGCGGGCTACAACGCATCGGTGACCCCGCACGGAACAGTGTGCCTACGCCTCAGAGATCGTGTTAAGTAAGTTTTACAAGTACAGTCTAAAAGAAGGTAGGTACATAAGTATGTATTAGGATAAAATTGTAACTGGCCAATATTCGTACATCGAAGATTAAATTTATTTAATCGAAGGTATATTAAAATTTAGACTACTTCTTTACCGGCCCGGCCCTCCTATAATTAATTCCTTAATTTTCGTTTTAAATATTGTTTGTTTTGTCTTGATAATCTCGTATTTTGTTGTAGCTAGTTTTATGAGTGGTATTGTTTATAAATGGGACTGTTATACTTATTCCTTGATAGTCTACAATAATTACCTGTATTAATAGACTGGTCATCTTCAACCACGACTGCCTTGGGCAAGTGTCTTTCTGTAACCCAGAGGCACTTGCTCTGAGTCTGGGGTGTCATTTAATAGTTGTCAATTTCGATTTGTATTTGTTTTTTAACGATGAAGGTACGGCAGTGTAATACTTTTTATTATTAATTTTCTCGACTCCGAATGACGTTTCACGCTCACTTGGCTGTAAGTTTCGGATCTGACGCGCACTATATCTACTAAAGCGAAATAACTCCCTGGTTAACATAGGGTAGATATGACCATCGATGGTGCCGTGAGGGTGACCAATGCCAAGAACAATATCATTTTGGCGCTGTCTCGTTCGGGTGCAGCAGCTGCACTTATTCATCCCAATGGCCGGGTCTACCACTACGGGTCGCGTGTTGAAATCCAAGCCCGACACCAGCAAGGCAATAACAAGTGAGTTATGCACACAGAAATTTTTATCGAAAAACTAAGTTGAAGTGTATGTTTGTGACTACGTATCAAAAATCAAAATGATCCAGAGTGGCACAGTAGGTTAATTTCCCTCCATGAAGTTGGATGAGGTCTGACTTGGAGTAGTAGGTTATTTATTGGTTGAAGTTTTAGTTAGGAAAACGTAGGCCCCGTAAAAATGTCACCGTGTTTGTGTGTTTAAACGTATGGAGGCACATACTGGGTTAGCACTTGCAAAGTTTTAAACATTTATACATGATCCATTATTGTTCAGGTTGTAGAGATACTACTCAGCCCATAGCTGGCCCACTGATGAGTCGGGCCTCCTCCAGTTAGATGGAGGGTAATTATCCTACTGTGCCATGTTGGCCAGGCGGGCTGTTACAGGGTTTCACACAATTTTTCCTTCTCTTGCGGCTAGGTTATCTGCCTTTTTTGTCCGCACGACACCCGCATGATGGAATAGGGTGGTGACGCTATGTATTCTAAAAAATGTTCTGTGAAACTGTGAATATCAGCTTTAAACTATCCAAATCAATAATAAATTGGTCAATTATATTATTAGAGCTTTGGCGAAAATATGCTTGTTTTAGTGAGTTTTGTACCTACATAGGGCCCCCGTGCATTTAGGCGGCCAGTCGCGCGGCCTGGCCGCATAATGCGCGGATTGGTCGCGACGGCCAATAGGCCGCGTATGTGACGCGATGTTTTTCGTTGGCCGCGCGGCCTGGCCGCGTAATGCGCGCAGCCATATACTCGTACATCGTAGAAGAATTAGTTGGCCGCAGCGACTTGGCCGCAAATTGCGCGGAGGCCCTTATACCTAATGAGGGTCGTGCAACTAAATAAAACGACAAGGCAGGTAACCTAGTCGTAAGAAGAAGAAAACTCAATACTAAATCTGTGCCAACCCGTCTGGCCAGTGTGGCACATTAGGTTAATTTCCCTACCTGTAATTGGAGGAGGCCCGGCTCAGCAATGGATCTTTTACGAGCTAAGATGTTGATGATCATGGGTATTATGTCCGTTTGAGATGTGGCTCCAATGGACATACCGCTAAGATGCTTATCTAAAGAGAGCAAAGAAACTGTAACATTTTACTTGTTGGGGAGCTATAAAATGTCAAAAGGTAGCGACCAGATCGACAATATGATTTCTTGGAACGTTTTTTGTGAGTACTGTAACCGGCTGAGCGAAGAGCATGTCTCTTCGCTCTCATTCAATTTATTGTACAGAATGCAGAGCGGTGTCATTTTTGTGTGCTTTCTAGGCATAATAAAGTCCTTGATTATTGTATAGAATATTTATTAAATACTAAACTCCAAACAAAGTGCAAGTGGACCTACGACGGACGTAAAATCGATGGAGCCGTTTTTAAGTCCATAATGTAGATAGATAAATATACAGGGTGGTCAAAAAGTCGTGGATCAAACGCAACCAGCGGTTAGATGGGGCCATCAGCAGCAAAAAATTGTTCTACGGGAGGTCCCTAAGGTCAACCCCTGCAGAGTTATAATTGATTTTGTGTTTTTATGAGAAATTGTCCTTTTTTTACTAAAACTTGATAAAATTCCACAAAATCTACATCCTGTATCTTTTTAAAACTTTTCAATAGATTGGTACTGATTAGCCCTTTCGTTAGACATGCTATTTATGGTAGTTTATTGGGTGTGTTAAAGATAACATTAAGTTTTCCGAAAGAAATAATTCTTAAATCAAAATTTGTTACTTACTTCGGACCCCACTGTGAAAAAAAAATACTCTACAGAAAAGTGCCACTGTATCACAATTTTTGGCGCATTTAATAGGGATTCTAAAAAGGTATTACACATGGCTATGCGTGGCTTCGATATCTTTCAAGGACGATCTTTCGTAGCAAGGCCAGAGTTAATTCATACATAAAACTCGGTTAGGCCTACTAACCTAACCTTACCTAAGCGTGATCGTTTTCCGGACTACAGGGTCTTTATCGTCGTTTCAGCCCATAAATGACCCACTACTGAGTCGGGCCTCCTCTAAGTTCATGTTGGGAGATTAGCCTACTGTACCACGCAGCCAAGACGGGTTGACACAGGGTTTGCTTCAAGTTTTCCTTCTGTTGCGGCTAGGTGATCTGCCTAATGCGTTCTTTTAGTAGCTTCTTAAGACACCCTCAATATGGTATGGGCTGGTGACACCACACGGAAAATTTATTAGAATTGTATTCTTTATGTGCGTACATAATTCGTACATGGAGGGAGTCTTACCGGGTCAGCAAACCCTGTGCCAACCCGTTTTGCCAGCGTGGCACAGTAGGCTAATGTCCTTCCCTGAATTGTGAGTAGGCCCGACACAGTAGTGGGTCATTTATGGGCGGAAACGAAAACGATAAAGAATAAACAATGTCACCAACCCATACCATATTATAGGTGTCGTAAGAGGCGACTAAAAGAACGCTTTAGGCAGATCACCTAGCCGCAACAGAAGGAAAACTTGAAGCAAACCCTGTGTCTACCCGTCTTGGCTGCGTGGTACAGTTGGCTAATCTCCCAACATGAACTTAGAGGAGGCCCGACTCAGTAGTGGGTCATTTATGGGCTGAAACGACGATAAAGACCCTGTAGTCCGGAAAACGATCACGATTAGGTAAGGTTAGGTTAGTAGGCCTAACCGAGTTTTATGTCTGAATTAACTCTGGCCTTGCTACGAAAGATCGTCCTTGAAAGATATCGAAGCCACACATAGCCATGTGTAATACCTTTTTAGAATCCCTATTAAATGCGCCAAAAATTGTGATACAGTGGCACTTTTCTGTAGAGTATTTTTTTTTCACAGTGGGGTCCGAATTAAGTAACAAATTTTGATTTAAGAATTATGTCTTTCGGAAAACTTAATGTTATCTTTAACACACCCAATAAACTACCATAAATAGCATGTCTAACGAAAGGGCTCATCAGTACCAATCTATTGAAAAGTTTTAAAAAGATACAGGGTGTAGATTTTGTGGAATTTTATCAAGTTTTAGTAAAAAAAGGACAATTTCTCATAAAAACACAAAATCAATTATAACTCTGCAGGGGTTGACCTTAGGGGCCTCCCGTAGAACAATTTTTTGCTGCTGATGGCCCCATGTAACCGCTGGTTTCGTTTGATCCACGACTTTTTGACCACCCTGTATATTTAAGGCTGTATTCACAGTAAGCAAACTGTTAGCAGCCTGTTAGCAACATTAATAAAGTGAAAATTCAGTCGGTCGACCGAAATAAGCGGATAACTCATAACAGTAGGTAAGCTTGCGACGCACGAAAATCTATCTGAGTTTGATACTAACTCAAATTTCAGTTCGCCACAAATTTGCGGCTCACTCAGTCGGCTGCTGTTTGCCTACTGTGGAAACAGTAGGAAGTAGGAAATAGTAACAGTAGGAAACAGCATAAATACACATCATACATTTGTTATGATTTGTCACAGCATACCTAAATGAAAAAAACTACCCTTCCGAATATAACTGAAATGGTCATCCAAGCGAGCAAGAACCCCAGTTTTGTGTTGAAATAAAATAAATATAAATTCTAGGTATGCAAAGATGTGGTACAAGGGTGTTTCGTTTACGGCGGAGCAATGCGCACTGGTTTACTTGGTGGACGCGGCCGGCACTCGCACCACCACCGACACTTTCCTCGACATGAGCCAGGATTTTACGCTCAACGTATTTTACAAGTACGTCCGTTGCCAGATTTGCATTCAGTATACCGACACAAAAAGTCGAAATAGGCATGATGATGAATCCCTAAGATTCACCCTGCATTTTCTTAGGGGGTCAACACTAACTTTCCAATCTAGGGTTATTTATTTATATAATACAGACTCAAGTGCGGGGTAACAAAAGTTTGACTAAACTTTGATTACAATTTGATGAAAATTAAAACTGTATTATTGGATTTTGGAAAATGACATATTGATCTACTTCCTTCAGTCATCTTTTTCGTCGCTCGCATGATAGTTATAATGGATTGGTAAAGTATTCCGAATCCGTCACCAAAGGGCATTTTAATTCAAAAGCAATTGAAATTTGAACCTGAAGAGAATTGGTGCCAAATAGTTAATCATAAGTATTTATTTGTTGAATGTTTCGTTGATTATCAATGCAACATTTTGGTATTCTGTTAAAATGACAATTGTTATTGTTTGGCATCGCATATGAATACCTACTACTTCATAAAATTGTTCCCTATTAGGTTCAACGTTAGTTTTCATCAAAATGGAGCTTGATATATTCAATTCAAATTCGCATACAAGCAGAATCAAATCAATTTTGAATCTGCTTCAATATTTCATTTTACACGTGTCCATCTAGAGCACTTGCTTGTTTATATGAATAATAAACATTCAACCTGCGCGAAAGTATCGTCATCAGAGCTCTAGCAGGTTGATCGGTGTTGGTAACGGAAGGAAGCCGATATTCCTTCAACATTATTTAAATGGTCTGCGGAATTCTAATACAAGTTCCATATGATGTGGTAAGCTTCGCCACTGTAATGTGGTATGAGTTTCATGCAATCCTTGCATTTCGGCGTAGTGAGTCCCGACACGGGCCTTCGTACGTGAACGAAGCGTTGTCATTGCTGCAAGCTGCGCAGTACTGGCTAACAGACGATGGCATAGACAACTGGATCATCAACAACGTACGCGTCAGCCAGACGGCCGACGGGCTGGTCAGGTAAGGCCTTTATTGCTTTTATCGTAGTTTGGCCGTAAATGGAACCGGTAAGCCAATTTAAAACTGGTACACGCAAGTACAGACCCCCGTTACTTGGTACGAAAGTAAACAAATATATGACATTTTGTAAAATGTCATGGGCCACGTCGACTGAAAGTTTTACTTATTACTCTGCTACTTATTTCGCTCCATTTAACGTTGACGCGCGTACAATGGATACCTGCAAGGAATATATTCACGGGTATAATGTTACGATAGAGAAATGTTGGGTGTCCACGTATGTGCCATGTCATTGCGTTAAAGCGCAGTGGACCGAGAAGAGAACGGTACACGCCGCTATTTTCTCAGCTATGAACCCTGTTTTAGCGTATATGCGGTCTATTCGCCTGTGTTGTTATATTTCTTGATTATTTGCAATAAGTTCTCGACACCACATCACTTATTAAAGAAACATTTGAAACGCCGTGCCTGAAATTTAATATAACATTTATGAAATTAGGCTTACTGTTTACTGTGTTACGTTTTGTATGGGCGCACTTTCATTTTACCGTACCCAATGGATTTCATAAAAAAAAGATCTTAAGATCCATATGCCAGGTTTATGGTAGGATTGGATTCGGAAGCGAATTTTCGATGAAACTTAAATATTACGTAAATATTTTGAAAAAGTTGCTCACTTCAGAAGTTTATGGCTCTAATCCAGGTGACTTAGGTTGTCATAAGTGCACTCGTTTCGGTTCTGCTTTGGTTAATTGTTTTGAACGGTGGGACAGAATCCATAGGTGTAGCCACAAGTACCAGTTGCGCACGAGCCCCAGCAACGGTTCAGCATCCATCACCAGCCCCTTCCTGCACTGCACCGCCTCGCTTGGACAGACGCAACACCTGTTTGTCAGGTCAGTAACGCAAGCATACTTAGACCAAGTTAAAATCGCTCATACTTGTGAGTTATAATCTCGATGGTAACATTGTCGAAAAATCTGAAACGCACCGCTAACTGGCCACTGGTCATTAAAAATCCAATAAGAGGCAGTAACATTATACTATTTACGGGAGTGCCGTTTGTGCTATACGTGGATATAAATTGGATGTATACTTGAACCATGAATTGCAAATGCATGGACATTTCATTTGGTTAAAGATTTTAATTACTAACGTCGTAGTCGTCGTACACAGTACCTTGATCTGCTTCTCACACAAAGCAGTGTCTATTATGTTTTATGTCACTAGACGCGGCGAGCGGCGGATGCATTTCGACGGAAACTCTTTCATCGTCCGCAACGCTGGGCACTCCGCCGGTTTCGACGACAAGAACCAATTGAAAGTGTACTGAGTCACGTCAAGCTTCCACTCCAATCAATAATTAAATAGTTTAATAGCGTATTGTTGCGATTATTGCCAAACGCTGTATCCTTCACTGGTCACATAATGTTGTACAGAAAAGAACCATTCTGTCCCTTCACGTGCTTCTTTCTAGTGCCTACATTTACTTGAATTCAATCTTTCTTATTATCTCATTTAGTTCTTGATTGTTACGAAACATAGGACAAGTCGCTTTGAAAGCTCACCGTAGGCAATATATTTATTTCACTTTCTAAGGTACCCCGATCTCAGTGTGTAAAGCTTTTGAAGTTTTTGAGAGAACTATTTGATTTTCTATTGCACCACCGCCTATATTTCAAAACTGCCTATTTATATGGTTGTGCTTTGACTAGCGACGGCCATGACATAGTGATTAAGATTACAGTTTCATGAATAAAGTGTTAGATCATCAAAATGCAACAACGTAAACTCTGCACACGCGTAGCATTTTGTATTACATATTTCTATAATCATTGTTAACAACAGTAGCGACAACAAGCAGTGTTATGTTCACCTGGTTTTGCTTCCCAATAGCCCTATAAACCACATGTTTGTATTGATCGTTTCTTGGAGATGTTTGTTCAACGATATGCAATTGACTTGCAAACAAGCTGTGAGTCAATTGTTTAATCAAGTCAATTATATATAATCAACTCTAAGGCCCGGTTTCCAACAAAGCGGAGAAGAGAGGAGACGAGAGATGTTTTGAATAACCAATCGGGTTTCGTTATTTCCACATGTCCTCTCCGATTATCTTCGGTGGAAATAAAACAAGGCAACCTGATTGGTTATTCAAAACACATCTCCTGCGTCTCTGCTTTGGTGGAAACCGGGCTTAAGAATATAATTATAATAATAAGGACCGCCCTTACGCATCTCAATTAGGAGACTGTGGTGCCACCAGTATTTTTATCGCTTTTTGAATATTGTTACATAAATGAAGATGTATCTAATGAAATCGATATGGCTAGTCGAGTTTAGTTTGGCAGTGCGATTCGTTAAGTTATTTTTATAAGTATTTTGGATACAGCGGCTTGTCCCTTTGGTTTCATTGTACATTAAAGTTCAAGTATTAAGATTTGAAGTAATAAAGCGATTTGTGCTTCACATAATGCCTTTTTAATCAATATCCTCTGTAACGTGACACATATCGGCCATTGATTGCCAGAAGTGACCGAACTGAGACGTGTGTGTGGCCATAATGTAATTTATTCAAAAGTTAGTCATCAGTTTCTTGCCATCATTCTGAGTAACTTATTCTGTTTTATGAAGCAACTTATAAGGTTATATTGCGTAAACATTTTAGCAGCGACATTCATTTGCAAAGTTTTTCAAAATAAAGGCCACTGGGAATTAGGCGAGTTTTGACACCCGGATATGAATGCAGAAAGATGAAAAAAAAGCTAAGAAACGTTTAAACAGGGTGTCCCAAAAATAGTGTTAAGCGTAAGTCCAGAGATAGAGCACCCTTGGGGTACCGAATCACCCCCGTGTATGTTTTGCGATTTTACATAGTTTTCATGTTATGATTTTTTTTCAGAATTTTAAATGTGCGACGTAACACCACTATTTTCATAATAGTGCTCACGAGGCTGATTATTTTATGCTTAAAAGTACAATTCAAGATGATAGATACAGTTAGAGAAAAAAAAAGAAAGTCTTCTACTTAAAAAAATGAAATTAAGATTTTAGGTCCAAAATTCCTTCCATCGTTACCATACGCATAATTTTATACTCATCAGAAAAGAGGTCTTTATTCCACTGGTAGTAAGACCAATTTTAAGGTGCGCTCTTTGATGGTCTGCAGTTAATTTCGGCCCATTTGCTGACTTGTTCGGTACCAGTCCACGTTCCTTCCACTTAATTGTAGAGCCACTTACAGCCACTCTACGTATAGCGTGAAGCTGTACGTAGAGAGGCAGCTGCTGCTGCAGTTGCAAATGGCGTCGATTTCGTAAAGAACTCGTTACAATAAATCGATAATCTCGCTCAGAAGTGACCCGATTCCTCCCAAATCCTGAATGGCGCGTGAACAAACCAGTCTCCCGATAGCGTTTATTGACTCTATGAACAGACGACAGGCTTAGATGCAATCTTTCAGCCACAACACGCTGACTAAGTCCAGAATCCAGCAACGCCACCACTGCTGCAGGGGAAGTATCAAGAGGTAATTTTTAGTTTTCAAAGGTGAAATTAACTCCAACTCCAAACACACATTTGTCTCAAACCATTGAATCATTACATTTACATATAAGATAAACAAATAGCATTCTAATTTTCAATTTAGAATTTTCGCTTAACACTGTAATGGCCAAATTGCCAGCTATACCTACAATCATGTGTCTTTTCATGGAATGAAAACTATTTTGTGTTAAATTAGGACAGAAACCATACAAGGGGAAGTGTTTCGATTTTTCTGATTAGAAGTGTACCCTATGCAAATTTCATTGACGGTACGAAGCTCGCCGGCTCAGGTAGTTGACCAATATAATTTGTACCTACTAAATGTTCTCCATGATTTTGGAGGAGGTCCGACTTAATGCATTTTTAAGTATGCTTTGCAAATCAGTCGAATTACAGCCACATCACCGAATATTTGTTATCTTAAATGAATTATTTTTTACCAAAGTACTAAACCTATTACCAATAGGTACCATTTGGATAAATAAATGGCCAAACTTGAAAACTTGTCAATATTATATAATCAGAAAAAGATATTGGGACAGAGCGATCACCAGCAGACAACGATCACAAACATGACATGAATATTGCACAATGCGTTGGGAATTTCCGTAATTTTATTCTGCCATAAACTGCATTGCAGCCTACCTATTTGAAGAAAGAATGATATTATTGCGATATTACAATTAAACAATTCAACAGCTGAGCTCTCAACATGCATAGAGTTCCATTAATAATGTGGAATGAAAAACTGATTTGATTGGCATATGTGCCTCGATCATGGACGTATAAAAAAAGGTAAAAAACGTATAAAAAACTTTTTTTATACGTCCATGGCCTCGATATATATTCCTGCAGCTATAAGGGTACGATCCAATGCTTGATTGCATTTAGGAATGGTTAGGGTTAGCAGTAGCGGAGTGGCTAGGTGCAAGAGAGCAGGCCGCAGGGTGCGTGCGGCGCACCGCGAGTATTGATCGCGTCGCGGTAGTGGCGCCGCGGGCGTCGCACGGCCCTCCTGCTCACGCCAGCTGTCAAAAGAGCGTGACGTAACCGCTAGGGCGGCGCTACAGTGCACACGGCATTCGCCAGCCGCTCGCTCAGTACGTCCGTGTGGAACTATCGTATCGCCGCGTCGACTAGCGGCTGCCCGCATCCGCTACGCAGATTCCGCGGCACAGGTGAGGTTGGGGTCGGCGGCGTGGCCCCGGCCGCAGAGCGCGTCGCCTTATCGATCGCGTCCCGGCTTGATGTTTATAAACAGCCGGCCGCATCCACTCGGTCCGCCTTGCTTTCGGTAAACGAGTGACAGCGCGCCGCTGCTGCATGCGCCACCGTCGGAAGGTGCACGTACGTACGCCTTGCACTTGTTTTTCCCGAATTTGTTCCGTTTACGCATTCGGTGCTTCGGTGACGACAGCGCGTTTACGTAGACAGTGCGGCGAACTATAAATAAAATAAATAATAGTGTTTTCGTTTGATGTAAACAAAGAGATAGAGCCGGCTAATAGGAATTGTTTTTGTGGGTGATGCAAGGTAGTACAGAGGTGTTGCGTTTATACGCCGGCGCCGCTGCCTGCTGCAATGAGTGGAGGCAGGTGTTAGTGACGTGACTGCATCCCAGCAGCGCATCTCCGCTGCACGCGGCGGCGCCTTGTGCATAAATTTATTGGTCGATTGCAAACGACGACGCAACCGCATACAAGTATCAAACTAGGTTGCCATAATAGGTATTTTAAATTATCGTTATGGCCGGTAGATTACTATGATGTATTTTATGAGCCTCTTAATACACTGCCGGGTTCGATTACATCACTATCTATGCTACTTAATCTAAACTATTTCGAGATAGGTTAAATTATACATATACCTACCTAATACCAACTGCATTAAGTTTCGTAAATATGTTAAGAATTTACATATTATTTATAATGCAAGTGGTCACATGTTCGGAATGCTCGTTTTCGCAAAATAAAATATGCTTACTTCGCAATCGCAACGTTTCTCAGATGACATTCGCGAATTGCGACTGCAATGTACCTACCTAATCGGTTTCTGGTTTATGTATTTATTTGACTAACTTAAACCGTTTCTTCTCAACTATCGTTAGTATTCGTTTATAATTGACTTTTTAAGAATAATTTACCTAAATTGTAATGAATGATGCATCCGCCCAGCGACCTACGACTACATTCGTGAATTCGTTAAACCGCTACTAAACATTTATAGTAGCACTCACTCACATATTTTAAAGTAAATACGTCGCTTATACAATTAAAATGTTAATAAGAAACCGATACCGATAAAAATAATAGCATAGTTAAAATACTTCTTCGTTGGCTGCCTCGTTGGTCTAGTGGTTAGATGTGCCGCCTTTGGATCAGCGGGTCCCGGGTTCGATACCCGGGTCGGGCAAGTGTCTTTGTCTAAACCAGAGGCACTGGCTCGGAGTCTGGGTGTCATTTCTATCTATAATATGTATGTATTTTTCCCACTTCTAATATGACTACGCCTATCTACCTTTAAGGACTTCCAGAAGGGTATTTGTTTTTTCTTTAAGTCTAGAAATTGTCACAAACTAGAATTAGGTATGCTCTTGAAGTGGGTATTTAAAACATTCGTAGCGCTATTTTATCGGAAAACATGATAACATTAACTGAATAATAATGAGCGGTGCGGCGTGGTAACAACGCTACTTAGTGTTTATTAGATCGACATACGAAAAACTACATTACTGCTAGGAACCTAATTAATAAATCGTCACAGTATTCATAAATGTATGAATACCTCAATAATCTTGAATTAATAAATCAAATGCCACTTTGCAATTTAAAAAAGAACTTTAAACGGTCTTTATTACATTTATTTACGTTGGTGGAGAATATTAACTAAAAAGTATGGGAACATACGAGTCTATGCTTTTTAATACAATATTATTAAGCAAAGCTTTCGATTGAAGTTTCACACTCGGAATGCCATCTGTTACTAGCTTTGTTAACATAATTACTACAGCTCCATTCTCACAAATTTAGCATCGATTCATGTTACCTGTCCGTATGGTGACGGATTTAGAATACATAGAGTCACCACCACATTACATCCTGAGGGTGAATCGCCGAAAACCGAAAAACTTGGAACGAAACCATGTGCCAACCTGTCTGGCCAGCGTGGCACAGTCGGCTAATTACCCTACCTTAGTTGGGAGGAGGCCCGACTCAGCAGTGGGTCATTTCTGGGCTGAGTAGTGGTAGTAGTCATGTTACCTTGATGGTATACATGGCCCCAATCCTACTAGTTATCCATCCAACACGACTAATTGCTAGCCTGTCGAAATGTAATCCGCTAAATTCAATAGTTCTTGGTTTACAAAAGCGTAGGTCCCAAATTGACACTATTATTATTGGTTGAGTATTAGAAGGATACCAAAACTGTCTTACGGTTTTGACTCATTGAATACGCAGCAGGTGTGGGACCAAGGCTTAGATGTGTTTTTGTTTATTTACGAATTTCACCCATTTCTTTTCTATATGCAATGTAATATATAAGTATTCGTCTAATTTGGATGTAAATTGTCAAACAAGGTATTAATAATACTAAGGACATCCACTTTATTTAAGGTTGCTATTTAAAATAAAGGTCACGCGCGATTTCTCATGCCAGTTACACGCCAACAACGTCCACGAATCGGGTCATTGGAACCGATAGAGGTATAATATAATGCAACATGTTTGTGTATTGTATTGTGATAATTGTGCAGAAGGAACAAAATATCTACGCTTGATAATGTGGTACTTTATTATACACTAGCCGCCCGTCCCGTCTTCGCACGGGTGCGATGTTACCCGCGGTTATTGTCGTACCGCAGGAGACAACGCGGGGTGAAGCTAGTCTAAAAAAGTAGCCTAAGTTACTCCTTATGACATCAGTGTCCCGTCAAAATCGGTCCAGCCGTTCCAGATATTAGTTAGATTAGTTGAAGGGTTGAAAAAGACCTTATATCTTGAAAAACACGCCCTTTAGGTTAAAACGGGAACTTTCTTGTGCGAGGGGGGGAGGGATAAAGGGCTATCACACTACGGACTCCTTTTTAAGTTTTATCGGCTTGCAAATGTTATCAACTTAGTTATAAATAATGATTATTAAACGAGTTTGGTCCGCGTGGTGACGGATTTAGAATACATAGTGACATCGCCCCATTCGATCCTGAGGGTGTCGTAAGACCAGACAAAAGGAAATGACAAGGCCGGAAACGTAGGCGCAAGAGAAGGAAACCTTGAAACGAAAGTCTATGCCAACCCGTCTGGAGTGGAACATTAGGCTAATTACCCTCCATGTGATGCCAGAAGGACATTTATAGGGATGAAAAATAGATGTTGTCCGATTCGCAGACCTAACCGATATGCACACAAAATTTCACGAAAATCGGTCGTACCATTTCGGAGGTGTTCACTAACAAACACCGTTACTCGAGAATATTTAGTAAACTCATGGCAAGTCACATCAGCTATCATTTAAAAAAAAAAATTATTTTGACATTACTCCAGGCTCAATGCTGAGCAATAAAATATTCAAAAGTTATTTTGAACAGTCTGTCTATTATATCTGCGAATAGTTTAACTAGGATAGTAAATTCAATGCCTAGACTGTATTTATGCTGACATTTTATGCTTCTAGAATGAATTGCACAGTGAAATAAGTGCGCCCCAGTTACTAGAGATGAGGTCATACTCCAAACGAATTCTGGGTCCGTAGCAGGAAGCATGCATTCTCTTAGCTCCGTAGGCACTCCGTCTCGCTGTTAGGATATCCTGTATTTGTCTCGCGGGTCCTGCTTCATGAATAGTAATTGAAATGAAAGTGTACTGCCAAGGTCGTTTGCCTATAAATGTATTGTTTAGGAGTTCGGGTGATGGGTCCTATTCAAAATGAGAAGTTTCAATGTGCAGTTTCGTCTTCAATCGTTGAAATGCTTGTAATTTTATAAACGGAATTGGAAAATTCTAGAGCTAACCCAAATTCAAACATACCATAAACACAGCATGAAACCTAAGAGATTTATACGTCGTCGTCGTCGTCGTTACAGCCCTTAAATGACTCGGTCGGGACTCCTCCAAATTCATGGAGTGAAATTAGCCTACTGTGCCACGCTGGCAAGACGGGTTGGCACAGGATTTGTATCAAGTTTTCCTTCTCTTAGGGCCAGGTGATCTGCCTCTTGCGTTCTTTTAGTCACCTCTTACGACGCCCTAAAGACGGTATGGGCTGGTGACATGGTGTATTCTAAATCCGTCACCACACGGATTTATACGATTTTAGCATAAAGTTTAGGATTAGGTTCTACCGCCGTTTAGTTCTATTATAATTTTTACCTTTAGAGTGATTTTTTAAACCTTTTTGTTATATTAAAATTTAACAATGCAGTAGCCTAATTAGGTTTTTTACTAGGATCGTAGTACAGTAACGTTTGTCTTTGTGTTATAATTACAATTTATTCCAACAAAATCAATGTTGTTCGTTCTTTTCTAATTTTGATTTGGCGGGGAGCGTTGCTTTTTGTGATAACGCGAATTGGGTGTCGGTCGGGTCCCTCTCAGTCGCTACCCTAAATTCGATCCCTTCTGTTAAGACCCCCAGCAGGGGTTCTCAATCTTTTCACCCCGTCTCCTAATTACTGGATTATAAATTATATATTTATATATAAAGTGTGTTGTTGCGATACTTACTAAATGTATATAGAGTTCTAAGAAATACAAAAGAAACCAATTAAAACTACACAACACGCGGCTAGATCGGGGATATATTTAAAGGTAAATTATTGTGTATCTGTGTACCTCCATAAACGAATATGTTCGTTTGTCTGACGTTTCGGCGTGGATTGCACCAGCCGTCACGTGGCAGTTGTATTCTTTTACACAAATCCACATGAGTCATCAACAATTAAAAGTTCTAGAAGTGATATTGTTATCGCTACGAAATTCATACTTCGCTTTGGAAGTACCTGCCGTGCCCAAATGATCCGTACTCGGTAAGTTTTATCAAACGGCTGCCTGTTTTATATTTGGCCAGAATCACAAATCAAAATGTGCTGGATCCGTGCCAAAAATGCACGGGTTAGGTGTTTCTATTTATTAAGTATTAGCATTTTTTTAACTGGGACACAATAGAACTAAACGATTTATGAAAACGTTGTTTTGACAGTATTTAGGTACTTATATATATCTATTTAGGTGATGTAAAATTTAAACACGTTGTAGTTAGGTACATGTCGAATCATCATCATCATTACATTAACGGAAAGTCGTCCGCCGCGCCTGCGTGTCTGTCTGTTCGCAATAAATTTAAGAACTACTGAACGGATTATCCTGTACCAACCCGTGTGGCCAGCGTGACACAGTAGACTAATTACTCTCCATGTAACTGGAGGAGGCCCGACTCAGGAGTGGGTCCTATATGGACTGAGTATGATTATCGTGCGAGTTTCACCACTTTAAAGTGATTCATGAGTAATTTGTTATGGATATGTTTTAGAATATTAAACAACATACCAATATCTACCAAAACTTCGCGAGGGCACTACAATGTCATATGCAGTTATGACCCTTTAATTAACTACATATTTTCAATCTTACAAACCCTTGATAAAAATTCCAAAATGAGACCATGTTATCCAAACCTTTCTATTCATCCTTATCCAAATTAATCATTTCGTATTGAAAACTTTCAATACTTGCAGATTATCTGCATTACTTAAATCGGACATTGATTCAAAAACGATTTCGAAAATATACAATATATACGAAATAGCCTCGCAGCGAGCAGCACGGCACATCTAATGCTGCCTCGTTGGTCTAGTGGTTAGATGTGCCGCCTTTGGATCAACGGGTCCCGGGTTCGATTCCGGGGTCGGGCAAGTGTCTTTGTCTAAACCAGAGGCACTGACTCGGAGTCTGGGTGTCATTTATATCTATAATATGTATGTATTTACAAAAAAAAAATGTATTTAAGTAGTTTATCATCCATCTCGTTACCATAACACAAGCATTAAGTTGCTTAGCTTGGGACGAGATGGAATTGTGTGGAATGTCCAAGGATATTTATTTATATTTAATGCATCAAAAATGTTCTAAAAGTCCACCAGTGCGAAGCCGGGGTTAGTCGCTAGTCATAGATCAACCCGCCTTGTGACTGTAGGTTGTAGAAAATGGTTAATATTCTACATATTTATTTATAGGTGTAACTTTACGCATCTGGAAGGAGTGGCCATGATAACCTTACACGTTATACGTTCAATGAGTATTTTGATTAAATGGAAGAGCAATTTAACGGTTAGCTTTAAAATATGCCGATTTTCATGATATAATGAATGTTTGCTTGTCCTGTCCATTTCTTTACAATAAAGTGGCGAAGTACCTATTCTGTACACTTAAGGTGGATGTTCCGACCTATCGTCCATACATTCTGGCCTAGACCTTTACACTAAACACAGATACTCGTTCTTTGAAACTTATCATTTTATCACATGTCTACAATAAAATGTGTCCGCGTTTGACCATTTTAGGCAATAACTTACAATACTTACTGAGAAAAACAGCAGTGAAATCCCGGGAAAATTGGACAACTTCTGTAATAGTGTGCGTGACTTGTTTAGAATTTACCACGATAGATGGCGTGCAGAAGATATTATAATTCTGATAAATAAATTTCACATTTCATTATTTGGTTAATTTCGTACCAACCAGTAAAAAAAAACAGTTTTAAATAACTTAAAACTGATTACTTCATTTTATTTATTTACTTGATTACTTCATTTTCCTTATTACGATTCTCGCTATGCGCCGGCGCCCTATGGCGGCGGCGGCGGCCAGCTCGAAATCCAATCACAGGCCAGCTCGAATACCGATAACTGCGCTGATTGGCTGAGTCACTCGAAATCCAATCAATCACCAATAGTCGTATACGCGACGTTGCCGTCCTTCCTAACTTTGAATGAAACAATAGAAATATTGTACCGAAAAAAGCGTTGCCAAACTTCTTTCGTTCACATAATCGGCTGCGGTAAAATAAACTTATATTTCGGATGTTACTGTGCGCTATGTATTTCGCGCGGAAGTTCTTGCGAAACGTATGACTTATGAATTTATTTATTTTCATTGATTCAAATTGTAATGTTCCTCTAGAGTATATTTGATTCATACTATTACTTATGTACTCCTCAGCCCATAAATTATCCACTGCTGAGTCAGGCCTCCTCCAACTACATGGAGGGTAATTAGCCTAATATGCCACCCACGCTGGCCAGACGGGTTGGCTTAGGGTTTCGTGTCAATTGTTCCTTATTTTGCGGCCAGGTGTTCGGCCATTCCTTTTGTCAGTTCTTACGACACCCTCAGAACGAAATAGGGTACCACGCGGAACAAACATTGTTTATTAGATTATATTATTATGTAACGTGGGTAAAGAAATTATTTATTCTAAAAATGCAATTCTACCTATTGTTGGTGACATTAGAAACAGATAGTTTGGCAATGGGATTGAATATCGTTTTGATCAACAATATATTCAATTATCATTAATCGGTAAAGTATAATCACAATATTAAACTTGCTAACATTTTCAAAATATGGTTTTACCGGGTTACATCGTACACTCTTGAGGCATTTTGCAAAAAAAAAATCAGACAGACAAACATAATTATTAGCTTGTTTTATTTTGTATTATCTACATATTGTACTCTGCGTTCAGAAACAAATCTATTTCAATTACTTCTGTTTTTGCGTTTCCGTGCTATAATAAATAAAAAACTTATTCTAATCTGATTCTTTTTCATAAACATCAACCAATTCTACTACCTACGATTCCAGGAATATAAAAATAAAATGTTTTTGTTACATTTCCTTGTTTTAGATTATCGATATTTTTATGATTTGATTTCTCAACGGACCATTTGCATACCATCCATCCATCAGTCAACTGTCAAGGTAAACAAGCTTATTACAACTAATTCGTATGTATGTATCCGCCTTTTTGTAAACACGGCAAGTTTGGATGTAGCGATTTCGCGCCATTTCACGATGACACGACCTCATATTTGCCTACAATTTCTGTTGACAAAAGTTTAATTATTTTATTGTATTTCAGCCGTTTGAAAGCTTGGCGTCCTGAATAGGATGTCTTTCTTGTAACATAACATTTAACAATCTATTTTCAGGTCTATCACTTGCCAATGGACGCAAATGGTATGAAACTGCATTGAAAACAAACCAGAATACAACAGCATATAGTGTAAAGAACAGTTAGCAGAATTTGGATTGAAAATGAATTTGGATGTAGCGATTTCGTGCTATTTCATGATGACATGAAGAATCATGTAATCAAAAACTATACCAGACACCACTGCACTCTACCAGGTAAATGGAAAAATCGAATTTGTAAAGTCATCTCAAAATCAGTGAAGCATATTATTCTGTACTAGCGACCCGCCCCGGCTTCGCACTGGTGCAATGATGAACCTCTAAATTAATCAGTGTTTCGCTAGAATATCATGGATGTATTACATATAAATAAAACTTCCTCTTGAATCACTCAATCTATCTAGTTTTAAAGATGTAAGCATACATAGGGACAGACAGGCGACAGCGACTTGGTTTTATACTATGTACCTAATGATAATGATTTAATTTTTTTTAGTTTTTAGATCATAGCCAACACTAAACTCCCACTATCTACTACTATTCAGCCCATAGATGACCCACTTCTGAGTTGGGCCTCCAGTTACATAGAGGGTAATTAAACTAGCCAACTGTGCCACACAGGGTTTCATATTGAGTTTTCCTTCTCTGGTGGTTAGGTTATTGGCTTTGTCATTTCCTTTTGTCAGCTCTTACAACACCCTCAAGAACGAATGGGGCACTATGTATTCTAAATCCGTCACCACACAAATAGTAAAAATTGTTAGAACGAGTTAGAATGTCTTTTTCTTGTAATACAATATTTAAAAATCTATTTCCAGGACTATCACTTGCCAACGGACACAAATGGTATGAAAATCAATGGAAAAAGCAGATCACACAGAGTACATGGGCACATTTAAAAAAATACTTATAATGGATATTTTCTTGGAGAAATCCTATTGATATTGATGAAGCACAGTTGGAAATACAGTGTAAAGAATAGTTAGCAGAATTCCAAAAGTCACCAAAATTCATTGCTTTGATTGAAATGTCTACTGTAGGACAGCATAAAAATGATCTCTATACTACTCAAAGGTTAGCATTTGAATGCTAGTCAACTTGGAATGGTTAGTTTGATTATAAAAGTAAACCATAGTATCCATTTATTTTACATTATTATTATACACATATCTTTATTAATCATATTTTAGAAATATTTTTTTTATTATTTATTTACCCGCCATGTAAATTGGAGGAAGCCCGTCTCAGCAGTGGGTCATTTATGGGCTGATTAATTACATTATTATTATTATTATTTTACATTATCTGGACTTACTCTTTACAGGTTTGCAAATGCTGTATTACCACCCCATGGCACAATCATGTACAGGATATTCTTTATAAAAAGAATATTGGCACAAAAGACATGTTATATGGGCAACAATATGAGATTTTGGAAGCAATATAATAAAATTATCAGGACTTTTTATTGATGAAGTATTTGGATATTTAGCTCGCAGTCCAGATGGTAAGCGTTTCTTTATCAAACTTCAATTTTTCTTTGTGTTTGGTGAATGTGGCCAAATATAAATACTAGTTATAATTTCGAGAAACAAATAATAACTAGCACTAAAGACGATTGAATTTCTTATATCAAATCTCATAAAGAGCTTTATCATAGTGTATTATATTTTATGGCAATTTGTTACAGGTATATTTGAAAACGAGAGAGCTGTTGTTGAGATCAAGTGCTGTCCATCACTGGCCAGGATAAATCAAAGCCTAGAAGCAGCTGCACCAGAAAAGAAGAACTATTATTATTGTACATTTCTCTTTATTTTTTATCAAAACATGAAATATTACTCTTTTCAACTAACTACATACTAGTACATAATTACTGTTTTAGATTTGTTGTTATGAATTATAGTTCCTTACATGTTATGAAATGTTTCATTATTGTGATAATTGGTAGTGTTACAAATCATCAGTTTTGAGTGAATACATACATACATATAATCACGCCTTTCCATATTTTATTTCCCAAAAAAGAAAACATTGCACCTACTATGTTTTCTCTACTACTACTAATCAGCCCATAAATGACCCACTGCTGAGACGGGCTTCCTCCAATTTACATGGCGGGTAATTAGCCTACTGTGCCACGCTGGCTAGACTGGTTGGCACAGGTTTTGTATCAAGGTTTGCTTCGCTTGTGGCTAGGTTATCGGCCTTATCATTTCTTGCAACACCCTCGGGGAGAAATAGGGTGGTGAATACATAGTGATGTATTCATTCGTCACCATACCATGTTTTCTCGGGATCACCCAAATTTATACCCTTGTTTTTTTTTATTCACGCCATCTAGTGTTGAATCTTTGTAAACGTATGGATTGGCTACACGCCTACGTCTGTGTGTGTAAGCCATATTATAATTTGGAGATATGTGTGGAATTGGGTGTATTTTGTGGCACTGATATGACCCAGTAAAATAAAGCGTTATGTCCGATAACCGCTTAAGCTACTCCTACGTCTTAATAATTTCACAATTACACACCAGCCCAAATAAACTGTAAATGTTGACTTCAACGCCATCTCTCGGGACAATGGCTGAGAACAGACCGGAACATCCACCTTAAAAAGTTCAAAAGTAGAACATAGATTAGGATCGAGCGGCAAAAGTTGGTTGTAATTGACTATTATTATTTCATTAACGGCGTACTTACAACTAGTACACGCGATTAGAACTGATTACACAGTGAGAGCATTTTTATCGAAAACGCGATTGATTTGCTGAATTAATGATTATTGGGATGCGTAATTATCCAATTTCCATCTACATATTATACATTTTATTAACTAGCTGACCCGGCAAACTTCGTACCGCCTCAGAATCAATAAATAAAAAACCTGAATGATAATTCCAGAATGTTTCAACTTTATTAACATATTAATGTGTGCAAACATTAACTGGAACAAAAATAATGCGTAGTAAAATATATTATTTCCCTTCCCTGGACTTCCACGAATATTTCAAGACCAAAATTAGCCAAATCGGTCCAGCCGTTCTCGAGTTTTAGCGAGACTATCGAACAGCAATTCACTTTTATTTTTATAGATAGATGTCATTAATCGTTCACTTAGGTGGGTATATGTACAGTCAAAGTCAAATATGTATGCAACTATCATCTTCTTTACATAGTATAAAACAAAGTCACTGTTTCTGTCCGTCCCTATGTATGCTTAAATCTTTAAAACTACGCAACAGATTTTGATACGGTTTTTTTTAATAGATAGTGTGATTCAAGAGGAAGGTTTATATGTATAACCGACACCCGCTTTGCACGGGCGAAGCCGGGGCGGGCCACTAGTGTTCAAATAAATGTAAACTTATTATATACCCTCAAAATTGTACTTGTCTTAACGGAATTAAATATGTTCGCAATGGTGGAAACATAAATATGTAGGTATACAACGACACGAATATTTGTTTAATGGCAAAGTTCTTCTTCTTCTTCTTCATTTAGGTTTTGGCTTCCATCGTTATACCGATGATTAATGGCAAATTTACATTAATATGTATACTTACAGAGGTTACATAAGAAAAAATTAAAATAATGTCAGAATTGCGTCTATTGATTAGCCGTCACTTCGGAGTTCGAATGGCTCTAAGGTTATGTCACTCACAGAGATTTATACCGCCTATTAATATTTCTCTATCACAGATCAAAAATATAATATTATCCGATTCTAAATTGAATGTATCAATCAGAATATTGTAAATAATGATAGACACGATTGTGAATGGTCATATCATGTAACTTAAAAAAATATAATTTAAAGATAATATTGATTGACTATTTAGTAAACCTTTCAACAATAACTGCTTACATATTATTCTGATTTTGTTGAGTTGTTGATTTTGATGTTTTTAAAAATCATCTAAGTTACTTCTTTGAAAAGTATTGATCTGAACTGAAGGGTTCCAGTTTTGGACCTTAAGTCCCCATTGCATACATTTTCGATAGGGTTCCTAAAGGGACGTTTTGGGGGTATCTTTTCTTAATTGAAGGTCTCTTGTTCTGAACAAAAAGTTGTTCATCAATCTACTGCTGCCCTAGTCCAGCATTATGAATGGACTAGCTTTTGCGCGCGGCTTCGATCGCGTGGACTTTGAACCCGTGCTTATCTCTATGCATATTTTGTATTAACATAAAATCGGTTATTGTGACTAAACTATGATAGTTAGATATGTGCTCTCTCTGTACTTTTTTGTAGATTTTTATAAGCCCTACAAAGCCGTAGTACATCATTTTGTTCTATTGCCAATAGTTTTTGCAGCGCACGCATAAATAGGTTCTCGATTTTACACCTTGGTTGACATAATCGCAATTTTCATACGGATCCCTAATTCTTTTGAAAATAAAATATAGCCTATAACCTTCCTCGATAAATGGACTATCTAACACTGAAAGATTTTTTGAAATCGGTCCAGTAGTTCCTGAGATTAGCGCGTTCAAACAAACAAACAAACAAACAAACAAACTCTGCAGCTTTATATATTAGTATAGATGAATTATCTTGAATAAATTTTATACAGCCATTGGCAAAGCATACAAGTTGCACATTATCAAAATAGAGTATTTCAGTGCCAAAAGTTTGGAATTGTGTCAAGTGACCGGCTGGTTACATATAATCGAGATCATAGAATTGAGCATTGTAAGCAAATACGCTTATAAGTCGCTGTTAATAGGGCTTATGGGATTTTGTTTGTTTATATATTTTTGGTTATCATGTGGGGATATATGGAACTTGCTGTTTCTATAGTTACTTCACTTTTCATGTATACATATTTTTGATTTTTTTAAATATTTATTGAAAGAAAAAAGAAAGAAAAGAAAGAAAAATCTTTATTCCCACAGGACACACAAAAAGACAATAAGAATATAACAATTATAAAAGATTTAGTATTTCTGCATGTCCTGCCGATATTGCTATTTTGAAGGTGACTGTTTATGGCACTTAGTGGTGTATATAATGTGTATATCTTTGACCTTGACTGTACCTGTTAAAAATATTTTAGTAACTAAGTACATAGTATAAAACAAAGTCGCTGTCGTCTGTCCGTCCCTATGTATGCATAATTCTTTAGAACTACGCAATGGAATTTGAAGCGGTTTTATAATAGATAAAGTGATTCAAGAGGAAGGCTTATATGTTCATCATTGCAGCCGCGCGAAGCCGGGGCGGATCGCTAGTAAAAAATAACTATGAAGATTACAAAGAATACCTATGCTTCTGTACGATTCTGAAACACAAATAAGTATGCCTACTTGTTAATGAAAGTTTTTATTAATATCTATGATCGTTTGCTGGTAATCTTGGAATTTTTCATATCTAACATGTATTTTCGAAAATAAAAAGGTCCAAGGCAAAATCTTCAGATCGTGGTTGTCGTCATGAATCAGATGACGTGGGTAGATAAAGATATGAAGAAACATCTAACTAACTTTCAGATCCGGAATATATTTTAGTAATCTATAGCATGACATCAAATATAGCATGATATGGTTCAATTTATCACACCTTAAGTCTATGAGACACAAACAAAAGGTACGAAATGGTGTCAAATAATTACACTCAAATCTCGTTGGCGCCAGCAACTAGAATGTTGTCCCAGTATTTGACACGTATTTTTATTTAGGAGACACGAAAATTATTATGAATGGTATCTAAAGCGTAAAATTGCTTGTGGCCGTCGACGGTCGTTGACCGTGGATGATAATGATTTCACGATAATCCGTGTTCAGAGAACGAATTGGTGGCAAAAAAGTCTTAAAATCGTATAAAAGTATGTTTCTTATTTGTCTTAGTTTTAATCGTAAATGTCGGGTCTATATTTTCTAAGAAAATATACGTAACTGACTTACAGTTATTTAATAAAAATGGTTTACGATCTGTTTCTACGTAATTTTAGATAGGTAAGATACTACTCCACCGTGCTGGTAGGCCTCCCACACGGTGGACCGACGACCTGTTTAAGGTCGCCGGAAAGCAGTGGATGCGGGCGGCCCAGGACCGGCCTTTGTGGAGATCCTTGGGGTAGGCCTATGTCCAGCAGTGGACGTCTTTTGGCTGAAAAAAAAAAAAAAAATATACTACTCTGTCAAGAAAGTATCGGGAAAAGATCAATAATACACAAAAATGTTTCTTTTCCAAATTTATTTTATCACCTTCAATTCCGTCAACGTGTGCTCGTATGGAAACGATAGAGTTACGCAAACGAATAATCCAATCATCAAAATATTTTTTAAACGCTGTTTCCGGAATTGTGTTCAGTTCTCGCCGCTAATTCTCCTTTAGGTCTTCTACCGATTGAAAACGGGTCCCACGAAGGGGTAGTTAATTTGAGTTTATGGAAAAAGAAAGAAGTCGATTGGAGCCATATCTGGTGAATATGGTGGTTGCTCGATGGTATTTGTTGAGTCCTTGGCCTTGTGCAAAGGCGCATTATCGTGTTGCAAAATTCAAGATTTTTTTTTCCTTTGCGACGAATTTGCTCTCTTATACGCCGCATAACGCTGAAATGATATTCTTTATTTACCGTTTGACTTTCCGGCAACAATTCCGACTACACAACATCGCGATAGTCAAAGAAAACACCCAACATGACTTTTGATCGACTTTGTGTTTCTTCTGTGTTTTTTTCGGTATCGGTTCAGTTGGAAGGCGCCACGCCACTCCGAAGCTTGTTGACTAGTTTGTCAAACTCGTAAACCCACGTCACGTCACCAGTAACATAGCGTTTCATGAACGTTGGGTCGGAATTGGCTCGTTCTAGCATGTCCTCAGCGACTCATTTTTGTCAAAAAAAAACAGATCTTTTGGGACTAGCCGAGCGGAAACATTTTTCAAATCCAAGTATATAAAATGACACACAGAAAGTTCGGCGGCTATCTCTCTCAAATGAGGATTTTCAATCACTATTTCAATGTTATCTTCAGTTGCAGACGCTGATGGCCTACCAGAGCGAGGCAAATCTTCCATCATCTCTCGACCGCTTTTGATCGCTTTGTACTCATAACCTTCTTATCACGTGTTTTTGATAAAGTCGATTCACCGTAAGCCTTCTGTAATATTTTTAGTGACTCCGAACACGAAATTCGACTGGCGATGCAAAATTTAAGACAAACTCTTTGTTCGATGTAGTTGTCCATTATGAAATTCGCATTACACACTTTATATGATCTAACTAAAAACAGCACCCACTGTTTAATAAAATTATGCAAATAAAACTCCGCGCCAAAATGGAAAACAGTTGTGCCAATCCAAGTGCCAATCTAACAACAACAAAAAAAAAAACCATAAACAAAATATCATCCATTCCGAATACTTTTTCGACTGAATGTACTCATTCAGAAATAAGAAATGATGTCCAGTATTATGATTTTGTGATCTTCTATTATTTGTATTAATACCATCCGATTGACATATGCATCGGCTAATTGTATCTGTGTTTACGGATTTCTGATTAGTACTGCCTACTATTCTAAGCTTTGCATTTACCCACTACACAGACCTGAGCATTCCAACGGAACAGATATAGAAAAAGGTTGCCTCGGCTTCAATAGCGTCTTCAGCTTTGTAAAGTTACAATGGCATCGGAACAATATTGCACAGAGACACTCCGTTATTCATAACAGCAAGTTCCAATGTCAGCGCACGTGACTTTCAAACAAGTAGGATCTGTTTTATTTGTTGTAACAAAAACCCAATAAACATAACGAAAGGTGGATAGTTCATAGTACTACTGATAAAGATATTGTGTGCAAAATATCTGTCAAAATTAAGCAACTATTTTTTACTGTATTTTTTTGTGCGGAGGTATCATAACTCGAGTAACAATATGATTATTAAACTTGTATGATAGTAATAACGATAGCCAGCTGTTAGGTTTTCACTGGACCCCATGTATGTAATAAAAATCTGGTTCAAAAATTCGCTGATACTTCCTTAATACTGCACGATAGCAAGCCCAGAACTGCTTGCTATGATTAGTTCTCATTGGGGACAACTATAGGGTTTTTGTTACACTGTATAGTTATGACTACATCTTCCGCGATAGTTGGATACTCTAATAAAATTGTATTAATATGTTGCACCTACATATATCTGCCGTAGACGTTCAGTTGAGATGATTTATTTTCAGACTATAAATTTAGCACTCGTTCTGCTGTGCAACATTGCAAAGGCACTAGGTACGTACGAGTATATTGTAGTCTATCATAGCGCTGTCCAAAAACGAAACAAAACTACATTGTGCCGTAAGAAACAAATTGAAATGTTAGCTCTAGTTTCGTCTTTTGTAATTCTTTTTCGATACCGTAAGTGGGGTTTGTAGGTCAACCTACATTTTGTGTGTGGTCGAGTCCTTTTGCTTTGTTATGTTTTATTGAACATCATATTACGCTGAAGCGGTGTCTTGATGCGTGTATCATATTATTTTACCGTGGTTTTGTATATAATTTCAATTACACATACATACTTAGTACTTGAATTCCCCGTGTGGAGTTTTACGGATTACTTCAACCCGTACACGACTCACCGCTGAGTCGAACCTCATCCAATTACATGGTGGGTTACCTACTGTGCCCCGCTGGTCCGACGGGATGGCATAGGGTATAGTATCAAGGATATTATCCTTCTGGGGCTAGGAATTCGGACTTGTCATTTCCTTCTTCGATTCTTACGATACCCTTAGGATGGAATGGGGTGGTGACACACTGTGTTCTAAATCCGTAACCACACGGATTAGAAAAAATAAAATAAACGAAACTAAAACATTACTTATAACTCTGGTTACCAATCTGAAAATAAAAAAAGAACGTGTGTACTTGGTACCCATCAATTTTTTTACAATTACATTCTTCACGCCTTTTTTTGTTAAATAGCGGAAGTCGCCATGAATGTGTAAGATACGCCCAGATAAACAGTCCGATATTGAGGTAATTAGGTCTTGATCATTGCCCAACATCGTAGGAAATGGGCAGGCGAACTGTAATTGGCTTCTTTCGTAATATCGTAACAAGTACCACTGTACAGGAAATCTAAACCGTAGATTGACCAGACCGCTTTCAAATAATATGGGAAACCGTACGCTTTGTGTTTAATTATATTAATCAGAGGTATGTTACCAGAACCTATATTAATGTAGGTATATTTAACACCTCTCTAAGTGATGTGAAAGATATGTTTAACAAAATATGAACCAGTGCGAGCTGCTCTTAAAATTATTCAAACAAATGAATATACTGGGTGTTACAAAAATATAGCCACCTTTTTTATTCAATTCAATTTTGATCTAGCTGATCACAAGAATTAGTAGTACTGTGTTTGAAATGGTTTTCTTTATGAAACTATGAGTTATGAGATATCAAGGTTATCTTATGACAGATTTGAAATTTGGTTGCACTGATAATCAACCAACTACCTATTGTTATTAAGTGCTACCTTACAAGCTTCAGTACCACAAAGGTCTGGTCAAACAGCGGACGGGGCGCGACGGCGACGGGACGCTGGCGGGACGTAATGAGTTGTAATATATTAGTTAATGTTGAACATGTCACATAGAACCGTGTCGCGCTCGGCGTTCGACTAGCGGTCGCGTCAACTCTTCACATCCCGCCAGCGTCGCGTCGCCGTCCCGCCCCGTCCGCTGTTTGCCCAGACCTTAAAGTTTTTTGGGTTCTCTGTGCTCATTTCTCAAGTTATGGCATTTTCGTGACAGGCTGGTAACCAAAATTTGAGGAAATACTTGTAATTTACTGACATTTTGCACTTAGTATCTAGGTCGGCAGTAGGTAGGTACTATCAATTCGCTCTTTATTGATATAGGGGATTTGTTACAATAATAATGAACTGGAAAACTTGATACGAACCCCTGTGCCAACCCGTCTGGCCAGCGTGGCATAGTAGGCTAATTACCCTCCCTGTCATGGGAGGAGGCCCGACTCAGCTTTGGGTCATTTATGGGCTGAGTAGTGGTAGTAATAGCCTGAATATTGTAATAAATCTGAATTACTACGTACTTTTTAATACAGTTGCTCAAAAAGTGGCATATTGCAGGGCCGTATAGCGTTCGGGAAGTGGGCTATTACACACGCGTGCTTTATTTTTACCATTCCCGCACTAGTGCGTTTTCTTTCCCAACTGTCAAAATAATGTGTATTAAAAGGAAAAACCAACCATGAAGTTTTTACTAAAAAAAATCATAGAAGTTTTTATGATTCATGCAAATACGTATATTTCTAAAAAAAAACTACGAACTAATTTGTTTCAGTATCAGATTTAATGATTTGATTGAATGAGTTAGGTTAGGTTTCATTTCAATTCATTTCATTAAATTTCATTTTCATTTCATATCGACTTGGCTGTATGGGCATAGTTGCTTTTGCCTACTAGAATGGATGAAGAAAAAAAATCTCTGCTTATATTCTACGGTTGGCGCCATTTTTGTTTAAAAGTCATAAATGATTAGTTACTTGAGTTTATTGTGTTTTAATTATTTTATTAAATTGCTTCATTTTTTCGCAACTGTATTAAAAATAGTCGTTCAGTACACGTGCGGAACCGTCATTGCAACTTGTTCCGACAGTCAACCCTCGCCTTCGGCTGCGCCTCGGCTCGGGTAGACATTTGTCGGAACTCTTTGCAATGACAGCCTTTCCGCACTTGTAATGAAATATACTATTATTTGCAGAATAGGAATATAGGCACCGCGAACAGCTGTGTAATCAGATTTGTTATCCGTGTGGTGGCGGATTTAGAATATCATAATTTAGTGTCACCCATTCCATCTTGTACAACGATTCTTCTGTGTTCCTTAATAAGGGACTGTAGAACTGGCTAAGGGAGCGAGGCTAAAAGGAACCACAAACAGTACCACCATTCGCTTTCACAAAAAATACGATCCTTTTTGACGTAGCAGGGCTTAGTCAAACTAATATAATAATAAAATAACTTTAAAAGGAAGCAAGTAAATTGTAAACAATTTGTGTAAGTAGTTCCGGGTTTCACGTTTAGGAATTGACCTCGGCACTTTACTGTCCATTGCACTCTGTTAAGGTAACACGTTTTTGCAAAGGTTTTGTGGAATTGATAAATTGTTCCTGCCAGTGGTGTTGTTAATATTACGAGTAACTATACTAATATACTTACATCAAATAATCTAAGCGAAACGTACTAAATTGATGTTTACATTGTAAAGTTTGTATCTTTAGGGTAAAAAAAATATAAAAGTGTAGCTATTGACATTTGTTTTCTAATAACTTAAATTAACACTAATCACGTGTAGGTACTGTATGTATGCATTGTACCTAAGTACAAAAGAAACTATTCCTTAAAAAAAATGGCCAATAATATAAATTTATTGTTAAATAATATACTTAATTAATAAAGAAATATAATTTAATAATAAAGGTGGCATATTTGGTTGTTCAAAAATTTGCCCTGCATAAGTTATCCTGCGGCAATCCATATATCATTTTAGCAAATGATTTAGAACACGTCTTTGGAGAATATTCCATGCATGTTCGATGGGGTTGAGTAGCGATTGTGCAGGCCAGGAAATCATCCGGATGTTGTAAAAGACAAAAAGAACATACAACCGAATTGAGAATCTCCTGCTTGGGAAGTTGGCTGAAAAGACTAATTGTCGAAATGATGCCAGATTTCATGCTGAATGTGGTAACTATAACATAGGTAGGCATAAACAAAATAACAAGATGAAAGTGAGAATTTTTTTTTTTCAGAATACTACTACTATAATTAATTAAGGTACTTACTTATTACAACTAAAGCTAGATATACAGAATGTAAGAAAAACCCTATAGGTGAATCTGAAGTGAGGGCAAAGGGCTTATTGACTTGACTGCAGAAATCGACAGCTTCGTGATCTGCGTTACACACTGAGTACTGCCTTTTATGTATCTCTCGAAAAGGCTTCAGTACCGTAGACCACATTTAGTGCTACTTCAGGTTATTCAGAAGACCGAAAAGTATAACCTGCCCTTAGGCTAGCTTCTGTGGACTACGAGAAAGCCTTTTAATTCGACCGTCTCCAGGACGTAAGTCTGACTCCAGGAACAGAACTCAAAACCGATGCAGTTGCAGCAACGTGGAGGGGGAGACAGGGAGATATTATTATCTCTCCGAAACTATTCACCGCGGCATTTCTAGGTGTTTTCAAGGTTCTGAAGTAGAAAGGGCTGGGCTTTATCGTAAACGGCGAGTACATCAGTCACCTTCGATATGCTGACGACATAATTGTAATGGTTGAGATCGTGGAGGGCCACACTGCGATGCTCGATAGCCTCTGTTGAGCCTCCGAACGAGTAGGCTTGAAGATGAACATGGAGAAGATTATGTCTAATATCCATGTTCAAGCCACTCATGGTAACATCGGAGGTGCTATTCTATTTACTACTCCATTTACCGGAGGCACACTGCCCGGTTAGGTAAGGCTAAGCTTCGAGAAAGAGGTCAATCGTCGTATCCAGCTCGGTTGGGCAGCGTTTGGAAAGCTGCAAAACATGTTCTCGTCCACAATACCGGACTATTTTAAGACAAAAGTCTTCGATCAATGTGTGTTGCCAGTGGTGACATATGGTAAAGAGACTGGTCACTTCACTATGGGCTCCATTAAAAGGCTCAAAGTCACCCAAAGTACAATGGAGAGGGCTATGCTCGGAGTTTCCCTGCGAGATCGAATCAGAAACGAGTAGATACGCAGAAAACCACAGCTACCGACATAGCCCACAGGATTTCTAAACTTAGTGGCAGGACTGACGCTCGATGCGGCAGAAAAGGCCGGAACGCGGTTGCCACTTCAGGACCTCCCACACGGTGGACCGACGACCTAGCTAAGGTAGCCGGAAAACGATGGATGCGGGTGGCCCAGGCCGGTCATTGTGATTATCCTTGGGGTAGACCTGTGTCCAGCAGTGGGCGTCTTTTGGCTGAAACGATGATAATGTATTTCTGTTGTGGCATTTATCATGAGCTGGTGACCAAAATTTCGAGAAAACGTTTCTTTGTACTCAGATCCTTAATTCGTTGTCCTATCGATGCTCTCGTTAAGGCTATAGGAATTCGTTACATCATGTACCTATTTGTAAAAATAATTATACATACTTATAGCTATGAACTAAACTGAGAATACCTGTCTACGTGGTAGAGTAGCAAGAATGCTGGCTGCTTATATGATCGTGCAATGGAGTATTACGATGTTATTCTAAGCAATCCATTCTGTCATGTCGGAAACCAAAGCAAACACGTCTACGAGCAGGAAATGAATAGGCCGTATCAAGTAATTCCCTAACAACTATCACTATACTATTTTAATTAAATACATGATAAAACGGAACCGTCACATTTGTTTAAACATTTTATTATTATTTTATTTAATGCTAAATTGATTTACTCCTGCGTTTTTTTAATATTATAGATTGTACTATTTTGTTTTTTAAATATCTAGCGACCACCCCAGCTTCGCACGGGTGCAATTCTGATACTAAGTATACCTACCTGCCTGCGGGCCGGTACCGCTTCACCGCGTATGTGTCCTATTTGACATTAAGGGCTTATGTGTGTATGGAAGTTTCATGTGGTAATGGATTTAGAATACACAATGTTACTAACGGATGACTAAAGAAACGCTAAGGGCAGATGCCCTAGCCCTAAGAGCAGGAAAACTTCCAAACCCTGTGGCAACCCGTCTTGCAATCGTGGCACAGATCAGGAATTAGGAGGAGGTACGACTCAGTAGTGGGCCATTCATGGCCTGAAACGATGGACGAAGCTATTCGCATGCGCAATTTATGTGCGCCACTCTTGTTTGCCATTTTTTGTTTGACTTTTTTGACAAATATTTCGTCCACACATAGCCCTTATTTTCAAATAAGTCAGATACGCGAATACAAATAGCGAAGTGAAGTACCGCCTCTTCAAGGTATGCCTGTACAGCTAGGGAAATGATAATTAAAATGAATATATATATATTTAAATATATATATATAACGCAGCTGGTATAACTCTACCTTTTACCGATACCGAACATATTATTTGGATTCATATTATTCTCATTCTTGGTACGTTATTAAAGTTTAAGAAGTCTGTATGTCAATGTGATGAATTTAAGCTATTCATCACATTGACATAGTCTGTATGTAAAGTAAAAACTAGATAGAGACTGATGTCTTGAAGATCTATCAGCGCAGCGTAAATTTGGATTCCGTGGCATGTTCCCAAAATATGTAAAAATAAGTTAATTACAAGAAGCTAGCTTCGTTCAACTATTTCGCTCCAGGAATACAGTGACCGACCGATCTAGATCGCACGCGAAACACTTTTAAATCGATTTGAAACGGAGCAAAGTGGTAATAAAAGAGCTCGCCGAGGTGGTTGTACTTGTTTGATTTTGTTTTGGCTTTGTGAATAGTCGAATATCGATATAAGTAACAATGTATTTTTTTTGCTAGAAATGTTTCGTACGCGCTGGTTCTTCATGTTCCAAGCGCCCCCACGCCGTTTAGTGTAAAACCCGCTACGTTTCTACAGTGTTCCTTTAGTAGTTTTATTCGTAGGCGTGGGAAATTCCAAATCAATCAATATCTAAACACAAAGTTGGAAACGTTATAGATCTATTGTGAAGAAAAATAAACGTTGGATTTGAAAGAAAAGAGCGAGAAATTTTCGTCTTCAATTTTAAAATGAAATCGTCACTGATTCTTTTCTAGTCGTGAATAAATATTTTACCGTCACTTCCATGCTTTTTGTCGAATTGGGCTTTATTGTTCTTGAATATTCATATACTGAATGGAACATCCATTTCATTCATTTACTTCTATTTTTTAAAAGTACTAACGCTGAACCGTTTTTATCTACCTAAATACGAGTAGGTTAGCTACCGTGCCCTTATGACGGAGCCGCATACGTTTCTAATTATTTAGATTATTCTAGACAGATAGCGATCATGTGTGATGCTGACTGCCGCTGCAGCAGTGGCCGGGTTCACGGGAGGCGACTGACCTTTGCCTCGAGGTAGAATGCTATTATATCCGCCATTCCCACACGATCTGATTTTGATGTCATCGGAGCGAAGCTGAGACAGACAGGCCAACCGCGGCGACGCCGTCGACGTGATTTCGGATTATACACCAAATTTTTTCTACGTTCCTGTTTAGACAAAGTTTATAAATATCTGGACATAATTATGTATTTTGCATAGATGCGCTGTAAACAGATTTCTACGTTTTCCATTTGCGCTTCGTCATGTTACAATAATAATGACGATAATTGCCTGTGTTTATTGTTTCAAATAGATATTATTTGTGTAGCAGGTCGTACTAGACGCATATAAAAATATGTTGATCATAGCTTCATTATCGTTAATTTGAATGTAAAAATGTAGTTGGAGTAGGTAGCAAAAAGTTTAATTTATCTTTTTTTTAAAAGAACGATGTTTATTTAAAGGATGTTTACAAAAATGTATAATTCACAAACACAAATGACACCCAGACTCAGAGCAAGTGCCTCTAGTTTAGACAAAGACACTTGTTCGACCCCGTAATCGAACCCGGGACCCGTTGATCCAAACCAAAGGCGGCACATCTAACCCCTAGACCAACTAGGCAGTCTAAATTACAATACAGAAGTTAAAAAAAAATTACAACTGTTTCTGACTTAACTAGTCGATCCAGCGAACTTCGTACCGTTTTAAATTGAAATTGTTTAAGAAAACATATTTTGTGAAATTTAATATTTTATGAATGTTATATTGTATGAAACCATGTCTTGAGTATGACGTACATACATTTCGGAAATTAATGTTCACTAAGGTTAATAAAAGGTAGATAGATAATAATATTATAAATGTAAATGTAAGTTTCTTTGTTCCGGTGACGCTTTCACGCGAAATCTATTCTTGGAGGTATTAGAAGCAACTTATCATACATTTTATTAAAAAAAAACAATACCTAATCAATGACTTTAATAAGAGTGAAGCCGCAGGTAAAAGACCTGAATGCAGATCTCCTCGATAAAATTGACCGTCTTCTCAATAACTGCATTCGATTTGTATTCAACCTTCGCAAGTACGACCATATTTCAGCGTCGAGATCCCAACTAAAATGGTTGCCCATTCGACAGCGTCGTGAGTTACGAGCGTTGACGACTCTCTACTACATCCTTTTTTCTCCTAATCCTCCCAGCTACCTTTCCTGTCACTTCCAATATTCCTCTTCCAGTCATAACAAGAACCTGCGCTCCACATTCAACCGGCAACTTCAATGTCCTGTTCACTCTTCCGACTTTTTACACCGTTCCTTTTTCGTGCAATCCATCCTTCTGTGGAATGCGCTACCTCCAGAAATCAGGATGGTCAACAGCCGTGACACTTTTAAGCAGAGGCTTCGTAAGCATTTAGAGGTTACTAATTAGTTGGAATGGAAGTAAAGAATCATCAACTATCTGTATGACTTTAATTAATATAATAAAATATGTATGTATGTAGCGTATGTATGTAGTGTATATATGTAGTGTATGTACGTAGTGTATGTATGTAGTATATATGTAGTATACAGGTATATTTATAAAATTTACACCTACCACTCTTTGTCTCTGCACTACCCAAGGTAGACTGGCAGAAAATGCCTAAGGCATTATGTCCGCCTTTGTACATTTTGTGCAGAAGTGTAAATAAATAAAAGCTAGTAGATAATAATACTCTGCCTCCCTTCTGGAAGGCTAATAATTATGTCATAAAATGTACAGTAACAAAATCAACGCTGGCAAGGAAACAAATACTTTAAACAATGGTTTCCTGTAACTAAAACAACGCCGCAGTGAAGCTTATATTAGTTAAAGTGTAATTATGAAACAATTATCTAGTTACATCTTCCAGCTTCTGCTATAAAAATGTTAAAATCCATAATAAATTCTCATTCTGTCTTTGGCGTGAAATTCGTATACTCGATATAATTATGTTATGTGAATCACATTTTGTAAATCAAAAACATACATTTTCTTACTTTGAAAAAGTCTATAATAAATGAAAATTAAACTACTGTCTATTTGACACGGGAATTTTTTATATAAATAATAAGCGTTTTTTGTATAGTTTATGTTTCATTTATTAAAAAAAGAATACATACAATACATTTATCATGCTAGTTATCTGTTTGAGCAACAGCTTTAAGATAATATGTAGATATGTTATCTATCTAAAATATATGTATGCAGGTACCCACTACTCTCGTGTGCTTTTGTATTATAAAGTAGTGTACGTAAACGAGCAAATCAATTTCGACAGTCAAAAATAACTTAATGACGTAAATGGAAGTTTATGGTAGGAAGGGGGCGAGCCTCACCCCCACGATCGGAAATTTCCGCGAAAATTAAGATACCTCTATGGCATCACACCCACATTTATTACGGACCCACTCTACACTGCCTACACGACCTGGAGTTGTTATCGTACCGACATCACGTATACGTTTTAGATATAGGTACTTTTATAAAAAGAGTAGCATACGATTAACATAAATATTATACTTTCAGATTGGTACGCAGTGACAGTCTTGACAGTTGTGAATATGTACAGTGCTAAACCTGTGTAATGGTCAGAAAGTGAAGTCTGGGCAGCGATGCTGTCTTACATGGTGCCTGTAGAAGAGAAGCCACCGCCAGTGCCGGGGAAAGGGCGGTTGGCTCTCGAACTAGCGTGCAGCCCTGGAAGCCCGGAGTCTGCAGTGCGACGACCGCGAACCAATATCTCCAAAGAGTCCTCGACGTCGTCGTTCGCTTCTGATTTGACGATATCCTCGTCAACCCCTACGGGTGCGTTGGACAAGCCAAAACACAAGCTCCTCGGAAACGGGACAAAGCATACTACGTTGAAAAGGTAAGGAATTGTGAAAATAATTTGACATTAAAATCCAACTCGGTGCCAAGCCAACCCAATTTTACAACGACACGTTACACGGCAAATTGTTGTTAGTTGATTTGTTTTCTGCCGAAACTCTTCGTTTGCTGTTTGCACAGAGCGCTGCATTTAGATATTGATACACACGATTTAGAATCGAAAATACTTTCTATCTGTGAAGGAAAAGCTTGTGCTTTTTTGCAACGTCCTAATTTTAATACGCCTCTTATCATAGATCACATGGCACTGCAGTTTAATGAAAAAGTTCAAACTGAGAATACAATCGGAACAAGTGCGCAGTGCGGGAAAATTTCCTATATGTTATCGATAAATAAGCTGATGAAATAGGGGTGGCAATTTTACTATGCTGAGCACTGAGTTGCCATTTTTGCGCCCCGTCAATCGTTTCGGTACGGGCGTGATATAACTATTATTCAATTACAGTATCTCCTATGAGAACATAAACGTAGCTTGCTCTAACGAAGTAGGTCTAACCAAGTAATCTTTATTTTCAATTGTTCAACAGTTAAATTACGGTTGTTAGCCTAATATGTAATAGCCGCTAGCGCGTACGGGGCCTACTGCGTAAGGGGGCTTAATAAATTACATGTATAAAAGTTTTCTGAACTTCTATAGAAAAATAAAATAAAGTTGGATTATTTGCGTTACTTATCGCTTAATTTATTCCTGAACGCTTCCTGCCTGGCAGGTTTTTAACCTTCCTTGGTGTAGGTACCTATATTATAAAAACCCAAATAAGCCATATCGGTTCACCTGGACCGATGGAACAACCGTTCTTGAGTTTTTGTTATATATATACCTAAATAACAGCAGCTTACTTTTATAAAATCGTGCCACAGTTTTCCAGTGTCGGTTAAAATAAAATTCATTTCAGTAGCATGTATATATTTATTAAGAAAAATACAATTTTGCTCTCTATAAGAATATCCTCAAAGGCATAAAATTCGTGGAAAACACTCTTTGTTCGGCTCTAATATTAATACAAATTCTCTAAATTAACTTTATGGGGCTTTAAATGTGATATTTTATTTCTCAGAAAGCAGAGCAATACCATTTAAGGAGGAAATTGTACTTGGTTTTTTTTGTAGGTAACCCGGATTGTAAATATCTTGATATTTAGGAATACTGGAAGGATGTTTCTGTTTATCGAAGGTCAAAGATACACCAGTATTGTTTTACCTTTCAGCTTCAGTAACTTTCATTTTGGTACCCTAATTGATACTCGTAGTTAATTTAGAAAAAAATATTTAAATGTGTAAACTTACAGACTAGCTTCTCTAAATATTAGGAATTCGGAAATCTACTTGGAAGAAGCCGCGGCCAAATGTCTGATATATAGAGGTACAATTTTTACTCTAATGACTCATATTCGTAAGTCTTTAGCTTATGGGCACTGTCCGAGTACATCGCGTTGTACAATGGCCTGTCCAACCTTCTTATGTTAGCTCGTATTCGACTTTACCTCTTTTTGATTTAAATATTAATGAGATGAGGTAGTGGCACCGATATTCCCCGGTTTCATATAGTCAGGATTGTCCCACGCATCTGGCAGTCGCTTGGGGATCTTCGACAGCCACGACGTGTATATCTCGAGTTGACAATCGGGCCTGTGAAATCAGAACTTGTTTGAATTGTCACGTTTTCAATGAGTCATCACGTGGCGGGAAAACATTGCACATTGTTATGGCGATGAAATCTTTGTAGACATGATTCGCATAACATTAATGTGCATTAGTGTGTAACTAGTGAAATATAAATCTGAATTGAGCTAATACTACAACTTGTCAATGTGAGTAGATAGCAGATGGCACTCTTAGAATCCAATTTTATGAATGAAACTCCTATCTCATCATAACTATTGTTACTGTGAGTCATTAGAATTATACTGAGTATCTGTCGTGATTATCTTAATATATTTAAATTACGTGTCACCTTGTTTGTCTGCGATGGACTGTTAAAATATGTAACCGATTATAATAAAATTTTCACACCGTCTGCAGTTTGATCCAACTTCAAAGATTGGATATTATTTAAAAATGTTAAATTAAAATACATTACATTGACCTATAGTACCAGTAGAAACTAATAGTAGCTCAATGGTTTCTTATTCCTTTTGCTTAAAAGTTACTCACGGTATGCGGAATATCTAGTCATAATGTTATATAAATACCCTTTCCATTACACTTTGTAGAAGAACCATGAACGTGTGATGATTTTTTATTCCTAAATCCAATAATGCTGTTTTGGTTTACGCAAAATCGGGGTAGAGACTCATAAGGCATTTTTTTATATTACAGTTTAGATTTTGGCAAATTCACCCGTTTTCACCCGTTTTCTATGGTTATTTACATGTAACGTATTCTAAATTAAGTACCTATACATACGTTTATTTTACTTTAGAACCTAATGATGCTTTAAGATCCTTGCACATTGTGGCAATTCTTTTGCAGGTTTTAGATCGTGCTATTTCTATTTCAAAACTCAACGACACTATGCAGTGTTTATTTTTTATTATACGAAGGCTTCCTGGGTTCTTTTACTGAGATTGCACGCGTCTCTCTAGAGGGCTGTAGAACGAGTCTTAAGAGTGTTTTGAATAGCCCATCGTGTCTTGCAAAGGAGAAATAGGCACGTACGCGAGTTTTAAAAACGGATCGTGAAGTAACAACCATTTTCATGTAGGCAGGTTTTTTTGAGATGGCGCGGTATTTAATGACTAAGAAACCAACATTTGAAAGCTCTTCTTGTAATATACTCTAACGCGGGCACTTCACAAGACCATTCACCATTCTTGATTGCTATTTATTTGTCCTTTTTTGTCAAATTTTCCATCATTGCCTCTATTGACAAATATGACAGATACGAATAGAGAAGATTCTATGCTACGATATTTTATCTGTGTCTCAAAATAGTAGCTTTGTGTACAAGTGTAATAAATAATATCTAATATACATATAATCTATAGGTCTCCGAATCGGACAACATCTATTTTTCATCCCCCTATATGTTAAGGGAGGTCCACTCCAAAACTTTTACTTTTTATACATTTCTTTGTTTTTATTTTTTATGATACAGGCTGTATCATAAAAAATAAAAACAAAGAAATGTATAAAAAGTAAAAGTATGCTGTATCATACAGCATACAATAAAACATACAAACTTAAATTTTCACCCCTCTAAGATCAACCCCTATATTTATATGGCGTATCAACGTTTGCGGGCTCATATAGTCTACTTAGATAACTATCTACAGACATTTTGTGGCGCTGTGTTACGGTTAAATAGTAAAATAATTAACATAGTTGTAACTGGAACTACTTAATATACATTTCGCTTTCCGGGTGTAATGTAACGGGCCAATACATCGTTTTCGTACTTTAGAACAATAATCACGTCATTTTCAAATATCGAAACATCTTTTCACACAATCCGAATGTATTAAACTATCATGTTTACATTGTTACGAAGAGTTGTTGTTTGATCAAATGTTTCCAATGACAAAAGCATTTAAACCTTGCTATCCAATCGAGTTTAGCATTTAAACGAACCCTCAAATGTCGAATCCATTTGGCAGGTAACACCTGTCCAGTCATTAAATTGACCACGTCTCCTACAAAGCATTCGAAACGTCAGGAATTAAATAACGTAATATACACGCGATAAATCCGTTAATAAGTGTATAATGTCAATGTGTATTAAATTTATAATCGCGAAAACTTATGACATCTTGACTTATGATATACCTATGAATTGGATTTATTTTATTTACACAATTTTTTATGTGTACATCATATCTAGACCATAATATACTATTGACTAGAACGACCTTTAGTCTCTCTGTTTTTTTAATATTATCGGGTTTAGGCTACGCGGTGTTAATTATAATAAAATATTAACGCTTATAATTAATGATAGTATGAATTTAAATGGTTCAATTGATTTGAAAATTCACTTTTAAAAATATTGTATTAAAATCAATGTTTTAAACTCAGCCGATGAAAGAGATGTATCAGGATTTCCTAAAACGTGAAATTTTGATTGATACAATATTACGTCCTTTTCCTCAGGCGGTTCTCGCAATTTAAGTTAAAAAAAACAACGCAGCGCAGTTTTTTCATGAAGATGTTTTAAAAACAGATAGTACAACACGTAAATTTTATAAAAGAACCCTTTCTACATATTAAAATTAACTACTTACATACGAAATTGTAGCTAATAAACGCAAGAATTTGACGGGAACCTATAAGAAAATTCTTTACCTTTTAGCGAGCCATCCAATTAGCCCTGTTGATGTGACTGGGACAGGTTTAAGAGACTTGGAAGGTTCTGCCTTCGCTGCAGTGCGTGGCAGGTCTACTGCGGCCTCTTTTAGGATGGCTTCAGTTTCGGCCAATGTTTTCCTTAAAATAAATGCCGAAATGTGACGATTGAGACGAATCGCAATAAAATCGTCTTTAGAAATGGATCTTTCACACATATCTATGTTCCCGACTTAATAGAAAGTCAAGAATTCAAGCTTATTTAAGACCAAACTATACGTCTCATCAGAAAAATCGAAACACTTCCCTTTTTATGGATGTTAAACAAAATACGAAACTTATGAAAGTTTAATTTGAATTTAGAACATTAGCATTAGGACTTGAAATTAATTTTAATATTCACTATTAAACGACATTATTTGACATACGTATATTCCTAAATTTAAACATTTTTCTGGTAATCCTTACAAAACATAAACTTGCAAGGTGTTTCGATTTTTCTGATGAGAAGTGTATTTTGATCCAATTAAACGGGACCAACCTACCGAACTACGAACTACCATTCAAACAAAAAAAGAGTAACCAATATTAAAAATACAACGTACCTAATTGAGAACCTTTTCCTATTTGAAGTCTGTTGACAAATAATAGTGGAGTGCATCTATCGGATAGCGCGTAAATAGGGAATAGAATAAGACATGCCAAATTAGAAAATTAATCTCTGGATTAAATACGATTCGACAATTTCGACCGCCAATATAGAGTTGTTGTATCTACGTGTTTAGTTGTGTATTGTATGTTTCCATGTTGCGGTCTTAATATAGTTTAGATGGCCATATATTATTTGGCGACGACGCGGTATGCACCGTTTTGTTACACTCATATAAATAGACTAACGTCATGATAAAGGCCACATTTTTGAATTAAATTTATTGCACTATTATTAGTAAGTCGTTTCAGCCCATAAACGACCCACTATTGAGTCGACCTCCTCCAAATTCAAGGACGGAAATTACTGTTCCTCGGTGGAAAGACGGGTTAGCACAGGGTTCGTATCATGCACCAGATCCCACAATGCCGCAACAGGACGCGAGTGGGAGCACTCCGGGGATGTTTAGTGGGTAGGCCCCCACTCTGGGGGAGGGTCGCACACGCCCCCCCTCGGCCATCCCCGTGGCCGACGGCCACGGGGATGGCCATAAAGGATTTTACCCCGGACGAAACAAAAAAAAAAGGTTCGTATCATGGTTTCCTACTCTTGCGGCTAGGTTTTCTGCCCCATTAGTCGCCTCTTACGACACCCTCAGAATGGTGTGGGTTGGTGACATTGTGTCACCACGCGTATTTAAATAGTAAGTAAATGTGATATGAGGAGGTCGTAGCGTAGCTTAATGTGCGGAACTCTATCTGCACGTTAAGCAAAGTTTGGCGCCGCAGGATGTTGGACGTCCATCATTTCTAATGTCCGAGCTCCTCCGTGCTTCAGAGGGTACCGGTAAACCCGTCGGGTCCGGCAGCCATTCTACCATCTACGACAGTCGTTACACGTAGTCGATAGCGTGAAGACTGACAGTTGTCCCAACCATATAATTATTGCTTGCCGCACTAGCTGGGCCACGGAGGACAGGCGGCAATCGCTCCATGTAAATACTGGTAGTGAGATCAGGTAACATTGGCACCGACCTCAATCAAATTGGGAAAAGAAGTAATGTGATATAATATTTCGAGAAATAAATTTCATCGTCATTTCCGCCGAAACGAATTTGACTTGTGCTTCTCCAAAGGTTTCCAAACCGACTGGTCCAGAGCTATCCGCATCTAACGAAGCTAAAGAGGTCGTCGGTTGCTCTGCTTTTTATGAGAGTAAACAGACCAACCCATAGAGTCACCATAGGATTTCGGAACCAAAAGTCAGCAACGATCGTGCTCCATTATAAACAGTGCTGACAATACGTGGATGCCGATGCTAATATTTAAAATAAAAACTCATGTAATGTCCTTAGAACTCTTTTAACAAGTCAAACAATACAATTCAATCTGTTCCTGTGAGGGAGTAAGGTCACCAGAGTTCATTACATAACTTTTTAATGCGAGCGTCCTACTTTCCGGGTCGGCATCTCTGGTGTTGCAAACATCCTTAAGTAAGGGCAACGGCTCACCATCAGACTGGTCGTACGTAGCCCCACACTGGCGACACACTTAGAAAGCCTTGTCCAAAATTGTAAATAAAGTCATTAGGCGTCATGACAAACTACGTGTTTGTATTGTAACAATGACAGGTATCGATTATCCAGTAAAAGGCGACTCTAGAACTCTCTCGTACCTTACGTCATTTCACACTCGTAACTAAATTTAGATTTCCCTTTACCCGCTACAATAGGTTCCAATTAGTTATTGGGGGCGTTTAATTGGTTTGATTAATGTTGCGGAAATTGGTGAAGCCATTTGAATATACTTACTCGGGATATTCCATACAAATGTTAAGGTAACTTCAGATTGACGTCATTAATGGCATTTACACACATGCGTGTACAGTGTAACAAAACCCGTTTAAATAGCCATCACAAAGCAGTTATGTATTCTAAACCTACATTATTTTTCTATTGTGAAGAATCATATGCTTTAGCAAGCCAATCTTTTATCACATACTGTGTGTTAAATCTCATGTTCATGTAAATGTATGAGTTCATCATGCAAATGAGCCGTCTAGCCGTAGTGAATATAATTCACCAAACTACGTATCTTGTCTTGGGGATTCTATTTTTTTTGTGATCCAAAGGCAACAAACACCTATAAACCCAGGCAGTCGTATTATTCCTCTAGTTATAGCACAAAACTTGATTAAGAAGTACAGGTTTTGTTACTGTCTGTATAGGTAATTATGCTTTGACGTAAATGGGTCCTAAATTGGCGTAAATAAGGGTGCGCGTAGGTGTGCAGCAACGTAGAAGTGAGATGTCATTATGTCAGTTGTACTAAAATGAGAACAGCTATTTTCGAGAACCTTTCATCATCGTCATCATCATCATCACAATTTCAGCCCATAAATTAAGTAAGTCATAAATAAGACCCGCTACTGACTCGGATTCCTTCAAATTCGTGGACGAAAATCAGCCTTACTGTGTGACACTGGCAATGCGGGTTGGCGCACGGTTTGTGTCAAGATTTCCTTCTCTTGCGGCTAGGACACCTTGCCTTCTAAGTGTCTGAGGCCAACTACAGCGTAATACTCGCACATCACGTCACAGCCCTTAGTTTATAAACAGTTTGTACAGTATTTAGCAACAGTTAATGTTGCTACTTTATGATTTTGTAAACAAATGTTCGACAGATTATACTCTATCCTGGGGAATCGACAATTTGTAAACTGTTGACCAAACGTACTTGTGCACGGCTATGTTGAACATGTCCTTTGCAACACAACCGCGCTGGCCGCTGCATATTTCATAGCCACTGTCATATTTGAAGTAGGAATAAAAGCATTATTCTTTGAGATAGCTGATACAATTATTGTATGCCTCTTATGCACTGTTGTTAGCAATGCTACGCCATAACAGCGGTGTCTCAAGATAAAAACGCTGTGAGCGTTTGTTTAATGTTTCACCTATCACCTATGCACATTTTAGTTTTATTGCTGATCGTTCTGTTAAAACTGCCAATTTCGCCAGCAACAAGCCAACTAAAAGTTCACTGCGACGGTGTCGATAAACAAATAAATTTTGTAAACGCATTTATGACTAGCTAACGCTACAAGTAATTACTTTGTTTAATATCCACACCATTTTGTACGGTGATTTTAGTAGTCGAAACGCGATCGTGGACCCTGGAACGGCCGTGTTCGACATTGGCTTCGCATTAATATCGGTGTTCACGATACAAAGCCCCTTCCGTAGCGAATCTTAAGTTGGATGTAAAGTTGGTTGGTACTTGGTAGTAACCCATTGCTAAGTTGGTCCATATATCTGTGAGGTATCATCATCATTATCATCATTCAACCCATAAAAACCCACTGTCACGTCGGGCTTCTCCAAATTCATGTGTATAGAGTTTATTAGTCGCGTCGGGCTTCTCCAAATTCATGTGTGGCATAGTATTTATTAGTAGGAAATATTAAAGATAAATACAGTACAGATCAAGACTGTATGCAAAGCAAAGTACTTTCGAATGTTTTCATATCATGTCATGTCTGTTTTGTTCGGGCTATTTTAACAATAAAACCAAAAATAAGCTGGCTAATACTACTTCGGTCCCTTTGAAATAAATTGTGACGGTAGGACAGCGGTACAAATTAAGGATATCTCCATAATAATGGGCCGCCCGGGGCGTCCTGAAATATGCACTGTGTAATAGTGCCAACAATGTTATCAACTCTGTGTTTTGATAACGGAGTGTGGCTCAACTTTTCGTCATAGGTTTCGTCACAGGTCCGGTTTGATTCCCGTACAGATAAATGTTCATCATTTCAATCATCTTATTACTGTGGTGACGGATTTAGAATACACAATATCACCAACCCATATCATCCTGTGGGTGTCGTAAGACGCGACTAAGGGAACTCAAGAGGCAGATCACCTAGCCGGAAAAGCCTCTTTCGTGTTTCGGTGGGCACTTGGAGTTATCGGTCTCAACTGCCATTCTACCATCTACGACCTTCGATACACGTAATCAGTAGTGTGAATACTGACATTGCCGGTAGTCCCACAAGGTGGGTCGTGGAGGCGAGACAGCGAATGCTCCTTGTTGGAACTGGCCAAGTGCTAGCCAAGTGAGGGTAGACTGGTGCCCACGCTAATCAAATTGGGAAAAAGTCAAAAAGCAGGAGTACTCGTATACCGATGTGGCGAGTTTCATTTAATAAATGTGTTTGAAATGCAAATGTTTCTCACAAACTTATGTTTGTAGGTATAAAATAAGTGTAACGGTATGATAGGAAGAGGTACAGAGATACTTTAATAAAACACTACTAATAATAAAAAAGATTGTGTCACCACAATCTTTTTTATTATTAGTAGTGTTTTTTATTATTAGTAGTGGATTAAGAAACATAATGTTACCAACTACGCGACTGAGAAGAAAAGGAGGTAAGAGAATGAGAACTCGATACAAACTCTGTGCTAACCCGTCTTGCCAGCGTGGCACAGTAGGCATGTCCCTCCGTGAAATTGGAGGAGGCCTGGTTTACTACTGGGTCATTTATGCGTAGAAATAATTATGAAAATTAATATTATAAAATACTAGCTTTTGGGCGCGGCTTCCCTCGCGTGGACTTCGAACCCGTGCTTATCTCTATGCATTTTTTTTATGAATATAAAAGTGGTTGTTGTGACTAAACTATGATAGTGATAGAAACTATGATAGTTAGATATTTGCTCTCGCGGACTTTTTTGTAGATTTTAATAAGACCTACAAACTCGTAGTACTTCATTTTGTTCTATTTTCAATAGATTTTGCAGCACACGCAAAATAGGTTTTCGATTTTACACCTTGGATTACAAAATCGCAATTTTCATACGGATCCCTAATTCCTTTGAAAATAAAATATAGGTACTATGGACTATCTAACACAGAAAGAATTTTTGAAATCGGACCGGTAGTTCCTGAGATTAGCGCGTTCAAACAAACAAACTCTGCAGCTTTATACGAGGGTGAATCAAAAAATTCTTGGTATCAATATTAAAAAATGCAAAGATTTAAATAATAATATTTTATTTTTCTACATAATCTCCCTCCAATGCAATGCATTTAGAATAACGCGTTTCTAACTTCCTTATTCCTTGTGAAAAAAAATTATTTTCTTGACTCTCGAAAAAGTCCTCTACGGCAGCTATAACCGCGTCATTATCGTGAAATTTTGTTCCACGAATTTCCTCTTTTAATTTTGGAAATAAGTGAAAATCACTTGGGGCTAAGTCCGGAGAATATGGTGGGTGGTCAAGGAGATTGAAGCCAGCACAGCGGATTGCGTTGAGCGCAACTTCCGATCGATGGGCAGGAGCGTTATCTTGAAGGAACAACACGCCCAACGACAGTTTTCCACGACGTTTTTCTTTAATCGCTTCACGCACTTTCGGGATTAAATTTGCATAATAGGGTCCAGTTATCGTCTGGCCTTTTGGCATGTAATCAATAAAAAGGATTCCTTCACTATCCCAGAACACAGAGGCCATAACTTTGCCAGCGGAAGGAGCAACTCGAAATTTCTTAATGGATGGAGAGGATGGTCGTTTCCAAGACATGCTTTGTCTTTTAGTTTCAGGATCAAAATGGTGGACCCACGTTTCATCCATGGTGACAAGACGACGGCAAAAATTATCCGAATCACGCTGGAACATTTCGAGATTACGCTTGGAAATTTCCAAACGTCGCTTTTTGTTTTCGTCGGTTAACATTCGTGGCACCCATCTTGCAGACACTTTTTTGAACCCCAGTGAATCAATTAAAATGGATTGAACGCTACCAAAAGATATCTTTAGGATCTCAGCTATATGTTTTATAGTCATTCTTCTGTCTTCCAAAACCAGATTCTCAACCTTTTTGACATTTTCTTCTGTAACGGAGGTTGAAGGCCGCCCAGAACGCGGGTCATCTTTACAGCTTGATCTACCTCTTTTAAATTCAGCCACCCAGTACGCAACCGTAGAATAGGGTACAGCATCACCCCCTAATGTCTGCTGAATGTCCAAAAAAATTTCCTTCGTAGACATTTTTTTCAAACTGAGATATTTTATCACCGCACGTAACTCACTTTTATCCATAACTAGCTGACCCGGCGAACTTTGTTCCGCATTATATATATTTAAAACAAAAAGAAAGTTGGACATAGGATACCTGAGATTTTTATTCCGTCCGTATAAAACCTACTTTAACAAAACGCAACTGACAGCGAAACTGTCAACAGATATCGCCATTGTTAGAGCTAACATATGATTATGAATGTCAAATAAAAGCCAAATAATTTGCAGTAAATTAATATTGAAAAATTTACCTTCCCACCAATTTTCAGCCAAATCGGTTCAGCTGTTCTCGAGTTATAAATAGTATCCCGTCCGTATAAAACCTACTTTAACAAAACGCAACTGACAGCGAAACTGTCAACAGATATCGCCATTGTTATTATTCTTGTGGCTCTCACGGTTTGTGTTTAGCCAATGTCAAGTCACTTTGTATCATTTCGATATTATTTCTTCATGGGTTTGCCATTTCCCTGTTAGCCACTCATAAGTAATTTCATTTTGAGTGTCCCCCTCCCACGTGGCTAAGATGTTCTGCACGGACGTGGGGTTGGCCTTTGGGAGGGATCGCCATTGTTAGAGCTAACATATGATTATGAATGTCAAATAAAAGCCAAATAATTTGCAATAAATTAATTTTGATTTTTTTTTTGATCGGGATAAAAAGTATCCTATGTCCTTTTCCTGGTCCTCAGCTACCTTCCAACCAATTTTCAGCTAAATCGGTTCAGCTGTTCTCGAGTTATAAATAGTGTAACTAACACGACTTTCTTTTATATATATAGATTTTGACTTTTTAGCAACTCGTTGCACAAAAAAAATTATTACATGCGAACGAACTGACAAAAACAAGTGACAGTCTGCATAAATATAGTGTGATAGACACTCTTTAATTTGAATATCGAACTTGATCCAAAAAGGTTTCATATATATGCACTTCTAAGAACTTTTTGATTCACCCTGGTATATTAGTACTAGCTGACCCGACAGACGTTGTCCTGTCTGAACTATGAATATTGAATTCGAATTGGAATAATTAATAATAAATTAATATACCGCCTTTTCTTATCGATTCCAATCCCTTATTTAATGTAATTAAAAAAGAAAAAAAGTAATTATGCCAAAAATAGCGAAACGTCGGGACGAACGTCAAATGTTTGACAGGTAACAGTTTGTATGGGAAAATAAAATTGTTGTTTTTATTATTTTACTTACAATATCAATGTTTTCTCTAGACTCTTAAACCTTCCCTGGACTCACACGAATATTTCAAGACCAAAATTAGCCAAATCGCTCCAGCCGTTTTCGAGTTTTAGCGAGACTAACGAACAGCTATTCATTTTTATATATATTATTAGTATAGATTAATTCCATATTTTCGTAAAATTGTAGTAGCGACGACATCTATTAGCAAAAAGAGAACTCACAAAATTTAAAATCTACGCAGACGAAGTCACGGTTAAGGACTACTACTGCTCAATCCATAAATGACCCACTGCTGAGTCAAGCTTCCTCCTGTCACAGGGAGGGTAATTAGCATACTGTGCCACGCTGGCTAGACGGGTTGGCACAGGGTTTCGTATCAACTTTTCCTTCCCTTGCGGCTAGGTTATTGGGCTTGTCATTTCTTTTTATATGCTCTTACGACACCCACCGGATGGCATGGGCTGGTGACACTATGTGTTCTAAATCCGTCACCACACGGTGGAAGTACTATCCTGTGCCTACCCGTCTCGCCAGCGTAGCACAGTATCTCATAACTCTCCATGCAATTGTAGGATGCCCGAACCAGCAGTGGATTATATATGGGCTGAGAATACAACTCTACAACTTTCGAAAGTTTAAGAACTCGTAAACAGTTACTCGATTGCAGCAAAAGTTTGCTCCTCGAGTCCATCTCGAGGTTTTTCGTAAAATAATTTATGGACTATCCCTGCCAGCCTGGAGATGGCCAACAGGTTTTTCGTACCCTGCTTCAGAAGGATAGTTACTGTTATTACCCTCTTAAAGGCATCGTTACTTACTTTCTTTCATCGAGTAACCAGCTCCAACGTTCAAACCATTGTTTCCTACAATTATCAGCCTTAGCCCATTGGGCTCTCATCTGAAATGCTTCGGTGTTTGGATCATATTTCTGCGCCATCGCTCACCTTTAAACAAAGAGATTTTGGAAATTATACGAAAGTATCGCTATTTGCAAACTTAAAAAATAACTACTAAATTCTATCCTCGTGCATATTGAACCCATTAAAAACAATTACCCTATAAAAGTGCTTTCGCTAAATGATTTTCATCAATCAAAGCGGCGTAAATATCCGGGGCCGAAAACCGAAAACCTAGCCACAAGAGAAGGAAAACTTGAAACGAAACCCTGTGCCAACCCGTCTGGCGTCTAGCCAGCGTGGCACGTTAAGCTAATTACCCTCCCTGTGAGGAGGTCCGACTCAGCAGTGGGTCATTTATGGGCTGAGTAGTAAAAAAAAAAGTAAAAAAGGAATTTCCATGCGAGAAATTTATGCGCATCGCTAGTAAAAAAAAAAAAAATTTTTTTTTTTTAATAAAACTAGAAGTCCCTCTTTCAATCCAAAGAATTACTTATTAATGCATCGTATATCGTCAGTTATGATATACAACTCTCTTGGCAATTCGTAAATGGCATATTGAGGGCTATGTGTGGATGAGACATTTGTGAAAAAAGTCATCCAAAAAATAGCAAACAAGAGTGGCGCACATAAATACGAATAGTGAACACGAATGGCCATGTGAACTGCCAGCATATTAAAATGTAGAGTCTACATATGCGTACCATTCTAGATCTATGAAAAGTTGACAGTCTGACAGACAAGCGAAACGATATTTGGCACAGGTTCAATAGCATGTCCGTTGGATTGGTGTTACAGTTAATTGCATCGAAAACTGTGTGTGAACCCCTGACTTGCGTTGTTGTTTTATTTATTTTATGACATTATCCATAACCTATCCTCTGCCTAACTTACACTTAAAATGAAAATATCCTAGATTAGTTATTCTGATATCAGTTAATTCCACGTAGGAGCTGTCGAAAGTCGAAGGCTGTACTGGGCCATGGTACGAACGAACGACAAATTGAATAATGTTTTTTTTTTTTGCAACACACACTGACAGCTAAGTGTTTGTTGCTCTACAATACTCTTCAGTCAACTATTAATTGCTGTTGGATTTGTGCGAATGTTTAACCAACTACCATATTATGTTCACATCGCAAAATCATTATGTAACGTGTGTAGGTTTGTCTTTTATACCGAAACACAAAATTTATACTCGAACGTCACCTACGATTTAATAATTCATGTGCGTCTTCGAGGGGTAGAATCTGGGTACTGATAATACCCTTTAATTGATTCAGTAGAAAGATTTTGTAAATACAATGCTACTAAATGTAGGTAGGTAGGTACATTGGCTGGCCTTAAGATTGGCTGGTGTCAGTAACTGTAAAATGGGGCAGACTTCGCCCAGAATGTTAAGTAGGTAGATGTAAGTTACGTGACTAACTACTTGATAGTCTTGATAATATTTTATAGAGACCGGTCAAACGGAATTTCAATGAAGAATGACGTATCATTATTTTAGTTTTCCTTTTTAGACATCATGGATGGATATCATGATATTTAAGGACCTCAGATGTACGGGAGTGATTCTTGGTTCATGTGCATGCTCCAGAGTAATGTAGCTATTTATAAGATAGTTTTACCATATACAGATTCATCATGATATTTCTGGAACCATAAGGCTTTTTGGAACTGGATTTTACAAAATTCTCTAGCCTTGTCGCAAAGTTGGTCATTATTTAAATGACAACAACGTTTGGGTCACCGGATCGCCTAGTTTAGAACAATTATGACAAAATATGTACCTTGTTTACTGTATACGAGTATATTTGTTGGTATTTAGATATATATTAATAAATTTGAATCTGCAGGGTTTTCACTTTCTAATAATAATCTTCTTCTTCTTCATTTAAATGTTATGATGAACTGTTTTCACGCAAATATATTGACGTTAAAAGTCTTTTTTTTTAAATTATGAAATTGTTTTACCTGTATACAGATTTTTTCGAAAATCTATAGAAATATCAGCAAAAAGGCCCTGTTTATAGGTATTCAATAAAAACATATATAATTTTTTATACCAACCATCTCATTTCATCTAATTATTTACACGGACGATAATGGAATATTTTATAATGGATTATTTTCGACTTGGAAACATTTTTATGAAACGAATGCATTATATGGTAGAATGGCAGCCGGGACTGACGGCTTTAATCCACTAAAACCAACAGCGTCCCTCAACTACCCGAGATAGGGTCACTGGTTGCGCTCCATATTGGGGTAACATGCTTCGCGACCTTGGGGGTCTTGGCCCGACTCAATTTATGGAGCTCCAAGACGGGCCCTGTCCGAAATAATTGGGATAAAGTTGGGTTTTACTCAATTTATATATATAGCATAACTATTCTTAGTACCTTTTTATAGTCTATGGTCATTATTTTTTATTACATTCATTATCGCTTCAAGACAAGCCGTTATTTTTTAAACAAATCCGAAACCGTCAATCAGGTCCCAAGAAAATCCGTCTTACTTAATAAATAGAGCAATTTAATTCAACAGATAACATAAGGACCAGTGAAATTGGGCCCATACAGATGTTTCATTATTTGAGATCATCGCTTTCAGGCAGTACACAACAGTCCCCTCCGCTATGACGGGAGGCATGGGCGACCCTGAGCTGGTATGGCCCCAACAGATGTTTATCTTGACGGTAGCAGCTTACCATCAGGGCTTCTGGTGTCACAATTTTTAATTCATGTTTTGTCTTTTTTTTATTCATGTGAAGCGCGATTGCTAATTTATCTGGAATGTTCTGCTACGCGATTTTGCTCTAATATTGCCTTCCCATGTATTCGATGGCATTGTAAAATTTCCAAGCATAATCTTCAAGCAGGCATATCGATAATAATAAACAGAAAGGGACAGTCCCTAAAACCAATGATACATTTAAAAGTATATTATTTTACTCTTTGGACTACCCTAGCTAATGTGTCACTACAGTCTACGTAGACAGGCTCGGCTACTGTCGGAAGGCGTTGTTGACGCAGGTACGAGAGCTAGACAAGCGATGCGAATAGAGAGCTCTCGAATTATCTACTACTAATACTAGCTGATCCCGCAAACGTTGTTTTGCCAAATAATTAAATAGGGGTTGATCGTAGAGGGGTGAAAATTTTGGGTTGTTTGTATTTTTGTATGCTGCATCTTAAAAAAATAAAAGCAAAAAATGTTGTCTAAGAAACAAACAATTATTTTTGGTGTGGACCCTTAAATCTTAGGGGGATGAAAAATTTATGTTGTCCGATTCTCAGATCTACCCAATATGCTCACAAAATTTCATGAGAATCGGTCTAGCGTTTCGAGGGAGTTTAACCACAGACACCGCGACACGAGAATTTTATATATTAGATCTAGTCTACGAGTAGTGTAGTATACGCAGAACAAAATGTCACTATGTTAGAGCTACTCTACGATTGGGCAAACATCTGCAATAGTGCGCTATATTAATAAATAAATATCCTTGGACATTTCACACCACGCCATCTCGTCCCAAGCTAAGCAACTTAATGCCTGTGTTATGGTAACGAGATGGATGATAAAGTACGTAAAACATTTTTTTTGTAAATATATGCATATTATAGATAGAAAACACGCAGACCCGGAACAAATACTTGTAGGTCGTACAAATATTTCTTCCGTGCGGGAATCGAACCCGCGACATGCTGCGCAGCAGTCGATCGCTCAACCACTGCGCCAACCGTGTCGAACAAAACAATATTGATCTCTATGTGTATGTAGAATTTTAGTGTATATTAAGTTAGTACTTCTCATGCCTACTTACTATACATAATATGAAATTTCATAAAAATCGGTCAAACCGTTTCGGAGGAGTATAAACACTAACACAAGAATTTTATTTATTAGATTACGCCGACTGATCACGTTTATGCTTTGTTTATAGGGTGTCATTCGGCAGCTCCAAGGGTTCCATGGTCGAAACCCTGATTTACGAGAGCCCTCTTCAAGAAGAACCGGAGACCAGTCCCCCCGCCAAGCTCCAAGAGACATCATTCCCCTACATCCCCGCTGAAGACGAGTACGTTTTATTCATTTGAGTATGTTTATTATTCATTTTCATGTATTTTAAGGGAAAATACAACGCGAATTTCTCCGTAAATAACGTCTTCGCAGTGCTTGGATTGATTTAAAATTCCTTTTTATAGTTGCAGTTCTAACTACGTTTATTTTTAGATACTTTTGACTGTTACCATAATATGGTTCTATTCAGCAAATAACAAAATAAGTAGTCGTTTATTTCATTGTGTTTTATTTTAATTAGGTTGTAGGGCCCTACTAGCTAACGTAAATAGTAAATACCTGCATAACTACGAATAATAAAACTTACTTTATTATTCGTAGCTGCTTAAGAATTATGATTAATATTAAATTTTATCTAGCCAAATAATAAATGGTTTCAGACACGATTGCTCTACAGTTGCTTAAAAATTAAAAACGTGACACCAATTTGTATGTGGAATATTTAAACAACTTTATTTGATTGTGGAGTAAAACTACAGGGCTAACATTTATTTCATAGCGTGACTGATTTGCAATTTGCCACCTGGGAACAATCCAGTCTAACTGAATACATTGTTTTTAATGGCGCTAACAACTACAAGCGAAAATTATGCAATGGTGTTGATTATTTCGTGTCACACGAGTGCCCAATCAAGTGCTGTTAAAATGTATACCTTTTGTACAGCATCTATAATAAACTTTTAGCTTATAAAGCTTCATTTTAAATTGGGGTTGTATCTGACTGGACTGAGAAAACTAGGCCAGAGTGCAGCCTGCCAATATTCACTTGAAAACTCGCCTACGTCATGGTAGATGAGCATGCGCTCGAATCCAAGGACGCTAATTGCATTTGAAGCTGGCGAGGAGCTGATGCGCTACGTCACGTTTTGCTTCAATTTAATTCTCACGCGGTATTGGGCAGTGCCTTATTACAGTTTTGTATAGAGGATACAATTTGTTCGTGTATAATAGTTACTATGTATAACTAGCTAATCATACCTATAAAGATTTTGCAGTCCTTGGCTTGTGAAAGTAAAAAGTTATACCAAGAAAATATTCAGGGTAAACTCGGCCATGCGTATTTTCGTTCAATAGTGACACTTAATTTTATCCCAATATTAGATAACAAAATAATTTACTTAAAACTATGACTAGGTACCATTTGGCAAATCACGTTAACAAAAATCCGGTACTGTAATAAAAATCCTACACTGACTGACAAACGTTCGGGGACATAGATTCATCACATCTTCATTAGATATTTCATATAGACTAGTTGAAGCATAAATTTCCATGAAAAAGTAAAATTTATTGTTTTTTTTACTTTTTATTGTTGAAGTATAACTACATTATTTAACTAACTGTTACACGTAACTTAAGTGGAATTGAAAATCAGCACTTATTACGTTCTTCATAAAATATACCTAAATAAATTGTTAATTACTTACTGGTGCTGTCTCAATTTCTATGTTTGGTAATATTTTGTGAAATAATAAACTTTTATTTATTTAAATTAAAACCGATAAATGGTAATTTGGTAGAGCAGTAGACCTCGTTGAAGGTTCTATAGAGTCGACATGTTGTAACCATCTTTAAAAAGACATAAATTAAAAATAAAGAGTAAAATATAATATATGTAATTGTTAATCACTTCTTACTTTAAAATTTAAACATTGTGAATTGCTTCATTGAGAATAGGTACTCCATCAACAAGGGCATTACGAACGAACGCTCTAAAATGTAGAGTAGAGTAGGTGCAGTAATGCCATCTATAGGGACATTGCAAGTAACTATGAAAAGGGTACGCACGCAATACGCACGAAACAGTACAAAAACCATAGCGCCAAAAATAAGAAAAAAAAATTTTCAAACAATCTAATTAGCTTAACTATAAATCAGAGTAAAGGTTTTATTATTAGGGTGTATACATTTTTGGTAAGCGTATTCTATGGAAGTAGAACTCAATTTAAGGAAGTAGCTACCGATAATATACATATTCTCTATTATTATTCCAAAAACTTAAACTTTGATTATTTTGTAAAACTAAAACATTCCAGGAAAAGTAGTTTCGTTATCACAGTGGTCTTTTATTTCGGCCAGTAGAGTGCGCTCTACGTAGACGTACCATTTCGTTCCGTTTCATTCCATTCGCTCGCCATCGCGACAGAACAGACTGAGCCGAGTCGCACGACTTCCGAGATCGATGTAGCGAGTGGGAAACACTGTTGTGGTGAAGCGTCGAATCGAATGGACCAAACCCCATCGCGTTAACTACGCTGATGTTTTTAATCCCGTCTATAGAAATTAACTCAAAGAAGTACCGTCTTATACCACTGACATTAAGTGAATAGTGCTATAAATTGTGTGCAAGCCCTTTTTGGTAAGTAAATCACGATATAGTTATTGAGCGACTAGGGTGTTCACTGTCGTAAAGTTGAGAATTGGATCCATGACTATGGTAAACGTGTCACCTTTTTGGCTATCCGGCACAGCTTCTGATTAATATTATCGTGTTTCTACGAGTATCTACCCAATTCCTTTAATTCTACGAGATTTGTGCTGATAATTCCGTCACAATGACGTCATTACTGCTGATTTAAAAACATAAAACGACTGAGTTCCATTATAGCAGTCGGGAGCACAAGGTCATGACTGAGACGTATGTGTAGTAAACATGCAATGCCAGCGGTTATAAAATATCTATTTTGATGACATTAACATCGGCATCTCATTGAGGACCCGCCCAGGTCAAGAACACACTGTCAGTCACCATTAAAATTAAACAACATTCTTACACCTACAATAGAATTTATTTTCTGGATTTTTATAATGATTTTTTTTATAATGTTATTTATTTGTTGACAATGTTTCAAACACAACTTGATTTTCTTTGTCTTTGATGCAATTCTCCAAATTCTTGAACCATATAACTTGTGTGCTAATGGCCAGATATTGATGTTCTAGAAAAGGTATTTTAAATCTTTATGTAAGGCTTGACCTACATTAGGTACCTACCAATACATGATAGTTGTCAAATAAACCCTATTATGTAGAACTATCTGTTGATGTTTAATAAAATTTGTTCATGCTGTGTTTTATGTGCAGCTAAATATTTTAATTTAATCTACATGCTTGTTGAAAATAACTATTATTCAATATCTATTTATAAGTTAAAGCAAACAATTAAGGTGTCAAAATAACGTAACAATAAAAGAAAATTATCATTACATTATCACTCTACTATCACTTAAATAATTTCATAGTTAAACATAGAGCAACTTTCACATCGTCTTGTGTTTTTTTTATTAAGGCTTTGTATATCATAACAAATTGTAGATGAAACAATGTTATATATTACATAAAATAAAATTTATACTGGTCTATGGGAAACAAGATATGGGGAATTTTTATATGGGTCCGAGAAACCAACAATTTATATACATATTTTACATCTATTTGTACATTCTTCTCCCTGACTTTTCCATTTTAATTGTCTTTACCTGCTGTTTAAGGAAACCTCCAATGTGAAAGAAGCTTATTTCAAAATACCGACTATATGAGTTGTCACAGCATCCATAACAAGGATTCGTTGTCTCATAGCTAGATTTTCTGGCCTTTGGCTCAAACAACACTCTGAATTTAATGGAGTAGTGGACAACTGAATAACAAAGAGGGCCACTCTTATGGTCTTGTGGCTTATAACATGTTAGAGTAATAAACTACAAGACTATTGGAGCATTGTTTCATTACCAGTATATACAGAGGTTCTCATTATAGCTATTTAAAAAAAGTGTGGTAACTCAATTTAATTTAAAATTATTGACAGATCTTTTCTCAAATATTTGTTTCTTTCCAAATTGATATTAGCATTAGCATGTTTATCAACTCCATTCACTCTCAATGTGACCTTGAGATAAATTCATTTAAGCTTTGCGATATTTTTAATTTAGCTCAAAGATTGAATCACATGTTAAGAAATATAGGTGATGTCATTTTTTTATTCTCATCTCCAAGAACATTCAATACAATCATTGTACTTGGGTTGATGTACTGTCTCATAGGATTACTGCATTCATTACTAATAAGACTGCCGCTATAATTTACTATGTGTGCTGGAGTGACTATAATCACTGAATAGTCAGTAATTTGAAGGAATTTATGCTCCATAGTCAGTTTACAACGTATTAGTTGCTGGTTTAAAAAAATGGTGCATTTTAATTGAATTTGTATCTTTTTGGCCTTAAAGAAAATCCTTTTTATGAATGTGACTGAAAGTGACTGAATTATTTAACTATTCTGTTGTATACAGCCGTATTTAAATAGCTGTAAAAATCGAAGTGACATTTATCTGTAAAAATGCAACCAATTGTAAATTAAAGTAAATGCAGACAAAGTTGCGAAGTTGAACAGCAAGTAAGGTATAAATGTAATAACTCACAAATGAACCTTAATTTGTAAATGAATCATGGCACCAATTATTACAATGCCTAATCAGCTTCTATTACGCCATTATATTATAATTAGCCTAGAACATTATGTAATTCACATAAAGTGAAAAAACATTATCATTTAACAAGTCACAATGTTAAGTGTGTGTTCAAGATTGGAGCTAAATGTTGCGTGGGTGGCGAATATAGTCATCTACTAATAAAAAGAGGTACCATCATTGAGTCACCTTCATGCTAATATAAGCGGTGCTGGCGTGCGGCGCAAATGTTCATAATGTGTTGCATAGCGAATGTTGCATAACTTTACATCATAATAATACAAATAGGCCATTGATGCTTTGAAGATTAACATGTTCACTTGGCACTTGACATAGACCTCTTGGAGAAGTGTCCTAAATACAATATTCAGTTTACGTTTTACAGAGTATAATATAATTCAGATCTACGACTGGAAAATGATAATCACTAATCATTTGGAATTTATAGGACTCCTTCCCATAGAGGGATCATCTTAAGTGTAGTGTAGGTAGAGATTCTGGTCTGGTAGCAGTTTTATACATAGTTAGATAAACGATAACTTAACAGAACAATGGGCTATTTTCTTGTATTCTATAACGTATACAATCATAAGGTTTCCTTACGCTTACGTATACTATGCCAATGTGTACCATCTAATGTAAGCAATTGCGGACGGAATAAAACTCGTGCTAATGTACTGGCGAATTAAAATAGTTCTTTTTCTTGTATTAAGCAGCATGTGACGTCTTCCAGATCGGAGCGGTCCAAGGTCCGCGTGTCATTCTTCCAAGGAGCGCGTCCGCAGTGCTTGTCGCCTCCGCCGTCGACGCAGCCCGAATCGCACGTTTTGTACGCGGCGCTGCTCTCGGCCGCTGCCGACGCAGACATGGCTGACCACACGGTCTACAACAGGCAGATCAGGTAAACATTTACGTTAACATTTTAGCTACAAACAATCCCACAATAAAGGCCGGCTATTTCAGCGTATCTTTATATTTCTCTTCATTTGACACTTATTATCGGCAATGCATAATAAAAACTTTTTTTAAAAATTTGTTATGCCTACCATGCATTTGGTATAAACCTGTATCACGGGGGCTCTTTATGAACATATAATTCACGGATACAAGTGACACTCTCAGACTCAAAGCAAGTATATAAATACATTTGCCCACGTGAGACTTGTGTTTGCGCGACAGCGGTTGCAACCGCTTTTATTCTCATTCATTTGTTTTTGCTGGGAAAATGATTGATGCATACCGTCGCCCTACGAGGGCGGAATCGGCGGTTACGTGCGACCCGAGAATCTGGCGGTAAAAAAAATCCTGGCGGTATACACTTACACGGGACGCCACAGGTTCGCGAGAATGCTGTCCACTGTGGCTCCCCGACGGGTAGCCTACTAGGCGGGTAAGCGACTATCGGAGGACATCCAGTAAATAGGACTCTTCAGTCAATGAGGCTCTTGTCGGTAGCGAGTCCCACGATCTACAACCGGCGTCTAGGGCAACCCCTGAATAAACAAGGCGTCAAAACCATGCACTTTATTAAATTTGAATAATCTCACATCTGTTTGAGGTCAATTGAACCAACAGGCAGAGCACCGGTTAAAGCAATCGTAATAATTACGATTATTGTTTGATGTACGTACGAGTATTGGCCATGTACCTTGAGTCCTTGGTAATCCATTTAACAACCGGGCTGGAATTAATGGCTCCCCTAAAAATGATTGATTACACAGAAAGATTTCTTTCCTTTTCTTTTGCTTATTATTATCAATATCTGTTGAAAAGGTTGTCTACAGCCTTTGTGTTTATTAGCACCACACTATAAAATTTGTCCCAGTTTGGTCATAACATATTAATCAGACGCAATGTGCCAAAGACTGAGAACATTGTTGTACTAAAAATGTATACGATGCATGTAATTAAAATATATTTTGCGATGATTCTAAACCCAGACCAGTATGTACATCCAAATTATAAAGTAATCTCATCAATTACCCACGGATCTTTGTGGCGTGGCACAACCGACGCCAGCCAATCCCATGCATTAATTCAGTAGCATACACTACCAACTTGATATCAGTGTTTGCAGAACGTCTGTAAATGCCGTATCATTTTTATCGATTTTAGATTGCGTTGTGATATACATACTCAATGACACTTGTACTTTGCTCGCCACTGTACATACCATTAATTGATCCTAATAATAAGGGTAGGTCGGGGTCAAGTTAATCACATATACTGCATTGTCTAACTGAAAACACTCTGCAACGGGTCTAATTAGACTTACTTATATTTGGTGCGACGTTTTATTCGATGTTATTTCATAATTCCGACCACATATCAGTTGCTTTGATATTAAAGAATAATTATTTAAGGTGAATGTAAGACGTATGTAGTTATAGAATTATAATCATCAAAATCATCAATACAACCCTCCAAGCTGATAAAGGTGCAAGAAAAACTTTTTCAAGCTCAGTCATTCTTGCATCTTTAAGAGCTTGGAGGGTTGTATTGATGATTATAATTCTATAACTACATACGTCTTACAGCCGCTAATAACATTTTAATCAACATACAACCTAGCAGTGTCCTGCAAATTGCAAAAAACGTAAGAAAATTTGAATTTCGCGGGCTACCCTGGAACATTCACCTTAATGTACGAAGTTCTCATTATACTTGTAAAGCATATTTAAAAAGACTTCACAAGGTCGGCTGCTATTCTCCCAATACGGCAGGAGTTTTATGTAGTCACGGAAAGTTCGCGAAAAGTCGGCGGCAGACGCTTCATGTAAATATTGGTAGGTAGCCAAATAGGGTTAGACTAGTTCCGACCTCAATGAAATTGGGGGATGCGAGGATGACGCCAGAAACATGACTACAACTCCTTTGTTTTAAGCTGTATCACATTTTTTTCCTTTGTTTATATTTTTTCTATAATGAGGTTATATTCTTAACACAAACCTATCCAAAATTTGTGTATGTTGATTTTTTTTCCTTTAATTATATGGGAAAATATGGCAGACACGACACACGAAGGAGCACTAGTTAAAAAATAAGCGAAAACAAAAATCGTGCGAGCACTTTGATAAAGGATGTAACTATTGATCAAATTGACTTTTTAACATAAAATACTGTAGTACCCGAGTGCGGAGACCCCATGAATTGCGTCACGGTATATTTCTAAATAGCCTGATAAATTTTATCACGAGCCACATAGAGACGACAATAGCAATAAAAACATGATACCATGAGCATCTCATGTTTACTATGAGATATTGGCAATGATAGACGCATTTCACTTTATATTTCATAAATCCTGAGAAGGAACATATTTCGGTGGTCAACTCTTCTATGTTCACCATGGAAAAATTCATACGATCAAGTTATAGATGTATAGTGAGCAGTAAACCTAGTACAGTCGAAGGTGTGGTGTACCAGTATTTACTCAGTAGGTACACCACACCTTCAACTCTCTATAAAAATAGGACTTGCCAATAAGCTATAATAGAACTTCTACCCATAAAAGCCGGCCAGTCAATCCACCTTGAAATTGATGTATTCGCGCCGTTGTTGTGCATACAACATAATAGAATCGATACACAAACGGATGATGTCATGTCACAGCGCGCATTAAGCGAGTATAAGAGCTATCGGTCATGTTATGAGGTGCTGAAATACGGATATTTCTGACTGTTTTGTCGATAAAACATTTTTTTCTTACGCGTATATTGTAACCAGTTATTAACGAGTGAATTTATTTGCCGCGGAATAAAACGTAGATTCTCTAATACTTTAAATTGATATCCATTACTATGTGGAATTTATGTTTCCGAGATTGTCAAAGTCGTCTCCTATTTAAAGTAGTTTCTGGATTTTAAACTTTCGACATAAATAAATGCATGTTCATAAGTTGGTTTGGCTGTTGGACTATATCGCCATCATTGCCGCACGGACGTTCAGGAACACATCAATTGAGCGAGGATTCGCTCCATTGCAATTGTTAGACGTATAGTTATATAAACTGTTCATTTCATGTGTTGTAAACACTCGAACAAGAGACACCGCCCATATTTACATCAGCCATGCTAGATGGAACTGGCCCAACACAACCCTTATTAGTTCAGGTAATATCACAGAAACAAAAGAATTTTATTTACAACACCAGTTACTGATAAGATTTTGGTTATGTAAGCTTAGTAATCATAAAATAATTAGGTACAGAACGTAAGCTCACGTATACACACCACCTCCACTTTTCAAACCTACGCTCGGTGGTTGCGCGCGCTCAAATCTGGCTAATGCGATAATACTATCGTGGTAGTGGCACTATCTAGTGGTTTGTTTGATTGTTGACAATAAAACGTTTCTAAATTGAACAATTATAACAACTCATCTTTTGTTGCTTCGTCTTTCCAAAAATAACCGTCACTGATGCGTGTACGGTGTAAGTGGAAACTAAAAGTATTTGCCAATTCGCACTTATCATCTAGTATTTTCATACTGATACGACGCTTCATTACTTGCTAATTCTATAAAGACACATTCACATTCTCTAGGTCCATTAAATCGACATACCCAGTTTAATACCGCGTAAAATTTTGTATTATGGCATCCGAAAACTGTTCTCAAAAATCGCATATAATTGGATGTTCGCAATTTCTAAAATCAGGGATTATAAAGGTAAAGAAAAATTACTTAACAAAATTTATTTTCACAATTCATCAATGTTAATTAATGTTTTACTAGACGTGTTATTTTATGGATTAATTATTTTCGAAATTAATAAATTAACCACTATCCTGTCCCTACTGACTGTAAATAGAATGATTCGGAGGTACCTTATATTATGGGTCCGATTCCAAATATAATTTTTAAGGTTATGAATTTAAGAGGTTTCGGATTTTAAATAAGATGTACTTAATTATTTTATATTTCCTAAGCATTTAGTGTAATTGAGAATATAATTAAATTGTAGTTAAGGTATGTCAGTTAGTAATTTTTCAATTAAACACCGAGATTATGAGTGTTATTGAATTGATCAATTTTAGAATTATTATAAAGAAAGATTGAATTAAATGTTAAAGTTTATAATAAATAATAATTATAGGTATATTTAACAATAATTTATCCACCAATTATATGTGTATATTGAGAACAGTTTTGGGATGCCAAAATACAAGATTTTACACGTTTATATTCTGGGTATGTCGATTTTCAAAGACAGTTACCTAATTTGGCCTAAGATGACTGGACTAATTATAAACAGCAGTTTCGGTTTTGTCTAGATATATTTTTTAAGCCATTGCCTTCAAGTTTTCCGTGTAACAAAAGGCATTTCGTTTTTTAGAAATTAAATTAGTGACAGATAACATGTTTAACCCCAAACAAGTTTAGCGATAACACGTTTTACATCGATAAATAAACGGATCTGCACGGCTGGTTCAAAGATTTATTGCCACTTAACTGACGGTGCATCATGTCTTCACTGTATTGTTTGTGACTAATCGTGCGGTGTGTCAGCTGCAGAATGATGGCTTTATAACTTAAAACTAACTTGTTGGTGCATGCGACTTGCGCTATACATTTCTGTTGAAGTGATTTAAATTAAAGTAATTTTAACCAATTTTTATTATTATTTTTATTCAAATTCATCCGTTTCAGAAACTGGTGTTGGTTATCTGAAATTGTATATTTTGTCCCCACTACTTGAAACTACTACTACTACGATTCAGCCCATGAATGACTTACTGCTGAGTTGGGCTTCCTCCCATCACTGGGAGGTTAATCAGCCTACCGTGCCTCGCTGGCCAGACGGGTTGGCACAGGGTTATATTGCACATTTTCTTTCTCTTGCGGCTAGCCTTTTTGGCAATGACATTTCCTTTTGTCGGATCTTACGACGCCCTCAGTATGTAATTGGCTGGTGACTCCGTATCAGAAAATATAAATGTTGACCCCACCACTTGAAAAAGGTTTCCAAAATAAAGAGTAGATGGTGAATGAAATGTTGTTCCTTGATTTTTATATGAATCTATAATATTCGCCACATTGAAACCTTATTTTCGGCTACGGTTACCCTGCCTTTCGTTTGCCATATTGGGGATCTCCTTAGCATTGTTGCACAGCTTATTCATATAACCTTGTTCTGAGCACGAATGCCATCCACTTTCACTTTGTAAAATTTTGGTCTGTTCGACTTAAGTATTTCGAGGCGATGGTGAGGGTCACACCTTGCATAGTAAACAGGAATTGAATATAATATGAATTATTTGAATATTATGAATTATAATTTTATATGAGACACTTGTGTTAATAATGTGTCTTTGACTTGCTATGGCAGTCCCATTATGTCCCAACAAGTTACTTAAAAAGCAAAAGGATATTATATAAAACCATAATATTAATACCGAAAATAAAATGTAAAGCATAACTTCACTGTGCTCTCTGCTGCAGCACGACTTGACTCTTGACAAGACCAGCTGATGTGTGAATTAACGTTTAAAAAACAAATCAATCTTGTAGGAATATATTAAATTATAGATTATTTATGGTAGGCCTCCCACACGGTGGACCGATGACCTGATTAAGGTCGCCGGAAAACGATGGATGCGGGCGGCCCAGGCGGTCCTAAAGGCCGGTGCCTTTGTGGAAATCTTTGGGGGAGGCCTATGTCCAGCAGTGGACGTCTTTTGGATGAAATGATGATGATGATAGATTATTTATTACAAACTAGCTGACTCCGCAAACGTTGCTTTGCCATATAAATATTGCTATTAAAAATAGGGATGGATCGTAGAAGGGTGAACATTTAGGGTTGTATGTGTTTTTGTATGATGTATCATAAGAAAATAAAATAAATAAATAATAATTAGACCACCCTTTTAAGTGGGTGTTTAAAAAGGGTGGTCTAATTACCCACATTTAGAGGAATGAAAAATAGACGTTGTCCGATTCGCAGACCTAACCGATATGCACACAAAATATCACGAACAACGGTCGAGCCATTTCAGAGGAGTCCAATAACAAACACCGTGACACGAGAATTACATATATTAGAGATATAATAAGGCAGCACACATTATATTTTTCCGTGTGGTGATACATTTAATACACAGCGTCACCTCCCCATTTCATCCTGAGGGTTTCGTAAGAGCCTACAAAGGAAATGACATTGCCAAGAACCTAGCCGAAATAAATCGAATACTTGATACGATACGAAACCCTGTGCCTGCGGACCCGAAACCCGTAACTGGAACAAGCCCGACTCGGCAGTGGGTCATATATGGGCTGAGTATACTACACGACATCTAGTTGATTTTCTTGGTACCTTTGTCAGTATCTTACAACCAGGGGCGTAGCGTGCCATGGTGGGGCCCGTATAAAAAAATATTTGCGGGCCCTTATGAGAAGGGTAAAGATTTCTCACAAAAGAAAAAAAAGTACTTTTGTCATTATTATTGTCTGAAATAATAAAAAAATTTGGGAAGTTTTTATTAATTTTTGCTTACGCACGTCGGGGGCCCCGTATAATTGATACGGCAGATACGGCGGTAGCTACGCCCCTGCTTACAACTTTACAAACCCTTGTCGTTTCGACAGACTAGTTTTTCAATATTGATAATATAATTCCAGCACCGAAAGCGGCTGGGACAACCCGTTCCGTCCGGACGGCGACCTCAGCCGTGAGGCGGATGAGATTGTCTCGCTGATTAAGGGTGGGAAGCCGATCACACCGACGCCCCCCGTCGCGGCGCCGCAGCTGCCCGTGTGCGAGGAGCTAGAGGAAAACGTTCACGCTAATAACGTTAGCGTAAGTACAATCAGAATCTAACATTAAAGTTTCGATTCCTATATTCAAAGAAATTTGACCAGTGAGTAGGTTGATCCTAGGGGAAACTCGCTAGAATAGCAAAGTTAGACTCCAAATTGAAAATACCTTGTCGAATCACATGCCTCCATCGGATACGATTCGAGTGTGGTGACGGATTTAACATACCTGAGTGTCACCACCCCATTTTATCCCGAGGGTGTCGTAAGAGCTGGCAAAAGAAAATGACAAAGCCGATAACCTTGGCTCCAAGAGAATGAATGAATGACTTGATACGAAGCCCTATGCCTCTGGCCAGCGTAGAACAGTAGGCTCATTGCCCTCCACGTAAATGGAGGAGGCCCGTCTCAACACTGGGTTATCCATGAGCGGAGTAGTAGTAATTACTAATTAAGACCACGGTGACTGTTTACAGGCAAACGCCCCTTCTTCGCCACAGACGAAGACGGCTAGTCCGGTGCTACAAAGCACGCCCAAAGCTGCAAACGGCACGAAAAACGGAACCGCCCCGGCCGAGGCCCGCGCCGGTGGACCGGTGGAGGTGCAACGCTGCCCGCCGCCTCAGCCTCAGCAGCCGGAACACGTCACCATCCGTAAGAAGCCCAAGTGCAAATGCTGTGTGGTCCAGTAAGTCGTCCGGTACCAATCTATACGTTGTGTCAATAAATAAAGAGTCTACATTACTTTGACGCTGCGCTTCGTAAACTGATGCCGATATTGATTCGATACAGATGAATGTCACCGAATGTTTGCGAGTGACCTTGGCTTTGTTATTTCTAGGCTAAATTTATTTGCCTCTATTTTTTCTGTATATCCCTTGTCCTGTTTACGAGTGTGTAATAAGCGAGCGATCTATTGCTATGGCTGTCGACATGTCGTCAGTCTAGGACGGACCAGGTAGATTGGTATGAGTATATGATGTGCATGCTGCTAAAATTTTCACTCTATTACGTAACATACAACATTATCGTCTACTCAGTATTACTACTAGTTAGGGGACATGTTAGTTAATGCCTTTTTAGGATATCAGCATTCTAGTAAGTGCAGTTATAGTATGTAAGAAACAAAAAAAGAAGTGACGACAATTAAATCTACTCTATTCATAATTGTCGGTAGAAATACGAACTGCATTTTGAAGTAAATCAAAATCCAGTTCGTTTGAACGATCACAATTCGGTCCGAAACAAATTTCTATACTAGACCTGCTTAGTGTTGCATAAGTTTAGAACATGCAAGAGATGGGCAGTGGTATACTCGTCTCATTTGGTCACTTGCGTGTCGCAGTGTGGCAACGTATCGTTCGCTTAAGACTTACACGCTTGTTTCGGTGATCTACTCCGGTGTTTACTCGGTGCTAAGTAATTTCTTTAAAATTTTACATCCGTCGACTTTTGACTTTGATATTTGGACCGCCTTTGTGTTCATTGTACTATTTGCAGAATCATTGCGATCATGACAGCTATTTTTTTGTGATTTACACACGTATTAGTTTTATGAGCCAGATTCTTTGTAGGCCTCGTAGGTAGCCGTTTTCATTACTTCTGTTATTATAAGTACGTTTTTGATGATAACTTTATCAACATTCTAGGGTACAAACATTAAAGTATTTATTATCATTAGCTAGTCGAGATAACTTTTAATTTGGACGCCGGTTATTTGTCTGCCTCAGAAATACAACGTTTAACGCAATCACACTTGTTTTTAATTTATTTGTTCACGTTAGGTTCGAGACGACTTCATTTTAAATAATAAATCGAACCTGTAACTTATGGTAAATATTGCCGAGCGTTAAACGGTGTAATTTCACTTATGACGAACGTGCATACAAAGTACACGATACTATTTAGTTCTACTAAATTATTTCAATTATTTATAGTGAATCTCACCAAAACGATGAGCGTATATTCAGTTAACTATGTCTAAATCAGTGTTAACTCTGGTTGCGGCTATTCAGATCAGGTGTTATATCCGACTGCTCATTAATTAGTCACCAAACGACATATAATATAATAAAAAAAATTATATTCATCGTATATAATTTATTTTCAAACTGTTATTTTAGATTTGAATCTGTGTTGATTAATATAAAATTCAAACATTCAAATGTATATTTTTATATCTTTATTTATAAAAGAAGTATTATAAACCATACAGAGTGTATAAATATAATATCGAAGATATCATTGATTGTAAAATTTTGCCATGTTTCAGTGCTACTATCGAACGCAAATAGTCCAGATCGATTCACCTACTTTCTTATTTGTTATAATTTACTATTTAATATTTGAGTGGAAAGTATGCAACTATTTGGCGTTGGACAGTAGTACTACAATAAATACCTATATAGAAGTGTAGGTAAATGTTATAACTGTTGTTAGTATTAAAGTAGCCTCCTAAATAAATCGTTTCACGCTTGCATTCATAGAGTCGATGAAGATATACCCCTAAGACGTGACTGAGTTGTTTTACGATTTGAATCAGCGAGACTTTAATTTTCTTCAAGGCAGCTTGATGTTGTGGTGGAGCCGGGTATTATACGAAAAGGGTCCGTTGGGCCAGTCTGGATGGTTGATTATAATTACAATATGTTGCTTTAATTTTATCCGCGTTTCCGTAGTGCAATCAGTATTCGTAGGATTTGCTCACGGCATTCAGCATTGAGTGGTAAATTGCATTTACGATGTCATAAATTAGACAAAACGATGTACATTTAGTTTTGGTACCGCATCCTATTGTGTCGCCTCTCATTTGCTCTATATTAGATCTTTCACTTTTCTTTGTAACTCTTGATGAGTGAAAAGTTGAACGAATCCCATTGATAAAGGATCTTGTTGCCTATTGTCAGAAAAAACAGTAATTAAGCCATGCCTGAGCTTCTTATTTACATTGATTAAATAGTAGTTCTCTTTACCTATTTGTTTTCTAGGGCGCTATGCATCGACACTGGCTTGGTCGTTATACGTAGCTGTCAATAATGTATTACTTTATTACATGTATACGAACTCAATGCTGATGGGTGAAGATTACATAGCGCCAAATACTAAAGGGCCGTTGAATATTTATTAATTCCATACTACCATATTCTATGTATGTATTGACTTTTAAATTCTACCCGCCCCAGGGTTCAAGAGTAAGTGGACGTGTAGTATAACTGCTGAACATTGAAAACAAAAAATATTGTTCCGCGCAATATGGCGAAGTGTATAAAATCGATAGGGTCTCGCGAGGAAGTGTTTTAAGGTAGGTAGACGTAATTAGTGAGGAATAGGTAAGTCTGCGTTAAAAACTTAAATGAGCGCAATAAATTATTTTTGTCTTTGACTAGAATTTGTACTATTAGATGGCTTCGGTGTGCAGCATATAAGCTGTGGCGATACAGATTCTTATTGGTTTTGTAAAATTACGACCACCGATCGAATTGCTTAATATTGTTGTAACAAATCACTTGAAAGATTATTGTGCGAGTGGTAAATACAGCGGTTTCAAATAGGTATTTAGTTAATATTCCTTTTATTGCGGTCACGACTTGCGACCAGCTTTCACTCTGTGTATATGCCGTGTAGTGCACCATTTCAATTTGTGGACGATTCTGTACTCATTTACAATTAATAAAATAATAACAACATTCAATATAAACTATGTGCACTAGATTTAAGTGTCTGTTACAGTTTATAGCCACGCCGCTATCTGGCGGTTCGTTGTCGTCGTAGAGAATGATAAACATGTAGAGGGAATTACGCATTGCCGCACTAGGAGGCTTTCCTATTGGCCCCAATTTTTTTAATATCATTTTTTATTTATACCTTACCATAGTGCTTGTTAAAACTTTGTTATTTTTTTATTACATTTAGGGCAATCAGTTTTGTTCTACTTTCCTGTAAGTAGCAGGGTGCTAACGCTACAGTAGCGATGTTCTGCTAGCTGCTACAGGTGGTGACAAATCATTGTTAGTATTGTTGTTGACATATCCAGGCCTCGAGCAGCTTCGTCATTCCGCTGCGTTTTCTGTACCATAGCTATTAAATATGTTAGTTATTATTAGAATCAGTATTTAGGATCCCAATGGCGAAAGTATGTTCCTTAATAAAGTTTTTTATTTCTAAGTAAAATACTGGCATTAAGGTTCCCTAAACTTGCGTGTTCCAATTGGTGTCCATAATGTTTCATCGCTGCTAATAGTGAATATTTCCATAACGCTGTATTTATTGTCACCCGACTCTGGTTACATGTGAAATACTAATTCATATTTTCAAATATTTTATTATGTATTGCCCAGATGTTTGTGTAATACACAATTAAAATGACATTACGTATATTTGTATAAATCTTTACTTTCCATTATTGTCAATCATTGAGTATGTACAAAAGATTACAGTGTAATTATTTATATTAAATATTTAAAGCCGAACACGTATTTTTATTTTTTATGTTAAGTACTACCTTAAAAATAAACGGTCAGCTTACGGCCTATTTATTGACGGATACATCTTTACAGTTAAAGACATAGGCCGGGTTTCGAGCGTTTTGATAACCAATCAGGTTTCGTTATTTCCACATCTCCGCTCTGCCTATGGTGAATGTTCCAGGGTAGCCCGCGAAATTCAAATTTTCTTACGTTTTTTGCAATTTGCAGGTCAGAGCTAGGCAACCCTCCAAGCTCTTAAACGTGCAAGAATGACTTTGAAAAAGTTTTTCTTGCACCTTTATGAGCTTGGAGGGTTGTATTGATGATTATAATTCTATAACTACATACGTCTTACAGCCGCGAATAACATTTTAATCAACATACAACCTAGCACTTACCTGCAAATTGCAAAAAACGTACGAAAATTTGAATTTCGCGGGCTACCCTGGAACATTCACCCTATCTTCAGACTAGAATAACGAAACCAGATTAGTGATTCAAAACACATCTACTCTCGTCTCTGCTTTGGTGGAAACCAGGCCTAATTCAGACTGGACTATGACTGTGAAAATATAGCTGGAATGTAATAGTGATGTTAAAACAATGATAAGCACGAGTTGAAAATTACAAATTAATCCGGAAAGTTACGTCCATGTGACCATCTTGATATAGTGGATTATAGGACAAGGGAGCAAGTAATAGTTTTATGGCAAGTGCTAGTCGAATCCAGAGTAGCGAGAGGAATTCTTTAAAGTAAAATCCTGACCACAACGAGGGATTGAATGTACGTCACCAGTTTTTATCGCTCACTTTATGAAAATAATTAAGTGCTAGTCATGGATAAATAAGAATAGTACGTTAATTTATTTCAATAAACTACATGACGATCGCTATTGCTGAAAACAACATTTTTATGGATATTTATAATTAGAAGAATATATATCTACCAAGCTGCCTGTTATTACGAAGTCTGAATGCGTTTCGCGCGGTTTAAGGTTTTAACTTCGTCGTTTCTTTTTTCATAGCCAGCTACTTGTTCATGCAATATTTGTAATCGATCGCCTAGGTGATTGATATATTTACTAATAGTTTAAATTCAAATCACTTTTTCAGATCCTGTTTACGAGGTATTAATCATCTCTCTCTTAGACATTTATGTAAAAATGAATGTTTTACTGTATGTCCTATAAAGAATCGTAAACTATGCGTTTGAACATGTGATGATCATTAGCAAAGTGAAGATCATGAGCCCAGGAAGGTAACAAAAACGAAATATATATATTTGCGTAGCAATGTGCTCAGCGTACAGCTAGTAATTAAAATAAAAAATGATCTACGCGTCGAGGAACTTTGACCCCCATAAAACCACAGGAATCGGAAGGTCTAGCTTAATTGGTTGGTAGGCAAATGGTTTTCTACAATCGAACTTCGATGGACAATCATCTAAAATTCAGCTGAGCTAGACATTACACGAGATCCTTTTCATTCCGCGTTATCCGCTAGGCTAATACAAAGGGAATCAAAATACATACATACATACATATAATCACGCCTCTTTCCCGTAGGGGTAGGCAGAGACCACTTCTTTCCACTTGCTACGATCCATACATACTTGCTTCGCTTCGTCCACTTTCATTATTCCCTTCATACATGCTCTTCGGTTTCGGTCGGAATCAAAATGATGTTCATAATTCCTGATATTGCAGAGAAATACTCATTCCCTTGAGTAGTTCATCGGAAAACTTATTGGCCAGCTCCATTATGCATCGGCCCACTGTTTGATACTGGACAGGAACGGTGAGTACTGTAGTACGAAACCGTATATTCCCACTTATATAGAGGGCACTGCGTAAAAACAGCAATCAGTTTGATTTTAATTAATTATGAAATATTCATTTAATGGGGGCAACGCCGCAGACATTGAAACTGTATTTGTATTACAAAAGCGTGCTGTGCGTTCTATTTACAATCTAGGACCCAAGGAATCACTTAGAAATAAGTTTTGTGATATAGGAATTTTGACTGTGGCATCGCAGTTTATCCTTGCTAATATCTTATTTGTGAGACAGAATATCAGTCAGTATAAAACCAACTGTGATGTCACTACGTCCACTATCCGTACAAGAAATGGGCATAAACGAATGATACCTCACCACAGACTGCAAAAAGCCCATGGATCTTTTGCAGGCCTCGGTGTTCGCCTGTACAATAAAATTCCTGACGCTATTGTAAATCTACCCTTCATAAAGTTCAAAAATTTTGTTAAAACTACACTAATTTATAAAGGGTACTACCGCGTCAACGACTATATGTGTGATAATGATGCCTGGAAGTAACTGTCATTTTGTGCCTGTGCTCTGTTCCTTTGGCCCCTTCAATACTATATCTCATTGGCGAAATATTTTGTACGTAGCATTTAGAAAATGTCATATATTGTACACTGTATGTGTGAGCAATGACGCAAAGGAGACCTTTAATCGCGGATTTGTTTTTTTTTTATTGGCTCTGTCAAGGTCTATCCGTCATTCATTGCGTAAACATGTAGCGTGTTTCTGTCATCTTGCGAACTTGCTCTCACAAGCAACTACAGAGTTTCTTGCCGGCTCTTCTCTGTAGAGCAGCCTTCCGAACCGGTGGTAGTTTCGGCATGAATGTGAGTGAACATATAGGGATTGTGAGCGATCAGGGGAGATGGAGGGATTGCAGGAATGAGGAGTTGTGTGTGATAGGTGTGTGTGGAGACTACCACCTAGTGTGGGATAGGGGCTGTAAGATGATAATGGTGTTTGTAAATATGACGATTTATAAGAGTTTTGTGATGAAACCTACGTAAATAAAGTTCCTTTTGAGTTTGAATTATATGTACATCGTCTAGAAGCAAATCCGACTCGGCAATGGGTCACTAGTAAGCATATATGGATTAATTTAGAACATAAGGTATATTCAAATGAGAGCAAAAAATATAGTTTGATATTAGACAAATGTAGGCGATATGATTTATTTACTTCTACAATAAATTTAGTATACTTACTACATAAAACATTTTATCACTAAGGAATCGGCATACGCTATCAGGACTATTCCTTACATACATTTGGTACTGTTATGTAGAGATGTGTAATCGACCGTCAAACAGTTCAATCACTACACTCGCTTTATTCGCCGCCGAGACAAACTTCAACAGGAATGTGATTCCCGTAATTTTATTATTGTTGAGTTAAATATAAACAAGTACAGTCCGCGCCAATCTTTATGGCCGCTCTGAATGTATCTGGTACGAACTTGCGCGTCGTACATTTGTTATCAATACTAACGTAGCTCCCTCACACTAACGCGCCGGATGCGAAGGCGCTTGCGAGAGAGAAACGGCGCGCGCGGGGTGCCCTGCCTGCACGCCCCGCGTATGTCCCGCTGATACCTGATTTTGTATTCTGCGCAGGGTAATGCAGCTACATTTGGATCGGCCATAAAGATTGACGCGGACTATACAGCTGTAAGTTTTTGGCGGCATATGTAGCTATTTAAAACCAATTTCTATATAAATGTTTACTGAAAACTTGTGAAAGTACAGAATTTGGAATGACAATGAATATAAATACTTTGTTTGCACACGGATAAATTGTGCAATGCATTGGTTCAAAAGTACAGTAAAACGTGCTACACGTACTTACTGATTAATTAAATCCATAATACATAACGAAAACATGTGCAAAAAATAGCGGTTACATAACGCTGATATGCCAATCCCATTAAAATGGTGTTTGCCTACTTAGCAGGGTCCCGAGGTATAGTAATGAAATAATACCATAATTCATTACTATACCTCGGGACTCATAATATCCCATAATACCATTTTATGTAGTTGCAAAACTATTGCCAAGGTTTGCAAGAAATTAAACTCCAAAGTTCAATGTTTGCGTCATCCAGCAGCAGTGGTAGAACTTAACTTAAAAATGTTAGCCGTTTTAAAATGAGCAAACACGTAATATCAAGGATTTTATTCGAGAACCGATCTCCTGCTTAACAAATTCAAGGAGTCATTTAATCTATTCTTAAGCGGTAATAAAATTATTGTTATAACTGTTTAGCAGTTGATACGCGATTTTTCTTATTTATTTCAAACTCTTAAGTAATAATGTTCGACAGTTTAATATGCTTGCCAACAGTCTGGAACAATTACGAGCAGACAAACTCTAAATTATAAATTAACAATAATAATTGGGGAGGACCATCACCAAAACTTAAAATTTTCGTTCTCTATAAAGTTCTTCATTCAACCTTAATCGTAACGAACATTCTTGACCTAAAATTATGGCACTAATTTGAAATACAACATTATGCACACGTATTATATTACCAAAACAACTCAAACGTTTTAATTGATGTACACAGTGTGTGAAATGTCGCAAAATTTAAGCATTTGTCTGAAGTTAATTTAAGTTGTTGTAAGTTGTGTCCAGTTATTAATAGTGTGTTCTCCTCTTCAACCAGACCCAAGCAAGAATATCATATTCAAATAAGATAATAGTGATACTTTTAATTAAGTAGGCTGTACACATATCACCCTGTATAAACGACTATGTCAATAACTCTAGTCTTAACCTAAATAAAAATAGTAATTGATTGGAGTAATTCGGGAGTAAATCGCATGAAACATACAATAGGCCTTTAAGTACACTATTTAATTAATAACTATAGATATTTCGTAAAACAGCTAAATAATATAAATAATAAGTAGAAAAAGGGAAATTTCAGTTCCAAAAGTCCTAAAATATTAATGTACGAGTATGTTTAAATTGTATCAAAAATGTACCTACAACTAATGTATTTATCTGTACATCTATTTATATATATGCACATATATTAAATACATAAACATTATGATGTAGGGCGCAACTTACGTATGGCGCCGGGCGTATAGTGCACATAAAGTATAAAGTCAACACGAACATATCATAAACAATGAAATAGAATAAAATATTAAATAAAAAAAAAATCCCTATACATTATGACATAAACAATACAACGATCATAACCACCACACACCATCTGGGTAAATTAATAATAATCCACCCCAATTATGTACGCATGGTAGAGCTTTTGGCCCGGGGGAGGGGGGGCAAAAGCAACATTTCATAGCCTTAGTGGCAGTATTTAAAACTGAGCGAATGCGGTGCTTGGTACTGCCCCATAGTTTTTAAATACTGCCACTCGGACGCGGCGCGTGACAGCCAATGCGAGTGAGCATGTGCGGCGGGGCTTAGGAGGGTGGTAATGGCATTGACCTTGATAAGCACATCGTGACTTTTGATGTCAAATGTTAGGAAAAAAGATAACTCAACTTTTAAAATATTTTTTTCCTTATTCTATTTTCATCAAAAAGTGAAATTTAATTTCACTACAAAAATTTTAGCGACCTCTACACGCTTTATTACAGTTCTAAAGATAAATGTGTTCAAAAATTTTGGGACTTTATTTTTAATAAATTATTTTTGATATCAATTGTATATTTAAGTATTCCAGAATTGTCAGTGAATAGTTAAGGCTGTCGCGCCCTTAAGTAGGATATGTTTACAGGTTCTATTCATATCAAACCTCAGGACACACATTTGTTATAAAAAATTGCTCCAAAATACTTAATTTACACTTACGACGAGTCTAAGTGCCGAGTGAAGTGGTGGTGTGCTTATTGATAAACGGTGCACTGGCATGTTCCAAAATCTACATACATCTATCTGATATCAGTTGCAACGTTGCAAGTAACGCAGTTACTCATCAATAGACGACAATTTTAACTCGTAACGTGCGTACCCACCAAACAACTTTATTATTTGTGATTCTTCAAATCAGGAAGTTTATATGTGGAATGGCAATTTGGTGTATAACCACCACAATAACTCTGAATCGTATCGAGAACATAGAAATATAAATAAATAAATATCCTTGGACATTTCACACAACGCCATCTCGTCCCAAGTTAAGCAACTTAATGCTTGTGTTATGGTAACGAGATGGATGATAAACTACTTATATACATTTTTTTTTGTAAATACATACATATTATAGATAGAAATGACACCCAGACTCCGAGCCAGTGCCTCTGGTTTAGACAAAGACACTGGCCCGACCCCGGAATCGAACCCGGGACCCGTTGATACAAAGGCGGCACATCTGACCACTAGACCAACGACCAATAAAAAACTGACCATGTTGTGATGGATTTAGAATACATATTGTGACCACAGTCCACGCGAAGGGTGTCGTAAGTCTACAAGCGGAAATGTCAAAGTCGATAACTTTGCTACAAGAGAAAACTTAAAACTTGTGCCACCCCATCTGGCTAGACACGTGCTACAGAAGGCTCTCCATGTAACTGAAGGTAGCCCGACTCAACAGTGCATCATTTATCAGTTACAGTCAGTAGAAGTAAGTTCAGTTCTTCAAAATACAATACATTCTCTACTTCAGTCTTATTTACCGCGCCTAGCCAAATTCTCAAGTATCTATAGCACAATTTATTAATATACCATGACATATTAAGTCCTATACGTGAAATATTTTAGTTTATTTTAATAGTTAGTTCAGATGCAGAGTTATTGTTGTGCAACTATTGATAATGTGTGTTGTAGACAAAGGTATATTTCTTTGGTAGTGGATGGCTGCCTGAATCAGGCGTGGACGTATAAATACACGGGTCCTGTGGGGATTAAGAAGCGTTGGATATTTCTACAGCCTTATTCAGTATAAGTGACACATCCATCGGTGGAAAATTCTGAAGCAGCTTGACGTTGGCCGCAAAGTCACCACTCAGCAGATCATTCCTTACCAGCCTGGAAAAAAATGTATTGTAAAAATGGTGTACCAAAACCATCTTCCATCCATCCATGATTTTACAGATAGATAAGCTGTACATTTAACAGCGGCAAGAAAATATGTAGATCCCAGTTTAAATATTTTGTAGGAATCAGTTTGTTTTTGTTAAAAATAAAATTCTGTTAAAACACATAAGAGCTTTATTTACGTCAGTTCTATCATGGATCGATAGATGATGATGGTAATTTTAAACTCATTTTAAACTACCATCATCATCTATCCGCCCTTGCGCCGCGCTAGTTTGTCCTATCGGTCGTCATATCTACATTCACAACTTCTTATCCATCTCTTTTGGTCTCCCACATCCGGTAACGCAACAAAACAATAGACAGAATGGAGGCGACACATGATTTATATTATATACAGGCAGATCTATTAAGTAAATATAAGTAACACTTACAAGATCATGGCACAGCAGATGTAAATAAGAAAGTCAAATCTCCGTGTGTCAGCGAACATGGAGTCCCATATTCTTTCGACGTCCGGAAGTGAGAATTCTTGGGAGAGGAGCAGGGTTAACCATCTGTGAAACGAATTAGTTTATAATAATACTAGTGGCCTGCCCCGGCTTCGCCCGTGCAAAGCGGGGGTAGGTTATACTTAAAAAACCTTCCCCTTGAATCACGCTATCTATTAAAAAAAACCGCTTCAAAATCTGTTGCGTACTTTTAAAGATTTATGCATACATAGGGACGGACAGAAGAATGCGACTTTGTTTTATACTAGTACTATACATAGTGATGATGTTACCAGGGAGAAGACGTTTGACTTTTTTTTCTGTAGCGCCGTATAGGCGGGTTGTATAGAGGGTGCATTTCACTGGAATAATACTGACAGGGTTTAATGCATACCAGGCATTACATATTAAATTTTAGAAATTAAAGAAAATTTATATGTTTTTGTGACAGCCCTGCAATGTCCTATGTCTGCCCAGAACTGACCCGCAGCGTGCGATGTCATTGCTCTTGTCTATGTTCGTTTCGCATATAAGGTTGCCTCTGCTCAGCTTTCCATAAAACTTTCAACTTGTGATTACTCAGCATCTATAATAGCGTAAAACGTTGAGGAATTCTAAATATGCTTACATACACTGTCACTATATATATATATATAAATATAACAATACGTTTCACTATTTTGTTAATGTCTAGCTATTTTTTTTATATCGATGGGGTCTTATATCGATTTATCTGGGTCTCATTCTTTGAGACATCGTCAAATACCTGTTTAATATTCTATTCTAGGTGTAATATTCTGACCCGTCTTCACGCAGGTGACGGTCTTACGTAATAATTATAAATTTTAAATTTTCCGGAGAAGAGCGTTGTAGCGACGAGAAAGAACCAGCATACCTGAAGCTGTAGTACTGCGGCCTCAGCTCTTGGGCTTCCAGCAGGCGCCACACCGTCGTATCGTGTTTCCGCACGCACTCGCTAAGCTTGCTCATCACGTAGTTGATCCCGCTCTCACTCTCGTCCAGGGTGCGGATGAAGAAATCGCGGATCTCGGCCATGAGGTTCGTGAAGCAAAAGAAGCAGTCGGCTTCCGCATGCTCTGTTTCACAACAAGGATTACTGAACATTGATATAAAGTTCTAGTTTATCTTGTCCTTTCGGCCCATGAATGACCCAGTAGAGAGTCGGGCCTCTTCCAAACTCATGGAGAGAAATTAGCCTACTGTGGTATGACTGGTCGGCACAGGGTTTGTATCAAGTTATCTTTGTCATGCGGCATGGTGATCATTCTCTTGCATTTCTTCAGTCACCTTTTACAACACCTCTTACCCTAGGCCCAGTAGACATTTTTAAAGACAAAAATAAAGTGAGTTTATAGACCATAAATGACGCACTGCTGAGTCGGGCCTCCTCCCATCACAGGAAGGGTTATATATCTACTACTAAGCCCCTATGTGACCCATTGCTGGTTTCGTATCAAGTTGTCCTTCTTTTACGGCTAGTCTATGGTCCTTGCCATTCCCTTGACGGAATGACGCGCAGCATGTCGCGGGTTCGATCCCCGCACGGAAGAAATATTTGTACGACCTACAAGTATTTTTTCCGGGTCTGGGTGTTTTCTATCTATAATATGTATGTATTTACAAAAACACGGGTTCGATTCCGGGGTCGGGCCAGTGTCTTTGTCTAAACCAGAGGCACTGGCTCGGAGTCTGGGTGTCATTTCTATCTATAATATGTATGTATTTACAAAAAAAAATGTATATAAGTAGTTTATCATCCATCTCGTTACCATAACACAAGCATTAAGTTGCTTAGCTTGGGACGAGATGGCGTTGTGTGAAATGTCCAAGGATATTTATTAATTATTTTAATTTATTATTTTACTAGCGACCCGCCCCGGTTTCGCACGGGTGCAATAATGAACATCTAAATTTATCAGTGTTTCTATACAATATTATACATGTTTTATACTTAAAAACCGTCCTCTTGGTTCACTCTATCTATTAAAAAAACCGCTTCAAAATCCGTTGCGTAGTTTTAAAGATTTAAGTATACATAGGGACGGACAGACGACAGCGACTGTGTTTTATACTATGTTGTGATGATACGTCACCACACTGAAAGGGTTATATACAGGGTGGTCAAAAAGTCGTGGATCAAATTAACTAATTTCCCTACATGAACTTAGAGGAGGCCCGACTAAGTAGTGGGTCATTAATGGGCTGAAACGACGATAAAGACCCTGTAGTCCGGAAACGATCACGCTTAGGTAAGGTTAGGTTAGTAGGCCTAACCGAGTTTTAAGTATGAAATAACTCTGACCTTGCTACGAATGATCGTCCTCGAAAGATATCGAAGCCACGTATAGCCATGTGTAATACCTTTTTAGAATCCCTATTAAATGCGCCAAAAATTGTGATACAGGGGCACTTTTCTGTAGAGTATTTTTTTTTTTCACAGTGGGGTCCGAAGTAAATAACTAGTTTTGATTTAAGAATTATTGCTTTCGTAAAACTTAATATTATCTTCAACACACCCAATAAACTACCATAAATAGCATGTCTAAGGAAAGGACACATTAGTACCAATCTAGTGAAAATTATAAAAAAGATACAGGGTGCTGATTTTTTCGAATTTTGTCAAGTTTTAGTAAAAAAAAGACAATTTCTCATAAAAACACAAAATCAATTGTAACTCTGCAGGGGTTGACCTTAGGGACCTCCCGTAGAACAATTTTTTGCTGCTGATGGCCCCATCTAACCGCTGGTTTGGTTTGATCCACGACTTTTTGACCACCCTGTATATATACCTCATGCATATTATTATTAAAGCACACGTGAGTAAAGGTTACTTACTCCTGAATTCCGTATTGGGGTCGATAGCGAAGGTGTGGTATATTGGGCCGATGATCTCGTTCATGCCTTGCACGTAGCCTTGGCCGGGATTCAGTTTCGCGTAAAGGAATAGCATTCGTTCCACCACTTCCCAGTGCGCTTCGCAACCCTCGTTCAATGGGGCGTAGTCCCCGCTGTTTACACCGTCCGAACGTCGCATTTCATTGCTTAGCTGACCAACGAAATCAATGCGAGTACTCTTTTAGTGGTATGCTGATTATTCGCGACTTTAAGTTCATATATTATTCAAAATAATAATAAAAATTATTTATTTATTTGTCAGACAACAGAGGTCCATTGGTTAGTGACAGGCAGCTTAAAAACTATGTTAGTAAAACACAAGTGAAATATAATAAATTAAAAAAACAAAACTATTCTTGCCTCACCAGTATTCGCATAAAATGTTGCAGAATAGGTGAGTCAAGCTTGTTCGATAACATCCTCAGAATGCTAGATATTAAATCTATCTAGAAAATATTCTAGATAGATTTTACAATTATTAACATAGGTCCACAAGCTCTTATCGTTATATCAAAACCACAAAATCATTAGTCCGCGCGCGAGCCTTATGGAATTTTAAGGAATGTCGACGTAATAAGAAGTTTGTGTTTTTGTCGATAAAGAAAAGAAAATATATATTATTCAGATAATTTTAATGAACTGAATGAATTATTATCAAAATAATGATATTATTTATAAGCTGTGTATAAACGGAAAGTTTATAATTATTAACCAAATGTGTAATTAAGTAAATAAAACAATAACTATATATTTTAATACTATATTATTATTAATTTTCAAATTAAGTACTCAAAGACATGTGATAGAGTCCAGGCTCTTAGCCAGTAAGAGCCTGGACTCGTGATTATCGTAATGTCGCAGGCGACATATAAAGAGAAAGTGCAAGGCATACAAAATCGATTGGGCATAACATCGCGCGCTGACTATTATCTGTCTTAAACTATTCACAGCTTTATATAAATAGCGTATATATTGCTTCAAGTGAACTATAAATTTACTTACTTTTGCGACACCAAGGCCTCTTCTTTCTAGTGTTGAGTATTTAAGGACTGATTGCTCGACTCTCTTGTGTAATCGTTTCACCCCATTGCTGTTTACGATCTAATTATATTGAAATATTATTTCCATGGTGCATACATCTATTCCGGCAGCAACTGGATGCATAGAACCGGTTCAGTGGCGAGCCATGTGGGAGGCTTACGTCCAGCAGTGGACTTAAATAGGCTGATGATGATGATGATACATCTATTCCACGTGTGGTGACAGATAGTGTCGTCTCCCCATTACATCCTAACGGTGTCGTAAAGTCCTAGCCTAGCCTATCTAGTCAGAGAAGGAAAACTTGTAACCAAACAGGTCATTTGTGGGTTGAGAAGTATATGACATGTACAAAACAGAAAAAAATCAAAATGCGTCATAATATCCATTTTCCACCAATGCCTACTCCATACGCACACAGCTGGATTCAATTTTTTTTAAGAGCGCGCTATATTTCTTGTTTTTTTTTTAATTATTTTTGACCCATGTCACCGATGCCTAACCTAGTGTGTGTTTTGTGCTTATTGCTTGTTTTAATTCTTCTTACTTATTATTATTATCGCTTGCTATTTAGTGATCTAAGATTCCTACTCTGTTTCTGCTCGTGAGAACCTGTAGCTGGCTCTGTGTCTCTTATTCAATTGATTTTCATTCATTTTAGATGTTGGTTCTCCTTTCAATAAATAAATATATAATATCACTTTCATTCATAGACGTATCCAGCATAACGAATCCCCACCTTTCCCTGAGCCAAAACTTGTGGTCAGATTTTTGAGAAGAAGAAGTCAACGATGATGACCACTAGACTTACCGCAGCGCAAGGAAATTCGGTGGCTGATTGAAAGAAGGATATATCAGGGCACAACCGTCGCACGTCTTTGTCAATCTGAAGTAGAACTTCATTGTCTTTGAAGTAAGTGCTCCAGGAGCTGTCGGGGCTAATATTTAAAGGATGATCCGACGGACCACCCGGCGATACGATAATTTCATCTGTAACCAATTTTTAAAAAGCATGCTTAAAGTATACCGAAACATGTGCGTCCACTGATGACTTATCTTGTTGTAATTAAACATGAAAAAGATTGATAATGGGAACTGATACATAGTAAGGGCCAGATGGTCTTATAACCATTAAACTTTGGAGTTTATTTATTTATACGGACAACCTGATTGTTGTAACACATTATAATAACAAAATAAATCACACATATTGATATCAAATACAATCCAATCAACATTTAGAAGTGGTAAAGTCACTTTCAAATTGTATAGAGTTGTATAGATTTCACAATTTTGGTGATGGCACAAGATTGGTGATAATTTTGATCATCAGAAGACAAAAGATATGGATTAAGGCATGCTAATTAGACAGTTATTGAAAAATATTTAAAATATATCAACTTCTTGCGACACACAGTGGAATCTACACATATAATATAAATCTTCCCATATCTTGTTGAGATCTTAAATGTTACATCTATATTATAACTTACCTATGTATTGTTTGTAGTGTTGTCTCTTTTCCACAAGGGTTGTATCCCAAGTGCCTTTTTGATGTGGAAGGTAAAGAAGTAGTATTTTCCACACCAGAGATCTTAATCCTTTATCATCTGGGATTCCTAAAGAGTAATAGACCTATTATGAACATGTCAGGTGTCATCACCCCATTCCATCGTGGGATGTCGTAAGAGCCGACAAAAGTAAATGACAAGGCCGAAAACCTAGCCCTTAGAGAAGGATAACTTCATATGAAGCCCTGTGCCAAACTTTCTTGCCGGCATGGCACAATAGGCTAATTGCTCTCCCGGTGATGGGTGGCCTGACTTATAAGTGGGTCATGTATGGGCTCAGTAGTGGTAAGTGCATAGTATGGGAAAATGACCTTGAGGGATGTGATGACCAGACATCCGAGGTTCCTCATGGTATCGTCATTCATTATTACTTTTTGGTATCAATAGTTAGGAAAAAAAGTTGTTCAACTTTTAGGAGACTCATGACTTAGGACCCCTACAACCTACACATTAATCAGTGATGGCGATTTTTGACTGGCAAGTAAGTATTTAACAAACCATTAAACAAGCACACTAAGTAAGCCAATTGGAGTCATATTCACACCATTTCACAGTTCATTTTAAAATAGTTTTAATATTACCATTGAAAGCAAATCTTCTTAGTTGTTCAATATCGATTATATCTTCATCAAGTATTTCTTCAAATGCTTTAATTCTGCAACAATTGAATTTATATCTTCAAAATAAACTGACAAATCCTGTAAACAGTTCCTGCTATTCATTGATTTGATGCTGATACTTCACATGGCCATTTATGTTTGCTATTCATATACAGTATTTATACTGGGTGTCAGTGGCTGATAAATAGATGAATAGAGCCACAAATGGCATGCACTTAATTCAAAATGGGTGTCAGTGGCTGAAAAATAGATGAATGGTGCCACAAATGGCATGCACTTAATTCAAAATGGGTGTCAGTGGCTGATAAATAGATGAATAGAGCCACAAATGGCATGCACTTAATTCAAAAGGGGTGTCAGTGGCTGATAAATAGATTAATAGAGCCACAAATGGCATGCGCTTAATTCAAAATGGGTGTCAGTGGCTGAAAAATGGATGAATAGAGCCACAAATGGCATGCACTTAATTCAAAATGGGTGTCAGTGGCTGATAAATAGATGAATAGAGCCACAAATGGCTTCCACTTAATAGAAATAAATTAGATAAACAATATATCAATAATATAGGCCATTTTCCCTTCACAAATTTGAAGAGGCTCAACTCAGTAGAATGTCATTCAAAGTAAAATCATTTATTTTGTATATCATATTTGGTACATATGCATTAGGATGCTGTGTAGGCTTCAGACCCATACTTATCTGAGCTCTCAGGGGTAATGTACCAATCATAAAAGAAGAAAAGAATTTTATAAATTAGACCAGTGGTTTTGAGTTCATTTGTTACAAACATTACCCCTTTATAATATTACCATAGATTAATAAAATAATAAATAATACAGGCTAAAGATCTAGGAGAACTCATCATATTCTATGTGCACAAATCAGTCTGTGGGTGTACTTGAGGGTAGAATGTTGGAATTGTATCAGGGTGTCAATTGTATCAATTGCATGGGTTCTCATGTGGCATGCTAAACATGATGAGAGGTTAGAGGAGAAGTTTTTGGAATCCACAAATCCACTGAATCCTTCCCCGAGGGGTGGCAGTATGCAACAATCATTAGCCAAGGATAACCATAAAAAATATTGTGGAAATAAATAGGCTTCTTGGTAATAGTAACTAAACGTTTGGGCTTTGACCTCAATGTATAAAAGAACTTTATCATAAATATGAATAGTACCAACACATGGCATCAAAATACTTTTTAGGTATATTATTCATCAACCACCGTAATGGCACACATCAAGCACAGGATGGTTATCCAGATGAAAGAGGCTCATAACTCTAACATGGGTAGTTCATAGGAACTACCTATGAGGTAGGTAAACCACATAGGACCTATGTTACAGCCATGACACAAGTGATGGGTGTTCTTGGTTGGATCAAAATAGGCAACTGGTAACATTTTGGCCTACCTGCTTGTGTCATCTAGCAAGTTTAAAACTAACAACACACTGCATAAAAACAATGTAACCCTACTTGTGTAAATTATAGCTCTATTAGTAAAAGCTACGACAACTTAACTCAAACTAGTGTAGTATAGTAATAGTCAAAGTTTTTTAAAGGAAGCCTATCCCGGCCTGCTATAAAAAACCTGGACTACTGAAATAACAAGTTCAGAAACGCCTTCAAATTAACAAAAATATTTATCATAGACAGTTCTTGGAGAACTTTTAAAGTTTAATATAACTTACCTTGCTTTGTGTAAACTCATATTTCCATTTCTATTACGTCTAGCCAAGAGTTATTATAACAAAATTCGAAAAATGTAAACTTTTCCTAAACTAAACAACACAATTCATTCATTCTAGTCTGTCATTCATTTCATACTTCACTTCGTGGCCCAGGAAGGAAGGTAGTAAAGGTGAGGTGAGGCGTATGTGCTGGAGCAGGCAAGAAAGACGTCTCTGTACCGAGTATCTGATCAGCGTCCAAACGCGTGAAACGTGTTTAAGGGCCTGGCCAGAGCTACAGGCGGTGCGTTGAGCGGCGCGGCGGGCGGCGCGATTTGCGGTGGTATGTCACAGCTAGACTAGTTGCGACCGCGGTGGCGTCGCCAGGCACGTATTTAGAGAACGGCTAAACTATTAAAATATGAAAAGTGGCACAATATTGCCTTGAAACAAGTGCGTTCTTAGCTGAAGATATCATTCAGTCAAAAAAAGGAGCGCACCCAGTTAACCAGAAAAGGAGAGAATTTATTATGAGAACTATCCCGATTTTTTTTATTATACGCGTGCCGTGCAAGCATAGTGACTTTTGATTATCTACTCGGTCACATACACGAAGACTTGAAAACTAAAGTTAACTAGGTACCACCAGGAAATTGTTGTTTTATTTCGTCCCACATTTTTTTAACATGGTTTTAATTAATATGTGGATTTTGACATCCATATTGCTGGTCTAGTACAAGTATTTCACTAAAGAACTATTCCATATCCATTATTAATTAGCTCAACGCGCGATAAAAACAAAATATGTAATTGGTTTCGGTCGCGCAATGCCTCAATACGTCCACCGAAGCCGCCGCGCGCCACGCTTACCACGCCGCAAGACGCTCCGCAATTCGCACCGCTGTTGGCTGTGGCCACGCGGTAAAGTACTTACAAGTACGGCGGTTTGCAAATCATAGACTCCGGTCAAATTCATACTTAGCGAGTACCCGTACGTGCAAGTGGTAACTCTCTCTACTATAATACTGGATGGTAAAGGTCAATTTCATCAAATCAACTAAACTTAGTATTATTATATCTGTGACTAAACCAAGAATGCCTGCCTCGTACGCGTTTCGAGACGCGCTCGGCGAAAGTGTGTGAATGAAGTGTGAATAATGTTCTCGACTGTAATACTGTTAAAGTCCCAACGAAGCCAATGCTGTAGCGGGTCGGTATAATGAAAAACCACCGTTGTGAGGAAGTCAATGTATTCTAAATAAATCCTTCGAGACACACAATATCATTTGGGCGAAACCATATCGGCGGCTAAAAGTGACATTAGCGCCATCTATATTAAAATACACGAACTTAATACAATAAGGTTCCTTAGGCTTAGACATTCCGCCCACCAAGAACGTATTGTGCGTTCTTAACCAACCGCCCACCATGAGGTCAAGGGGGTTGATATGACAAATTAAATGGACTGTATTAATATTAAATCTTACTTGAAGTGAACTAAACGTTATGTATACAAATTTATCTTCTAACTAGTGGCCCGCCCCGGCTTCGCCCGTGCAAAGCGGGGGTGTGTTATACATATAAACCTTCCTAGTGAACCACTCTATCTAATAAAAAAACCGCTTCAAAATCCGTTGCGTAATTTTAAAGATTTAAGCATACATAGGGACGGACAGAAAACATCGACTTTGTTTTATACTATGTAGTGATTACCAAATAAATAGAAGTGCAATAAAACTACAACATGAATAGTATTTAAATCGTGACAAGTTCAATACCAATTACGTAATGCTCTAATGACAAAAAAATAACTATTATTTATTACGATTTTAAATATTACAACCTCATCCAAACCAAAACGCTTTTCTTTAACTTTACCTAAAAGCCAGGAATTTACATATAAAATTGTATTCTGTACAAGAAGTACGTCACAATGTAACACTTTCCTATGAGCCTCATCTGATACCAGGTAAGTAAAATGATATTCACATAGTAAAGTTATGATATGCTTAAGATAATGCTGCTTAACATGCTGGAATGAGTTGGATCCCGGATCCCAGGTAAGTTTCAATACGTTTATCAACACATCCAGCTGTGTATCTACTTTTACTAGCTCTACATTAATAGTTATGCATTTCTGCCACTTAAACTTATATTTGGTAAGTATACACTGCATTAGTTTAAACTCCTTTATACATCTATATCTCTGACAACGCTCTGATTTTATTCTTTCAGTCATTATTGGATACTGCGAGCCTTCCTTGTCGCTTACTATGTGCTGAAGTGACTTCACAGCCAGGTAAGTCGATTCTGTGCCAAATGTTACTGTTGTTAATGTATTATTTTCTGTTTCAGATTCCCGATCTTCTCGCCAAACCACTCTACGACAAGGAACAATGCATCGCTCAGTAAAATCGTCTTGCAAAGTTTGATCCAACATTTCTTCATAATGTTGCTCTTCTTCAATCAATGTGTTGGCATCTGATAATCCAATGTCAGAAACGTTTAAATGCATGCTGACTGTAACGTTGTGATGAGATTGAAGAGAACGGTTTCGGTAATCATGAGATTGATGTATTGGACCTGATAAGATTTTATTTTATTTTATTTTCACACTTTCGGGAACTTACGGCTAATACAAAAATATTAAATTACATAGTAAGGGAGGGCCAATTAAAAGTTTCCACAGATAGTACTTTAGGTAGTTACTTGGGTTGAGGTAGACAGAACACAAAAAAAAAACAGTACAAAATAACAAACTGCTCCGTAACATCTATATACAAAAACTATACAAAATATCTATACAAAAAAAAGTTGGTTTAGTTTTTTCTTTAATTGCATGACAGTGGTATTGAATAGGTCGATGTCAATTTCCTGCGCTACTTCATTAAATAATTTGCTAGCTCGTATTAGAAATGAGTTTTCTCTGTAGTTTGAGTTAACCGAGGCAACATAGAGAAAATTAGGTTTTCGTAATTGTGAAGGAGTAGTACGTAGACAAATGTTACCTAATAGTTCAGGACAATCGATCGAGCCATTTGCAATATTAAGCAAATATGCGAGGTCTGCGGTTCGGCGGCGTTCATGTAGTGGCAATAAGTGAAACTTTTTACAACGATGAAGGTAGTCAGGTAGGTATGTCTTTGAGCGATATTGAATGTACCTCAAAAATTTTCTCTGTATAGTCTCTAAACGGTTAATGTAGGTTTTGTAGGTTGGGTTCCAAACCTGTGACGAGTATTCCAGGTGACTACGGACGAATGCACAATAGAGAATTTTTAAGGTTTTTATATTTTTAAAGTCTACGGAAAGTCTGAAGACAAAACCTAATGCTCGCGAAGCTTTTTTAACAATATTTTCTATGTGAATATCAAATTTAAGTTTGGAGTCAAATGTCACACCAAGGTCTCTGATAGAATCGACTCTAGAGATTGATGATCCTTGAAGTTCGTATGCATGTGTAATGGGATTTGGCTTACGGGTATATGTACAAGTATAGCATTTTGATATATTTAGATCAAGTTTATTATCTAGACAGTATGTCTGAAATCGGTTAAGGTCTTCTTGAAGTTTAATTGCATCATCAAGGGATTTGATAGGACTAAGAACTTTCATGTCATCGGCATATAGGAGAATTTTAGAATGTTTGAAACATAATGTAATATCGTTGATAAATATAATAAATAGTAATGGGGCAAGTAAGGACCCTTGAGGAACTCCAGATGGTATAAAAGCTTTTCTCGATTTAAATCCATTCATAACAACTGTCTGACATCTGTTTTCAACATAAGAAGAGAACCATCTAAATAGATTTCCTTTTATGCCCATAAGCATTAGTTTGTGTAGTAGCAGATCGTGATCAATTCTATCAAATGCCTTACTAAAGTCGGTGTAAACAACATCCACCTGCACCCTTTCAGACATGTAACGAGACAGATAATCAGTGCAAACAAGTAGATTAGAGGTAGTTGATCGACCACTGAGAAACCCATGTTGCTGTTCACCAAAAACTTGTTTAAAGGAAGTGTACAACTGCTTATAGATGATTCTTTCCATTATCTTGGCAAATATACAAAGTTTAGAGATAGGCCTATAGTTTTCGACCTTATCCTTTGCTCCTTTTTTATGCACAGGTGTAATAAAGGCTGATTTCCATATTTCTGGGACGATGCCTTCACTGAAAGACCGCTGAAACAAGATGGTGATTGGAACCGCCAGACTTTTAGCACTTGACAGCTAATAATGGCGATATATTGTCCGGTCCTGCTGATTTAGATAAATTAGTTCCCTGGAGCAGTTTAAGAACGTCAGGTTCGATTACATGGATGGAGTTTATATCAATTCTTGAAGAAGAGTGTGAAGTTGAAGATACAATATCAGCATTTATATTTATACTGGTCTGGCTATTTAGAAAATTTGAGCTAAAATAATCGGCGTACATATTGCATATAGTTTCACCGTTAGTAGAAGACTCAATTCCATAATTAATTAGGGAAGGGTAGCTGTTTGTCCGATGTTTGGTTTTAACGTAGGTCCAAAATAATTTCGGATTTGAAAGTATGTTGTTTTCAATTCTGGTAATGTAATCATTAAACATATTCCTCTCCAGAGATTTAGCTCGTTCCCTCAATGTGATAAACGAGAGGTAATCAGATCGGTTTCTGTACTTTTTGTATTTCTGATGAAACTTGTATTTTTCTTTGAGGATTTTTACCAGAGACCTATGGTACCAGTGTGGGTATTTAGACTGAGGATAGACTATTTTAGTTGGTATGTGAATTGACTGAAGTTTATTAAGAGTGTTATAAAAAAAACCTACAGCGTCTTCGAAGGGTTTCCCATTGAGTTCAACATTCCAGTCGATTTTATCTATTTCCCTTGAAATTGCAGTATAATCCCCTTGGTGATATAAATACTTTGTATAGGGTTGTGATGGTAAAGCGTGATACTGCACAAAGCTAGTGGATATACAAAGGGCTTTATGATGAGGGTCTTCTAAAACAAGAGGGTCAGTACAGGATGTCACATGTACATGATTATTGCAGAAAACCAGATCCAAATGTTTTCCATTAAAATTGCATTGATCATTATATTGGCTTAAATAGCTTAGATCCATCCTAATGCTGTGTTCTGAGCAGTTGGTATGCCTTCATGACCTATGATTAAACCGTCTCTGATAACCTGCCAATAGATATCGGCTCCAAGCAAAATGTCGATTTTGTTTGGTGTATGGAATTCTGGATCGGCTAAACTAATACCTGCACCTTTCAGCCGATCAGGGTATATAACTTTCTCAGAAGGTATGAGACCAGTTATTGCTTCGATTACATGCGCGCTGACTTGAACTGAGAATTGGGGATCAAGAAGTGATTGAATTGCCATTGTAGCGATACGCCTTGAGCACATGCTCTTATCAACTCCTAATCCTTGAATTGATGTCCTGTTGGACGCTAGTTCCAGTTCAAGTAACTGCGCTGCTGACTTCGTGATAAAGGAAGCCTGTGAGCTTTGGTCTAACAAGGCTCTTAATATTTGTCGTGAACCATTTTTGGCTTGCACCGACACAAGAGCAGTTGCCAAAATGATCTGTTTTGATTTGTCTGCTTTCTGTTGTGAGAAATGTGATCTTACATTCGTCACCGCTTTTGACTGACAACCCGACAACGCTGATTTTACAGCCGACACCGTTGAACTTACTTCTGCCTCTAGATTGGAAGTAGAAGGAACAGGCTCCGAAGTTGACTTGGGATGCAATAATGAATGATGTTTGTGTTTGCAGATTCGACACCGTGTGATAATACGACAAACGTCGGCGGAATGATTAAAACCTAAGCAATTAAAGCATAGATGATTGGTTTGCGCAAAGTTGTGACGATCAGAATAGCCTAAATTACAAAATTGTTTACAGTTGTAGATCTTATGATCTTTAATTAAACATAATGGACAAGGTTTTGCCTTAACATTATTCATTTTATTAGAAACTACATGCATGACTTTTGGTTTTTGGTTCTCAAAATGTGGGTTGATTTGTTGACTTGTATCTAAAAACTCGAGAGATCTAAATCTTGACTCTAAAAACTCCTTAAACGACGATGAATTAGGTAAATCGTCTGTTGTACTAATTTTGGTCTCCCATTGCTTTCGCGACTCATTATCCAATTTGGAAGACAAAATGTAAATTATGATAACGTCCCAAGTATGGACACTTATTCCCAGATTTTTCAAACCATTCACCGTGTCAGTCATGGTGTCCAACATTTCCTTTAAACCTTTACTTGATTCATATACAAGACTGGGTTGGTTCATGAATCTATTTAGTAAACAATTTGACAAATACTTCTTGTTGTTATACCTACTATTCAATATTTGCCAAGACTCCTGATAATTAACCGCGGACACTGGAACTTGCCGAAGAAGCTGTTCAGCTTCACCGGTCAGATGGGCTTTCAAATAGTGCATCTTTTGGACACTGTCAAGTGAATCATTCTTATGCACCAGTGATATAAATAAATATTTAAATGTTGTCCATTCGGTATACTTTCCAGAGAAAACAGGGATAGAAATTTTAGGTAACTTAACATTACAGCCGTTGACAATACCAGGAGGTGATGATGAATTATTAGAGTAATTAGTAACTATATCTAAAGCCTCTTTTAAGTCCGTTTTATAATCTATGTAATTTTCTTGCACGTTCTCATACACATCAGAAATAAAATAATCATCACCTATTATATGCTCATCAACACCTTGAGTTATTTTGTGATGATTTTCAACAAACTGTTTAAATTGACATTCTAAAGTTTCGAGCCTTACCAACATGTAGGAAGCCTTAGTAAGTCGTTCCTTTGAAGCTATTTTAAATTTACCGTAACCCTTTTCTATTATCTCTTGGATGGCAAACTGACTTTTTATTAATAATTCCATTTTTAACTAAAATAGAACTTAGGTAAAATTCTAAAAAATATCCGAAATTTTCTAAGTGTTTGAAACTTAACAATATGGGTACCAAATCGGGCATAGGTTCCCCGTCTGAACACTTTTTCCTTAAAATTAGGCTATGTCTAAATCTAACACTACTGAATTAAATTACAAGTCCAGTTTTGCTTGAAATCTTCTAAGTCCCAGAATTCTTCTTGCTCGACAAATTGATGATATATTTCTGAGCTTCTTGAACTGGATTTGTTATAATAATATCGAAAAAGTACTCACAGTTGCACTTGCTAAACCACTGACACTAACACTTCCGCCAAGCACGTCCCAACGAAGCCAGTGCTGTAGTGGGTCGGTAATGAAAAACCACCGTTGTGAGGAAGTCAATGTATTCTAAATAAATCCTTCGAGACACACAATATCATTTGGGCGAAACCATATCGGCGGCTAAAAGTGACATTAGCGCCATCTATATTAAAATACACGAACTTAATACAATAAGGTTCCTTAGGCTTAGACAAATACACTGACAATAAGGTTAATTTTTAAGTGAAATAACTCGTGCTCCGCGTGAGCGAGTCTACCCGTTGAAAATCTAATATAGATTCATTAGGCCTGGAATACACATGCTACTAGAATAGCATGCTTGTTTGCTACTACGTAGTGTGCTCATAAAAAGCATGCTCTCCAAGTGTGTACATTTGCTCATGAGAGCACACTCAGAAGCATACTTATTATTATAAGAACATGTTCAGCATTCAAAATGGACGTTGCTTTGCAGAATGAATTATATTCAGTTACATTATTACTTTCAATTAATTTAATAAAGAAACTTATCAACGAAAGGGGACCATCGTACCCACGCAAACAAATCAAGTAGCATGCTCACATAGAATAAGCGTTCAGACTTGCTTTGGAATCGCCGATCCCCCCCCCCACGCCTCCCGCCGTGTGCTAAATAACACGAAAAATAGACCAGCTTGTGATTTAGTAGCGTGCTTGTTCACTAGCATGCTCTTTTCGTATAAACTTGCTAATTGTATGCTATTAAGTAGCATCTGCTCGAAACTAAGGTGCTTTTGTGCTACTACGTAGCATGTGTATTCCAGAAATTATGAAAAAGTTGCAATTAGCAGATGTGATAGTAGTGAAGTAGTACATCCAGATATTGTGTTTAGAAAATAAATAATAAAATCTAATAAATATTTACATATTATAGTTTTTTTTTTAGAATATTTTATTAAAGTTAAAACAAATAAATGTATAAAAGTATAAAAAAGGGCTGCCTAAAGAAGAAATGAATGTAGGCACACACACCACACTGTATCGAATATTCACGTTTAAGTAGGTAGCTAGTAGCTACTTGCATCGGTAGTAACTAGTAAGTGCTTTCAAGTAAACGCAGATACTCGTCGAGCCAGTCTTTGGAGCGGGTACTTACAAAGACGCGTACTTGTACGACACACCTTTAGCAGAAGGCCTACTCTACTCACTACGTTACGTCAATTTGACGTCAAATTACACTTGCCATTTTTAAATATAATTACTTGGGTAAATGTTAATGTTATCGCATGGTAATAAGCAAAACTTATTATTACGTTAAAAAATATGTTAATTATTTACCTGATGATTATTTAAAACCATTTTAAAAAATCACACACCTAGGAGATATGTCAAATGCTTAAATTTCAATAAATGAATATTACCACGATTCAATCGAGTAAAATAACTAATAAAGTTCTAGTCACATAGCTTCGGAATTGAAACAACTCTTTTTTTTCTTCTGTGGCGTTCGCAATTATTTCATTGCCATTATCAAGTTCTGAAAAGAGTCTTTTTATTGCAGTTGCTCAAAAAGTGGCATATTGCAGGGACGTATAGCGTTCGGGAAGTGGGCTATTACACACGCGTGCTTTTTTTTTATCATTCCCGCACTAGTGCGTTCTATTTCCCAACTGTCAAAATAATGTCTATTAAAAGGAAAAACCTACCATGAAGCTTTTACTAAAACAAATCATAGAAGTTTTTATGATTCATGCAAATACGTATATTTCTAAAAAGAAACTAAGTACTAATTTGTTTCAATATCAGATTTAATGATTTGATTGAATGAGTTTCATTTCATCTAATTAAATTTCATTTCATATCAATAAAAAAATTCTACTGAAGACTTGGCTGTATGGGCATTGTTCCTTTTGCCTACCAGAATGGGTGAAGAAAAAGAAATCTCTGCTTATATTCTACGGTCGGCGCCATATTTCAGAAATGATTAGTTAGTTGAGTTTATTGTGTTTTTATTATTTTATTAAATTGCTTCATTTTTTCGCAACTGTCTTAAAAATAGTCGTTCAGTACACGTGCGGAACCGTCATTGCAACTTGTTCCGACTGTCAACCCAAGACATTTGTCGGAACTCGTACCGCACTTGTAATGAAATATACTATTTCAACGATTTCAACACATTGTAAAGTCACCCGTACGTTTGCTTTGCATGTTAGGCCGGCCGCATACACACGTTTTCCATGTTTGATTTTCGAATTCGTTTTCCGTGTTAGGAAATCCGAATGCACATAGCCGGCCTTATTCTCAAACTTCATTGTACAGTTGCTTATAATTTGTAGCAGAATAAAAGCAGCATCATAGTGTTGTCAACTTTTATTAAATGTTAGAGAAATACACCAAACATTATATTGAAACAGCACATACTAGTTAGCTATAAAGCTGCAAACATAAAGGTAAATGCTGACACGAAAATTTTGAGACACACCACGGCAATCTTATGAATTGAAAATTCAAAAGGTGATAGCAATAACAATAAATAATAATAAATATCCTTGGACATGTCACACAACGCCATCTCGTCCCAATGCTTGTGTTATGGTAACGAGATGGACACTATAACCCAAACTTCATAAATGGTCCATCGTTCTTACCTGTGTTGGGAGCATGCGCTGACAAACTTTCAGCTTTTATAAAATACCGTAGGTCTGGGGTTCACGGGCTCTTGCTCTACTAGCAATTTCTGAAAACAGTTAGCTAACAGCAGTGGAAGTGTATGGTTATGTACTATGGATTTAATAAATAACGAGTCAGGTGAAGACCTAAACGAAGATTTGATACAAATTTTGGGTACATACATGATACTTAAGACTCAAGAAAAAGGTCATTTCAAATGCAGAAAATAATATTAAACTGGCATAAATTCTTCTTGTAACTTTTAAGAATAAGAGTGGGGTAAAGGAAGGCATCTAAGATCCGTGACAGTTTTCGAACGACTGACGCGTGGACCGCGTGGTGTTGGGTGTTGTCTAGAAACACAATGCGCTACTCGTCAGATGGCGTGTTCACCCCCGCCATGGGCAACACACCGACCTGGCACGTATGGATGGGGTGGCTTGTGCACGCATGACCACGCATCGGATGTTCATAGTGTGTTTCTGGTCTTTTAATTCGACTCAACACGCATCGCGTTTCATCGGGTTGCGTCGCGTTACTAACGATCTTATCGTGTCGTGATGCTTACTGTCAAGATAATTAAGTGGACTTAGAATTACAGTTATAACTAATACAAAATGTAAAAGAATGTTTATGTATTACGAATAATTATGTAGAGTCAGGATCCCCTATTAATGTACAAAGACCTCTATATGTACGATCAGAGCATTGGGTTCCCTGAGGACAGTTGTCACACGTAGTTCCAGCTTCATAAATTGGGAATCCTTCAATGTTTCCTGCTGGTCCGTAATTGCAGAAAGTGTACGCGAAAAATTTCGTTTCCTTGCGTCTCTTGTTGTCAGCGTTAGCTTCTTTTAAAATTCCACGATGCAGTGGAGAATCAACAAAATCTTCATCATTTTTCTTTTCTGTGGTGTCAGGAAATTTATCAAAGTCTCCAAACCTTGATTTGGTGACGTACTTCGTACGTCGTAAAATATTATCCGTAGTCACTGTTCGTTGTGTAGCATTGTACATGTTGATCTCCAGAGATTCGATAGGCGACTCGCGCCTCTTACGAAAAGACACACATGAAGGTTTTCTGGCAGTACATATGGCTTGAGAGCATCCAATTCGCCAAGTGGACGACCAGGCGACTGCCGAATACCAATGAGCGTTGCAACTTCCTGGACCTGTACAGTTGGTTTGTTTAAATGAAAAAACCTGATCTGGGGGTAGCGCCCTGGATCCCGAAAACCATGCATCAACTGAGTCTGCTAGCAACTGAGCTTCAGTCACCCTAGCAACGATTGGGCGTACGTCCATGTTTTGGACGACATTGAATCTTATAGTATTTCTGCATTCATCGTGTCTCTTTTGGCATTGGCGTGCCCAAATTTCGGCCATCATTTCAAGTTCATAGTCCCAGTACATTTTACGCATATTAGTGGCAGGGGGTTGGCCGGCTTCTAAACCCATGGCAATGTTATCCCTGTGCCTGTTGTGGAGCAATAACAATTGGTAACGCATCCACATGGTGATTCCTGACGCATACAGCCTTGCACTTGTCTTGTTTGCAACAGCACATGCTGTGTGTTGATTTCTAACTGAACAATCTGGGTGTAAGCAGTAATCTAAGACAAAAGTAGTATTTGTGCTGTTCTTTTCACATAACACACAGCTTAATATAAAAGTACTCCAAGTAAAATATTCAATATTCATTTCAAAAATCCTTGTAAGACACAAATATTTCCTATAAATAGTGATAACTTGGTGATATGACAGACGTAGAGTAAAACGTAGGGATTATATTCTCTATGGTATAGAGTACCACGAGCCAGTTTGCAAAGCACACCTCGCACTTTATGTAAATCCGCCTCTGAACCGATAAGCGGGGTTTACAAGTACAGTTTGAGCTGCTGAAATCACGGTTCGAAGCGGCGCCGGTGGACTATTACTTACGTCGGAATTAACGAACGGTAGCCATACAATGTGCTACTCATCGTACAACAGATTTATCTAGTTTCAAAACCAAACTAATTCATCCGCGGATTTGAAGGCAGTCAGATCCATGGTCCAAACCAGTACGTGTAAAATCTCTTAGAGATCTATAAATACATCATATAACAGACTTGTAACGGGCTGGTGCCATATTTTTTAATTAAGACCCCCCCGCGCACTAGGCTGCCAGTCCGCGCGGCCAAGTTGCTGCGGCCAACTAATTCTTGCACGATATTATGTAGATGCGCGCATTAGGCGACCAGCGGCCAGCGGCCATTCTTTGGCCGCGCGGCCAACGAAAAACATCGCGACATAGACGCGGCCAACCCGCGCATTAGGCGGCCAGGCCGCTCGGCTAGACCGCCCGGCCAGGCCGCGCCGCCTGGCCGCTTAATGCGCCGGGTTCTAAACGTCTGGTGACGGATTTAGAATACATAGTGTTACCACCCCATTTTATTCGGAGGGTGTCGATAAATGGTTCCCTATAATTGGGAAGGTACTAGGTTTAGTCACTAACTTTAAGTTCATATTGTAATACTTGTACACTTTCTGTTGGGAATCCAAATACCTAAATAAATAAACAAAAAAGCCCGATAATCTAGCCGCAAAAGAAGGAAAACTTCATGCAAAAACCAACCCTGTTTGTTCAGCCAACCCTGTTTGGAAGAGGCCCAACTCAGTAGGGAGTCATTTATTGGCTGAATAGTAGTAGTAGCTATAATTAAAATAACAATATTATAAAAAAATGCCCCTATGTCGTATCAACCCTGTATAATCACAAGATTATACAGGGTTGATACGACATAGGGGCATTTTTTTAACTGCCTATACTAGGTATCATTTCCAGGCTCTGTATCAATTAAATTAGAGAAACAGTTTAAACGCAAATGATTTTTTAAATTTTTGCGTCATTTGAACATGATGTATCTTTCCTAACAGATGTTTATGCCTAACGCATCGTTTAATAACCTTAGGGGCTGTCCATTAATCACGTGATGTTTTTTTTAACATTTTTTAACCCCTCCCTCTCCCTTGGTGATATCTGGTGATGTTTTTCATGGGGGGTGGAGGGGTACCTCCACCCCCCATGAAAAATCACGAGTATTTTTTGTACCGTTTCGAATTCATACTAATCACATATATATATAGTATAGTATACGTAGTGTAATTTAATGCCCCGCTGTCATATCAACTCTATACTCTTTGCAGTCGCACTTTTTGTTACGTCTTATTTTCAGTCGCATAGATATATGATAAACGTCTCTCTCAACGACATTCATAGTCGGTTATTTATATTTTTATGAAAATCATATATTTACTGATAATTCTTAAAATTTACTTATCTGCCTGACGAAATGCTGTCTGCAGCCAAAGTCCGCATCCATGGGATGCAAGATGAGAATTGGGTTATCAAGGACAAGATTAATCAGTACCGAGGTCTAATAAAATTATATGGTACGTTGGTTCCACCAATATCGTATTAGTAACTTATGTAGTCCCTTAGTTTCGGCTAGGTGCTCTCACGGACTTAATTACTTCATAAACTTTATTCTTCAAGATTAAAATAAAGCTTACGCCCCAAATTTCCTGTTTAATTACCAAAATTTCATTATAATCAGAACGCGACCGGAAGATCCATGAAGGTGACTTGGCTAAACAGAAAAAGCGATATTCCCGCGATATACGGAATCTGCGTAAGGAAATTACGTCGAAGCGTGAAGAGCTAGGCGTTGCGGTATATGGCGACAAGCAGTTTTTGAGGAATGCCTTTCAAGAGCATAGAAGATTGCAATTAACTTATATGAACAGCCAAGCTGATGTAAGTCTTTTGTCGGAATAATTCCAATACACGAAAATAGTAGTACTTATACATAATGCTTTAACAAAACTTGTCTTAGATATATTTTGATAAAATTTTAAAAGGAAAACACACTGCGCCTTGCAACTCAGCCATTACCTATACGATCCCGAACGAAAAGCTAAGCCGGAAACAACGGCTTTATGTGTCATCTGAAGGATGAAGAATATCATACATACGTATTACTATTATATTAGACATCCATGCACTAGCCAGCAGATCTACAGTGAACTTAGGCTAAAGTTCTAGTACCTTTCTAAACATAAAATATATCAACTAAAATATAGTAGTTTTTAAATATTCTAAGAAGAGGTTTTTTTCAGAGAGTATTGGAGAGCATACACCAAGAAAACTTTAATAAGCGGAAACAACTTGACAGAATTAGATATACAAAGAAAAAGAAGATGGAGAAGTTTCGCCTCACTCAGGTAGGTGACGATAAATAAACACTTCACCAGAAATAATTTATAATATCTGCCTACTCAGCCCATAGGCGGGCCATTCTAGCTACATGAAGGGTTATTAGCCTACTATGCCACGCTGGCGTGACGGTTTGGTACAGGATTTCGTTTCTATTGCAGCTAGGTTTTCGGTCTTGTCTATTATGATTACTAGCATGTGCCCAATGCTGTTTTAAAACAGATAGGTCTTCTGTACAACTTGCCGCAGCATTAAAAAGTAGTGTAGTCTACGGCACTGAAGCCTTTTCGAAACCCTGTTCGGGAACCTGGGAATCGATTTTAAATATGAATATGCAGGAAATGATGGCTTCACGGTTATGATCGTTTTATTTTATATTATTCCCAACGTTTCAGACACTTTGCAGTGTCCGTGGTCGCGGGACGACTGTGTCGGGCTTGGGACACAAAACTGCAAGACCGCAAGATACTGTGAGTGACTTCTGTATCAACCGAGCACGTTATACAAAGATATGTTCAGCGTTACGTACCCCGCCACGTCACCGCGCCTACGTGACAAACAACATGACTCACGGGCATAATAGTGCGTCACACCAGTATATAAAAGCCCGCAGCGACAACTGCCATCCAGTCGTCCCGCGACCACGGACACTGCAAAGTGTCTGAAACGTTGGGAATAAAATAAAATAAAACGATCATAACCGTGAAGCCATCATTTCCTGCAATGTGTAAAGATCGTGATAACCTAAGACATCAATATGAATATGATTGTCATATCTAAACAACTTGTAGTCATGAGTCAAAGTGACATAGGTATGTAGTTCTTCAATAAAGTGTTATCACCCTTCTTGAACCACAGCACCACCCCACTTCTGTTAGCGTTCGCCCTTCGAGTATGATAGAATTCAGAAGACGGATTTCTGACGGGGATCCTTATCACCCCCTGCCTCGTCGTTTGTTGCATAGGAATCGACGTAGGAAAACGTATTTAACGCCGAAATCATAATTTTAACGACGAAAAAAAAATCGCTTACGCTGTAAGTTTTTTGAAAAATATTGGTGTGGTCTTGGCTGTAAGTCTATCAAAAACCAATATATTTGATGCATTTGTTGCTTACGCCATTCTTCAAACAGATACTTACGCCATTTTGGCAGGATGGGTTTTTTGTAATACCAACACTTACCTTACACCATGTTCTCGGTTCTTCTAATAAATAACTAAAACATTTAATAGTTACTTTTCTCAGTAAGTATTTCATAATAATTCGTCGGTTACTACAAATAAACAGCATTTATTTAAAAAATAAATTGAATAAATCACGTTTTTGACGGAAACTAAATCGCAACTGCATGATACTCACAAGGTTTTCGTCGTCGTTTCAGCCCATAAATGACCCACTACTGAGTCGGGCCTCCTCCAAATTCTTGCGGCTTGGCACAGGGTTTGTATCAAGTTTTCCTTCTCTTTCGGCTAGGTGATCTGCCTCTTGTGTTCTTTTAGACTCCTCTTACGACATCCTCAATACGGTATGGGTTAGTGACATTGGGCTTACTATCTTTTAATTGTAAGTATATAACATTTTCCCCACTCCATTCACATACAACAACAATACAACTAAAAAGAATCAAGAAAAATCTTCACACTTCACTCACATCTATTTAAGTTTTACTTAAAAAAAATATGTATGCCATTGCTACTGCCCAACATCTGTTGTCCCTTAATCGCCTTCTACGACACTCAAGGGAAGATATGAAATTGAAGTATTCTTACTCAGCTACCACAGGGAAAAGGGGATCGGAAGCTAAAGTGACCTTTGTAACCTATAGAGGATATATAAAATAATAAGAAATAATAAGACATGAGAATATAATCAAACCCCAGGGTTATCTTGCTTACTTCGAACTCCAATTTATCGTGGCTTAATCGTGTTAAATGTATTGCTCGTAGCGTCACTTATAAACTCGAATTTATCTTTTTGACGATTTGCTGCAGACTATTTCTTCACCATTTAAAAATAAAATGTCATGTATCAATTCAGACAATGAAGTTTCTGTGTGCCCAATTTCATCCTAATCCAAGCACCGCCATCAACGTGTAACTAACATGTACATAACTTACATGTACATAACTTACATGTACATAACATGTGAAACTTGACCTTTAAAATAAATTAAAACAGCTGGAGGCAGCGGAACTTCGCGACCGACTTCTATATGAGGTTGGAGGTAAGCTGCCTGCTGAGAAGAAGGAGCAAGCAGTCGCAAACTATGTACAACGAGCCAATATCAAGAAAAATGCCGCACTTGCCATCAAAGTTATGTATAAAAAGATATTGGATATATTGAGAAAGGTAAGTTGGTTCGTTTTCATGTCGTGTAAAACATATATACTACAAGTACCTATAACCAATACAACAACAATTCTCTTATTCCTAACCAAACGAAATCTCTAAAAGGAATCATCATGATCCGCAACATCGTTGTTTCAATTGAAGTAGAAAACCATCTAGTGGTTGCTATTTCCTGTGATATCTACAACTGTTCAGGAAGATATCATGTTGTTGTGTCCCACTTAAACCGGCTTCCACCCGGCCGGATATCTATGAGAATTTCTAACGTAGAAAAAGGATATCTACAATGAACAATGTAGAGTAACGAATCTGTGTATAAGCGTTTGAGAAATAAGATGCTACAGATGGACGTCAAATAGTAACTATACGCTCTGTATTCATTAATATTCTGTATTACAGGACCGACGACCTGGTTAAGGTCGCCGGAAAGCGATGGATGATTTTGCTGAAATGATGTTGATGATTGCAGGATTCCTCATATTTCACTGTGGTACTCGAAGCGTTGAAATTAGACTGTCGTGCACAAGGAAAGTGTCTAATGGGCGCCACAGAGATGGGCCAGCTTGCTATGGAATACTTAGACGACAGGAAATTCGAATTCAGCAAGTTAGAACGCGAGATTAAAGCCAATATGAAAGAACGTGAACGGACATTGAAGTTGGCAAGACGCGAAGTTGCATACTTGACGGATTCATTTCCTAACCTTATAAGGAAAGAGGTAAGTTAAGTACTCCTACATCTATACACATGTACAGCTACATCTATTTATAAAGAAGGCTTTTCTGACAGCCGAATGCAGATACTTGAAGTTTGGCGGCATTAAAGCTCTTAGATGGTAGCCATCAAATAAGAAAGCATTTGGAAGTTACCCAAAGGTTCTTTTCAACTTTTCTTTCTTTTCTAACTTTTCTTTCTTTTCAATTTATCTCAAGTCAAAAATCCTACAAAATAATTTAAATGTAAAAGTAAAGTGTTTGTATTATTAAGTCTGAGGTTTTGGTACGCTTACTTGTGTATTCTATTACTTTTACATGGCTATAATTTAAAACCAATCGAGCCCGATTTTGATGAAAACTAAAACAAGTACGATCCTCACTCTTGTGAAATCATTACTGTTAGGAAGCAACAAATCTCGATGATCTTTACGAAAATGAAGATGCCGCCAGTACTCACTCTGTCCATTGGGAACTTGAGGAAGTAATGGGCATTTGCAAGAGGCTTCAGAAGGCCACCCTTGTGTCATCTTTTGATCGGATTTTATTAAGGTCAGTGCAAAAACGACAGACCTACAGTAAGATGCGAAATTATTAACTGATCTATGTAGTCTTGAAAAAATTAAGTTACCCTCTTAATGTCTTTGTGTAGTACCTAAGAAACTTATCGACGGATCCATAAAGTGTGATATAAATAACGAAACGTAATATCAAACGTATGCTGAAATCACCGGTGGCACGATTTATTTGCCAATTACGTTAGAATGTAGAAAATGGTGTTTCAATTTTGAAACCAAATTACTCAACCGAATTTTGGTAACTTATGCCGATCTTAGGGCTGACCATAACTGTAGAAGAGATTTTGAGTGGACACCGCGGATCGGCAAGCGTAGTGTAGGACGGCCCTCTAGTAGATGGAGCGACGATCTACGAAAGGTTGCGGGTAGGTAACAGCTGGATGCGTCAAGCTGAAGACGCTATAGGCCTATGTCCAGCTAGAAATTTCAAGATTTTTAGGAAGTGCAATTTTATAGCACTGGATCTGGAACCAATTCGAATAAAAACAGTTTACTTAAATATGACGGAGTAATGCGGTAATTTTAATGTTTAAAAAAATACAACTGAATTGAGAACCTCATCCTTTTTGGAGTCTTTTTGTCTTTGTCTCGTTGGAATCTTTTGGAACTATCCCGATTGAAAATTCATACAGACGATGGCTGCGAGTAACAGCTACTTTTATATTTATTAATCAGGCCTCTATAGCGTAGGAGCAAACTAGATTCTCCCATAATTTGTAAAAGGATTATAAAGTATACCGTAATCTTTAATGTGCTCGATGTCCACTTGATTAAAACCAATTGAATTCCACTTTAATTTCTTAGGGACTGCATAAGCTGCATTAGAATGGCGCTGTACTATTCCTATGATCTTTTATTGTGGTTGCATCTGTACTTGTCCTGTAAAATTCTCTTCGGTCGCCTGGGCCCGTGTCTTTTTTAAGCAAATCAATAGATTTATTTTTGAAGGTAGCATGGAGATAATGTACTAATTGCAAGCTATAAATAATATTCATGTATTTTTTCAGCATATGCTCATATAAATACAGATGCTCCCTAATTATTTTTCCATAATACATATAGGCTCTGGCTTGATGCATGTATTTCATTTCTTTTACCCACTGATCGCATTTTACGAATATGTACGCCATTCTATAGCGCTCGTCGTTTCCATAATTCCTTATTATGCGTTCTAAATCGGTGATTCTAGTTTGAGCCTTGTATATGGACAGTCGCATTATCTCCAATTGTGTAGTGACCACTTTCGCCTTTCTATATCGTAGTTCATGAAGTTGGAACCCGACATATTTCCTTGCGCTTAAATTGAAGCTTCGTGGTGGGATGTCAGAGTCAATGTTTAATGTAACATTAACGTCTGGATTCAGGCGCTCTGCTAGAGCTGCTTGGAGTTTTTTGTCGGGACCAGTAAAATTACGATCTCGCAAAGTGATGAATTTTCCGTACGTAGTATAGGCTGCAAAAATACCTATAACAGAATAATATACTTAATAGCAGACGGTCCTTTATTTTGACAAACTTGGTTTTATAAGCTTCTTCAAGTTCATTCAGGTTCCTTGGCAAAAACAGATGTAAATGAGCAATTCTTAAACTAATAGTTTTAAAAACCGTTTTTTATAACCCAAAGACTGCACTATCATTAAATAGTAACGAGTATAATGTGTCATTACCCGAAAGAAAATCAAGTGTCGCTTTTTTATAATAGCCTAAAATATGTTATAAAAAAGATGTGTAGATTATAATACAAAATAGTAAATCTAAATACAAATTGGGTTACATTCAAATACTTTTTGTTTAACCATCGAGTGTGAAGCTACTAACGACTTGGATATGCTGCTCAGCAGAGTAGAGTAGAAAGATACCTGGTCGCTTTTTTCAACTGTAAAGGTTACATATTTGAAAAAAAGGCACAGATATATTTGTTTTTCCGCGCATAATTGTCTGCCAAGTAATCGAAACAAGGTAGTTCTTAATGAGCTGTACTGACCTTTTCGAAGGGCAAATCTAACACTGTGTGAGGAATTTTATTGTACCGTGTATAACAAAAACCGTACATCAATAACGAAAAAATAAAAATACCGCGGTATGCTAAATTTCGGGAAAAGCAAAGCTCTGTTCTTTTCTCGAAATTTTGGTAACCAGGTATTGACGGATGTGTCGACATAAGAAATAACTACTTTAAGCCAAAGAACGGCTCGATGGGAACTCAGATTACTAAGCTTGTAAGACATTAAAAACGATAGCTAGTTGGTTGGTTTTTAGTAAAATTCATGTTGTGTAAATAATATCAGGTTTAGAAAAACGTTTCATTTCTCGCTCATTATTCAAGATATAAACATATTTTAGACACTGACTGCTTCTTTGGATAACCTTATCCGAATGTTCACTTCGAATGGCTATAGTGTTTTTGTTACACGTTGCATCGTCGTCGTCGTTGCGCCCCTTAGACCACCCACTTCTAATTCGGGCTATCTCTAAATTTATGAAAAGAAATTACCCTACTTTGCTACACTGGCAAAACGGTTTGGCACAGGGTTTTTAAGAAGTTATCCTTCTCTTGCCGCTAGGTGATCTGCCTCTTAAGTTCCTTTAGTCGCCTCTTACGACACCCTCAGAATGGTATTGGTTGGTGACATTGTGTATCCTAAATCCGTCACCAGACGGACACGCTGTATAGGCAGTCATATAACCCTAGAACAGATTCATGTGCCTTTGGTGTGGTGGTATAACAAATTGATATCATTTTTGGGCGCACATTGGACAAAGAAATATCAGTTGTTTATGGAACAATTATGGAGAATCATAAAAAAATATTGCTAGTCAAAATTTAGATTTCCTTGCTACTATAATCTTGTTTTCGTAGTATCAATTTCCGCAGGACTTTTCTGCCCCATCGGGCGTCGGTCCTGCGCGCTATGTGCCCTGCCCACTGCCACTTAAGTTTGGCAATCCTGTGGGCTATGTCGGTGACCCTGGTTTTCCTGCGTATCTCCTCATTTCTGATTCGAAACTCCTGGAATGGCGACCGCGTTCCGGAAAGCGCATTGCTGGTAGGCCTCCCACACGGTGGACCGATGACCTGATTAAGGTCGCCGGAAAACGATGGATGCGGGCGGCCCAGGACCGGCCTTTGTGGAAATCTTTGGGGGAGGCCTATGTCCAGCAGTGGACGTCTTTTGGCTGAAATGATGATAATGATGATGAATATCCGCAGCGCAAGAGCAGTGCAGCGTACAAGATGCAAAACTTAAGTGGCAGTGGGTAGGGCACATAGCTAGAAAAGTACTCGAGTGGCAACCGTGCTCCAGAAAGCGCAGTGCTGGTAGGGCTCCCACACGGTGGACCAATGACCTACCTGGTTAAGGCTCAGGACTAGCCTTTGTGGAAATCCTTGGGGGCTTTGTGGAAATCCTATGGTCAGCAGTGGACGTCTTTTGGCTGAAATGATTAGGATCCACAGCGTAGTTAATTTAAAGAATTATTATATTATGAACCTTCTTTAATAAGTCTATCAGTGACAACGTGTCGCCTACAGTCCCATCAAGTTATCTGTGAAATGAAGGGCCTCGCTACATCGGGCCAGTGTTAATTATTTTTAATGTGTCCTAGTTTCTAGTTAATCGTGTCGCAATATTCAACGATAAATTTATAGCCATAAAATTGTTATATAGAGCTATTTAATGTGTACAAATATATCGAAAGATTAATAGATTACCTGAGCCTGATCAGAGTAACGAATGTAGGTAATACACGTTTCGGAAATGATGATTACGGAATTGTATTTCAAGGAAAATAACAGAAGTTACGATTGGTAATGCATAAATGAAACATAACATTCAATTTGTAACAAAAGATGACATCCCCTTTAGTTCCACATTTTCCCGTTTCACAGATAACTTGGTGGGTCTGTAGGTATATTGCCACATTTCATGTTCAATGTTGATTAGGTACATCAGCTGATGTACCAGAACACAGTCTTTCCACCGCTCACGCCAACCAAGAGTATAATGGCATTAGAACGCTTTTTAAATATCTGATCGTGTTTTTCTTTTTAATACGCTTCGCTTATATGTATGTAGGTATGTATGTATGTATGTAACGGAATCTTTGAACATGATTTTGACCCAGTTAAAAACGTCGGATTAACGCGAAATTCGGCATACTTATTATGGACCGATGACAATTCAATATTTTAAATATTTTGACCCGTTATCATTAATAGAATAATAATAATAACGCTGATCAAGGTGGAACACCGCTCTTCGATGCAATAGCTTATAATCACTAAAAATATAGCAATAGCTTTATGATATTTACATCTCTATTAGATGTAAATATCATAAAGCGATTGCTATATTTTTTGTGATTATTTAGCAATAGCTATACGATATTTCAACTAAAAAATAAATAATAGTTAAACAAATACTAAAAAAATACGCTTTTAAAGAAAATCGAACTAAAAAATAGAAAATAAATTTTAATAAATTTGAATTAAAAATAGTGTCAGAAAAAATGATTTTTATGTAAAAAGCGTGGGGTGCTTTTCAGGATATTATCCAAATTACCCTTCTAGTCATATTTAGAATTATTGATACCATGCATCCCACGCTTTTACAATAAAATCATTTTTTCTGACACTATTTTTAATTTAAATTTATTAAAATTTATTTTCTCTTTTTTAGTTCGATTTTCTATAAAAGCGTTTTTTTTTAACTATTATTTTTCATCTGATCAATGACATCGAGTTTTAAATCTATATTTAAAATGTAGCCATGTCTATTTTCATCAAAGCAACAACACTTCTTCTTTACATTTTTTTTTAAATTAGTTATATACTAATAGATACGCTACACCCAAAAATGTTATTTTATCTAACGGCATCATAATTTATGAATTAACTAGCGGCCCGTCCCGGCTTCGCACGGGTGCGATGTTACCCGCGGGAGACGCCGCGGGGCGAACTAGTAAAAAAAAGTAGCCTAAGTTACTCCTTATATCATCAGCTACCTATCAGTAAAAGTCCCTTCAAAATCGGTCCAGTCGTTCCAGAGATTAGCCGGAACAAACAGACAGACACTCCAATTTTATTTATTTGTATAGATGTATAGATAGAAGATGGGTTAAGTTAGAAATCATCATTGTTATTTTTATTACGTTTGTCTTTGCTGCAAAATAGGTAGCATTTAAAAAATATAAAGACTTATAATAAAATCGACCACATATATCCATCGACTATAATTGCACATCACTATACTTTGTGCGTTGTAGCATGGTGCGGGTGACACTTGCCTGTATGACGTTGACATCTATAAGTACGACATGACTAGGGATGTATAACGTATGCAATTCATCTTTATCGCTAACGATCATCATCATCATCATTTCAGCCAAACGATACTCGCAGCATAAATCTAGTTTTCTTTAATATTGTTACGATATTTAGTGTGTTATTCAGTTGTGCAGTGTATAAACTGGTCAATATAAATGTTTTATGACTACATAATTATTTTTGTACTTAAATAAAATAATCAAAACTTTTTTTCGTGACTTGGTGTCATGCTCTGTGGCACATCGGCGCGGCGGCATTTACGGCAAATAAGATATTGGCCCTATTACAAGAGGCCATCAACAATGTTCAACCTGAAGACTGGTCGAAGGTCGTGAATAAAATAAAACAGGACATTATGTCTGATTTGGATCGTGACATACATATTGACAATATAATTGAGTCATCTATACTAATATATATCTATACTAATATATAATCTATACTAATATATAAAGCTGCAGAGTTTGTTTGTTTGTTTGAACGCGCTAATCTCAGGAACTACAGGTCCGATTTCAAAAAATCTTTCAGTGTTAGATAGTCCATTTATCGAGGAAGGTTATAGGCTAATTAGGGATCCGTATGAAAATTGCGATTTTGTAAACCAAGGTGTAAAATCCAAAACCTATTGATGCGTGCGCTGCAAAAACTATTGACAATAGAACAAAACGTTGTACTACGGGTTTGTAGTTCTTATAAAGATCTACAAAAAAGTCCGAGCGAGAGAAAAAGCGAGAGCACATATCTAACCATCATAGTTTAGTCACAATAACCGATTTTATGTTCATAAAAAATATGCACGGGTTCGAAGCCCACGCGGGCGAAGCCGCGCGCAAAAGCTAGTCGTTTATAATATCCGTCACAGATTCTGATGATGAATTGAGTGACAATTCAGATGTTACTGACTCTGATATGAGTTTAGACGAATAAAATTAGTTTTTCCTTAGCAGACTTTTAATCAGCCTTACCCTATAAACGTTCTGTTGTATAATTATAGACCAATTTTTACAACAAAAATTGACCTGCGCACAATACCTATAAGTGTGTTATTATGAAAAATATCGACTATCTATCGTAACAGTATTATTCCATCACTATAAACGTCAATGGCGTTACGTTATGTGCATACACCTTTGCTTAATTTTCATTCAATTAGATTTTATTTGTAGACTAGAACATTCTGGTTGGTTTTATTTAATTTACTACAGTTATTAATGCTTTTAATATATTATGAATGTGGTACAGTTGAAAAACTAAGTCATAATTTGTAAACCGCAGCAACTTTCAAGAGTGAAACGAAATGTTACTGAAACTGTCACCCGCACCATGCTACAACGCACAAAGTATAATTGGTGACCATAGTCACAAAACGTATGGAAATTTTCCCTTCAATAAGTAGAAGATCCACTCTGGGGACTCCTCTGTTCCAGAGTTGACACGGCAGTGGACCGTGCCGAGCTCCCAAACTTGTCGCGGGGCCCGCTAAAAGACGGGCCAATGCCCAATAGGTTCGCGGAAGTCTAAGCAACTGTTTGAAGACAATTTAATCTAATAAATAAATTTTCGTGTCAAAATGTTTGTATTTTTTTGATTGATGATAAATTTTGATGAAATTATATAATCACATTTGATAGGTCTGCGAATCGGATAACATCTATTTTTAATAGTACCCCTATTTTTAATAGAACCCCCTATTCCTAATAGCGATATTTATAAGGCAAAACAACATTTGCCGGGTCAGCTAGTCTATTAAATAAAATTCTTGTGTCAGCTAATTTATGAAATGAATAAATATTTAGTTTTATAATCATTAAATATTTCAATTGATTAAAAAGCGTTAACGTGCTTAAAAAGTAGCCCCAAAATCATATTCGCATTTTAAAATGAGCATTTTACAAGTAACTTACATATTATTAATAAACGCATTCTTCTATTTGGTAGTTACATTATATTCTTCTAAAGTTCAAGACCGAAATATTAATTACATATTAAATAAAGTATGCCATAGCTATTAAGTTAAATTAAAGAGTTTAATTAAGCAATTGTAATAAAATTTCCAATTATAAATACGGTCTTTAAATTGTTTTAGATTGTTTTGTGTGCACGAAGTAGATATACTTAAGTATTAAGTCTGGTTGCGTTATGTATATACCCAATAATATTTATATTGTGGGGCAAATTTTTTTGGGAGTATTTTTCAAAAAGGGCCGCGTTCCCTGTTTGAACCCACTTGGGGACCAAAAATCATAATATTGTTGATAAACAAACATGTTGTTATTACTTATATCTACCATACAACACCTTGTAGGTAGCGGACATTGTTTTGTCAATTTTTCATTTCAGTTTACCACACCAAGCTAGTTTTTGGTTCTACAGTCTAAAAAAGCGAGGTGTTGAAGAAATATTTGCAGAAGTTATGAAAAATTTTGAATATTTGGGTTCGATATGCATTTTTCCTTTTCCAATTCCATTTCCAATTACGCAGCGCCGCCGCGACTTGCGGCCAGCCCAGCAACATTTTTGCATGCATTGAATGTGGCATTTTCTTCGAATACTATATTTGGGTTATGTATCATTTGTATGTTCGCAGACTCCAAGAGCAACGGTACCAAACAGAGCGATTGACTATGCAGCTCACTCTTAACAGTTTGAAGCGCGACGCGCTCATGGAAAACAGAAAGCATGCAAACATGATGCTTGACACCCTGAAGAATGTTGGCCAAGAGAGAACTTCGTTGTTAGTAATTTGTAACTATATCTAGAAATTACACAATTCACACAAAAAGTATTCGATTTGTAAGTTATATAGTAATGATTTTTTGTTTCCATTAATGCCGGGATCGAAAGTCCTTAGTCTTTTTTGACATTTCACAAATATTTAAGTAATTGAAAATGTTGAGTTATTTACGCAATTTCAATCTCAAGAACCACCTCAATCGGTTTTAATTTGATTCGAGATCTCTCTGATTTGTCTTTCGAAGAAAAATGAATTTAGAAGCCGTGGGCAGTACGTAGTTATTTTTATCGAACACCCACGTGAGCTGCGCCTACGTGGACACCTAATATTAGGTTTCATTTATTTGCAGCCATATACTTAGTTTGTCTGATCGTGTTTTTTTTAATATACACCCCAACATGCTTAATTTGGGTTCAGAAATAGATAAAAAAAACAGACGTTACGTATCACTATGTAGGTTAACCGTTATGACTTGCGGTGCCGAGTAATGGACACTTACACTGACACTGGTCCTGGTGAACCGTTCAAAGTCATCCACCTTGCTTTGGAGCGAGCTGTGCTCAGAGTTTCTATGACAGTCTGAAGGACGCGTGTCATACATCTGCAGAAGAACCGACAACAGCTGGGGTAGATGAGTTCATGAGTGGAGACCGCGACGCGTCACGCGTAGTGTAAGACACCCCTCTGCTAGACGGAGTGACGATCTGCGAAAGGTTACGGGATGCGTCAAGCTAAATGCTGGGCATTTTGGTGCTCTTTGGTCGTTTTTGAGTGAGCTGATGATGATCATCATCATTACATACCATAAAAACATTACCATTTCTCATCTTTGACTTAAAAACTTTTTTATTACTATTAATTCGTTACATTGAACAGATATTTGCAAGAAAAAAAACAACTGCAATCGCAACTCGACGCTGAGAGGCGTGAAGAGAGAGAACTAACAAACTCTTTAGATGAAAAAGGGAAACTTATAATTGAAATGAAGATATCGCTTCAACAAATTAATCAATTGCTGTCTAGCGTGGGTGAGTTGTTTCCACATTATAACTTTGCTAACATAAGTTATCGCAGAGTAAAAGCAACCTACTAGTGAATATTATATTTGCTTTACGCAATAAAAATATCATAATTATGATTATATCAATAGAGACCAGCTATCATCAGTATTCCATATGGTGACGGATTTAGAATACATAGTGTTAAATACATACGACACACTTAGGATACATATGACATGATCATCCTGAGTGTGTCGTATGACCCCACAAAAGGCAATGATTACACCAAAAGCGTAGCCGCAATAAAAAGAAAAGTAGATACGAAACTCTATGCCAACCCGTCTGGCGTGCGTGGCACGGTAGGCTATTGACCCAAAATGTAGTTGGAGAAGGCAAGACTCAGCAGTAGGTCATTTATGGGCTGTGAAGTAGTGTCATCAGTTGTATCCAGCTCCATTGTAAACATTTCCTTATAAAGAGACTTGTCACAAAGTGGCCCATTCACTTTCATGGGTAGCGGATAGTGCAATCTGCACATCTGACTCTACTGGAGGTTGAATTGATGACCGTCACATCACATCTCGGTCCCAACTAGGCAATGGTTCCTTTCTAACCTTTCTCTCCCATTCTAACATCAATGACAGTCGACATACGAAGTGAGTAACGGAGAATCTTACAGAATAAAAACGATAAGATAGTTCCGCATGTGAGTATTGTATAGCAGATGGCAACCAAGCAACCATTCCAGGGCACGAAAACTTCTTTTCTTTCTGTGGACTACTAAAAAAATGCAACGCCAGCACTAGATATAACCGGTATCGCGGGGGCAGTTTACATACATGAAATTCACGAATACAAATGACACCCAGACCCGGAGCAAGTGCCTCTGGTTTAGACAAAGACACTTGCCCGGCCCCGGAATCGAACCTCAGGCCTCGGAATCGAACCCCCGGGTCCCGGGATCCAAAGGCGGCGCATCCAACCCCTTTTTTTTTGTTTTCGCTGGGGAAATGCTTTCTGCATACCACCGCCCCCCGGGGGAGAGGTCGGTGATTATGTGGGACTCCCGGGACAGAACCCGTATACCCACTAAAACCCCAGCTGTATACCCTCACACGGCACGCTTGGGGCGCCACCGGTTCGCGTTAGCGCAGTCCACGTTGGCGCCCCAACGAGGTGCCCGCTACGCGGGCAAGCGACATCAGAGAGGGCGTCCCGGTACACTGGAACGCCCTCAGTCATCGAGGCTTTCGTTGATGGCAGGTCCCCCGACCCACCACTGGCCTCTATGGCGGGGGAAGGAGGTGGGCGTACAGTCGCCTCCTCCTCCCCGGCCTCCGTCTGCGGCGCGGGTCGGCCAGGACGTCCTCCTCCCTGACCCGCTCCGCCGCGCCGCATCCACCCCACACCAGCAAGGCAGGACTATGGGGCGCAGAAATATGGCAATTAACGCCTCACTTTAACTAACGGCGTTCCTCGACTGCCCGCTTAGGTATGGGTCGCGGGTTGCGCTCCCCAATGTGAGATCATCCTCCGCAACACGGACCCCAAACCTGATATTCTGTTTTTCATGGAATTTTATTTAATATACAAACAGAAAAACAAATATGAATAACATTAAAATACTTAAAAACACTAAAGACTATTCTGTTTTGAAGTGCTTATCCGATGCAATTGCTGGCATTAATCTGCTAAATTCAAAAGTTCTTGCTTGGTGCTTGTGTCAAAAGCCTGTGACATAGGTCGCGAACCTACAATTTCTACAATCAATAGCATGTTGATTGTTATTTTTAACTCTACTGAATTAACTATCATAATTTAGCTAAGTTCGGTTACACTGATTCTGGCACATGTAAATTGGACATGTCACCTTAAGCTGCGTATGGATAGCGCGTAACTACATTAGGTACGCGTAGTCAGTCCTCTTTGACGCGCGACCAAATACCGTCAGACGGCGGCGGCTCGCTGCGAGCTAGCGTTCCCCAAGAGGGTACGCGTAGCTGCAAGTATGGACACGGGGCGGCGTTCTAGGATACGCCTAACTTACTACGCGTACCTAATATACGCGCTATCCGTACGCAGCTGTAGATAATAGACACTCACATCTATTCTATTCGCCGCTCTAAATCTATCGAAAAATTGAATTCGAGTACCGCTTAACAGGAGCACCCAACGCGCCGCGACCATACCAAGATGTGCCGCCAGGGATTCAGTACGCAGTCGATGACATGGTACAGCCGATACCAGAACTGGAAGCCGATTGTGAGTGCTAAATACGCTTCTCTCGTCGATGATGGATGGTTTTTCATTTAAACATTCGAACTTTGTTGCTACCTGAGCGTGTGGGGCGGGTGTAGCAACAGTTGGATATATCAGGTCGTTGCCTAGTGGGCAATGTGAATAACGAAATCGATCTGCAGGATAAGCAACGCCTGGCTCTCCTTGGACGGGTGACCATCATTACTGTTTTTAGAGTAAATATGAAACCCCTTTTTTATTTTTATATAGTGGGGGAAACCCTTTATAGGTCCCCAGCCGTGGGACGGGGCTGGGGTAACTGGGAGTGATTGCGAGCGGTTTACCCACTAAAACCTACCATGATTGTCTGCGCGGGATTGTCATCTGTCGTTTGGGAAACTTCGTAATCGATCCATTCGACAGTGGCTAAAATAAGAAACCCCTACATTATGCATAACCTGTACCTATCGCGGGGGCAGTTAACAGATACGTAATTCACGAACACAAATATCAGACCATGTGCCTCTGGTTTATACAGAGATACTTGCCCGACCCCGGAATCGAACCGCGACCCCGTGATGTTGATGTGTGATGTTGTTGGGAGTAGGTTTGTTTCCTTGGTGACCAGCCTTCCTCTGTGCTGGTGCTTTATACGTAAATACTGATGTTTACAGTTGACAAACTAATAATGACGGCGCGACAAAAGCTCAACGTGCTGATTCAGGCTGTGTCCAAGATGGAGGTGACCCCGGAGGTCAGGCTCAATGCAAAAATGTTTTACCACAATATTCTGGCACGTGCCATGAGAGATAACTACAAAGATGAGGTGGTAGCTGAAGGAGGTAAACCCCACAAACAGATATTATGTTACAAACTTATTTCATTACGCTAGCTGGCATTGTTTTGAAAAACGTGTTATTGATCAATTATTAGTTTCAACATCATCTTCATCTTCATCTCATAAATTGCTGCATACTGCAGAATCGGCTGCACCCTAGTTGATGGGGGAAATTGCTAGGTTGTCTTTTGTGCAGTTATTCCTAAAATAATAAAATTGCTTACTTGTAGTCTCAGATCTTTATTGCACTTTACTTGGCGTATTAAGTCCTTACTTACTCTTGCTATGTCAAAATTGGTATAGAAATGCTTAAAGAGAACAATATCATATCTCAGAAAAATTGTTTCATACGTTTTCAATGTGTCAATACAGTTTCATACTTTGGTTACTCGTTCCAGCGTGTAGACCTCGGCGCTCAACGTGTATTGATACCACCATTGTTATACTCCGGCTTTTCCAGGAATACAAAATACACAGTTTAATATATCTGTAACGTAACTCAGTCGGCGCAAGTTGATATACCTACCCAACAAAACATTTTCCATAAAATTGGTACTGGTGGTTGAAATTCAGTTTTATAAATGCTATACACACGTATATTGTTAACCTAACTTGTAAAGAATAATCATAAGTATTTTGACAAGTTTTAAACATTCCTTGATTGTCCCACATTTAAATTAAGTCCATGGCCTTAGTTTAATTTGAATTTTATTCAGACAATAAAGGCGATTGTATATGAATTAAAAACTGTTCTTAGGTTACATTTAAAATTAAATGTTGGGATGGCTCAAAATTTATCTGGTGCAAGCAAATTTCGCCTTTATGATGAATAAATATTTTTTATCCCACCTTTCCTGCGATTCGAACGTTAAATTGATTCGAATAGACTGGCGTTGTGTTTGGTTTCCCGATGAATCTCGTTTCAATCTTAATCGAGTTTGGAGGACCGCTGCCCCAGAATTTTAAGAACGTTTAAAATGTTCTAAAATGTAAAATGTAAAATTCATTTATGTAGAGGGGACACAATAATGACATGTACCGATATTTAGACCGCTGGAAGAATCGATCTCATTTGTATCATTGTTGCCCATTGCCAATGTGCAAATTTATATGGAGAGGATGGTTTCTGGCGTCATGATTCCTTTGCGAAGGTTAAGTGATTCGTTTCGATTATTGTCCGATATCGATACACGCATCCACGTTGGGCTATAGCAGCAGGCCGTCGCCGGGACGCCAGACTCTAACCCCTTAGAGGACGCATCAAATATGCATCTAAAGCAGGGCTCTGCCTGAATATGGATCACTGAACATCGACAACAACTTGTTGACTTGCTCTAAAGAAGGTGGGCGGCCGTCCTACAAGGTTGAAATCTGCGCATCAAATTTAGGAGCATATTTTAAGTATGCCAAGTCGCTAGCGTGATTCATGTATAATTTTACAATAAAACTCATTTGTTCCTATGTTTTGCTATTCAATAGGCGTCGTTAGGTAACTTTGTTAATGTACAACAATTTACAAAGACTGCAATTTTCCTTAATTTATACAAAATATAGGGAGGATTTGTTAATTTAAACGTTGCGTTGGTATATACTAATGGGATTACTTTTTAGTGTTGAATAATTGTACTAGACGAGAAAGTAACTATTATAAAATAATAATACACCTCTATTAGTACAAAATAAACAAGTAGAAAAAAATGCTTATAAATCAATAATATGAGCTAACTTCGTCCGTTATTCAAAATTCACACATCTAGTTCTATTCTGTGCTCGTTAGTGCATTGCATGCTGGTGTACTCGTATAATCTTTTAGGAACCCTCCCTAATTGCATCTCCCCTCTTATTTTGTCCCCACGTCAGAAGTCTATGGCAAAATGCCTGATAATTCATGACAAAAGATAATAAAAACCTTAATGCGACCTTCCGAAAATACGGGTAGATAATATTGATTAGAGGCGTCTCAGGTTGAGTAAAAGGAGAACGTCTCGACTACACTCAAGTGTAACTAAACACCACATTGTTTAACTGACGTCAATGAGATACAATTAGTTATTTAACAATGAGCACCTTTATTATGTTGGGACACTGAAAGGTCTCACTGTATTGAGGGTTTAAGGTTTTACTACTAGACTACGCTCTCTAATCCGCTCGAAAAAGTGTAATAGTGTTTTTTATACCAATTCCGCCCTGAAGCGTGCTGCTATCGGTAGTAAGCGATTGTGTTCGTTTTTGGAAAATACGTGAAAACCTGATAGGCGGAATCTGGCACCTCCGGCGAGCGGCTGTTTATGTTTCAACGGTTCATTACGCCTAAGACACTGTTTAAAATCTTAACTTGTGGCAAAAATGACTAAGTACTGACTATCTGGGTTGGCTCATTTCTCTATATTGTTTTCGAAAACAAGTAAATATTTTATTAGTTATGATAGTGGAAATAAATAAAATTAAAAGATACTTACAACACTATTTTTTCTTTTCAAAATGACGAATCCTCTGCATTGGGTATAACCTGATTTGCGGGGGCTGTTTACAAACATGTAATGTAATTCACAAACACAATTGACACCCAGCCTCAGAGCAACTTCGCCTGGTTTACACGAACACACTTGCCCGACCCCGGCATCGAACGGGGCTCCTTGATCCAAAGGCGGCAAACCAACAAGGCCAGTTAACCAAACCATAGACCAGATACAATTCATCCCGCTAAAAATTGAAGCAGGGACATCTTTATGCAAAAAAATAACGAACCCAAATTAAAAAGCAATGCAGAAAGACTGCGGCCTAATAGACATTTATAATTTTTTTTATTTCATAACTAACTTGATTTTTATCTTTGTTTAAACACCTTGGTATGGTGCTTACTATTTATATTTTTTATCCTTAAAATATTTTTTATAAATCGAATCTCGTTATTTTTTTTCTCATTGTCGATTCCGCAAAAGTATCAATCAAGTTTGTCATTACCATTTTGCAACTTTATTATGTTGTGTCTCATCAGGATTGATTGAGTTCGAGATGGAAGATCCTAATGTGCCAAGTCACGCTATTGTCAAGCTACGCAGCAAACAACTAGTCGACGCCCAAGTCAGCGAGTTTGATGTCCCAGATGCCAAGAAGTAGCGTTATACAAGGCTAATGCTTAAAGATTATTCGCAGTTGGCGGCGGACCTCGATTTAACCTATACTTCATATTGTTAAAAGAACATAGACCTGTCGCATGACCTATTGTCGGATAGCTACGGGCTTTTGTAGTAACACACTGTATTATTGTGTTTGGACCAAACAACACTGTAAACTCTGCCAGGTAGGTTCATATATTTTGGAAAACGATGTTGTAGTAGCGATTCAAAATGCATATTTTAAAATTGTCCAATCCTTTATACGTAAACGTTTTTTGTGAACATCTTTCACGTCCTCTACTATCTGTATCGACCCATAGATAGTACGGTAGTGGTCAAACAACTTGATCAATGCGCGACAGTCGATTTTTGTGTAAGGCGGTGATCTGCCGAGAAGGGACGCGTAAGCTGGACTTTGCGCTCAAGATATTTGGGGTAGGCGGCGGTATGCGTGTCAATAAGTGCATGAGTGTATACAAAAGATAGCTGATAAAATAAATTCGTTTTTTTTTTTACCAATTTCCCCGACAGAGATATCAGGATTTATTTTTTTGAACGTGTTTGTAATCAAGATTGAGCTAATTAAGTCTAGTTTCTCCGCAGTGTAAGCTTTGCTATATGGCAATAATAAGTTATGGTGGTTATACAGACTTCTTTGTGGAGACTTGGCTCTAACAAAGCTAATCTTTCTAAACGGAAAACTCTTCGTCTAGTGCCGCTCCATTTAAGCCACTGCACATTGACCTTCCCTAATGAGCACCATAGTGTCCTTTCGTTAGTTTGACGCATCCAGCTGCTGCCCACAACCAGTAATAGATAGACATCCTACGCTCTATTTAAATATAATGATGAAAAATAAAAAATAACAACACTACCTGGCCGTGTGTTGATGTTTTGCGATTGAACCTTTTAGCAATTAGCTTTTGTAAAAAGTTATTGATTGAATTCACATAGTCAATATTTTTGTTATCATTATATGTGTATTGTCTAAATTAAAAAGATATTAAGAATACCCATGCTTACTTTTTTTTAAGAATCGTATATGAATTGTTAAATTAGACATTAATACATATACGTATAGAGTGTAACATAGGCCTATAGTCATAGAGAAAGAGCCGCTAGTAATATAAATACAGATACTGTGTACAAAATATAAACTCAAAATCAAAACAACTTTACAACAAACAAGTATTATAACATACTAGCGAACCGCCCAGCTTCGCACGGGTGCAATGATGAACCTCTAAATTTATCAGGGTTTCTCTACAATATTATGGATGTATTATACATATAAACATTCCTCTTGAATCACTCTATCTATTAAAAACCGCTGCAAAATCCGTTGCGTAGTTTTAAAGTTTTAAGCAAACTGGTACGGACAGACTACATCGACTTTGTTTTATAATATGTAGTGATGGTGATACTGTATAAATTTGCGCACAAAACCAAGTCACATTAGACTAAAAAGCTTGTGGGACCATTTCCAATGGAACACGTAGTATGTGATAAAAAATTGGATCACAAAAATATCAGTTTCAACCTCGCAGGTCAAAATAGAATAATCTATAGGTACATAGAATTGCTTCTACGCTTTAAACCGTCACTTCGAATGACAATATGGATTTTGTTATAGCTGGATACATGGTCGAAATTGGTTAGTACACAAGGAACGGATCATAGTTAGACAGTATCTAAATTCTATGTGCTAAATTTCGAGGTACTAAAATCAAAATGCTGCAAATGAATTATATGACTAAGAATAAGCATGAAGAATATCGTGGACCACAATCAATACGTTCACGATAGTTAGGTTGCTAATATCCGATGGGAAAGGCGGTCTGTAATTAAGAATTTAATAAGAGAAAGGTCGCTTCCGCCGTTATATTTCAAAGTAAAAAAGTCATTTATATACATATTATAACTGCTATTTTCGTACTATAGTTTCTGTGTAGGGTTTTTATTACAGCCTGAATAATTTGTACTATAACTTCATTAAATATAATTGATGCATCGTTGAAGGAAGAATTGAATTAATAACGGTTTAATAGCTGATAATAAATATAAATTTTCCTTTTCTCGTACCTAAGGCAGTTAGATGTGTTTTCTTTCTCTTATTCCACGAATAATGTACTTTCAAAGGTATCTTCTAATTTGTTATTAGGAAAATTAGCAATTGTGCATCACCCTATCTAGATCGTGAACAGAACTAGGTTTATCAACTTTTCTTGTGAAGAAGATTCAGAAGTTGGGACATGTTTAGAAAATGTATTCTTTTTTCAAAACCATTTTGACACCTTGTGCATGTTATTCCGAGACTACTGAAAAAAGTTGACCCACATCGGGCTTGTGAGCTGTGCTAATATGACTAAACATTTTACATTTCCCACAAGTTACCTACCTGAAAATAGGTTAAGAATCTTGTTATCTACTCGGTGTATGTATTGTCACGCATTATTATACTATACATGCAGTCATCACTGCATATATTAATAGCATATTATGTACCAAATATATATGCCAACCGCATCATTGCAACACGGACCATTTATAACTTAAAATGATACTATGTTATGATAAGATAAAGAAATCTTATCAATGTATTATCTACCTACACATAATATTATTTTCGTCCTAAATTAATTTTCACACGACGCAGACCAATTTTATAGTAAAATAGCACCAATCCGTAGCCATCTTAATTATAACTAATATTAAAAAAAACAGCAACTCTGATTCGTTGCGTTGTAATATAACATTAACAATTTATATATCGGCACGGTTAATGACGAGCAACAGCTCAAGTGACTGCCGCCGTGCACGATATTCGCTCGGCGTTGACTGCTGATAAAAAAATGTTCCAAAGATATGCGACATACATATTAGTTATCAGAGATTATCACACGTCCCCTAGATGTCGTTAAATGATATTAAAGCTACAAGATGTGATACACATACAGGTAAATTCAGCTAATGAACATGTGGCGGCGGCTCTTCAGTCTGTTTACTTTATGTGACGACCGATGTTGCGACACTGTCTACGATTATCGCACTAACGCTGATGACGGCAATATTTGTTTAAACCTGAGTACGGAGGAGTAATTCGTTTTGACGGACAGGGGACCGAGCCACACTTACTAGTGCGATTCAGCGCCGTTTGATTGCGTCTACACTTGTTATCTATACCACCTTCACTACGATTAAAACGTTTGAACAGGTGTAACGTTGAGTGTGTGTAAAATTGTGTTTCAAAACGACAGTGATTTTAAGGTGTTAATATCTGTGTACGTTAACATGGATAAGTTCAGGCACAAGTCAAAAAAAGAAAAGCCATCCAAGCATGTAGAGAGAGACAAACCACCTTTGTTTATAAGTGATGTCAAGGCTATAAAAGAAAACATCAAAATCAAAGAAATCCTCAGAACAGTGAAAATGAACAGCAGCATGCGGTTAAAGGCTCCCCGCGGGAGCAAAGTTATGCAAAATAAAGACTTCCATGACAATGATGATATTTTTGACAGTACTAGCAGTACTGAAGACGTAGACCTAGGAGAGATTCAAAGTGCAACGAATACTGATGTAGTTGTAAATCATTCCACTATCACTAATGCAGATGATGAAGTGGATAGTGTAGAGAAATCTGACCAAGCGAATGGACAAATAATTAGTGAAGTGTTTATTTGTGATAATGGTGACGCAAAAAACATTTTAGAAGAAAATCAAACACTCCCTGATTCTGACAGATTGTCCGAGACTGTGATTGGCCAAGAAGGCGCCCAAATTCCTGACACCTTACCACCGCCTCTAAGCGAGTCACTGCCAAATGTGAATATACGAGATAGAAAACTATCTTTGGACCAAACTATGTTAACAAGGCGTGAGGGCTTACAGTCTGAATGGGATCTTAATTCGATAGGTAAATCTCCGTTGGAAAGAAAGTCTTCCTTCTTTAAGAAGAAATTGGATAGCTTCTTTAAAAATACTACAGAAATATTCAAAAGGCAATCTAGTAATAAGAGCCAGCCATCCATACAGAGGAGAAGTTCCTTATCAATGTCTCTGCAGTCACTCAATGAAAAATGTAATTCTGATTTCGATATACTGCACAAACATGAGGTCAGTACAGTTATTTCTTACAATTAAACCTATTTTGATTTGTAACTAACTGATAACTTTACAATGTTTTATTTTTAAATAATTTCTTTAAAATGTTTTCTAAGATTTTTGCCGCTATAACTTTGAGTGATTGGAAATGACGATGTCTAAACAAGAATCATGAAAAGAGTAGATATGTAATGTGCAACGAAAATATGGTTGGCATAAATGGGGTGTTACCGACTGCCCCCTGGCCTACGAGCGGGGTCTTGGCTTAGTCGGCACCTGCATCTATTATTTAAATTTGTTTAAAAAAATATCTTCCATCACCCCTTCTGCAAATCCAAAAATAATTATGAGCGTATATAATCACCTATAGTTTACTAGCGACCCGCCCCGGCTTCGCAAGGGTGCAATCATGCATGTATTATTATACTTATAAACCTTCCTATTGAATTACTCTATCTATCTAAAAAAACCGCGTCAAAATCCGTTGCGTAGTTTTAAAGATTTAAGCATACATAGGGACGGACAGACGATAGTGACTTTGTTTTATACTATGTAGTGATAATAACATATTTGTCATAATTGACTTTGTCACCTTAGTAGAACTCTTCGGGCATTAGGATTTGAGTACGACACTATTTTCTTCTCTGAACTTAAATCATTAAACATGCAAATTGGGCACTATGAGTTAAATCAGCTGATTATTAGTAATTATTGTACAAGAGATCGACATTTCTTCGTTACGGAAAACGAAGTGTGGTATGACCCACAACTATTTCGTCGGATGACCTCCAATGGTGGTTGGGGGCTGGTCGATGCGGTCTGCACAGATCCGTACTTTGTGAAGATCTATGGGGGACGTCAGTGGTCGATACATAGATAGATGGCATTTCATTTCAGTATGGTCAAATTAACATAAGTTTTATTTTAAGGACGAGTTTCATGGCAGCGCTGCAAGTTTACAGTCATCTACAACACCTGGGAGGAGTAACTCCAGCTTGTCTCAAAGTGACCGGGGGAATCTCGAAGACGTCAGTGAAGACACTAGTCTAGCAGGTAGCAGGCCCCTGCTAGTGGCTAGTCAGCCAATAGAACATTCAAACAGTATTCATAGTGAGTACCTTTACACATATTTATAAGAATGAGGGATATATTGGATTTAAAGTGAGAATACTGACAGCTGATCTTACCAAATAATTACCGGTTGTGTGTAACGGCCATGGCTACGTGTAAATAGTGGTAGTTACCCAAATCAGGTTAGGTTAGGTGTGGACTCCAATAGAAGCTTTCGAAGAAGACGCTGAACTACACACGCATCTGTCTGCCTGTGCAATCCACAAATGCTTCCTAATGCAATCCACGCTGACACTTCAAAATATGTATGCGATTCAGACCCGTATAATAATTATAAGTCGAACTTAAGTATATTTTAACAGGTTGAGTTTAGTTATCAAAGTAAACACATTTTCTTTCTGAAACTTTGTTTCAGGCCTTAATGAAGCTTATCTTCAAGAATCCCGATTAAACTCCCGAGCCATATCCATGAGTTCGGGGCTTGATTCAGCACTTGGACAAAAAAGGCGGAAAGCAAATCGATCTAACAGGTAATGTAGGTAAAATAAATGATTAGTTATTATCAATATTCACAAATAGAATTCTTGGTAGTGTCTTAGAAATAATGTTTGTTCTCAATGAAAAGAAATGTTCTAAAACTCACTGTTCGCAATTTTATTAAACTCTCAAAGACACCTCAGGGGGCCGGGCTTGTGGAAATAATAAAAGCTTAACACTGCGTGGGACTTCTATAACGATCAGGAACACCCTAAATTCTGAACTTAAATTTAATAATACGTTATTTGTTTACACTTAAGCAATTTCGGATTCAATCATAACTGTAATTTGCTTGAAGAGTTCGCACCGGCCGGCGAATCTGCGGCATAGTACAACTTTTGTAAATCTACTAATATACACAAGAATTCTGACCGATGAATCTGTACTTAAATTATTTATAATGTTTTTAACTACCTGTAAATGTAGTTGTAAATGACATATGACTATCACTATTCCAATTTAGTCCCCTAGAAGTAATTCTAGCCTGTCTGAATGAATGGATTTGAAGCGGATTTTGAAGATTTTTTCTAGCTCCTGAAGTCTACTACAAACTCGATTTCACTAAATATTTAATATAATAAACACGGTTTTACAAATATGCGTTGCCCAAAACCAAAACTTTAAGAAATATCTAAAAACGCTCAATATAGACTTAAACTGGATTTGTGAAAAATCATTATTATGTTCAAACATTATTATCATCAACCTATGATTGACCCCGAAAACTTAGAAATATATATTATTGCAACAACTGATAGTGTCTAATAAAGAATAAATTTTTGGGAGTAATGTTTTTTATGACTTGAGGAAATTTTTTAAAAATGCGTAGGACGTTGGACCGGAGCGTAGGACCGGGATAACGTACCACGCAACTTGTAGGACAATATGACGGTTAATTAATATAAATATTTACTAAGTAAGTAAAAAGAAAAACCAGCTGGTTAGTAATCATTTTTTATGATCTCGTCATCCATACATATTGGAAGTGGCGGACTCTTTGATCAAACCATACATTTTGTAGGACAAATACATTTTCGAATAATTTAGATAATTATTACATCATATATACAAAAAAGCACCCGTTTAGTAATATTTTTTTTAGAATCATAAAATCAACATATTTCACCCTTGCTACCTCTGTTAGCTACCACAATCAAGAGTTGTCGACAAGAAAATGTTGGGCGTCTCATGAAAATGAAGCTACTCACGAAAAATTAGCTTGATAGTAATCAAGTGAAAACAATGTACCGGGGATCCCGGACTAATATTCTCATTAACGTTAGTTAGATATAAAATGACCATATTTATGTACTAAAATCAATTAATTTAAATTTGTTTCTTTAATTGATTCAATAAAATGACAATTATCACAGACCGCCTATGATGTTACTGACAAATATGACGTTATTTGGCCGTCAATAATCGTCATTTACAATTGACAGAGATCAACTTGTTTGATTCTTTATAGCTGAAGTCTTTCTAGGAGAGGCTAGAAGATATATATAGAAGACATTCTGTTATGCTAATTTTTATAATTGACACTATTGACTGCGTTTCTTTTGTAAAATGCCATCACATTTCTGAAACCTTTTAGCAACTAGATCAATATCTCTAATTAGTAAACAAACAAATGTTTACTAATTAGATATATTGATTAATTAGAGACCTACTAAATGTATTATGTAATAATGGGTATTATTACGTGCTTTTACTTACTCATCCATATCAAATTTAACTTAAAACAACTAACGAAAATAAAAAATGAAGATTTTATTCGAAGTATTTTTCCATTATTTTCGATCCATTTATTTGGCAGAGTTGCACCTTTATGCACATGTACATGGCATCAAATAATCGAGGCATATACAAGGTATAAGAAAAATAAAGTTTCAAAGCGGGACCTCACGGTAATTTTTTTTTTATTTAGTTTAATTTGATCTACTTAATTTAATTTGATGAAAAAATAACTTTTCTGCCCATACTATAAAGTTTTGGTAATTTTTGCCGAAGGCAATTATTATTTAGACTAACGAGATCTATCTATTCACATAAAGAACAATGTTAAAAAGCAAAGTTGGTCCCTAAGTCCCTGAAATCATTGTTTCGACCCACTGTGCCATAGTGACAACTATATCAAAATAAAATAAGCCTAATTAGTCCAGCCGTTCTTGAGTTTCTGCACAACTAACAAAATTAACTAAATGTTAATAAATAAATACGTGAGCCAAAAGTTTAGTTCCCCATTGTACATTACGCGGGCTGAGATATGATGATGATATGATTCACTCACATAAACTTAATATCGAAAATTCAAGAAGGACTTTATTATGCATTAGAAATAAAATAAATGAATCAAGAAGCGGTAGGTACCTACACACTAACTGATTTGACACTCGCACAATCAACAATAAATATCATCATGGCACTTCACTTCGCTATTCGTCTATTCGAACGATTAATTAATATAGTTACAAGTGGAAACTTTTTGCTTTCCGTTGTCAGTCCGTCGCTAGACTAGTTGACAGTGCCACCTACTCGGTGAACCGACGCCGACGCGGCGACGACGCCGACGGCCTGATTAAGGTCGCCGTGATGCGATGAAAGAGGACAGGTCATTTTCTCTTCTTTTTGGGGGAGGCCTAGGTCCACCAGTGGACTTGTTTTGGCTGATATAAATGATGATAGTTATACATAGTTCACCATCCATCCAATTTTATTACATTTTTAAATGGAGCAACCGGAGCTTAATGCAGATGAGGGATTTCGTATTTACTTGAATATTTTAATAAAGCAATATTATAAAATGTTTGTTTATGGACTGGAATATTCATAACGGTATCGCTAGAAGCGCCGTGGAATACTTTTATGAAATATCAACAATTGATTTTTCTGAATTTGTGATAGGTTTATATATATTATGTCTGCATTATTACTCATAGATGACCCACTGTTGGGAAAGGGCTTCGGATCAAGTTTTCCTTCTCTTGCAGCTAGGTATTCAGCCTTGTCGGCTCTCACGGCACCCTCAGGATGGAATGTGGTAGTGACACTATGTATTCTAAATCTGCCACCAGATGGATACGAATTATATAAATAATACTCAGTCGGGAAGACCAGAGCAGGGCAGCAGTTTTAGTGGGTAGGTCGAAGCGCAACTGCAAAAAAGGTGCTCAAGCTTACGCGCCGTCTGATGATAAGCGATTACCATCGCCTAGGGACTCTTGTTATACCCGAGGCGTCGCCCACCCTATAAAAATAAAATAATGATTCGATTGGGTTTCCTTACTTACTTTCTATTGAACTCTGGCAAAGGTACATATGCACTAGAGGGGTATGTCGGTAATCCTGGTACGCCTACGTATCTCCTCAATTCGGATTCGATCTCGCCGGGAAACCCCGAGAATAGCCCTCTGCTTTGCCCTTTGGGTGAACTTAACGGAGCCCATAGTGAGCAACTCACATTGATCGAAGACTTTTGCCTTCAAGCACTGCAAAAACTTCCAAGGATGAAGTTATGTCACTGAATTACTGTAGAGTTCTCTAAGGGTCACAATATTCCTACCCTTCCTTCTTTCCTCAATCACCCAGCTCCTGAATGTGTTGATAGAGCGATCATACTAATTGGTGGTTATTTATCGAAATGAACAACAAAAAAATCTGTTACTGTTTAAAGTTTAAATATTACTTAAAATGGAGGCCGAACGGATATCTATCATATAAAATTCATTTATTGAATTTCCCGTGAAACCTTGTACAAGTAAATGCTGGATGGAAAATAAAAAAATGAGCCTGAACAAACTTGAAGCTTGTTAGTTTCACCGAAACGTTATCAATTTTTTCACTCGTACTAGCAGCGTCAGATATCTATAAAAGATCTCGGATGCAATTGCAATTAAATGGTTGAAGTTCACCCTCCAGTACCGTGTAGTACGTGGAGCTACCAACGACGAAACAGGTTATCCACTCATTCATAAAAATAAAATAGCAACTTTGGAGCGATCGCAGCGGTGACCTCCAGTTAACAGATAACGTGGTAGATCTGGGCTCAAAATTTGCTATTTTCGATTGAAATGGACAAGTGTCATATGCCGTAATCATGGGACCAACAATAAATAACATGTTGATTGTATGAAGGTTACACAAAATCTCACTTGTGGTAACTTTCGATGGTGTATTGTATTTATTACAGTTACACTTACACGTACCTACTTAATCAGCAAATTGTATTTATCAATATACAGTCATGTACAGTACCAACACGCGGGAGTTGCAAAAAGCAACGGAGAGGAGCAATCCCATTTCATAATCTGCAATTAAAATAATATTTTCAGGGTCACATGGCTGGCAAATGAAGGCTTGACAAACTACCTACGGCGAGTTATCCAAGATGAAAAAAGCCGAGAGATGCAAATGTGCAACTCTTACCAAGACTTCACAACTATTCCCGAGGACCAGAAAACTTCGAAAACAGACTCCAAGGGGCGCCGGCTGTCATATCAGCGAGCCGTGTCAGGCGAAGATCCGGTTATGCGTTTTCAAGACAGGAGTTTAAGAAAAAAGCAAATTCCAGAAAATTCCGAGGTATGTAATGAATTAACTTCAACCGGTCATTTATACGATTACAAGTATATGAAGACTTCAATGCGAATAACAGCGATAAGAAGAGTTTCTTTTGTAAATACTTTTAGCTTTTAGTATTTAGATGCCATGTTTCTGTATTTCAAATTACCTACTCTTAAAAAGAATGAAGTTTCCTTAATAAATTACTGTACAGTCGGTAAATAAAGGTATCCCTTTTTTAAAACACCCACACATCGTCTCAGGTAAAGTACCGAATGATCGGGGTATAAGAATAAAAAAATATCTACACACTTAGAAACAAAATAACCTGTAGCGCGTATTTCTCGTCTTTACTCTAAGTTTCATCAATGGTATTATATGACGACATCATATTAAAAGACTTGCACCGCTAAAACCGTGATGCAAGCTGTGCCTTTGTGGGATCATAAAGTAGCAAAATGTACCTAAGACAAATTAGATTCTACCTCCTTCGTCAGCCCGCCACCGTTAGTAATGAAATTGGAACTGTGAAGTGGATGCTTTGATATTGAGTGACTATTCATACATATTTTATTTAGCTTCTTATTGCGGCTATTGAAAAGACTGAAATCTCTTAGTGGAATAGAAAAATGGTCTAGTTTTAGTGGCTCAATTGATTGGATCGTTGAAAACAATGTCAGTTTTGAAAGTCTTTATAGGAAATTTAGGAAATTATTCTCCGTGTGGTGAAAGATTTAGAATACATAGTGCAGCCATTCCATTTCATCTTAAGGGTGTCGTAAGTACCAACATTAGGAATTAATATGGCCGAAAACCTAGCGCCAATAGCAGGAAAACTTGATACGAAGCCCTAAGCCAACCCGTCCTGGCAGCGTGGTGTAGTAGACTAATTACGCTCAATGTAGGAGAGAGGAGACCCGGCCAAACGTTACGAAATCAAAGTGTGGTCATCAATTTTACATGACTGGGACTCTTAAATTTTTGTTTTTAACGCCTTAATTCCTCATGGATAACCGACAGGGTTATGTGGGACTCCGGGGCGCGGAAAGATGGTAAATGCGCCCCAACATACCCACTACCAACGGATCCTAAAGGCACGCAAGCCCCCTCACCACAACAATGTGGCAGCATTGTCGAGGGGGATGCCTGGAACTGTGATAAACCAAAATTAACCTGATATAACTTAAAATTAATTTTACCAAACCTGTTTATCAAGCTGAGGTGACGTTGGGATTTTTCAATCATAATTTATTGTATTGATGTGTCTAACTATATGTATATGTCCAAACTAAGTTAAATATATCATCATTAACTTTAGAGAGGCGAAACAAATATACTGATAAACCCTATGCTAGTGCAGGATAGTAGGTATCTGTCGTTGAAATCTAATGGTGTATAATATTTTTGGAGGAAATATATTCCTCCAAAAGCGGAGATTAAGGGCGTAAAGTTTAATATATTTCACAATAATCGTTAAAATTAACGCGAATATATTACGGCTCTTTTAAACATAAACTTATATGACTTTTACAAATCGCACGTTTCCTCATCACGGCAACTTCTCCGTGTGTTCGAAATTTAAACGTCTAGAAATGAAAGATAGAGTAACGATAAACTTTGATGTGTTGGTTGTTCTATACCGTAATAGATAATTCTGAGATAATTTTAAGCACTTGATAAATACCCGTATATTTCTTAATTGCATAGGGTCATCACTAGTTTGACCTGACGTAGTTTTGTGATTTAGTACTCGAACGGTTGCGAACTATCGCAAGTAGGATATCCAGCAGAGTCAAATAATCGAACATGTTTGAATTTATATTGAACTCTATTGTCATAATAATAATTTGGGCCTTGGTAACTTGGTACTTGGTCATTTACTGTAATTATACTAACTACAACCAAAACAAGAATTCACCATTAGCTTCATAATGTTTAATAAGGTTAACTTTATTCATGAGTATTTAAAGAGTAAGCCATTTTGTAAATAATGTTAGTTGTGTTAACTGATACTTTAAAACAAACACAAATTAATTTCAAGCTATGGAAATTTATATTGAGGTGTCAGTTTGTTCAAGGAAAATATGAACAATGATGAAGACTGTCTGCTGTTAAATCGAAGCTTGTCGAGGCAGTGATCCTGCGAAACACGCATGAAGCTGCATTTTACATTATTATTCACGACGACACGGGAAAATTATATTAAATTTTCCCCTGTCATGGTTGTTCTCAAAATTCTATAAATTTTCCCCTCAGTTTAAACTGTTCAGTGACTTTCGCTAGTGACGTCAGCAACACATTATTGTAGATCTGGTAGACATATTCATATTGACAGTTGTGAGCTTAACAACAACAATAAACTAAGTGACGCGACATCAGTGTCGGTGTTTAAATTCCGAATAAAGCCATTATGAAAGAAAGTAGTAAGAAAACTAAATACCGTATAATACTGTTGATTAATTTAATAAAGTACTCTTGGGAGTCCCTCGAGTAAATCTTACAGTAGTACATCAAAAAAGAAATTACTATATTAAACAGCATTTATTTCTTGCTATCATTTTTATGGTAGGAACGAGCAATACACTAAATGCATACTACCAACAAAAATACTATTTGGGGGGCATGAAAAGCTTTAACATAGTACTTCCAACTTCATACGCAATAGTTAAAATCCAATAAACATTGTCTCCCCAACCACTCTGGAAGATTTATATCATAACGTGCTTGATAAATATAAAAATAGTTTGCAAGTATCAGGGTGATGAAAATGGCGCGTAGGTGGGCGCTTCAGTGCGCAGGTGCGGTGCGCAGTACGAGCCCTGAAGGCTCTCTAAGGCTGTCCACCAGCCCTCACTTTCGTCGGGAACGCAATTGGAAGCACTCGCAGCTTCGAAGCCTTCCTGAATAACTCGGAATACGCTCATAATTAAATCCAAATATTTAAAAAGTCTGTTGTTTCGTTGCACAGTGAATATTTATTTGGTTTACTTGTGTTTTACTGACTTTTTTTTCAATCGGTTCGCGACTTTCTTTTTATTTTCGGAGAGTTCGGCGGAACTTTTGAAAGCTGCAACAGAACTGTTTTGTAAGTATCTCTAACTTAAAATCGCACCTTTTATTTCTTAAGTTACAATATTATGTATTGTATATATATTTGTACAATTGCAGACTCGGCCTTGTCCTAATTATGCTTTATTACGGTTTTGTTTTATAATTGAGTAATACTTTATACGCTTTTTAAAATAGAAAATGTATGTATTTTGTGTTTTGTACTAGGTACATCATTGTTAGTAAATTTTATTCCAACCAAAGGTCACGGAATGAACCTTTGTGGCCACCCATAAAATCATTATTGATTCAACTCAAGGTGTTTTATTAAAGGCACCTCGTAACTTATCGAGTTCTTAGACACGCGATGCTTTTAGATGCAATTTACATAAATCGTTACGAGGGCCTGACTAAATTTGATAATTTTTACGTCTAATAATAATTCGAATGGAAAATGCCTTTTGCGCATATTGATTAAGTGATTTAAAATACTAGCTTCAAAATTTTGGACCTAGACTAAATTGATAATATCACGGTTACATATATATATATCTATGTTCACAAATGACGGTAAATGACGATTTCAAATCAACTAAAAAACGGCCAATGTGATTTGATTAAGGACCGGTCGGTAAATATTGTAGTTACTCGCTATAAGTGGGCAATTTTGGTCTAGGGGTTGGATAAACCGCCTTTGGAAAACGGGTTCTCAGTTCGAATTGCATTGACGTGATACGTTAACTTTTGGTGTTTTGTCACATCATTTTTCATATTGACTGCCTTGTTGGTCTAGGGATTAGATGTGCCGCGTTAGGGTCACGCACGGGTCACCGATTCGATTCCGGAGTTGGGCAAAATGTCTTTGTGTAAACCAGAGGCGCTTGCTCTGAGTCTGGGTATCAATTCTGGTCGTGAATTACATGTTTGTAAACAGTAAAAAAACAGAAATCCCCGCACTAGGTACCTATAGCCTGTATCGCGGGGTCAGTTTACAAACATGAAAATGACACCCAGACTCAGAGCAAATGCACTGGTTTACACAAAGACATTTTGCCCAACTCTGGAATCGAATCGGGAACCCGTGATCCAAACGCGGCACATCGAACTCCTAGACCAACAAGGCAGTCAATATGAAAAATTATGGTACAAAATATTAAAACTTAACGTACCTAACACGTCACTGCAAATTGCTGCATGGAGGAAAGCTCAGTGTGGCAGCGGTGCCACGCAACTCGAATTAATTCTAGGAAGTGATACGTAAACCGTGCCACCCTTTGCTGTACAACGCAGATAGGAAAATTAGAGGGAAAGGGTGGCTTTCGGTTGGTCTCTATTATGCCTCGCACTTGCTTTGAAGGAACTGAGCAGGCAGACGACTAGGTCGTATTGCAGGTTGCAAACATGTTGCGCTTAGGGATCATCCATATATACCGTCACACGTTAATGGGGAGGGAAGGTATCACCGAAATGGGACAATCTGTGACAAGGGGCAGGGGGGGAGGGAGATGTCAAAAGCTTTGTGACGTCTTGAGTATTTGAAAAAAAATCCAATTGATTCCTTAGGTATTTTCAAACTTTATTATTTATAATATCGAAAAGTAATGCGAAAAAGTTAAAAACAAAACAATAAATTATACACAACTAAAAATTAATAACAAATTCACATGACGTATAAACGCACCCATAGTGATCTGTCACCATGGTTGTGACGTCAAAATGTTATACATAGATATATGACAAAAGTACAGCATATACGTCTATTACACTTGTCCAGACAATAATATTAAAAATGTATTAGATACTCTTCTAAGACAAGCTATTTAAAAGAAATAACATGAATTTCTTAAACGGAAAAAATATGTTAGGTTATTAATTGCTAGGTGCTAGCAACCTTGGCGGTTGTTCCGCCAAGGGGGCGGTTGACCAGGGAGAGTTGGGGATCGTCCCCTAGGGAATGCGACCCCGACGTACGAGGACGGGGGGGGGGGGGTGCTCTACGAGCACGAGAGTGACAGGCCCGGGACAGTCGCTGCCCGCTGCGTGCAGATATGACCATCGGCTGGGCAGCAAACCTTGTGTCCAGGCGAAGGGGGGCCATGTCTGGTCTTCCGGACGACGCGGGATGCTCTAGGGTGCTGCTGTCATGGCGGCGCCCATGGATACCGACGCCTCGCAGACTGGGCAGATGGTTGGCGCGTGCCCCACTATCTGGGCCGCCACCGCCGGGATGTAGGCCGACCATCTGGCCGACTGATCCCAGGGCAGGGTGCGAGGAACCCCTTGCCCCACGATGGAATCAGGATGGGCGCTGTCATGTGTACCTGACAGGGCGCCACGGAGTCAAAACTCCACACGGGGACTGGTTTGGGGGTTGAGCTTTACCATCTTCGCTCCCCCCAGCGCGTCTGTCTCATGGAGTTTCAGGGCCCACGAGACAGTTCTTGCGCGGGATGGTACACCGGGGGGATGTTTAGTGGGTAGGCCTCCGCCTTTTCACGGGGGCGGAGGAGAGTCCACGCGCCCCTCCTCGATCTTCCCCGAGACCGACGGAAAGAAAAAAAAGAAGTTTTTATATTGGATAGCGAGAAGAAACAATTTTGGAGCAAAGAAACAACTTAATATTATAGGCAGCACCATATTTAAACGATTATTGTGTCATTTTTGAGAACAATAACCTAGTAATTACTAAACTCGATTGATCAAATCTCGCACTCAAAACGGTTCAAACCGATTTGTACGATACTCGTATGAACTTGAAGAACTGTCATACTAGATAAAGTCGAGATTATCGTAAGCAAGAATCGTCTTATTATAATGTCGCCGTGTAAACAGATTTAGGAAATTATCGCCTAGCGATAAGTCACATTCGAGTCTCGTATGACATAATCGTAGGCGAGAATTTAGTTCTTGCCTGTGTGTAAACATTTTGATGCGATAATGTTATGGCGATTATTGCTTGCGATAATAGCGTACGATTCTCGTACCGAATGGTGCAAGAAACTATCCCCGTCTAAATGGGCCTTAATGGTACAAAACATGAACGATAACTTTTGGGGTTTGACATTCAGTACAACAAAATTAAACAGATCAAAACACTGTACTTATTACTTCTATATTTTTTATTATAATTATTGCGTCTAAACCACAGGTCGAACTTTAAATAGTTTCATGGAGGGAAGTGAGGCCAAATGGCCAAATGTTTTGATCACCTTGCTTTTGTAGCAAAGTTTTAATTCTTTTGTAGCTACATTTGCTTTCTTGTATAGATTTAAATATTCATAGGTTGGTTACGCTATCTATTCTAAAAGCCCGACTGTTTGAATTAAATTTATGATTATTTTCTTCGGAATCTTTAATTGGACTATCGAATAACCTGCTATGCGAAACTCGAAGAATCGTAGGTACACTTACAGATAACTTTTTACTAAAACGTATTTTAAGAGTTTATAAATAGGTATATCTGGTGTGTTCGTTTTATCTCCGCCCTGAATAGCCGAACAACTATATTTTAAGACCCGGTTTTCACCAAAGCGGAGAGGAGAGGAGATATGTTTTTCGACCAATCAGATTTCTTTATTTCCCCATCTCCTCTCCGCTTAGCTTCGGTGGAAATAGAATAACGAAACCTGATTGGTTAAGTATTCAAAACACATATCCTCCCCGCTCCGCTGTGGTGGAAACCGGGCCTTAAGATAACGAATAAAACGGAATAGCAATTGAAAATTAACGGAATGGCTAAAGCAAATGCTTGTTTTAAATTCTAATAGTATCACTGTAAAAGTTCGTAATGTACAAAACGGCTACTAGATGGCGATGTGTCATGTACTAGCTTGATGAAGTGCAGAGAATACCAACGAGCAAGTATTTATCCTAATTTAGGAAAATTGCAGTAGATGACGCTTTTCAATCATCGTAAATTTAAATTCAGAAAAAAGAGCCAGCTATTTGGAATTAGGACTGAATGCTTGTAGACTACTGCAAGAAAACCTAAAGACCCTGTCACCATCGGTTTACCTAAATAAACCAGTTATCTTAATATAATTTTATAGGAAAATTACTGCACGTTGCAGACGAAGGGTTTGCAATATTTAATATCAAGTTATCTTTTACTAGTGACCCGATTTTTGGATTAACTTTTTGTGAAACTAAATACCTACAAAAAGATAATTTAAGATATTGGCAAAACAAACCATGTAGGTATAAAAGAGAAATAGTCTCACGAGTCTATAAACATACCAAACTTTTAATCTGTTAGCTAAAGTTTTCCATAATATTAACAGTTTCGTGAAATATCACAGATTTTGTGAAGACCCTTTCGCCTTGAACTTGAAATAATGATTTGTACAAAATATTTAATAGTATAATTATTCTACGACTTTATTATTCGAGTTCTTTACAATGTATACGTTGATTTGCACAAGACATAGATATATTTTTTTAAAAAGATATTTAGTAGACTTCGAAATAGGCACTAAAAAGCGAAACCATTTGAAGCGGGTACTAACATAGAGCCGCCTACGCGCGGGTTGGCCTCGGCGCGTGTGTGTCGCGATGTTTTTCGTTGGCCGCGCGGCCTGGGCGCCTATGCGCGTATGTTATGTAGATACGCGCATTAGGCGGACTTAATGTGTGTGTAAATAGTGTGCACATTAATTCATCGTAGTAGAATTAATGTGCGGAGGCCCTTAAACTGACACCGACGTTTATTAAAATATAGGTATTAGGCTTACTTTACTCGCATAAATAATTTACGCATTATATTGTTTATTTTGAAGTCGGTATGTGTTTGATGAGATATTGTTTATCTCTTATTGTTCTGGTTTCGCTGTGGAAATGTTTAATGCATACCGCTGCCCCTCGGAGGGGAGTCGGCGGTTATGTGACTACCCACTAAAACCCCAGCAGTATACCCTCACACGTCTGGCTTGGGACGCCACAGGTACACGAGGACGCCACCACCGGCATCTAAAGCGAGCGTAGGAGGTGGGCGTAACGACACGTCCCCCTCCCAGGCGCATCCGTCCGCGACACCGGTCAGCCGGAGCTTCCTCCTTTCTGGACCGCCCCATTCTGCGGCATAACGGCCTCGCAGAAGAAAGCCACGCTACCCCTCGGCTAAACGACCAACCAGGTTGATGGCCAACCCGAGGAAACTGGTGCAACGCATTGGTTTCGGGCTAGCAGGGCAAGTCTGAGGACAGTAGAGTCCTCGGAGCCCGAACCCGCTACGACACCGTGTGCTGCTCTTTGTTTGTTCTGTCCCTGTGGGCCCGCCCGGCATGGGTGACCCTAAGCCAGTATGGCCGCATCGGATCTTGAACAAAGCAAGCCCCTCACCACGGCAAGGTAGAGGTACGGTACAGTCGAGGGCGAGATATAGAATACCTTTGTTTTGTTTCGCTGGGAAAATGCTTAATGCACACCGCTGCACCTCGGGTGTGGGGCAGCTGTTATGTGGGACTCCGGAACACTCGATTATCCACCAAAACCCCAGCGGTATACCCTCACCCTTGTTTGAGACATCACAAGTTCGTGATGACGCATTGTACTGCGCCGCCCCGACCGGTTACCACTATAATAATAATAATAATAATAAAAGCTTTATTTGTACAAAATATACGTAGACTAACAGTACACTGAAATGTTGACAAGTTGTACAGATGTGTCAAAATGTGGGATAAACTGCTGTCTCCTAAACTAGGCCGGGGGCCTGTGTTTTAGGAAACAAGGTTCTTCCAGAAAAGTGGCTGACAACTATTTTGGATTGACGTGCAAGTCATTTTGTGCAAATTAGTGAAATCATTTTTATATATAACATATTTGAGAAATCATCATACAGTATTCTAAGGAATCACGATATAGTAGTAATAAGATTTTCAGTTTCTATATAAGTTAACTTCTGCAACCAGAGGGAGAGTTTGATTTTAACTTTGTGTTTTGTTAGGCAGTAGATTGAAAGCGTTTTATGTATTTTGTTGTATAGTCTGGAGCTTAAAACTGCAAGCTGTCGACTGGCAAATGCGGAACGACATTGGACTGTTTCACACACAGGAATTCCTTTACGCCTTTTTACTTTATCAGGGTCCAAGAGTAAGGTTGAATGTTTGAGCAGCACAGTACGGAGTACAAAGAGTTGCCTCACTGTCAAGACTCCAGTGTCTGAGTACAGTTGCCTAGTTGGATAGTCTCTTCGCTTAAAATACATAATCTTTAGAATGGCTCTTTGGGCTCTTTCTACTTTTAGTAAAGATGATTTGTATGTTCCCCCCCAAACAGGAATGCAATACATAATTAGAGATTGACAGAGGCTTTGGTAAGCAAGCAATGCAGTGTCCGTGTCAGCTGAGTGTCGGAGTTCTTTAAATATATATATTAGTTTCCTAATACGAGAACACAGGGCTGCAATGTGAGGTTGCCAAGTAAGTTTGGAATCAATATGTACTCCGAGATATTTGATGTCTGAAACGAGGGATACAAGTGAGCAACCGCATTTAATTTCGTCGCCTATGCATGTATGGGCCTTGATTTGGTTAGATTCCTGCGGAGGTGCTGGGGAGTTGGGGAAGGAAAATCTGATTATCTTGGTCTTAGCTACGTTAAGGGTCAATAGGTTGCTCGAAAGCCATTCCATGACAACACGAAGCGAGTGTTCCGCTATATCTTTTGCTGAATCCCAATCCTTGCCGTACACCACTAACGCTGTGTCATCTGCGTATGTAAAAATGTTACAATTAGGGATTTGAGCCTGACACAGGTCATTGATGTAAAGCAAGAATAGAAGAGGCCCAAGAATACTGCCTTGTGGAACGCCGAAGATAATAACTTCTTCGTCACTAACTGTGGAGTCAATCTTTACACACTGGGTACGGGTTGAAAGGTAATCCTTAAATATATCCAGCGCAAGCCCACGAATCCCGACACTCTCCAATTTGCAGATCAAGGTGGGAACAGAGACTGTATCAAATGCCTTGGATAAGTCTAGAAAAATTCCATAGCATTTCATATTTTTATCTATTTTGTCGACCACGGTTTTGGTAAAGTCTGCTACTGCGTCTTCGGTTGAGATTCCAGACCTAAATCCATATTGGTTGGATGCAAGGATCTTATTTTTGGTAAGATATGCATTAAGACGATTATAAAGTATTCTTTCAAGGATCTTGGAAAGAGAACTAAGGACAGAGATTGGCCGATAATTGGTTATATTAGTTCTGTCCCCACCTTTGAACACAGGGTGAACCACAGCTTTTTTGAGGGCATTTGGAAAGATACCAGTTTCAATAGCTCGATTAAAGATGTGCATAATCAGAGGTGTTAAAATTGACTTGGACTGTTTTATTATTTTGGCTGAGATATTGTCGTAACCAGTGGCGCAATCAGAGCGCAAAGAATTGATAAGCCTTCCGATCTCAGGTTCATCAACAGGCAATATGACTAGAGAGTGACAGGGAGGTGTTCGCTGAGGTTTAATTAAATTAGGAGTAGTTCCAATGAGATGACTGACTTGTGAGGCGAGCTTTCGTCCTATATCGGTGAAGAAGCTATTGACCCGATTTACTGCAGTTTTGGGGTCGGCATCCAGTTCAAAAAGTTCCTTAGGGGACTTTGGTTGGGAGAAAGAGTTCGTTATAGTTCTAATAGCCTTCCATGTGGCTTTTGGATTATTTTTTGCCTTTTGTAGTTCATTTTTGTCGTATGTACGCTTAAGTTTCTTTAGTAGAGTAGTAAGAAAATTGCGATATCGTTTGTACGTTATTTGGAGAATGGTGTTATCAGGACTCTTTTTTAGCTTGTAATGCATCCTATCGCGGTTACGTATACATCTAACTAGACCCTGAGTCATCCAAGGCTTAATAACGCGGATCTTGCTTTGAATACGTACTTGCAGGGAATGTGTTGCAATAACATCTTGTATCTTTGTTATTAATAGATCCGCAGCTAAGTTGGGATCAATCTCTTTCAAAATTGGGCCGAAATCTGTACCATTTATGTCTCTTTGGATTGCTAAGAAGTCTAATCTTAAATTAGTATTAATGTTATTTTTGTACGTTTGCGCACCATTGGTTTTCAGGGCCAGAACGACCGGAAGATGGTCAGTGATGTGGGTTTGAAGTATTACAGCACATGCATCCTCTTTTGTATTCAATAAAACGTGGTCCAAACAGTTCCCCGCTCTAGTAGGGAAAAGGTGCGCTGGGAGTAACCCGAGAGAGGCGGTGAGTGTCAGATAATCATCTGAATTCCGGTCAAGGTTATTAGTTTTGATATCTACATTTATATCCCCGATAAGTGCAACGTTGTGAAAGTTTTTCAGAGAGCACACTAAATCTTTTAGACCACTGTAAAAGGTATCCAGATTAAAGTATGATGGGGAGCGGTATACACAGATGAGAGCAGTATTTCCTACACGACATACCATGCAATTAGCCTCCAGAAAAATGGGTTCGTAGGCTGTACACCGTAAGGAGCTTTTTGTATAAACCACTACGCCATCATTTTGTGTTTTGTTGTTTACAGTGGGGTGGCTGGAATATCCCTGTATTGTAGGAACAGATCCTGATACTTTAAGCCAACACTCCGTAAAAACAATGATATCAAAAATAGTGTTTGTGATGGTCAACATAGTGATAAATTGTTCGAAATTCTTTCGGATACTTCTAATATTAATATGGATTATTTTTAAGTAGTCATTCTGATTTGGAATGTAGTCAGAGCATCTGTCCGGCGGACATTCATATGATGCAGCCAAGGAAATATTATCAAGTTCATTTGATAAATTGTTAATATTAGCCATTGAAAATCAGAAAAATAACAAAGACTATTGTAAAAAGGGATGATACATAATCTATGGTTGTAAAGTGAATAAAGGACCAAAAATTCATTTCTACTAGGTGCTGGCGGTGTAATGATAAATTTACGTGAAATTTGTGTTTCATTAAATGTAGGTTTTGGTTGCAGATGTTAATCTCATTACTAAAATTAATTTGTGTGTATACTGTATGATCATAAAAAAATCTAAAACTTACATCATAATAATAGGTAAACAGAGGCGTTTTGGCCCAATAAAAGTATAAACAGAAACTAGCATGCAAAATGAAGGTATATAAAAAATAAACAAAAAGAGTATAACATAGTCAATCCTTTTTAGCTAAGGAGAGCAGACATTTTTCTGACTTAATTTGGATCGGTTTCTCACTTGAATTATTTGGATTAATGCGGATAAAAATTCTACCATATGAATTCCAGCAAGTATAGTTCTTGGCTTTTGCTAGTGCCCGTGCGTCATAGAAGAGTTTCTTCTTGGATGGCATAAGGTGTTCATCAACGTAGATAGGCTTCTTTTCTCCTTCAAATCCAATAGACTGCGTGTTCAACTTGTCGACTACTGGCCGTTCTTTATTGTAGCTTCGAACTTTCGACAGAAACTCGTTTCTCTTTGGTACAGAGTTGAACTCCACTACAATGGGTCTAGGTGATCCGCCTAACCCCGGTAGACGAAACACATCACGTAGGTTCTCATTACGGACTTCAATATTTATTGTCTTACCTACTGCTGTCACGAGAGAAAAAAGATCGTCTGAGTTTTCCCTTGGTTTTAGTGGGATATTTCTGATCTCAATTGTAGCTGAACGAGATTCCAGCTGCAGATCTTGGATATTTTTTTCTAGCTGGTTGATTAGGTTAATATTTTCTTTTTTCTGCACTTCCAGTTCCCTCAGTTTAGCTTTCATCTCCTCATAGCTATCATTTGAGAATTTTAGACCTTGTTCCATGGCCAAGTGGGAATGTTGGATCTGAGCACATTGTGATTTCAGCTCGTTCATATCTCTAACTAACGCTGTTAGTATAGCGTCTTGTTCAGCCTTCCATGAAGATAGACGTACATCATTGTCCGTTTTCCACGAAGCAAGCATCTGCATGATTTCTATTTTAAATTCATTAAAAGTACGAGTGAATTGATTACATTCAGTGCCAGGCGAGTCCTCAATGCGCTGCCGCTTGTTTCTAAGTGTAACATTTTGTTCCGATACACTCCCGGATCCTGGAGCAGATGCTAAATCAGGTTCAGATATCGATTTCCCTTGTTGAAGTTTGGAATTCGTTGGTTTTGGTGGAGTACGTTGAGTACTCATTATTTCTTCACTCTTTGGATGATTAATGTAAATATTTATAATTATTATATATTTAGTAAATTTCCGAAAATGTAATCGAGTGAAATGTTCAAAATAATAGAACAAAATAAGTGCAAAAAGAATCGGTCGTTAGTGGGATTTGAACTCTGAGATGGTTGCACAGCAGTCAACAACGTACAGTACTATGCCAATATGCTCACACAACAGTCGTCAAAAATTGGTTTGTGTAAAGACTGCAGCTTAAGTAATCACTAAGTCAATCACTTAGGTCACGACACGAAGTGACAAAAAAACAAGAGCACCCACAAATTATAAAAGTTAATTTAGTATTTTTCGTCATAAAACGAATGAACTAATTTAAATCACTAGATTTGGATTTCGCACTTTTAAATGGGTCAATAGTACACTTTATAGTATATATTTCACCGTACTTGAAAAGGTATTTACACGACTTTTTGATTTTTTAAAACAGAGACGACACTTATACGCCTGTCCTGCACGACAATCCACGAATGATCCACGACTATCGGAGGGCATCACAGATAACTGGGACGCCCGCGGTGAATGAGGCTTGTGTTGGTAGGTCCTCCGATCCACCACCGGCCTCTAAGGCAAAGGTAGAAGGGGGGCGTAAAGTCACGTGCCCCTCCCCACTGGTCTCCACCCGCGGCGTGTGTCACCCGGGGCTCCCTCCTTTGCGATCCGCCCCGCCGCCCGCTTGTACGACATCACGGTCTCGCAGAAGGAAGCTACGGCAGCCCTCGGGTTGGCCGTCAACATGGTTGGTCTTTGGTGCACCGCAGCGGTTAAGGACTTGCAGGGCAACTCTGAGGACAGAAGAGTCCCCGGAGCCCGCTACGACACCGTGTGCTGGTCTTCCTCTGGCCTCTCCCCATGTGCCGCTGGGCATGGGTGACCCTGAGCTGGTATGGCCCCAACGGATCATGAAAGCACACATGCCCTTTCCCCACGACAAGGCAGCAAAGGCGAGGGGGAGATACAGTATATTTTTTTTGTTGTTCTGTTTTGTTTTCGCTAGGGAAATGCTTAATACATACCACAAAACATATATACAGAGATAAAAAGTATAATAAGTCAATTCATCATCATCATTTCAGCCTATAAATTACCCACTACAAAGTCCGTCCTCCTCCAAATCACAGCGTTTGTTGTTCTCAAGTTGTCCTTCTGAAGTCAAGTTGCGGCTAGGTGATCTGCTTCTTGAGCTCCTTTAGCCGCCTCTTACGACATGCGGATGGTATGGGTTGGTGACATTGTGTTATTCTAAATCCGTCACCACACGGACGTAGATTGCGTTGTGCTTTGAGTACTATAACTCGGAAGGAGGACTCTTTGATCAAATCAGACCTTTTGTAGCACAAATGTATTTTCATCACATCTTAATATCTTACTAATATTATAAACGTGAAAGTTTGTAAATATGGATGGATGGATGGATGGATAGATGGATGGATGTTTGTTACTCTTTCACGTAAAAACTACTGAATGGATTTTAATGAAACTTTACAATAATATAGCTTATATATCAGAATAACACATAGGCTACAAGTTATAAAGATATTATGTGAATTACAACAATATAAACAAGTCGAATTCAAAATTTCTAATTGTCAAATTTTCGACCTTAATAAACTATAGACAACATAACGTTTCGCTGTCAGTTGCGTTTTGTTAAAGTAGGTTTTATACGGACGGGATAAAAATCTCAGGTATCCTATGTCCAACTTTCTTTTTGTTTTAAATAAATATAATACGGAACAAAGTTCGCCGGGTCAGCTAGTCTATATCTATATCTATACTTATAATAAATCTGTATAGAGGTCAATTCTGTACATGAAATATATTTCAAAAATAACTATCAGCGGGTGATTAGTGATCGATACTGACGCCAAAAATGCAATCAGTAAAATTTTTGTCTGTCTGTCTGTCTGTCTGTCTGTCTTTCTGTCTGTCTGTCTGTCTGTCTGTCTGTATGTTCGTTATAGAAACAAAAACCACTCGACGGATTTCAACAAAACTTGGTACAATTGTTCTTCATACTCCTGGGCAGGTTATAGTATACTTTTCATCACGCTACGATCAATAGGAGCAGAGCAGTGAAGGGAAATGTTGGGAAAACATTTTTTAAGCTTCCGTCGCGTGTGCAGCCTTAATAGTTAAAGCTACACAGAAATCATGTATGACGGAAATGTTCTCCTTAAAATTATATAAAAAATATATAATAAAAAAATTATATAAAAAATATATACCGATAGAAATTTTAAATTCTTTAAATAAATAAAGTCAGTGGGCAGGACTTCCTTCTCATGAAATTTGTTTGAAAATTGGCATTCTGCTCCGAAATTTAAGACCACCACAACTTTACAATGGACCTCACTAAAAGTAACCCAGTTGCAATAAAATATAATCGAGGCTCAAATTTTAACAGGTTGCGGTGCAGGAGAAACCGTCTTTAATCCCAGAATTCAACAATTTTCCATTCCAATTTAACAGAACGCAATTCCCAGTATCGGTGTGATAAGCAATGACAATTAATAAGGCTCAAGGGCAGACTTTTCGTGTTGCTGGAGTAGATCTCAGTGTCAGTTGTTTCTCGCATGGTCAGTTGTACGTCGGTCTTTCCCGGGTTAGCAGTTCTAGAAATCTTTATGTTCACGTGCCGGACGGGTCGACTTTCAACATAGTTTACCCGGAAGCTTTGCGACGAAGTATTTTCGTTGTATAGGTACTTAAGCCTCATGTGAACGTGATCTAAACAATATTACCAATACATTAACTTAATAACACACAAGGAATTACACACTGACGGAGTTGCGGGCACAGCTATCTATATATATATAAATAAAACTCTTCCGTTACTGAGTGCCTGACAGACAACGCACAGCCGAAACTACTGGCAGTAGAGAGCTGAAATTTGGCCTGTGTGTTTGTTGGGAAGTAGGCTATCACTAAGAGAGGATTATTGGAAATTCCCTCCCAATGGGGAGAAAAGGGGGATAAATTGTTTTTTCCGGAAGTCATTATTCCACGCGGACGAAGTCGCGGGCAAAAGCTAGTTTTAAATAAGAACGTTTACCGTAAACTTGGAATTATCTTACTAATCTTACTAATATTATAAACGTGAAAGTTTGTAAGTATGGATGGATGGATGGATGGATGGATGGATGGATGGATGGATGGATGTTTGTTACCCTTTCACGTAAAAACTACTGAATGGATTTTAATGAAACTTTACAATAATATAGCTTATACATCAGAATAACACATAGGCTACAAGTTATAAAGATATTAAGTGAATTAAAACAATATAAACAAGTCGAATTCAAAATTTCTAATTGTCAAATTTTCGGCCATATTAAACTATAGACAACATAACGTTTCGCTGTCAGTTGCGTTTTGTTAAAGTAGGTTTTATACGGACGGGATAAAAATCTTAGGTATCCTATGTCCAACTTTCTTTTTGTTTTAAATATTTATAATGCGGAACAAAGTTCGCCGGGTCAGCTAGTAAAATATGTAACAATGTTTCGTATTAGGAATGGCCTGAAACTCTACGCGGGCGAAGCCGCTTGTAGAAACTAGTAATAAAGCATCAATATATGGGTCAAAATCAGAAGCGTGTGTATAATTTACCAGGTCCTGTGGCACCCACTGATCGTCTGTTTTAGATATCCAGTCTTCTTAAAATGGGTTTAACTGTTATATGGCCAACCCATATCTGAAAGGTATGCTGTTTACTTTTAATATTGCGATCTTGCAAAGCTTTTCATCCGTAGTCGATGAGAGCCAATGCAAATCTTCTTTGACAATAAAATTCCCAGACTGAAAGCGTTCGAGCGCTAACTCTTATTGACACTGCGTTAAGTTCATTCACGGGTGATGGTAGATACATATTCCTTTCTATAAACTTTAATTTGTCTAATAGTCCAGACAATTTTGGTTGCCAAGAAACAACGGATAAATCCATAGACCAAAGACGTACAACGGTAACTACAAAAAATCAAGAAATATCTTTTTAAATTAAAAATGAAACGCTCTTATACTAAAGACTGGCTAGACTGATTTCGCTTATTTTTACGTTGTAATTTTCCAAGAAAAGACAAGGAGGAAAGTTTAGAAAAATAATAATATGTTTGTTTCTTGAACGGTGGGCTGATTTTGACAGGACTGTGAAAGATATTTGATAAAATGAATACATTACCGGCCGGGCTGAGGCTGACTGTAGGTCTCTCTGTCTAAACTTTCACACATAAACTGCATTTTGATGAGTTGGCACATGTCATAGGTGGACACTTTAGACATCGTCGGGGCGTCACTGTGGAATGCGTTTACGTGAACCTGTGGCGCCCCAAGCGTGTCGTGTGAGGGTATGCCGTATTAGTGTGAGGGCTTTATGCATAACGCCACGCCCGAGGGGCGGCGGTATGCATAAAGCATTGCCCAAGCGTCACCAAAAAAAGGACACATCCCCCTGAGTGGTTATCTTGCCATGGTGAGGGGCTTGTGTGCCTTCATGATCCGTTGGGGCCATACCGGCGTATGGTTGCCCATGCTGGGCGGGCCCGCGGCGGGAGAGGTTAGACCACCAGCAGCACACGGTGTCGTAGTCCTGCATAACCGCTTACACCCGAGGGGGTGTTAGGGAGGCCCCGACAGGCAGCGGTATACATAAGGCATTTCCCCAACAAAAGAAAAAAAAAAGAAAAGATAAATGTTATTATGTACCTACTCTTCAAAATCGTTTTTCATAGCGCTCAGTAAATTATAGAAATTACTTATAATGTTGATAGGCCAATCAAGCTAAACAAAACGTAGGTATATATAAATTAATATTTACAACAAACCAGATAGAAAGAAATAAACGTAATATGTTCAAAGGAATGAATGCGAATTAATTTCTCGTAACAACCACGCCGTGCGAATTTCAATTAAATTTAATAAGATTTTAAGCTTAACGTTACCGTGTCATCGGGTATATTGATGTACGTCGACACATGTCTTAATATTAAAATCATTTTTGGCATATGTGTATAGTAGAGGAGGTCGCACGGAGTTTGACGGACTTGAAAGTGGGTAAATTATGAGCTGAAATGATGATGATGAATGTGACATAATATACGTTTTATCCCTGTATATATGATTACGTCAGCCTGGTGGATTTGATAGTTGGACGACTCTGCGCCACTGGCCAGAAGGGTCGAGGGAGGCTTTTGTAATTAATTGTAATCTTGATAAGCGACACTAAACACGTAATAAAAATTCCTTTGGACACCTAGCGCTAAGTCCCAGGATAAAATAAGTGGTGTTTCTACAAGGATGTGGAATAGAATTTCACTAAAGTTGCTTATAATTCCATCTCAATATGTTAGTATTTGCGCATAGCTGTTTATTCAGTCGACGTATAATGCGGATGGTTAAACAAGTCAAGCGATTCATCGATAACACTGATATAAACGCTTCCATCCCTATTATAGGTCGAGGCCCGACCCTCGCAGACAAGGGCATGTTGACAGTGGAAAGAGTGCTTAAGTTCATCGCAATTTGCATGTATTTACATTGCTATTTAGTTACAGGTTGGTTACAATACATAATAATCTTCTCAACCCTTCACTAAAATCTACTGCTGATCGATATTTCTAAACTATAAAGAGGGAAATTGGTCTGCTGTGTTGTGCCTCAAACTTGCTATTTTCAGTTACGTGCCCGTCCAACACAATGAAATTGCTAGAATTAATCTGCAAAATTCAAACGTGCTATGTCAATGTCGAGAGCGTGTGGCTAGTCCTGATATGGCACTCTCTAGTATGTATTTGTAGTTAACAAACCTGTCAAAATCGACAACCAACAGCACGGTGTTTGTCAAGGTTTCATTCTCTTGTGGGTAGGATTTCTCCTCTATTCGCCTTAAAAATATAATGGTTTAGTATTTTATGTTTGTTATTCATCGCACAGGATGTTGGTTTAACAAAGTTATTTCAATATCTGGAATTAATTGGTACACTTACAACCACATGTAAATGCCATGTAAATTTTTAAAAGTATTATAGGTCAGCATTATCAAATTATTTCAGCGATAAAATATATATTATGTGTCCAATTATTACCGGGTAAATGGGATAAGCACTTACCCGGTAATAATCAAAATGGTAATCTATTGGCGCAAGGTCCGGGAGTGGAAGTCGCAGACATCAAAATCAAAATCAAAACTCATATAATCAAGTTGGCTCATTAGAGCTCTTTTGACAGGTCAAAAAAAAAAAAATTACCATTTAAAATTAATTATTTACCATCTACCACCGGTTCGGAACGCACCTCTACAGAGAAGAGCCGGCAAGAAACTCTGTAGTTGCTCTTTTTAGATCGCCATTTGGGTACAAGACTGGTTATAAGACAGATTTGTGAGAGCAAACTCACGCAATAGTTCCAAAGGGCCAAACATCAGCCAGATCTAGTTGACAATAGTAACCTAGTAATGCCCAAGCCAACCGACCCCCAGCAACGGCACCTGTTCACAAGCATGACGCATGCGGCAGCCATCGCCCTCCTCAACCATCCAATTGTAGCTCATCTAAGTTAGGTTATTTGTTGTGCAGTGTGTGGTCTTGTGTTGTCGTGAAGCAGCAGTGGGCTAGAGCGATTGACCAATCTCGGTTGTTTAGCAGCTAGTTCTTACGGTCTAGTACGGCAAAACGCTAATTTCATATGTAAGGCCTAATATTATTTTATAACAAAGTCTTTCGCCTCGCCTGTCTCTTTATTCAGGATAAACATAAAATCTACTGAACGGATAATCATGCCAGTTTCACCAATAGATTCCCCAGTAACATTTAAATAATGTTGGTAAGCCAGGGTGTCAAATAATAGCAATAAAATTATAATCTAATATATAAAATTCTCGTGTCACAGTTTTAGTTGCCAAACTCGTCCGAAACGGCTTGACCGATTTTGATGAAATTTTGTGAGCATATTGAGTAGGTCTGAGAATAGGACAACATCTATTTTTCATCCCCCTAAATTTTAAGGGGGGGGGGGTAAAAATTGTTTATTTTTTAGAGAAAATTTTTTGCTTTTATTTTTTTAAGATTCATCATAAAAATATCCAAACATCCCTAAATTTTCACCCCTCTACGATCAACCCCTATTTAATTACATGGCAAAACAATGTTGTATAGATAGATTGAGTCATCACGATATCTCTGGAACCATAAGACCTAGAGGGTTGCGCGGGGGTGGCGCGGTGGGATTGCGCGGGGTGGGGTTGCGCGGGGAAGGGGGTTGCGCGGGGGATGGTTAATTATTTGGCAAAACAACGTTTGCCGGGACAGCTAGTTAAAATATATAATTTATCAGTATAAATAAAATACTACTTGAAAAATAAATAACATTTCGGATCATCGAAATGCGGGAGAAGGGCGTGCACACCTGATGCACCTACAATTTAAAAGCAAATATCCAGCTAGAATATAGTATAAATAAGTATGTGTCTGTGTTTATAACTTAAACATTTTCGGCCTTACGTACTAAACCAGCTCGTTTTTGTTAAACATCTATTTCGATTACCATCACGTCTACGTTACAAAGCATCAGATACGTTCGACCCAACAGTGAACAGACTAATTTTACTGTACTCCACATTCAACGTACCTACATAAAAAAAGCATAATAGCCAACTTTATATCTAGCTGTGTTGTTATTAAAGGAAACGAATGCAGAGTCACGTTTGGAAATAGCTCAAATAAGCCAATTTGTTTATAAAGACTGATTTTGATTACGAGACGTGGTAGAGAGCTGTTGTCTATATTCTAAAGGACTTAACTATCCCACCACCTCACTTATTTTTGGAGTGAAGAAAAAATATGTATGCGTATCCGTTTTTCCATGAAGGCCGGTCCTGAGACGGCATCCATCGCTTTCCGGCGACCGTAACCAGGTCGTCGGCCCACCGTGTCAAATGTCTATGTCCAGCTGGGGCTGAGTAGTAGATAGTTATAAGTACCTACAATGTGCACCTTTAATTGACTACTCCGCAAATGCACGATTTGTGAAGTCAGTCTGCTGAATAATACGATTGCAAAGATCACACTGCAAACGAGTGATCTACCTATAATAGGGTTCCTACGACATCATTTGCCCTCGGACTTTAACAAGATGTGAATATTTTACTGCAGCTATAGGAGTTTTATTTCTCCGTACCTTTTAATGACTACTATGAATTCCTTACACTCTTGCCATCTAAAATGTGTAGAATATCTCTTAATATTATATTAAAGGAATAGATAGATTTCACAGCAGGAGCCGGTGAAGTAAGGGGCTGCGGAACATGTTCCTTTGACCCTACGGCCTCGGGGATAGTACGGGATGCTGTGGGATTTTAGGTCTCCCACTACGCGGAATCAAGGCTCACCAGGGGCACAAAAGACCTACCCATCAACCTCTGACTGTGAACTGGATATCTGTAAATAGGGTTCCCGGAGGAAAGAGGGATTTTGTTAAATAGCGAGCCCACCCTGAGACATTTTTAAGACGATTCATCCCGATTATCCGTTTCCACGTGAAATAGAAAAAGCAAGTCGAGATGCAGTTGCGAACTAAATACCATGGAGCTAAAAACGGATCATCATCATCATATCATCCAAAAAAACAGCTACTATTTCGTCGGGCCTTCTCCAATTGATAATACTGTACGGTGCTGGCCAGTTGGGTTGGTACAGGGTTTCGTTACATCCCTATCAGCGAATAATAAAAAAGTGCAATAGTAGTGTATGCTAATGATATCTCTTCAGATTGGTTCCATAAGTTTTTTTACGACATCGTTTCAGTAGTTTGCTTTATAACTTGAAATAATTGAGTACGTGAAGGGAAAGTGAAGTGGGTATTTTTTACTTACTAGTGGTTGTTGTTAGTAATGTTTGGTACATTCATTACAGATCTGGCGAGCTGGTTATTTATTGCTTATCTTTAGTTTCTTAGTTTTTTAATACTTATCTTCATCAGACTCACTCTGGGTCGTCATATTCCTCTTAATTCTTTGCGTTTTCCGGTGCATGCTATCCGTCTATGGAATGCTGTTTTACAGAGTAAATTCTGGTTTTTTACAAGGCTCTGACGCGCGCTTGCCGAACGTACGTTAAAAACGTTAAGCAAAAATGCCTAACATGCCTTTTGGCGACGCTTTGTATTCTAAGCCGCAGCATGGCTTGGCTATTGAAAATAGAGATAATGTCCTTGGATACTCTTGGATACCAATTTGATAGTTCGTTACGATAGATGATGGCAGGTCGCATCCGCCAAATCCTAACATTCATCTGCCGATTTTACCAAAGATGTGTTTGTGAAAGACAATATTGTCTTTCACAAACACATCTTTGGTAAAATTATTATTATATTGCGAATTATTTGTCTTTAAATATGTTAGCTCCAAATAATGACGATATCTGTTGACAGGATTGTACCTATATATTGGAGTTAATTTGTGAAAGTATTCAATAGATACAAAAGTATAAAAATACAAAAGTTTCATATCTTATATACAGGGTGTCCCAAAAATAGCACGCCACAGCGACACTGGAAGAAGGACCTAGGGCTAGGTCTATTCCACAGGAAACCTGGCTGAGGAAAAGTCTCGCCCGAGCCAAAATCATTACAAAGTATAAAACAAAGTCGCTGTCGTCTGTCCGTCCCTATGTATGCTTAAATCTTTAAACGCAACGGATTTTGAATCGGTTTTTTTAATAGATTGAGTGATTCAAGAGGTAGGTTTCTAAGTATAGCCTACATAAATTTAGATGTTCATCATTGCACCCGTGCGAAGCTGGGGCGGGTCGCTAGTATATTATAAATAAACAACTAAAAACTAATAATTACCTTTGAGACATTTTCGCAATTATGAAAATGTATTGTTACAGTTTTATTTGGAATAGACATTGTTGTAGATTTTATATTCAGTGTGTTTAAAATATGTCCGAAGCTGCCGAACATTAGATATTATTATCTGAATGAACAATAAATTACTAACAATCCTCCAAAATTGACGAAAATCCGGGATGTTCACGCATTTTTAATTAGATTTTTTTTATTTAGTCTGTGCGGCGGCGCGCTTATTTGCCGTGCCCGTCGTACCAGCCAGTCTTTAAATGCGCTGAACACTGAGATATTCTAAATTCAAAAAGTGCGCGTCAGACTTAATTGCGGCGCACTTATAAAGAAGATTAAAAACTCATTACTGCCCGCTAAAAACACGTTTCTTCTAAAAATGCCACTTAAAAGCGAACCAAGATGTTATTTTCGAATAGGTGGGATGAAAAATTATTTCTTAACTAACCTTAAACTTTTTTAATGTAACTCATGACCATGGACGTATAAAAAACTTTTTTTATACGTCCATGCTCATGACATAGACATTTCACAGAATTGACAGACTGCGCGCTGCAAAATCGTCAAAGAGGATATAAAAAAAATATCGTTTAAAACAAATGCTTCGGTCGGAGTTATTTTATTGATAAAAAATACATGTAAAATAATTAATTTATTATGTTTATTATTCAACAAAAAGGATGAAAGAAAGCCGAATTACGTAGTGCACATTACGGTGAGGTCAGATCCATCACGTCTAATATTAAAAGTTTAATTAAATATATAGCTTTGGTAAGTCTGGATTGACTAACATAAACGTTTATAAACGTGGTTTTATAGAATAATACAATAGTTTTCATAAATTTACAGATAAATTTTCTCCAAATTTGCTCTCGAAATAATCACAAAATAGTCCTAAAAGCTGAGAAGACGCCTGCAGTAAAACACGTTTTAATGAGTCAATTATTGTCAAAATCGCTATTGTCGTCGTGGGTGAAAATTTAGAAACCCGAGATATAGGTTGTTTTACAGCGGGTCGCAGCAATCGACTGCGTCTGTCCGGAACACACCAATTTTAAGATGCGTTCAGATATCTTATTTTGGCAAGGTGAAGATGGATAATGGAGAACATTTTTAAATGAAACTAACTATAAAAACAACGTGTTGCATTCCGGGAGTGCTGGCAGAAGCGAAAACTTGAACGTTATCGCTATGCATTTTTTTATATTTTGGAATGGTTAGGGAATAATTTCCGCACTAATTGCTTTATTTATCAGTTTAAAATGTACTAGCATTTATATGGTTAAATACGCTATCGTATACAAATGACAATTTAGTTATATTACTTACATACATAATTTAACTGAACTATTATTATTTCAACTATAACAATTACTATTAAGTAAATATAAATAAATAAATATAAATATCCTTGGACATTTCACGCAAAGCCATCTCGTCCCAAGCTAAGCAACTTAACTTAGTGCCTGTGTTAAGGTAACGAGATGGATGATAAACTACTTATATACACATTTTTTTTGTAAATACATACATATTATAGATAGAAAACACCCAGAACCGGAACAAATACTTGTAGGTCGTACAAATATTTCTTCCGTGCGGGGATCGAACCTGCGACATGCTGCGCAGCAGTCGATCGCTGTATTCCTATATTCGCTATATTCCTCTCCTACGCCGCGCCGCGCCGGCCGTCTCCTCTCTCTCCGTCTTACGGATTTTCGATCAGGTCACGTGTCCTGACGTGCTTAAAGAAGTTTTCACTTAAAAAATTGTTGAATGAGTTCATACCCACTGATGGTTCGGAAAAATGAGGATAATCATATCTTATGCTCTCTCGCCGTCGTCTCTTTATCAAAAAACTGCCTTATTCACAATATGACAGTTTTTTTGTATATGCACATGAAAAAAGTAACTAAGATTGTTGTATATCATAAAGAATTAGAATAATAAACACTTTTTAATTAATTATACCTATTCGAATTGAATATACATAGTTAAAGCAGGACAACGTCTGTCGGGTCAGCTAGTATGTAGGTATATACGAGTAATTTATATTTATATATTATATATTTTAGCTTAGTAGCATTACGTAACATAGAATGAATGTCTTATCTGTTTACGCAGGTCTGAACCAGGATTTATGTTATAAATTTTATTGTAATGTCTAACAAATGTCATTTAGTTTAAAAAGGGTATTGCGTCTCCACAGCGGCACTTTAGAATGCCGTTTTCAGGTCTACCTGGTATATGGGTTCGAGGTCAAATTGGTGGAAATCGAAATTCTGAGGCCTCGACCTCAAATGGTATACCTGGTTCTAGTGAAGGCCGTAATAAACCCAATTCGAAAAGCGGCGACGCTGGACCAAACTGTGGCGGGCGCAGAATTGGCCGCGACCTTGTTCTTGTGAGTCTTGTATTGATGTATGCTCGAATTAGAATAACCGAAGCATGTATTATACAGCTGGCATTGATGTTTGGCTTTTCAGTTTGAAAATAGTTTGATGCATGATTCTATTTTATGTTCAGCGTGCATGCAACGTTTAGGATTGTATAGGTCATATTGAATTTCAGCATAGCATAAGCGAAGGTAAAATCTTGAGGTGGTTGTATTTAAATAGTAAGTTTTTGAGTTTATCGGATATAGTTAAATATACAAATCTTTCCTCTTTAAAATATTATTATAGAAGTATCATATCTACATCGCCTTTGTCTAAAATAGTTAATGTAATCTGCCTGCGACATACATTATACATACATACAAGACGTCTCTGTAAGAACGTCTAATTTGTTGATTATGCTTCAAAAAGGATGGCCAGCTTTATTTATGTTTATTTTGGGACGAACAATGGACCCCTTTATTCTTAGGTCTCGGTCCCAATTTCCCTTGGAAGGTAAATTGGACCATCGTTTCACGGCGTGTTCTTGTAAAATATATTTTTTATTTTTAAAATTAAATATATTTATTTTTATAATTATATTTTTAGTATCATTTATAAATATATCGTTTTGCAGGAAATGGTCTCTTCACGGTAATGATCGTATTATTTTATTGAATTCCCAACGTTCAATAAAATAAAACGATCATAACCGTAAAGAGATCATTTCCTGCAATGTGTAAAGATCGTGAAAACCTAAGAAATCATTAAATACACTCGAGAGCAATGAATCCGGGTCACTTAAAGAATCCTAAAAATCTCGGAAACTAAAAATGCTAGGTTAATGCAATAAATCGTATTTAATAGACAATGTAATACTCCTTAAATGAAAGTAAAAAAAATATGAGTCACCATACATTTTATTAACACAAAATTACATAAAGAAAAAAACTGCTGATCTCTCCTTAAAACAAAAATAGGAATCATGAAATTTTTGAACTTTATTACGATTTTCTTGAATTTTAATACTTCATATTGCCTCCTCTTGCTTTACATTGTCTATTAAATACAATTTATTGCATTAACCTATCATTTTTGGTTTCCGAGATTTTTAACATTCTTTAAGTGACCCGGATTCATTGCTCTCGAGTGTATATCGTTGTTATAGATAATAATGTTCCTTTTAATTATTACGATTTATCAATTTACGGCTATTTTCAATACAAATCTCCTACGTAAAAATAATGCGTAGTTTTTTTTTAAATATCTAAATATAATGTCTGTTACTTGTTTGCAACAATGGACTTTCGTGCTCTGATTTTTTATGATAATAAACGAAGGATTTAGAAAATTTGCGTAAATTTAAACTTTGTCGCTGCCTGAATTTATATAATATCCAGTATGAAGTTATATTCCCCAGTAGATATTTCCCAGTATGAAGGGAAATTAGCCCACTGTGCCACGCTGGCCAGTGGGGACGACACTGGGTTTTGTATCAAGTTTTCCTTCTCTTACTGGTACTTTGACACTGTGTATTCTAGATCCTAGATTCCTAGACGGAAACTTAGTAGAGATAACCTAACCGAGGTCTCCAGACCAACCCCTCGACTGTGCTGCTACCTTGTCGTAGTTGCCGGCTTGTGATGCCGGTCGGCCCCATGGGGAGAGGCTAGACGAAGAGCATCACTTGGTGTCGTGGTGGGTTTGGGCTCCAGGGTCTCCTCTGCCTTCAGAGTTGCCCTGCGGGCCCTAAACCACTGCGGTGCACCAGTGTCCTCGAGTTGGCGCTCAACCTGGTTGGTCGCAAGTGTCGCGCTATACACGTATACCGATACTGTTCCACAATAGGCAGACCACAGCTGCCGTTACTAATGGAAATGACATCAGGGTAGAGTGGCTATTCCGGGAGATTAGATACATTACACATCGAGAGATCATTCTCTTTCCGAAGACTAAAATCCCGTCGTGTGGATTGGTGCAAATTTATGTTAGAAATTTTGAAGATGGGACTTTGCATAACCTATCTTTCATCCTTACAACTCACGAATCTTGCATTTATGGCTACGATTCTTACACAAAGCAATTCACCTGATCACGGTCGGAACGTGAATAAAAAATGATAGCGGACCAGTAGCCGTAATTCTGCTTGAAAACCGTAGAACAGTTAATATTGAATGGTGTTGCAAAGTATTGTTTGCCGCAATCTTTCGGGGAGAGCATCCAAGGAGCGGCATCCGTGAATTTCTTTTTCACCAAGATAACCCGCTGGAGATAAGCCCGCTCACACGGCTGCTAGAACCATGGACTATTTGAAAACATCGGGGGTTTAAATGTTTCTCCATCCTCCGTATAGCTCAAAATTTTCCCCGATGCATGCCATTTCTTTTTATTCCCAGCGGTAAAAAATATCTTGGGCGAAAATTAAACACGGCTGGCGAGGCAGTCGACAAATTTCGGCGGTAATTTTGGGACCTTCCACAAGATACGTTTTTTTAAATGGTTTAAGCTGGTTCACCCGAACACAAAAGTTCACAGGGGTTGGAGGTGGATATTTTAAAAAACTGAAATGAACTTTTTTTATTATATTCTTTATAAATATATCACAAGGGCTGTTCCAAATATCTTTAAATCTTCCGAATGTATAAAATTTCTCTCGTCTTATCTTATGATTGCACACACATATCATCTTATTATGTGTAGTAACACTGCAAGGCTATGGATACTGATTCAGAAATTAACCGTCAATGTGAATATACATGACGCCCTATCCTTCGCGCTTATAAGGTCGCAGGGAAACAAAAGGTTTTGGAATTTGCACGACCCATTTTTAACACGATTCAGGACAAAGGCACCGTCGAGGAAGGGCGTCAAGTGGCAGCTTTTTCGGCCTTAAAGATTTTAGCAATACCTATTTTCACTTAAAATCTACTAAAGGTATTTTCATTATGACAAAAACTTTGAAACAATTATATCCTAATTCGCATTGTGTATTTAAAAATGGAAACGTTGAACTAAAAGGTTTCAGTAGCACACTATATGCTAGTAAAAATTACTACAGTTACGATACGTCCTTGCATGATAAGTGTAATGAATCTCGTACAGCATAAGGATTTAAAGTGAGGAAAACATCGACTTAAATAACCCTCTGAGCGCGTGCTGTGTTTACGAACTATCAAATGTCATAGAAATGTCATGCGTCTACCGAATCACTCCGCAAAATTAACAAGATCTGGGCCCCGAACTAGTTATTCATCTATTGGAGTGCCCATTCGACATACACTGTGAAATGAATGAATGAAATGTAATCTGCAAAATTCCAAAGTTCTTGCCTAGTTCTTGGGTCAAACGCTACTGAATTATTAGTAGGTTACCAACAATGTCAAAATCAACAATCAATAGCAATTTTTGTGCAGCGATAGCTCAAATTCGAGTTGACGTTTGTCTCATGTGTCTTTTGCTTTATTCTCCCTAATATTTTGGCTTGTGTTACATATTTCATTCTCTATCCAATGTTAAAGTAGCACAAAACGAGGGAGCCTTTCCGAAATGTCGTTAAGCCATACTTGATTCACCATGCGGAGTACTAATCGTGAAATTATAAGGACATTGAAATTTTATGGAATTTCAACGTTCGATCATTGAAACTGTCGAGAATATCCACCTGACTACTAGCCTATGTTTTTTAAAATCGGTTCAGTATTCTATTCGAATACATATAGAGTTAACAATTGGAAACAACAGCTAAAACTATAAATATGATAATTAATACATATCACCACATTTCTATGTTTTATGGCCACAGTTTGCTATTATCGTCAAGTTAAGTTGTTGCACATTTCCATGACATTAAATGCAAACATTAACGCTAGTCGTAAAGATTAATCTTGTTCGTTTCAAAACAAACAAAAACTAATTTCATGTAGTTATTACTTTGTAGCATGTAAATTGATAGCAACCCCCGGTGGCGGGCGGCTCACGAACCAACTTCAACGCGGCATAAAAGTTTATTAAATACGCACGGAAAATGTCCGTTATGCAATTTCCCAAACTCCGTGTAACTCACACACACACTCACTGCTCCTTTAAATTTTCGTACAACGAAAAGCTACTACTATTGAAAGTTTTATTTGTGTAGGTACTATGTAACAAACTAGTTTACAGGCATTATCATCTACACGTGTGTTAAATATGCACGCGCAGCTTGTTAAAAGTTTCAAACATCTCGTCCATTTAATAATTTCGTCAGTTTCATTACTGACTAACAACGTTGCACTGAATATTAAATTTTCTAATTCAATAACATCCCTTGCACGTGTTGCAGCAAATTCATGGCCTGAGTGCTTCCATTATACAACATACAATCAGTTTAACATTTTCGATAACTTATTAACAGAGCCGAGGAATACTTCACGCAAATTGCCTGTCCGTGATAGGAACTTTGTCATTGATACGGGTGCAACTGAAACAGCAATTATATATTAAACTTGATTAAAATTAAATGGAAACCAATTGGGAAAACAGTGGATCGTATTTGATTAAGGGCCCCCGCGCATTTAGGCGGCCTGGCCGCATAATGCGCGGATTTGTCGCGGCGGCCAATAGGCCGCGTATGTGACGCGATGTTTTTCGTTGGCCGCGCGACCAAAACTTGGCCGCGCGGCTTGGCCGCGTAATGCGCGCAGCTATATACATCGTAGAAGAATTAGGGCCCCCGCGCATTTAGGCGGCCAGGCCGCATAATGCGCGGATTGGTCGCGGCGGCCAATAGGCCGCGTATGTGACGCGATGTTTTTCGTTGGCCGCGCGAACAAAACTTGGCCGCGCGGCCTGGCCGCGTAATGCGCGCAGCTATATACATCGTAGAAGAATTAGTTGGCCGCAACGACTTGGCCGCGCGGCCTGGCCGCATAATGCGCGGAGGCCCTAAGGGTATGGCTGTGTTAGCTATTACGAGGCATGCCTTTTATGTTTTGTCGTTTTAAGAAAAAAGCACAACCTTCTATTACTTTTTATTGTTTTTCAAAGTATTCACCATTCTTTTTCCATGCCAATTTCTTAATTTTAGGAAATGTAAAGAAATCGTTAGGGCTTAGGTCAGGACTATAAGGAGGATGGTCAAGAATTTCTACTTTTTAGAACGGCCCATTATTATTTATCAATCCCATATCAAACTTGACTTTGACTGCCTCGTTGGTCTAGTGGTCAGATGTGCCGCCTTTGGATCAACGGGTCCCGGGTTCGATTCCGGGGTCGGGCCAGTGTCTTTGTCTAAACCAGAGGCACTGGCTCGGAGTCTGGGTGTCATTTCTATCTATAATATGTATGTATTTACAAAAAAAAAAATGTATATAAGTAGTTTATCATCCATCTCGTTACCATAACACAAGCATTAAGTTGCTTAACTTGGGACGAGATGGCGTTGTGTGAAATGTCCAAGGATATTTATATTTATTTAAACTCAAACTCAAAGGGAACTTTATTTACTTAGGTTTTAAACCAAAACTCTTCTAAATCGTCATATTTAAAATTACCATCATCACCTTAACCTCTGTACGCACAAGCGGCCTACTAAACCGCCACATAATTTCAACCGCCCCAGTGCGTACAGACTTAAGCGGTTGCATATTAAATTAGAAAAGCGGAAGGCCGCGCGGCCTGCCACCTAGGCGGTTCAACCGCTCTGGTGCGTACAGGGGCTTACGGTCCACGCTAGGTGGACTACCACACACCTAGTCTCCATACACACCTGTCAGTCGTCATATCTACATTCACACCTTTCATACACAATTCGTCAATCCTACAATCCATCCATCTCTATTGATTTCTCACAACTCTTGCCCACATTCATGCTGAAATTACCGCCACCGGTTCGGAATGCTGCTCTACAGAGAAGAGCCGGCAAGGAACTCTGTAGTTGCCTCTGATATTGGTCTTGTTTACAAAAAGCACTAAACGGCATAGTCAGAGCAAGTTTGCCAGATGAGAGAATAACTATCAACACTAAATAAATAAAGCAAAAACATTTTGCATACAAAATGTTATACGATACGGTAAACTTTCCCCTCAAATCACGTACGTCGTGTATTTAAACAAAGCACGAATGGACAATATACTCGTATATCCACAAAACTCGGACATTGCGTATTTTAGATTTTAAAAATGTTACCGAGGCAGCAGTGGGTCTGCATCTATGTTCTGAGTATTAGTAGTAGTTAGCATGTAACTAGATATTATTTTGGTGAAACTGGGGTAATTCGTAGAATTCTTAACAAAGGCATATATCGGTAATGACGAAGTTAGTAACATGCTCAAAAATGTATCTACACTCCTCTTAGAAATGACTTTATGAAACAATAATTTCGTAAGTTCTATATTAAAGAAAACAGTTACGAATGTATAATAGGTTGCGTAAAAAAATACTTCGCATTTTTTAAGAAATTTCAAAACATTTTTTAATATGTTTACTTACATTTATCTAAAGTATGTAGGTACCATTTTGTTCGATAACTTTTTGCCATCTTGTAGGTAGGGACATGATCCCATTGCTATAGACATTTTGGGACTTCTGATCAAAATGCCGCGACAAGTGGTTTTGGCAGTCCTCTCGTGATGTTAACCTGGCACTGCCTAAAGAATTCTGAAGAGTCCGAAACAGGTGGAAATCTGAAGGTGCATTATCACCTCCCAGCCAAACTCTCTTAATTTTTACTGAGTGGCTAAAGATGTGTGAGCTCTAGCGTTATCATGATGAAAAACCACACCCCTTCTGTTGATTAATTCCGGCCGCTTTCTCTCAACTTCTCAAGCGGTGGTAACAGCTCATAATGAATAATGCCCTTCCAATCACACACAGCATCACCTTGTTGCGAGTTAACCCGGGTGTCGCCACAGTCTGTGAAGCTGGACCGGCCTTTGACCACGACCTTTTTCACACGTTCTTGTCGTACGTGATCCACTATTCATCACCAGTTATCAGCTTCTTGAAAAATGGTTGGGTTTCATTACGTCGAATAGTACACGGTTCATTAGGTTTCTATCCGTGAGCTCGTGAGGTACCCAAATATAGAGCTTTTTTGTGTACCCAGTTTTTCTTCAAATGCGCCAATACTGTTTTGTGGTCAATTCCCAGTTCTTCAGCTACGTCGTAACTACTGATATGCTTGCTGATGACCTTGCTCCACTTTTTTCAAAAATGGCATCCATTTTATCCGTAATAGACGACCAGAGCGACGTGCATCTTTGACATCAAAATTTCCGGATCGAAAACGCTTAAACTAAATTTGTGCTACTCTCACAGATACTGCACTAGGCAATGATGTTACAATTAAAAGGTGTAGATACGTTACCTGTACAACATTCGATCTATAAAAATCGCAAGCCAACACATAGCTAACTTAATATGCAATATGCACACTGCTTTAGATGAGTCGTGAAAGTAGGATGGTATGATTTAATAATCACGTGCTAAATAGAGACAAATATAATTTGTTGTGATGCGTCGTCACATGCACTAGAAACAAGACATAACATTTTGACAAGTCTGTGACGCGTAATGACATCTATCTCTTTTGCACTTGGTAATGAGGATACTTTTGTTCCACTCATTGATTTTTACCGCCATATTTTACGAATAACATTTAAATTTGTAAAAAATATTAATTATATTACGGAAATAGTGATAGTTACGAATGATAAGTGATTCCTTGACTTTTAGAAGTTTTGTTAGAGTAGTTCGTGCAATATCTCATAACACACGATGGCATTTTCAATTGTTTTATAGCACTTTTTACACACGGCTCTTGACGTGCATTTGTTGACGCCAGCGACGCAACACTGAGGTCAGGTTTGCTAATTAGCCTACTTTTTACGTGCTGCTTGCTGACCGCTTATAACCCATCTACACCTTTTTACTTCTAACATCATTGGCACTAGGTCCATAAAAATCGCAAATTTTTGTCGCGCCTTGCGTTGAATTTTTTCCTTTTTTGTAGTAACATTTTAAAATGTTGTAGGAAAAACAAACTAAAATCACACATTTTCCTAATTTGAATTTGGAATTATGTTCTTTAAAATTTAAACTTTCAATGATACCAAAACCAGCCAGATACAAATAGTACCTATAGCCAAAGAGATTTTATAACAAGTTCATACTTAATATTAATGTGAAAAGACTTTTTCCCCAACCTAATATTATAAAGAGGAAAGATTTGTATGAATGTTTGTAACGAATTGGTTAAAAAGTACAGGACCAATTTTAAAAATTCTAGAATTCTACATTATCACTGATTTTAATAGGCTATTTTAATTGCAAGGAAAAAATAAATTATAAATGTCCACCTGTTCAAAGCCGGGCTTCTAGTATAATATAAAGTCGGGCCGCTAGTCACTATCACTACATAGTATAAAACAAAGTCGTATTCTACTGTCCGTCCCTATGTATGCATAAATCTTTAAAACTACGCAACGGATTTTGTAGCGGTTTTTTTTAATAGATAGAGTAATTCAAGAGGACGGTTTATAGGTATAATATAATTGCACCCGTGCGAAGCCGGGGCGGGTCGCTAGTATACTACAAAGAGAATATTGATTAACTACTTAGTAAACGTACAACAATAACTGCTTACTTATTTTTTTGATATTTTTTCGTAGATTTAATGAATCGCAATGGTATACTTAAAATAACTATGTTTATTTATTAAAAACATATCAAAGTTACTTCTTTGAAAAATGATACATAATAATAAAAATTATAATATACAAATGTCGTGATCTAATGTGAAAGTTTTCATGTTAATAGAAATAAGCACCAGTGGCACAATAAACAGCAAAACACAGTTTCATATTTGATTGCTACACAGATTGCTACGCGGTTTATTTTCATAGATACACATGGGTTGCAACTAAAATCGAATGCAGGGACACGTCAGTTTATGCCAGACACAGACAAAGCTTTTTGATGCTATTTGTAGGTTTAAATCTATTACAATCTGCTACCCGCGGCTTCATCTACGTTGACTTGAAATTGCGTTAGTTCCTTTTCGGCAAATGCTTATTTATCATATGCGATAAAACTTTTTACATATTAAACATTTACAGTATTGCTTAACAGGGTATGTTGCTCAGTCGCTTTTAGAATTTGTATTGCAAAGTATACAAAAAAAAATAGATTTATATAATAATATTTTTGCGTGCATGGATAAGTAAGGTATAACTGGTTGTTGCAGGCTAACTACGAGCTCTCCAGGTTTCTAGCGGAATATTCCCTTACTGGAATCCCACATCTGACGGGCTACTGTATCGCTCAAATTCCTGACGTGGCATTCGCCTACCTGCAATGGGCTGAAAATCCCCAAAACATTGCGGATTTTTTCAATTGGAGAAGTAAGTACATACTTAATCAGTATTATAGACTGGTGCATGCTGCCGGCGCCTTCGATCGCGCGATGAAGACTTTTGTCTTAATCTTTTGTCCTATCTTCAGAGTACAAAAAATGATGATTTCATAGTTTTGCACTTTGCAGTCGTCCGGTGATCGCGGTCACTGAAAAATGTCTGAAACGTGGTTTAATAAAATCATGATCACTATCAAAATCAGTCAAAATATAATTTAAACAGTAAAACATAATGTGACTTACCGCTGCTCGATTGACACAACATCTAGTCATGAAACCTGCGACCAATATCTGAGTTGCCTTCTTCTTCTTCTTCTTCATTTAAATGTTATGGCTTCCATCATGGGTTTGATGATTTTGCCAACAACCGAGTTTGTTTTGACACATGGGCGGTGACAAAATATATTAAAGATAGAAAGGTAAAAATAAGAGAAACTATCGGTTGAGTTGATAAGGCGGGTAGGACGGACAAATGCACTATATTATTGCTGTCGCTTCTATCAAATGACAGGCTATAAGATTTTCTGACAGAATTCCAAAGGTTGGTTATGAAGGGATGCATTTTTGATAAGTCGCATTAAAATCTAGATACATTTTACCAAGTGTATACCTACTTGTATACCTACACTCGAGAGCAATGAATCCGGGTCACTTAAAGAATGTTAAAAATCTCAGAAACTAAAAATGATAGGTTAATGCAATAAATTGCATTTAATAGACAATGTAATACTCCTTAAATGAAAGTAAAAAAAATATGAGTCACCATACATTTTATTAACACAAAATTACATAAAGAAAAAAACTGCTGATCTCTCCTTAAAACAAAAATAGGAAACATGAAATTTTTGAACTTTATTACGATTTTCTTGAATAAAATACTTCGTATTGCCTCCTCGTGCTTCCATTACTGCGTTTACGCGGTTTGGCATGCTGTACACCAAGTTCCTTATACGATTTTGGGGAATATTCTCCCATTCCTCGGTGAGAGCAATTTTGAGCTCACGAAGTGTGATTGGGGGAGGGTTTCATTGTTTTACGAATCTGCCTAGCTCGTCCGAAGCATGCTCGATCGGGTTGATATCCGGGCTACGCGCTGGCCACTCCATACGAGTAATGTTCATCTCTTGAAGGTAGTCATTCACAATCCTACCTGTATGAGGTCGGGCATTGTCATGCATAAATATAGCATCCTCACCTAAATTGACCATAAATGGACCAACGTGATCATTGAGGATTTCTTCCACATATCTTACGCTAGTTAAAGAGCCGTTTTCTATGATCACCAGCTCTGTGCGACTTTCAGAAGAAATTCCGGCCCACACAAGTACAGACCCACCACCGTAGGCTACTTTTTCTTCGATGCATGCTTGCTTGAATCTTTCCCCTGGTCTTCGATACACTCTGTGTCTTCCATCGTGCTTGTAGAGCATAAATTTTGATTCGTCGGAGAACATAACTTTTGACCAATCTTCAATACTCCAATTTACGTGGCTCTGGGCATATCTTAGTCTTGAAATACGATGCCCACGCTCCAGTTTAGGGCCGTTTGCAGGTCTAAGGGGTTTTAAGTTTCAGCAAGCCGACGTCTTACTGCCCATGCACTTGGGTTACTTCCTCCGAGGCGTCGAAACTGATATGTGAGTTCAGTTCCTGTGAGAAAACGATTTCGAAGCATGGTGTTCACCAGGTATCGGTCTTCTCGTGCTGTGGTATACCTGGTTCTGCCCGTTCCTGGTCTGCGTAGGTTAGAACCAGTTTCTTCGTAACGTCGGAGAAATCTTTGTACTGTTGACAGCGACACACCGACAGTCCTGGCTGTATCGCGCTGACTCCGGCCGGTTTCCAGCATTGTAAGTATTCTGGTGCATTCTTCAGGCGTAAGCGACATAATTTCAGCTTGAATAATGAATATAGAGCACTATCAACATGGTTTATGTACCCACATAAATGACAGATTACAAACAAAAGCAAAACCAAATGCTGTAATTTCGTAGTTCCATCTTCGAAAGTGGCCCTTTTTCAAGTTTGATTTTTTTATGATATAACTTTACAATAACTAAGAAGTTTTAATACCTTCATTTAAGGAGTATTACATTGTCTATTAAATACGATTTATTGCATTAACCTAGCATTTTTAGTTTCCGAGATTTTTAGGATTCTTTAAGTGACCCGGATTCATTGCTCTCGAGTGTAGATGCACTCAGTACCCTATCATTCTACGCCCATGACAAAAAATCATAAATAGGTATTAATTCATAGATAATCTTTTTTTTTACTTTTACTTTTTTTACTCATGGATGCCCGCCCGCAAAACTTGAGCCGGGTTATGTGGGAGTCCGGGGCGCGGGAAGATGGTAATTGTACCCAAACCTATCCACTAAAATCAACGCTGTGCCTCAACAGCCCGAAACAGGGCTACGGGTTCATTCCGCAATTGGGAGCATGCTCCGTGACCCTGATGGGGCCCGCTTCTACAAGCACATTGCACGTGCCCCCGTCAGGCACTGGATGAAGTGGCGCCGGACCCACGCGGTTGCGGCGGTAGCCGTGGCGCGCCTTCCTGGCCACCTCCGGCTGCAAGTGGTGGCAGCCCTGGCCTTAATGCCTGGCTGCCCTCGACTGCTTCACCACTCCGCTTGTCGCGGCAGTTAAGGTTTACGAGGCATCTCTGTTGTCTGGCAACACCCACCACGACTCCGTGTGCCGCTCTTCGTCTGGCCTCTCCCCGTGGGCCCGCACGGCATGGGGACCCCGAGCTGGTATGGCCCCAACGGATCCTAAAGGCACGCAAACCCCCTCACCACAAAAAGGTGGCAGCACGGTCGAGGAGGATTCATAGGTAATTTGCATGTATTAAGCCAAGTTCCATTGTAATTAATAACCAAAAATGTATTCCAATTGCTGTAATTACTGCTACGTATAAGATTTCTGTAATGCTGGTGCTACATTAGCGGGCTACGGCGAATATTCATGTAATCACGATGAGTGTGGCCGAGTAGATCGTTGCAACGCGTAGTTTTCGGGCGAAGACGATGTACTATCGAGGAACTACCGACAAACTGACGCGCATCAAAAAGATTTGTCGCGACAATATTCGCTTGGCTACATCCACGTCATTGCGTAACTATTCCCCATACACGATGTTTTAGCGCGCCAACGCGACACGGATCTTCGCTCGCTAATAGTAGCCCCAGCATAAGTAATCTTTTATTCCGATATACACATTTAAATTGCATGTATCAGAAATGCATTGGTTTCTCCTACATACTTCAAAATAGAAGAACAATTTATAAACGAAATATAACACCTCGTATATACAGGCAACAAAGCTGCTATCTTACATGAAATATGAATATAATTCGACAATTCGCCTCTCAATGTATGTCCTGAGCCGTTAATTAATTAAGTACTTACAATGTAACCTACATTGTAAGTACCTAATTAACCCGCGGCCTTGCACACGTGAAATTAATATAAGTATATGATATACAATATATCGATGTGTGTGTAAAATATGCATCTTTATTATGTACTACCGGACCCAGCAGACTTCGTCCTGTCAAAAAGATAGCGGTATTAAAGTGCAAATTGACTCTTTGACGTTAGGAATACACCTACATTGCTTACACAGCAGTGAGTGGTTGTATTTTAATATAAACTTTATACAATCGCAATAAAGCTCAAATTGTCTCTACGTTTTAGTTAGAAAACGTTTGTATGGGAAAAAGAAAAAGGCTGTTTTTAGGGTTATCCGGCAATTATTCTTTTTTTTTCTCGCCGTAAAAACCATCCTTGAACTTCGACGAACTTTTTAAAAAAAGAATTGGCCAAATTTGTCCAGTCGTTGTTGAGTTATGCGCTTACCAACACATTTTGCGATTCATTTTTATACCATAGAAGATAATGTACCGGACTCTTCAATAAATTACTTGTTTTATAATGCATGTAATAAACCAATATTGAAATTCTACACTTCTCCTGCAATATAACTTCAACTGTGCACACAATCCTACCCGTCCGTAAGAGCAAACACTCATATAAACGGACTGAATCTTTTTGCTTCACATATTAATATATTGGATATTCCATTATCAGCTTGCTACTGTGTATTTTCATCGCATCGTTATAAAATGCCTGGAGCTGTAGTGGAATAATTTAATTAGGGTGCAATTATAATATTGAAATATCAGAATACATCAAGGTTGATTAAACAAGCTTCCACGTGCGACTGCGTCCGCGTAGTAAATACATTTTATTTTTTAAATTTAGCTACAATGTTGTCACTGTTAAAGTTGATATGGAGAAGTTGTTATTGTGGATAAAATGTATTATTGTTATATAACGCTAAATATTTCATTGTCATCACATAGAATGTATCACATACCTACAATCCAACTTAGACACGCCTGCGTGAATTTCAAACCTAACTTAATATCAGTAATTAACGCTTAACATATTTTCATAAAATTTCAGTTGTCACCAAAAATTTTAAATAATGATTTTATAAAATAATGCTTTTTATTATCTTTTTCTACAATAAATTCTTAAATTTCGTCACACCTCCATACAGACACATTAACAAATCGCGGTTAGTTAATCATGAAATTTTCTGCAAATTAATATTTACCTCTTCTTCATTTGATGCTGATAATTGTGTTCAAGTTAATTAAAATGCCATTCGCAACCATTTTAAAGCTACAGTGTTGCACACATCGTTATAGTTTTGACGTGTATACATTTGTCGAAAAACACTTTTTTAACAGCTGTGGTTTGTGTTTTGATGATTGATGATCTATGATTGTTTAGGCGCAAAGGGATGATCATCCAGCCAGATGAGGTGGTATGTCTGGCTAGGGGTCGCAGCGCCTATCCCCCCCGATAGTTGAAGTCGGGGAATTTTTAACTTGCGAATTGCTCTTGAAATTTCGCTATCGGGGTGTAGGACTTTTTGGTAACTCTCGCATTTGCAGGCGATATTTCTTGATGCAATTAGTTCAGATTTTTCGGTTAAACTGTGTAAAGTATGTAGCATGTGGGCGCTACAATTGTTTTGATGAACTCTAAATTCTTAATTTTCATTTGTTTCCAAAATACTTCATAAATTCAGTATGTACATAACAGTAGTTAGTGTACATACTGAAGTGGACTGCCAGTGATTTTATTTTCTCAGTAAATCTACATACAGAGCATGCCATTCAATCAAAGTGTACTAAAAAAATGTATACCTATGGCCATAGCATAAAAAATAAAATCATGCGAGGATGTTTGCAATATAGTTCCGGATGTAGTTCAGTCGCAATTATCTGATACTAGCTGACCCGGCGAACTTTGTTCCGCATTATATATATTTAAAACAAAAAGAAAGTTGGACATAGGATACCTGAGATTTTTATCCCGTCCGTATAAAACCTACTTTAACAAAACGCAACTGACAGCGAAACGTTATGTTGTCTATAGTTTAATATGGTCGAAAATTTGACAATTAGAAATTTTGAATTCGACTTGTTTATATTGTTGTAATTCACATAATATCTTTATAACTTGTAGCCTATGTGTTATTCTGATGTATGAGCTATATTATGGTAGAGTTTCATTAAAATCCATTCAGTAGTTTTTACGTGAAAGAGTAACAAACATCCATCCATCCATCCATCCATCCATCTATCCATCCATCCATCCATCCATACTTACAAACTTTCACGTTTATAATATTAGTAAGATGACGATACAATTCAACATGTGATAAAATCCGTCGTGAGTTGCAGCCGTTAACGATGGAACCGAAATAACGGACATGAAAAAATCATTAGCCTTATTGGACGCAAACGTACGATAACGTTACGTATAGGTAATAGAAATTTGGGAGGTCCGTGAAACAGTGCAACTAGAACAGTCTACGAGTTCCAACAACATCGATTGAACGCACGATGCGTTACAGAAAATACATTCCAGAATAATAGGGAGCAAGTTTGGTCGACATCATTGAGTACATAGGTGGAGATGTGGAATGTGTTTTATGAAAGTAGAATAATTTCATACTGTACGAGACTTGCAAAGATGAATAGTTGCAACACAAGACCTCGTTTGATTGGTGCGAAAATTCTCTAGTCAGTGCAAACTTTTTAACAGTCACAATTACTTTTTTGATATCCATTGAGACTCGCTATCTAGGCTCCTTAAGATCATTTAATTACCTTATGCTTTTTAATTTAAATCTAATTTCTGATCAAAGTTAAATTGTATCTGAATTTCAACATAATATGTTTTTCTTTTTAAATTTAATTGTAACCTGAACTTTATTATTTTTAGTCTAGCAGCCAGATGGTTGGGATACTTCCCCAGCCGTAACTTGTACTTTACTACAGATTCTTTAATTTTATATTTTACTGTTAAACTCTATGTTTAGATTATCTCAAACTTCGGTATTTGTAATAAACCAGGGTGTGTTTGATATTTGCAAATGAAAATATTTCTGGGTACTTATCGGATGTTGGAATTACTTGCTGAACCCACAGTTGAATGTACCGATACCTTTTTATTAAAACAATATATTACCAGATTATACAGGAAGTACATGTTAGAATTAGTTACATTTTCTGGTTTGAAGTCGGTATGTGGTCTTCGGCGTCCTTAATTTCTTGCTTGATATCCCGTATGACATTTTTTAAGTCATGTTTATCATTACCCTGGTGACTGATAGGCCACGCACAAAGGGTTATTTTCGTTTTTCTATAATTATCTCCCTGATTTCAAATAGCACAGTCGAGGAAAGTGGGATAAAATATTGGGTATCCATTTGTAATATGCATTTTGAAAAGCACGTATAAACTTCAATACTGCACTGTCTATATCTTTCTTCTATTTTAACACTGCTTTAAACTCAAGTAAAGTTTCAACGATACTGCGATACTTTGTCAAATCAGATTTGTTGTTATTTTTTGTCAACAAGCATACATTAGCATTACGGATTCCGTAATTCGCCAATGAAGTACAATTTTTATTTACATGTTGTTTACAACTACATATTTACATTATTAAGACATATGAATTCCAGTATTACTTTTGCAGATTCCGTCAATGAACATTATGAACAATTCGAGTTTTTGGCCGTTAAAAAAATTGATTATTTCGGTATTTGAAATACTTTACGCCTGGATTCTCGACATGGATATTTCAATATTTCTGTATGGGTCATTAGTATGGGTATGCTAAATATTCCTTAAAGTAAAGGTATCTTTGGAATTAATTTTGTATTTTTCTCAAACTGTACTTGGCTTCATTCGGACTCCAAATAATACCACCACTTTCCTGTCTACTTCTTATAAGTGCATCATAATCAGCCTATTTCAGTCCACTGCTGGACGTAGGCCTCCCCCATGGCTCGCCACTGAACCCGGTCTTCGGTTCTATGTATCCAGTTGCTGCCGGCTGCCCGTCGCAGATCGTCGCTCCATCTAGCAGGGGGGCGTCCCACCCCACGTTTGCCAGTACGTGGTCTCCACTGTAGAACCTGTTTGCCCCAGCGACCGTCAGTTCTACGACAGATATGGCCAGCCCATTGCCACTTCAGCTTGCTAATCCTATGGGCTATGTCGATGACACGCGTTCTCGCTCGGATGACTTCATTACGAATTTTATCTGGTAGCGAGACACCGAGCATAGCCCGCTACATAGCTCGCTGAGCGACGTTTAGCTGATGGACTAGCCGCACCGTCAGTGTCCACGTTTCAGCGCCGTAGGTTAGTACTAGGGTTCATTCCCGGGAATTCTCGAGCCGAGAATTCCCGGGAAATCAAGCTCGAGAAAAGTCGAGAACTCGAGAAATCATGTACGTTTGTAGAAAATAAACTTGCAGAGTTTTAATTTGTTTATATTCTATTAACATGCCATAAATGGTGCTATGATTGTAATGTAATTATAATTTACATTTACCTTCTACCTGAGTTTAAGATATTAAAGTTTTCTTTTTATAGAAGCTATTTTGTTTACAAGATTTAGGTTGATTTTTTTTCTAAAAAACCAGCCCAAAATTGTGCTGTGATCCTTATGTTATGTAATGTAAGTTAAGATAAAATATTAACGTTTTCTTTCATGTTGTTTTTTTGTTTAGTTTAAGTTCTAAATAACCAACTAAAAATGGTGCTGTCATTATGATTATGAGCCTGAATAATATTTTTTTCAGTTTTTTTTAAATATTCAAATGATTAATGTTTTGGAATAAAATCGATAAAAGTTTTATAATTAATTTGATACTTTTATTGAGAGGAAAACCACAGAATTTTTGACGCAATTGGAACCAAATAATGTGACTAAACGTACGTAAATATAAATTTCTCGACAACCCCAGAGTCCTGAGAAATTATCCTCGAGAATTCTCGAGACCCGAGAAATTGAAAAGTTCGAGAAACCATGACCCTAGTTAGTACGGGTAGGACGCACTGATTGAAGACTTTTGTCTTCAGATTCTGCGGTATGGGCGACGAAAAGACCTGACGAAGCTTCCCAAATGATGCCCAGCCCAACTGAATCCTTCTGGCTACCTCCTTCTCGAAGTTGTTTCGTCCTAACTGCAGACACTGCCCGAGTAGATGTATTCCGAAACAACTTCAAGTGGAGTACCATCAATGCTGATTGGTCCCGGATTGATATGTTCATTGAGCATAACCTTGGTTTTATCCAAGTTCATTCCGAGACCAACCCGCTTGGATGCAGTGTCAAGGCTGTCCAGCATTTATTGAAGATCCTGCAGCGATTCTGCCATGATGACAATATCATCGGCGAATTGCATGTTAATTTAGTAACTGCCCTAGTTGAAATTGAATTCGTGTAACACAAAGCCTACATTCCATAACTTTATTTTACTTAAGATTTGTAATCTTGAAATATGAAGTTAGTGACTAAACGTTATTCTAAGATCCCGAACAGTATTGAGTCACGTTATAACGATACTCCACTCAGTTCGTGCGCATAACAAGGGCTTAATATTTACTCTAGCCAATAACATAACATTGCACTTCGCTATATTCAAGGGTAATCCGTTTTCATTACTCCAACGGACGTGTTTGTTAATATCCTGTCGCAGTTGCACAGTTATGTGTAGCACAGTGTAGAACCATTTTGGCGATGAAAAACAGTCGCACTGATTTTTAAGATGACTGGTATTTTTTATGAAGAATCATCAACTGTCCGCGTTCGAACTCCGTGGAAGTGAGCGGGTACCTATGCCGCCCCTGACTGTCACTCTACACTACATACGCCCATTATTTTTGTACATTTTTTTTTAATTATTTCTACAGAAGTGTTAGTTTGAGTATAAATAGTACACAACTATTATTTTTTATAACTATTCCTCTCGTAGTGTTAATCTCGCTAAAATAAGGGTTAGTGGTATCTCCCTGTGTCAATGTGGGCTAGTCGTACAGGTCACATAAAAATGTATACTGTCGTAAGATGTTAATGTTGTGTTTGTTGTACAGTAAAGTGTTTTCTATTTTATTATATTCTATATCTTCGTTTGCTGTCTCAAATTAAATCTACTCAACATATTTTCCTCCCCCCTAACGCTTGTAGATTCTCAAACCAAAAAAGTTATAAATGATCTCCAACAGCGCGTCGACTCGTTTAGACAGGGTTTTTATTAAAGACTTAATAAAATATATTATAGTACTTTAAGACGAAAATATAATAAGATATGGAAGGTTTCTCCGTTTTTTATTTGTTCGGCAAGCACTGGTACGCATTTTGTGTGCATTACATATTTTATAATTCTGGTAAACGGAAAAGCCCTTTTCTTGTATCCGATTCCTATAAAATGCCTATCGCCCATCGTTTCCAGACAAACAGATCTATACCCCCGTCAATAGCATGCTACTGCATGCATGCACATGCATGACCAGAACATCATTCATATTTAAACGCATCAAACCATTTATTCGTAACCGAAATGTCGTATATTACAAAATATTGCGAAGTTATCCGACGTAATTTCATATCGCGCATGTTGCGCGACCAAAGGATCGTAAAATATTTACAAGCCACGCTTGGTACTTTATAAATATTCGAAAACCGCGGTCTGGATCAGTAAAAGAATCCGGGAGTATGGTTTGCTTAAGCGTTAAGTGATTTTATTTAGAAACGTTATAAATAAGCTGGCCACTATGGTAACAAACGTCCAAGTTAGAATATTGATATGATACTATTTAACCAAAGGTTCGGTTTCAGTCAGTTTTCGCCAAAAACATCTGCGTCAAATCTGTCACAGTTTGTTTACCAAAAATTACTTGGTATGATGATCCTCTAAAAATGTTATAAAAATCGGTTTAGTTGTTTGGCTATAAAACCCTGCTGAAAACCTATTGAATTCAGTGCCAACTTAAATTTATTAATTAGGATATTTAAGACCGATTAAAGATGGTTTTTAGCTTCAAACTTTTCGCTGTATAAGTTTGCTAGTGTTGTTGTTTTTGTCGGTTTACATTTTTTACCACAAATGTGTGTCCATATTTTCGTGCGTATAGTAAAGTGAAAACAAATAAATTCTGGCTAATTACAGACATTCTCCTATTATATATTTCACAAGCGTAAAAAACCTCTTTTGTCATAACACGACTATTTGACATAGTTTAAACGCAACGGAATAATCATTCAATTTCCACTTAAGCTTGAGGAACGTAGTCAGGGATTTTCTAGTGGTGTGACTACCTGTTGTTACCATTGCTAGCATGAGGTTTATATTTGCGCATAACTACATACCTACATCTCGCCTACGAATATAGCTATACATAACACCCATTTAAATGGTTGGGGATTTTCCAGGACACAGACAAACGCCGGACATAGTTTGTTGTTGATACCAGTAACTTTGAAAACCATTTTAATGTGATGGTATTAAGTAAAGCAGGCATTTATTCGGAACTAGCTCCCGCGATGTTACCCGCGGTTAATCGTATCGCGAGTGATGCAGCGGGGCGAAGCTATTCTAAAAAAAGTGTATAGGTAGTGTTTTAATATCGCAATAGAATATACGGTACGTATGTTCTTTATTCGCGCTACACAGAATAATATTTATTTTGTTTAATTTTCTGTGTATAAACCTACTACTTAACTACTAGGAGTAGTTAGTATGTTGACCTATATAAATCTGCATAACAGAAAAAGCTGGTCAACGAAAATAGCTGTTGAGTACAGTGCACACCTTATTATATTCATATTTCCAAAAATGAGAAAGGCTGCACACATATATCTAATAAAATAATTTATATTATATTTCCTATCACTTACTTAACTTTGGATAGATTATTAAGCTCTTTGATATATCCATGGCAGGTTTCTTGTTTATCTGAAACTATTTCACTTCCGTTGGTAGAAAAATAAAGATCTATCCAATTAATTGTATACAAATTTGCCTAAAAATACAACCCACATTATAGTGAGGGTGACAAATGAACGCTATTAGCAGACTGGGAGAAAAGGAACACTTAAAACAAACCTTGTGCCAACCCGTCTTGCGTGGCACAAAAGGCTAATTTCATGAATTTCGGGGGAGGCCTGAATCAGTAGTGGGTCATTTGTTGTCTGAAATTATGAAAATGATGATGAACCTGTTTCCCGACCTGAACTGAGGCAACAACGCCTTCGATAGTTTATGACCCTCCATGACTGATGACCGTAATAAAACAGAATTATCGCATTAATTACAACAAGACCTTTTAACGCCGAACATTCCGAGAGAATGAGAAATTGAAGATATTAATTTTTAAATGAATTGTAGACGTGATAACATTTTATGCTTTTGGTACTCACCTAAACAGAACAATTGAAGTTACTCAATTTGAAGCTATGTTTAAAGTTACTTAATAGTCTATAAAAATATTAACTACGTATCTACATCGTAAAGAGGTCTATGCCTACTCTTGCGTGATACTGGCATTGTAAAGTAAATATAGTTAGGTCCTCAAACTCAACTTTCTGTTACGCACGAGTCGACCCGTACCATTTTAAATAATAACTTGGGTATGAAAAATGTTTCCGCTCGGCTAGTCCTATCAAGACCAAAATCAAGACCAGACTCCACACCACATGCCTCCGTAGAGTGTTCGACTTCTTTGGCCACATAGCGCGCAAGAGCAGCAACAGCATCGAAAAACTGCTGCTGACCGGAAAGGTGGAAGGAAAAAGACCGAGGGCCGTTCCCCCATGCGATGGTCGGACCAAATACGCGCCGAACTCGACACCACTGTATGTGACGCAATTCACGCTGCAGAAGACAGAGCGTCATGGCGTGAAATCGTTAACAGTAAAATACTCCATAGAGGTCACGACCCTCAGCACTGAGGACACACGAAGCAAGGAGGAGTCCCAAAAAAACCTGAATTTTCTCCAATAACTGACTTGCATGAGAGTCGCTCAGGACATGCTAGAACGAGTCAATTTCGACCCAACATTAATGAATCGCAATGTTACTGGTGACGAGCTTCGGAGTGGCGATGGCACTTTCCAACAGAACCGAAACCAAACAACCACCATATTCCCCTTAACCTAAACTCAAATTACCATATCGTGGCACCCGTTTTCACCCGCTAGAAGACATAAAGTAGAAATCGCGGCGAGAACTGAACTCAATTCCAGAAACAGCGTTTACAAAATGTTTCGATGATTGGATTATTCGTTGGCGTAAGTCTATCATTTCGGAAGGAGCATACTTTGACAAAATAAATTTGGATGAATAACAAACATTTTGTGTATTATTTATCTTTTCCCGGTACTTTCTTGACAGAGTAGTATATGAATTAGTTTAGATACAAGACCATTTTGTGTTATGTAGCTGCTAGACTAGCAAAAGTCAACAGTCTATTTCGAGATAAGCTTTGCTGTGGCTGCTTTAAGAATTCAAGCGAAATGTGTACATCCGACCCTTTTTGAAATTGGGTTTGTTGTTGCCTCAATGACAACGTAATAATATCCTGTTTAAATCTGTTTAACCTGGTATTTATGTTTAACCTGGTATTAAAGAATTATAATCATCAAACTCATCAATACAACCCTCCAAGCTCTTAAAGGTGCAAGAATGACTTTGAGCTTTAAAAAGTTTTTCTTGCACTTTTATGAGCTTGGAGGGTTGTATGATTTTGATGATTATAATTCTTTAACTACGTACGTCTTACAGCCGCGAATAACATTTTAATCAACATTCAACCTAGCACTGACCTGCAAATTGCAAAAAAACGTAAGAAAATTTGAATTTCGCGGTCTACCCTGGAACATTCACCTTAAAGATAAAATTAGACGCACACACGGGTACGTTAAAGCGCGTAATCCAGATCATGGCGTGGCAGGATGCAATTTGCATTTTATGGTAGCCTGCGCAGCGGATAAATAACCCGTCGCTTTTTACCGACCCCAATGTTCCAATAAAGGGTAGGTCGTTATCTCCGAATAGAGGCCGAATGATGCTACTGTTTGGATTTATGTGTTACGGACGGACTGGTATAGCCAGTCATTCATATAAACGCAATAGTACTTACGGTTAAAGAACTTTAATAAAGACAATATATAGAAAAACATTAATAATAACTTTCTTATTGACTAATATCGTTGACGTATCTAAGAACAACAGCAGACCTACAATCGTACCCTGAGGTATCCCACATGTAATGCGTTGCAAAGTGCTTTGATTTTCTTTCTTTCTTTCTTTCTTTCTATATATACCTATTTTAATAATTTGATGATGGCGATTTGTTTTATTTTATATAGTAAAAGGCATACCACTCGTCTACCGATAAGGCTCAATATAAACAAGGTAAACCGACTTCAAAAAGTTACACTAACAGAGAAAATAACCAATAAACATCAATTTAAAATCGATGCCTTGGGTAAACCGATATCATAATTAACGTCGAAGTCAAAACATATATTTTGTACTAGCTGAGCCCCGCGATGTTACCCGCGGTTATCGTCGCACGGCGGATACCTACGTTACTCATTATTGTTCATCATCTACCTATCAGTGGATATACCGTCAAAATCGGTCCAGCCGTTCCAGAGATTAGCCGGAACGAACGGAAAGACAGACAAAAATTAAAAAAAAATGTTATTTTGTTATATACATATAGGTACTGTGTATACATACTTACGCATTTAGTAAAAAGTGGTTATTTTATTATTACAAACAGACACTCCAATTTTATTTATTTGTATAGATAGGATACAATGGAAACTTACAAATTGTCAACATATTGATAAAATTAATTATATAATGCGAATTAGGACGTGATTGGAACGTGACCATTGCTGAGAAGAACTGGCTAGAAACTGAGATGGTTTGTCGATTTTTTAATAATTTACGGTCCTATTGATTTATCACATAGTTACTGACACTGAACAACTGAGTTGAACACAGACAACTGGGTTGTTAACATAATCGGCAAAGTTTCGTCTTCATGGTCTTAAAAAAGCATTACGAGGTAATTATCTGAATTGCATGGTAAGCTACTTAAAGAACCGTATTGACCCTTAAAACAACTACTTACTCAAAATTAAAATTCATATAATTAAGTTGACTTATTTGAGCCCTTTGACAAGTGAAAAAAGAAAAACTTTCTGTAGAGACGAGTACAATGCACAGCAGGATTATGCTTGTTTCAGGTATTTACATTAAGGTATACCACAGGCTTTTTCAGTCATTAACCGTCGGTGTCAATTTCAGTTGGCAATGACTTCAAATGGTTGTTTATTTATTGGAATTTAATATTATTGAAGTCGATTGACATTTTAACGTCAACTAGTAAATCGCTTATAAAATACCCTAATTACCCATCCGAAATATGTGTATTGTTCACTAGTTTCAAATGTTATAAAAAAATTACTAAACCGATTGCTATAAATTGTCTACGGGACAAATTTGAAAGCAATACCAATCGAATAAATGAATTATCCAAATCGGTTTGTAAGTGACGGAGTTATGCGGTTACATACATACAAAACCACACAACCGATTTATGAACGTCCTCCTTTTTTGAAGTCAGTTAAAAAAGACCGCATGACTTCAGCTGAATAGAGCACTTCCAGATTGTTTAAATTGAATTGTTTTTTATAGAACCAGCCTTGTGTATTGAAGCTGCAATATATTATTGTGGAAATGCTATTGAACCGTAATAAAAACTTATAGAATAGACCTTATTCATTGATAAATACAAATGACAAAATACATTTTAACTATTTAGGTACATTCGCAAATGTCTTCCGTCAGTAGAATGTACTTAGTGTCCAAAGCAAAGCAGTCGAACGTATAATTAATTGCATTCTTGATGTTACTGAGAAACGGGCCAAGGGTAGCACGGCTGCAATATTGAAATAGAGCAATGTTTTTCGCTAAAGGCGGAGAAAATAAGGAACCCTATGTCATAAGATCTTAAGTACGTCGCACAGAGTTCACTCACATAAAGTTTTGTCAAAGGCCATTTTGTATTTACGCTAAATAGAATTTAGGAGCTGAAATTGAACCGATGTCAAGTTTGTGTTTTACCATTTTGCTAAAACGACGCGTACAAATACTTGAGTCTTCCAGCCAGGGTGACAGGCCCTTCTGTTCTAAGAGGTTTTTCGTATGCGCGTATCTGTCATATTTGGGTGGATATAACATTTGTCAAAAAGGTCTAGCAGAAGATATGGCACACATAAATACTGCATACGAAAAGCGAATACGAGTGGCTATGTGAAGTGTCAACATCAAATGTGTAAAAATAACCTTAACACAGTATTTTTCCGTATTTAACTATCAGCAGTACGGTAGCCCAGTGTCCTTAACTTACGCTCGGTGCGGGGCTAATTTAACTACGTTCCCGTAAATGTAGAAAAGAGACAGTCGTGTGTTTAAATTGTTGCTTTTAATGTAATGACACTAGTGTATACGGTTTTCATACCCCAGCTGAAAGTTGGTATTTTTTTATTAATTTGGGTAGCATTATCCAATAAAAGTTAAAAAAATATGTCACATCTGGTTGAAGAAATATTTATTTACATAACGGGAATACATAATTTTGGTATTAATACAAAATAAAATGTAAAATGACAAATTTTTACCTTCTTTTATAGTCATTTGAATCAGTTTTCTCTTTTAAAGGACAAACACTAATCTCCTAACATGTTTTTATCCCAAAATCCATCGAAAAATAAACTGCAAATAACTAATGCCGTAAATAACTAATTTAAAATATACCTGTATCTTTTCTGTGATGTAGCCTATCTATTTCATGAATAAAAACGCTGATGTGGTGAGATTTCACGTCTGTATGAACGCAAACAAGGTCGTAACGCAAACAGAATGTAGGTATACCTAGCTAGTATTAGCCGGGTATCGCACTAACTGAAATTTCTGTTTGTTTTGTTTTGTTTTCCGTAAGTAATCGTTTGCATGGACACGTGTTGATAGTCAGGTCTAGTAATCATGTGGACAATAGCGCTGTGTTTGTCTAATTAATCTAGGAGGTGATTTGGTTGAAGTTCCGGCAATAGTTCACCGTATCGTATCGATCGATCGTAGAGATTACAAATTCAAAGCATTTATTTTGTTTAGGTCACGATGGACCCTTACAAACAGTCAACATATTATTCATAGCACATTATACAATAAATCATTCAATACAGATGCACAGTGCAGCGGCTCCCACCCTTATTCTAGAAGCGTGAAATATGTATATACACTTGTTATAGTTCAACAAGTAATGGTCATTCGAGCCTTGTTATTTATCCGAGTTTCTTATTGATGAGGACTAAGGGCTCTTAAAGCGCAAACTGATTCAGTAGCTTTTCCCCGCAAAACAGCTTTTCACCACTGAACGAAGTCCTTTTCAGATGACTCAAATTTTCTGGAATCTCGATCTCCTTGTTGCCAGACCATCGACCTAATAAAATCTAGCACAAACAATGGCTCGATTGGCTGCCAAGAAGTTGGGTTTAGTTTATAGCAATAGTGAGATAGTATTTTACACCAGGACAACTGCTCAAGTTATAGCAGGCAAATGTCCTATCCTGTACGGACTGCTTTCATCTTTGGAAAGGCTCTGCGAACTGCCAACTTGAAGCATGAGAGTGAATTTAGAGGCGGGCAAAAAGGGATGTCGGCAACGGTGCACGTACCGATTCAAAGCTTCGTTGATTCTCGAGCATCGTCACAAAGTTCCTAGCCTATCGGTTTTTTATCGGATACAATTCGGCGAGTCCGCGATGGATTTACACAATATAATTTACACCGATGCCTCACTGCTACATCCTAGATATTCCACCTTCGCGGACGAAGCGTTTCGTTTCCACGTTCTTCCTGCTCACGCATAAGGAGAATTCCACTTTTCCTGCGATATATTAGTCTTTATGTCGAGAGTGAACATATGTATTACATTTCATTTCACATCATTCTTTACGCGTGCTACATTGTCGACTGCTTCTTCACTTTATAACAGGTGATTTAGTAGTCAATCGCTTACCTACTGCTACTCAGACCATAACGTAATCCAGTAACTTGATTAAAAGTTACAGTTTTTCATGTATGCATAAAAGGATTTTGACGTGCGCATATTAATGTCGAATTTTGACAACCATGTTACCTCTTCGAATTAGTTACCTAAATAACTTAGGTAACAAGACATCGTTGTCGGAATTCGTTTAGAATGTTTAAAAAGAACTTATTGTAAAGAAATGTTAATATCAGGCTTTAGTCTATTGGGGAAATTACCGTTGAAAGTAATGAAATGGACCTAAAAATTTACAAACACGGTATTGAGTGCTGGAGTGCTTTTTTAAAATGTATGGTTCCTATTTTATGGACCCAGACCTATTCTAGGCATTCCTAGTGCAAATATTAGATCCACGCTTGCTGTGCAGTAATTCCAAAATTACGTCACTAAGGTTGCTATGCTGTGGTCATGGCCGTCAATTGTTTCTGCTTCAATCAACGTCTTCTGTCAATGTTCAAATTTGCCTGCATTGTTGGTCTAGGGGTTGGATGTGCCTTTAGTTTCGTTAGATTCCCAGGTCGAGCAAGTGTGTTTGCGTAAACCAGTCGCTGGTTCTGAGTCTGGGTGTCATTTGTGTTCGTGAATTACATATTTGTAAACAGCTCTGTAATCTATGTTATAGGTAGTGTAGGGGTTTTTCTTTAAAAAATAATCATCGTGTCGCCACCATTCCAACCCGAGGGTATCGTAAGAGCCGACTAAAAGAAAGACAAGATCTAAAACCTAGTCCCCAAAGAAGGAAAACCTGAGACGAAACGAAACGCTCTGCCAAAACCTCAGCGTGACGCTATGACGTGACGTAAGCTAATTGCCCTCCACGTAATAGAAGGAGGTCCGAATTAGCCGTGGGTCTTTTAGGAGCTGAGATGATGATGATTCTCCGATATTTAATCCGGAACGCTCTTACACTTCTGGACAATCTAGCTCATAATATTCCGGCTTAATCTGGAAAAAGTCAAAGTCTGGATGAATTATTTTATATTTAATTTCTCAACAATTTATATAAGTATTTTTTAAGTATTTTATGTCAATATTCAAGCTAAAGTATATTTTATCTACGTATTCAAGGTATGTATAGCATTCCGTGTACACTGCAATGCAACTACCCATATCTGTGTCCTGTTCCACTTAAGTTCACCTGGCTGTCTGGAAGAAGTAGCTTTTAAAAATATTGATTACTAGCTGACATTATATATATTTAAAACAAAAAGAAAGTTGGACATAGGATACCTGAGATTTTTATCCCGTCCGTATAAAACCTACTTTAACAAAACGCAACTGACAGCGAAACGTTATGTTGTTTATAGTTTAATACGGTCGAAAATTTGACAATTAGAAATTTTGAATTCGACTTGTTTATATTGTTGTAATTCACATAATATCTTTATAACTTGTAGCCTATGTGTTATTCTGATGTATGAGCTATATTATTGTAAAGTTTCATTAAAATCCATTCAGTAGTTTTTACGTGAAAGAGTAACAAACATCCAACCATCCATCCATCCATCCATCCATACTTACAAACTTTCACGTTTATAATATTAGTAAGATAAGATTTTCCCGGTAGCTATTCAATCGAATATTTAATACAGTTATGAAATATCCCTAGACTCTAACATAATATGAGTATTAAGCTAATTTGGACGTAAAGTAGTTATTTGTCTAATTTTACTTGTTTAAGATATTTTTTTATATAAAATACTTCATCGGGGCCGCTGCCCTTGAGGACGTTTTCCAGGAGGTTGGCGACATTGTGCGCCATACTTTGTTTTTCTGTGTATATTGGTGAGTTAGTCTATGGTGAAAGCCGCCCGAACTGATCGGATTCCGGTGACCTTCTGCAAGATAATTTCAATCTGTTTAAACTTTACAGTGTAGAAATATTTTCAGTATCAGTATTTTGTATATACTTACATATTCTATGCCTTTTAGTATAATACAAGAACATCGTAACCTTAACAAATACTTCAATATTACTTAGATGCTTTTAGAATTCAATTTCTGAAGTTGCCAAAGACTTTACTTTGATCTTATTGGAACAGTTTCAAATAATAGATATACTAAGGCTCTTAACCATGCATAATAAACAGTCTTAAATGATCATTTTCGAGAATTTAATAAAGCAGTTAATAATAGTAGTAGTAGTATGTATTTTTTTTTTGGTGTCTCGGGAATTGGTTAATGCATACCGTTGTCAATTACAAATGGAGTCAGTTGGTTATGTATGTACTTGACTACCCACTAAAACCCAACCTAGGGGAACACTGAGGACAGAGGAGTCCCCGGAGCCCGAACCCGCTACACCGTGCGCCGATCTTCGTCTGTCCACGTGGGCCAGCCTGATGGCTTCATCGGATCTTGAGGGCACACATGCCCCCTCACTACGGCAAGGTAGCAGCACAGTCGAGGGGAACAACAGTGCCAAACTTTTATTTATTTTGGACGTCGGATTTCCTTTTATATGTGGGACTCCGTGGCAATTAGCCACGGAAACAGGGCCACGGGTTTTACTCCCCAATGGGGAGCATGCTCCGCGACCCTGATGAGTCCTGGTCCGCCGATCAGCGGGCCCCACGCTTTGATGGGGGAATTCTGCATGCTCCTCACGTCATCGAGAGGCACATACGGGATATTGCACGTGCCTCCGTGCGTGTCAGGCGCCGGATGATGTGGCGCCCGATCTACTCGGCGCTCAGTTGTGGCGACAACCCCTACACTGCCTGCGGCGGCAGCCCTGGCTTCAACGCCTAGCCCCCTCTCCGCGTCTAGTGGCAGCAGCCCTGGCCGCCCCTCCACACCACGACTACGTGTGTCGCTCTTCGTCTGGCCTCTCGCTGAGGGCCCGCCAGGCATGGGTGACCCTGAGCTTGTATGGCCCCAAGGGATCTTATAGACATGCAAGCTCTCTCATCTCAACAAGGTGACAGAACGAGATGTTACCTATAGGAAATGCTTTGGCGGCTGTTGTACCATATTGTGTACCATAAGATATAAGTCGAAATCTTTAGAAACTATCAAATCTTGTGCTATGCAGATAGAGTGAAAATGGTGATGGGAAGACTGTAATAGTTTCTGTACCAAATCAATTACTAAAGCTGAAATTTCTAAATACAAACTTTAAGGGCCTCCGTGCATTACGCTGCTGCGCTAATGCGCGGGGGCTCTTATACTTTCTGATTGTATTTCAATGTTCCTTGCAACCCTTCCCATCAAGATTTGTTGACTTGATTAACGTGAGGAGGTAGTACGCGTCGTAGGTACGCCGTATGTGTTCTACATACGGCCTACCTACGTCGCCTTGGCTGGTTAAGAAAATAAGGTCTCATAGAATCTTGTTTCCACTTATATATATAGTTACACTTGCAATTAGCTTACGTCACGTCATAGCGTCACGCTGAGGTTTTGGCAAAGCGTTTCGTTTCGTCTCAAGTTTTCCTTCTTTGGGGGCTAGGTTTTCGATCTTGTCTTTTAACAGATAATAATTTAACTGACGAAGTAAATAAAATTACTTATATGCACACCTGCCACGTCAGGACAAGTGAACTTATTTTAAAAATACTTTTGTTGCGAACCCTTTCTAAATGATTGTTGCAGCAGATTCGATCAAATGTATGTTTCAAATGAGAACTCCAATGTGGCTTGACTACAAGTAGTATAAGTAAGGAAAGGAGTTGAACAAATTATAGCAGTTAAAGGGTTTTTGAACCATGACCACACTATTAGTGATTAAATCTGCAGTCTGTGGAACCCCAATTTAGTACGGAGCCGTTCATTAAAGACAATTCGCAATATTAACTTGTGTGCCCATCAGCGGAATGAGCTTTCCGAATTAGCTTTTTCCGTAATTACACGGTAACACTTTGTGAGTCTGTTTACTCGCATATTGAATCTTGTCAAGCACTTACACCTTATACTTTCTTAGCTGGTAACAATTATCTCACTACTGTCGTAAAATAACTCTGCAACTGGTCCGTGCATATACCTAAAACCTTTTGATAGTTAGGTATTTTTACAGAGTGTGCTTTGGAAGGGGTTTAACAACAACTAAACTGCATTTACATATTTCTTGAACTCACCCAAACCAATCTCCAAACTTGAAATCGTACCAGTGAAAAATTCCAAAAATATACATTAATTAACATAGAGGCGACTAAAGAATCGCAAGAGACACATCACCTAGCCGCGCTAGAAGGAAGGCTTGATACGAAACCCTGTGCCAACCCGTCTGGCCAGCGTGACACAGCAAAATAATAGACGAGGCCCGACTCAGCAGTGAGTGAATCATGTATGGGATGAGTAATAATAGTAGTATATAATTCCACAAGTCGATACAGTATATGTTAAAGATAAATGCACTTTTCCTCCATAGACGAGGCGTTCTGTCGAAAAGTAAAGAAAACTTTGCTTGCGGAATACCGGCAACCGTATAGCAATTTTGAAATTCGAACGAGCATTTTTGTCCAATTTGCTAAATACTTAATAGATTGAGATACCAAACGTGATGTTTTTATTAAATTTACGAATTTATTTAATTACTAGTGACCCGGCCCGGCTTCGCCCGGGTATATTATGCATATAATATACTTAAAAACCTTCCTCTTGAAACACTCTGTCTATTAAAAAAAACCGCATCAAAACCCGTTGCGTAGTTTTAAAGATTTAAGCATACATAGGGACGGACAGCGACAGCGACTTTGTTTTATAATATGTAGTGATTAACCGACTTCAAAAGGATTTTTGAATGTTCGTTGCCGCTTATATCCGTCATAATAATAAGTAAACCCATACGAAAACATATTTTGTACCCGATTGGTATTGATAGAGTGTGTGAGATCGAGAGTGGCCCATAGAAATCGCCGTCTGCACCGGTAGCTTGGTATTAAACTTCAAAAAAGTTAATATTAGTTACTTATAGTTTTTTATAAAAGTAAAATTTGTGTGTATTTGAATTTGCCAGTTCGGATTGCAAAATTTGGCTTATACAGCCGAATTTTGTAGTGACTCAGCTTAATTTTACTGACATGTAGGGCAGACGTGCTTTTAGTAAAAGTCGAAACTATTTTCACAAGCTCGATTTTTTCCTAGTGACGAATGATCGTCATTTCAACGGAATTTCGGCCAAATGCCGAAATTCGGCTCATCCCTAATAAGGATGGTTTGGACATTGCAATATTTTTATGGTAGGTATTATGAGTTCAAAAGAAGTGATAACTTTCCTAGTAGAAACATCCGTAAAATGACACCTTTATATATTCAATTAACCTACTCTTCTTATTGTAGCTGATATAATTAAATATTCAATAATTCTAAGAAAAATTGCTAAAACAACGCCAATTGTGGTTTAGTTAAAAACAGAATATAATTATTCACAATTCAGACTAAAATAATCGGAAAGTGTTTAATAATCCCAATTTTTGGGGGCGCGCACTAAATAGAGGGAGTTCCAGATAAATTCAGTAGTATGCAATATATTTGGGTCTTAGGAGTTATAAAATCCCTAAGCAACCTTCATACGAAAAATACAAACACTCTTATGAATGTCATTTGATATCTAATCCAACGTAGCGTAATCATTTTGGCCGACATTCTAAGACTAGCCACTTTTTACGAGGTAACAAAATTTACTGCTTACAATAAAATTAATAGAAACATTGATGAGCGCCTTGGTACTCGTATTGAAGCGAAATGATCGCTCAACCATGCTACATCGTTTTTGTGACTTGCAGGCTTGAATACGGCACATGAGGCATAACTAGTCGACAAAAAACCGTTTCTCATCTAACCTAAAACCGGTTAGCATACTTCACGATTATAAGTAAGTATGCTATCATAATAAGAGTAATCATCAGTTTTGCTTATTTTGATAACTACGCATGCTTATTAATGCGTTTTATGTTCTGCCGTTTCCATATTTCCCGGCAACTTTGAATTTGGAACTGTTCTATATTCGAATGTGTTTAAATTCTGAATCTCAAAACAGTTGAAAGTATTAGGATTAATGCTATTATTTAGTCACAGCGTCGATTGGAATCTGTCCGATTACGTACGACAATGAATCTTTAAAAGGAAAATGTTCGTGCAATAATATTCTACAACTTTAGAAGAGGCCTGACACGGCTTCAGTGTTTTGAATAGCTAACATCTGTGATGAAGCCCCATGTCTGCGGACTATCGAACGCTGGTATTTAGAATTCCAGCGTGGACATATTAGTGTTAGTGACAAATCTCGCGAAGGACGCCCATAATCTTTTCCGACAATCACAAGGCGGCCCGCGTCAGAATATGGTGTAAGAAAACGCAAAGGTTCAACCGAGGAGAGTCAAATCACGCCTACGACATCATCAGCGTTGTTCGTTCTCGAAACACTTCAAAGAAGATGGTGGCCACGATCGTTGGAAAAACCGACCATGTTGCGACTATTGCACTTGAAGATCCACAGTTTGTTTACCACAAGTCATCGCCGAATTTCGAAAATCTAACAAATATATATATATCACTACATAGTATAAAACAAAGTCGCATTCTTCTGTCCGTCCCTATGTAGTTATGCATAAATCTTTAAAACTACGCAACGGATTTTGAAGCGGTTTTTTTTAATAGATAGAGTGATTCAAGGGGAAGGTTTATATGTATAACCCACCCCCGCTTTGCACGGGCGAAGCCGGGGCGGGCCACTAGTATATAATATAATAAATCTCAAAGCGACGCATCATCCTGCACCACGACAACGCAAGCTCAGACAGCGCTCGTCAAACGATTGAGTATTTGATAGAAATTCATGACCATCCTCCATACAGTCCTGACCTAAGCCCTAACGATTTCTTTATATTTCCTAAAATTAAGAAAAGACTTCGTTGTCAATGTTTCCAGTCCGGTGAAGAAGCAGTCGACGCTTTCAAATCAGCCATTTTGAACACCCCCACTTTAGGGTGAAATAAATGTTATAATAACTGGTTTGATCGAATAGAAAAGTGTATTAAGCTACGTGGTGAATAATTTAAAAAACAATAAAAAGTACAATAAGGTTCTAGTTGTGTTTTTCCTTCAAACGACAAAACTTAAAAGGCATGCCTCGTACTAGCTTAATGCAGTCAATGTAAAAATAAAAACAACTCAGTTATATTTAGATATGTTTATGCCCTACGCAGTAATGTTGACGGATTTAGTACCGGTACGCACCCATACCATCCCGAGGGTGTCGTAAGAGGGGACTAAGGGAACGCAAGAGGCAAATCACGTAGCCGCAAGAGAAGGATAACTTGATACAAACCCTGTGCCAACACGTCTTGCCAACGTGGCACTGTAGGCTAATTTCCCTCCATGAATTTGGTGGAAGTCCTACTCAGTAGTGGGTCATTCATGGACTGAAACGATAAGCAATAAAGTGCATCTACTATTGCTAATATCTACTGACTGCCTCGTTGGTCTAGTGTTTAGATGTGCCGCCTTTGGATCAACGGGTCCCGGGTTCGATTCCGGGGTCGGGCGAGTGTCTTTGTCTAAACCAGAGGCACTGGCTCGGAGTCTGGGTGTCATTTCTATCTATAATATGTATGTATTTACAAAAAAAAATGTATATAAGTAGTTTATCATCCATCTCGTTACCATAACACAAGCATTAAGTTGCTTAGCTTGGGACGAGATGGCGTTGTGTGAAATGTCCAAGGATATTTATTTATTATTATTATTATTTATTAATATTACTTAGCCCACAATAATTTACATGGAGCGTAATGATCCTGCTCTGCCACACTGGCCAGACGGGTCAGTACAGCGTTTCCTATTAACTTCCTTCTCTTGCGGCACCCTCCAGATGGAAAGCAATGCTGGAACTTTGTTTTCTAAATCTGTCACCACACGGGTACTAGATACTAGTATTATATACCTACCAGTACCTAATACAACAAAAATGAACTTAAATTTACTTGTAAGTCGTATACGGCTTGCAAGTCAATTTAAGTCCGCGGGTCATCGTTATATCTTCCCACTTCCAAGCAACCGTTGGAGCACACTGACCTTAACCTGGCGTTGTTTTATGCATGTTTGGATAAAAGATTTGGTGTCTATTTTCGCGTCTTCGGATCGCAATTATCAGTTGTTCATTAATTGCCTGTTATATAATCATATCGTTGGAACCATGTTGTAAACTTGTTAATATTAACGTGTCTCAATTGCAATTGTAAGTCACGCCGTACATACTTTTATAATAATGAAATAGTTATTTGTTATACAAGAGTGCAAAGTTGCTTTTTAACCGCGTGTTTAATTTTGATGACCGAGCAAGCGAAGGATTCTAAAATTGAATCACGAGCGCAGCGAGTGATTCAAAATTAGAATCCTGAACGTTAGCGAGGGAATCAAAAGAGCACGAGGTGAAAAATCTTTGCACTCGAGTGCAACACGTAACTTTTCATTCCACCTCAGCGAGGAAATGACTAAATGCAAAAAAAAAAAACTTTTACAATCACAAGATAGGTACACTTTTATTTCAGTTTAGGTATTAATTACTACATTATGACAGGTAAGTATTACAGAATAATCTTTACTTTATTCTCTAGCGAATAAAAACGGCTTTTGCACTCAGATATCGAAGAGCAAAAATACTCTTTCCGAGATGGGGGGATGAAAATGAAATTTAAGTCTTCTTTTATTACAATAGTGAGTATTTTTAACGAAACCCTTGCACTAGATATAACCTGTATCACGGAGGCAGTTCATCGTTTCCCCGTTTCAGCCCATATACGACCCACTTCTGATTCGGGCCTCCTCCAAATTCATGGAGGGAAATTAACCTACTGTGTTACGCAGGCAAGACGGGTTGGCACAGGGTTTGTATCAAGTTTTCCTTCTTCTGCGGCTAGTTAAAGGTACTGCCTCTTGCGTTCTTTTAGTCGCCTATTACGACACCCTCAGGATGGTGTGGGTTGGTGACATTGTGTATTCTAAATCAGTCACCACACTGACTATTGACAAACAAGGGGGCAGTTTACATGTACAGTTTACATGTAATTCATGAATACAAATGACACCCAGACTCTGAGCAAGTGCCTCTAGTTTACACCAGGGGCGTAGCTACCGCCGTATAAGCCGTATCAATTATACGGGGCCCCCGGGCCACGGGGGCCCCCCGTGCGTAGGCAAAAATTAATAAAAATTTCCCAAATTTGTTACTATTACAGAGGCAGAAACTTTAGAAAAACTAAAGTCATCATTTATTCAATCAGTTTGCCGAAAAAAGGCAAGGAGAGTATATATGTACTTAATATAAATTGTTTGAAAAAATTTTGGAAGATTTTTTTCTTTTGTGAGACATGTTTACCCTTCATAAGGCACGCTACGCCCCTGGTTTACACAAAGACTTTTGCCAGTCCTAGGAATCGAACCAGGGACTCATGATCCAAAGGTAGACCAACAAGGCAATAAAAATGAGATAAATTTTGTAAACACGCATGACGCACATTTTTTATTTATTTTTTAGTGTGTTTGACGATTAGGTGAGGTTGTAATATCACCGAAGCTACATTTGAATTAAAAGATAGCAAGTAATAAAGCTGTATTTATATGAAGTGATCCAAATCGAATTACACCTGTAAATTAATGTAGTCAGCTCTCTCGTAGTAAGTTGCTATGAATCAAATAGGTAAATCAGAAGTAATCGTTTTCCAATAGTCCTCCACGATGTAGCGCTGGTCTAGATAACTTGGTGAAGCGAATGTAATGTGATCTGCATCGGTGAGTTGATATTACATCGACAGTATAATGATGTAGAATGACAGTATATGTATATTACTTTGTGGACGGAATAAGGAATAGGCATCAAATAAAAAACTAGAATAAAGTATGTTGTGTAAGAGTAGGCCAAATAATATCAATAGAAATTATCTCTTGAAATTAAAGAAAATATATAGAGACACCCAAAGTTTGTCATATATTTCGATTTAATACCAAATTACTGAACTGATTTTAACCATGTCGAATGTACTACTGTAGACAAATGTAAGAATTTACACAAAAAGAAACTACATACATACATCGCTCTCCAAGACAATAAGACAACCCACCAAAAAGCTCCCGCCACGGAGCCCGTGCTACGAAATCTCTTTCGATGCCACACCATCATTTTAAAGCATAGCAATTTATGTAGTATTTCTATATCGATATGATGTTTGAATTTCCATTAATAAAAAAATTAATCCCTTTCCATGCGGTCCAGGTCTGCGTAAATATCCAATTAATGGATCGGCATTTGTGCAGATCCTTGGGGGAGGCCTTTGTCCTGCAGTGGACGTCTTTTGGCTGAAATGAAGATGATGATGAATGCAATTTTTTAGACTGTTGGTTAAACTGATAGATAATGGCCATGTTGGTGTAGGAGTTGGATGTGCCGCCTTTCTGCTAGTCTCTTTGTGTAAACCAGAGGCCTTTTTCTGAGTAATTTGTGTTCATCAATTTCATGTTTGTAAATTGCCCTGCGATAATGGTTATAACTAGAGCAAGGATATGGTAATTCTAAAAAAAAAGAAGCAATAATTACAGTAATTATTATAATTATACTATCTGACCCGGCAAACTTCGTATCGCCTCAGAATCAATAAATAAAAAATCTGAATGATAATTCCAGAATGTTGCAACTTTATTCAATTATGTGCAAACCTTAACTGGAACAAAAATAATGCGTATTAAAAAAATATGTTTTCATATAGTTTTCATATTTTTTTCTTTTAAACCTTTGAAAACCTAAACTTCCACGAATATTTCAATACCCAAATTAGCCAATTCGATTCAGCCTTTCTCGAGTTTTAGCGAGACTAACGAACAGCAATTAATTTTTTTATCTATATGAAGTTTAAAGATAGATTGACATTTGTGTCATTCAATATTTACAATATTATGCCAGTCACCCTGTAAATGCTAGTCAATAATAGTAAGCAGTCGTAAAATAGCCAATACATTTTGGAGTATGATATAAATATTTATTATTTACGGCACATATTAGATCTTCATATTATTTGATCTAAACAGGTGTACTTTGTTTATTGAAAGAAATACCCTGTAACATAAGCTATAGCCATTCAAAGTGTCGGCTGATCAATATGGAAGCAGATCTGATAATATATGATAAATGAAAATCTTATTTCACTAATTTTGTTTTACACTCTGTCTACATATTATTGTAACTTTGTCTGTATAAAAAATTTCGTGTCATTGTCATGTCATTGTATACATATTTATTTATGTTTCCGACGCTGCGAATATATTTATTTGCATTTAGATGTGTACAATTTTGAGGCTATTTATAGGTTTACATGTATTTGGCCAAGATACATATCTTTGACTTTGACTGTACATCCTGTATAAATCAGTTACATAATCATCATCATCATCATCATCATCATCATCATTTCAGCCAAAAGACGTCCACTGCTGGACATAGGCCTCCCCCAAGGATTTCCACAAAGGCCGGTCCTGGGCCGCCCGCATCCACTGCTTTCCGGCGATCTTAACCAGGTCGTCGTTCCACCGTGTGGGAGGCCTACCAGTTACACAATGAACCAGTAAAATACCAGACATTTTTGTTTTCAGAATTATTATCCATGCAGCTCTCAACGAATGAGGATTCGCGGCAGTCCGCCATCAAAGAACTAGTAGTCACTGAGGCCGATTACATCAAACACCTACTATGTATTGTCGAGGTATGTTTCTTTTGGTAATATTTTTACTACTTTACTAGTCGCTTCAATAAAGGACCCGCTCAATAGAATTTAAAATTAAAGTTTCGTATGTTCGTCTGTCCACATAAAAACCATTAGCTATTTTGGTTTTGTTGCTACTTTTAATGCTCCCGACAAAAATGTTTTTTTTGATGTGTCGTCTATGGCATCGCTACGTGTAAACGAATGACTTTTTTAATTAGAACAGCGTGTTTAGTGGTGGTTCTTATAGTAGTTTTATAAAACTCGGGTAAGCCATTTCAAGGTTATCAGCTCTTTTCACGTGGTCAATTGTATAATTTAAGTGCACCGGGACAATAAAACATAATATGTATATAAGCTTTATAATGTCTTTCATCCCCTTAATTAGTACAAGTGGAGTGTACATTAAAAATCATTTTTATTTACATTTTTATTTTCCATTCTTTTATCTTAGTGGATTTCAAAAATTTTTTGTGATATAGTAGTTTGACAGTTACTAACAATTAGAAGTATTATTTATTAAATTGGAAGATTATCGATACACTTCAAGCGTCTAAATCCTTAGTTCCCAAAATTGTTCGATAGTGAATAACTAAAATAATGGCTGGACTTCACGTATCAGTATATACCCATAGGCAGGTAATATTTTAAAAAGCCCAGCGACTGGTTCCTAATGTAAAGGTCGTATCTAAACACTTTTTTTATTGACCGACTTCACTTTTTTTTATGTCTACTCACAGCACAAATAATTAACCAATCAATTCTCACTTTGTTCCGAAAACTATTAATCCGTTGTTGGAACTCACCTTTTTGGTCTAATCTTCACCTTTTTGGTCTAATCTTCACCTTTTTGGTGCAGGGGTTCTATCGGAACCAGCTACATTTTGAAATTGGTCTATGAGAAGAAAAGTCTAACCTGTTTAAATATAATACATTGATTTGCTTTTCTTTTAAGAAGTTATCCATTATGACAGCTATGCTTAAATTAGTGTCTGTAGGAATAAACACATACGTCATTGTCATACCTGCTCGCGCCCTTCACGGGTTATAGGTACGTAAGAGGGGTGCGCGCCCAACCAACCTCGAGGTCAAATTAAGGGGAAATCGAAGGATTTATAGAATCGTGATTGACTACGTAATCTTAAGTAAATTAATACGGAAAGTTTTGAATCTTTAACCGTTTCCTATTTGGATTTGTAGAAATTCCTATAAAGTTCAACTAAATTACATTTAATAAAAACACAATACATCTCGCGTAATAGAGAATTAATCATTTATCGTCCGTTAGCGTTCTTGCCGCTTCAAGTAAAACGACGTCTTACGTAAGGGCCCTCTTTGTTGTCAAGATTTCTTAATATCAAATATCTAATGAAATGTGTAGTTTTCGGCAATTAATATTATTATTCATCAACATCATTTAAGCCACTGCTGCACATATACCTCCCCCAAGGATCTCCACAAAGGCCCGTCCTGGGCCGCCCGCATTCATCATTTTCCGGCGACCTTAATTATGTCGTCGGTCCAGCGTGTGGGAGGCTTACCAGCACTGCGCCTTCCGGAACGCGGTCGCCACTCGAGGACTTTTCTGCGCCATCGGGCGTCGGTCCTCCGAGCTATGTGCCCTGCCCACTGCTACTTAAGTTTGGCAATCCTGTGGGCTATGTCGGTGAACCTGGTTTGCCTGCGTATCTCCTCATTTCGATGTCGCAGGGAAACTCCGAGCATAGCTCTCTCTATTGCCCTTTGAGCCTTCTGATGGAGCCAATAGTGAGCGGCCACGTCTCTGTTCCATATGTCATCACTGGCAGCACACATTGGTCGAAGACTTTTGTCTTCTGACACTGTGGTATTGTGGACGAGGAGATCTTTCGCAGCTTCCCGAACGCTGGGGTGGGCGAGTTGGATCCGACGATTGACCTCTCTAACAAAGTTGGACTTACCTAACTGGACAATGTGGCCCAGGTCGTTATATTGGTCAAAAAATTCGAGGATAGAGCATCTTTTGTCGATAGGAGTGGCTTGAACATGGGTAGTAGACGTCATGATCTTTAGTCTTCTCCATGTTCATCTGAAGGCCAACTCGTTCGGAGGCATGGCATAGGCCATCGAGCATCGTAGTGAGACCAGTGAGAGGTGTCGTCAGAAAATCGAAATATAATTATTAATAATATATTAATATTAAGTTACATCTCTATGCCTTTAGTTAAATAATTAAGTAAATAACCAAGAAACAAAGTGTTCGGATAGGGGCTAACGGTAAGGCGTCGCTGTCACGTGTTACGCTGACGACACTCTGGTCACGGCACGTGGCAGTGACTTTCGGGACGCGGCATTACGGGCCACAGCAGGTGTGGCCCATGTAGTAAGCAGAATTAGGTTACTAGGGCTGAAAGTTGCTTTGAATAAGTCGGAGGCAATGTATTTTCACGGGCCGAGGAGAAGACCACCGGCAAACTCAAACATCGTCGTGAGTGGTGTGGAGATAGGCGTGAAGTCGACAATAAAGTACCTAGGTGTCATTCTCGACTCACGCCTGTCTTTTAGAGACCATTTCCTGAAACTTAAGCCAAAATTAATGGCGACGGCGGGCGCTCTGAGCAGCCTACTCAACAATATAGGGGGGCCGAACGTGGCTTGCAGACGGCTGTACGCCACGGTCCTACGATCAATGGCCCTGTACGGAGCGCCCGTCTGGGCTGGAAGGCTGAACGTCCGAACAAAGGCGTTACTGAAACAGCCACAAAGAATAATGGCGAAAAGAATGGTGCGTGGCTACCGCAGTGTCTCCTTTGAGGCGGCGTGCGCTCTGGCCGGCATCCCTCCATGGGAGTTGGATGCCCGGGTTCTCGCTGCGGTCTATGCCCGTGTTACCGAGGTCCGCGCGAGGGGCGATTCTCCCATGGCGGAGACAATTGCGAGCTGGCGAGCACAGAAACAGCAGACAATCATGGGGGAATGGAAAGAGGCGCTGCGGGAGCCATCCGCAGGCAAAGCCACAATAGAGGCCCTGAGGCCAATCTTAGAGGAGTGGGTCACCAGGCGGCACGGAGTCATGTCCTACTATCTAACGCAGGTCCTCTCAAACCATGGGTGTTTTGGGAGGTACCTGCACCTGGTGGCACGTAGGGAGCCAACTCCTAACTGCCACCACTTTGCCGCCTTGGTAGACAACAGCCACCACACCTTACAGGAATGCGAGGCTTGGACTGATGAGCGCGCGACGCTGGTCGCGGTAATAGAGACAGATCTCTCGCTACCGACACTGGTAGCGAAGATGGTCGAGAGCGAGAGCGCATGGAGGGCAATGACTGAGTTTTCGGAGGCAGTCATGAAAGCCAAAGAGTTGGCAGAACGGGAAAGAGAAAGGGATCCCGATGCACACCCGCTCCGCCGGGCACGCACGGGAAGACGGCGCTGGGCGCACGTCCGGGATATACCGCCCTAACAGAGGTCTCCGGGTGAGGGATTAGGGGAAATCCCTCGCCCATAGGAGAGAGACCCCGGGGCGAAGGGTACCGCGCCACGTGTGCCGGGCATGGCACCACGGAGCAATATTGCTCCTGAGGAGGATGCTCCAGAAAGAGCTTGTAGACCAATGGGGTTGAACGGTTCTGAACGTTCCCCCAGCGCACGCTGTCCCCGTGGAGATACAGTCAGGGCCCACGGGGCAGCAAGCGCGGGACGGTACACCCCGGGGACGTTTAGTGGGTATGACTCCGTCTCCTGAGAGAGAGGCGGGGGGGACTCCCACACACCCCTGTTGGCCATCTCCAGGAGGCAGGGATAGTCCATAAAGGATTTTACCCCGGGCAAAAAAAAGGGGCTAACGGTACATTTAATTTGCATTGTACAAACATGACTGTACATAATATCACACACTCATTTTGTAGGACTGTTAACAATAAGTATTTTGTTTTATACAGCGTTATTATAACCTTATTTTTGTTTTAAATAAAACCCTAAAAATCATAGTGCTCATTTTGTAGGACTGTTAACAATAAGTATTTTGTTTTATACAGCGTTATTATAACCTTATTTTTGTTTTAAATAAAACCCTAACAATCATAGTGCTTTTAAATACTGCTCCATTTCCAGCCGCCTTATCCCTTACGATGAAGCTTTGTCGATTATAACCTGAAAACCTCAATTTCGGATTAGAAATTGTATTATTTTGCCACGAGTACCCTTTATAATAACATCCAATATGTTATGAAATATGTCTGGTGGATTTGGTTCTTGGAAACGCTAGAGAAAACATGATGAATGCGAATATCTCTGAAATCATTGCCATTTATAGAATAATGTGCCTAAGTCGTTGGAATCGCTTCTTATGATTATTTCATTTAATCGATTAAGGGGAGACATTACTCTGTCAACTTTGGAGCTAATAAAAATGATATTTGTTGATTGAAGTAGAATTATTATTGATTTCAATAAATTAAGCGACTATTTTAGTTGTAGGTACGTATGGCATAGTCTAAGCTTTGCGTATCAGACAATTAAAACTAGTTAAAACCAAAATAATCCGTGTGGTGACGGATTAAGAATACATACATAGTATCACCACCGCACTCCATCCTGAGGGCGCCATAAAAGTCGACAAAAGGAAATGACAAGGCGGAAAACCTAGACGCAAGAGAAGGAAAACTTGAATAGAAACCCTGTGCCAAACCGTCTGGCCGGCGTGGCACAGTAGGCTAATTACCGTCCCTGTGATGATAGGAGGCCCGACTCAGCAGTGGGTCATTTATGGGCTAATTTTATTGATTGATTGATATAGATTTTTTTTTATTGACTTTTATCCTTTGCCTTCTAATCACCTGCTGATTGAAAGCCACTTCTGCCTTCGTAACAGTAACAACCTCGCATCAGAATGATAGAAAGAAAAATATATTAAGTAATATTTATTTGACAAAAACTTAACTTCACATTTTGTTTTGAAATTAAAACAATTACAGAATGCCAGAGGTGCAAAACTTTCAGTGTGTCTCATAATAATACTAGGCACTTCAAATGGTGTTGTATGCCACCCACATCATCATCATCTTCGCGTTATATCCCGGTTGCAGCCCAAACTCTCGCTTCGGCGCCCGGGGTCCCCTTTCCGACTTTTACTTCCCCACTTCACACGGTCTTCAGCATCCCTGGTAGTGAGCCCATTGGCACGCATATCACCCTTTACGACGTCAAGCTAGCACTTTTTGGGTCAACCCCTCCTGCCGGGGCCCGGCGGAGGCGGCATGGCCAGACATTTGTTTCCCACGTAAGCTTCCGGTTGCCGCAAAACGTGCAAAACGTGCGTCCTGCAATTTATCCGCAATGTCACGGACATGAAGACTGCCGCGAATGCGAGAGTTCCTGACGCGATCCTTTCGCGCTCCACACATCCACCGCAGCATATTCATCTCCGTGACATGCAGTTCTTGCTTGTGTCGCTCCAACACCTGTCACGCTTCACAGACGTATAAAAGGACAGGCCTAATGATGGTCTTATAGACCTGTCCCTTCAACTTTACCGGCACCTTGGCATATGGCATCTAATGTCATAAATGGTAAATACGCGTATACGAATAGCATAAATGCCACGGTTACGTAAAATCCAATTCGTTCGCAAGTATTTAAAATAGTAAAGATTTCTAAGGGAACCGGAAACTTTTTATGTGATCAAGCAGATGTGGGTAGCCCAAATCCAATATTATAACGAATAACAGAGCACTTAAGGTAGTCATAGGCCTTATTTTGATGAAATCCTCAAACTGCCTCGGGCTTATATGTATAATAGTCAAATAAAATCACCTACTCTTATTGTACACCATGCAATTACCACAATCGTAGAATTATGACACTATCGAATAATATAACATTTCTGTCGGGTTACATTACTGTCTAAGCCTGTCTACAATATTAATTCAAAAATACTACGAAATTTTTGTTTGAATTAAATTCGGACAAATATTACCTTTCATATTCTGTTTATGTGTTGTGAATTTATATTTAATATTCTGTACAGCAAAACATGTTTAGCTGTTGCTTATTATTTTCGTACGTATTAAGGTATTCATCGCTACGGCCCATGCGCTTCAGAATCAAGGAAAACTTCTAAACATCGACACATCGAAGCTATTCACGAACATACCAGATGTGCTTAATGCAAACTTATATTTTTGGGAAACCACCATCTCTCCTATGTTGGAGGATGCCGTCAGTAATAGATCTACGTAAGTACGTTTTGGCAATAACAATTCGGGAATAAAATACATAATTACAATCCTGAAAATAAAATACCTGCCACTGCAAATCTCTTTCGAATGAAGAGCGTTACACAAAGTATCCTTATTTCAGTGAGAGCTACTCTTATGACTTTCGGGTCAAAACTTGAAGCATAAAATATACCATGCGAGTAGACCAGTTCAGTATCATCATCATCATTTCAGCCAAAAGACGTCCACTGCTGGACATAGGCCTTCCCCAAGGATCTCCACAAAGGCCGGTCCTGGGCCGCCCGCATCCACTGCTTTCCGGCGACCTTAACCGGAACTGCGCCTTCCGGAACGCGGTCGCTACTCGAGGACTTTTCTGCCCCCTCGGGCGTCGGTTCTGCGAGCTATGTGCCCTGCCCATATTAGTTCAGTATAGGTACACTTTAATTAATAGAGGGATACCACGATTCCAATAAGTTCCTATGACCGTACCCAGTGCCGTAAGGCTGGCAGCTTCCTCCGCCAGCGAATAAGCCTGGCCATTCAAAAAGGAATTACTGCCAGTATTTTAGGCACATATCGCATGGACTAAATGTATACACCATTATAATTTCAAGTAAAAGAAGGCCACTTATGAACATAGGCATTATACGAATTCCAGCGATTCACTTGGGAGTAGCACGAGTTAGCACGGAGATAAGTAAGGGTTTTCAACCCACGCGGGCAAAGCAGCGTGCATTATCTAGTAAATGATATATTGGGATTGTTTTAATATTAAAATGTATGATCTAATAGATATCGGAGCCACGCAGCTTACGTATCTAAGTAATACGTTATCATGGTTATAGATTCAACTCGGAATTGATGGTTCCCGGGTTTTTCCGGTTACCAGAGGTGTTTTTCCCGTACGAAAAATATATGAACGATCATACTAAAGCGCTAGAATATTTACGGTCGCTTGGTGCAGATGTCGAGTTTATGGCATATCTCACGTGGTGCCATGCTCAGAAGGCTTGTAACAGGTAACAACAGAAAGCTTATTATGAACAAATTAAAATATTAAAGAGAGAATCTAGCAAATCTAGTCTTTCAATGAATTCTGCAATGCACAGACGCATATTTCATACTTCAGATTTCTAGGTGTTTTTTTTTAAACTAATCCTCTGCACTCGCCTGTATCGCGGGGGTAGTTAACATACTTACATGTAATTCACGAACACAAATGACACCCAGAGTCAGAGCAAGTGCCTCAGCTTTAGACAAAGCCTCGATCCAAAGGCGGCACATCTAACCCCTAGACCAACGAGGCAGTCAGTTCGTTTTAGCAACGGTTGTTGTTGGAATATATTATATCCTCAACTTGACGTATACAGCTGATCTACAGCCTTTCGCAGATCGCTCTTCCACAATGATGGTAGTTTTAAAAAAAAACCTACCTAAGTCATAGCCACCTAAGAATCAATAGACAAAACTCAAAAGAATTTCAACGCCTAGCCAAAAGAGAAGGACAACTCGACACAAACCCTTTGGTAGTTTCCCTGCATATCATTTACGGGCTGAAACGATGACCATTTTCCTTTTTCAAAATCGGTTTAAATGACAGAGTTATGCAGAAACAAACTTGAAAATCATACAACCGAATTGTAAGGCTCCTCCTTTGTTAAGCCGGTGCAAGTATAGTGAGTAAACGTACGGACATACGAAATAAGTGGTGTTTCAGGCTTCTGCTGCCGGATATGATGGTAAAGCCGATGCAACGGATCACAAAATACAGTCTTCTCATGCGTCGTATTGCAACGCACACTGATTACGAGCCGGAGCGCAGCACACTTCTAGCCATGGTTAGTCACATTCTTACTACACATTTACATTCGATAGCCACAAAACTCTAAGATGACTGACGACTAACATTTAAATATAAAACCGATTAGCATCAATAAAAATTACGTGTTAGTGCATAATGGCGATGTCGATATGTCCTACTAATATCTACTATAAACGCGAAAGTTTGTAAGTATGGATGAATGGATAGATGTTTGTTACTCTTTCAAGTAAAAACTACAGAATGGATTTTAATGAAACTTTACAATAATATAGTTAATACATCAGAATAACACATAGGCTACAATTTATATAGATATTGTGTGAATTGTCCCAAATATAACACTAAGTGTCAAGTGGGTAGAAATAATAAATTCCATCACTATACCCGTATAACCGCGGGGCGCAGCTAGTAGTTACATTATAAATTGATTACTAGAATAAAATACATTTTAATGAATTAGCTTTTTTTAATAACTACCCTCAATAACTTATTGAATTTTTGGACCCCAAACCATCCCCAAACCTCATAATTCAGTAGAGACAAAATCGACAATAACCATTGCATATTTTTGATTATCGATTTTAACACAATACAAGAGCTTTTGGATTGATAGCCCCGTCATTTGGTAATATTTAAATAGATTACCTGACAATATTACCTGTAGTTTTAAAATTGGTGGCTAACTATATAATTCGATAATCTCTTTCCAAATTTTAATGTTCCCACCTCGTGTCCATATTGTTTCATAATTTATACAATTTATGACATTCACTACACTTACAATAACTTGGGTTCATATAGGAAGCACTCGCCAAAAGTTATGTCTTGGATGTCAACCGTACCATGCGAAAAAAACAGGAGCTGGAGATGTTGGACCTGCTAATGAATACGATCGAGCCGTATGAAATCGTGAGTAACCGTTATTAGTAAACGGAGTTAAAGGTTATGGTAAGTTAAGGTTTTGTTAATGTTGATTAATATGGATGTATTGTTTTTGGCTTATATTAATTAAATTTAAAACCACCTTAGGTTTTAAAATACTGACTCGTTTTCCGTATAATATTACAATGTGCCACATTTGATACCTACTATGTCCTCGTAAGATTCGTATACATAGACAAGGACTTGCCATGTTCTTGCTTTAGGTAGGTACTTATTAATATATTCGATACTGCACATTATTGTTTGCAGGATTTCAAAGACGAAGATATGGAAAGGTGCTTCCGCATGTTCGCAATTTTAGACCTAAGGGTACCCATGCTTGGATGCCGACCCAGACATTGCCGCTCGCTGGTCTACCAAGGCGATCTCCGCTTCAGAGACCATATAAAGGAATCCCGAGGGCCATGGGTACAAAACAGTTCCTAAAAATATCATCTATGCATTATTTTAAGCAATCGGTGCTAAATATCGGCAAATATCCAAGTATTATAGAACTAACTGTTATATAAGTCCGATGAATATTTTGAAACAATTTAATTCACTTTCTACATTGAATGTAAACAATTAGTCCACTGCTAGACATAGGCCTCCCCTAAAGAGCGCCACAGCGCCTTGTCTGTGATGTTTAGTTAAACTGATTTACTTAAACACATATATTAAACAGGGTGTAAACAAATCCCCACAGACATAATGAAGGGATTGGTAGATCTACTGATACCTATAGACAGTGTGTGCAAATTTTCAGGCAAAAATAACAAATTATTTTTCTTAATATTTGGGTCACTAGAGAAATTAGCACATAAACTGTAAGAATCATTGTGGAACACACATTATTTGAGCTTATAGGACAATATTTACGATGGCTATAATACAGCTCATTACAGGTACAACACAGATTCAGTGATTAAAATTGGATCCTTTGTGGTCCAACGTCCGTTTCTCCCTCAAAATTCAAAATATAAAAATAATGTATACCCAGAACTGTACCTTTCAATAACCTGTACCGTTCTAAATACTCATTTCGGATAGCTAAAGAGATTTTTTCTACACCCCGTATAATAAATACAGTTAGTTTTTGCGCTTCGAAATCATATTGGTTATTACAATTATGTTTCACTTAGACGTGGTTGTGACATGAATCAATGTGGAGCTGGCGTAAATCGGATGCATCCGTTGTATTAAAATTAAAACCATTTTGTTCATATTAGGTATTATATTGTATTTGTTCATTTTCTGTGCAACGCAGTGCGCGGGGACCACGCTGCTACGTCGGAGTTTCGCTTAAGCGCCCATTGCTAGTTTATAACGTACAAAGATAATTGACTCGCACTCAAGGAAATCTAAGGCTATTTAGACCTCTTTAAAAGAACATAGTTTACCTTGGTGTTGTATATGTATACCGATGGGCAATCATGCGAACGTAATCCTGCGAATTATTATATGTATATTGTTGTTTGAATGTTACTAATATTTGGTAATAATATTGTATTCATATTTTCTTACAGTCTGATGTTCGCGTCTATTTGCTAACAGATATGATGCTTATATGCAAAAAGTTAAATAAAGCTCCGCGTTATCAGTACAAAATGATAAGGTAATTTATTATGCAATTTACTATTTTATTGCAATATTTAGATTAGCTGTAGCTATGCGAAGTTATTTACAATTCTTGTGAGAATGTATTTGTGTTTTATAGGCCAAAGTATATGTTAGACCGTCTGCTGGTCTTTCCGAAGTTAACTCCACGTACCGATGAACTGCAAAGTATAATCTTTGTAATGACTGACGATCTAGGATCATCATTCCATGGTTTTGCACTAACGCACAGTGCAAAAGAATCATTAGGATCAGTGAGGGTAAGTAACCAGCGTTAAGATGTGTTTGTAAATTTCAGAAATTATTTAAAGGCATTAGAGGTCGATTTTGATCGATTGACCTGTATTAGAGTCAGCGTCTAATAGAACGCATTCACACTCCATTGCGGTGCTAATGGACTTCTTTTATCTTAATTACCGAAAACGTACTTTAGGTTGTATAGCAGATAGTACCTACATTTTATTTTTGTTACTGAAGACTTAACCACAACTAAAGCAGGAATTGTTGTTTGTCTCTACGCAATATCAATTCCTGGCAACATGAAGCTGAATGGTGCATTAGGTGGTGGATATGGACTTCCATTAGTGCTGTTTAGGGAATTTTAAACCTTGTCTTTAACCACATATTCTAAGGGCGGTGGCGTATTGAACCCCACCGCCCTTAGGAGACTAAAATGCTATTTATGGCGTGACGTTATCCAAGCAATCCCAGTCGGCAGAATCTCTCGTTATTGTACAGTACTTTTGTTTTTAGATATGGGAACAGAAGATCCGAGAAGCAAAACTGACCTTGGAGATCGGCTTATGGTTAGCCAGAAACCCATCGCGAGAGATTTCCGAACTCGAAGTTGAGACTTCTTTAGAAGAAGCCGCGGCTGCAAGTAGCGACAGTCCCAACAAAAATGTAAGACTTCTATTATCTATTCTATAGTCGTATTCTTAAGTCGTGCTATTCTTTAAACAATTTTCATAGGTAATCATGTAAAATCATCATAAGAATAAGAACCAGGCTTATTTTGCAAGCTAAGACCATTTAAACTATAGGTACATTATATTGTATTTCGGTTTTGTATTATTTTCATACTAAAATATCGCCCTATTTGTTGACATGTATAATTACTGCTCTGCTGCCTACCTTTAAGGTATATTAAATACCCTATAGTCTTCTTCTTTATCTTTACATAGTATAAAACAAAGTCGCTTTCGTCTGTCCGTTCCTATGTACTCGTATGCTTAAATCTTGAAAAATACGCAACGGATTTTGATACGGTTTTTTTTAATAGATACTAGTGGCCCGCCCCGGCTTCGCCCGTGCAAAGCGGGGGTGGGTTATACATATAAACCTTCCCCTTGAATCACTCTATCTATTAAAAAAACCGCTTCAAAATCCGTTGCGTAGTTTTAAAGATTTATGCATACATAGGGACGGACAGAAGAATGCGACTTTGTTTTATACTATGTAGTGATAGTGATTCAAGAGGACGGTTTTTAAGTATAACCCACCCCCGCTTTGCACGGGCGAAGCCGGGGCCGGCCACTAGTCCTCAATAAACGAGCTATTTATTACAAATCGATAAAAATCGGTTTAGTAGTTCATGAGAATAGCACAATTAAACAAAAGTTGTCTCTTTACAATTACTATTACCAAAGATATTGATCGACTAAAATGCTTATAACAATTATTTAAATAACTACTTGGGTATTCGAGTTCATGATGTCCCATCACATACTAAACTTGTAACGTTCAAAAGGCTATTATGTGCCAATTAAAATTTGCACAAACAGAAAACCCCCAATAATGAAATTCATTTGGGCCACGATCTGAAATGTAATATCAGGGTTTTATACGCGACCTTGATATGCGAGTAATAAAAACACGTGTATATGAAGGTTCCAGATAGATTATCAGGATAGAACAACGTGATTTATATTTGTAAACATATTACATTATGTAAGCGGTATATGTAAGTATCAACAATACCAGATCAAAGTGTACCCGAAATATGATAAGTAGTGAAATATTATTAGTAATAAACCATTTACTTCTAGGTACTATACCGAGGGGGTACAAACGACTTCGTCGATTTTCTAAATATTCTTTTCAAACACGTCTTAAATTCGTCTTTATTTTTCTTTGGCAATTGAGCCGTTCAGGCGACTATACTGCCAATGTCACGTAACTAGACCTCGTGGTTGTTAGTAAATTAATGGCTGCAAAAACGAACACAAGGGGTTAATTAGCAATTAGTCAAACAATACATTTTTAAGCCTTAAATATGTTCTTCAGAAACTGAAGCACTAAACAGACATCTGCACATCAAATTATACCTACTTATCATTCAAAATTAATGTCAAATTATTATATAATTTGTTTAAGACCCAATGGGCAATGGAGAGGGTTATGCTCGGAGTTTCCGTAAATCAGAACCGGGGTTACCGACATAGCAAACCAAACCAAAAAGGTGGCAATGAGCAGGGCACATAGCTCGCGGGACTGACACCCGATGGGGCAGACAATTCCTCGAGTGGCGACCACGTTCCGAAAAGCGCAGTGCTGGTAGGCCTCACGCACGGTGGACCGACGACCTGGTTAAGGTCGCCGGAGGGCGATGTATGCGGGCGGCTCAGGACTAACCTTCGTGGAAATCTTTGGGGGAGGCCTATGTCCAGCAGTGGATGTCTTTTGGCTGAAATTATGATGCTGATGAATGCAAAGTATTACACAGATTCTAGATAGGGAATCTATCTTTGCTTCTCCTTAAGGGTCTTAGGGTAAGCTATATAATGCTGAGCTTGTCTCGAGGTTAAAAACAAAAATACTATTGTATCGTTTACCTGTGTGTCGCATATTACTATTAATAAGCTATTATTATGTTAGGTATTTTATTATTAAACCATGTTGGTCTTAATCTATAAGTTTTAATAAAGTCTACAGGACTTTTGAAAGTCCAGCTCTGTAAAAAAAACCGCATATTCTTTACCGGAACTAAGTACTACAAAATGCCATCTTACTTTTCTAATAATAATGCGTTCTCTGTAAAATCGCATGCCTTTAATGCAGCATGATTCAAATCCAGATATGGATCATGCTGCATCGTGCAGACTAAACGTGTTAAGACATTATTTATAGATACAGAATCAGATTACCGTGCGATTTGGTATTATACAAATTATAGTAAGTATACACAAGTCCATTGTTAGAAATAAACACAATACAACCATAAAAGACATTTATATTTCAGAGTCCGGCTGCAAAAGAGTTGGCTGAAGACCTTCATCTGGAAAAAGAAGCAATTGAGCGCGTGGCTGCGATGCTACACAGAATCAAGGATGACCCGACAGATATTGAACCGGTACAAGACATCTATGTTGACGGTAAGATGTCATTTTATATTCATTAAATTGGCCGTACTTCAATTATTACCACTCCGTCGTTTTGGTTATAACTTTCGTGACTCCTGTATGAATTATAGCGCGGTAATTGCGGTACATTATATTGCTTAAACCATATTCATGTATTTAAAATGTCTATTATTTATTTATATATTGATTTAGAGAAATAAAATGCATAGAGGGATGATATCATATTAAAGAAAATCCGCGCCGTGGTTATGCGTTTTCCTTCGCATTCCAAATTGCCATGGCAACAAGCCATAACAACATTGGTTTATTTGTTGCCTAAAGCGTCACATAATTGTCTTTCATGTTTCCAACTAACCGATGTCTCAATTCGTATAATATCAGACCCGAGCACGCGTTTCTGTGGCTATATAAGGTTTTTGTTATATTACATTTAACATTAACATACATTAATTTAACTTTTAATTTTAACATAGCGCCATCTATTGATTACTAAATCCAGTCAACAGATATCGCCATCTGTTAGAATCGTTTTTTAGGTAACATATTATAATTGAGACTGTCAAATAATAGACACATAATCTTCTTTATATAAATAAAAATGAATTGCTGTTCATTAGTCTCGCTAAAACTCGAGAACAGCTGGACCGATTTGCCTAGAAAATATGAAAAAATATCATTCAGGCTTTTCATTTATTGATTCTGAGGCGGTACGAAGTTTGCAGGGTCAGCTAGTTAGCAATAAAATAATATTGCGACCATAAATTGAGATGTAATCTCTCATTACTTTCAAGTTGGATCAAGCTGCACACGGTGTGCAAATTTAATAAATCGGTTATGTAGTAGGAGTCAATCGCGGACAAACGACGTGACGCGTAAATAATATAATATTAGCTTATATCGCGGAATAGGTCAGCTGTCACAAAAATGGAATCGAATAGTCTTTTGACTTTTTTATTATTTGGTGTATATGATTTAAAGCGTTTAATGTTCGCAGATGATGCCGATAGGCGACCCACTATGCAGAGCATTAGGATGGCCATGAGGCAGGCGTCAAATGGTGGTAGCTCACGGAATTCGCGCATATCTAGCTTTAACAAATCATCCAGGTGAGCCTGCCCAATAATTATTTCTCAGTCTTCAACTGAAATCATGGTGCACAGGCATGTGTCGTATGGAGTATCCAGGGCCGGATTTAGGGGGGACCGGAACCGGGGCGAAAGCCCCGGGGCCTCCACAAGCAGGGGGCCTCCACAATAGAGACTTCGGAAAAAAAAATCTTTCAAATTTCAACTAGTAAACATAGAAAACATCTTTTACTTTGTTATTTTTTTTCGCTTTTACCTTTACCTACAGCCTAAAGTATTATATATTCATTTTATTTGGAAAATAATTTGGGGCAAGGGGGCCTCCACTCCTTTGTTGCCCCGAGGCCTCTGGACCCCTAAATCCGGCCCTGGGAGTATCTACCCATTGCCAGATCAGGGCACGCTTTCTCCTCTCGGTAGTTGAGGTAACCGAAGCGGAGTTTTAATTTTTTCTCCAAGATACATCGAAGTTTACTGAACTTGATAAGCTGTTCAATTCAGTAATATACTGCGCAATTGCTTAAGCGCCATTTATACTCTACCTCTACTACTCAGCTTATAGATGGGCCATTTCTGAGTCGGGCCTCCTCCAGCTACACGGAGGGTATTGCTCCATGTAACTCCATGAGCTACTGTCTTACCGTAGCCAGACGGGTTGGCACAGGGTTTCATATGCCCTGGCGCCATAAACTATAATAAAGACCACGAAGGCAGAGTTCTGACCTATCGCCTACACCCATCTTGGTGACGTTTTCCCGCAGGTGGTTTGGCTCGAGACTGGAACAATAGTGATAGGTTTTAGTGGATAACCCGGGCGCACTTCTCCATCTTCTAGCGCCCGTGGACTGTCACATACCCCAGCCCCGTCCCCCGGCTGGGGAGCAATAAAGGTTCCCCCACTATAAAAAAAGGGTTTCGTATGTAGGTGTCATTCTGTTGCGGCTATTATTGGCCTTGTTATTTTATTTTCTCGCCAATTACAACACCCCCAGGCTGGACTGGGTTGATAACATTGTGTATTCTGAATCCATTACCACACGAAAGTATTGGGCCAGTATACTACAATTTATATCGCATGTTTTATAACTGTATTGTATTTCCACACACTTTCCTGTAATCTTTTTGCGTCTCGTATTACGTTACATGACATGTTTAACTTTAGGAGTTAGGGTTCGTCATGCACGGAAATAAGCGAATTCTGTGTTTTAGTTGTTTTTATTGGTCGTAGCGCTGCATCAAACGACGAGCCGCAACCGGGGCCAAGCCACCAAGGTAACAGGGCTGGCAGCTCTGGAGAACCCGCCGGACCATCACCAGTCCCCGAAAATGGTAACTTCCTAAACCCTTTGAAACAGTATAAAGCAATAATGATTCTATTTGTAATTAATATTGACGTGATCAATTTATTGATTAATTTACTTAATTTTATGTGTGAGAATGTGTCTTTACTCGTACACAAGTCTTTTTACAGATTCAAATCACATACAAGTATTTTTCGTCAGGTTCTCCACAGCGTGGCACAGTACGTTTATTTTCCTCCATGAATTTAGAGGAGGCCCGACTCAGTTGTGGGTCATTTATGGGCTGAGACGAATGCAATGGACCCTACTATCATGCATCACTACATAGTATAAAACAAAGTCGCTGTCATCTGTCCGTCCCTATGTATGCTTAATTCTTTAAAACTACGCAACGGATTTTAAAGCGGTTTTTTGTAATAGATACCTAGAGTGATTCAAGAGGAAGGTTTTTATGTATAAAACATGCATAACTGCACCCGTGCGGAGCCGGGCCGGGTCGCTAGTTATTTTATAATATTAATACTTCTTTTGGTAGCTTGGTATCTCTTTTTTAGTGATCTGATACGAAGATCACCTAAACCTAAATGACACTGTCTGAAAGGTCTCCTTTATTTTGTTTGACAGAAAAAAAGCCCGCTAACCGTTCAAGTCAAGCTTTCTATCCATTTGTACCTAGTCCCTGTGGCGCCCAAAAAAGAGTGCGTCGACACTAATTTATTAAGTCGGCCACTACACGAAATAACCATATTCATATACTGGTAGTTCTGTCGACTCCAGGTAGGTAGTTAGTTTGCAGTTATTTTCAAAGATCCATGAAAATGATTGCTTTCTCGATTATGATAATGTTTATGATGACATTTGCAGCCGTGGCGACGATCACCGTTAATGTAGAAGGCGTTAGCGACTCTGAAAATACACCGCCACCGCAACCAGTAAGTGCTATTTTATTTATAATAAAGCTCCAACATCCAAGATTCCAATAAACGCCATTCTGCCGTGGGGAACTTAACCTAACCAAACGTGCTATTGTCTATAAGCGTGCTTATCCGACACGATGCATTAATCTGATAGAATATCACAGTCTGACAAATACAATTTGAATAGAACTCGAGTAAATCATTGATAGCAACTTTGCACTCAAGAGCTTTGCATACAGCATAAACACAGCATTGAAATAAATGTATTATACTATACATTCAAAAGTTCTTGCCAAGTGCGTGTGTCAAAAGCCTGTGTAATATGTCTTAAATGAATAATATAGAATTAAGGGCCCCCGCGCATTTAGGCGCATAATACGCGGATTGGTCGCGGCGGCCAATAGGCCGCGTATGTGACGCGATGTTTTTCGTTGGCCGCGCAACCAAAACATGGCCGCGCGGCCCTGCCACGTAATGCGCGCAGCTTTAGACATCGTAGAAGAATTAGTTGGCCGCAGCGACATGGCCGCGCGGCCTGGCCGCATAATGCGCGGAGGCCCTAATAAGTAACCAAAACTGTCAAAGTGGACAATGCAGTGTGATTGGCGATTTTGACACTTGACTTTGGATTAGCAGGTTTAGGCTTTGTATATTATGTTTATCCTTTGTTATTTGTGTGTTAAATCATACTTCACCATCTAATCGAATGAGTCAAGAAATATGCTAGTAATCAACCTAAACATAAAGATGACTTGCCAGTTTCTGGCCAATAGCAAAAATGTGTGTATTGTACAAACATGTGAACTCAATAAACATTACTCAAGTACCACAATTACTCAGCTTCGCGGAATATAAGTCAACATTGACACTGGAGCTAAGCGGTATATAAAAAACTAGCTTTTGCGGGCGGCTTCGCCCGCGTGGGCTTCGAACCCGTGCATATTTTTTTTAACATAAAATCGGTTATTGTGACTAAACTATGATAGTTAGATATGTGCTCTCGCGGACTTTTTTGTAGATCTTTATAAGACCTACAAACCCGTAGTACATCATTTTGTTCTATTGTCAATAGTATTTGCAGCGCACACATAAATAGGTTTTCGATTTTACACCTTGGTTTACAAAATCGCAATTTTCATAAGATCCCTAATTCTTTTGAAAATAAAATATAGCCTATAACCTTCCTCGATAAATGGACTAGCTAACACTGAAAGATTTTTTGAAATCGGACCAGTAGTTCCTGAGATTAGCGCGTTCAAACAAACAAACAAACAAACAAATAAACAAACAAACAAACTCTGCAGCTTTATAGGTATATTAGTATAGATAATGATGTAGGTTAGTCTAATTTCGAACGACTTAATTCCTCTAGTTATTTTACTGGTACTTATAGAATGCTACGTATGAAATAACGGCCCATAAACACCTACTGTTTAGTCGGGCGTCATAAATTTAAAAGGCTGGCTGGCGAGACGGTTTGGCACAGGGTTTTGTATCAAGTCCTTCTTCTCCTGCGTAAGTTCCGCCTTGTCATTGCTATTAATCGGCTCTTACGACATCCTTAGGATGGATTAGGATGATGGGGTCACTACTTATTCCAAATCCGAAGAAGAAGAATATACAATATACACAGGTATGGAACGCCCGGCTCTCATTTGAATCGTTCCATAAGTGCACATTCAGTTAATTAATTAAATTAATTATTTATGTTGCATTAGGCATACTCCCCCGACCGGGAGGAGTGAATCCCTCAGTCTTGGAGTTGGGCAGTCGAGGAACGTCGTCGGCTTTAGTGGGTAGGTCGGGCGCAATTTACTATCTCTACGCGCCCGGAGTCCCACATAACCCGGCCAGATCTCAACCGCCGGATACCCATGAGGATCACCGACTTAAAAAAAAGGCATCTCAAATTGTCTAATAATATTATATCTCAAAAGTAACTTGTTTTGTCATAGACACCGCCACGTCGATCTCCCTCACCTCGGGCCTTTAGCCCACGCCGTAACACATTGCGGGTGCAGCCACAAAGCGGTGTGATGGCACTGGTCCATAGCCTGCCGGATCTCTCCATTGATCCAGCGACGCAGCCGCCCAGGCCGCCACCGAGGTACGATCATCTCACTTAAACAACTACGTAGCTATTTATGTTTATGTCCTCCTAGTGCATTCAGTGCAAGTAATAGATTACAAATCCTTGAATGGCTGGATGGTACGCCATTGTTGCCCATAGTGTCTTAAGCATAACTAATGTCGTTTTGCCTTAACAACCAGCAATTAATTGTAATTCGCTGAATGCGGTAGTGGACTATAGTGGGCTGATGATGATGGTCGAGGGGGAATTGAAGGCCTACTTTAACTTGTATGTAGTCTTTTCGGAACTGTATATTCGTATTACTATGGACTCCAGTTTGCACACATCAAGAGTACACGAAGCGGAATCTATCTACATTTATGTTTTATTACTTATACAGACGTGAACCACTGACAGCTTCAGAAAAGCTCTACAAATCACATAACGAGCTGCTCGAAAAGAATCGACTCGCAGCCGCCAGGCAGCAATATCTAAGTCCGGATCGTGGGGCCAGCTACCCGCCACCCAGCCCCACCAGGTACCTACAGTTTAGATTACGATCCGTTAGGTATTTTGTTTAAATTAGGACCCATCAAATTATATCTACTACTCAACCCGTAAATGACCCACTGCTGAATCAGTACTGGGTAATTTATTGGCTGTAATGGAAATAGAGAACCAAAGACTACTAATATGGAACTTCGTACACATAGGTGTATGTGTAGACATACTGCACATATGCTAATAGAAAAATAACGTTATATATTTATTTCTGTGTTTTAATCATCATGTTCTTAAGTCGTAGAGTATTCACTGGACTAGTAAGATCAACTATAGGTGATGAAACTGCAGATAAAAGCTTAAATCCCAAACGTCCCCTATAACGTGTAATGTATTTCAGGGCTTCACTAATACGCGGCATAGCGTTTTCGTACTCAGCAAAGAACCCGCCGCTTTCAAAGATGGGACACGTGGACAGTCAGTCTCAATCGCAGCTCGAACCTGTGCCATCGACTAGCCAGGGTATAAAGGTAAAGCTTTGGACCACTACTACTACTAGTGAGCCCATAAATGGCCCACTGTTAAGTCGGGCCTCCACCCATAAAAGAGAGGAAAATGGCCCTGAAAGCCGTTATACATATGTATGGGCCGAGGTATTTCGGCAGAATATACATAAACAAAACCAATGTGCACCACATTCTATTGACTCAGGTGTTATTTTTATTTTATTGCATTAGGACAAAAGTTTAAAGCAATGTACATGCGAAGACCAGCACAGACTTGTCTAACGATAATAAATAATCTAAAATTTTTTGTTGACACTAATCTCTACGTCCTTAATTCAAACATTGATTAGGTAGAGATAACTAACTGTTTATTTGAAGACAACCTTAAGTGTATTGGTTATCACGTGGCTTTTGTATTTCATATACTACGCAGCCCACTTATGACCGACTGCGGAGTCCGACCTCCTCCATTACATGGAGGAGTTAGACTACTGTGCTACGCGGGCCGGCTTGGCACAGGGTTTCGCATAAAGTTTTTACTTTTACCTACTTTTGCGGCAAGGTTATCCTTGTCATTTTCTTTTGTTGGATCTTCCGACACTCTGCATAAATGGGGTGGGGACACAATGTATTCTAAATCCATCACCACACGGACTTCTATCTTACTCCTATAATAGTCGCCTTGATCTTCCAAAGTGGCCAAATACTGATATCGTACGCACAGAACTGAGAATTCTACCATAAAGTTTCTTCCTCTAGGTTACCAATTTATACTTTTTCTAAAAGATATCATATTGAGATAATAGTGGTACGCCTAAGCTGGCAGTAATGTTAATAGTGTGTAAAAAAGTTGTTAAGTTATGAAAGCAAAGCATCGTAACGTTATTAAAAAGTGTTTTTTACAAATTGTTGAAATGGACTTGGATCAAATACAAAATATCTTAACTGCTGGATGTACAAGCAGAACATTAGCTACACGAGAAAAGAAACAGACAAACAAACTATGTTCAGCGTCGGTTTTGGATAATACTTACCTATATATTATAACTGCAGAGAATATTACTACCCAATTAAAGATGACGGCATTACAGATAGGTACTGTGTATGTGACATTTATTTATCAACTATAACTTCACCTCTCCAGTGGCATAATGGAAAATATAGACGTCAGTAATTCTATTAAAATACTTATGTTACTTTGGTACAGAATGACAGACGTTCGCCAAGTCCAGAGCCCAGCACAAGCTCTGGGAAGACTGAAAAGAAACCCAAAAATTTGCAATCTAGGTAAGTAGAACTAAGTTCTTATTTCAAGGACAAGGACGATTACTAAAGCAGGCAGTTCTATTATACTACAAACATGCGACGGAAATGTTTTGCGTATTAGATCTTTGTCATTATCCGTCAATGCCGAAATGATTATTGTCTCTAACATGATCATTGATCATGACATTTTTGAGGTAGTCTTTGAATAAACGTGCTATTAATTTGTATCATATCTTACGTCTTATATTACAAATCAATTTTGTAAACGGTTGTGTATTATTCCGATATTGTTACTTTTGAGGATCAAGATTTTCTGTAGATAAAATTATCTAGCAATAGATTAGATGGGCACGAAGTAGGTACCTATACGATTATTTCTGTTCGACCTCATTATTATCTATCAATATACGGTAGATATAGTGGTAAAATATATTTACGCATGGTTAATTTAACGCATCGTACCATCAATAAAAATAAAACGTATCGTGTCCTACTCGACATTAGTCGAATCATCTACCTTTATTAAACCAGTGCAGTCGACCAAGCTAGTGTAGTAATGACTTTACTGACAAACACACTAAACCGTGAATTGAGTTCAACCGTGTACATTGAGCATTATCATTGAGCTAGTATTCAGAAAACCATCATCAATTCGTTATCCAAATACCTAATAAAATTTACCTAAATGATAATCTATAGATTATCATTTAGGTATATTTATCGTATCTAGGTATATCGGAGTATTACGCAACAGCCATGTAAGAATATTAAAAGTAATAGTGACATAATATTTTTCTATTTCCTTAAAACACTCCTACTTAGCGAATGACTAAGAGAATGTCGTAACAAAAAGACAAAATATCGTCAATGATAGAAGTCTTTTGAAATCTGAAAATTGTGAAAGAACTGTGGCTAGTGCAAAGGTTTTTAATATACCTAGTCAGTTTCGGACGAATGAAATAATGATTCGATAATAATTATTCCTATATATTGCATCACAAAAGGCTTCACATAAGACGAGTCATATAAAAGTTCTCAGTACAGGTAACAGGGCCATATTGAGGAAAAATTTCTCTCAGAATATTGTGAATTTCTCTTAGTCACCGGTGACATGGGCCTTAAACCCCTCTCTGGAGTTTTAGAAACAAGTAGTACGCCAAAGATGTAGAAGTATATCAGTATGGTGTACTATATGTATGTATGTTGGTCTATTCTATCAGTTCCTTCTTCAGCTCGGGCGGCTGGCACCCCAAAATCGATGGATGACAATTCAAAGGCTGGCGGGGCATTTCGTTTACGAGGCAAGGATGCTTTTCTCAGCTGTTCTGTTGTAGTGGGCACAGACGCCACCTTTGTCGGTTGATAGTGTACTCATGCTACGCAGTGTAACAAGCGAGTGTAGCACAAGGTCCTTAGGGTAAACTACTCTAATTAACTTAATATGAGGCTACTTACCGTACCTACTTATCAAGTTGTCTTTGTGCATTCATTTCAGCATCAGTAGATACGAGTAGGTTTCGCGGCATAACAAATAGACACGTTGTTGAGCATTATATTAATATGCTCAATTTTTTTATATTTTTTTCATGATAGTGCATCACTTTGTTATGCTCCGTTTAGCCTTGTGCTTGCGTTGCGGGTTTAACTCCGAACGTATTTTAAATCCAAAATTCAACACTACTAAAACAGTTGTAGATCCTGCGATCAAGTCCTATTTAATTAATTATTTGCGATCAAGTCCTAATTGTAGTTTTTTTCCATATAACACCAGCTACACTCGGTTGTTATCGTTTATATTATTGTTATGCCCACTATAAGCTTTATTAAACCCAATACGTTTTGGATATTTTTAAATACTTATTTAAGTTTGACTAACTATCAAAATTGTCACGACTTCACATCTTTATTATATTTGTGAAAATTCGATTATACGCAATATCCAATGGTTGAACCCTATTACCGACTAATAAACAATATATATAGGTACATTTATTTAGTTAAAAGCAACAACTTAAAGTAGAGTGTAATAAAATTATAAGAAATAAATAATACTTCATTTACTTAAATAGGTTTGTAAAGTACCGAAAATACGAAAAACTTTTTTTTTTTAAAAAAACATTGTTAGTTGGCTCGGTAAAAAAATAATAAACTGATAATGATTTTGGTTCAGAGCGTTAAAAATAAACATGTACTGCTCCCGCTGCAAGTATTGCAAAAATGAAATGAAAATGTATAAAAAGAATGTTTAGCATTTTATCTAAAAAGCATAATAGTGTGTTAACTTTTTAGCAAATATCTCAAAACTAATATTTTTGAATTCATGTACAGATGAAGAGAAAATTTTCTAAAGAAAAATCATTCTGTAGGATCTGTATTAATGATATTCCCAGTGAGATGTAAATTTATACCTTCGAAAACACAAAATAATTAAGATATCACTATCGATCATATTGTATAAACAGACACTGACTGGCTATAATATAAAAGAAACAATAATCTGCAGGTAATCTCATAACAGTTACTCCATCGGGATGTATTTGCTGCTTGTACATGAAAATTTCTAACATTACTTATAAATTAATCGACAAAAAAAAAGAGCGTTAAAATTTTTTAGAATCATAACTATTAAGTATATTACAATTTTGATAGTTAGAATTAATTAAATATTGTACCTACATGTTGTATTTTATAGGCTGTATTTAGGCCTTGACCAGCTTGATGTACCTACTGGGATTCCCAAGTCCGCTTAGTTCTATTTTGTTGGTTATATTTATTTGAATTCGTTCAATAGCTGTGATTATTTCTACACGGGGTGTAACAAAAACCCTTTAGCCATCCAAAATGAGGGAACAGACTAAACCAAAAAGCAGTTGTGTTTTTATAATGTTGTTCTATTTTGAAGTACGCCTCAGAATTTTGAAGTACGCCTGAGAGATCGCCTTTTCCTGGACTTGAGATTCATTATTTTTTTTAGAATCACGCGATTTTGTACCTGCACATTTTACGTAGTTATGGTGCGAGTCCGGTTTGCAAAAGTATTGTGAAGGTACCTTTATTTGCCTAACATTTCGGCTTGCTCCAGCCGTGGTCAGAGGCGGACTGGATTGTTATATTTATTTTTAATACAAAACATGGGTACCAGATAAACCCAACCAACTAGATATCGTTATTATTATCGTCGTACATGCTTAATAAATCTGAGTTCCATAATGTTTCTTAGGTTATTTCGCTTTAGCCAGACGCATGTGACAAAAAATTAAAAAAATAAGCGTTGTCTTCCTAAACTATTTGTCATCAGCATCTGTATCAGTCCTATCGATCCTTTCGTTAAGGACATGAGGTTTTTGTTACATCCTGTATACCAACATATCTTTACCCAGTTGTTTACCTACTCATCATTAATAGTTACAAATTGTTATGTTTCTGTGAAAGGATGTTATCAGAATTGCACATTATCTTATCATCATTTTATATCAAGTCAAGCCTATGTAACTAAAATAATTATGTATAAATAAGAATATAATGTACCCAAGGTTTTTTTTTTGGAAATAAAGATTATTATTACTTACTCTTATACATAGAGAGTGAACGCATGACATCATGATATGTCGGATAACACAGAAATATAGAGTACTAGCTGACCCGGCAAACTTTGTTCCGCATTACCTATATATAATTTAAAACAAAAAGAAAGTTGGACATAGGATACCTGAGATTTGTATTCCGTCCTTATAAAACCTACTTTAACAAAACGCAACTGACAGCGAAACGTTAAAAAAGATAAAGCGTTATGTTGTCTATAGTTTAATATGGTCGAAAATTTGTCAATTAGAAATTTTGAATTCGACTTGTTTATATTGTTGTAATTCACATAATATCTTAATAACTTGTAGCCTATGTGTTATTCTGATGTATAAGCTATATTATTGTAAAGTTTCATTAAAATCCATTCAGTAGTTTTTACGTGAAAGATTAACAAACATCCATCCATCCATCCATCCAAACTTGCAAAGTTTCACGTTTATAATATTATGTAAGATTGTTGTAGGTTGACGTAGACGCTGCTCATTTCACAGGTTTATATCCGTTTATGGAACATATGAAATACGCTGTGTTTATTCGTCTATAATTGCATTTTAGCTTTGTATGTATGATACAACGACATAAGACCTATTGTATACACCTATTGTACATGTCTGCGTATACTAATAAATAATAACATAACTCACACTCCATATTGGTAGATAATTTTATAGGAAGAATTATCTATAGATAGATCTATTTGCTTCTATCAACTTATTGTAGTTCCTATCTAATTTTGAATGCATTAATCTTTAGACTTTAAGAATCAGATATTTGTATCTTTTTCTTTCATTGTTTTTACCAGAACTCCATTACTAATTAAATTAACAAATTCAAACACGTCGTACGTACAATAATCACCCGCCTATAACATTGACTTAAGATTTTCATCTAACGCAGAGTGTTTTAATTCTATTCCAATTTCACTTAATTTGTCAATTGTGATTTTAAGAACGGTCTTTCCAGTTTCCTACTACTAAATATCCACTCAAGCCTATTAAAAGCTTTATTGTGCATGAACTTAAATATTTAAGTAACTGAATTTCTTAATCAATTCCAAGTGCTTAAAGTATTTTTTCTGCGAATGCGCAGGAACAAGAACAGCGATTCAGGCAGCCCAAAAAGAAAGGATGGGGAGAAGGAGAAAGATGACAAAGGCGAGAAAAAAAACAAAACTGACCTTAACGACAAAAACGACAGTGACAAAAATGAAAAAGGCGACAAGTGTGTCAAGAAAGGCTCCAAAGGCGATAAGGGCGATAAGGGTGACAAGGGCGATAAGGGTGACAAGGGCGATAAGGGTGACAAGGGCGATAAGGGTGATAAGGGCGATAAGGGTGATAAGGGCGATAAGGGTGATAAGGGCGACTGACAGAACCGATGGCGCCGGTCGCGTGACTGAATCGTGCGCAGAAGGCTGCACTGGCGGTCCTTCTATATGTGGTGTTCATAGAGCAACTATGAGAGCGAACATTAACCAAATTTTGGCGTAATTGCCGTTTCGAAATCCAGTGTCTGTTTGTGTCTGCTTAGACGGGAGAAGTTATATGACTGATTTCATGATATACCCTTCATGGAATTCGGACATTAGAACTATGTCTTACAAAAGTTCGTCGTTTACTTACTATATTGAACAATAAATAAATAATAACCCATAAACAACATACTAATTGATCTTCTGTATTAATGCAGTATAAAATGAATGTTATTTAATCCTATCACGAATTTTGGGACAAAATTTAGGTATAATTATCCACCTAAGGATATCTAAATATTGTCACAATCTCTATTATCTAAAGTTAAAAGTAGTTTAAGAGCGTACTACTGTTGTATGGGAGCGTACTAATGCACGAATGATACCGAAATGGCCAAATATTCGATTAAAATGTTTATAAACTATGTATAGATGGGTGCACCTTAAACACACGCACGTACACTCACACTTTCTCACACACAAACACACACACATACTTGATTCAATATAGAAGTGACTGCATAGGTGTACAACAGTATTGTCATTTATATCAATAATGTTTCAAGCTAAAATATGTATTTTATCATAAGCTGTATTACCAGTTTCTAACTTCGACACTATCATGAAACTGTCGACTCAGCAATGTGTCCCATAATTCTTAGTGTAGTTGTAGTGTGTTAAGAACCTACGTTACTATAACCATGAAAATTGAGATAAAATTATTATAATAAATCTTAACGTTTAATTTTGTTATGTTTTAATAAAACTATTAGATTTTTACCATGTTTGGTGTCTGATTGACTTATGTATCTACCTATTGTTTATTTATTAATATAGGTACCTAGATATTTTAAGAATATGTAACTGTAGTGTAACTATATATATTTGTAAGCAATGTGATGAATGAATTGGAACGAATTGTGATTGTAGTGTGTAATTAAGAGAAGTATATAAATTATTACGGACGTATTGTCACGTATACATATTTCCGCTATATTTTACGGGTAAAATCCTTTAACCATAAATTTGTAAACCACTATTGATTTGTTTAATAATTTATACGAATGTTTTGGTATGGTTGTAATAATTTAAAGATAATGTATTAAATATACATACTGTGTTTACGAATATGACTAATACATATAACTCAATATGACGAATATATTATAACTCACGAATATGACTAATATGTGCTCGTGTCTATGTAGATAACTCTCTAATTCATGTAGTTAACGATATTGTAAAATTTATGACCGCATTATACGTTAATTTATACATGTACCTATAACTAAATGTATCCTTTTTACAATTGGCCACTCGTCTATGCCAGTTTCTTCTTACCTAATAAATGAAAAAGAATGCCTCAACAAACCTATTATACTTGCTAATTAAAACTTTATTACATACAATGTATACAAAAATGACAAAATTGTTAGGTATTGTTATTGAATGACATAATTTAGTAAGGTTGTAGGAAGAGGACCACTAAGTATAGAAATTAAGAAATGTGAAGAGGACAAAATTACCAGTCAAAAGAAGTTAAGAGTTTTGTTTGATCTTGTGAGCATTGAGAAGTAACTACGATCTTTTACGATCTAACTTACGATTTCAACGATCATAAGTTACGATCTAAAATTATGCTCAAGGGAGGCACGGGAATCAAAAGGTAAACGAGTCTTCCAAAAGCAAAGAGGGATACCTATCAGTTCAATTAGGTAACACACTTATCTAGAAGGCTATCTCAGGTACATTCGATATTCCAGATAGGTTTGTTAAGTTTCCACGCGAGAAAAACATTCCCAATTATGTATATATTATTTAATCATGAATATAAAACACATAAAGAGGCATGCTGGCCAGACATTCATTAACAGTTTTTGGTGTCAAATGCAAATGCTTACGGTATAGCTAAGCTGCAGAGCTTTGCAGAGGCACCTTATTTACATATAGTTTTGCTGAAAAGGAGACTATGGTAGCTGAAAGTTGTGAGCTGTGTGATCTAAATGGAAATGAAAAATTTATCCGTTCGCGAGCTACAGAACCACAGACAGAGAGCGTCAAATTCATAACAATCCTCTTTTCGGGGGTTAGAAAGTAAAAAATAATGAATCTTCTCTTAGTATCTCTTAACTTAAAGTACTTAAGTATGTACGAGTATTGATGATTCTTAAAAAAAATACATCGCGTTGGGGGCCCCTTCCAAACCTAACAATTCAATTGTAAATTGTTTTTTTTTCGTTGGATATCCTCATTGATGCCCGACCGCTTTACGCCAGCCGGGTTATTTGGGACTTCAGGGTGCGGAAATATTGTAGTTGCGCCCAACTTAAACCAACGGTGTCCCTCAACTACCTGAAACAGGACCACGGATTACACTCCCCCATTAGGGAGCTTGCGCTTTTTTTTAGGGCAGAAAAGTCTCCAGAGCCAAAACCCATCATGACTCCTTGTGCCGCTCTTCATCTGGCATCTCCCCGTGGGCCCACCCGTCCGTGGGTGACCCTACGCCGGTATGGCCCCAATGGATCCTAAAGGCATGCAAGCCCCAACAAGGTGGCAGCACGGTTGAGGGAGAATTACAAATAGTATTTTTTTTACGACGGACATCCTCATTCAACCAGATTCCCGGCCGTTGGGGACTGGCCGGGGTATGTGGGACTCCGGGGCGCGTAGAGATGGTAAATTGCGCCATGACCTAACAAATAAAACCGAAGGCGATCCTCGACTGCCCAAACCAGGGCCACGGGATTCACTCCCATTGCGGGAGCACGCTCTGTGACCCTGGGGGCCTTAGCCCGTATCTTATAAAGTTAGTGGAGCCCCATGCTCCGAGGCGGGACCCTCCGTTTATGAGGGGGGCTTTATTTCACTCCCCCATTCCACCGCTGGGGGGGGGCGCGCGAAACGCGCCTTTCTCCCGGGGCCTGTAAACTAGGTAACCTAACTTAACTAATCAATATAGATGAATTTATAAACAAATTTAAGAAAAGAAAACTTTTAAAATTACTTCAAAATGGCGTTTCGGATGCGACCGTCTAACCGGCTCGGGTAAAAGACTTAGTTAGGTAGGCATGTGATACTAAAGACACAATAAATAGGTACCTATTATATAAGTAGGAGCGGTCCCGCGATGTATTTTTTTAGAATTATTAAACTCGTACTTAAGTAGGTACGAGTTTAATAATTCTAATTTATTAACGTTTGATTGGAGTGGATTTGATTGAGTTTCTTTCGTTATTTTTTAAAGGGAACACAGGTTTCTACTATATCGGGAGTTTTTAAACATTTAGACGTGCATTCAGTGTTTGGTTTATGGTCTCTGAAAAAATTATAAATGAGTAATTAGAATTTCGCGCTTATAAGAATATTGGTGTTCCTTAAAATATAAAAATATTTTCAATCATAATAAATTATGGACCCACTACATTTGTAAGTAGTCAAATAACACGTTTTGTGATTCAGAAAATATATATTTATATACGAATAAAATACAGCACATTATTTTGTTAAAGGAAGATAATTCTCTCTTTTCAAAAGTAGAACCATCAATAGGTATCTTATATACCCACATAAACAAACGTAAAGCGTTAAAGACAATAGCATATTTGCCTTTACTAATTTGATATCTTTTCATGACTTAGAGATGTACCTAAAATCTATTTTCTTATATAAAAATTTACATTAGATGCCCTATTGGAAATACTTGATGTTATGGCATCAAATGTGAGCACATTTATTGATTACTTACCTAGTACCTAATCTTTGTAATGTGTATATGAATGAAACGATGTATTTTTAGAATGTATCTATTTTTAAGAAAAAAAATGTAACATCACAGGTGTATGGTTTTATTTTGTAATGAACGAGTTAAAGATTTCAGTGATAGGTTCTTAAAATATTATGTTTTTGAGTATCATGAATTGCAGAATATTTATTTTTCAGACGTCTCAATATGCATGTGTCTTTAAAGGCACTTAAGGCCTATTTCACCGAAACTGTATTTTAGTGTGGAATAGAATGTATACCTGGTCAACTCTAATTAGTTAATAATGGAAGATAAATGTCTATTTTGTAACTATCGGTAATTTTATCCAAATATTTGGTGTCACATATATCATAGTATGTACTTGGATTTAAACCGAAATAATATTTCGAATTACTTAGATTTGTTCACATATACATTTTAATTGTGTAGAATAATTTCAAACTATCGATGTGAGTTTTTAAATATTATCGTAGAAACTAGAGACGTAACCTCGATCAATTGAATATCAATGTTTTACTTTAAAATATTTCTTCACTTGAGAGTCCCTTCTAATAAATACAATATATCTGACAGGATATTCACTTATAGTAGGTATCTAACGTAAGAATAAGGCATAGTGCACATTCTACCTATAAACATAGTATTTTGATTAGACATCAAGCAGAAAACGATCTACTTAGTAAAGTCATTGAAAATATTTTTACCAAATAGCACACAAAATGGCCTCACATCAAATGAATGGTTAACATCAAATTGTTCCACATGTGTAATAATAAAATTACACAAGAAAATAATAAAATTAAGTAGGTGCTTGCTTAATTCCGGTTTTTGTTGAAGCAAGTTTTACCTTTAAATTTATACCAGTTTATTAATAAATAACAATTGGAAAATGTCACATTAAATATTACGGTAGTACCTAATGCGTATCACATTCATAGCTGAGGCACTTTGATGCTTTGAACTACACATAACTATGCTTTGCCGTTCGTTCTGGAATATTCCTCTACAGTTGCATAGCATGTCCTTTTGTTGTTGATGATTACCTATGTCAGTAGATAAGTTTACGAGTAGTCTCTATTGAAAAACTGTGTTTAAATTTTATCAATGTTTTACCCAACTATGTAGAAGTACATACAAATGTACGTAGGTAACAGAATTGTTGTGTAGTGTCAATAAATATAAAAAACGTATTGCCTTGTTTTTCATTTAACTATTTTCTATTCAAATTTTTTTTCGAACCTTCCCGGTTGATCGGAGACGGTGTATGTCCGCCCGGTTCCTCAGCCGTCGTATCGTCTGAATTCGTCTGAGCTCGCGCGCACAGTACCTCTTTAAGTATTAGGTACTAGGACGCGTTCCGAGTTTTTGAAATATTCACAACTTTACTCTAAAGTTGAAAATTAACGAGCTATTTCAGAAAAACGAAAAAAATAATACTTTAAAGCAAGATGGTAGCGAACCCTCTACCGGGATTAGCTCGAAATTCGTGATTTATACTTTCAACACACACTATCCTAAGGGTGTCGTAATAGGCGACTAAAATATCGTAAGAGGCAGATCACCTAGCCGTATGAGAAGGATAACCATTCCGCATATATTGAAGCATATACAATTAGAAAATAGTGGTCGCGGCGAAAACGTCATTATTGACGTCATTACTTATGATCACGGCAAGCTCACGCGCCCCATTGTATGAGGTGGGTCGTTGTGAGCGTTTCGAGAAACTGAGCGCCCATTTTTAAAACTAAAAGCAGCACCTTGCCGACATCAACAATTATTGTTCTATTATGTATGTCGAACAAGATCAGACAAGACATTATCTTTATCAATAATAAGTTGTCTAAGTTTGTAAATGTATTCCATTCTTCATCTGATCTGGCTGGACGAACTAGTACTTTGTGGAGTATTATTTCTACGCATCAACAAACTTCCAACAGGCCCGCCGTAAAAGGAATTTTTATTCTAGACGAATATAAATTAGATAAATACTTCTCTAAAATTAAAGTATATACATTTTTTTCTAATTTATCATGTTAACTTATAATTAATAGAACTTGGTTTTGTTTTTATGACACGACATATTTTGTATTATTTAAATGAACGCTTAAAATGCTCCAAATTCTACGCCCAGAACCAAGTGGAACAGCGAAAACCGTGGTCGTGAGCATGGTCGTGGTCGTTGTTGTAATGCCAGTAATACACGCTGACCGAGCTTAGGCCAACGCGAGCGTAGTCAATTTAATGCAAGGCAAGTGCTACTGCCTACACGTTCGGCAAGTGTATCGAAAACCAATGAAAATGGCCAATGTAGACGAATTTTCAAGAGACACACGTTGGGCTCAGTCAGTATGTATTGTGACGTGAAACTAGATGGATGACGACGTAGAAGTTATTGCAGTTACTGCTATTGATGTAATGAGCGCTTATAATTATTATGTCAGTGTATACCGCACGAAAGTTGTGAAAATGTAAAGACAATACAAGAAGGAGGTGCATGTAGCTTGCAATTTTTTTTATTGAATTTTCTTTTTACTATAATAGTATGAAGAATCGACTATCTGAGCTTAGTATTATTAGACAACCTCTTCATTCTGGTAAAGTTACCAAAATTAGAAAACATTTTTTGTTTCATTTGTTGACTGACATTTTGTACACACGACCGAACTCGTCCGACGCCAACCGCGTAATGGCACTAATGGCGCGCTGGCAAACGTGTGGCTGTGGACACTGGACACTATTGGCCGAGTGCGCGCAAGCGCCTTTGATCTGTGCAGAAAAACCGACAGCGCCCGAAGTGCAGCAAGTGGTCGCGAGCGAGCGCGAGTGGTGACCAGCTACGCCAAAAGAGTTCTATACACGTTGGCGCTTGGCTTTACTCGGCCAACTAGGCGAGCGACACCGAGCGATGGCCAGAAATTACAAATATACCGTCTATACGTTGGTATTGGCGTTCACTCGGCCTTGTTGGGCCAACGTATATTGCTGACTTAACGCCTGGTATGATAGTTTTGACAAGTGACAGTAGAGATAACGGCTATGCATAATCGTTAATTAATTTAGTCTACTATCGATTGTTATTTTCATAGAATTTGGAATCGATAGTTGCATGTAGTTTGCATTATAATACAAAAATGTCTATAATTTAATTTCTATCGAATTTATAAATTAAGTAATACGACAATAAAAGCAAATCATTCCATAACGACGATTTTGATTGCAAATAACTGTAATATCAACAAAATGATATAATTATAGAAATTATACGTTTGTATAACCCTTCGCTTCGCCACAAGGTCACCGTTTTGTACTATAAATCGTAACCATGGACGTATAAAAAAAGTCCATGATCGTAACAATTTTTTTGCTGATGACGTAGGTCGGGGCATGCGGCATTGAAGACAGAGCATGACCATTTGTATTTAACAAGTGAACAACTTTCTGATTCAACTACCCACTCGCGTCGATATTTGTTATAGCATTACAATATTCAAAGAGAAATAACGCTCAAAATGTCATTTTTTTAAAGCTCATTATTGGGGTTGGCATAATTTTCACATAAAACGACAAACCAAATTGATATTCTTACCAATATTATTGCTGCCTGTATCTATATCTCATCAGCTTGAACATTGCATTTTCTTAACATATATATTAGACTTAAATTATGAAAAAATGAATTTTAAGAGTACTGTTTAGTAAATATCTTGTTAATAAATTAGGTACTGGTTGCAAAAATGTTGTAATCATGTTGCAATGAGTTTGTAAACGGAACTATGTCTGATTGGCTGATAAGCAACCCCGCCTTTTCTAGCGTAGCGCGATTGTAATCACACAGATTAAAATTTACTTTAGTGCTCTGTGTCGATTAGAGTGGTTATATACGCTTTGTGAGCCGATGAAGCAAGTGGCAAACAATAGGACTTTAACGTCTACATTTTCGCGTTATTTTCTAAAATACTAACGACTAGATTTTTGTGTAGTTTTGGCAAGAACACAGCAATAACAATAAAATGGCACAGTGAGTACTTCCATTAACTAAAAACTTACAAGGTTTTTTTAAAGCGTGACCATGACTTGTGATTTTTGGATGAGAAATTATTTGGCGAAACTTTCCAAGTTACTATGATTTAGAAATCGAGGACCACACTGACCTCTAACTTTCAAGGTTACGATTAACTAACCCTTTAGAAGTAAAAAGTTTTTACAAATTTTATTCAAGTTTACATTTGTAGCGAATAAAAAACACCGCGCTGCCTGTGATTTACAAGCAAACTTCAAATGGAAATACTGTATAGTCTTTATATTGCGAGGTCAATTCGGTGTTCGCCTGCAAAAAAAATATCAATGCAAATTGCAAAATGCCTACAGTCAAGCAACAAGGTTATTTAGAGGTTAAATAATATACTAACTTACAAGAAACTAAACTTGCTAATAGACGAAACTGTAGGTTGCTTGACTTGTTTATGATAATATCAACAACTATCATAAAATGAAAATAAGTTTAGAGAAAGAGAAAGTGAGAATTTTCCAAACTAATTGTTCATGGAATAATGAAAATAAATTGCCAACAGACCTCAAGCAGACATTGCCCTCATTGGCTTAGCTGTCATGGGACAAAATTTGATTCTCAACATGAATGACCATGGCTTTGTTGTGTGTGCTTACAACAGGACTGTTGCCAAGGTTAGTGATGTTTTAATTTATAACATTTTGTCGTTGTCAAACCAAAATCTGCTATGTGCATTTTTCAGATTTTTACTTACACACCGTAATAATGCACTTTTTACTTTAAAATATGTATGTACTAATATGATAACTCGTCAAAAGACTGCCTAGAAGTATGTTTCAACTACAAAGACAAACATTTTTGGAGTGCACCTTCTTAAATTTTTATACGAAAATGTTTTTACTCGTAATTCAAAATAGAGTTTTTTGCACATAGCAGATTTTGGTTTGACAATGACGATTTAAGGTTTTCTATTAAAAATCAACGTTCCTTTTCGATATAATATAACTGTATGCAAAATGTATACACACCAGAAGACAATTTGTGGTGATCTTGATGATGAGGAACATAAGGGAGAGCTACACACACGGTTGAAGTGTATTAGCAACAACCATGGAACCAAACTCTTTGATAAAATAAGAAACATGTGAAGCATTTATGTCTTTTTAAAGTTGAATTAAGTGAAGTTAATATGAGAGTAATTAACAATTGCAAATGCGAATTTTTTAGCTTTAAGATCCACATTGTAGCCTACTGAATGAAAGTAAATCTTCTATTAAAAAAAAACATGTGTCAGTTTAATATCTTCCTTATGTGCTATTCCTACTGCAATGCGAACATTCAAGTTTATGAATCATAATCATTTCAGCCCATAAATTACCCACCACTGAGTCAGGCCTCCTCCAGGTTCATGGAGGGGAATTAGCCTACTGTGCACAGGGTTTGTATCAAGTTTGTCTTGTCTTGCAGCTAAGTGGTATGCCTCTGGCATTAAGTTTTTAAGATTATTAACTAAATTTATTATATAGTCTCAGTAGAGGAAGAAGTAACATAGTCTTATAAAATGTTTGGCCATTTTCAACTTAACTTGCTGATATCTTAGGTTGAAAATTAACTACATCATTTTGAAGACTTACTTAATTCTCACTCTATGAGGATGATATATCTCTACAAATAATCTCAGTCTTCAAATACTGGTTTATTGCAATACTGCGAAATACTATCTGCAATTGTTAAGGTGCTGACATTTAATTAGTTTTATTATTATATTTTTGTAACTTGCAATCTAACATAGAAATGCTATTGACATAAATGCTTCATTATGTTATAGAGTTTTGTTAAACTAGTTATTATCTTTGAAATGTAAGACATCAAGGTCTTGAATCAATTGAAGGAATTGTTTTACTTTATTTGTACTATGGACTATATTAATGATCCAGCATGTAGCACAGGTTCTATATATATATATATATATATATATATATATATATATATATATTGGTACTAGCGGCTGCCTGCACTAGGTTGCCTTTAATTTTATCTGGATTTCTATACTTGATCATATAAAAATACGTAACTATAATGCATTTTAAATTGACTGTGGCTACATTGACAAAACCTAAAACTGAGGACAAAAAAAATTACCCACCTTCTTTAACAATAAATCAAAACTCATTTAATCAAGCTGGCTCATTAGAGCTCTTTTGACAAGTCGAACTATAAAATAAAATTTAATGTTTACAGTTGAAAATTTACACAAGCTCAAAAGGAACTTTATTTACGTAGGTTCTATTACAAAACTCTTATAAATCATTATATTTAAAATTACCATTATCATCTTACAACCCTTGTCCCATTTAACACCAGTTCGGTTCTGCAACAGCTCTACAGAGAACAGCCAGCAAGAAAATAGATGTTGGTGTGTATAAAATTGAGTATCAGTTGAAATAACTAATGAGTGAATAGAAATAAGTTGTTGTTCAGTCAATCAATATCTGTACAATTTATGAATAAAACATGACACAAGCGAACATATTTTTTGGACTATTTTAAAAATGAAAACCTAAATATCCACTCTGATAAGATAAATGCTTATTGTTATAATGATAATTACTTCCATGATTGTAATCATAGTTTAGATTGTTATTTCGGATGTTATCATATGACTTGCATAATAAAAAAAATACATTATCAATAACAGTAACTAAAAATTGATTAACTATGTGGCTGGGTGAATTTTTGAAAGTACACAGATAAGCTCGGACTATCCCTGCGCGATCGAATCAATAATTGCCATACAGCCTACAGGATTGCCAAACATAAATGGCAATTGGCAGGGGCAGGCCTGCCGCCCGATGGGACTGAAAAGTCACCGAGTGGCGACCGGGCTCCGGAAACCGATGGACCGACGACCTGGTCTAGGTCGCCGGAAAAAGGTGGATGCAAGGGGCTCACGACCTGCCTTCGTGGAAATCCTTAGGAGAGGCTTACGTCCAGGGGCGGACGTCTATTGGCTGAAATCATTTGTCAAAAATCTGAAGTCCAAAAGTTGCAGTTTTCATGGAGAGAGCTTTGAGTGGTTTTGGGCGTTACATTGTAGCTTAGATTTTGGCCATCCACGCATTTGTCTTAAGTCACATAAGTCGTGTCTATATTTAGAAACTAAAATTGCGCGTTTCCAATTTGGTCCTTACCACATTCTCGTCCACCATGTCACCATATTTGATACCTATTGATAATGTCTGAAATAAGAAATCCATGACAAGGTATTGTTTTACTAAATCCATTCTCCCACATTTGCGGCATAGAATAAGAAACAACCAGTTATCATCAAAAATATTGTTTTTCGCAGGTAAATGAATTTTTACAAAATGAAGCTAAGGGAACAAAAATTATTGGTGCAAATTCCCTTGAAGATATGGTTGCAAAACTAAAGAAACCCAGAAAAGTGATGCTGCTTGTGAAAGGTAATAAAAATCGTATAATGTTCTGCTAATTATGTACTGAACATAAAGCTAATCCAAAGCATTTATAAGTTTATTATGTCTAAAATGTTGCACGTAATATCCATATCAGTGCTATTAACAATTCTTTCCTTAAATTACACATGTACGGGAATAATATACATATTAATTACGGTTCAGTATCGTTAGATACGCAATTGCGTAATTACAACTTATCCAAAATATTCTTAATTACTATTAATTTGGCTCCCTTTTAAAATATTTTCTTTACCCAATAATCTTGTTTATGTTAAATTCGATTCAATTCAAAGTCTACAACTGTCATTTTTGTTATCAGCCGGTTCAGCCGTAGATGCGTTTGTGCGCAATCTTCTGCCCCTTTTGGAGAAAGGCGATATCATCATTGACGGTGGCAACTCTCAGTACACTGACACACAGAGATGGTGCAAGGAACTGGCGAGCTCTGGTATCTACTACATCGGTATGGGTGTAAGTATTTCCATATAATTTGACTACTATCAATAAAAATGATTTTTATTTTCTTATATTTATCTTCTATGTATGTCTAAAAGTTTGTAATTCAGCTATGTCTGTGCGAGTGGGGTCGACGTGGACGAACTTCATGAGGTCGCATAATATTCTAGGAGTTAGTGTGATATACGTGCGTCTCCCTCAGCAGAGTATCATGGCTAATAGACACACGTCGCTTGCGTCTATGTGCAATAATATGCGTTTTCAATTGTTAAATAATAATATCAGCTTTGTGTCGATATCACTTATATGGCATTACATTATTAGACTTGGTCCATATAAAGACCGCAGTATATTTAACCCCTAAATGACCGTTTCATTAATGTACTGACTAGCAATCATTAGACAAAATATGCACATATTAAATAGCGCCGTGTCCGCCTGTTTAAGTGATCTTGTGTACACGCGTTTTTATGGACTACCGAGTGTTTTTTATAAAATGTTTACGTTCAAAGGTGAGCGGAGGTGAAGATGGTGCGCGATACGGGCCGTCCCTCATGCCTGGAGGTCACACTGCAGCGTGGCCTCACGTGAAGCCTATCTTCCAGGTCAGCTTTACTTGAGTAATGTAATAGTTATCAATACGCTGGTATTCGTTTCAAATTGTTTTATAGACGGAATATCCTGTCTCCCCTTATGGATTCAATTTTGGATGATTCATTTGTGATGCAATGATAGATTACCTATAAAAATATCTGGCCATCACGAAATGTGACAAAGAAGAAGTTATGTAGATATTATGTTGTCTGCACATTATTATTAAGAAAAAATAAGTATTGCTTTTTGGTTATTACTGCAACTACTCAGCCCATAGATGACCCACTGCTGAGTCGGGCCTCCTTTAGTTAATTGAAGATGAATTAGCCTACTGTGCCACGATGGCCAGATGGGTGGCCACAGAGTTTTGTATCAAGTTTTCCTCCTCTTGCGGCTAGGTTATCGGCGTTGCCATTTCCTTTTGCCGGCTTTTACGACCCCCTCAGGTATAAATGGGATGGTGACACCATGTATTCTAAATCCCATAAAATGTATTCTAACCCAACATACTTGTACAACAATAAGGTTTTGGACCGGCCTCTGTGGAAATCATTGGGGGAGGCCTTTCAGCAGCGGACGTCTTTTGGCTGAAATTATGATGATGATGAAGGTTTTGGAAATGTGCTTAACATTTTCTTTCATATCTTGTCTTGGCCTTACTTAGTTATCTTGTAAAAAACCTATCTATGCCCATATTACGCCATTAAAATCATTTATATGATTTATAGGTACTCTTTTCATCATGTTCTCAGTTCTATGACATGCTAACAATAAAAAAACAGTTATTTACGACTCATACTCGTTTGAAGACGATGTGTGTGCAAATACTTATTACGTGTGGTCCAACCTTGAAATATAATGAACGCCTATATGACGCTGTTTATTCAAATGATTTTCGTTTAATTTTAATGACTTAAGTAGTATTGGAAAATAAGTTAGCGTTGGCACCTAATAGTCGCGCTTGCATTCTATTAAACTCTACAACTAAATATCTCCTAATGAATAAAATGTTTTACATACTTTTTAAAAAGCTACCTCTAAATTTTACGAATTGGTAGCCAATGTTGCCCGTATAGATTTTCCTTATAATTATCATGTATGATCGAATTTATTACATTTAGTCAACAATGTAATTGTTTCTAGATAATAAGATGTTGTAAATCCTCCCTTTTTAATAAACTCTTTAAAAATTATTTAACTTAAATGGCTGATAAATTTAAATAAAATATATTTACTAAAATATATATTATACTTTAAAAAAATACACACATATACCTTTTTTAAAGTATAGAACTGAAGTACAACACTAATTAGTAGACGTAAAATGGTGTTTGAAATGCGACTCTATTATCTAGGCAATAAGTGCTAAGGCAAACGACGAGCCATGCTGCGACTGGGTGGGCGAGGATGGTGCAGGTCACTTCGTAAAGATGGTGCACAACGGCATCGAGTACGGAGACATGCAGCTCATCTCTGAAGCCTACAACCTGATGAAGGATGTATTAGGTAAAGATTCTTTGTTATACTTACATAATAATGTTCTATTTTCGGGGTGGTCAAGTTCTTGAGTGGAGACTGCGACTCGGTTAGCGTATGTAGGACCGGCGGTAGGAGTGGGACATGTCCAAAAATGGAGGGATTCACTGTGGTGTATTTTTTACGTCGTGGCAAGAGTCCTTTGATTTTAATTGTTTTCTGATCATAGCTGATAAACAGATAAAATGGTTCTGATTAAGTCCTTTTTGATAGATATTATTTAGCTATGTTCGTTGATGATTAAAACACGCTTTTTAGTTGGTTTGACGTAATCATCGTCTATATGTTGATTGAGGAAATATAACCGATTTTGTGTGCTCGTCAGGTTTGGGACAAGACGAGATGGCCGCCGTATTCGAGGAATGGAACAAGGGTGAATTGGATTCGTTCTTGATTGAAATCACCAGAGATATCTTGAAATTCAAGGACGTTGATGGTAAGTAATAAATAAATATCCTTGGACATTTCACACAACGCCAGCTCGTCCCAAGCTAAGCAATTTAATGCTTGTGTTATGGTAACGAGATGGATGATAAACTCTTGTAAGTCGGTCACCACATGGTTGTAAAGGTTAAAATTAGTTTTAATATATTTGATCTCACTTTCCCAAATACAATAAGTGTAACAAAACCCCTATGCCACATGTTTTTCTATCTTTGTCATCTAAATGTTTTTTCTGAACCTGATTTGTATCCTTTATCATGAGTAGTCAAACCAACCAACTACCTGTGGTTATTATTACGTTACAAGCTTAGCGATCTCAATTCCACAAAGTGTCTGTGCTTATTTCTCTAGTTATACGACTTTCGTCACGAGCTGTTGATAAAAATTGTGAGAGAGACATTAACTTTTTTTATTTATTTACTGTGTCTGTTGAGTAGTAATTTAGATCCATTTATTATGGCTTTACGGTTTGTGTTACCCTGTATACACCTGGCTACCCGGCGTGAAGTCGTACGGGTTGTGGAGAATACATATAAAAACCCTATCTTACTTAAAAAAACACTAGATTTTGTTTTATTATATGTCAAACGGTATACGCAGAGTTTTCGATAAATTCTCCCAAACGGTAGACTTCTCTCATCCAAAAAAGTAATAATAAAACCTTTAGAAATGATTTAATAACCGTCCTCGGGAATCACTCTACAGATAAGTGAAGACTACACGCCAATCCGATCGGTATCGTTTGAGATTATCGCAATTATACAGACATACCCTTGTTTCATAAAAATTTAAGGATACGAACAATCGGGACGCTTGCTGCTCTTATCGACATTCGAATTATTTTGATAAGTCCTAATGTTGATAACGCATTTATCAACCACGTGTTCTGCGATATGACTGTCGTGAACAATGTGATATATTTAAGTGTACGTGATTTTAATAATAAAATTGTGTACGGTCTCGTGCTGCCATCTATACACCAATATACATTTATATAAATAATAATAAACTAAACAAATAACCGATTTTTTACACTGTTTGTCTGTCTATTTCGGCAAATCTCTAACATGGGTGGATTCATTTTGACGGGACTTTCTCTGGCAGATAGCTGATGTAACAAGGAGTAACTTAGACAACTTTTATTGACACAAAATAGGGACTCTATACCCTATTCAACGAGCCGTGAGCCAAAAGGTAAACAAACCATAAAAAGGGTTCTTTATATGTTTGATACGATTGATGTAGTGAACATATTTTATAAAAAAACTACGGATGTAATACACTGACAGCATTAGAAATGATAGTTTAGAACGATGTCTGTAGAAATTATGTACCTAATCCTTTCAGACTTATTTGAAATCGAATATCATCAATGCCTTAAATTATTTTTTTAATTTTAATTAATTATGTATTAAATCGGTTACATGTAAAAGAACTTAGAAAAGACTTGATTCTCAAACTTGGAACGAATTTTAGTACTACTAAAATGTAGACTACAGATACTGCGAACATTTTACATTAAAATGTGACGTTTTGTCGTCGGTCAGGTTACACCCGCCATCTTTACTATCGATCAACTTGTTGATGCGAAGAATGCCACTGCAGATATTTTCGTTAAATTCTCGTTATTCCGTTGTTACTTTTATTGTTTTCATTAAGTTTATTGTTTTGTTAAGTTTAAAGTTATTTGTTAATTATTTTGTTTTTGTTATATTGACGTTTTCGTGTGTAATAACATGAGTGAGCCCGGGCCATGGTTTCAGGCAATACCACAAAATAACAGTACAGCTAGCTACTAGTTATACAATCGGGGAAAACTTACATTAAATTAAATTAAAATAAAAACTAAAATAAAAGTTTGAGAAACATTGTTTTCTTTGTTTACCTTTTGGCTCACGGCTCGTTGAATAGGGTATAGTTCGCTTCATAACTATTGTAGTAATGTGGACTGTAACAGCTATTACAGAAATTTGTCAATTCAGCCTATAAATGACCCACTACTGAGTCGGGCATCCTCCAAATTCATGGAGAGAATTAGACCACTGTGTGCCATGGTAGCAAGACTGATTGGCACATGGTTTGTATTAAGTTTTTCTTCACCTACCCAAGTGATCTGTCTCTTGCGTTCCTTTAGTCGCCTCTTACGATACCTTCAAGATAGTGTGGGCTGGTGACATTGTGTATTCTTAATACCTGACCACACGGACAGACTTTACTCTATAAATTGTACACCTGCCGCACATTAATCCTGGCTGAAGTAAACACAAAATATTTGGAAGAATTAGAGCTTTTTATAGACTGATTGAGCACTTTGTGGTTTGGTCCCAGGTCAGTACCTGCTACCCAAAATCCTCGACACAGCCGGACAGAAGGGCACAGGCAAGTGGACTGGTATCGCAGCCTTGGAGTATGGCGTGCCTGTAACGCTAATTGGCGAGGCTGTCTTCGCGAGGTGCCTGTCTGCTCTCAAAGGTAACACATTGAAAAACTATATTTCATAGACCACATACATAAAGGAGCTAGACTTGGGTGACATATCGTGCTCCCAAGTCGTTATTACGCGCTTTACAATATACACGCGTACGGTACTTGTTACAAATGAACGTATGTCTTTCTCCGTGTGGGGACGGATCAAAACATAAAACTTCCCCACCGTACGCTGGGAAGTAACGCGTGGTGTAAAAGTCAACAAAACCCAGCACGCTTGGTGGTAAGATCGAATGGTCCGCTCGGCTCGCTACCACCCTCACATCTAAGCCCGGCGCCAAGAAGTGTTACTGTGTTTCGTCGTGTGTACGTGAGAGCCGGTGCTCGACAGGGCAGTTCCTTGAATTACCTGCTCCATCCTAGACCTAGAGCCTGGCGTTGCTTTCCATCACGCAAACCTAGAGTCAAAGGCATTCAAGTCACTGATAAAAAAGAATGCAGCTCAGCATTGACGTCGTGAAGCACGGGTCTCGACACATAATCTCGCTTGCTTGGTACTTGTCAATAGTTACGCACACAACGTCTGTAAGTAGCTCTGAAATTGACAAATTTTATTCGTTATTCATTCAAAATTTTTACAAGTTCTCAAGTTTAATCGTGCCTATACCTTATTAGAATAGGGTATGGTGGTATGTTACTTACAATTCTTGATTTAAAGGTAATTATAATAGTTGTTTTATTTTTAAATTAGTTTAAGTAATCGTTTATATTAATATTTAAAAGGAAGAAATTAGAATTGTAAAAAGGATTTTATCTCACCAGACGAGCGTGTGAAGGCAAGCAAAGTTCTGCCTGGCTCCACAATCAAGTTCACCGGCAACAAAAAAGAGTTCTTAGAACACTTGCGCAAAGCTCTCTACGCCAGTAAGCTGATCTCATACGCACAAGGTTTCATGCTGCTCAGAGAAGCCGCCAAGGTAGGTGGCAACATCTTATCTCTAGGTAAATATTTTGGGTGCATTAGATGTGCACGCTCCTCCCTCGCCAAATTGCTAGCCACGCTCTTTTGCTATGATTATTTTGTTTGATTAACATTTTTGAAATCGTCATATCTGTTGAATAGAATGGCTGATTTGAATAATACATTAATCGACAGGTATTGAAATGGCCTGCGAATGTTCTGTAATTTTTCAAATTTAAAAAGTATTTATATTTACATAACTACAATAGTTGGTAGCGTCAATTGTTCTGTAGATAATTATGATATTTTATACAGGTTGTCCCAAAAAATAGTATCAAGCGGAAGTCCACTGATAGAGTACCCCTTGGGGTACCCGTATCACCCCCATGTATGTTCTGTGATTTTTTATGTCACACTTCGTATTAGGATTTTTTTTCGGATTCGGATATCGGGATATCCTGTATCAATAGCGCAGTGCTGGTAGGCCTCCCACACGGTGGACCGACGACCTGGTTAAGGTCGCCGGAAAGCAGTGGATGCGGGCGGCCCAGGACCGGCCTTTGTGGAGATCCTTGGGGGAGTCCTATGTCCAGCAGTGGACGTCTTTTGGCTGAAATGATGATGATGTATAGGTAGAACATCTTTTTTGTTCTATTGTCTAGTTTCTTCAGCAAAACATTATATGGCTCTATTTTTTACGCCTTGGGCTACATTTTAATATTCTTCTTTTATTAGCTTCGCTTGTATGTAGGTATGTATGTATGTAACGGAATCTTTGAACATGATTTTGACCCACTTCAAAACGTCGGATTAACTCGAAATTTGGCATACTTAATAAGGACCGATATCCATTCAATATTTTAAACATTTTGACCCGTTATCATTAATAGAATAATAAAAATAACGGTATACGTATCTATGGAGGTAACGGAATCTTTGAACATGATTACGACCCAGTTAAAAACGTCGGATTAACACGAAATTTAGCAAATTTAGCATAGCATGGACCGATGATAATTCAATATTTCAAATATTTTGACCCGTTATCATTGATAGAATAATAATAATAACGGTGATCAAGGTGGAACACCGCTCTTCGTTGCAATAGCTAATAGAGATTTAAATATCATAAAGCTATTGCTATATTTTTTAGTGATTATTTAGCAATTTCAACTAAAAAATAAAAAATAAATTATAGACTAAAAATATAAATAAAAATAAAATTTTTAAAAAAAAACGCTTTTATAGATAATCGAACTAAAAAAATAGAAAATAAATTTTAATAAATTTTATTGATTAGTTCGATTATCTATTAAAAGCGTATTTTTTTATTTTTTTTAAATCTATTATTTAGTAGCGTCCCCTATTTCTGTAGTACTGCCCGCAGGAACGGAGAAAAATCGGCATGTTCTTACTTCTTATCCATTTCACAATACCCGAACATGGATCCAGACATGCTAATCAATAGAGGCAACATCGACACTCGACGATTGATGATATTAACAGTTTTGACTATTTAGGGGTTAAAACGTATGCCACGCGCTCTTAGCAGAAGATCTTTAGATTTTATCAGATTAATGCTAGCAATTGCATCGTGTCGGATAGAAAATAGCAAGTCTAGGATTCACTAGAGTAAATAAAATATCTAACTTTCGTTTCATAGGTCAACAACTGGAATCTGAACTACGGAAGTGTGGCGTTGATGTGGCGAGGCGGCTGCATCATCAGAAGTGTTTTCCTCGGTAACATCAAGGTACGAAAAATTTCCTAGCAATGATAGCTGAATCTAAAAACTACTCTCTCATTAGTGCTTTGTTTCAAATGGAAATTTTTGGTGCATACAATATTTATGCCTTCCAACAAATGGTTTTGCTGACTTCAAGTTTATAGAAAGGTACAGAACTGATTTCCGGATCAAACTAAAGACAATACGAAATTTCCTATTCCAAATATGAATTAATGGCCGAGTTACCTAAACAACACCGTCGAATTGAGTACAGGAGGTAGGAGGTACCTTTGAAGTCTGTTAAAAATAATGTTGACGCTCATTTACTAATGTTATTTGTTGGCTAGCAACAGAACGCCATTCTTAATAACAACGCAGTACACCTGAATAATTTAGTAATTTAAAGTATTTGCGAATCGACTAGTCGAAAGACATTAGCTTCTCAATATTTATAGTTAACTGAGCGTTGCACAATTCAATTTTTTCATACTGATGTTGACTAACTGGCCAAAGATATCGCGTGACATTGCTCACGACAATGTCACTTCTCGATAACGCTGGTCGGATAAAAAGGAACAAGTACAATGCTGATGATCATATGCGGAACACGATATCTCTGTTAATGTCACAAGGCGTGGGGCGAAGGTGTTTTTGCGATTATCTCGACACCAATAACTGTAACAATTATAATATTAAAATTTTATGTGCGACCTTTAACCCGGGCAGAGCTGTTGTAACCCCTGTAATCAGCCTCACGATTCACGTATGCCAATTATTATATGTTAGGGTCTCATACAATTCTTAATGTTCGATTTGATAACTAAACTAAACATTTTTTTGGCAATCAATAATTGTAAAAATATTTTTATTTATTTTATTACAATATAAATGGTATGGAGCTGTCCATTAATCACGCGAAGTTCGAAAGGGGGGAGGGGTTCGGCAAAAATCACGAAATATCACAAGGGGGTATAGTAAAATATCACGTGTATTTATTTTTTCGTCAAGCGCGTGATTTATAGACCGAATAACGACGTGTAGGTAGTAAAAAATACACGGGATTTTAATGGGGGGTGGGGGGCAGTCTTAAACCTCACCACGTATCACCTAAGGGGAGGGATGGGTTAAAAAATGTTAAAAAAACATGACGTGATGACGTGATTAATGGACAGCCCCTAAAGTCAGAGATTGTACAGTACTGTCTACGTATATTTGCTTATGTACTGCCTATGCCAAATAACTTTAGCACAAAGTTCCTTACTTGTTTTTGTCAACAGGACGCCTTCACAAAGAACCCTCAGCTGTCGAACCTGCTCCTCGACCCATACTTCAGCGAGCGTATTAGCGCGTCTCAGGCGTCACTGCGGCAAGTTGTGGCGCAAACGGCGTTAGTAGGCGTACCGGCGCCGGCCTTCTCCGCGGCGCTCGCCTTCTATGACGGTTACCGCTCCGCAGTTCTGCCAGCAAACATGCTTCAGGTAGGCCCTCTACACTAAAATATACGTATTTTACGCTTATTTACAGAATAATTTTAATCATATTTAATTACCTAAATAAACCACTATTATCTGTATCTCTTTTGAACACATTGTGGATTCGGTTACAGAATTTCATTTTGTTAGGTGTAACTCGAAACTTACTGTTCCATGAATGTTCCTCCACAAAAAATTATCCAGTTTTTCACCAAAAAATTGTTTAAATAAATGTGTTTATCTTCTTCACACACTTGTCTCTGGTCACTACTAGGAGGAATATTCTGTTGAAGTTAGTGATACTTCTCAGCCCATAAATGACCCACTGTTGAGTCGGCCCTCCTCCAACTACATGGAGGGTAATTAGTCTACTATGCCATGCTGGCCAGACAGGTTGGCATAGTAAGCTGGTGAATTTATCTCACTTTAATTAATTTATATGAAAGCAATATTGTAATAATAATTCATCCTTGTACACAGGCTCAGCGTGACTACTTCGGTGCGCACACTTACGAGCTTACCACGAAGCCTGGTGAATTCATTCACACCAACTGGACCGGCCATGGTGGCAACGTTTCGGCTTCTACTTACACCACCTAATTGGTTGCCAGTTCACCAACCGATCATTTGCACAGATCATTTACAGCCATCAACATAGACAAACCTTACCCTTGACTTAAGTTTAGTATTATCAATAGGATTCTATATTTAAATGAAATTGAATTTTTATTGATGTCTGTCTGTGCGGTCCCTGTTCCTTAAATAAGTAAAACTTATAACACAGGTTTGTTAAGAACAAAGTTCTCTTCCCATTGTATTGTGCATTTACTGAATTACAATTAATCTAAATACATAATTTTTATCCACATAATTTCTAGTATCGTATTGTGAAATGAATTTCAGTCTAAAGATTAAATATTTTGCTATGAAGGTAATATACACAAATCAGGATTTCATAATGTAATCACAAATTAAAATACTTAACATTCCTATTCATTCGTATCATAAAATACGTTGTGTATTTTTTTTAGATAGGAATGGTACATTCCTCTGTGGTGTTTGGTTGATTGAAACATACTTATGTATTTATGTATGTATGTTGAAGTTATTTATGTGGTAGTTTCTAAGTATAAACTTGACGGTGCTTATTTTTGGATGATTTTAAAAAGATAATATTATAAAATATAATTTATGTTGGTGTTTCATTTGTGTATATCCCACCACAAGCGATGTTTTTATGTACCTTCAGCACCTGTAAATTGGTCACCGGCCCAAGCTAGCAGGTATGTATACCTTCAGAGTAAACACTAACACTACTCTTTACGATACATATGTTACTCCTTATATCATCAGCTACATATAGCATCAAAATCGGTCCAGCCGTTGCAGAGATTAGCCGGAACAGATAATCAAATTTTAAATTTAAATTTTGATTAAGTACTGTGTTTCCATACTTACGCATTTAGTAAAAAGTGGTTATTTTATTATTACAAACAGACACGCCAATTTTATTTATGTGTATAGATGAAGCAAAATCTTTGTAACCCTTTTTACGAAAATACAGCGGAAAATGCAAATATATATTGTTTTTAAATTATGCATAGAAAACACTAAATGAATAAAAAGAACCATTGCATACACCACCGATAGGCTCCTGAAAAGCGGAAGTGTATCAATAAAACTAGCCCAAGTTACTCTTTGTTACGTCAGCTATCTGCCGCTGAAAATCCTGTCAAAATAAGTCCAGCCGTTTCAGGGATTAGCCCAGACAGCCAGACAAAAAATTTAAAAATGTTTTGGTAATTGTACCGTTAATATTACAAACAGACACTCTAATTTTATTTATTTGATGGAATGACGTTTTATTAATGGCCTTTTTTTAGGCAAAACATTTGTACGTAAACGAGATTATTATTTTAATAGTTTACCCAATCGACAGCTTTCCACAATTACATTTCGTCTATTTTGTATGTATTCATATATTGTGAGAGATATCTAGTCACGCATGGTCAGAGGCATGGCTAAATGGTATAATCATTTCAGCCAAAAGACGTCCACTGCTAGACATAGGCCTCCCCCAAGGATCTCCACAAAGGCCGGTCCTGGGCCGCCCGCATCCATCGTTTTTCGGCGACCTTACCAGGTAAATGGTATATTTGATTCAATACAAAAGGTTTTTTTTTAGTTAGTGACTAATAATACGCTAAATCCGCATATACAATATTCTTTTATCTAACTGTATCATAATTTTGATTTATTAATCCAGATCGAAGAATGATAGAACATTTAAACCAGATCGACTAGTGAATTGCACATCACAAATTTTGCCACCATGGTCACCAATTTGTTTTTCATTTGCTTGAAGACGGAGGTCGTGTTAAACAGCTATCATGTTTTCCGTCCCTTAGCCAACGTACGCACTAGCGGTTGGCCGTCTAGGCCGCGCGGCTAGCCGCCTAGGCGGCCAACCGCTAGTGCGTACGGGGGCTCATGGTTAGTAGGCCTCCGCGAATTATGCGGCCAACTAATTCTTCCACGATATAAGTAGATGCGCGCATTAGGCGAATAACATCGTATATCAATGATCGCGACACATACGCGGCCAAACCGCGCATTATGCGGCCAGGCCGCGCGAATGGTGCGGGGGCTCTAAAGGGTAGAATATGTTATACGAAGGAATACAAAGACAATTTTTATTGTGTCATTAAAAAAAATACACTATGATCAGACTTTCAAATTTCATCCGTGGTAACTGTATGAATATTTTGAAAAGCTAAACAAGTTTTAATAAATAGTAATGTATTTACAATATCCGTTTATGTGTAATCTAAAGTGGAACTAGTTATGTAGGTACCTACTAAAAGTAAGTTAGTTTTCATACTTTGGGCTAGGCATAATTTACAATTTTGGTATTTCCAATTTCTGTTTGAATAGGTACTTGTGTAATGTAATATGAGTAACTATAACAAGTAAACTAATTAACTGTGTACCTATATACCAATGTTTCATACCTTCAATAATAACATAGAGACTAAAGGACGTAGCACACTTAACAACTCGGAAAGGGATCGGCACCGTATCCACTCGAGGCGTTCAGCATTTTTATTATATTTTTATTTGTATGTAACTCCCTACTGCAAAGCACACTAATAAAATCGGATTCGTAATGTAAACGCCTCGCCTCGGGACAAGCTCACGAGCGCCGTACGGCGCGTGTTCAACCAGCAGCGATCGCGCGCTTACGGCTCGCCGTTCACGCGCTTACGCCTCTCCGCCGCCGCCGCGCTTGCGGGACATTACATATTCGTAACAGTATCTTACGGGCCATCCATAAGCGCGGCGTCGCCTAGCCGTAGCCGAGACGACGTATCGGAGCTGCTGATCCGCTTTGGTTACGTGCTTATGTTAAGTTGACGGCGAGGCGAAAGGCGATACGGTGCCGATCCCTTTCCGAGTTGATAAGTGTGCTTTGTCCATAAATCACAACTTAAAATTCCTCGGAGCTCGCGCGCGCCATCTAGATACCTACCGTTTATTTTGTTACATATATACCTTATATATATACAATGATTAAATTGCGTGGTTTTGTTTCCAGGTAAACAATTATAAATGCTTTGTGCTATATTAGCTGTTGTCTTGGGCGTGATGTGGTGGCCTTGCTTGCGGCGGAGTATGTGGTCGAAGCCGGGACCTGTATACGCGAGAGACCGCAATAACCGCGTGTACCAAATCTTACCCACCGGTGTTTGCTGCAATAATACGTGTACTTCACAAACGCATTGTTGATGTAATAAATTGAAATAAAAATAAAAAATTCTATGTATTTCTATTTTAATTGTGTTTTTATAATATATTTGGATTTTCTGCTAGGTTATATCCGACAATTTCCTCTCAATTGCCTCTGGCTGGATACCATTTTTTTACACGACTATCAGGAGGTGGAGCCGAGACTGGGTTAACACCTTCGCCTTTTAAATTACAGAATGAATACCGAAACCCAATACAGACCCACCAAGTTATTTGTGAACTGGAATGTCTATCAAACTTCTACAATTTTTAATTTACCAAATCTAGTCTTATTTTAATTCCTGTTTAAGTTAACAATATATCCCTACTATTTGTATACAGGGTGTGGCCTGTAATAGGAGCAAAAAATTAAAATGTAGAACCTTTATCTAACCAGTAATTAATTCCGAATGCTTCAATTAAATAAAATGAAAAATTAATTTACCGTTATTTTCTAACAAAATAAATAGAGCCAGCAATGTACTGCAGATATTACGTGTCTAGCCGGCGTACTTGACATTGACATTTAATATCGCAAATGCCCTGTACCAAGATAATAACCGACAATTTAGCGATCATGAAGTACATTGATTATGTATTGCAACTTTGAATGGCTATATTTCTGAGTTTAATCGCTTTGGAGCACTATGATACGATCAAGGTAACTGCGTATACTCTGTAGAATCATCGTTTAAATCTTTTCTTTTGTTACAAATTGTTGAAAATTAACCAAGTTCAATGCAAACATAGCGATTTGTTAAACACAATGTACGGATTTTTTTATTGCTTTACACACTATTGTATAATGGTCTAATGTATGGACCAGGTTAAGATTCAACATAAACTGATCGAAATGGAGTGGATATCGGATCCATTGTATTTATGTTCATAGGCGTAGGTAAAAATGAATTATTAAGAATAATATTGCCGCTTAGTAATTTTCCATGAGAGTGGTCAGATTCCTGATTAATATGTAGTGTAGAAGAATCGCTAATGGACTTTGGAATTCCTTTTGTTTTGAATGTAGGTACTTATTAAAAAAATATTTTTTTAGTGACTGGAGTTTTAGCAGTTTCAGAATGCAGAAACCTCAGGATTAGATATCAAAACAAGAACAAGATGCGAAGAGTCTGGGAGTTTAGGGTCAATCTCCGTACTCAAAAAGGAAATCTAAATAACTAAGCAATCAATGCACACTACACCGCTACACGAATATAGAATACATAATAATTTAAAAGAATGAAAGTACATTTGTAATGGTAACTACTGTTCGAAAAGCCCGCCTAAATAAAACTTTCCTTAAATTTCAAACTCATATTTAGTACTCTCTAATAGCAATAACATACATTAAATTTAACTTTAAACATAGCTCCATCTATTGAATACTTACTCAATCCAGTCAACAGATATCGCCATCTGTTAGAATCGTTTAGGCATGATGACAAAGTTTGAAATCCTCTTGTATAATGTTTATAGATATCTACTTTTTCCGAAAATATTATTATTTCAGCAAAACACTAATCCCAAGTAACAAAATATTACACTTTTTTCTACATAATTTGAATTTCGCGCTAAAACGCGCTCAAGTGTCATGGTGGTCGCCTCTGACGTCACGTCTATGTAATCATTGTTTGTGTACGTTGAAGTTTTAGTTTTAGCATCGTAAAAAATGAATTCCAAAGTTTATAAATGGTGTGCAGTTCCTCAGTGTACCAATACATCTTTAAAAACTCCGAACAAACTATTCATTAATGTTTCTCACAAGAAAACAGTGAGAGATAAGTGGCTAAAACTTGCACGACGAGACCCAGCTGGTATATGTACCAATTCACCGGTTTATTTTTGTGAAGATCACTTTGATGTAAGTAATTACATATACTACAATTAATAAGGCGACTCTCTGATCAATAATTGCAATAATAAGTTTGTTTTGTGTGTTTGAGATCAAATAAGTGAGTGATAATAATTTGGAGGTTATGTTATTTGATAACATTTATCAAGCTGCCTTAATTTTGTAAATATCTTCTAATCATCAATGGTGTTTGCAACCTTATCTGACTTTAAGTAGAATATTTAAATGTATCATATTGCGGAGTTTCAGCTAATTTAACTGATTGTTTTACATTTTAATAATTCTGATGAGCAGAAGTCTTTATTCGATGCATGGACGTATAAAAAAGTCGGACAGAGTCTCGCTAACTAAAAACTGTGACATCATAGTCGGCCAGCTCAGCTATATGTACAGGCCAGCACGCACACTTTCACACACTAGTCGGCCATTACGAGCGCGATGCATAGAGACGCAATATGCGGCGAAAAAAAAAATATAAATCATGTCTTGCGTGGTAAAATGGTGTAAAAACCGTAGTGACCGAATGAAAAACAATCCAGGAATCACGTTTCATACGTAAATGAATAATTCAATCACTTATTTCCATATTATATACATTAAAATCAATTTGTATTTGCTAGAACAAAACAATTAATTTTAAGTTCAGTTTTGCCAATATTCACGTGTGCAAATGAACCGAAATATGGGCAATTTTTCGTTTATTATAAAAATCTATTATATTATTATGGTTAATTATTTAATAGTTACTACTGGGTATTTTATTTTATATTCCTATTGATAGATTTTCTAAGGAAAATGAAGTATGGAGAAATGATTGGATTCAAATAATTTGAAATTGTAATGGTGAAAACGATTGCATTCCAAACAAATACAGTGTCGTTTGCAGTAAACATTTTGATGCGAATGACTTTTAAACAACTAAAGGAGGACTCCGGCGTGTTGTTACTTATGCAGTACCTCAAAAGGTAAATTAGCAATCTAACAAGACGTGGTTTTTATAAAAAAAAAGAAGTAGTGCCGCTTACTTTAAAAAAAAAATATACCTAAAAACTAGAGGAGGCCTACATTTACTATCTAAAGATATATTCGATATTTGTTGTATTTGCGAAATGGTCATACGAAAAATTATAAAAGAAAGCATAACATTGTATAACGAAATAAAAGAAAGCATAACATTGTATAACGAAAGGCAACATAAATATATTATCACAAAAATTCAAGAAAAAATTGTAGGTATTACCTACAAAGCGTTTTTTTTTAACTTGGAATCCGAACATACTTTCGCCGGAATAGAACACAAAATTATAAAATACTAGCTTTTGCGCGCGGCTTCGCCCGCATGTGCTTCGAAAACGTGCATATTTTTTATGAACATAAAATCGGTTATTGTGACTAAACTATGATAGTTAGATATGTGCTCTCGCGGACTTTTTTGTAGATCTTTATAAGACCTACAAACCCGTAGTACATCATTTTGTTCTATTGTCAATAGTTTTTGCAGTGAACGCATAAATAGATTTTCGATTTTACACCTTGGTTTACAAAATCGCAATTTTCATACGGATCTCTAATTCTTTTGAAAATAAAATATAGCATATAACCTTCCTCGATAAATGGACTATCTAACACTGAAAGATTTTGAAATCGGTCCAGTAGTTCCTGAGATTAGCGCGTTCAAACAAACAAACAAACAAACTCTGCAGCTTTATATATTAGTATAGATATAGCGGAAAAATATCTAACGATTCGGTTTCACCACATCTCGAAATTAGAAGAAATTTCAAGAACGTCCCAAAGTAAGACATTATTATAAAAAAAATACTCAGAATTTGGGATATTAAATTAAATAAAAAAGGACCGCAAATTATTAAAAAAATAATGACAAGTCCTCTGATTTTCTTGCCAGTTCTTCTCAGCAGTCGCGTTCCGAACTGGTGGTAAACTACAATATATTACTTTGCATTCTATTTTTTTTTAATATGTTGACAATTTGTAAGCGTCCATTGTGTCCTATACAAAATAAATTATTTGACTTTGCTTTAAACATTACAATTTCGAACAATACATTTTTTTTATTACGTTGATCGTGTTTTAATGGCAAATTTTTGTGTAACTTGGCCACCCCAAAATTAACTCACACATAAAGAGCGGCCGCCATCTTGGCGTCTCACTTTTGTCTTAGCGAGAGTTCCGTCCGCCTTTTTTTATACGTCCATGATTCGATGCTAGAAATTCTCCTATCATCAACAAATCAATCCCAGGCAAATTAGCACTATCTGCTTTAATAAATCCTGGCCCCATCTTCGTGGATATTGGTTGTTTAACAAAACAAATATAATAACTGTTGATGGAAATCAAAGGGATTCGCAAATTATAAGAGATTTCAACAAGCAACAATGAACAATGGATGACCCGGATGATGTTTACATAGACATGACGTCATTCGCTCTAATTGGTGTTTCATTTAAAATGGCCGACCATAGTTTTATAAGCTTTTATTTTATTAAAAATCACATTAATCTCTCTATTTATGTAAATAAAAAAAATGTTATTTACGATTTTTAAAACATAATTAACAGTTCAAAAAGGTATTTTCTGTGATTCTTTTATTCTGTCATCATCACTAATTTGCCATATAATAAAACTAGCTGACCCGGCGAACTTTGTTTCGCCTTAAAACAATAAATGAGCAGATTTTTTATTTTATTTACTTCAATTTTTTATCAGGATAAATATAAATAAAACAGCTATGATTTTAATTATACTTTATTGGCCATCTATTTTAGTAACTGCACTTTTCAGTGAATCACCTTGTGACAGACGACATTTTTCGGTTTATTAACAGGCGCATGAACAAATAACGCAGATGGTCTTCTGACCCGGAACATGCCACATATAATTGATCTTGGGAAATATATGAATTTTCTAGATTTAGGCCACAAACTTTCCAGGATTGGCCCTGTGATTTATTAATGGTCACGGCGAATGCACGACGCATCGGAAATCATTAAAACTAAAACGGTATATCGTCGGGATCCCCGGGTGAGAATTTCCTCACCTTCCAACTTTACTTTGAGTATATTCCATTGTTCATCAATTCACTTACCACCAAACGCGTTCCGTTGCACAGGTTTGGTGGTTTTGGTTTATATTTGGAAGCAAACTTAGTACGTAGCCAAACTTTAGTCGTAAATTGTGCGGTGGTAGCCAGGCACATCCAAAGAGTCTTTTTTACACAGTCATTATATTTGAATTAATGCAGTGTACCAATGATTTCATTCTGAATTATGTTAGTTACTTTATGTCATCTACATATTTATTCTTAGCCGCCAAAACAGCTCGCTTAGTCAACCATTCATTCTTTTTGTGTTTGTGCGTTCGTCCTTCGATGAACAAAAATTCTGAGAAAATAAAATCAATCCACATATTTCGATGATTTGAGGCAAGCGCATATTTCAGCGGCAGCAGTCGATCTTGGAATTAGTGGCAGTGTTTGGCAGAAATAGCCAGACAGTAAAATCATTGCGCCTCCAAGACATCTCGAGTCCTTGCGTAGGTGTTACATGGCATCTATTGGTCCAATGCGGACGCAAGTATGCAAGCAGTAATTAGTGCTGCCACCGTATCGAATGCTCGATCCAAATTATGTAGTACCTACTTTATAAATGTATTCTTGTGCCTCGAAAATTATCTAGTTGTTGATCTCTTAAATTTGCTCGACGATTTTGCATTCCCAACCGATCCGTTTCACGGGCTCCCTCGATTTGCTCTTGTGATTGAGAAGCACGGATTCAAGCCATACTAATGGGGTGATCTTCACGTGCATTATTTAGTTCTTCTTCATTGTTCGGCACAATAAGCTTGACTTGACTTGACTTTCTTGGTTGACTGGCTTGATGCGTCTTTTGACACGATTCCGCCAATATCACGTGTTGAAGATAAACGTTGGGGATTGATCCAAATTCACCGGGAGTAAGCTAACATTCACGAAATAAGCTTTGAACTGGATATTTTCTGTATTCGTCACAATCCACAGGAACAAACAAATAATAATATTTTAAAGATATACTGTTAGCTAGGAACAGAAGCACATATACATAAATAAATATATTAAAATATAATACTATAAGTTAATTTTGTTAGTAATGATATATTTGGATAAAATATGGAGGGTTGGGGAATCAGTAAAGGTTAAAAGAGATTTAAAATTAATGGGACGCGGGATTTTTAGAGGTAGGATATCATATAGGGAATATTGTAATAATTGGCACAATAAGCTAATATTTACTCGAAATAAATACATCAACCGGTCAACTTCAAAATTTCTAATTGTCAAATTTGTCAAACTATAGACAACATAGCGTTTAGCTGTCTGTGAAGTTTTGTTATTCCAGCAGTTGCATTTTGATAAACTATGTTTTATATCACGGAACGGGATTACACACATTTACACTTTCACGTTTATAATATTAAGTATGATTTTGTGAATTGTCCAACATCTTTATATTTAAAAGAAAGTCGGACATAGGATACCTAAGATTTTTATCCCGTTCCCGTAAAATGTGATATAATACCTACGTGGTATAACAAAGCGCAACTGACAGCGAAACCTTATGTTGTCTATATTTAAATATGGCTGTAAATTTGACAATTAGAAATTTAAATTTAACTTATTATCTGTATAAATTTACACACAATATCTTTATAAATTGTAGCCTATGTGTTATTCTGATGTATAAGCTATATTAATATAAAGTTTCATTAAAATCCATTCAGTCGTTTTTACGTGAAAGAGTAACAAACATCCATCCATCCATCCATCCATCCATCCATCCATCCATCCATACATACTTACAAACTTTCACATTTATAATATTAGTAGGATTGCGGCTATAAATTGAGATGTCATCTATCTTAACTTCCAAGTTGGATCAAACTATACACGGTGTGATTTGAATAAAACCGGTTAAGCAGTCTATTAATCCATCGTGGACAAACAAGGGCAAATTTTACCAAATTTGGTGACTATGGTCATCAAATAGTGATGTGCAATTCACTAGTCGATCCAGCTTAAAAAGCTTCGTAGCAACGATGAACTTGTTGATAATTAAGCAGCCGAAAAATTTAAATATGTTTTTAAGCTGCAGCTCATTACTAAATGAATAGAACATAAATTCCTAGTGGTTCAATCAGTACACATGATCAACTGTAAATACCTAGTGGAAGAAACTCAGTTGATTTCTTCTTTTTAAGCTGCAGCTCATTACTAAACGAATAGAACAGAAATTCCTAGTGGTTCCATCAGTACACATGATCAACTGTAAATACCTAGTGGAAGAAACTCAATTGATTTCTTCTTTAAACATGGCATCGGATCGAAAACCATTGTATCGATACAAAAATTGGATGGATTGTATTCTTTAGAATAGATCTACACAAATATCGGATCGGATCGAACATCCCTAAAACTGTGTTTGGTAAGTCTTAAAAAAAACCGTACACGACACACGTTTTCTTTCATCCTGTAGTGTAGATTTTGTAAACAAAGATTTGATCTTTTTTATTTTTAGTCTTAAACAAACAAAATGCTTATAGAAAGTGTTTATAACATTAAATACGATCGGTAATATTACTTTAGCTGTATATTTATAGAGTGGTGATGGGTGGTGGAGATAGTTGACAAATGTTTCTTATGGCTATTGCTAAGATTGGATCCACTTTTGTTTATTTTGAAAAACTCAATGGCACAGGCGATGATAAGTGTTGAGTTGAATTTTATTTTCCTCGAATAGCCTGCACAAGAAATGTACCTGCAGTGAACCATATTGACGAAGAGGAATATTCCTCTGCGGTAAATTGTTTACGAGCACAACGAACAGATAATTAAGGTAAATACTATAAATCGCAACACATGTTTCTTGTTCCATTTATTCTAAGGAAATTAATAATACCAGAAATGAATTATAGCTTTGTTTTTTGCCAGTTCATTTCATGAGTAATAATATTGAACAAAATGGCCGCCAGCAACCATCAGCGCCACCGTCGGATCCACGAATTAAAAACTCTGCGGCGTCAGATCAACAAAAGTTTTGTCGCGACTTTGTTTGGGGAAAATGTTCAAAGGGCTCTCGATGTAGATTTCCGCATGAATTAGATTGGGAGTTCATGCGCGACACTTTGAAGTTTTGTCATGACCATCAAAATAAGACCGGGTGTACGCGACCAGGTTGTACTTATTTGCACACAACAATAGAAGAACAGAAACTATTTCTTACTACAAAAGAAATTCCGAGAGCTCTCGCGGAACGGTATGCGGCGATGTCTTCTATGAATATGGTTGCTGAAGGTTTCCCTCAGGTAGTGAGGATTTTGTGATATTTTATATGGTATTGAACACATGGTATTTTTTATGAAAGTATTAATTGATTTCAGGGTGTGTATGAATATATGGCGCCACCTCCGCCGCCTCTTTCAACGTCGCTGTCAGGCCTAGGGCCAATGCCACCAAATATTATGGCTGGTGGGCTTCCACCACTTATGCACATGCCAATGGCGCCGGTTGCAGCACCACTACCGCCGCCGCTCCTTGCGCCTCCTCCACCACCGCCGCCCCCACCCACAGTGTCTTCTACAACAGACAGCACTACTGCAGTATACACTGGTAATTATTAACATCCAGTGATGATTTCATTGCATTGCACACACATTATAGATGTGTCTAAAAGAATATTATAATTGCTTTTTTCAGCTCCACCACCACTTGCAACACCCTCACTTACCAATAGTCAACCAGCGCCAGTTCCGTAAGGGCAAAATTATAATATATTCCTTAAATTTTAATTAATGTTTAAATTTAACAGATTCTAGACTCATGGTCACCCATGGTTTATATGTTTGTCTTTGTATTTTGCAACTACACCATCTTGCAATAATTTATTGTCAAACTAAAACAATTGAGATGTTGTTATTGAGAGTTAATTATTTGAAACCTTAATGTATTTTGTTTTTTTGTAACATTTTTTTCTACAGGTTTGATCCAACACGGCCACCGCCAATCCTATCAAGCACATTAAATAATGGTGTGAAGAGATCATTAGACACAACTGAAGGTATTATACAAATCAATATACTTTATAACTTAAATATATGTTTTTTTTTAATAATTCACAATGGTCATGCTCTGCGATATACATGGCAGTTATTAGCTGAATATAAACCAATGTTTTATCCTTATAGCATAAAATAGGCAGAGGCGAATATTAACACAAAAAAAAGCAATGATTGCACACATATTAAAATGTTGTCAAGAATTTATTTATGAAATATGTAGGCACTGTGTTAATATGGTTTAGTGTTAAAAGTCTGCTGAGTCTGTTTTTAATTCTGATCAGTAATTTATGAGATTTTGTAATTATGCAGTACCCATTCCATAATCAAATGGTAAAATTGACTAACAGTAACCAAAATTAGCCCCATACTGATCTTTAAAGATTACAACTCAAAACACAAGTCTGTTGCTTTACAATTTTGTATTCAATGAATAATACAAATTACATGAATAGATGTCACAAAGATTGTGCTTGTTAATTAATTCGCCAATGTGACAGGCTATGGGATGTTACACATTCAGCCAGATGTATAAACAATGTATGTTCAATATAAAACTGCACTTAATAAGTACCACCGGTCTTGCTCGCGTAGAAACATTTCTTTATAAACAGACATTTTCAACACATTCTTTTGGTTAAGTTAAATGACCACATCTAAGGTTCCCTACACATCACCCCTAGGAATTAATTACTTGGTTATTTAATTACTGGAAATAAAAACCATGGAAATATGCATAATAACAACATGCAAGTTATGTTTGGTACAACATGTGCCAGGAGTTTAATATTTTTTACAAAATTAACCCATAAGTGTGTGAAAAATGGGTTCAAAGTTAGAGTGAACAGTCCAGCTCATTTTCAAATTAAGACTATTTATTAAAATTATGTAAATGAATTATTGTATCAGGTATCATTGTTTTTTCTGGGTGAGATGGGTGTTTTATTAAATTTGGTATAACTTAAAATCTTGGGGGTGGTGAGGTGGAACTTAAAGTGCCTTATCCTTTTCTGATGTTTGATTATATCTATAAATGTATATACGTGATCGAAACCGCGGGTAAAAGCTAGTTACACCTAATTCTCTAATCATTCTGATTGATGATTCCAAGAAGCTGAAGTATACAGTTTAGTTTACAAACAATTTATTTAATTACTAATAATAATAATAATTTTAAAATTCCATTAGTACATTTAGTAATGTCTGTATAAAACTTATGAAGATTAACAATTAACATAGTTTTAGTGCAAATTATACTCTTAGAGGTCTTAGGGGTTAAGATTCTCAATATATCTAATATTGAGAATCTTAAGAAATTTTCATCCTAAGAAACTACTATAAAAGACTGGTTTTGTTTTAACAAATCTGATGGGATTTGAGCTTTTGCAGCATATTGGCAATAGTATAGTATTAAGCTAATATTGCATTCATATTGATTTTATATGTAATGCTACCTGGTATCATTTATTATTTGCGAATCTTATCTCATTTTAAAATCATACTAAAGGCCTAATCAGGATGTTGACTTTGAAATATTATAGTAGCTGACAAGAAGCCTTTCTGGGCCATAAAACCCAATGACTGACTGATAGAAATGTTAAAATGTTGAGATCAGTAACATGAACATCAGTGCATAATACTGTTTGTGCTCCTGATTTTTAAAACATGACTGCATTCCAATGCAGTTTGTGTAACCTGCAGGTTACAAGAAAGTTTTATACATACATTTTCTGTTTTAATTTGCTTATTTTAATATTAAATTAAAAATAAAATAATCTTTAAATCTCAATGGTTTAGAGAAAAAAATATTTGTACAATTGGATGCTTAATAAGGTTCATGTTTGTAGATGTGGCCATAACTAAGGAAATATGGAATATTTTCTTTATCTAGTGTAGTAAGTAATACTTCATTCTAAAAAACATTGTTGTATGTTTTTATTTAATAAAGTATTAGAATGTTATCAAGTATCCTATTGCCAAATTAACTACCGCAGCAATTTTCATACCATCCTATAGAGTTAATTTAGATATAAATGAGTGCTTACACATATAGCACAAACAACTCATGTGGGTAGAATGTAAGGACGCCGAAGTTAACATTTTTTGTAATAGTAATCAAACTAGGTTAGCTAATGTTATTTGCTTGGCGCTTATTGGTTTTGTTCTCAGTTGGACCATGCAAATCGAGGAAAGTGGACGACGAAGAATATATTGACAGTCCGTGCGAAAGCTGTACACAGTGGGAATCAAGGTTTGATATTATACGATTCATCTTTAACTTTTGACGCATGATCTATTTCGTATGCCCTGAAATATCACGGATTTCACTGGATTGGATCTGCGAGTGTTTCCAAGCATAGCGGGCGTAAATATTTTAGCGAATTTGCGTAGTCTATTGCTATATTTGCTTTTATTTTTAAATTGTCAATGTCATAACGTTATGTTTACACTAAATCCTAAGTATTCCTAAACGTGAATCGATAAAGATCAGTAAATACGCTGTGCGAAAAAGAACAATTAGTATTGAATACTCTATGGTGTGTTATATGTTTGCTAAATTATTTTACGTATACATATTTGAAAATTGAATGTCGTGTGTTCGTTTAGAACAAATTATAAAGCGTTGCACATGGCAGCTCGCATAGCGACTACATATATGTAACCATATCATTGAAGCTGTAGGCCAGTTTTGCCACGGGCTCTCTCAGTTTATCAGAATTTGCGCTATATGCTCCCATCAGAAAGTTATCAATATTTTTTTATAATCTTAGTGTACTTAAGTATGTAGCATAATAACCAAGATCAATTGCTTTCCAATTAGCAAAATATTTTAACAACAATATTTTTTTGCCTAGTGTTTATCCTAAGCGTAATTACGTTTGAGTAGGTACATCAATGTAAAATCAATAATCGATCCACTAAAACATGTGCTCGTATAATTTAAGATTTCAAAACCTTTTTATACAAATAGATCTAAATATCGTATTTTATTGTTACAATACCTTTTGGTAAATATATGCCGTTATGAGTTGTAGAGCTTGTTATTATACAGAAAAAACACTCTCCAAACCTTGAAAATAAAAATAAAACTATTTTAGGTCATGTGAAACTCGCCGTAAACGGGGGAAACCAGAGGGCTTTGGAACGTCATTCAGATACCATATTAGCAACGGTCAATAACTATAAAGCCAATGCTATACCTGTTGCAATATAAAATACAATTTTGCTACACTGACACTTTGTTTTCTTTCTTACATGTGTATCTATGGAATTATTGTTTGCTTCAGGATCAAAATTATAAGAGACAAGATGGGTAATCTGGAGTCGGAATGCGAGTATCAGAGCTATATACTGGAAAAGAAAATGGAAGAATATGACAACGGCAAATTGCTGCTCAAATCAGTTATCGACCCAGACTTATATAGGGTGTTGGATGACTATGTGGAGGTAAACGTTAGCAAAATACGCACATTGAGTTGCTAATACAATGAATACTCCCTGATAAATTGGTCCATCGTGTATTTTCGCAAATCACAAGAAATTATTTAACATTATTACCAATAAATATAACTTCTAAGTGATAAATATCCAGATTTATTAAATTTGAGAATGATGGCACTCAATCCTATTACATTCTTTAAACCATATCATTTTCAGAGCACGTCACACACCGCGCAAGTTTCGGATCTGCTGTCACAATTTAATCAAACCCCATCATTTAACTCCGTAAGTTCCGTTCGCTTTATAAATATTGTGTATTCATCTTTCAGTACATTGATTATTTTAACTGAACTAAAAGTTGAATCATACATTTCTATCGGTGCCAGCATGTAAAATGCTTACTTACACTTATATAGAAGCCGAATTGGGAAAGACAATATTGTTTTTTTTTAAGTTTTGTTATCAAAACATCTTTCCATTTATCACAAAAAAAAAACAATAACCTAATTGAAGGTATATTGTATGTACTAGCTGAAATGATGTAGATATATGAAAAATGTTGATGTCATTTCCATTCTTAAATTTGGATTCTTTTTATTCAGGGTGCTACAACAGCACAGGTCCCGAAGCAGTTCTTACTTAAGCTCATGGAAAGTGCCTTTAATAACCAGCACCACATACTGGGTTCAGAGTCTGTAAGTTATTTTTTTTTCTCTTTCTTTCTTTCTCTAGGTATCTGCAATCAGCCTGTCGTGAAAGGTTATCATTCTTTAAATTCATCCTACGCGTCATATACTTGGGTACCGTACATACCAAAATACCTCAGTCTGTGTTGCGTGCGTTGAAATACGGAGCTGACATAGGTATTGGCATTGGAGCTTATTAGGCGGCTGAGTATTGGCTGAAAAGGTTGGCTAAAAATAGTGATGCGTGGGACGACCCCCACCTAGGTGGATGGACGGCCTTGTAAAGGTCGGTGGGAACCGATGGTCGTACGTTTGTATTAATCAGCATTGGACATCTGTGCATAATAAACGTACATGTGTTTTCTTACACTGATTTACTTTGAAAAACTAAAATTTTAGGGCACGCCTCACTGTTTATTTAAAATCATACTCATATACTATTTCCTAAATATATCTAACTAATGTTTTTTTTATCTAATACATTTCTAAAATAATCTTTGGATGATATTTGCTTTGCTAAAGGAAACAAAATACAGGATAGTGGGTAGCAGTTGGTAATGTACATTATTACTCATCTTTCCTACTTATGAACTCTTTACAAATATACAGGGTGGCCAAAAAGTCGTGGATCAAACGCAACTACGGCTTAGATCATAGATGGGGCCATCAGCTGCAAAAAAATGTCACTCCTGCAGAGTTATAATTTATATTATGTGTGTTTATGAGAAAATTGGCATTTTTTAACAAATTCTTATTAAAATTCGAAAAAATCGTCATCCTGTATTGTTTTTATAATTTTCACTAGATTGGTACCGATGAGTCCTTGCGTTAAACATGCCTTTTATGGTAGTTTATTGGGTGTGTTGAAGATAATATTAAGTTAATAAATCATAAAGCGTACATTTTGAAAAGTGACCCTGTTACACGTTTTGGCGCATTTAATAGGGATTCTAAATAGGTATTACACATGGCCATGCGTCGCTTTCAAGTCGTCGTAAAATCGAGAAGAAGAACACGTGCGTAGTCACACGCGGCAGGTGAGCGAGTCTACACTACTAAAGAACACAATATTTTTTCCCGTAGCCTTCATCGAGTGTCGATGAGGCAGCGCTCTTACAGTCGCTATCGACACTAGCGCGGCGAGCCAATCCAATACAGGCGCACACATCTCCTGATCTCCTGCAAGCAGTGGCGGAAGTTTTACGTAACGGTGAGCCTTTATCCAGGGTCACAAACTTGTTATTTTCTATTGAAGTGCCTAGCGAAGTGTCTTGCGTTCCAAACTGACACTGTAGTATAAGTAGGTTACCAAAACTGCCAATTCTAGAGATAATTGCATATTAATTGTCGATTTTGACTATGGAATCAGCAAGTTTGTGCCTGCACTTACTGTTCATACTACAGCGCCTCGTCCAATAAAATTACGGAGAGCGACTGTCATACGGCAATCTACGACGTGTACACATTAGCGAGTCAAGAACAATATCAAGTATCAATACAGTCTACGTAGACAGGCTCGGCTACTCTCGGCTACGTGTACGTAGAAATTAGAGTATAGATTAGATTAGTTGTCAAGCTGTCTAGCTCTATTCTCTCTGCGTGGACGACGCGCTTTTGACTGACAAAAAGATAGACTTCCCGCACTATGCATAAAGCACATGCTTAAACAACCACACACCATACACAGCACCCAGATCCAGAGCAAGTGGCCCTGGGTTACATAATAGTATATTTCATTCATTACAAGTGCGGAAAGGTGTCATTGCAAAGAGTTCCGACAAAATGTCTACCCGAGTCGAGGCGCAGCCGATGGCGAGGGTTGACAGTCGGAACAAGTTGCATTTAACGGTTCCGCACGTGTACTGAACGACTATTTTTAATACAGTTGCGAAAAAATGAAGCAATTTAATAAAATAATAAAAACACATTAAACTCAATTAACTAATCGCGCCAACCGTAGAATATAACCAGAGATTTATTTTTTCTTCACCCATTCTAGTAGGCAAAAGCAACTATATATACAGCCAAGTCTTCAGTAGAATTTTTTTTATTGATATGAAAATGAAATTTAATGACATGAAATGAAATGAAACGTAATCTACGTCATTCAATCAAATCATTAAATCTGATATTGAAACAAATTAGTAAGTAGTTTCTTTTTAGAAATATACGTATTTGCATGAATCATAAAAACATCTAAGATTTTTTTTAGTAATAACTTCATGGTTGGTTTTTCCTTTTAATAGACATTATTTTGACAGTTGGGAAAGAGAACGCCATAGTTCGGGAAAGGTAAAAAAAGCACGAGCCCACTTCCCGAACGCTATACGTCCCTGCAATACGCCACTTTTTGAGCAACTGTATTAAAAAGATACTTTCTCAACCTCGGAATCTGACCTCTGCAGCAAAGGCAACTTTTGCATTGATACTTTGATTGAACATATACATTGATTCTTTCACTCACCAGGAACCAAATCAGCTTTCACACGCAATCCGATTTTAAGGATAGACACAAGTAATGGGCTTATTCATAACAGCTTCTCCATATATAACAGCAAAAATATTTCGCAAAAATAAATTAAATAGCAAAAATAATTCGTTTGGCTGTCCTATGACACGGTCAGTGAGACCTTGTCATAGGACAGCCAAACGAAAGGGACAGCTACAGATATAGTTTATGTTTTAGTTATTATGAATAAGGCTATTTGAATCTATTAGCTTTTTTAGGCTATATCTACGAGGGTAGTCCCAAAAGTACTTGACCTGACATATAAATGTGGGTTGTTACATTTAAACTCCTTTAACACTTCAATACGAGAATCGAGCCAAGACGAGTCAGTCAGCTGGAAAGGTCGATTTTCTGGGATGCACATTGCATAATATTTATTGATTACCTTGAAAAAGGAAAAAACGTAACGGCCAATATTAAACAGCCTTATACGTTTGAATGAGAATATCAAGGAAAAACTACCCCATTTTATGAGAAAGAAAGTGTTGTTTCATCACGACAACGCACCACGTCCGTAACTGCGATGGTTAAAATCAGTGAATTAGGGTTAAAATTATTTCCCCTTTAAAATTATTTCCCCTTTAACACACATCCTTTTGATTGATTTTAACTTTTTAATTTAAAAAAATATTTTTACTTTATTATCCTATAGAGAGCGTATCGATGCCTATGAACATCGCTGGGATAAAAAGTTTTCTATGTCAAGTCGGTTACTTTTGGGATCGCACTCGTAAATCCGTATTGTTTTTTTGTCTGTTTGCATCCCCTTAACAGCTGAATTGGTGTTTATCGAAACTTCGCTTGCTGATAGCTTATATACGAGAGGTGATCCAAAATTACGTACGGTGACGTAATAAGTAATACTGCTAATAATCAGTCCATAAATGGCCCTCTGAAGAGTCGATCCTCCCAACTACGTGGAGGGTAATTAGTCTACTGTGCTACGCTGGCTAGACGGGTTGGCACACGATTTTTATCAAGTATTCCTTATCTTTCGGACTTTCTAGGTTTTCGGCTTGAAATTACTTCTGTTCTGTTGTGCAATATGTTACATTGTCCTCACATCTTAGCTTACTATAAATAAACACGAAATCAATGTAACCCAATCAGATGCTTGTAACAGAAAATATGATAAAAAGAGTGTCCATGGAGTTTCTTGCCTGTTCTTCTCCATAGGATCTACTTTTTGGAACATGCAACTAGATTCCTAACTTCACTTTTGACTTTTCAAAAACACCAGTAAATAGGTTCAATTGAAATAAATGATTTGAGTTTGAAATTCCCTTCTGTCGCCTCTGTGTGGTGTGGTGACAATGTGTATTGTAAATCCTGATAATACTTTTGCATCGCCCTTCGCAATATGCACATTACACAGTACATACAGGGAAATGAAATTAATGCCTTACTTCAATTGGTGTTGTTGTTATTTTAGCTACGGCCATGACGTCCAGTTTATCACAGTCCGTAGAAAGGCGCACAAATGTGACTCCATACGAGTCGCGGTTGCAGATGGCGGTCGAGCCACCCGTCAATGCGCTGGGGTCTTCTGGTGTTAATGGCCAGAAAATAGACAGTTCCGTGCCTGCGCAACCGCTGATCCGGCCGAACGTCCACATCGCCCCGCCTGGCAGTAAGTATCATAGCTATAATTGTTGGTCTACTGCACTTAGTCGGTTTAACCTCCCTTGTACAACGTATTTGTGTAAGCGTAGAGAGCATTAGCAATGCAATATGAAACCAAATGTTCTGCAACCTAATATTAAAAATAAATTCGATTTGTTGTTACACTAATGTATCAGTGTCATATCGTATTCGATCATCATTTTCCTTCTTATTTGCCTAGGTTATCGGCCTTGACATCTCCTTTTGTCGGCTCGGCGACACCCTCAGGATGGAATTGCTCGGTGACACTATGTATTCTAAGGGTCAGCGCCGACGGACGGAGTGGCGGCGATGAGACTAAATTCAGTAACAATTTAAATTCAACCTAAAACGCTTCAGAATACATCTGTATTTAGAATACGCTCGCCGCACGTCGCTCGCCGTCATTGTATTTCGTTGTACCAAATACAGTTGTATTCTGAAGCGTTTTAGGTTGAATTTATATTGTTACTGAATTAGTCTCTTCGCCGCCACTCCGTCCGTCGGCGCTGACCCTTAGAATACATAGCGCAATGTCACCGCGCAATTCCATCCTGAGGGTGTCGCCGAGCCGACAAAAGGAGATGCAACGTACACTACATACTCATGCAATGCACGCGGGCTAACTAACATTCGTAGGAAAACAGACTCCGTGCGGTAGGAAAATATATGGCACTGCATAATTCAGGCGTAACTCAACGTTCTTCTAATGATAACTTCCCCGATATAGATTTATTAGTTATGCATATTTAGAAAAGATACTATGGTTTTCCTAAGCATTCGTTAGCTTATTATGCCATCCCATCGACAGTTGTATGCTAAATAATTGTCACTTTACTATAACACATTTAATGACTACCCTGTTCTTCATCCTATAGTTTAATTTGTGGATGACAGTGCTCGCCCTGTGGACGAATTTAGAATACATTGTGTCACCACCCCATTTCACAAACAGTTGTCTATTTATGGGCTGAGAAGTAAAATTGCTGGGAATATATTAATATCTATCATCTTTGATAATATTTCGTACCCGTAGAGCGAGAATTAAGTAAGTCTGCATAATTATGTAATTAATTTTCAACCTAAGAATCAATCAATCAGCACATTAAGTTGAAAATGGCCAAACAATTTTTTAGGACTTAGTTACTTCTTCCTCTACCGAGACGATTTATAATACTCCTGTTACTCCCTTTACCCCAAATAAAGTAAAATAAAATAATTAGACACTAGCTGCTTCCCGCAACTTAGATTGCGTGACACTACATCTGGATTTTAACTGTAGAATATCGAATTTAGAGTGCGTATTAATTACTTGAGCATTAAGAGATGTAAAACATCACACTGTATTCTATACTTAACTGAGGGGACCGCCAAACCGGCCCAATCATTTTGGATATTAGTCGTACCAACAGGTAGTCAGACAGTAAGACGAAAAAGATAGTTCTTCAACAAATTATGCCTCCAGTACCGTAATAAAATCCATCATGTTAACGATTGGGTGTTACTGTTGCAGATACTGCGACCGGAAGCCCTCAGTATGCGCATCCTCCTGTTACCGCACCTCCAAGAGCAGTCGCCCCGCCGCACATGCCTCGGCCCTCCGCGTCGGCGCCGCCACCCTTATCGAGACCGCCGCAGACTCCCACCCCCTACGGCATGCCCAGATATCCCCCACACTTTTTCCCTCCCTATCAATAACATTTAGGTATGCCCAATACTATTACTCCACCGACAATCTGTTTCATCAAAAGCGAAATAATCCTAATTTTGTAACGTATAAGACTGATGTTTAGTATTAATTTTAGATGTGATATTGACTGAGATATACAGTTCCTATTTTATTACAATTGACAATGAATAACTTGTACCTGATATTTTGATAGTGATATTGTGACCATATATTGTACTTTAAGACTAATTTTTATAATAGTGTAAGAACTTTTTAATAATCTCAAATTATTTTGAGTAACTTGTACCTGATATTTTGATAGTGATATTGTGACCATATATTGTACTTTAAGACTAACTTTATAATAGTGTAAGAACTTTTTAATAATCTCAAATTATTTTGAGTAACTGGGGAAGCTATTTCGGACTTAATCTGGTTGTTTGGAGGTTGTTTTGTCCAGCTTAAGATGAATATTATAACTAGTTTGACTTCCTGGAAACTTCAGCTAGTTTTTTGGCAACAGTAACAGTGTGGCAAGGGTTGCTAAGAATCCCCGGTAGAGATTCGGCTACCATAACAGAGTTACCGGACAGAAAAGTTCTGAAGTAGTGACCGCGTTCCGGGAAGCGCACCACCGTGGACCAATGACCTAGATAAGGTCGCCGGTAAACGATAGATGCGGGCGGCTTAATATATAAAGCCCTATGTCGAGCAGTGGGCGTCTTTTGGCTGAAATGATGATCTATTTTTGGAGGACATTTACAAATTGTCAAGACAAAGACAACGTCGGTATGCTTTCCGAAATTTTCGAATTCTTTGATGCAGTCGTGGTCACCGGAGAAACTAAATTACAGCTGTCTTAAAAGTATAAAGAAACGTTTAAAAATCCGCCCAAAGTCATTTTTGTCAATGATGTTCCCTTTGCACCATACTCTCATGACTACCATGGATGCAAAGAATTCGAATGCTCGCGCTAAGTTCGTTAAACGTGCTTAATTTTAATATTTAGTAATAGTGAAAATCTGTGATATCTCTATGTATACCGAGATTGGTGCTATGGTGATTTTTGTGTAACACTCCTGTGCGAATGTTAACTATGTACATATTTGTCAATAATGAGGTCAACACTATTGTTGTCGGTGTCATAAGAAGCGACTAAAAGACTGATTATGTTGTCTTACAATTTTACCTTATGAGAAAGAAATTATACCTAATATGGTATAGTAGACTACATTTTACCATTCATTCGGAGCCAGTCCTCCATATAGCACTTACGAACCGAATATAACTGGGAGAGCATTTAAATACCGTTTGTTATTTACTTGGCGGTGCCTTATTAGGTTGTATGTATTTGGGTACATGGAACTCTTGATGATTTCTTTACAATCATTTATGCCAAAGATATTAGTAGTATAAGTATAAAAAGTTTATGCTGAGCGAATGCAATTTTATTATACTTTAAGTAAGAAGAGTAATCAGTATTTTTACAGTTATTTACAGGGATATTTCCAGTAGTGAGCATAGATAAAAACAATTAGCCGACATTTATTTACTAACTAGCTATCGAGACGCGGAAGTGCAATTGCGACAAAACGTTCATGTGCTTACGCAACTATAATTAAAAACTTATCGGAACTTATCGCGCACAGAATTAATACCTGTTTTTGCTCGACGTTTCGACCATGTTACAATGGCCGTGGTCGCGAGCTGACTGCAGACCGCAAGTTTTTTCGGTGGGAAGTGAGGGGTACTTTGGTCTCCTACCCTCACTTGGTTACGGTTACGCAACTAGGTCACGCTCAAAACTGATTGAAGCCCAGCCGACTGCCGCGGGTGCATGTAAGCAAGGAAGAGCCAAGAGTTTTGGGCATTGCGTTGTGTACGTCCTGTCTAATTAATTGTACGAGTATATGGTTTCTTCGTCATTAAACTTCACTGGTATTTTGTAGGTATTATCTAATTTTGAGAAAAAACATTTAGCTAACAAATGAATGAAAGAATTTCACAGATCGAAAGAAGTATTGAATATGTCGTCGCTTATCCTCTGTATCATATTGGTCACGTTTTCGAAAGTCACCCTGTCTAAGATATATATTATGTCAATTTGACATTGTTAAATTTGTGCCTCATAATTTTTTTACTTTAGAGTTGTATGTTTCATATGGACCAAGTTTTATTTCCGAAAATACGTTGCCCCCTGACGAATGATCCTTCGTCTGCATGGCAATGTAGGTATGTTTCCAAGTTGGAAAATACTAGTTAGTGAACTTATTGGGTACATTTTTGGAGCCTTATCTTACAAAAACATCATAAGTATTTAACTTATCAGGATGCGTGTACGTTTAGTACGGGATGTCGCTGTTGAAAATCTACCGCTAAAGATGTGTGTTTTGAAGCAAAGTAATATCGGCTACCATAATCATGGTACTCGAATTGGTCAACATTATTTACAACGTTTTCATCGACTACGGCGATTTTAATTTTGTGTAAAAAATTGTTAGTTTACGAAACGTACAGACTTAGCTGGCAAGAGCATTTTTTGTCGCTCGGTACTAAATAGTACAATTTAGGTACATGGTAGACCAGTAGTAAGGTACATACGTTATTTTCAAAATAAAATGAGTCTTACTCAAAACACTTCATGAAAAATGTAATTTATAGTAGGTAGCAAGAAATTCTCAGTTACCAGTGATTTACGGTTTTGATTATTTTTTTGTTTACCTACCTTGTATGGATTGAGACCCTATTCTCAAATTCGTTTTGCGGTTATAAATTCACCTCTATACGACTTTGGTGATAGATGAAAGGCAGTTGTGGCCTTGATAGTTTATTTAGCTTATGCGTATCGCACATTAAAGTGGATACAATATAATGTGATAACTGTACAAAAGATTAATACTCAGTAATTTAAAGAAGCACAAAGAATGACAAACAGGATATTGGTACAACTCCAGGCATGTGATAATAACTATAACGAGTCTGTCCTAATATTGCGTATACGAATGGTATTTTAAAATTACTTAATGAACAGTTGAAGGTTACAGTCGTACCGACTTTTATGTACTGGAGGCCGTCGCTGGAATCGTTTCGTGTTTACTATTGTGGAATATGGCATGTTTTGTGGATAATCTGTACAGGTTTTGAAACAAATAAAGTAGTCGTTGAAATTTTATTGCCGGCACTTAAATCAATCGCGCTCGAATTTATCATCGTATTATCCGTTATCTCTTTATTTTTCGTATTTCATAAATATTTTCTATAAATAAAGTTTAAAAAATACATTTATTTAAAAAAATACACACAATATAGAAATATCCCACCCATGGCGAAGCCGAAGGCCCAAACCACCGGTGGTCAGGGATCCAGAGTGAGGAACCTCCTCACAATACGTGCCGTATCCAAAAGTACTGCCTTTTGGATCAGGCTCTTCACCCACGAGCCTAGCGAGAGCTTCTGTAGGTGTTGGTCGAAGCTCTTCGCCATCAGTCCGTGCACTGATATAACTATCGGTACAATGATTGTCGAATCCATATTCCACATGGCATTATCATCGTTATTATCAACATCGGAAATATTCAAAGAAGAACGAATACTACTATTGAGCAACTTATTATTTAGTCGAAGCAAGTAAATAGTTTCACAGAACATTCTGTGGGTCTGTAGAAAACCCAGTTTTGAATTTTATCACGCTAATGACCTCGGCCTGACACTCAGAAACTAAGTGTAAATAAACGGAAAGGTTTGAATGGAATCTTCAACTTGTGACTTTTTTAAATATATTTCGAAGTATATGAGGATACTATATTGTTATAAAGAACTGTGATGATGGGTTACAAAAAAACATTATCACTCTCACTTGCACTACTTATTGATTAATTAACTGACAAAATAATTAAAATATTTTTTAACCAATGCCATGCTAAGCCACGCATTAAGTTAGTCAAATATTAGTAAGGCGTGCAAGATATCAATCGTCGTTGAAAGATATCAATCGATTTGACTACTGATGTTAAGAACATTGAAATGAATACACGTGATTAAATAATTGTGTGTGGTTTATTTTTACTTTTCTCCTGCGAATTTGTTATATTCTGCGAAATAGATGCAACACAAATGCTAAGCGAGTGTGATCTGCCAACTGCTCTGCGTGCATAAAAGGTAAAACTTAATTGTTATTAAATATTAGAAAAGGAGGTTCACCAAATAAAGCGTATAGAATACAAAGTTGAGTTATCTGATCGTAATCTAAATTTAATATTGCTACGCTTAAATCACTATTTGCGAATGAATGAATTAAAAAAATTAACATTATTATAAAATATTCTTCTGTTTTCTTTCGTAGGTGGCCTCGTCGCCCGTGGTATGTACAGTGACTGGACATTGATGTGTAAATGTGGCTGCTGACGGTTTGTTAAGACAGTTTTAATTCATTTTAATACGTAATGATAGTATAAAATACGGAGTGGTGAAGCAAGGAGACGCTTGTATGAATTGTGTGCCGGAAGACGTTAAATTGGGGAGCGCTACTGCAGCGACAGTGTACGCGCCCTAATAGAAATCTAACTCCCTAAAAATAAAACATTGGCCCACCTCACAATTGTGAATGTAGTTTAAGTGGGCAGATTTTAATTATGAATAGGATAGAATCGACACATTAAAACACCAATTGAATGCCTTAAAACTGTAAAATATTTGTTAATTGGAGCATAATTTAAAAGATAAAGTGTGCTGGGTCATTGTTATTCCTATTGACTGTTATGTTTTGGACTACGCAATAGCTGTAAATTCTTCGCTGCACTGACCATAACGGCATTGTCCCACTAGCTGACCAACTCAGTCAGCAAGTGTACGGTTTGTTGTCTTACAGTACTGTCAGGTGCCCGACATGTTATCGCTAGTGGCCTATATGGTATTTAGCTGTTCAGCAGGTGCCACTGAATTAATCCCTAGAACGACCTTAACTCCACTGACCTGCATCCACTGTCGGTCTACACTTATCGGGTCTGTCTAGTTGCGTTCCCTTGGAACGAGTGTCTGACTAAGTTGGTGGGAGAGCCAGTGGACGCCGTTCGTTCTTTGGAAACTAGTGCGTACATTAACCAGTACAGCATCGCCTCACCGTCCGGTAAATAAATGCAGACTTTTATTGAGAGCTTACGGTCTAACACCTATCTGGTCATTTGTGTTCTCCTCGTTTCAATACTCCAAACGAACAAGAAATAAGCGTAGTGTTACTATTATGCCTTTTAGTAAATAAGTTATAATTTTGTTAGGTGTTTTTATTTGAAACTGAAGCATATTTATAGCTTCCGTTTAAATCTAATTTATTAATTGCGATTTTATGATTGATTGTATACAGCACAGCAAGTTTATAAAATTTACATTATTTTATTGTTGTATTGACTACGGATTGAATGTCGTCTATTTATATTTTATTTATTGAGATCCTAAAACAACTTTAGTGCCTATCAACATTATCTGCCCATTTATATAAATTCAATTTAGTTATATAGCACATTAAGCCAGCAATATACGTTGGCCCAGCATTGCCGAGTGAACGCCAATACCAATGTCTGGACAGTATATTTGCATCGCCTTGCCATCGCTCGGTGTCGCTCGCCTAATTGGCCGAGCAAAGGCAAACGCCAACGTATATATACCCTATTCAAGATAGCATGATCGATTTGACAGACGGGCTATTGATGGGAATCAGAAAATATCTAGTAGTCCAAAAAATTACGTTTTAAAATACTTGTGACAGTGAAATGTTGTCGTGGGTGTATTATGTGTGAAATTCTTTATTGCACTAGACATAAAACATTGGGTAGATAAGCGATGGTGGGTCAATATTCATAATAAGTTCCTATTTAATATTACAGGGTTATTTTTTGACCTTCCGCCAAATTTAAATGGGTGGTTCAGACCATGAAAGTAAACAAAAAAGAAATGAAAATAATAGTTGTAATAGTGTTAAATTTCAATGCGCTAAAGCCAACGAATTTTATTTCAAAATGAAAATGTTTTTTATTCGAATATTGTCTTTTAAAGTTACGAAAAAGTCATAAAGAATTTCACACATAGTATACACCCATACCATCTCGTCACAGTTGCAAGTATTTTAAACCGTTATTTTTTGGACTACTAGATATTATCTGTTTCCCACCACTATACGTCGTTGCAAAGTAAAGGTATGAAGTTCTACCACGGCACTACTGGTCCCCATTACCGCGACGTAGTTCGGAGTCATAGCTTTTTGTCGATCAGATAAATTTACATCTGTCAAATCGATGACGCTATCTTGAATAGGGTATCATTTGGCGTAGTTTGTCACAACTCGTGCTCGCTCGTGACCACTTGCCGCACTTCGGAGCGCTGTCGGTTTTTCTGCATAGATCAAAGGCGCTCGAGCGCACTCGGCCAATAGTGTCCACACGTTTGCCAGCGCATAACGCGGTTGGCGTCGGACGCGTTCGGTCGTGTGTACGCGTACAAAATGTCACTCACAACAAATCAACCAAAAAATGGTTTCAATTTTTTTGAATTTTACCCGAATGAAGAGGTTGTCTGAAACCCTGTACTAAGCTCAGATAGTGAATTTTCCATACTATTCCTGTACAAAGAAAATTCAATGAAAACCATTGCACGCTACATCCACCTCCTTCTTTTTTGTCTTTTCAATAATAATAATTATAAGCGGTCATTAAATAAATACAAATAAATAAAAACAGCAGCTGCAATAACTTCTACGTCGTCATCCATCTTGTTTCAAGTCACAATACAAACTGACTGAGCCCAACGTGTGGGCATCTCTTTAAAATTCGTCTACATTGGCCATTTGCATTGGTTTTCGATACACTGGCCGAACGTGTAGGCCTTGTTTTGTATTAATTTGCCTAGGCCTAGGCTTAAGCTCGGCCAACGTGTATTGCTGGCTTTACAGTTACTGACAAAATAAAATAATTATACGTGATTTTACGTAGGTAACAGGATAATTTTAAATATTTTTATATACACTTTAAAGTTCAATTTACTGTAAGATACTGAATACAAAAATTAACATAATAAGAGTCAATACAAATGCTAAGATAGTTTTTATTTTCATGTTAATTAAACAAAATAGTGTGAATTTAGTCTTATAACGGTTGTTACAATTTAGATTTAGGCTTTTGTACATACTAAAATAGAAAATATTTTTAAGATTTTGTCATATCTTAGGTTTCTTTCAGTTCACCTAAGCCAAATATCTGTACGTACCCTATTATACAGGCGGTAACAAAATCTTTATACAGGTTGTAACATAATCGAGAAACAATAATGTGATATACGCTCCCAGGAATATGCATAATTCACCTTAAACGACTTCATCGTCATACGCCAATAAAGATACTGAGTAATCATAAGTTATCGCTCTAAGAATTTGGTATATGATTACAAATCTGATATGCATTAACCCTTACAGAATATACCGAAAGGAGCGGATTATGGGTATATATTGCTTTTATATGCGAAAGTCAATTTTTTATTAAAAAATGTGGATTCCCTCAGTACTGAGTCACCTAGCTGTCGTGATTATTATCATAAAAACTTGTTAATTTCCGTGTATATTTTGCGGGGTTTCTATAATTATGACACTTTTTCTCTATATGGTGACCCAAATTCTAAGGAAAATATTGCTTAGTTATTTTCGGATTTTTTGCATAAGTTATCAGTAGTATTATTATATACATACTATAATAAACATTTTTGTTACAGTCTGTATAAGATAAATGATTACGCTCGATTGTCTGTACTTCGCTTTAATTTGATTCTGTAACTAACTAGATTTAGTATCGTAGTCATCAAGGATAAAATGGGATTTAGCAAGATATTTGAAATAATCCACGCTAAGCGTAACCATTATGAACTGAGACTGTCTGAAGCAAGAAAGTATCCCTCTCGAAATATCCTTATTCTTAGCGTGACAGAAATGTTCTGATATTAATTATAAGAACAGCCACTTCCACTAGCTCATGCATAAGCGAAATAATAGGAAATAAAGAAACATTAGCCAAGCCTTAGCTAACATCGTCTCCTCAACTTCTAACAAAGACTTATTGGTTATTGCAGATTTTTTATGTCGTATTCGGTGACATTGCAATAAGTACATATGTATGGTTTCTAAAGAATGGTATCATTATTCAGCTAAATGATGTCATACTGTATGTTTATTGTTTCTGTGTCTGATAGAAAGTCAATGGCAACGTGGCGCCCAGGCATTTTATTGATTAAGACAACAGGCGTGGATTCATGAATCCAAAAACATATGTTCACAGCTGTTACTTGAAAATGTATAACTAATAAATAAAAAGGATTTATCCTGACTGACTGACAGATCAACGCACAGCCTAAGGCCCGGTTTCCACCAAAGAAGAGAGGAGAGGAGACGAGAGGATAATATGTGTTTTGGATAAGCTGGATAAGGTTTCGTTATTTCCACATCTCTCCGCTTAGCTTCGGTAAAAATAGAATAACGAAACCTGATTGTTTCACATCTCTCGTCTCCTCTGCTTTGGTGGAAATCGAGGCTAACTAGACGCAGATACTAGACATGCAGTGACCGTTTAGCTCTTATAATGTAGCCTAATTTTTAGTGGTCTTTTTTCGCGATTTGGTACCTAATATTTACCAAATAAAACTTTTAATTTTAAAACCAAATCGATTTTCGAATAATATTGCTACGCGACTATCTTCAGCAAAAGTGTTTAATAAAACAAGTGACCGATTTTGGCTCGGGGAACTGCTTTACCTCCTACCATCTTGGTGGCGATCATGTTTCTATAAGTAGCTGAAGATTGGCCAAAATTTTTGAAGAATGTTCAGACGCTCATTGCGCCTAACATCAAGCCCGTAGCGACGATGACTAAGATTTTAATTTAATTTACCATTTTAGTGTGCTGCTAAATCATCCCACAATGCCAGATTAACTTGGCATTCTTTTGGTGTGGCGTTTAACATATTTTTGTATCTAAAGACGGCGATTTGCTTTGTCCTTTTTGAGTAGATATAAAGGTTGTGTCATATATACAATCGTTGAAACAGCGCGTTAAAAACACTATGTGCTTAGTTCCTTCTGAATTCAAACCAATATTCTAAATCCTAAAGATCCTCTCCATTGCCCTTTGTGTGACTGAGCCTTCTGATGGAGCCCCTATTGAGCGACCACGTCTCTGTTCCATATGTCATCACTGGCAATACCTACACATTGGTCGAATACTTTTGTCAGTGGCGGATTTACCAATAGGCTGAGTAGACTGGAGCCTAGGGCGGCATATTTTAAGGGGCGGCAGATTTAGGACGTCTAAAAATAAGGTAGTCTAAAAGAGTGGATGTCTGTCGCAACATCAAAGCGCGTCAAAAAAAAGGTCGTCTCAAGACCTGTGGAGGCGGCATAAAACATAAAAAGCCTACGGGCGGCAAATCTGTTAATCCGCCACTGACTTTTGTCTTCAAACACTGCGGTATTTTGGACGAAAAGATCTTTCGCAGCTTCCCGAACGCTGTCCAGCCGAGTTAGATCCGACGATTGACATTTTCTCGAAGTTGGACTATTACCTAACTGGACAGTGTGTCCCAGGTAAATGTAATGGTCAACATCTTCGAGGACAGAACCTGCGATGTCAACAGGAGTGGTTTGAATATGGCTATTAGATATGATCTTCGTCTTATCCATGTTCATCTTAAGGCCGACTCGTTCGGAGGCTCGACAGGCTATCGAGCATCGTAGTGAGGCCCTTCATGGTCTCAGCAATTATGACTTGCTGAACTGATGTATATAATACGGCTGGTATTGGAAATGTCCTTGAAATCTATGTACGCGGGCGAGGCTACAGGAAGAAGCTAGTTATTAATATAATACATTCCTACAAAGGAGATGTACGTATTACGCCGTGACTACGATTTTGTACAACGTATACTTAGTTACACGTGAACAAAGTTGTGAAAGTGCTACGATACAAGTCTCACCACGGTGGATCTGCGCTTGTATCATTTACTTTTTCATTTTAATTTACAGTGCTCCAAGCATAGCAGATAATTAGCAGGTCGCACTGCCGCTTTCGTTGACCGTATAATGCTCTGAAAATAGAATACGTACGCGTTCTTATTGGCGAAACCATTATAATAATATTTCACATTCAATTCCAGGCCAGTCATATGCCTCCCCCCTCGATAGATGCGTACGACACGCTTCAGTTTACCATAATTGCATGTTGCAATATATTAATGTCAACGATGAAAGCGCTAACCTCATTTCGCCAGACTACGTCATGCAATATTGCTCGTGCGGCGTACTTACGCTAAGCTCAGCGTTAATTTACCAGAACAGTAATCACTTCAGGTCACGTAACTGGAAAAATAATATTTAAAGCTGTCTGGCACACAGTGCGTCTTAATTAGTAACTGAAAACGCCAAACCGCAAATGTGGGACACGTAGATACCACGCACCGTCTATTTGATCTCATCGAGCACAGAACTTATGTTACATTTTCAGTGACTGAGTTGAGGCAATACTTGGCTGCTGCTCGTCCAATAAATGGAAACTGACCCTAAAATGTCATAATCTACATACTGTTGTCATCTGATGCTCAGACTCGATCTATAAATGGAACAGAGACGTAGGTACATTTAAAGAACTACTATCAGTACATGTTTCGTTCCGCGGATTTTCGCTTATCGACTGATCGCATATAGAGCTGGTCCTAGACTCGCGGCTGTAGCTACACAGCATGACTCATATTTGCTTTCGTTTAACATATAAACTGTGGTGACATTAGTTAGAATGAGGCGTTGGCGATAAATAATTTGCGAGACCATTTTATTCTTCAGTAAGCTTTAACTTCAAAAGTACAAGTAAACATAAAAATTTACCGCTAACTTTAATCAATCATCTCTATTTATGGTTCACAAGCCCGTGCTTCGGATCCCGTCATTAAGGTGGATGCTCCAGGGTAGCCCGCGAAATTCAAATTTTCTTACGTTTTTTGCAATTTGCAGGTCAGTGCTAGGTTGTATGATGCTTAAATAATAAATCATCAATACAACCCTCCAAGCTCATAAAGGTGCAAGAAAAACTTTTTCAATGTCAAAGTCATTCTTGCACCTTTATGAGCTTGGAGGGTTGTATTGATGAGTTTGATGAATATAACTCTGTAACTACATACGTCTTACAGCCGCGAATCAAATGTTCATCATCATACAACCTAGCACTGCCCTGCAAATTGCAAAAAACGTAAGAAAATTTGAATTTCGCGGGCTACCCTGGAGCATCCACCTTAAATTGATAAGTCTCAAGCTCTCATCTGCAAGACATGTGGACATCGTGAGCGATTCCTGCGTGTTCTATTGATAACGGTCCCCCGTTATCAATAGAACAAAATTAAAGGCGGTAGATTTACCGATTGTACTTTTAAAGACAACTATCTTCTAGTCTCTCTCGTGACCACAACTGCTGCTAAGCATTCGAAACGTCGGGAATTAAATAAAGTAAAATACAGGCGAGAAATCCGCTAGTTAATAATATTTTCCAAAAAACCTCTTGGACTTTATCTTTTTATAAACCAAACTCGGTACCACCAAACTTATAATTATGAGATTATCCATACACACAAATATCACCCAGTATTATTTCTGCAGCGGTTAACAATTTGTGATTAAATCCTTTAATTGGAACCTCGTAAGTTGTTTGATTTGTTTTTGTACAAATCAATGTACCTATGGATCTCGCTATGGTTCCCGCGCGCATTTATTTTAAACTCTAAAATAAATTGTAAGTACAGTAACAAGAAACTACAATCCTAGCCAATCTAGGCCGTTCTGAATGTAGTCGTCGGTACGAACTTGCGCATCGTACATTTCATGCCGGCTGTACACACTAGTAGAGACATCCCGAGCCAGACCGAGTGTGTACATGGTGCTCTCGACTTGTCTCGCTCTCTCGCGTCTTGGCTCGCTTGACGGTTTTTGCACCCGAGTCAAATAAGTCAAAAGTTCTTCAGTACAAAAGGTATGCTCTCGTCGAGGGCCATATCGGCCAAGACTCGGCGAGGGTGTACAACCGCCATCATAACCATTACGAACGTAGCACACTCACCCTAACGCGCGGGAGGCGAAGACGCTTGCGAGTGGAAGACAGCGCCCGCGGACGTGCTCGAACATTATTGGTATACATTTTGTATGAAGTGATTCATGTTTGACCGTGGCTCGGCCGTGCCCCGGCTAGGACCACTTCACACAAAATTCCCCGCACGGGGCACGGCCCGTTGTAACGTGAATCGAGCTTAATTCGGCTAAGTTCGGAGCGGCCATACAGTTTGGCGAGGACTGTACATACATATTATCACGCCTCTTTCCCGTAGGGGCAGGCAGAGACCACTTCTTTGCACTTGCATACTTTGTCTCTCTTCGTCCACTATTATTATTACCTGGCCCTTTTTCAATATTTATATGTATTTTGCCAACATGGAAGCGGGACTCCCCATAGGCGTGAGTGTCGTCGGCGACATCTCGTACTCCTAGCGCCGCTACTAACAATGGAATAAAATGTTCCGAATAAAAAGAAACCATTGTTCATAATGGCTACTATGAGGTACTTATTTTATATTGGCTTTCGTCGATTATCTTAGTAAGTGCCCAATGACTTGATTACCTACTATTTTTTATGTGAAATATACCTATTTTATGCATATAAGCAACGATGAAAATAATATCCTAACTGAAAAAGCAATAAAATTGTTGAATTTAATATTAATTTTATTTACCTACTTGATTCTTCTGCACGAATCCTGCAGCATCAATCTGGGGCTGGCGGCGAGTTTCTCATTCTTTATGGAATTCACTTGATCACTTTCATATAGTATTGCTAATTTACTACAACTTTTGCAAAAAAATATTAGAACAGTAGGTACTCCCCAAACCTGCATACCACTACAGTCAAAATCGACAATAACCATGCCATGAGTTTTGGTGACCTTATTAGATGAATGCCAGCAAATCTGAATTTTCAAGCTAAAGCTTAGGGTGTCTTATGAGCCTAGCCGACAAAAGGAAATGACAAGGCCGAAGACTTAGACGCAGGAGACAGAAAACTTAATATGAAACCATGTGCCAACCCGTCTGGCCAGCGTGGCACAGTAGGCTAATTACCCTCCCTGTGATAGGAGGCCCGCCTCGACAGTGGGTCATTTATGGGCTGAGTAGTAGTACCATATGCATTTTGTCGAATGGACACTAGCAGGAATGGAACACATGGGGCCTGCATATAGATGTAAGGCCGGTTTAAAACCAATTAAATCAATTTGTTAAAAACGAAAAATAACCGTTTTAAACCGAAATAAGCCATTTATTTTAATTAAAAAGGTTGGTGTTGACGACTATGTTTTTCTTAAAATATAACCACATTTTCATTTTTTTTTTATTCCGAAGCAGGAATAGAACGGAGTAGGTATATATACCTATAAACTGTAAAATGAAATGTGTGATACCTAGATCGGTACACTGTCTTGGTTAGGTTCTAGTTGGTGCAAGTCGACCGACCAAGCGTAGGCATTACCTATTTAGAAACACATTCCCCTCTTTTATTTTATTTTACTATACGATAGTATAGCACTGCACCTTTACCACAGATCATTCAAACCAACAAAGCGTATTTAAAAAAAAACTACAAACAACAATAATTTATTGTTATAATATTTAGGACATGTTCAATAAAAAATTAACATTGAATAACTAACTAGATACAAAATATTTACACTCACCCTTAATAATTTTAAGGTTTATAATAGTTCATGGTCTATGTGCAACACCAAACACATACATAATGAAATAAAGGAAAATACAAACAAACTACTAAAATATATTTACAAATAGAGGAAGAATGCAAATAATTATCAATGTTTTGCATGTTAAATAAGTACAAAGCTAAGAAGGAAATTTATATTTACTTGATACGTTCGTAATAGGTACTTATAATACTCACTTGCACCAGTTTCACTTAAATTGGCTAGAATATTTAACTGTTCCATGACATGCGTTTGCACATTGTTTTAATGACTACAGCTATTTTAAAATCCTAAATTGGCCCAATCATAGAATAAAATTGTATATCTGTCGGTAACTTTTCAATTCCTACCTGACACATTATGTATAATAGGTAGGGGAGACTGGGGACACTTGATCCCCATTTTGGTTTTTCATTCATAACTCCTAAAATAATAAAGCTTTGTAGAATATTTTTTCACGATTGTTTAGGAAATTTATCTGTCTACCTTTTTGCATCATTTAATCATGTAATATATTTGTATTAACCTGTTTATTTTTCGTTTTCCCTGAAGACTACAAAAGGATCAAGTGTCCCGTGTTCTGGGACACTTGATCATGGCATGGGGTAGATATGATCATAGCATTTATTGCACAACACACGGCTACTAGTTCACCACGCTCGCCTATTGAATGATTTTTCCGATTTGATTGACTTCCTTAGTAGCCACTAGGTACCTTCTTGGGTTTATGGACTGTAGTCAGTCCCATTTCATCAACGTTCCAAATGGCCTCAGGCCAAAATTCTAATTGAACGAGTGCGAACGTAGATTAAGAAAAAACATGGAAATATTGTGATTAGAACTCATAGGCTAGTGGCTTCGTGTACTCGTAAAGAGATATATCAAGTTCTGCGCATAAAACCATAGAACCAGTAGTCGGTGGCAATATTATTGGTCCATTTTCGTATTTTATTAACTGGATTATTGTTTTGGACAGCCTATTCATATGCTAGCTTCCATAAAGACTGCGAGGACAAACCATGGTGCAGTTTACTGGCTTTTCAAAGTATTTGACTAACTCGGACTCATCTATATCCGTAAAAATTTTTTGACTGTCGGTAGTCGGGTTCATATGCTTTATATTGTATACTGGTTGGCGTTTTTTTCACACTGTCCTTCCTTTTGTAAGTTCTCGTCATTTTGGAGTCAATACTAATAAATAAAACAAAATCTAATACATCTCTTGTAAGCAGTTATGAATGTAGGGGACACTTGATCCCATAATCAAGTCTACCCGTGTTCGGCATGATCAAGTGTACCCTGGACCGTTATTTTATAAACAAGTATTTTTCGTAATCAAATCAAAATGTTATTTAGACAAATAACATCTCAACATACACTTGAATAAATCAGGTTTAAACAGTAATAATTGTAATCCCTAATTTATTTATATGAAATCCTTAAAATAACGATCAAAATACCTACAAAAAAAGATGTCGACCTCTTGTAAACAAAATGTCGCCACTGCTCTGAAATTGTCAATAATAAACTTTCAAAATGACATTTGGTCATTGACAATGACAGTTATGATTAGTGTGGCATGTATCGAATTTTAAAAAAATATGTAGTTTTTTAGTTACGACCCAGGGATCAAGTGTCCCGGGGGATCATGTATCCCCAGTCTCCCCTACCTACTCTGTTATTTTTAAAATAAATTTTACTAGAGAGTTATTAGTATTTTTATTTATTGCACGTGCTTATTGCTTATAAAAATTTGTGATTATATCGAACTTACGTTATACATAGTATTAAATGTATTTCTTTTGTATATTTTAACTTGTATTTTCATAAAAATGTTATGGTCACGAAAAACATTAACACAACATATCTCTCGATTCCATTATACAATACTGGAGTATTGTATAATGGAATCGACAACTATATACCTCGCAAGATCATAACCTGTCACATATAAGATATTATGTCAATATTCCATGGAAATATGCACCGCACCATTCTCCATAAAACAAAAGATTAAGCAATGGTAAAATACGGGTCTAAATCGCGTATATTATAATAAGGTAATTGCATTGCAAAAAGCATTGCAATTTGACGACGTCGGGAAAATATAGGTATCGTACCTAATTATAATATACGCGTATTAGACTGCAATTTTACCACTGTTATAACTCATGAATCTAAGAATAAAAACAATAGGTACCATCTGGTTACAAAATCGCTTTGCGAATGATTCATGATTGTATATACTTGCATGCATTGCGAGTTACCAACACAATTTCACTTACCTACGGTACTGTAATAGTAAATTGGTATGCTCTTTGCATTATAAGCCGTAATATGTACAGTCAAGGTCAAATATATGTATACACCACAAAGTTGCGAGTTACCAACACAATTTCACTTACCTACGGTACTGTACTAGTAAATTGGTATGCTCTTTGCATATAAGTCGTAATATGTACAGTCAAGGTCAAATATATGTATACACCACAAAGTGCTACAAAAAGTCACCTTTACAATATGTAACCAGGTTCAAAAACATGTATACAATAAAAGGGAACTAAGTATCTCTAGAGCAAGTGCAATATGTATTCACTCTGATCCATAAATATATATATACCCACATGATAACAAAAAAATCCAAAGTTCTTTACAGCTCGGCATAGAATCGTATTTGCTTACAATACATATCTCCATAATCTTGAATATATATATATTAAAACCAGCCAGTCACTTGACGTTTGCTATTCCAAACTTTTTGGCACTGGAATACTCTATAAAAATATCGTGACTCTTGGATGTTTTGGCAAAGGGCGTACAAAATTTATTCAAGATAATTCATCCATTTTCATATGCTAGAACAGTGCAGCAGTGGATTGATGAACAAGACTTTCAATTAATGAAAATGGCCCCAAAAGTCCAGATATTAACTCTAGTGTCATATGGTCCAAAACTGAGAACTTGCGTTGTGAAAACCACTGAAACAATAAAAAATCACATTAATGTGATTTGGGATTCGTTTATGGGTACTGTACGGTGTGGTGGTCACCGTACAGAGATTTGTATGGTTTCTGAATTAAAGATAATTATGCACAATAATGGTTTATTGCATAATCTTAAAACGGTATGGTTAAAATAAAATGGTATGAATGAGCACACGCGGACCGATGGTGGTGATCGGACGCATACTACTCGAAACGTTGGCCTAAAACGCTTACAGCGCGCAACGTGATTATTGATGCTGAATACGCGATATTAAGGTGAATGTTCCAGGGTAGCCCGCGAAATTCAAATTTTCTCCACCCTCCAAGCTCATAAAGGTGCAAGAAAATATTTTTCAAGCTCAAAGTCATTCTTGCACCTTTATGAGCTTGGAGGGTTGTATTGATGAGTTTGATGATTATAATTCTATAACTACATACGTCTTACAGCCGCGAATAACATTTTAATCAACATACAACCTAGCACTGACCAGCATATTGCAAAAAACGTAAGAAAATTTGCTACCCTGGAACATTCACCTTAAGGTGCCAGAAAAATCAGAAAAATATGCAATCAGTTATTGTTGTAAGGTTAGTACCATTTAAATGATACAAAATTTTAATTTAAACATTTAGATTAAATTACTTATAATATTAATTAAAATTTTGAGGGTTACATATATTTGACCAATATACTTCCATCTTTGACTTTGACTGTACATCCATAGTAATTGTCATAATAATTGATTTATTCTCACCCTGCTGTAAAATATATTTACTTAGAACGTAGCATTCCGTCAATGTGCAAGGGATTCTCTAACTTTAAAAAACTGTGTAGTCTGGAAACTTTGGGAACTGCGTTAAAGCTACGGAATTGTAATATATCAGATATTGCGTGACCTCTTTAATTGGTTATATAATTTTAGCCAAACATCTACAAACGTTTGTTTACACTCGCTACACTCCCGGTATTAAAAAAGTGTTAACCTACTACGTTCGTTTGTAGCCAAGAGAGTGATATAAACACGTTGCTAGTGCACACAGACTTAAAAAAATACTCACTATAAAAGGTAGCTTCATTAGTCGTGATGCAAGCAGGTAGGTAGTTGATTTCTTCCAACAAACAATCTAATAGTCAAGTGAAGTAAGAATTTCTTTATTGTGTCGTCGGAATGGACAGTAAATCAGTGAAACATTTATCACCTAATGCCCATTTAGAAGTAAAAATTCACCTCTAAAATAAAGCACAACAACATGACTAGAGAGAATATATTGTAAGAGTACCTAAATCATATTCATATATTATCTCAAAATATAGATACGCGAAGAGTGCCTCAGGCTTATATAGGTTTAACAACGAGAAAGGGTGGCATAATTTTATGTCTGTTGATATAAATACATGGTAGTTAGAATTATTGGAATCTTGATTTCTTTATTCAATTGATAGGCATCAAACATCATTTCATTAATCAAGCTGAATTCATCTATTTAAATAAAAATCAATGGCACTTTTCGTTGTAATTTTTTAACTCTAGAACGGCTGAATTGAAATCGTGAATGATTTTTTTTGTATGCGTTTGGGTGGCACCGAGGATGGTTTAGATGCACAAATCAGCCCGATAGATGGCGCTGCAGTCGGTAAACAAATATCATGCAGGACAACGTCTGCCCGGTGAGCTAGTTAGTAATAGAGTTATATATCATGTAAAAGATTTAAGGCTGACATATATTATCAATTTGTTTTATCTTATTAACAGAATATGCGCAGATTTACCACGTTTTTTACTAGTACATTCTCCAACGCACTGATTGATGTGATTCTTAGCTAATCTTTAGGTTGTTAATAAACTAATACTGATAGTAATATAATACCCGTCATGTGGGCGATGCTTCCCGACACGTGGTTATTGCGGTAAAAACCAATTATGATAAACCGATCGATTACTAATACAAAGGATATAATACGAATACGTGACTGGATACTTCAATTAGATTCAAGTTATCCAATATTCCGGGTAATTTGTCTAATGTGCATAGATAGCCAAGGTAGAAACTTTAAAATCGGTGATACGCTAATGAAAACTTGATATGACACCCTCCTTTTTCTTATGGATAGTTTTTGATGACGTTTACTACCTTCTGTTACCTTTTTTACACCCCCAGCATGGAATGGATTGTTGAAAATATGTATTCTGAATCAGTCACCATATGCGCATTTGTAAGTATTTAAAATGTAACGTTCACGTAAACAATAGTCGATATTACCTGTCACTTCTTTAGAAATGTAGATTCGTATGGTCTAGTATTTGCTCAAAAGGAATTAAAATAAGCTAAATGGACGTGATTGAGTGTCAAATGTCAACTGTTTACAGTTACCTCAATTGTTTCTTAAAATCATACTTACATACATAGTTGTATTGATTAACAAAAGCAGGTAAATTCAATCACTATTTTCAATCGACTTGGTACTCCAATATGTTATTAAACTTTGTAATAGCATTTCTCCGTAGTTTGCAAACCGATTCGATGAATTCTGGCTACTTATATTGACACCGACGTTAATTGGGATAGGTATGTCTTAATTTTTATGTTATTTATTTTTCGTTCATAGTGCCTGTTTTGAAGTCTGTTAACATTTTTCTTTGGATCATGTGTAATTATAACACTGTCGGCTGTGGCCTTTATTTCAGAATTTGCCGAACGAAAAATCATTATTTGGAGTACCAAAATTCACGTTGCTATCTTATACCTAGATTTTCTCAATTGCAATGGTTTTACAATGGTTTTACAAAATACATTACTCCTAATCATATTTTGTTGATTATTTAGCTGTTGCCGTAGCATGTATTTTTTTATTGTATTATATATATTACTTTTAAAAAAAGTGCCTTATTAGGATGCTGTTGGATGGTGTGCAATAATCCTAAAGGTATTTTTCAATATCACCGAGTGCGATCTAAGAATGATGGTTTTTGAAAAATGTAATGACGCAGTTTTAGTTTACATCAAAATCGGGCTAGAGACTCTAGAGCGTTCTATATTACTTTGTTACGATTGAGGCCATCAGCACCAATGATGTTACAAATAAAAGGTGTAGATACGTTACCTGTACAACATTATATCTATAAAAATGGCAAGCCAACGCACACATAGTTAACTTAATATGCAATATGCACACTGCTTTAGATGAGTCGTGAAAGTAGGATGGTATGATTTAATAATCACGTGCTAAATAGAGACAAATATAATTTGTTGTGATGCGTCGTCACATGCACTAGAAACAATATAGATTAATTAAATCAGACAACATTTTGACAAGTCTGTGACGCGTAATGACATCTATCTCTTTTGCACTTGGTAATGAGGATACTTTTGTTCCACTCATTGATTTTTACCGCCATATTTTACGAATAACATTTTAATTTGTAAAAAATATTAATTATATTACAGAAATAGTGATAGTTACGAATGATAAGTGATTCCTTGACTTTTAGAAGTTTTGTTAGAGTAGTTTGTGCAATATCTCATAACACACGACGGCATTTTCAATTGTTTTATAGCACTTTTTACACACGGCTCATGACGTGCATCTGTTGACGCCAGCGACGCAACACTGAGGTCAGGTTTGCTAATTAGCCTACTTTTAACGTGCCGCTTGCTGACCGCTTATAACCCATCTACACCTTTTTACTTGTAACATCATTGATCAGCACATACTTTAAAAATTCACTATAAGAAAGTGATACTGAAGTTCTTCCATGATGGCTACATGATTCCAGATATTGTTCCTATGAATATCAAGTTATGCCACCAATTGTAATAAAATATTTTCACCTAAAACAGGAATTCGAGCCATCACATTTTTTATATGTTTTTGTAAAATTGTTATATCAAATATTATATTTTACAATAAAGTGTCAAAAATACATATCTACAATAAATTTCTGCATAATTTTTACCAATAAATTATTTGATATAATGTCAGTTACATACAAATTCTTGTTTCCGATTCTACACAAAGTATAAAAGGTTACCTAAATACATATATTTAATATTGGATATTCACGTAGGACCTTTAAAATCGACCCAAATTTTAATAGCCACTTATTACGCTGTCCTAAAATAAATTAATGGTATTGACACAATTCACTACTTGTGACCCGGACACGGCTTAGCCGATATTTAAACAAAGAGCTTCTTGTTGAGAAAGTTCTGTGCAACACTAGTCACTTTTCATATCGGACAGTCTTGATACTAGCGGAAACCGTACAATTCGTAACTGGTTTGCGTAATCGCACACTATAGCGTCTTTCAATGGCAGAATTTGCCTCACGAAGATGCAGCCGTCACTCTGGCCTGTAATGAAATATAATGATAAAATTAAACATTTTTATAGACATAGCGAACTATGACTTTTGGGTTGATAAGTTAATTTAATTCAAGCAACACCTGACCTTAGACTTCATATCTTGCTCTTATAGGTAATGAGAAAATCGATAACTGAGCCAACTAGGTATACTTCCTGTGTCAATGAACTTGCGCGTGTTATCTTATAGTCAACGAAGTTTGTATATTAACATACCGAGTAAGACTCGTCGTATGACGTCACCACTGCTCAGGTCGTATGCTGTGAGGCCACTACGCTCGCCCATCACAAGCATTGTGTGCGTCAATGGGAGCATGCGGCTCATGTAGTTGAGGCCCTAAGAAAATAAAGAATAACCATATAATACGGGGGATAGTTTGATTTAAATATACCTTACTAGAAGTACAATTGAAAATATAAGTACAATGTTGTATTAACGGGTTAATATATTGTAGAAACAGTCAATATCAGTTGATACAATGTTATGACAGGTCTCATTTCTTCAGCTTGTCTAATTAATGAAAAAGTTATAAAAACAAAGACAAGGTGCGGTTGTGTTGTGACGTCATTTATAAAAAAAGTTGCATATCGGGGGAATTGGCCATCACAGAAGACGCATTTAATGACATGTACCACTAGATTAATTTCGCCATGGAATCTGTCATGTTTGACAGATAAATTACCAGAGACTAAGCCAAATTTTTTGTAAAGTTAGTCTGAAGTTCTGTATGGTTCCCCATGGTTGGTTCGATCCAAGATTCCTCAGTACACTGTGGCAATGGCGCTGTGGACTCGGCAGACCACAAATTGCAGGTCTGCCGAGCATGAGACGAGTCGCGCAGGGAGCTCGTATCAGCTGCGGGACGCCTCTCGCTACCGGACCTCGTACGGTTCATGATCTGCGACGTGCCTGGCGCTCAGTGGCCCCCTTCGCCGAGGCTGTAATTGCTACTAAGGAGCCAGGGCCAGGGAGTTGGCCTCCGCCTGCCGTAAGCGAGCTTGCGGGCGCCCTGCGAAACCTGTCGTCTCCGCATAAAGTCGCAGGTCGTAGTCGTCGATAGCCGTGTCGACTATTTAGACTTCGCTGTTTTCGAATTGTTAAAATAAAGTACTTTTTTCTGCAGCTTGATGTGCGGTTGCTTTATTAGTTCTCCCTTATTTTCTCGGTAACAGTTTAAAAGAACTGTGTATTTTATAAATTCGAAATCAAAATATAAAACATAATTCCAAATATTAAATACAATACAAAGAGTCAGTAAAACAGCCTTTATTGAAAAGCGCCACCGTAAACCAAGAATTTCTAATGAGAGTATTAAGAAATGAGTATACGTTACAATGTGTATGGAGTTGAGCATGTGTCCCTGGAAGCGGTCCCAAATGCAGAGTCGTTCGTCCGCGCCAGCTGACACCACGTACGACGCGGTGTACGCCAGTGACGTCACCGCGCCGTCATGGGCTTGCATACTGTACAGGCATGCACCTGTACACAAATATTCTCATGTATACGGACGTATATGATGCGCATTGAGTCCCTTAACCTGTCACTTGATGGTAAGAGGTTATACTAGCCTACAGTCCGTTGATATTACTCATGTTTCGCCGACGCTGTAAATAGGTAAACCAAGATGCTAGCAACACATAGCAAGCACACTCAGTAAACGGTTTGCTGACATTGAATTGTTTAATATGTCCGTGTAATCATAAAATAAGTTATTACAGATAAATTAAATTGAATCGCTTCATAGCTTCTTCGGATTTTTTTCTTTAGTTAATCACTTCAGATATAATGTAACTATAATCATTTTAGATCTATTCCCATGTAATTTGATGGACTATTGGGTTATTGACACTGTAAATAACCCAATAGTCCATCAAGACTGTAGGTCTTAATTGATAGTTAGCGCTTGTCACAATAAATAAGGGTCCCAAGGGTAATTTGTTGCTGGCAGGCTGCAGTGTTCTATAAGGTGGAAGACTATCTATTACATGAAGCTTTTCGTTCGATTCCCGCTCGACTAATAATCTGCCCAAAAAGCGCTTGATATTTTGGTGTACTGATGACCACAAGATAAAATAGCGAAGTGATATTTTAAATGAGAATGTTGTGCACATTATTGTTGTGCATTATAAATAAAATAAAATAAATATCCTTGGACATTTCACACAACGCCATCTCGTCCCAAGTTAAGCAACTAAATGCTTGTGTTATGGTAACGAGATGGTTGATAAACTACTTAGATACATTTTTTTTTGTAAATACATACATATTATAGATAGAAAACACCCAGACCCGGAACAAATACTTGTAGGTCGTACAAATATTTCTTCCGTGCGGGGATCGAACCCGCGACATGCTGCACAGCAGTCGATCGCTCTACCACTGCGCCAACCGTGTCGTCAAAATTATCTTTCGCTCTTCGCTCTTTGTATGGTGACGGATGTCGGATAAACAATGTCAACACCCCATTCTATACCGAAGGTGTCGAGCAGATCAAAGAAAAAAAAATACATAGAACACCTAGCGGCTTGTACTTGAAAGAAAACACTATGCCAATGGCCAGCATGACACCTTATACTACTTTCCCTCCTATAATTGGAGGAGACTTAGCAGTGGGTCTTTTACGAGCTGATAAGTAAGGATGGAAGGTTGATTTACCAGTATGTAAGTCCCATACGCAGAGAAGTCCGTCCTGCGAGCCGCTGCCGGCAATGGTCGGTGTCGCATGGTCGATGAAGCAGCTCGTAATTGGCCCACAGTGGCCGTGGAGCGTGAACAGCTGACTTAGGTCTGCGCTTGAGAACACCTTGAAAATTCAGGCAAACAGTAATCAGGTCTATGCTTAATATATCCCACGTTGTAGATTAATCTAGAACAGACACTAAAAACTCACAGTCGACTGAGTGTTCCCCACCGTACGCTGGGAAAAAACGCGTGTTGTAAAAGTCAACAAAACCCAGCACGCTTGGTGGTGGGATCTATTTGTCCGCCCGGCTAGTTACGTGTACCCTCACATGTAAGCAGTTTTACTTTGTTTCGTCGAGTGTATGTGAGAGCCGGTGCCCGACAGGGCATTTCCTCGAATTGCCTGCTCCATCCTAGCGTTTCTTTCCATAACGCAAGCCTAGGGTCAAAGGCATGCAAGTAAGCGGTAAAAAAGAGTGGCAAGCAAAATAGGCACTTGGGTTAAAGACTTGGTGTGGTTTAGAACGGTGTCACCAACCCAGTCTGTCCACTGAGGGGATTTCATCATCATCATCATCATTTCAGTCAAAAGACGTCCACTGCTGGTCATAGGCCTCCCCCAAGGATTTCCACAAAGGCCGGTCCTGGGCCGCCCGCATCCAGCGGCCGGCGACCTTAATCAGGCCATCGGTCCACCGTGTGGAAGGCCTACCAGCACTACGCTTTCCGAGGAAATGAGGGGATTTATCAGAAACTAATTAAGCAGGGTGTCTGGTCACTAAAGCAGCAACCTATTGTCCAGTCAATTATCAGAGAGATTTAATTATCGCTCGTTGGAGTTGCTCTGTGAATCCCGTCTTGCCAGGGTGGCTAATTTCCATCTATGAATTTGGAGAACTCGGTAGACGGTCATTTATTGGCTGAAACGAGGTGGATTTAGCTCTATCAAATTGAAGGAAACGTCATTCAGCAGTGAGTGACTGCTAGGGTGAGAGGTGGGCCATATCAGATAACCTCTCAAATCGGGAAATACCCGACTGTGTAAGTGCCTCCACCTTACAGAAAACCGCAGCAAGCAACACCATATTTGGTGCTGAGCTCTATCAGAAGAATCATGGTACTGGCAGCGGACCAAACGTTTCCTTTTTTCTTCTTTTTTTAACAAAAAACACAGTTAGGCCTCTTACTACTACGCAGCTCATACATGACCCACTTGCTCGTTCATGAAAAGAAGTGCTGATTTATGATTACCTTGAGTACGTGGTCTTGTCCACCTGTAAGTACACGGCCGCCTTCCGAGTGCATTTCCGTGATGGGCTGCTGGTGCGGTCGGCATTGCGCCACGCGCACGCATACCACCTCTGCACAACAGTAACTGTTTAATGAACGTGATATTTAAAAATGTATTACCGAGTTCTGCATCCTCCTAGGGGCTGTCCATTAGTCACGTGAAGTTCGAAAGGGCGGGTTTGGCAAAAATCACGAAATATCACTCACAAGGGAGCTATAGTAAGATATCACGTGTGTTTATTGTTTCGTCAAAGGCGTGATTTCAGATCCGAAAAGCGGCGTGTTGTGTAAAATTTGAGAGTAAGATTATTTGTAGGTAGGAACTAAGAAATGCACGTGATTTTTAAATCTGGGTAATCTTAAACCTCACCAAGGGGGAGTTAGGGGTTAAAAAACATCACGTGATTAATGGACATCCCCCTAGCTTGGGACCGGGTCGTCGGAAAGTCATGAATAGAATAAAAAAATGTTTAAACTAATTATGGCGTTCACAATCGTTAACAAATACATACTTTATTAAAATAAGAGAAATAAAAATAAGCCTTGAATCACCGAGTGACACCTGTTCACAAGCATGAACCATGTGGCAGCCATAGATCTCTGCAACCATATCAAAAGGAAGGCTACCACTCCTCGAGCAGCTTAATCCCAGGCTATGATGACCATGATCAGGTACTCTATACGATTTTAGCAGTATTTATATCAAAATCAAAATGTTTTTTATTCGAATAAATTCTTGCGAATGCTTTCAAATAGTCAAAAAATATAACACAAAATGCACAAAAAGTAACATTTTAAAGAAAAATAATTAATCATTTAGTTTTTAGTGCCATTCCCCAGAGATGAGGCGGCAAGAAACTCCATGGTTGCTCTTTTAAATATAAGGGTTACAATGATGGTGGTACAGACAAGTCCGACAGATTAGTAAAAGCAATAACAGGCTAAAACATAGTACAAAATTAGAAAATAAAAATCAGTAAAATTACACAAAATACATGGTGCGTTCTGAAACACAGTCACACATTAACTGTGACACCAGCAAGTAACCCAGACTTGCCGAAGTCATTTAGCAGTGGATCCCCTTTGATCTTCTTTTTCCGTGTATAATTCTATGTAGTTTCCACAATAGACAACCGAATCCACACTAACGATATACATCGAATTAGAAAATTTGTATCTGAAAGTTCAAAATGTCTCCAGAGCGTTTGTGTGCTCACCTCCATTTTATTAAAAATATGGCGTAGGTACTTTACCTTCAGCATTAGCGTCAGCGTGATCCGCTTCATAGGAAAAACTCATTCGCGCTCGCGATGTGTCCTCTTCGCGTGGCACACGCAAAGATCCCGCAGAGCCCGTGCGTTTATGAGCTGTAATTATTGCCGTAACTAACCACGCGCGCTTGTAATTCAAAGGTACATTTTTAATTATTTATTCATAATCGGACAACTGTACATATCCTTGTCCCATTATGAATAAATACTCTAGTGGTTTATGGTACATGCGATCGCATACTGCACCGGACGTACATTTACTAAACTATACGTCTGCAGCTTCTGATCTGGAGCTTAAATTAAACTTAATCCACCCTTACACAGAAAAATACATGGAATACAAGGAGTGTTTGTGTATATGTACAAGGAAACACTCCTATATAGAATTATCACTCATTCTAAATATTTCAGTGATACGGGTGTAAACTGTAACACCATGAGGCCTCGAAGAGCAGGCAGATGGGCGTTTGTTACGCTGTCTAGTGACAGTAAAATGGTGCACTCACTGCGTCGGTGCGCGGTGCTGAACTGCCAGTCGACATGGGCGCCAGAGGCGGCGTTGTAGGCGTCGAGGCGGATGAGTGTCAGGCGGCCGCATAGCGACGCCACGCACACCCGGCGCGCACCCGCTAACGCTCGCACGTGTGTCACGCCGCTGGCGCCCGCGGCACGCTCCGCTGCTCGCTCCGCGCTCCACCATACACACTACCGCACGCCACCCACAATACCCATTATCCACGACCCATCTTGCTATATAGTTAACAGTCAATACAAAACAGCAGAAACCAGCGAGCGATCCGAAAGCCACTAAGCTTGGCCCTGAGATGTCAAATAGTAATCAATGAATGAATCACGGCATCTTTTGAGAAAGTTTAACGACGTCAAGCATTATTGATTTTATTAAACAAGATTGTGACACTAATACATAGAATCTCAGAGCACATTCCCACCAGACCCTTTTTTTTAATAAGGGTATTCCCCAGCTCTGTTTACCTATAACCTGTATCGCGAGGCCAGTTTACAAACATGTAATTCTCAAACACAAATTACACCCAGACTCACACCCAGTGCCTCGCCAACGAAATGGAGACCCGCGATCCAAAGGCGGCACATCCAGCCCCCAGACCAACAAGGCACTCAACTCTGACATTCGCATGCAAAAGTAACGACCACCAAATTACACACCTTTCTTACCTGCCACTATGATCTAAACTTCATAGTTGGCCGATGTTCCTACCAGTGTCAGCTTATATATAAGTCTGGGGGCAACGGGCTCTCAATCTATGCCCGTTTGTGCCCAAATATCTCGCAATAAATCGCGGACAAACAGGCAGCGCCCTTAATATTCGCCAAGCAAGCAAGAAACTGTCGTGTAACAAATGTTAATGATATTTCCGATACACATTACTTTTAGCTTTTTATAGCGAATTGTTACCGGAGATTTTCTATACACAAGCAGATTAACGATAGTGAGTTTACTACTCGTGACCAATTAAACAAAAATATTAATGTTGAACGGCAACACAGCACAAAGACATTACATTCGAGACATTCGCGCAAAGACTTCTTACTCAAGTGTTGGGTAATTCTTTATCTTTACATTTAGAGCAGTGAAATAATTAACGTTGTGATTACATCGTTTGTTCAGTCCTCGTCAATCTTTATGGCCGCTCTGAATGTAGCGGTGGGTACGAGCTTGCGCATCGTACATTTCATAACCAATACGAACGTAGCTCACTAACACGCTAGCGGGTGAAAAACGGTGCGCGCGGGGGTGCCCTGCCTCCACGCCCCGCGTACGTCCAGCTGATACCTGATTTTGTGTTGGGCGCAGCGTAATGCGGCTACATTCAGAGCGGCCATAAAGATTGGCGAGGACTGTAAAAGCTTATTAAACGTATCAAAATATTGACAGACTAATGATAAGTAATACATACCATAAGTTTCCCCGAGCTGGCTTCCCAGAACTCTAGCCTTCCATCCGCACATCCCAATATGATCAAGTCATTACAAAAGTCCATGCACCACACCGGAGAATCGTTTATGGCGCGCCCTCTCCAGTCCAGATTACTGACTCCAACTTCACATTCCTCACTATCACCACTGTACACTAATTTACTCCTACACCTATTCCGCAAACTATTCGTGTCAGTAGAACCTATTAAAAGGTTGTTATCACTAACACTGTTGCACTTAACACTAGTATTTAAGTCTTGGCTATTGAAGTTCAAATTTGTAATGTCTACGTTTTCTTTTGTCTCATTGCTATTGCGCATATCATCTTGTTCATCGCTGCAGTATAAATGTCTGTAACATAAAATGCTAGTTATGATATTTGAGGTGTTTAAGTCTTCTGAAGAACCAGGGCCCCGAAACCTGCTAAATTAATCATAATGACAGTTTTGGCAACGTGTTAACGTAACAATAAAATGATGCATCATGCAAGCACTTGGCAAGAACATTGGAATCGAGAGGGTTAATGTGAGCCAATGCATCGCGTCGGATAGGCCCTTCAATACAAAATAGCAGGTTTGTGGCCCAGCAGCCTCGGCTATGCGTCGACAGGTCAGTAATTATCATAATTAGAAAATTATCTAATACTAGCTGACCCGACAGACGTTGTCCTGTCTGAACTATGAATACTTATTGAATTCGAATTGGAATAATTAATAATAAATTAATATACCGCCTTTTCTTATCGATTCCAATCCCTTATTTAATGTAATTAAAAAAGAAAGAAAGTAATTATGCCAAAAATAGCGAACCGTCGGGACGAACGTCAAATGTTTGACAGGTAACAGTTTGTATGGGAAAATAAAATTGATATTGTAAGTAAAATAATAAAAACAACAATGTTTTCTCCAGACTCTTAAACCTTCCCTGGACTCACACGAATATTTCAAGACCAAAATTAGCCAAATCGCTCCAGCCGTTTTCGAGTTTTAGCGAGACTAACGAACAGCTATTCATTTTTATATATAGAGATGTAAAATTCTTGTGTCACAGTTTTACTGTTTATAGTCCTCCGAAACGGCATGACCGATTTTGATGCTGAGAATAGGTTGATAACTAATTTTTACATTTTATTTTTTGGTCATTTTTTTTTTTTATGATACAACGTACAAAAATACATACAACCCTAAATTTTTACCCCCCTACGATCAACCCCTATTTAATTACATGGCAAAACAACGTATGCGGGGTCAGCTAGTATAAATATAAAAGTTGCAAAAACTTATTGTTTCGTATACTTTTGTACATTCTTTATTTTTGCTTTAAAATTGTAGATGCGACATTACGGAAGGTAGTTTGCATTGTTGTTACTAAATACAGTCGCGTGGTCGGTGGTACGATATCAGATGGAGACTGCGCGTAACGGAACATTTCAACAGTACGTAACATTTAATATAGATAAGTAATTATAGCTTTTCGCCGTGAACTCCCATAAGTGTCACCTATTTATAATTGTGATAAAGCGTGAGTAGCTTACTACTACCGCAACTCAACCCATACATGATCTACTGCTGAGTCGCGCCTCCTCCAGTTAGATGGATTTGTCGGCTCTTCAGACACCCTCAGGATGGAATGGGGCAGTGACAATATTCATTCTATACACCAACAAACACATACTATCTGAACTCAAAACTCGGATGCTGAATAACGACTCAGCTTTTAATTTACTTTTTAAATACATCTATTTAAAACATGTACATACCTATAAATTTTGGCAAAGTCATATTTGGTTGTTTCCGGTGGCGACACATATGGCGTAGATTTTCCGATCGTTGAGCGGAACCGCAAGCCACGCAGGTAACTGCCCAAGCCTTTGCGAAGACGTGGTACTCCCTATAAGGAAAATATGAGCACTAATAAAATGTGAAAAAGCAACGGAATGTAATTTACATTTCACAACATTTAAAAGTATCCATTGGCATCAAACTAATACTTAGGATTCTTAATTGTAGTCTATTAGTATAGTTTTTGATAATGCTTTTGTTTTACAGACACTAAATAACCACAAATAAATGGGGCGGCTCAATTTACACCGCCGCGGAATAGATTGGAAGCGATTTTTTGCAACAAAATTGTACATAGCAAAACTAACTTTATGTCGACTGCACAACGTTCTTACTAAATAGAAGCCAAAAAAGTGTCTCATCGCCCGGGGAATCCTCGCACACTCTCGAGAATGGCCGTAGCTATTGTTGGTGCCGTCTGTGGAGTACAGAAGAGGCGTGAGCGGCTAGTTAATCGAGACTAACAACTGAACGTCTTTCAAGGTACAGTCGGAATTGTTAAAATGAGCAAGAATTCTCGAACATTCCAGCGAATTCGCACACATTCTCGCGTCAAGAGGCGAAGTTTCATTCCATTCCGCACCGGTGTAAATTGAGCCTAATGGAATGAATGAATAATGAAAACAAAAATGTACACATACATTTTAAACGTAGATTCGATGATTTCCTTAACAAAATTACTAAGCTCTAAATTTTAACGAATGTCTGAATGAATTGTTTCTTCATTTTTATTGTTACATAATTTTATTCTGAAAGACTTACCTCACTGGATTTCGGCGTGACTTCAACGCCATAGCAGGCTGGAAATAAAAAGACGTGCAGTCACTACATAATCTTGTTAATAAAAATAATAAGTTCATTGATGTATATTTCCAAAGACTGTGTAAGCGTACCTTCTGAAGATTCGTTGTTGATTCTCTTAGCATTCTTATCAGTAAGATCTTTTTGGAGTTTGAAGTACCTGCAAGGATATGGCTATCTGTGATCTAAATTTAAATTGTATTGACGGCTTTAATGGCAACTAGCTGAGCGCCGAATCGGATACATATAAATAGCGAGCGCGATATTATTCTCACAAATGTAGTCACAAGTCCGGTTACAATGTAAAGTGTATGTACTCCTTCTATTTGAGGGAAGGAAGATTGCCATAATGGCGAGAATAATTGGCACAGGGTTCATACGTTCATGCTGTTCTCGTATTACTAGTTCGAGATTACGCCGTTTTTTATTAAAGGCCTGTTTACGTTGGAAATCTTCATGTTTAAAAGGCCGTGGACTAGTCGCATTATGTGGGACGCCCAAACGCGGAATTATAGCAATGAGGACCCTGGCCTACCCACTAAAACCAACGCCTTCATCTACTGCCTGAGACACAGTAGCGGGTTTCGTTCTTCAGTGAGTAACATGCTTTGATAGGAAGCCCACCCCACAAAGCGGCACGGCGTTACCAAACATAAGCTAAGGAAGCACCTACTGAGAGTAGGTTAAATGTCCCAGGTGCCAAGGCGAAGGGTACGTAAGACGAAAGAAAAAAAAAGAAGAGCAAATAATTACCATTCATTGCTAAAAAGAACACGGACTACAAGTATGTGGTGTTATAACAAAATAATAAAAAAAAAATAAAAAAAGAGGCACGACGGGACGTTGCACGTGCCACTTTCAGGCAAAGGTTCTAGTAGCGCCTCATTCTGCGCAGCCCTGCCCTTTGCTCTCGTTGTTGGCGGGGTATTCGAACCGATTATCGGACGTGGCAGTTTGTGGCTCCCAAGGCAACTTTGAGAAAATAGGGAGGCCCTAGAGTCAAACCCACCACGACACCGTGTTCCGTTTTTATCTTGCCGCACCCCGCCCCGCATGGATAACCCTGCGCTGATTTTGTCACAATGGATCACAAAGGCACGCAAGTCCCTTCAATACAGCAAGTTGGCAGCACGGTTGAGGGGACAGGAACACGGGGCCTGGCCAAGAGACATTCTAAAAGCACGCTATGGTAAAATAAAAATGTATATGATTGACCCGACTTGTCAATGTCACTCCCATCCATTTGTCTTTTTATTCTATCAAAGCATGCGTCTCTAAAGTGACTTGGCTAGTGATGGTTTTCGCGTGTCGCATCTTAGTCTTATAGAGCTCAATAAGGGAAGCGTAGTGATACGCTCACTCACACTGAGTGACTATGCACACAGTGTACACTACACTACCGCTTTTGCAAAGCGATCTATATATGTCTAGTTGTTATGGATTTTTATATTCATGGTCTGTTATTGACCATAGATCAGTATAAGCTTTGCTTTGGTAGTGGAGGGAAGTGTGGTGTATGCCATTATTTGGGGAACTTCTGGTTTAAGGGATGTACGATATACTTACGCGCCGCGGTCGATGTTCGTAATAATCTCGCCGTTCTGCGAGTCCCACACTTTGACGTTGCCCTGCAGGCATGAGCTGACCACCTTCTCTCCATCCGTCACGAGACACTCCACCTCTTGGCTGTGACCTGCCACCACCAAAGGCACGGCTTCCATCACCAACTGCGGATTTTCATACAACTAAATCGTTTGTACGATGAAAATGATAGAGACCGAATCCCAACGCCCTAATCTCAGGAGCGACTCATCCAATTTGAACAATTATTTTTATTGGACAGCCGTTTCATTGACGTAAGCTATAAACCATTATGCTACAATGTAAGTGATCGGAGAAGTAATCACGTGTGTCAACCAAACAGGCAGACTCGAAAGTCGAGGTGAGCACGAGATTACAATTCACGCATGCGAAGCCGCGGGCAGATGATACATACCTTAAAATGTGAAAACGCTTACCTGTACAGCAGGTTGTTTGGCGATTATCTTCCTATACTCTTCGTCGTCATTCCACGAGGCGCGCCATTCAGCATAGTGCCGCGAACACACACACCTAGCAGTAGAAAAAATAGCCATGAGTCCTCGTATAAAAATGTGTGCAATGCGTTCAAAAATAAAGAGAATAATAAAAAAAAATGGTTGCGTTCTGACTAATTTATAGATAGGTAGTTTTTGTTTTTGCAGGATCGATCATTCTGTTCGCTCATCATGGTACTTAACTTCTTTCCGAGATCCATCTAGTGGGATTACTGCTAATAGCGTTTAGATAAAATTCAAATAATTTATTTTATTGAGGTCGCGATGGACAATTAGAAATTGTCAACACATTATTTTAAACATTGCACTATCTACTACTAGTTCGGAACGCAACCGCTGGTGAGAAAAACTGGCGAGGGCTTGTGACCAGTGCATGTACATTGACACCACCTGTCAACGTCACTCCTATACATTCGTTTTTCTATGTTAAAATGACAGTCGGGGCCGATGGTATGATATGATGGTAACCAATACCCGATAGGTAAAGTTTTTTAATCTAAGAAAATATCGTCCTTGTAATTTTAATTGTATACAGATCGTCGGTTGTGCTCTGCCCAGTTAAGCATCTAGAATAGATAAGTACAATATTCAGTTAATAATTGTTTATACCTGCGAGATTTAGAAATGATTATTGTTTTCAAAGTTTTTTTAACTCTATCGCGGCGACTTATCTTATACTTAATACAATTATAGAAAAAAACTTACGACGTAATGATACGTTTCAAAGTGTATAATGATGTCATGACGTCAACGCTAATAACATACATCAAGCCAATGCAGATAATTATCAAAACAGTGATTTCTCAGCACTTGTTCATTCTTTTAGTGAAGATATGATACAACAGATAAGGTACTATAAATATGTTATAGTACCTAGTTATCTAAATATTAATATGGAAGGAAAAACTACGTGACCCTATTTACGAAAATTGCGCGGAGGGATGAGTATGAATGCAAATATATGTATATTTTTAAATTAAGCATAAACAATATTTATATCAATAAAAAACATTACACACACTACTATCCATTTGACACACACACGGATATATAGTCTTTTGTTTATTGTTAAACTCTGTGGTATAATTGAGAATAGAACTATATTTAAAGAACTATAATAATTTAATCTATTTCTTAGAACGAGTGTTATTATGATCTGATTTCATTTATGCTTTATTGCTACGATTTTTCTTACAGAACGTCAAGACCTGTTATATGTAATACTTAATGTAACGACCTCACTTCGATTCGCATTATTTATGATTAGCTGTTACCTGCGACTTCATCTGCGTTGACTTAATTTTTTTATTGCTGCATAAGACGGAATGTATATTTATAGTCGTTCAGTCACTTTCACGATTATAATATTGGAGTCAGTAGTGCCGTTGTATCAGCTTATTTGACACGTTCTCATGCCCATACCAGCTTTTTATACAAATGTATAGGTGCTGATGTATTTTCCTCACATTTCTTGCAACCATGTTGGTGAATATTTTCTATTCCACACCAACAGAAGATAAAGTATTTATTTTATATCGGAAACTAGTTTTTCATCTAAACCAGATTTTAATGTGTGATTATTATCTCACGGATTTAGTATATTTTTTGGGACCTGGTCATTTATTTTAATATATTGACACCCAATTATATTTAATTTGTGTCAGTGGCATTATATTTTTTTTTACTTTTGTACCTAATTTTGCTGAAAATACTGGTACAGTAAAATTCCTTATTCCCGGTGTATATGTTCCAGAAATATGCCGCGAATACAGAAACCGTGAATACGGAATGGTAATTAATATGAGATTATAGAGGATGTACGTTCCTAGCTGACGAAATAAAAAATATATATGTATTTTGACTTATTATCTTAAATCTTAGGCAATGGTTGGAAAAAAATTGTAATTTTTACTTGCTTGGCAGTTTTTAAAAGATCCGCAGCAGTAGCTTTAGCAATTTGCCTATTAAAAATAAGACTTCGTTCCATAGACGGATCAATGTTCATAAAGAAATCGCAAAGGTCTATTTAACCTTCACTAATGTTTTTCAAAGTAAATGTCACGTTCTATTTCGGTTCGCGATTTTCGCGATTTCGGCTATGTTTGCAGTCAAAATTTGAACTTGCAGAGAATCTTCGTATTTACTTTTTTTTTTGTAAATTTTAGGAAATTTACAAAGGATTATTGGGTTGGATAACTATTGGAATACTTTTATTATTATGTATATACTTATTAGGAATAATGATTTTTTTGCCGCGAATATAGGAATTGGGTAGCATTTTTTTGATCCGCGAATAGTGAAACCGCGGATGAAGGAAGCGCGAATAAAGAGCTTTTACTGTATACTCCAGAGTTGGGCTCCTGAATTAGTAAAAATCCCTTAAGGTGAATGTTCCAGGGTAGCCCGCGAAATTCAAATTTTCTTACGTTTTTTGCAATTTGCAGGCCAGTGCTAGGTTGTATGATGATGAACATTTGATTCGCGGCTGTAAGACTTATGTAGTTACAGAGTTATAATCATCAAACTCATCAATACAACCCTCCAAGCGCATATAGGTGCAAGAATGACTTTGAGCTTGAAAAAGTTTTTCTTGCACCTTTATGAGCTTGGAGGGTTGTACTGATGATTTCGATGATTATAATTCTATAACTACATACGTCTTACAGCCGCGAATAACATTTTAATCAACATACAACCTAGCACTGACCTGCAAATTGCAAAAAACGTAAGAAAATTTGAATTTCGCGGGCTACCCTGGAACATTCACCTTAACAACGTTTAGTAATCGAGCGTCTTTTCGTCGTGACAGAGAACAATTACATTTGTATTATCTAGTATTGGTAACAATTAAACCTTCAAATATTTACACCTAAATGAGGTAGTATGGCAATGAAATGTGGCCTTACCTGTACAACACTACCATCATGTAAGCAATGACGATGACGCTTATGGTACACAGGATAGCCAGCAGCAGAATCTCCATGGGGGTGGTGGGGTATATTGGCAGATCGGATCCCGCGCCCCAATGGTGCGGCTGGCTCTTGCTGTCGACCACTTCGAAATCTAAACATGGAGTGAACATAACTTTCACTCAGCTTCAATTTAGCTCAGTCATGACGGATCGCCTAAAAAGAAGGACAACGTGACATCTCGAAATCCACTTTGTTTTCTCCCTTTCACAATCTTTTGGCTATGTCTTGCTAGTGTATAAATATCAGCAGTAGGAAAACTACATTATAACAGTGTGATATTTTGATGACTGATGTAGATTCACGTACCAGGTATGATATCGATGGGGTCCAAAGCGGCTGCAAGGGCTTGCCAGCGGAGCGGTGGGGGATCTCGTTCCTCGGGATTGCGCACTCCGGCCGCGAGCTCGGCTGAGACACGATGGCTGACCAGGAGAGGCGGCAAAAGGGCCACATACCGACCGCCCACAGACTCGTTGTAGTTCGACAGAATCACTGACCAATGGTGCGAGGACAGCCTGAACATTCAACTAACATCAAACACTGCCGGTCATTACGGCTGTCAAAAAAAGGCAGCAATTCGATCGGAGTACGTAAAGTAAGATGGACTGTTTTAGACACCTTGTGTGTCCTTCGACACGGCAAAGTGTTTGAAACCTTCGGGTTTAAATAAAATAACACGTTAAAAATGATAGTAAAAGCTATGAAGATGGAAAATTTTAAATGAAGTAATCAGACATCCATTTAATATCATAAAATTTATGCTCTCAAAGAAACACAAAATTAATCAGACAATCCAAATAGTTGGTTTTGAAAGAACAAATTTGTTTTAATAGAGTCGTTGGTGATTTTAAAAAGGTTTGTATTGTATTTGTAAAACGAGACCTGGCCGATAGTCTGTCCCCAAAATGGAGCGGTCCAGGACCTGTAGTTGGCTACATTGTGGCATTCGTTACACACGCTACAATAGAAAGTCAAGAAAACATTTTATACTGCATAGGAGAAATTGCATGTTAGAGTAAAATGTTATGATAATGTTTACTTTAATTATACACGACTACTATAATGGTTGTATTAAAGTTCGTGAAAATTTTAGTCACATATTCCACTAATACATGATGTATGTATGTTGTCAGTTTTTTTCGTAGGACATCGAATATTGTGCATATTTTAAATGAGCGCGACCGATGACCTCGAAACTGTTGTTACTTTTAAATACTTTCAGATATCGACTTTGTACCATCATAAATGTTAATGTTCCGCAAATACCGAAAGCACTTTTTATTGATCGATACGAAATCATTAGACCGTTAGGTATACATAATTCGATTTATCAGTTTTAATGCCGACACCTCACTCAAAACGGCAACTTTTCCTGCTTGTTTAAAACTAACTTCCTATTAAATTTACTATATAAAACTTATCAACTGTAAAATGAAATGTCACAGCATACGAGACTAAGTATAGATAAGCATAATGTATGCATAAATATTTAAAAACATTCGTATTGTATAAATATATGGGCGACCATGAAAAAGTTCTCACATCACATCAACCAACTTACATGTTTGGCAAGTTGAAGCGATTTTGCGCAGGTACAGGCACCTAAGTCAGGGATATTTGGAAAATCGGATCTTTCGAAATAATTTATGGCTACAAACTTCTTGTTTAGGCTTTTAACGACTTAAATATATCTTAAATCTCATTTTATTCGGGTTTCGGGGGCGATAACTCGATCTAGCTAGGAATCCTGACATCTATTGGCGAATAATAATACTACTTTTTTGTGAGCACAACAGCAGATGGCGTTGTTAAGTAACACGAAGTCAATGAGTGTTTGCTTTGAGGTTAGACTTAATTCCTGACATCTATTGGCGAATAATAATACTACTTTTTTGTGAGCACAATAGCAGATGGCGTTGTTAAGTAACACGAAGTCAATGAGTGTTTGCGTAATTCGTACTTAAATATAATTTCCAAAAAACACAATTTATAAAAATCATCCAGATATTAGTTATTGAAGTTTAAATACTTGCAATAAATACAAGTTTTAATGTAGATCTGATCAGAAAATACCTCGATATGGCGCCATTTTGAAACCGGGTTAAATAAAATACATGGCAATATTTGTATTTAGAAACAAACGAATGTCACTAACACAAACATGTGACATTAAATATGTGGCCCCAGCAGAGATATAATCGATAATTACTATTCAAACACGACACATATTAATAAATCTCACCTTGTCCAGGGTCGCGAGTGAGGAGAATGTTTTAACATAATGGTGTCGTTGGCGTCTACGGCAGTCTTCTCGGGATTAGCCATGTCCATAAGCGGCGGGAACACAAGATGGTTCCGACCGCTCTCGTTGTAAAACACGTACATCGATTGCTTAGCCTCCTGCTTTCCTCTTTGGCTCGCGTCAACTTCTGCTCTGTCGGTGTTTGTTATGAAATAGTCCACAACGCCCGAATTGTACACTATGGTCGAAATCCAAACGAGCATCCATAGCATGAAAGCTCGCTGAAAGAATCTTGTTCTCGCCCACATGTTTACTAGACGAATACGTTTTGGCACACGGTCCTGGTATGACGGACTGGAGTTCCGATTTGCCACAACATCTGTCGGACTACTCTGCGCCAGTCCATTCAACCTCGGGTGAGATTTAGATTTCCGCATTCTTTGAGGTGAGAAACTGTTTTCTTCCACGTAGTTCCTACTAAATCTCCAGTTCAAAGCGTTGTTTGCGTTGAAATACTCTTTGAGATGTAACTTGTTATGTTTGTCTTGAAAATATTCCATGCGGCGCACGTCTATACCGAGTATCGTAGCGAAAAACGCCATTTGAATAAAATAGTCGGACATCAGACTGACTATCATGAAAATAGAGAACTCTTGTATGAACGGGACGAAAGTGAAGAAGCTCAAGGTGAAAATAGTGATCTCAGTGAGTAAGTTTTTGGTGATAGACCAGCCTTCCTTACTCAGACCTTGTGCGAGACGGATCTTGACGTCAAGTCTGGAGTCAGTCGACGTTACGCTCTTCGTGAGTACTAGAACATTCTCCAGGCCTACGATGATGACTAAGTAGGGGTAGATTTCTTTTCCCTGTAGGCTTAGGGAGAAGCCGAAGTAAAAGCAAATACCTGTGGACATGGCCAGACTGCCAGCGATCGTGACGACCGAGGAAGCGGCCAACCCGAGCTTGGACTTTATGAACTCAATTTTCCGGACCGAGAAATATACATACAGGAACAGGCCAACAAACGTGATAGTTAGAGGAATCAGTTCGCGATAGTTGAACTGGCCGGGATAATAGACGAGAGTGAACTCATTAGCGTGTGTATACGGTGCATCCTGGTACAGGGGATACATTTCTTTTATCTTCTTGGTTAAAGATCGGATGAACCTAGAACAAGATTTTACTATTTGTGAATTGATAACCTTGGCGTATGGCGTTGAATTGATAAAACGGCTGGAGTTTTAATTAAGAAAACTACTGTGCCCTGCTGGCAAGACGGGTTGACACAGGTTTCGTATCAAGCCTTTTATCGGCTCTTACGACATAAGGATGGAATGGGGTAGAGACACTTTGTATTCTAAATCTGTCACCACACGGATAATTTTATAGATACCTATGCAAGATGAATTATGAATATTTTCAAAGTGTGACAAAAATACTACTTAAATACTAATTAAATACACACATATCCAAATTTATCGATGAGGCTACATATGAGCGCGCTGCGATTTTATTGCTGTAAAATAAATAGCAATGTGTGTGTGTGGCGCGTGTGTGTAATATGATGCAATTTAAATATAAATAACCTCGATATTTTATAGGGTTCTTGGTTTACTCTTACGAGCCAATGAATGGAAAATTGAATGCAAACAGTACCTTGAATCTGGATTTTGGTACAGAATTGTGACTGCATATTGTAATACGCGCGGTCGAGCTCTCAGTGGGTACCTTTTGATACCAGTGTCTCGCAGTTGCATACCAAAAGCCATTTCTGCTATTGACGCTTTACCTTTCTGAAGATTCTGGAATAAAAGGAAAGCCATGCCTAATTACCAACCTATTTATGTGTTTTAGTTATACTATGCGATCTGATGTGGTAAGTGCTGTGTAGGGTATTTTACAAATAAAAATATGTGTTGTGTATAGACCATATTAGTACACGTTCTCTGTAGAGCAGCATTCCGAACTGGTGGTAGTTTCAGCATGAATGTGGGTGGACGTAAGGGTTGTGGAAGATCAAGAGAGATGGATGGATTGTAAGCATGAGAAATTGTGTATGAAAGGTGTGACTGTAGATATGACGACTGATAGGTGTGTATGGAGACTACCACCTAGCGTGGGACAGGGGTTGTAAGATGATGATAATGGTAACTGTAAATATGACGATTTATAAGAGTTTTGTGATGAAGCCTATGTAAATAAAGTTAATTTTGAGTTTGAGTTTATTCAAATCTCTTCAATAATAACATGTTTTGTATTGAATATCATGTGAAAAAAAAATTAGTAACCAACACAGACATTATATAAAAAAATAGGAATTGGTCTCTCATCTTTGCCAATACCAATGATAGTAAAAGCAATGTAACAAAATGTTAACTTTTTAATTTATACAATTATATTTATGATGTACAACACACACTTAAATAAGCTATTTACCTGATAGTTGAAAACAGTGTTAATGATATTTGCATCTACTGAAAAGGATTGTAGGTTTTGCTGCCACAGGTTGGCAGGTGATAGCAGTAGACAGCTATATTCTGGTAGCACTCGCTCAATGCTTGCTTTGCTCTCATATCGGTTAATGCCACCAATTTGATAGCAATGTTGAAGTAGTGTGCTTTTACTAAAACAAAAACATTTATTTACTTTATATTTCTTATTTTGAACTAGTAAGCAAACATGAATTAGTTCTTTTAATGTTTCGTATTAACTTTATAGTTTTTCCGTAACTAGAAATAAAATTACTGTAATTGTTAATAGTTAGTTGCCTTCAATCCAAATAGTTTTTAAGAAGACTATTTCTATTAAATTGAAAATTTAGTTCACAGTTCTATGATATGAATACAGACAATTATAATAACGCACAAATATTTACCTGCAAAGAACTCATTAATGACTCATTTACACAGTAACTACTTATGGTGCTACTCTTGGAATAACAATTTTACAAGGAAGTGACTATATCTCTTTATTAAAATTTCACAATAATCTGCAAGAAATACTCACGTTTCTGGGTCTTCATGATTTCTGATTGTTTCTAGCAATCGAAACACTTCTTGCAATGGTGCTCTGAATGCATCCCACATTTTTAGATTACTATTCCATGGGGAGACACCTAGACATAAAGGAATGTAGGATATGAGAACTACATTCTATTTATTTCTCATTTCACATAGGTAAGTCTATATTATCATTATCCAACATATATCACTTATTGAGTTCTTAAAGTTTGAAAATGTAATAGGCTTATGTATGTAGTAAATATGTAAATGTAATAAATATTACTTTGGTTATCCACTAATAGTGAACATTTTATTTTAGTCACAGTACTTTTAATCAATTAGGTAAGAAGAATACAATATCACAGTATAAAAATACTGAACAATGTCTGAGCCATAAGATACTCACTTGAATGTAAACTTACCTATTTTCATAATAATTTGCTGTACATATAACAATGGTTTGTCCTTTGCCCAAATATATGGTAAAGCTTGGCTTTCATTTGACAGAATGTCTAAATATGATAATGTTTCTGCAAATATGAATATTAAATAATTAGTATATATTTATGCCATTCTTAGACAATAGCTTCTTTATAAACCATTTTGTACATACCTGGCAGACATTTGTTTCCACTACATTCTTGATTTGAATGTTGAATGTTAGACATGTGTATTGGTATTGATACCACTGTTGGCCTGTTACCTGGTAGAGGCACATTTAGCAGTGGATAGCTAGAAAACAATAGCATGGGCATGTAAAAACGAAGAAATTTAATTAATTTACTTGAGTTTCAATTAATTTGACTCACCAACATAGTAATACGATGGACAAGGCTACAGTAATCACTGTAACTGGATACGACGAACAAAATAAACCATAAGTGTAATATATCTGAGCTACCCTCTCAGGCAGAGTAGACCCTGCCATTGTAGTCAGTCACTAACTCGTTTATTGTTCGCAGAATCCGTCTAGGAATTTATGATACCAAGGCATGACACTCGTACACTTTATAGAGTTGTTTATACAAGGTAATGTTGAAACGAGCACATTTACGTCGGCCGATCGCGTGTGCTGTAGTTATAAGAACTGTTACAATTGTATTTCGCATCATGCACGGGCATGCCGCTATGACTATTATGTTGTGCGCTAATAGCAAATATTACATCAACCAACTGCACAAGTACTTACTATTAAACCACCCGACCACGCAAGTTTGACAGCTCCTAGTTTTGACGTTTCGTGACTCATGTCATACCACAGATAGTACAATAAGTAATCGTTCCGTTACCTCCATAACAAATTATAGCACACAAGATATTTAGTTGTAGAATATTAATGCATTATTGGTTGCTCTGCATTTTGACTCCAGAATATGGTTACACAATTGTACGGCCATTCCGACATAAAAAAAAATGATGATTCATGATTCGGCTATATGTCTTTGCCAGTTTATTAGAAAAAATCTATATCAACAACATTTCGCGCGCTAAATAAAATGTAAAAAAAAATATTTCAAGTCAGCTTCGCGTGTAGGTATCTAGCCCGTGTAATTATGCCGCAATTTTGCGTCTTTTGTTGGCTATCTTGGTTGAGTTGCTTTTGTCATTTGGGTAAGTTTTAAGTCTGATTTATGAATTAAAAATAAAATATAGATCTGTCAAACCAAACACACTTCATAAGGACAAAACCTACTATTTGCTTGGGGGCATGCTTGGGGGTCTAACAGTTAATATTTCGTAGCTCTCGCCAAAATGTGTAAACTTTATATAGATGACTGACAGTTATATGTGGTATTTCATATTTAGTGTAGTTGGTTTTAAAGTATGATTACTAAAATTATTATGCAGAAAAAAATGAAGAATCTACAAACCAGTTTACTTTTTTGTAAAATAGTTACACGAATATTTAATGTTTCCCACCTTGAGCTTAGCTTAGTACCAATTGTGGTGTTATGGCGCCTTTATTTGCAATCGATCTATGTAGACAGAGAACGTCTGTCTCAGCCGGTTGCTGGGTGGGGTGGGTGTCCAACTGTCCACCAACTTCAACGGAGGACACGTTCGTTGCAAAAAGTTTGTAGCGTGAAAACACGAACAGTTGGTCTGGATGCTGGCCAAATGATTCCTGATTGTTCCACTAGATGGGTCTCTGAGGTCGGAACGTAGTTTCTTTTTTGCAAATAGATGTCACTGTTTCCATTAATAACGCGATATACCTTTTTTGTACATTGGCCGTTGGGGGCTAGCCGGGTTATGTGGGACTGCGTGGCGCACAGAGAACAATCAGCGCCTATAACTACCCACTAAAATCAACGGCGAATTTCAACTGCCCGACCCATTATTTTGCAGATGGCTGCGTCAGACAGAATGAAGAGTTTTTATACTGCTGCTGTACAGTTAAAATGGACTGTTAAAAACATTAATTTCCGAGAATAATATGACTGTCTTGGCTTTCGCGATTATTACACATTGAAATTAATCACTTTTTAACGGATTTATCGCGTGTATTTTACATTATTAAATTCCCGACGTTTCGAATGCTTTGCAGCAGTCGTGGTCTCTCCACGACCAGAGGCCTGCTTAAGTCCATAAATAGCCTTTTAAAGTTTGAATACTTTACAAACTGAATTATTACTATTATAACAATCTGGCATTTTCTGGTTTCCTCTAAATCACCATTAAAAAACGCAGTCTTTACATCTAGATTGTTAACATCTAAACCTAACTTTACAGACAATGCAAATAATAGTCTAAGGCTTGTATGTCTCACCGCACGCGAAAATGTTTCTGTATAGTCTACACCATGTTTTTGGGTGAAGCCCTTTGCGACTGGACGAGCACGGTAACGCACATTGTTTTCACTATCATACCTTTTCCGCAAAACCCACTTGCATTGCACTATAGTACCATCTATTGGTACATCTACGAGTTCCCACGCACTATCTTTCTCAAACGACTGTAACTCATCCTGCACTGCCGCTAACCATTGTGCCGATTCAGCAGGATATGGTAGTCTAAGCGGGTGGCACCCATGAACTTTCATGGAGCGAAATAACCGTAGGGTGCCACGCTGCCCCGTGGAGTTACAGTCAGGGCCCCGGGGACGTTTATTGGGTACTACTCCGTCTCTGTGAGGACTCCCAGACACCCTCTGTTGGCCATCCCCAGGCTTGCAGGGATGGTCCAAAAAGGATTTTACCCCGGGTCAAAAAAAAAGACTGCCACGCTGGTTAGTAGAACTTTGTTCTGCTATGGTTAGATTTTCAGTTCCATACGTTGCTTTAGTTCTGTGTATAAAATGTATTGGATATTTGTATAATCTAGATCCGTCACCATATGGGCAATTTAGTCTTCCAATAGATATTATGAGTATACCAAATAACCAGCTGCGTATGTAAAACAAGCGGTAAATTCACGTCGCGATGCGTGTAGCGTTGGACATTATACCGCAATGCGCGCCGCGCCGGTCGCGCGACCGCAATGTTGCAGTGACAAAATGACTCGTCTGCTTCACTAGCACCCCATGCTTATTTCCTATGGCTTTATACCTAGATGTACGTGAAAATTTGTCAGTCGTTAGTTTATGATTGCTTCAATTTGAGAAGGGGCTATAAATAATTTGTGAAAATTATAATTTACTCGTAAGCAAAGGTTTTTTTAAATACGAGGTTTTATTGCTTTCCCAACCGATGAAATAATCTAGTACATTGTTTGTGTGAACACTTTTTATACATCCCTACAGTACCTATTTACAATAGTAATAGTTACCAAATACGAATCGAATTAAATAAAGTTTGGCACTGTTTTACGTTGCACTTACCAAAAAACTATTAACTCTCTGACTAGGGGCTTCACAGGATTGTGTAATTTATTCCGTACATAAAATAATATCCACTTTACTTGAAGTCGGTAAAGGCCGTTTAAAAGCACAAACGTTAACAGATGTAGAAACGGCTCAATCGTTTCAAGTTGGTACAAATTAGTACTTAGCTGCGACGTCTTTTGCAACATCACAGAATGATATTAAAATCCAAACAGTTTGCTGGGACCGGGAGGGCGCCGGGCGCAGGGGTTTGAGGCTAGGCGGTAAGCATCGTCTTATCACAAGTGTTTTCTCAGCGGAAACACCGCGACCACTCGTCCGCTTGTTGTTCTGGAAAAACGCTTGGAGTTGCCTAAGTATTAACAGTACAGTCGGCAAAATTGACATTAAAATAGATACTACATATTTGTATGAATCTATATAAATAAAAATGAATTGCTGTTCGTTAGTCTCGCTAAAACTCGGGAACGGCTGGACCGATTTGGCTAATTTTGGTCTTGAAATATTCGTGAAAGGCAAGGGAAGGTTTAAAAGGTGAAAGATTTAAAAGAAAATATGAAAATGCTTGGAATGAAATAAAAACAAAATTTTGCTTTTACTTTGACGTGACACTTGCCGCTTCCTTTTGTTTGTAGTTTTTGTGTGTTTAAGTTTATTTTATACAAAAGTTTAAATAATAAAGTTTAGGTCTTTTAACTATCGATTGAGGCAGTACGAAGTCTGCCGGGTCAGCTAGTTTGTTAATATAAATGTATACTAGCAGACCCAGCCCACGCGTTGCTGTGACTAAGGTTTTTGATATAGTACATATAACATTAACTTAAGTACATTAAACTATTAACATAGCGCCATCTATTGAAAATTTACTCAATTCAGTCAACAGTATATCTATCTAGTCTATCTAATATAATAGCTATAGTCAAATAATCGACAAATAATATGCAATAAAATAATACTGCGACTATACCTAAATTGAGATGTAAGCTATCCTATCTTCCAAGTTGGATCAAACTGCACACGGTGTACAAATTTGATTGAAATCGGTTTAGTAGTTTAGGAGTTCATCGCGGACAAACAACGTGATACCTGACAGGAATATATAGTTATAATTCGTTTATATATTATTTTACAAACCAATTCGAACGTTAAAGATTGAACCGGTATATTTTTATTATATGTACGTAGACACTTCTTTCTCACTTGATTCTGCCCGCGGTTTCGCCCGCTTGGATTTGGAACCCGTAGTCAAGACTGCCTGATTTGTCAATATTTACGAATATAGCTGTGATACAGCGATGAAGGTTATATGCCTTCCTAAATTAACTTTTCTAAGATTTAAGAGAAAATTCACGATTAAGCGTGATAATTGAATAAGATTGGGTATGTAAGTTATCAATGAAACTGTAAAGCATTCTGACAACAGTTTATTATTTTTTACAAGAATTGTCAAATAATCATTTATCGCTCCACAGGTACTTCTGTTCCACCTGCTCACTTTTTAACAGCGTTAATAACGGTGGAATTAAAACGCGAGAGGCCGCTGAGGACGATTTAATTAAACCTTAACGAAGATCCCTCACCACCCCCCCGGTTTCCCTGCCACCTTTACCTGCCTGGTGTTTTATTTAATTTCAGAATCTGTTTTTACTTATCTCTTCACTTTTGTGAACCGAAGTAAACACGAATATAATTTCAACAAAAAGGAAGATATTAGCCTGTATTGTGAATCTAATGCGGATCAGCTACATTCATGGGTAAGTATTTGGACATTCAAATATTTAATAGGTGGAATTAAGTGAATCCACATTTCACTCGTACATATTAAATCAATTAAGTACCTCTTACCCGCTATCTAAGATGCATCAAGCGGCTTTGTTAGTTTTCTTACCTTACTTGTGCGTTGCGTAATATAATCAGTTATTTAATTAATTTCATATCTTGTTAATTAATTTATGAGAGTACATAAATTTGTAAACATAAAAGTAAAGCCATATTTGTAAACATGTGATATGTTTTCGTATGTTATTTTAGTCGTATGCAATCATGCCATGGCCTTGATCCTCTATAAATAGTGCCGCTGCAGTCGGACATTACGTGATATTTACTCTCTAATTGACACACGATAATTTGTTTAGATTTTATAATTGAATGCAATCGCGTTATCCTATAAAACAAAACCGCAGACGTTATTTTTCTTATATAGCCAGTTTGCTTTTTTATTCTAAAAGGGAAGTCATTATTTATATTACAAGTTCTAAATTCATTATTAAATGTAACGTATATTATACAGATCTATATCTCAAAGGCAGAACGTTACGACCCTTGAATGGAGGGTTAGTGCTTTTGTTTCGAACAACATACCTAATTACGCTATCCAGCGCCGCAATGCTCATAACATTATGGCTCATTTGGCAATGGATAAACATTCCTTTTAAAAGTGTTATGACATAATTCTGATATAAATTATAACAATTTATATCAGAATTATGCAATGCACAAAAATAAATTCATTATTTTCTCTAAGCTCTTTCATTGCTAATGCTTTCTTTGTTTTATGCACTGTCTGTACTCTATTTAAGAATTATACCTATTAGCCGTATTGATACTAGTAGTGAAATGTCAACCGACACGGGGCGGCAGCAGATATCTGCCGCGTGATTCCGAATGATTTACGGCCTCGCTTCGTCTCGCCGACGGCCGACGGCTAATGTGTGCACACCCTTGCCACAGGCAAGATGTTGCACCCTTTTCAAAAGGATTTAGATACCGCACTTGAAGTTTAATATGTAAGGGTCACGATAAAACACTTGACTCTTGGAAACTGTTGAAAATTATTAGATAATATATTATGTAGATAGAGCACGCTTTGTTTATCTATATACCTACTACTAGCTGACCCATCGAAGTGTGTACCACCAAAAAGGAAAAAAATGGGTGCAAAATTTTTAGGTTTCCCAAAAAACATTCAACTTTGACATGTGTAAACGGCTCCTTTAGAAGAAAGTTAACATTGCCACTGAACGCTTTTTGGCCTGTACCTATGGCCTATTCGCGTATTCGAAATTCAAACGGCTAGAGCAAGACTCGCACTAGGTGTATACTACGCGCGCGATTTCATGTCCATCGGGGCCTAAATAAATAATTACTTATCACATTGATTTTATTTCATAATCTGCAAAATTACCTTAAGTTACAATAAACCAAATTGACAGCTGTTGACTAAACCGCTCGACATTACCATAACTAATTAGGTAACAGCAATAATGCTGTAATGCTGTTGCCTCAGGATGGACATGAACTCGCGCGCGTATAATAGTTTATGTAAAGTTTACAAACGCGTGGTGACGGCGTTGCTGTGACAGTGATTTGTGCTGTAAGTACATTAGTGCCTGGCCCATATAAGGTTCAACCAACCAATCAACATTCGAAATCGCAAAGAAAAAATCAAACGTACCAGAATTGAATTCCGAGTTTGAAATAAGACCATTTTCATTGTGTGTCTTCTTTGTGTGTGGCTTGAATATCTGCCAATGTCGAGATGGTTATAATAACAGTACCTTCTTCGCAATTCATTACGTATCAAGTGATTGACTTGCCTTCAACCCAAGGGAGCAACATTATTCGTGATCATATTCACAAACAACTCAATCAAGCTCTATTGAGGTGTAACAATTAAAGTGACATTAATTTAAAACCATATTCCCCGTCGCCTATCATACATATTAATGTTTCTAAACGATTCAATATTTACATATTTACGAGTAAACGTACCTATCCGATAGGCTATAGGTGGCACTATTAATGATAAATAAATAAGCTAAATCGCTTATTGTTCTAGGAGCTTTCAATTAGTAATAGTTCATAAGTTGTGCTTTCCCCAGAAATAGTTTCTGTAATAATCCAATATTTTGAACTCGTTCATTATCATCATCATCATTTCAGCCAAAAGACGTCCATTGCTGGACATAGGCCTCCCCCAAAGATTTCCACAAAGGCCGGTCCTTGAACTCGAACATTGAACATTACTCAACTTTTAGCTTTTCTAGTATAGATATTAGGTATGCTGATTTTAATAGAAATTAGCAGGTACCTACAAATGGATAATTTAGGAATTTAAAGTAATGCTCATGAATGCATAAAGTGATTACATATAAAGCACCCAGTTGGCATTAAACCGTCTTATCAACTTAAACAAATTAATTGCTTTATCCAAAAAAGATGGTGGTTTACGTACGTCCCATAGCGGTGGGATCCGTATTCCGCTGCATCGCATCCAAAATTGCTGTCAAATGTGTTACTGCCAAAATATTATAACTATGTCTTTTCGTTACCACATTCACCTTTTTATTGCGATATTCATCTCTTTGCACTCCGAAAAATCAATAGACAATATTTAAAAATCCAGTGTAGAAAGTATCTTCAATCTGAGACTATCTGGCAAACTTGGATTCAAGCTACGCTACGTATCCAATCAATGTTTAAGGGTTGGGTTTACGTAAAATCTGAAGCCTGGCATTGCCCGGTTTTTTATCGTCGATAGAAAGTACAAATATTCTCTGTTATCAAATTTTGCTTAATGTTATACCATACGCACAACAATAGAATCATGAAAAAATAATGACACTATGGCACGTCTCAGGGCCTGTTCGTGACCCAACTGCGCATAAATGCTAGTACGATCTAGTGACCTAGTCTAGTGTTTAACCAATTTTAAAAATCTTTGTTTAAATATCACGATATTTGAGTCAGATAGGCTAGAGGCAGTTTCACGCAAAGAATCTGGACTCTGACTTCATGCCTACCTCGACCCTAACACGATACACATAGCTATAGGCTAACGTCGTGGTTTTATGCACACCTCACACCTGCCCATGCGGTGTAGAGGTCGATGCTTTGGGTCACCACCGTCTCTTCTGTCAGAAAAGTGACGGTCGTTTCTCCGGCCATGCCGCTCTGAATGACATTATCCGGGGTGCATTTTAGAGCCGAAAGGCATATTACATGATGACGGTAAGAGACCTCATGGTATGTCTCTTGTTCTATGGGCTAGGGGTCGTGTGCTGATGCTACCTGTGTTGACACATTTGCCCCGTCCCATATTCATGGAACATGCAAAAGAGCTGGCGCAGCGGCAGAGACGGCTGAAGTTTCTAAATTACACAAATATCGGCGACGAACGTCGTAAGGCATTGGGCCTCTACAAAAACCTAAGCAAAAAGCTTATATAGAGGTTTCAGGCGACCCAAGGGCTGGCAGCTTCCTCGGCCGTCGTCGTCGTCGTTTCAGCCCTTAAAATGACCAACTACTGAGTCGGGCCTCCTCCAAATTCATGGAGGGAAATTAGCGTAGGTAAAATGTTTGCTCGATCTTTAGAAGCTTTGTCTCTGTAAGGTTTATTTACTCATGTGGTTATAGTCGCTTAAAATAAGGAAAGTAGAAACACGATAACTACGACATAGAATAACTGAACACATGAAACTTTTAACAAGAAATGTAAACACTTCAACTTCGACTTCAAATTTGGCACTAAAGTGCAAATAATCAACAATTATTCGAAGTCGGTTGAAAATTGTTATTGCTTTCAAACAATACAGCCGTATTTCACCTCAAAACCTTTCCTGAAATAGTGATACTGCTACAGTACAATACTCATTTCCGGATTGTTTAGAATATGATTTGCCGATTTGTCCTGTAAGAACTACAAATGGAAAGTGTGGCCAGCATTTACTGTTTTTAAAGGAATTACACACAAATGAAGGTTTTCTAGACGAAATGGATGATACCTACCTAATCATAACAGTTATTTTCCACGAGACAAAACGTTTCTAAGGTTAGAGTTCACTGCCAAGTCCCTGGGCGATAAGAATTTTACTGATAGTATACAGGCATATAAAACATTATTAGCCAGCTGTTGTCGATTTGTCGTTAGACAGAATAGATATTACGCTTCTCCAATCTGAATGTACCTATGTATCTCATCGGCTCTTAATTCCTGGAACAAACGTATAATTACAACTCGTGTATTATCAGTGGCTCAGTTCGCAAGTCTTATAGAAGGTTATAGCTTATAGAAATCAGGTTGTCTGTTGCTTTTTAGGCGTTTTTTTTAAAACTTACTCATATGGTCAATATTTAAAAATGCATTCTTGACAAAATAAAAAGCAAAGTGACCGTGAAGTGAGACCCATCTAAAAAGTCGTACTTACATAATATGGTATTTAAATATTTTTGCCCTAGTCTTAGCCTTAGACCATAAAGGCAAAAAAACAGTCTGGGTAGCCCTTAGCCCCGCCGCACATGCTCAGACTCATTGGCTGTCACGAGCCGCGTGCGAGTGGCAGTATTTAAAACCTATGGCGCAGTACCAAGTTCCGCATTTGCGTGTCCACGCACACGCGTACATTCGGAGTTTGGTACTGCGCCTCGCACGCGGCGCGTCACAGCCAATGCCAGTGTGAGCATGTGCGGCGGGGCTTAATAGGGTAAAACCGGGATAGATGCCCCACTTTTAGAAAAAGCCACCCATTTCTTGATCTATGTGTTTTATACGAATAATTTCTACGAATGTAGTTAGCCCAATCCTTTATGCTGAATTATTATTATTAATATTTAACCTATCAAATACAGATTTTGCACAAATTGGCTTTTCGTAGAATGTCTTTTTTGAGGATAGATGCCTACCTGTATGGATAGTTGCCCCACCATGAAAATACTGAGAAGGATAGATGCCTGCAGTGCAGGATAGATGTTCTTTTTACCGTGTAAACTGAAAGCCTAGCCCAAACGTTAGGTATTTCTAATCCTAAAACGAAACATGGGTCATAGTAATGAAAAGTATATTTTTTTATTATAAGTGTATTGTTATTACCCATAATTATTTTTTACAGAGTTTGTTTAATTAAAATATAAATTCATCATGTTCTTTGTTGAATTAAATTTTATAAGCATTTTATTTATTTAACAAAAATATAAATTCTTAATTGTTTCTACAAAGAGTTTTACTTAAATTCTGTAATAATTTCTAAAAGTGTACAGATTCAGTCCAGATTCAGATCCTGTTGGATAACGATTTCGTATTTTTCTTTCAAAACATTCAATGCAAATCCTATTTTACGTGTATCTTTAGGGTTATCCTTCCGTTGTGTGGCATAGTTCTACTATAATCTTAAATAGCAGTTTATGGAGGGATAGATGCCCCTAAGGGCACCTATACCTTGAAAAATCAGGGCAACTATCCTTTTTGATAGGGATAGATGCCTAAGTATTTTTTAAATATTATAATAAACTAAATAGCAATTATTTACACCTAGATGCAGACTTAATGAACCAGTATATCGACTTAAGAAAAAATATAACGGAATTTATTAATAATTATAAAGTTATACAACACAGAATACTAACGTTTCAAACTTTGACGTGTTCGTGAATGTCGCTGCGCAGATAATTACATACACGACCAAAACGCATCCTCCTACACGACTGTCCATGGGTAACTAAGGTATGGGGTGACTGTGGCTCCTACTTATACAATTAACTCTAAGTCACGAGTTCGCGAAGTTAGGTTTTTAGAATATGGGGCATCTATCCCACTGGGGCATCTATCTCGGTTTTACCCTATTACCCTTCGCATGCCACTAAACTGTCCATCTATATGTTTCTTAAGGACTTTAGGAGACTGCCTTTTAGTAATATTTCAAAATTTTTGATATTTCTAGGCGTGTTTATATTGATTCAGATACATATACAGATGGTAGAAAGCCTCATGATTACTTCAATTAATTATAAATAAACGCAATGATAAATATAAGATAACCTTTGCGCGATAACGATTAATTGTGAAATAAATTCTAATATACATAATGTACCTACTTTTAAATTATGTTTGAATGTATATTGGCCAGTATAAAATCATTATGAAAAATGTGTATTGAAATATTTCAAAACAAACGCAGCCACAATGGATTTTCATTAAGGTGAGACTGTTCATTTGCAAAATGATAAATATGGCATAAATTATTTCATTTAATATTCAATTCGCTTCTTTCGGCTTCAAATATTATGGGTAACGAGGAGATTCCAAGTCCTCAACACCCTTTTTTTAGCAATACTGTTTGCTCTTAATTTCGCGTTTAAATGTGGGGGAGCAGGGAGATACGATCAAAAAGATACTCCACTGTTTAAGTGTGCTAGCGCACCTGGGATCCGGTAAAGTTGTTAGTGGTCGGTATAAAATCATCCAATATATCAATATTACCGAAAAACTGATGTCAATAACTCTGTAGTCATAACAATGGCGATTTCTTGGCGATAACAGCTTCACTAAAAGATCCCTAAGTCGGCCATGTCATGCGAGGATAGTTTCCGAAATTTACGACCTTGTTATATTATAATTTAGTGTTGCGAACTAGCAGTAAAATCGGGCTTAAGAGATCAAGAGCAAGGTAGCGTCATTGAGCTATGGGATGTGCTGTATATTTATTATATTATGTGATCATATCAAGCAATGGATATTTTAAGGGGGGAAATATTAGCTCCCTATATATAAAATTAGTGTTTTGTCGTAGTGACCATTTTGATCTGAAATATCTCCTTCTTTGATCTTTGTTTAAGAATTCCAAATTCAAATTTATAAAGAACCAACCGAATGAAGAATTAAAGGCTATTGTGGAAGCGGATCTATCACAAAGCACTTCAGAGACAGCAGGAGGCTTCGGGGTAAGTGATAAAACTGTATTAATCTAATTGAAGCAAATCCGGATAGTAAAAATACTTGGAAGATGGGTACCTCATGAATTAGTGAATCGAACTTGCAACCACGCGTCGACTGCTGTGTTACTTTGCTCAATCGACATAATAATGGGGGTGTTAAATTGAATCATTACTTGTGATGAAAAGTGGATACTGTACGATAATCTGAAGCGCTCGTCGCAATGACTGAACCCTGGAGACCCAGTGAAATCCTGCCTTAACGAAAAATTACTCAGAAAAGTTACTTGTGAGTGTTTGGTATTATCGCCGGTGTCGTTCACTTCAGCTTTCTAAAATCTGGCCAAATGATTACGGCAACTATCTATTGCCAGCAACTGCAAACAATGAAGAAAGAACTAGCTACTAAACAACTGAGATTGGTCAATCGCTCTAGGCCACTGCTGCTTCACGACAACGCAAGACCACAAACTGCACAACAAACAACCACTAAGTTAGATGAGCTACAATTGGAATGTCTGCGACATCCGCCGTACTCCCTGACCTTGCTCCAACAGATTTGGACAACTTCTTACAAGGACAGAACATCAACTCCGATGCGGCAATCGAAACCGCCTTCAAAGAGTTTGACAACTTCTTACAAGGACAGAACATCAACTCGGATGCGGCAGTCGAAACCGCCTTCAAAGTGTTTATATATTCCTCCCTTACAAAACGCCAATTTCATATGTAAAGACCTAATAGTACGAGTATATTAATGGTTGTAACAATTAAACAAGTAAATTGTTTACCATTTTCAATGTAATGAATGGACATCGGGTAGGACTGGGTGTTGCGCGGCTGTATACTGACCGGGGTGTCGGTCATATGTTACGCAGTTGACACGTTGGTCACTGCCAGGTGCCCAAGCTAATCTTATTATGTTTTACCTGGTTTGTTTAATCATTAGCTGGCCATATGTCAAGCGTGTGGCTGCACATGTATTCAGAATATAGTCATCAGTCACAAGGTGCATTCTAGTCTTAAATTCATAAAAAACTTTGAAATGGACCAAGAATGTCTTGTCTCGCTCAAACTGAAATTTTCTGCGTACCTGTAAGCGAGATGGAACATTTTAAGATCACGAAACGACGGTCCGCACTCGACTTTATGAAATTGAAAGTTCACCCGCCGTCGGCTGGGAAAAAATGTGATTAAATATGTTTTGTTCAAGAGCAAGACATTAAAGCGATGTTAAGGGTGTGATAATGAGCGCGTTGATAAGCGTTTATTAGCCGCGGCCCGGAGCATCTGAGCAGACGGGCCACGATATTATTGGGAATGTCGGTTCAATTTGGGTCAAGATATTAAAATAATTAGTAATAATTTTAATCATATTTGGTAATAGGTAAGTGAATTCAGTAAATCCATTTCAGCGCTGATAGTTCGGTTGCATCTTGCAAAATGTGCATTATCTTTATATAGGTACATTTACTAGCTATTTGTTTTGCCATATAAATATCGCCATTAAAAATAGGGGTTATTCGTAGAGGGGTGAACATTTAGGTTGTATGCATTGTTGTATGCTGTATCATAAAAAAACAAAACCAATTCTTTTTGTCTAAAAATAAGAAAAGAAATTAAGGGATGGACCACCCTTAACATTTAGGGCGATGAAAAATAGATGTTGTCCGATTCGCAGACCTAACTAACCGATATGCACACAAAATTTCACGAAAATCGGTCGAGCCATTTCGGAGGAGTTTAATAACAAACACCGTGACACCAGAAATGTATACATATTTTAGATTAGATATAAAGTTAAGTGAGAATGCCGATTCAATATTATTTTGGTCTAGGGGTCGGGTCGTTCTCTTCCCTGTAATATGGTTGAGGAGGGTGTTGGCTGCCGCATGCGTCATGCTTGTGAACAGGTGCCGTTGCTGGGGGTCGGTTAGCTTGGGCATTACAAGGTTACTAGTGTCAACTAGATCTGGCTGATGTTTGGCCCTTTGGAACTATTGCGTGAATTTGCTCTCACAAATCTGTCATATAACCAGTCTTGAACCCAAATGGCGATCTAAAAAGAGCAACCACAGAGATTCTTGCCGGCTCTTCTCAGTAGAGGTGCATTCCGAACCGGTGGTAGATGGAAAATAATTAATTTTAAATGATAAATTTTAAATTTTATTTTTTGTTTGACCTGTCAAAAGAGCTCTAATGAGCCAACTTGATTAAATGAGTTTTGATTTTTGATTTTTGATGTGCCACGTTAGGATCACGAGTTCGTTTACGGGGTTGTGCCTGTGTCTTTATGTAAACCAGAGGCATTTGCTTCGAGTCCGGGTGTCACTTGAGTTACATGTTTGTAAACAGCCCCCGCTATACAGGTTATAAACAGTGAAGTGAATTCATTTTAATAAAATGTACAGCCCAAAGAATATTTGAAGAACATCAATATCAAGCTCAATCTATTTTCAGAGATTGATTTGTCGTTGTTGCTCGTCTGCAACTAGCTTTGAGCCCGTAACGCTATCAAGGGGGAATTAAATCATTTTTACGTAGTTTGCGATGAGACTTGCTGAGAAAAACTTGGCGATACGACGCCTGTTTCGCTCTAGATTGCTTTGTCAGAGATGAGGCAGTTAGCGGTTTTTAAAAGTAATTATACAGGGTTTAACTTTTCGCTGCCCCCTGATGATGACATTTATTATAATACTTTGCTACTCGCTTTCCAAAGAAAAAATATTTGCTCGAAAAACATTACGCTCTTTGTGTTCAGTGGTAAACCAAAACACCAGATAAATCTGGTGGTTTGTTAGGTTAGTATCTGTACGTACGTGTACTGTACGTTCTATTTTCCACTCTTGGCCTTAGGTTACCTTAGGATTTAGTTCAACTAGGATACCAACTAGGTTCCGTGTGGTGACGGATTTAGAATACATAGTTTCGCTACCCTATTCTGTCCTGAGGGTGTCGTACAAGCCGACAGAAGGAAATTATAAAGTCTAACACCTAGCCGCAAGAGAAGGAAATCTTGATAAGAAACCCTGTTTTAACCCGTCTGGTCAGCGTGTCACAGTAGGCTAATTTACTCTGCCCCTGATGGGTGGAGGCCCGACTCAGCAGTGGGTCATGTATGGCCCGAGCAGAAGGAGGATACCCAGATCGATCGTGAATGTCGGGGTAAAAGAATTCAGTTGTACAGTTCATTTCATTAAAAGGCTTGTCCGATTGTTGCGGGAAATCTAATTTCAAATCTGTATAAACTCATAAACTAGTTAAGAATACGAGGCATATAACAATTACTTTTAATCTGTTCTGTCTGATACATAACGATTTCAAATTATGTGATACCTCGCTGACTAAACTAAAGCGGGATTCTTCTTTTTGGTAATATTAATTTTTTGTTATAGGCCTACAAACAATATCGTTTTGACACCCCTATAGTATTGGGGTGTTAAGTTGTGGGCTTAGTGGTCTCAGGTGTGCCTCGAGCCGGCTTAGCGTTGTACCGCAGTATTGATGTCGCGATTTACACAGTTGTGAATGAGTAGAAACAAATTACCGTCTTTCCGAACTTTCTATAATATTGTTATCACAGCAATATCCTAAAAGAGTATGGTATACATATTTAAGGCCAGACTTTTTAAATCAAAGTGCGGCGATCCTTCTTGAAAATATTCGAATTATCGCGTGATTTACTTTAAAATGAAGATACTGAGTAATAAGTAAAATAATTTATAAGAGTTTTGTGATTAAACCTACATGAATAAATTTCCTTTTGCATTTTGAATCTAATACATACTAATACACTACTACATAATATACTCTATACATACAAATAAATAAAATTGGAGTGCCTGTTTGTATTATTTAGTAGATTAACCACTTTTTACTAAATGCGTAAAAAGTATGTATTTACGCATTTAGTAAAATAACTAGATAAGTTATTTTATTACAAACCTGCAATTTTATTTATTTGTTTATATAGATGATATCAGATGATCAAATTAGGCAAAGTCTGGCTCTACCGGTGGTTTATGGGTGTCCAAAAACAAATGAAGTCAAGTCAGGACCCTTTAAATACAGGTAATTAGTCAAATCTGATTGCAATAAAATTGGTATGATAGATGCAAGGAATTCGATGCCGTCGTGTTTAAATCTAGTTTTATTGTATTGTGATTTGCCATTTTAGTCAGCGAGTGTTAGCATGGCCGAATTACCGCTATATTATTTTATGAAAGGCGTCATTGTAATACTGGTTAGAAATTAGCGTCACAATAGCGGCTAGAAATACTGCCTAGTTATTATTTTCCGGAAAGTAATAGTATAGAATAGGAATGTAGAAGCATGGAATTGTTTTTTTTTGTAAAACTTCACGTCTTTTTTACGTTTCGTTTCAAATTAGTGAAAGTACCGGATACCGGAGAGGTCTACACTGACTGGTGGCATTTCGCCTGAACTCCTGAACCTATGAGATAACTTTTAAACCATCAAATTGTTGTTATTATTATTTGATTATTGTAGTTCAGCCAATATTTAAGTTACTTATTGTCGAAATATACATAATGTATTGCACCTACGTACTCTACGTATATGTTCCAGAATGTCATTGGGGTCTAAACTGTGGGCCTATCAATATACGAATAATTGTATGGGATTGACACGACCTGTCTATGTCAATTTTATACATCCGGCAACCTGGGCGCCAGATGTAGTTAATTTTCAGTTTTATATTATGGCAGTAGTCGATGGTAGAATGACAGCCAGTTCCAATGGTGTAACACGTACTCATGGAAGCTTGTTATAACTTATAATGTGAGGTTCATCCTTCGAACACCCGGCTAAGTCAGACTTTGATTCACTTTCAAAATCAATAGTTAAAAATTATATTATTAAATTATATTAGGTTAAAAAAATAACAGATATCCATACATATGAAATTGGCGTTTTGTACGGGAGGTTTTTTTGTTAAATATGTTTAATTAATCAAAGTATGCACCGTTCTTATCTTACACCAACCATGGGGGCCAGAATCAATAAACTCTTTTAAGGCGGTTTGGACTGCCCCGCATCGGAGATAATGTTCTTTCCTCGTAATAAGTTGTCGAAATTCCGGTTTTGTCCAATTCTGTTGGAGCAAGGTCCGAGGAGTATGGTGGATATCGCAGACATTCCAATTGTACCTTATCTAACTTGGTGGTTGTTTGTTGTGCAGTCTGTGTGGTCATGCGTTGTCGTGAAGCAGCCGTGGCCTAGAGCGATTGACCAATCTCGGTTGTTTAGCAGCTAGTTCTTCCTCCATGCTTTGCAGTTCTGAAGATCGTCTTTATTTTGGTTAAATATGTTTTACTAAAATGACTTCCAATTAAAAGTTTAAAGACTTAAGTTTGTTCCAAATTGACATGAATTCTTTAACCGGGGACCAGCAGGCTGGTTATTACTTCGCTCAGCGAATTAGCATTGCCATACAACGTGGCAATACTTGGCACCGTATCTGGTGACAACGATCTGGCGCATATTAAATATTTGTACGACCTACAAGTAACTATTTGTTCCGGGTCTGGGTGTTTTCTATCACTACATATTATAAAACAAAGTCGCTTTCGTCTGTCCGTCCCTATGTATGCTTAAATCTTTAAAACTGCGCAAAGGATTTTGAAGCGGTTTTTTTTAATAGATAGAGTGATTCAAGAGGAATGTTTATATGTATAGTACATGCATAATTGCACCCGTGCGGAGCCGGGGCGGGTCGCTAGTCTATAATAAACTAGTGGCCCGCCCCGGCTTCGCCCGTGCAAAGCGGGGGTGTGTTATACATATAAACCTTCCTCGTGAACCACTCTATCTAATAAAAAAAATCCGCTTCAAAATCCGTTCAAAATTAGCCTACTGTGCCACGCTGGCAAGACGGGATGACACAGGGTTTGTGTCAAGTTTTCCTTCTCTTGCGGCCAGGTGATCTGTCTCTTGCGTTCTCCTCTTACGACACCCTCAATATGGTATGGGTTGATGACATTTACGCGCGTACATAATTTGTACATGGTGGGAGTCACCTCCATGTACAACTACAACAAACAAGTCACAGTATGCTAATTTCCCTCCATGAACTTAGAGGAGGCCCGACCCAGTAGTGGGTCATTTATGTGCTGAAACGACGATAAAGACCCTGTAGTCCGGAAAACGATCACGGTTAGGTTAGTTTAGTAGGCCTACCCCCTCGACTGTGCTGCCACCTTGTCGTGGTGAGGGGGCTTGAGTGCCTCAATGATCCGTGGGGCCATACCGGCCAGGGCCTCCCATGCCAGGCGGGCGAGGTAAGACGAAGAGCGGCACCCAGCGCCGCAGTGGATTGGGGCTTCAGAGACTCCTCTGCCCTCAGAGTTGCCCTGCGAGTCCTGGACCGCTGCGGTGCACCAATGCCCTCGGGTTGTCGCTAACCGAGGGCTGACGGGCCTCCTTCTGCGAGGCCGTTATGTCGCAGAAGGGGGCTGCGGGACGGATCGCAAAGCAGGGAGCTCCGGCTGACCCGCGCCGCGGACGTAGGCAGGGGTGGAGGAGGGGGCGTGACGATACAAACCCCTTATGCCCTCGCCTAGGAGGCCGGTGGTGGGTCGGGAGACCCGCCACTGGTATGCATGAAGCATTTCCCCAGCGATTACAAAATAAAAAAAGGTTAGTAGGCCTAACCGAGTTAGTTTTTTCGGTGGATTAATTCTGGCCTTGCTACGAATGATCATCCTCGAAAGATATCAGAGCCACGCATTGCCATGTGTAATACCTTTTTAGAATCTCTATTAAATGCGCCAAAACTTGTAATAGAGGGTCACTTTTCTGTAGAGTACTTTTTTTTCACAGTGGGGTCCGAAGTAAGTGACAAGTTTTGTTTAAGAATTATGTTTTTCGGAAAACTTAATGTTATCTTTAACACACCCAATAAACTACCTTAAATAGTCATCATCATGTCTAACGAAAGGGCTCGACAGTACCAATCTATTGAAAATTATAAAAATGATACAGGGTGTAGATTTTGTGGAATTTTATCAAGTTTTAGTAAAAAAAGGACAATTTCTCATAAAAACACAAAATCAATTATAACTCTGCAGGGGTTGACCTTAGTGACCTCCCGTAGAACAATTATTTGCTGCTGATGACATCATCTAACCGCTGGTTGTGTGTGATCCACGACTTTCTGACCACCCTGTATAAGTAGTTTATCGTCCATCTCGTTACCATAACACTAGCATTAAGTTGCTTAGCTTGGGACGAGATGGCGTTGTGTGAAATGTTCAAGGATATTTATTTATTTATTTATATAGATTTATAATTTTAGTTATTTACTTTATTTAGTTAGTTTAACGCTTCTTTTATGTTATATGTAAGTACGTAAACGTCTTTTTACTTGTTCCAAAGTCAACTATTGATTATCATGTAGACCTGGTAGATTTAAGCGTATCAATTCAACCCTCGTTCCAACTAGGACGTCATTCCATCGGCACGGGGTTATAAGCCTACCATAAAACATGTCGCCTCGCAATTAGTGCTCTAAAATTTCAATTTGATTGGTATAATTGCATCTCTCGCGAGCAACAGCGGCACAGTTGCCATTAAGCGATTCTAATTTAATATCATTTGCATATACGTGACCCTGCGGTAGGCATCCTTGCGGTAATATTTGGTTTTGTAGGTGGCTATTTTGTGGGCAATGATTTTCATTTGGTGGTTTTATTTGTAATAACTCGTTTTGTGTTGGGTATCTACATTATTTTGGCATGATATTATCTTATAATATCTTAATACCTATACCTATATAAATTACGTGTCACGTTGTTTGTCCGGAATGGACTCTTATAATACGCAACCGATTATAATTAAATTTGCTCTATCTATCTATCTATCAGCCACAGAAGTCCACTGCTGAACATAGGCCTCCCCCACAGATTTCCACAATGCACAATCTCGTGCAGAATGCATCCACCGACTCCCAGCGACCTTTACAAGGTCGTCCGTCCACCTAGTCGGGGGTCTACCCACGCTTCTCCTTCCTATACGTGGACGCCACTCCAAGACTTTTATGCCCCAACGGCCATCCGTTCTTCGGGCTACGTGGCCTGCCCATTGCCACTTCAACTGTGCAATCCTTCTAGCTATGTCGGTCACTTTAGTTCTTCTACGGATTTCCTTATTTCTGATTCTATCACGTAGAGTAACTCCGAGCATAGCTCTCTCCATCGCACGTTGAGTGAGTCTGAGCCGCCTAATAAGCCCCGCCTAATAAGACTTTTGTCTTCAGGCACTGAGGAATATTCGATGAGAAGATATGGCGTAGCTTTTTTTTTTATCTGTTGACTGTATTGAGTATGTATTCAATGGATGGTGCATGTTAAAAGTACAAACGTTTCATATAAGCTACAATTTAATAGCATAACCACCACGGCAACGCGTGACCGACTCTGTTTGTAAACTATAAATCTTTAATATATTTGAAATACTAGCGATCCGCCCCGGCTTCGCACGGGTGCAATGATGAACCTCTAAACCAGTGTTATGGACAATATTATGGATGTATTATACCTAAAAACCTTCCTCTTAAATCACTATACCTATTAAAAGAAACCGCTTCAAAATCCATTACGTACTTAACCATTAAGATTTAAGCATACATAGGGAAGGACAGACGACAGCGACTTTGTTTTATACTATGTATCTAGTGATAGAGATTTAACAAAAATCGTTTTTTTTAAAAGCTGAACATAACTTTTACTGGTCACTATTTTTTATAATGATGTCTTAGGTTTTCACGATTTTTGCATCTTCCCGCGACCACGGACACTGCAAAGTGTCTGAATCGTTGGGAACTAAATTAAATAACACGATCAGAACTATCTGGACATTACAAACTATTTTTATTGGACTGATGTTTTTGGAACAGCCCACGTATCTATAGACAAACTGATACTTGCTTCTTCCAAAATTAAAAGCGGGAATCAGTATACCATGTTGAATAGCTGGGTCAGTATTGGATTTTGCTTCATCTTACGGGTAGATATTAAACCAACATTAATATTTTCGTAACATCAGTCAAAAATCTTATACATTTCAATCAACATAAAAAATTACCAATATCAATTTTATAACAAACTTCAACTGTTTTGTTTATCACATTTATAAAGTGCGATCAGTACACGTTTTAGATTTACCATATTGACCCTTACTGCGTAATGAATAAAATACATTAGTGTTCGAGGGAATACATTTGCCGTGTTAATTGTGAGAACGAGAAGAGCAGGGAGGCTCGCCCGCACCCCTGTCACAGATACAAATCGCGCGGATTTACGCGCACTCCAGCCCCTGTGGAATTTATCTGACGCGTCTATTTATTTGTACGTATCCTTTTATTTGTTTTGCTCGCTATTAGTCCCGATAGAGAATTTTTATGTTTGCATGGCCCGCTCCCGGCGCCTCTGCTCGTAAAGCGACGACTTGTGAACGCTTTACAGCAGCGATAACGAAATTTTTGAGGATTCTTTTTATCGGATTATGTTGTTATAAGTTGAGTACTGACTACTGAGAATTTATATATTATTCTGCGAATGTCTGGATGATGGTTGCTTGTTAGTTTTATTATATCTTTGGTGAAACTTTGCAAGCTACATAATGAAACGATTATAGCGATATTTTACTGTGTTATTCTTCTTCAAACGCAAAAAATATATTCATTTGTTCACTCATTCATTCATTTGACACAATTGTTCGTGGTCGTGGGAAGACATGATATGATAGCGTAACTAAAGCACAATATAATTCTAATCTATCGAGTCTATTTGAATGTTATCTATCTTACATTGACAAGAAATTGTTTATAACTGACTTTTCAAATCGCTTGAATGATACCACGACTCCCCCACGCAACTCCAGTAAATATTTTCACTTGCAGGCCGTCGGCTTAGCCTGACTAATTACTGCCGTTTATTGTTCGGTACAGGTGCGCTGACAGCCCTAATCCTTGTGGCGACTGACTAAAAGGCAAATCTGTTCAATCTGCAAATACCCATTCATGTAATTCCGCCTCTTAATGATATGAAATCTGACGTAATCTAAGCAACTCTGCCAATTACTCTTGTATGTCTTGCAACATCGATGAAACAGCTTCAAATAAGATGATGTAGGTACTAATCTTACTTTTTCTTTATTCAATAATTAAAGCATAATGAAACAAATAAGATGAACGCGCTAAAAAGGTATCGTTGTAACGATTACACATTTTCTATAATAGAAATTCTAATGATTTGAATATATATCTGCATGTATATAAAATGCTACTTAATTTCACAAGGGCTTCACCGGGTGCTAAAGTCCGCCGGCAAACATTTAAATTAATGTAATAAGCACGCGTCAAATACGCAGCTTTCGCGGGAATACGCTGAGCCCCGGATTAGCGTAGACCGTCGCGCTACGGGCGTCACAGCTACGAACGCGGTAGCATTAATACGTGCCTTTATGAATAGAAGCTTTACGTACATAATATATATACGACACGTTATAAATATTATACCGTACATCATTTGTGTGTTATACATAGTTTATACATTACAAGAGTTAGGTTGCGATATCGTTCTTCATTTTGGTTAAACGCACGCTCACACAAAATTACCCCATTACCAGAAAAGGCCCGCATTCCACGTTAAACACATGTAAATACGGTAATGTGGTTCAATCGCTGATTCAAAATTTCGTATAGAAGACATGTCTATAAAATATTTTTAATAAACATGTTAACTGACTTCAAAATCTGCTTTAAAAGTGAAAATAAGCAATAAATAACTATTTGAAGTCGGTGCCTTCTATAGGTCTAATCCTAATTATGGGGAGATTGTATGCGACCAGTGCTGTCTAACACACAAAATGTATTTGTTAAATTATTAATGTATGCATTTTTTCGTAAGTAATTATGCTTTGTAAAGGAGTCAAATAGGGAGGATGCATGTATTTTGAAATCACTTTTCACATCATTACAACGTGCTGTTAAGTGTTTGGTTCAATGGATTGCCAATAAAGATATATAATACATATACTATTGCAAATGTCATATGTTTTATGTTAATTAAACTGTTGACCGATAATTTTACATCGAGTGTCATGTCCGGGAGCAGTGGTAATATTTCCTTTCTTTCAGGCTTTCCTCCCTGCTCAGCTAATGAGAAACAAAAATCGACTACATCAAAGAAGTCGTAGAATGTACTAGGAGCGCGAGATTATCTTGGTAATGGACATGTAAAATGGAAGGTTAAAAGGTATGTGGTAGATCAATATGACTATAAATGGATATAAGAATGGTGCAAGATTCCAAAAGACGTCAGAAGGGGAGGTTAATATCGGTTAATAAGAATTATAATAGTTACCCATTCGTGGATGTACGGTGGGTACTATAGAATCCCTATCTTTCAAAAAAATTAACACAATATTTCGTTATAATTATTGCAATTGTCGCAGGTCGTCGCTCTGATATCGAACCCTTAATTACACCCGTATCATGGCTAAGGTGCGATAAACAATCCGGGCATGAGTTTTAAGTCCTGACGACGCGACGTGTTAACCCCATTATCAGGGGCGGCTTGGCTTACCCATGGCTTAGCCCCGTCACGCTCGATTTATGTTCGGACGCAATTTGTCGATTTCGATCGCTTATTGCCCATCGGCTCGTGCCACTCGCCGGTGGTTATGCATAACTACTGTTTTTTGAAGCGGTTATAGTCTTGTGATGATTGACATTAAACCATTGTTAATGGGTTCATAATAAACATATGCACAATTAATATTTATAAATAATAATTACCTGACAATTAAATGAGACCGGTCGCTCCATAAATTTCTAAACTAAATCACCTGTCCTTACCTTTTATATGTGTGTAGTTTGTTCCAACTAAATCTAGTTTTGTTTTACTTTTATTTCAAATTGAGAAAGAAATGAGGGCTACAGGAGGAATTATTTTTAAACCATAATAAATATATAAAATATATATAAGTAAATATCTTAATATATATATTTCTTGTGTGCGTGTGTATGTGACTGAACTCCTCCTAAACGGCTGAACCGATTTGAATGAAATTTTTTGTATGCGTTTGGGTGGCACCGAGGATGGTTTAGATTCACAAATCAGCCCGACAGATGGCGCTGCAGTCGGTAAACAAATATCATGCAGGACAACGTCTGCCCGGTCAGCTAGTATATAAGTAAAGTTGATTATTTCGTTAGGAACTAAACTAATTCCAACTATGTATGTATACATTTCATGCAGTAAGAAAACGTACCAGTACCTTACATTGAACCTGCAAGCTCCCGTAAATGGTAATGAGTTACACCATATTATTGTAGACTTTATACCTGGTCTTTAAACAACGCTGTTGAAATTATTTTTGTTTTTAGACTACTCAAGATGGAAGTAAGAGAGCAGGCAAGAATTCGGGTGAACAGGTGGCCCGCGGACGACCCCTTATTGCACAAGTTTCGCGATGAGTCGCCAAGTCAGTACGTGATCTGACATAAACTATCCGCTAACTACGCTTACATTGCATGACCAGTATCGTACAATACTGAAAGGCAGAACTGAAAATGTGTTTTTGTTTTAACATCAGCTTAATCAAAACAACCCTCTGATTGGAAAAAAAATACAAATGTTGTTTTTTTTAAGAAAGTAGAGTTTACTGTTGCTAACAAAAACGGCTAATTTAACTTTCCTAATAGCCAATCTATTATTGCATTGGTCCCCGTTATGTATAAATTGGGACATCAATTTCTACATAAAAGTGTAGTAAATTTTAATTATATGACCACCCAAATTATTGAGCGATAAATTGCACATCAAAAAGAAAAACATACATCATAACGGGCTCATGTGTTCTGAGGGTCGAATAAACCATTCCGATCACGTTGGCTTGGATGTTTTACCAGCCAACACACTACCTTGAGCGCTTCAACAATCTGTTATAACCCTTAAAACTCAGCATTAGAGAAGAAAATTGATTGAAGCCGGCAGCTTAGTGGACATGACAATGCAATCATCGGTGACCGGGCGGGATTTGCCTCATACATGATCGGATTTGCGGGATGAATAAGTTTCGACCCCCGAAATAACAAAGAGGTTATATTGCGCGTTCCACGTTTTATAAGACCGTTTGCGAAATTCTTCCTTTCCAACCGTAAAGCTACGGAATATTTAAATAGCGGGGTGTAGTTATTTATTCAAATAATGTTAACATGTATTTTGTGGGGAAAGATTTTTTATTGGTTACAACTTAAAGGCATCCGTGTCGTTTTAAGCTTTGCCTTGTGGTCGTGCCTTGTCCCCGATAGGATTTATGAAGGCTTAAGATACTTGCTTTGAGACTATGTAGTAAATGTCTCCATGGATTACATGTTGCAAACAGCCCCAGAGATACAACATGCTCTAAAAAAATCTTCCTAGTATGTACTAATATATTTTTGTAGTTTGTCGATTTGGAATACACATGTGTCTGATTAGTGTCCAACTATTAGAATATTAATATTGACAATGTTGCTAGAATTACGTGTTAATTTTAGTAACTACGTAAAAACAGAATTCATAGTTGTTTTGTTTTGATTCATGGATCGCGGTGACCAGCATTTGGTGGCAGCGCGGCATCGCGTGTGCTGACTGCTACAGATTAATGTCGCCAATCTACTATTCTGACAGGTGTGGTCGCACCCTTTCGCTACACTGAATTTCTATTAGCGTGGAGGGTGCTTCTCTGATCTATAGAAAATGAATAAAATTAAATGAGACCAAATATTCCCTATAGGTAATACGGTAATACTTTTTACGTTGTAAAAGCCCAGTACTTTTACCGATCGCTGCCTTAATTTGGAAGTAAATTGGAAGAATATTACAGTGTTTTACCACAGTTTTTTTTTATTAATCAATCAACGTAGTGACCACGGGATATCTTGTAAAACCAGTGCCGGTCAAATATTATAACCAAAGGGTAATTTTCGTACCTATGGCGGGAGACCTGATGGCATGACTCATTTTTCCTGGACGGGAAGGCCCCTGTGTGGGTTGCAACTTGCGCCGATGCGGTGTTTGCGAGCCGTTTGCGGTGGAGGTACTGGATCCCTGATGCTCAAGGGAACACTGCCTTTTCAGGGATCTTCCGCCCAAGCTAGTAAAAGCCACCCCTGACCCGGAGGCCGGTACTTTCAGTCGCTCAGAGAATTAGCATTGCTATTCAACGAGGAAATGATGAGTGAAAAATAACATGCAGACGTCATACGCGGACTGGTTAGTTTTGGTTCTGGATTCCTAAAAATATTTTTAATTGCTACTCTACTTAAAAAAGGTAAGATCTAGGTAAGCTAACGTGATTTTAGGTCGTAATTCCAAAACCGAATTTCTACGTTCATGTACTCGATAAATAACATATTCGCGAGGCATGACAGCTGCTACTAATCGCCCTCCTCCCCCGCCACCCCGCATTAGTGGAACTCGGCACCGCGGGAGGAAGTTGGCAAACACCATTAAGTCAATGTGGCCATTTTACAGATGTTATCCTGATATTACCCGCGCACTAAACTTCATTGGAGAGCTGTTGTGCGAGGCCGACATGTCAAGGCAAATTGTTGAGATTTAAACACCTGTGGTTCTGGGTTAAGTTGTTTCTAATTTGAAAGTAAGTACCTAAGTAGGTACCTTTATTTTTCTGATTTTTTTGGTGTAGATCGCACCAGTCGTGGGCACAGGGGCCGAGTCAAAGCATATAGGTAGGCTCCTAGCTTGTTCATCACAGTTTATATTTTTCGTTATTTTGTCTCTGGTATGAACGTCTGCTACGTCTCTTTGGTGTCATTCAATTCATTTTTCAATTCAATTTCATTTTATTTAGCATGTAATTTTCATGTGCCTTTTGCTTACCAGACGTTAGACATACTATTTTCATTCTTATAAATGTAAAGCCAGATTAATATTTTTACCAAAATTTTACTATACCGTTGGTATTTATTCCATGTTCTAATTTAGAAGTTTACCCTATCTACCGTTCTTGAATTAGCCGTAGTTAAAATGATTCTAATGTTTTCCAATTAAGCCGCTGCGTCTGAAACATTACAGGCCTAATTGTTTTGTACAACGCGGTAGCACTCGTTCGTTTATTGGACAAGTTTTCGGAAATAACGTGTACCACGACTACACGGTCCCTTCGCTAACTGCATTACACATTGCTGTTTTAATACAGGATAAACGTCCCGTTCCAGCTTCTACTCGGAATTACGTATTGCCTTTTCTGTTTGTGCCGATCATATTACCGAGGTAACCCTTGCAGTGTTGTTTTAATATAATTCCAGTTATTACGAGAAATTAATGGCTCGGTGACGGGAGGCCGCTGATTTGTGGTGGACGATGAGTGATAAACGATTTTGTGGTGCCGTAATTAATTTTTCCGCTTATATTTTGCTGCTGGAACATTTAAAAGTAGCATTTGTTTTGAGCGCTTCTCTTAGAATTTGCGTAAGGTGCCTTTAACGAACCGTAGACAATTGAACATTTAATTGCTTGATTATTTCTTACTAATACTACTCAGCTCATTTAAGGCCCATTATTGAGTCGGGCCTTCTCCAGTTACATGGAGAGTAATTAGCCTACTGTGGCACGCTGGGTTGGCATAGGGTTTCTTATCAAGATGCCCTTCTCTTGCGGCTAGGTTTTCAGGCTTGCCATTTTCATTCATCCGCTCAGGATGACAGTTGAAGAAACTGTAAGTTTCATTACATTACACATTCATTTCCATGCAGGAAAATGAGCGCCTGCACTGGCCAGATGTGTTCTACTTCTTCTTTTGATTATATGGCTTCCAATAGTTAAAGATGTCCTTCTCTTGCATTCTTTTAAACAAAGTCACGCGTTTCATATCACTCGTTCCTACTTTCAATTCTTGCCGCGGCGCGCTCGTCTACATCTCACTTATTTACGAGATCCGATGGTGCCCTCTAACGACCCAGCTGACGGAATAGTGAAAATATACTTTTTCTACGATACGATAAGATATACGCGATATTGCAATTTAATTAATTCAACACCATGTTCATTATTCATAACATTATCGTGTTTTTATTTGTAGAGAAAATAGTACCTATTAAGGAAAGAAACTAAAGAACTGTTATTTAATGCATATTACTTAATTGTATTCTAATATCTTATTATATCAATTAAGTGTTTAGTTACAATTAGTGTGCCTACTTGGCATACTAATTTTAAGGAAAAAGCAGCAATAAAGGCTATTTATTTTTTAATATTATACATATGTATTTTATTTATACTATACATCCTAATTTTAACGTATTAATATAATTTCGAGATTGAGGTAAATTGTCAGTTGCGAACCAGTTGGGCAGCCGACGACCTGGGCTAGTTCGGCGGGATCGGACAATCCTTTTTTTAAATCCTTGGGGGTGGCCTATGTCCATTATTCACTATGAATAATATGTATTTGAAAGTAAAATTATAAATTATATTTACTTTAAAACTAATAAAGAAATACTTATTTTGTTTACCTTTGTAAAAATTGTAAAGAATAATGGGAACAGAAACATAAAATAGTATATTTCATTACAAGTGCGGAAAGGCTGTCATTACAACGAGTTCCGACAAATGTCTACCCGAGCCGAGGCGCAGCCGAAGGCGAGGGTTGACAGTCGGAACAAGTTGCAATGACGGTTCCGCACGTGTACTGAACGACTATTTCTAATACAGTTGCGAAAAAATTAAGCAATTTAATAAAATATTATAAACACAATAAACTTAACTAACTAATCATTTCTGAAAAATGGCGCCGACCGTAGAATATAAGCAGGTTTTTTTTTCTTCACCCATTCTGGTAGGCAAAAGGAACAATGCCCATACAGCCAAGTCTTCAGTAGAATTTTTTTATTGATATGAAATGAAATTTAATTAGATGAAATAAAACACATTCAATCAAATCATTAAATCTGATATTGAAACAAATTAGTACGTAGTTTCTTTTTAGAAACATACGTATTTGCATGAATCATAAAAACTTCTATGATTTTTTTTAGTAAAAACTTCATGGTTGGTTTTTCCTTATAATAGACATTATTTTGACAGTTGGGAAAGAAAACGCACTAGTGCGGGAATGGTAAAGAAAAAGCACGCGTGTGTAATAGCACACTTCCCGAACGCTATAAGTCCCTGTAATATGCCACTTTTTGAGCAACTGTATTAAAAAATAACATTCAGCCGAATTCAGAAGTTCATCCTTTTTAAATAGTCGGTCGAAAATGACGTAAGGTCACCAACATAAATTCCTATGCATTTACGGTTTTGATTTTAATTTCGTTTAAATATTGTAAGGCCAAGGTTTGGTGGTAATATTATCTTACTAATATTATAAACGTGAAAGTTTGTAAGTATGGATGGATAGATGGATGGATGTTTGTTACTCTTTCACGTAAAAACTACTGAATGGATTTTAATGAAACTTTACTATAATATAGCTTATACATCAGAATAACACATAGGCTACAAGTTATAAATATATTATGTGAATTACAACAATATAAACAAGTCGAATTCAAAATTTCTAATTGTCAAATTTTCGGCCATATTAAACTATAGACAACATAACGTTTCGCTGTCAGTTGCGTTTTGCTAGAGTAGTTAGGTTTTATACGGACGGGATAAAAATCTCAGGTTTTGTTTTAAATATTTATAATGCGGAACAAAGTTCGCCGGGTCAGCTAGTGTTAAAATCTTTTCTTCAATGGTAGGAGATGTTGGCCTACGGTGCTACGTCACGCAGCGTAGCCGCGTCGCTTCGTGGCTCGTAGCACCAGCTGCGTACAAATTGTTTGCGCCCGATAATGGCCTTTTCAATTTGCGCGGATTTTCGACTCACTAGCGCCCTGCAGACGCTGACTTGATTTATTTGTTTGAATTAAATTATTTTTAAACGTCTCTCAGTAATCCTACATAATGATTACGGTGAATGGTTAGATAAAATGTAGGGCTCATTGAACTTTTTGGCTTGTTAAAATAAATTACCCCCTCCCCTGGTTTATATAAATTACCTAGGTGTGCTTGACTAGTATAATTGAAGGTAGAAAATACCACTAGATACTGATACTATATTGGTTGATATTAATATTGTAGTCCGTAATATATGTGTCTCTTGTCACACGTACTTATTTTATGAGACTCCTCAAGGGTGTTTCATATGTTAAAAAAGTAAACAAGCATGTCATACTATAACGCTCGCTACGACGTGGTGTTTGTAAAGTCGTTCGCGGATAATCTGCACCTAACATGACACAGATTGTATTACAGCAGTGCGTCCGCTTAGACTAGTTAAGGCTACACCTGGAGAAAACACTGACTGAAAAGTAATCTCATAAGTTTTAAGTAGTGTTATCTTTCTAATGAAATTCTTAGTGGGAGTTTCTGCGTTGGGTAGAGTGGATTGCCTTTCTATTTTTTGTAGAGGAGAGTCTCTCTTGGATGGATATTTTGTTATTTATGCCCCGCCACACGCCTTTGATGCTTGCGCCTCTTTACGCTTACACCGTGTTTACGTAAGTTGATCCCGGACGTGCTTCACACCACACAAGCTACCTTGAGCATTCCTGTTGCTCTATCGAATGGATTGAACTTCTTTTTCCAACATCGCCATACGTCAGCTCCGCTGCCGTAGTTCCCTTCAGTCATTTTCAGATACTGATCGGTCGTTTTTAATTTCACATATTATTTTACACATGTTCCCAAATAAAATAAATTATAAAACAAAAACGTTTTTAAAGGAAAACAACAATATATCCCACCGCTGTCACCATGTTATGGAATGACAGACCAGGTTCAGTTGACAACTGTAAAATCCTTCAAACATAAAGTATAAACTAATTGACAACACTAGAATATTCTATCGGTTTTCTTGTCCATTTTGACATGCCTTCTATAATTGAAGAACGTGTTTTGTTCTATTTTCAATAGTTTTCGTGGAACATGCGACGATATTCATATTATGTCGTTTTTTCTAGTAATAAATATATTATTTTAGGTAAAATTAAATCAAATACCATTATAAATAGTATGATTAAATCTATCAATGGTTGAAACTGGCATAATAATACAGGTAGATAAGTAAACTATCTAGCATACAAACTGATTTCGTATATTTTCTATCTATAATATGTATGTATTTACAAAAGAAAATGTATATAAGTAGTTTATCATCCATCTCGTTACCATAACACAAGCATTAAGTTGCTTAGCTTGGGACGAGATGGCGTTGTGTGAAATGTCCAAGGATATTATATTATTATTATATATTGCTCTTAATCTTCTCTCTGTAAATTTTCGCGCAGTCGCCTTATAAGGCTAAACATTTTTTTCACACGTCCCCCTTTGCCCCTGCCGTGGGGAAAACTAATAAAGAAACCATCTCGTTGTCAGCCGAAGCTTGAAATGTATTTTTTATATAATTTACCGCGGATTGATTGGGCCTGAGACACATCTGAAACCCTCTATTCTACATTGCCCGGAAATTCGTTTTTTAAATGTCTATGGTGTCAAAGGAAATGGTTTTTCTTTTTCAACGAAGAATGGAGCGATTTTAAGTAAACCATTCTCGGGTATTCTATCTTAATTTTTTGCAGTTGTTTAATAATTTATGTTAAGCATTCCGCGTTGTATTACCCTTTACTGAGTTGACTGTTCCAATTTAACTTGTAGAAACATGACTTTTAGTGTAAATTTATTTAATAGGAATATTATCAATAACCCCGCGTTTCTTATGGTAAGGATTTCTTATTAACCGGCTCCACTAGTTGCCAACTTTATGCCATAACACACACATGGACACGGGTTATCCTTTGATTTGTCTAATACTGAAGCTACCAATAAATTACATTGTAAATAGAGATAGGCTTTCTTGAAAATGTGTAATTATGCAATCCTTAATTAAGTTTTTCAGCTGTTCTACTGGAGACAACCAAGTGAAATTAAGCAAATTTTCCTTTGTCTTTAGGTCCAGTGGTCGAAAACGAAAGTGGCATTTGGATGACGGGTCTCTGATTCAGTTCTGGGTCGCTTACACGCTTACGCTGGGCATTTAGTTCGTAATACACGAACGAATCTGTTTAAGTTTCGATTCTGATTATGATCTGATTACGAATCTATATAGTCACGTGTCTTAAATAATACAAGTTATAACTACTAAGCCTAGTGATCGTAGAGGAGAATTCCCTGTATGCAATAACAAATATAATAGAATTCCTTTACTATGTACAGTTGTATGTTGTATGTTCTGTACAACTACCGATCTGTCCGTCAGTTGACCTAGCGTGTGTTGGACAGGCGGCGAGCGGTGGCCGACTAATTACATCGTCACATGGCGCCCTGCAAAACAACCTCCACTAGGCTCGGCCACATGAAACATCGATTCGATCGAACATCGATCTTTGTACTATGTCCAGATACCACAGTGTCACGAGCTCTAACCATCCTGATGGTGTCGCATGACGTGACTAAAGGAAATAGGCATGTCCGTTAGATGCCGGCGGCTCAGGTCCGGCCTTTGTGGAAATCCTTGGGAGAGAAGTGTATGTCTAGCAGGCCTTCTTTAGGCTGTAGTTACGTTGATGATGATGATGATGAAAAATACCCTTCTGGCGAACGTGGCACAGTAGATCTTTAATTATCTAAGATGACGAAAATGGATTAGGCAGGGGCAGTCTTGGACTGAGCTGTGATTGCAACCTGCCTTATGATATGTTAATAAGTTTGAACCACTGCTAACAGCAGCATTGCTGTTAATCAAGTTCCTTTTTTATTTACAACTAAAGTTTTACAAGTCCAGTATACGACTGTGCGTTTGGAATTACAATAAACATAATCTAGTCTTATTTTTATGTATACTCGTCATAAAATAAATACCAAAATTTTGTGTGACGTATCAGTAAGTAGTGGAAAAGGAGTGTATGTATGTATATGTTTTGTAAGTGTTATTAAAGACGCTGTATTAAATAAATAGATCGTAGTTATATCGAGGCTGTGGTGAACAGCCACATACCTAATCTGCGGTCAGTTTACGTGCTTCGACAAAAACGGACGCAAAATGCAGTGTGACAAAACGCAGCGGTGGCACCGGCCGCCCGCCGCACTCTCCACCGCAAACTGCGATGACACTTGTCACGCTACTATTTACATTATGAAAACAATCCCGACGTGTTTTCATTAATGGAATACCATTCCGAGCACATTATTCAAATAAATATGTAGTAAGTAGGGTCAATTCCGTGTAATGCATGTAAGTTGTTAGTTTTAGGTTCATTGGTATTTTTAAGTATTTGTCCATTTGTTATGTTCTAAATAAATTTAATTTTATTCATGTAAGTATTATGTTACATTACATTCTGCCCGCGATTTCGTCTGGCCAGTTTTAGTAAATCGCCAATTTACACAATATCTTTTTAAGTTATAATAATAATAATTTATTTATTTGGCAGACAACAGAGGTCCATAGGTTAGTGAAAGGCAGCTTAAAAACTATGTTAGTAAAACATAAGTGAAATTTAATAAATAAAAAACAAAACTATTCTTGCCTCACCAGTATTCGCATAAAATGTTGCAGAATAGGTGAGTCAAGCTTGTTCGATAACATCCTCAGAATGCTATTTGGGCTTGCCCGCGTCCTTTGCAATAGTGAGGCTGTTTTTAATCTCACCATGGCGAAAAAGTCATGGGTGTGTGCCTGTGCGAACATGCCAGAGGCACTGCAGAAACGGGGCAAGCCCAAAAGCACCCTGAAGCTGTTATTGTACTGGATTCGGAGTTTATCCAATACACCACGCGTATAGTTGACCCACTTTCTACACGAGTAGCCTACTCGTGTAGAAAGTTTGGCAATACGCTTTAAATAAAGTTATTTTTACATCCTCACTACAACGAGCAAATCTGCGGGCCAACATATTAGCGCGCACTGCAAGAGCTCTGCGTTCTCGCTCAATGTCTGCATGATCCCTAAGGTCGTCAGAGACACAGTGTCCCAAGTATTTAAATTGTGTCACTCTTTGCATTACCTGTCCATTAAGTGTAATGACAGGCTCAAGAGATAGTTTTTTTCCGACGGCCTTAAAGATCATGTAGACACTCTTCTTACAATTATACAACAGACCGTGGTTTGCAGCGTATTTGCTACAGCAGTCTAAAAGTTCCCGTATTGAAGTGGCAGTTGGGCCCAGCAGCACCATATCGTCAGCGTAGCTAAGGTTATTAACACAAGTGTCATCAATCCAGCATCCGATGGGCTTGCTGCTGAGCCCAGCTATCAGCTCGTTTACATACAGATTGAAAAGCTTCGGTGAGGTAAGTCCCCCCTGCCTCACCCCGCATTCCAATCTGTATGCATCAGAAAGCGTGTTTTGCCATTTCACAAAGTTCACTTGGTTGGAGTACCAATACTGAAACACCCGAATTATTTCGGCAGGTACGCCTGCCTCCCTGAGCTTATTCCACAAAATATCATATGACACAAGGTCAAAAGCCCTGGAGAGGTCAAGGAAGCACGCGTAAACTGGTGTGTTTCTATCTGTGTAGTATCTGACAGTTTGCTTTAGACTTAATATTGCGCTTTCAGTAGAAAGTCCTGGCCTAAACCCGAACTGAGCGTCATGTAGATTTAAGAAATTATCCAATATATTGTCCAGCAAACCGTCAAACACTTTAGCAATCACAGTAGCGAGCGATATAGGCCTAAAATTATTTACATCTGTGATATCACCCGTCTTATTCTTAATAATGGGTACAACTAGCGTTTTCATTAAGTCAGGTGGAAGATAAGAGTGACTGATACACAAAGAATAAAACATAGACAACACCCGAGCACAATGGAACCCCGCATATTTTAAGTGTTCGATACTGAGACTGTCATGACCAGGAGACTTTCCACCCGTCATTTTTTGTATAATATCAGATATTTTTTTGGCTGTGAATCTGATAACAGGGCTGTTTCGACTAGTCCCAGAGTCGGCCACGCCAACCGAAGGGCCCAGGGGCGAGACAACAAGAAAATGATCTTTAAAAATGTTCGCTATACCTTTAGCTGTGCCACAGCCGGCAACTGTCACCGGAAGGGCTGGCTTGAGCTCAAGGCTGGTTGTGGATTTCCAAAATCGGCTAAAGTTCTTAGATGATCTGTGAGAAGATATTAAGTCCATTTTTATTTGTTCTTGGTGATTTTGACACCATTTCAGTTTTCCTTTAAAAATCTTTTGACTTTCTCGCATCTCATCCCAAACTCTGCCGGAATTAGGTTTATTAAAAAGAATCCAAACCTGATACTTCTGCCTAGCCTCTAAGTGCGCAGCGCGCACGTGCTTGTTCCACCCAATTACGTGTCTTTTACCCCGCGGCCGGTCACCTCTGTGGGTCTGTATAGCTGCGTCCGACATAATATGTACAATGCTTCTATACATACTATCAAGACCACGTCTGTGTTTTTCAGAATCACAACATTTATCACCACATGTCATAAAAAGCTCCGGAAAGTGCATGCTCCGGAATTCACGATTACAGATATTATAATATTTTTCAATCTGATCACTGTCACGTTCATGCCATTTTACTTTGTCACATAGCGACTGATTGATAACGATTTTTTGGGCAACTGTACACAAGTTGCACTCGATGGCCAGCGGTAAGTGATCAGACCAAAAAACATCATACTCTATTTTAACACTCACAACTGTCTGCCACGCAGCCTGGGTCACAAAACAATGGTCCAACCAGCGCCTGCTCCCGTTCATGTCACTAACATAGGTGTGGTTATCAGAATTTAGACCCAACAATTCTGTGTCGGCACAAATCCACCGTTGGTCCGTGCTGTAGTTACATAGTTCATTCCAAAAAGGTTGATGAGGGTGAGAGTTGTAATCTCCCATCATATAAACCGCTTCTACATCACTAGATTCAATAACAGCACTTAATTCACTTAAACACTCAGAAAATTCGAGGAGATTTTCAGTCGAATCAGTTGGCATGTAAATACTGAACACTAATATTGTGCGGTCTTCTAAACAAGCTTTTATGGCTGAAATGCGAGCGCTACTACATTTTACTATAGACACAGATTTGAAGATTCCTTTTCGCCATAGCACTGCTACTCCTCCATACGGTCGTCCTGTGAGTATACCTGCAGAGGTATTCACCGCCGACTTCCCAGTGTACTCAAACTGGTCATGTATATTTCCAAGCACGGATAAATCATGAGGCAGCAGCCATGTCTCCTGCAATGACACTATGTCAGCTGTTTTACATAGGTACCTAACACTTTCAATAGATCTTTTTAGGGATTTACAGTTGAATGTTACAAACTTCAAATGTGTATTTGTAGCCATTTTATTCATTAAATTTGTTATACTTTAGTTGACCCTCTTTGTTTACTTTGCTACGAAACTGTACAAAGCGCCTAAAACATATACCATCCGGCCACATTTCATCATTTAAAAATAAGCTTAGTTTGTGGCTGGAGACATAGCAAATAAAAGAATTGTAATTCTTGTTTTTCTTCATATTAATTTTTTCTAATGTGACTAAGTCTTGAGTTCTGTTCAATATGTATTGTTTTATATCCTCTTCCTTTGACTCTTTACACACATTAGATATGTACAAAGGTATTTTACTTATTTGAGCGGCTTTAAACATGCTATTAGAATCAGTCGCCGCCTTTCCAGTGTTACTGATAAATCTATTCCTTCGCTTTTTTCTATACTGAACTTTAGTCCATTCGTCCGTATCCCCTACTTTTTGTTTACAGTCGCTACTCGCTTGCACTACATCTGCTACAGATAATCTCGAATGCGTGAGGGCTGGATCGCCGCCGCACGCGCTCACATCCTCGCTGTGATGCACACATTTATCGAGTTGTAATTGAGACGGGACTGTGGTAGTGGTTTCAGTAGCTGTGCACGCGCTTACCGATACTGTATCGCTATTAGTCATAACGGCCGGCCCACTGCTCCTAACAGCTGTTGACGGTTTATTAACGAGGGTATGCGAAAAATTGTTTGCGACTTCTATCGGCAAATTCACTGACGAATGTGACTTATCACATATATTATTTTCACTATGTGATTCCAATGTAATATAGCTTAACCCCATTGATCCACTTTCACATTCAAATTTTTCTGTTACATGCCCACCTCTCTTAAGATTTATAGGGTTGAATTCAAAATCACTTAATGACTGCGTTCGCATAGCCACTTCAAAATTACATAATTGTTCTTTCGTTACAAATTCAGTCTTTAAATGCTTTATTTCTTCCTGTAAAAGTAATATATCTCTAAGCACTCTGGTTGCATCCAAGTGGTCAAAAGTGACTGGCGGTAGTCTATGCAAATCTTTAGCAACAAACATGGGAAGCCTCTCTGGGTCCTCCGCTTCTGTTTGCTTCATTAACTCAATAATGTCTTGTAAATCCCTGCTGGCCTTTCCTTCTTGTCTTCTAAACTTCATTTTGCTTGTTGGCACTGCTTCAAATAACAACTTTTTGGCAGTTAACACTTCATCCTCAGCGAAGGCTGTAACACAAATCCTGACGAGCGTTATTTCGTCCATCACGCTGATTTTATTTTGCATAAATGCTAGCACTTCATTTATTACAATATTGCACGAGTTGCATTTTATTACGTTCGAAGTCATCTTTACACAGTACGCGCGCGAGGCCCACCGCGCGGTCGAACGTGTATAATAGGAATATATTATTATGGCAGAAGCTGATATGCTCTTAGGCACTGTAAAACATAGAATATTTAAACTGTAAAGTAATTAATAAAATTAATAATTATTTCTGATTATAATCCTATCAGTCGGTTTTCGTGAAATTGTAAAACAGATCCGTGCATACGAAATTATATTAGTAGCATAACACTGGAACAAAATATTCCTAAGGCGCGAGTAAGTTAAAGTTACGAAATAAGAATGCTTTAGTATACACAATCTGTAAATGAGTAAGCTTTTCCTAATGTTATGAGTACTCCTATACCTACCTAGACATTCCACAGACTACAGCATAATGTAGATACAGGAGGCCCAAAAGAAAACTAGAACTATTCTCGATTTTGCATAAATCTGGTCCCTCGTGTTAATACCAGTAGGCAGATGCGGTAGTTGAAATTGTGTACACGCTTTTATTAGAGTAGAGTGTAAGTTAGAGGCTACCAGTCAAAACACAATAGGGTCATTTATAATCTTATAAAATACATTAATAAACATCATAGTCACAAAGAAAAGCGTGATAGAAAGAAAAAAGTGCCTGTGCTTATTTAGTCTATGATATGGATCGGAGCGGTACGTGGAGCATTACACCGTCTCTTTGATAGTCTGCTCAAATTGCATTAGACTCGCTGCACCGAGTACCCCACAAGCATTTCCCTTTCCATACGAACAGATAGTCTTTTTATTTCGATGACACTTCTATGTAGGTAATCACAGTTCTGTAGGAGCAAGCTGAAACGTACTTGTACATTTATATTAGTAATGTTGCCTGTTAGAGGGAACGTTTCATTCTCAGAATTCAGAAACATTTTCATGCGTATCAACATGCCGGTGTATACGCATTCCAAAGTGGATAGATACCTACTTAGAAATTGTTTTAAGTTAGTGTAGTGTGTTTAATATTTCATGTTGATACCATTGTCTATTTGTATACAAGTATATACGTGCACAGAATGATTTGTGAAAATTCAGCAGAATCAAATTGTTCAAAAATAAAATAAGCTTCACAATTACAGTGTTAGACATGTTCTTCGTCTTCCCCGTGTTAATTTTAAGGCCTACTCGCTAGGAATTTTGAGGGGGGCAATCGAGCAAGGTGGAGAGGCCCTCCATGTTATCGAACATTAAGAATATGATGTCGGCAAACCGAAGGTAAGTAATCTTATCTTATCTTATATTCTTATATATAAAAATGAATTGCTGTTCGTTAGTCTCGCTAAAACTCGAGAACGGCTACAGCGATTTGGCTAATTTTGGTCTTGAAATGTTCGTGGAAGTCCAGGGAAGGTTTAAAAGGTGAGAAAATATAATTCAGGTTTTTTATTTTTATTGATTCTGAGGCGGTACGAAGTTTGCCGGGTCAGCTAGTATACAATAGATTAATTTGATACACTCAAACTGAACCTCTCATGTGCATGTTCTCATTCACACAATCCATTCATATCTCTACCTACAACCTTTAAGTTCACCCACGTTCATACTGAAACTACTACTACGGGTTCGGAATGCTGCTCCACAGATAAGAGCCGGAAAGAAACTCTGACTATTTTAAAAAAATTATATACAGCAACCCTTTATGCAGTCCGTCCGACTAATTAACATTTATGATATCGGAGAGCTACAATAGACTATATTGATGCAAAAAATATCTATTCAAATTAGTTGATAAGTCGTTCCCAAGATTAGCGCGGTCAAACAAACACATTCTGCCTCTTTATTTATTTTAATTGTAATATTGGCAAGTGATAATCAGTCGATACATTATCTCCATCGTTGTTATTCCTAATAAGAGGGGAATAGAAAAATATCCAAAGAGTGACGACGACACGCTCACATCTATTTACGTCTGTCTAAATTAATTTGTAACAATCTCGTATCAGGCGAGCACTGATTCAATTACGTAGCGTTCGGAGTACTCGTTCACGCGAAACGCGGGGAAAAACGGGAAAAATGTCATCGTCGGTGGCGGAGTGACTTTTCGCATGGCTTGCTGTCAAAGGGCACGCAGCGAGGCGACCACGGGACGGGCACGATCCACCAGTGGCGACCAAAAGGATCTTCCTTAATGAATAACATCTAATTCCACTCCCTATTTTCCTATCAGGTTTAACATGTGAGTCGTATTTACAAATATTAAATGTAATTAATGAGTAAGTAATATATTTTAACGTAACAGGTTTTATATATGGAAGTTTCTATTTAAAAATATTACCGTCTTATGCACGTCTCTTTTTTTATAAGAAGTAAAGGGACATGCATAATATGAGGTCAGTCATATTTTTAAATGTTATAAGTTAGGTACACTTCAGATTTTACAGGTACAATATTTACTACAACAAAGATTATACTTAATTTCTCAGATTCATTTTAAACATAGAAATTTGTCTTAAACCTTTAATTAAAATAAATTGTATAAATACTTTTAATTAAAAGACATTACCTACCCACCAAATTTGTCTGTCCTTGTACACAACATCTGAAATATCCATGTCATGGCCACTTTGTCTAGCTTTAACCTACGGCCGGCATCAGACGTTGGCTGTTGCCGGTTATTGCATTACACTTTCCCCCACTGACTGCTACATTTGCTTCGTTGAAACGTGAAATTAATTCTGTATACAACTACACATTTATACGCTTTTTAGTTAAAGTGTAGTTTTATATTTAACACAGAAGTAGTTTTACATTGACAGATCTTATGTCTTAGGTTCTCACGATCTTTACACATTGCACTGCAAAGACAGACACTGCAAAGTGTCTGAAACGTTGGGAATAAAATAAAATAAAACGATCATAACCGTGAATAGATCATTTCCTGCAATTGACAGATCTTTTGGATACTGATAAATGTTTTCGGTAATCTTGGGGGAATCTTAACTTCACACGATATTACTATAGCGTAGTAAGCATATTATGTAGCTAGTTATAAAATAACGAATTACTTAATTATGTTTTTTAATTCCTAATTATAAAAAACCTAATTATAAGAAACCACTTGAAGACAGTGGACGTCATTGGAGCCATTGTAACATAAGATCTTGACATTTAGCTATTAAAATCACCCAACATGGGCATTTTATTTTATGCCCGAGTTTAAAAAAGCCTGGATATTACGATCTCTAATAAAAACTTATAGCCGTAAGCCACGGAAACGTTAAAACTTGATCACAGCTCATGCGGCGGCAGTAACGCAAATCCTTCCCAAATTGCGTGCCACACACGATGTGTCGATATTTTAAAAGAACGCGACATAAAAAAGATACGAGAGTTAGGACTTAGTATCCATTTGCTGAAATTGGCCTCGTTCAAGATAACAACAAGTTTTCGCACCCTCGCAACTAAATGTGCAATTCATACGTGTGTAAATTTTTGTCGAGCTACACAAGTTCGCCCTCTGTCTCTATCCATACAATGTTCAAAATTGAACGCTCGATATAGTTTCAAACATATGTCATTGTGGATACTTTAGAAGGTCTTATCAGATCTCGTTGGACAAACTGGATAGCGGTGATGCTTTATCGTTAGCATTTTTTATTCAGAAAATAGGTGTCAACTTGAAGGAGTTTTTCATTTTTGAAGGACTAGAGGGATAATGTGATTTTATGGTTAATTTGGTTGTATTGTTTTTGTAAATAAGTTATAGGCATAAAGTATGAGTAGGTATCGACATAAGTAGGTACCTATTCACTAATGCCAAACAACACCGTAGTTTTATTTAGCCAAAATTTAAAACAATCGCACTTTTTTCGCTATGTCACAAAGTACGAACTGCGATTCTACGAATGTTGAAACTAGGATCAGGTAAGCTTGTTATGCACCACAGAGTTGGGTCACGGCTTATGGTGAATCCTGAGCTATTCGAGTTGGTGACGAATGCAGGAAATCGAGCACCCCTGACGATCGGTACAAATTTCCCAAAGTAATCACCGTCCACTGCAAACGTGTTTCAGGTGTACAAAATTGTAATATCCTTCATTTTGCGAAAGCACATTTCAGCGCTGATTGTCTTTCTATTTCTGGTTTTCGTACAGGGTTTTAGTAGAAGAAAAACATTATCTACGAGAACCTATTATGACGTTGGTTACTTTTTACATGGAAACTAATGACATGCGTCTCTATGGCATTGTTTGTGTATCATCATCACACTTAAACGACTCTGCTGAATTGGCTTTCCTTCAATTACACGTATGGAAATAAACCTGCTGTAACACGCTAGCAGGCCGGGTTCACAGTCTCTTGGGGTCAAATTTATCATACTCAGTACCTAAAAAAGCAACTTATAATTTGTAAATATTAAAATTAGTATAAACCTTCAATAAACGCTTTTGCGATCATGGTGGATTCCATAGATAAGTATACCATGTTGCGCTTAAGTACTAAAGGGTTTTCCGTATCCCCTGCATATAATTTCACAGTGGATTGCACAAAGAAAATTGAAGGCCGTACGTACCTGCTGTGAGGAGATCACATTCTTCAAACGCATACTAGCTGCAAGTAAGACATATCAAATATCTTAGTAGGTACAAACGAATAATTCTTTAGTATTTAGTTTATGGGAATCGATATTTTCGTCCAACATCAAACCGATTGATAAAAAAATGTATGATAACTATATTTATTTCGCTTCTTTATCAGATATTAACTACTTACAAATCTTATGAGATTTTAAATTACTTATATATATCCACCGTAACCACCGTGTTTACGGATTACATATTTTAAATAGACAATATCATAGATGGATTTCCTTTCTAAGATGTGAGGAGGGCCGTCTCAGTAGTGGGTATTTTACAGTCTGAGAAAAAGAATATTATCACCCAATCCCATCCCACCCTGAGTGTCATCGACAAAACGAAGGCAAAAGGCAGTCCAGCCTCGGACGTGGGGCAATTTTATACAAAACCTGTGCCTGTGTGGAATACATACTTAGAGCGAGAAAAAGGAATAAAGTGGAGCAAATGAAAGCTGCATTTGCCTTCGAAATTGATATTTCACCCCTAACCACTATTAACCCGTGTTAGGGATTTTTTCGTCAACAACTTGAAATGCAAAACCGTCCGGACTCAAAGGATCGGAAAATGCTCATATTTATATTATCGTTGTTATTTATTTTCTCTGGCGGGCCGTAAAATACGTCTGTATGGAAATGTGCGGATTTACAGCGTGTTATAGTTTGACAAGTTGACAGTTATAGCAGAGGCGCGCGAGGGTCGCCGCCTCGCGCTCCGTACTGCCTGTTAACGCGTTTATTGCCAGAATGCCTTGTACTATTCTTTATGCCCTGTTGTCTCCCTTTCCGATAACATCACGTTTATTGAATTATAAAGGCTCTTCAAAATTGTACTTGCAGATAGATAGGTTCAGCTCCCGTTTGAGTAACTTGTGTGTTTTATTTGTATCTGAACGGCCTTTTAAACTTTGAATTGTATTTTAACCCTCGACGAAACGGGTGTTAAAAGCATGACCAGTATGCGTGTTGTATTGTGGCAGCATAGTTTAAATTAGTGAAAAGCTTTGGATACTTTTAATAACCAATTTCAAAAGGATGTGACTTATGCTGTATCTGTGGTATAGGGGCAATCAAGGCCCACCACGGTGGTGGCACCACCTCAGAGCTTGGGGCTAAACTAAACGAGGCAGGCCAAGGCCCTTAGGATCGCGACGGATCCTACCACGTCCGGGAGTGAAACCCGTGGCCGGGGTTTGGGCAGTTGAGGATCGCTATCGGTTATTAGTGGGTAGGTCGGGGCGCTAATTATACTTTCTGCGTCCCGGGGTGACAGATAACCCGACTAGTCCCCCCGGCCGAGTAACGAGATCTATAAGGATAGACGGCCGAAGTAAAATGTTTCTGAATTGTAAATGGTGTATTTCAATCGACTTTAAATGAAATATGACCAGTAAATTATCAAATTTGCGTAGATGGACAAACCAGAAACCGAGAGAAGCGTTTTTCGCTTCTCTCGGACGAAGAATCGAAGATCACTCGAGCCAGATTGTATTATTTCGTAACTAGCGACCCGCCCCAGCTTCGCACGGATGTAATTATGCATTTATTATGCATATAAACCTTCCTCTTGAATCACTCTTTCTATTAAAAAAACCGCTTCAAATTCCGTTGCGTAGTTTAAAAGATTTAAGCATACATAAGGACGGACAGGCGACAGCGACTTTGTTTTATACTATTTAGTGATAGTGATAATATACAAGGTGTCCCAAAAAATAGTGTCAAGCGGAAGTCCAGATATAGAGCACCCCCTGGGGTATGTACAATTGTATGTTCTGTGATTTTTCATAGTTTTCGTGTTATGATATTTTATCTGAATTTTTGACTTAAAGAACTTTTTTTTGAAGTTTAAGACATTAATTTTTTTTCTCTAACTGTATCATCTTGAATTGTACTTTTAAGCATACAATAATCAGCTTCGTAACTTTGACCAAAATTATGAAAATAATGGTGTAACCCTAAACAGAAAAAAAAACAGAAAAAAAATCATATCCTGAAAACTATGAAAAATCGCAGAACATACATGGGGGTAATTCAGGTACCCCAAGGGGTGCTCTAATTCTGCACTTCCGCTTGACACTATTTTTTGGGACATCCTGTATAATGGGTAGAAAAAATTTTAATGGACGAAGTAATGTCATGTTATGCCAAATTAATGAAAAAGGTCATTTCTAACAAAATATAAAATATTTAGCATTAACTAGTACTCAATAAAAGGTTACACGAAATTTAACACTGTTTGATATTAAAGTTTTCTTTCTCTTGTGACTTGATCTAGTTTTTCTGATGAGAATTGTACATTGTTTGTTTATCGGCAGTCTAATGTCAGTCTCCTAATTGGTGGATTGAATACGCTATAGTTAAGTATACGCTTGAACTCGTACTCCTCTTATACATGTTTCCCAGTATTTATAAGTTAATTTACCTACCTTCAAACTCCAAAATTTGATAAAGAAAACTTCACAAGATAAATTTGAAAAAATAATCGCACATAACCCGATGGCCCGGGAAGAATGTGTGGATTTCCCAAAGGAGACAATTTTTGTTAGGCCCACTGGATATGGTGACGTTTATTAACCGTGTGATGCTAATAAAAATGTAACTAATTTATTATGGAAAACGGGGTTTTTTTTGTAAAGTCTAACCAAGATCATAAAATAATAATAAAAAGGTGAAAACTTGATAAAAAACTTAATTAATAAATATTTATCTTATTTTTAGGTTATTTTGATGTTCACATTTTTGTCATATTTCTCAGTATTCCGGTTAAACCATATCTAACTATACCATTGTAATACAAAGAATAGAAGGAATAGATCAAGATATGTTTCATTAATAGACACCGAAATTGCAAACATTAATAGACCTATTCATCGAACAAGCAAAATTGTTGTGTGTGTATTTAATAAGTACGTGGTGCCAAATTTCCTGAAATTCACTGCTATTTGTACGTGCATCATACAATATATGTTTTTCGCCTAAAATAATAACATGTTTTCTTTCACTGATAAAAGTATTATCGATGCTAAATGGTCCGTATATGTTATGTTTACGTTTTAAAAAAATACACTGTAGACATTGATATATTATAATATTTTTTAGTTCAATTACTGTAGACGGTATTTTTACGTACCTACCATTCGTTTCGTCCACGGCAGACCTCTGGTGCCATTAATATTCTTGGTACATTAATTACATTTACAGTAATGATTTTTCATCTCACTCGTCTTCAACTGGACGGTTGCAGAACACCTCAGTTAGCATAGCTTACCATTTCCCCCTTTTCTATATTATCAGAGTGCTCTTTTTACAATTGGTTTATGTGATTTACTTTTTAAATCATTTATGCATACGTTAGCCATTACGCTTTGGAAATGTTTTCACAATGGCGCGAGGGCGGGACCTAAATATTTTCCACTGGGCGGAGTTTGAGAAAAATGCCGCCTGGTCGACGCCACGCCCACCGCGGTGCCATTTCAGATTTTACTTATTTTCCTTTTATTAGCTTCTACTATACTTCGAGTATATGTATACATGCATGATGTGCACGATATTACTACCTACGTACTCACACAAGGTAAGACTATGCATGCATGTGTACTCGCTGCTCGACAATGGGATGTAATATGAATTTCAATTAATAGACCGTAGTAATCAGATCAATTCATTAGTGATATCATAGGCATTGGAACACTGTAAAGTCCTTGTGCTGACTGTGTTAGACGATACTTGTTATTTATTTTATAGAATTACGCAACAACTTCAATATTATATTGTTACCTACTGTGTCTCATAAACAAACAGTTTTAAAAAATATACCAACCTATTAGATTGGGACCAAAATTAGGGTAATTCTGACATTGTCAACCATCACGTATCTAGGATTTCATATCACTCAGGTTCAAGTGGATGGGTGGAACGTTTTGTAGATATTATTAACATGTACGAGAATGTTAACTAGTGGTTGCCCAGTGGTCGAAATTCGATCTTATATTATAATTTAAATTATAGTTGAACTAACTTAAATTTAAATTAATGATGAACCTATAAATTTATCAGCGTTTCTCTACTATCTACTACTATCTACTATATTATGCATGTATTATACATATAAAGCTCCCCCTTGAATCACCCTATCTATTAAAAAAACCGCTTCAAAATTAGTTGCGTAGTTTTAAAGATTTATTAAGCATACGGACGGACAGACGGCAGCGACTTTGTTTTATAATATTTACTGATTAGTGATAGTGAAGTGATAAATATAGTTCTGTTCTCAATTTGACCACAGACTAACAATAAGTGTGTAATTTTTTTTTTATATTATTAAGCATAATTACAAAGTTTGCACGCTGTTCTCCTCTTTATAAAATATAAGTGTGGGAAATTGTATACCCCAGTACCCCTCCGATTATACGTGATAGAAAATTTAAATAAATCTGGCATAATGCCATTTATTTATTTAATTTGGTTTTATGCAATGTGGAGATGGGCCACGGCTGCTTTTGAAAATGGCCTAGAAAAAGAGGCGCACTGCTTCAAAAAGCAATAAAATTTGTAGGCTCTGAGATTTCCTGAACGTTTTCAGCATCTAGGTATAACTGCGTAATTATCTGTTTGTATATGATTGACTTTAGCGACTTGGGCGCATTTATCACTAATTATTCAAGTGGTAACTTATGCTTAAAATATTTCCTATAATATTCTCTTGTTTTGATCAATAAAAGTTAACATTATGTAACTATTGATTCGATCATTCCTATACTCGAATATGTGATTAAAAAAGTTATGCAAGACGAATGAACGGAGTCATTTACAACAACAAAAAAACTTATTTCATATTATACGTAAATGTGAAATATTGGATCTACCTAGGTACCTAGATCGAAACAGGCGAGGATTTTATATCAATAAAAGGCAAGGCACGCAGAGGCTCAACCTCCTTACGCACTAGCGGTTGAACCGCGCGGCCTCCCGCCTTTCCGCCTAGGCGGTTCGTTTAAGTGGTCCGGTCCAACCGCTTAACGCGGTTTCATCGCGGTTGCATATTAAACTGAAAAGCCAACAGGCCGCGCGGCCAGACTGGAGGCGTAAGCCTCTGTACGCACTAGCGCGCACTAATATGCAACCGCGGTCCAACCGCCTATCGCGGTTGCATATTAATCTGGAAAAGCGGCAGGCCGCGCGGCAAGTCGCCTAGGCGGTCAGCCGCTAGTGCGTACAGGGGCTAAGGGGGCTATTTTTTTTTGGAATCGCGAGTAAAGATATATTTGGCGCTGTATGTAAATAAATAAACTAGTAAATCAATGCTGTTATTTTCCGTTGTCATAGCAACTTGGAATGCAAACGAAAGAAGAGAAAAATACAGGGCTTCACGCTTTTTTAAATTTCTGGTTTGTTTTATTCCTATGAGTAATTTATTTATATCAAAATTGAAACAAGCTTATGTAGTTAGTTTAATTTATATTCAATAATTTGTTAACTATTGTTTGTATTTTCTGAGAACATTTACCTATAGTTATATGTTTTTAATTATCAGAAATAAGAGATTTCAAGGACAAAAACACACACCAACTTTTTAAAAAAAGCAGATATTCTGATTCGAGAATTTTCGATTGGAAATTAGGGTACTCTTTTGATAAGTCAAAATAGGGTGAAAAACATAAATAATTTAAATAAAAAATATTACAGTGTATTTGGGACATAAAAAGCTATTTAATTAGCAAAGTTCATGAAAAAAAATATATTTGTAAGTATGGCAAAATGGTAGCAAAATGGCCGACGGAAATTGTTTGGGAGTATTGACGATTTATTTTTAACAATATTGCCTAAAATATACGTAAACTCAGCCAGGAGAATTTACGTGAAGTAAGTAATATTTTTATGTACCTTGATCACTTGATACCTGGAAATTGGCCGTTTGACCAAGCTAGCAGGTAGGCATGCGATCGTAGTACATACATACTATTCCTATACTATTCTATACTCAATCGTCCACATTTCGTCCGTCAGAAAATACGTGGTCTGGCGGCCCTGGGATCTTGCTTTAAAAGTATTAGTGGCGGAGGAGTTTTTAATTATTCATCATCTGATCTTAGATATCTTCCACCATGATGGTAATGAGTGCGTTAGATGCTCATGTTTATTTTTCCTCCTACATTTATCATTTTTGTGTTTCATTGGTACCTACTGCTGTCGTTTGGTACTAAAGTCAACCGTATATAATGTTTTACCAATTTTAATGGAAACTTATCTAAGTACGTTTTTAGTTAAGTTTTAATACTATTACTTAACTTAACCTGAATACATAATTCAAAATCCCTAATCATAATTTATCTAATGTACCTATAGCATAGATAATTAACATTATTGGGATTACACGTATTTCAAACAAATTACATCATAAAAACAAGAACTAGCTACCTTATTGATTTACCTATTTTGTTTTAAAAAGTATACCATTTACAATGCCTAAAAATATTTAGTAAATTATATTAACTGAATAGCGATGCGAAACCTCTTAGCGAGGTAGAAATGTAATTGTAGTTTGGGTCACGTATTCTAAAACATTAAATATAACAATATTTTCTTATAGACAAAATATGCTGCAATGCAAAAAAAAATGCATGTCATAAAATCTTTGGGGCTTAAACCTGGCGTGCTGTTTAGACTTCCAATATCTAACATTATCATAGGCAGTTATAGGGTCATAGAATCTAAATATGGCAATAAAACATCCAGGCCGGCAAACTCAGCAGCCAGCGGTAAAATAACAGATCGGACAATACCTAACCTTTTTTTCTTTACGGCGCTAATCTAGTTGTCATTTTGACAATCAAAATAATGTCACAAAAATGTCGTTAAAATGGACTGTACATTTTTATTTGTTTTATTGGTGTCTACTCTAGCATTATGATAGTACTTACCAAACAGGGCAAATAGTTAAATGAAGTATTCATTATAAATCTTATTATTGCACACTAATAAGTAAATAAGTAATTGGATATGGAATCATCATTACCTTTTGCATCTGATTGGATTCAAAGGCTAATTCAAGAATCTGACGATGAAGGTACTTTCTATTTCTTATATAGTAAGCTTTTACAATGAAGCATGTATTGCACAAAATACCTGTAGGTATTTATCGCCGTCTTGTCTTGGCTGGACACTGGAAAATAATGTAGAAGTAGGAGGTACACTTAACCTACAAAGGCAAATGATAAAGAAGTAAGTACCTACGGTCTACATTAATAAGAGAGCTGGCTAATTTCACGTGATAACGTTTTTTTTTTCATTTCTTTACTACTATTTTACTACTATTACCTATAGGGCAAAGAAAGTCCTTAGTAATTAGTTTAATACCTAACCAAAGATATAGTGTGCGTCATTGTCTGTCAATAATGTGGGTAAGGTGACTGACTAAGTACCTACCTAATATTATACTAAAATACGACCTAACTAGCTTAGCGTGCAGATTCATCCGCGTGGGTTTGTAACCCGTACTTGTCTCGTCTCTCGAGTAGTTACTTAACACTATCACTATCATCACTACATATTATAAAAGAAAGTCGCTGTCGCCTGTCCGTCCCTATGTATGCTTAAATCTTTAAAACTAGATACGCAACGGATTTTGAGGCGGTTTTTTTTAAATAGATAGAGTGATTCAAGAGGATGGTTTATAGTTTATATAGATAATTGCACCCGTGCGAAGCCGGGCCGGATCGTTAGTCTACTTTAAATAAAAACAGCTCTTTTTAATAGTATAGTATTGAGAAGCATATTTTTTATTGCTAGTGAGAGAACAGGCTCGTTGGCCTATACTACCAATGTTGCCAGACATGAGGAAGTTAGTATGGAGTCTATGCGCCAATCTGGGCGTTAGCTCCAAGGGGGTGCCTGGAAACGCATGCAGGCTCATGGAGAAATATTTGTCGCGCCATTTAAAGAAGTACAGTCAAACTGTGCGCAGTAAGTCTAGCACTTCGTCATTATTTCGCCATTTGATATTGTTCTACACTAATTCTTATTTTTCCTTACTTTACTGAAATTGTTGAGGTAATTATGTTGTATATTGGATAGTTATTATGCGAATTCAAGTGAAAATAGGCGTGTAGTTTATTAGTATGTAGCCGTTGGGAGCTACCAGTCCATCATGTCCTCAAATTGTCGTACGAGACTAAAGGAGCTAAATAGCCAGAAAATTTTACAACAGGTAATTATTACACAGTAAAATTAAATGCGTGAATTTTGCATAATTTTATTCCCGATGTTTTGACTGCTGCAATGCTGCTGCAGCAAGCTGCAGTAAAATACACTTCGTTAAAATGTTTTTCATTTCAATATGATACCTGGTGTCGACTGGCCAGAATAATTATTTTCCTTAATTAAATTCAAGAGCACCCATCTTGGTAGTGGGTCATTTATGGATTATTTATGTTCATACATAATCCATAAATGACCCACTACCTATGACATAGACACACATAGATCATTTATGATTTGAGATACAATTAACTAGCAGATGCTAGTTGCCGTGGTTTCAGCCCAAGAGCCTACTCCAAATTCATGGAGGGAAATTATCCTAGCAAGGAGAATTGGCAAAGGGTGTGTATCAAGATTTCCTTTTCTTATGGCTAGGTGATCTGCCCCTTCCGTCCCTTCAGTAGCCTCTTACGACACTCTCAGGATGGTAGGCTTTAGAGCCACAGCACACTAGCTTACCATCGACGATCGGTCACTAGTCGCTTTTTAGAACGACGCTTCACGCACGCTCCAAGCCAAACGCGGAGATTGAGTCGCTTTTTAGAAGCGCGACACAGCAGCTGAACTCTACTCTCTGCACACATTCGGATGCCGGTAGCATCGATTTGGCGTCTGTCGAACATGATTTTATTTGTAAACAAAACCACAGATTACAGACTACTGCAATATCATTGCAAATTACAGACATAAGTAATCCAAGTAAAAAATCGGAAAACTATAGACAACACTACAGCGTGCGTACGCGATCCAGCATCTGAGCAGTCGCTAAAACGCGCGTTTCCGATACCGCGTTCGAACGCAGATAGTCGCTAATAATACGCCATGACGAGCTATTTTGATACCGCGATCGAACGCCGAATATCGCTAAAACGCGATGCAGTCGCCAAATCGCCGATTGTCGCTGCTAATAGCTAGTAGCTAGTGTGCTGTGGCCCTTAGCGACATTGTGAATTCTAAATCCATACATTACGACGTCATACATTTACACGTGTAAATGGCATTTAAGACCATAATAGCTATCGCCAATAATAGGTTAACTACTCGTACATATTAAAATCGCTTGTAAATCGTCTAGATTCGGAAGAATGGGATCGATACAAAAGTTACATGGCGAATCGGTTTTGCCTACTAATGGCATCGTGTCTTCAGTTGTCTGCTAAGATGTGCACATCAACTATGCCGCTATCAGTGGCAAAAGTGCGGGCTGTGCTCGTCGCCGAGGGCTATGAGCACACCAAAGAGGAAATTCGACAGACGGAGTATCATGTATATAAAACTTTGGGTAAGTACCCCGGTAACCGCTAAAAGCTGCCGACATCCAAGTAAAACTTTATTAGGCAGGTAGTTGTTTTGAAGTGAGTGAAATAATATCAGCTAATTTCGTAATCTCCATTTAATAAAATCTTATAAAAGAGCCCCATCCAGGTGCGCTTATCAGGAAATTAAATAGATTTTCCTAATCTAACATACCTATTTCAAAATGACTTTCAGAACATCACGAAATAAAAGCCATGTGATAGCAACTCATTTTTCAGTAGTAATGAAAGCAGGTGTATCATGCAGTTCACAATGTAGCGGCGAATCATAAAGTGGCTATTTTTCAGTAATCCAAAGCAAACGGAAGAAAAACCATCCTAATAAAAAAAACCTAGATAACTTGAGCATTTTCTCAGGTCGCTTGTTTAGCATCTAAGACTATCGAACTACCCCTGACAACCTCTGTTCGCGCGCCCGTAAATGAAAACGGCACAAGATTATCTTTGTGATTTTGAGTTATCCTGCAGATTTTCGCTTACCCATTTGGACTTCGCTAGAGATAGCCCAGTTTTTAGCGAGGCAGGTGACAATGACTGCATCAAATGTACTCACGGCCGTGGGTCTGGTCACAGAACTAACAGAGTACAACCGGTACAATCTGGAGCTTCATATGCAGTGCTGGAACGAGGTCTGCAACTCGTCAGAAGCGCCGTCTACTGGTGAGATTTTACTTTGTACGCATTCTTCAGTGGGGGCGCTAGATGGAAAGATATCGTATGAAATCCTTCGTGAGACCCGTTTCATTTTTAGAGTCGGTTCACATCTGACGGAAAATGCGTCGCGTATGATCGGTCGCGTAACGCCAAAACAGACAAATTTATGATATGATATTCAACCTTTTACACCTAACCGAATGATTCGTTAGTGCGTCGAGCGTACAGCGTCATACATTGGTCGGTTTTGACGTTACACGACCGATAAAACGCGACACATTTTTTCGTCACATGTGAACCGACCCTTAACCGAATTCAAACAGGACGAGGACCTCCTCAATTCAGTAGTATGTTGTTTATTTATATTTTTAGTCATAATAGGATGAGTTGAATGGTACTACATTAATTAAAAACAAATATTATTGTCACTACATCGCAAATGAATGGTGAATCCTGTGCATAAATACCTACTAACTTACGCAAGTACGGAATTTAGTGTACACATAACTAATTACTGTGGGTAGTTACTACATGGGCTACAAGCGAGAGCTCGACAACAGTCGCCAATATCGTATTATTCCGACCATCATTTTGTAGTATTTCTCGAGAAAATTAATTGAATAAAAAAACTGTCAATGACAAATAAGTACTTGAGTTCGCATACTTACCTTTTAGGAGTAACAAAATTATTTTTTTTAATCTGCTTTTGTAAACCCATAAATACGGCAAACACTTTCAGTGCTTTTTCTGTCTGGTTAATTTAGTTTTTGGTAATAATTATGATATTCTGTTTTTACAGCAAACAGATAGCTGAATGTTTGGTTAGGCATTGCTGAATGCGCAAGAAACTCCCCATTGGCTAATATAAATTTTAAAACTTTGAATTAAACCAAACCCTTTGTTTAACAGGTCGCAAGCCAAGGCTCATAATGCGTAATATCCATGTGTGCGCTGGCGCTGTTTTAGCTGCGGCGCAATACATGAGCATACCGTCTCATGAGCGTGCCTGCCATCTAGCTACATTCACGCGAACTACGCCTGTATACTTGAATGCAATAGCAAATTCTATATTTAACCACATAATAACAGAAGATCAGTATATTCCCATTCTGAAGAGAAGAAGGCTTAAGTAGTTAATATTTTAAGCTGACCATATTGTAAAGTTAATCAAAAAAGTGTCATTAAGATTACGGCTAAGGTTTTAAGTTTTCACCTGTAATGATAGTCAACTTATGTGTATATACAAATATTGCACTTGCTATAGTTTTATACAAGATGCCATAGGTTTTGTCATATTTGTCACGGGCTACTTAGGAATATTGCCAGCGGCGGTCAATTTCATAAATATATTATTACTGTGATGGTCTATATAACAAATTAATGTGTGATTTTTTATCATTTTCCAAATTCCCTACATACTTTTCTACACTTCTAGTCCGGTATTGTAATGTAATACATGTTTTGTATAATGCGACACACGTGGAGCATATGCGGTTACTTGAGTTGGTTAGGTTTTATTATAAGAAAATTGAAGAAAAATAGTTTAGGTCATTAATTTTATTAAATTTGCCGATGTCGGGTGAATTCACCTGATTGCCCAGGTTGTCCGTAACATCTATCGTTTAATTAAGAGAAGCAAAGCTGTCGTAAATAGAAAACGCTTTTGCAGTTCTACTAATTCTGCCATAAATAGTCGACAACGGTACAGATAAGAAGACCTGGTGCAAAACATCGAGATATAAAACATCGAGTCTTTAAAAATGTATTTGGGATAACTTAGAAAACATCTTTTATTTAATAATATTGAAGTAAATAAATAAATTAAACTTACACATTGCCAACCTTTAAATGTTGGTGATAATTGATTTTAATTAACAGGTGATGTTTTTTATGCTAGAGCCATCCAGATCGACTCGTGATACTTAAAATAAATTTGTAAGGTATTTTTCTGATCCTTTCTGAAGTTTGATTCTAAAGGGTCAGAGTGATATGTAAATAGTATGGCATAATATGTAAATACCTTACTTCTGTGCTTAAGTTTGAAAAGCGCCTTAAGAAATTTAATGTCATATGTATGTACCTACATAGGTTAAGTTCTTCAGACCACACCAAACAGTTTTTAAACAGTTTAGTTTTTAACCAATACGTTAGATACATTACATAGAGAAACTGGATCTACTAAATATAAATAAACACAGCATTTATTTTAATTATCCCCTTTTAATATAGCTATAGTTTCCACTGATTGGCACCGATATTAAACTCAGCGAGTGAGATCGAGTTCCGGCGGTGCACCCATAACTCACGCTTCGATAGTCAAAGCGATGCTTTAATATCAGACTTGCAACATTTAAGGTTTAATATGAAACGCACGATTACAATGAGACATCCATACTCGGTATAACATATCCATGTGTATTTTTAATATTATTTATTATACATCAGATACATTGTGTTTGTAATTATATCTAAAAAATTACAGGCCTAGAGCCTGTATGTGTTTTATTCCAGTGATACACTAAAGGGCAGTCAAAGCTGAACAAAATATGGTTAAGCAGGCCGCAAGGACTCCCTTATACGGCACATCAGGGAAGCTGTGTGGTTCCTAACGAATTCTTTGAATCCATGTTCCTGCCTCTGGTAACATGCCTGATGCGCTGCAGTAGCGGGACAGTCCCATTAGCATTCTGAAGCCATTGTTATATTGGATTCGGGCATCAAGCGATTTTTGGGTATACTTCACCCATAAGATGCATGTGTAGAAGACAGTAAGCTTTGAAGAGAGTAATTCTTACGTCTTTCGTGCAACCGGAAAACCTACGAGTCAGCATGTTGCACCTTTTACTTGGAATATGAGTAATTATAATCGTCTACCCACTTTAGCCCACTATTCATAAGGCAACAATGAATGAATAGGCTTATGAATAAATACCTACCTACACAATACCTTGAGATCGAATCAGACATGAGGAGATACGCAGGAAAACCAGGGTCTTCGACATAGCCCACCGGATTGCCAAACTTAAGTGGCAGTGGGCAGGGCACATAGCTCGCAGGACCGACGTCCGATGGGGCAGAAAAGTCCTCGAGTGGCGACCGCGTTCTGGAAGGCACAGTGCTGGTAGGCCTCCCACACGGTGGACCGACGACTTGGTTAAGGTCGCCGGAAAGCAGTGGATGCGGGCGGCCCAGGACCGGCCTTTGTGGAAATCCTTGGGGGAGACCTATGTCCAGCAGTAGACGTCTTTTGGCTGAAATGATACGCACCTGCCACTATTGTCATCATCATCGATGACAATAGTGGCAGGTGCGTATCTGAATAATAAAAAAATATATTTAATTTTTGGTTATAAGACCTGTGTTTAATTTTGTGAGTCAGCATGTCTTGTTACACTTCCATTACAAAACAACTGCTCGTTGAGGTTAGTAATTTACAACTCGGCATCTTCTACTCTGTGTGGTACCTAAAACCCAATTTATTTATCGTTAATGATATTTTGTAGCAATTTTATTTAACTTTGTATTTAACTAATTTGAACTAACTACATGGAATATTTACTGAAACTGACTAAAATTCGTTGAGCAGAGTTTAATTTTATAAACCAATAGTGTATCATTAAAAAGACCCGTTCTCCGTCTGCGTCGCAATATGACCAGTAACAGTGGAAATGTCGGAAATTATAGGTTTTATCCTTTATTTTGATTATGACACAATGGACACATAACTACAAACTGTCAAAACATGTTAAAAATACACTGCTGCACAAAGGCCTCCTTCCAAGGATCTCCGCAAAGGCCGGTCCTGTGCCGCCCGCATCCATAGTTTTCCGACGACCTTAACCAGATCGTCGGTCCATCGTGTGGGAGGCCTACCAGCACTGCACCTTTCGGAACGCGGTCGAAAAATTATATAATGCTGAGAAGAACTGGCAAGAAATTCTGGGGGCTTGTCATTTTTTTTATTATTTTGCCTGGTCCAATTTACTAACGTAAATGTTTATTTACCTAACAAATTTCATATAAGAAGCTATGGGATCCGGAAGGAGTTAACATTTAACAAACAAGCATTTAACATTCAATCTACCAATAATCCACGACAGGTTAACAAGCTATAAAAATTATAAATTAACGTTGTCAGGCCCGGGGTCCAGTGGGGAGAGCGGGAGGGCCTAAGGGTCGGCCACAATAGATGTTGGGGAGCCCAATAAAAACTTGACAAATGGCATTTCATAATCGCGACGCATTCCAAGCCTCGTCACCGCACCGCGATTGTCCTCGCAGCGGAAAATATGTGTCTGCGTAGCGAAATTACCTTGTGCGGTGACAGCTTACCACTAACATTGGGTCGGCAAACATGGGTGTCTGTACAAATATATAATGTTTGGAAGCGTGTGGTTGTAAGATTAAAATAGTATATGTGGTTCATATTACAAAGTAGCTTGAATTGACTGAGAATTATTACTTTTGTAAGGCGGGTGAAGAAACATGCTGGCAATCACAAGTTATGAAACTTGTAGACTATTAATCACGATAGCTACAGTGCTCAATCTCAACGTCACAGACGCTTTGTGATAAAATTTGTTTCAAACAAACTAAGCTTCATCCGTCATAATACAATTATATAAAAATTAATTTATACAAAGAACTGTATTCGTCATTAAGCTATTCATCTTTAGAAGTTAATTCTTATGTGTATTGGCTTATTTCAAAATGTAACATTATCTTATTATTTCGCATGCAAAAATAATTTAAGGAAATCCGTCCTTAAAATAGGATTGAATGTTGGCATGACCTCCTTTTGACAGTAAGACGCATAAAATTAATGACATTTTGCACAGTGTACGTTTGGGCTGATTTGAGGTCATGCCGTTTTATATTTCCAATGGACAGAATAGAACAAATAAAGCCTGAAACTTCGAAGAGTATTTTTAAATAGATTATGAGATATCAACGGTTTTTTTTAAATAACAAACATTGGAAAACGTGTGGTTGGAAATGATGATGATATTTGTCACCTGTCAAATATGTTGACAATGATATTAGGTAATAGACAGATCTTGCATTTTTAAGATGACTACTCACACTTACTAGACTGCAATCGCATAATATAAGTAAAAAAAAATACATTGACTAATATAGATAGCTACAATTAAATTTAAGTGTGAAATTGAGGCTGAGACCATTAATAAATGATCTAGATATTTTCATACATTGATTTACGATATCCCTATTTATTTAATGAAAAAACTTACGAACCTCCTTCAGAATACTGCGTATCCTTGCCGTTCATATCAGTCGTTGCTTAACCTGCAGGTACGTGTTTACAGGCGAGGCCGGACGTGTTTACAGGGGAGGGGTTTACGGGTGAGGCGTAAGTAGCTAGTGAAAACAGCTATGCAGATTGTAACCAGACTATTGTGCGCCAAAGGACCTTAGTTAAAATAAACATACTTTTTATTTAATATTGCTCACTTGTCTTTGAATTGTATTTACAGTACCATGATGATCATTAAAAATTATGCTAATAATTAATTACGGTAATATAATAGTTACGATTAGACATATTAGTTTACAATAAATTGGTTTATATGATAAATATGGGCATTACACTAATTTCTGAGGGTACAATAAATGAACGATCTATACTTATTGTTTGAAAACCTATCTAAAGGTACTAATATTATAAAGAGGAAAGATTTGTATGTATGTTTGTAACGAATTGGCTCAAAAAGTATTGAACCAATTTTAAAAATTCTTTCACCATTAGATTGCTACATTATCACTGACTGATTAATAAAGGCTATTTTAATTGCAAGAAAAAAGTGCAAAGCCGTGACGGGTCGCTAGTTATAAATAACTATGTGGTTACTACGTGACAACGCCTAAACTTATTTTGCCTGTCCTTTTATAAATAAGTCATAAGGTCGGAGGTGGTTGGTCGTTTATATTGGAGTAAAATCGCCGGTGGTCATAAAGTGAGTCTCGCCACTATTATTACTTACTAAGCGGGCAAAGAATGTGGGTAATAAGCTATTAGGGCCCACCACAGAAGCGACGCTGCGCGGGAAGCGAGACAAATACGAGCTACGAAAATGACACTTCAATTTTTTAAAACTCAATTCTTTTCTTTTGTATTAATAGTTCCACTAAAATATGATTTAGGTTGATAATTGAATCAAGTACACAGTGGTCCGATGACCTGGTGTATGTCGCTAGAATTCGATGGATGCGGGCGGCCTAGGACCAGCCGTTATGGAAATTTTCTTTTGACTGAGATGGTGAAGAAATCATCCACTTATAATAATAACATGAACCACCTCCAAATGGAATAATATCACAACCCATTTTAGATTAGCCATTTTTTATTTTTGATCATATTTTTGGCAATTAAAGTAGATATTTACATATTGCTTAGATTTGTGTTAAAAATGTAAGCTCTGTATTATCCAGGAAAAATATTTCAAAATTTCCACAAATCATTTGTTTATATTTTTTTTTATAATGAATTGTCAAGTATAAGCCTAGCCAACTATACAAATATCCTTATCCAGACTTCCTACTGAAAAAAATAGGCTTATTCCGATAAGCTGGCAAAACGGTTCGGCACAGGGCATTTCAATTTGTCCTTCTGTTGCAGTCAGGTTTGTTGCCAAGCGAGCCCATTTAGTCACTTTGACCGCACGTACGCGCTGGTATAGCTTGATGGCACTATCTATCTATAGCCATAGACGTCCACGACCTTAGCCTTTTGTTTTTTTAGCCTAACCTCCCCATAGACCGCCACAAATTACGATTCCGTGCAGTGCGCGTTTTGTCGACGTTAAGTATCCACCACCCACGGGCACATTATGTCGATCACATAAAACGAAAATATTATAAAATTTAGCGGATCCCTACCGCTTGTACTGTTACAATGTCCACTGCCTAAATTCCGCGAAAATATTGTGCACCGTCAGAGGCCACCCCGCCCGCGGCCTGTTATTAAAAATAATTTCTCATTTTTATTGCCGTCGGTTAAGCAGTGCGGTGTAATAGATGACTACAGTTTTATTATTATCATTACGCTGGAGACGCCTTTATAGTTAACGATGATTTTCTTACCTTACAAGTGCTTGGGGGTGAAAATATACAGTTAAACTTACTTTTGAGTTTCTTTTTATCCAGTGGTTGGGGTTGTTTGTATTTTAATATAAAAATAATATCACACGGCTGGTTTTATGCAATTTGGTCTTAAGTCCTCTCATCTTAAAAGTATTTAAAATAATTTTACTTCAAATTACCATATGGTTAATACAGATACATTATTATATGTATACAAGTAAACATACACGTGAAAGCGACGGAATAAAAATGTATTCTTAGATTCGAAAAATCTTAGATCGAGTTTTATAAGTATCTATTTTTACAAACAGTTTTAGGCTTAATTAATTTACTATGCAGTCTAGTAGTAGTTTTACATCTGTTTTACAATTACATAACGAAATTCAGATCTAGGTCCCAAGCAAACCAAGTCGCCGTTAGCAGATAGTTAGGTGTAAATATAGACACAGTGAAGCATGTGACGTCACAAACGGCTTACACAGACACTTGGTGCTACCAGATAAATCTACTTCTTATTAATTAATATAATTATTAATTATCTTAGTCTATTAATAAGTCTTCCTGAGAACTCTATCATTTATAGTAAATATATAAGCGGTGATAAAAATTATATCAACAGCCAGCAATTTTACCCGGTATAGACGAAGAAAAAACCATGTTACATCAGTTTGCTTTACTGCTCCAGATTTTCAGTGGCAGGGGTAGTCGCTCCGCCCTCCATACGATGCTAGAATTTTCCATCACGCTCTTTTTTTCTCAACATTATCCTGGAATTGTATCGGTTTTCATTTGAATATAAAGCAAGATTTATATTTGCACTTTATCTCAAGGCATTAAATTTCTTAGTGGCTTGTCATTATACAAATTGTGGTATGAAAATTATATCGTGAACAGTCCTGGACGTAGCTAACCCTGGGGGAAGTTTACTTACCGCTCAGTAATTGGTGCTATTATAACATTTAGGTTATTTCATATTTATCGCGGTCAAATGGATAAGAATATTTTAGTGAACATTAAAATTTAAATTTTAATGTAGTTCAAATCTGGCACCAAGAAAAGAAGTATTGAAAAGAATTCCACAACCCATTTCAATATACGTATGCATTTGAAATTCGAATATTTAAATGGGTTGTGAGATTTTGGTATTGGAGAACTTTCTAGAAGTTTGGAAAAGTGTTTTTCTCGTTCGGCAGCTGGGTGTGGGGCGTGTCTAACGGGCGCCCGCCCAGCGGACTCCGACTCAAGTCGTGCCGCGCCGCAGTTTCTTTGCCGCCGCCGCGTCAGTTCGTCGCGTTTAACGTCATACGCGTGTAGCTGCAGTTTCCCCATTTGTTCGCACTTCGGAATTGTGTTGCACGGCGCGAGATTTTTGGGTATGTTCGGTTCATTTTTAATTTGGTCACATTCAAACTCATAAGCGTAGGAGGAAATAAATTAAAAAAGAGTGGTATGAAAAGATAACATATTTTTTTAAGATTCAATAATTGTTAAAATGTTAAGTGTAGTGCAGATACTCATATAAAAAGAATTAAAATTAAGGGAACTAATACTTAACATGACACTTAATAGCTGTTGTAGTTTAAGAATGAAACTACATCATTATTTGATATGCACTACTTGTTTTATTAACTTCGGGAAGGTTAATTTGTTTTAAAATAAACACCTGACATTAACCCGATATTAATTCCAAAATTGCTTTTGAATAAAGTGAAAGAAAAACTTTATGTATATTCTTGATCTTATTCTTGTGAAAGTTCTATTTTAAGTATATAATTTTCTAGACTGAACTGAAAATAGATACAATACTTGCATGGACATTACATTTTACCCCAAAATGGAAGGGAGGGATGATACTTAATTAATACAAATAACGAGTGAAAATAATTCCTTCATGTGCAGCTATTTGTAAATTCTTGTATCGGTCTTCGCGATTAGAGTCGCGGTCAACAGCTAGTTTGAAACAAAAGCTTTAACAGCAACCAAATCTTTATGCCGAAAACTTTGTTCAATGTTAGAATAATGCTATATTTAATTTTGAGGATTTTACAAGATGTACTCCCTCATTTTAACCTGGGGAAAAAATGCCCTAATATTAACAAATAGGGAATGTTTCGTCCGTTCCAAAGAACAAAGTCCCATCTGCCATATTGAAGATTAGCTGTTACCCGCTACTTAACATTGGGATAGTTCATTTTTGCAAATAGTTGGGGCGCTTAAATTTTTACGCGATATAACTATATATTTATAAATATCTGCATATGACGGAATAAACACTGATCACGCCCGACGATAATGCCGATGGAAACGGATCTCGGAGTGCAGGGGCGGCGAGCCGTGGGAGCTAGGGCAACTAAGCGCCACACTGAATCGGGCCCGATCACATCTGGCGCCAGAAAGAGGCACGGGTCATACCCCGCGCGTACTTCTTTGTGGGGTCGGTGAGCGTCCAGACCTCCGCATCAAAGCGTTGGCTCATCTGGGTCGCGGAGTATGTCCCCCCTTTTGGGAGCGAAACCCATTGTCCTGTTTCGGGCATGTGAGTTACGCCGTTAGTTTTAGTGGGTAGGTTGGCGCGCAAGTTAGCATTTTTCCGCGCTCCGGAGTCCCACATAACCCCGCTAGCGCTCAGCGGCCGGGTATCCTTGAGGATTTCGAACGTAAACAGGGTTATATTAAAAAGAAATACATTAGAAACAGCAAGCCAAATACAAAGTACACTTCGCCGACATAAATGTTCGCGCGTAATTTTCGAAAGGCTGAAGATATTTTTTTGCTGTGTTCTTTTTCTGTCAGGGCGAAATTTGTATAAAAATCTGATTTTTATAATATGTATCTCAAAAGGGGAAGAAGTACCTAAGTTATTGAAGTTGCAAGCTGCTTATATATATATATTAGTGTTCCACTAATAAATGTATATCGGTGTGTATGTATACAATAGTTATTCTAATAAAAACGACTAAATTTGAATTATTTTTTTCAGTTATGCGTAGTATCATGAGCAGTATTAGCATAATGGAATATGCTGAAAAAAATAGCAATACCAATTAAACGGTAATAAACTGATTCCATTACAATTGGCACAGCGAATTGTTATATACAGGATGAATTTATCAAATGTTGAATTATCAATCAAATAAAATTAGCCAAGTTAATATTTTACGTTTATTTGATTACTAATGCAAAATGTTAGAAATTTTGAATTTTTTAAATAAAAATTGTCCATTACAACATCACTAGTGAGAGTGCGATCCTTAACAGAGACATTTTTGTATTATGTAAAAATACAGGCCGAGCTTCAGTTTTAAAATGTTCACGTCCCATTCCTGCCTAGGTATAAGTACCTTTAATAATCTATTATAGCAGTCTTCGTTTTTATGAAAATCAGCTTTGTTTTTTTTATTTATCTTAGTTTTAAATTTGTATATCCACGCACATTTGAAAAAATCATCCTGTATAGGTACCTGTTAAAATTATCCATGGTCTACAAAATTAATAACCCCTTGCATAAAAATCATTATTAACGTGTCTGAAATAAATGTTTTATTATATTATTATTCAAAAAACATTTTAACGACAATGATAAAAAAATAAAAAAGGGTATAAAATTCTCGTGTTACCGATTTTGATGAAATTTAATATTTCACATTTGGTAGGTATGGGAATCGGACCACAACTATTTTTTATTCCCCTAATTGTTAAGGGTAAGGTTCTCAGAAGAAGAAAAAAGGGTAAGGTTAAATGAATGTTTTTTAAAATCTTGCTGTTGAATTGAGAACCTTCTCTGTTTTTAAGTCAGTTATAAATAAAAATAAAAAATATTATTGTAATATAAAAATACAGGCCGTTCGGATTATGGCTCGCTTTGTAATAACACGATAATTCACGGTATAGTTTACATCTTATAAAATAAGCAAAGTTAAATAGGACAACAAACACTGAATCCGGCTAACTTACTTGAGCACAAAAATCTGTGAATGCAATAAAATACAAGGGATAATTCCGTTTAAACTGATACTTCGCAACATTGAATCGAAACTTCTCATCAGCGTACGTAATGTATATAGTTATATTACAATATTCATGATACCTTATATGTGATCAAACTCTAGAAAAAAGCTTAAGTGGACATTTTCCTTAAATAGTAGAGCCAATTTCCATTTCTTCAGACACGCGTTTGTAAAAAACGAATATAATTGCATACCTTACCACCATCGCGCGGCCATGGGCAATGATTCTTATCAGGCCCTTATTGAAAAAGGGGCGAGCGCCTATCACGCATAAATCAGGGCAGCGAGCGTTTCTTTCGGCATTCGCTCGTTTTATTGGACGAATTGATATATTGTATTGATGGAATTAGTGGTCAAATCGAATCTTTATTGTTGTTGCTTTATTCATTGCGTAGGATGCACAAATTATATAAAAGTCCTACTGCTGAGAGAGGCCTCCTCCAATTACATGGCGGGAAAATACTGGTGAGGCAGTTAGATGGAAAGTAAATAGTCTAATTTGCTACGCTGGCCAGACTGGTTGGTACAGGACTTCGTACCAAGTTTTCTTTCTCTTGCGACTAGGTTATCGGCCTTGTCATGTCCTTTTATCCGCTTTTACGACACTCTCGGGATAAAGTGGGATGGTGACACTATGTATTCTAAATCTAATAGTTATTTACAATTACATCTATAGTCCAGTTGTCCATTGAAATACAATCTTTTAATTAAGGACAAAAATAATATTGATTAACGTTTGAATTCTCAGTTTCCTATATATAAAGGAACGCATAATATTAAAATCATAACTCATAGTTACATTTAAACTAGATAGCGGGAAAAGTTATTTATTCCTTGACCGAATTTTGAATAGGGACTCTCGACTGTCTTCGTCTATAGCTCCACTTTTTATAAAGGATAGGCATATACTTCTGATAGACTTCTGAACAGTTGGCACGCGTTACTCTCGGCTATCTATTGTATTGCCAGTTTACGTAAACAACCGGGAAAGAATAGGTGAACAGTAGGCGATAAACATTGTAAAGTAAACGTTATGAAATGATACACGCGGCGCGACCGCCTCCGGCTTTAATGCCCGTGTGTTTACAGTACCACTTCTGGGTGTTCTACAATTGTTTGGGGAAAATATGTTTCAGTAAACACGATCATTAGAACATACGTTTCATAAGTCTTGTGATTTTGGTCGGTAGGTATAAGATTTATGAAAAGGAAAACACTTAAAAAGTATTGTTCTTTTATTTAATCATCACATTATAATTAAAAATAAACAAAGGAATCTTCGCAAAATTGAACACTTTTTATTCAGACAACCTTTTCAACTTAATCGACGTGATTCTAAGTCCGAAATATCATAACCCAGTATTTAAAAAAAAAATACAATTTTGCAATCACTACAACATATAAACGCGTGCAACTACGAGTACGTACGTATTGTCGAGAAATGGCTTTGTGTCAGTGTTGCATTAAGCTTACTTAGAGAACGTGTTTGCATTCTGCCACGTCCAGACAAAGCTCTGTTTGATCCTATATTGATTACAGCAACAACATTTAACAGGTTAATACCGCAGTGCTAATTGGGACCAACTGTCCGCTGTTAACGCCCCGATCTGATTGGAGAGGCGATGTCAACAGTCATTGTTGTAATTGTCGTTTAGATACGTTGGTTTAATCTTTGATAGTTGGAATATTTAAAATACTTTAGATGATGATAGTCGCTAGCATGTGGTAGCGGACGACGTGTGTGGTGACGGATTTAGAATACATAGCGTCACCAACCCTTTTTTTAAACGATACGACCTGACACTGTCTTCGGTCCTGTATGGTCTGAGTAGTGGTAGTAGTAGCATGTGGTATTATAATAGGTTAGGGAATAGTATATTTCATTACAAGTGCGGAAAGGCTGTCATTACAACGAGTTCCGACAAATGTCTACCCGAGCCGAGGCGCAGCCGAAGGCGAGGGTTGACAGTCGGAACAAGTTGCAATGACGGTTTCGCACGTGTACTGAACGACTATTTTTAATACAGTTGCGAAAAAATGAAGCAATTTAATAAAATAATAAAAACACAATAAACTCAACTAACCAATCATTTATGACTTATAAACAAAAATGGCGCCTACCGTAGAATAAGCAGAGATTTTTTTTCTTCACCCATTCTAGTACGCAAAAGCAACTATGCCCATACAGCCAAGTCTTCAGTAGAAATTTTTTATTGATATGAAATGAAAATGAAATTTAATGAAATGAAACCTAACCTAACTCATTCAATCAAATCATTAAATCTGATATTGAAACAAATGATTAAGTTGTTTCTTTTTTATAAATATACGTAATTTAAGAATCATAAAAACTTCTATGATTTTTTTTAGTAAAAACTTCATGGTTGGTTTTTACTTTTAATAGACATTATTTTGACAGTTGGGAAAGAAAACGCACTAGTGCGGGAATGGTAAAAAAAAAGCAGGCGTGTGTAATAGCCCACTTCCCGAACGCTATACGTGCCTGCAATATGCCTCTTTTTGAGCAACTGTATTAAAAAATCTTATTCGCATTTTTTAAGAAATTTCAAAACTTTTTTAATATAATTTATTTACATTTAACTAAAGTATGTAGGTACCATTTTGTTCGATAACTTTTTGCCATCTTGTAGGTAGGGACATGATCCCATTGCTATAGCAATTTTGGGACTTTTGAATACCGCGACAAGTGGTTTTGGCAGTCCTAAAGAATTCTGAAGAGACCGAAACAGGTGGAAATCTGAAAGTTTAAGGTCAGGACTATACGGCGGATGCATTAACACCTCCCAGCCAAACACTCTCTAAATTTTTGCTGTGTGACTAAAGATGTGTGAGGTCTAGCGTTATCATGATGAAAAACCACACCCCTTCTATTGATTAATTCCGACCGCTTTCTCTCAACTTCTTGCTTTAATCTCATCAGTTGTTCGCAGTAGAGTTCAGAATTGATGGTCCTACCTGGTGGTAACAGCTCATAATGAATAATGCCCTTCCAATCCCACCACACACACAGCATCACCCTGTTGCGAGTTTCACAGACTGTGGCGAACCCGGGTTTCGCCACAGTCTGTGAAGCCTGACCGGCCTTTAACCACGACCTTTTTCGCACGTTCTTGTCGTACGTGATCCACTTTTCATCACCAGTTGTCAGCTTCTTCAAAAATGGTTCGGTTTCATTACGTCGTAATAAAGAATCACAAATGAGTACACAGTTCATTAAGTTTCTTTCAGTAAGCTCGTGAGGTACCCAAATATCGAGCTTTTTTGTATAAGTACCCAGTATTTTTCAAATGCGCCAAAACTGTTTTGTGGTAAATTCCCAGTTCTTCAGCTACGTCGTAACTACTGATATGCCGATCTTGCTACACTTTTTCAAAAATGGCATCCATTTTATCCGTAATAGACGACCAGAGCTACGTGCATCATTGACATCAAAATTTCCGGATTGAAAACGCTTGAACCAAATTTGTGCTACTCTCACAGACACTGCACTTGGTCCTTAAACATCGCAAGTTTTTTTCGCGGCTTGCATTGCATTTTTTCCTTTTTTGTAGTAAAATTTTAAAATGTATCGAATTTCTTCATTATATTCGCTTATCTTGACAGTACGAAAAACAAATGAAAATCACACATTTTCCTAATTTGAATTTGGAATTATGTTCTTTAAAATTTAAACTTTCAATAATACCAAAACTAGCCAGATACAAATAGTATAGCCAAAAAGATTTTATTACAAGTTCATACATACTATATTGCGAAAAGACTTTTTCCCCAACCTAATATACAAAAGAGTTGTGCGACCAGCTGATGTGTGAGCTTTTGTTACGTTCGACATAATAAATACACTCATTTTTCATAAAGACACTATTTTTGGTATTAAATGCTGTTAAGGTACGATAAAAACTTTGTTTTGTCTAACATCATCATAGATTCTGTACTTATGTGCAAGTAGTTCAATTCTACTAGCTAAAAACTTAATTTAAAAAAAAATGTTGACTTGTTTCTAGCTGAACTAGACCCCCACCAGCGCGTGAGCAACGTGCGGACACTGTGGTAAAAGAGCGGTTTCAAAATAAACAAATTGTCTATTCTTGAGCGGTTTCATACGTTAAGTGGCTGTAATCTCAACTGTTTGTTTTCGTAGTGTCGTTGCTACTATCACTTTCCTTGGAAATGACTGTTGTTTGAGTTTTTTTGAGGTTTAATACGAGATTTATTTATACGACTCATGTTATATCGATCTCTTAAGCAGCCACGGTGTAGACGGAGAGTTAGATGCTTTCAGTAATAATTCAGTCGGGGTTGCATTCTTTAAAACCTTCTCTAAAACCAAAATGTTCAGTACATACAATAAGTAAATCAGAACTGATCTTTCCTAAGCAATAAATTTACGAGTTTTAATAACAATATTGTTAAGTAAGCATGCCTGAATTGTCCATTTAGTGAGCAATTTTTACCACTAATACATGTAATTTATACACAAAGAAAATATACACTTCATATCAGAAAAATCGAAACACCTTGCTAGTTTATGCTTTGTATGGATTAATATCAGAAAAATATGTATATTTAGGAATATATTATGTCAAATGTCGTTTAATATTGCATAATATGAGGTATTCAAATCCTAATGTTAATGTCCTAAATTCAAATAACGTTCCGTATTTTGTGTAACAAGTCATTTTTAACCTGTATGGAGTATAAACGAAATTGATGATACAACACACGTAAATGAAAAAGAAAGCTAAAAAACGTTTATTTAATCACTTGTATTCCCACCCTGAGCTCTTATTACTGCTTTCATACGTTTCTTCATCAATCGGATGAGAGTCATGTTCAAATGTTGTGGTATTCCATTGCATTCCACTTGAATTGCATTTTGCAGCTGCCTAAGTGTTTGTGGGGCAGGATCTCTTGCACGAATTCGTCCCTTTAATTCCTCCCATAGATTTTCTATCGGATTCAGGTCACCCTGACCTGAATTCTAAGTTCTTGCTGGCCATTCCATAATGGAGAAACCGACTTCGGTAACATAATCTCGTACGACGCGGTGTGAGCATTGTCGTGAATTAATATATTATGAAACCGTTGCCAATAAAATGTGCATAGGGATCACGGCTCAAGACACTGTTCGATGTACCGATGACTGTTTAGTGCAGGCAGACGTGACCCAGACACAAAGACAAGCTATATCTTACCGTCGGCGCTGATTCCTCCCCAAACCGTCCACGAACCGCCACCATAGCTGACCTTTTCTTCAATGCAGCATTGTGCAAAGCGTTCTCCATCTCTTCTGTAGACCTTGTTCCTTCCGTCGTTAGCATACAGCATAATTTTATACTCATCAGAAAAGAGGACTTTGTTCCACTGGAGGTGTGAACAATTTAGGCGCTCATGTGCAAAGTTAAGGCGCGCTCTTTGATAGTCTGCAGTTAATTTCCAATTTGCTGGCTTGTGCGGTACCAGTCCACGTTCCTTCAACCTTCTTAATTCTAGAGTCACTTACAGCCACCCTACGTACAGCATGAAGATGCTGCTGCAGTGGAAAAGCATTAAGACGTCGATTTCGTAAAGAAGTTGTTACAATAAATCGATCATCTCGCTCAGAAGTGACCCGATTTCTGGGAGATCCTGAACGGCGCGTGAACAAACCAGACTGCCGATAGCGTTTGTAGCCTCTTTAAACAGACGACAGGCTTAGATGCAATCTACACAAAACGCTAACTAAGTCTAGAATCCAGCAATGCCACCACACCACTTGGGCGGCGAAGTATCCATTTGTTTAAAAAAAAACTTTTTAGACGTCCCAAAGTCAAATTACACACACAGTAAGAACAGAAAGTTTTGAGATAAGTGCTATTTTTTTGTTTTTGAAGGTGAAATGTACTCCCAACTCAAAACACACATTTGTCTCAAAACAGTGAATCATTTCATTTATCTGATAAACAAATGGAATTCTAATTTTGAATTTTCGCTTATCACTGTAATGGCCAAACTGACAGCTCCACAATCATGTGTTTTTTTTAATGGAATTAAAACTCTTTTTTGTTAAAATATGACTGTAACCATAAAAAGAAAAGTGATTCGATTTTTCTGATGAGAAGAGTATATTTGCAATAAAATAGACCGACAAAAGTGACAATCAGAATATTTATATTTTTAAATATTTTAATTTCGCGCGGCAGAACGCCTGCGCACTGCGGAGGTTTGTGCACGCAGCCTACAATTAATTAATTAATTGCTCGCGATTTGCACTACAATATAAGATACTCGTGTTTTTATTTTCTAAGAATCTCCGGTATCATGGAGGGCTTTCTGCACCACATGGCGCCGCAGTTCTTGCATCCAGCTCTCCAAAGCTTTGGATGCGGAGCGTTTCGGCCTATCGGAGGCGCCTTTCATCCATTGTATCCCGGCAAAGCCTTCGCCAGGCATCTGGGAGAGCAATATGCTTTGGGACAAAGCGTGGGACAAGCTTTGAGGGTGAGTAGTAACCCGAAACATCTAAACTCACAACGAAGTAATGCTTTATGTCAATATATTCGAGTGGAACTACTTTGCCAGGGGTTTTCTACCCGAAAGCCCTATCGTACAGCATAATTTTCTATTCCGCCAGGGAGTCCGCGACGACAGCAGTACTCCTCCTCTATACAGACACGGATACACGGCTCGCGACGATACCAGCTCGCCAGGGTCCGCTGCCTCTGCCTCCCCGAGGCCATGCAAAGAAGACGACACCCCGGGTGCTTCGACATGCACTGATTCTCACGAGTTCTTCTCGCGTAAGTAACTAAACAGTAATATGCGCTATATTTTCTATGTGGACAATTTTGATGACCCAGCTTCACACTTTCAATAAACTCGATCCACACTACATTAGTTAAAAAGAAAAAAGAATTACCATATTCAAAGTATCTTGGAGTTGATCGCTCAAATAGCCCCTCTTCGATTATTTGTGTGATAGCTGACGGCGAGCGTAAGTCATCTTGTGGTGTATGCGGAGCTCGCCTGGGTCCTGGCGTGGCACAGGCGCATTTCTTGCAAGAGCTGCAGCACCTGTACAGCTTGAGTGCCCTGCCACGGGATGCGACAGCTCCGCCTACACACTCCTTGCACCATCAAGACGAAGACGCGCGTTGGGAGGTAAGTCTTATTCAACTCCCGGTATATATTAAAATTAATGGGACAACGGAAACATTATGTAAAGAATCCATTTTAATAGGATCGGGTGCGCCATGGAAACGAACTTTAACGTAACTAAGTTTAAAATGTATCAAAAACTTGTTACGTAAGTTTTTATGATAACCTATTACATCGATCAATCTATGAATCATTTATGTAAATGAAAAAATCATATATGTTTAAATTTCTTACGGCGACAATAAATTCGCCAGGTCAGCTATTAAATTACAAAAACATTAAAATGCTAGTTTACTCAAAAGACAAAGAGCGTAAATTTCTTAGTTGGCTGTAATTACTACGACTATGTACCTATTTAGACATACCAACGAATTCGTGCGAACCGCCAGCGTCGGCTAAAGCTGCGCACCCGAAAGCGACATCATACTGTGGAGAGTATGCTCGGCTATGACGTAGACGAAGAGAGGCGAGAGGAGAGGCCGCGTGAACCACGTTATGATGCAGAGGACGAGCCAGTTGATGTAGAAGGGGACTCGCTTGGGTGGCCCGAGTCTGCGATCAACGTTGACGGTAGGTCTTTCATGACTAGGTCTTAGAATACTGTGTATCATAATAAACGAAGCTCAATTACAGACTTACTAACTAAACCAAGTAACGGAACATACCTACTCGTATATATATCTTTGGACATGTTATAATGATCAAGATATTTTTAATTGACAGTGCACAACAACCCCATCCTTATTGTCTTTAGTTACAAAGCAATTATAGATAACAAATGACGTTAACTTTTTTTTCTGTGTCAGTACGTCAATCTACCCTTGTTATAGATAAAATGTATTTACTCTTATAGATAGAACTATTACCCATACTAGTGGTGTTGATTCCACAGTCTACTGTTATTTGCACCTGATATTTGGACTTGATATTTCTGTAAAGAATACCGATGTTTGCTACGAAATAGATTGTAGCGTACCTAATTGGCTCACCACAGACCGGCTGACGACGCTTGGAAATGAACAGCTAATGGTCATTTACTACCACTTTCGTTTACCACTTTCGTGTCAATAGTAGGCATCGGATTTTGTTATTATGAAATGAAATCCTAACCCTATTATCATCGCTATTTGTTCAAAATGTAATGTTACAACAAACTTGCGTTTACTGCAATTTTAGATGTGATGTACTTAATGTTGATGTAATTTTCATACTAGACGATGAGTCCGTGTTTTCAATCAGTAAAGAAATTCTAGTTTTGGATTGGCTTGATATTGGTTGTTTTCTAGAAAAAGAACATCGCAGTGAAAGCGACAAACTTCATCTGAGTTACGCTGAAGATCTCGAGATATCCAGCACGAATGATGCCATGCAGTCGCCTGAGCGCGTGAGGTATTTCTTATACGTCCATTGCTCTACAACTTAATACTACCTACTTAAATTACACTTTAAACTTATAAACAAGAAAATTATATGCCATTAGTGTTTATATGTGAACATCTTTCTGATCTAAGTTTACGCAAATCAAAATGAGCGTTAAGACTCACTCGTATCACTTTTCAACGCAAAATTTAGTGGCACATTTTATACGTTGCCTTAATTTTTGGTTAACAGGAAGCAAAGTAAGGACAGGGCGACCATCAAGGAGGTGAAACTCGCTTAAAGATGAATTTTATATAGATTCACTGTTTATAAACTTCATGCAAACAAAATTACCAGGCGGTCACAATCCCTTCTGGATTTCTCTACCAGTCATCCCAGCCTGTAAATGGCTCAATATGAAAAATGCTCTAACTTGCACCACATTAGCTAGATGGGCTAGCAAGGAGCTTTATATCAAGTTTCCTTTATTGCATTTTGATATTTTGGCTATTCTTCACTATAGTCGGTTCACGTTAGCGAGCTAATATTATTATTAGGTGTAATGCTTATCAGGTAAATGTTTAACAATACGACAGGAATGAGACACCGAAGTCCATCACAGTAGATTGTACACTGAAGGCTGAAACTACAGAGAGGCCTGCTGAGGTATCCACTTCCGAGTCCTGGGCAAGCGCTGCAGCCCCACCGGCGGACTCGTGGCCCGCAATAGCTGCCGAAGCCTACATACAGGCTCGCCACAAGCTCGATGGCGAAAATCTACCTTCTTCTACTGATTCTCGTAACTAAATTACCAAGTCCCTAACTAATATATTACCATCAATGTTGTTGCATAATCTCAATGCTTATTCATGTAGTGTACAATACATGTTGTTAGAAAATGTGTGGCCCGCTGCTGCGTAGTTTGTTTTCATTTTTCTATTAACTGTTTATACACTTAGCCATATTCGTTTTGACAAAGCTTTAGGTAAAACCTAGGTGACTTGATGTTTCGTTTTAAGGCCGTAGCCTGACACGGCGGTTTCTTGGAATAAGCAGTTAGCGACTCATTAGGTTCTAACTCACTTGAGGCGGTGAAGTCTGTAGCCTCCTCCTCAATAGTATAAGTTAGAGTATTATGCCATGCCAGCCTGATAGGAGCTGTAGCCAAGTGGCTTTCGCAATAGACTTTTTGGTAGAAGAGAAAAACGATAGAGATGATATTTTGTGCTACTTTTTGTTTTTCTTCTTCCTTGCTAAATTAACGGTGACTTTCAACATTAATTACATTCTGAATCTATCACCACATAAGCACAATAGATTAACATATAGAATTTTAACCGGTTTCATATGCTGCCTAAAAGCTGTAATGCCAGTTTGTTTCTATTAAAACTGTTTCAGAGTCCACAAGAACTGAATCGTGAAATTGTGTCCCGTTAGCTTAGGACGATCAAATGAGTTTATGAAATATAACTCTACGTGCCGTGTTTGGGTCTAGGCACAGAATCAACACATAAATCACTTTTTTATGCTAAGGGTGCTTATACATGCTGCAAGCGCGAGTAATAGCTACTGCCACAAGTTACCCGCTTGTATTTGTCGATGGTGTTAATAGCTGAAGCAAGTCAAGATGCGGGCTACTTGCGCGAGCAGAATGTACATGATATTTTGCTCGAGTTCGATTTAGCTGCATGTTCATGCTACCCGCGCAAGGTTGAATCGTGTCAAAATGTCTGGAAACAGGATTTTTTTGTAAATATAATTTGTTATAAAGGTTTAAAGGTAAAATTATACTGAAATAATTTATAAATATACCCAGTGTTTCCCTAAACCGGTAATGGTTTGGACACAAGGCGGTTCCAAAATGTATTGTTTTATTAATTCAATTCTCCATTTTGCGTGAAAGTGTCCATCCATACCCACACATCCATAGAAATAACGGGTTTATAATATTAGCAGGATTATAGGTAGGACAAGCAAGAAATCGACAGATATACGGAAAATAGGTAGGCTTGAGACCACGTATGTAACATGCTAGAGTAACCCGCTTGAAGGACCAACGCGCGGCTCGTCCTGCTTTGGGGTCGGTTCAGATCTGACGGAAAATGCGTCGAGCGTATCATCGGTTGCGTCTATTCGGTCAAATAAGACCTTTCACATTACGCGTCTAGTCAATTGCTTTCAGCATCTACAGAGCAGTTGTGTGGTGTGATATTGAATTTTAAAATGAAGCCCTATTTTATTAATTTTATAATGAAGGATTTATATTTTATAATGAAGGAGGCTTGGGAAGAAGAGCGAAAAAGGAAACGTCGACATTAGGTGCATCCTATAAATACTAAAAGAATATCAGGCGGCCAATTTAATTGTATAGATGCAACTTTAAGAGAGTATCCATTTTTTTTCAGTTTTACGGTCCGCAGAATCTTTTGATGAACTCCTTACGATTATGAAATATTACATAACTAAAAATTATAAAAATTGGCCGCTCTTACGTCGACCGACAATGCGTTGACAGAAACGGAACAGACGCTGTACTCTCGACGCACTAACGCATCATCGGTAAGGTGTGAAAGGTTGAATGTTTTATCATATATTTGTCTGTTTTGGCGTTACGCAACCGATAATACGCGACGCATTTTCCGTCAGATGTGAATCGATCCTAATGGTCCGTCACTGGACCCGCACGTGTCTTTTCAAGGTACATGTAACCTGCGCGGGCAACTTGCACCGTGTACGAGCACCCTAACTGCACAAGTAGAAATGTAAGTAATCTACCTACTTAGACACTAGATTCATTGTTTTATCAATAATTAGAAGTACATACTTATTTATGTTATTGTCTATACGTGGGTGTTTAGTGCCTAATGAATACGAATAAATGAGTTGTAACCTACTCTAATATATAACTTTCTTGTTAGAATATTAGGTATTTATGACTTAGTAATAATGTAAATATTTTTGTGTTTTATTATTAGTAAAGGTCATGTTACGTTTGTCTTCACATTTTTAAAGCAAATCAAGGTATTCTCAGTTTATTATATTTACCTAATATAGATACCAAAGATATATAATGGCTGCAAAATATATTGTTTGTTAGTATACCTATAGTTATATGTGTAATTTTATGTAAATACCTAGATGTGAACTATTAAAACATTAACTAAAAATAAGTAAAACGTGAAAATGTCATATTAAGTACATTGTTCTTTTGATGACGCCAAGAACTTCATAATTTTTGAAATTGCCATGTTAACCACAATCATATGAAACTTGTAGGTTACCAGCTCTATAATAATCTTTCCTACCTATTTATTGCAAGTGCAACTTTACAATACTCATACTTTTTTAATGATTAAATAGTACGAAATCAATGTGAATAAAGTTAAATGTGCGTATGAATCATTTCCTATGACCACGTCCAGATATATGCTATGCTAATACCACGGAGGAATTCACACATCAATGAAAAGGTCTACATTGTGTAAGTATTCAAACGTCTTTAATCCATATATCACAATTTATTCATAAATATGATAATTTAATTATTTTTTAAAGTACTTTTACTTTTACATTTATGATTTGCATCAGACACAAAAATACCGCCTAACCATTACATAGTTTTACTCGTCACCTTAATGCGAGTTGGACTATTATTTACAGAAACTGGATTTTTACAGGCAGCACAGATCTTAAGCACAATTTTAGCTATGTATAAACCAAATTGATTTTGTTGAAAAATTATGCAATTGTCATGCCAAATTTAAGCATAAATTGCAATTCCGACAGCAACTGATAGAGAAATGAAGATGACACTGTTTTGACGATGAGTATGCTTTTAGGAGATTCGTTTAACAGCAGACAAATATCGGCATGCTTAATACATAATAACACTTAATACTTTCATGTATACCAGTGAAGACATTGCCATACAAAGCAACATTTTAAGTAGTAGGTACTTACATGTTTATTTTTGCCAATTCGACAATTTCAAAAAAAAAATTTCTATGGACTCTGTTATCCTTAAGAAAATGGTAAAGTCCTTTTCCACCGATTAAACCGACGGACATGGTGGTAGATCGTAGACCATTTTTTTATATAGAGTCATTATGAATATTGTGTTGACTTTTTGTAAGTTTACATCGTGGCACAAGCAAAATAAATGATTTGAATTTGGACCGAGATACAAACGATACCAATTTACGAATAACCCTAAATGTGCATGGTATACTACACACATACGAGTTTATAGACGTGGCGGCAATAAGAAAATCGTGTTACCAGATACGAAAAAATAAATATATCTGCTCCGAACAAGGAAGAATTGACACATCAATAAAAAAATATACATAATGCAACCAAAATTCCATGGCAATCCGATGTTCGTCCCTGTGCACGGTTAGTGTTTTTTTTAAACAAGGTACCTTCCAACCCGATTAAATGTGGAATGATGATAAATCCAGTAACTATTCCTGTTGCGGCCCTGCCTTGGACTTGGACCGAGTTATTGTTATATTTACTGCATTTAAAATTTCTTATTCAACCATAGCAAATTGTTAGGAATTAAAAAAACGATGTAACATTATTTAATTTAAAATCCTTAAACGGACAAACGTCATGTGTGTGTCACCTGTATCAACAAAAATGAAATTGGTTTGATAGATGAAAACTCCCGCAATCTATTGTTGGGAATCCCCTACGTTCAGTTTGTAGCTAGAGTGCCGATACGCGTCCTCGGCAGTCGATGCAGAGGCACGGAGCGGTTGCCCCGCCTCACCGGAAGCGCGGTATTCTTGTACTACCTGCAATATTGAGTGCTTTTAAAAAAAGAAGGCGAATAAATTAAGGGGCGTACATTTTTGATTAAGCATATATGTGGCCCCGCTGAAAACAATAAAAACAAAGACAGGAAACATTACCAGTTAAGATTAACCGATAATATAATTATCAAAATCGCGCCAAGGTTAAAAACCCCAGCGTCGTACTCCTAGAACTCATTGTATTTGTAGTTAGTCTATCAAATTTATCGCTAGCAAACTTCACAGAATCGGACATTTCGTAAATCAGTCCATGTATCCTCTATTTTCTCATGTAATTCGTTGCATTGTATTTAAGAGGTAGCAAGCTCTATAATATAGAGCTGGTACCGATAAAATATAGTGCATGTCCCTTTCTGTCAATTTTATAATCTACCTTCGTTTGAGACCTATCCTCTCTGCAATAAATTGATGAATAGTATAAATTCCAGGGTAATACCAAGTACACCCTACAGCCGTAACGAAAGTGTCGACAATACTACTATATTATGGATATGTGTGCGGAATATCAGCAACAAGCAAGAACATTTTTCATAAAATTTAGGTCGTGTGTAACTTATGAAAGTGTTGCAAATAGAGAAAACCTCTGGAAACATGAACGCATTACGGCGCTAGTGGGATAGTATTCACGATAGCTGGAGGGCTTATTTCCGATGGAACACACATTCTGTGGTTAAAAGCTCGAGCATAAAAACGTCCATTTCGCCCTCATAGTTCATAATACCAATCTAATGTATACACCAAACTGTTCCTTCCTGTAGGCTCTGTGCCCTCGCTTCGGATGGCTATGGGGTTTATGTCACACCCTGAATTAAAGTAAATCTAATGGTGACACTTACAAACCCGACTTATATCATACGATACACTACTACTCAGTCCATAAATGACACACTGCGCCACACTGGCCATACAGGTTGGCAACTATTCTCTTAGCTTAATAAATCCTTGTTATTTTACTATAGCTTTTGAGGGCTCACCCTCCGAATGTGCTGTTCCCTGGCCTCCAGTTGCCTCTTCAGGTCATCCCTCCGTCGTTCTAGCTCCGGCTCGCAGGAGCCTTCACGAATGCGTTTGTCGATGTGTTCGTACTCGCGGTACAGGTTGGCATATTCGGCAAGGCTTTGCTTCGCCTCCTGGCCACCGCCATGCCCTTTGGACGTCGCCCCATCGAAGTCATCGCGGTTAGACGTAAGGCTGCCATTAAAATACAGAATGGTTATTGCGGCTGTGATTCCTAGCTGAAGGCTTACTCTGCAAAAACGAGATACCTTAATTACAGGAAATTTTCAAAATTATTTTATGAAACTCGTATAATTACAGTATTTTTTTGTAATAAATGCATGGAATTGATACAGATACACAATAGAGTATCAAAGCAGCTAAAACTACTTCACACCATGGACTTTTGTGCTAAATACCGATAAATATATAATACTAAATATTATAGCTGGTAGATAAGTTCGTTGTGTACAACAAATGGGACATTCAGACAAACATTCATTTTTATCTTTACATAGTATAAAACAAAGTCGCTGTCCTCTGGCCGTCCCTATGTATGCTTAAATCTTTAAAACTACGCAACGGATTTTGATACGGTTTTTTTAATAGATAGAGTGATTCAAGAGGAAGGTTTATATGTATAACCCACCCCCGATTTGCACGGGCGAAGCCGGGGCGGGCCACTAGTATTAAATAATTTTAATAAGAGAATATTTAAAGAAGCAGATGCGATATCTTTATCAATTTAAGTTTTTCTCCATGTGGTGACGGATTTAGAAAACATAGTGTCACCAGCCCATTCCATCCTGTGGGTGTCGTAAGAGGCGACAAAATGAAAAGCCGCTTAACTTGATACGAAACCTTGTTCCAACTCGTTTGGCCAGCGTGGCACAGTAGGCTAATTCAGCAGTGGGTCATATATGGCCTGAGTATTAGTAGTATCAACTTTAAGTAGATGTAAGTTTTCATTTGTTGATTCACTTTAAACAAATGAGTTTTTACCATCCTGTATAATCTTGGCTAGATTACGCAACCGTGGAAGTCGACTTAGGTCGAGAAGATATTCACTTGTACATAGAGGTGTAGAAGTAGTGCGGGCGGCTGATGGCTCGCAGGAACCGCGGCACCATCCCGTCTCCTTCACGGTACAGGTTCAGCAAGCGATTGTACGACATGTACTTGTATGAGGGCAAGTGGAGCTGCTTCTGGCCCAGCCTGATCACGTTTATCTCGCGGTTGTCCAGTGACGGTTGCTATCACGGATAAAAAAGATGTTGCCAACACTTAGGATGTTTGTCCACCGCCGCCGTCACTGGACTGTCACCGAGAACGAGATGACGGCGCCGAGTTAGCGATACATACATTTACTATGGCCATGTGTCCACTGCACGCCCGTCACCCGAGAGCCGTCATCCCGGCCGCCGATGTTTCGAGTAGTTCGGCGTGACCGCTAGAACTCGGCACGGTTTTATGACGGGCCGATGTGCCGGCAATACAAAACATGTTTGTTCTTGTCCACACACTACCGTAGCAACGCGCCGTTCGCCCGGTTTTTATTTTAACTGAACCGCCGTCACGTCATCTTAAACTCGGCCCGAAATAATCTCGTTCTCGGTGTCGGCGGCGGTGGACAAACAGCCTTAACCCCTGGGATGTGCCAACCCTTGGAATTAGGAAGAGGACTCAGCCAGCAGTGGGTCATTTGTGGACTCAGGTGACATGAATACACCCACAGTTCATAAAAAAAAAACTTAAAAACCTACTTTTCAGCCCATAAATGACTCACTGTTGAGCCGGGCCTCCTCCAACTACATGGAGAGTAATCAGCCTACTACGCCACGCTGGCCAGACGGGTTGGCACAGGGTTACGTTAAAAGTTTTCCTTCTCTTGCGGCCAGGTTTCCGGCCTTATCGTTTCCTTTTGTCGGCTCTTACAACAGCCTCAGAACGAAATTATTAAAAAATATTTGGTAAGGTTATCTTTATTGTGTTATCCCGTTAAGAGTAGGTAGTAGGTAAGAATTTTCAAATGAGCAATCCATATCAATTTGGGCTAAAAAAAAATTGGATTATCATTTGAAAATTGGTATGGACAAATAAGTCGTTCGTATATTTTTGTCTAACGAAAAACAGATTGCAAAATAGTTACAAATATTAATAAAATGTTCGTGAAAATCTATTAACCAAGAAATCCTGGTAGTCGACTACAAATTAAAATCTGATAAGTACCAAATTTATAATCATCATCATCATCAGCTCACATTAGTCCACTGCTGGACATAGGCCTCCCCTAAAGAGCGCCGTAGCGCCCTGTCGTCTGCTTGACGCATCCAGCTGCTGCCCGCTACCTTTCGCAGATCGTCTGTCCATCTAGCAGAGGGCCGTCCCACGCTACGCTTGCCTACTCGCGGTCTCCACTCAAGAACTCGTCTACCCCAGCGGTTCTTCTACAGATATGACCAGCCCACTGCCACTTCAGTCTGTGCTAATTCTCTGAGCTATGTCGGTGACTTCGGTTCTCTGTTGCATAATCTCTAAATTTATAATGAAAGAAAAATTCTTACTATCACTGCACTTTTCATACCGTAATGCGGTACATGACCCAAGCCCATATGATGGGCAATCGTCAGCGGTATACCAGAAAGGGGCTGCTGAATTTTAACGCCATTCAGGACCTAAAAACATTATATCGCCATATTACATTAAAACACTAGACAAATACATTAGCAAAGAACTCAAGTCATCATTGTAAAAAAACCACCCGCTCGCTGTCGGACTGAGGAATGAGCTGCGCCTTACAGAATACCTTAGCCAAATAATACCACGAGTCCCCAGTGCGCTATCTGGGGAAGTATGATGATCCACTCCGACTTCTTTTTTATCAGTTACCTCAAAGCCTTTGCCCCTAGGCTTGCGTGATGGAAAGCAACGCCAGGCTCTAGGATTGAGCAGGCAATTCAAGGAAATGCCTTGTCGGGCACCGGCTCTCACGTACACACGACGAACCACGGAAAACCTGCTTGGCGCTGTGGGACTTAGATGTGAGGGTGGTAGTTAGGCGGACGGACCATCAGATCCTTCCACTACGCGTGCTGGGTTTTGTTGACTTTTACAACACGCGTTTTTTGTAATAATGGTGGGAATGTGTAATATATACGAAAATATTCTATAACCAATCTTGCAAAACACATTGTACCATGTAAACTCCAATTTCAAAATAATAATATAATATATCCTTGGACATTTCCCACGACGCCCGCGCCATCTCGTCCCAAGCTAAGCAACTTAATGCTTGTGTTATGGTAACGAGATGGATGCTAAACTACTTATATACATTTTTTTTGTAAATACATACATAATATAGATAGGAAACACCCAGACCCGGAACAAATAGGGTAAAACCGGGATAGATGCCCCACTTTTAGAAAAAGCCACCCATTTTTTAATCTATGTGTTTTATACGAATAATTTCTACGAATGTAGCTAGCCCAATCCTTTATGCTGAATTATTATTATTAATATTTAACCTATCAAATACAGATTTTGCAGAAATTGGCTTTTCGTAGAATGTCTTTTTTGAGGATAGATGCCTACCTGTATGGATAGTTGCCCCAACATGAAAATACTGAGAAGGATAGATGCCTGCAGTACAGGATAGATATTCTTTTTACCGTTTAAACTAAAAGCCTAGCCCAAACGTTAGGTATTATTAATCCTAAAACGAAACATGGGTCTTAGAAATGGAAAGTATATTTTTTTTATTAATAGTGTATTGTTATTACCCATACTTATTTTTTACAGCGTTTGTTTAATTAAAATATAAATTATTAAGTTTCAACAAGCATTATCATGTTCTTTGTTGAATTACATTTTTTAAGCATTTTATTTATTTAACAAAAATAGAAATTCTTAATTGTGTCTAAAAATAATTTTACTTAAATTGTGTAATAATTTCTGAAAAGTGTACAGATTCAGTCCAGATTCAGATCCAGTTGGATAACGATTTCGTATTTTTCTTTCAAAACATTCAATGCAAATCCTATTTTACTTGTAAATTTAGGGTTATCCTTCCGTTGTGTGGCATAGTTCTACTATAATCTTAAATATCAGTTTCTGGAGGGATAAATGCCCCTAAGGGCACCTATACCTTGAAAAATCAGGGTAACTATCCTTTGTGATAGGGATAGATGCCTAAGTATTTTTTAAATATTATAATAAACTAAATAGCAATTATTTACACCTAGATGCAGACTTAATGAACCAGTATATCGACATATAAAAAATTATAACGGAATTTATTAATAAATATAAAGTTATACAACACTGAATACTAACGTTTCAAACTTTGACGTGTTTGTGAATGTCGCCGCGGAGATGATTACATACACGACCAAAACGCATCCTCCAACACGACTGTCCATGGGTAACTAAGGTATGGGGTGACTGTGGCTCCTACTTATACAATTAACTCTGAGTCACGAGTTCGCGAAGTTAGGTTTTTAGAATATGGGGCATCTATCCCACTGAGGCATCTATCTCGGTTTTACCCTACTTGTAGGTCGTACAAATATTTCTTCCGTGCGGGAATCGAACCCGCAACTGCGCCAACCGTGTCGTCATGGTAAGAAGTGGTCGTTCGATCAACTACTACTACTGCACACCCCATAAATTACTTACTGCTGAGACAGTCTCCTCAAGGTACATGGAAGGAATTAGCCACGCTGTTGATTTTCTATCAAGTTTTACTTCCCTTGCGGCTTGGTATTCGGCCTTATCATTTCCTTTCGTCGGCTCTTACGACACAGCAGGTAACACAATGTATTCTAAATCCGTAACCACACGGAACATTGTCCAAAGTCAAATATTAATTCCACCACAGTTTACCCTCCCACGGTATCATTATTTGTACGGTACCTGTTGGATGTTGACGCCAATATTATGTGAGGGTGCAGTGCTCTTGCTGACCACGAAGGGAATGTTCGTGCTATTCGCCGTCCCATAGTAGTATCGCATGCCAGCCTGTTTCATCTGCGAAGCCACCGTCGGCAACTCGTACCGCCGACTGCGGTACTTCACTCGACGCGGATGGCGCGGCACTTCCTGGTGGCCCAATAGTTTATTCATTCAAATGTATTTAGTACAAGGTTCAGCACTAAAGTTCATCAAGTGTGTACAGCAGAAAGCAATCTGTGTGTGTCGGCTTCCATCAGGCGTGCATCCTTGCTTGCTTTCGCATATACCTTTTTTTTTCGTTCGTTTTGCATTTCGCGTACTATTTTTACGATTTGTGCGGTGATGTTCCTATAATTATTACAAAAGCCACATACAATAGGCAGTACTTTTGGATACGGCATGTATTGTGAGGAGGTACCCCTTTCTGGATTAGTCTGGATCCCTGACCACTGGTACTTTCGCTCTTTGGCTCCGCCATTGGTGTGCTGGGTTAGTTTATATTAAAAGAAATGTAAAATATGACAAATGAAGATTTATAGAAAATAATTACAATAACCAATAGCTCTACTGTATTCGATTGAAATTATTACACAGAAGACACAGCAATTGCCATTTACTAAAATTGGCACCGATAATTACATCATTTTAAACAAACTACTACGCGTACCTACTACCGAATCGATAGATAGTAGTAGATGGTATTTTTTTAATATTGTTTTGTTTGACTTGTCAAATGCACATGACAAAATACAACATGCTTAGTGACAATTAGCTTTGTTTTATTAATAAACAAAGCTAATAATTGGATATGAATTATCATATCCTAGAAGGAATAGTATATTTTAATATCACTACATATTATAAAACAAAGTCACTGTCGTCTGTCCGTCCATATGTATGCATAAATCTCTAAACAAACAAAACAGTGCAACGGATTTTGAAGCGGGTTTTTAATAGATAGAGGTTTACATGTATAAAACATGCATAATTGCACCCGGTAGCTAGTTACTAATAAAATAGCAAAACTACTATTCACAGACACATGCTAAAACACAACTGCTAAAACCTCAATGCGAGTACGAAGCTTATAAATTATGCTCAGCAAAAAACTAAGGATACAGCGGCCATACTTGCCTTTCTAATGTTATGTGAATCTAGATCTTCCAACGGGCCCGTCATATTTTCGTCATCGTATCGGTGGATTTCTCGCACTAAAACACAAGACAATCGTGAGTTACAGTCCTCGCCAATCTTTATGGTCGCTCTGAATGTAGCCGTGGGTACGAACTTGCGCATCGTACATTTCATAACCAATACGAATGTAGCTCACTCAAACTTATACGCGGGTGGCGAGGGTGCAGGTGTGCCCTGCCTCCCCGCCCGCGTTCGTCCCGCTGATACCTGATTGTGTGTTGTGCGCAGCGTAATGCGGCTACATTCAGAGCGTTTATAAAGAATAAAGATTGGCGAGGACTGTATCACATGTACAAACTTGCCTAGTTTGGACGTAACAATAGATTAAGGTTAGATTGAGCATGCAAAATTGTAAGGACTAAACTGCATTTAGTCTGAGATAAAAAGGGGTTGACCTTTCCTTTCCTTGCTCTTCTTTCCAATGGACGCAGAGGCAGGCTGGGAACGTCGTATCTCCGGCGACGCGGCGGCCGATCGATTTTTGGTGAACAGTTCCACAACCGGTCTCTCATCCACCTCATTGACTATTGCGACTGTTAAAGAATCAATTGATGTCAGCTCAAGAACAGTTAACTATATGTGTATAAAAAAGGCCAAATTCCGTATTCCGTGTGATGACGGATTTAGAATACATAGTGTCACCACCTTATTTCATCCTGAGGGTGTCGTAAGAGCCGACAAAATGAAATGAAAAGGCCGAAAACCTGGCCGCAAGAGAAGGAAAACTTAATACGAAACCCATATCCCAACCCGTGTGGCCAACGTGCCACAGTAGACTAATTACCCTCCATGACTCAGCAGTGGGTCAGTTATGGGCTGAGAAGTAAGTGGTAGTAGCTAGTAACTCTGTCGGTAGTGACTTCGACTGCCTCGTTGGTCTAGTGGTTAGATGTGCCGCCTTAGATCAACGGGTCCCCGGTTCGATTCCGGGGTCGGGCAAGTGTCTTTGTCTAAACCAGACGCACTGGCTCGGAGTCTGGGTGTCATTTCTATCTATAATATGTATGTATTTACAAAAAAAAAAGTTTATCATCCATCTCGTTACCATAACACAAGCATTAAGTTGCTTAGCTTGGGACGAGATGGCGTTGTGTGCAATGTCCAAGGTTTTTTTTATTTTAATTCCATGAGATTTCACTGTATCAATTTGGCATTAGGGCCTAGAGCCATATGCCTGTGGTTACCTTTGTCCTGACGTAAACCATTGTCCTGACGTTAAATGATATGTGTAGTGTGTTACGAAATGGGGCTTGTGAACATCATGAACGTGATTAAAAATAGCGTGTACCGTTGTTCCCTTGGCTTCTGGTAGGGATGCGCCGCTGTACAGGCGAAGATAAGCGTATATCCTGCACTTCGTGCCACGCCTCAGCCTCATCGGCGCTGTCGTCTACCCACTTTGGTGATTTCGCTACAATCATTTAAACCTTGGAAGGAATTTTGCAGCTATATGTGCAACGACATTTAATTTCTCATCTAGTTATTTTTAGTTGATGCTAAGTCTAAATATAATTCTATCTATCCATTAATCTATCAGCCATAGAGGCTCACTGCCGAACGTAGGCTTTATTACTAGATCGCCACAAATTAAAATCGTAAATCTCGAAATATTAGGTACTAGAAGAATTTCTACTTTTTTGTCTAATGTTCTACTTTTTTTTTATTATATTGTTACAACACCACAGACTTATAGTCCGTGTTCTTTTTAGCAATGAATGGTAATTATTTGCTCTTCTTTTTTTTCCTTTCGTCTGTCGTACCCAGCGCCTTGGCACCTGGGACATTGGTGTTTCATTTTACCTACTCTCAGTACGTGCTTCCTTAGCCGTTCTACTTCCAAAGATTAACCTTTGCTACGTATGTACAATACAACACGAGGAAATTGTAGAGCGGTAATTCCGATGCATGCGTATGGAAAATATTTTGTACTTTCACATTTGGGATATCTGTATTTGATTGAACACGTATGGGGCCCAGGTAACTTCCTTGTATTACGCTAAGCCCGTATAGTCGGTGTGTTAAGTGACAGGACCGTGGGATTATCACCACAGTGCAGGCGCACAGAAATTAACCAGACCAGATTTGTGCCCACTAGATATTACTTTGTCAAATTTCACGCGGTGCCTAGGGTTGCAGTCTTGCGGCGCAATGTTTACGTGTGTGGGTGCAACCACGGAACATCCATTCTCTGCTATGTGCACCTCGCGCACTAGATAGTAACGAGAATTTACTTAACGCAATTTACGTTCGGAAATCATACCTTGTTGTCTAACTGGCACGTCCCTGGGAACATGGCGGCGTCGTATGGGAGTCCGCGCCTGGTATCGACTGTCCAAATTCGCAGTTGGCTTTTTTGCGCTACATAATATGATAAAAGTGTAGTGATATGAAAAATTCATCATTCATCATATTAGCCCATAAATGACCCAGTGCTGCGTCGAGCCTTCTCAAATTACATGGAGGGTAATTTGCCTACTGTGGCACGCTGGCCAGACGGGTTAGTTAGCATAGACTTCTTGTGCAATTACTAATGGAAACAATCAAATACTCGTATTTACATTGAAATTTAATTTGGATTTATCTGTACCGTGCGCGCGTTGATACGCCAATAACTATGTAAAATAAAATTAAAGGAAATACATTACACAAATATTCCTTTATTTTTGTTCAGACCCTTCGCGTGTTTATGCACAAAACTTTGCTGAAGACCATCACATGATCAAATGCATAGTTTACGATTCTTTAAAGGACATGTATAGACAAACAGTATTGTATTTAACTATGAAGATATGAATGCTTTGTATAGCAGTCGTGAGCACGGGAGACCAGATGACAGTTGTCTTCAAAAGTACTATGCTATATAAAATGTGCCGCCTCTAAATCTACCTTTAAATCTTAATTGCAATTAAATTAAACTTTTACTTACAATTCAGCTGGACTTTTGTACATGTCCACGTATTCGGGATTTCTGCCTGCCACGGACTGTGGCCTATCTAGAGACATTTGTACTCCTTGGCTGGTCATACCTACAATCACATTTATCATTATAGACACGAACGTCGACTACACGCTCATTATAAAGTTATCTATCTATCTATCAGCCACAGAAGTCCACTGCTGAACATAGGCCTCCCCCATAGATTTCCACAATGTGCGATCTCGTGCAGACCGCATCCACAGACTCCCAGCGACCTTTAGAAGGTCGTCCGTCCACCTAGTTGGGGGTCTTCCCACGCTCCTCTTTCCCATACGTGCACGACAATCCAAGACTTTTATGCCCCAGCGGCCATCTGTTCTTCGGGCCACGTGGCCTGCCCATTGCCACTTCAACTGTGCAATCCTTCTAGCTACGTCGGTCACTCTAGTTCTTCTATACTTTAAGGAAACTTTAAACTAACTGCTATCTACTAGGTACTACTACTAAGCCCATAAATGACCCACTGCTGAGTCGGGCCTCCTCCCATCACAGGATGGGTAATTAGCCTACAGTGCCACGCTGACCAGACGGGTTGGCACAGGGTTTCGTTTCAGGTTTCCTTCTCTTGCGGCTAGGTATTCAGCCTGGTCATTTCCTTTTATTGGCTCTTGCGACACCCTTAAGATGGAATGGGGTAGTGACACTATGTATTCTAAATCCGTCACCACACGGATATCCTGCTAGTATTTTTTTTTAATCGGATCGACCCCGCTCAGTTCTCTGCCGGCAGTTTACACACATTTAATTCGCGAACACAAATGACACCCAGACTCAGACCAAGTGCCTCTGGTTTTTCAGTATCTGAGTATAAAGGTGCCTACGGCAAAGCTCAACTGCCTTGTTGGTCTAGGGGTTGGATGCGCTGCCTTTGGATCACGGGATCCCGGGTTTGATTACCGGGCCGGGCAAGTGTCTTTGTGTAAACCAAAGGAACTTGCTCTGGTTATACATAGTGTAGAAGTAACGTTTTTAAAAAAAGTCGCTGACATACTGCAATTTGCCGGACTTTTGGCATCTTATTCGGTTCACCATATTTTTAATACAATTGAATTAACATACTTGTTCCAACTTTATTAGTTTAATATAGTATTAAACTTACTATCGCCCTCGGCGTGCGAACGCCTCGTACGTGTCTTCGTGTAGGACTTATTATCCAGAGCCGGATGAGCTTGCTGAATACATAAACAATAAGTGTAATTAAATTTAGGTTGATTTAATAAAATCGATAGACACTTAAGGTGAATGTTCCAGGGTAGCCCGCGTTTTTCTTACGTTTTTTGCCATTTGCAGGTTAGTGCTAGGTCGTATGTTGATGAAAATGTTATTCGCGGTACCCTAGAACATTCACCTTAATCTACTTTCGTTCTAATTGCTTTACCAAGTCACACTATCGGTTGTTAGTATGGTTACACGTTACAGAGTAAGATTTATGCCACGCTCGTGGTTAATAGAAAACTTGACGTTAAGTGTTATTGGAAAGACTGCCTCTTGTTCATTGTAAATTATTTAATTAGACGTGTTGTGCTTATACCTGTGTATGTGTGGGTGTGCCTGAAGTAAACCGTAAGAAATTTCCGCAATTGATACTATCAAAGTAAATGTTTAACTTTCAGGCAACCGAAACTTGGAACGTGGATATGGCATCTTCTTTCTAAAAAATCGTGGTTAAGAAATAATTACGTTTTCATGCTGAGATTCTTGGCTGCGCATTTGGCCAATCATTTGATGTTGCTCCACAGTAGCGGGATCCAAATAGCCCCTCGTGGGATTTGGGGCAATCTGCAGCCTGTGGAGGCGGGCCGCTTGTTGCGACACCTCTGTAACGAATAGACCTGACACATACTTTTAAACCATGATAAATAACAAATTAACTACACTCTTGCAAATCAAGAATATTAACTGTATCTGTGCCGAGTGGATATTTCACTTTCCTTACTTTCCAGAATTAGAAGAAGCAGAATAAAATCTTTACCGATGAATGATTTATGGAACTGTTAGAGATAGTTTATAACATGTTACCAACTACTTAATTTGTAACCGATTTTATCGGTACCTATTACGCAAAAGTGACCTTCGTGAAGCTTTTTGAACTATTAGACGCCCTGGATTAGACGGGCTATTCCAGGGCGGGTTGGAGATTAATAATATTCATAATATTAAATTTGAATTGAATAGTCTATGACATTGTTTGTGGAATACTTGGGTGAAATAGAATCAATGGGTAGGTACTCACTTTTCTTAGGTTGCGTGCGAACAGTTATGAATGGAACATTTTCGATGACAGGTGCCGGGTGATCTGTTACTTTGGTCATGCTGTACAAAGGTATTAGTTGATTAAGTACTTACCTACAATGTTCCGTACGGTGACGGATTTAGAATACAGTATGTCACAAACACATTCCGTCTTAAAGATGTTGTAAGAGCCGACAATGGGAAATGACAAGGCCGAAAACCGAGCCACAAGAGAAGGAAACCTTGATACGAAACCCTGTGCCAACCCATTGGGCGAGCGTGGCACAGTAGGCTAATTACCCTCCATGTAATTGGAGGGGCCTGACTCAGCAGTGGCATTTGGCAAATTTCCTCCAAGATAAGTTTAAAAGGTGATAAATAACTATTTTCTTTTCCCATACAAACTGTTCGTTAGTGGTACGAGGTAAACCGGGTTAGTTAGTTAAATATATAATTTGTTTAATAAACTTTACGTTACCCGTGATTTCGTCCGCGTGGTACATGACAAAAAAAGTTACTTTGGGCTCAAAGTAGCCTAAGTTAAATCAGATATCTGCCAGTGAAAGTCCCGTCAAAATCGGTCCAGCCATTTCAGAGATTAGGAATTACATAGATACCCTTGTAAATCCAATGATATTGATATTGTTTAAGCAACTAACCTTCTTTTCTTAAGTTTCTTTTTTCTTTTTAATAATTTAATCATATCAATTTTCTCCTGAAGGTCGTCGCATCGTGCTACCGCCACGGCAAACTGGTCCTCCACTTCTGGTATGGCCGCTACGATACAATGCACGATTATTGATGTGTCTTGTATGCACGATATAATGTGTTGTGCTCCTATAGTAAAGGTGTTCCGTGTGGCGACGGATTAAGAAGACCTACATAGTGTCACCACCCCATTTCACCCTGCGGGTGTCGTAAGAGCCGACAAAAGGAAATTCACAAAGCCGATAGAGCCTAGCCGTAAGAGAAGGAAAACTTGATTTGAACCCCTGTGCCAAGCCGTGTGGCCAGCGTGGCACAGTAGGTTAATTAAACTCCATGTTACTGGAGGAGGCCCGACTCAGCAGTGGGTCATAAATGGGTTGAGTAGTAGTTCGGGTTCGATTCCGGGGTCGGGCAAGTGTCTTTTTCTAAACCAGAGGCACTGGCTCGGAGTCTGGGTGTCATTTCTATCTATAATATGTATGTATTTACAAAAAAAAATGTATATAAGTAGTTTATCATCCATCTCCTTACCATAACACAAGCATTAAGTTGCTTAGCTTGGGACGAGATGGCGTTGTATGAAATGTCCAAGGATATTTATATTTATAGATATTGTATAGGTACCTACTTACTATAGAATAGCGGGACGATTTGTCAAGCAGTGGAAGCATACTACTTATTTGTGTCCTCATTACTAAGTTCCCACTGCTTTAAATAATACGGCCGAGATCCAAATGTCGCCAGAATGACAAAAAACTAGCAACTAAATCTTCCCTTGTATCAGATTTTACACTCACCACCGTTCAAGTCGAGTTTGCGTTCTGAACGAGTACCCTCTAACGCAGTTCCAGCGAGACTGCTTGAACTTCTATGACGCTTATCTGAAAATCACCTTACAGATTATACAAACCTATAGTGCAGTGTTATGTTAAATATATTCTTTTTTTTTAATGCCTTTATATACTGCATACATTCATATAAAAAATCTGTGAAGATGTTTCTCTCGACGCCTGACTTAAAAAGAATAAGGACTGAAGGCTGTTCCTAAAATTCATTAACCCGATTACATTAATAAGATAATAAAACGCATTAGAATAGAAAAATATTAAGAGAATAATATTATTTAAATTCAGGTAAATTTAAATAGTTTATGCTTTCGTATTCGTCACAGGTTTAGTACACGAGTAGGTACCTACATACTTACAGTTATTTAGGTTACTTCCAAATAAAAAAATAAAGTGCACATAGCTACTCCTTAGTCAAATAAACGCAAGACCCTATTCAAAAACTCTCCTCCCACGTATCCTGTCTAGGCAAATATCGCAGATGGAAACGGAGGAGAGGCCATTCTACGAACGAACACAGTGCACGCACCTTTAGAAATCTTGAGTACTTCGCTCATGTTTACTTGAAATTTTCATAGCACACCACCGGATGGCTCCGTGCCAATTTTTACCAACTGAATGACAGATTATTAATAACAATAAAAACGAAATATATTAGTAAAATCACTTAAAAAATCATTATGTCGAAGTATATGTCAAGTATAACAGACGAGAACAAGCACGAATCGTATCGTACATACTTCAAACTCAAGGTGGTTGGGATATCGTGTATCAGGCCGAAAATGTATATATACACACCAAAGAGATTCAATATTACTACCAAAAGAAATGGAGGATGGCTCTGTGGTGATGGTTGGGAATAGGAATGTAAGAGAAGAAAACCTTGATACCGCAAAGCCCTACAAGCGCGTCTGACGGCGCAACAGTGGTGGGACCGAAATATGGAGTCCCTTACTACTTAACCGATCATCATGAAACTTTGTACACGCATATTCTTGGAGGTATTAGAATAACAGGATAATTATATTATTAAAAAAATGATTTTTCAGAAAGATCAAATAATTGTTTGGCAATAAAATATAGACAGATAGATAGATATCTTTAATGTACCTGTACAAAAAAGAAATAAAGTTATCATAATTGATCTCTGATACTTATTTATATGGCCTTAATGCGAGGGAAGCCGCAGATAAAAGCTAGGACTTGATATATTCGGTATAAGGATAAAAAAAAATGTTTTTTAATTCGACTACTACTACTCACTACTACTACACTACTAGCTCTTCGGCCTTGTCATTCATTTCATACGACACCCTCAGGCTGAAATAGCGCGGTGACAATAATATATGCATTCTAAATCCGATCACCACACGGAAATTAAGAAAATATTTGACTCTAATATCAGTGATTATGACTGAAACTAGACAGCCCAGGTCACCTGAAACTATTAAGATTTTTTTATAGTGTGAATAAAATGCCTGATGGTAAGAACGTTTGAAACAGCGGAGGTGTCTCCATCATTCCCCTGATAGGGATCTCCCAACCTTACTCACGTGCAGGTACACAACACCATCCATAGGTGATTATAGTTTGGTTTCCTTTTCCAGTCGCGCGTAGATCCACTGAGCGGGACATAGACTCTATTACAGACCACTGGCTGTAAGCTTTATCAGAATAGCCAATTAAAGCATGCTCGAAATATGATTATTTCAAGAATAAAATCTTAGGACACTATCAGTTACCAAACTAGACTTACAAATCACAAAACTTTGATGTGTGTCGCAAACCATTTAAAGCAATAAAACATTAATCGTGATTATTTTTACTTGGAGTACAAGCTAACACCGAAAATTCAGTTCTAGCGTTGTCTATTAAATAACGGGGGTTGAAATGCTTCGAGAAACATGGTACGGTGCTATCATGCACCATCACTGTCTGCCGCTTTTTAAGAGTTCCGAATATAGTGTTTGTACACTCGGCAAAATCCTATCAGCCCGTTCAACGACCCTCGGGCTTAGGGCCTCCGCGCATTATGCGGCCAGGCCGCTGCGGCCAAGTCGCTGCGGCCAACTAATTCTTCTACGATGTATATAGCTGCGCGCATTACGCGGCCAAGTTTTGGTCGCGCGGCCAACGGAAAAGCTCGCGTCACAAACGCGGCCTATTGGCCGCCGCGACCAATCCGCCCGCGCATTATGCGGCCTGGCCGCCTAAATGCGCGGGGGCCCTTACTGTGCCACATTGGCCCGACGAGTTTAACCAGGGTATCGTATAAATTTCTCCTGTTGCGCCTAGATTTTCGGCCCCGTCGTTTCATTTCAAGTCTACCGTAAGATGGATTGAGGTGGTGAAATTATTTTACTAGAATTATATTCTAAATCCGTCACCACACACATTTGTAGTGACTGAAAATAAAACATCCAAATTCAATCTCATAATTATTATATATTTAATCCATATACACCTATAACTACTTACTGACACAAAGAAATTAATTATAACTGCACGGATAAATTTCGTAATCATACAAAATATTCTTTGTAACACTAACAAAGAAAATAAAATATCAATTGGAAATGCGTACAAAAGTATTATAAGTGTGTATAGCATAAACGTATATACATAAAATGTATTGTGTACATGTATTAATTACATCAGTGGTAAAATGTATACGTAGCCCTCGAGGTCAGTACAATGTATAAACATTATTATTTTCAGTTATTGCATTTTGGCGTGCACCATTGCTCGTGCGAGTAACAATATAATTTGGGGTACTGGTGTTAACCTCATAGACATTATAATGACGTCTTTTTAAACACAAGAAGTGAGAATGACCTAGTATATCACAATTTTTGTATTTACGGCCGTCCAAACGTACGATAAACTAATAAAGACACGAGCGATGGCGCAAGTAGACCAAATTAGTTGCGTAAGATATATGGCGTTTTAGAGTATTTTATAAAATATTAGTTTATAGCTTCGTTATAATTACAATACATATTTATTTATATAGAGATGTAAATTATATGATTTTAGTATGTACCTTAATTATCTTTCAAAACTTGACTCTTAATTTTCATAAATGCAAAAATTAGACGAACTTCACATCACTGATGAGTAAAAAGCTCAGATTGCATGGCTTTAAATATGAATACAATTCTATACTCTGTATAAACATCACATATTATTTGATACACTTCGTAGATCGGAATCATCGGGTTTATTTGGTTGTATTCGGTTTTCTAAGAATAAGGCGCGTGTACGAAACGTAACTGAACATTTAAGTTTAAGTGGACTAGTGCTTACGCCAAATAACTTGAGCACAAGTGCCGTAGCTGGTTAAAGCTCGCGCATGTCATCAACCAATTATTTTTACGAGGTCTTTCTCTGCCAATCAACACCAGTGCGACACAAAAATTGACTTATGCGCATTGCTCATGTAATTTGGCGTGGCTGTGGCATTGCATCAAAAACCTTGCATAACTAGGTCGCTTGTTGCAATGCAGGATCCTGATTTCATACAGCTTTTTCCGTTGTTTTCTAAGTAATACATAGTTAATGTAGTGCTTAGAAAAATAGGTACCATGGACACATTATGACAATGACATGTTAGGTGAAAAACATCTTTAGTCAGTTCTATGCGTTTACCGCTCATTTACAGGAAACGATTTTTCGTAAAAGTTCCAAAACGTCCATTGGTATCCCAAACATCGACCCTAACAAATTTCTACCAAAATTATAAGTATTAATTAATAAAGAACACATCGAAATAATATTACACGCAGAAATGGACGGCTGTCGAACGAGACAGGCGTTATTAAAAATACATCATTGTTAATTCAGAACGTTATTATCAAGTAGTTATGTAATACTTATAAAAATACATAAGTCCGCACTGTGCTTAGCAATTGTTGTGCATGAAGTCGCTTCATCATTAAGCGCACACAGCGTAGGCGTTTGGCTTAGGCCGACCGCCCACTGAATGAAGCAGAGCTAATGCTCGACCGTCTGTCACGGCCGAACAGCACAGCGCTCCGAGGGCCGGTCGGTCTCATATCGTCACGAAGACCGCGCTAAACAAGTTCACGGTCAACTGACAATTTCATAGTATTAATCACATAACAAAAAAGTCTCAAGTCTTTTATTATATACGATTGCCCGGAAAATCGCCCGCCATGCCTCAACAGTTCAATTATAATACAATATAAATCCGAAATATTAAAAAGATTAAAAGTCTCCTATTTCGAGGTAATTAGACCAAGTTTCGTATTTGTTCAACTTTCCAACTGGAAAAGAACGCTTGGACCCTGCGTCACACTATTACAGTACTCATATGCATAGATCCCCTTAATGTTGCTCCAGGAAGCCTTAGTACAAATAACGTTAACACTACAGGAATGTTGTATTTGGTTTTTTTTATCGTGCGGTTATGCCATTGATGGGGACAAATTATAAATTTACTGCTAAAACTGTCGCTATGATGAGTCCAATCGGATTAGTAAGATTTTGTTAGTGAATTTGAAGTCTCGAATGTGACTGTGGACTAACGCAATATTAAACAGTGGCTTTGCAGTATTAAATATATACAGCTAAAGAGACTGTCAATAACAACATAATCACAAAAAAAAAAATTTAAGACAGTAGTCGGTTCGTTGTATTTTTGTTTCGTCCCCATAGCTTGCCGTTACATAAATAAATTATTAAAAAATAGACTACAAAACGAATATGATTTAATGAATCCTTTTAATTTCCAATTAAAGCTTGAGCCGAAATCCAAAGTCCTGGCCAATGAGAATAAAAAATATGATCACTCCTTCAACTATGTCTGGTATTGCTTTTTCATAGTACGTCTTATCTGTTATTTATTTATGTATACATTGTAAAAATAAATATATGTAAATATTAAATAATAATAAACTGGTTACTTTAATTTTACATCGAAGAAATTACGGGTACCTGCGCTTTAGTCTCTTGGTTCAAAATGAAAAATCTTTTGCTGATTGATGATATGATAATGCACATAAGTACTGTCAAGGCGTGCACAGCCCAAATGTTTTATGTTTTTGGTATTGAACAGTTCAAATGTTACGATAGTCCCCTAAACAAGAAATAAGGCAGCGGCCACAGTGATGATTGTTAGCATTTTTGCAAAATAATCACGTAGACGTTTGTCCCATAAAAAATATCAAAATATACGCTATTCCTTACTTGATATGAATATACCGAAAGGTAGATTAATAAAAAACAGGGATAAATAAATAAATATCCTCAAATAAATAATCAAGAACCAAAATAGCCAATCAGGCGAGTGCTACTGTTTATTTAATTTTCATTCATAACTGTACCCGGTACATTTTCGTAGTTGTATTTTTCCAATGAAGTATGGAACACGGCAGACCATATTTAACCTGCGGACGTATCCATCAGGCCGCCCCTCACTTGCCCCGCGTACGCTTATGTTCCCGCTACGCTTAACTTAACAAGTCCACACATTACCATACACAACGCTAAAAACGCTATATCATCACTGCAGCCACAATAAAATGAAATAATAATAAATAAGCTAGTGTTCATCCTTATTATAATAAATTGATCATTCCATATAAGTGGGCTAACAATTTAGCTCTTCCATAAACATATCAGATGTCATGGTTTTCACACCATATTAAGTGAAAAGATAGTTTTATGTGTCGGGTTCGACATTCAAATTCATGCCCAAAAATAAAAGCGAGACCTTAATTCGTAAAATAATAGGTACCGATGACTTAATAGTTATAAATAATAATTAATTACTTGTTAAAAGCCATTACAATATTAATAATATGGTAGAATACTAGAATGTACGCGTTAGAAGGGCACAGTGGGGGCGGCGGTGGGCGGCAACCTCTCAAACCGAGCAATTTACAACAGGACGCACTTCTTTTTCCTGGCGGGCTCGGGCGGCTCCAATGCCGCTAGTATCGCTTCATCGAACACGTTCTTCAATCCTTTCTGTAATAAACAAACATATCTGATAATTTTAACGCCAGGCACAGCTAATAAATCGGCACCAACCCACACTCATCATCATTTCAGCCAAAAGACGGTCACTGCTGGACATAGGCCTCCCCCAAGGATCTCCACAAAGGCCAGTCCTTTGCCGGCCGCATCCATTGCTTTCCGGCGACCAGGTCGTCGGTCCACAGGGTAGGAGGCCTACCAGCACTGCGCCTTCCGGGACGCGGTCGCCAATCGAGGACTTTTCTGCCCTATCGGGCGTCGGTCTTGCGAACTATGGGCCCTGCCCACTGCCACATAAGTTTGGCAATCTGGTGGGCTATGTCGGTGACCCTGGTTTTCCTGCGTATCTCCTCATTTCTGATTCGATCTCGCAGGGAAACTCCGAGCATATCCCACTGCTGCTGCATGAGAAGGAAACCTTGATACAAACCTTGTGTCAATGTGTCTTGCCAGTGTGGCACTGTAGTCTAGTTTCCCTCCATGAAGGCCACATTCAGTAGGGGGTAAAATAAAGGTATACATCCTTAGAGTATTCACTTATTTGCCCACCCACCAGTTTAAGTCTTTATTGTAGTGATTACCAAGACTATAATCTAATACTTAGTGTATAACAACTGTTGTACTTTAACAGCAATCTTTTTGGAGCAGAATGCATATACAAAATGCATAATATGGCTTGATAAGCTTACCTAATGAACTATGTTTACTTCCTGGAGTTCTAGAGGCAATGACTCACACATAGAATAGATAATGGTTAGAACACAATGAGTGTCTCCATTAATTATGGTGTGCTGTTATTTCATTGTGTCAGCTCATATTAATATTCATAACAATTAAAGTTTCTATAGCATGAATACACTCTTTGGTTTCCAAAAGCGACATGATGATAAATGGCAAGACACAACCTTAGTTTCTGATGCTCAATATTATATGTTCAGTTAATGTTTTTATGAAGTACTTAATTTTGATATCATCTAAATTACTGATAGATTTTTTTTCATCTTGATGATATTTTGATGGTCATCAGCATCTCGCCCCTTAAAAGACCCACTGCTTAGTGAGCCTCCTCCAATTTCATGGAGGGAAATTAACTTACTGTATAGGTTCCTGTGTTTTTATCCATATATGTATAACACACTGGTTCAATCTGGGTTTCAGTCAAACAATATCACTGACCTGTGTGAGAGCAGAGCATTCAACGTATTTGACAGCTTTAAGTTCTTTCGCCAGCTTTTCCCCCTGTTCCAGGGACACTGGCTTTTGCTTGATCTTGGCTAGCTTCTCCATGGTGGCCGAGTCGTCTCGTAGATCTATCTGCGTTCCTACAAGCAGGAATGGCGTCTTTTGCTGATGATGCGTTATTTCTGGAACCCACTGAAATTTAAAAGCAAATAATTGTTAAATTTGTTATTCAATGTCAAAATTATGAAATATTCAAATAGTTTCTATTAGTTTGTCTGATGCCATATAAGCGCATGCATCATAAAGGTGACTCAGCAAAAAGATTTATATCTGCCAATAACAACATTAAAAAGAAAACAATATAATATTAATGTACTTTAAAAAATTACAGCATATTGTTAGCAACAACTAACAAGGTAAACATGTAGTATAGGCATAGTTACCTTTTCCTTAACATTCTCAAACGAACTGGGACTGACAACGCTGAAGCAAACAAGGAAAACATCAGTCTGTGGATAACTGAGTGGCCTTAATCTGTCATAATCTTCCTGCCCTGTGAAAGAAATACCAAAAGCCCTCAAACTGCTTCTCTATCTAATAGTTTCTTTAAATAACAAAACTTATAAGTTGTATTAAATTGCAGCACATCTAACCCCTAGACCAACGAGGCAATCAATAAAACGAGGCAATAGTACTCACCAGCAGTATCAAAGAGGCCCAAAGTATAAGGCTCCCCCCCAATCATGACAGTGACTGCATAGTTGTCAAAGACTGTGGGCACATACTCCGATGGAAACTTATTTGTAGTGTAGCTGATCAGCAGGCACGTCTTACCGACGGCTCCGTCACCCACGACCACACATTTTATTGTCTGCATTGTTACTAATATTTTGAAGTTTTCCTAGAGGAACAATTAATTTCTACTTGATCTTCCTTGTGTACTGGGTTGAATCTGTTACCATAGCAACCTCAGCTAATTCCTGCAATGAAAGAGAATGCTTAATTTATAATAGCGTGTTTCGTAACCCAAAAATATTTAAAGACATCTTAGATCTGTTAATAGAACTTTAGAAGATAATATTATAAAAAGCCACTACATATGTAATGTTCCACAAATATTTAAACCAATAAATAAAAATGCATGTATGTAAATTCGCATGGCCACTCTAGTGATAGCAGAAACAAAAATAAACTTAGGTACTAAAAAAATTGCATAAGCTCACATCACTAATGTCTACTTTTTAGTGTAATTATTGAAATAACAATGTAATAATAATAAAACTGTAAATTAACTACATTTGATACTATTTATATTATATTATTTATCTCAAATACTAAATATAAATTCACTAATCATAAATCTGTGTCAAATATACACATGGTGTTAAGATGTTAACAAGAAAAGAATGATTATGTATCAGCAAACCTTAGTTTATTGTTAGCTTCATAATTATTTTATATATTTATGACAGGGGTCTGTTTTGTGGAAATACTGGAAGGTACATATATGATTTCTTAAGATTCTTAATCTAATTTCATATATTAACTTTGTGTTTACCAGAAACCTATCAATACAATTGCCACTTTCAATTAATATTTTAACTTTAAAATAATCATGAAATAAAAAAGACATGCCGCAAAGAAACTTGTAAGCAATTATTTTATGTGTTCTTAATCTCTATTAACCCTCACAGATTATTTAGAATAGCTGTCATTTCAATAGGACTGACAAAAACATGCCCTTATCAGATATTGTCAGTCAAAGACAAATAGCATTATTTCATCACCATTATCTCCAATAGTAAAATAGCCAATGCTGAGACAGACTTCCTCCAATTACATTGAGTGATATTTACATAACTGTCACTGTGATGATAGATTTAAAATATATTTTACCATTCCTAGCTTTGGGTGTTGTAAGAGCCAATAGAAGGAAATGACAAGGCTGATAACCTAGCCGCAAGAGAAGGAAAACTTGATACGAAATGCTGTGCCAGCCGCGAAGCACAGTGTGCTAATTACCTTCCATGTAACTGGAGGAGTCCTGACTCAGTAGTGCCACGCAGACTTTGCTCTGCTGGCCAGACAAGTTGGCACAGGTTTTTGTATCAAGTTTTCCTCCATGTACAGGCTATAACAACTCCCTCACAAGGGCTGGAAGATGTGTATTCTAAATAGGGTTCATTCCCGGGAATTCTCGAGCCGAGAATTCCCGGGAAATCGTTGGGCTTTGTTCCCGGGAAATCAAGCTCGAGAAAAGTCGAGAACTCGAGAAATCATGTACGTTTGTAGAAAATAAACTTGCAGAGTTTTCATTTGTTTATATTCTATTAACATGCCATAAATGGTGCTATGATTGTAATGTAATTATAATTTACATTTACTTTCTACCTGAGTTTAAGATATTAAAGATTTCTTTCGTGTTTTATAGAAGCTATTTTGTTTACAAGATTTAAGTAGATTATTTTTTTCTAAATAACCAGCACAAAATTATGCTGTGATCCTAATGTAATGTAAGTTAAGATAATAGGTCGGGGAAAAAGTTTCGTCGCATTTTTTAAGAAATTTCAAAACATTTTTTAGTATTGTTTATTAACATTTAACTAAAGTATGTAGCTACCATTTTGTTCGATAACTTTTTGCCATCTTGTAGGTAGGGACATGATCCCATTGCTATAGAAATTTTGGGACTAGTTACTGATCAAAATACCGCGACAAGTGGTTTTGGCAGTCCTCTCGTAATGTTAACCTGACACTGCATAAAGAATTCTGAAGAGACAGAAACATGTGGAAATCTGAAGGTGCAAGATCAGGACTAAAGATTTTATTACAAGTTCATACATACTATAATGCGAAAAGACTTTTTCCCCAACCTAATATTTACGTTTTCTTTCATGTTGATTTTTTGTTTAGTTTAAGTTCTAAATAACCAACTAAAAATGGTGCTGTCATTATGATTATGAGCCTGAATAATATTTTTTTCTGTAATATTTTATAAAACAATATTTATAAGATTAATGTTTTTGAATAACATCGATGAAAGTTTTATAATTAATTTGATACTTTTATTTGAGAGGAAAACTACTGATTTTTAGACGCAATTGGAATCAAATAATATGAGAAAACGTACGTAAATGTAAATTTCTCGACAACCCGAGAGTCCCGAGAAATTAGCCTCGAGAATTCTCGAGACCCGAGAAATTGAAAAGCTCGAGAAATCATGAACCCTAATTCTAAATCTATCACCATATGGATAATATTGCATAGATATTATTGAATATTTATGAGACTTCACTAGTATGCTCTATCTATACTAATATATAAAGCTGCAGAGTTTGTTTGTTTGTTTATTTGTTTGTTTGTTTGTTTGAACGCGCTAATCTCAGGAACTAATGGTCCGATTTCAAAAAATCTTTCAGTATTAGATAGTCCATTTATCGAGGAAGGTTATAGGCTATATTTAATTTTCAAAAGAATTAGGGATCCGTATGAAAATTGCGATTTTGTAAACCAAGGTGTAAAATCGAAAACCTATTTATGCATGCGCTGCAAAAACTATTGACAATAGAACAAAATGATGTACTACGGATTTGTAGGTCTTATAAAGATCGAGAGAGCACATATCTAACTATCATAGTTTAGTCACAATAACCGATTTTATGTTCATAAAAAATTTGCACGGGTTCGAAGCCCACGCGGGCGAAGCCGCGCGCAAAAGCTAGTTATGAATAAGATCCATCTTCTTTACATATAAACCTTACTGAACTTTAGTATTCTCATCAAGTGTATTAAAAGTATTGTGCAGAGTTGCTGGCAGTCAGTTACATATTTTGTCAATAAGGCTGTAATACATCAATTATGATGCAGGCAAGTCATACTAAACAATGCTCATTGACACATGGTTTGGATTCAACTACTAACAATGATATCAATGTACAATGCCGGGGTGTGACTGTTGCTATTTACATTTGTGAATGATTAGTTAATCTAGGACACATATAAACTAATTATATTTGGGGTCAGAGTTTGTTTGCTGGAATGTGCTTATCTCAGTAATCTGACATAATATTTAGAAATTGGATAGGCTATTTATTTATGCTGGCTTTATAATTCATAGACAACATTGCTACACTAGGTTGGGCAGACTACAATTTTGTGATGAGCAAAAAAACATATCATGAATGTATGGTGATGTGACTCAAATTACTGCAAACATATTAAAAAACAATTTAGAGCAACCCTGAACACAACAAAAATATTAGGTAATCTTCGGAGCAGACTTTCTTCAAACAAAGCTACAATGACTCTTGAATGACAGCTTTGGTTGATCAATTCAAGGTCCAACACAGATGTGCATGACACTAGGGAGCAAGTCAAATAAATAATTGTAAACATTTATACAGTGCAACATTAATATAATGCAATATAACAACTGCCTAGATTTAACTATCTTTTTGGAAATCATAAGAGTGAATGTAAAATATACCTTTACATTGGGAAGTTGTTTTTTTCAACTATCAAAAAAGTGTAAACATCTAACAAGTTTTATCAATCGAAACCCTATAAATAATGTTGATGAACGATGAGTATGTAATGTTGAGGTGAATAATTTTGTTTTTCCTCTTTATAACAAATTGTAGACCAATCTAACCTTATACATAACAACAAAACTCTATACTTGATATAACAAATATTTACTTGTTCCCTACCAATTTGTTATATCGAGATTGCACAGTAATATATTATGAGACAAGCAAAGAAATTTTGACAAATATATTGATAATATTTCACTATGGCAATGGAATGAGGTCTAGTAGGCCATAGACTGAAGAGTCTCCTGGTTAATGGGGAGTGATTTATGATTTTCAAAATGCATTAATATATTCTTAAAATAACTACTGACCAAAGATTTTCTTTTTCTTCTTTGGCTAGTGTTTATGATAAGATTTATATGTAGAAAATGGTTTATGGGATACAAATTTAGGTTCACACAATTTAAGACTAATAACTTATTATATCCCATAATATAAATCTGTTTTTTTATTGTTATATGATAAAATATATTACATAAATACAATACACATGCAATTTGTAAAAGGTTGCAAAAGTTCAAAACACAATATTTTTGTAATTAAATATTTACAATAAAATTCTCACCACTACCAAACATCAATATTAAATACATTTAAAGAAATCGCAGAGCAAACAGAATACAACTGTGCTACATTTCAGCATAATATAGGACTACAATGGAGGGCAATGACCCTAAAAAGGGGCATGTAAATATTGATATGGTAGTTCTGAAACTAGCATGAACTATCACGAAATCCATTTTACATCCTTGAAGTCGATCGCGAGACGATAGGATGCGTATTTAGCAATGCCGCCCCCTTGACGCATAGCGACATACCTTCGTCTAGTAGACATCCTTACTCATGACCAGGCCAATATTGTTCTTGAAAAAAAAAAAGACTTGTGCAAATGTGCTTATTGTTTATCATGATATTAGCAACAATAATAAATGCACCGCGTCCTTATATTATCGTCAAACATTGGCATTTTTTACATAATCACGTCACAATGCGTTTGACGTCCATTTTGTGTAGGGTTCAATCACAAGTGCTACAGCGTGTAAATTTGAATGATTAAGGAGAAACTATGCATTGTACACTTACCTTAGCAATAATAACTGATTTATACGCAATTTTCTAAACTATACACGTTGTAAATACCTATGGTAAAAATTACAAAATTGCACGTAGCGGGTTGGGTCATTGAATTGACGGCACAGATTATATGAACAGAAAACTTGAACAGTCATCAGAACTTCAGAAGGTGGTCTCGAAAGTCAAAATGCGAAATTGGTAGGGTTGCCATGTAAACTCAGTATATTTCATAGACAGAGAAAAATATAGGATAGATAAATAGAACTATTAAATAATGCCTGCGCGTGCCGTTTAGCCCGCTAAGAGGGACAACAAAACAATATAGTCGATGGTATTGCTATACTAAAACTTTTACCCTATTAATGAGTTTGTATCGAGTAATAAAAACACACGTAAATGATAATAATATGCTTGTCCAGAATAAAAAATAATTTCCCGGGTTGCACTCCAGGAATGACGGCAGAATTTTTGAATATTTTGGAATGGAATAATTCCGCACGAATTGCTTTTTAAAACAGTTTTTATGTATTAGCATTTATGTGGTTATAAACAATATTTATTTAATGCGCTATCGTACACAAAAATGACAATCTATATTAGATACAACATTGAACACCTTCAGAACTATTACAATTATTATATTAGTTTCTCTCTACTCTCCCTCCAGATGACAAATTTTCGATCAGGTCACCTGTTCGAGTTCATTAGAAACCCATCCCAAGAAAATAATAAACTCTGTAAAGACTAAAGAAGTTTTCACATAACTATAAATAAATCTACAAATAAAACAGTGACAATAAATTTTCTTAAACTGTATATCAAATATAATATTTTAATACTAGGTGAACCGGCAAATAAAATAAAATAAATTTAAAATGAAAACAAAAAAAAAAAACATAATTTAACATTTAGTTTTAGGTGGATGAAATATATTACATACATTTAGTTTTAGGTGGTGTTGTCCGATTCGCAGACCTACCGAATGTGAAAATAAAATAATAAAATCTGAGGAGTTTATTAGCAAACACCGTGACAAGAGAACTCTAAACATAAGATTTAAATTATGTATAATATCATCATCATCATTCATCATTTCCGCCCAATAAATATAATATAATTTAGTCTAATTTTTATAGCAATAAATGTTTTCTTTTTATTTAGATGCGTTCACGATCTGCTTTAAGTACATGCATTTATGCAGACACTATAACTGCGTCTCTTAGCCGGTGTCGCGTCGATTTTAACTCATTTAAAAATATGCGTAATGCAATAAAATAAGTTTTAACTACATTAAACAACCAAATATTTCATAAATTGGGGAAATACGGGTAAGGTATGAATTTCAATTCTCATTGATTACCTACTGCTTCCTGAATCCCTGTAAATTATAAAAAAATAGGTATTCGAACTTGGATCGATTTTATTTGGTTTCATTTCACCATACCAAGCGAGGCGCAAAATCGGTACAATTGCCCCACGAAAAATCGGTCGGTTTTTTTTCACGATGTAAAAAGAGTATATTTAGACGTTGTGTTAAGGCAGACAATTACTGCCTGTATTGTATGTATTGTATCAAATATCAATCACTCACTCACTATTAGTTGTCTAGTCTAGCTAGTATTGTATTGTCTTTGAATCAGGCAACAACCGTCAACCGGCATCAAGCAAGCGAAATCTGGATTTTGAATTTAGAACTTAGTTGATAACTTGTTTTTTTTGGCACTCACCGTTTTCGCTAATCTGAAATACAAGTTATTGCCAACACTTTGAGGCTGAGGAGAAAATTTCATAAACGCTAAAACTAATAAAACTTAAATTGCGCTGATAATACAAACTAAATAAATTAAAACAAACTTGCAAGATGCTTCTTCTTGGTGATCCTTTTCCTGATTTTGCCGCAACTACGACTGATGGGAAAATAAATTTTCACGAGTGGATTGGCGATTCGTAAGTTTAACCTATTGCATTGGTGACATTGGTGGTTTAGTGTACATATAAATCACTGAACAAGATACACTTGCCTCGTTGGTCTACGAATTGGATACTTGTACTTATTTGCATCGCATGTAAGCAGTCAATTTAGAATATCTTACTGTTACGCAAAATCCACCTGTATAAGCAATGTTGGTTAGTGATAAAGGGGAGCCACTCATACTTTGTATTGGTGATTATACCTCTATAAGACCCCATAGTTGTCAATACAATATTTGTCGCATAGAGCGCGTACTTCCAACTAGATCTACTCTGTATCAGTGAAGTGTATATTTTACTCACTCACTGTGTATTATCTTTTTTTTTAACTTTGTTTTATTATTCCGCTGTGTCATAAACTAACTTGAGGCCAATTTGTGACATTATGACTTATGTGTAACAATTTCTCATACATTATTTTGTCACAGTGTAATACACCATACAAAAGTGTTTTTGTTTCAAATAAACTACATATCAATATTAGATGGTACCAAAAAATTAATAAATTACTAAGTAATTTCTATGACATGCGGTAGGAGACTTGAGTTATGATTTCCTCTAAATGCTGCTATCAAAATACTGAACTTTCTATTCGATTGAAAAAATTCTATTGAAATATTTTTTTTTTTACTTTCCAAGAAATATATTTTTGTTATTGCCCCTAACAACAACCTACCCCAAAGGGGAGTATCCACTGACTATGCACCATTGTCCAAAATTAACCGTTTTAGGAAATACCTATGAAACGTGGGTTTCCTATCAATGTTGGTGAATTCTCACCTAGAAGTTAAATAAAATTACTCCTGAGAACTCATTTTAGTATGATTCATCATCATCATCGTCATTTCAGCCAAAAGATGGAAGTATGGAATAAGTAATGGAATATAATAATTATTCGAGACTGTTTGCTTTTCTAGGTGGTGCATTCTGTTCTCACATCCATCGGACTTTACGCCAGTATGCACTACAGAGTTGGCACGTGTTCTCAACTTGCAGCCAGAGTTTGCAAGGCGTAATGTTAAAGTGATTGGCTTGTCATGTGACTCAATAACTTCTCATCAGGAGTGGTGCAAGGACATCAAGTGCTATGCTGGTAAAATTTCCATTAATAAAAATAAATAAAAGCGTATTAAAAATGCACTGTAAAATAAAACAGAATTTCTTGCACAACTACTACTCAGCCCATAGGTGACCCACTGCTGAGTCAGGACTCCTCCAGTCACATGGAGGCTAATTATTCTACTGTACCACGCTGGTCAGATGGATTGGCACATGGTTTCATATAAAAATTTCGTTCTCTTGTGGCTAGGTACAGTCCGCGCCAATCTTTATGGCCAGTTAATACGTATAGTTTTATTAATACATACTACGAACGTAGCGCAAGTTGTTCGCAAGTTCGTACCCACGGCTACATTCAGAGCGCATAGAGATTGATGCCGACTGTACATGGCTATTATACAGATATTCACATAATAAATTAGGAAAACTATATTTGTAGTCGACGCTAGTTTTTGAAATACAAATATTTTATATAAAATAGAAAATATTATTGTTCAAGGTAAGTTATGCTTCTGTATGTCTCACTCATTGGCCATTGTTTTGTAAACATTAGTCTGTTATTATATTTAACAATTAAATAAATAATAAATATCCTTGGACATTTCACACAACGCCATCTCGTCCCAAGCTAAGCAACTTAATGCTTGTGTTATGATAACGAGATGGATGATAAACTACTTATATACATTTTTTTTTGTAAATACATACATATTATAGATAGAAATGACACCCAGACTCCGAGCCAGTGCCTCTGGTTTAGACAAAGACACTTGCCCAACCCGGGAATCGAACCCGGGACCCGTTGATCCAAAGGCGGCACATCTAACCACTAGACCAACGAGGCAATATTTTAAACCGTCCACTATAATACCTATAGGTAAACAAATTTGTTGCTGTTACATTAAATCGGAGTTCAAAATATTCGTGTTAGTGTCTATAGATATTAAGATCTCTACTTTCTCTCACTTACTGTATGATAATACGACAGGTGTTACGACACAAAATGAAGTTCTATTTTGTAATTTTCGTAATTGACTATAATGTATGATGTGAGTAAAATCATTATTTTAAAGAGGAGAAAAATATTAAAACAGCATTGCCTAGCATTCGCAACGCTGTCCTGGTGAACCGCGCCGCAAGGTGGGTGCACTGCCACCCTGGAGGTACAAGCAAACCAAAATAAAATATATAGTTGTTTTTACGTTATCAAACTCAAAAGGAACTATATTTACGTAGGTTTTATCACAAAACTCTTATAAATCGTCATATTTAAAATTACCGTTACCATCTTACGACCCTTGTCCCACGCTAGGTTAACAACAATCAACCAATTGACCGCCTCGTTGGTCTAGTGGTTAGATGTGCCGCCTTTGGATCAACGGGTCCCGGGTTCGATTCCGGGGTCGGGCAAGTGTCTTTGTCTAAACCAGAGGCACTGGCTCGGAGTCTGGGTGTCATTTCTATCTATAATATGTATGTATTTACAAAAAAATAATGTATATAAGTAGTTTATCATCCATCTCGTTACCATAACACAAGCATTAAGTTGCTTAACTTGGGACGAGATGGCGTTGTGTGAATTGTCCAAGGATATTTATTTATTTATTATATTTAATTATTATATTTGACAATCAACATTTTTTTGCGATTTAAGTTAAGGCATATATTATGTTTGGTTTTAATATGAACCACTTTGAAAGTACATCCTTCTACACCGTGCTTACAACGACCTACCGCCTGTGACGTCAGAATTTCACACAAAATTGTCCGGATACAACGATGACACCATCTAGTAAATCGTAGGTAAAAAGCTATCTGCCCCGTGCACGTTTGCGTACACATCGCTGTTTAAAATGTGACCGTTTATTTTATGACACTAATTTGCGTCTAAAAAACCAAAAACTTCTGAAGATGGAATATTTTTTTTGTAACGGCCTCATTAAATATGGAGGGTTTTTTTAATACTCACATGCACTTGTATATGTTAAATTAAACCAGGACTGTCAGTTCATACATCCGGGTATTCCGACGTATTATCATCGGTCCCTTGGCCGTAGATATATCCGAATTCTACTACATATTATATCTTAGTTATAAAATTCTCGTGTCGCGGTGTTTGTGGTTAAACTCCTCCGAAACGGCTTGACCGATTCTCATGAAATTTTGTGAGCATATTGGGTAGATCTGAGAATCGGACAACATCTATTTTTCATCCCCCTAAATTTTAAAGGACCCCCCACACCAAAAATAATTGTTTATTTTATAGACAAAATTTTTTGCATTTATTTTTTTAACCTGCAGCATACAAAAATACAAACAACCCTAAATTTTCACCCCTCTACAATCAACCCCTATTTAATTACATGGCAAAACAACGTTTGCGGGATCAGCTAGTATTTAAATATATATTCACGTAATAAAAATTTTGATTCAGGTTTGAGTGAAGATGAAAAGTTTCCTTACCCAATTATCGAAGACAAGAATCGTGAGATAGCTCTGAAGTTATGCATGGTCGATAAGGATGAGCTGGATACCGCTGGAATGCCTCTGACTGCACGCGCGGTTTTCATCATCGATCCAAGCAAGAAGTTTAGGCTCTCATTCCTGTATCCTGCTACCACAGGGAGAAACTTCGAGTAAGTTATTACACGTATCTGTAAATAATACGCTTGTTCTGATATAGTGACAAATCAAAGCATAGCTTAACAGGACTGGCATGAAAATGTCCCCACATTACCAATAAAAATATGCGAATTTGTACAAATAAAGGGCCACTGGTTCTTCGTATTAGCGAATAGTCTTTATAAGAGTCGAGGTCGCTGACTATGGGCTCCATCAGAAGGCTCAAAGTCACCCAAAGGGCAATGGAGAGTGCTATGCTCGGAGTTTGCCTGGGAGATCGAATCACAAATGAGGAGATACGCAGGCAAAGTAGGGTCACCGACATAGCTCACATGCTTGCTAAACTTAGTGGTAGTGGGCAGGGACCGACGCCCGATGGGGCAGAAAAGTCCTCGAGTCGCGCTTGCGTTTCGGATAGCGCAGTGCAGGTATGCATATTTGGTACGGAATTTTAATCCTAACTGTAAACATATTAGGCTAGCATATTTATTATAAGGCATCTTGGCAAGTAAACTAGTGGCAGGAAATGATGGCTCATAACCGTGAGGTTATGATCGTTTTATTTTATTCCCAACGTTTCAGACACTTTGCAGTGTCCATGGTCGCGGGACGATAAAATAAAACGATCATAACCGTGAAGCCATCATTTCCTGCAATGTGTAAAGATCGTGAAAACCTAAGACATCATTAAACTAGTGGCGATACAATATAATGGTATTTTAATATATTTTTAATTCAAATTACACGCATTACGTATAGACTTTTAACAAAGTTCCTGTAACCACAACGAAAGGATAAAATATTACCGCGGATATGAATACTGTGTGCAAAGTTTTAGTCAAAAATAAGCGAAGTAACTTTTTCCTGATGTTTTATTGACCAACTAACAACACTAAGCTACGGCAATAGAAATAGAAGCACATAAACCGTTGTGTCAGCGTGGCATAGAAGTCCAATTTCCCTCCCTGAATTTGGCGCAGGTCCCACTCAGTAGTGGGTCATCTACGGGCTGAAATGACGGTGGTTATGACCCATAGAAATAAGCACATAGAAGCCAGCAACACTGTGGACCAAAGAACAGGACGCATACAAGACAATAACCACAATAGCTAGATGGCTCATTTGCAATGAAACGTATGTTGGTGACGAAAAGTTTGTTGTTTTTTTTTGGAATACTTACTTCAAAATGTTCCGTGTGGTGACGGATTTAGAATACATAGCGTCGCCACCTCATTCCATCCTGCGAGTGTCGTAAGAGCCGACAAAAGGAAATGATAAGGCCGAACACCTAGCCCCTTTGCGTTATATTTTCTTCACGAAGAACCCTGAAACGGGTGAGATTTTGTGTCGCGAAAACGTAACGTGTAGAGTGACTGCCAATTGTACCTAATATTATTTTTGATTTTTCGTTTCAGTGAGATAATACGAGTGATCGATTCTTTGCAATTGACGGACAAGGCTAAAGTGGCAACTCCTGTGGACTGGAAGGTAATGATGATCCGTATTTATAGTTTTTCTGTAACAAAATGTATGTGCATATTTCTGTAAAAATTGAGTCGGACGTTAGGAACTTAGGACATATGTTGTCCTATTCTCACAAAATTTGTACCAAATTTAATGGATGTCAACTTTTTTTCATAAAATCTATCATACATAATCTATCATAATAAATAAAATTGGAGTATGTGTTTGTACTAATAGAATAACCACTTTTCACTAAATGCGTAAGTACTGTGTACACATACAGTACATACACCAAAATAAAATTTTATTTCTGTGGTTCTGTTAGTTCCGGTTAATCTCTTTAACAGCTGGACTGATTTTGACGGAACTCACTGATAGGTAGCTGATGATATAAGAAGTAACTTAGGCTACTTTTTTTACTAGTTTCGCCCCGCGGCGTCACCCACGAAACATCGCACCCGTGCGAAACCGGGACGGGCCGCTAGTCTATAGTAAAAGTGTTACTGATAGCTACCGTCGTTATTTAAACTTTGAAATCGTATAAAGACCCCCCCCCCTTTGTACACCTACGCTGTACGTTAATGCCTTAGGCATTCTCGACCAGCTAACTTAGCAGAGTTGTGCAGAGGTAGGTGGATTGTTATAACAACGGGACCTACGGTACTAACCGGGGCTAACACTACCTGATCCAAAATTATATATATACTAGCTGTCCCGGCAAACGTTGTTTTGCCAAATAATTAACCAACCCCCGCGCAACCCCCACCCCGCGCAACCTCCGCGCAATCCTCTAGGTCTTATGGTTCCAGAGATATCGTGAACATCTCCTATCGCAAACGTTGTTTTGCCATGTAATTAAATAGGGTTTGATCTTAGAGGGTTGTTTGTATTTTTTTATGCTGAATCTTAAAAAAATAAAAGCAAACAATTTTCTCTAAAAAATAAACATTTTTTTTGACCCCAACCTTAAAATTTAGGGGGATGAAAAATAGATGTTGTCATATTCTCATACCTACCCAATATGCTCACAAAATTTCATCAAAATCGGTCAAGCCGTTTCGGAGGAGTTTGGCATCTAAAACTGTGACACGAGAATTTTATATATTAGATTAAAAATAATATTTTATCCAAACCGTTTAGATCAGTGTTTCCCAACTTTTTAGGCCATGCCCCAGCTTAACATATCAACATTTTTAACCTTTAAAAATCGGTTGGATAGTACATTTTATAATTTCCCCCCCTGTGAGGCGTGGGCCCACGTGCTCTAGACGGAAATAAGGACCTTCAATCTCGGTCCCTACCAACGTCAATACACCTTACACACCTGTCTGTGCACCTTACAAGGCAAAAGAGGGGATGTAGCGCAAACAGCGCTTTGTTGTAAAACAGTTTGTTTATCGGTCGGGGTCGTGTTCATCCACTGCCGTAGCGAGAAATGGCTCAAGTACGGACATTGCAGATTTTAGCGTAACCTGGGCACAATAGCAGCCGTGTCCCACGTTAAAAAAAATGTTATAACACTCAAATACAGAACGTAGTTTGACTCTTGGATTCGTCTTTTGTACACTTTGTAATAGTTTGCGTCTGTAGGCAGGAGATGACTGTATGGTGCTGCCTACCGTGTCCGAGGACGATGTGCCCAAGATGTTTCCTCAGGGCGTCACTACGGTGCCACTGCCTTCCGGCAAGGCTTATCTTCGGAAGACCACCTGCCCAAAGATTTAATGCCCTCGTAAAAGACTTAATGTTATATGTTCCTGGTTGAGAAAATGATATTTTACTGTTTTTATGCTAAATTGTATGTATTCGAGTGAAATAAATATATTTTGGAACATGTGGGTATCTTTTCAAGACTTAATGAGTTAAGTTTTCTGTGGTACAAATACTTAATAGATTTAAAGAAATAGTGGACTTAGAGAGATTTCGAGTTGAGGCTTTTACAATTTTGAGAATTCTACTGTCATGTATCGTCTGCCCTAGATTGATGTCGGGAGTGGCAGAAAGGCGGTGGTCAGGTTTTATAACATGGACACCGATGTTCTTACCTACTACCATGTATTTATTCTCTTCTTCGAGGCTAGAGGGCTTGATACAAAATCATCGCTATCCGCAACGCTAAGATCTATGGCATGACATTTTAAAGGCACATGACTTGAGGGGTGCAATGCATTTGTCCAATCCAACCGTTGTTTATGTATGGCTGTATGGAGATGTTACTCAGTATAAAAGTTTATAGTAGAGCAAAGATAATAATAGAATTACTGTTACGTAAAATCATTATTTCAATATATTTCTGTACTCCTCCATATCATATTATCTATCCGTCACCACAAACACTCCTAAAAACGGAGCCTCAATATACGAGGGAGGATCAAAAAGTAGAGGAGGCCCGACTCAGTAGTGGGTCATTTATGGGCTGAAACGACGATAAAGAACCTGTAGTCCGGAAAACGATCACGCTTAGGTAAGGTTAGGTTAGTAGGCCTAACCGAGTTTTATGTATGAATTAACTCTGGCCTTGCTACGAATGATCGTCCTCGAAAGATATTGAAGCCACGCATAGCCATGTGTAATACCTTTTTAGAATCCCTATTAAATGCGCCAAAAATTGTAATACAGGGGCACTTTTCTGTAGAGTATTTTTTTTTCACAGTGGGGTCCGAAGTAAATAACAAGTTTTGATTTAAGAATTATTGCTTTCGTAAAACTTAATATTATCTTCAACACACCCAATAAACTACCATAAATAGCATGTCTAACGAAAGGACTCATCAGTACCAATCTAGTGGAAATTATAAAAAAGATACAGGGTGTAGATTTTTACGAATTTTATCAAGTTTTAGTAAAAAAAAAGACAATTTCTCATAAAAACACAAAATCAATTGTAACTCTGCAGGGGTTGACCCCAAGGACCTCCCGTAGAAAAAAAATTTGCTGCTGATGGCCCCAGCTAACCACTGGTTTCGTTTGATCCACGACTTTTTGACCACCCTGTATACCTCTATAAAAAGTTAACGACGCAAGAGATTCTGTCTGCTCCGCCGTATTCCACTGTCGCAAGGTGGGCTTCTCAATTTCGAGTATGGAGAACGAGCACGTAAGACGAACATCGTTGCGGCTGCCCATAGACGTCAGTCAACCCAAGAAAATGTTACGAAAGTCGACAAAATTGTATTGAGCTATCGAACAGTTACCATCCGATACTTAATTCAAGAAACGGGCATTTCATATGGAAGTATTTAATCCATATTGAAACAATCTTTGAATATGAGAAAAGTCTCCGTAAGATGGTTCCCGAGAATGTTAACAATTTTTAAGAAGATTCTGAACTTTTTGTCTCGTTTCGTAACAATGGACGCAACATGGGCCCATCATTTTGATAACGAGACAAAACAGGAATTTTGCAATGGAAACGGACATCATAACCGACCCCGAAGAAGTTTCGTACCGTGTCATCCCTATGGCCTCAATATTTTGGGACTCAGAAGTGATATTGTTGATTGATTGCCTGAAGCATGTAACCACTATTACAGGCCAATGTTATGCAGCTTTAATTCCCAAGTTGAGGAATGAGAGCAAGCGCTCATCAAAGTTATAAGGATCGGGAAACTTCGAAGGGGCGTGCTGTTTCATTACGACAACGCACCGCGCTCAGGTCAGCAGTTGCGATGGCTGCTATTCAACAAGCTGGCTTCAAATTGGTTCACCACTCCCCATATTCACCAGATCTGGCGCCTAGCTATTTTTATTTGTTCACAAAATTGAAAGAATACTTAAGGTGAAACAGGCACGAAGACGATAACGAGCTAATGGATGCCATGGAGTGCGTTTTGCAGGAACAAGAAAAAATATCTTTTTAAAGGGATTGAAGCCTTGGAAAGTCTCTGGACACGGCGTTTATAGAGACTCGGAGACTGTAGAAAAATAAATTATTAAGTTATCAATAGTCATTATATTCTATCTCATTCACACAACTTTTCGATCCCTCCACGTATGTATAGATAAGAAATGTTTGCCTAAATACATGTATAGAATCGAGAAACTGTAAAAATGTGTAACAAACTTTCACTTCACTTCTTTGATGCTATTTCTTTGAGGCTTTGAAAAGCCAATTAACGAAATTTAAAAAGCCTTTGTAACCGCTATGAAAGCTGTAATTGTCTATGGAATTGCTAATTTATTTACGCAGGCGTCATAGTTACGTTTTCGCATAGAGTATATTATTATTATGTAAATTAACTATTTAAGTAGGTACTTTGTATCTTTGCTCCCATTTTTCCATACGTAATAGGAAAGACCCTTTAAAAATAATATGATTACTCGAAAACGGGCTGCACCGCTCTTAAAATTATTATTCGATTAATGATATTAGATTTTTGAATGTCACTGTCTATATGAAGGTGTAAGCGAACGATTAGTTGAACCGGCGGCGCGAACTTTCCCTTTTGATTATAATATATATTACTACTACACTATTGAAAGCTACAGTAAAAATAAGCTATGTAAAAAAATTACCGACCAACAATTTACTCCTTCATATCCAGCCTTTTGTGAGTTTTTAAATCGGGGTTTAACTGTATGGAAATTACATCTATTCCTAAAGAAGGTCATTTGGATTTATGGCCGCGGCTTGCAGGCGATATAGTCCGGGATCCCCGGTACATTGTTTTCACTTGATTACTATCAAGCTAATTTTTCGTGAGTAGCTTCATTTTCACGAGACGCCCAACATTTTCTTGTCGACATCTCTTGATTGTGGTAGCTAACAGAGGTAGCAAGGGTGAAATATGTTGATTTTATGATTCAAAAAAATTTATTACTAACCGGGTGCTTTTTGGTATATCTGATGATAATTATCTAAATTATTCGAAAATGTATTTGTCCTACAAAATGTATGGTTTGATCAAAGAGTCCTCCACCTCCAATATGTATGGATAACGAGGTCATAAAAAATTATTACTAACCAGCTGGTTTTTTTTTATTTACTTAGTAAATATTTATATGATCTAACCGTCATATTGTCCTACAAGTTGCGTGGTACGTTATCCCAGTCCTACGCTCAAAAGTTGTTAAAACCACAAGACCCATTTTATCATCACTAACTGTAGGACAATAATTTTACATGATAGGTTAGTGTATTCTCTGCCCAAATGATACAGTGTCCTACAAGAAAACAGGTATGTAACACGAGTCCGACAAAAATTGTAATTTTTTCGTTTTCCTACTTATAACTTACTAGCGACCCGAACTGGCTTCGCACGGGTGCATGTATTATACATATAAACCTTCATCTTGAATCACTCTATCTATTAAAGAAAACCGCTTCAAAATCCGTTGCGTAGTTTTCAAGTTTTAAGCATACATAGGGACGGACAGACGGCAGCGACTTTGTTTTATACTATGTAGTGATGATACAGTGAAAACGTCTTTTTTTTATTTAAATAAATTATTTTTCTTAATTAGTACAAAATAATAATTACTTACTTTAATAATTAATAATAATAATTAATTACTTAAAAATACTTAATTTTTTACGTTATTACAGTCAGAAGACGAGGAAAATGAAATAGATGAAAATGACAGTGATGATACTGAATATTTATCAGATGAATCTGATGAATTTACATTTTTTTTAAGTAAATAATAATTTTTTTGTACTACTTTAGTAAAAAAAAAAGTTATTTAGGTTAATAAAAAAGATGTTTTCACTGTATCATATAAGTTATAAGTAGGAAAACGAAAAATGACAATTTCTGTCGGACTCATGATACATACCTGTTTTTTGTAGGACATTGTATCATTTGGGCAGAGAATACCAACCTATCATGTAAAATTGTTGTCTTAAAGTTAGTGATGACAAAATGGGTCTTGTGGTATTACCAATTTCTGAGTGTAGGACCGGGATAACGTACCACGCAACTTGTAGAACAATATGACGGTTAAATAATATAAATATTTACTAAGTAAATAAAAAAAAACCAGCTGGTTAGTAATAATTTTTGATGACCTCGTTATCGATACATATTGGAAGTGGAGGACTCTTTGATCAAACCATACATTTTGTAGGACAAATACATTTTCGAATAATTTAGATAATTCTCATCAGATATACCAAAAAGCACCCGGTTAGTAATAATTTTTTTAGAATCATAAAATCAACATATTTAACCTTTGCTACCTCTGTTAGCTACCACAATCAAGAGATGTCGACAAGAAAATGTTGGGCGTCTCATCAAAACAAAGCTATTCACAAAGATTCAGCTTGATAGTAATAATTTTTTTTCTATGATCTGTAGAACAACTTTTGAGTGTAGGACCGGGATAACGTACCACGCAAATTGTAGGACAATATGACGGTTAAATAATATACATATTTATTAAGTAAATAAAAAAAAACCACCTGGTTAGTAATCATTTTTGATGACCTCGTTATCGATACATATTGGAAGTGGAGGACTCTTTGATCAAACCATACATTTTGTAGGACAAATACATTTTCGAATAATTTAGATAATTATCATCAGATATACCAAAAAGCACCCGGTTAGTAATAATTTTTTTAGAATCATAAAATCAACATAGTTCGCCCTTGCTACCTCTGTTAGCTACCACAGTCATGAGTTGTCGACAAGAAAATGTTGGGCGTCTCATGAAAATGAAGCTACTCACGAAAAATTAGCTTGATAGTAATCAAGTGAAATCAATGTACGGGGGACCCCGGACTAATATGGTTAATGTTATTTTTTTTATCATGAAGTTAGGATTTCGCAGAAAATACTTCAATCGAGATCGTACTAGATTGATAGGGGCGATTCCGGGAGTCATATGTATATAAAATATGTCTGAATTTGTTTATAAATTGCTATCTCGGCTAGGACGTACAATATGGTTAATATATGATTATAATAGTAATTATTCAAAGGTTATGTTATACTTTCAGTGAACGTCGGTAGCGAATGCATGTAGGTCAAAGTTCTATGTTGCTAATGCCTATAATTTGCACTTCTAACAAGTTATTATTCAACTTGTTTTAAAGTTAATTTCTGAAATGACCTCTTAAAGGTATTAGATTTCTGCTACTGGTAAATGAGCCCCAGACCTCCTGCTATTTTGTATTCTAGTTCTGCTCATTCAACACGATGCAAAAGCTCTGCTAAATCATCAAGCATCTGTTAAATTAGAAGTCGTAAATAATCTGCTAATGCGAGTACGTCACGAGTAGATTACCGAAACTGTCAAAATCTGCGATCAAAGGCACGTTGATGGTCGATTTTGCCTGGTCTATCACACGGTCAGGAAAGTGACAACTGAGGAACTATACCTGTTGTGCCACTCGCAGGCAATCGTTGCGTATAAAATGTTCGTAGTTAGCCAAATAAGTTTAGACCAGTAGTCTCCAACCTTTTTACCACATAATGACACAGTGCGATTCGCGCACTTGTATAATAATTTGGTAATTATGTAAGTATCTAGTTATCTATACATGTACGTGATATTGAAATACTAAAATATTGAAAGCCATTTACCAAACAGTGCGATACCGACCACTGGTTTAGCCTGATGCCGACGCCAACGACGTTATGTTAATACATATTTGATGAAAATGACAATCCATTTCAAGCATACAAGATCACACCTTTATTTAAATTGACCCAGACGATGAATCTTCCCACTATGTATGTGTGCATATAAGTACCATGTACATCTATTCCTCTATAGACCACATTTATCTGGCCCCCAAGGTTCAACCTCGGTCGACACGACTACATACTCATAGTAATCGGATTTTCTTGGAAGCTGTATTTAGTTTAAAGAGAAATTACAATTTTAAGGAGCCTCCGCTACAGCTAGAAAGAAAGTCAGAATTTTCTATCGGTTTAGCAGATTTTATTCAAGCAACACACACACACGCCTATTTCATAATAAAAATATAATGTCTGCCACAGAAGTTTATAAACCCTTATTTGAAAATACCCTGCACTAGGTATAACCTGTATCGCGGGGGCTGTTCACAAACATGTAAGTCACTATACCAACAAGGCAGTCGAAACGTATTGTTTCGAGATGTTCTCAAACAAAGCTAATCATCATATCTAAATTACTGACTAATAATCAATCATAGACATGACTAATAAATTTAATAAAATCATTTGTGATATGACCGAGAGTTAATGTGATTGTGGAAACAATTGACTGTTATGTGCATGCTTGATTGGTTGGCTCCACCGCGTTTGGACTAATCGTGTCATTTGTATAAATGCGAATTAATTCGTGCCATAGTTACCAAAAAATATCTTGCCGCTTCCGTTCTGGATCTCGTAAGTGTTTTGAGCACTCATTGCGATGTTGAATGCACTTACATCAGTTCTGCTAATCATTCCATTTGCTTCGGATATTATTTTTAATAGACCGCGGTCAGTGACATGTATGCCTGTACCGTCTTAGATGTCGGCAATCAGCAATGTTGATTACTGTTACGCACTTTTATGAATGAATGGGAATATTATTAATAAAATAACGTAGCTATTTGTACGACGGTCTTTACACATTTGTCTTGTCACGAAATGACTTTTTGTTTAAAATATTGTACATCCAATTCATACACATACTCGTACAATTCACACACATATAAATATAATCACGAATTTCTTGAATTTTAAAACCTAAGCGTTGGTCGAGACCATTTTCCTTTACCTATAATATCTCATTACGACTGTATATTTTTTGGGCCTTCATACTAATTTTCGTTGGCGTCGGACACAGTCTAACTTAAGTTTGCTAACTGCCGGTATAAATACCGTCTGCCCTCCGCGATCCATGATCTAGCGGCAAAACCGGCAGTTATTTGGAGGACCAGTTGGTTTGTTTCGCTACTGACTGCGTGTAAAGGCTGCGGTAGATGGCAGAATGGCAGCCGGGAACGGCAGTACGTATTTTACGTGCGTCCGAAGCACGGAAGAGATCAGATATTCATAGAATCAGACATTTAGCAGACACAAATGATGCTTAGCCTTCAGATAGATTCCGTTCCTACGACATTTTATATATCTCCAATTACAATTGATAAATGAAAATACGTAGGTACATTAGTGCACAAATAAGTAGCCGATTACATCATTACAACTTATACTTGGAAATGTAATTTCGCAAATATCTGATAAATTGTCTTTAACTATTGGTTTTAAAATAATTATCTACTTGTCCAATCATCTAGATATTTCAATGTGGTTGATTGCGATCTAGAAGTTGTTCATTTTGCAGTAAATCAGGCCCTGAACGACATACAGTATTGCCAACATTAATTTTCGCTTCCCACGCCTCGGTTTGCGTTCTTGCTAAACTTTAATAGATATTCGACGCCGTCATTTAAAGAATTAAAGGGTGGACAATGGTTCGACATATTTTGAACATAGTCGTAAGTAATATATAAAATCCCTAGGATAAGGATTGAATATATTAACCTAAGTCCTAAGTATAACATAAGTCAACGCCGTAAGTACCTATAATCATCATCTTAGCCTATAAATCACCCACTGCTGAGTCGGGCCTCCTCCAAATACACTAAGGTCTACCAGCCTACTCAGCCTGGCTGGTAGGTGCATTAGTTGCATTAGTTGTTAAATTTCACCGCATAGGTACCTTAAAAGTTAGACTTGGAGAACCTACGTAGTTAGTATGAATGGTTATATTCTAAACTAGCTTTTGCCCGCGACTTCGTCCGCGTGGAATAATGACTTCCGGAAAAAAACAATTTATCCCCGTTTTCACCCCGTTGGGAGGGAATTTCCAATAATCCTCTCTTAGTGGTAGCCTACTCCTCCCAACAAACACACAGGCCAAATTTCAGCTCTCTACTGCCATTCGTTTCCGCTGTGCGTTGTCTGTCAGTCACTCATTAACGGAAGAGTTTTATATAGGTATATAGATAGCTGTGCCCGCAACTCCATCAGTGTGTAATTCCTTGTGTATTATTAAGTTAATGTATTGGTAATATTGTTTAGATCACGTTCACATGAGGCTTAAGTACATATACAACGAAAATACTTCAGCGCATAGCTTCCGGGTAAACTATCCTACTTCACTTAAAACTAAATACCTATAACATAATTAATAATACCTATACCTTTAATTAATAAAAGTACCTACGCTTTTACTTACTTATTATTATTATTAAAAAAAACTGAACATAAATTAACCAAAACTTACCTACTACTAACTAACTACTACTTAACTTCACCTAAAAAGAAATAACTATTAATAATTTGTAATTTGAACGAATATAACACGCCACCAAAATAACTAATACCTATTTTATGAAATAACAACAAAAGAAAATTAAATAAACTAAATTATTGTAAAGACTAAAAGTCGCGCTGATAAACAATATTGCCTGTCAATAAGGGCGAATACTCGGAACGTCTACTCGCATCATCAGCCAAATCCAAATATTGTATGAAGTTCGCGTTTGGATCCCCCGCCCTTTTAAACCTCCCGCGACGACCCGATGCGACGGTTACACAAAAATAATCCTTAAAGCATGATTCAGTAATCACGCGCGATGGTTTATTAGCGTATTTCATGAATAACTTTGGTGTTTCTGTACCGATTTCTATGATTCTTTTTTTATTAAATAGGTAATAATGTTAAAATTTATTAATTAGGGATGATTGAGAGTGTTATAAACGTAAGAGTAGACAAATATAATCAGAAAGCTCTGAACTGCTAAGCTATCGGGAGTTACACGTGTTATTGTGAGTCAACCATAAAAGATAGACATTTGCTGTCTGGGAATATTTTTTATATAATTTTAAGGAGAACATTTCCGTCATACATGATTTCTGTGTAGCTTTAACTATTAAGGCTGCACACGCGACGGAAGCTTAAAAAATGGAGTAAGTTCTCCTGTTTTCCCAACATTTCCCTTCACTGCTCTGCTCCTATTGATCGTAGCGTGATGAAAAGTATACTATAACCTGCCCAGGAGTATGAAGAACAATTGTACCAAGTTTTGTTGAAATCCGTCGAGTGGTTTTTGTTTCTATAACGAACATACAGACAGACAGACAGACAGACAGACAGACAGACAGACAGACAGACAAAAATTTTACTGATTGCATTTTTGGCGTCAGTATCGATCACTAATCACCCGCTGATAGTTATTTTGGAAAAATATTTCATGTACAGAATTGACCTCTCTACAGATTTATTATAAGTATAGATAGAAGATAGAAGAAGATTATTTGTCGTGGTATTGAAGTTGTATATTATACAGCACAGTGCGCAAAACGAGCAAAATTTCGGGAAAGAATAAGTGAGAAAAATAATTGAGGATACAAACAAATGAATTAATTTTATAATTATCACCTTACAAAATAGCGTAGCCAAGAATAGCACTCTTGGGTGGTGTTATGTTGCTGTGCGTAAGTAAGGCCTCCACTCTATCAGGGGAAGGAACGTTTTCCTTTCCCAATTTTCGTTTTTGTTGCCAACTTCATGCTTTCCCTTTTTAAAGGGCTGGCGATTCGTTAGTGTTGTGTGAAACCTCTCAAACTCAAACGGATTTTTTCTTGAACTCCATATATATGACAATCTATAGAGTTACGATGAGCTTTAATCAATAGCAGTGGACGTCTTTTGGCGTCTTTTGATGATGATAATGATAGAATAAGACGTCGTTAATCGTCATATTTAAAATTACCAATCCATCTTTTGGCCCTTGTTCCATACATTCCTATCGGTCGTAATACACACCTTCCTACACATTGCGTCATTCTCACAATCCATCCATCTCTTTTAATTTTGCGTCCACCCACATTCATTCTGAAACTACCACCGGTTCGGAATGCTGCCCCACAGAGAAGAGACGGCAAGTAACTGTAGTTGCTTTTTTCGAATTATCGGTATTGTTTACAAAAAGCACTAAAGAGCACCATGATAGCAAGTTCGCCAAATGGGAGAGGATCTGGTATTAAAAACGTGCATACATTACCAGCCTACTTCATCCCTGAATTTACCTGCTTTGAAACCGGCCCAGCAGTTGGCAGAGGAATTCTTCTGCTATGTCATGGTGGCCACACAAGCTGCGGCACGGGGGTTGGTATCAATATTTCCTTCTCCTGTAGCTAGTTTTCTGGCTGATCCAATTCCTTTACTCACCTTGTGCTATGTCCGCAGGGTAATATGGGTTGGAGACTGTCCGTGTGGTGACGGATTTAGAATACATAGTGTCACCACCTCATTCCATCCTGAGGGTGCGTAAGGGCCGACAACAGGAAAAAATAACAAGGCCGATAACCTAGCGGCAAGTGAAGGAAAACTTGCAACTAAACCCTGTGCCAACCCGTCTACCCAGCGTGGGCTGCGTCAGCACAGTAGACCAATTACCCTCTCATTTATGGGAGGATTCTACAGTGGGTCATTTATGGGCTGAGTAGTAGTAGTGTAGTATACTGGATTCCAAATCCTTCGCCATATGGACAAGTTTCATTTAAGGTGAATGTTCCAGAGTAGCCCGCGAAATTCAAATTTTCTTACGTTTTTTTGCAATTTGCAGGTCAGTGCTAGGTTGTATGTTGATTAAAATGTTATTCGCGGTTGTAAGACGTATGTAGTTTCAGAATTATAATCATCGAAATCATCAATACAACCCTCCAAGCTCATAAAGGCGCAAGAAAAACTTTTTCAAGCTCAAAATCATTCTTGCACCTTTATGAGCTTGGAGGGTTGTATTCATGAGTAACTGTAACTACATACGTCTTACAGCCGCGAATCAAATGTTCATCATCATACAAACGTAAGAAAAATTGAATTTCGCGGGCTACCCTGGAACATTCGCCTTAAGTGATTTGTTCTCGTTGAAAAATGGTCAAGAGTCTAAAGTCACCTAATGTCTCCTATAAACTACGTTTAATTAGTTAAACAAAGTTTCTTAATCTTGGTGGAATGTTGGACCAAAGACCACGCACACCTCCAGATTAAATCTAGATTGCAAATGCCACGCTTTGCGTAGCTATCCATATCTTCGTTATCTCTGTGCACTATGTGCCACTATTCATTGGAGCCCATTATAGTTATGTATATCTTTCGATCAAAGTAAAGCTATGCTTAAATGATTAGGTAGGACTGTTCACCTGATTGCAAGTTCTAGACGCTATACTTACGCATTGCGACATTTGCATCAGATCTCGGTTTGTAATCACCTACTCTAATCCACATCTACGAATAAAATCAATATAGATATTTGCACTGAAAGCAAGCTTTTATAAATAGTGTAATAGTGTTGTAAAATATTTTTTTGTTGTATGTTTTTATGTAATAATGTATCCCTTTTAAGAATACACCATTTTTATTACGATCTAGCCAGGTGGCTAATAACCAATTTAAGTCTGACATAAATTATTACGGATATTAAACTAAGGCAGTGTCCATTAACACGATTGTATCTAGAACCTTTAAATCGCGTTGTTCGCTTGTGATCTTAAGAAGTTTAGACTTATTGCACTATATGTATCACTAATAATTAATACACTGCACTAGATGCCATTATTTTATGTGTGCAAAATTTAGAATTTTATGCAGGAAAAGTAGCCAGCGGTAGGTATTCTTAATATAAGCATTGATGACTTGACACTTTAAAAGGTTTATTTTCCAATGTACCTACTCCATTGCTGGTTCTTTTAAGTAGATATCATTAGATACCATTGTCCGGGCGGGCGACGCTTTCATAATCCATGGTGACAACATTCTATCTTAAGGCTGTGGCCTACCACCGCCTCTTGAGGCCTCTAACTTAAGTCTACGGCTACAGCATGTTACAGTAGGACGGGATGGTTTGACGATGATATCACAGCAGTGATATCGTGTAAGAATTTGCAAGAAAATAATAGTCAACATATGTCAACAAATATAAGAGACGCGAGCAGTGCGACAGTGCGGTCGAGTGCCGGCTCGGGCCCCAGTGAAAGCCCACTTTCATCATAGTGGGGCAGCGCCCGCCACGGGCCCAACAAAAGTGAACGTTTCTGGTAGCGCGCACCGCGCTTTGCATCCTCGAGCGGTCTCTCGACAGTACGTTTCCGAGCGTGATCCGCGCGGCTCGTGCGTACAGTGTCTCTGATGTCCAGGTGGTGGATGTTGTTGCTGTTAGCGGGCGCGGCGGCAGCGGGCGGCCGCTTGCCCCGCACCTCGCCGCCCGCGCCGCAGGCCCCGCCGGCGCCATCTGCGCCGCCTCGATTGCCGCCCAGGAACCTCACCCTCGCCTCCAGGTCTTCCGTGAGAAACAGGTCAGTGCTCTCCGCCACGCTATGACGTTGACGTCGACAGATGCGAAGTCACCTACATTTTCATTAGACACACTACAGTTTCGATATGCAATAGCAATTATACATTGCTGAAAATTCGCGTAAATCGGAGTGACAGTCGCTAATCCGCAATTGAGCATTATGCGATACTGCGACTCGGCCCGTTCTTAAGCAACGCGAGCTTTAGTGCACAAAGTTGTCAAGTACGACTACTACGTTCGCACCGCGGTGTCAACATTAGTTATATCAATGAAATACTACGGCCCAGTTTTGAAATGATTTGTGATTTAATACGCCTAATATGACATATCAAGATTTGAAGGGGAATCAAATTAGCCATATTCAGCTTGTAGTTATAAGGCTAGCCCTGACATCAAAATCGTAATGTTTATATGTGTGAAATTCAGTAGCAAAACGTTTGACCTGTAAAATATCAGTGTTAATCAGCCGTTCTTTTATATATTGAAGCTTGCTGTTGACACAAAAATATAATATGATGCCGCTAATTTTGATATGTATATTAATGTAAAACAAAACATTTTGGCTTCTAATTTTTCGTAACAAGGAATAAATTTATTGATTTACACTTGGATCGCGTAATATTGTAAAATAACAATAAATTGTATTGATAACCAAACCTCACTATAGACTTTTATAACACTATTAATGTGTGTTTCTTAAGTTTATTGGATATACTTATATAAATATACCGAGTGTGCCTGTGTATAAGTGCATTACGGGAATAATGAATTTGGTTGATTATTCTAATTTGTATAAATGGTTACTTTTGATTCCTTTAATATGTTACAAAAAAGGTATTTGTTAGTAAAACTACAGACATATGCACTACTGTTAAAATAGCTTAAAATACACATCTTGAACCAAATGCGTAAAGGTGTGGGAAAGTTGGACTCCGAACAAGGGCTATAACTTATTATGTATAATATAACTAAATGAACCGCCATCGGTCGGGCTGATTTGTGAATCGAAACCATCCTCGGTGCCACCCAAAAGCATACAAAAAAAAAATTCAAATCGGTCCAGCCATTTAGGAGAAGTTCAGTGACATACACACGTACAGTAGAATTATATATATATACCGATATATTGGTAGATTGACATATCCATAAAGTCAGTGCTGCGCAATCTTCTTTACCAAAAAATTGCGTATAATTTCATATATATGCGACATCCACCTTACGCTCCGGACCTTGCTCCAGCAGATTATTATTTTTCCGTTAATAAAAATAACAGCCTAGCCGTGTATTCTTTGATTAATTAAATATGTTTTACAAAAAAAGACTAGGCATTCCTACCGTACAAAACGCCAATTTCACATGTTACCTTAATATTTAGATATATGTATATTCCGGTCGAACCTAATTTGGCTAACTAGCTGGTCGAACTGTCCGGTTAGACCAGCTGTCAGTTTCCACGGTACTGATTACGTGTAAATCTAAAAAGTATGTCTATAAAAACTTTGTTTCTGTTATCGAACTCCGCCGAATCGGTATGGGCAATGTTTGTTATTTTTTTGTGTATTCGGTCGGTAGATTGCAGCCTTTTTATATAGCATAACAACATATATTTATGATATTAATTCCTGATCTGGATTTGCTCATACAAAATAAATTTTATTTCGAATATTTTACTGCGGCTCGTAGAATCCATAAGGGCCTATTCACACTGACAACTCAGCAGCGGTGTGGGGTGAGTGGGCCTGCTCAAATTTTCCCTGGTAAACCGAGCAGAGCTGACTGCCTCGTGGGTCCGTGGTCACCGGGACTTTGAAGCGACCTTCTGTTAATACCAGACAAAGTGAACAATAATAGTTAGATCGGTTGTAATTAAAGCATAGGTGGCTACTTCTCAATCTTACAATTCTTTTCCATTTGTGACACGAGAATATAGCCTCCGCGCTCTACCCTGTCATCGATAAAGTAAAGTGGCGCATAATCAAAATTTGCTCACTGACACCAAATCCAAAATATTAATTTAATTTAAGACCTACTTATGTAAAATAAATAAATATATAAGAAGCACAAAAATTAAATTATAAGAAGCGTAGGTATTGGAGCGAATCCTTTATCACATAATATTAAGAATCGCCAGGTCTCATTCTCTGTAGGATACACTATTGAGTCGTTCAGCTCTCTCGTTTCAGCCTATAAATGACCCACTTCAGTTGGGTCTCCTCCAAATTCAAGAACGAAAATTAGTCTACTGTGCCACGCTAAAAAAACGGGTTGGCACAAGGTTTGTATCAAGTTTTCCTTCTCTTGCGGCTAGGTGATGTCTACGTCCATCGAATTGGAAACTACTAATTAATACTAGTTTCATTTCGATAAAATTGTATGTACTTGAACATCTTGAAATCATCGCCTATTAATTATTGTTATTTAGTCATTCCAAGTTTTCAAAATGGCCGAGACTGGTATCGTTCAATATTAATTGACACGATTACTCGATTCCAATCAATTGAATTGATGAGAATCAGCGTATATGACGAAAATTCTTCGCAAAATTTGTCGTGCTCAGAACCTTGCTTAGACAATGCACATGTCTTGATAAAAAAATTAACATATAGTTATGAAACTGTAAATTAAAATCTCGTAGACGAAGTTATGGTATAGGTACATTATAGGATTATAGTTAGGCTCAAGACGGCGGTGGAAAAAAGCACTGAAAAAAATAAAAATGTGCACATTTTAGTCAGAAACACTTTTCATTATTTTTGTAATTGGAATAGTTGTTCCGAGGTGAAAATGTTCTCAGGATTCATTTACGTCTAAAATACTGATACAATCTGCGTAAGCATATTATGTTTTCTTATTACTAAGAAACATTTCCGTGTGACGATAGCATTAATGACTATTAGTTAGACGACGAAATTATGATGTATTACTTTTGCATCAATCATCACTTGCTTAATGCGCTAAGAACAGATTTGTTATAGCAATAAGTAGAGCAGATTAAGTGGTATGTAGATTGCTCTTTAGATGTGTAATTTATCTATATTGATCTTTCTTCCTCGACATTTAGGTTATAATTTTTAATTGTTCAGTTTCAAAGAGTTTTTGTTATTACAATCTAAAGATTTTTCATTCTCATTTCATTAAGCATTAACGAATGCTTTTCCCCGTGAGAAATCTACTTGTCGAATGCTGGTAATTGCTGTTATCTTCTTGAATTAGGAATTATAATGTCTATTCAATTATGACGTTATTCTTAATATTTATACCTAAACTCTAAGGTTACTTAGCGCCGATGAAAAGGTTATTTCTACTAGTGGCGTCCATGACATAACAGTCAATACTAAAAGTGGCATAAGGTTTACAAGATTAACTTACAAATTTTATGATTCTCGAATCGCGTATTGTAATGTCACCATATGAGTAGGTTTGGCTCATACATGCCGAATATCGACGTAGTATGGACCTTGAATTAGCGGTCACATATATGTATATGACGCGTTTGGTAAAACACATCAACTAGCAACGTGTGATACAATAAAGGATTTGTGATTCAATATACGTTTAAGGTGCAATATACAGAGAGGTGATACAATTATGTTTTTATAATACTCAGTACATAATAATAATATTATGTTGCTGGTAATACGTAGGAAATCATGGCCACATTCACTTCCCGTATTTTGTCTGTACTTAGGGTGTTCACAAAACTTTGTTCGAGTGAATGATAAGTCCGTATGGTGTAATAATAATTTATCCGTGTGGTGACGGCTTTATAATATAAACATAAATATTTGCCAATAAGGTAATGAACAATTTAATGGAGAGAATGATTTTTTTTGTTGGGGGGTAAAGTCCTTCCCACATCAGCCCGAGGATGGCTGATACTCTAGCCACAAGGGAAGGAAAACTAGATACGAAACCCTGTGCCAACCCATCTGGCCAGCGTGGAACAGTATGCTAATTACCCTCCAATGTTGTTGTAACAAATGTTTTGTTTTATAGAAAACTGGTATGGCCGTATCATTATTTTTGTATAAAGTGCGGTCATAAGGTCAGTTTTACCATTTGTAAATAGAGATGCAAGGCCATATTTGCGAATCTTATCAGACCGTTAGGTATGTATAGTGTAAAGTTTTATTATGCCGACATGTGTTATATAAAAAATAATAATTACAAAACTGTTACTATATTGCATATTAATAACATATTATGTGTTTGTAAGTACTAGCTTGTTGCTACCGTTATCTTCCTACTAACGTTATTTAAATTCTTATTATATTGTAATTCTGAATGTGAATGAATAGTTATTCAAAGCAACAACTTAAACATTTAATCAGTGATACATAGATATCTACAAAACAAACGAACAAATCCAAAAAGTCAACGCAGACAAAACCTGCGGAACCATCCAGTACGATATATAGATTACGGTATAGTTGCTTATAACATTCTGATCGAAAAACGCTACCTTTTTCGTCAATGACCGCCAAGGGCTCAAAATGTTTGTAAGGTACTAAAGTTGGTAAACTTATGCGCTTTCTATTGTAATCGTAAAAGCGTCCCGTAAAATGTTATGAAACAATTTAGTAACAGCCTATATATTTCTGACGTACTGAAACGAATTACTTGGTCACAATTGATATTTTAAATTAGTCTTATATGTACAAAGCACAAAAAAACTGGAGTAATAAAAATATAAATTCAGGCAGTTTTATTAAATTGTGACTAACAGTAGACCATTAGCTACGGCGAGTAAGGAATTTTAATTCAAGTCGTTAAACATTTGATAAGAAATTAAATTTACAGTCATAAGCATGGAACGTTTGGCAAAGATACATAAAAGTAGCCTAAAATAGAACAAAATCCGGGGAGCGATATTTTTTAACTCTTTAATAATAACTGCAAATATTGATCCTAGCGTAAAAATGATAATGACCAAACTTGTGACAAATTAAATTGCCAACAACTTTAGATCCTGCCATTTTTGCTCTAAAGTTGAAAATTAACGAGTTATTTCAGAAAAAAATAAATACTTGAAAACTAGATGGCGGCGAACCCTCTACCGGAATTAGTTCGAAAATCGAGATTTATACTTCCAACCCGGGGGGGATTGGAAATATAAATCCCGATATTCGACGTCACGACTTTAAAAAAAAAAATACTCCTCGGATTTTTTCTATATAAATGACTATCTCGACTGGTCTATATGTCGTCTCAAACTTTTCACTCAATCTATCAACAGAACTTTTGAGTTTTGAAGCATACACAAACTAACCTTTAATGATTCACATGAAATAGAAAGGGAAATATGGAATAAAATAGCGAATTGTCGTGAATTCCAGTTATTTATATCAATGTCTCCTTCAGATAAAAAGAATAAGAGCTGAAATGTCTTTCTTATAAATTTAGTTAGTGAGACGAGCTGGCATTCAGACTAATAGTACCTGGTACAGTTAATTGCCCGGGTCAGGCACGTGTCTTTGTGTAAACCAGAAGTATTTGCTCTAGGTCTGGGTGTCCTTTGTGTCCGTAAATAAGTTTGTAAACAGCCCTCGTAATACAAGTTTTGCCTATAATACACATATTACGCAGCCTTTAAGGCTATATTGCATATAATTAGATTCTTACTTTCAAGCCCACCATAAGTAACAGACTGTTATCGAACATTTGCGTGCCCAGTATGAAGTTAACGTTGTGAAATCCGTATTTCGATCGCACACATTTAGCCAAATTACTCTTATTATGGCGTAGTAAATGTAAAATCGGGCCGTAATCATATTCCCTTGCATTGCAACGTCTACTTATTTTAGTGACACTGATTACACTTTAGGAAACCTGATTCAATTTATATCTCCATATTGCCAGCCAATATTTCTCATTTGGCGAAGTTGCTCTCACTATGTTGAAATTTTACAAAAGCAACTAACTGCAGAGGAAAGAAGGCCTCTGTGGGAATCCTTGGGCCATTGTACAGTAGTGGGCGTCTTCTGTCTGAAATTATTATGATGATGAACTACAGAGACTCTATAGAGCAGCGTTCCGAATCGGTGATAGTTTGAGTATGAATGTGAATCGTGGTAAGGGTTCAGGGATACCCAACAAGATATTGATGGATAAAAATAAATAAATATCCTTAGACATTTCACATTGTATTTTGAAACACGACGATTTATAAGACTTTTGTAATAAGCCTAAATGATTAAAGTTCTTTTGAGGTTGAATATATAATATATCTCTTGAGCTGGCCATGCATTTAATAGAATACGTAGGGGTTTTTTGTAATTTTGTGATTATCAGACGATAGCGCAGAACTATATAAAATTAATATATGTATAAATAAATAAAATAAATAAATAAATATCCTTGGACATTTCACACAACGCCATCTCGTCCCAAGCTAAGCAACTTAATGCTTGTGTTATGGTAACGAGATGGATGATAAACTACTTATATACAATTTTTTTGTATATAAGTAAATTGTCATATGACAACCTTTTAAGCTGTAGTACGGGTTCGGCGCGTGCTAGGCTTTTGGCCGTGGGTGCGCACGAGGCCGGCTACTGGCTTCACGCGTACCCTTCGTCAAAAACGGGAACATTTCTTGAGCCTGACACGCTTCGAATCGCAACCTGTCTACGGCTTGGGGTTCCGGTCTGCGCTCCTCATAAATGTCCCTGTGGCAGTGATGTCGACAAGCTAGGACATCACGGACTGTCATGCCAAAAAAGTGCAGGCCGCTTCTCGAGACATGCCGCACTTAACGATATCATACGCCGGTCCCTTACCTCCGTCAACGTGCCCAGTCTACTTGAGCCGACTGGCATTGCAAGAGACGATGGTAAGAGACCGGACGGTATGAGTTTGATTCCATGGAAGATGGGTCGGGTGCTGGTGTGGGATGCAACCTGTTCAGACACACTGGCCCCTTCCCATCTACATGGAACCAACAACAGAGCTGGTGCGGCTTGTGAAGCGGCTGAAAAAGCTAAAGCACACAAATACAGGGGTCTAGGCTCCGAATATGAATTTGTCCCATTCGGTGTCGAGACCCTTGGTCCGTGGGGTCCTAGCGCTATAAGCCTTTTTAAGGAAATAGCAAAAAGGTTAGTCGACATCACAGGAGACCGAAGAGCTGGTAGCTACCTCGGACAAAGAATCAGTCTAGCGATTCAAAGGGGGAACGCTGCCAGTATCTTCGGAACCTTGCCTAAAGGGACTCCTTTAAATAATATATTTTAGTATTTAAGTTTTAGGTTATTTGGTATTTTTAGTCTTGTTTTATTACTTAAGTTAGTGTTTTGTAAGTACATATTACTTAAATTAGGATTACGTGAGATAAGCCACGGGTCGCACCTACTACTAGTTACTAAAAAAATATATCTATGTTGCTTTATTCTGAATTCATTGATATTTCATGAAAACTGTACGATGTACTGTATGTTTTTACGTTTTAATTACGGAAGGTATAGTAAAATTTTTTTGTAAATACATACATATTATAGATAGAAATGACACCCAGTCTCCGAGCCAGTGTCTCTGGTTTAGACAAAGACACTTGCCCGACCCCGGAATCGAACCCGGGACCCGTTGATCACTGACCACTGACCATACAGTTTAGATTCGATTAGATTAGAGAGATAGAGAGAGATTAGAGATCGATTAGAGACTGGTAGTATTCGTCAAGTTACCTAGGGAAAGAGGAGAATAGGGTCCCCTGACGACGGTTAGGTCAATCTCTACGAGTAGAAGTAATATTTACTGAATAATGCGAGTACAGTTAGGCTATAGTTAGTTAGGTATATTATAACATTCTGTGTATGAAAATCCAGCAGTTGTACGTTCTAAGCTACGGGTTCTTTTCAAGTCGGTACTATCTTTTCGAATAAGCAATGCTTTGTATTTTATCTTTATAAAACGCTCAGTACCTAAGCTCCCAAAACGAACAGGTGAACGATAGTAAGAACAGCTTAACGAGATCAAGGTTACGCGCCGTATTGTTGCTGTTCCGATGCTAATTAGGAGTTCTATTACCTGTACGCGTTCAATGGTGTGGTATTTACTACGGGTAACCTTAGAAAAATATCGATTGAGACATCTCTCACATACTCGGGTACTGATGAATGAATTCGTAACGCAAACGTATCGACTGACGTATATCTACACTATAGCACTTACTGTTCTGAATTCAAAATTTTATATTTACATATTTTTTTCAAAATTGTTTGTAAGTTTTTGCACATTCCCGCTACAATTTTATTATTATTATGCTTTAGCAGTAGTGTTTTTTTTTTGTTTTACACAAAAGAGTTATTGCTTCTACTTACCTCCTTTAACTACATGGAGGGTAATTAGCCTACTGTGCCACGCTTGCTAGACAGGTTGGCATATGGTTTCGTATCAAGCGGCGGCGTGGTTCTGCATCAGATCCCACAATGTAAAAATGGTTTCGTATTAAGTTTTCCTTCTCTTGCGGCTAGATTTTCGGCCATAGTATTTCCTTTAGTCGAAACAACTTCGAGAAGGAGGTAGCCAGAAGGATTCAGTTGGGCTGGGCAGCATTTGGGAAGCTTCGTCAGGTCTTTTCGTCGCCCATACCGCAGAGTCTGAAGACGAAAGTCTTCAACCAGTGCGTCCTACCCGTACTAACCTACGGTGCTGAAACGTGGACACTGACGGTGCGGCTAGTACATCAGCTAAAAGTCGCCCAGCGAGCTATGGAGCGGGCTATGCTCGGTGTCTCGCTACGAGATAAAATTCGTAATGAAGTTATCCGAGCGAGAACGCGTGTCATCGACATAGCGCATAGGATAAGCAAGCTGAAGTGGCAATGGGCTGGCCACATCTGTCGTAGAACTGACGGCCGCTGGGGCAAACGGGTGCTACAGTGGAGACCACGTACCGGCAAACGTAGGGTGGGACGCCCCCCTGCTAGATGGAGCGACGATCTGCGACGGGCAGCCGGCAGCAACTGGATGCATAGAACCGAAGACCGGGTTCAGTGGCGAGCCATGGGGGAGGCCTACGTCCAGCAGTGGACTGAAATAGGCTGATGATGATATTTCCTTTAGTCGGCTTTTACGACATCCTCAGGGTGAAGTGGGGAGCGACACTGTGTATTCTAAATCCCGTGGACACCGGAGATATCGCTTTTCCTATAAATATTTGTCGGTAAGAGAAAATTTACTGATTAGTCAACCTAAAAACGTTGTGGAGCTAATCTTATTTACGTCGTAATAATATGTATTATCTTAGATTACACAATATATAACACATTACTTTGCCTATTACTTGAATCAAATGAGTCTAAAACTAATAACAGTGTGTTGCCATGTAGCTAATATTACAGAATATTACATTATTAAAGTCATTAGTTTAAATACAGCGACCCAGTGTGGCTAAGGAAATATTTTGCGCTAAGATCCAACTGTGTGCCGATGGTCTCGAAAGGACGGACCGGCCAAGGACTTTTATCGAATGTAAGGCAATATGAACTTTACAGTCTAAAAATAAATGGGTCTGGCAACGGGTACCAATTTATATGAGTATCCAATGACTGGCAATCAAAGAAAACGACATTCTTTACAAAGTAGGACATCACATTAATGGAGGGCCCACCCCGATTTAGCTTATTTAATTTGGCTAATAGTCATTTGCCGTTTCGTATGGTGATGGACTTAGAATACACAATATCAACAAAACACACTTAGGATAGTATTGTGTACCTACTTGTAGAATACATAATACTATCCTGAGTGTCATAAGACGCGACTAAAGGAATAGCCGCATGAAAAAGAAATCTTGATATAAACCATGTGCCAACTCATCTTGCCAGCGTGTAGTAAGCGACTTTGTTTTCATGAAGTTGGAGTAGGCCCGACTCAGTAATGGGTCATTTAAGGGCTTAAACGATGATATGAATATTTTAAGAACCTGTAATTTTGGTTAATTCAAAATGATATAGAAAACTTATGATTTTATTGTTGAAAATAATTGTTTGTCTGTGGCGTTGTACTTGTCTATAAAAAGTGTTATAAAAAAGTAATTTTATAGACAACTGCCTGACGCCTCAAACGTTGCTTTGCCATCTAATTATCGCTATTAAATAGGGGTTGATCGAAGTATGTATTTCTGTATGCTGAATCATAAAAAATTAAAACAAAAAAATATATTTTTATTATAAAAAATAATTTTTGGGGTCGGCCGCCCTTAACATTTAGGGAGATGAAAAATAGATGTTGTCCGAAAAGCAGACCTAACTGATATGCACACAAAAATTCACAAAAATCGGTCGATCCATTTCGGAGGAGTTCAATAACAAACACCATGACATGATAATTTTATATATTAGGTAGATTTATCTGCTATGTTTCAAGACTGAATACGTGGACTGACCAAGTCGCAGGCTAAAGTTGTAGTAACTTTATTTTAATCACGACTGGTTTTTGTAACTCTATCAGTCCATAACTGCACTGGATATATTTTTTACTCTCTTTTTCATACACGCGGTGGCACCGGTGTGCAAATAGAGACTTTTAAGCAATTGGTTGGTTGGTTCATATCTAGTGCGCCAGTCGGCGGGCCGCCGGTGACCATTGGCTAAATGTCAATGTCAACTGATACAGGAAGAGTTTGGGCGTTGATATTGTACCGGTCGTACCTATCTATAGCAAGGACACAGATCTACAACGCTCGTATTTTACGCCTTACAAATTTATAAAAGCGAGCAGAAAGCAATGTAAAAAGTAACGTTTTATACACTTACGTTATAAATAATATTTACGCGATTTTAATTCCTCTCCACCGTGGATTATCATGGTATTGGGAAATGCAGGCTAATTTAGCCACCAACATTCTTACAGTTCATAATCACATCATATACTTTTCGTTATTATAATTATTTTGTTCTTGTTTTTTACTTGCTTGTTTACATTTGGCTCTATTTGATTTTAAAGAGCATAGAAAGTTAGTAATGTGGTAATCGTCAACGATTATGATGGTAGGCTGCAAAATGTAAACAAATGTTAACCGTTAAAAGATAGCAGACACTTTTCAAAGTTAATGTTCAATATTACTCAGCCCATAGATGACCCACTGGTAACTCGGGCCTCCTCCAAATACATGGAGGGCTATTAGGCTCCTGTACCACGCTGGCCAGACGGGTTTCCTACCAAGATTTCCCTCTCTTGCGACTAGGTCTTTGGCCTTGGCATTTTCGTCTGACAATTCTTACGACACCCTCAGGATGGAATGAGGTGTTGACACTATGTTGCCTCGTTGGTCTAGTGGTTAGATGTGCCGCCTTGGATCAACGGGTCCCCGGTTCGATTCCGGGGTCGGGCAAGTGTCTTTGTCTAAGCCAGAGGCACTGGCTCGGAGTCTGGGTGTCATTTCTATCTATAATATGTATGTATTTACAAAAAAAAAATGTATATAAGTCATCCATCTTGTTACCATAACACAAGCATTAAGTTGCTTAGCTTGGGACGAGATGGCGTTGTGTGAAATGTCCAAGGATATTTATTATTTATTATTATTATGTATTCAAAATCCATCACTACATGGACAGTGTTCAGTACATAATAAAATTTATTGCAGCTAATTAAATTGTACGTACTACCAAATAGATCTTACGCTGGTAGTTATTATGAGTGACCTAAATACATAATGCATTGAATTGTTTTAACTAGTATCCGTGTAGCTCTGAACGTTACATCACGATGAATTAAAAAAAAGAACTCTACCTACTAGGCTTCCGGTTGTCATTTCCTTACCAGTTGAAAATGCGAGTTAATGCACATTGCACATTTAGCTAAACAATAGCCAACTTGTCATCAACTCAGATTGTAGTTTTAAAAATGTTTAAATAGATAGTCATTCATACCATAAATATAAAAGCAGACGCAGAATTGAGTAGTAAATGGACGACATACTCATCTCTGCTTAGTGGGCATTTACCTATTTTATATAGGTCTATGTGTATACATAATCTTCATTGCACCAAGAAAAATACAAAATAATAAAACTTAAGCAATAGACTAATGTAAATAAGATTTACTGCTACACACCGTGCAAAACTTGCACGATGCTGGTTGCAAGCTACCACCGCTAAGGTGTCTACACATCGAAGCCACCGGCCCGCCGGCACGGACCCAACGGGCTTCGGTGTGTAGACAGCTTTAGTCTTCCTCTGCCACCAATGGTGGCGGGAGACGGCACACATGGACATCATGTACGAGTATGTTGCTCCGAAACTCTGTACAGCAGTTTGATGAAACCAATGGCCTTCTTCATCAATAACCAAGGCTATCTATCTAATGCAACGTTTAAACACGATATATATTTCTTTATCTTGAAAAAAGAAAACAAAGCCCCTGCACTAGTTAGAGCTGTAACTTAGGAGCAGTTTGTAAATTTGCTCGATTCCAGGACCACGTGATTCACTCCTCCTGATCTGGGTAGTATGCTCCGCGACCCTTGTGGGAGCACATCTCACCCCTAGACCGGGAAGGCAGTCATCGGCAGTTACTGGGATTAGCGAGTTTAAACAAACAGACTTATGTCCTTATAAATAATCATAACTCTCCTAGTTTGGCGTATTATAAAGACTGGTATCTCTTATACCTAATAACCAATGATTAATACGGTATTTGCACGATTAAATTTGAATACATAAGTGTCTACTATGAATAAACAGACAAACCAATGTGATCCTTACATAGAGCTCCCCATGGAGGTGTGCGATGGCAGAGACAAAAAATAAACAGTTTTATTTATTTATAAACAAGTTTTGAAATGATGTGCTAGGCTGGTTTCTCGTTTGAGAATTGATTTTTCATCACTACACAGTATAAAACAAAGTCGCTGTCGTCTGTCCGTCCCTATGTATGCATAAATCTTTAAAAATACGCTACGGATTTTGATGCGGTTTGTTTTAATAAATAGAGTGATTCAAGAGGAAGGTTTATGTGAATAATACATAATTACACCCGTGCGAAGCCGGGGCGGGTCGCTAGTTCTACATAAAAAAGAATGAACAGAGCGCCTGGTCGTCTGTGGTTTACTTAGATCGGGTCTAGAGTCGATCTGATCACGAATATATATGGGTATCAAGGATTATCTTCTGATTTATAGCAGCGCTGGTGAGGGGCCGTTCATAAAATACGGGCAAAAATACAAGGGGTGCTAAGTGTGACAAGATGTGACAATGGGGGGGGGGGGCGAGGATCGGAACAACGTGATGTTCACCGTTCATTAAAACATTTTAAATGAATATTTTTCAATAAATACTGTTTCTCATTTTTTATTATAAAAACATAATAGATATTTTTAATTCTCAAAATGTGTGTACTCTCCATGGAAATTTATTGTATTCAGGGGGTCTTAGTTGTGTAACGAAATATTTACAGAGCGGTGCCAGAAACTGTGACAGTAGGGTTTGTTCACATAGTACCGTCTGCACTGCGTCGAAATGATCTGGGTATATTGTAGGTATCGGAAGGCAAGGACGCATCGAATGGTACAGTTCATACGCTACCTTGGAGTTAACAGCTTGATTATACTTTAAGACCCAGTGCTGAGCCTGATCTGGCCTCCTCCTATAACAGAAGAGAAACTAGCCTACTGTGCCGCCTAAGCCATGGCACAGGTTTTGTTTCAAGTTTGTCGTCGTCTGTTGCCGTTAGGTATTTTGACACGTAATTTTAGACGACAATGGTACAAGCTGGACGGAATGGGGAGGTGACATTATGACATTAAAATTAAAGAGAGCAAATAGAACTGGGACAACTAAATTTAGTTATTACCATATGTAAAATACAATTTGACTACCTAACGAAGTCTGCAGAGAAACGCCTTATATGTAGTGTGTGGTGTCTAGTATTTAAATGTGTTGGGATCTACACTATGAATTTTGAAGCAGGTTTATTTAATAGATTTTTTTAATATGTATTTTACATGCATAATATTGTAGAGAAAAACTGTATAGGCTTTGGCCCACCTACGTATAGTCGGAGTACCAAAACCTTCATCAATTTTCTAACACCTTTGTCAAATCTTTGGGACCTATGTCATATGCTGTTGGCATAATAATTAGGAAAGAATTTTTAAATTTACCAAAAATCTGCCTAGCTCTATAGATATCTCTATATGTTTAATAGAGTCTATAAACTCAATTGAATTAGCATGAGCGGGCCCTGTACATTGCCCGGATTACATCTAAAAACTATCTTATTTGTGTTGGACTAGTTTAGCATGCGATGTAACAAACATTGATACTCGTATATGTGATAAGGACATCTTAAAAAAATAGAAAAGACACATGACCATTGCTAAGTTTAAATCGCGCTAATACGCGATTCCAATGTTTTATCATGCAACATTTTAAATGAGAAAAATTACTTACAATCTTCTTGATTCTTTAAAAGTATATTTTATTTTTATATAGAAAAAGGCTTTAAAGTTACCATTCATGTATTCAGGTTTTCTGCAAGAAGTCGCCTTTTTGTATTTGTCTGATGCCATGTTAGCCTCTTTATTATTGGTGTACAATAAAGATTATTCTATTCTATTTTAAACAGTCATTATCGCTTGTTTACATATCTGTACTACAGTCATTTTGATCATAATACACATAGGATTGGTGTGGTTATATAAATGAAACATAGCATACGCAATCATAAGTAGTGTTTCTCGTTTTATACAGGTTATTATTAGATCAGTGGTTACTTAAATGGACAGCCGGCATTCAATTGTACCTTTCGGTCAAGAGTGCACTAGATATGTGATCAGCACTTGCAAATGGTCTAAGAAATAAGAGCACAATTAAAGTTCTTATTTCAGCCAGTCATAGCCAATTGCCCAATCTTTTTGTACGTGCAGTTGTGGCTATTTTCCACAACTGTTCGCGCATATTAACATTTTGATCAGTGATCACTATACAGGGTGTAACAGAATGTATACCGAAAGAATCGGTATGCTTTCTGTAATACTACTACTCATGTAATACTTACTATTAATGGCCTGTAATACTGACACTGATATGCTTACACTTCCCTACAGTAACAGTTTGTCACAAGCGGAAAATAGGTTTAAGCTTAATACTGCTTTGTATAATTTAATATGTCAAATCAGTAGGACAATAAAATACGAAAAAAGTCATCATAATGAATTTAATAACTATTTTTGAAAAAGCCATCTGTTGACAAATGTTAAGTAGCATTTATCGTTATATTTAAGCGACAGATAGCTAAGTCGATCTAATTTTATATTGACACGACAGCCAAGAACTTGGCTAAATTAGCGTCGGACTTTAAAGAGCCTGAGGACAAAGCTACTATTGTTCGCAATAGCGCCGGGGTACCTTTACATTCATATAATGACATTTTACGTTTTTTAAATTAGATTAGAAGACAAAAGAAAGAAGAAAATAATTTCGAGCTTTTAACTTTTATTTTCTATAACGGTGTTCGGTGTTTGGTTTTGTAAGTTGTCAGCGGTAGCAATATGTGACGGATCAGTCAATTCCCTTTAAATAATATGGTTGAGGACATCGATGGCTGTCACATGTGATATAGGTACTTGTTCACTAGGTGTTACGGTTTGCGGTTGGCCGGTTCACTGGACCAAGGACGTTTTTATTCAAGTTTATTTCGTATTGTTTTAATATTCACGTTTCTGTTGACGCCTTCCGGATCCAATAGAATAGTATTATAGTATATGTGGTTCTTTTTTAGTTATATGAAATTTGTTAGGTAAGTATTTTGAATATTTACGTGATCAAATAGGACCGCAAAGTATTCAAAAGAAGAATGGCAAGCACTCTGATTTTCTTGCCAGTTCCTCTCAGCAGTGGTGGCGTTCCAAATTCCGAACAAGTGGTAAACTATATTACCTTTGCATTACATACTTTATTACTTTGCATTAAAGTAGGCCAATTACCCTCCATGTAACTGGAGGAGCCCCCCCCCCCAATCAGAAGGGGGTCATATAAGGGCTGAGTAGTAGACATATTTTTTATCAATGTGTTGATAATTTGTCCAAGGATTAAAAAAAAGTGTCCTGTGTGAGAAGCCAGAAGATACAATTATTATTTTATTACACTGATTTTAATAGATATTGTAAATATGAACAAGTGGGAAGAAATTAATTTTATATTTATAAGAACGACCCTATAGCATTTATTATAATTAATTACGACATTTATGTCCTCATTATTTAACTTCTGACTCTCACTGCTTTAATTTATACGTCACAGTAAGTCATTATGACGATTCTTTTGTAGTCATCTAATAATACTATTGATGCAACTGAAAATTACTGACTGTGAATATGCATAACTATGATGATTTTTAACGTATATTAGAAAACAAACATCAAACTTCTCAAGACTTTCGACTCGCGTTTTGCTTTCTTTTAACATAGTCGTGTTCGATTTTATCGACTAAAATTTCACAAATGTTACCTGTTTGTATTTAAAGAATTGACTGTGAAACAATGCTCTGAATTTTGTGAAATAACAGAATGTTGTGATGTCATTAGCTATGGTCGGTGGATCCGAAGATGTAAACAAAATAGGGTTCTCTATGGTAACCCGAAGTCAGCAACGGATACAACTGATGATTGGGGAGTCAATGAAATTGTCATTACATGAGAGACAAGTCAATGTTACTGAATATATAGCATAGACTAGATTAACTTGCGTTTGGTTCCTCGAGCAAACTATTCATATTTTTTTAACACCGCCGATTCACGCTAAGAAGACGTGGGTGTTTTATTATTAGAAGCTTAACTTAACGTGTGTCTGTGTGGTGATTTAGAACACGTAGTGTCACCACCCTATTCCATCTTGAGGGTGTCGTAAGAGCTGACAAAAGAAAATGTCAAGGTCGATAACTTAGCCACAAGACAAGGAAAACTCAATACGAAATTGTTGACGTATTACTTTCATGGTCGCAACCCAGCACAGGCTGGCTGTAAGTCGTTTTTGAATACCGTGTCCTAAATGGTCTTGTGCTTTATGCTCTTGTTCTTGGTAAGTTGGTGATTGACCTATTTTGTAAGTATACTTTATTTCACAAAACTCAGCTATAACCCTCCCTGTGCCAACCCCTCTGGCCAGTGTGGCACAGTGGCCTAATTTATATATGGGCCGGTTAGTATTAGGAGCAGTGTATAAACGAATATTATGAAAACGAAACTAAGATAGCGACATTGGAACTAGAACTTACATAATAAGGTTTAAGTTATAATGGATTTAGTCAGAAAAGACGCAACTTTGCGCCCACACACACTCTTGACATCGCCAATATTATCATCAAACGATTGATTAGTCGTAAGCAATCATAAACGGGTTATTGCAACATACATACTTTATGTAATAAAACTAATAAAACGATATATTCGTTGTTGAACTTGTTTCGGCCTAATCTAGGAGCAGACCGAGAAGATATAAACAATCTAAGATCGACTAGCTTCTGCCCGCGACTTCGTCTGCTGTGTATTAATACATCGCCATACACAATAACTTTATAAACTACTAGCTTTTGCGCGAATAAATCTATATATTAATAAGTGGCAATTTACAGGATGAACCTATATATGTATTAATCAATAGGTACATACATACATAATAAATAATAATAAATATCCTTGGACATTTCACGCAACGCCATCTCGTCCCAAGCTAAGCAACTTAATGCTTGTGTTATGGTAACGAGATGGATGATAAACTACTTATATACATTTTTTTTTGTAAATACATACATATTATAGATAGAAATGACACCCAGACTCCGAGCCAGTGCCTCTGGTTTAGACAAAGACACTTGCCCGACCCCGGAATCGAACCCGGGACCCGTTGATCCAAACGCGGCACATCTAACCACTAGACCAACGAGGTAGTCAGATAATCACGCCTCTTTCCCGTAGGGGCAGGCAGAGACCACTACTTTCCACTTGCTCCGATCCTCACATACTCGTACTTGTTTCGCTTCGTCCACTTTCATTATTCCCTTCATTCATGCTCTTCGGTTTAGGGTCGTCCCTGATTTGATAATTCGTATAGTGTATTTTTATTCGTAATAAAAATCCATTCACCCATTAAATCTAGCGCAAGATACTACTACCACCTTACCCTGACTACTAATACAAAATATATGTTTGCCATTGATACGTTTCATGGCACAGTCGTTGGACCTAGTCTGGGAATTGCTTTAATAACAGTTCCCTAAAGTATGCCGCACAATGGGTCAATATAAAAGCCGTTGTGCGTTTTATTCGGACAACAAAACAAGTAGCTGTTTTATTGTAACTATGTACTGTAAAAATACTCGCATAACTGAGAAATACCGAACGAGCAACGGCATACATTTTTTTTTTGAGAACTCCGCTGTCACTTTGTCGACATGAATATTAAAATAAGTAAAAACATTAAAATCGCCGTTAGTGAACGGAAACATTACGTGTCTTTACAACCTATATTTAATGACTTACTCAGTTGGCAATCACAGCTTAACATCTTATTGATATGACATCCAAGGTCGTGCGTTGTTTAGAACAAAAAGACAATATAAGCTGTCCGCGCAAAGTTCCGTGACAACTTGCCTATTATATTAAGTATTGGAGTATTATGCGTTTTTGTTTGACTTTATGATCTATTATCGTAAGACTGGATGAATAATGTTCCGTGTCAATGTGCCACGGAAGTTTACGTGTTCATATATGGCTAAGGGGATTTAGGGTTTAATACTTCTACTACTCAATCCATAAATTACCCACTGCTGAGTTGGGCCTCCTCCCTTTACATGGGGGGTAATTACCCTACGGTGCCACGCTTGATATGCGGGTTGGCATGGGCATTTTGTCGGCCTTACGACACCGTCACTGTCGAATGGGGTGGTGACACAATGTATTTTTATTCCACACGAGCGGCTTGTGAATAGTTAAAAGGTAACTAATTTCCCACACTTATATATCATCATCATCATCATCATCACCAGCCCACATTAGTCCACTGCTGGACATAGGCCTCCCCTAAAGAGCGCCATAGCGCCCTGTCTTCAGCTTGACGCATCCAGCTGCTGCCCGCAACCTTTCGCAGATCGTCGCTCCATCTAGCAGTGGGCCGTCCCACACTACGCTTGCCGATTCGCGGTCTCCACTCAAGAACTCGTCTACCCCAGCCGTTGCCGGTTCTTCTACAGATATGACCACTTATATATATTACTAGTGGCCCGCCCCGGCTTCGCCCGTGCAAAGCGGGGGTGGGTTATACTTAAAAACCTTCCCCTTGTTACACGCTATCTATTAAAAAAAACAGCTTCAAAATCCGTTGCGTAGTTTTAAAGATTTATGCATACATAGGGACGGACAGAAGAATGCGACTTTGTTTTATACTATGTAGTGATACATTAAATCAAGAACCGTCCTGGGCTCATGCACAACAATTTTCATGAAGATTATCACAAGATCGCATATGTTACGCATATGTAAATGCATAGTTTAAGATTCTCTATAAGGCATACAGACCAATATTAATTTTTTTAGAGGTAAGATTCCCAATATTTTTCTTCTTTTTTCACTTAGGGTGCGGCTCACTGTTTGCACACACATGTAATAAACGATGCTTGTCCAAAGTAGCCATTAAGCTCAATTGAGTTGAATAACATTTATTAAAGCAGTCTATTTCCAACAGTTATATTACCACATTACTCTAACTATCTGAGATTACCACAATTTAAATCCAAAAGTTAAGGTCGATCTAAACGTTTCTGAATCTAAAGTATTGTTTCATTAGTTAACATTTGTAGGCGTCTCTTGTTTTTGTAATATCACAAATCTTAACGCAACCTGTTTAAATTCAACTATTTATACTCGGTCCGGGAAAACGATGGATGTGGGCGGCCCAGGACCGGCCTTTGTGGAAATCTTTGGGGGAGGCCTATGTCCAGCAGTGGACGTCTTTTGGCTGAAATGATGATGATGATACTCGGCCCATAGATGACCCACTACTGAATCGGGCCTCCTCCATTTACTTGGAGGGTAATTAGCCTACTGTGCCACGCTGGCCAGACGGGTTGTTTAATGACAGGGTAGTTTTGAGACCTTTTGTCGGCTCTTACAACACTCTCAGGATGGAATGGGGTGACACTGTATGTAATCAATGCGTCACCACACGGACAATGAGTTAATATAGACTTTATTCGCTAACACAGAAATTAATTAATCATAAATTATAAAATAATACGTGTTTGGATGTAGTTCGGCAAATTTTCGTCATAACAATTAACATCTGATGTATAATATATCTACGGCAAGCCAAGCATCGGGTTACGAAGCGGCCGCCACTGTCGAAATGATTCCGAACATAATTTCTTAAATTGCGTTCGTCGAAAGGCCATTGCGACATTAGTGCTTAGGCAGACACGACGATCGTGCCGGCAATTGTTTAAACACTGCTTGTTTGTATGAAAACAGCAACGCAAAGGGCCACCACGGCCCAATCTTGCGAATTCAATAGAGTCAACACCACAACGCGATATGTACTAGCAGCATAAACGCTCGTATACACAAATAAATCAGAATTATGTGTGCCACGTACTGGTCAAGATCTATAAAGCTTGTGGGGATTAAATTTCAAAACTGACGACCTTCAAACATCAGATTATCTAAACTTTTACATTCGAGTCCGACATCGCGCTGAATGAATGGCCTGCTACAACAAATTAAGTTGACATTGTGTGTAGGGTTGTCGAATCTCAAATTGGTGGCGCTACGAGAAATTTTATTTTCGAAATAGCTAGTCGCTTCCCTTGCCCTTTTGGATTTCTCAAATTTATAATACAACAGACGTAAAACTAACCATACCGCCTGTTAAAGTGACGGTGATGACTTTCACGCTAGCTACAATCCGTGGCAAAAAATTAAACCAAATTATTCGACAATAGATGTCGCTGTCATGACCTTCCATATTATTAACTCTGTGATAAAATTTACAAATGACTGGATGTGAAGGAATGAGTTTTATATGCGGTCAACCATAAAACTGCAACCTTGTTCTTGTATTAATCTAAGCATAGCATAATACCGAAATATTTTGTTTTTCTGCACATTGAATAGTTTACTTTCTATTCAATGTGCAGAATGACTGAATGTGCCATCATCATCCGTCTACTTCTTAAAATTAAATTTACTTCTTCTTCATAAAATTAAAGATTTTATGATTTTATTGGAAAAATGAGAGAGTTAGTTGCGTATTTTCCCGGCATTTTCCGCCTATTCTCCATATACAGCCTGATTCGGAAAACCCTATCCAAGCCGAAAGGGGGGTGTAGGATGGGTCTTGAGTAATAGATCTACGGTAACAGATTTTCTTTATCTTGACCCATCAACGAGAAAAATGGCTTTTTCTATTTTCATTTTTAATGTCATTATCGACACCTGTACATCACTAATATGTACATTACATAATCAGCCGGCGCAGCGGTGAAGGGTCGTTTACCTCATTAGGTCAACTACCTACACTACTACTACTCATGAGCTCCTGGTACTAAAGTTATTTGTATTAAAAATATTAAAATGTGTTCCCATTGGGTTCCGCACGTAATTATTTTATAAAATGATTTAATTTAAATATTTTTCAAGGGTTTTGCGTAAATAAATTATCAAAACTTAGAAGACATTGCTTTACGAGTAATATTATTAACCTTTGGGTCATTTGGAAATACTTCATAGTTAATAAGATGTATGGAACAAACATTATTCCGTATGGTGATGGATTTTGAATGCATAGGGTCACCACCCCATTCCATCCTGCGGGTGTCATAAGCGCCGACAAAAGGAAATGACACAACTGAAAATCTAGCCGTAGGAGAAGGAAAACTTGATACGAAACCTTGTGCCAACCAGTCTAGCCAGCGTGGCACAGTAGGCTAACCTGTAATGAAAAGAGGCCCGACACACCAGTAGTAGTAGGCTGAATAGTAGTAGTAGTAGTATGGAACAAGTCATTTTCAGTCTTCATAAGTTTCAAAATAAATTAGGAATCATGGAGAATGTATTTGAAACCTCCATTAGCAAGTTAAAATAAAACTAAGATCTTGAAACTACCCACAATACGAAGTGAGAACTGTGGTAAGGTCAACCAATTAGGTAGGTACATATTTAGCTTTTGAACTTAAAGTCGTTTTAACGTACTTATATGGTTTTATTAGGAACTGCTGCTGGGAATGTACTGAAAATAAAACTTAGGGATAACTATGCGATAAATTTCGGGTTTTACGATTTTGGCCAATATGTAAAGTAAATGCCATTTCTAAGCATAAAGAAATGTACGTAAACCGTCTGCTACTCTTGAATTTTGTCAGCAACCCACTTTATCACCAAAATCGCGGCACAAAAAAAGCTAATTAAGGAGAAATACTAACGTATTACCTTCTAAAATGCGTTACCCGGACATCTTGGCCAATTAGCTAACTTTTCTGCATTTATTAGAGGCGCCCCAATTTATTAGTGCCTATTTTATGAGCTAAGAGTATAAAATTGTTTAACACGCCGTGTAGTAATGGATGCGAGTACACAAAAACCCATTCCATCCTTAGGGTGTCGTAAAAAGCCTCAATAGGAACGCAAGAGTTAGTCAATCTAGGTTCAGGAGAGGAAAACTTGAAGCAAATCCCGTGAAAAGGCCTCCGGGCATATTAAAAAAACTAGCATTTTACTACAAATAAGAGTGCCTAAGTCTAAACGCAGTGCTGGTAGGCCTCCCACAGTTTGGACCCAGGAACTGGTAATGGTCGCCGGGAAACGATCCTTGAAGGAGGCCTATGTCCAACAGTGGAAGTCTTTTGGCTGAAATGATGATGATGAAAAGTACCGTTTTCGGACAAGCCACTATTTGTTCATCTTACGCAAAATGAACCCTAATCACGCACACATGGTGATGCAATGCTGTGTATTGTAATATTAGTTAAAAGTACCGCCTACTTTAAACATTGTAGATAAAGTTTATAAAATGTTGCTATCCCTTTCTCAATAGTAATATTTTCATGCCATCGACAAGGACAACATACTTACATTACTTTCGTACAAACGTGACAAAACGCCCGCACACCACACATGCGTTCAATATGATGTCAATAAAATCGTCCTTATTAATTAACGTTAAAATAGTTTATTGAATAATCTTACAATTATAACTCACACAAATAAAAATTAAAAGTACTGTTATAATTATTTTCTTTGCCTTTCTAGTACTGCCTCTGTCACTTTTTAGCACAATAATTCATTCGTATAATACCAGGACATCAGAGATCGGGCGAAGGTACGCGCCTTACGTATTGTTTCTAAAACGGTCTTAAGTATACACTGATTATTTCGTGAAATCACAACAAGGCCACGACAGCGCTGTTTGAAACCGCTCGGAAACTGAGAATCCGTTTAGTAGTTACTGGGTTCGAATCCCATCAGGGAAATTGCTTTTTGCTACTATTTTTTAAACAAATATTTAAAATATTTCGTGATAGCAGGTACATTTTTGATGGTGTTCCGAGACTAGGAATGCTTACCACAATAAAGCTAGACTAGTTATAATAAACTAAATATTATGAAATATCAATGCAAAGGAGCAGAACTCACTGGATGGTTCTCTAAGCGGTATTGTTCTTTTCGTCGTCTCAGTCCATAAATGACCCACTACTGAGTCGGGCCTCCTCCAAATTCATGGAGGGAAATTATGCCACGCTGGCAAGACGGGTTGGCACAGGGTTTGTATCAAGTTTTCCTTCTCATACGGCTAGGTGATCTGTCTCTTACGATCCTTTAGTCGCCTCTTACGACACCCTCAGGAGAGTGTGGGTTGGTTACATTGTGTATTCTAAATCCGTCATCAATATTTTTGATATTTTCTGCCATATTTTCTTGGCTTTAGTGCCAAGAAAGTCTCCCCGTTTAGTAAATTCAAAAATACGTTCAGAATGTGTGTGAAACATGCGAACAACGTGATTTCAATAAAATCATCCATATTAATTAATGTTAAAATAGTTTTTTGAATACTATTTAAATACAATTTCACACTTAAGAATTTTATGTACGGTTATAATTATTTTCTTTCCCTTTCTAGTACTGTCTCCCCCACTTTCTAGCACAATTTGAACTTCATTCATTCGTATATTAAATACCAGGACAACAGAGATCGGCGAAGGTTACGTCATGCCACATACCATGCCGCCTTACGTATTGTTTATAAAACGGTCATAATAATAGACGGCTTATTTCGTGAAATCACAACAAGGCCACGGCAGCGCTGTTAGAAACCGCTCCGACACTGGGAATCCGTTTAAAAGTTACTAGGTTCGTATCTCCAACCAGGAAATGCTTTTTGCTAATATTTTTTTTCGTGAAACATTTAAAATATTTCAAAATTATTATGTTACACTTGCACAACCACAAGCCTTAAAATGTTATTCATTTTTGTTATTCTTTTTTGTATAATAAATGCTACCACATGTACCTTGTAGTGGAGTATCGATAAGTAGGTACCATAGGTGCAACATAATGTCTTGTAAATAACGAAATAATATTTACGTTTATAATTTCATTTCACGCTTTGGGTTTAAGTTTCCGTTCATTACTCAGAACTCATCGAATCAAAAGAACGCCGCCGCGGCTAGGCGACTGTAGATTTTTTTAATAGGTTTATGAACCTATGTGTGTATGTTTACCAAATCTGGGTTAAAGTTTCGTAAACATACACACACAGGGATTTGACCGTGTGGTGACGCATTTCGAATACACAATGTCACCAACCCATACAACCATAAGGGTGTCGAAAGAGGCAACTAAAAGAACGCAAGAGGCAGATCACCTAGCCCCAAGAGAAGGAAAACCTGACACAAGCCCTGTTCCAACCCGTCTTTTTTTTACGTTGAAATTCCTCTTAGCTGTCGCTGGATACCCGACCGCTAAACACCAGCCTCCTGGGGATCGGAGAGATGGTAGTTGCGCCCCAACCTACCCACTACAAACAACGGTGTCCCTCAACTGCCCGAAAGATTACATAAAAAAAAAATAACTTAACTCCTGCCGATGGTATACTCCATGACCCTGATGGGACCTTGGCCCGCTTTTACAAGCTACCCAATCCATTGAGAGGCACGTGCGGGACATTGCACGTGCCTCCGTCAGGCGCCAGATGAAGTAGCGCCCGATCCACGCGGCGCTCAGTTGCGGTGACAGCCCTGGTCCGCCGGCCTGGCCGCCCTCCGCTGCTAGCGGCGGCAGCCCTGGTCCGCCGGCCTGCCCGCCCTCCGCTGCTAGCGGTGGCAGCCCTGGTCGCCCCTCCAATGCCGCCCTCCGCTGCTAGCGGTGGCAGCCCTGGTCCGCCAGCCTGGCCGCCCTCCGCTGTTAGCGGCGTCAGCCCTGGTCGCCCCTCCAATGCCAGTGGCGGCAGCCTTGGCCTCAACGCCTGGCCGCCACTCCGCTCCCATCACCTCGCCGTGTGACGTGGCAGTTTAAGGCTCTCGAGGCATCTCCGAGGACAGAGGAGTACCCGGAGCCAAAAACCACCACGCCACTCTTCGTCTGACCTCTTCCCGTGGGCCCGCCATGTATGAGTGACCCTAAGCCGGTATGGCCCCAACGGATTCTAAAGGCACGCAAGCCCCCTCACAACAACAAGGTGGCAGCACGGTCGAGGCGGTTCGTATCAAGCCTCACTTCTCTTGCGGCTAGGTTCTCGGGCCCCGTCATTTCTTTTTGTTTACGACACCCCCAGGATGGAATGGGCTGGTGACACGACACTATGTATTCTAAATCTTTCACCACACGGACGGTACTAGGCTATCATAAATTAGTAGAGATCGGTTACCGCTGCTAATTGAAAGGAATAGGCCGCCCTTTGAACATTTCGCTTGTTCCGAAGAATATTATTGTATTGTATTGTAGATTGTTCTTTATTTTGGGGAAGGAATAAAGTTCAAAATGATTTCAAAGCAGTATTGCAGATAGGTATTTACTCTATGGAACAGCATTTTGTTTTAGTTTCCGCCTGCCGGTGAGCCCTTTGACAAGCCGAACCGCGTTCTTTATTACTGATCGCACATAGATAAGAATACCTTTCAGTGTGCCGACTCGCTCGGCGCGATACAATTCAGATTCCGTACAATTGTTCAATATTTATTTAACTACATTCTTAATTGCATGTCGCAACTAATCTTCACAACACTCATAAAACCGTGTATTTTTTTAATCTTTTTCCGAAACTGTTTGATTATTCCAGAATTAGATTAGTATCATTTCATAATGGCGACTTCCCATTAATAAATTATTGGATGTTTTAAAAAAAACCAAAATGATGTAAAACAATTTGCTTCCGAACCTACTCTTTCGCCAATACAGCAGCGACTAAGATTGTTGTGAAAAGACCCTGTTATTTTCAAAATTCATAATTAATCAAAGGAATTCATTTGTAACCATAACGATCCCTAAAATTGAATAGAGTGTTTATTGTTGTCTATTTTGATACCTGTCTATTTCTTTCACCAGTTCACTTCACGAGACTGACTAGGATAGTTGTGGTATAGTTTCGGGTTGGACTGCAGTGAATTAAGCGCGGAATCATGAACGAATATGCAAACAATGAGTATTACGACATGATCATGTGTGTTGGTGCGAGTGACAACAATAATCTTACAGTAGCACGACAACTTTACATGCGGCGTTTCCCCAATAGAAGGATTCCGTCGTATCATTGCTTCCGTAGGTTGGTCTACAGGCTCCATTCCACTGGCACGTTTCATCGAACTACCCATGGTGGAAGAATAAGAACCCATGCCGCCTGGCAAGACGAAGATGAAATTTTAAATTATTTTGCCGAGGATCCGAGACGCAGTACACGTAATGCCGCGGCCGCTTTAGGTGTGACCCAAAGTAGTGCCTGGCGTGCTTTAAAAAGGGACAGCCAACATCCATACCACTACCGACGTACCCAGGAACTAACCGAGGCGGATTACAGACCACGTATCGAGTTTTGCCAGTGGTACCAAGATAGGATCCGCGCCGACCTAAACTTCGGCAGGCTCATTTTGTGGAGCGACGAAGCCAGTTTTACAAGACATGGATTAGCCAACCAACACAATGAGCATGTCTGGGCATACGAGAATCCCCACGCGTCTCGTCAATCAAACTTTCAGCATCGGTGGCGAATTAATGTGTGGGCCGGCATCGTGGGAGAATATCTTATAGGCCCTATATTCCTTCCCGGTCGGTTAAATGGCGAAAATTATTTAGCCATGCTAACCGGGCCACTGGAAGAGCGGCTCGAGGAAGATATTCCATTGGCCCTTTACCGGGCCATGGTGCTACAGCATGATGGTGCACCAGCGCATTACACACGCGTGGTCCGTGATTACTTACAACACCGTTTCGCGACATGGATAGGTCGTGGTGGTACGGTGGCCTGGCCCCCCCGGTCACCAGATTTAACCCCATTAGATTTCTTCTTGTGGGGTTATTTGAAAAGTTACGTGTACGCTACGCAGTGGGACACAGCAGAGCAAATGAGGCAGGCGATCGTAACTGCATTTGATACAGTTACACCTCAAATGCTGAGAAATGTGACACGCTCCATAGCTCGTCGAGCAGCTTTATGCATCGAAAGGGGTGGAAGGCACATCGAACCATTTTTATGAGAGCTTAACAGTGTTCTGTATTGTGTTTGTTATCTCTGTGGTGAATATCGATGTGTTTAAAATATGAGTGCGAGTGACCGTGATAACTTTAAATCTTACTAAAGCTGAACAGGATTTGAAAAGCAAATGGTATGTACAAACTTTCAAATAATTAGGCAATATTGCAATTTCATCGTGAACCAAACCGAACCGTTCCGGAAGGCGCAGTGCTGGTAGGCCTCCCACACGGTGGAGCGACGACCTGGTTAAGGTCGCCGGAAAGCAGTGGATGCGGGTGGCCCAGGACCGGCCTTTGTGGAAATCCTTGGGGGAGGCCTATGTCCAGCAGTGGAGGTATTTTGGCTGAAATGATGATGATGATGATGACTGTGAACCGATTATTCGCTGCCTTGTTGGTCTAAGGGCTGGATGTGCTACCTTTGGTACGCTGGACCCCGGTTCGATTTTCGAGGTCGGGCTAGTGTACTTGCTCCGAGTCTGGGTGTCGGATGTGTTCATCATACAGGTTATAACTAGTGTAAAGGTTTTGTTTTTTAAATAAATACAAGTAATAAAAATTAGCCATGGGGTGTGTGTTTTCGAGAAATTGTTTTTCTAGGTGTTTGAATAAGCTCGACACTGTACACCGAACTATTTTAACATAAAGAGCGTCGTTCGCGCCTTGCGTTTTCTTCCACAACAAGTACCAGGCTAACATAAAGTAACAGATGCTTGTTGCTAATGTGTTTTAACTTTCTTTACATTCGTGTGCGTGAAATGGGATGTGGCAAGTTTTATCAATGTGTTTCAAACTGATGATTGTTGGTGATGTGATTGAACTTTCTTTACATTTGTGTGTGTGAGCAAGGATGTAACACATTTTATCGATAAATCGGTCAGGTTTTTTTAAATTTTTATCGAAACATTAAGTAGCTTGTTTTCTCTTCAAATTTTGCACAAAGATTCCCTCAATGGTATACTATTTTTCCTCTCTTGGATAGTATACATGTAGTGCGTCACCCTGTATAAGGGTTCTGAAGGAATAATTTAAACTCGAATAAATAAAACCTAATAAAAAAATATCTAATTCAATAAAAACCCAATTAATGTTTATAGCTTATACAAAAGATACGAGCAAGACTCCAATGTCAGATTTTTTAAAATCGATATTGTTTTCCACATGTGAGTTTTGTATCGTAGAGTAATTAGCCTTCCTGTGCGTGGGAGGTGTCAGCAGTGGCTCAGTCATGGGCTGAGTAGTAGTAGTAGAGCTTCGTATCTTAATTTAAGAGTTGATAATTAATTAATAATTAATAACTAATTAATTATCAACTAATTAATAATTAATTAGTTGATAATCTCTTAATTTAATTTATAACTATCGTGGAGGCACATTGACCCAAGAGCTGCGATATGTCCAACACCAACATCTATCGACTATCTCGTCGTCCGGGGCAGCCCTGTCATATAGTTGGATGATACTTGAGTAACTTATAAATTTTTCTCTTCTGTACCCGTACATTTAAGTACATACTATTTGCAACAATAACCGTATTATCATACGTGCGGATTGCTCAATCATCGATTAAGTATGCTTTGTTACCGAGATGAGGATTCTAGTGTCATGTTTGAAAGTGTAAAGCGATGTGGACGAACAATTAATTTTGAGAGATTCACAAAAGCACATGACATTGAAAATACGCCATTGTCAGTTTAATATAGAAATGCTTAAATACCAAATGGTGAAGTCCAATTTAATTTCTGACACGTTATGCAAGGCAATGACCTTAAATTTTATGTCATTATAAAATTGATTGAAAACGTATTATTTTATTTTGTTTAAGGTTTAAGGCTGCAGTTTCTATCAGAAAAAATGCTGTTATGACTAACAATTAACGTAATATCTTTTTTTACGTTTTATCGGTACTTGGTATTTATTAACCTTGAAGAAAAGGTAAGTAGATAAATGAAATGAAAACAGATTATTATTAATACAGTTTATTTCTAAACCATTACGAAACTAAAGCACTGGTCTAACTAGGTATTTGAAGTAAATTAAAAATCACTTTAAATTAGGTTGTCTGCTTCTTGAGTTTCTTTTACGACACCCTCAAGATAGAACGGATGGATGATAATGTAAACATAATATCAAATTATACGCACTTAGAAATAGTCAACTAGCCATGAATTTCGACTATCGCAGTTAGCCAATACGCGCAAATCTTGTGTTTCTCTATTTATGAACGTCGTCGTTAGATCATACAAAGTCAACGAACGCTCTAAGACCATCACCTGACCTTTGGCCGCGCCTGTCAACGACTTTTCTATCTGTTTACAGCTATCTCCATAAATTACGTGTTTATTTCACATTTCAGCTTTTTGTTCATATAGGTACCACTGTTTTTCTATTCTATACCTTAGAGAAATAGGAGTAGTACGTATATTTATCTGAATGCAACATTCCAGAAATCACGTTTCAATAACTTGTGATGTCAAACTGCGATATTATGGTCAGATATTATCAGTTTTTAAATACTTAAACACATCAACAAAGTCTAGGAAAATTGTAGTCGGATATTAATTATGCTGTTTAATATTAGGTTGGGGAAAAAGCCTTTTCGCATTATAACTAGTATGTATGGACTTGTAATAAAATCTCTTTGGCTTATACTATTTGTAACTGGCTGGTTTTGGTCATCAAGTTTAAATTTTAAAGAACATAATTCCAAATTCATGTTAGGAAATTGTGTGATTTTCATTTCATTTTCGTACTGTCAAGATGAGGGAATCTAATGAAGAAATTCGAACATTTTAAAATTTTAGTACAAAAAGGAAAAAATGCAATGCAAACCGCGAAAAAAATTGCAATGTTTATGGACCTAGTGCAGTATCTGTGAGAGTAGCACACATTCGGTTTAAACGTTTCCAATTATTTTTGTAGGCACTATTCACTATTCTAATATACATATTCGTAATTTTAATAACCATTCTTTTATTCCCAATTAAATGGTTTGGATGGACATGGACCCTATGCAGCCACGGGGGAAACTAGTCTATGATTTTAATTTTTAAATTTAGTTGTCGTAGTGTTGATCGTCATATTCGAAAGGTCACTAAAAACGTAAACGTGATTAGAAATAGCGTGGCTAGGTAGCCGGTGGGCAAAGATGGCTCACGGCATTCTTAACGCAAACTAAGTATGGTTACTGTTTGATGCGTATATTTGTAGATTGTGCTTGCTGTTGAATTTTAACCTTGCCAGTTGTCACTGGTATGTTTATTATTACAAACTAGTTGTTTGGCATATCCACACGATCTACTGACTACTCTTGACCGCAGTTCAAGGCCGATTTCTTTTTATTTATTAGATGACATCGCAGCAACAATTTGTTGCACAATTTCACTACTACAGATACATTTCCTTGTATAAATACGGCCGAGGTAGATCGATTCTACATATACATATTAATATTTGATCATTTATTGGTTTATAATACATACTAGCTGACCCGACAGACGTTTTTTTTTTGTTTGAGAGGGATGATATTTTTACAGTATGCAATATTGTAACCGGAAGTGAAAAAGTAGAACAAGTGAAAGAGTCTGTATATTTGGGCTCAGTTTTCAAGCGATGGAAAGTGCGACAGCGATATTGAAAGGAGAGTGAATACTGCTAATTTGGTGAATGGTGCACTGCACACCTTTGTGAATAGTCAGAAGGGGCGTCTGGCGGTTCACATGGGAGTGCTGGTCCCGACACTAAAGTATGGAAGTGAAAGTTGGGTGTGGCAAAAGAAGCATTAAAGTAGGATGAGAGCACTCAGAAATATGCTGGGAGTGAAGTTGAGTGATAAGATTAGGAAAGAAACTGTAAAAGAGCTTTGTGGTCTGAGATAAGATGTAACTAGAATTAAGAAAGGTATGCTTAGATGGTTTGGTCATATCGAGAGATGAGTGAAAGTAGACTTACAAAAAAAAATATAGCGGGAGTGTGAATGGGAACGTTAGAAGGAGGAGCCAAATAGGTTGTGTCTTAAAGAAATCGGGTCAGAAGCACCCTAAACGGACGAGCATGCATGAAGAGGATAATGAAAGTGGAAGAAGTGAACGCTGAGAGCCAGGATCGTAGCAAGTGGAAGGATGTGACCTCTGCCTACCCCTGTCTTCTATGTCTTCTGGTTTAAAAGCAATAAGTTCATCGTGCTGCAAATTCTGTGTCATTCAAAATACAGACAAAATTTCCCCACATTGTCCCACTTCTTACCTAACATGACTTTTGGGTTAACCAATTCCTTAGAGGACCGCGAAATTTCCGTATGCATATTGTTTTTTTTTTACATATGTCCAATTAGGCGTGAAATGTAATGCTAATTAGACACACAAACACTACGTGCAATGCGTGTGTAGATAACAGCACTTAGCTCACTAGTTGTTCAAGGTCAACTGAGCAATTCAGGGTTGCCATATCTTTGTAAGACCACCTCTATCCATCATAATTGCATGGGAACTAAAATATAACATACTAGCTTTTGGGCGCGGCTTCGCTCGCGTGGCCTTCGAACCCGTGCTTATCTCATCATGCATCATGCATTTTCATTTTATGAATATAAAAGGGGTTATTGTGACTAAACTATGATAGTTAGACATGTGCTCTCGTGGACTTTTTTGTAGATTTTAATAAGACCTACAAACTCGTAGTACTTCATTTTGTTTTCATAATAAATAGGTTTTATTATGAAAACATAAATAGGTTTTCGATTTTACACCTTGGGTTACAAAATCACAATTTTCATACGGATCCCTAATTCCTTGGAAAATAATATATAGCCTATAACCTTCCTCGATAAATGGACTATCTAACACTGAAAGAATTTTTGAAATCGGACCAGTAGTTCCTGAGATTAGCGCGTTCAAACAAACAAACAAACAAACAAATAAACAAACAAACAAACTCTGCAGCTTTATATATTAGTATAGATGGGACATTCTAAATCTTCAAGTATGCTCGTTTTGTGCCATTATTTGCAACAGAATATATACCAATGGTTAAGGTCGCCGACATCCGATGATGATAAGTATAGCAATCATGTCTAGTTCAAAAATGTAATTTAAATAATAATATTTTTAAATATATGTAAATTAATCATAATCTATTTTATTCATAATAAACAATAGATTTAACGTGTAGATAGAATATTAGATTTTACTATAGACTTCAAAATAAGAATATTCTCAATTCGATGGAATGTCTTTCTAATAAAATTCTATAACTACATACGTCTTACAGCCGCGAATAACATTTTAATCAACATACAACGTAGTACTGACCTGCAAATTGCAAAAAACGTAAGAAATTTTGAATTTCGCGGCCTACCCTGGAACATTCACCTTAAACATACAATTTAGTTTAGTGTTGCCATTTTATATTAATTAATTCATGTGATAAGAAAATAGTTACTAGCATTTCGCAGCCGTCTGGTGGTATTGCAATAATTACTTTGTTTAAAAAGACAAATTAATAAATGAAGCAGTTTCGTTTGTAGTGTATTATTATATATTATTTTTTAGATGATAATAGTGTAAATAGTATTTACAAATGAATCTGCCATGGCAATTGACAACAGCTGACGACTACTGTCATCTGCATAATACAAATAATTAGTGACGTCCTTTAAGCCGCTTTGTATCGATATTTCGCATTGTAATTAATAAATAATCACGGTCATATCACACAACGTCCTCTGGTTACAAACTAAGCTTAGTGTTTTTATAGGTATAACAGATTACGGATATAATCAATTTCTTCAACCTACTTATTTGCATTGTGTTACAATAAACAAATCTAAGCCGCATTATTATAAGTGCAAAAAATATGATATTGTTGTTTCGATATACCGGCCATGCGAAACGATATTGCATTGTCATTTATGATATTATTCTATCGCATGCCATTGTATCGATACCCCAAAATATCGTATCGGACATCTCTACAAATGATGCGTTATCTGTGGATGCAGTGGATTCATGAATATTTAATTTAGGGCTCAATATCTTTAAATCTCGGCCTTCCCTGACAAAAAAATCTTGCAGAAACTAACTCAGAAGATGACGCCGAGTTAAATAAGATATTTTTCATTATAAGACGTAGGTATTTTATATCAAATAAAACAATGTATGGGAAATTGCCATTGTCCTTTGCCATTTGCCCATATAAAATTTATGGGCGTCAGTTCGTTGTTTGTCATAAAAATTGAAGTAAGTGATCAAAAATATTAATAAGTGAACATGTTACTAGCATACATAAAGTCCTCTAAAAAGCATTAGCATTTATTTGCACTAAATATAAAAACATGAAAACGTTTTAACAAAAAAATTACAACGTCTTCAAAATAGCTTCTAAAATTTGAAAAATAAACAACCACATCAATTCGATGCCTTCTTCTCAGCCCATAAATTACCCACTGCTGGGTCAGGCCTCCACCATCTAGCCGATGGCTTATACATCTTATTTAACTTCGGTGTCAATTCATTTCAAGTGCCTTATGCCGACTTTAAAATAGCAATATCGCACGTTTACATAACTAAATTACATCAAACATCAATACCATTCACGATAGCCCTTGGTATTCACGCGCGACATTACAATAACGATTTATATACATTTTATAATTAGTTGCCTAGCAATGTTAACATTATCACTTATACCGAACCACCTAAGCCCGTCCTTCATAAGGTTGCGCTTATTGGCTCTGACAACATTCACAATGCTTGTTATAATATCAAATTGCTACTCATGTCCATGTCTACATCCGCTTTTAGCATACATTAAAAATAGTAGCTGACACTTAATTTGAACAAAAAATGTTCATGTAGACCAATTTGTGACAGAATATTTTGCCAATTACACGTTTCTCTATTAAAGTTAATTAGTTTGTTATTAGTATTTTAATGTTTCTCTTTTCCGTTCGTATCAATAAACTTGTGTTAGAACATTGAGTTATTATGTACGTTCAATGTGTTAGAACGATTAGTTGAAATTAAAACTAGTTTTAACTTATTCAGGTCAAAATTACATTTATCATTTACTATTAACCACTAGTTCGGAATACCGCTGTCCAGAGAAGAGGCGACTACACACTCTGTAGTTTCTTTTCATAGCCAGCCATTCTAGTTACAAAAGCAGGCGTAAGACAGATTTGTGAGAACAAACTCGCGTAATAGTCGCAAACGGAGGAACATATTGGTTATGCGATCACACCTTACTTGTAATGGTTCCTCCACGTTGATTGTTTTATGGTTGTTAGGCCCGTGGCTGTTAGGCCAACGGTCGGCTGTCTGGCCTCGACAAGATAAACCCGATAACAAACGATTGTTGAAAACTTAAATTATGTTCTCTCGGATACCTCGAGGAAGGTTATCTTGATCGTATCTCGCGTATGAAAATTGTTAACTTTGCCTATTTGTTGTTTATCTGCCGCTAGGACCTCACAATAATGGACTCCTAATTTTCCAGTTCCCAGATCGTTAGATAATAATGCCACCTATTATTAAATATTTTCTTTTGTTATTGATGTTTCTCTTACACATTTTTTTGTTGAAATTTGAGGTTGTTATTGTCACACAGCTACAAATTTATGTATAGATTGTAGTAACGTTTTGTTATTATCAATTAACATTATAAGTATCAAGTATTTAATGTTCAATTAGTTTAATCGAACCATTAGCGAGTTAGTAGCTTATACGAGTATGCGTGTCATCATAGTACATTTATCTTGTTGAACAAAAAACCAGTGGAGCGTTTCCATCAATACTAACGATATGGGCTCCATGTTGCGAGGTTTTGACCAATATTCAACTTTCCAGATATGGCGTGAAGCGCTGTATCCATAGTTTAGTGACCTTGCCTTCTAAGTGGGACGATTAATTGAATCAATTCTTTTATTTGAAGTGGACGGATTTTAACTTAGCTGGAAGTACCTCCGTGTGGTGACGGATTTAGAATACACAGAGTCACCACCCCATTCCATCCTGAGGGTTTGGTAAGAACCGACTAAATGAAATGACAAGGCCTAAAACCTAGCTGCAAGAGAAGGAAAACTTTATAGGAGACCCTGTGCCAACCCGCCTGGCCAGCATGGAACAGTAGGCTAATGACCCTGCCCGTGATGGGGGGAGGCCTGACTCAGCAGTGGGTCATTTATGGGCTGAGTAGTAGTTGTAGTAGAAAGTACATTAATGGTATCGGACAACACCATAAATTTCATTAGTGATAATGTAAACAAACAATGTGGATATTCGAGCGCGCTATGTGAAACGCAATGGGTCACTAATATTTCATTAAAATGTTGATGTCATTGACACCTGAGCAATAGTGGGCAAGTCTTAGATAACCACATCATCCACGCTTGCAGCGCCGCTGTTTCTAATAAAGTAATGTTACAAATGTTACATTCGGCCGACCCTTTCTTCAGCCATTGAAATTGTGTAACAATCTTTAAGGAGTGGCCGTTTGGGTCCGACTTCATGTTGCGTTCACTCCCAGACATTTTTTTAATATGACTGGTCCAACTGTTTAACGGATTCCTATGTACGCTGACAGAATGTCTTAACTTATCCATTCTTAGCTAAAACAGCGTGACATCGTCATAATTCCTATTTTGAACCTTGCTTTTTTTGTTGTAAATTGGATTTTCGCTAGAAAATGGAGTTTGTATAACACGTTAAAATTGCAAAGGCGGTAGGCAAACTTAAAAAATGTTGGCCTTCTTAAAAAATGTGTGTGTGAAACGTTTTTACAGTGAAGGGAATAAACAGATAAATGAATATTAACTAACAGATTTTCGCATTTATGTATAATAAAATATATCTTCACCATAAAAGTTTCTTATCCTTCGCAGAAATGATTCTCAACGTATAAGTATATTTAATTTTATGAGCACAGCATTCTTTGTGCATATAACATTAAGCACAGAAAATTAGTTGCTTAAAACCGTTACAATCGTCAGAAAAAGTAGGAAAGTGCAATTTTAAACATACATGAAGCCAAAAATTGCGCGGTCGGGGAGTAAGAAACTTCCGAGCTTGTAGTTACTATGCAGAATGCTAATTTATATTTTTAATTATGGATAAAAATAATCCAAAAATCAATAAAAACACTATTACGGTTTGATTTAGTCTTATGATTTAGTCTACCATATACATATGTGACACGCTCAAACTTAGATTTCTTTTGCGCGGGGGATGGTTAATTATTTGGCAAAACAACGTTTGCCGGGTCACTAGTATAACTATATTTATAGAACTGTAATTTAAATAAATTGTGTAAAATTTAATAAAACCACCGGGCGGCCACTGGTATGGAAAAATCTTTGAAGTATTATCCATAACCAAAAATATGTGATTAACTGATTATTAGTATTACGTTGCCGAAATGTACGTAGGTATGTATAATTATCGTGCAGTTTTACGAGACCATTTTTTATGCTCAAGAAATTAGAGCTGTAAGCACAACCGTGACGGAAACCATTCGATCGTGACGCTAAAATATTGACATCTGTTTAGTTTCGGGACGAACACAAAAGCTTTGAGTTATTCGATTAAAAATTCAAATCACGAATTGTACCGATTAAGGTAATCTATTTATTGGTTTAGTTTTTAATGGATGATTTCCGGAGTGCGAGCACGTAATAACTTCTTGTCGCGTTCGTCGTCATTTATTTGTCGTCAGATTGTTAATAAATCTTAACATATTCCTAAGCCTAAAACTAAGCATACATATTTTACCACACCATTCCATGTTGAGGGTGTTGTAAGAGCCGATAAAATGGAAAGACAAGGCCGAAAACCTAGCGAAAAGAGAAGGAAAACTTGATACGAAACTCTGTGCTAACACGTCTGGCCAGCGTGGCACAGTAGGCTAAATACCCTCCATGTAATTGGAGGAGGCCCGACTCAGCATTGGGTCATATATGGGCTGAATAGTAGTAGTAGTATATCTGCCTCGTTGGTCTAGTGGTTAGGTGTACCGCCTTTGGATCAACGGGTCCCGGGTTCGATTCCGAGGTCGGGCAAGTGTCTTTGTCTAAACCAGAGGCACTGGCTCGGAGTCTGGGTGTCATTTCTATCTATAATATGAATGTATGTAAAAAAAATGTATATAAGTAGTTTAACATCCATCTCGTTACCATAACACAAGCATTATGTTGCTTAGCTTGGGACGAGATGGCGTTGTGTGAAATGTCCAATGATATTTATTTATCTTGTCTCCAAAGACTTGCTTCTACCATTATCTGATGGCCGCATCGCTACTATAATAAATATATGAGGATATTCAATATATTTATTTATTTATTATTATGTTGCTTAGCTTGGGACGAGATGGCGTTGTGTGAAATGTCCAAGGATATTTATTTATTATCAAATGTGTACTTTTTTGGATTACGGTTGTGACTCAGACTGGTCATGTGAGACTCGAGGGCAAGAATCAAATTTCACTGAAACCCTGTATAGTTCTACTCGACTGCCCCGTTAACGCCATAGGTTTCGATGCGTGGTAATAGCCCCTTATTTTTTTTTTATCCACTGACAATGGTGTGGTTCTAACCAGTTTGGTGCAATATTTTCACGAACGCATTCCGACAGATGTTGAACAATTTATTCGCGTCAAAACTACACACTATAAATAAAAATTGGGCGATATAAATATTTATGCTTATACTTATTCCGTAATAGACTGTCGATTGCACTGTTGAAAATATACTGCCATGGGAGGCAGGCAGTTATTGTCATTGCAACACCTACATATAAAGTAATTTTTTTAATAAAATGATTAAGTACTAGGTATTTAATAACTTAAGAGGTAATTGCACGGTGTGGTTTTTTAATACTTATAAATGCACTTCAGTTGCGATAAAACTGGCACGTTAAGAATGAAAATATGGGTGATGCTAAAAATTAGGGACGGATTTATAATGTTTTAAAATAGTGTCAACACAACACTCATTCTATACTGGGAGTGTCGTAACAGCTGATACAAGGAAATGATATGGCCGAAAACCTAGCCGCAGGAAAAGGAAATCATGGTGCCAGCCCGTCTGGCCACCGAAAACTAATTAAAAACCTAAACTAAACTACTAATTTGCGACTCGTTTTTGGGCAGAGTAATGTTAGTAGTTTTCTCATAAATACCTTTATTATATTGTATTGTAAATCTAATTAGATCTGAAAAGTCTAATTAAATCTCCTCCAAAGATATTCGACCTCAAATATCAGTAAAATTATTTAATTGCAAATATATCTTGTCCTATGGTTTTATTTACATTTAGATGTTCGTAATCATTGTCGGTAGACCGCTGACCTGGTTCAGGTCGCCGCAAAACAATGGATGCGGTTCAGGACCAGCCTTTGAGACGTAGGCCTCCCCAGGGATTTCCATAGATTTCCATAGTTGGAAATGGGTATACTCGTATTTTGGCTGAAATGGTGATTATTTATAAATATATTTAATATCCTCATATATTTATTATAGTAGCGATGCGACCATCAGATAATGGTAGAAGCAAGTCTTTGGAGACAAGATAAATGGGAAATCTATCGTAAAAAAATGCTAAACGCAACGGTCCGAGAAAACGCAACGCAATTATTTCGATATCTATCAAAAAACACTATTTTGATTAATTGCATTGACCAATAGCTAATAATTATTTACAAATGAATTCAAGTTCAAATCGCTTGGACCATCTTACATAACGATTGTAGTAAACAAGAAGCTCTTACATATATATAACTAATTCCTAAGAATAAAAATATACATTTGTTAACTTAAATTTACGTTGCCCACTAGATAACACACTTTCAGATAAACAGCCCGTTTAAGTCTTAACTACAGATAGATACACATAGAAGCAAATCTTATATTATACCAATTTGCACGCCATTAGTTAATAAAAATCAATAAAGTATGTGCAATGTAATATTTTGAACAAGGCCAATAAGTAAAATTATAGTGTCTAGTAAAAATGTGGGAATTTGTACGAAATAAACATTTAAGAAGTAAAATAATATAATACGTTCATGTAAGCTAGATCTTTCTATTATTATATGGTACACTAATCAGAGGCTCGTAAAATTATAGACACACTATTAAAAACAATACGACACTCGCGTTAAGGTTCGGTAAGATTTACAAATAAGTTCGCAGTTACAGCAATTTAATGAGCCTATAAATTACTCAAATTTCATTCATTCAACTCTCATTAGCGACTTGTATGGCGAATTAATAAGATAGACCATCTTTACGTAATTCGCGCCAAAATCTCCTGATATTTTCTTTTTCCCACGAATATGCCTTGAACCTATTACACTTCAGCCACGCGGTACTGTCTGATGATTGATGACATACAAGGCTATATCTATATTTACATTTGCTTTTTATATTATCTAACTAGCTGTCCTGGCAAACGTTGTTTTGCCATAATAATAGCTTTTAAAAATAGGGGTCGATCGTAGAGGGGTGAAAATTTAGGGTTGTATGCATGGTTCAGAAGTTTGACAGAAAACTTAAAAAAAGCGATCTAAATTCGTATTATTTCGCCGATATTGCTATTCAAGTCCATTGCAAAGCCGTATATAATTAACGTGGCTGATTTTAGTACGTTTATTCGCACTAAAAGCAGCCACGTTAATTATGATACAAGTATGCCTAAGGCACCGTCTTCAAATGGTTGTGTAGTTTTAGTGATTTGTGCCTATTTTGAGTCAGTATAGACAACTTTTTTAAATGTTTACATACATTAGTTGCATTTAGTGATAGTTATTTATAAACAAGTTTACTGTATGGAATTCGTTCGGTTCGGTTGCATGAATCTGCTTCCGTATATACTTTTCATATCCATTACTACGATCACCACTTAGCCGCCATTTATCTTTATACGATATTATTTAATTCTTCACGCTTATAGTGAATAATAGTGATAGTTTGTGTGATGTGATATAAGAGGTCCACCACACGTTGCATCACACCCTGAACGGGTATTTTCATAATATTTCACACAAGCACTAGTTACTCAAAGGTTGGTTTGCACAAGTGGTTAACAATAACCCTGGCAAACGATATAATACATATTACGATGGCGCTACTGTTATGTGTCTCTACTGTCTTCTTTCTTTTCTTTTCTAAACTTCATAGCAGTCTTCAGTCTCAGATGTCTTCTCTAATGTGGATATAATAATGCTATTTTATAATATGCTATATAATAATTTACACCGACGCGGTACCGGGCAGGTTATTATTAACCATTAAACGAGGCATAGACTACGCATACGTATAGGTACCCCACTTTCATTTACCCCAGGTTTCATTTCAGCGTGGTTCTGCACCACATCCCACAATGCCGCATCAGGACGCGTGTTCGAGCACTCCGGGGATGTTTAGTGGGTAGGCCCCCACTCTGGGGGAGAGTCCCACACGCCCCCCTTCGGCCATCCCCGTGGCCGACGGGGATAGTCCATAAAGTATTTTACACCGGGCGAACAAAAAAAAAAGGGTTTCATTTCAGCGTGTTTCTGCATCTGAATCCCACAATGCCGCAACAGGACGCGACGAGTCCATAAAGGATTTTACCAAGGGCGAACAAAAAAAAAATAGGGTTTCATTTCAAAGTTTCGTTCTCTTGCAGCTTTTGTCGGCTCTTACGATGCCCTCAAGATGGAATGGGGTGGTAACACTCTATGTATTCTATATCCGTCACCACACGGACTATAACTTTTATTATTCTAGTACACGCGTACTCTATTTGTTTTTTACTATGACTGTGACATGTTGATCGACACCTTGTGACTTTAATAATGTTGAAATAATGGGATGTAGGAGGAGGCCCGACTCAGTAGTGGGTCCGTTAATGAATTATTTTGTTAATATAGTAAAAACACTAATTACAAACATATTCATTAGAACTTCTTTACAAGAATATATTCAATTCGCACAAACTTCTAATGTGACGGATTACAATAAAAGAGTATCAACCAGTATTTGTGATATTAGACCTTCAACTTAATTGTTGAAAATCTCGTGTATCATTGATTAATATTGCCTCATAAATGAATAATTTAAACATTTGTGGTAACATAAGCGTTTCATCCAAAAAAATTTAGTCTAAAAGAACGTTTAATAAATTAATCATCATCGACACGAAATCATATTATTTGTATTAATTTATTCCGTATCCTTTAATTTTTAATTTAAATCGTGATTGAAATGGAACATCTAAAAAAATAAGGTATTGGATATAAGAAGGCGGAGTACGATTTACACACAGAACAAATTAGAAAACTTTATTGGGACAAACAAATGTGTAAATATATTGTTGAAATAGGTACAATACTAATGCCAAAAATTATAATTTTTGAGTAATACTTACCAGTGATTTTGCTTAAGCGTGTTTTTATTAAACTAAATAGTAAACATACAATTTTTGGATCTGTTTTTAAAGTCCTTGACTTTAGAAATACTTAAATACATTGCCTAGGTCTCCTAGATTTCTATCCAGGTAAGCTGTATCAAAGTAAAAGAAACACAATGAAAATCGAAATGTAGGTCATGCCTTTTAATTAAGACTGAGTAGATATTTATGTGACAGTTCCACATTGTAAAACGAATAAAATTGTGTTTTATTGGAATATTGTTCTCGTAAGACAGGTCGACCTTTTGTTAGACAAAAAAATATCATGTCTGATTCAGCGCAGTCTGCTTTTGTCATAGCATATTTATATTATAATATATAGACTAATTCTAAAACTATATGTAAAGCGATATTGTCCATGAATTTAAATATAGAATAAACATGGTGATGAACTTACGTCTCGGACCGCGAAATCATGCATCTGTGCAAAATACATCTTGCCTCTTTTTGTTTCGTTGGAATGCTCATGGAATCCCGGCCGCTGGGAACTAGCCGGGGACTCCGGGCCGCGGAAAGATGGTAATTAGCGCCCCGACCTACCCACTAAAACCAACGGCGTTCCTCGACTGCCCGCTTCAGCGCCGCTGGTTGCAAGCTTATGCACCCTAACCAGACGCCTGCAGGCCAGGGGCGGATCTACGTAAGGGCGTTTTGGCCTGTAGCCCAGGGCCCCGTCGATACAAAGGGCTCCGAGCCCACACTAAAAACAATAGGCGATGTATGAATTAAAAAAAGATTTAAAATACCTACGAAACGGGGAACTCCTCGTCGTTTGTCTTTTGTCAGTGTTTTTTTTTACAATAAATAAATCAAATTACTTTATTGTCCTATTTTTTCTATATACCTACTTTTTGGCAAAATGGTCTCCTAAATTGTTTCAGCCCAGGGCCCCACAAATTCGCGAACCGCCCCTGCTGCAGGCTGTAACTTATAGCGTAGCTATATTGCTACAACTGGTGTAAAATAAAAACCATAATTTTCCGAAGGTACTCCAAGTTACATTACATCAGACATTAAGTATCGGAGTTCAATGATGGCCATTTAAGTAGCTATAATAATTTAACTACGGATATTATAGGCAGTTAACTTTCCACTAACATTGATTAACAGTTGTTAATTAATCGTTTAACATATTGAAAAGTAAGCTTAGTGATTATGTGAACTGATAGATTTTGAGTAATTACCTTAATAGTGGGTTCCTTTTTTTCTACATAATATGGTAAATACACAACAGGTTGTGTTAATAATGTGTAAGAAGAAACGGCCGGAGCGATTTGGAAGATATTTTAAGGAAAATCAGATTAGTCCAGCTGGAACTAAGCAATAAAGAAATTACAGTAGAGCACCAACCAACTACTCAATACACCTTAACAGTACCTACACACACGCTGACGGTATTAATACATAGTGTCGCCACCCTATTTCATCCTGAGGGTGTCATAAGAGCCGACTAAAGGGAACAATAAGGCCGATAACCTAAGTGCAAGAGATGAAAAACTTGATACAAAACCCGAAACCCCGAACCGCCGCGCCGAACCCCCGAAACCCGATACGAAACCCGTCTGGGCAGCGTGAAAATAGTAAGCTAATTACCCTCCAAGTAGTTAGAGGAGGCCTGACTCAGCAATGGGTAATTTATGGGCTGAGAAATAGTACACACAAAACCTTAACAAAGAGATTTAGAAATGTGTATATTGAAACTTAAGCAAGCAAATTGGTTGTTTGTTAATTGATATAGCGTATTTCCTTACGTTTAATCGATTTTAGAATGGATATCGTGTGCTTTATGTGTGTATGTGCTCATGCAACACCGGAATTGTAGTATCTTTTACTATTAGAATAAACATTAATATAATGTCGATGTTATATTAAAGTTTGCAGTGTATTCACGCATCTCTAAAACTGCTCATGTAATTTATTTTGTATTTCTTGCTATAATCATTTCTTACAGGCATACTGCCAGCAGTAATTTACAAAATAAATAACTACTGTTTCATGGTCTGCATAGATTAAAAACTCCTTAAAAAGACTGTGAATGTATAGTAGCTTACAATCGTCTTAAACCATAAAGGAAAGCTACATCTTCATTTTCCACCAATCACCGCTAAGTAGGTCCCAAAAACGACAACTGCGCAGGATGAAAATGTTTGTTAACTACTACTACTTACTTTTTATTGTAGACCGTCCAGTGTTTTTAATTTTAGATATTTTATATGATTTTTTATTGTTTTTTTAATTTGTCTGTGTTAATTCTCTTGTATTTGTGGTATAACATCGCATTGGCGTTATAGCTGTTAAGGTGTTAGCTACGTAATTTTAAATAAATAAATAAGTAACTACTGGTCAGCCCGCAGATGGCCCACTGTTGAGTCAGGCCTCCTCCAGTTACATAGAGGGTAATTAGCCCACTGTGCCACGCTGGCCAGACGGGTTGTATTCGTATCAAATTTTCGTTCTCTTGTGGCCAGGATATCGGCCGTGTTATTCCCTTTAGTCGGCTCTTACGACACCCTCAGGACGAAATGGGGTGGCGACACTACGTATTCAAAACCGGCAGCACACAGAATATTGTGCGTGTATACTGTTAGGGCCGAGTCACACTGGAATGGCGTGACTCTGCCCTTACAACGATAACAATTAGGCAAGAATATCAACAGTATCTACTTGAACGTCGATCACGAGTGGCAGTGCACGTCTGCACGACTGAGCCGCGATTGCCTTGCTTTGAATATAATGTGTCTTGTACAGTAAAAGGAGAAAAGACTTGTGAATCTTATGAACAAATTTACACAGGTCCTTGATTTACTCACTTGTAAGACGCCGGCTGTGTTTATATCTGACAGATCAGACTATCCTGAGGGTTTAGAGGAACGCAAGATGCAGACAAACAAGCCACAAAAGATGAAGCAATCCGTCTGGTTCAATAGTCAAGGCTCCCTTCATTAACTTAGAGGAGGATCTACTCAGCATTAGATCGTTCTCTTCTCTGAAATATAGTTGAAGTGGATGATGACTGCCGCAAGCATATTCCACAAATCTGTATACTGAACAGTAAAATCGGTGATAATTCTATTTTTGACATTTCGCTTATTAGCACAATAGTTATTTGTGCAACAAGAGAGCAATGTAGTTTTTTGCTGCGAGTGCTGATTTTGAATCCTGAGCAAGCGAAGGATTCAATGATTCTATATCTGAATCCTGAGTGTAGAGAGGAATTCAAAGGCACGAGATGCAAAAAACTTTGCTCTCGTGTAACCCACAGAACTTTTCACTTCAGCAGCGAGAACGCTTTAGGAGATCAAATATATTACGTAAAATTTTTGAAACTATAATTAAATATTTATTGGTTAAATATCAGTCCTTGTGGTGACGGATTTAGAATACATATTGTCACCACCCTATATCATCCTAAGGGCTGTCATAAGATCAGACAAGGCCAAAGACCTAGCCGCAAGAGAAACGAACTTAATACATATCCCGTGCCAACCCTTCTGGCCACCGTGGCACAGTAGGCCAATACACCTCCATGAAACTGCCAGAGGCCCGGCTCATAATTGGGTCATCTATAGGCCAAGAGACCTACGGTACCTTACAGTAAAATAACGATGTAAACATTGTCACGTTTATCAGTGTCAGTCAATTAGTCATGTTTTTAAGCAGCGTCGTGCCGTCTGGGTCATATCATATAAAAAAGATAACACAATACAGCCTTGCAGTATTTTTTCTAAACGCTTTAATAACTTTTTGTTTTAGAACTTAAAACGAGGCCGCCCGGTCGTGACCATACATCTATTATGTCAATCTGTCTAAATCTTACGTGTAGTCCATTCAATGATATTCTCTTGTTACCTTGATGCGACACTTGGCGTAACTTGTGTGAACGTATTGCGTACAGCATCAAGCTCGATTATCGGCTTGATTTCTATATAGTACTAGCTGTCCCGGCAAACGTTGTTTTGCCAAATAATTAACCATCCCCCGCGCAATACCACCCCCGCGCAACCCCATTTTTTGGAACAACCCCCCCGCGCAGCCGCTTCCCCGCAACCCACTTTCAAGTCTCGTGAAAATCGTGATGACTCAATCATTTTGCCATGTAATTAAATAGGGGTTGATCGTAGAGGGGTGAAAATTTAGGGTTGTTTGTATTTTTTTATGCTGAATCTTAAAAAAATAAAAAATAAACAATTATTTTTTTTTGACCCCCCCCCCCCTTCAAATTTATGGGTATGAAAAATAGATGTTGTCCTATTCTCATACCTATCCAATATGCTCACAAAATTTCATCAAAATCGGTCAAGCCGTTTCGGAGGAGTTTGGCATCTAAAACTGTGACACGAGAATTTTATATATTAGATATAGTTTTATATATAGTCTCTATATATACCTATGCTTCGAACTGCAATGAATACTTTTCTTTCTCCTTATCTTAAGTCCTATTATCACGTTTTACACATAATTTAACTGGAAGGTAACCTAGTTTTTTAACCCCCGACGTAAAAAGAGGGGTGTTTAAGTTTGACGTGTCTGTCTGTCTGTCGGTCTGTCTGTCTGTCTGTGGCATCGTAGCTCGCGAAAGGATGAAGCGATTTCAATATAATTTCTTTTGTATGAAAGGTGAGTTACGGGCGAGTGTTCTTAGACATGTTTGATGAAAATCGGGTGAGCCGTTTAAAAGTTATGAGTGTGAAAGTGGGGAAGAATAACCGAATGTCTGCAAATATAATCGAGTGCGGTCTCAAATGAAAGCGCATCACGTGCAATTTAACAAAATCTATATTATAATAAGTGTGTACCTATAAAAAGTATAAAATAAAAATTAAATTAAAAATTTAAATAAACCCCCGACACAATAACCTTTAAAAAGTAAAAAATAAATACTTCGCGTTGGGGGACCAGGGGTCAGGTAATAAATAAGTGGGAGTGGTCCCCCAACGCGAAGTATTTATTATGGGGTAAAATGTACATTAGCAAGCAGTCTACTGTATTTATTTTCAAATAGAAGTAACTTGCGCGCGTTGCTACACCACTAAATAAAATAAATTTGTAGGAAAGACATGACACAAACAATTTTTTTTTTGGTCAGATATTTTTGTGGCCATAAGCACAACACTTTACTGAAGATCGTCACATGATCAAATGCATAGTTAACGATTCTTTAAAGGGCATACAGGTAAATACAATGATTTATTTATAAAATATCATTGGCTAAACATTATTTTTTATATATATAAATTTACTTTTTCTGTCTAATATGCGTCGATAAAAGCTTATTTCGATAACTTCAAGATTGATAAGACGGATTTATGAAAATAAATATTAAATTATAATATAGTATAGTATTATATTATAATATAGTAATAAAATAAAAAAGAACAACAAGCCCTTTGACTTTCTTGCTATTCCTTCTCAGCAGTGGTCGCGTTCCGAACTGGTGGTAAACTAAAACTAAAATATATTATATTACTTTGCTTTGTATATTTTTTATTAATGTGTTGAGAATAAAAAAGAGCAACAAGCCCTCTGACTTTCTTGCTAGTCCTTCTCAGCAGTGGTTGCGTTCCGTACTGGTGGTAAACTAAAACTAAATTATGTTATATGACTTTGCTTTGTATAATTTTTATTAATGTGTTGACAATTTGTAAGTGTCCATTTTGTCCTATGCAAAATAAATGATTTGACTTTGACTGTGACTTCGGGCCTCCTTTAAATGCATGGAGACAAATTGGAATACTGTGCCACGCCAGCAAGATGGATCAGCGGATCCAGCGTGAAAACTGACAGCTGAGGTAACCATAAAACTACCGGTGGTCCCACTCGGCGGGTCGCGGTGTAAATAATGGTAGTTACCCAAATTAGGTAAAAATAAATAAATAAATATAAATAAATATCCTTGGACATTTCACACAACGCCATCTCGTCCCAAGCTAAGCAACTTAATGCTTGTGTTATGGTAACGAGATGGATGATAAACTACTTATATACATTTTTTTTTGTAAATACATACATATTGTAGATAGAAAGCACCCAGACCCGGAACAAATACTTGTAGGTCGTACAAATATTGCTTTCGTGCGGGGATCGAACCCGCGACATGCTGCGCAGCAGTCGATCGCTCAACCACTGCGCTAAAGGTGGGACAGGAAAGGCCAGGGATTTACAGTACGTTAAGAAAATACCAATCGTGGTTGTGGTGGCCTAAGCCACCACATATATACACCTACATAAATAATTTGATGTATCTGAGATACCGAAGAAAGAGTTATTATAACTAAGAAGAGACGTAAACATTAACTTCCACTGGTCGCAAGAACAAAAACCTCTAGTCAGCCTTGAAAAGAACAAATTAAAGAAACTTTCGTTTTCAAGATTAAAATCACTTTATAGGCTACAAATTGTACATAATGTTTTATCATCAATTGAACAACTTGGTAGGTGACCAATCAATTTTTCATTAACTGTGCTGAACAAAAACTGTATTTGAACAAACCAAGGTTTTGTGAAAACTGTTGGACTTCATTGTTGGTTCATAATTTGGCAATTGGTTAATGAAACTGAGCTGAAGCTTGAAAAATTACGTTTCGTACGGTAAAATCATCCGTGAATCTGTATTTACATGCACAGTTAGAAGAACAGGCAAGAGTGATGTATTTGTTTTGTTGATAACTCTAACTCAAAAGGAACTTTATTTACGTAGGTTTCATCACAAAACTCTTTTCTATTTTTTTGTGAATATAAATTTTCGCAATAAGGAGAAGAATAAATAAGCTATTAAACAAGTAAGCTAGTATGTTACAGGTGACGCGTTGGTAGCGCAGGGAATTATTTAGCTGTCGCCGCCGCCGTTGGAAACATCGCCATAATTAATAACAACTCGATTTATAACATGAGCGCTACTTCCGATTTCTCTAACCGATTCTGCCGTTACATGACTTATGGTGTGTGGTAATATTTCATAATTGAACGACTTAGCAAAAAGATACTTGATCGTTTTAAGAATTTTAAACGGATTAATTGAATCAAATTTAACCTAAAGCCGGGAACTTATAAGGATTTATGTACCATTTTATTTCGCTTTAGCAGCAAGATTATATTCTTTATCAACATTTAATGTTTATGAATGTGGGTAACTATGTTTGGTATGTTGTGAAACTAAGCCTAGATTTAAAGCCGAAGTACCTAAGTTTGAACGGATGTATATATATAGATTTATCCTCATCACTAAGGCTGTTGAACAAAGTGTTTTTGGTCAAGGTCACGGGTTTCGTTCCCCAATGGGATATGAGCCTTGGCTCGCTTTTGCTGGCGAGCTCTGGTCTCTCCCCAACCCAGAGAGGCACGTGTGGTACTTTCATTTTTAGGTTCCCGAGGCAACTCTGAGAACAGAGGAGTAAGTGGATCCAAAACCTACAACGACACTGTTACGCTCTTCTATTGTCCAGGCTAGGCTTGGGTAAGCCTGAGCTGGTATGGCCCAACGGATCCCAAGGCCACAAAAGTCCCCTCACCACTGCAAGGTGCAAGGCACAGACATTGTTACTATTAAATGAAGCTAGTACATACTAATATTACCCATACGTTTGAAATATATTGATCTGCTCGTAGCATTTAAGCGTGCACTATATTTACGAGTGATGCTGTGTTTTATTGATGAGTTCAAATCAATCCATTTTTATATACCTACATTTTTAAAGTTAGTTGCTCAATGGCGCTTGTACACAAAACATCATTCGCATGCAAATCGAATAGTATTATCGGACATCGACTGAATGCGTAACGATCGAATAGAAATACACGTGTAACACCATGTCATAAATGACAAAATATAACTATGCCAGTCAAATATCGGTCTTGTTTATTCATTCGTAAACATGGAATTTGTGTCTATTGCAAATCGTACATTTATTTGCATTTAAAATCGAATAATATTTTTCAAACGAGTAGTAAACATCGACTTCTTATGTTTGTGTATGTTTTCACTTTTAAGTGCCCATTTTGAAGAATTTTGTGACAAAATGTCTATTCCAAATTCTATTCAAAATCTTTTAGCTCTATTCCCTGACTGAGGATATGTAGGTAATGTATTCTATTATGTTATGCATTTATATTTGCATTCGTTGAATATTTATCGTAATAATACCTTTTGTTACAGGTAAACAATTGTACCAAGACTACAGGAGTAGAATGTATCTCAGTAAGTTTATAGTTACTGTACACACATAGTTGATTATTAACCGATCAGATTTTTTGATTCCCATACAATTGGAATAATGAATTCATTTAAATCACTCACGGGATCTTTTACATATACGTTGTCATTAACTATATTAAATAAAATAGATATGAGTTAAGATTGAGCCGCATATTTAATAATCATTTCTGTTAATATTATTCATAGAAGGATAATCGAAGAGTATCGAAATTGACGAACGTTATTTGAACTAATATGTCATTTAAAAGCTATCAAATAGGTTCCTATTTGTGACGTATTGTAAACTTGTTGTCATTAAAGTTGTTTCTATGCCACCAATTTAATCATCAATAATTTCTTAGTGTATTGATTTATAATAATATATAATAAATCAAAGAATAGTAATATTTTAGAACTACTAAGATCTTTATTAGACATCAAATTTAATAAACTCTTAAATAATTGTACTCACCTCGAATAAGTTATTATTATTCTTTTAGTTTTCCTTTATATCTGGTTTACTACACTACGGAATTTTGAGCTGGTTCTCATTTGTAGAGCAGTAATCATATAATATTGGCCAGCGTGGTACAGTAGGCTAATTACGCTCCATGTAGTGGCGGCCCAACACAGCAGTGGGTCATGTATGGGTTGAGTAGTGGATCAGATATCTATCTCAGCCGTAAAAAACCCATTGATTTTAAATAAAAAAAAAACCTATTTAAATAAAACATGCAACTATGTGTGTGTGATGCATTGTTCGACCGACCGCGCTAAGCTAAATTAATTTAGCCCAGGGTCGGAAATTTTTGTAAAAGCTTTAGTGGCATTTCTCAATTATTCATTAGTAAAATTAACGTTCAACCATAATTTCGCAATTTTACATTCTACATGCAACTACGTACAGCTTCACAGAAGGTAATAATGATAATTGCCCGAAGTATTTCCTATTCATAGTAAGATGCGTGCCTAAGATAAAATTCAACAATAGATTGATGAATCTACGGGTAATTGCAAACACATTAATCTCAAAGTAGCCTGCGGAAAATATAATAAGACCCGCAGAGATAAATGCCAGCAAAAATGCGCATTAACGCCATTGAATCATTATCAAGATTTGGAAAACAAAGCGAATCCGACAATTTGCGTGCTTTGCGAACTCACTGTTCCTAACTTAAGGCCAGGATTTTTTTTTGTTTAATCTGTACCAATATTCCCTGAGTGGAACTTGTTGGTTTGATGGCACTAACACATGGCCAAAGTCCATGTTAAACATATGTATAAAAAATCCTCTTAATGGATATCAATATCCTATCAAGTTTTCCTTCTCCTGTGGCTAAGTTATCGGCCTTGTCATTTCCTTTTATCGGCCCTTACGACACCGTCAGCATGGAATGGGGTGGTGAAATAGTATTCTTAATCCGACAGTAAATTTAAAAGGCTAAAGTCAAATGGGGCCCACCGTAAATAGATAGATTTTTGATATATTTTTTACAAGTGGGGGGCTTCGCCCGTGCAAAGCGGGGGTGGGTTATACATTTAAACCTTTCTAACCCATGAATCACTCTATCTATTAAAAAAACCGCGTCAAAATCCGTTGCGTAGTTTTAAAGATTTATGCATACATAGGGACGGACAGCAGAATGCGACTTTGTTTTATACTATGTAGGTAATGGTAATGATAGTGATAGTGATTTAGTGATTTATTAAAAACCGTAAACATATAAATATTACTACAGCGTCTAGTAAAACAAACATACCCGGCAAGACCCATTGCCGAGTCGGGCCTCCTCCGATTACAAGAGGGAAACCACGCTGCCCAGACGGGTTGGCACAGGGATTTGTTTCAAGATTTCCTTCTGTTGTGGCTAGATTTTCCGCCTCGTAATTTTTGTAGTCGGTTCTTACGACATAAAACCAACATGCTGTTCCTTAACCCCAGTCATTTGATCATGGAGGTTAAAAGATTTCTCTCGGGCTAGATGAGTAGCAGGTAATGAATTCCCAAGCCATTGTGTGATAAGAATGAACTTTCGCTGGTCATTGTCGCGAACTCGTATCGCAAGCGCTGAACCGCCAGAGAGAACGTTGCGAGATTTTCGCCGAATAAATTAAAACTAAATCAATGTCATCCAAATAAGTGACGGCGGAAACTTACCAATGCTATATTTGGGTATAATTTTAGAAGGTTCTCCATCCTATTTCCCTTTGAGCCTGGTTCTTGTGATCAAAAGTAGCCTATTAAGTGAACTTAGTTCCCTTGTAAAACACAGTCAAAATAAGTTTTTATATTTTTGGCGGTATTTGTATGAAACCGTAATAGTAATAATACGGAGTGTCTGATTAATATGGCGTCTACGGTTTTTTTTAAATGTATGCAAAATCAATCCACTCTCTTAGAGAGATTGGCGCGTAGCAGGCTTGTAGGATAATAATCGCGATGGCTAACTCAAACTTAAATTACGAAGGTTTTATCACAAAACTCGTACTTACATGTGCTTATATATCGTCCTATTTAAAGTTACCATTATCAACTTGGCCCCTGTCCTACGCTAGGTGGTAGTCTCCATACACATCTATCAGTCGTCATATCTAGATTCACACCTTTCATACGCAATTCCTCATTCTTACAATCCATCCATTCTTTTGATCCCACAACCATCATGCTCCCACATTTACGCTGAAACTACCACCGGTTCATAATGCTGATCTACCGAGAAGAGCCGACAAAAAACAATGTAGTTGATTTTTTTTAAAATGATTGGTCTTGTTTACAAAAAGCACTAAAGCAGTTCGCCAGATGAGAGCTCTTTTCCAATGAACACACGTTTTGGCATTAAAAATTGGTTCAGAAAATCGACGGTTTCTCCCTGATCCCTGGTCCATACTTCAATTTATTTATAGTTACTACTCCTTTATTGAAATCTATTAAAGGTTCCATGTCCTCACTTCAAGTGGCTATGGGGGTTTTCTTGTACCCTGTATACACATAAAAGTACCTACAGTTATTTGATAACCCAATAACAGAAATATAAATTAGGTATCATTGGTGCTTGGCCTCATTGTCTCATTGAATACACAGTGTCACCATCCCATTCCATCATGGGTGTGTCGCAACAGCCGAGAAAATGAAATGGCAAGGCGGATAACCTAGCTTCAAGACAAGGAAAACTTGATACGAGACCTGTGCCAACCCGTCTGGCCAGCGTGGCACTATAGGCTATTTAACCTCCTAGTATATCTAGACATAGATTACTCTCTGAGTAGTAGTAGTAACATTTTCTACTAGACAACTATTTATAGTAGTTTGGATGTAAATAACAAAATACCCACACATACCCACACATACACACACACACACACACACGCACACTCACATAATAAGGCGGATGGCGTGATCAGGTGCCGTTTCCATATTTCATTGGTCGAATATAATATTACACAAGGTCACTATTGTTTTGCTTTGTTTCTGAGCATCCGCAGAAGGTTTACTATTCAATTCAGGTGCTAACGCTCAGTGGACAAGCCATCAAGGTCCACTCGGTGATTATTGATCACAGGCAATTATTTTGTAAAAAGTATAACTGTGTCACCACCCCTTTACAACATGGGGGTGTTGCAAGAGAGGAAATAAAACGGCAACCAATATAGCCGTAAGAAAAGAAAAACTTGATACGAAACTCTGGGCCACGTTAGGCTAACTTCCCTGCATGAATTTGGAAAAGACGCGGTAGCCCGGACCTCTGTAGTGGGTAATTTGTGGACTGAAACTACGATAAGTTAACTAACAATACTGGACTAACTTTATTTGTTTCAAGTTAAATGCCAATATTTTCGAGTGGACTCATTGTTAATCTCATTGTTAATCCAACCAAATCCAAGGCGCTTATCATTGGTAGTAAATATTACTTTACGTCATTGGATCTAAAAACCCTCCCACCAATCATATACGACTCCACACCAATAGCTTTCACCAGCAGTGTAAAAAATTTAGGTGTCTACATAGACTGTCATCTGTCATGGACTGTACATATTGCTGAAGTTAGCAAAAAGGTGTATTGCTCGTTCCAGACTCTCAAACGCCTCCAAAAGTTCCTAGCTTTTCAAACCAATATAACGCTTGCTCAATCTCTTCTCCTTCCCCTCATAGACTATGCAGATGTCTGCTTTCTAGATGCAACTGAGGAGCAGGTAAATAAACTCGAACGTCTGCAGAACCTAGCGATCCGCTTTGTTTTCGGTCTCCGGAAATATGACCATGTGTCAGAATTTCGGAAGAAACTGGAGTGGTTACCTGTTTGGCAGCGTCGGGATTCCCATATTCTTTCTCTTCTTTACTCTACTCTTCATAACGCTTATGCTCCTCTGTATCTACGGGAACGCTTTGAGTATCTTGTCCCCAGAGGTAAAGCATGTCGCTCTTCCTCATCTCTCTTACTTCGTGTCCCTCGTCATTCATCAATCCGGTATGACGGTTCTTTCACTGTACGTGCGGTGCGACTATGAATTCTCTTCCACACTCAATTCGCGCCAGCGTCTCTTTGGACGTTTTCAAGAGAGGAGTCAAGAATCACTTTCTCTCTTTACAGGTAAAGTATGTATTATATGTTTATGTATTTTATATGTATTTTATATACTAGTTTTACGTTACTTGTATTATATGGATTTACTATTTTTATGTGTATATTTACGTTTATTATATTTATGTGTGTAGATATTATAAATAGGTATATTTTGTATGGCTATTTTTATTCATATTATGTATATCCTTTATATATTCGAATTGTAAATTTGTATGCATAATTTTATTATCCTCAATAAAATTTCTCTATCACTCGGGTTTGCTGTTAAAAAACTCATGTATGAGTTAAACTCGCCTTTGTACATGTAATTACAAATGTATATTTCTGCTTTAGGTTAATTAATTGTGTACAATAAAGAATAAAAATAAATAAAATAAATTAACACAAAACAGTCGCGAGTTCACATAATGTATCTGTAAGGAAAAGAGGAAACGGGTTATGATAATGCCGAAGATTATCCAATTTAAGGTAAATTAAAATGACGGATTTAGAATACATAGTGTCACCCCATTCCAACCTGTGGCACAGTAGGGTAATTGCTGTCCATGTAATTAGTGAAGGCCTGACTCATCAGTGGGTCATTTATGGACAGAGTAGTACAGTCCTCGCCAAACTTTATGGCCGCTCTGAACGTAGCCGTCGTCGGTGCGAACTTACACATCGTACATTTCATAACTAATACGAACGTAGCACACTCACACTAACGCACGCGAGCGAGGACGCTTGCGGGTGGAAGATGGCGAGTGCGGGCGTGCCCTGCCTCCACCCCCCGCGTACGTCCCGCTGATACCTGATTTTGTGTTGTGCGCAGCGTAATTCAGAGCGGACATAAAGTTTGGCGAGGACTGTATTAGACTAAGCGAGAACACACTGGCCTATTTTGTCGGTTCGTATACAGAATACCAACCCAAAGTACTTATTAGAACACACAACTTAAATTCGATACAAATGCTACTTTTAATTACACAGTACTCCATAAAAGACACAGCTATCGTTTTCGTTTCCCACCCTTTTCCGGCTGTTGCGATGGAAGGGATTATGAAATTGTCGTTCGGATCCTGTGGTTGCCGGCAGGCGGGACAGTGACGATGTTTGCCAATGCATGTCAATCTTGCGCAAACGCAAGCTTCCATTCGTTCATGCGTGGCCACTAAACCTATGATTCCAAAGACATAATTTTTATTGAATACTAGCTCAGCAAGAGTTGCTACGCCACTAACTAAAATAAATCGAAAGGAAAGACATTAGACATTATTTTTTTTCAGGAACCTTCGTGTGGTCATCCACTTTCTTCATAATCATCACATGATCAAATGCTTATGCATTCGATTCTATAAACGACATACAGACAAACATTCATTTTTATATATAAGAAGAAGAAGCGGAAGATAACACAGCGTGCTATGCTTGGAATTTCCGATAGAGGACCAAAGTCACCGAGATAGTTCAGAGAATCAGCTGACTGAAGTGGCAGGGTGCTGGTCATATCTGTAGAAGAACCGCTGGGGTAGACGAGTTGTTGAGTGGAGACCGCGAATCGGCAAGTGCAGAGTAGCACGGCCCTGATATATGGAATGACGATCTGGGAAAGGTTGCGGCCAGCAGCTGAATGCGTCAAACCGAACACAAGACGCTATGGCGCTCTTTAGCACTGACCTGCAAATTGCAAAAAACGTAAGAAAATTTGAATTTCGCGGGCTACCCTGGAGCATCCACCTTAAAACGACGGCAATTCAAAAACGGTCTCAATAATTTGTATCAAGAATTTCTTCTCTTACTCTAGGGATTTTCGCCTACCCAGTTCCTTACACAAAATAGTATGGGCTGGAGTTACCACGATTTCTAAATCCGTTACTTCTCTCTCGCATGCGAGAGGTATGTCATATCTATTTTTTACTACTGTGTTGCAGAATTATCGCACATACTACACTCGTATTTAGTGGCTTGATAACTTTAGGTGCGTTACTTTAGACGCGGAAGCCAAACCCGACTACCTGCTCGTTAGGTAATATAGGCCAACAAGTAGTGCAAGTAAATGCCACTGTCTGAGAATGCCTTGATAAATAAACCAGATCAGTATTCGCAGACTATAATGCAACGCTATCTTCTAACTATTGCCATTTACTCGCTTGGTCATGTAATGTAATATCTTGTAATGATATATAGGCAACTTACGTAATTTCTAGCTTAGTACTATCACAGATATAATATGGTACTATACTCCTGGGCCCCAAATTGCTATTTTTTATTGAAGTACCGATCCGTCACGATGTAATTGCTCATTTTAATATGCCAAAATCAGTCAAACAAACAATCAAAGGTGTTTGTCAATATTGACTCTAATACAGTAGCAAGTTTGAGACCCAAAAATGTAACTTAAAACTCTCTTAATGCCATTATCGGCATACCTACCATATATTCGTAGATTTATCAAAAACAATGTGAAGCGTAGGACGTTTTTAACACCTGACGAAAAAAAGCGATGTTATAAGTTCAACGTGTCGGCCTGAACGGCGTTTATCTGCTCTTGTTGAATAGGATTTGAATATTATAATTCTTTTAGATGTTCTAAATGTTTCTCATAAATCTCATTCTTTTAATAAAATCCCAGTACCATTATTGACTCGATGACTAATGTGGTCGAAACGCAACTGTTCGCCTTGAGCTTTACAATATCACACGTTCAGAAATCAATTCGATTTTTTACCCAAATATACCTACTAGTAGTATTATGAGAGGTATCAATCAATCGGCTTCGACATTTACCAGTTTTTATGCGTTACATACGCGCATAATCCGCAATGTCATACATAACATCGAGGCTAACGTTCGGGTACTAATCATATGCATGTTTGAAAATTACTCTACATACATATATTTTAACGAGTTAGACTTTGATAATACAAGTTCGACATGTTAATGCACTTTTATATTAAAGAGGATCAAGTTTATTGACTGGTGTCTTGTTTATCAAGTGTTTATGTATGGTGTCATTGACACTGTTCGTCTTTTTGCGTCGTAAAGCAGTCTTTTTGTGCAATATATCAGAAATGTTTATATTTTCTATTTTACCTATGCGATTTTTATTTCCAATACAGTGTGCCACGTTAATAATATTAAACGCCCATCAAATACATAAATATATGCTTAGTAGTCTATTCTTTTTTCAAGACAAGAAAGAAAATAGTATATTTCATTACAAGTGCGGAAAGGCTGTCATTGCAAAGATTTCCGACAAATGTCTACCCGAGCCGAGGCGCAGCCGAAGGCGAGGGTTAACAGTCGGAACAAGTTGCAATGACGGTTCCGCACGTGTACTGAACGACTATTTTTAATACAGTTGCGAAAAAATGAAGCAATTTAATAAAATATTATAAACACAATAAACTCAACTAACTAATCATTTCTGAAAAATGGCGCCAACCGTAGAATATAAGCAGACATTTTTTTTTCACCCATTCTAGTAGGCAAAAGCAACTATGCCCGTACAGCCAAGTCTTCAGTAGACATTTTTTATTGATATGAAATGAAAATGAAATTTAATCAGATGAAATGAAATAAAACCTAACCTAACTCATTCAATCAAATAATTAAATCTGATATTGAAACAAATTAGTACGTAGTTTCTTTTTAGAAATAAAGGTATTTGCATGAATCATAAAAACTTCTATGATTTATTCTAGTAAAAACATCATGGTTGGTTTTTCCTTTTAAGACATTATTTTGACAGTTGGGAAAGAGAACGCACTAGTGCGGGAATGGTAAAAAAAAGTACGCGTGTGTGATAGCCCACTTCCCGAACGCTATACGGCCCTGCAATATGCCACTTTTTGAGCAACTGTATTAAAAACTCTTTAATGTACACGAAAAATTAAGAGTAGTGGTTGAACTGACAACGTACGTTCACATCAAGATTTCCTTCTCTTGTGTCTAGGTGATCTACCTCTTACGTTCCTTTAGTGTTTGTGTAATCTAAATCTGTCACCACACGGACATATTACATAACATATATTACATACATATAATCACGCCTCTTTCCCGTAGGAGTAGGCAGATACCACTTCTTTCCACTTGCTACGATCCTTACATACGTGTTTCGCTTCGTCCATTTTCATTATTCCCTTCATACATGCTCTTCGGTTTAGAGTCCTCTTGACCTGGCCTTTAACCAATACTAAGTGTAGATATTATGTAAAATCATCACGCGAAACACCGGGGCAACTATAGGTACCGACTGCGAATTTCCGACCGGGGTTCGAACGGTGGCTGAAAAAAAAATTGAGATCACTTTAAAAAGCATATACAGTAATGAGATGTCACAAGCGGACACGTATATGAATGATCCAGTCTCTATCCGCAAAGAACTTCATATGTAAATGCTCCCGTGGTCCGAGATCTGGTTTTCCGTATAGTGTAAAAGAAGTCAAATTGACATTCATAACCATCTATAATCATAGATGTCGCTCCTATGAAAATTAAAAGTCGAAATCGATATTGGTTGTATAGATAGGTTTTGTACAGTAAAATTGGGAATTATTCATTTGTATTAATTAGTTGTTTATCACGGTCACTTTAAATTTGCAAACTGTATTATTAGCTCTCATTTCTTATATTTGTAAAATCATTAATCAACGCGCATCTCTCTCATTTATTTACTTAATGTATTTCGGTGTTAAATGATTCTACCTACACATATAAAATATTGAAGAAGAAGAAAATTTTACATAATAGCTAGTGTTTAAAATTAATTTTGGTCCAAAAGTAAATAATTTGACACTAAATCTGCTACGGCTATCAGTCAGTAATGCAACTATTGCATAGTCTTGGATGCACCTGCGTTTAATTATTTCTCAGCGCATCGGTAGGTTGCATCGGCCGAATATAATTTAGAGACTGGTCGTAGCCTTCCACAGTTCATTATGAAGTCGACAGGAGAACCGACCTAGTTGCTAAAATGAATAGTTGCAATAATTCAAATAGCTCTATTACGATAATGGATTAAGTCTGGTAATAATCATGCCACCAAGAGCTAAACAAAGTTTTAACAAATAGCATATGAATGCGGATTCACAGCGAGAATTTTGAATCGCTGAATAGTTCTTGAGTTCCGTCGAACAGATGACATAGTGGTTTTGGTTTAACCACTCAGTCACGATCCAATAATAAAAAAAAACATGGAGAATAAAATTTATCTTATTAATTGCCGTAAGTAATTTTCATTCAGCGATTCATGAAAATGTGACCCTAAAATATACAACTTCGTGTGTCTATATTTTATACTTAGACCATTTGACTTCACACATTTAATTTGCATATCAATTTATGAAAATTCGTAAATTTCTATTTAGACTAGTCTAAATTCGTCTTTAGTGAAAGCATAGAAAAGAGACTACCTACGCTAAGTGAGAGTTGCGCGGCACAACTACGTATTACCCAGGAGTCCCAGGACAATTAAGCCCCCGAGAACGTAATGCAAGATTGCCTATACTGCTTTCCACTTCCTAGGTATAATTGCTCCATGAATATTTAGCGTGGTATTTTAAATACACAATGTCAGGAGCCAATTCCTTTATAATATCCGTCGTAAACTAATATTATAAACATTGTAGGCCTCTAACAAGTGAAGTGAAATTGTGTTAGTTTGTTAGTTAGTTTAGTAGTTTGTTAGTTGTGAAGTCCATGGTTTTGTTTGAACTGAAAAGAGACCACGCTATAAAATGTGTACCGGAGTGTTTGCTTTGAGCATGCTCTTTCAGGAGCATACTTAAAACAAGCATGCTTATATCTAGCAAATGTAGACAAGTGCAGAGCATGCTCGAAACTAGTATGCTAATGAGCATTCTAAAAAGCATGCTGGCAACTAGCATGTGTAACTGTACCTTTAGACTAAAATATCACAAGATGTGTTTTAACAATTATCTTGTAATGTGTGGTGTCAAAGAGGAATCTGACTCCAAATAAATTGAACTCCGTTTAGTATGTACAATTAAAATATATTTACAGAAGGAGTTAGGGCAGAGGCAGAAAAATAAAAGCAATAAAAATGTACAAGACAACAGTAAAGAGAAAAACCAAAAGTGACAGTCAATAAATTGGTTGCCATAGAACCCGCGCACGGAATCTGTAAAGGACTCGCGTGCGCGAACTCTACGGCAGTATATATATAAAACAAAGTATGTCGAGTCTGTCTGTCGATTAAAATAATAAATTACACAAAATAATTTAGACTTAAAATATATATGTCAACGGAAAACAACAAGAAGCGGAAATTTATAAATTTCCTAGGAAATTTATAAACGTCCGTCGGATTCCAAACGAGAGATAAATTGTATTATTTTACGCCCACATTTTCGGAAACTTATAAACTTACGACGTCTCTCCTTAAATTTATAAACTAACGGATATCCATTCGTAAGATTCTAAACGGTTCGACCAATCACAGTAGAGCTTTTAATTTTACGCTTCTAAAAGATACGGCAAATAACACACTGTTCTCTGATTGGTCGATGTTGATAGTGGCATGCTTGTGTCCATAGACATAGGTACAATTAGACTTGCCAAACTATAAATTTATCAGTACGTAACAGTATTTTTACTTTAAAACTAGGTAAGTACCTATAATACAGGGTTACTGTTTTAAATAATATGCTAATGACCCCTACTTCACTCTACCAAAATAAAACAATAGAAATAGAGTGATGCGAAGTTAAAAAGTTTTATTAAAAAAAACAATCATAAAACAATAAAGCCGGCCTTCTGCCAATAAAAAAAACAAATATTATCAAGTTTAATTTAAAAAAAAACGCGAATTGCGATCGCGATTGGCGAATTGCCAAACAGACGCTAAGTAATAAAAAAAATGCTTAAAACATGTAACAAATTAAACATAATAAAATAAGTATTTAACTTATAAAACCCCTGACATCGGACTGCATTATGGCTGAGTACACACTCAATGTTCACTACATGGAGAGTCTACTCAGCCATAAATGTCACGTACCTAACTTTTTTATATCTGTTTCATTGATACCCTTACAATGAGTCCAAACAAGATCATCTACTGTAATTTGGTAAGGAGTTGGGTATCCTATAGATTCCTGAAGATGCAGCAGGTATATCTGATAATGCAGCAGTATCAGGTCTAGGTTACCACAAGTAGACAATATCGAAAAATGGCGGCGGAGAGGACGGCGAAGGAACACGTGACTTATTCAACCAATCAGAGCGCCCATGGCGTTTGGTTATTGCTACTTATTATTTTACGCGTGAGTTCAGTAAGTTTATAAATTTCCGAAAATGTGGGCGTAAAATAATACAATTTATCTCTCGTTTGGAATCCTACGGACGTTTATAAATTTCCTAGGAAATTTATAAATTTCCGGTTCTTGTTGTTTTCCGTTGACATATACATGTTGACACGCCACAATCTCTATTACTATTCAGCCCATTCTTGACCCACTGCTGATTCGGCGCCCCTTCCACTACGTAGGGGGCGATTAGTCAACTGTGCCACGCTGGCCTGACAGGTTGTCAGAGGCGTCCGTTTCAAGATTTCCTTCCTTTGTGGCTAGTTTTTCGGCCTTGTTATTTCCTTTCGTCGGCAAGGCCGAAATCCTAGCGACAAGTAGTCTCCGCTGTCGCGAGCACTTGGCACGCTCAATTTCATTTCGGAACGGATTGACATATTTTCTTGTACTCTGAATGAATTCACAAAGGCGGCAATGTATGTAATTTGTTACTCGTAACATGACTTATATGATACTAGCGACCTGCCCCGGCTTCGCACGGTGCAATTATGCATGTATTATACATATAAACCTTCTTCTTGAATCACTCTATCTATTAAAAAAAACTGCTTCAAAATCCGTTGCGCAGTTTTAAAGATTTAAGCATACATAGGGACGGACAGACGACAGCGACTTTGTTTTATACTATGTAGTGAAGTAGTCTATCGCACTAACTGTTAAATAAATAAATAAAGTAGAACGTGTTGGTGACACTATGTATTCTAAGTCCGTCACCACACAGACACTTATAGATTATTAGGTACATGCTACATTTTAATGCACAGTTATGTATAATATTTTACAATCTAGTGACTATTATTATCATAGTTGAAACAGTTTAGTTTTTATCGCAATCGGAAATAAAATAACTTGCACATCGCAATAATGTAGTCTCATATCTAAAAGATCAATACGCACTCGTAAAATGATATTGGTTTTCTAATTGATAGTTATTAAAGCCTTCGCAATACCAGTGAACAATATTTCACAATTATTGCTCCGCATCTGGTCATGTTGCGATGTTTAGACTTGGTCATTAATTATCATTAAAGATTTAGGTGTTACCTTGCTAATTAGGATTTAGGTTGAAGTCCAGTTCGCGCTCATGCCTTTGAGCGTAGTTATAATTATTATAACTTTAAAAACTAATTTATTACATCGTGGCAATTCGAGGTAATATAACGTCATTGTCCTAAATCTGAGTTTTACTTTAAAACAGGGGTGTTTTCTCTCTTGAAGTATCGACGTTTTCCTAAACCGGATTTTTACTTTAAAACACCTGTACCTACTACTAATAATCAGGCAATTGGCTATCGTTATTATTATTCTTCAACGTATTTTTACTATTTTCATAATGTTTTTTTAAATTTTATTAGTTTACTAGTGGCCCGCCCCGGCTTCGCCCGTGCAAAGCGGGGTTGGGTTATACATATAAACCTTCCCCTTGAATCACTCTATCTATTAAAAAAAACCGCTTCAAAATCCGTTGCGTAGTTTTAAAGATTTAAGCATACATAGGGACGGACAGAAGAATGCGACTTTGTTTTATACTATGTAGTGAAGATATCTCGATTACGTCAGGTTACGAGCTGGTTATTTATCTGAAAATTTGTACACTGTGTCTATTATCTAGGCCGCGTGGTGACGGTTTTAGAATACATAGTGTGACCACTCCATTTCATCCTGTGGGTGTCGGAGGAGTCGACAAATGGACCTAGCCGCAAAAGAAGGAAACTTGAGACGAAACCCTGTACAACCCCTGTACAGCCAGCGTGGCAGAGTAGGCCCTGTACTGGGAGGAGACCCGACTAAGCACTGGGTCATTTGTGGGTAGTAGTACATAGTAGTAGTAGTGTCTGTCTTTATCAGTAGTATCTACTATCGGTTCTTTCGTTATGGATATAGTATAAATAAATATAAATATCCTTGGACATTTCACACAACGCCATCTCGTCCCAAGCTAAGCAACTTAATGCTTGTGTTATGGTAACGAGATGGATGATAAACTACTTAAATACATTTTTTTTTTGTAAATACATACATATTATAGCCGATATAGCATATTATACTCCGAGCCAGTGCCTCTGGTTTAGACAAAGACACTTGCCCGACCCCGGAATCGGGACCCGGGACCCGTTGATCCAAAGGTGGCACATCTAACCACTAGACCAACTAGGGTGTTTGTTACACCCTGTGACCCTGTATTAATTCATAACCACATTGAAATGTTAACAGAGTAACGAACCGTTAATACTGAAAGTAAAATAAATTTATCGACACACGACCGGACGTAGACTTGTGATAATTACCAAGAAAATATGGATTTTAATGGCAATTATCTAGCACATGTACGAGCACGCACCGCCTGGGGCCTGTTGAAAATGTAACAAGGCAGGCGACTCTAATCTCCAGTTTTGGCCCGGCCATCGACCACAGACCAATATGCTGGGACGGAATAAGTAATCATGAATATGTAGCTCGCCTAAGCCTTATTTGATGTCAATCATTCTTTGGCGACTTGTTTTTACTCGTCTGCGCCGTCAAATAGTAAAAGGTCACGCTTGAACCAAGTTAATGAGGTGTCGCGTCAACACAGATTTTTAAGTGAACAAACAAACACACATTTGCAGCAAATAGCTATAGGAAACTCACTGAAGATTTCTACCAGTACATATTATACTTAGTTCTGTGCAATGGACAACTATTATTGTCTATATAGCAAGACCCTAATATCTTGTCTCGATGGCTTCATCGTCATCATCACTTCAGACTACAAAAACCCACTGCTGAGTCGGGCATCCCTAAAACACATGGAGGGAAATAAGCCACGCTGGGCGGTCCTGAGCCGTTCGCGTCTATCTGTTTCCGGCGACCTTAACCAGGTCGTCTAAACCGTATGTTAGGGCTACCGGCACTGCGATATCCGGACCGCGGTGACCACGCGAGTGATTTCCTGCCAGCTTTTCGCATCCCCGAAAACCCACAGACCCCAGCCCATATCCCGCTGGCTGAGAAATCATCAAGGGTTTCCCCAACGAGGAAAAAAAGTGTGTTTGCACTTGTTATGGAATGTGTTCGGAATACCAAGCTGTAAAGAGTAATGTATGAAGACTTGAAATCATTCTACGATAAATTCCGCCTGACTTTTCAACAAATGTATCTGTCGGTACTGCAATAGTCATACATTGAGGGAAATATTTTACTAGACAATTAGGTGTTATAGAAACTTCGGCATGCCTTAAGTGAGCATAAACAATAGACAAGTGGTCGTTAGAAAACAATAAAAATGCGCCTGACATTCTCTAGGTGGAACTAACATATTAATTAAAGAGATTTATATCTTCCGCCCTGTCGGCGAAAACAATAGAGCTAATTTTATGTTTCTCATAAATGTGTTATTCGGTGTTAGGTCAAGGAGGATTCTTCAAAGAAAGTTCGCTTAATTGGCGGTCAGCCGTCAGCTCTATAAAATGGTGTATTAAATATCTGTAAATAAAAATATTTGAATGTGCAACGTCCTTCTGTTGTAAGCATGGCTATTCAATAAATAATAAAAATCTTATCATAACGTTGACCGCAGTTCCGCATTTTGATAAACAAAGCGATGAAAACATATTATAATAATGAATTATTATACCAAGCAGACTACCTATATTATTTAGTAAAATAGGGAAAAAAGTGAGGAGAGGGGAGGAGGAGGACGGCCTACGTCCAGAAGTGGACTGAAATAGGCTGATGATGATGATATTATTTAGTGCGTCGGATTGGCGGCGGTTACCACTTACCACCAGGTGGGCCGCTGGGTCGTTTGCCACCAATGGCAATAAAAAAATCCGTTGACGGCGCAAATACAATAGGCTTGACGAAGGCTAATTATTTATACCGTTTTCAGTTCAGACACTGGGTCCGTGGGGTCATAGTGCCCATCGGCTGTTCAGACACCGATATGTACACACAAATTTTCACGAAAATCGGTCGAGCCATTTCGGAGGCGTTTAATAACAAATACAGTGACACGATAATTTTATATATCGTCGTTGTCAAACCAAAATCTGCTATGTGCAAACACTCTATTTTGTATTAACGAGTAAAAACATTTTCGTATAACATTTTAAGAAGTTGAACTCCAAATATTTTTTTCTTTGTAGTTGAAACATACTTCTAGACAGTCCTTTGACGTGTCATCTTATTAGTACATACATATTTTAAAGTAAACAGTGCATCATTACGGTGTGTAAGTAAAATTCTGAAAAATGCACATCGCATATTTTGGCTTGACAACGACGATATTCGATATTATGTAAATATCGTTTAAATTTATTAGTTATATTTTATTAGTTTAACATATTATATATTATACACTATAAATATTTAAAAAAAAAGCAATAAAAAAGCGTTATGGAATAAAACAAAACAATTATGAATTTGTGATCGCCGACTGCGACCGCGATTAGCCGCATTACGCGACTAATAAAATGCCTTCTCCAGTATTTGTAGTTACGAAACGGTGGACTGCATTGTGAAACCTGACAAATCGCTAAGTCCACTTCAGACTTTCACCTTTGGAAAAGGGCTCAGTGTCTCATTGCTTTCAAAACTGTAACGATTTTATCAACCTGTCCGGCTTGTTGCTGATTTGACCATACGCTCCGACGTTACAGGTTTAAAGCGAATATGCTTCTTGTGCCACAAAACACAAGACGCATAATCGCATTACATTCATACATTTCTCCTGTTATACCGAATCATTTATTTTTGGTTTAACTTACTAAATAACATTTCAACATTGATAATTTATCGGAGCATGCAGTTCATTTCTTTCCTCTTGTCTCTCTATAGAGCAGCATCTGGTAGTTTCAGTACGAAAATGGGTGGATGCAAGGGTTGTGGGAGATCACAAGAGATGGATTATGAGAATGAGATGATGTGTATGAAAGGTGTTAATGTAGATATGACAACCGATAAGTTTTTAAGAAAACTTATATTGGTAATTTTAAATGTGGCGATTTATAAGAGGTTTGTAATAAAACCTACGTAAACACCGTTCCTTTTGAGTTTGATTTGACTTGATCCAATTACTTGAATACAAATAATATAGAAGCTATTTCATTTATTGTTAACAAAATCGTTTTCGAAATATGATAAGCCCCCGTACGCACTAGCCACGCTTTTCTAGTTTATTATGCAACCGCGATGAAACCGCGCTAAGCGGTTGGACCGCGGTTGCATATTAAGGTGAATATTCCAGGGTAGCCCGCGAAATTCAAATTTTCTTACGTTTTTTGCAATTTGCAGGCCAGTGCTAGGTTGTATGATGATGAACATTTGATTCGCGGCTTTAAGACGTATGTAGTTACAGAGTTATAATCATCAAACTCATCAATACAACCCTCCAAGCTCATAAAGGTGTAAGAATGACTTTGAGCTTGAAAAAAGTTTTTCTTGCATCTTTATGAGCTTGGAGGGTTGTATTGATGATTTTAATTCTATAACTACATACGTCATAAAGCCGCGAACAACATTTTAATCAACATACAACTTAGCAGTGACCTGCAAATTGCAAAAAACGTAAGAAAATTTGAATTCCGCTGGCTACCCTGGAACATTCACCTTACACCTAGGCGGCCAGCCCCTAATGCGTACGGGCGCTTAGGGTTATGACTGAAACTGTTCCAATATTCGCAAGCAAAGAAAGCCAGATGCTTTATAAGCTTCCACTCTTTACAACCAATTTCTAACTTCTCTTCTCAGCTCACAAAACGCCTCGCAGCCCACTTCTGAGTCGGAGAACCAAAATTACAGGAGGAAATTTAGCCTACTATGCCACGCTGGTCAGGCGGTTTGGCACTGGGTTTAGTTTCAAGATTTCCTTCTCTTGCAGCTTTTTCTGCCATGTAATTGCCTTTAGTCGGTTCTTACACCCTTGGGATGGAATGGGGTACTGACATTATGTAATGTTAATCCGTCACCACACGGACAAACTCATTCTAAATTTCTAAGAAATGGACCCAATTGAAAATGATCCCCAGAACCGATATGCCTTTTGAGTACCATATTTAAGATGGGAAGCGAGTGGTGATAATTGTATGCCAATATTTCATACAATTGGCGAAGTATTTCTGTGCCCCACCAAATTATGTGCGTATCGGCCACGGTCTTGACCAGTTATATCGCGCGCGGCGTCTTTTTGTCCTCGTTGCATAATACGCCTCGCCAGGCAGCCCATAGTTTTGGAGGCAGGAATGTTCGTATAAATGTTAAAGCTATTACATAAATTAAGTGGGCATTAATATACATATCTAATTAAACGTTTACCATTTATGCCCGGTAACTCGAAACCGCATCTCGTATTGCGTACCGTGATACACAATAAAAAAGTTCACGCAGCTGTTATGTGATGACAAAGTTGATACGGAACAGCAATTACGACGGAAAACGTGATTGGAACATTTATACCGGAGTAATTGCTCGTACCGACTACTTTATAAACCGAGGAACATAACTAGGTTTTTTCGTGGGGTTGGTGGTTACATAACCCGGCCGTCCCCAAATGGTACCCGCGAAATAAAATAAGTCCTTTATTGTCACTAAACGGTGTTTACTACCATCAATCTATTGTTACCTATACAAAAATAATAAAAAAACATTAAGTAGGTATTTGTTACGATTTTGCTACATAGAACGAAAAAAAAGGGAAAATTTCCAAAAAAAATCGGGTATTTCGAAAAATATTAAGATCTCGAAATCTATTAGACTTTTCATCACCCATTTTTTTTGTGGAATAGTCCTAGAGCTAGCCCACCTCCAGTGTCGCTCTGGCGTGCTATTTTTGGGACACCCTGTAAAATATATAACAAAAATTTATTATTATTGTTTCCCTATCTATCAGCCACAGAAGTCCACTGCTGAACATAGGCCTCCCCCATAGATTTCCACAATGCACGATCTCGTGCAGACCGCATCCACCGACTCCCAGCGACCTTCACAAGGTCGTCCGTCCACCTAGTCGGGGGTCTTTCCACGCTTCTCTTTCCCGTACGTGGACGCCAAGACTTTTATGCCCCAGCGGCCATCCGTTCTTCGGGCCACGTGGCCTGCCCATTGCCACTTCAACTGTGCAATCCTTTTAGCTATGTCGGTCACTTTGGTTCTTCTACGGATTTACGAATGAGTAACATAACAATGCATATTTATCGGACACAAATTTTGAAAGACAAATAGCCCCAAAGACTCTTCTTAATCAGCATGGTATGTAATTGTTATAAATTGATTAGGTATTTATCTGTATTAACACACATTAACATGATCAATGTTACTATTTAATTGCGCCCATGATTCATATGGTCAGCAAATATTAATTCCTAATGAAAATATTTATTGATATTGTCCAGATAATGGTGCACCTAAGTTACTATTATATTCTGCTTGACCAAAGATTCAAGCTCGTTATAAAAAGTGGTTATAAAAAGTGTTTTTTTTTTATTAAATAGGACATTGAACTTTTGTTCCAATGGCATTACGCAATTAGCAACGAGATATTAATTTGTTTTCTCTTCATTACTGGGTCATATTCATAAAAATAAATCCATGATTATAAAAATAGAAGGAGTTTAACTTGTTTAACTAGTTTAACGATATAGAATAGAATAATTATGTACTAAACTAAGACAACATGCTTTGCAGAAAATTGGGATATTGATCATAGAAAGCATTATATCTTCTCGTCAGATTTTTTTCTTACTTGACACTTATCGTTATATTTTGGATAATTCACATTGTGTCTTTATAAATTACAGCTTATGTGTTATTCTGATATGTAAGCTATATTAATGTAACGTTTCATTAAAATCCAATCAATAGTTTTTGCGTGAAAGAGTAACAATCAGACATTCTTATAAACTTTCGCGTTTATAATATTGGTAGGAGAAATCATTTAAGTTTTTGAGGGCACATCACTTCCATAGTTTTTCCTAATTATTGAAGATTTTAGATTATACTATACCTTCATTATGGCTCTTAGAACTGTACCAGAACTCAACTCGTCATACTTCCTACGGGGTTGGCAAAACGTGAGTAACCCCCTGGTGTTATAGGCGTCGATATTCGCATACGATCAAAGCCACCTAGTGGTATAAAAATACCAACCGACTGTCCATAAATATCATAATTACAACCAATATTTTACAGTGCACTCTAGTCTTTTCAGCTGAATAATATCTACCGCGAAATGCACGTCATATTACGTGCTAACTTATCCGCTTAAAATCCGCCTTACACGGCCATCTTTTGAGCTTAGTTTATTTACTAAACAGTGACAGATTTGATTATGAATCTGCTCGATTTAAAGCGAATGCACAGTCTTCAAGTTCTTCAGTCTTCAGTTTATGGGTAAAGATTGCAATGGCATTCGCAATTACAAACGGAACTAGCATTTCGACATAAATTTTAAACATGGGTGGTCATGTACTGTAATTTATATACCTAACTAGTGGTTTACAATCGAGTCAAGCGTAGATAGTGATCGATTTATCCAACCGACCAAGAGCGGGCGAATCAAAGTGTTGCAACATTGCGTCGTTTATGTCGCTTCTAAAAGACGATAATTATGATTGCAGCAACCGGTATCCCATGATGTCACCAACGAGGTAATATAATCTATAAATATAATTAAACAGTAATAGGCTGAAATACAGATACCAGTACAGAAAGCCGAAGAAACTCCATGGACCTCTAATTACTTGTAAAATAATGATACCAATTGCCCACGATGGCAATCGGTATCATTATTTTACAAGTATTTCAGATGGCTATAGGGTTTTATTTACACCCTCAACAGGCTGGAACACAAAATTGAAACCAAAAAGTTCATTTATCTTTACATTACGTGCCACGTTGTTTTTCCGCGATGTACTCCTAAACTACTTAACCGATTTTAATCAAATTTGCACACCGTGCAGTTAACATTAACTTAAACATTAATTTGAAAAATGAAAAATGATAAATTGACTGTCAAATAATAGACAAATGATTTGTCTATTATTTGACAGTCACAATTATGTTAGCTCCAAACGATATCTGTTGACTGGATTGAGTAAGTATTCAATAGGTGGCGCTATGTTAAAAGTTAAATTAATGTATATGTTAATGTTAACTAACTAAAAACAATTTCCCATGTTTATTTCCCCTCCATGAGCTTGGAGGAGGCCCGACTCATTAGTGGGTCATTTATGAGTATAGTGGGTAACAAACTATGTAAGTGTACGCTGCAGCTGCTCGTCTTTGCAAGAACTTCCACCTTAGGTACAGAATAGCAAGACCAAAAAACAATCCTAGCTAGTAAGCATAGTAGGTATTATAAAAAACAAAACAGTTTTAATTGTAATAAATCTTAGAAATACTTTCAAATAGTCAAATAATTAAAAAAAAGAAATCATTTAGTCTTTACCACCGTCTTAAAATCAGGGAGGCCTGAACAGTTTTCTTTGACCTAATTGCTTCGAGATGCACCCATTACAAATACCAGGTGACGAGTACAATATTGTGGGACTATTTTAATTGGATAGCATACACTGCGCTTGCATTGTCCTGCGGTATAATAAATATTCAATTCACACGCTGACCTTCAAGATAGATCGCAATGTTCCTAATCCAATGAAATTTATGCATCTTGAGATCGGTATTCAGTGGAACAAGTTTTGACGGAGCGATTGTAATTGGACTAACTGCAGTAAAGGTCAGTGTACATTGATCAACAAAGACATTTCAGTCAGCTTACAGATGGTATTGGTTCAATACATACTTATATCACACGTATAGTATACCACTACGGGTTGGCACAGGGTTTCGTTTCAGGGCCGAGGCCCCCAGGGACACGGAGCATGCTCTCTGCAATGGGAGTGAATCCCGTGGCCCTGGCTTGGGCAGGTAAGGTTCGCCGTCGGTTTTAGTGGGTAGGTCGGGGCGCAATTTACCATCTATACGCGCCCCGGAGTCCCACATACCCCGGCCATTTCCCAAAGGCCGGGTATCCATGAGGATCTCCGACGTAAAAAAAAAAAAAGGGTTTCTTTTCAAGTTCCCTTCTCTCACTGCTAGGTTTTTGTCATTTTCTTTTGTCGGCTCTTACCCCCTGGATGCAATGGGGTGATGACAACATGTATTCTAAATCAGTCACCACACGTATAGTATGATTATATATAATCATACACGGTGGCGCAGTGGTTGAGCTATCGACTGCTGCGCAGCATGTCGCGGGTTCGATCCCCGCACGGAAGAAATATTTGTACAACCTACAAGTATTTGTTCCGGGTCTGGGCGTTTTCTATTTATAATATGTATGTATTTACAAAAAAAAAAAGTATTTAAGTAGTTTATCATCCATCTCGTTACCATAACACAAGCATTAAGTTGCTTAGCTTGGGACGAGATGGCGTTGTGTGAAATGTCCAAGGATATTATTTATATATAATCATACTTTAAGTGTGGTATGTCGCCTATGGAATTATGCAACACCAGAAGTGGAACTTTCCGTGTGGTAACGGATTCCCGCACATGGTTGACAGAACGTTGCTGATGCCCAACGTCTGTTGTCCCTTAGTCGCCTTCTCACAAAACCCACGGGAAGATATGGCGGGGCTAACACTAAGGCTAAGGCAATTACACGAAGAGACTATTTGAAATATTTCTATCTTATAAACCCAATAGTAAAGTAAACATTTCGAATAACGTTATGGCTAAGTTCCATAGTACAATATTTTCATAAGCATTATGTTGTTAGTATAATACTATAAGGCGGAAAGACTTTTCCCCCAACCTAATACATATGATAGCTGTTAGAGCAAATTTGACAAACTACAACACTGTGTAGAACGACACCCTATTACATAAGCACTGGCAGTAACTCAGGTCGTACTGTCTAAAGATATCCACCGTCTTTTAGGAGATTGGAATAGAGGAAATCACGTAGTACGTTCCATCTATACTACCAAATAAATAAAACTGGAAAACCAAATAAATAAACTGGAAATAAAACTGTCTGTTTGCGATAATAAAATAACCACTTTACACACATACACAGTACATAGACTAAAATAACTTTATTTTTTAATTTGTGTCTGTCTGTCCGTCTGTTTGTTCCGGATAATCTCTTTAACATCGCACCCGTGCGAAGCCGGGACGGGCCGCTAGTATATTCAAATAAAAATGTTCTAACATTAAGCCAATATGATTTTTACCGAGCATGTCTGCGTGTTTTTGTGGTTCTATTACAGTTAGCTTACTGCTTATGCGTATGCTACAGTGGAGTGGTGCAGCCGCATGTCAAGTGGCCCTGTAGGGCCGCTATCAAGCGTCCGCGCAAGGTCGCGCCCTCACCTCGCAATATACCGGATCTACCCACTGTACATACATAAACTTACCACGCCTCTAGAATGCTCTAGAAGGAAGCCATTAATCATTATATTATAGATCAGACGTAATGTATAAATTATATATATATTATACATATATTACAACATGCCTAATTGTAACCCTGGAAATAACTGTTGGGTAGGGAAAGTGAAACACTTTTTCAAAGAGTTCTTAAAAATAAATAAATAATTATCCTTCGACATTTCACACAACGCCATCTCGTCCCAAGCTAAGCAACTTAATGCTTGTGTTATGGTAACGAGATGGATGATAAACTACTTATATATACATTTTTTTTGTAAATACTTACATATTATAGATAGTAAACACCCAGACCCGGAACAAATACTTGTAGGTCGTACAAATATTTCTTCCGTGCGGGAATCGAACCCGCGACATACTGCGCAGCAGTCGATCGCTCAACCACTGCGCCAACCGTGTCGTCAATATATAGATGATTAGATCTATAAACAGATAGGTCATTATTTCTATATCACATAATACGCTATTCTAAAGAATCGTCTTTTTCTGTGCTGGTCGATAATATGTATGTATGAATCTCAACCGGCATGGTGGGCTAAGTGTTTTCTATTTGCTAGTAGTTGGTTCATACGATTTCAACTAAAGAGCAAATCTGACAGCACCTCACAGGTGCATCTACCACAGTGTACCTAACGTCAAAAGAGCTTTTTGACAGGACGTAGTCTGTCGGGTCCGCTACTTATTTATAATTATTTAATAGTTATTTAACGTTATCTTTACTTTTAATATTAGACAGCATAAGTGTCATAATATAGTAGAGCGGAGTAAAATTGAAGATAAAAGGAACCTTCTACTACAACTACTCTGCCCATATCTGACTCACTGTCGTCGGGCCTCCTCCCTTTACATCGAGGGTAGTTAGCCCACTACTGTACAACGCTGGCCAGAGGCGTTGGCACAGGGCTTCATTTGAAGATTTCCTTCTCTTGTGGCTAGGTCTCCAACAGGATTGAGAGGGGTAGTCTTTATTCTAAATCTAAGTTCGATAAATATAATAAATATACATAATATAGGTTTATATCTCGCACATGGTGGTCATTTTAAATGTGACCAAAATCGAATCTATAATGAATATCGAAAAACGCACAAAGGCGTTTCGAGCTCGATATTGTTACTCTAGCTAGTTGATGCTATTCCATATAAAGAACCAATTCTGCGCAATAATGACACGGTTTGCGCAGTGGTTGAACGATCGACTGCTGCGCAGCATGTCGCGGGTTCGATTCCCATACGGAAAAAATATTTGTACGACCTACAAGTATTTGTTCCGGGTCTGGGTGTTTTCTATCTATAATATGTATGTATTTACAACAAAAAAAAAATATTTATGTAGTTTATCATCCATCTCGTTACTATAACACAAGCATTTAGTTGCTTAGCTTGGGACGAGATGGCCTTGTGTGAAATGTCCAAGGATATTTATTATATACCAAACCAATACAAACGGTAGTTTTTAACAAAATATGTTAATTAAATTGGAGTAGCATTAAAACCGTTTAAATATTAACGCGTGACCCTATGGTAGATGAGAAACTCGATGCACTAAGCACCCTACTCGTCGTTTCAACCCATAAATAAACCACTACTAAGTCGGGCCGCCTCCAAATTTATGGAGGAATATTAGCTTATACGCACTAAACCACCTGACTAGGGCATTTAGTCTACTTTGCCAAGATGGCTGTCACAGGGTTTGTATCAAAGTTTCCTCCTCTTGGTCTCATGCGTTCCTTTAATCGTCTCTTACGACACCGTCAGGATGGTGAGGATTTGTAACATTGTGTATTCTAAATCCGTCACCACACGGACACGGACACGGGAAAATAATTGCAACTATCTACAGCCCTCGGCTTTTGTTTAGGTCGTGATCAAATTGTCAATTGCGATATTGCATTACGTGAGGCGATCTTTCGTGGCCCTAGTTTGCGTGGATAATGCGGTGTTATTACTTTGCGAATTAACATACTTAAGCGCATTACACTGGTGATAATATATATAATGACGAACTTACGAAATTGCACTTTATGTTTGTACCTATAAAGTTTTACTTGGCAACTTCTTCCTTGTTCTTTAAACGTGCATTTGTTACGTAAATTTAAGAAAAGAAATGCTCAAAATTTCATAAGGCACTGAGTTTAATTATTGTTGACCTTTTTTCACAGCTTTTTTTCGTAGAAAAAGGCTATCACTGTGTTACGATTCTGAGCATTCCATGCCATCTGTTGCGATTACATAGGCACCACAGTAATTTAGGAAGTTGAAGCGTATAAAGATAATAGAATGTAGACTGTTACATAATTCTTAAACACAATAATATGGCTGAGGTTAATGGGTAGTTTTGGTATTTCAACCATAGCCATTACCGGTTGTTTTTGGTAATAAGATAACAAGACATGAGAATGTTATTGATGCCCAATTACAATTTGCACGTCGATTAGAGACCCGTTTTTACCAGCATGCAGGTTTATTCAGTATGCGTGCAAATATTGTGTACGGTGGTAAATTGCGGAACGAGTTACACCTATTTTCCATTTTGTTTTACTTGGACAATAAGTAATCTTTATTTATTTATACCCCAGTTACAAGGGAGTTTTTTGGGGCTCATTTTCGATTTACAAGGTGTTTTATAACATTTGGGTTGACTCAAGTATGCAGCCCGATCATGAAAAACAAGCCTTTGTCTATGGTCGTTTGCATTTTGCAACACTAGGGGCGTCATTCATGTGTCACCGTAATTTTCTTTTTACTGGGTGTAAAATCCTTTAAGGACTACTAGCGGCCCGTCCCGGCTACGCACGGGATACGCACGGTGGAATTTTTTTCTTGCAATTAATTAATCAGTGATAATGTAGCATTCAATGGTGAAATATTTTTTTAAATCGGTCCAATACTTTTTGAGGCAATTCGTTACAAATTGCTTACTTACAAATCATTCCTCTTTAGAATAGTATAGATTCACCCCGACCTGGGGACGGCCAATGTGGGATGTGTGGGAATCTGTTGCACCAATTAATAATGTCCACGGCTTGCCATTAATATCTTTAAACATCCCCGCATGCTTATCGACTGTGTCTCCACGGGACTGGATTTCAGGGGATACTGCCGAAAGCCCTGCAAAAAAACACAAGACAATGAAGTGACTGAGAATGTCCTTCCTTTTGTTCGGTTCAGAATATTCGAAAGTATTTGGACGCAGAACTATTTTAATCAGCAGCGGCTTGGCAAAGCTATCAAATTTTACTAGCTTGTAAACTTAATCTTTGTAAGCGTAATCATAGAGGCAATTATTATTTATTGCTACATATAATTAGAATATTGATTTGATATAAAAAGTGACATCTATGAATTTATTGCCGTTCAGCACCTCGATTAAAATTTATTATGTAGGTACATCACACTAGTTTTAACTATATCTATTTTCTTTTATTGCTTTTGGTAATTAGCGGCTCAATTTGTCATTGTACGTATATTGCATTTTTATTTATTTTATTACTTAGCTTCGATAAGTTTAAGTAAGCTCAAAGAACTATCGTATAGTATACTCGTAAGTTGTAAGCTAAAACATAACTACACGGTCATGTAGTAAACACGGCCATTCATAATAATATGTTGGCCGGCCTTTGTGGAGATCCTTGGGGGAGGCCTATGTACGCCAGCAGTGGACGTCTTTTGGCTGAAATGAAGATGATGATGACATATATATTGGCGAATATTATGACAAGCGCGAAAAGAATTCACTCACCTAATTGGATCATCGGTATTCTGTTATAGTATTTTTTCAATACTTAATGTGGCACCCTTATGATGACAGAATCATACAGAAAATAAACTGTATTTTTAATCCCCAATTATTTTTTTCTACACAACAGCAACAGTAAATGGCATTACACGATGAGATGGCTAATAAACGTACGCAACAATAATAATTGAGTTGATGTGCTCCACTTTAAACAAAGTCATTAACTTTACATTGATCTTATGTAAGAACATAACTAATTGTCGTGTGATAAATAAAAACTTAAAATGACCAAATAAAATGTTTACAAAATCACACTGAATCCCACAGTAGTATTTTATTTCACAATTGGTTGGCGCAGTGGTTGAGCGAGCTGCTGCGCAGCATGTCGCGGATTCGATTCCCGCACGGAAGAAATATTTGTACGACCTACAAGTATTTGTTCCGGGTCTGGGTGTTTTCTATCTATAATATGTATGTATTTACAAAAAACAATGTATATAAGTAGTTTATCATCTATCTCGTTACCATAACACAAGCATTAAGTTGCTTAGCTTGGTATGAGATGGCATTGTGTGAAATGTCCAAGGATATTTATTTATATTTATTTATATATTTTAGCGTTATAATGTAAGTACTTAATTACGTAGATCCGTGTGGTGACGATTATACACAATGTCACTAGCCCATACCATGCTGAGGGTGTCGTAAGAGGCCACTAAAGAAACGCAGGAGGAACCTAGCCACAAGAGAAGTATAAATAGTCTTGCACGCGGGCAAGACTAGTAAATTCCGTCCAAGAAGTTGGAGAAGGCCCGACGCAGTCAGTGCTCAGTGGTCTGAAACGACGACTTATTAAAAATGGCATTAAATGCGGTTGACATTTACGTAATAACATGTGTGACATGTTTCTGAATTGTTGAAATTGTCATGGACTTACTAGTAGAATTTTGAACTAACCGACACACTCAAGTGAGGTCTTGCAAGCTTAAAAACGACTTGTGGGAAGTCTCTCGCTGCCGGACCTTATTCGATCCACGGTCCGGAGCGAGAGAGCCTGGAGAGAAATGACCTCATTCTGCGAGGCGCCGCAGGGCGCAGGATGACCTCCGCCCACCGTAAGTGGGTCTGCGGGCGATAGACCTGGGAAATCCATCGCCTGCGCAATATAGACCCCGGGAGGAAGGCGCGCTGCGTTCCGCGCGTGCCTCCCAGCGGTGGAATGGGGGGAGGCTACTATAGCTATCACCCACGTAATCGGAGGGGCCCGCCTCGGAGCTTGGGGCTCCACTAAACGAGGCGGGCTGTGGTCCCCAGGGTCCCGGAGCATGCTCTCCTATCGGGGAGTGTATCCCGTGGCCCTGACTCGGACATTCGAGGATCGTCGTCGGTTTTAGTGGGTAGGTCGGGGCGCAATTTACCATCTCTACGCGCCCCGGAGTCCCACATATCCCGGCTAGTCCCAACGGCCGGGAATCCATGAGGATCTCCGAGGTAAAAAAAAGCTTAAAAACGATCGTCAGCTTCATAAAAAGTATTACATCGCCTGAAGAAAGAAATTACGTTAAATGTGTAGCGTAATATTAATCCTTATCAATCTCTTAGTAACATACGCTACACGCGAAGCGGAGATAAGCACGGGTTCGAAGCCCACACGGGCGAAGCCGCGCGCAAATGCTAGTATACATATATAATAGTATATATATATAATAGGAAACGTGATCCAAGGGCAGCACATCCAACAAGGCAGTCATCACATTATGTCTGACTCTGATTACCCAATCAACTGTCACAAACAAGATGGTTTATTTCAGGGAAAGTCGCCTGCTTTTTACGTCAAAGCTTAGCCAATAAATCTGGCACAGTTACTCGGTACCAATTCAAGTATTACAAAATTATAATTTGTTCTACGTACTGTATAAATCATTAAGAGTTGTGCAACTTTATTTTCGCGACATATACATACATGATTAACGCTCGGCTCCGTATTTGTCCTTGTCCGTTAACTATATAACATATTTTGAGTGTGTATTGCCAATTTTGAAATTTTATTTTATTTATTCGTTTTTTATTGTTTCAGGTAAATTGAAGTGCTGTTTATTTCAAAGCATACGCCACCTAGATGCACGTAAGTGCAGTTTCAATAATAAACCTTCCGGTACATTCGTTTCCGTGTGGTGACGCATTAAGAATATAAAGTGTCACCGCATTTGTGCTTACTACTTTCGTTGCATTTCTAGTACTCTAGTACTACGCAGCCTATACATGACCCACTGATGAGACGAGCCTCCTCCAATTAAAGGGATGGTACTTTAATTGGAGCAGGCTCGTCCCACCACCCCATTCCATTCTGAGGGTGTCGTAAAAGCCTACAAGGAAATGACAAGGCTGGAAACCTAACCGCAAGAGAAGGAAAACTTGATACGAAACCCTGTGCCTACCCGCCTGGCCAGCGTGGCACAGTAGGCTAATTACCCTCCCTGTGATGAGAGGAGACCAAGATCCAGCAGTGGGTCATTTATGTGCTGAATAGTAGTAGTTAGGCTACAAGTAGTCACTACTGTTTTATGATACAATACCAATGACAAAATCAGTTTTTTCAGTTTAAATAAAGAGATTTGTTTAATACTGCTCAGTTCTATATTGAGCCTGAGAACTAGACCGAAGCTCGAATATCAATCGGTTGAATACTAATATCGTCTTCCACAAGACTATTGAACGTTCATCATAAGTGCGTTATAGGCTTTTTAACTGTCGGGTCTCACTAAAGCAGGAAAATACTTTGAAATGAACCTTGCATAGGTATTATATTCAATATTTCCTGTGGCATTTCCTATAATACACCACGTAATCACAGACTATTGTTTGCTGGTTAGTCGCCTACATACCACTTATCGTAGTGATTTGCCGTCGAAAGTTTGAGTTGCTTATGATTTATAGCATTTTCAAGCTACGCCTCTGGAGCTGATTTTCCATAAAATACCAATATAAGTAACAACATTGTTTATTATATACTAGCGCCCCGCCCCGGCCTCGCACGGGTGCAATGATGAACATCTAAATTTATTAGTGTTTCTCTACAATATTAGGCATTTATTATACATTTAAACCTTCCTCTTAAATCACTCTATCTATTAAAAAAACCGCTTCAAAATCCGTTGCGTAGTTTTGAAGATTTAAGCATACATATGGACGGACCGGCGACAGGGACTTTATTTTATACTATGTAGTGATAGTGATTACGACAATATCAACTCACATAGAACACGTCAACTGTTAACAGACTAAACATCCTAAATCTAAGGGTTATAATATGGTTATATTGTAGGTAATTGAACTAACTTGACAGACAGGAAAATATCGTATTCATGTATAAGAAACCCAATTTACGCAAACGATACAGGTATTTCCATAATATTCCGCCTAAAATTTAAGTGACACGGGGGAAATAATCAGTTAGGGAAAACAGCGACTCTGTGTCCCCTATTAAGGTTTAATTTGAAAGACAAATATTTTGGAATATTGTTCTTTTGAGAACGTATTTGACTCAGTCACCCAATAACCTGATGACTAGTATTCGTTCCCTGCCCCCGCCAAGGCCGACCATGTCGAAATTGTCACTTTGATGGAAAAATAATAGATCACGTACTACCACCGTAATGGTTGAAGAACGTGGCGCTGTGGTTACAAAACATCTGTGCCTCTAGCGTAAATTTTCCTATGGATTCGAAGCTAACGTAGCTATTATTAAAATTTGATCTTTCTGGAATCGGGAATGGTATTTTTCTCTTCTTCCCAGGACATGGTTTTTATGAAAATCTTCTTCTTTTATCTTATTCTATCATATAAAAATGAATTGCTGTTCGTTAGTTTTGCTAAAACTCGAGAACGGCTCTACCGATTTGGCTACTTTTGGTCTTCAAATATTCGTAGAAGACCATGGAAAGTTTAAAAGGTGAGAAAATATGAAAAAAAAATCAGCTATTTTATTTATTCATTCTGAGGCGGTGCGAAGTTTGCCGGGTCAGCTAGTAACTTATAAAAGACTAGCTGCGCCCCGCGGTTTCACCCGCCCTTACTTATTGTCGTACTGCGGGTGACGCCGCGGGGTGAAGCCAGTCAAAAAAAGTAGCCTAAGTTACTCCATAAATAATCAGCTACCTATCAGTGAAAGTCCCGTCAAAATCGATCCAGACTTTTCTGAGATTAGCCGGAACAAACAGACAGAAAGACAGACAGACAGACAGACAAAAATTAAAAAATGTTATTTTGGTCTATGTACTGTGTATACATACTTACGCATTTAGTAAAAAGTGCTTATTTTATTATTACAAACAGACACTCCAATTTTATTCATTGGTATAGATTCTCACATTGTTTTGGAGTCCATCGGAAATAAATGTCTTCTTGTCGAAATAAGTGTGTTGTCTTACATGTTTAAGAGAAGATTGTTATTTAATAAACAATGCCAATACACACTTAAAAATATTTTACTGTTTAATTTATATAAATAATAAATGGATATTGCACTGGGCCGCAAAACTAAGTATCACGCTTTTAAAATTGCAATATCTTTTTATGTACACAAGATATACTTTCGAAATAAAAAGTTTGTAGAGTTTGCTATAGTTACATAGAAAGCTGATAACATTTGCTATAAAACGTTTTTTATTTTAAATTTCTAACGTTTAGAAAAAAATGATACATTAAAAGTGTAGTACTTAGTATTGCAGGTCAGTGTAATTTACGTTTTTGACCGAATGTTTGTCTATTCGAAATAAATGTCAAATCAATACAGTGACAACTTAAAACGTGACGATTACGGCTATAGTTCGTGCTTCGTGTAAGAGCTTGTCAACGAGACGAAAGCAAATAAATAACATGGACTAAAAACTTGGGCAAGAAATAGTAAATGTTTAATAGTAAAAAAAAGTTTTATAAATAGAATACCTTACCGTTTTCGAAAGAGCTTAAATTCTATCCTACTAATATTATAAACGCGAAAGTTTGTAAGTATGGATGGATGTTTGTTAATCTTTCACGTAAAAACTACTGAATGCATTTTAATGGAACATTCCAATAATATAGCTTAAACATCAGATTAACACATAGGCTACAATGTATAAAGATATTGTGTAAATTGTCCAAAATACCTTTCACACCTTTCATACATAATTCCTCATTCTTACAATCCATCCATCGCTTTTGATCTCCCAAAACCCTTGCGTCCACCCAAATTCATGCTGAAACTACCACTGGTTCGGAATGCCGCTCTACAGAGAAGATTCGGCAAGAAACTCTGTATTTATTTAGGGGTTCAAAAATAACAAAAGATTATTCGGACGTAGGGAGTCGAATAAATTAAATAGAAATACGTTAAGAAAATCACTTATTTTCCAGAAATATTCATCGTTTCACAAGCTGAAGTTTTCATTACCTTGGTACCAACGAATGCGGACAGGCGTGGCTAATTAAACCCAAATAGACATAAAAGTTAATTAAACGCAAAAAAAATATTAATACTAAGTGTCTCATTTTATGACAACAATTCTCATAATAAATAGTTTCGTCAAAATTGGTTAAACACCCAGATGGTATGACAAAATCAACGCATTTAATCTGTTTCGAAGTGGGACCACACTCGAAATCGCTCTAACGACCTATTGTAAACGAGTATTGCCGAACTAGATCGGCTAGTTCAATCTAATGTGCCGATAGTATTTTTATCTCGTCATCGACTCAAATTTGAGTCACAGGTAATTAATGCGAAGTTGCATAAGCCCTTTCCCCGGTGGGTGTGCTGTCAATCATCCTCGATGATATCTTAGAAGCGAGCAGCTTCCAACGTGTAGTAATTGCCTGCAAACACAGTGACTAATCTAGAAACTTGTACCGTTCCTATATGTACTAATAGACCTAGTATATCTTGGACATACATCAATTAGGTGTAAGTATATGTGGTAAGTCCGTGTGGTGACGGATTTATAATACACAATGTCACCAACCCATACCATCGTTTGGATGTCGTAAGAGGCGACTAAACGACAGCAAGAGGCAGATCTCCTAGCCCCAAGAGAAGGAAAACTTGATACAACCCTTGGGCCAACCCGTCTTGCAAGCGTGGCAGCGTAGGCTAATTTCCCTCCATGAATTTGGAGGAGGCCCGACCCAGTAGTGGGTCATTTATGGGCTCAAACGACACGTTACACCTTTCACTGCGTGTGTTTGTGCTCATTACGAACGGTACCGGCGAGTTCAATAGATATTCCTAACAGACATTACAATTATGTCATTCGATAATACATTACTTGTATCAGATATAATCGGACAGCCTAACAAGTAAGCGCACCTATGGTAGCTTGGGGACACTGCACATTAATATTGAATAGGGTTGACACTCGTAAGGGAAAAGAACGCAGAAATTCTACGATCATACAACTTAGTTTAACTGCTGTCGCCCGCGCCCTGGGTTAACTGTAGTTACTACTAACACTTTTCAGCCCATAAAAGAACCACTGCTGGGTCGGGCCTCTTCCATCTAGGAGGCACAGGGTTTCATATCGAGTTTTCCTTCAGTTGCGGCTTGGTTTTCGGCCATATAATTTCCTTTTGTCGGTTCTTACGACACCCTCGGCATAAAATGGGTTAGCGACATTATTCTACATCTGTCATTAAATTAATAAATTATTTCACATATGACCAACGTTTTAAACGACTTAAGTAGGAGGTTCTGTGTTCGGCTGCGTGTATATTTTCATGTATCTTCGCCGATATCTCCCTTATTTTTGTGCGTACAAACGCCAACATTTCAGTTATTTGTTTTTAATAAAAGCATGGTTTAAAAGGACTTGCAACATAATCATCAAAATACACAAATTTACCCTCCATACAAATCTATGTTGTTCACTCGTTTCTAGTTTTAATACTACTACTAACAAACTATTAAACCAATTTGGTTAATAAATATTTTGGATCAATCTAATAAATGTGTTATTTCAATTCGGTTTTTAAATGACGAAGCTAGGCGGTAAAAACACATACACAAATTGATAACCTTCTCCTTTTGGGAGTCGGTTGTATTTAAATGTGTATGTTCTTAGCATAGACACCCCTAACGGTGAATGTTTATCTTGGCGTGGTTCATACATCTGTGTCGTGTGACCGTATTAGTAACCTGGTGGCCAAATTCTTAAACAGAGAGGTATATTTATTCCATCACCGACTAATACGAAATATGGCGCGGTACAAATAGTTAGACGGGATATGTCAGTCATGTCAAATACCATAAATAACATGCATGGATCACTTCTTTATTTAAACTGGAGAACGCTCTCGGCTTTGCATTGGTAAATTATGTGCATCGGCATTCTCCCAGTCGAAAAGAGAAGCTGATGATTTCCAGATGCTTTAAAATATTTAAACAATTTTCATCTTTTTCAATTAATCCATTCATCTCTTATTATTGATTGTTTGTTACTTTCATCTCTTATTATTGATTGTTTTTAGTAATTAACAAACAAAAAATAAAATATCTCATCTTAATAATAATGTATTAGTTTAATAAGGGCCTGATACAAAAGGCTGTCATCCAGTATTCGGCAAGGATTGTCAGGAGGTTCCTCTCTCTGGAGCCCTGAACCGTCGGTAGCTTAGGTCACCTCATTGTTTACGAGTTTTCTATTATTTTACGTATATTAAAAAAAAGTAGTTTCAATAATATATATGTTTATGTAAAATATGAAATAAAAAGATAATACATTATTATTAGTTTACATACTTAAATAATACGACATTTAAAAAAAAACAAGCAACTTACAATTTCGTTTTTACAATGTTAAAAATGCATGTCACAAATGCCAGTGAAAGGTTCTACACAATAGCTAATAACATAGATAACGTATGAAAATTAATATTGTTATGATTGTGTAACTTTTTTGTACTTTCTAGTAATATTCCACGAGGCTAAGAGTTATTAAGTTTCAGATGTTGACGTAATAAAATTTATAGATGAAATGCGAAGTATATCCTGCGGAAGTAGTAATTCAAAACCAGGTATAATTTGTTTGTGTTATTTAATTGCAATACTATTCCATAAAGTAACTTTGTTGCTGTATTATTTATTTTTGTATTATTTAAAACCTTGATAGGTAAATTAGGATTAGCCCGCTGGTTGGTTAGAATGAAGGAAGACCTTCAGAAAGACGAGGGGACTGGGAGGACTGACATGTTTTTTTATTAATAAAACGATACCCTGCACTAGGTATAGAGCTGCCATCCGTCCAGGGGCCGTCCGGCAGGGGTTTCGGAAAAGTGCCCCTTTGTTGTCATAGGAAATCCAAATATGTTATAGATAACTGATAAATTGAAATAAATCTTAATAATAAATTCATCCACAATAAACCGCATTCAAGAAACTCGGCTGCTTTTGTTTATTGCAAAAAGTACTTTTTAGAGGTGTCCGGGGACAAACCATATTTTGCCGAAATGTCCGGGATTTTTGGCGTGTATAAGTGTTTTTTTTGTATCGCGGGGGCAGTTTACAAACATGAAATCCACGAACACAAATTACACCCAATAAATATTATGTAAATGATGTTCATTAAAAAAAATTACAACAGGATTCAAAGGAACGAATGATATGAACACTAATACCACTTAGCCCATAGCCGAGTCGGGCCTCTTCCCGTTACATAGAGGGTAATCAGCCTACTTTGCCACGCTGGCCAGATAGGTCGGCACAGGGTTTCGTATCACCCAGCGGTGGAATGGGCCTAGTGGTGGAATGGGCCCAGCGGTGGAATGGGGGAGGGCAATTCAGCCCCCCCCACACATAATCGGAGGGGTCCGCCGCAGAGCATGGGGCTCCACTAAGAGGCGGGCCAAGGCCCCCAGGGAGCATGCTCTCTGCAATGGGAGTGAATCCCGTGGCCCTGGCTTGGGCAGTCAAGGATCGCCGTCGGTTTTAGTGGGTAGGTCGGGGCGCAATTTACCATCTCTCAATTTACCCCGTCCATTTCCCAACGGCGGGGTATCCATGAGGATCTCAGACGTAAAAAAAAAAAAGGGTTTCGTGTCAAGTCTTCCTTCTTTTGTGACTAGGTTATCGGCCTTGTATTTGCCTGTCGGCTCTAACGATACCCTCAGCATGGAAAGAGGTGGTGACACTATTTATTCTAAACCACCGCACACTGCATTCTATCACCGCACGATAAGAAAACTACTAAATGCTATATACTATATTCATGATACATCAAAGTTTTAAATGCATTTATTTTCGTCATATTCGTTACATATACTCGTACACTTTTACGATTAACCACGTGAAGATGTTTGAAAAGTTGAATAATATGAATTAAGAACGGACCTCCCGCTGTCAAACACCATCAAAATCAATATGCAGTGGTGATTAAACTATAAACATCAATAATTATGGAAATCAAGGTCAGGCGACCATGTGTTGCGATAATGTAAACAGCAAAGTGAGAGTAAATTCACATGACGAATGGGTTTAACAAATGCATAATATTAATATTACGGCAATTATTATTATAATCGTTTCATCATCATCATCATTTCAGCCAAAGGACGTCCACTGCTGGACATAGGCCTCCCCCAAGGATTTCCACAAAGGCCGGTCCTGGGCCGCCCGCATCCACTGCTTTCCGGCGATCTTAACCAGGTCGTCGGTCCACCGTGTGGGAGGCCTACCAGCACTGCGCCTTCCGGAACGCGGTCGCCACTCGAGGACTTTTCTGCCCCATCGGGCGTCGGTCCTGCGAGCTATGTGCCCTGCCCACTGCCACTTAAGTTTGGCAATCCGGTGGGCTATGTCGGTGACCCTGGTTTTCCTGCGTATCTCCTCATTTCTGATTCGATCTCGCAGGGAAACTCCGAGCATAGCCCTCTCCATTGCCCTTTGGGTGACTTTGAGCCTTCTGATGGAGCCCATAGTGAGCGACCACGTCTCTGTTCCATATGTCATCACTGGCAACACACATTGGTTGAAGACTTTTGTCTTCAGACACTGCGGTATTGTGGACGAGAAGATCTTTCGCAGCTTCCCGAACGCTGCCCAGCCGAGTTGGATCCGACGATTGACCTCTTTCTCGAAGTTGGACTTACCTAACTGGACAGTGTGTCCCAGGTAAATGTAATGGTCAACAACTTCGAGGGTAGAACCTCCGATGTTAACAGGAGTGGCTTGAACATGGATATTAGACATGATCTTCGTCTTCTCCATGTTCATCTTAAGGCCGACTCGTTCGGAGGCTCCACAGAGGCCATCGAGCATCGTAGTGAGGCCCTCCATGGTCTCAGCCATTACGACTATGTCGTCAGCGAATCGAAGGTGAGTGATGTACTCGCCGTTCACGTTAATGCCCAGCCCTTTCCAGTCCAGAACCTTGAAAACATCTTCCAGTGCAGCGGAGAACAGTTTCGGAGAGATAACGTCTCCCTGTCTAACACCTCGCTGCAACTGGATCGGTTTCGAGGTCTGGTCCTGGAGTCGGACTGACATGGTGGCGTTTTCATACAAGCACTTCAACACTTCGATGTACCGATAGTCGACTTGGCACCTCTGGAGAGCCTGCAATACTGCCCACGTCTCGATCGAATCGAAGGCTTTCTCGTAGTCCACGAACGCCAGACAAAGTGGCAGGTTATACTCCTCGGTCTTCTGTATAACCTGCCGTAGCGTTAAAATATGGTCTACGGTACTGAAGCCTTTTCGGAAACCGGCTTGTTCGGGAGGCTGGGAATCGTCAAGCCTGCACGCGAGTCGATTCGTGATGACCCTCGAGAACAACTTGTAGACATGGCTCAGAAGTGAGATGGGTCTGTAGTTCTTCAATAAGGTGTTATCTCCCTTCTTGAAGAACAGCACCACCACACTTCTGTTCCATGCCTTTGGCGTTCGTCCTTCGAGTATGACGGAATTGAATAACTTCTGAAGGGCCCTAAGGATCGGTTCTCCACCCGCCTTCAGAAGTTCTGCGGTAATTCCGTCATCACCCGCCGCCTTGTTGTTTTTAAGTTGCTCGAGAGCCATCCCGATCTCACACAGGCTGACGTCCGGGAGGTCTTCTGTGTAGTGCCGGGTTAATCTAGCTCGTGGGTCGTCTGCTAGATTTATGACGGGTTCCTGTGTAGACTTGTACAGTTGTCCATAGAAACTCTCGACCTCACCCAAAATCTCGGACTTCGACGTGACGATCCTGCCGTCATCAGTCTTCAGCCTGACGAGCTGGCTTTGCCCAATAGACAGATCCCTGGCAAAAACCTTGGAGCCCCTGTTACGTTCAATAGCCTCTTCAACACGATTCGTGTTGAATCGGCGTATATCACGCTTCAGGGACTTTGATATCTGTCTATTGAGCATCCGAAGCTGCGTCGCATCATCTGTAGACTGCAGAACCATTTTCCGTCGCTCGTCCATGAGATTTAGGGTGAGGTCCGAGAGCTTTTTGGCCGTTTTCAGGCGTTGGGTCTCACAGAACTTCGACCCAACTTTGCGGACAGTCTCCACGAACCCGTCATTATAATCGTCCACGTCAACGCCTAGGCTTATAAAGCGGTTTTGCAGTTCGAGCTGAAAGCTCTCCGGGTTTTGAATTTGAACTGGCACGGGACGCAGCGTAGACCTCACCAGGCGCGACCTTTCAAGCTTAACGTCGATATTCAATGTGCCTCGTACAAAGCGGTGATCGCTTCCGGTTTTGACCATATTGATCACGGAGACATCATTGAATATGTGCTTTTCCGTCGACATGATGAAGTCTATCTCGTTTTTTGTGGTGCCATCCGGACTCAACCAGGTCCATTTCCTCTGTTCTGGTTTTTTGTAAAAGGAATTCATCATATAGAGTCCCTCCTTCTCCAGAAAACCAGCCAAAGTCTGGCCCCGTTGGTTCCGGTGTCCAAACCCAAATTGCCCCACTTGCAGCTCATCTCCGCTCCGCTTGCCCAGTTTCGCGTTAAAATCCCCCATGACAACGGTGTAGTGCGTTCTAGAGCCATGTATGGCCGAGGAAATGTCCTCATACATTGTCTCCACCGCTTCGTCGGGGTGTGCCGAGGTCGGTGCGTATACCTGTATGACCTTCAGCGAATAACGCTTGGTTATTCTGAGTATAAGGTACGCCACCCTGGTCGACACACTCTCGATTTTAACAACGTTGTTCACAAGGGACTTGTGGACGATAAACCCAACACCACCTTGGGACTGTTGGTCGCCCTCCCGGAAGTAGAGCAAGTTGCCGGATTTGAGGGTTATCGTGTCCTCTCCCTCTCTTCGGACTTCAGACAACCCCACTATATCCCATCGCAACTTGCTCAACTCTTCCTCGAGTTCTACGATCTTCTCGTCAGTCCGCATTGTCCGTGTGTTATATGTTGCCAGGTGCAGCCGTCGTTTTTTGTGGTAGCCGGATCTCTGCCGGAGATTGTTCGCACCCCCTGCCCCACCGTTACCTTGGCTGCTACCGTGGCCGAAGGAATAGTGGGGCTGCCGGGGACTGGGGGCCGTTTTCCTGTTTGTATCCATTCATTTATGGGGGGGGGTTTGCCATAATCGCCACGCTTGGCAGGCGGGTTGGCGATCGCAGTGATGGATGGTGTGTTTTGAACAGAGCGTCGCTGCTGCCCAACGTCTGTTGTCCCTTAGTCGCCTTCTACGACACCCACGGGAAGATATGGGGTGGTAGTATTCTTACTCCGCTACCACACAGATTATAATCGTTTACCCATATTATTTTTGGTTAAGGAGTAAAATAAAAAAAGTGGTATGAATAAAAGTATTCGTTATTCTCTTTGTAAAATATGATTTTGTTCTTATTTTAGAGAGAGAATAACGAATATATCTTTATAGATATTTTTATTCATAATAGATTTCTACTAGGGCTTGGAATACCTACATTTGAAAATGGTCGCATTCACGAAACGTACCAATTCCAAGAGTTTTGTCCAAATACCTACAATAAAGTATAACGTTTGGAAACCCGTATGGTGACGGATTTATAATACATAGTGTCTCCACCCCATTCTATCCTGCGGGTGTCGTACGAGCCGACAAAAGAAAACGCTAGGGCCGAAATCCTATCCGCAAGAGAATTAAAACTTAAAGCGAAACCCGTCTACCAGCGTGGCACAGGTTAATTTCCATGCGGGGTTTTTTTAAACGCATCCCCTGCAGTAGCTTAACTTGTGTCGCGGGGGCAGTTTACAAACATGAAATTCACGAACACAAATGACACCCAGACTCGGAGCAAGTGCCTCTGGTTGGTGGAAGCCCGACTCAGCAGTGGGTCTTTTACGGGCTGGGAAGCAAGTGGAAGCAAGCATGTGTCAAGTTTCCTTTCCAGCACAATCTGTCTCTCGATCATCGTCCACTGAATGCCTTTCAATGAGCTGGTATGTTGCAAAAGGGAGGGCTGTCCAATCCATCACGAATGAATAATACGTGGGCAAATGCAACCGCGATTATCGGCCGTTGATAAAATCGTGAAATTAACACGCCAAGTACGCACCTCGCACTAGTTCGATATCTGCGTTGCGACATGTCACTTAAATTTATGCTACAATTATGCTGCCGTTTTCTAGAAGCTTACAGATTTATAATGCCATTTGATTGATGGCGTGAGTTTTCTAAACTCATTGGACGTCTAACAGTCGTGTGTGCTTCGTAACATGCAGTTGTTGTGTTATCGCGCTATACGATTTTTTAAACATGCTTTCTCGGCACTCATGACGACTTTCATAAAGCAACGTAAAAAGGAAATTTATTGCCGACAGTGACCCGCCCCGGCTTCGCACGGTGCAATTATGCATGTATTATACATAGTTATAAACCTTCCTCTTGAATCACTCTATTTATTAAAAAACACCGCTTCCAAATCCGTTGCGTAGTTTTAAAGATTTAAGCATACATAGGGACGGACAGACGACAGCGACTTTGTTTTATACTATAATAGTGATAGTGATATTGTGATGAATAATATGTTATCAATTTGTAGGTGTCCATGGTGATCTAAACAAAAAAAAAAGATTTAATTTAAATTTTGACAGCTCTTAGAACACCTTCAAAACTGTTACCACATGGATTCATTGTTCATGATTTCATCATATAAATACTTTTGAAATTTAAACACTAGAGCACAAGATAAAAGTGTATGAAGAAGATTGGAATAGTTAAACCCTCTGCCAATTAATATCGCTGTAATAATCCTAGGCTATTAGTCGTCACTAAAGGGTCCAAGATTGTCCCTATCTTAGTTTTCAAATGACTATTGTCATTCCTTATATAAACTTCTATTGCAACAGAATGACAGTCTTGCAGTTCAAACGCAATGATATTTAAGGTAGTTCCGCAATTCAGTGCATTTTAGGACTACATTCACTAATAAATTATCATTCGTAACTAGCGTCTGTCAGCAATTTGGCTGAAATGTAACAAAATTAATTGGAATATTCCTTGCAATACTTCTAGTAGATGACCCACTGTTGAGTCGGGCGACCTCTAATTAGATGGAGGGTAATTAGCATACTGTGCCTCGCTGGCCAGACGGGTTGGTACAGGGCTTCGTATCAAGTTTTTCTTCTCTTGGCCACGCTATTCCTAGGCATATTCTTTGCAAAATTTGGTTTTAATGCAGCTTTTTTGTGACCCCCGCAAATAGAAAAGTCTAATTAGTTTCACGTGTCTGTCTGTATTATTATAGCTGCCCTTATTAAAGGGGTCTAGTTTATTTTGTGTTTAAAATGTGGCTTAGTAAGGTTTTAATGAGACTGTTACCTACTTTTATTTTTGAAGATAACTTCTGATGCTTTCAAGTGGTATCGTTGTTTCAACTTTGGATATGTTACTAACAGAAGCATCATTTCTTAATTTTTCCAAACTCCTACACTATATTTACGTACATATCAGGCCATTAGCAAGATCACTGGTTGTAAAGTATATTCATAATTACGATATGTAGTACATTCATAATATAATCAAAATCTAAATAACAACTTTCGGAGCGCGTTGCTTGGGAATTCAGTTACTACAACTATTTAGGGCTAATTGATTCTGCCAATATAAATCTAGACGGAGTTTCAACATCTGCCAGTGCCCTATTTACATCAGGCATTAAGATTTGTAGTGTTTGGAGGCTATATAAGGAAATACTGATTCGTTCTGTCTTTCAAGCGACAGTTTAGTGAAACCAATCGCCTTGTTCGCCTAGAGGTTGGATGCAGCGCCTTTGGATCGCGGCTCCCTAGTTTGATTCTGGGGTCGGGTAAGTGTCTTTGTATTAACCAGAGATACTTTTCTGAGTCCCGATATACAATGATATACCCATCTTAGGCTTAGGGCTCTTAGGCTCTTTAGCAGTTAGGTGGAATTGGCGTATTTTCAAAAATAAAAAAATCACTGTTGAAATTGGGCCATGTAAACTGATCCTCTAATCTGAGCCCTACATAAGAAAGCACTTCTAAGCGCTATCTACTGCTAATATCGGAGGGTAGAGCCCTCTCGAAGCCACTACCAGGTGGATAGATTATGCAATTTTTCCGAATGGTAGACGGCACGCGAAGACAAAGACGTGGTTGATTTAGGTTAGGGGGATCCCACGTAAAACAAGGTATCTTAATTCATTCACCATCATCATCATTTCAGCCAAAAGACGTCCACTGCTGGACATAGGCCTCCACCAAGGATCCATCCGCCCGCATCCACCGTTTTCCAGCGACCTTAACCAGGTCACCGGTCAAGTCATCTTAAATCATTATTTAAAGTAAAGTCAAATTCAGTACTTCTCACATATGGCCTGTTTAAACGATAACATGGTATCCAGTAACAAAATGTGACCTTATGTCATCATATAATGCAGGTATTTCAAAAGTTAATAATTGTATGAAACGGCTTTCTTGTTGGTTGAAATGTCACATTCTTGTTAAAAATTTGTTCACAACGTCGTTCAATACGCATGTCGATGACGGCGTATTTTGTACTAATATGAAACTTCTTTAGGGCCCCCGCGCATTTAGGCGGCCAGGCCGTGCGGCCAGTCGTGCGCCGCCTGGCCGCATAATGCGCGGATTGGTCGCGGCGGCCAATAGGCCGCGTATGTGACGCGATGATTTTCGTTAAGGTTTGTTATTTTGAACAGTACTACAGAATAAGAAACGTACATAATAACGTAGAGGTTTTAATGTTTGGCCCGCAGAAGTCTTGCCAATAGCTCTGGAAAATTATTCTACTGCGCCACATTGACGAGCTGTCACAAGGTTTTGTATCACATTTTATTTGCTGCTGGGTTATTAAGGCAAAATTTAAGCTATTTTTGCGTTCATCACATTTATCGACTTAGTGGGAGGTGATGAATTAAGTGTTCACAAGAAGCTCGAAAGTAGATGGTTAAAACTAACGAACTCCATTATCCATAATGCAGTGCACTGCTACTATGCTCAGGTTACAATGTAGAGAGAGTTTTACTTAATCCAGTATAATAAAAATGCGTATAAAGTCTATTACATACCTCGTGGCAAGTACAGCGTGAAAAGTGTCACGCACATATCTTGTAATTATTAAGATGCGACTGTGTTAGTTTCCTTTTATGAAACGCATAGGGTTGCCAATCTTCCATCCACTGCTACTATTCAGCCCATAAATGACCCACTGCTGAGTCGGCCCTTCTCTAATTACATTTGCCAGCAGTACCACGCCGGCCAGACGTGTGGGCAAACTCAATTTTTTTTTTTAATTGTACCAACCTGTGTGGCAAGCGTACACAGTAGGCTAATATTCCTACGCCGTGGGTCAATTACGGCTTGAGCAGAAGATAAAACCGGAATCGAACTGTGGACCCTTGATCTTAAATCAGTGCTAACAACCTACATACATACAATCACGCCTCTTTCCCGTAGGGGTAGGCAGAGACCACTTCTTTCCACTTGCTACGATCCTTACATACTTGTTTCGCTTCGTCCACTTTCATTATTCCCTTCATACATGCTCTTCGATTTAGGGTACTCTTGGCCTGGCCTTTTTTCAAGACGTCCCTGATTTGGTCTTGAAACCATATGGAGTATACAGAGTGTACTTAAATGCCTATAGCCATAACGAAAGGAGTATTAAGGATACTGTGTGCAAAAATTTATTTTTAAGTGTTGATCAGCGTGCGATAAAGAAGTCATAACTAGAGAAAATTGTACAAAATACCATACCGTTGTACGAAAAGGTAGTTCTGAAAAACGATGGCATGTTTGTCATACTTCAAAATTTTAAAAGATCCTTATACCACTACTCCTTATGGTATATGCTCTCACTTTCGGTTGTCACACCCTGTATATCCAATTGCCTAACAATAACAATAAAGAGAATCGAAACACTCAGTCCATGATGTGTTTGGGCCTTAACAACGGACATACGCATGGTCAAACACCGGTAAAATGAGAGAAGTTGGAATACCTCGGTAGTGCTGTACCGTAACTGCTGGGAGACTACTCATAACATACCTGTTACGGTTGACTGGATGTATGCTGAGCACAATGCCGGTACGTAATATGTGTTAATGGATCTATTACTTGAAGATCTCCGACTTACCAGTCCTTATGTCTTCCAAGTTATAACTACTAATAAACAGTCTGTGTCTCAACTAGTAGATAGTTGATGTAATGAGTACCTATTGAATAACACATTTAGATAGTCCTTCTACTACTTAGCCCATACATGACTCACTGCTTTTCTTGCGACTAGGTTCAGCCTTGTCATTTCCTATTGTCATTGATCATCATTGATAGGACGGGGTTGTGACACTACGTATTCTAAAACCGTTACCATGCGCAGTCTATCATTTGTGTGTAATACCTGAGCTCCTCTGAGCTTCGGAGAGCACGTAAAGCCGGCGGTCCCAGCTCCCATTCTACCATCCAAGGCAGTGGTAACACGTAGACATGTGAACTCTCACAGGTCTAACCATAAAACTACCGGCGGTCGCAGAGGGCAAATGGCTATCATTATCATCATCTTAGGCCTTACAGCCCAGGATGGGCCTTAGCCTGGTCCAGACAGATCTGTCCATGGCTTTGCAGATGGCTATCGCTTACTGGTAGCTAGCCAACTCAGCTATGGCCGGTGCCGACCCCAATGACATTGAGAAAAAGGCGAGGTATATTTGGGGTTTGCGTAAAAGTATCAACGTGCAAGTCCTACATGGGCAGCGGTGATCACTTTATTTATAAATAACGAAACTCGGTCCCCAGCCGGTGGGACGGGGCTGTTTGTGGGAGTCCCGGTCGCGTTGAGATGGTGAGTTGCGAACCGGTTTACCCACTAAAACCTACCACTGTTGTCACCGCGTGTCATTCTGCCGTACGGTAAACTACATAGCCTTTCCGTGTTGGCAGTGACGGACAGGGGAGCTTGGCTCGAACCCTTGGTGTTGTTTACCTTTATGACGCCTTAAGCGTTCTTCTCAGAGACTTTTGCTATGGGGATGCACATCACCCTCCTGCCCTGATCCCAGTCTCGATGCGCACCATGTGTGAAACGTGCCGCATTCTTGTTTGACTCAAGAGAGCCTCGGTGCAGAAACCGATCGCCACGGGAACTGCTAAATAACGAAACCCCTGCACTAAATATAACCTGTATCGCGGGGACAGCTTACAAACATGTTGTTCACTAACACAAATGGGATGGTGGTGATTGTTCCAACTATCATTTGGGAAACTTCAATATACCCCAGCCCCGTCCCCCGGCTAAAGGTTTCCACCACTATAAAAAGGGATTTCGTTTTAAAAAGAATAAACAGGATATAATTTTATAATACGGGCACCAGCCAGACCATCAGGTCTGCAAAGTTTACAGGTCGTCGACGGTTATGTAAAATGCAGCTAGCTATCAGAACAATTTACGGGTTTATACGTAACTAATATATTAGTACTTTATAGTGCTTCATATTTTCTATCAATGGCTACAGGCCACAGGCACACATGCCATCGGTTATAAATTGCGGTCAACCCTACGAATTCCAAATAGTAAGTTACTAGAACCTTCGTTGGCCAGCGCAAGCCGTTTTCTCACACTTCTTGGCAATGAATATGTACTTAGTCAACACATTACGGTTGAACCTGTTACGGATTTATGTTTGGTATTGGAGCTATAAACCTGCTATTACACAGTCATAAAACAATATTAAAGCGCAACGTAAGGGCATTGTGTAGAGCTTTCAATAGAGTTTTGAGTGGATTAAGGCACAACTGAAAATTATGACGTTTGGATTAGGTAAGAATTTTTTGTTGTGTATTTTCTAGGTATTTTTTTAATTGTCATCTTTCATACCTTGCTTCTCGATAGAAATAGTGGAACAAAATGATTGGACAGGGTTTGTATGATCTTCCGCATAGTCACGGAACATTCCCCTATTGGGTAGCGCGTGACCCTGTGGGGGCTCCGGGGCGCTTACTACCGCCCTGGAGCCCCACATAAAATAGAATAGACTACTCTTTATTGTACACCAATTTTATTAAACGTTATCATGGCAACAGAGAAATAAAACAAAGAAATGTTCAATGGGCGGTCTTATCGCACTAGGCGATTTCTTCCAGACAACCTTTGGATGGATAGGAGTTGTGAATGTTATAACGGCAGGTAGGGGTATCAGTTTGCACGGTTACAGGAGAATCCAACGTCCAAAATAGAGTTGATATGCAGAGTTAACTTTAGGTTTGTCTCCTTAGACCAATGTTACAGTATATACTAACAATATAACTAAGACTGAAATCTGTTCCCGTGTGGTGACGGATTTAGAATACATAGTATCACTACCCCATTTCATCCTGCGGGTGTCGTAAGAGGCGACAAATGGAACGTAATAAGAGCCAGATTACGTCGTCCCAAGATAAGGAAAACTTGACACAAACCCTGTGCTAATTTCCCTCTATAGATTTAGAGGAGGCCCGACTCTGTAGTCATTTATGTGCTGAAATGATCATCACCATCATCATCAGCCCACATTATTCCACTGTTGGACATAGGCCTCCCCTAAAGCGCCCTGTCTTCAGCTTGACGCTTCCAGCAGCTGCCCGCAACGCTGATATGATAAAAGCAAGCAATAGAATTCATAAAACATTTCTAACAACTATATTCAAGGTGACTGTGTGACCTAATGTAACCATGTCTGATTACACCTTTATTGCCGGTACGACAATAATCTTACTTACACACAATCGTAACGTGCTCCAAGGTCCGCCAATCTAGTTCCCATAAAAATATTTAGTTTTTACCGTGACATGCCACTGACATATTAGTTCTCTATTGTCAATTATATTATTTATTATCGTGGCTGTTGCTAATTATGGCTGCCTAGATTCTTGAGGAGGCCTTGTGCGACGATCCATTCCGTATGGTGACGGATGTAGAATATATAGCGGCCGCAAAAAGGAAAACTTGATACGAAACATTTCTTTTTCATCGGAATACCAATTTTTTTTTTGGTTTCGCTGGGGAAATGCTTTATGCATATCCTCGCCCCCGGGGGAGAAGTCGGTGATTATGTGGGACTCCGACAAGGGTCGTCTACCCAAGAGTCGTCTACCCACTAAAACCCCAGCGGTATACCCTCACACGACGCGCTTGGGGCGCCACAAGTTCGCGTAAACGCATTCTACTGTGACGCCCCGGCGTGGAGGCATCTTAATACCCTAATGGATACCCTGCCGTTCGGGGACTTGCCGGATTATGTGGGACTCCGGGGCGCGTGGAGATAGTAAGTTGCGCCCCAACGTACCCACTAAAACGGACGACCAAACTCTCCATGTAAATGGAGGAAGCACGACTCGGCAATGGGTCGTGTATAGACTGAGTAGTACTACTTTATTGAAAAAAGGTATCTTATAATTATTACTTAGACGGTGTGAACATTTCCCGGCCTTCCGAGCTGGTGGTAGGCAGGTAGGTATATTCTAATCTTAATAAATAAATATCCTTGGACATTTCACACAACGCCATCTCGTCCCAAGCTAAGCAACTTAATGCTTTTGTTATGGTAACGAGATGGATGATAAACTACTTATATAAAATACTTATATACATATTTTTTTTGTAAATACATACATATTATAGATAGAAATGACACCCAGACTCCGAGCCAGTGCCTCTGGTTTAGACAAAGACACTTGCCCGACCCCGGAATCGAACCCTGGACCCGTTGATCCAAAGGCGGCATATCTAACCACTAGACCAACGAGGCAGTCGGCAATCTTAAGAGACTGTAATGAACAAAGAAACCTTCGACTTTAAATCCACATCAATTCCAGGTCGGCTTTTCTAAGGACAGTAGAAACAATAGGCGTATTAAGTTTGTTTTTCCATTAAGATCCGCATATTCTTCTGTTGAGACGTGGACACGGACAGTGAGACCAGCCCAGATAATTAGCAAACGTAAGTGGCAGTGGGCTAGTCATAACTGTAGAGGAACCGGCAACTGCTGAGAGACTCGATACCGATTACAGATTAGCTGTATGTATTCAGCGCGATAGAATATTTATCAGTAGAAAGCACAGTAACCCAAGTATATTTCCCAAAGTATACTCAGGTACACTAAACATAAACCAGATAGAAATTTTATGCATTTATGTAGAAAAATACATTTTTATTTAAGCATTACGATAATATTTAAATGAATGGCAATAATATTAAATACAATATACATAATTAAATAAAGTTTGGGAATTACCTTAGTCATAAGCGCTATTAGTATATTAAAATATCTAAAATAACGCTAAGATTATGTTAAATGTCTTTATCAGATTTGTAAAGTTATATCAATCTTGTTTAGTTCCGACGTTTGTTACACCATCATGCTAGAATAGCCTGCACAGACCTGTATGAAATGTACATAAACAAAAAATATACGGTCACCATGGATAACCTTTGTTTTCGTTCTTCACTGATGTTGAACTCGAACCTAAGCTGCGAGTGGAAGCTATTATTTAAATATCATTGAGGAAATCATTCTCCATTGCGTTATTGTGAATATTCACATAGACAATCAGTTGAAAGGTGACCCTGTGAGTGGCCGTCTGCTGCACGCATATCGTGCACATGTTATGAACTTGGTCGTGAGGCCTTTTACGATTTTATGTGATAACAGCATTAACGCGCTACAGGTAACGCACATATGCAGGGGTTAACAAAAACCTTTTATACGTCACGGAAAGTAGTGTAGTGTAAGTAATCTATATCTATATATTATAAATAAAAATGAATGATGTTCGTTAGTCTCGCTAAACCTCGAGAACGGCTGGACCGATTTGGTTAATTTTGGTCTTGAAATATTCGTGGTAGTCTAGGGAAGGTTTAAAAGGAAGACATATGAAAAAATCTTTTTATAAATATTAATACGCTTTATTTTTGTTCCAGTTAAGGTTTGTACATATTTTAATAAAGTTGAAACATTCTGGAATTATCATTCAGGTTTTTTTATTTATTGATTCTGAGTCGGTACGAAGTTTGCCGGGTCAGCTAGTTACACAAATAAAAATAAGTACACTTTCTTAACATTTTGCTGCAATGGCGTGTGCATCTTTAAATTAATTAATACGTAAAGCAAAATCTTTGCACACCTTTTTACGAAAAATGTGCGGACGACGGAGTATGGAATTTCCTACATGTATAGTTTATACTAGCTTTTGGGCGCGGCTTCGCTCGCGTGGGCTTCTAACCCGTGCTTATCTCGATGCATTTTTTTTTATGAATATAAATGTGGTTATTGTGACTAAACTATGATAGTTAGATATGTGCTCTCGCGGACATTTTGTAGATTTTAATAAGACCTACAAACTCGTAGTACTTCATTTTGTTCTATTGTCAATAGTTTTTGCAGCGCACGCGTAAATAGGTTTTCGATTTTACACCTTGGGTTACAAAATCGCAATTTTCATACGGATCCCTAATTCCTTTGAAAATAAAATATAGCCTATAACCTTCCTCGATAAATGGACTATATAACACTGAAAGAATTTTTGAAATCGGACCAGTAGTTCCTGAGATTAGCGCGTTCAAACAAACAAACAAACAAACAAACTCTGCAGCTTTATATATTAGTATAGATAGAAGCCTTTTCTAAATGTAGAATTGTTAAAGTGCTGTTTTTTTAATTTACTTATGCATAAAATAGTTATTTGTGCAACAAGAGAGCAAAGTCATTTTTTGCTGCGAGTGCTGATATTGAATCCCGAGTAAGCGAAGGAATCAATGATTGAATCACGAGCGTAGCGAGTGATTCTAAAGTTGATTCCTGAGTGCTGCGAGGGATTCAAAGGCACGAGATGCGAAAAATTTTGCTCTCGTGTAACACACATAACTTTTCACTTCAGCAGCGAGAACACTATAGGAAATGAAATATATTACGTAACATTTTTGAAACTATAATTAAATATTTTTAAGTTAAATATCAGTTTTTTAAGCAGTAAATACTTATTTTAGTTTAAATACAACAATAAGTTAAAAATTCAATGAATTACAATAAAAGATATAATTATCATTTTTGCTAAATTTATTTAGTTAGTACGAAATTCCGAACGTGTTTGTCTTTGAGGTCGAATTAAAAATCGGAGTAACCCCATAACGAACTCCTTTCATCCAATCGAACTGTTAAAAGTACGTCTAGTTTGTATTTAATCAAATATAGTTCCCATAATATTGCTCTATCAATTTAATATTTATAATCTGTACTTTAATGCTTTGTATTGTTTTCTATAGCGCTACCTGCTAACATTTAACTTCATAACTCTAACGCAACTTATAACCAATTTATTTAACTTTCATAATCACACGAAATTTCTAACACAACACACTTGTCATTGGCAAAATCATCGGTATAACGATACAAGCCAAAACCTAAATGAAGAAGAAGAAAAATCGGAGCTGTTGGTACTGGCCACTTGGTATTTCTCTCTCTCTCTTTTCTATTGGCGGGAAAGAGATAGTGTCAATGTTTCGAATTAGAATTAAAAAGTTACTTTGTCTCACTCAGTGGGCAAAATCGCATTTTGTCCACTGTTTTCAGTGAGCAAAGCCTACATGTTTGAGCTACTGAAGTGAAAAATACATTAAATCATTATAAAGAACGATACACACACTACCATGTTTTGTTTTTAAACGAAACCCCTGCACTAGGTAAAACCTGTATCACGGAGGCAGTTTACAAACATGAAATTCACGAACACAAATGACACCCAGACTCAGAGCAAGTGCCTCTGGTTTACACAAAGACGGCCCCGGAATCGAAAGGGGACACCATTTATTGTAAAAGTCTGTGCTCATATTAAGAGTGGAACTATATTTATAGAACTACAATTTAAATTAATTAGGCCAATAGAATAGAATAGAAAAATGCTTTATTGTTTTAACCAATTATGGCGTTCACAATCGTCATCGGATACATCACTTTTAAAATACTACTACCAGGTCCGAATGCGGCACCAACCGAGAAGACCTGGCGGAAGAAACTCGTTGGCCTTGTCTCTTTTTTTAAACGCCATATTACAATAACCGTTCTCTTATATCTAGTTTCGTTTGGTTCCGAAAGGTGCTCAACTGAAATATGAATCACTACATAGTATAAAACAAAGTCGCCGTCGTCTGTCCGTCCCTATGTATGCTTAAATCTTTAAATCTCCGCAATCGATTTTGAAGCGGTTTTTTTAAATAGATAGAGTGATTGAAGAGGAAGGTTAATATGTATAATACATGCATAATTGGACCCGTGCGAAGCCAGGCCGGGTCGCTATATTATAATAAAAAAAGAATAATTAAAAATGAAATTATAAGTCTTGAATCCAGTGAGCCCACCAACCCCAAACAGCGGCACCTGTTCACAAGCATAACGCATGTGGCAGCCATCGATCTCCTCAACCATATCAAAGGGAAGTGTTCGACCCGCCACATGTCGCTACCACTGTTCAAAGTATTTTAGTGAGCATGACAACTCACAGGATTGACGCACAAGAATAAATGAGGTTAAATTCGAAGTTACAGTCTAGTTACAGTAAAATCACCGGGTCTGAGCTAAGCGTTTCGCACTTCACTTAGATGCGTCAAAGCGATCAATCACAGCTCTTATAGCGAAATCTTTAAGCGAATCTAGGTTCATGAGCAATCGTATTATGACACGTGGGCCGCTCGGACGTCGTCGTGCGAGACAAAGCACGCTCAATTACGTTATGAACGGAACAAATATTCGGCAACTATAGGGCTGTCATTCCTGGCTCATAAATGACCCACTGCTAAGTCGGCCTCCTCCAAATTCATGGAAGGGAATTAGCCTCCTGTGCCGGCAAGACTGCTTGGCATAGGCTCTGTATCAATGGTAGATGGTAGACCATTGTATTATATAGAATCACTATGAATATTGTGTTGACTTTTTGTAAGGGTCCATCGTGACCCAAGCAAAATAAATGATTTGAATTTGAATTTGAAAGCTTTCCTTCTATTGCGTTAGTTTAGTCGCCTCTTACGACACCCTCAGTATGGATTGGTCACATTGTGTATTCTAAATCTGACACCACATGGAAAGCTTATAATTTTATACTAGCTGACCGGGCAGACTTTGTCCTGCATGATATTCGTTTACCGACTGCAGCGCTATTTGTCGGGCTGATTTGTAAAATCTAAACTACAATACTGGAGGATTCTCATGAAATTTTGAGTGCATATTGGGTAGGTCTGAGAATCGGACAACATCATTTTTCATCCCCCTAAATGTTAAATTTTATTTTTTATTTCTCAGACAATTTTATTTGTTTTTATTTTTTTATGATACAGCATACCATATAACTATAACATAAATACATATAACTTTAATTTTCACCCCTCTACGATCAACCCCTATTTTTAATTGTGATATTTATATGGCAAACAACGTTTGCCGGGTCAGGTAGTATATTAGAAAATCATTAAAGGAACAACCCACGCTTACATTAGTCAAAATAATCTTTTAAAACAATGACTAAATCGAGTGAGAGGTCGCGTATGCCTGAAGATGCCTTTACCAACCCTATGCTCAATAGCCGCTTCGAGACTCAACAAAAAGTTGCGCGGGTTGCGCGCGCAATGAGCACACAATACCCGGGACCCTGACCTGAACCACATTCGCGCCACCAACCAACGCCGGCGGTACATAGAACCATGACATTACCAAGCGTCGTTTGAAACGCTTTATGAGTCTTTGAACTGTATTTAGACGTATTTTGGGCAACTTCACTACCCAATTAACCGAAATAAAAAATATTTATACCATTTAACAGAACAGGCAATACGGGGCCCATACATAACCCACTCCTGAGTCCGGCCTCCTCCAATTACATGGAGTGGCATAGTAGGTCACTATGCCACACTGACCAGACAGATGGCAGGGGCGTAGCTACCGCCGTATCTGCCGTATCAATTATACGGGGCCCCGGGCCACGGGGGCCCCCGACGTGCGTAAACAAGAATTATTAAAAACTTCCCAATTTTTTTTATTAAATCAGAAATGACAAATGTAATTTCTTTTTTCTCGCGTGGAGCGTGCGTTCCAAAGTTGGCAACACCCTACATCGGTAATTTTTTTTACACACATCTCTTTTTCTTTTGTGAGAAATCTTTACCCATCATAGGGTCCCGCAAATATTTTTTATACGGGGCCCCACCAAGGCACACTACGCCCCTGCAGATTGGCACCGGGTTTCGTATTAAGTTTTCCTTCTCTTGCGGCTAGGTTGTCGGACTTGTCATTTGCTTTTGTCGCCACTCTAAGGGTGTCGCTTAGGATGAAATGCTGCGGTTACACAAAGTATTCTAAAACCGTCACCACATTGACCTAGACGTTTACGGTTTATCGGTATTTTAGTCACAATTTCTCGACACACACAGTTTCAAACATTTAGTCAGTTCCTTATATTTAGGGCCGATACTGATAATGCCCCGAGAACACCTGGACCAGCGCACAGGTGCTAGTTACACTCATTAATAAACAACACAAGGAAAGAACACCACCCAAATCTCAAACACATAACAATCAATCCTAATCTTCGCGTTATATAACACCGATTGACCATACATTTTAATTGTTAGCGACTGTGGTCAATTAACAAAGGTTTATATAATCGAAAGTTTCAATTTTCCTAATATTTATTGCGGGTAATTAACGAAATTTGTATGCTATTAATTTGTTTATTATAATGGAAACTTAATACCGTGCGTTATACAACACTTGACTTTCAAACACTTCTTAACGTTTATTAGACTATTTTAGGCCATATCTATAAACTTTCCAAGAACTACTACTGCATGACCCACTGCTGAGCTGGGTCTCACAAATCACAAGGAGGGCAATACTTTACCCTACTGTGCCACGCTGGCTGAAATCTTCCGTAGCTACGTTTACGGACTTGTCATTTCCTTTTGTCGACGCTTACGACACGTTTAGGAGGGAATGGGGTGATGACGCTATATATTCTAAACCCGTCACGTCCGTGTGGTAATAATACCTGTCTTTTCTAATTTCAAAGCCTTTATTTACCGAAGAGAGTACAGTGTCTTTACATAATCTATCTATATTCCACGTATATAGTCACTAATCACGATATCTCTGGAACCATAACACCTCGAGACTTGAAATTTGGTAGAAATAATCTTTTCACCGAGTAGAGGTCAACTAAGATTTTACAAAATTCCACCAAAACGAGGGGCTGATGAAAAAAAATTTGATTTTAGTAAGTGGCGTAGCAACGCGCGCAATGTACAGTGTGAAATTTTAATGAAAAAAATTTGAAATGTGAAATTTTATTTTAAATCTTTAAAACTGCTAAATTTTAAACACAGATTTTGAAGCGGGTTTTTTATTAGATAGGGTGATTCAAGAGGAAGGTTTATATGTATAATACATACAATACATGCATAATATTGTAGAGTAACACTGATAAATTTATAGGTTCATCATTGCACCCGTGCGAAGCCGGGGCGGGTCGCTAGTATATATATATATACACTTTTAAATTAGGTTGTTACTTGTTACACATCAGTCCTCCATTCAGCGTATCTTTTGATACAAAGGCCTCCTTCAGCGTTTTCCATATTACCTTATCCTTTGCTATTATTTACCATAGTGGTCCAGCAATGAGTTTCAGATCATCAGACCTTTTGTGGGGTCTTCTTTTTCTCGTTTCAGTGATGTACCGCAGGGTCCAGTCAGATACTTCACTAGTCCATTTTGGCCAACCTGTCACTAAAAACGATTTTATGCCCTTGTGTATATGTGCAAATGTTTGAAACCAGACCCGGGCGCGTTATATTTGTCTCTCGACTGATCTTCCTAGTTTATTAGGGTCGGCGACGGTCTAACTTGGTTTGGATAACTACTAGTACTTCCACGAAGCCATTACCGTCTGCTCTTCGCGCGACCCATTTAGTAGGCCCACCAGTATTTATATGGATAGTCAGTTACCATAGATGGTAGAATGGCAGCCGAAACGGAGGACGGATATTAATATTACTAATAATGGGCACCCATCCAATATCCAGAAGAACTAGACGATGCTTAACCTGTAGATGGATTGCCTAACGCACATTCCGCTAGGCTACTAATAATCATGTTTCATAGCTGCCATTTCCTTCCCATTTAAACGGTTTAAATTTAACCGAATAATGTTAAATTGCAAATACGCGTATTTGCATTTTAATATCCTTTTGCACCGAACCAAAGCTCTGCCGATGTCGCAACACAAAATAATCTGTAACCGCTGTTTTGAAAACACGTTCACACTCGTTCGCCCATTTATAATACTGTTAATAACCAACAAGCCGCACTTGTTAAGCTAAACGTCGCGGCCGGTAACAATCTCCTGAGCCTGTCAGTATAAATAGCGAGCTAATGCATTTACTATGCTACTTAAACTAAGGTAAACTTATAAGTCCTTATGATTTTTCACACATGGATTGGATTTTGAATGCTCAAACTCAAACTCAAAAGGAACTTTATTTACGTAGGTTTCATCACAAAACTCTTATAAATCGTCATATCTCGTCATGCCTCGTTGGTCTAGTGGTTAGATGTGCCGCCTTTGGATCAACGGGTCCCGGGTTCGATTCCGGGGTCGGGCGAGTGTCTTTGTCTAAACCAGAGGCACTGGCTTGGAGTCTGGGTGTCATTTCTATCTATAATATGTATGTATTTACAAAAAAAAATGTATATAAGTAGTGTATCATCCATCTCATTACTATAACACAAGCATTAAGTTGCTTAGCTTGGGACGAGATGGCGTTGTGTGACATTTCACACAACGCCATCTCCAAGGATATTTATACAGGAGTTGTGTGAATGAGAACATGCCTAATATGTAAGGCATTTATTTCAACCCCTTTTCATTTATTTCAACAGATTTTATTATAAATATTGGCGCGCTCGTTGAGCGATCGACTGCTGCGCAGCATGTCGCGGGTTCGATTCCCGCACGGAAGAAATATTTGTACGACCTACAAATATTTGTTCCGGTTCTGGGTGTTTTCTATATAGAATATGTATGTATTTACAAAAAAAATGTACTTATATAAGTAGTTTACCATCCATCTCGTTACCATAACACAAGCATTAAGTTGCTTAGCTAGGGACGAGATGGCGCTGTGTGAAATGTAAAAAAAAACGATACGAAAACAATTAAAATTTACGAAACAATTAACGGATAGTCATTACACATACACTACGATCACGCTTCTGTGATGATAATTTCAATATTTGTAGTTTAGAATAATGATCCATCATCATTTCAGCCAAAAAAGAAAAGGCCACCGTGGGGGAGGCCTGCCAGCACTGCACCTTCCGGAAAGCGGTCGCCAAAAATGATATAGTGAATTCTAAAATTAATAAACATCAATCAATCGCTTTTAATGTCGCAATAACAATTAAGCAAGCTCTTCTGGATATGGGATAGGTGCCCATCATTTGTAATGTTAATATCCGACATCATCCGTGTTCGTCTGGGCTCAGTGGCGGATTTACCAATAGGCTAAGTAGGCTGGAGCCTAGGGCGGCATGTTTTAAGGGGCGGCAGATTTAGGACGTCGAAAAAAAGGTCGTCTCAAGAACTGTAGAGGCGGCATAAGAAGCCTACGGGCGGCAAATCTGTAAATCCGCCACTGTCTCGGCTGCCATTTTACCATCTATGGTAACTGACTGTCCATTTACATACTGGTGGGCTCACTAGATGGGTCGCGAAGAGCAGACGGTAATGGCTTCGTGAAAAGACTGGTAGTTAGCCAAACCAAGTTACACCGTGTCGGTCAAAATATTTGAACATGGGACAGTTAGTTTGTGTAAGATGGAAATCAATGTTGTCATTACTAACTTTGTTTATTATGTTGTTTTTGTCACTTGTATCACGGTCGCATTAGCCTTAGCTATATTGGGCTGTTACCACCGGCATTACAAACGAGTATATATTGATCCGTTTACTTATATCACGTTTGCATTAGGTAACTTCCTAGAAGCTTTGCACAATGTTTTGCGGTATCACTTTAGTGTGGTTAACGGTATCACTCAATTTCAGGAAGTGATTTCATGCATCGCGTAGGACAAGTCGCGATTTACTGAAGCATACGGTGTTGCCAGGTTCAATCGATATTATCTGGCACTCATTTACATAATGTTCTCACGATATCTGATAGAGTAATTAATGGTCGAACAACGTTTCAACATAGTATTCATCATCATCGTCATTTCGACCCATAAATGACCCACTACTGAGTCGGGCCTCCTCCATGTTCATGGAGGGAAATTAGCCTTCTGTGCCACGCTGGCCAGACGGGTTGGCACAGAGTATTTTTCAAGTTTTCCTTCGGTTGCGGCTAGGTGATCTGCCTCTGTCATAGTATTAGGATAGTCTATTATAATATTGAACGCAAATAGTATTAAGAACAGTGTGGCAACGGATTTAGAATACATGCTGTCACCATCCCATTCTATGTAAACACGATCTACATGTAAGAGACGGAAGCCTTGAAATGAAACCCTGTGCCAACCCTCAGTATGGAATGAGATGGTGATCCCCACACGGAATTTTCGTTTCTAAGGTCAGGCAAATGTCTTTGTGTAAGTCGAAGCATTTGCTCCGAGTCTGGGTGCCATTTTTGAGTTAGTGAATTACATGTTAATAAAAATCGCCGGAAAGGGTTTCTATTAAAAGATAATTTCCCGTGCACTGCCAGTCGAAACAATGCTGACTATTTGACTAGAGTGGTACTATTCAATAGCATAACAGTCAGATTGTGTCGTAATTTTGTTTTAGAGACCACCTCTCTCGTATCGCCTTGTCAGTTAAAGATTAGCGTCGACTATGCTTAAATTAATATTAAATACTACAGATATTAACAATGTTGAAGTACGAATTTAAATATTGATATAATTAGCATGTGCTTTATTTTTACATAGACAGCTAATATTAAAAAGACAGTTGTTATAAAATAAAATATGTTTACTGTTATACTAAAAACGTAGTTTCTTAAATCCTGAAGGAAAGTATTAGTTCTCCGTGTGGTGACGGATGTAGAATACGTTGTGTCATCAATCCTTTCCAACCCGAGGGTGTAGTGAGAGTCGACAAAAGTAAATAACAAGGCCGTAAACTTACTCTAACTAACTTAAAGCTCGATAAAAACCATTGTGCCAACCTGTTACGGGAAGAGGCCCGACTCAGCAATGGGTCATTTATAGGCTGAGTATTAAGCTCTCAATTCGGTTGGTTACCCTATAATTGGTACAGGTATAAGCTTTGAAATCTACGCGAGCGGAACTACGAGCGGAAGCTTGTATATAAAAATAGTTGTTTATTTTGTATCGAGAGTTTTACTTCAAAGTTACTCGGATACCATGATCTACTTTGATATAACATTAAGAATAAAGTTATTAAAATACTCGGTGAATAGCTCGGTAATTATCTAGCATTTATGGCGCTTAAATAATTACTACGCCGCTATTTCTAGGTCGCTTTCAAAGCGGCGTGGTAGATGATTTAGATTTAAAGAATTAGAAAAAATTTCGCATTCTTTTTTATTAAAAACCAGCTGTATCTCGCGACCTCGTCGTGATATTTAACAAAAAAAGTTATTTCTCAGTTCGCAAAGTTTGCGATAACTTATTAATTCTGTATTACGCTCGAAAAACATTCAGATATTTGGAAAAACCCGCTAATTTTGCCATAAAAATGTGGAAAACTCAGTAACTATGGGCTCCTGAAAGGGTATTATTAAAAGTAATTAATTACTCCTCGTTAAAAAAGCTATCTGGCAGTTAAAGTACCGTCAAAATAGGCCCAGATATTTTAGAGATTAGCCGAAACAGACAAACAATATAAAAAAATGTTCTGGTATATGTAGGTGTAGCGACCGCATGCTACATAGGTACTTTACACAATTTACCCGAAATATCTGAACTAATTGCATCAAGAAATATCGCCTACAAATGCGATAATTACGAAAAAGTCCTACACCGCGATAGCGAAATTTCAAGAGCAATTCGCAAGGTTAAGATATCCCCGACTACAACTATAGGGGGTTAGGCGCAGCGACCCCTAGCCAGACATCACACCTCGTCTGGCTGGATGATCATCCCTTTGCGTCTAAATAGGTACCGCATATAAACCCAAATGCTTTAAATAAAAAGCGGTTATTTTAATATTACAAACAGACACTCCAATTTTATTTGTTTTTATAGATGCCTTCTTACATTATGTTAGTACCTACCTACAGCAATGAAGGCCTAAACTACCTTCACTAAACCCTACTACTACCCGCCTCGGTATCTCACATAACTCGGCTAGCGGCTTAAGGGATCTTCATGAAGATTTCCGAAATTAAAAAGACGTCCTTTACCTTTAGAAAATTACCTTTTAAATTATCCCCATCTAAAAACGGGATATATACGAGGGTGAATCAAAAAATTCTTGGAATCAATATTAAAAAATGCAAAGATTTAAATAATAATATTTTATTTTTCTACATAATCTCCCTCCAATGCAATGCATTTAGAATAACGCGTTTCTAACTTCCTTATTCCTTGTGAAAAAAAATTATTTTCTTGACTCTCGAAAAAGTCCTCTACGGCAGCTATAACCGCGTCATTATCGTGAAATTTTGTTCCACGAATTTCCTCTTTTAATTTTGGAAATAAGTGAAAATCACTTGGGGCTAAGTCCGGAGAATATGGTGGGTGGTCAAGGAGATTGAAGCCAGCACAGCGGATTGCGTTGAGCGCAACTTCCGATCGATGGGCAGGAGCGTTATCTTGAAGGAACAACACGCCCAACGACAGTTTTCCACGACGTTTTTCTTTAATCGCTTCACGCACTTTCGGGATTAAATTTGCATAATAGGGTCCAGTTATCGTCTGGCCTTTTGGCATGTAATCAATAAAAAGGATTCCTTCACTATCCCAGAACACAGAGGCCATAACTTTGCCAGCGGAAGGAGCAACTCGAAATTTCTTAATGGATGGAGAGGATGGTCGTTTCCAAGACATGCTTTGTCTTTTAGTTTCAGGATCAAAATGGTGGACCCACGTTTCATCCATGGTGACAAGACGACGGCAAAAATTATCCGAATCACGCTGGAACATTTCGAGATTACGCTTGGAAATTTCCAAACGTCGCTTTTTGTTTTCGTCGGTTAACATTCGTGGCACCCATCTTGCAGACACTTTTTTGAACCCCAGTGAATCAATTAAAATGGATTGAACGCTACCAAAAGATATCTTTAGGATCTCAGCTATATGTTTTATAGTCATTCTTCTGTCTTCCAAAACCAGATTCTCAACCTTTTTGACATTTTCTTCTGTAACGGAAGTTGAAGGCCGCCCAGAACGCGGGTCATCTTTACAGCTTGATCTACCTCTTTTAAATTCAGCCACCCAGTACGCAACCGTAGAATAGGGTACAGCATCACCCCCTAATGTCTGCTGAATGTCCAAAAAAATTTCCTTCGTAGAAATTTTTTTCAAACTGAGATATTTTATCACCGCACGTAACTCACTTTTATCCATAATTTTGACTTTTTAGCAACTCGTTGCACAAAAAAATTTATTACATGCGAACGAACTGACAAAAACAAGTGACAGTCTGCATAAATATAGTGTGATAGACACTCTTTAATTTGAATATCGAACTTGATCCAAAAAGGTTTCATATATATGCACTTCTAAGAACTTTTTGATTCACCTAGGTATTACTTAAACAAGAGAACGGTTGTCACATCTGTAAAGTAAAATTCATAAATTAAAATTCCTAAGATATTTACATTATGTTCATGTCAGTTCTGTCTGTTGTTCTGTAGAAAGCGCGTCAAGAAGGCTTATTAAATTAAATCGAATAGACATATCGATTAGCCTTGGTATATCCAAATGTATAAATTGGCGATTTCAGAACAATAGCATATGATCGTTTTAACGAATGCTGTAACATAATAAACTTAAAGCATGTATTGCTCGTCCATAAACATTATAATGGATTTATAAACCACATATTTTAATCAGTGCGTGCATTACATCATTGCAATCAAATCGAACTAGATTCAGTTCTATCTATCTATCTATCAGCCACAGAAGTCCACTGCTGAACATAGGCCTCCCCCATAGATTTCCACAATGTGCGATCTCATGCAGACCGCATCCACCGACTACCAGCGACCTTTACAAGGTCGTCCGTCCACCTAGTTGGGGGTCTTCCCACGCTCCTCTTTCCCATACGTGGACGCCACTCCAAGACTGGTGGTGTGTGTAACTGTGTGGTGACGGTGTAAGAATATCACCACCCCATATCTTCCCGTGCGTGTCGTAAAAGGCGACTAAGGGATAACAGACGTTGGGCAGCAGCGACGCTCTGATACAAAGTCATCTTAATACTGCGATCGCCAACCCGCCTGCCCAGCGTGGCGATTAGGGCAAATAATCCCCCCATGGACAAAAGATTCAGTTAACTACAAGTAATTTACGGAAAGCGGGTTTATGTACATGGTTCACAGATGCTTATTTTATGGCTAGCACTTTTAGTGGGTATACGAGACGTTTTCGGAGTCCCACATAATCGCCGACCCCACCCCGAGGGGCGGCGGTATGCATAAAGCATTTCCCCAGCGAAATAAAAAACCAAAAAAATGTTCCGTATCAATTTTTCATTCTATTGCGGCTAGGTTTTGGCCTTTGTCATTTGCTATTGTTTCTCTATTGACTCTAGGGACACCCTCACATTCTAAAATTTCTAAATCCGTCTTCGCACGAAGCAATGAACAGCGAAGTTTATACAGGTCATATTTACTGGATCTAGTGGGATACGTGTTGTGTATGATGGCATGAAAGGTGTCCTGCTTCCATAAGTTTGGCAAATTTAAATGGTATTCTCCAAAATAAAAATAATCCAAAACAATAAATAATCCGTCCACAGATTTCAACGTCAGATTTTTTGTTATCCAGTAAAATATGATTATGTTGGTATGTATGTTGGTAATAATTTATATTGAAATAAGTTCCTAGACAAGATAGGATTTAAAATAAAAAGAAGAAGAGTTCCAGAAGCTACAAATAATTCTCTCGTCCACAATACCGAAAAGCCTGGAGACAAATGTCTTAAATCAATGTGTGATCAACAAAATAGTGTCAAACCATACGCGTTAAACCAGAGTAATTTTTAATTTCCTGTGATGTTTTTAATTCATACATCGAATTAGCTATTTCCATTAATATCATACATACATACATACATATAATCACGCCTCTTTCCCGTAGGGGTAGGCAGAGACCACTTCTTTCCACTTGCTACGATCCATACATACTTGTTTCGCTTCGTCCACTTTCATTATTCCCTTCATACATGCTCTTCGGTTTAGGGTACTCTTGACCTGGCCTTTTTTCAAGACGTCCCTGATTTGGTCTTGAAACGTCCGCCTAGGTCTTCCCCTTCCAACACTTTCATTCACACTCGCCTTATACACTTTTTTCGTCAATCGTTCTTCATTCATTCTCTCGACATGGCCAAACCATCTCAGCATACCTTTCTCAATTTTTGTCACTACATCTTCTTTCAGACCACAACGCTTCCTTATCTCACTATTTCTTATCCTGTCACTCAGTTTAACTCCTATCATACTTCTTAACGCTCTCATCTCAACTGCATTTATTCTGCTTTCATGTTTCTTCTGCCATACCCAACTTTCACTTCCATACATGAGTGTCGGAACCAACACTCCCTCATGCACAGCCAAACGAGCCTTGTTAGACACCTTCCGACTGCTCATAAAGGAGTGCAAAGCTCCGTTCACCATGTTCCCTGCATTCACTCTTCTTTCGATATCACTCTCACACTTTCCATCTCTTGTAAACTTTGAACCCAGATACACAAACTCATTCACCTGTTCAACTTGTTCATCTCCAATCACGATATTGCAGACTGTCACTGCCTCATCTCTTTCAAACACCATCACTTTCGTCTTCTTAACATTAATCTTCATTCCCTTTCTAGCAAAAGCTCCACTCATAGCAGTTACCATCTCCTGCAACTCCTCGGCCGAAGACGCAAGTAATACTTGGTCATCAGCATAGAGAAAACATTTGACGAGTAACTCATTCATTCTCAACCCACTTTCATTCTCTTTTAAATCTGTCAAGCAATTGTTCATGAACAGATTAAACAGCCACGGTGACGCTACACATCCCTGTCTAACACCCTTTTCGATATTAAACAATTCAGTGTATGCCCCGTTTATCCTTACACAAGCACTGGAGTCCCTATAAAGAGATTGCAATGCTCGTATAAGGATACTGCTCACACCGTTCACGGACAATGCTGACCACAATTCATTCCGCACCACTCTATCATAGGCCTTTTCTAGATCCACGAACGCGCAATAGACCTTCTTGGTTTTAGCCAAACACTTTTCGGCTATGCACCGCAAGGAAAAGACCTGATCCGTACATCCCATTCCCTTTCTAAATCCCGCTTGTGCATCCCACACTTTTTCATCTGTTTCATTCACAACCCTTTCAATTAACACTTTCGCGTACAATTTACCGACGACGCTGAGAAGGCTTATACCGCGGTAATTTATGCACTCTTGCCGTGACCCTTTTCCCTTATATAATGGCACTATTACGGCTTTGCACCAGTCTCCCGGTACTTGCCCATTTCGCCAGCACAAATTGAAAAGGCGGTACAGCTGGCTAGCCACTATGCCCTGTCCAGCCCTCAGCATCTCGACGGTAATCCTGTCATACCCTGCAGCCTTGCCTAATCTCATACTTTTCAACGCTTTCACTATTTCATCCATGCTTATCTCTCTTTCATCACCATTTATACTAGTTTCCATGGAAGGTGCCGGATGTTGTACCTGCACTTCCTCTCTTTCAAACAAACTTTCAAAATACTCTTTCCATCTCTTTAGCACACATTCTTCTCCTTTTATAATGCTCCCATCTAGACTCCTGATTGTACTCAGCTCCGAGGTAGATGTTTTTCCTCTTACTGCTTTGATGGATTTCCAGAAAAACTTGATATTTGACTGGAAATCTTCAGTGAGCCTCCTATCAAAATCATCCTTTCGTTCTTCTTTCTTTCTAGACACAACTTCTTTCGCTGCTAATTTCAATCTTTTATACTTCGTTCTTGCTTCCTTGACCTCGTCATCCGTCGCCTTTTGAGCTTTTTGGTTAGCTTTTGTAGCTAACCAATCTAACCACGCTTTCTTCTTTTCTTGCACCGCCCTTTGTGCATCATTATCCATCCACACATCATAGTTCTTTCTTCCTTTCCTTCTTTTAGCTACCCCGCATACGTCAATAGCAACATTCACGACCCCTTTCTTAAATTTCTTCCAAAAATCTTCAATCACACCTATCTCTTCTATGCCTTTAACACTTTCTTTCAGTTTCTCTACATACTCGTCTTTCTTTTCTTGCAGATTTTCCACTTTTACTCTGTCCAAAACACTCGTAGGCTCGGCCCCTCGGTGTCGCCACCGTTTAAAGAGGCCACGCATTCGGGCTATCACCAGGAAGTGGTCTGTGTCGAGGCCTACACCGCGGTATGCCCGAGTGTCTAGCACTTTCTTCCTCAGTCTTTCATCCACAATTACAAAATCAATCATACTTCTCGACTCACCTTCATCTCTTGTATACAAATGGATCTTTTTGTGGTCAAACATTGTGTTGGCCACGCAAAGATTCCATTCCAAGCATACTTCAAGCAGGCTTCTCCCATTTTCATTCACTCTCTCGTCCCCAAACGTACCCAGAACTCCTTCATACCCATCACGCTTCACTCCAACCCACCCATTAAAGTCCCCTAACATCACGATCCGTTCATTTTCTCCGCATTTATTCAAGACCTCTCTCATGCTATCCCAAAATTCCTCTCTCTCTTGTCGGGCTTTTAAGGACCCACCTCCGCGCAGATCCGTCGGTGCATAGACCCCAAGGATAAACAAGCGAGTGAATCCGACTTTTAACCTAATCCAGAGGAGTCTTGGGCTTACACATTCATGCTCCATCACACATTCAACTATTCGAGAGGAAAGAATCACACCAACTCCCTGACAGCCTCGGCTGGTTTGGGGGACTCCCGACCAGTATGCCGTGTAGGAACCATGAACCGTGGTGTCACATCCTTTCCTCTTGGTTTCGTTCACGCACAAAATATCTATGCATCGCTCATCCATCATCTGACATACTTCATCTACCTTACCATCCATTCCTCCTCTCACATTCAACGTAGCGAAGCGGCTCTCCATGGGCCGCTTTTCGCCCCCGCGAGAAACGAGACGTGATGGGTGGCGAACCACATCGCCGCCATTTTGGTTAATTAAATTAAATATATTATTAGCCATAGCGTTCCCACGAATAGCAAGGGAAAGGTTTGTCCACCCCAGCAGAGCCCCGCATGCCAGGGTAAGGCTAGCCTAATTCTGGGTCGCCCGGTCCCAGGGCAGTGTGGCACGCTAACGACTAAGCTTGCCCCTAGCCATGCATCCATCCGCGCGGCAGACGTTGGATTGGCGGAGATGGTAGGGATAGGGAAAGAGAAGGATAGGTGGTGTGAAAGGGAAGACTGGTAAGTTAGAGTGGGGAATAGGAAATGTAGGATATTACCGCCCAGGAGGGCAAGGGATAGGACAGTAATAGCTAAGGTAGCCGGGGCCGCATACCCGTATACTATACCACAACTACCGGACAGGTAAGTTGGGATGAGTATCCTCTGACTTTAATATCATCACCATATTAATTAATATAGGTAAATGTTAGTAGCATCCGTCAATATAACCGATTATCTCATAGAAACTTGTGTCATAGAAGCTAGGTGAACTCAACGCGCTCAATGATTTCTTTTTAAAAAAAAACCAATAGAAAGATTACAAATGTGGATTGCAATTACATATTGAAGTAAGTTAGTTTTACTAGCCAACATTACGTTTTACTGAGACGCTTAGTCTGTTCACCATTGGTTAATGGATACAAATAAACAGCCGTAAATGTTTAAAAAAACTAACCAATTTTATCCCCAGAGTCCCTTACAAGGCGACTAATAGAACCAGAGAGGTTAAATTAAAGGCAAATTTAAAACTTAGGCATAGGAAGCTTATTTAAGAAGGAAGGTCGGACTTAGTGAATCAACAGCTAGATGATCTACAAACTTACAGACAGTGCTACCAAATTCACACAGCATTTATGATATTTTTTATGAATCCCGTTATTAACCGTCATAGGTAAGGCAAGTCCCTACCAATTTTCACTCTAAATGAACAATATTTTATTAACCAATAGTAAAAAAAGTAATTTTACCATAAGAAAATAAGTTCGTATAACCATACAATTACATGGAATATTTTTTTAATGTAAAAGAAACATTACTGTTCGTCAAATAGTCACGCACTCGGTGATTGTTTTTATGAGGTACTATGTCAGCTAGCATTGACGTGACGCTTTGTTGGCTTAAACATGTATTACAAATCTATAAGATACGTCTTGCCATGCGGTCATTATTATTTAGAAAATATTGAAATAAATGTATATGCGTAAAAACGATGCACGCATTGGGTGAAATTTTGTAGGTACACACATAGTGTAAAATGTGAATTTCTTGGACCACAAAATAGGTAACAACTAAACATAAATTCTAATAAACGGATGATGATGATGATCATGTCATATACGAGTAGTTGCATATTATAGTACAAAGCAACTATTAATATAATACAATTATAACCTAAAAATGTATAAAATCATATCTTCTATGTTCTAAATCATAACTGAAAAGCAACTTTCGAAACGTATCCTAAGGAAATAATTTTTAATTGAAACAAGGCCGTGGTATTTTTGTCGTTGGAATCCGCAAAAACGAGTATAGGTGGCACTGTATGAAAAAATGAAGCAATGCTGATGTCCGTTCCATGGCCAACTTGAATGCGAAGAAAACACGGGAAACCCGCACAGCGCTGTCATTTTTAATTTCTGATATAATTCCTTTGTGTAGATGCCGCGATGTTCCCGGATCGATACCGAGGTCGAGCAACTGAGCAAACCAGAGGCACTTTCTCTCAGTCTGGGTGTCATTTGTATTCATGAATTAAGTGTTTGTAGGCAGCAGCCCCCGCGATAACAATACGGGGTTTCGTTTATAAAAAATGCTTAGGTACATTGCGCCGTTATTGCAACAATAAACCTATAATCTATTTCAATATGAACTATTTAATTGTTATTTAGTGCTTTAAAGTACAAATATAATGAGGAGCAAAGTCAAAGACGCTAAAATGTCAAATGTACGGTATGAATGTATTTCAATAACTGTACTTTATTTGCTAACTTGGTAAAATTAGTTCTAATTTCCAAGCAGAACTAATTTCCGTATATGACTGGACCTATTAAAAGCATATAAAATAGATAAACATACTCGTAATTAACATTTAATTTATTACATATGCTCTAAATTTCAGCATATAGTACTAAAAACAGGTTAGTGGGGTCTATGGGATTTGTAGGTCTGTAACGCGCTAAGGTGTTATGTGGCAAGCACGTAGGTAGAACGTATTTAAGGTTTCTATTTGTCTCGTGTTATGTAATCATGGTGATAGAAATGACAATTTCTGGAGTTTCATTGTCACAAATAACACATTAGATACACGTTTATTGAAACAGATATTGGTAATTACCGTGTTGTAATAGATCTCCTACTGAAGGTCAGTAAAGATATAACTGTAGATAGTAAAAAAACACTGCCCAGACTATTTAGGCCCGTAGAGAGAAAGAAAGTATAGTATAGTGTGCTCATACGTATATTAATTTTTTTTTAATCAATATCTAACATTATGTTTTCTTTTGTTTCAGGGAGCAATATATCTTCAACGTGTTCGAAGTAATTGTGAGCACTCTCGAAACAAAACTTCAAAGGATAGAAAATTTAGACAAAGCTGTTGAACACCTAATGCGTCGGGTAGAAGCTTTAGATTCTAGGGTTAACGACAATATTCACAAAACTGATGCGATTATATCAAAACTCGGAAACCTCGATCTGAAACTGTTTAGTCATTTAGACCAGGATGAGAGCGTCACCGAAATGTATAATAAAAAACAAAATGAAAATAAAGTGCGTGAAGCACAATTACTCGATCGCAAACTGGAATCGCTAGATCAAAAAGTCTCTGACATCGACACGAAACTTGTAGGCCTTAAAAATCAGATCGACAATAACTTTTTGCCCGTCGATGACATCAATGCCGAGGCGAGCGAGAAAAAGCCTATCAATTTAAATGTTATAGAAATCGCAAAAGGATTAAATACGGAGGTTGTAAACGAGATCACAAAAGAAGTAGATCTACTGAGGAACTCGATGTCTACTGTCGATCGTAAACTGCAATTCCACATTAATCTGGTGTCCGAAAACTTAGGAAAAGTGCTCTACATGATGGCTGATGTTCATGCAGCTATAGTGGAACCTGAAGCTGCTTCTATAAACGTAAACAGCTTATTTAAAAATCGTACAGCAACTAGTACAACCGCTCCTCCTGCGAAAGGTAGTAAAATTGATACACTGGTAAATAAAATAATTCCAATGATGAGCGTGTCTGAAAAGATGGACGAAGTTTGGGACGTAGTTGTTGGCACTAAAAGCTCAGTGGATGATTTGGTTCCAAAATCAGACGAATTATTAACACAGACGCAGCGCCAAGAGCGGGCCATAGGGCAAATACACAACGATCTACGACTAAAAACAAATCTCATTATTGAGAATTTAGATATGGTAGAGAAGAGGTTGAAGAAACAAGAGGACGACGTCGCTACTTTAGCGCAGCGGCCGGTTCCTGCAGAGTTGTTACTAGACCCTACCATCGATAGACTTGTGGAATATGCACCCAATAGATACCGTGTGGATGATTCTTCCACCGACCCTCCCAGCTACATAACGAGCACCGCGGCGTCTACTACCATGCCACCATCGTCGACAGCCAACAGGTGACATCTTTCTAAATTGAATTTTTGCAAACGCGACTGTGATTTTACTAAGCTCTGTTGCGAATTTCTTGCCGTTGCGATTTTTTTTGTAAATTAATTGGTGTTGCATGTTGTGGTTGAGGTTATCAGGAGACTAATAGTTATATCGACCACAGCCCCGGCACATCGACTTCGAGCACATCCAGTTCAACCGCAAGCACCAGCGCCACGGTCACAGTGACTCCGGCCAGCTCAGGCACCACTCCGGCTGGCGGAGCGCGACCATCTAGCCGCAAGGGTGGAATCATCTTCCCTAGTGTCAAGAACAAGCCCATCGTCGGCAACAACACGTTCGCCTCTGAAATCGTTGCCAACTATAAAGATGTGAAAGTGAGTTATTGTTATAAAAACACTGCCATTGTTATGCTAAGCGTCGATATAGTTAAAAGCGTCATTAGCGATGTTATTGTTGACTGTCATTATGTTTCTTGCTAAGTTATTCGTATATGTGGCTTTTATGAATGAATAGATAAATGTGTTATCAGCGCAAACATTGTTATATCTTAGAAATGCTCGTAAATAGGATGTATAAGATCTTAATATCTTTACATAGTATAAAACAAAGTCGCTGTTTCTGTCCGTCCCTATTTATTTATTTACACTTCTGCACAAAATGTACAAAGGCGGACTTAATGCCTTAGGCATTTTCTGCCAGCCTATGTATGCTTAAATCTTTAAAACTACGCAACGGATTTTGATACGGTTTTTTTCAATAGATAGAGTGATTCAAGAGGAAGTTTTATATGTATAACCCACACCCGCTTCGCACGGGCGAAGCCGGGGCGGGCCACTAGTTCAGAATAAATTGAACCTACTGATCTACAAAGTTGCTGCAGGTACGCAGTCGTATGTATCGTATGATTAAAGTGGTCGACGAATTAAAATGTCGTTTTCAACTGTTGGATTTCGTACTTGATTCTATAATATATGAAAATATAAACATCTTCTAAATTGATGGAGAGCTACAGCGTACGTCCTTCCCGAAATATTAGGTAAAACTACGCTCTCTCTCTAGTAATATAATTGATGTCGTTTCCATCAAATTAAAACTCGATGATAAATTTTACAAATGGCCGGATTTATAAGGAGTACCTAAGTTTTGTTCAGTAGCTTTCAAATTTATTCATGAGTATAGAATCATTAATGTTTACATACCTACTAACTATATATCGTGTGAACCCTTATATGACCGAACGCCTTTGCTAAAATCAGATATCTTGCCGATTACTACATAATATGGGCTTTCTCCAAAAAATACTGAGTGTTATCATATGGAGTGATAAATAAAAAAAACACAAATCTCTCAGAACAGGCTATAAATAAAACTATCATTACTGCAAATACGGCATTGAACTCAATGATTTATATGTCAACCGGTCGACAAGCGTTAGGTTCGAATATATTATGTAACATTACGTTTACAAGAACATAATATAAACAGACCCTGCCTACTTACCATTGAATATTAAAAACCTAATAACAAAGTTTATAAATAAATAAGAATAAGAATTATGTGGTCCTTCAATACTTCATTAAACTACATATTCATACATCGGTTCAATCGATAACCGTGTCAAAATATTCACCAATTAAATCATATACTGGATCGTATCTTTAAAATAATGTCAGCCGCAAATTAAGCTCCTTCCACACGTGACATTTCCGAGGAAAACGCACTGTTACGTAAATACGCTTTGCTTCCCAGCTCGCGCGTAGCTGCACAAAAACCGCGCATTCCCACCGCCTTGATTGCTATACATTGTTTTTAGCACGAGAACCACCGGTTATGTGGCACATGATGCAACATTTTATAACATGTTCGCCTGCATTCACAACTGTTAAAGAAATGTCGCTCCAGATAGCTTACAGTGTGTTATATCGCATCAGGTGTTACTTTAATCATCGCGTGGATATTACAGTCTTCGCAACGTGTTTTTAAAACATCTTAATACACTTATAAAGTATTTAATACTATAGTAAACACATTGTTTTTCAATACCGCACTCCTGTGCTTGGTCGTATAACTTGTATCGCAGGTGCAGTTTACAAACATGAATTTCACGAATACAAATGTCACCCAGACTGAGAGAAAGTGACACAAAGACACTTGCCCGGCCACGGAATCGAACCAGGGACCCCGTGATCCAACGCAGGAGATAATATAGACGCCCAGGAGATTTAATAGCAAAATGGGTATTAGGTACGTGAATCCGGGGCAGGTCAGTAGTTAAATATAAAACAGGGATATAAAACTATTTAATAGTGAAAAGCCTACTTTCAATGTTGTATTGGTTTAGAACAATGAAAGTTCTACTTGCCAGCCAGCTCATAAATGGCTTACAGTGCCTTGCTGGCCAGACGGATTGGCATAGTATCCGTCTGGCCAGCAATCGTATCAAGTATTCCTTCTCTTGCGGCTAGGTTTTCAGCATTATCATTTCCTTTTGTCGGCTCTTACGTCACGCTCAGGATGGAATAGGGTGGTGACACTATGTATTCTAAATCCGTCACCATTTGGAAGTGTATATGATGTATGGATTTACCCATAAATGATCAGCAGACATTACGTAAATAAGCGTGAAATTGATGTTTAAAACTTTTACAAATATATATAAATATTTGAAGAATAGTACTTGTAAAAGTTTGTCACATAACGTACGTTCACGTCAATGACCATACGTCCATAAAAATACTCAAGCACTTTTATAAACACCGAGGAAATTGATGCCTATAAAAAAATAAAAAATCATAAATTGCACAGATAAAATTAATACAATATAATATTTATAATTTTGATGTCACTTTATTGAACACTAACACAATGTTTAAAGTTTAAATGAACGTGCAAATGTATGGTTAATAAATACATGTTTTAAGCTCATGTCATATCCAATCTGTAAATCACCAGTCCGTGTTGGACCGATAACCTGGTTATAGTCGCTGGAAAACGATGTATGCGGGCAGGCCAGAACCGGCCTCTGTGGAAATCCTTGAGGGAGGCCTATGTCCAGCAGTGGACGTCTTTTGGCTGAAATGACGATGATGATGATACACCAGTGGTTGTTTAAAAATCAGTTATTTCAAGGATACAACGAAACAGGTGTGGAGCTAATTTTATCGACAGTAAAAAAGATTGCTAGAACATGTGTAGCTAATACAATTATACTTAATTGCGGTACTCAAATACCTTCCACTGGTTACATTTCTGCAGGTCGCTTAAGCCAAGCAACGCAACAATCCGTGATTTCCTTATGCGTAATTAGCTCACATTTTAACAGTTAGCAACCTGCATTGTCACAATATCGGTCGCTCTGTGTGGCTGTAAATAGCTTTACAACAGGCTGTTAAACGTTCAATGAGGTGACGTATTTAGAATACATAGTGTCACCACCCCATTCCATCCTGAGGGTGTCGTAAAAGCCGACAAAAGAGACGCGTTGACTCACCAGTGGGCTGCGTAGTAGTAATAGTACAACTTGTGACCCTCCAAAATACGATGTAATACATTATTGATCGTAAGTAATCATTTACACAAAATAATCCAAATGCAAACCCTTTTACTGTAGCTGTATGTATTATTACGATTTTGCATCGAAAATATGCGTCTCTCATTATGTATGCAATTAGAACTTCCAATTCCCAACGCACAGTTATAACTTATGTAATATTTTAATTCAATTAGCGTACTCATTACGTCTTACAATAGTAAATTTGTAAGAAAACGGTCAAGTGCGAGGTGATCGGTAATTTAGAATAAGCGTTTACTTACTTCCCCGCTCGTAAAATACCCAGTGCTTCCGGGGTCGGGAAAGTGTCTTCGTATTTCGTATAACCAGAGGCAATTGCTCCGACTCTGGGTGTCATTTGGGTTCGTGATTTACTTGACGGGTTGGCATAGCGATTGTTCCGAAGAATAAAGACCTATCTGCAACAGTGATTTGAAGCCATTTTGAACTTCATATTATATTATATATAAGAAGAATAGAGTTCAAAATGGTTTCAAAGCAGTATTGCAGATAGGTACTTCATTCTTCGGCACAGTCGAATAGAGTTTCGCATCAAGCTTTCCCTCTCTAGGTTAGGTCTCTAGGTTTTCGGCCTAGAGTTCATTTTCCATTGTCGGTTCAGGATGAAATGGGGTGGGGACACTATGTACATACAAAATATGCTACCACACGGAATGCGCTACTTAAAACATAGACCAAAAAAAACCCAATAGTATAGAAAATAAACGTACTTTTTTATATGAAGGCAACGGAGAAAAGTTATGTAGGTTCTGTTGTGCTACATAGATCAGTACAAAAAAATATAAGTATCCCTTTGTTTGCGGAGATAATTGTTTTATGGTAATAACACTATGCTTTTTAAGGTCATTATAGGGTGTTTTCCTATTGACTGTTCTGAGAGTCTAGCGGTGAACCCTAAATGTTACTTAGGAGAATGTCTTCTGTACGACAGCCTTCTTTGATCCGGACCAAGATACCTGCAATTACTTGCCGGATATATGGCAGGTCATTAATATTAATGAATGGCAGTTGCCATACCACCTAACTTCACAAAGGTATCGGTAATTAACGTAACCAGTTAATTCATTATTTTCGTACAATACCTACCTGCTACATTTTCTGCTTCATTGAAGTTGACACTTCAACTTCTATAACTGAGACACGTTTACTGTGGCTCGTGGGTTCAGATAAACATGAGTTTTTTAAACCATTAGGGTACCGCTGAAGTTTGCGGCCCGCTTAAGGACCTTACGTAGAATTAGAATTTGTTGGACAGACGAGTTGACGCCAAACGGCATTGGAGTTTCTCAGCTCCTGCTACCAGATTACCCGCCTTTTTCCCTTTGACTGCGTCGTTGGTCCAGAGGTCGATTTCGGGGTCGGGCCAGTGTCTTCGTGTAAACTAGAAGCACTTGCGCTGTGTCTGGGTTTCATTTGGGTTCGTAAATTACATGTTTAAAGAAACCCCTGCCCGAACCATAACCTGTACCGCGGGTGCAGTTTAGAAACTTGAAATACACGAACACAAATAACACTCCGACTTAGAGCAAGTGCCTCTGGTACAGAAAGACACTTGCCCGACCACGGAGTCGAACCAGGGTCACGTCGAACCAAACTCACAACGCACATAGTAACAGAAAATGTCCACTATAAATAATTAGAACGACCGGTTCAATTTAAAGGTAACAATATGACGCTATCTCTCTCTCTTTCCAATCAGCTGACAAACTTATGCCACGTGCCACACCCACTTGCGTAATACAGGTTTTGTAGATCACTTTCCTTCACCATCGTGCGAGTAAAGTGTTACTTAGAAAGCAATGGGTTCCTTATACCTGTTACGTAAGCTCTGAGTCATCGAGGCTAATGGACTCGCGTACCATTGGGAAAGCCGCTGGTAGGTAATGTCAATTTTTTGTAACAATAACTAACAAGGCGTCTCGTACAGCTCTATTAACAGATTTAAAAAATATATGAACATTTTTTTGGCGTTTTGACTATACATTTTGCCTGGTCATGTGACAAATACCACAAGAGAATATATATTCTCTAAGCAAAATTTACAAGAAGATATAAACGTAAAAAAAACAAGCCGCGGGACTTCTATGTGACCTGACCAACTACGTAATATTGTATTAAAGAAGTCCTAAGTAATGATAAAATTTATGAACGATGAAGGGTAGAAAATATACCCAGAAAGAGAGGTGCAGGTTTTAGTTTACACTTCGCACTGGTAATATCGAAAGGGCGACCCCCATTTCAAATCAGGTTCCTAGTTCGATTCCGCAGTCGTGCAAGTGTATTGGTGTGCATCAGAGATACCTGCTCTGGATTAAGTATCTTTGTGTTAGTGAATTATATGTGTTAGTAATTATAGTCGTGATCAGCGTTTTATAAAAATTGCCGACACATTATTTCCGTGAATTTTCCGATATCACTACATAGTTTAAAACAAAGTCGCATTCTTCTGTCCGTCCCTATGTATGCATAAATCTTTAAAACTACGCAACGGATTTTGAAGCGGTTTTTTTTAATAGATAGAGTGATTCAAGGGGAAGGTTTATATGTATAACTCACCCCCGTTTTGCACGGGCGAAGCCGGGGCGGGCCACTAGTTTATTTATAAGATAGAGATGTACAGAATCTCATCTAGCTATTCTGATCGATTTAGAGCAACGTAGCGCTCAGTTTTGTTAATTCTTAATGAGAAAATAATAATCTTCATCATCATCATCATTTCAGCCAAAAGACGTCCACTGCTGGACATAGGCCTCTCCCGATGGGGCAGAAAACTCGTAATGATCATAAAAAAGTTAAATTCATGTTCTGTGATTAGAGGCGAGTCCAGCAGATATAATCAAAACCAGTCTAGCTTTGAATAATTACAGGTAAACGTTGTATTGTTAATAGTTAAAAATAGATTTCTACAGCCATTTTGGGAGAAGGTTTGCATTTAATATTATATTTCATCTTGACACGTTCGCTAGAAGCCGAATTACAAAAATAAATATGATACTTGAATTTATTATAAGTCATTCATGTCTTCGTTTCACGTACAGCTTATACTGTAGTACACTATAAGGTAATATGTAATAAGTGAAAGTAGCGTGATTGATAGTTATTGCAAATAGTTATGTAGATCAAGCTATGTGAATACAACCTTAGCTCCAGGCACCTTGGGGTAAAGGAAAGTACCTACATGAGTACCCGATTGTCATTTCTATCGTAACGATCGATGTCGTGGTCACGTTCTATCAATTTTCTCGATTATGTAGATGTCTTTGCACAATCGCTATCGGATACTTCCAGGTTGCACGGGGTTCACAGGCTTGAGCTATGACAATTTGAATTATATGAATAAAAGAAGGTCTATGATCAGAAGACATAACAGACAGAACACAGAATATATGTATGAATAAAAAATAGTATATCCCGTCTTTGTAGAAGGGATTAAAATACAAAATGGCACGAACTCACTAACGATTCTGAAGTCGAGTCGAAGATTCTGGTGTCGTAAGAGGGGACTAAAGGAACGCAGCAGGTTAAGAAGCCCCAGCCACACGAGCTTATTTTCCCTCCATGAAATTGGAGGAGGCACAACTCAATAATGGGCCGTTTAAGGGCTGAGATTTTAATGATGACATACCTAATACTATTAGGTAATTTATCATTTAATTTTACATAAATGTTTATACAATTTATATTTAGATTTAAGGGAGAGTATTTTTCAAACTTGGTAGCACTTTGTTAACCTTACACTGTTTCATCAACGTACAGCGAGAGTAAATTAGGGTCGGTTCACATCTGACGGAAAATGCGTCGAGCGTATCATCGGTCGCGACTATTCGGTCAAATTAGATCTTTCACATTACGCGTCCACTATAGTCAGTTGCGTTCAGCATCTACAGAGCGGTGGTGTTGTGTGATATTGAATTTTTTTTTTCATTTTTACCGTAGGTCCTTAGAATCTTTTGCTGAACTCGTTACGATTATGAAATTTTACATAACTAAAAATGATACGAAATTTGCCGCTCTTACGTTGACCGACAATGAGTTGACGGAAACGGAACAGACGCTGTACGCTCGACGCACTAACGCATCATCGGTTAGGTGCGAAAGGTTGAATGTTTTATCATACATTTGTCTGTTTTGGCGTTACGCGACCGATTATACGCGACGCATTTTCCGTCAGATGTGAACCGATCCCTAAGCCTACAAAGCGTTTTTCGAGATTATCTAAAGAATATAAAAATATAGTGCACGTATGTGTCGCATTCATAAACCGCGTCACATAGTTTGCACTCAGCTTAAGAGGCGGCGAGCACAGCCTAATTTGACGCATACTATCAGCTTAAAAATACTATTCGACAATATACTGTCACAGTACTGAGTACCACACATTGTAACTGTAACTATAACTGATTCTACACAGTGTAACTATGTGGTACTCAGCTTAAAGTAAGTTTTCGGTAACTGTGCTGGTCGGATGCCAAGGCGTTATAATGGACGTCGGCCCTTAAAGCGAGTTCGTACATTAACATAATAATATGATATGACCTTCAAATGGATTTTTCACATATATGTGAACACCATTCCGCTGAGTAAATTATTTACGAATAACTCAAAGTTTCCATTTAGACAAACGTTTTAATTACGAGAAAGTTCCGTAATGGATCTTGGCAGTAGGTAATGCAAAAGGTAAAGAAAGTTATTTTTATTGCGTAATGTTCCACATAACTGCTGCATTAAAATTGATAGCATTGTGTAGGTACCGCAAACCGAGAGGCCACCATATGATTGATCGTGTAATTCCAAAATATGAAGTTCTTGTAGTTTAAGATCTCTTTACAATGCAATAATGCTACGTAACCTACGTGTCACATGCAGCGTTTATGAGTAGGGGTAAGAATAAATCCCTATAACATGTGTTGAAGCTCACGATGGTTTGAGGACTTTAAGAATGTTAAAAATCTGGTAAAATATTCTAAACAATGGTACGTGGTACATAATTACTGAGATATCTAAATATATGGTATCAAATTATATTGAAAGGAAGTTTAGTTTAGGATATAAATTAGCATTTATTTAATATAACTTATAGAATTTGGTAAAAATATAAACTATTATTACAGCTCTATTTTAAAGAGAAATATAATTACTTTCTATGATAATACAGTATTTTCTAAGCAAAATACAATTCTTTTATCAGTGGATCACTTTTTATCCGAATATTTGTCACTAAAAACTAATAATGAATGATGAAACGTCATGTGGCACCCGTCATGAAGGAAGGTGACCCGAAACGTAGACCAGGTCTCAACATAATGATAGAAGGCTAGGTTTTCGGCCTTGTCATTTCCTATTGTCGACTCTTAAGGTCTGGGCAAACAGCGGACGGAGTAGCGGTCGCGTCGCGTCGGCTCTGTGTGACATATTCTACATTAACTAATACATTACAACTCTTCACGTCCCGCCAGCGTCGCGTCGCCGTCCCGCCCCGTCCGCTGTTTGCCCAGACCTTTATCGCTATTGTCGACTCGACATTTCATCTAGGGCTACACCCTTATTATGATGAATTGGGGTGGTGACAGAATATAGGTATTCTAAATCCGTGACCACACGGAGAAAAGCTGGTAGGTATACAATTATGTGCCATAAACTTTCTCACGAGCAAGTATTCATTTGTAAAAATATGTTTACTTTTATCTCCTAGTTTTTAAGTTATCTACTACATATAATAATAATGACATACGCTTAATTGACGTTTAAGCTTGGTCACACAAATGCGGCTTGCAACTATTGATATGCATATGACCAATTGTATTGTAATATTTCTGCATATTGATTAGCAGACTGGTAATTCTTTGGGCGTAGCGCTGCGATTTAACTTGATGTAACATATGTGTATAAAAATATACAGCTGAGCGATTTTTTGTGTTTTTATGGCTCGTCTTCTGGGAAGTGGTTACCGTCGACTACGCTATGGACCTTTGCTATACCTATTGATGTCCCCTTATGACACGATACAATTGCTAGCACAAAATTCTGCTAAATCTGCTAAATTCAAAAGTTCCTATCGATATATTGTATCAGACGCGTGGTATTGGTCCCGAATTGACACTACAGTATATTTCGACTGTTCAGAAGAATAAAGACCTATCTGCAATACTGCTTTGAAACCATTTTGAACTTCATATTCTATTATATATATGATGAATAGAGTTCAAATTGGTTAGCAAAACTATTATGATCGACCATCGAAGGCACCGTAACTGTCGATTTGTGAGGTGTCGCTCACCTACAAACATTTTCACGTACTTAATTTAAAAGCAGATAGGTATGATTGTTTAATCGCCGTATGTGGTGTAAAAGCGAATCTTACATTTACGTCATATTCACATTGCGGTGTAACCATTTTTAATGCAGCAATTTAATAATGAGCATTTCCTTCTCCAGGGATATTCCTGCGTGGATCTCATGAACGGTGGAATGCGCGAGTCTGGTGTGTACTACCTGCAAATCAGAGGCACTACCTACTGGTTCCTGAAAGTGTACTGCGAGCAGAATGTCGCAGATGGAGGATGGACTGTAAGTAACGTGTTTAGTTTTTATTAGAAAGAAATAAAACACATTTATTCCGAAAGGCACACAGAACAATAAACTTATTATATCATTGAACTTGGACGTTTATGTAACATAACGCGTACACAAACTGCAACAAGCCAAAATATTACTACAAACTAAAAAAATATATAATTTAATTTAAGTGGGTCTGTGCGCCATCTCCATCTCAGCATAAGCTAGGTGTGGAGCACCCGGCACTGGTTTTCAGATGGCAACCTAATTGAGTGACTCACGGGCGAAGCTACCATGCATTTAACACAATAACAACAACAAAGGCGGAGGAAACTGAGGCAAATATGAAAAAGAGCCTATGCACTTACATGCAAGTCAATTTCAGTGTTAATTTCATTACAAGTGCGGAAAGGCTGTCATTGAAAAGAGTTCCGACAAATGTCTACACGAGCCGAGGCGCAGCCGAAGGCGAGGGTTGACAGTCGGAACAAGTTGCAATGACGGTTCCGCACGTGTACTGCGAAAAAATGAAGCAATTAAATAAAATAATAGAAACACAATAAACTCAACTAACTAATCATTTATGACATAAAAAAATGGCGCCGACCGTAAAATATAAGCAGAAATTTATTTTTTCATCACCCATTCTAGTAGGCAAAAGCAACTATTTATACAGCCAAGTCTTCAGTAGAAAATTTTTATTGATATGAAATGAAAATGAAATTGAATGGAATGAAACCTAAGCTAACTCATTCAATCAAATCATTAAATCTGATATTGAAACAAATGAGTAAGTAGTTTCTTTTTAGAAATATACGTATAATCTAAGAAACATAAAAACTTGTACGATTTTTTTTCGTAAAAACTACATGGTTGGTTTTTCCTTATAGTAGACATTATTTTGACAGTTGGGAAAGAAAACGCACTAGTGCGGGAATGGTAAAGAAAAAGCACGCGTGTGTAATAGCCCACTTCCCGAACGCTATACGTCCCTGCAATATGCCACTTTTTGAGCAACTGTATTAAAATAGTATATTTCATTACAAGTGCGGAAAGGCTGTCATTACAACGAGTTCCGACAAATGTCTACCCGACCCGAGGCGCAGCCGAAGGCGAGGGTTGACAGTCGGAACAAGTTGCAATGACGGTTCCGCACGTGTACTGCGAAAAAATGAAGCAATTAAATAAAATAATAGAAACACAATAAACTCAACTAACTAATCATTTATGACATAAAAAAATGGCGCCGACCGTAAAATATAAGCAGAAATTTATTTTTTCATCACCCATTCTAGTAGGCAAAAGCAACTATTTATACAGCCAAGTCTTCAGTAGAAAATTTTTATTGATATGAAATGAAAATGAAATTGAATGGAATGAAACCTAAGCTAACTCATTCAATCAAATCATTAAATCTGATATTGAAACAAATGAGTAAGTAGTTTCTTTTTAGAAATATACGTATAATCTAAGAAACATAAAAACTTGTACGATTTTTTTTCGTAAAAACTACATGGTTGGTTTTTCCTTATAGTAGACATTATTTTGACAGTTGGGAAAGAAAACGCACTAGTGCGGGAATGGTAAAGAAAAAGCACGCGTGTGTAATAGCCCACTTCCCGAACGCTATACGTCCCTGCAATATGCCACTTTTTGAGCAACTGTATTAAAATAGTATATTTCATTACAAGTGCGGAAAGGCTGTCATTACAACGAGTTCCGACAAATGTCTACCCGAGCCGAGGCGCAGCCGAAGGCGAGGGTTGACAGTCGGAACAAGTTGCAATGACGGTTCCGCACGTGTACTGAACGACTATTTTTAATACAGTTGCGAAAAAATGAAAAATAATAAAAACACAATAAACTCAACTAACTAATCATTTCTGAAAAATGGCGCCGACCGTAGAATATAAGCAGAGATTTTTTTTCTTCACCCATTCTGGTAGGCAAAAGGAACAATGTCCATACAGCCAAGTCTTCAGTAGAATTTTTTCATTGATATGAAATTAAATTTAATTAGATGAAATGAAATTCATTCAATCAAATCATTAAATCTTATATTGAAACAACTTAGTACGTCGTTTCTTTTTAGAAATATACGTATTTGCATGAATCATAAAAACTTTTACGATTTTTTAAAGTAAAAACTTCATGGTTGGTTTTTCCTTATAATAGACATTATTTTGACAGTTGGGAAAGAAAACGCACTAGTGCGGGAATGGTAAAGAAAAAGCACGCGTGTGTAATATCCCACTTCCCGAACGCTATACGTCCCTGCAATATGTCACTTTTTGAGCAACTGTATTAAAAAGAATATTAAACACACACTATCATCTTCACACTTCACCCATGTCAGGTGACGCAGTCAAGTTACTAGCTAATAAACCTAATCGTTATCAGCTAGATAAAATCTACCTTAAAAAACTGCAGCGCAATGATTCGAGACAGAGTGGAGTGGAGGGTTAGCCAACATTTCGTCGTTTCAGCCCATTTCTGAGTCGGGCCTCCTCCAAATTCATGGAAGGAAATTAGCCTACAGTGCCACTGTGCCACAGGGTTTGAATCAAGTTTTCCTTCTCTTGCGGCTAGATGATTTGCCTCTTGCCCTTAGTCGCCTCTTAGGACACCCTCGGGATGATATGGGTTGGTGACACTGCGTATTCTAAATCCGTCACCACACGGACATTTATAATCGGATCCAACATTTGGGATAGGAATATATTACTAACTCTTGGAATATAAATCTACGGTATAAATTCAAAACCGAAATAAATGTATACAGGTGATTCATCGGCGCGACGACTATGGCGTGCCCGCGGAGAACTTCAACCGGGACTGGAGCGACTATAAGAACGGATTCGGTGACCCTAGCAAGGAGTTTTGGCTGGGCAACGAGAATATTTACATGTTGACCAACAATGATGACTATATGCTGCGAGTTGAGCTGGAGGACTTCGATGGCAACAAGAGGTAAGAATGATAACTGCATAATCTTACATTAAATTTAGCATTCATTCAAGCGTGCCCTTCTAAACTCATTCAATATCTCGGTCAATATATAAGTTCATTCAAAGATGGTTTTATATTTTTTGTAGTACCTAAGGTACCTAGATTCGTCATAGAATTAATATTTGAACATTGTAATTTAGTAAAAATACATAAGGCCGTAACGTACTGCTCAGTAGTAGTTCCTCCAATTTCTTAATTTAATGCAAGAGCACAAACAACACACACTGATCACAGTAACTGTTCTCATCTAGGTACGCGCAATATTCGCATTTCAAAATATTCTCGGAAGCGGAATACTACAAGCTGGAGATAGACGGCTATGAAGGAAACGCGGGTGACTCCCTCAATGACCCTTGGTACGGCTCGAACAATAGCCCATTCTCTACTTACAACAGGTAATTTCACTGAACATACTAATACAACTTATTCTAAAAATGCACCCGAGGGCATCTTAGGCCCTGCCTCTGCAAGCCGATTTTTCATCGGTTAGGTCCGCGCCAATGTTTATAGCCGATCTGAATGTAGCCGTGGGTACAAACTTGCACATCGTACATTTGTTCAGAACTCACACTATCACGCGGGTGGCGAGGGCGCTAGCAGGCGTGCCCTGCCTCCCCGCCACGTGTACGTACCCCGTGTTGTGTTGTACGCAGCGTAATGCGGCTACATTCAGACCGGCCATTAAAATTGTATCACTCAGACTACTGCGGGATGAGCGTGAGTTTTTTTAACGTACTTCGTCGTAACGTTAACGTAACGTCAACTTGCATGAATTGATACCGCCATTTAATGCCAAATAGATGACTACTTTACATTATACACATTGACATAATGGCACGGATCGGCGAAAAAAAATCGCACGCAGCCCTGCGCCCAAACCTGCTATTTTCTAATGAAGTGCGATGCACATGCACGGCGCAATCGATAACATTAATCTGCTAAATTCAAAAGTTATCGAGTTCAAATTAAGCCCTTTTTAAGGAAATAGCAAAAAGGTTAGTCGTTATCACAGTAGACCGGAGAGCTGGTAGCTACCTCGGACAATGAATCTGTCCAGACATCGGTATCCTCGGAACATTGCCTAAAGGGACTCCTTTACATAATATATTTTAATATTTTCTTTTTAAGTTTTTTTTTAGTTTTATGATAGTTGGTATTTTTAAGCATTTGTCCATTACTCTATTTATGTGTGAACTAATGAATAATCAAAGTTCTTGCCAAGTGCTTGTGTTATTAGCGTGAGGCATACGATCTGGCACTTTATTATTAGTTGGCATAAACCAATATAGCATGTTGTATTTTATACAACAGTCCTACTTATTTAGGTAACTAGGTTATACTGGGGTAAATCCAGCAAACATTCGCCTCAAAACAGAACATTTAATGACTAACTAATTCTTTGTTTACAACGTATTCGTGTAGAAAGTTAATGATTATTCACATGAGAATTTAAACAATCATTTACGGAATAGTTAAATTGAGTTATTTTAAATTTACAGCATCCTACAGTTGTATTAATCAGTCAACATGCTTATTTTGATTGGAAACATTTTCAGGGATAACGATCGGTCGTCGCTAAACTGTGCGTCGATGCTCAAGGGAGGCTGGTGGTGGAAGTCATGTGGCCGCGGCCTCAACGGCCTCTATCTTCACGACCCACAAGACTTGACTGCTAGACAAGGTAGATTTATGATTAGCCTTATCATACGAACATCTCTAGCTATTCGGCAATTATTATTTTAAATATAGACCTATGTTATTTTGAAGGGATTGTTGAAAGTAAATTAAAATCCTCTAAATAACTCAACCCTGTGCGCAGGCGCGTCCGCCATATCAAAAACGCAGCAGTATGACAGTTTCGGGCACTTTGCATAACTATGGCTGTGCAACAAGCATTATCAAACATCACATTTTAAATTAAAGTGCCCGAAAAACATGGCGGAAGTTTGGGCATGCGCACAAAATATTTTCAACTATTACAAGGTATATTTTACATCGCGCTGGATTTGAGAGGTTGTATAGAATGTTGGAAAATGGTCCATAGAGATGTGAAAATAGATCTAGACGTTTTTATTACTCTCTTGTCAGTTGAAATCGATTGTCCCTAGAGCTGAAAAGTATTACTTTCAACCCGCCCTCAGTCAACTTCAAACCTACTTTCAGAGTAGCGTAATGAAAAATATAAATACAACATATTTGTAACTCACAAATAGCTGTGTGAGCGTTGAATGAAACCTATACTTCTATTTAGGAGTCGCCGTTCTTAACGTTATCTTTCAACAGCTTTATTTATGTTAAAAATGAAATCGGTAAATATGCTAGCCGGAGTACAAACCAAAGGTACACGAGCTATCTCTTGCGTCAATTACAGAAATGCACGATATCAGGTACGTAGCTCTGAACCGATAATATCCTAGCAATGTTTTCAGGCATCGTATGGTTCCGCTGGCGAGGCTGGGACTACACACTGAAGAGGGCTACCATGATGATCAAACCTAAAGGTCTCGTGCCAAACACGTGAGGGTCCTTCGTGCGACTCCTTCGCGACCTATCCCAGCCTCTGTTCACTCGTTACGTGGATTCGCCACTTGCATCCCCGGACGATAATGAGCTTACTTAATACATACTATTGATAACTGAGTATTTCGGAGCTTGGTTTTTTTATACGAAATCAACATATTTGAAATGAGTAAACTCATGATCATCCCACTAGGGTTGTAACAATGTCCATATCTGTGTTACCTAAATATATCCGAAACACCTTGCGTAATACTGAAATATATTAGGTATAGACAATTAAATGCCGATATTTACATACTTCATTTAATTGCTGACACTCCACCGCTACCGCAAACAACAGGTGCTATTATTTATATTAAATACTATAATCTATTTACATACAAAATTGTAGTGTTGGAACGATATCGATTGCTGGTGTTTGAAATTGCAACTACACTTAAACAAATATGGCCGCGCCCCGAATCCATGTAATGACAGAGAACATAGTAGGCAGCTATTCGCTCAACATAATATGTACCCATCTCTGTAAATAATTTCTCTATTTCATCACGATCATTGCGCGTCACTGCATCTTCGCCCCTAAGCCGGCGAAAAATGCTCTCGTTGTAAATAACAGATGTTAGATTTTATTTTCTTGTGAAAGTGCCACATCACACCCCAAATTCATTAATTTATTACTCATGTAAACTTGATACACATAAATCCTTCGTTAATTAGGTTTATAATTTAGATTTAAGGATAAAAATTGTAATAAGATGTAAATAAATAATTGTACGGCGGACGATAAGATGCAAACAAAATGACAATATTAATGTAACTAGCATGGATTTTTGTATGTATTCTTTTTCTTTCAATTTATACGCTCTATTTATACATATTTTAATGGTTTGTAGCCTACCATATACTCTAATTAAACAACCTGACACATCAAAATGTACCTGAACGTTACCTAAAATACTACATGTATCGCAAATTCTGAATATATTTTATGAAATTTATTTCTAAGCAATACTTAGGACAAAAATATTTTGTTTCTACTACATAATCATTATTATTAATTATATACTTTTTGTACAAAATATGAACTGAAACTAGTTTTTTACTATGTACTAACGAATACTCGAAAAGCTTCGATCTACACTTGCCTGTAAACATCAGTGACCAATGAAAATATTGACAATTTGGTATACTCTGGACTTTTATTGAAATTGTCCAACTGCCAAATGCGGGCAAACGTAGTTCAAGCACAATATTATCTTACTGCCAATATATTATAAGAGTATCTTTCGAATGATTGCTTGTTGATACAAGAGCCCTGATAGGTTACATAATCGAATATTGTTAGAGAATAAATCTACGTATTTTTATAGTTGATGTTTCATTTTTATACAACATGTTTTTTCATATTCCATAACTCTGGGGTAATATAGTAACTATCTCTCTCTAGTCGGGCCCTCATGACAAAATATACATAAATATACTACATATGACTTATGATTCATGTTATCACTATCACTAAGTCGCAGTCGTCTGTCCGTCCCTATGTATGCTTAAATATTTAAAACTACGCAACGGATTTTGAAGCGGTTTTTTTTTTAATAGATTCAAGAGGAAGGTTTATATGTATAATACATCCATAATATAGTAGAGGAACACTGATAAATTTAGAGGTTTATCATTGCACCTGTGCGAAGCCGGGGCGGATCGCTAGTATTAGTATATAACATGTCATATTTGAAGCTAGTGTTTTGGGTTAATAATCCTAAATATTTCGAATCATTTATAGTATAAAATTTTAACAAAAATAAATATAATTGAAAACTAATTCATACGCCGCGCCACTTGAATTTTTTTTTGTGGTCTCATTACCCTAGTTATGGAAAAAAACAGGTTGCATATTTGCCTTAATAATTTTAAACAATGATCAACGTTCTACAAAATCTGAAGAATGAATTCATCTCTCCGTCTCGGTTTCTGAGTACTGCAAGAAATAGTACTGACATTCGAGCCGAAATTAGATGTACGAGTAGATGTGTTCTGATATAGTATCAAAGTACTTGTTTCGTTGCTATGGTAATATAGGTTAGTAATTGAACTCTCTAATTAATTTAAGTATCATGTATATACAGATTAAAGAGTTATTTAACACTATTAAAATCTAAAGGCGCGTACATATATCGCGAGAACGTGTGTGCTCACTGTGAGCAATCGCCGCATCCGTTGCTCCGTGCGTTAAAATAAATTTAAATAAAAATCCTTGGACATTTCACACAACGCCATCTCGTCCCAAGCTAAGGAACTTAATGCTTGTGTTATGGTAACGAGATGGATGATAAACTGCTTATATACATTTTTTTTTGTAAATACATACATGAGAAATGACACCCAGACTCCGAGCCAGTGCCTCTGGTTTAGACAAAGACACTTGTCCGACCCCGGAATCCAACCCAGGACCCGTTGATCCAAAGGCGGCACATCTAACCACTAGACCAACGAGGCTCAAATTGATTGTTGTTTGCGTGCTCAAATTGAGCATAATATGTCGTTCGGTACGCATGCTGTCGTGAGGCGTGTGTGGCGAAGCATCTGGGACACACGCCTCGCGATATCTGTACGCGCTTAATAAGTATAGATATTTACTTTAATAACTTTCCTACTTTAAATCTGAATTAGACAATATGGCGACTGATGCAGCGTCATCTAGGGCATTTACACAACGTAATTCCAGTAGGGGTCATGCATAAATTACGCCACACGTTAAAAGGGCACGGCAAGGGTCAAAAGCTTTCAGACGTCACGTGTTAGGATGTAAAATGTGAAATTCATTGAAAAATTACGGACTGTATGTATATTTAGTGATGCTTTAGCACTCCATTTATGAAATTATTGCTCACGCAACAACAATCAATTTCAAGAGCGGCGTTGTATTGCAAGTGAGACACTAACATTTGCCAGTGTTCTGAATAGTAAGGGTTTCAATAGGCATTTGACAAGAGTTCTATATTATAAAATACATGCTTATTATTGAAACATGTGTGACGTCACGTCAAAAGGGGAGGGGCTTCTAAAAATGAGACTGCTAAAACGTTCTGAAATTCGAGTGACATAATTTTTGGATGGCCCCTACACAAATCTCTTCGACCATTAATTAATAAATCTACAAACTTTAACAATTATAATACAACGCTGATAGTAATTCATGTGCACTTAACTTATTACAAGAGTTCCCTTTCTTATTTCATACAATACTTGAACTAGTAATTTCCAAAACTGCACTTAAATGTAATTCAAGCATCCGAGTCATCGCCGATATCCCCATCGCACGGATCCAGAGTTACAGTTTCTATGTCCAGTTCCATATCATTCTCTTCGAATATTTGAATCAGTTCCTGGGATGCATTCCTGTCATCGGGGCTTGCCGTGTTACTGTCTATCTCTTGCTGATTGAGATGCGGATCTAGACTGGACGCAGTCAATTCTATCATGTGTGGCTCAATGTTCAAGAGGGCTGAGTCGTGGTCGCGGTAGATGGCGTCGAGGTCACCGAGGGAATATTGCATGTCTTCGGAGGCGGGCAGGACGCGAGAGGGGCTCGACTGGGAAACGCGGCGGGTGCCTCGACCTCGGTCTACACGCAGCCCCCCGCGCTAGGAAACAAACCAAAAATTATAAGGTCATCCCACTATAATAATACTTACAATTCGGAAATTGATCGCCTATTTACTTATGATATACCGGGTGTAACATAAACCCTTTAGATAAACAGGATTGCAGAGTACCATTATAGCCTGCTTAGGTTTCTTTTCAGGTGTTATATCGATACTAGCAGACCCGGCCACGCGTCGCTATGGCTAAGGTTTTTGTTTACATAATTTTAAAACAGCGCCATCTATTGAATACTTACTCAAGCCAGGCAACAGATATCGCCATCTGTTAGAATCGTTTGGAGCTACCATATAACTGTGACTGTGAAATAATTTGCAATAAAATAATATTGCGACTATACATTGAGATTTAAGCTAGCTATCCTATCTTCTACAAATTTGATTAATATCGTTTAAGTAGTCCATCGCGGACAAACAACGCGACGCGTAATTTATATATATCAGATTAGCACATTATCGATTATGTATCAAATTAGCATATTATACAGAAATCAACATAATATATACTACTACTATTCAGCACATATATGACTGAGTCTGGCCTTAGCGGAATTAGGCTAACGTGTCATGCTGGCCAGACGGGTTGGCACAGGGTTTAGTATCAAGTTATGGCTTCTTATGGATAGGTTGTCAGCCTTGTCACTTCTTTCGTGGCCTCTTACAACACCCTTTGGGGTGGAAAGGTGACACTATGTATTCTAAATGCTGCACCACGCAGAAACATAATATATATCCTACGCTGCAAATATTAAGGAGTTCAATACTTACGGGTTCATGTTATACTTTCTGTTTCTTCGGCCCCTTCTTAGCCGCACGCTCCTTAGCCTTCTCGTACAAGGGCAACAGCTTCTTTTCCTCGGCCAATATTTTAAGAAGCATCACTATGAAAGGCAGGTAATTGTGCCGCCTTCGTACCATTTCCCGCTGATACTTCGCCATCTTGACCTCCTCATATTCAATAAGCATTCGAAGCCTCGATATCTCGGCGTCCAGCTCATTAGTGTCCATGGCCACTTCTGACCGACTGATGAATTCTTGCAGCTGCCGCTCGTATATCATTTTCCTGTCTGATACGAGAGCCATAAGGTTGAAGTGAATTTCTCCTTCGGTGTAGCTGTAAACACAAATTCTGTTACAGGACTACTGCTCATGGCGGGTTTGGACATTAAGGTGAACTAAAGTACATATACAGTCCGCGCCAATCTTTATGGCCGCTCTGAATGTAGCCGTGGGATGCGAACGTAGCTCACTCACCCTAACGCGCTGGATGCGAGAGCGCTTGCGGGTGGGAAACGGCGCGCGCGGGCGTCTCCTGCCTCCCCGCCCCGCCTACCTCCCGCTGATATCTGATTTTGTAGTTTGCGCAGCGTAATGCGGCTACATTCAGAGCGGCCATGAAGATTGGCGCGGACTGTACATAGCGTCACCACCCCATTCCATCCTGAGGGTGACGTAAGGGCCGGCAAAAGAAAATGCCTCCTCCCATTACGTGGAGGGTATTTAGACTATTGTGCCACGCGGGCCGGGTTGGCACAGAGTTTCGTTTAAGCTTTCCTTCTCTTGCGGCTAGGTTTTCGGCCTTGTCATTTTCTTTTGTCGGCTCTTACGACACCCTCAGGATGAAGTGGGATGGCGAATCTATGTATTCTAAATCCGTCCCCACATGGACTATAAAAAAAAGTAAACTAAATTCAACAAATCCCAGTTTCACGTCATTAGCGGTGTCTAATTAACTTACACATTTATCCTCTTCATTATGATAGGCCTGACGACGTCGAGCCAGTCTTGTTCGGGAGCTATAGGTCCGTGATCGATTGGGCCTGCCCGTAACCCGTCCAGCTCATACAAGCGCCCGTCAATTGGCATGTATCCAATGAAGTGATATGCATCCTCATCCTAAGGCAAATGACACATAGTATCAAGTACACAGCAGTTTCTCGACTTTTAATGCAAACAAACGTAAATGTTTTGTAAAGAACTCGCATAACTATTGAAATAATAAAAATATTGCCGTCTATATCTTTGTTGATCACCTATTTCAACTTTTCTGTCAAATGACTGAACCGGTTTCGATAAAAACCCAATGAAATAAAAAAAATCCATGTCGGTTTATAAATGAGGGTAACAAAAAGATACAAAAAAATAGCTTGAATTCTTCAGAACCTCGGCGTTTTTTTAAGTCGGACATAATATCGTTCGTATAATCCAAATATTTTTCGCCGCAGCAGTGTTTGTGACAATATAATTTAATCATAACAAGATTATAAGTGAGTGATAAAACGCATTTCTTGCATTTTGCTTCAGCATACATGTGAAGTAATTCTGTCGTATCTTGTAGCATGGCAATATTGAAGGACACCACATAATAATAAATAGCAAGAATAATTGAAAGTGGAATTACGGTTCGCAGTGCAATTACGCAGCAATACCTAGCAAGTAAACGATAATTTATAATAGATCACAGTTTCTCGCCGAATTTTCTAAATTAAAGTTGACACGGTAGACCTAATGTCCCCCTCGACCGTGGTGCGTTTGGGATCCGTTGGGCCCAAACGCTTAGGTTCACCATGTCGGGGTCAACGGGAAGAGGCCATACTAAGAGTTTTTGACTTACAAAAATGTGGGTGTGTTTACCTACAGATATCGCTGACATAGCTAATTTGAAGAATGAAACTCAAGAATAACCAACAAATCCTGCATCGCGATAGCGAAGTTCACAGAGCAATTCGCACAGATAAGAAATCGGCAGCAATACATAAAACTCTCACCTTGGCAGCCATTTTAGGATCAAACTCGAATATGGCCTGTTGAGTCATGGAGTTGTGGGCAGCGCGTATCGTCTGCGAGTTACTGAGTGTAAGACCCCTCATCTTGGGATCAAAGGACATGCTGAACTCCTTCAGCTTACTAAGTTCTGGCCCTAATTCCACATCAGGGTGGTCACAGTTCAAGAGAAGACTGACAACTGCTTGAGTTGCACATGCATTGTTTATAACCTGAAAACATATTAATTAAAATTGTCTGTTGATGAATCAATTTGTATGAACTAACAGTTGGTTATGTTAAAATTTTACTGAATTAATATTATTTTATTTATATAGATAATATTAATTTTAATTGACAGCTCAGGGGCCTTTCTCTGGAATCCAATAACAATTTTAATCCAATGCCAATTCCGATCCAATTCACAACCAATCCTGCCATATTACCGTACTCTTGAAAACAATACTTTGGATTGAAATCGGAATTGCTCATAAATAGGCTAGCGATTGTGTCATTACACATGAATTTTGCGTTTGAGAGATCGAATACGTTAGTCGAAAACCTGTATAGCAATAATAATTTCTTTAAAAAATGAATATTTGACTCCATCCAATAGTGATTAGTGAATATGAATGAAGCTTAAGATAAAGGTACATTTATATTCTCAGCTCTTAGCAGATGTACAATTGCAGCAGTGAAAATATTATGTGTTATCTTTGAAGCGCAGAATGAGGTCAAAAGCACTAACACAACACAATATTGAAACAATTGAGCGCTAGCGTCGCGTTCAAGTGTGCTCAAGGTACGAAACTTCCCTTACTCATCTAAGATGAGCACAGTTATCAATCAAGAATACAGTGTATTATCTCTAAGGGCACAGCTTCAAGATGATATGTGTATACAATACTAGTGAATAAAACAGACCTAATACCAAACAATTATCATCATCATCATTTCAGCCCAAAGACGTCCACTGCTGGACATAGTAATATATATATATCATCAGCCTATTTCAGTCCACTGCTGGACGTAGGCCTCCCCCATGGCTCGCCACTGAACCCGGTCTTCGGTTCTATGCATCCAGTTGCTGCCGGCTGCCCGTCGCAGAGCGACGGCTCCATCTAGCAGGGGGGCGTCCCACCCTACGTTTGCCGGTACGTGGTCTCCACTGTAGCACCCGTTTGCCCCAGCGGCCGTCAGTTCTACGACAGATGTGGCCAGCCCATTGCCACTTCAGCTTGCTTATCCTATGGGCTATGTCGATGACACGCGTTCTCGCTCGGATAACTTCATTACGAATTTTATCTCGTAGCGAGACACCGAGCATAGCCCGCTCCATAGCTCGCTGGGCGACTTTTAGCTGATGGACTAGCCGCACCGTCAGTGTCCACGTTTCAGCACCGTAGGTTAGTACGGGTAGGACGCACTGGTTGAAGACTTTCGTCTTCAGACTCTGCGGTATGGGCGACGAAAAGACCTGACGAAGCTTCCCAAATGCTGCCCAGCCCAACTGAATCCTTCTGGCTACCTCCTTCTCGAAGTTGTTTCGTCCTAATATGTATATTGTAATTTAATGTTTTATATGTCCTTCATATGTATTTTTGTATTTGGTTTTTAGTGAAGTCCTTGGTTAACATATATGATTTTTGCAATAACAATAATGTACACATATCTTGGAGGGTGAAATTGATATCAATTACAGTTCTTTCAATATTTTAATACAAATCAATCAAAACTAATTTCATACTGTGTACTGACGGATTTTCCAAGTGGTAACAGACTTAGAATACATAGTGTCACCACCCTATTCAATCCCGAGGATGTCGCAAGAGCAGACAAAAGGAAATGACAAGGTTGAAAACCTAGACGCAAGATAAGTTACACTTGATATGAAACCCTGCGCCAACCCATTTGGCCAGTGTGGCACAGTAGGCTAATTACCCTCCATGTGATGAGAGGACGCCCGACTCAGCAGTGGGTCATTTATGGGCTGAGTAGTAGTAGTAATGTCATTATTTATTTAGTAATCACTACATAGTATAAAACAAAGTCGCTGTCGTCTGTCCGTCCCTATGTATGCTTAAATCTTTAAAACTACGCAACTGATTTTGACGCGGTTTTAATAGATAGAGTGATTCAAGAGGAAGGTTTATATGTATAATACATGCATAATGTTATCTTTATTTGTTATTATTATTCACATATATCTCTTTATTTCATACTTTTTTTCATATATTCTTTAAAAAAACATAGTTATTTAAAAAAATATACATAAAAAAATAGAAAAACCGTCGACAACGAGGTCGATGACCTAAGCTACCGACGGTTCAGGGCTCCGGAGAGAGGAACCTCCTCACGATCCTTGCCGAATCCAGGATGACAGCCTTTTGTATCAGGCCCTTAATCCAGAAACTCAGCGAGAGTTTCTTGAGATGTTGGTCGAAACTCTTCGCGATAAGACCATTTACTGAAACGACTATCGGCACAATGATTGTTGAATCAACATGCCACATTGCGGTAACCTCGTGAGCCAAATCGAGATACTTGGTAAGTTTCTCTTTTTCGGCTTTAACAAGGTTCTCGTCATGCGGGATAGTGACGTCAACAAGCATTGCCCGGCTCGCCGATCGGTCAATTATCACTATATCAGGCTTGTTAGCGGGAATAGTCCTGTCAGTGATAATTGATCGATCCCAATAGAGCGTGACATGACCATTGTCGAGAACTGGCGCAGGCTGGTATTGGTAATAGGGCACTTCAGTATCCACAAGACTATATTTAAGGGCAAGTTGTTGATGGACTATCTTGGCCACTTGGTTGTGTCTGTGCAAGTATTCTCCGTTAGCAAGACGAGAACAGCCAGAGACGATATGCCTAATGGACTCTCCTGGACGATGACAGGCTCGACAGATGTCGGCAGTCCCATCCTTTAGGATATGTCTCCGGTAGTTATTCGTCATGATAACTTCGTCCATAATTGCACAGGCAAACCCTTCAGTCTCTCCGAAGAGGTTACTGAAGCGTAGCCAAGCCACAGAAGCGAGTTGGTCTACGTCCGGCCCAGTGAGAGCCTTGTAGAACCTTCCGTGTAACTCCTTGCTCTTCCATATAGTCGTGCGGTCCGAAATGCTTAACACCTGGGGCCTGCGCCAATTCTGTTTTGCCAAGGATAAAGGTGTGAAGGAATTGTCAACATTGGCCATATCTCGGTGCACATCCTCGGTTGACTGTAGGAAGTATTCCCGCAGATTGCATACCTCGCGGTTATGTAGGTTTTTGACGTTTAAAAAACCACGTCCCCCACATTTCCGTGGGATATTATTATTATTATTATTTTCTAATAATTTAAGTATGATATTTTTGTATACATGTATAGTATCAATTTATTAAAATTACATAGGATTTATAGTATTTAAAAGTTATATAATATGTATTAGAATAAGGTTTTATATGTATTTATTTTTTCATGTACTACATGTATTTGTCATATTGTATAAATTATTGCACACCCTACCTGCCGTTTTCAAGTTCACAACTCCTATCCATCCAAAGGTTGTCTGGAAGAAATCGCCCTGTGCGATAAGACCGCCCATTGTACATTTATTAGTTGTATTTCTCTGATGCCATGTTAACCTTTTCTGATATTGGTGTACAATAAAGAGTATTCTATTCTATTCTATAATTGCACCCGTGCGAAGCCGGGGCGGGTCGCTAGTTACGTTATAAATACTATCTGAAGGAATTCAATAAATAAATTATGTTAAGAATTACACACCTGTTTCGCAAAATATATTTTGTCTAGCCGACTGTCTGTCACTTCGGTTCCAGCTGCTTCTTCTTGTTGTAAGTATTTGAACAGAAATATGAGCCCATGGACAGGCCTAAAATTAACATTGGTTGAGATTTATCTGTATTCCATTTACATGTATTTTACAAAGGACTTAAGTTATGTATACACATTAAAAAATTAAATAAAATTGGCCGCATCATTTCTATAGAATCAACCATATTTAAACCATTAACTGTTTATTATAATACACATTATGTATTACAATACTATACATACATACATTCTAAAATAACACAAGACGCAGATCACCTAGCCCCAAGGAAAGGAAAACTTGATACAAACCCTGTGCCAACCTGTCTTGCCAGCATGGCAAGGTAGGCTAATTGCCCTCCGTGAACCCTAGGCCTGACCCAGTAGTGGGTCATTTATGGGCTGAAATGACAACATACAGTCTGATTGAATATTTCATTCATACTTAGTAAAAAATTATAAAACTTTATAGTAATTCCTTATATAGTCTATAATGTTATGAAGCAACTGTTGAAAATACAAACTACAGCATGATTTTAGTTTAAGCATACCTCAAACTCTCAAAGCTCCCATCTTCAATGCTCCATAATTCCTCAACTTGCACACCTTTGGCACCTTTAAAAACAATTTAATTGGCAAACATTCAGATTTATCATGTCAGTTACCAGCAAGGAAGTAGGAAAAAGCTGGAAGATACAATAAATATCTTTCCACTTGAAAGAAAATAAAAAATGGTTTATTTATTTGGACAATGAATCAGAAAACAATCAGGTAAATTGCAAAATATATAAAAATGTAGGTGTATGGGCTAGAATAATTTCCAAAAGTCATTGACACAATAATGTTACCTTGCTAAAAGTTTTGTTTTAGGATGATGAGTCTAGGGTTGAAAATATCTAAACCCCATTCCATCCTGAGGGTTTCGTAAGAGCCAACAAAAGGAAAATGACATGGCCAAAAACCTAGCTGCAAGAGAAGGAAAACTTGAAACAAAACCCTGTGCCAACTCATCTGGCCAGCGTGGCATAGTATGCTAATTAACCTCCATAAAATGGGAGAAGGCCAAACTCAGCAATGGGTAATTTATGGGCTGAGTAGTATACACACACTGGCACATGAATTATGATTTGACAAATAATAACTCTGAAGACAGCTAGTCAAACAGTCTACTTTTTTGATGAAAATGTCTTTGAATTACTGTAATTTTATGTTGATATAAGTTTGGATACAGCCTGAGCTTATTTGACTGCTTAAAATTAATGCAGAATTATAATAATAACTTCATTATTCTAAATAAGTAAAAAAAAATTCTTTATGTGCTCACCGAATTTCCTTATCAGCTGTGTGAATACGCCAGGGTCACTTTCTATCAGACACCAATCACCAGCAGTCTCCATAATTTGTTCGAAAATATAAAAAAATCTGAAATTAAAAGTAACTAAGTTTTAAAACTTACCCACGCTCTTTGTTATTTACGCTCAAACGTTAAATATGAGAATAAAAAATTAGGGAAAGGAAAAACAGTAGTATGTTTGTTATTGTGTAAGATTTTAAACAAAACTACTTAGAAATGGAAGATATCTCAGTAAAGTTGGAATGAATTAGCAATATTTGATAGTATTTAATGTAGGTTATAGTGTTTTTTGATAGCATAATAGTTTGTAATGGTTAATTAATTATTGTTTAATTTATTAATTCGCTCTTGAAAATAAGAAAATACAATAATTACTGTTAAAATTGTTCCAATCAGCCACAGAATTCTTTATGCGAATAAGATGAATTGAGATGAGTCCCAATTCAAGCTGATTTTGTTTTGAATTTGAAGTTTAGTTAGAGATGAGGAGGTATGAGATCGAGATTAATCAATCATGAATCAATCAAGTATTGCTTATGGTCAGCATTCTGTAGTATATCGTGAGCTTAAGATAAAGGTACATTTATATTATCAGCTCTTAGCAGATGTATTGCAGCAGTGAAAATATTATGTGTTATCTTTGAAGCGCAGAATGAGTTCAAAAGCACTAACACAAAATAATAATTACTAAGTTCTCATCCGAAATATATACACTAACTATTAACCTTTTAGTTAAACCATAACTTATTCGAGAATTGACAGACCTATATTTAAATGTGGATCAGTTATGATTGCTACGTATGAAAGAGTTTCTATGATGTTACAACAATATCATCAGCAACATCCATACGTAGGAACTTACAGACCCACCTAGTTTAGCCAACTTATCTGCAAAATAGAAAAATATAACTCTAGCTTATGGATTATTTGAAAATAATGAAAAGGCAGATTTAACGGTACTTTTTTATTTATTATTCTTCATATTACACTCGAAAATTAGAGCTCATAAAACATTTAAAAAAACGGGCTGAATAAATAATAATATCAACTCCTTTTTTTAAGCAGTTTAAAGTCAGAGTTAGGCCGGCGCATACACACGTTTTACATAATTGATTTTCGAATTTGTTTTACGTATTTGGACATCCGACCGCATGGAATCAATATAAAATACACTAACTGACGGAAATGGTACGGAAACATGCGTTCGGATTTCCGAACACGGTATACGAATTCGGAAATCAAATAAGGAAAACGTGTGTATGTGGCCGGCCTACTACTACTAACCGTAAGTCGCGTCCGAAAGTTTGCAGGCACCTTACATACCATAGACTTTACTGTATGTATGTTTAATTGTGTAAAATTAGGGTATTATCAAAGAGGATAGTATGTAATCACTACGTACGTGTATTAGAATATGTACGGTCTTTGTAATTGTTCAGGTAATCCTAAACTCTTGTCTTGTTGTGTAGAATTTTTAAATTTTCGTGTACACGGGAGACGAAGAAGGTAAGCATTTTCAGGATTGTGAAATCCAAAATAAAATTAAGTTCATTATGTTTATGTCCTGTAATTTTACGTTCGTACTCTTGAGTATTTTAAAATATAGATTTAATTTTATTACAGTAGGTATAACCCTTAATTTTTTATTTATATCGATTTATACCTACTTTCAAAGGTTTTTGTATTAATGTTTTCATTTCGTGTGATACTTTCTATTTAGCAAGTAGGCCAACTAATTTTGTAGTACAATGACCACAAAGAACTTATTTTGTGTTTGAAAAAATGCTATTAATACTCCTTTATCCATTTGTTCCAATGGCATTAATTTTCTTGATGGCTATCTTGAAATAGTATTTACATTAAACTTATTTTGAGTTAATAGATTAATGACTTAATTTATGTACATAATTAAAACAGCTTGCAAAAAAGATTGCTGTGGGTCAGTTTTCTAATGATACACTTTCTAGTGAAGCCTTATTTTACTAATACATACCAAACTTTCCATTATAAAAACTAGCAAGCTTAGAAAAGACTCATGCAATAGATGTAATTAATGATTCACTTACAAAATTCTTACTTAGTGCAAAATTCTGACGTGATAAATGGTTATATAATTTATAACTCCATTATAGAAAAGTGAGAATAGCTTTGTTTCTGTGGTACATTTAAGCTGGACAATAAAGTTATTCCATTCCAAGATGAAATTATTGAATCTATTCCAATCCTTTTTATTAATTTTAGTACATTAAACTTGATATTTTTAATAGCCCTCAAAGTGTTGAAGGAAGGTCTTATGATGTACTAGTGGCCCGCCCGGGCTTCGCCCGTGCAAAGCGGGGGTGGGTTATACATATAAACCTTCCCCTTGAATCACTCTATCTATTAAAAAAAACCGCTTCAAAATCCGTTGCGTAGTTTTAAAGATTTATGCATACATAGGGACGGACAGAAGAATGCCACTTTGTTTTATACTATGTAGTGATAATACAGTAGCATCTCAATATCTTGAATATTACTGGAAATGCAATTTAACTCAATAACTTATTGAGTCTTCGACTTAACTTGTAGTTTGAGTTATTAATGATTTGATAGATTAAGTTTCAACTTACTATGGTGCGTGTTTGAAGTATATTTTTCGAGATGTTGAACCAAGTAAGAAGTCATTATGTTTTACTAACTTTGACAAGTATGATTTTTTTAGTTTGAGGTACTAAGTATAACTATGTACAAAAATGCCCAAAGTCTAAATCATTTTAGATATTAGTATTTGGGCTTTGTTTGTTTTATAAGAATCATTAACATGCTAGTCTTCATGGTAGGTCATTGAGATTAACTAATGAATCCTCCTAATAACATAAATCTAAAACAACAGTTTGGAAATAGTTATATCACATTAGCATTTAATTACCAACATCTATTTTCAATAAAGGAACTAACCCAATATAAAGTTCTTTTGTTTTATGGCGATAATATTTGCGACTATAAATTGAGATGTAAGCTATCCTATCATTCAAATTGGATCATACTGCACATGGTGTGCAAATTTGAATAAAATCGGTTATGTAAATAAATATATAAATATCCTCGGACATTTCACACAACACCATCTCGTCCCAAGCTAAGCAACTTAATGCTTGTGTTATGGTAACAAGATGGATGATAAACTACTTATATACATTTTATTTTTTTGTAAATACATACATATTATAGATAGAACACACCCAGACCCGGAACAAATACTTGTAGGTCGTACAAATATTTCTTCCGTGCGGGAATCGAACCCGCGACATGGTGCGCAGCAGTTGATCGCTCAACCACTCCGCCAACCGTGTCGTCAAAGTAGTTTAGAAGTCCATCGCAGATAACGCGTAATTTATATATATATATAATATGAAGATGTATGGTAAAGTTTATAGTTATATTTCTTTTATTTACAGGTAAAAATGTTTGGTGTGCTCCTGTTATTAGTTGATTTAGTGGGCTTAAGCCCGATACCTTTCATAGCCAGCAGTATCGGAACTACAGAGCCTGCTCTAAGACTGCTGATATCAATTCTGCTAGGGTATCCCATAGCAGTTTTGTATCACAAATATGTCAGAAAGTATGCTGAGTATAGAAACTTGTACTTCATCGTAACTGGAATTGATTTGGCCTTTTACAACTTTGGTTTTTCCATGTATCATAATATTATACCGGTTCTCGTGATCTGTGTGTCAACGTTGACTCTGGGCCCTGGAAAGTGGAACGCAATAGTCACCTTCATTTTCAACATGACATATCTGCTTGCTGGATATATAGTTACGGAGTCTGAAGATTATGATATCACATGGACAATGCCTCACTGTGTGCTAACTCTTAAACTTATTGCTCTGTCATTTGATCTGTGGGATGGCAAGAAAATGATATCAGGAAAGGAGTTATCGGCCACCAACAAGCTGACCGCATTGGAAGTGTTGCCAACATTGTCGGAGCTGCTTGGATTTGTGTATTTCCCAGCTTGTTTCCTAGTTGGACCAATATTTTCGTTTAGACGGTACAAGAATTTCATTACCGACAAATTCCCCCTCGAGACCGGAAAGAGTGTATATGAAAGTCAAGCTCTAAAGAAATTGATTCAAGGAATAGTGTACTTAGCTGCTTATCAGGTTGGAGGTATGTAATGCAAGATTTTATTTAGTATCATAGAAATGATAAGATATACTATAATTTCAGTCAAGCTTTCTCACGTTTCATTGTATAAATTTAGGGTGTGGTCTCGAGATTTACGCGTGATGGGTTGGCATAAAACGTCTTATCAAGCCTTCTTTTTCTGTGAGGTTTTCTGTGAGCCTTGTATGACACTATTCACGAAATCTATTGGAGATACTTTGTACTACATGGATGGAGGAAAAAAAACCACACTGCTTCTCTGGATATATGGGTTGATACAGTTATTTACAAATTCCAAATTCATGGAGCTCACTGTGCCAACACGGGTTGGCACAGGATTTGTATCAAGTTTTCTATCTCCTCATGCGTTCGTTTAGTCGCCTATTACAATAACCTCAAGATGGTGACCTTATTTATGTATTCTAAATCCATCACCACACGGACATAGATTAATAATTAGGTAATATTATACACCCCACTCTCCAAATTTACACGTGTAAATGATTCGCGGTTGTCCTACTACGTGGGTCTCGGAGGGAAAATAGTTGTAGAAAAAAAAAACGAGATAGATAATGGTCTATAGCCTAATCTCAATGCATTTATCCGGGTGTATTGGGGAAAGGAAGAACTCTAATAATAAACGAACTGCTCAAGACTACGATAAAAGTGGTACTGATCATAATTTATATTTTATGTAATCTAATAAATATGATTATTATTTTGTGTGGTGACATGTTAATAATACATAGTGTCACAACCCCATTCCATCCTGTGGGTGTCGTAAGAGTCGTCAAAAGTAAATCTTAAGGCCGAAAACCTAGCCGCAAAAGAAGAAAAAATTGAAACCCTGTGCCAACCCGTCTGGTCAGCGTGGCACAGTAAGCCTCCCCTCCCTGTGACAGGAGGAAGCTTGACTCAGCAGTGGGTTATTTATGGGCTGAGTAGTAGTAGTGATCTTTTAATTGTTATTTATGAATGTTATTTGTTTACAGTGTCTGTATTTAGTATGAAATTCATACAGTCCGACGAATTTTGGGACACTTCAATCTTCTACCGTCATTTCTACATCGGGCTGTGGGCTCATTTTGCGTTATACAAGTATATTTCCTGCTGGCTTCTCACTGAAGGTATGTTAGTTATTGCCGTGTCGACTTTACTTTAAGGATTCCCATTCGATTTGCAGGTTAAGCAACGTCTGGCTCAGCTGGATGTGTGTCCATCAATCGTGTATCTGACCGCCGTGGCGCTGGTCCTATTCTACCATCGTTGTCATTCCTTACACGTAGGCAGTACGTGAAATTTGTCAGCTGGTCCTAGAGTTGCAAACTATACTGTTTTAAACAGTATCGTACTGCTGTTCACTAAATTTTACTTTTACTGTGACACAAAATACTGCTCTCAGCATCAAAATGCAAACACATTAATAGGTGTTAAACTTAGACGCCCACACACATTTGTTTTTATTTAGCCAGAGGGCGCTCAATGCTCAGTGCAGCGCAACCACAAACAAATCACACTGAGCTTCTGAACGAATCTGTCAATGTTAAATATTCAAGACTATCACTCACTGACAGACATGCGAGTGTGTCTAAACATAACCTATTTTTGCTAAAACAATAATTAAACAAATACTGTTCATTTTTCTGAAATACGATTTTAATATTCTCCATAGACCTCAATATACTTTTTCTTGTAAAAATGTTGGCAACCCTAGCTGGTCCAACCATATCAGCCACTGGATAGGTTGCGTAGTTGGTAGTTAGCCAAATCGGGTTACAACGGTGCCTAATGAAATTGGGATAAAAACGAGGAATATACTTTACTTTCTGTATTGGTAGTCATTGATTCGACTACTATTATGGAGGAATAATTCGCTTTTTTTTTATGGACGGTTCGCCCTGGTGTTCTGAGTAATACATACTTATATAATTTTGCTCGTATGACTATGACACCTGTAGACCAGGGTAAAATGCACCATTTTATCCTTGTTACATTGTATATCGTAAATGGTCAATAAGTTAATACGTATTTGATTTCGTGATCTAAAGCAAATGAGCTATTGTATGTAAACTATTGCAACATTCAAGAAATTTAAATCATCCGCTATAATTTCATGTATTTGGTACTTTTAATGGGTCATTTGTACTCGTGGTTGTGTGGTTTAAACACCAATTATTATTATTTCAATGACTCCAGATAACGACTTCAATTGTTCATTTCTGATATCCGGATTTGTGATGAGTATCGCCAAAATATGCCATGGAGTTACGAGTGAAATATTAAATTAAATTTTCATTTGTGTGTGTAGATTTGTCTTTACTTCTATATTCTCGTTGCAATTTAATAATGTACACAAAGACATGACAAGTCCTCTCTAGTAATCCACAATTTTGTCTGGGCACTGGTCCTGCTGAGTTGTATCACGAAATTGATGGAGGGAATGTATGGGGCATAGTATTTTGTTTCTTGCAGTTTGATTTTCTGCTCCTGTAGCCAAACTCACCCTTTAGTAGATAAAAACATACATTTTGACATCGACATCTCCTGTCAATACCTTACATTTGTCTTTATATTCTCCCAAGTCTACTTTTTGGTCGACTCTTGCGATAGTTATAGACAATATGTTGACCGATGATTGTCTATGCAAACATTTACATGTGTTTTTTATTCCAGCTGCGTGCATCAGGTTTGGACTATCTTACAATGGTACAGAATCCGTAGGGGACATAGTCACTTTGAAATGGGACGGCTGTAACAACATTAAGCTCCTCAAGTTCGAATTTGCGACAAAGTTTCAGCACTACATCGAGAGCTTCAATTGCAATACAAACCATTTTGCTGCCGAATATGTTTACAAGCGTCTCAAGTTCTTGGGCAACCGCAATATGAGCCAGCTAATTACTCTGCTCTTCTTGGCTGTGTGGCACGGAACACAGTCAGGGTACTACATGACTTTCTTCAACGAGTTCTTGATAATGTTCATGGAGAAAGAGTTGGAATCGATTTTAGGCAAAACTGAATTCTATGGGAAGATTTGGTCGAACCCAATATGCAAATATGTTCTATATGTTGTGCTTAAGACTTACACCATTGTGTTTATGGGCTGGAGTTTAGCTCCGTTTGATGCGAAAACATTCACAAAATGGTGGAGTATATACAAGAGCCTTTACTTTTCAGGGTTAATTATCTTCTTGCCCTGGGCGTTTGTCTATAAACCGTTAGTCTACAAAGCCGTTAAAGTCGTCGATGCAAAACTGAAGGCTCAGTAATGTACCTACGCATATGGCCGACATAGTAATACTTAACTAAACCAAGAATAGCTTTAATGATTAAATTATTTATTCCTAACAAATCACCTCACAATTAATGAATATGTTGGTCAAATCAACCTAACGCTGTTACAAATAAATAGTTATCGAAAGTATAAATATGCGACAAGGCAAAAAAAATGTATTCTCATTTGAACAAATTTATGTCTGTATGAAACAAAGCACGAATATGTGGGTCAACATTAAGATATATACGATTTGAACTCGTTGCGGGTGAATGCATTAACTACGACACTTATTGTTTTGTTGAAAGAGTTTCAAAAGAACGATCATAACTTATTTACAACATCAACAAATGGAATCTGAAAGGTTGCGGGCGGCAGCTGGATGCGTCAACCTGAAGACAGTTCTCAATGGATGTCTTTGGGAGAGGCCTAGGTCGAGCAGTGGAGTCGGCCGATTATTATAAATCTTAGCATTAAATACCATGTTGTTCTTGCCAACGGTTAACAATCTTCTGGATTCGTTGTGCTTGGGGTACCTACGCATTATTGCGTAGTTTAATTAAGTGTACCTACATTCTATGATCAAGTGAAAAACAGAAACACAATTGCATATTTAACATAAAAGTCATAGTTACTAAGTATTTAAATGTTATGAAAACCACCTTTTGCTCAGATTGGGTTAAGTCTGTTTGTTTACATTTGGATAAGGTACTAGATATCTGGTTTACTGTATCAGTATCATATTCATGTACCTACCATTTTTCTATGATTACCTACAGTTTAGTAAGTTGCCTATGTTTTTAAATTTTAATTTAATTTGAGTATTCACATATATTATGTCGATAAAATACTCAAGTGTGTGGGTTGAGTAATGGCTGGGAATGTGGGTTTTTTCACGAATCATTTTTGAATGCTTATTTTGGGCATTCAAAAATGTCCGATGCAAAACTCGGGAACGTAACATCTATCTCCTAGCGGAATGTCAATATAACATCCTTTTTAAAAGTCGTCACAAATTAGGCTTACGTTTACATACTAATTGGCTTAATATTACTCTTGCATATTACCCTTAGGGACCCGTAAGTACAAGCCTTATAAAAATGGCGTAAAACGCGGTACATATTAAAAAAAAGTTGCTGAAGTCCAAGGCATATACTTAAAGATATGTCAAGGAGTGACGTCAAATAAAACAAAAAAAAAATATTTTAGCCATCAATGTATTTATGTAAGCATATATTGTCTTGTCTATAATACATGCAAAACCTATTCACCGAATTCCTATTCCTTATCAAAAATAAATCATGAATACATACATTTCTCATCAGAAAAATCGATACACCTTGCAAGTGTATGGTTTGTAAAGATTATCAGAAAAATGACAAATTAATCTTTCATAAGTTTCGTATTTTGCTTAACAACCATAAAAAGGGAAGTGTTTCGATTTTTCTGATGAGAAGTATTTATTGACATTAATCACTCGTCGTGTATGAGTAACGAAAGACATCTCGCACCTATATCCTGCTTTAACTAAGAATGGATCATACAACTGGATACTAAAAAAAAATACTGTATATTTTAATAAAATACAAAAAGTTAATTTGACAATAAATACTTTCACGTATCCACATAAAGTATCCAAGTGTTGATTGATGGAAATATAGAATAGTTAATCTTTATCTATACGCGTATACATTATTTTTTAATTGTAATTATTACTTTGTTCTAATTGGACAGTCATGATTATTAATCTAAAACACCTTTACGTGAAAAATAGTAATGTCGCTTTTTCTTAGCTTCTAATATCAATAATTGGTTTCGTATTTATCGATGAGACATTCACTTCACTGGCTAAATTAATTTTGTTATGATTGAAGGTATCTTCGAAACTGAACATTTTGATATCAATGAGCTAGAATTTGTATTCTACCTAACCCTAGAGCTATGGAATATAAAAAAACTTGTCGTATAACGTCGCAAATATAATTGGTATAAGTATCGTGCACTAAAAACGACGTGACGATTATGCGTAAAGATACGCTGAAACAACCGACCGTCAGTTATCCTACTAACATGATGACAGAAGAATATGGAATTGTCTGCTTGTTTAAATACGCACATTTTTTTACCTATGACTACCCATTTCGTTACCACTAGCCAAGATTATGTTAAAATATACGAGTACGTATATTTTATTGTACAATCCCAAAATAGTAAAATAAGGCGACAACAAATAATTCGTACTTTACGAGTTATAGAATGCGGTTTGTTTACATGATTTGGAACTTGTTTTTTATGTTTTTAACGACCGATGTAGGAAAAATGTGCTGTGGCTTATTTTATATCATGATTTTAATATAGGCTTAGATTATGTAATGATTTTAAGTGGAAGCTTGATATATCCTGCCTGACAATGGTGCTTTAGTTTTAATTTACCTATATGTCTATTATTGCAACGACATTAAAACAGTCCCGTTTCATTATTATGATGACTCGGTCTTTTTTAAAGATTCACAATCCCTCAATCTTTTGATCCACTCTCAAAATAAAAATAATCCATTTATTTACAGAAACGCACCCTCATTATGAAATTTAAAAAAAACTGCTTCGTTTTTGTGTTTTCACGTGCTTTAGCTATTAAAGTACAGAAAGCTTAATAGAAATTAAGAATAGTAAGACTTTTGTGCCGCAGTTTTCCGTGATTAGCGTTGGCACGATTTTCTCTGCAAGACATCTTAGTCCAAAATATTTTGTTATTGTAAATAAACTATTATAATATATTATTCGGCTTTCTATACTTAAAACATAAATGTCACAAACCCCAGCCTTACAAAAAGTTCAAGTGTTATAAACATTGCAAGTGCAAGCCTATGGTACCAACCAATAGGTACCTACTATTATGAAAAAAACAGTCAATTTTCTTAGTATTACTACGATCTAATTCACTTAAGTATACATATGTCTCACAATATTTTATAATAGCCGCTATTATTTCTAGCTATTTAGATTAAGTCTGAAGTCAGCAGTAAGTTAAGTTGTAATTGTGGTTGCCTATTATTATTATTGATATTTTGATAATTATTAAAATAAACTTTTCTTTGACCTCACTTTTCATTAAATGTTTAAAAAATCGACGATGTATTTTTATGACCGTCATTTTATACTTAGTGCAAATGTTAATCTTATTAGGGTATTTGACAATCTCAATTATACGTAATATTTTTTTAAAGCATTAACTGTAGTAAGACCGTGGAGTTATTTGATTAAAACTGCAATTATCCATCCGACATCCAGTCTAATAATTACGAGTATTGTCTGCGATTTCTTAACGGTGCGTATAGATCGCCATCGTGATATATGATACCCGTATTGCTAGGCGATTTTTTTTTAAATGTTATTAGCAATGTTACCAATTAAATGCTCTCAGCGTTCGATGATACCTATAAGTACTTCTTGATACTAATTCTCATTTTTGCGGAAAGTATGGAGCATTCCCCCCTCAAGGCTGTAATTCAATTCTCTGGAATTGCTGCTATCGTGTAATGAATGATGAACTGGCTCCAAAGAGGGCTCCGAGTCTGCTGTCAAAGAGCGAGCGGCAACCCATAATATGGGTACTTTATGACGAAACCGCACACGAGACCGGCCGTGCAGCGGTGACGGATTATTGTATTGTTCGAATAAGTATGAAAAACTATACGCTCCATTCGGAACGTCTTATAAACTATGTAATTCTGACAAATAATATCGCCTCCGCTCTGGTTTCGTAGTGTTTTCGAATTGTGCATTATGTATCAAACATAATTAATATTATTAACATCGTTTAAATCAAATGACTGATTATGGTCAACACCAGATCTTAGGCTACTTGGCACGTAGTATTGTAAACTCTATTACATTCAATATGTTATTTTTCGTATAGTTGAAATAATTTTAGCGTAGATAGTACCTATAATAGGGCGTAAGTGAAACTGTACTCGGACGGATTTGTTATTCAACTTATTACCTATCGAAATATGCTTGGTCCAGATAGACTGTCATACAGTCAATATGTTGTTTATGGCCATTGGCTGGGAACGGTAAAGCAAACTATTTATCTGCTCCATATGTCTACTACATGCGATTAGGAAATTGATATTTTCACACGCATGCTAAATTAAGCAAATCTTATGAAATACCAATTAGAGTATGCAATAGTTTGTGAAATGCACCGGCTTGCCAAATTTTTAACCGTGACTACAATTTAAAGAATGTTCTTTTAAAATTGCGGTACAATTGTCCCTAACCGTAACACAGTTTATACTTAGTATGGGAACGTAACGTACCTAATAGTTTTGTAAAATAAACAATATATTGTTTTATTAGTCGCGGTTACAGAGATCATGTGTTTTAATAGATGTTAATTGTCATAGACTTGGATTGGGTTAAGCTAAAGGTTAATTGTAGTGATTGTGATATAAATCGTTTAAACAACAGACCTTACTTTTATTTGTTGAGCATAATTTTTAGCTCCCAGGACTTGATTTTTATTAGGGACTTTCAGAAGGAGAACAAAAAATTTTACACACAGAAGATAAAAACCTGAAACAAAACCCTGTGCCAACTCATCTGGCCTCCATGTAATGGGAGACGGTGTGACTCGGGGCAGTTCTATTCTAGTTTTACAACCTTGCCATCGTTTTAGCGAGTCCCTTGAAAATTTACCTAGTGTAGCCTAGCTTTATTATTTAGCAATATCATGAAATCGTAAATGCTACTAAAAATCTAGTAACAACAATATGTAGGTACATCTATTACTGTGCAAGCGACATCTATTATTTTTTACCATCGCTCGTTTTCTAGTACCGGTAGTTCCATCCTTACAGAACCGCCTATATTTTTGTTATTTATGAGTATTTTTACGCCTATGTCATATCGTATCTATTCCATTGTTGGCACAGGGTTTGTATCAAGTGTTCCTTCTCTTGGGGCTAGGTGATCTGCCTCTTGGTTCTTTTAGTCGCCTCTTCATCATCATCATCATCATTTCAGCCAAAAGACGTCCACTGCTGGACATAGGCCTCCCCCAAGGATCTCCACAAAGGCCGGTCCTGGGCCGCCCGCATCCACTGCTTTCCGGCGACCTTAACCAGGTCGTCGGTCCACCGTGTGGGAGGCCTACCAGCACTGCGCCTTCCGGAACGCGGTCGCCACTCGAGGACTTTTCTGCCCCATCGGGCGTCGGTCCTGCGAGCTATGTGCCCTGCCCACTGCCACTTAAGTTTGGCAATCCTGTGGGCTATGTCGGTGACCCTGGTTTTCCTGCGTATCTCCTCATTTCTGATTCGATCTCGCAGGGAAACTCCGAGCATAGCCCTCTCCATTGCCCTTTGGGTGACTTTGAGCCTTCTGATGGAGCCCATAGTGAGCGACCACGTCTCTGTTCCATATGTCATCACTGGCAACACACACTGGTTAAAGACTTTTGTCTTCAGACACTGCGGTATTGTGGACGAGAAGATCTTACGCAGCTTCCCGAACGCTGCCCAGCCGAGTTGGATCCGACGATTGACCTCTTTCTCGAAGTTGGACTTACCTAACTGGACAGTGTGTCCCAGGTAAATGTAATGGTCAACAACTTCGAGGGTAGAACCTCCGATGTTAACAGGAGTGGCTTGAACATGGATGTTAGACATGATCTTCGTCTTCTCCATGTTCATCTTAAGGCCGACTCGTTCGGAGGCTCCACAGAGGCCATCGAGCATCGTAGTGAGGTCCTCCATGGTTTCAGCCATTACGACTATGTCGTCAGCGAATCGAAGGTGAGTGATGTACTCGCCGTTCACGTTAATGCCCAGCCCTTTCCAGTCCAGAACCTTGAAAACATCTTCCAGTGCAGCGGAGAACAGTTTCGGAGAGATAACATCTCCCTGTCTAACACCTCGCTGCAGCTGGATCGGTTTCGAGGTCTGGTCCTGGAGTCGGACTGACATGGTGGCGTTTTCATACAAGCACTTCAACACTTCGATGTACCGATAGTCGACTTGGCACCTCTGGAGAGCCTGCAATACTGCCCACGTCTCGATCGAATCGAAGGCTTTCTCGTAGTCCACGAACGCCAGACAAAGGGGCAGGTTATACTCCTCGGTCTTCTGTATAACCTGCCGTAGCGTTAAAATATGGTCTACGGTGCTGAAGCCTTTTCGGAAACCGGCTTGTTCGGGAGGCTGGGAATCGTCGAGCCTGCATGCGAGACGATTCGTGATGACCCTCGAGAACAACTTGTAGACATGGCTCAAAAGTGAGATGGGTCTGTAGTTCTTCAATAAGGTGTTATCTCCCTTCTTGAAGAACAGCACCACCACACTTCTGTTCCATGCCTTTGGCGTTCGTCCTTCGAGTATGACGGAATTGAACAACTTCTGAAGGGCCCTAAGGATCGGTTCTCCACCCGCCTTCAAAAGTTCTGCGGTAATGCCGTCATCACCCGCCGCCTTGTTGTTCTTAAGTTGCTCGAGAGCCATCCCGATCTCACACAGGCTGACGTCCGGTAGGTCTTCTGTGTAGTGCCGGGTTAACCTAGCTCGTGGGTCGTTTGCTAGATTTATGACGGGTTCGTGTGTAGACGTGTACAGTTGTCCATAGAAACTCTCGACCTCACCCAAAATCTCGGACTTTGACGTGACGATCCTGCCGTCATCAGTCTTCAGCCTGACGAGCTGGCTTTGCCCAATAGACAGATCCCTGGCGAAAACCTTGGAGCCCCTGTTGCGTTCAATAGCCTCTTCAACACGAATCGTGTTGAATCGGCGTATATCACGCTTCAGGGACTTTGATATCTGTCTATTGAGCGTCCGAAGCTGCGTCGCATCATCTGAAGACTTCAGGACCATTTTCCGTCGCTCGTCCATGAGATTTAGGGTGAGGTCCGAGAGCTTTTTGGCCGTTTTCTGGCGTTGGGTCTTACAGAACTTCGACCCAACTTTGCGGACAGTCTCCACGAACCCGTCATTATTATCGTCCACGTCAACGCCTAGGCTAATAAAGCGGTTCTGCAATTCGAGCTGGAAGCTTTCCGGGTTTTGAATCTGAACAGGCACGGGACGCAGCGTAGACCTCACCATGCGCGACCTTTCAAGCTTGACGTCGATATTCAATGTGCCTCTTACTAAGCGGTGATCGCTTCCGGTTTTAACCATATTGATCACGGAGACATCATTGAATATGTGCTTTTCCGTCGACATGATGAAGTCTATCTCGTTTTTTGTGGTGCCATCCGGACTCAACCAGGTCCATTTCCTCTGTTCTGGTTTTTTGTAGAAGGAATTCATCATATAGAGTCCCTCCTTCTCCAGAAAACCAGCCAAAGTCTGGCCCCGTTGGTTCCGGTGTCCAAAGCCAAATTGCCCCACTTGCAGCTCATCTCCGCTCCGCTTGCCCAGTTTCGCGTTAAAATCCCCCATGACAACGGTGTAGTGCGTTCTAGAGCCATGTATGGCCGAGGAAATGTCCTCATACATTATCTCCACCGCTTCGTCGGGGTGTGCCGAGGTCGGTGCGTATACCTGTATGACCTTCAGCGAATAACGCTTGGTTATTCTGAGTATAAGGTACGCCACCCTGGTCGACACACTCTCGATTTTAACAACGTTGTTCACAAGGGACTTGTGGACGATAAACCCAACACCACCTTGGGACTGTTGGTCGCCCTCCCGGAAGTAGAGCAAGTTGCCGGATTTGAGGGTTATCGTGTCCTCCCCCTCTCTTCGGACTTCAGACAACCCCACTATATCCCATCGCAGCTTGCTCAACTCTTCCTCGAGTTCTATGATCTTCTCGTCAGTCCGCAGTGTCCGTGTGTTGTATGTTGCCAGGTGCAGCCGTCGTTTTTTTGTGGTAGCCGGATCTCTGCCGGAGATTGTTCGCACCCCCTGCCCCACCGTTACCTTGGCTGCTACCGTGGCCGAAGGAATAGCAGGGCTGCCGGGGACTGGGGGCCGTTTTTAAATTTGTGACAGTCATAGGGGGGGTTTGCCATAATCGCCACGCTTGGCAGGCGGGTTGGCGATCGCAGTATCGGATGGCCGATTCTTGAGAGAACGTCGCTGCTGCCCAACGTCTGTTGTCCCTTAGTCGCCTTCTACGACACCCACGGGAAGATATGGGGTGGTAGTATTCTTACTCCGCTACCACACGGATTCTTACTCCGCTACCACACGGATTCGATACCACAAGTCGCCTCTTACGACACCCTAAAGACGGTATGGGTTGGTAACATTCTGTATTCTTTAATAGGTAGTAATTGTTCAGTCCTAGCTTGCTTGCATATTGACGTGGGATTCTGGAAGAATAAAGATTCGACGGCTGCCCAACACAATATCCTTATAAAAATGTATATTTCGGTTCTACGTAGTGGATCCTGCTCTTTCGTTTGAAAACCCTTAATCCGTTCGGTTCCGTCGTAGCTTGCGGCTGACGGGAGGCGTGGGAACAGGCAGATGCCGCCAATGCGACTTCAGCGCATGTATTGATCCAGCACCGCCCTGACCGTGGATTTTCAGACGCACGACATACATAGCTACCATTATAGAACGAATAGGCTTAAAAGCTTTGCTTCGAAGTTCGTTCGACTCGCAGACATAGTTGTCGTGAGTCGAACTCATTTGCTCATTGCATTGTAAATAGGTAAAGTTCCAGGCATTATGCTTGCGTAGGTATATAACACTAGCTAGTGTGGTGGTCACTCACACATTGATTGATTTTCGGATAGGTACTAATTACTCAAAATATTTTTTTTATTACCTCAAACTACAGCTGAACAATAATTCTAGCAGCAATAGAATTTGGTATTTGCATGAAACTATCAGTCCTTGTTGAATACTTACTTTTTGGCCGCCACGGAACACGGCCACGTGGCTCGATCGACTAATGCAATGCCATAAAGGGTAATAATTTCCAGAAGGAAATGTGTGTGGTTGTCTCCCACAAACCTTGCGTCCACCCCCATTCATGCTGAAAGTACCACATTCCACTAGTGGTTCGGAATGTTGCTCTACAGAGAAGATCCTAAATCCATCCCCACGCGGCTTTGATAGATCTGTCTATACGCCTTTGTAAAACTTAGCTGGTTAGAAAGAATTTTTACCAGCTAAGTTATGTATTACACTATATGTATATTGTTTGTACCTTTGGTTTTTTGTTTATTTAACTTGGCTATCCACGTTCCAAGTATTCAAGCCTAAAATTCTGTTGCTAACCTAAGCTAATACTCAACTGCTACAAAAAAAATATCTGCGTTGATATGTTTAACAACTAATAAAAAAGAAAGTATTAATATTTAATGCAAGCATATTTACACAATTCACCCGAAAAATCTGAGCTATCAACATTAAGAAATATCGCCTACAAATGCGAGTATGGTACCAAAAAGTCCTACACGCGATCGCAAAGTTTACAGAGCAATTCGCACAGTTAAGAAATCTCCGACTACAGATATAGGGGTATAGGCGCCGCGGACCCCGCCAAACATACCACCTCGTCTGGCTGGATGATCATCCCATTGCGCCTAGAGAATAAAACGCTTAAACACGATTTACAAAGACGTATTGAGAGACATAGCCAAAATCAGCCCATATTATTAATCAGCAATGTATGTAGTAACGGTACGTCCTACATAGTTTCATTCATATAAGTACGACGTTAGTAGGTACATACATTTTTAGCTCACATAACTTCTTGTTTAATGGCTTGCTAACATACATGTTCGTCTTCAGCTTACTTTTCCTACTAAAATCCACTGCTACTTTTCCTACCAATGCAAGTAAAGAGATTCTGTTATTGGGAATAAGAATAAGGAAAAAAAAGGAATAGAAGTGCTACTGATTCTGCGATTCCTCACTCCGCGTATAGGTAAATATCATCACAGTAAAATAATTTCTGTTGTATTTGTTTGTACACAGTTATTGTATTGAAAGTATGACAATCCATCGTGTTGTTTATAGATTCCATCATAGATATTTATTCAAATAATTAATTTTATTTAGGCGAAGGTTTCCGGAACTATATTTAAAAGTAATAAATACTACCGGCAAAAACTAGTATCTGATTGTTTGGAGTTTAATCTAGTAACTACGTGTGCCCGGATCCGAATAAATCAGATTCTAGTTAACACATTGCAATTTGCATTCAGATTTATTTTCTAGGTAGAAACTTCGCCAGGATACAGTTTCAATAGAAGTGTACATACATATATTGTCGATGGGTAGGTATACATTATGTCCTCCCCTTGTGAATAGAAGCACCTGTTTCCAACACGCGGGGTGCTATCTAACACTGACAATTTACTCCTCCAATTCCGAAACTCATTATCACTACTAAGTGTAATTTTTTAGCGGAATATTAGGAATATTAAAGTACGGAATAATTTCGATAGATTTTGCTCTTTAGGCTCATTTATTTAAAGAAATATTTACAAACTGATTACTTATGATTTGTAACCCTACCTATGTCTTATAGATTAGCAAATAGATACTTAGCTTTATAAATTTACAAACAATAAATAAATCTGACTAGTAAATGAAAAACAATATTGCGTAGCATTGGTTTGATTATAAGAGTAGTTATAAGATAATAATTATTCAGCATGCATTCTCCCTTCGGTTGGCTAGGCATAGATTTTACGCTCCATAAAAAGGTACTGAAGAGTCGATTCTAGTCCCATGTACTAACATCAAATTATTAGACTCAGTAGCGAGTTATTTAAGGACTCGTAGAAAAACGAAGTTATCACCGTCCACAGCCAAAAAATATGTTTCTTTTTTTTAAAGTCGTCTCCTCCCACGAAATAATTTTATATCACGAACACAAAAGCAGACATATAGCAAGTATCTATGATTTACACAAAGATAATGATTTTCCATACTGCCTACAGGCCATGAGTTCTCGCCCTGTGACCTCGGCCATAGCCCTCACTGAAGGCATCGGGGATGCTCACTCAGTTTTATTTGTCCAACATCAACATCATGGCCTTTAGAGAAAATATTTTTACCTCGATGAACTTAATTTGGATATTGAGTGTCAGTTGGCGCATGGTTGGCGCAATCAGAATAAAAAAAAGTAATAGTTATTTGAAACAATAAACTAGTACTCAGTGATATACCCGCTTAGAGAAGAAAGACTGATGCTGCGGGAGGACTACTATTTTTTACATACCTACCTAACAATATACCTACTCCGTATTTACATTTTGTTACTTACAACTAATCGCATACATTGTATAGGAATAGAGGAATTGACAATAATAATTGATAATTGTAAAAGATGAGATCAAAGTGCACGTTTGTAAGTCGAAACCTTCTTAAAAGTCATCAATTGTAAATACATATCACCAATAGCTAAAATTTCTTAATTTATTGCCAGCTAACTATCGAAAGACTACATAAATATAGGAATGGTTTATGTAAATTATGGTCTTTAAAGCCTCTTTTATTGCTCTATTAATATAAGTTTATCTAAGTTCCTCCTTTTCTGTAAGGTTAGTTGTAGTGGGGAAGATCCGGGGGTCTTCTGGCATCCATATCTTGGCGTGAAGGGTAGATCCTGGAGGTTTTTCTCCACGTCTTGACCACGAGAGTGAGTGTGCTTGAAAGTTGCTACCTGAAAAGTACCAGGTAATGAAACTAGACTATCTAATAATATAATTAGACTTATTGATCTAATAAGGTCAATGCCTATGTACTATGTACCTACACATATTATCAGACATAATGTATGTAGCCAACTTTAACGATGCAAGTTGATTGAAAATCCTAAAGATATTCAGCTCTCCTGCGGCGCTTCTTGATTCTGAGTAAAAACTAAATCATAATGATGTCTTAGGTTTTCACGATTTTTACACATATTGCAGGAAATGATGTCTTCACGGTTATGATCGTTTTATTTTATTTTATTCCCAACGTTTCAGACACTTTGCAGTGTCCGTGGTCGCGGGACGACTGGATGGCAGTTGTCGCTACGTGCTTTTATATACTATATGTATCATTGTTATCATTATCATTTAAGAACAAAGCTTCCTGTGAGGCTGGAGTCGCCAGACTGCTCAGCATCACTCTAATATATATATTACTCTGAGATTTAGAAATTAGGTACATATCATTTCTGCATATTCGCTCACACTATATATACTCCATAATCAAATGTTAAACACCATTTATCATAAGATGACATGTACGAGGATGGTCCCTAACTACCCGACCGACTTATAAATGTGGACAGCTGAAGAAAACCACCAACGGCTTAATGTACGAAAAATATTTTGGCGCGTCTGTGCGATTATAGACAAATAAACGTCAACGTGGCGCAAAATGAAATATAATTTTGCTAAGATGTGTTTTATGACATTGCGGTGTTTTATTAATACAAATTAAACAGTTTATTTAGTATCCATCTCTCTATCTGGGTAAGTACAGAATTCACGTCGTTAATCGTACACATATACCTAATATATGAAATCCATTTAGCCTAATATGATATTAACAGATACGATATGATAAGAAGTCTAATAAGTCTAACTCTACCTCGCTAAAGCTAGTCTACTGTTTTACACCTGTTTTTCAGCTCAGGGTAGCCCAAAAACTTTACTTTTAAAAGCTATTTTAATTTTAATCGTTTACGAACGTATTATCTTAAAAGCCCCTTAAAATTGAGGTTTATTTATCTACAATTATTTTTCGAATAGCATAAAGAGGCCCGGGGGGCTAACTAAACTATTCGCCAGGCGAGGGGGTTGCCCGAGTGTGGTATAAGGGGAACGCACGTGCGGGCTGTTACGGCCCCTTAGCCCTACCGATGGGGTTGACCTGTCGATTATTTTTTTATTATCGCAGCTACTGATAACGCATTCATTAATATTTTGATGCGATAATATCAGCGGCGGTTTGTTTGTAAAATATGAGGCAATCTCATGTTATCTGATCTATGGTGAAAAGAAGACTTTCTACTGTGAATTGAGATTAGAACAGGTTTTAGTTCCACCAAGTTAAACAAGCTTAACAATGTTGCTAACTCTGTGCGTATGCTAAAGTACGTTCTAATGTCTTACCTATAGTAGGATCTGTAGAAGGGTTCCTATCCGCGTGGTGACGGATTTATATTACACAGTGTCACCCCCAACACAGGAAATGATAAGGCCGATAACCCGGCAACCCGTAAGAACATGATATTTTTTTAATATAGTAGAGATGTCTACGGCATGGTTATAATACAACAGTCGATTGTAAAATGGAATCAAGCCCCTCAAGTGTCACAAGTGCATTAATAACAGATCATAGCATGCTACAATAGATAATGAGCGTTTCCGGCAATTTGTCCACTTGCGCACCGGCTGATACAAGATTTATGAATTGTGATATGTCCTCTGATTTATTTTATACATATATCAAGGTGTAAATGTTGTTCTTTAGTACTTGAGATAGAAAAGAAACACTGTCAGATTTCACACGATAATTTAATGAAGAACATTAAAATGAATTAACAGACTCATACTTGTCCTCTGAAATTTTTACCAGCATACTTTGATAGAGCGCCCAATTCCTCTTCTATTCTAAGGATTTGGTTGTACTTTCCAATACGTTCGCATCTCGCAGGTGCTCCACACTTTAGTTGCCCAGCTGATAATCCAACAACCAGGTCGGCCAAGAACAAGTCTTCCGTATCTCCCCATCTATCCGTTACACAAACTCCAAATTGATTCGCCTTCAATAACTTAAATCCTTCTATAATTTCTGACACGGTTCCAGCTTGATTCAGTCGCAGGGCTGCCGAGTTTCCAGCTTTTTTCTCAACAGCCAATCCTAATCTTCGCAAATTCGATTGCGTCAAATCATTTGCCAATACTTGAATCGACGTACGCGGCACCATAGTTGAATAGGCTGCCCAGTCATTACAGTCAAAGGCATCTTCAACGGAGCACACGGGAAATTCTTTCACGTTGTCCAAGTATATCTCAGCTAGTTTATCTGAAGACATGTAGTCTTGCGGATTGGAATTAGGATTTTTGAATTCCAAATCGTATGCACCATCTTTATACATGTCAGATGCAGATGCATTAAGGCCAATCTCCGCTTTTCCAATGTAACCACACTGTTTGATGGCGTCCGTTAAAAACAACATGGCGTCTCTGTGGCTCTGAAGAGGAATAGAGAAACCGCCGCAATCGCTAACGTATGTGTATTCGACGCCGTACTTTTCGGCTATAATGCGCTTAACAAGAGTGTATATTTCTGTTCCGATACGCAATGCTTCAACAAATGATGTAGCTCCAGTGGGAAGAATCATGTATTCTTGAAACGGTAATCCGTTCGATGACAATATTCCTCCAGTCAGTATCGTAAAATGCGGCACTGGCAGAATGATAGTGGTGATTCCAGCCAAATCCGATATATGTCTGTACAGCGGTACGCCCTTTTTAGCTGCTCCAGCTTTTGCCATAACCAATGATACCGCCATTATTGCGTTGGCTCCCAGTCTAGATCTATTTTCAGTGCCATCCAGCGATACCATAAACTGATCGACTTCTTTTTGCATCGTGACTTCCAGGTTTTGCTTAATGAGTTCGGGTGCTATAATAGTATTTATGTTCTTCACGGCTGCTGAGACACCCATTCCGTGGTATTCAGCAGGATTGTTGTCTCGCAATTGTACAGCTTCAGCAATTAGCTTCTTGTCCGTAGATGGTACCCCAATGCGAAAGAGGCCAAGTTCAGTTACCATATCCACCTCTATGGTTGGCACACCCGTAGCATCGAATATTTGACGCGCAAGCAGAATTTTTATAGGCATTTTAGAAGCAGTAGAAATCGAAAAATGTTAATAAAGTAAAATAAAAAACGTCTAAAAATAAACGTAAATTCTACGTTGAATAAATCTTCGAACTGATGAAGTTTCTTTGTTTTATTATTTTATTTCACGGTGATTCAGCCAGCCAGTACTGAAGAAGTAACCAGGAAGGTCGTATAGGCTTTAAAAATAATTAATAATATGTGTGAGTTGGCACACGTGTTCAATGTAAATCCTATATTACACTGTGATAAGGTGCTTTTTAATAATTGAAAAAGAGATTAAGCGACGACTACATGCCACTCAATGAATAGCACGTTTTATCGACCCCTCCTTTATTGCAAAGATAGGAGGACCATCATTGAAAAATAATGAACATTTTACGATAAAATACTGCAACATTTAAGCAATTACTTTTTGTAGGCATAACACGTACCTACCAAATAACGTTAAAGGGCAGTTATGTTCACAAGCATCTTAAGATAGCAATTTAACTTATGCAAGGCACAGGTTGTAACAGAAACCGTAGCCCAGCCATCCGAAGTGAATGTGTGGAACAAATTCTGTGTATAAATTATTTCTTCTATCTTTACTTTAAATACGAAAGACGAGGAAACACTCGTCAATAGTTGTTGAAAAAAAAAGAGAAACACCACATTGTTATTTATCCATAAATTTATATTTAACTGTTAGTCTCGTAGACTCTCTTCCTCACTGTGGATGGCTATAAGGCTACGAATAAATAATAAGTATTATTTATTTGTAGCTATAAGGTATACATATATTACATCCTGTAGACCTAATAGCCCATCTCCTGATTTATATATACCTAATAAGCTTTTTTTTTAATGAAATATCTATAGAAACGGCTCTTTTAATACGTTCTTATTCTCTCATATAGCGTTAAATGTAACAATATAGCCATATCATGTCAATATGTGGTTGTTAATTGTATTCTAATACACTACGGCACCCTTTATGAAGAGCGATCTTTCAATTTGCTACGGCGTGATTCGCAAATAAGCTTTGGACCCTTGTTTACGCTTTTAGAGCCATTGTCGACACAAGTGTGCAATGCTCATAGTGTTGAAATTAGGGGAGATTCCTTTCGATAATTCCCGTCTTTAAGTATTATGTTAGGCTTACATTATGGACCGTACCCCCACACGTTGTCTACATATTTTAGTATTCAACATTCAAAGTTATTTTAAAGAAACGTCTGCCCAGTGAAATATGGCGAAAAAATATTGAAGCTGCAGAAATTCTAACGTATTCGTAGCATACTAAAGATAATTAAAATACAAAATACTCAAGAATGTACTTATCACTTGGATTGCGGGAGATATTTTTTGACAGATTACCTAATTCATATTCACGGAATGCGGAAAGAAGGATGCAAGGCGGGCTAGAGAATGTTTTCCCGGGCGACATCACTAAATATAGCCATGAAAACACGACTAAATTACTTGTAACTTGTAGAAAATATATTAAAAAAAATAGCGTTGCCCCGAAATACGAGTACATATAATAAGACAGTCAAGACAAAGCTTTACAAATAAACGTATTCCGCATTGAGGTTATGTAAATGACTCAGCTGCCTGAGACTAAGCTGTTCAGTGTCAATATACATACTTTACTTTATTATATTACACCCACTGCTGTGTCACGCCTCCTCCAACTACATGTTGGGTAAAGCCTACTGTTCTAGGTTGGACAGACGGGTTGGCGCAGGGTTTCGTTTCCAGGTTTTTCTCTTGTGGCTAGGTTTTCGCCTTTATATTTTTTTTCTCCGGCTCCCATGGAATTACTTTATTTTAAATTTTAGGTATATTAAAAAGGACCGCAAAAAAGTCAAGCCCTCGGAGATTCTTGCCAGTTCTTCTCGGCAGTGGTCGGAAACTGAACTGGTAGCAAACTGTCATATGTTATCACTACATAGTATAAAACAAAGTAGCTGTCGTCTGTCCGTCCCTATGTATGCTTAAATCTTTAAAACTACGCAACGGATTTTTTTTGATAGATGGAGTGTTTCAAGAGGAAGGTTTATATGTATAAAACATGCATAATGGCATCCGGGCGAAGCCGGGCCCGGTCGCTAGTTAATAATATATTGACAATTTATACATCGTGACCTAAGCAAATAATTTGAGAGAATTCGAATTAGAAAAGTCTTATCATGCGCCACATAGATACTAGGCCGCCATGACACTTTCACGCGCTTTCCAACCTTTGATGATTATCAATTTAAGTAGATGTACCTGTAAGTCTATCGGCATCGGCATCTTTTTTCATAGCCACGAATTTTACACCAACTTATCTTACTAAGTTGTAAAGAGAATATACCTACATATTAGTACCTATTAATAGGTACGTCATCGACAGGTCAGACAGGTGTGGTTCAATTAAAAATTATCCCACGGTAGGGCTCAACACAATTATTTTATTGCAACTGATGCCCGTTTGTCTAAAAGTTTGAGTTGTGCGAGCGAAATGCTATATCGATAAAAATTAAGTGACAACGGTGTGATCCCCAAATGGTTCAACACGCGATATTGCTGTACCCTCAAATTGGGTTCAGATGCTTCCTTCTGTATTTTGATAACACCTCACCTGACATGCCATCCAAGTTGTACCCTGTTTAACCGGTCCTTGTGGTGGCGAATTTAGAATACATAGTGTCGAATACATTGTGTCGTAAGAGCCGACAAGAGAAAATGTTAAGGTACGCAAACCTAGCCGCAAGAGAAGGAAAACTTCTGGCCAACGTGGCTCAGCAGGCGAATTACCATACATGTAATTGGAGGAGACCCGACTCAGAAGTGGGTCATTTATGGGCTGAGAAGTAAACGGTGTAATATAGACTAGTCAACGAACTTTTAACTACACTAATATTATGAAGAGGAATGATTTACATGTACGCATGCTTGTAACGAATAAACTCGAGAACATTGGAAACATTTCAAAAATTCTTTCAACATTTAAATGCTCTAATAACCCTGAATCACGCGGACTACCTACTCGTGTCGACGAAGTCGCGCGCAATAGCCTGTTATCAATATAATATATTGCATGCATTATCCACCGAACTTGAAAAGAATAAGCTGGATGACTATCCTTTCCAATGTCTTAATTAATCGCCAATAATCTTAAATAATTTTCACAATAAAGAGTGAGAATAGAATTCCAACTTTGCTACTAATGCTACGTACCTAACCGAATGGTGCAGAGTTATAAATTTAAGCGCTAAACATAAATAAAACATTTTTAACGAAACAAAATGTAAACTTACTATATAAACAATAAAAAAACAACTAAAAAAGCGAAAAATAACGACTTCATATGGCTTGGCTATTCGCTTTATGTAGCTTTCTATTGTTTTTGAAGCCCCTTTACATGTTTTATTAATTTTAAGTGCGACTAAAAATCCTACCACATACAGTTTCTAGCAGAGAAAAATCACACATCATACATTAGGTAACTTCATTATTTACGGACAATTAATTAAATATTTTGTATAGTGAGATAAAATTAATAAAATTGCGATATGGGCAGCTGAGCTCTAATGGTCGGTAGCCCTAAACGTTCATTGACGCGTCACGCAACTCACCATCCTATTCGAAATATGCTCACGCGATGATCTCTGCGTGAGAAAATGATGACACCTGGGTCTCCATACGTGGGATGTTATCCAATGATAGTATATTTTATCAAATCGTTTCAAAACAAGGGGCCCATTGGGCGAGGGCGGAAAACAATAGGTAAGCAAATTAATAAAACACATGAAGTAGGTGGTAACAGGACTTGTCCAGGAGTTTTCGTGCTTTAGAAATTAGAAAATAATATCAAAAACAACAATCACCCTGCCTTTGTGGGTTTTGACCACTAAGTCTGTCAGTTTGGGAGTTATGCTTCACGCTAACTGAACTTAGACTTCTTCAATATCGACTACTAGCTGACCCGGCGAACTTTGTTCCACATTATAAATATTTAAAACAAAAAGAAAGTTGGACATAGGATACCTGAGATTTTTATCCCGTCCGTTTAAAACTTACTTTAACAAAACGCAACTGACAGCGAAACGTTATGTTGTCTATAGTTTATTATGGCCGAAAATTTGACTATTAGAAATTTTGAATTCGACTTGTTTATATTGTTGTAATTCACATAATATCTTTATAACTTGTAGCCTATGTGTTATTCTGATGTATAAGCTATATTATTTAAAATCCATTCAGTACTTTTTACGTGAAAGAGTAACAAACATCCATCCATCCATCCATCCATCTATCCATCCATCCATACTTACAAACTTTCACGTTTATCATATTATATACCTATATAAGTAAGATTTCCAATTTATATAGCAATATTGCGGGAAAATCAAAATGAAAACTACCCTGAAATAGATAAATTTGACATTCATTTTAGAAAGAAAGAAAGAAACGTGTTTATTTTGTTCTCACATCTGAGCTGTACAAAAGACATGTTACAAATAAGATAAACAAAAAAAAAGAAGAAATACAATACATATATATATGTAACAAATTTTTAATATCCTGTTTTGTGAGAACAAAAAAGGACCATAGCTCTGCATATGCCACATCATAACAATAAATGACGCAGCGCTGGTATTCTGCTAGGCCCTTGAGCGACTACACGGGCTTTTACACCATGTTACTGTGATTTAAACTAGGTTATCAAATAGTCAAACTTACCATATTTGGCCATAGTCTGCATTTTGTATTATGAAGTGTCGTGTTTATGCCATTGAACTATATTACATAATAACTCAATGGTTTATGCTTATCGTTAATTAAAACATGGTACCTTTAAAAATCTGTTTTGTAATAAGACGGATTAACTTTTTGCTTGGAGCCGAGTTCGCTATACGCTCATATCAAATCTTATAATATATATTTCTTGTGTGCGTGTGTAAGTGACTGAACTCCTCCTAAACGGCTGAACCGATTTGAATGAAATTTTTTGTATGCGTTTGGGTGGCACCGAGGATGGTTTAGATTCACAAATCAGCCCGACAGATGGCGCTGCAGTCGGTAAACAAATATCATGAAGGACAACGTCTGCCCGGTCAGCTAGTTCTTTTATAAAAATCATGATAAATTACAACTGATAATTAATACATAGATTATAGCGTTAACTGGAGTATTTCTACATACATTTACTGCGCTCCACAGTTTTGTCAAACATTGTTTTGCGTAGTAGCTACGTGATACATTTTAATACCGCCATACAGTTTTTAGAAGACATTACAGTCTCTACGACTCTACTAAATCGAGCATTGGCCCACCCCACATTGTGCAGTTACAAATAGTTGTCGTGTAATCAAGTTGCACATTATCGTATCGATCATTAAAGGTGCACAAACATATTGCGGGGGTCGAACCCTGGCCCCCGCAACCGCAGCCCGTGACCCCGTGTTGCATGCCCCATTGCACACGATTTTGCATGCTGATTTAGTCATCATTGTGCATCTACACTCACCTATGTTGTATAAACTATTCCAGAAAGCTTTAGTGAGCTAATTCTCAAAATTTGTTTTCATAACCTACCTTTTAACCTACTAAGTTGGAGTGTCTGTTTGTAATATTAAAATTGTTAAACCTCTTTGGTTAACAATGTGAACACCCTGGCCACTCTGATGTTTTTAGAATATTTGTTATAGAATTGAAAAATATTCATTTCTTTATATTTTATATCATACTAGCAACCCGCCCCGGCTTCGCACGTGTGCAAAGATGACGGAACTTTAACTGGCAGATAGCTGTTGTTTTGTTGAAACGCCGCATCTTTTCAGGAACCCATTGAAACTGAGTTATCCACATTGATAAATATCGCGCGGGTAACGGTTAGTATGGATATAATATCAGAAACATAGATATTTATTAAATACAGAAGATAAAAACAATTCGTAAATAAAATGTTCGTTACGACGTTCTTCTTGAAATAGTTCGCTGTGGTTAGTATAAAAGCTTTTGCTTGGGTTTTCCTATTGAATTGAAAATATTCGTTCTATACTAGTAGCAGACAAAGCTATAGGTAATTATTATTGTGGTCAGCAACATCGCACCGTGATCTTGATACAGGATCACTAAAAAGATACGTTGTGAAAGTGGCTACGACAACTTCTTTAGGTTTTACCTAGCTGTGATTGAATAATTCGATTAAACAAATATTACATTTAAGTAAGGCCACAAATCTAATTATTTTTTAGTTTCTCCTGCCGTCGGTTTTCATTACTTAACGAAAATTTTATTTATTCTTGATCGAATAATATCGGCTATAATGAAATGGTTCAATGGAAATAACCTAATAACTATTTCATGTGTCGTATACATACGTATTTCAAGTGCAGAATACAATGCTCTTACCTCTAACAATAACTTTCTTCTGCTCGTCCTTGTTGTGTGCATTGCCTACTCCCGATAGCATGTTATCTGAAGTCCCTCTGTCAGCCCGAACCTGATAATAAAATTCTAGATCATTAAACAAATCGACGGCGTAAGTTTATCTACGTATCTGAAACTTCTTTGCAGGCCAGTAACCAAAAGTAGAAAAGCACATTTAAGTAATATTGTCCTACTCTTAAATCTCTTAGGTCATAATTTCAGCCAAAAGACGTCCACTGCTGGCCTTCCCCAAGGATTTCCACAAAGGCCGGCCCTGGGCCGCCCGCAGCCATCGTTTTCCGGGGACCTAACCAAGTCATCGGTCCACAGTGTGGGAGGATTGCCAAACTTAAGTGGCAGTGGACAGGGCACATAGCGCGCAGGGCCGACGCCCGATTGGGCAGAAAAGTCCTCGAGTGGCGACCGCGTTCCGGAAAGCGCAGTGCTGGTGGGCCTCCCACACGGTGTCTAAAGTAGGTACATCTAAACAATAGACTGTGGTAATGTGTCTGGCACTGATGGATGTTAGATGGATGTCCATCACGTCTGACCTCCACCGTGTTTCGGAGTCGTCAAGCCATTCGTCCCGGCTTCAATTCCTCATTTTCAAGAAGGTTTAGCAAACTTTATTCATTCACAAACTGACGAATGACGAGCCAATTGGCTAGAAGAAATGTTGGCCTCCAAATGATTACTTAGGTAGTAGGTACCTACTGGTTGACCCACTAGGTGGGTCTGGGAGGGCAGACGACAATGGTTCTGTGTAATTACCTACTGGTAATTAGCCAAATTAGGTTAGACTGGTGCTGACTCCAATTAAATAGGCAAAAGGCGAAAAACAACGCCAATACTAAAAGTGCGTCAAAGTAGCCAATCATGCAAAGAGCAGCAAAGAGTCTAATGCTCACATTTACATGAGTGGGTAACCTAATAAAATTTAAAAAACTATGCCACTTACCAATTCGCCCAAAAAACTAATGTATCCTATGGCCAACTTCAGCGTATCAACTTTGGACAGTCTCTTTTCGTAAGGCAAAGTTGGAATATGCGCTCTTAAACCCTCAAATGCGTCGTTTATAGACTGCATCCTCCTACGCTCCCGCAAGTTCGCTGCTTGGCGTTGCTGAATCTGCTGCTGAGGGCACCGCAGCGTTGATCTGCGTCTGTAGATGCGGCGATATTCAGATCTGAAAAAAGCTGCCTTTGAAACTCTTATTTTTGGTGTTTCTAATTTCTAGTGAATTAGTGTCGAGCGCGTAACAAAAAGTTGTAGGCATAACTGCATACCGAAGAGTCGACAGTACTGCTTATAAATACAGTCTTTATTGTGTGCCAAATATTAGTAACTACTACTACTCAGCCCATAAATTACTGATGGGTCGGGCCTTCTCCCATTACATGGAAGGTAACTAGCCTATTGTACCGCTGGCCAGACGGGTAGAAACAGGGTTTCGTTTCAAGCTTTCCTTATCTTGCGGCTAGGGTTTCGGCCGTGTCAGGGTGGAATGGGGTGATGACAGTATGTATTCTAAATCCGTCACCACACCGATAACGGTCAATATTAGCAAAAGGTAAGTAACCATCAACCACAACAACCGAAATAGGAATAGTGTCTAGGGACCGTCTCTGCGTAAGTAGGTATTGTAATGTACGAGTATATGGCTAAATATTTATTATATAGATACTAGCTGATCCCGCAAACATTGTTTTGCCAAATAATTAACACCCCCGCAATCCCCCTTGTTTTGTAATTTAGTAAAATCTCAGCGGCGGACCTCTACTCGGTGAAAAGAATATTCCTACCAAATTTCAAGACTCTAGGTCTTATGGTTCCAGAGATATCGTGATGAATCAATCTATCTATGGAACGGCTATATTATCCCGTATGGAGGAGGTAGACTAGCGCACTGTGCGTAACGCAATCGATGTGAAAGTTAAGCAACACGTCGGGCTTTGCTGGATATTGGATGGATGGCCCCCGTGTGCATTATTTGCATGCAATATCTAACCACCTCTGTGCTTCGGAAGGCACGTAAAGCCGTCTCGGGCAGCAGACGTTACACGTAGTCAATACCGTGAAATCTGACAGTTGGTCTAACCATATAATTACCGGTGGTGCTACTCAAGGCAATCGCTCCGTGTCAGGTTTGACCAGTGCCAATTGCAATGAAATTGGGACAACCCAAGAACCCTTATTAATAAAGTCGTCATGCTCATTATATTAGCCTTCTGGGCTCATAGTAGGTAGCGGCTGGTAGGCGCTATATAGTTATGGGAACTTTAATGTGCATCGTGGATAAAATAAAATATAAATATCATAATATATTGGTTACATAACTAACATGAGGAAGAATATAAAATGAACTGATTTTGATAACATTTCTGTGGGGGCTAAAGATGAATTTTCCAAATCGGTTGACAAACGACGGATGCAAAATACCTACAAAAAAGATCAGTCTTGTCTATATTTTTTTAGTAAATATAGACAAGTACGATGACTTTTAAAAGCCTGTTAAAATAAATATAAATTATATGAAACGTAAATAATATAGGTAGGTACCCAAATTGTTTAGATCATTCGCATAGCGCAGCTAGACGCATACATAGCTAGACAGCATAGGATTATTATAAAATATTTAAGCACCTACCAAAATTACAGACTCACCGCCTTCGAGGAGTAGACAGATTTTCCTGGTCACTGGCATACAAACTGCCGTCGGACATTGACGAATCATCGTAGAAATACAAATCGGAACTATTGCCGGAAGCTGGCGATCCGCCCACGCTCAGTGGGACCACCGTGTCCAGCACGGAACACCGCACACCGTTCACACCATCCATTGTAAACATTATCGTAAAAATCAAATCACATGTTTTGTCGACGTTTCCCAAGTCCGTCGCGCAGGACAGGCAACAGCATAATGAAGACGGCAGGGTTGTTGGGGTAGCGGGTTGGCCAATTTCTCCGCCCCAACTTAAACTCCGCCTACTTAATCTGTGTCAGTCGAAATGTATAAATTTCTGAAGCAATCATCGACTCTGTGCTCTTACGTTAAGGTCTGTTTTACAAGCAATATTATAATTTTACTATGGTTCAGTAGGAATTACTTACCGTATGTTTTACAAATTTCTTTGCTCTACATTTTAGAAGTAAGCAATGTTGTTATGAGGTTTATTTAAGACGAGTTAACTGGTAACGACGAACTGCATTACTAAGCGGATATAAAAATAATCATTATTGTCCGAAAATCACAATTAATATTATCCGAACACAAATAATTTACTCGAAGACAGAATAGAATAGAAAAATGCTTTATTGTATACCTATAAATATAATAACCGTTTTTACCCTTTAAAATGTTTGGTTCCGAAAAGCGCTCATAAAAAATATGAGTTTTGTATTAATAAATAAAGATTGAATAATTCAAAATTACACTATCAACTAGCGGTACCTATTCACAAGCCCACGTAGCAGCCATCGGTCTCCTCAACCATATCAAAGGGAAGTGGTCGACCCGTGACCCGCCACATCTCGCTACGACTGTTCTCAGTATTTTAGTGAGCATGAACACTCACAGGATTGACGCCCAAGTATAAATTATGTTAAATTCGTATATTCATTTCCAGTAAGCTTACCGTTTTGAATCCAAACTTTTTTTGAGCTGAGCATGAGCTCGAGCAGCTTAATCCCAGGCTACGGGGTCGGCCTTTCTTACAAAGTTGAGATTTAAGTATCGGTCCTTTTCAATATATGTATCGAAAATCCTCTCAAATTTGTAGAAACCATTTACAATAATTTTTGTTATTTAATTTCACATATGACATTACTTTAGAAAAATTGTTCCTAGTAGGGAGAGGGACACATCAGGATATTTATTAAAAAAAATCCGGTTCCATTCCTTACTTGGATTTCGCCAGGAAGAACGACGGAAAATGGTTCTGTAGTCTTCAGATGATGCGACGAAGTATCGGACGCTCACTCAATAGACAGATTTCAATGTCCCTGAAGCGTGACATACGCCGATTCAACACAGATCATGTTGAAGAGGCTATTGAATGCAATATGGGCTACAAAGTTTTCGCTAGGAATCTATCTATTGGGCAAAGCCAGCTCATCAGATTGAAGACGGCAGGATCGTCACTTCGAACTCCGAAATTTTGGGTGAGGTCGAGCGTCTATGGACAGCTCTAAGCGTCAACACAGAAAGTCGTCATAATTCTAGTAAACCTCCAGTAAGAATTCAAATTCAAATTCAAATCATTTATTTTGTGTGGGTCACGATGGACACTTACAAATAGTCAACACATTGTCATATTATACAATAAAAAAATCGACCGTCTACCACCAGTTCGGAACGCGACCACTGCTGAGAAGAACTGGCAAGAAACTCAGAGGGCTTGTCATTTTTTTTTATCATTGCGGTCCTATTTGACTAGTAACATAAATAAAGAACATAAAAAATACACTGACACTGAACAGCCTAGTCCCAAGCAGCTGGGTCGTTTAAATAATCAGCAATGCGGTAATATGCTTTTTTGAAAAGTTTTGTCTTAACAGTCTTTTTAAAGGCATTGCGAGGCAATTCTCTAAGTTGCATGGGCAATTTGTTATAAAAGTGTATACATTGACCCATGAATGAGTTACTTATTCTGCGGAGACGAGTACAATGGATAGCAAGATTATTCTTGTTTCGTGTATTAATATTATGTATATCACAGTTTTTTCCAAAGTTATTAATATTTTTATGTACATACATCAAATTTTCAAATATATATTGAGATGGCACAGTTAGAATATTTATTTCCTTGAATGTATCTCTGAGAGAAGTTCTAGGAGCAAGGTTGTATATAGCCCTTACAGCCCTTTTCTGTAATATAAATATGCTATTAAGGTCTGCACCGCATCCCCAGAGAAGTATCCCGTAAGTCATGATACTATGGAAGTAACTGAAATAAACTATTCTAGCCGTATCAACATCTGTCAAAAGTCTAATTTTTTTAACAGCAAAAGCCGCCGAGCTAAGTCTATTACATAGCTTTTCTATATGTGAGCCCCATTGTAGTTTATTATCAATGGTTATACCTAAAAATACGGTTGACTCAATCGGTTCCAAAATTGTTCCATTCAGTTGTACATTGGTCGGATTCTGAACAACATTGGGCAGTGAAAATTTGATGCATTTAGTTTTCTTTTCATTTAAAAGCAAGTTATTCATACTAAACCAATGGACAACCGAAGAAAGTGCATTGTTCACTTCGTCAAAATTTTGTAGCTGTCGTTTAATTTTAAATAACAAAGAAGTATCATCCGCGAACAGTACAATACCGTGGTTATTTCTCACATAATAAGGTAGGTCATTAATGTAAACGAGGAACAAAAAAGGACCAAGAATCGAACCTTGGGGCACACCAATAGTGACCATGGATCCTTGTGATTGTATGCCATTGACATCGACCCTCTGAATTCTATTACTAAGGTATGATTTCAGTAGGCTGAGGGCTTGTTTGCGGATACCGTAATGGTGTAACTTCCTGATGAGGATTTCATGATGAACACAATCGAAAGCTTTAGACAAATCACAAAATACGCCGAGTGCATCATGTGAATCCTCCCAAGCCTCAAATACGTACTTCAATAGTTGAATTCCAGCGTCAGTAGTAGAACAATTTCTCGTAAAACCGAACTGGTTGGGATGTAACAAATTGCAACTATTGAAGTGCGTTAGTAGTTGTAATAAAACAATTTTTTCAAAAATTTTGCTAAGCGATGGTAGTACTGAGATAGGTCGAAAATTAGCGGGATCTGAAGTACTACCTGATTTAAATAAGGCTACTATTTTACTGTGCTTCATGAGATCAGGAAATTTACCATGTGCGACACAATCATTGAAAATACCTGCTAAGGCCGGTGCGATTACCTTAATTACAGGTGAAATGGTTTTAACGGACATTCCCCACAGGTCTGCAGTACTTTTCATGTTAAGAGTATTAAAAGCGCTAATAATATCTTTGTTGTTGATCCGAGTAAATTCAAAGATTGTGTTACACTTATTGAGACTGTTTTTCAATAGTAACTCAGCGGATGAAGGAGAGGACTGTAGCGATTCTGTAGTTTTAATGGGAATGTTTGTGAAGAACTGTTCAAATTCAGTCGCAACTTCTAAATCCGCTTTAATGTCCCGATTATCAACCTTTAGGTGATAATCAATATGATGATTCGTATTTTTACCGCTTTCACTATTTATAATATGCCACGTTGTTTTAATTTTGTTCTCTGCATGAATTATCTTATTTTTCAAGTACAATGCTTTTGCAGTGGAACAAGTTCTCTTAAATACTTTGGAATAATTTTTCACATATTCGTGAAATGATGGATCACAATTATACAACTTTTCACCATATAAGTCAAACAGCTTATTTCTACTTATAAAGATACCAGCAGTTGCCCATTCACAAAATGTTGCCCTGTTATTTATTGATAGTAGTTTTGGTTTGAAGATCTTGTTAAACTCCCTACTGATCAGATGGAATAATGAATTATAAAGATGGTTGGGATCATTGTGACTAGGCAGCCCCGGTAAACTTTCAGCAATATTAGATTTAAACTGCTCAAGGCGGCTTGCATTAATAGGAATGAAACTGACATTTCTCTTATTACCGTTTTTAGGATGTCTACTAAATGATGCTATTTGAGCACAGTGATCTGAATCAAGGACGTTTGAGATTCTGCTCTGAATTGGTTTGATGGATGTAAATATGTTGTCAATACAGGTAGCGCTTGTAGCAGTCATCCTAGTCGGTTCAGAGAAGACATTGTACAAGTTGTAACACTTTAGCAAGGAGATAAATTTGGATGTTACAGTTGATTTTTCTAGTATATTTATATTAAAGTCTCCACAGACTATAATCGTTTTGTTACAGCGAGATACTATAAACAAAGCATCTTCCATTATGCTTGCAAAATCATCATATACCGCGCATGGGGGCCTGTACACACTCAAAACAATAAGCTGCTCAGTCTCAATACAAGCAATCTCAATGACTCGTTCAACAGAGAGGTTGACAACATCCTTACGCTCCTTAAATTTATATTTATTACTAATTAAGATAAGCGAACCACCACGTAAAATATTTACTCTGCTGAACGAGCTTGCAACCTGGTGGTTAGAAAAATTGAACATGAATTGGGTGTTTTTCAACCAGTGCTCAGTAATACAAAGAATATCGATATTATTACAATTCATGTACAATTCTATTTCTAATTCCTTGCCTAACATTCCTTGTATATTTTGATGCACCAGGGTAAATAATTTATCTATGCTACAATAATCATTATTATCATAATAATTAACATTCTTGCAAGAGTTTGTCTCTATTGTCGTATGTCGTAATTTAAATAATTGCTATTTATAATGTCAATTTTTGAGGCACCATCAACTTCATTGATGGATTTGTCAATTGACTCAATAGAGTCAAAAGCTTTAGTAGCCAAGTTCTTGGCTGACATATCAAAAAAATAAGCTAGCGATATTGCTATCTGTCGTTTGTAAAATATGGATAGGTAATACCTATCTTTTGTCAAACAATATGGTTTTCCTATCAAATTATTTAAATCTATTACATGAAACTTGTCTTTAGAAACCATATTCTGTTGGCATGTCACATTATGCAAATTTAAGTTAAACTTATACCTAGTATCATTTTCTAGCTGTGGCAAACTACTGCTAAGGTAAGGAAGTGTAAACATTACAATCTTCTGTACATTCTTCAGATTTGCCAATAAATCACAGTAATGTGAGAGATCCCGTTTGTTTACATTTCCTCTGTTTCCCAAAAAAAGTATCAATATGGAATCTGGATCAAACTTACTATCTAAAACTTTATTGATTAACTGTTCATAAGATAGTCCAGGCAAACAATTATTTTCTATGGAATATCCCTGCACACAATTTATTAGAAGTGAGGCCATACCCTTTCCAATTTCATCACTAAACATTACAATTTTGTTTTGTATACTACCACACAGATTAGCAGAGACGTGGCTCTCAAGCAGTAAGCAAGAATTTGTCTCATGAACAGGTGTAGGTGCAGCAGATGGACGGTCCTGTGAAGGACTGGGAAAGCTAGGAGTGTCCTTAGGGTTTTTGTGAACTAATTCGTTCATAGCTAGCACATACTCCCTCATTTGAGCTTGAGAACTATCATACCTCTTAGTCATTAAATTTAGTTTTTCTTGTAAATGTTGTAAATCTATCTGCATACTTAGAGTATCATTCTTATATTTGTCCCTTGAATTATTTAATTTTAAAGAATAAATTTCTAACATATTAATTAACCTTAATCTTTCCTTATTTAGTTTAACATTTTTAATGAAAAATTTCTGTTTTTTTACAAGTTTTTTAGTTTTCTGAATATACCTGTTGATTTTAATATATTTTTTTAATTTAGTTTTACTACAGTTAACCAGCCTTATCCCTGTATTATAAGATTGGTCACAGGTCAAGTCTATAATTGGTATATTTTGATTTTGGTTGGTTGAGACAGTAACCAAGCTTGGGGCTTTGACCACCAGCTCATCAAACAGACTTTGATTCTGTACGGCTGTAATATCAAGTTTACAAGCCTCATACTCTGATATTTGTTTGCTTGCCTCATACAATTCACGTTCCAAACAGTTAATGCGTTTTAATGCTGTTTCATACTCTGAACTACATGTATGAAACCCGTCAACAATGAGCTGGAGTTCATCCCGGGCCTTAACTGTATCACAATATTCTGTATACATACTAGACATCTCCGTTTTTAATTTTTGATTATTACTAATAAGGTTTAACATTTCCTGTTCATTATCATCGCGCTCGCGCATCAGCTGATCGCATAACTCCTTGGCCATCTTTAGTTCGCTCAAAGTTAATTGCAACTTAGTGTCCTGTTGACGGGCGTGAGCGGCGCGGGTCGTCATGTTTATATGAAAACGATAAAATAAAGTAACTCAATAAGTTATGCGGCTGTGTCGAAAATTCGAGGTTTAGTATGTGTTTTGTGACGTAAAGGCTGTGGAGTGTAAATAGTGTCACTAAGTTGGAAACAGTGTAAAACAAAATGCAATTGATGTTATTTTGCAGTAAAAATTACATACAATACCTCGGATAGGATGATAATTCACAATGCCGGTATGTCACAAAAACTTTGTTTACCAAATTCTCACTATTTTACCGTGTATAACTACTTATTATAACAATTTTCACAGGTCTTTTTATTTATTTAGTGATTTAAGTGGAAATATGACCTATTTTTCTTAGAAATAAATTTAAAAATATAGGGATAAAATACAAACAGTGCTAACAGTAAGGGTTGCCAAGAGGCATGTCTTTATGCTGTTCTCGAGGGATATTACGTGTCGCATCCCAGGCTCGACGGTTTCCAGCATCCCGAACATGCCGATTTCCACCGTACCACATTATAACGCTACGGCAGGTTACACAAAAGACCGAGGAGTATAACCTGCCCCTTTGCGTAGCGTTCGTGGACTACGAGTAATCCTTCGATTCGATCGACACGTGGACAGTATTGCAGGCTCTTCAGATGTGCCAAGTCGACTATCGGTACATCGAAGTATTGAAGTGTTTTTAAGAAAACGCCACGATGTCAGTCTGACTCCAGGACCAGACCTCGAAACGAAACCGATGCAGTGGCAGCGAGGTGTGAGACAGGGAGACGTTATCTCTCCGAAACTATTCTCCGCTGCACTGGAAGATGTTTTTAAGGTTTTGGACTGGAAAGGGCTGGGCATTTACGTACACGGTGAGTATATCACTCACCGTTTACGTCGCTGACGACAGTCGTAATGGCTGCGAGCATGGAGGGTCTCACTACGATGCGCGATGGCCTCTGACGAGCCTCCGAACGAGTAGGCCATAAGATGAACATGGAGAAGACAATAAAGATCATGTCCAATACCCACTACTAGGATGTTCAAGCCATTGTCATCGGAGGCTCTATCCTCGAAGTTGTTGACCATTATAACTACCTGGGACACATTGTCCAGTTAGGTAAAACTAACTTTGAGACATAAAACGCCACCATGTCAGTCCGACTCCAGGACCAGACCTCGAAACCGATCCAGTTGCAGCGAGGTGTTAGACAGGGAGACGTTATCTCTCCGAAACTGTTATCCGCTGCACTGGCAGATGTTTTCAAGGTTCTGGACTGGAAAGGGCTGGGCATTAACGTGAAGCGGCGAGTAGATCACTCACCGATTCGCTGACGACATAGTCGTAATGGCTGAGACCATGGAGGGCGTCACTACGATGCTCGATGGCCTCTGTCGAGCCTCCGAACGAGTCGGCCATAAGATGAACATGGAGAAGATCATGTCTAATATCCATGTTCAAGCCACTCCTGTTAACTTTCTACCGTCGAAGTTGTTGATCATTACATTTACCTGGGACACACTGTCCAGTTAGGTAAGTCCAACTTCAAGAAGGTCGAGAGGTCAATCGTCGGATCCAACTCGGCTGGGCAGCGTTCGGGAAGCAGCGAAAGATCTTCTCATCCATAATACCCCAGTGTCTGAAGACAAAAGTCTTCGGCCAATGTGTGTTACCAGTGATGACACATTGAACAGAGACGTGGTCGCTCAAAATGGGCTCCATCAGATGGCTCAAAGTCACCCAAAGGGCAATGTTTGCAGTTTCCCTGCGAGGTCGAATCAGAAATGAGATACGGATATCGGAGGCGAACCAGAGTTACTGACATTGCCCACAGGATTGCCAAACTCCAGACGCAGATGGCAAGGCACTTAACTGGCAGGATCGACGCCGGAATGGGCAGAAATATCCTCAAGTGGCGACCGCGTTCCGGAAATCGCAGTGCTGGTAGGCCTCCCAAACGGCCTATTATCTGGTGAAGGTCGGCGAGAAACGATGGAAGAGGGCGGCTCAGGACCGAGGCGGTGGAGATTCTTGGGGGAGGCATATGTTCAACAGTGGACGTCTTTTGGCTGAATTAACGATGATTATGGAGTGGATTATTTAACTAAAACAATTGGCTGTATGGCGTATGCCTTTTACTATTCCATGGACAAATAGTTAAACAACAACCTAGAACTCTGTTAGTGAAGTGAATTAACAATTGACATTGACGTAACGTAAACATTGATTGAATTGTTGTTGCCACTTGTCTGCCCGCCCGCTGCCGTGCCCAGCTTGCCAGCCAATTCAATAGAATTTTTTACTGTGCTTAAGTGTTAAAAATCTGAATAATATCGGTGCAAGTTTAATATCCATTTAAAAATGTTTATAGTGGGCCTGACGGGTGGGTTGGCGACGGGAAAAAGCACAGTACTTTCAATATTCCGCGCCCACGGAGTCGCAGTCATTGATGCTGATGAAGTAGCTAAAAAAGGTATTTAGATATTCAAGAGTCAAATAAAATAGCAATATATTTGCATATTTTTTACCACTTTCTTACTATGTCCAGATAAGTTGCCTGTGAAGATATTTTTTATCTTGGGAAACTATATTACAATCAGGTAACTGATAGTTACCAGAATATAAAGTTTGTTAAATTATATTACTAATCGTTGATAATATGATAAATAAAAACTTATTGTTTTAATACCAATATAACTTAGGAACTTAACAATCTTGCATTTACAGAGGTAATTGTTTCATAGTAAACTGGTTGCTAAATGTAAAGTTCAATTCAAGCTTTTAAATATAAGTAAGTAGAACTTCATTGAATGTTTAATTTTTATTTTAAAAGTCATTACACTAATAATCATTCATGACTTTTGTTGCACATAATGGTGGTATTTCATTTTGTAGGTAAACAGGTTGTTTATAAAATTTTGCTATAATATACAGGCTGTAACCCTAAAATGCTATAGTCATCCAAGGTTTAAAACATACAAGCAATTAATTAAACAGTTCTGTGTTTAAAATTGTTTTCTATCTTGAGCATTTTGTTTTGTAAATCAGAATTTTACTTTAACACAGGAACTACAAACAGTTATTATTATCCTATATGCTTAGTTATTTGTGTTTCATTATGTTTCTTTGGTTCTTATTTCTTACTAGTGGCCCGCCCCGGCTTCGCCTGTGCAAAGCGGGGGTGGGTTATACATATAAACCTTCCTCTTGAATCACACTATCTATTAAAAAAAACCGCTTCAAAATCCGTTGCGTAGTTTTAAAGATTTATGCATACATAGGGATGGACAGAAGAATGCAACTTTGTTTTATACTATGTAATGATAATGAAGCAACTTTGTTACCAGCTGTAAACCAAAATATTAAGGAAAAAATGTTGGCATAATTTAGTAGTTAGTTCTATAGAAGTAGTACTATCAATTATGAATTATGATCTGTGTCTGCACCCCATTCGGTGTCGTAAAAGCCGACTAAATGACAAGGCCGATGATCTTGCCACAAGAGAAGGAAAACTTGATATGAAACCCTGTGCCAACCTGTCTGGCCAGTGTGGCACAGTAGGCTAATTACCCTCCATTCAACTAGTGGAGGCCCGACTCAGCAGTGGGTCATCTTTGGGCTGAGTAGTAGTAGTACTATCAATACTTTCTTCATGTCTTCAGGATTTTTCTTACACCCTGTATACATTTTTATGATGTAATTCTTCTTGAAATTCAATTCTAAATATTTTGTATTATTTAACATTTAGTGTTGGAGCCAGGAACTGCAGCATGGAAGGAGCTGCGCCAATACTTTGGCAATGAAGTTCTTTTTCCGGATGGCAAAGTAAACAGGGCAATACTGGGAGAAATAATATTTAATGATATTGACAAGAGGCGAAAACTAAACGCCATCACTCATCCAAGAATTCAGAGTGCAATGATGAAAATGGCAATGTCATATTTTTTCTCTGGCCATAGATATATTGTTATGGAAGTCCCATTATTGTTTGAGACTGGGAAAATGTTGACATTTATGCACAAAATTATAACTGTTGTTTGGTAATTGATTTTATGATGATATTCATTCTCTGCCTGAATTAGCTATCTAATGTTTGCATATCCTAAGGAAATGTTGCACTGATTGTTGAGGAATCACTGTTTAAATAACCATTAACAAAAAAAAAATATTAAAAAAATAACTATTATATTATTACTATGATAAGCATATATTAAGACCAAAACATTGAGCCTTTGCAGGAAGGTCTTGAAGATTTATTCTGTAGTTTTTTGCGAATTGTGTAATTTAATCTATGCTAGTGGAGATATGTATTTATTTGTTTAAAGAATAAATGTATGCCAATTTCTTACCCAAAAGGATTCTCCTAAAGTCTCATTCTTCTTCTAAAATAGTTAACCCTTGAAAAAGGCATCAAATATTTAACCTGTCTAAAAGAATAGAAGATTTTGAAGCAATAAACATTTATTAACTTCCATAAAGAATGGTTTATTGCCATTTACATTTTTTGTATCTTCAATATTGCAGATAAGTCTATTATATACATAAAATGGACAATTTGAAAAATCACATAACTATTGAAGATTTCTCATTTAATTAAATTGTGTTGGTGTTTCCTTAAAATATTAGATTTGCATTGTCCATGACATTTGACTGTGCTTGTTGTGCTTACGAATTTCTCTTCCTTTTTTATAGTGTTCATTCTCCAGATGACTTGCATACTTAGGTATACATTTAAATTTGCAGTGAAGATCATCAACAATTGGAACGGTTATGCAAAAGAAGTGATTTTTCAGAAGCAATTGCAAAGAAGCGTATCAACTGCCAAATGCCACTTGAGAACAAGGTGGCAAAGTCACATTTCGTAATAGACAACTCCGGTGATATAACAAATACAAGGCACCAAACGAAAAGTATCATTAAAGTTCTGAAGAGGTCTAAATTCACTTGGTAAGAATAAGTCTTTGTATATATCCAGACAGTACCTACATAGGGGTTATCACAACATACAACCTCTCGGGCCATGGCTATTATAACAATTTGTCGGTGCTATCGGACACTATATTAATTTCCCCTCTGTGGAATCGGTACGAGTCCAGTGGCGGATTAGCAAGAGTGGTAAATGCAAGAGTGGGATATCCAAGGATATATATGGGCCCCGCGCATTTAGGAGCACTTTAGCGCACAGTCCTCGCCAATCTTTATGGCCGCTCTGAATGTAGACATGGGTACGAATTTGCGCATCGTACATTTCATAACCAATACGAACGTAGCTCACTCACACTAACACGTGGGTGGCGAGGACGCTTGCGGGTGAAAAACGGCGCGCACGGGCGTGCCCTGCCTCCCCGCCGCGCGTACGTCCCGCTAATACCTGTTATTTTGTTGTGCGCAGCCATTGCGCAGCGTAATGCGGCTACGTTCAGAGCGACCATAAAGATTGGCGAGGACTGTAGGTACTTTGTTACCATGTGAGTTCTACCCACCAACGAATACTTGGGATACTGCCGAGAATATCGGAAGATTAAAAGAAAATTAAATTTATTTCAAAATGTCATTTTTGATAGTATGCACTACTGAATGAATGCTGAATAATAAGCAGTTATTTATGTACGATTATAAATTCTTATAGATATGTTTTCATATTGTTGTGTTCCTCATTAAACAACAGTATTTTAACTTATTTCTTCTTTACAGGTACTTTCGCGCCATAATTTTGATTATGTTTTTATCAATAGCTTTTGGCGTGGGCCATATAATAAGTAATCTTATTGATGATAAGAAGTAAATTTATAGTACTTTTAATGAATTCCATTTTAAAACCATCACAAGTTTAGAAATAGGTTAAAGATTGCCAAAGCATTGTTCATTGTGATTATATTAATAATAGTATTTTAAAATCATGTATTTTGGTGACGTACCTACCTTCATTGGGTGTCATTATAAGTAAGTGATAAAAATATGTATCTAATATATGTTGTCAGTTTGTATCGTGCATTGTATGAACATTAGCTTGGGACGAGATGGCGTTGTGTGAAATGTCCAAGGATATTTATTATTATTATTATTTATTTTATTTATTATTTTTAAAAGGGAGACGTACTATGAATAGTAATGACCACTCTCATTGATGATCACAACTCAAACTTTGGAATCAGTAGGTACAATAACCGCTCAAATTTAAATATTTATTTTTAAACTGATTCTATTATTGTTTAAGTAACTAGTTTTAGGTCATTGCATATAAATTATGGAAGTAGGGAAAAATGTACCTACTTTTTTAACTTCGAAGGTCTGACGCCTACGCATAATTTTTTTAATAGGATGCCCTAATGGCGTCACTAAACGTGCAACTTACGTGTTTTAAGCACATCCCTAGACGAGCGAAAACACAAAACGGGGCGAGTAGAAGAATTTTTGTTTTTTTGGGGTATCGTAACATAACAAGGTACCACCAAGTTATCCGTGCCAACTATATTAACCAATGGTTACTACTAGAAGTATTCGTTAGAAAACACACGCTCCTTTAAAAATAAACCGGTCACCATACAGTCATTGGTTTAAATATCTAATAGTGTAAATTAAACTAATGAATTACGCACGAAACGCCCGTAATATATTATCAACTAGTGGCCCGGCCCGGCTTCGCCCGTGCAAAGCGGGGGTGGGTTATACACATAAACCTTCCCCTTGAATCACTCTATCTATTAAAAAAAAACGCTTCAAAATCCGTTGCGTAGTTTTAAAGATTTATGCATACCTAATAGGGACGGACAGAAGAATGCGACTTTGTTTTATACTATGTAGTGATGATAGGAATTATGTACGACACTTAATAATATAAGCCTAAAAGTCTTACAGTTTTAATATTTAACAAAACAAAGACCTTGGTCAGTATACCTACATCAGCTGGCATACCCAATGTTGATATGTATCTACTTTATATAATACTAGCCACCCGTCCCGGTTCCGCACGGGTTTAATTATGCATGTATTATACATGTAAACCTTCCTCTTGAATCACTATAGCTATTAAAGAAAACCACTTGATAATCCGTTGCGTAGTTTTAAAGATTTAAGCATACATAGGGACGGACAGACGACAGCGACTTTGTTTTATACTATGTAGTGATAGTGATAATATTGTCGGTATTATTGTGCTTACTTTTTTGTTGAATAGTAAAATTAGCTACAGGCTTACTACCATTTTAGTCATCATGATTGTTAATAAAATGCCAGTAAGTTGAGAAAACATAGCTCTAAAATACATGGCCTCCTTGCAAGCCCCTGAGATAGACATATATGTATTACGCTTCCATAGTAAATAGGTTTTCTGATTTGCCACAATATGCTGCTGAACCAGTCATAACAACACAATATCCTGTATACGAATTACGATCTGCTACTCGCCGAATCCGTATCGATGTAAACTTCGAGATTAAATTTATCTCTAACAAACTTTTGTAGAATCACTTTCTTTTCTTTATAACGTAAAATGCATTTATTAAACGACTATTTATATTAGTCTATTGTAGTAGTAGTGTATAACAATCAAATTGACTCAAAAGACTAGGGTGAGGCCAAACGAGCGTAATTTTGTGAGTTGTCGCGAAATTTCGGCTGCATTTGGTTTCATACAAAAGTCCAGTTTGTGCCACATGGCGACGTAAAATGAGTTAGGAGCTGACTCACAACTCACACGCTTAATCCGACCGAATTTTGGTCGCGTAATTTCTGCTGCATTCGGTTTAATACAAAAGTCCAGTTCGTGTCAACAGAATTTCGGCTAGGCAGAATTTCAGCGACCGAAATTACGCTCATTTGGGTTCACCCTTACCCATAAATATATCTGTATGGCAGATCACAGTCTAGATACATCGGACTACCGATCAACTGCTAGTATTGTTTTTGAGTAGGTGTCTATAGTATCATTGTCTATCTAGTTTAAGTTCCATAATTGTATGTGCAATTTTACATCAAACGTCTTTTTGTTATTATTTACTCTTTAAACATAAACACTGCTTGACTTCTGTAAAATTTTTAATTTCAACCTTAGAACTTAGGTACATTGATGATGATAAAAAGGAAACGGACACCTCACATTGTCCGTTTCCTTTTTATCATTTGAGTAAACAAAGAAATCTTCAACATACAGAGCAATTAGTATTACATTACCATTTAGCTTGCTAAATACACTTAGCTCATGGCCGAGGAACTAAAGAAATTAATTTAGTCCTTCGGCATTGGGAAAGTCTAAAGAAGATCTAGTCCCAATATGGGTTTCACTTGGCTCAATCTTCTACTATTAGCCAGACGCAAAGATAAATCTTTAAGGTCACAATAAGACGGGATTATGCGACAAAATTTGGTTTTAGTTGCCCGTAAATCCTTTAACGAGTACAGTACCTTCTACTTACTTTTTTAACCCAAAGAGCGAATGTGGCCTTAACTTCTTATCATACCCATATAGTAACATAGTTTAGCTAATAAAACCCCTGTATAACAAAATTATTACCAATAATGTAGAGATACCAAAACAAAAATTTTTTGGCAAAGGAGTTTATAATATGCTAGCGAAATTATCAAGACACAAACCATACTATGTATGTATGTATATTATACATAATCATATGTATAAGTAAACATACTAATCTTTTCTCGTTACAATAATAATTTAAAAATAAAGATGGTCTGTAAAAAGGCGCCGACGAACTGCTTGCCTAGCGCTCTCAACATTTAATACGCCTCAGAAACTTGACGGAAACCTAAGCTAAAGATCAGCGTGGCACATTAGGGTATGTTACCTCCATGAAACTGGAGGAGGCCAGACGCAGTAGCGAGTGATTGACATCTGCATATATAGGAACAGCCCTCCAGCCATCACTATGAAATACGTTTCTAGATTATTGAATAATACGCAAATACACACATATATCAAATAATATTTTATTTGACACCACCTTTTTTTTATGATGATATATAAAGAGGAACACTTCACTTTTGAATCAATGTCAAAACTCTTCTACCCATTGCATGAGATTATATTATGCAAAACCTCTTTGCTCTATCACTCCTTACTTTCATGCTGCATGCATCCTGTTCACATCCTATACACATTCTCTATACACACTCCTCTAACATAACTCCTCTAACACAACCCCATAGCACTCACACACCAATCATACTTTCGCTTTGCCAGCATTACATACGTGATAATTTGAAGGCCCTATGGGAAAAATAAACTTCTCAACAAACACAACCCGTTGGCGATATCTTAAAGAACGAGTACCTATCAATCATTGCCAAACATTGCAAAAAGGAAAATTCCTGTCTAGCCGTATGTATTAATAGATTACTCATACCTATATGTGTTGTCCATTAATTTGTGGAATAATGGCAGTGTAATTAAAACTTAATCGTACTTTGCACCTTTATTGCGTATCAATTTCGTTTGAAACTGCCTGCTACAGTTGTATGCGTATGTACCTACTTTGGCGACGTTTTTTAATTTGTTTAAGTAGGTACCAAATTATTATCAGCTTAAAACTGCCATGTAGTTTATCAATTCAATATCATGGACGTATAAAAAAAGTCGGACAGAGTCTCGCTAACTAAAAACTGTGACATCATAGTCGGCCAGATCAGCTATATGTACAGGCCAGCACGCACACTTTCACACATTAGTCGGCCATTGCGCGCGTGAACATCGATGCATATAGACGCAATATGCGGCGAAAAAATAAAAACTATAAATCATGTCTTGCGTGGTAAAATGGTGTAAAAACCGTAGTGACCGAAAGAAAAACAATCCAGGAATCACGTTTCATACGTAAATGAATAATTCAATCACTTATTTCCAGATTATATACATTAAAATCAATTTGTATTTGCTAGAACAAAACAATTAATTTTAAGTTCAGTGTTGCCAATATTCACGTGTGCAAATTAACCGAAATGTGGGCAATTTTTCGTTTATTATAAAAATCAATATATTATTATGGTTAATTATTTAATAGTTACTTCTTGGTATTTTATTTTATATTCCTTTTGATAGATTTTCTAAGGAAAATTAAGCATGGAGAAATGATTGAATTAAAATTACTTAGTAGAAATTGTAATGGTGAAAACGATTGTATTCCAAACAAATACAGTGTCATTTGCAGTCTATATTTTGATGCGGATGACTTATAAACAACAAAAGGAGGACTCCGGCGTGTTGTTACTTATGCAGTACCTTAAAAGGTAAATTAGCAATCTACAAAGTCATGGATAATACAAAAAAAAAACTATGCCGCTTATTTTTTCAAAGTTTAAATGTACGTTGTAGCTTTTGTGTTGGTATATAATAATAATAAATATCCTTGGACATTTCACACAACGCCATCTCGTCCCAAGCTAAGCAACTTAATGCTTGTTTTATGGTAACGAGATGGATGATAAACTACTTAAATACATTTTTTTTTTGTAAATATTTTTCTATAATACATATAATATGTATATATTATAGATAGAAAAACACCCAGACCCGGGACAAATACTTGTAGGTCGTACAAATATTTCTTCCGTGCGGGGATCGAACCCGTGACATGCTGCGCAGCAGTCGATCGCTCAACCACTGCGCCAACCGTGTTGTCGAATCGTAAACTTAATCATACATTATTTTAATCCCCAGTGCTTTATTTTGTTTTAATATTTGTTTGAGTCAAGACACGTGGCAGAGGAATAAACTGTTACTGTACCATTTAATACCAGTGCTTCTCAAGAGGTGCGCAATAAATTATAGTTCGGCAACAAATATATTATCACAAAAAAATTTTTGGTAATGAAAGCATTTCTTTTAATTTAGAATCCTTTTTAACACATCTCGAAATTAGAGGAAATTTCAAACACCTCTCAAAGTAAAAGACGTTATTATAAAAAAAAATACTCAGCATTTAGGATGTTAAAGTTAAACATAACAATTTCGAACAATTTTTTTTTTATATTTTAACCATGTTTTATTGCAAAATTTTGTGTATCTTGGCAACCCCAAAATTAACTCACACATACAGAGCTGCCGCCATTTTGGCGTCTCACTTTTGTCTTAGCCAGAGTTCCGTCCGCCTTTTTTTATACGTCCATGTTCAATATGTAATATTTTAAAATGACACGCATGAATGCAGAAATGTTTATTAAAACGTTGTGATTAATGTGTCTCTATTAAACGATTAGTATTGGACATCAAATATTAAAGGCGTGCGAGTTCATGTCCATCGGGGCCTGACTAAATAATGACATATCACATTTATTTTATTTCATAATTTGCAAAATTACCCTATGTTAACCAAATTGACAGCTGTTGATTACATCGGTAGTTATTAACGACAACTAATTAGGTAACAGCATTCCTCAGGATGGACATGAATTCGCGCGCCTATAATAGCTGAGTAAACAAATACTAGTAACCCAGTCCTAGCTGTAGAGTTGTATATCTAGAACATGTACAATGTTATTTGCGTTGCACCCGTAAATGTCTAATATTATATTTCCCTCCAAACTACTAAAAAGCACGCATTTTAGGGGAATCGTTGGTGCTGGTTCTAGGTCTTAACCACCACAGCGTTGGTTTTACAATATTCGCATCACTGACATGTTTTCGATGGTCCAAGTAATCTGGTGATGTGGATAGCCAACTGAATAAGGCTGACGATTTACTAGTTTCAGTCGGTTTCTCGGTGTTTGGTAATGTAGTATTACCAGCCCCGGTTGCTTCAGTATTTTCGTCTTGTGGCGGAGCCACGAATATTCGCTTGATTGGGTCATAACTGTAGGAACCGAAGATAGGACTAAAATGAAAAATAAAAGTCATCTTAACCATATATTTAAGCAGGTTTCATTAATTTGATGGAGCGATACAGATTTAGGGAATAGTTTAGGTAAGTGGTTTAGGAATGTGCTATTTCGTATTTATAATTCTTAATTATTTTTACGTCCCGGTGACTATTCCACCATTTACTCGCGTTGCTATGCGACTTGTGCTACTAGGAGGATAATATTTACTAGATTTCCTCATGCTGACTACTAAGACCACGACTGCCAGACAATATAATTGGCACCTCGAAATGGAATGGGCTGGTACAGCTCTGTATCCTAAACCCGTCACGCACACCTGCTTAATGAGTTGTAAAATACAGTGGAGCACAAAAGGAAGGTACTTTGATAATATTGTGGTCCAGTCATCTTGCTTGCATGGAGATGCTGCGGGAGCTCACAGCAGGAGTTCACACAATCGAGACCACCGATTTGTGAAAGATGGTTACGTCGACGGCGCGGCGGCATGGCGCGGTAGCAGTATAACTCGAAGCGTGTTTTAGGAGATCACTATACGATGTCGTATGTCAAGGCGAGTGCCTAAACACATCATAATATCACCAATTTATTTGCGCGAAATTCAAAAGTAATATTGTGGTACATACGGTTTCATGTCCTCTTCCTTTATGAAACGTGGTAAAGGATCTCTTTTACCCGAAACTCTGGAAAAAAACATAGGTAAAATTCCCAAATTTATTTAAACTTAGACACTTTACTATCAGTCAGTGTCTACGTTAAACGTTAATACAATGTAACAAGATATTCATATTATATGATTATGTTTAAAAAAAATCGATATCACAGGCAAATTGCCTATCTATGCAATTTTGTGAGAAATTGTTGTACTTTTAAATTTTTCATTTCTACTTCTACTATAATATAACTTTCAACTTATACTATAATTTTATTTCAACCTATACATTTGAAACAAAAAATATGAGCTTACTCAAGTATCGCGTGTATAATAAAACCAAATATGATTGAAAACATTGTGTGCTTATGCAGTATTTTTATAGTGTACATAAATACCTACCTTTATAGGTACTTGTAAGAAATATTTTATGTTAAAAAATAGAATTAAACTTATCGAATCGTTTTGTTTTACGTTTATATGGATAACGCCGTTTGTCCACCGCCGCCGTCACCGGCACGTCAATAAGAACGAGATTATTTCGGGCCGAGTTTAAGATGACGTGACGGCGATCCTTTGTCCACCGCGCCGATATCTCGGTGGCTCAGTTCTAGAGATTTCTTGCGCATGGTAGTCGCGTTTCCCTTTATATTAGAAATAAACAAACTAGGAGGATGGCTAGTTTCAATTTCAACCGGCGACAATTGCTTCTTCTGCTTTTGTACTTTCGCAGGCGTAGGCGATAGCTAATACGTGAACGATACATCGCAGGATCCTTTTATCCCTCACTTCGCTCTGGATTCAAAATAGCGCCCTCGCCGCTAAAATATTACTTTACTCCCTTGTCATACAATCTACTATTGTATTGCCGGCACATCGGCCCGTCATAAAATCGTGCCGAGTTCTAGCGGTCACGCCGAACTACTGGAAAAATCGGCGGCCGGGATGACGGCTCTCGGGTGACGGGCGTGCGGTGGACACACGGCCATAGTAAATGTATGTATCGCTAACTCGGCGCCGTCTTCTCGTTCTCGGTGACGTGCCGGTGACGGCGGCGGTGGACAAACGGCGTTAGGTTGCATTTTACGCTCTACCTGTTTATTACTGATTCTATTCTTTTTATATTTGCTACGTATAGATAAATATTTAAGTAATATTCTCCCATGCATTATGAAACCTTTTAAAATATATATTTATGGCAGGATTGACTGGGTCTCTCGTCTCTCTCACATTTCATCACAAGTAATGATTCGATTTAAAATCCCTTCATTAATGTGTCGGTTGAGCATAGTAACACAGCAGTCGACGGGTGTTTGCAAGTTCGATTCACTCAATTCATGAGGTACCCATTGATCCATTGAGTTAAATGTACTTCGTACTAGAGGAGACACCTCAACTAGATTGTTTGTAACACGCGTTGGAGCGCGCGCACTCCAACTCATTTAGTCTGTGACAAGCGCTTGCTGCAACATCACACGTTTGAGTGTTGTTTTGTTTTTTAAACTATGCCTTCGTGTGTATTGAGATACTGTTCAAACAATTCGAGAAATACAAGTAAAAGTCAAGGAGTAACTTTCAACATTATTATCTTTAAGACACGCTTAATTTAGTCATATTTTATCAATTTATTGTAACTCTTGACGACGCCTCACTGCGGCGGCCATGTTTATGTGAATATCAAAGATGAATGAATGCGCAGAGTTGACTGACACTATCGACGTTAAATAATTAAGGACACTAAATAATAATAGGGTTTACTGCGAAAACCAGCTAAGTGCAGTCAAGTTAGTTTTGAGATATTGCGTTTTAAAGTATAAGACTAATACAATGAGTTTTGAAATATTGCGTTTTTTAAAGATTATTTAAAATACAAATGCTATAGTTTTAGTAGGCCTTGTATCCAGTATACAGTAGGTATATTTTAGTAGTTAGGGTATTGTGTAAAATAAAGATTTTATGTTTGTTTGTTTTTATCATTATTTATCTCGTAAACCACACCATAAATTTTGTGTTGAACTAAAGTTTTTCATTTTTCAAGTAGTTCGGTTTTGCTCAAAATAAGTCAGTAAATTAGTCAGTTGTCGCAGTAAACTCTCGATATTATCACGTTATGAATAGTTCATCCATATTAAAATAAATTAATATATTGATTGGATTTTAGATTTACAGATTTACATTTACAGTACACACAGTAACTAGTAGGCAGAATAATAAAATAAAGTCGCGTCTCTCGCGTCTGCGCGTTTTGATTTTATCTATGAAAACATCACACCCCCCGCTTGCCCCGCTGTCATCAAGTTACGCGATACTTTTTGTTTGAAATAGCTTCTCTATATATTTAACTCAATGCATTGATCAAGTTTTTTTACTTTCCCGATTTGCTTCAAGTGGATTATTAGTTTTATCACATACCCAGAAGCCTGCAGCTATCTTTGAAGTGCTTTGTGATGGATCCGCTTCTACTACTACTCAGCCCATAAAATACCCACTGCTGTGTCGGGCCACCTCTAATGACATGGAGGGTAATTAGCCCTACTGTGCCACGCTGTTCCGTCTGGTTGGTACAGGGTTTGTGTTTGGTTTGTCTCTCGGGTCATCGAATCACAGACTTAATTATCACTTGACTTGATTAATGTTTTTTTTTCTTTAATGATTTCATTCTAGTTCAATTGATGTTAATTGAACCAGAATGCTTAGTAAAATTTTTCATACGCAAAGGTGCCTACTGTAATTAAAACAAAATGTCACTACGAGTATACTATGTTTCATATATTTACTCACTTCATATATGAAGATAAGCTTTATTTATTTAAAAACTCTATATTTAAAGTCGGGCCAGCGAAAGCTGTCCAAGAAAAAGGCGGGATTTTTTATAAATCAAGAGCTGTTAACCCTGACTATACACTGCTTAGACGGAGTTGATATTATTAATTATTTAGCAAGTTTCTTAAATTATGTACTGTAATTTTCGAGTGTATTATATATTAAGACCGCCCTTTGAACAAAGCGTTTTTTTTTTGTGTTTTTTTTACGTGTGCAATAAAGAGTATATCTATGAAGAAAATTACATAAGTACCTTTAATTCTGCGTTTTTATTATTTTTCTTGAATTTATCTTTTATTGAAATCGAATTCCAAAAATTCTATCTGAGAATATTGAATCAGCCTCATTGCTTTTTTCGCTGCTACTGCTACTGTCCCCAAGATGTATTATAAGTTGTACCCTTGTACCCGTATAATATATGTATAGTTAAGAGTACTGAAAAATAGTACTCACTTCGGAGCGCTGTAAAACCTTAGCTATAGACTTAATGAAAAAATGTTGCCTATAAAAGTTGTTCCTTAAAAAACGATAAACGAAAATGGTCTGATATATTTTTTTCGTAAAATGATAAAAAAATAGATTTAAGTAAAATTATTATTTTTTCTCGAATTTCTGAACATTTTTGCTTATAACTTGTTTATTTATAGTTCTACGACAAAAAGTTACTGGACCAAAGTTATAGAGAATTTAATTTGCAACAAAAAAATGTCAACAATTTTTTTTTATCAGCTAAATAGTTTAAGAGATATATCGTAAAAACCGTTTCAACCCCTATTTTCAAGATGGCGGCCGTGGGACAAGGCTGGCGACCCCACAAACTTGGTTTTAGCTTTACACTTACCCCCCTCCCCTACACAACAAAAAAATAAAATTGCGTCCTCTAAGAAACGCAACCCAAAATGTAACTTTTCAATGGACTACATGGTAATCAGTTGATTTGGATTTTGTGCTGAATCAGAGGAAGGGTTTGTGCCAGGTGCATTATTGGAATGCACCTGGCACAAACCCTTCCTCTGATCCTGCATCCACAATAATATGTCTGTTTCCTGACGATATACTATTAGTGACACCACTTGTTGAAGGTCCTGGCTACAATTTTTTAACCGTATAGTTCTGATGTTTAGATGTCTCATCAAGGTAAATAAATTGTTGTAGCCTCTTTTTATGTATTGTCCTCAAGAATATATTCTTATTCATATTTTTCTGGAAGTAAAGCAACTGTTTTTAATGTGTTAAAACTCAAACCCAGTCTTCTGTACCTAATATTTGTTTCACGACATCCCGTGAATTCAATTGCTTCCCTCAGCTCATGGTGCATTCTTCTCAGTGTTGGGAACATTTGCTAACCCCTTAAAATTAGTTTGTTTTGTTTCTTAAAGCTAAAATATCAAAAATGAAAAAAAGAACATAGATATTGCGATTTGTTATGAATAGTCGAAAAGTATCAAGTTGTTTCATAGAAATATAATAATGATTTTGCAGTCTTAAATTATTGCCATTTAAAAAGTACTGAAAATAATGCGTGGACAGCTTTCGCTGGCCAGACTATACGGACTAACTACTATATTTATATATGAACTGCTAGTATCAAAATCATTTTGGTTTCACTATAAAGGGTTGCTACATGCATGTCATCATTTAATGACACGACTATAAAGGCAAACAGCTGTGGGTGTTGTTATTTCTTTGTTCTTGTGAGGTTATGTAGTACAAAGAGTTATCTACCTTGTCCTCAGACAAATTAGTCCCTAGGCCTCGACATGCGCTAACATGCGTATCCATTCTCTATACCGTTTTCGAGTCCCGTTCTATTTAGCCTGAGTATCTAAATCAAACTCAAAAGGAACTTTATTTACTTAAGTTTTATCACAAAACTCTTTTAAGTCGTCATATTTATACATACCATTATCATCTTACGGCCCCTGTCCAATCTGTCTAAAAATAAGGATCGGCTTTAGGTATAATTATTTGCTGGCAACACGGCTCTGTTGTTTATGATTTTCGATGGTATGAAAGTCGATTTTAGCTGTCATTCGTTCGTTTGTAGTTTATTTTCGTCATTTCATTTTGTGAGCTTTAATCTATAAACGTTTTTAGGCCTTACAAAATTTATTGTATTTTTGAATGTATTGAGTTGTAAAAAAATAAATTACAGAGTAAGGTGTAATATAGTTATTCCATATCGTAATGATACATAGTCTTTAAAAATCCTTTGTATGAATTTTGTACCTGTGTTATTATTGTGCAGTTTTTCACGTTTCTGGGACAAAGTCAAGAATGTGTAGATAATAAATGGCCTCTGTTTAGTGATTAGGCGTAAAAACGTGCATTGTTGTTTATGTAGTACTTGGAGAGCTAAATATGGCTCATTTCAGCAGACGTGATGTTACATATAGCGCGTTGAACAACGAATTAACTCCGCCGTTAGGTGGGATGGTAGAGAGCACAAATACTGCCCCAACTCTGATTACCTTAGATCACGAACATGAAGACGCTACGAATGTTATTATCCATAAAGTACCCAAAAACAAAGGTAATTATCACATGTGTACATTGTTTCCTAGTTTTTTTTTTATATTATTAGGGAACTGTGTGTTTTTCTCAAGGCCATATTACAGTTGTTGCAATATCATTATTGCTTCTATTTTTAGTAAATATTGATAATTCCTTGTGGTTAATTTGTCTATACATAACATGCTATTATTTTGGGAGACGGATACAAAAATGTTTATGCAATTAATTTTATACTGTAACTAGCAGACCAGGGAAATGTTGTTTAGCCATATAAATATCACTATTAAAAATAGGGGTGAAAAATAAGGGTTGTATGGATTTTTGTATAATGGATCTTATTAAAATAAAAACAAACAAAAAAAATGTGATGGACCCTTAACATTTTAGGAAGATGAAATTGATGTTGTCTGATTCACAGACCTAACCATTTCAGAGGAGTTCAATAATAAACACCGTGACATGATAATTTTATATATTATATTAATTTCTTTTTGCAGGAGATTATTTGTTTATAATTGCCATTGTTTTCTTGCAGGAGGATGGACTCATATAGAAGATTTAGATTCATTTTTTACAAGAATGTACAGATATTATGTGCGTGGTGGATTCTACCCAATGATTATGTCAGATTTATTTTACTTACTGCAGTTCATTTTCATTGTGTGGTTCTCTACGTTTCTGGTTTACTGTGTAAATTACCCAAAGCTGTTTCGAGACGATGCTGCAGCAAATCGAAGTGAGAAGCTGAGTCTTAGCGATGTAATAGATCCACCATCAGTGTGTGTGCATAGTATATCATGGAAATGGTGAGAACTATTCAATTTTACTGTCATTTAATTGTATACACTTTGCTCATACCATATCTATTGCTCTAGCTCTACAGTAAAAAAATGCTTATTAAACTGTGCATCTGCGAAGTGTTGTCCTTAAACTGTAAGATGGCTTAAGCTTTATTTTTTAAGTTAACTTTTCTCATACATGTATTTGTATTTTGAAGTAATTAAGTCACATGAGGTAAATTGCGTAATTCAATGGGACCATAAATTGACCTCTGGAGTGTCTGGCCTCCTCCATATTCATTCTACAATTCATACTATTCAATTCCATGCTGGCACAACAGGTTTGCACAGGTATTTTATTAAGATTTCCTTCTGTCGAGTCTAGATTCCTCAGGAGCTCATGTCACCTCTTATGACACCTTCAGGATTGTCTAATACCATGTGGACAATTGTTAAATAAATATCCTTGGACATTTCACACAATGCCATCTCATCCCAAGCTAAGCAACTTAATGCTTGTGTTATGGTAACGAGATGGATTATAAACAACTTATATAATTTTTTTTTAAATACATACATATTATAGATAGAAATGACACCCAGACTCCGAGCCAGTGCCTCTGGTTTAGACAAAGACACTTGCCTGACCCCGGAATCGAACCCGGGATTGATCCAAAGGTGGCACATCTAACCACTAGACCAACGAGTCAAACTACTTACTTGATGCCTTTAAGAAGTGGTTAGCTAACACATTCTTTATTCTGCTTTTACATTTCTACACCTGAAAAGAGCAGTTATGGATTTGAAATACTATACTACTTCTATTCAGCCCACAAATGGCCCACTGCTGAGTCAGGCCTCCTCCCATCACAGGAATGGTCATTAGCCTACTGTGCCATGCTGGCTGGATGGGTTGGCACAGGGTGGAATGGGGTGGTGACACTATGTATTTTAAATCCGTCACCACACGGAATTTGAAATACTTGTGCCCTCAACTCGTTACAATAAAAGGGGTGGCTAGATAAGTTTGGCCATCCCAATTCAATTGGTATTCAACAAATATGATATGCACACTGGTATACAAGTGTCTGCTTAAGTAAGAACTATGTCCAAATGAATGTATGGGAAACACACTTTGAGACTAGTGTTTCTTTGATCTTTTTGTAATTTATAATCGATTGACTGCCTTGTTGGTCTAGGGGTTGGATGCGCCGCTTTGGATCACGGGGTTCCGGGTTCGATTCCGGGGCTGGACAAGTGCCTTTGTGTAAACCACAGAGGCACTCGCTCTGAGTCTTGGTGTCATTTGTGTTCGTCAATTTCATGTCTGTAAACTGCCCCCGCGTTACAGGTTATACCAAAATCCAGGGGTTACGTTAAAAAAACCCTGAGAGCTCAGGTTGCTTAACATTTCCAAATAGCGTAGTATATATTTCCAAATAGTGGTCAGGTGTGCCGCCTTTGGATCAACGGGTCCCGGGTTCGATTCCGGGGTCGGGCCAGTGTCTTTGTCTAAACCAGAGGCACTGGCTCGGAGTCTGGGTGTCATTTCTATCTATAATATGTATGTATTTACAAAAAAAAAATGTATTTAAGTAGTTTATCATCCATCTCGTTACCATAACACAAGCATTAAGTTGCTTAACTTGGGACGAGATGGCGTTGTGTGAAATGTCCAAGGATATTTATATTTATTTATTTATTTATTATTTATTTATTTATAATGTCATTGTATTTTTGCTCAAATGCGCAGTCCTGCGAGTTACGCTCATGCACACTGCGTCAAGCGGTGAACGCGGATATTTAATGATTATCTACCTCATTGTACGATTGTCAACCCCCTCTTAGTGAACACCCATGTCGCTGGATTACAGATTATTGTTAGCTTGTGTTCCGTGCTATAGATGTTTTTTATGACAGTTTACTAACTGGTATTCCCTGTGGTGACTGATTAAGAATACATGGTGTCACCACCCCATTCCGTCCTGAGGGTAAGAGCCGATAAAAGGAAAAAAAAACATGGCCGATAACCTACCGCCAGAGAAGGAAGCTTGATACAAAAACCTATGCCAAACCGCCAGCTTGGGACAGTAGGCTAAACCCTCCATGTAACTAGAGGAGGCCCGACTGAATATTCAAAACAAATGAAAAATGCTCTCTTTGTTGCGTGGCTGTAAGCATTTTTACGTTTTGTTGTACTTGTTAAAAATATTAGAATTTCCAAGGATAATTTTATTGTAATGCATACTGCGTAAACGTTTAATTTGTTCGACCTCGTCCGAAAATGATTTCATTTTTATGCTCTACTCTCAGGTCAGATAACATTGCGATCAATATACAATTATTGAGTAACCGAGCGAACCAGTGTTAACTGATAAACGTAATATTTTTAATCTTTGGACGTATTGGCTATCAGTCACGCATAGTGGTCTTCTCAGATACCTTTTCCTACTTTTTGAAACTACGTTATATGTTCCACTAGCGACCCGCCCCGGCTTCGCAAGGGTACAGTGATGACCCGCATCAAAATCAGTTGCGTGGTTAAAGATTTAAGCATACATAGGGACGGTCAGACGACAGCGATTTTGTTTTATACTATGTAGTGATGGTGTACCTGAAGCTCCTGAAAGTTTCTTACTTCGAAGAGCGCTGTAATAAAAATGATGTGAAATATAACGGGTTTCGTGGGCAATTAAGGGCAATACCAATAATAGGCAAATAAAACATACATGTATCGGATAGTGATGATATTTATAGTTGATGTTGCGAGAATGAAAAGTATTTCGTCTGATATCAAACGGCTCTTTGGAATTGGACAACTAATATATTATGATTGCAGATTGCGAAATAATATCGTTATACAAGCTGTAAGAAAAACCCCTGTAGCCATCACGAAAGGGATGAAAGGGTGATAGTACTGGTGATTTATAGACACTGTGTGCAAAAGTTCGGGAAACAGCGTCAAAAGTGTCATATCTCAAAAATAGGCACCAACGTTTTACAGCATTCACCTGGTTTAGAAAAATGTTGATATCTCATTCATACTTCTTAGTAGACAAATATGTATTTTAATCACAGAACTACTTCTTTATGGCTTTAGGGGGTTTTGTTACACCGTGTATAGTGTGATTAACGCGTAATTCGTTGCGAATATCCTAAACCCGATGTAAATATAAAATTAGTTTTTTTGTAACAGCTACTATTGATATATTTTCATTGCAGGTGGTGCCTAATTGCGTTATGTGCAATTATTTGGCTAATGAGATTAGTATTATCAATATACCATTTATATTACGCGTATGATACTAAATTATTTTATAATAATGCATTGAAAATTCAAGAGGTGAGTCATTTCGGAGGGATTTAGTTTTGGCTAGTAAGCATACATTTATTGGACTGACAAAGAAATTGATTGCAGAGTGATTTAGTGTGGATCAATTGGTCTACAATACAAGACCGAGTGAGAGAAGCTCAGCCAGAGCATCATATGTGTGTACATAAGCAAGAGATCAACGAACTAGATATATACCATAGAATACTCAGGTATGAGGAATGTTCAATACTAATACATACCTATTATAAAGAGGTACAGTTTTTATATCTTAGCCGAAGTTATCATCTTCACTTGTTTCTTTGTTAAACTTATTTTTTTTTTGTTTCTGCTTTTGTTCGTCTAGTTTATTGTACTGTATCGGTGATTAAAATTTTCTCGCCAGCAGACGCTCATGAACACAATCCATATCATACGTGTTACTTTACGTAAATGTCGTAGATCTATCAACTAGATGAACATGAAATACTTGCACATTTATTTATCAGAAGAATGGTGCTGATTTTGTTTATTGAGGATATTTAGAGGGCAAAAGTCATAATACGCGGTAGTGTATGGAATGGTTTTTATTTATTTAATGTATTTTTATGCACAATAACATAAAATATTAGCATTCCGCACTTCTTCTCTGTATAAATTACATATATACCTAGGTGAATCAAAAAATTCTTGGAATCAATATTAAAAAATGCAAAGATTTAAATAATAATATTTTATTTTTCTACATAATCTCCCTCCAATGCAATGCATTTAGAATAACGCGTTTCTAACTTCCTTATTCCTTGTGAAAAAAAATTATTTTCTTGACTCTCGAAAAAGTCCTCTACGGCAGCTATAACCGCGTCATTATCGTGAAATTTTGTTCCACGAATTTCCTCTTTTAATTTTGGAAATAAGTGAAAATCACTTGGGGCTAAGTCCGGAGAATATGGTGGGTGGTCAAGGAGATTGAAGCCAGCACAGCGGATTGCGTTGAGCGCAACTTCCGATCGATGGGCAGGAGCGTTATCTTGAAGGAACAACACGCCCAACGACAGTTTTCCACGACGTTTTTCTTTAATCGCTTCACGCACTTTCGGGATTAAATTTGCATAATAGGGTCCAGTTATCGTCTGGCCTTTTGGCATGTAATCAATAAAAAGGATTCCTTCACTATCCCAGAACACAGAGGCCATAACTTTGCCAGCGGAAGGAGCAACTCGAAATTTCTTAATGGATGGAGAGGATGGTCGTTTCCAAGACATGCTTTGTCTTTTAGTTTCAGGATCAAAATGGTGGACCCACGTTTCATCCATGGTGACAAGACGACGGCAAAAATTATCCGAATCACGCTGGAACATTTCGAGATTACGCTTGGAAATTTCCAAACGTCGCTTTTTGTTTTCGTCGGTTAACATTCGTGGCACCCATCTTGCAGACACTTTTTTGAACCCCAGTGAATCAATTAAAATGGATTGAACGCTACCAAAAGATATCTTTAGGATCTCAGCTATATGTTTTATAGTCATTCTTCTGTCTTCCAAAACCAGATTCTCAACCTTTTTGACATTTTCTTCTGTAACGGAGGTTGAAGGCCGCCCAGAACGCGGGTCATCTTTACAGCTTGATCTACCTCTTTTAAATTCAGCCACCCAGTACGCAACCGTAGAATAGGGTACAGCATCACCCCCTAATGTCTGCTGAATGTCCAAAAAAATTTCCTTCGTAGACATTTTTTTCAAACTGAGATATTTTATCACCGCACGTAACTCACTTTTATCCATAATTTTGACTTTTTAGCAACTCGTTGCACAAAAAAATTTATTACATACGAACGAACTGACAAAAACAAGTGACAGTCTGCATAAATATAGTGTGATAGACACTCTTTAATTTGAATATCGAACTTGATCCAAAAAGGTTTCATATATATGCACTTCTAAGAACTTTTTGATTCACCCTCGTATGTGTGGGAAATTTCTTACTCCTCCGACCGCGCAGTAATCGTAAAAAAAGGGTACATAGTTTTTGCTTCACGTATTGATCTTTAAGAATGCATCGTTCGTTTTACCATAGGGCTTTGTCAAGTTATTTTTTCCCTTGCTATGTTTTCTAGCTCTTCTTACGAGAAAGGATAAAGCGAGGTTGTGGCGTTAGATATACCGAGTTCGCCATTGATATAATTGGTGTGGTCACTTGATAAATTTTGTTTCAGATTTACAAATTACATGGTGGCCATGGTGAACAAAAGTCTGTTACCCCTGCAGATTCATGTGCCATGCGTAGGAGACTTTCATTACTTGTCTAGGGGCTTAAAATGGAATTTAGAATTCCTATTGTTTTGTAAGTACTGGATCTTATAACATTGGTAGCAAATAAGTGAGGTCTGCTTTTCCCAAACATTAGATTTTGCTAATTAGTATGCTTAATTTAATGACTATACACATTACTACTACTATTCAGCCCATACATGACCCACTGCATAGTCGGGCCTCCTTCAATTGCATGGAGGGTCATTAGCCTACTGTGCCAAGCTGGCCAGACGGGTTAGCACAGGGTTTTATATCAAGTATTCCTGCAGCAAGAGGCGCAAAACTCGGCAGTGGGCCAGTAGTGAGTAGTATACATACAGCCGAAAATATAACTTCCATCTTTTTGAATTTGTTGGAATTGGTAGCCTGTATCTAACCAAATATAAATTCTATCGTAAGCGCCCGTACGCATTAGCGGCTAGCATATTAAACTAGAAAAGCGCGGCTAGCGGCCTAGGCGGCCAGCCGCCGTATTAAAAAAGTTTAAGGTTACATTTGAAATAATTTTATATTGTTTTTAAGTATGCTTAAATTTTCTAATTTTATATTATTACTAGTGGCCCGCCCCGGCTTCGCCCGTGCACAGCGGGGGTGGCTTATACATATAAACCTTCCTCTTGAATCACTCTATCTATTAAAAAAAACCGTATCAAAATCCGTTGCGTAGTTTGAAAGATTTATGCATACATAGGGACGGACAGAAGAATGCGACTTTGTTTTATACTATGTAGTGATGACTGTAATAGACAAATAATTTGCAATAACTTAATATTAATACATTAAAATTTAAGGTATCCTATCTTTCAAGTTGGTTCAAACTGCAGACGGTGTGCAAATTTGATTAAAATCAGTTGCGTAGTTTAGGATTCCATTCCGAGCAAACAACGTGACACGTAATTTATATATATTAACATATAAGATTGGCCTGGGTATTAGTAGTAGTTTTGACGTAACCAATTTGCCTTCAGCTAGTCCTTGGAGCCCGTGGGAGAACTGCTGGCAGCTCCGCGAATGCTACAAGGATCACTCCAAGCGGATGATTCTCGCGCGGCAACTTGAACGTCAAATACTATGGCTGGCCATGGTAAACTTATTGTTGGCGCCGCTAATACAGGCCTGGCAAATCTTATATTTCTTCTTCAATTACGCTGAGGTGCGTGTATTTTGTTAGTGTTACTTACTTAATATAATTAATATATTTAGTTAAATGTGAATATGTTTAGTTTTTTTTAAGAATATATGTACACACACACACACACACACACACACACACTTAAATCAATAGTGTCTAGAGATAATGTAGATTGTTAACAGATTTGGAGATTCTTATTTTATTTTTGTATGGTTCATTTTTAATATTTTTTAGTGATTTCCATTATATGAATAAATTTGATTGAAAATAGGAAGGCAACCGTTATTCAAGATTCATATAAAATTGTGTAATAACGTTTTTTTCACAATTATAATTGCTGCATCGGTATGGAGCGATTCCAGAGGGGCTTGGGCTTGCCAAGTGGCTTTCAAAACGCACGAAATACATATGTATGGGTTTGACACAATCTGTCAATGTCATTTGTCTGCCCTTGGAGTCGGGTTAGCCCGATTTGGCTGATTGTCAGTATTTACACGGAGCTGACCTCCGAGACTCATCTTGTGGGGCAACAAGGAAACCTTCGGTTAGACCTTTGACTGACTGACTAGACTGTTGGACACCTGTCCAACAGTCAATTTGACGACTATCGAAGATGTTCAACTGGCACCAGCGAACGACTGTTTTACGTGCGTTCTGACGCACTGTCGGAAGTCGGATGTTAATATGATGGACACGCTTCCAACAATCGGCAGTCAACCTCCTGTAAGCAGTTGACAAAATTATATCTATACGTTATCCAAGTGAAGTTTTTGCCTCAATGTAGAAAGCTGATATAAAAAAAGGTTTCACTGTTTGACGTTTGTTCGACAGTTGATAAAGCGGTCACCGGCGTCGCTAGGTCTTCGTACATGGTCGTTGTATGCGCGAGTAACGCTGCGCCACTTCAACGAGCTAGAACACGAACTGAGGGACCGTTTGAACCGCGCCCACAAGCCAGCCACCAAATATCTCGCCAGTTTCAACTCGCCGATCACAACCGTTATAGCCAAGTGAGTGACAGTCGTTGTTTATGCATTTTTGCCACGGCTTCTAATTCTTTTATCCATCATACTTGTAAAGACCGTTCGATAAAGGTATTGGGAAAAAAATCTTACTACACACTATATCGTCATATGTCCTGAACGAATGAGTGAATTACAATTAAATTTGTCTTAAATGATATCGATATAAATAGATATCTTCGTCATTTTGCATCATCATTTTAACAATGTCTTCAACAATACAAGGCACAGACAATCGTTGTGATATTGTATTAAGAAAAAATAAGCTGGGAGTACTGAAACTAAAACTGGATTGCATTTCTTAAGATCTGTATTGTGATGTGATCTACTTATTGTACATTACGACTTTGTCATTATTTAATTAACGACACGCTTCCCTACGTTATTTTTGTAGTTTTTGACAAAAATAACATTTTGGCATTGAGCCCGTTTCATAATTATACTTATTATAAAAACTACCTTGCGTTTGTCTACTATGTACCATCGGCGCGTGCGCTTGCGATGATAAATGCGTTAAGAATATCCGCTGTTGACGCTTACTCCATTAACAACTGACATGTTGCAAATGTACAAAGTCAAGGTTTTGGCTGTTGTACTGTAGAAATGCTGTAGATTTTTATTGTACTGAACTAGTAACCTGTAAATAAGAAGCTTTATGAAAATGTATGAAGTAAAATCTTCATACATACACTTCATATACTTTTGTTTAAGTTGAAATAAATATGAAAATGGAATGGGATAACGAGGTGCCAATATTTGAAAATATCGTAGGGCTCGTCATTTACAAAGTTTGTGTCGGTTTTTTTTAATATTTAGAATATATTCTATCCTGCGGGTGTCATAAAAGCCGACTTAATGAAAAAGCAAGATTCCGATGTTGATGATATATGAGATGGGAAGGCATTACACAAATTTTTTTTTTGTTCATTTACCAACGGGGACTCCTGCACAACACTTTGGTGAAGATCATCACATGATCAAATGCATAGTGTACGATTCTATATAAGACATACAGACGAACATTCATTTTTATCTAAAAGAAGATATATCTTATTTAAAATTAATATTTGTGTAATGCCTTCCCATCAAAATTATTTTAGTTAGTGGCGTAGCAACGCGCGCAGGGCACAGCTAGTTTATATTACATATTATATACAAATTATATTCTAAATTGTTGCAACCGAACCATTGTACAAAAGCAAAAATGTTATCAAGGTCTGTGTTTCTAAAGCGTAAACGTACAAAGATTTTACAAGATTCTTATTTGTTTCGTGTGCAGGAATGTGGTGTTTCTATCGGCGAGCGTGCTAGGCGTTTTGGTGGTGCTGTCCGTATACGACGAGGATGTACTCACTGTGGAACACGTGCTTAGCATTATCACAATACTCGGCTGCGTGTTAGCAGGTGCCAGGTAAACGCCTTTACAATACGATTAGTTACTTTGGATGGCTAGAGGGGTTCTCGTAACACCCTGTAAAGAGGCGGTTTTATTAATTAAACAAAAAGTCAACCGCAAATTATTTATTTTGCATAGCACACAATGGACACTTACAAATTGTCAACATATTAATAAAATGTATACAAAGCAAAGTAATATAGTTTACCGACAGTTCGGAAAGCGACCACTGTTGAGAAGAACTGGCAAGAAACTCAGAGGGATTGTCATTCTTTTCTTTTTTATTACTTTGCGGTCCTATTTGATAATGTAATATATATTTACCCAACAAATTCCATTTAACAAACTGTTCTATTGGATCTGGAAGGCGTCAGCTAAAACGTGAATATTAAAACAATACAAAATAAACTTTAATAAAGTAAAACTTCCATAGTCTAGTGAGCCGACCAACCCCAAACAGCAGCATAGGGTCGTTTTTGCTGCCAACCAAAAAAGTCATACAAGTTACACCCAAGGCTGAGCGTGGCTTGAGCAGAAAATTCCGTGGTAGCTTTTAGTGGGTAGCGCACGGTCCCACACTTGAGTTGTTGGTCTAGGGGTTGGATATGCCGCCTTCGGATCATCGGTTCCCGGTTCGATTCTGAGGTCGGGCAAGCGTCTTTGTGTACACCAGAGGCACTTGCTCCGAGTCTGGTTGTCATTTGTGTTCGCGAATTAGGGGTTTGTAAACTGCCCCCGCGATACTGGTTTTAACTAGTGGAGGGGTTTCGTCTGTTTGTTAATGTCTTTCTTGTGTGCACGTTTGTCAAATAAACGTATTTTCTTTCTTTTTTAACCACAATAATATGCATCCCCCACGAGAAAAAAAAGGGTTGTGTCTACCCAGTTTGTCTTAAAACACTATACCTTGTGATGGCTCAGCATCTACCATGCGTAGGGCGAGGAACCTTATTGTTATGAATTCTACATATTCCGTGGTAAACGCTGTCACAGAATAGTTTCACCACTTTTCTTTCTATTTTATTCAGGGCTTTGATAGGGGAAGAGGAACGGTTGGGTGGCGGCTGTGCTGGGCCCGCGCGGGGCGAAGAGCTGTTTGTCCAAGTCCTGGGCCACGTGCACTACCTGCCTGCGGCGTGGCGCGGCCGAGCTCACACCAAAGATGTCGCTGCACACTTCCAACAACTCTTCCAGTTTAGAGCGGTCAGTATCACACATTGTCATTAATTTCATCCCAATGACACGACACGAGCCTCTTATTTCTTCTTCTTCCTCGACTTTACCCAATGACATTGGGTTCGGCACAAGTCTAATCCATTTTGGCTAACTGCCAGTATTTACAAGACTTCCGTCTGTAACCGGTAATTATTTGGATTAATTTAGAATACACAATGTCACCAACCCAAACCGTCTTTAGGGTGTCGTAAGAGGCTACTAAAAGAACGCAAGAGGCAGATCACCTAGTCCAAAGAGAAGGAAAACGCCAGCGTTGCCAGCGTGATACGGTAGGCTAATTTCCCTCCATGCATTTGGAGGAGGCCCGACCCAGTAGTGGGTCATTAATGGGCTGTAACGACGAAGAACTACAGAGTATCTTGCCGGCTCTTCTCTGTGGAGAGGTATTCCGAACTGGTGGTAGTTTCAGTATGGATGTGTGGAAGAGTTGTGGGAAAAGAGATGGATTGTCTGAATGCGAACGTGCATATGAAAAACATGAATATATATGTATATGACGGCGATAGGAGTATATGGAGGCTACCTCCTAGCTTGGGACAAGGACCGAGAGATATTGATGATAGTTGTAGATAGATAGCTTTGTGATAAAACGTACATGAATAAAGTTACTTTTGATTATGTCAGTTTTGACGCTACTGACGGGATAGATGCCATATACTGCCATAGATGTTATAAAGGCAGCTGCGATCGCTTTAAGTTCCTTTGAGGTGCATCAGCAGAGGCAGACATCGCTTAACCTAAAATCGAGGGATTCTTTCGTTTCGCTTTTGTACACTCAGACATAATATATATTGTGGCAAGAAAACTACAATAGTAATAAAACTAGTTCTATGGAAAGCTTTCCTGCCACAAACCGTCCCAAACTCTGCACGATGCTGAGATTTTGATTTTGCTATGACTTGTTACGTCACAGATTCAAAGACACACATCCTATTTGTTAGTATGCACTGAAATATACATGCACACATTTTTCACATTTCAGGTGTACATAGCCTTTGAGTTGCTCAGTCCGCTGTTGTGTCCTCTCGTGCTGTTCTCGCTACGATGCAGAGCATTGGACATTGTGGATTTCTACAGAAATTTCACTGTCAGCGTGCTGGGCATTGGCGACGTTTGTTCCTTTGCACAGGTATCTAAACAAATAAATAAAATTGGAGTTATCATCATCATCAGTAGCTGTTTGTTCCGGCTAATCTCGGGAACGGCTGGACCGATTATGAAGGGACTTTCACTGATACTTAGGCTAGCTTTTTTCAGACTAGCTTCGCCCCGCGGCGTCACCCGCGTTACGACAATAACCGCGGGTAACATCGCACCCGTGCGAAGCCGGGACGGGCCGCTAGTAATATAAATCATTTTAATATCACTTATTTAGCATAGGGCACAATGGTCACTTACAAATAGTCAACATATTAATAATACTACGACTATTCCACGGCCCATATAATATGTCATCAGCTCTCACGGGATCTGATGTGGACCAACTCGCATCCGTGGACTGGCTACGCTTCGGTAACCTTTTTGGGGAAACTGAAGGGTTTGTCTTTGCAATGGACGAAGTTATGATGACGAACAACTACCGGAAGCATATTCTGAAGAACGGCACGGTCGACATTTGTCGGGCATGCCACCGTCCCGGCGAATCTATCAGACATATCGTTTCCGGTTGTTCTCGTCTTGCTAACGGGGAGTACTTGCATAGACACAACCAAGTAGCCAAGATTATTCATCAACAACTTGCCTTTAAATATGGTCTTGTGAGTACCGAAGTTCCATATTACCAGTATCAGCCTCAACCAGTTCTCGAAAATGACCATGTCACACTCTACTGGGACCGACCTATTATAACGGACAGGTATATTGCTGCCAATAAACCTGACATCGTTATAATAGATCGGTCTACACGCCGCGTAAAGCTGGTTGACATCACCATTCCGCATTATGAGAACCTCGTGAAGGCGGAAAAAGAAAAAATGATTAAATATTTAGACCTGGCCCATGAGGTGACCGCCATGTGGAGTGCTGAGTCAACCAGTATTATTCAGATCGTTGTATCAGTGAATGGTGTGATATCGAAAAGTTTTGATGATCATCTCAATCAACTCTCGATATCCGGTTGGGTGAAGCGTCTGATGCAAAAGGCAGTTTTACTTGAGACGGCGCGCATTGTTAGGCGGTTCCTCTCTTTGCAACACTAACCACTAGGCGGCTTGAAAAATTTTCCGCCCCTAGGGCTGTTAGGATTTATATATAATATAAAAAAATGCTTATCTATTTTTTATAAATATTATGTAAAAAAAATATGAATAAAGAATATACAGTAAAAATTAAAATAGAGTATTTTTTTATTTTAGCTGGACATTCGACGACATGGTCACCCTGACTGGCAAACATCGGGTAAAGTGAAAGGTAATAATTACTTTGAAACCTCCTTACGCCTGACATCATTCCAGAGGAGAGGGTGTATAGGAATTACATGGCAGATAACCTAGCCGCAAGAGAAGGAAAACTCGAAACATAACCCTGTGCCAACCCGCCTGGCCAGCATGGGAAAGTAGAATTATTTCCCTCCTTTAATTGGAGGCGGCCCAATTTAGCAGGCGGCTGAGAATAAGAAGAAGAATTCAAACACTAAGCATCAAAAATATGAACTGACAGTCTTGGAAGGTTTTCTTTGCATTATAGATGCAACTGATTTTGGACGGGTTATCATCATATATCATAACTTTATACTATTCAGCAGACAGCCGCCGGTTCTTGCTGTATCTCTAACGTCTTAGACAGTTGGTGGGATAGCTGGTCTAATTAACCATTAATTGTCGCAGAGGGCAGGCGACAGTTGCTAGAAACCTTTATTTTATAGTGCGCGCGGACCTAGTTGTCCTCGCCTTAGGGCCTCCGCGCATTATGCGGCCAAGTCGCTGCGGCCAACTAATTCTTCTACGATGTATATAGCTGCGCGCATTACGCGGCTTGGCCGCCTAAATGCGCGGGGCCCTTAGATATGTGAACGGTGGGACGGAGCGGCCAACTAGTTCCGCGCGCACTATAATACATATACACCGTGATTTATTGTATACTACATATCACATACACCCCAAAAATATATTTCCGATATAATATATTGTAAAGTCACTTAGTTGTTAGCTCGAAATAATGGCCTGGTTTTCTCCTGACAAACCTGATTATTCCCACCCGTTAAATCAGAGGGGCGTGAGATGTTTGTCAATTTTGTCTATTTTACACAGGTGGCTAAAACAATGTGACCAAAAATTTTATCTAAAATCTTTATTAAAAAAAATAGTGCTACTGATCCAGAGCAAACTTTTTTTAACCAATTACTTGAATACCAGGCTTGCGTGATGGAAAACGCCAGGGTCTAAGATGGGGCAGGCAATTCAAGGAAATGCCCTGTCGGGCACCGGCTCTCACATACACACGACGGAACACAGTAAAACTTCTTGGGGCCGGAAATAGATGTGAGGGTGGTAGCTAGCCGGGTGGACCATTAGACCGTGCTGCAAGCGTGCTGGGTTTTGTTGACTTTTAGAACACGTGTTTTTTCCCAGCGTGCTGTGGGGAAGTTTTATATTCTCACCCGTCCCCACACGGGTAAAACTAATTGCAGGTTGTCACTATACAGTTAATCACTCTATATGTATGGTTTTAGCGAGTGGCAACACTCAGTACGATCAAGGCGAAGGTGGCAAAACGGAATTGTCCCTGGTCGCGTTCTCGTGCCGCCATCCAGGCTGGCAACCGGCGGAGCCGTCACAACGACATTTCCTGAGATCTCTGAAGCAAAGCATGCATCACGCTATCCCGGCGAATAACCACCTGGTAATTTCTTATATCGCTTACAAATACAGTATAATCTCGCCAATCTGGCACTATTTAAACCAGAGGCAGATTACTGGAATGTTCGGAGTACTGGATTATAGAGAAAACATGATAATAAATAAAATAAAGCATCTCATAATGAAAACATAATGTATTATGTGCATATTTGTGTTCTTGTTCAACAGGTTTTATTGTAAATGTAACATTATCCCAAAATTAATTTGTAATAACATCGTTTTAAATACATGTTAATCTGGATGACAATATGACCTTTGCTGGCTAGTGACGAAGGAAAAAGAAAAGAGGTTATATGGCGTAAACATAATCGTTAATTGAGGTCTGCTTTTGTGCAACCTTGCTACAAGACTGCGGAGGCTCTCGGATTATTAGACGTATCGGTCTCTTGAAGTGCCGGATTAGTGAGGTAATACTGTACCTCGTACCTTGATCTAAAATATACATCCTGCTAGTCGATTTTTGGGTCTCCTTGGTGGTGATTGACGGCCAAAGCAGACCTACTACAGCGCTTTTGGTTCAACGTGTTTGTAAGCTATTATATATTTGATTCAATGGCAATATGTGCTGTATCGTCTATGGGTGTCCGTCATTGGTAAAAACTGACCTCCGTGCTTCGAAGGGCGTCGGTCCCTATTGCCGTTCTACCGTCTATGGCTATACACATTGTCAGTAGCGGGAATACTGACAGCTGGTTGAACCAAATAATTACCAGTTTCACCGCTAAAAAGCAGAGGGCAATCGCTCCGTGTTAATATTGGTACATACATACAGCACTCGCCATACTTTATGGCCGCTCCGAACCTAGCCGGATTACGCTGCGCAGAACACAAAATCAGGTATCAGCGGGACGTACGCGAGGCGGGGAGACAGGGCACGCCCGCACTCGCCGTCTTCCACCCGCAAGCGTCCTCGCCTCCCGCGCGTTTGTGTGAGTGTGCTACGTTCGTGTTGGTTATGAAATGTACGATGCGCAAGTTCATACCGACGGCTACATTCGGAGCGGTCATAAAGATTGGCGAGTGTTGCAAATACATATAAGCACGCCTCTTTCCCGTAGGGGCTGGCAGAGACCACTTGTTTCCACTTACTACGATCCTTACATACTTGTTTCGCTTTGTCCACTATCATTATTCCCTTCATATATGCTCTTCGATTTAGGTTACCTTGACCTGGCCTCTTTTCAAGAGGTCCCCTTTCATTCACACTCGCCTTATACACCTTTTTCGTCAATCGTTCTTCATTCATTCTCTCGACATGGCTAAACCATCTCAACATACCTTTCTCAATTTTTGTCACTAACATCTTCTTTCAGTCCACATGGTAGTTAGTCGAATCGGGTCAGCCCGCTACAGACACCGATTAAATTGGTGGTGACGGAATACACAGTGTCACCACCCTATTTCATCCTGAGGGTGTCGTAAGAGCCGACAATAGGAAATGACAAGGCCGATAACCTAAGCTCAAGAGATGGAAAACTTTATACGAATCCCTGTGCCTACCCGTTTGGCGCACTTGCAACCCCTCTGGTGTTGTGGGTGTCCATGGGCGGCGGTGATCACTTACCATCAGGTGACCCGCTTGCTCGTTTGCCTCCCTCTTTCATAAAAAAAATAAATGATAATAATCTCTCTGTGATGGGAGGTGGCCTGACTCAGCAGTGGGGAATTTATGGGCTGAGTAGTAGAAATATGTTTGATGATTTCGCCAATCTAAAGCATTTCGTTAAGTCCTGGGATAACCTGATGTTGGGGTTTAGCCATGGTATGTGGAACTCGGGCGCAGCAAAAAGGTGGCAATTAAGGTGAATGTTCCAGGGTAGCCCACGAAATTCAAATTTTCTTACGTTTTTTGCTGAGTTAAGAATTACTTTGAGCTTGAAAAAGTTTTTCTTGCACCTTTATGAGCTTGGATGGTTGTATTGATGACTAGCTGACCCGGCGAACTTTGTTTCGCCTTAAAGGCAATAAATGAGCAGATTTTTGATTTTATTAACTTCAATTTTTTATCAGGATAAATATAAATAAAACATCTATGATTTTAATTATACTTTATTGGCCATCTATTTTAGTAACTGCACTTTTCAGTGAATCGCCTTGTGACTAGGGTTCATTCCCGGGAATTCTCGAGCCGAGAATTCCCGGGAAATCGTTGGGCTGTGTTCCCGGGAAATCAAGCTCGAGAAAAGTCGAGAACTCGAGAAATCATGTACGTTTGTAGAAAATAAACTTGCAGAGTTTTAATTTGTTTATATTCTACTAGCTGACCCGGCGAACTTTGTTCCGCATTAGATGCAATAATATTAAGTGGGATTATGTGAATTTTCTAACATCTATTAGGTATATATTTAAAACAAAAAGAAAGTTGGACATAGGATACCTGAGATTTTTATCCCGTCTGTATAAAACCTACTATAGCAAAACGCAACTGACAGCGAAACGTTATGTTGTCTATAGTTTAATATGTTTGAAAATTTGTAATTCACATAATATCTTTATAAATTGTAGCCTATGTATTATTCTGACGTATAAGCTATATTATTGTAAAGTTTCATTAAAATCCATTCAGTAGTTTTTACGTGAAATAGTAACAAACATCCACCCATCCATCCATCCATACTTACAAACTTTCACGTTTATAATATTAGTAATATAGTAAGATTAACATGCCATAAATGGTGCTACGATTGTAATGTAATTATAATTTACATTTACTTTCTACCTGAGTTTAAGATATTAAAGATTTCTTTCGTGTTTTGTAGAAGCTATTTTGTTTACAAGATTTAAGTTGATTTTTTTTTCTAAATAACCAGCCTAAAATTGTGCTGTGATCATAATGATTAATGTAATTTAAGATAATAAGTTGGGGAAAAAGTTTCGTCGCATTTTTTAAGAAATTTCAAAACATTTTTTAATATCGTTTATTTACATTTAACTAAAGTATGTAGCTACCATTTTGTTCGATAACTTTTTGCTATCTTGTAGGTAGGGACATGATCCCATTGCTATAGACATGTTGGGACTACTGATCAAAATACCGCGACAAGTGGTTTTGGCAGTCCTCTCGTGATGTTAACCTGACACTGCCTAAAGAATTCTGAACCATGTGGAGACCGAAACATGTGGAAATCTGAAGGTGCAAGATCAGGACTGAAGATTTTATTACAAGTTCATACATACTATAATGCGAAAAGACTTTTTCCCCAACCTAATATTTACGTTTTCTTTCATGTACATTTTTTGTTTAGTTTAAGTTCTAAATAACCAACTAAAAATGGTGCTGTCATTATGATTATGAGCCTGAATAATATGTTTCTCTGTAATATTTTATAAAACAATATTTATAAGATTAACGTTTTTGAATAACATCGATGAAACTTTTATTGAATTGATGAAACCACTGATTTTTAGACGCAATTGGAACCAAATAATATGAGAAAACGTACGTAAATGTAAATTTCTCGACAACCCGAGAGTCCCGAGAAATTAGCCTCGAGAATTCTCGAGACCCGAGAAATTGAAAAGCTCGAGAAATCATGAACCCTACTTGTGACAGACGATATTTTTCGGTTTATTATCAGGCGCATGAACAAATAACGCAGATGGTCTTCTGACCCGGAACATGCCACATATAATTGATCTTGGGAAATACATGAATTTTCTAGATTTAGGCCACAAACTTTCCAGGATTGGCCCTGTGATTTATTAATGGTCACGGCGAATACACGACGGATCGGAAATCATTAAAACTAAAACGGTATATCAGTTGATATCGTCGGGATCCTCGGATGAGAATTTCCTCACCTTCCAACTTTACTTTGAGTATATTCCATTGTTCATCAATTCACTTACCACCAAACGCGTTCCGTTGCACAGGTTTGGTGGTTTTGGTTTATATATTTTTCTCTTTTTTTACACGGTCATTATATTTGAATTAATGCAGTGTACCAATGATTTCATTCTGAATTATGTTAGTTACTTTATGTCATCTACATATTTATTCTTAGCCGCCAAAACAGCTCGCTTAGTCAACCATTCATTATTTTTGTGTTTGTGAGTTTGTCCTTCGATGAACAGAAATTCTGAGAAAATAAAATCAATCCACATATTTCGATGATTTGAGGCAAGCGCTTATTTCGGCGGCAGCAGTCGATCTTGGAATTAGAGGCAGTGTTTGGCAGAAATAGCCAGACAGTAAAATCATTGCGCCTCCAAAACATCTCGAGTCCTTGCGTAGGTGTTCGGTCGGATCGGATAAGTGCTTCCAATGCACGTGTTTACGCTATTGTACATTCGTCCCAGATGACGATTTTCCATTATGATAAAACTTTAGCCGCTGAGGAGTGTTTTGTAATATTACATGGCATCTATAGGTCCAATGCGGACGCAAGTATGCAAGCAGTAATTAGTGCTGCCACCGTATCGAAACGTTGCTCGATCCTAATTATGTAGTACCTACTTTATAAATTTATTCTTGTGTCTCGAAAATTATCTAGTTGTTGATCTCTTAAATTTGCTCGACGATTTTGCATTCCCAACCGATCCGTTTCACGGGTTGCCTCGATTTGCTCTTGTGATTGAGAAGCACGGATTCAAGCCATACTAATGCGGTGATCTTCACGTGCATTATTTAGTTCTTCTTCATTGTTCGGCACAATAAGCTAATATTTACTCGAAATAAATACATCAACCGGTCAACTTCAAAATTTCTAATTGTCAAATTTGTCAAACTATAGACAACATAGCGTTTAGCTGTCGGTGAAGTTTTGTTATTCCAGCATTTGCATTTTGATAAACTATGTTTTATATCACGGAACGGGATTACACACATTTACACTTTCAGGTTTATAATATTAAGTATGATTTTGTGAATTGTACAACATCCATATATTTAAAAGAAAGTCGGACATAGGATACCTAAGATTTTTATCCCGTTCCCGTAGAATGTGATATAATACCTACGTGGTATAACAAAGCGCAACTGACAGCGAAACTTTATGTTGTCTATATTTAAATATGGCTGAAAATTTGACAATTAGAAATTAAAATTTAACTTAATATCGCTATAAATTTACACACAATATCTTTATAAATTGTAGCCTATGTGTTATTCTGATGTATAGGCTATATTATTATAAAGTTTCATTAAAATCCATTCAGTCGTTTTTACGTGAAAGAGTAACAAACATCCATCCATCCATCCATCCATCTATCCATCCATCCATCCATCCATCCATACATACTTACAAACTTTCACGTTTATAATATTAGTAGGATTAGTAGGATTTTGATGATTATAATTCTATAACTACATACGTCTTACAGCCGCGAATAACATTTTATGCAACATACAACCTAGCACTGTCCTGCACCCTGGAACATTCACCTTAACGCCCCGATCCACCCACTAAAACCAACGGCATTCCTCGACCTCTTACGAAAGTAACCTGGTTTGTTATTCGTCGGAGAACATAACTTTTGACCAATATTCAATACTCCAATTTACGTGGCTCTGGGCATATCTTAGTCTTGAAATACGATGCCCACGCTCCAGTTTAGGGCCGTTTGCAGGTCTAAGGGGTTTTAAGTTAGATTCAGCAAGCCGATGTCTTACTGTCCATGCACTTGGGTTACTTCCTCCGAGGCGTCGAAACTGATTTGTGAGTTCAGTTCCTGTTATAACAATAAAAAAACGTAATTCTAATAGGCTCCTATGAAATAATCGAGTTTCAAAACGCCTAGAAGGCGGATTTCTCAGGCTTTTGATTACCGTGTTTTCAGAACAAGACGATGCTCGGCTCGTACATTCAACAGAGTTTGTTCGGCGCCGTCACTCCGTTGCCGGCTGTACTGTCGTACTATCCGCAACAGAAGCCGCAATACAGACTGCCTGTGAGTATAGATTTTAATTTAAGCACTACATATTTATGTCTATAGTTCGCAAAAACTAGACAATGTGTCGGTTGTCGTGGATGGACGTTTGTGAAGGTCGTTGGGAGTCGGTGGATGCAATCTGCACGAGATCGCACATCTATGGGATAGATTTTTAAATTTAAGCACTACATATATGTATAAGTCTATAGTTCGCAAAAACTAGATAATTTTGTCGGTCGTCGTGGATGGACGTTTGTGAAGGTCGCTGGGAGTCGGTGGATGCAATCTGCACGAGATCGCACATCTATGGGGGAGGCCTATGTTCAGCAGTAGAAAACGTTCAATATATTTATACATACTAGCTGACCCGGTAAAGGTTGTTTTGCCATATAAATATCGCTATTAAAAATAGGGGTTCATCGCAGATGGGTGTAAATTTAGGGATTGCATGTGTTTTTGTATGCTATGTAATAAAAAAACTAACAAAACATGTTTTCCAAGTAATCAAATTTAGGGGTGGACCATCCTTTAAATATAGGGGGATGAAAAATAAATGTTGTCCGATTCGCAAACCTAACCAATATGCACACAAAATCGAAATCGAATCGAAAGTCGATTGAGCCATTTCCGAGGGGTTTAATAACAAACAATGTGACACGATAATTTTATATTAGATCGTCACAAAGACTCTTTGATTGATTCATAGTTTTATTTTTAGTAGTGTTTTGTATTTTATACTTCGAATTTATGTTTGATTGGATTAAAAAAATAAACATTTATTTTGACAGCACAGCAGCCGAGCGTTTGATTTATTGCTTTTCTCTTTTTTTTGGTAACCGCGTTTTATTTTTCGGCACGGGGTCGAGTGCGGCACGGTCGTTTATTCATCCGCTCAATTTCCTTGGCAGTACTCACGAACTTTTGTTTCAGGATATGGATGAGACCAGCGACGAGGATGAAGCGCCGGCTGGCACCGCCCACTCTTTGCCTAGGTCAACGTCCTCTCGCAACGGCCTCTCTGGGATCAGCGGAGCTCTAGGGGCCAGTGCCTTGGGGCTGGACCCCCCGGCACAGACGCCGCCCGGCGAAGATACTCATGACATGTCCGTGTCTACGCTGCATCTGTACGACATTCACATATCACAGGTATATTTTCAAAGAACTAATGCTGGTGACGGATTTCATCGTGGTGACAACGATAAGGCCGGTACCCTAGCCGCAAGAGAAGGAAAACTTGATATTAAACTCAGTGCTAACCCGCGTGGCACAGTAGGCTAATTACCCTCCCATATATCATGAAGTGACGTATGACGAGATACCATACGTGTGCTGATGGATTTAGAATACACTGTGTCACCCTCCTATTTCATCTTGAGGGGTTTTTTTTTTTTATACGATGCCCTGTGTCATCCCCTATGGCCAGCGTGGTGCAGTTGGCTAATTACCCTCCATGTGATTGGAGGAGGCCCAACTCAGCAGTGGGTCATGTATGTGTTGGCTATTCTTATGCGCTGTTCCTATGCGGAACATTTAACTTTTGACAAACGTTCTCCACAATCTCGTGCAGACGGCCTTCCCACGCTTTCGCATACGTGGGCGCCATTCCAACACTTTTATGCCCCAGCGGACATCCGTTCTTCTGGTCACGTGGCTTGCCCATTGCCACTTCAACTGTGCAATCCTTCTAGCTATGTCGGTCGCTTTGGTTCTTCTACGGATTTCCTCTTTTCTGATTCTATCACGCAGAGTAACTCCGAGCATAGCTCTCTCCATCGCACGTTGAGTGACTCTCAGCCGCCTAATAATCTCCATTGTGAGATCATGTAACAATATAATAGTAAAATAATTTTTGAAATTTGTTCAGTAAGTTTTGACATAACATTTAAAAATACAAACATATGGTATAGATTGGAGAAGGCTGACCCAAAAGCGGGTATAAATACAGTATATATTATGTTAAAAAAATAACGTTCAATGACATTAAAGCCTATTTATTTTTATCTAGGCATCGTTTCCGCAGACCGGACAAAATCTGTCCTGTTGTACGAACAATTGCAGCGAAAGGCAGCGAGGGAGAGGCTGGGGAAGCGGGGAGGGGGAAGACACACCACTCCTCCATCGCCCATAACACTGGCCCATGGAGCCAGCCTATTCTACGCGGGCCCACTGGGTTTAGGCTACGGCACATCGCATTGCCATTAAGTGATAAGTGTGACTAGAGAGAATATTTTTTTAATACTTTTTGGCCAAGATTTTTCAAGTTCGTTCATGTTGTTTTGGTTATGCCGATCCCTTTTGAAGTGTTTAAACAGCGGTGAGTGATGTAGTTTTTTCAAGGAAGTGTTCGGACAATACTCCTTGTGTGTGAACCAAAATTGGAAGATGTCGTGCATTAATGTCATTTTGTGTAGAAATGTTGAGGTCGATTAAAACTGTACATTTTGCTAAAATAACATTTTTGAGTTGTGTCGTGTTGTTCGGAATTCGTATTCTTGTTCCAATATAAAATTTAGTTTAATTCATATGGTAATGAGTAATAGCTTTCAATATATTTAGACATTAACAGGCAATAATATTTTATATTATTAAGAACACTGGCTTTTTTAATCACCATTTATAAATATCTTCACCATTCGCTTTGCATTAAACGAGCGCTGATTATGTACAATATATACCATTGATATTAATAACACAAAATTATCTATTCATTGTGATACAATATTTTTTATTATAATATATCTGAATATTGATATTTTGTATAAAGATTTTTTCTATGATGCGACTACAGAGTAAGTCTTGAAATTTCATTGTTTGAAAACGAATGATCTCATCTTTAATGATATGTCCACGAACACTTGTCTATAGTATTCTATGACGTCTATCTAGTCTTTGCATGTAACGACAAAGAGGTCTTGGCATGAAAAAAATAATTTTCTTTTCACTACACTAAACCACCTTGCTGCCTAACTGCCCCTTACTGCCCACAAATTTAGTAGAAAGTATAATAATTTTTGTTGAAGCAAATTCTTTGTGATCCTAAATTACTTTATTAATCTTTAAATTTGTTGTTGTACTTTTTGACTAAATTTGTGTTCATAGAAATATTTTGTAAAGGAAGTGCTTGTCTATTATTTAAATAATATAATAAACATTGAACTGTTCAATGTAAAATGTATGTGCTAAGAACAAAAATATAATGTACAGCACTCGCCAAACTTTATGGCCGCTCCGAACCTAGCCGCGTTACGCTGCGCAGAATAAAAAATGAGGTATCAGCGGGACGTACGCGGGGCGTGGAGGCAGGGCACGTGTCTACAACCCGCACGCGTCTTTGCGTCCCGCGCGTTAGTGTGAGTGTGCTACGTTCCTGTTGGTTATGAAATGTACGATGCGCAAAGCTACATTCAGAGCGACCATACATATTGGCGAGTGCTGTGCGCCATTTCATTTCAACGAATATGTCTATTTTTTATTGGGTAAAGCGCGAAAATGTTGCTTTGTGCAATATATTGCTTATATATTTAACGTCCATAATAAATAGTGCCATGTAAACACAGAAAGTTGTGCCCAGTATGCGTAGATGCAATAAAATATAATCACGTGCATATCGATTTCTCTTTTCAAATGTGTGTTTATTAAATACTCTTTATATTTTCGATGTAAATATACATTTATGCAATTGTGTGTTGCGTTGAATGACACGTTGAACTCTTTCTTGTGTTTAACTGATTCCATGACAATTTAAAGTGAATCGATCGTAATAACCTATCTGTCAAAATGGGCCCTGTTACTCATCTTGTTAATTCAAGGCAAAAGCGTTAGCCATACAGCCATATTATTTTAATACTTCTTATTGTTGTGTTTATTATGGCTTATTATATTAAAAAAACGTGAAATTTCTACAGTAATCAACTACAGTAGAGCCTTGATAATCCGTACTCTGGCTAATTAATCCGAACTGCCGACTGCCTCCCTCTCTTTCTTACCATGACCGCTGATCTTATGTTTCGTTTTCAGTTGCGAATGAGTCAAAACAAAGCACAAAGCTTTTGGTCAATAAATAGAACCAGCCAAACTAAAATTGAGGATTTTATAAATAAGTAAGGTGATTTATGGTTTTTAAAAAAGTATGTACACACTTCAATAAATATATTCCGTCAAAATATATTTTCATTTTTTTAACAGAATCCGAAAACTCCGTGAGTCCGAATAGGGGCTGTTTTTTGGTAGTTCGGATCATCGAGGCTCCACTGCATATTGATCATTCCTATAACATATAGGTTATTTATGACACATAGGATATTGTGACCGTTCGTAAAAGGTTTGACTATAGGGGGTTAGCTATGTGTTTTCAGTTGGTGATAAGAAGCCAGTAATTAAAGAAATTAAACTCGCCTGTAAATACAATTTTAATATTATATGATATTTGGGCATGCGGCGATATTTTTAGTGTTTTGGGAAAATGTTTCTACTAACCATATGAAAAACAAAAAATGATTATTAATCTTATTTTATGGTATCGATATTGAAGAAAATCTGAAATTTGCGCGGGGTGTTCAGGGAAACCATTGTAAATACTATATATTGTTTTAAGCTATATACAGGATGAATGTTTCAAATCTGCAAAGATAGCAAAATCGAAAAAGAAAGATACGGTGATTAAGATACGGTATTTAAATTTCTGGCTCAACATTTTTTTTACAGCCTTTTATGAAACATTCGGTGCGAAAACGTAATGTTTCCGTCATTTATTGTCTGCGGTTGTGTTGTATTGAAAACGCTTTTACATAATATTTGGTTGTTGTACTATTTAATTTATATGACTATTATATGGACAATTTGAGAATTTATCAAAGCCAAAATAGCCACAAATAAGTGGCGAAGAGGCTGTGATCTTGCGGAATATTGTCTTAATGTGTACGATTAGCTGCTAGTATAATACCAATTGAGAACATTTTATCTAGCTAGGTCATACCGGAATGCCGCTCGTTCGCGTGTATTCCGTCGGGCAGCTCCAAATTATAGAATAGTCGTTATAAAATACCATTTTTCTGTGGTGTTGTTATTTCGTTCAATAAGTAATGTTAGGTTAAACAACCACGGAGAAACGCCGCGCGACGACCTTGGTTCGCAAGTTCTCATTTAATTTCAATCCTAGTAAATATACACGTATGATTCAATACTTATGACGGGCTTGAAACTGTACGATGCAATAGGTGAAGACTGTTGTGACATACAACTTAGGGAATACAGTTGAAACGCGTGTTTCGCATATTAAAAATGCTCATAACTCCATGTTTACTCTTTTAGCTGTAATTATTACTTGATAATTTAATCGTAATGCACAAACAATTATCATGCGCTTTAAGGTGAGATGTAAATTTTGGTATGTATTATATATTAATTTTATTATATATTATATATATGACTAAATTGATGATGTTTGTATCTTATAATTTGTATTTAATCGTTAGCAAGGCGGTTTCATCGGTATTAGTTGAAATAATGGCAATTAGGAGTTTGCTTCCTTTAAGTACTGTGTAACAACAGCAATAAAACGGGTAGACACACACTTCTTTTGAGATAATACTTTGAAACGTGTATGCTTTTCCTCACCCACAAAATACTATAAGATTTTACCGTGTAACTGGCGGGAGCATGTCATAAAAATAATAAATATTGTTATTTGTTGGTAATTTATTAACATTTTCATTTAAGAACCATACGATATTGTCTGCGCGTGTGAGAGTTTGCGTATGTCGCTATTATCGTTTTTTATGTAAGACTCATAATATAACACTTTATACTTTAACATAAGAAACATGTGGTAACAATGATATCAATCCAAATAATTGTCAACCTTAATGTTACAAATAAACGTCTATTTTAAATTAGATCGCAAAATAAACGCTTTAATATTATATCGAAATAATGTATATAAATACCTAAGGGTTTTCGAAGAAATTTATGGCTGTCACGTTGTATTGTAACAATAATAACAAACCTTTGTAACTTGCTTCAGTAGATTTAACAGTAATATGTAAAAGTTAGTACGCTCGCGTAGATTTTTTTATTATTTTACATTATTTAGATTTTTGGGGCACGTGGATATGTGACGTCTATTATATAAAATATTCATTTGGAGCAGGGTTTGCTTCCACGAATACACAATGATACCTGGTTTAACAGCGCAAAAAATAATGTCACCGTTATCATAGATCTACAACGTATATTTTTGTAGAAATAAATTGTGCAGTATTTATTACAAATACATGATTTTAGTTAAAATATAAATAATAGTGTATATTCGAAGTAGACAAAAAAGTAATGAGAATACATGCTGCCGGGTATTCGGTGTCGATGGAGCGGCCGATTTAAGTGTTTTTTTTTTGCGAAACATCCATTACTTTTTTAATATAGCAGCTTAATTTACGCACTAATGCGGATATTGCGTAAATTAAGCTCCTCCAACCAACCATCCTTTTGGCAAAAATTTCATAAGTGCGTTAGTTAAAGATTAGATTTTAAATTAGATTTTACTATTTTGTGATTTATTGGCATGGATTTGAATATGTAACTTGATACCAATATTTTCATGTTCATAATAGAAATATCTTACGGCGGTACCTAATCTTTTTATTTTTTATATTTGTGGCCTCCTAAATATTTTCGTTACCAACAACATTTTTATATGTTTGGCTAGGTAAACATTTAAAGTGCTGAGGCATGTGTGTAGGATAATAAACTAGCATTAATGCTATGAAGTAGTAATTATTCACGAATACAGGATCTAAGGTCCATGTGACAACTGTCAAATTAAAATATGTATCTTATTTTTAAATACTAAAACCAAACAGAATAAAAGCGGGATTAAAACATATTTTAGCATTTAAAGGCGAATATAAATTTGGACATGAGCCATTTAATTGAAATGAGAACGTATTGAATTTGTTTATGATACTGATACATAAACTCAGTTTGTAACTAAAAATGATATGGGACTAAATAGGTAAATCAAACAAAAATATAAGACTTGTGTTTGATTTGTCTATAGTCTGTCAGTTGTGTGAGTTTTGTTTTTGGTTTTTGAAAGTAGTTTTGTTAAGTAGATGAATTAATGCGGTATTAAAACCATCATTGTGGCAGGATTGAAGAAATTGTAAAACCAGAATTTTGTGGTTCAGGTAATCGTCAACGAAGGTTTTCCTTCGCGCGGATCGTTATGTGGCAATACCGTAGACATGGTGAGCAATCTCTTGTAGTTATAATTTTCCCGTAGATTTCATTCTTATATGCTTTTGCAGGCGAACTCGCTTCAGTGATATCCCCGTGATACATTTAATCTTCATAAACTAACAAGTACCTAAATTTTGGTACAAGTAAGTTACGATGCTAATATTTATTTTAACAGTTCTGTATTTCAACTTATATACTTTTTTAATATGTTCAAGCTTTTCTGAAGGGATTCATACTGGGCCCCCAACTTAATGACTAAAGTCAAAATCGACTATTACTGTTTACTACTGGGCTTGATTTTTTAAATGAGTTGTTATAAGCAGCAAAATTGCTTAGAAAATATCAAGTTTGCGACTCTATTCATCGCTAAAACCTATCGTAACTTATTGACGTGTTGTGTTCAATTTTCGTGATGTTGTGCCATTTTGTGGGCAAATTGTAATAGTAAAGGTTTCGGGTAACATTTTATTAATTAGAAAATAATATTGCAAATATTTTGTAAACCTGTTTTTTGAAGTTGGCGAGTCGCCCTGTGCTTACCTTCTTCCGTACAGATCGATTCCGTCTAGACGGTATATCATTTCAGTACTTAGTACTGGTGTCTTTAAAATAAAAAGTGGTTTTGCATAGAAAATAGATTACTGTCATTTAGTGCACGTTTTTGCGTTATATTCCAACGTGCACCGAGTTTCATATATGTACTCAATGTAAAGGGCTCTTCAGATGTAAATTACATTTACACATTTAGAAATTACGTTATGCAATATTGTTGTATCCATGATTACAAAGCACGCAATGTGCCAACTGCGCGTAATGTAACCAAATTTTGTAAATATTTAGTTCAATTTATAAATAATAAGTATTGACATAAGTGTATTGTGATAATATCATTATTGTATTTTTATTTTGTAGTCTTGAAACAATATTCGTTTTTAATTTGATGATAAATATTCATTCTTTCTGTAATACAAATAAATGACGTTTGTGAGTATATCAGTACCAATGTTCGCTAATTCATTGTGCATTGTAAATAAAAGTTAAAAAGTAAGTATTCTATTCAATAGCTTGATTTCCCTATGACGGTAGATAATATGTACAAAAATCAAGGTTTTATATTATTCCCGTGTGGATTTTGAGTACACATGTACCGCCACATCATACAGGCCCATCAGACAATGATGAACCACCGGGGTGTTTTCTTAGCGCACCCATTTCATTAATAGTTTAACATATTAACTATTGGGTATTTCATTATTAAATATAATATAGGCTACGCTGTTCGTATTACTAGCGTTGTGCCAAAGATCCGTATAGCCATGGCGTGATGAGTAACAAACATCCATCTTAAGTGTTTTTAATATTTGACAGATTAATAGATATACCGTGTTGCAACAGAATTTGAGTTTCAAACTACTAAGGGGCTGTCCAAAAATGACGAGATGTTTTTTAACATTTTTGTTAAACCCTTCGTGATACGTGGTGAGGTTTAAGAATACCCCCACCCCCCATTAAAAAATCACGTGTATTTTTTAGTACCTACACTCAAAGCCGCTTTTCGGTTTAGAAATCAAGCGTTTGACGAAAAAGTGAATACACGTGAGGGGGAGGGGGGGTTTATATATTTTTCTATACCCCCTCCCCCCGTTCAAACCTCACGCGATTAATGGACAGCCCCTAAGTGTCGACCTGGAATGTAGAAATAGTTACTGCTCCCATGGGTAGTAGAAGGATGATTATGTACTTCTCAAACGGACTATAATACTAAAAAGAATTACCTGACATTCAAGAGATTTAAACGATAAAAGATAGTATTTTCTGTTGACCATGTTTTACTTACCGAACACATTAAATCTGTTGGACAGAATCTAAAAATTGGAATATTCATCTGCCCAAGTGTGCTATTTCTAGTAATACTACTATCACTACATAAGTAGACTATACGACCTCCTAAATATTTTTAGCGGTACATAGCGTCCATTAACATTTTTATGTGTGGCACGTTATGCAAAATGAAGAGGATCAAAACTGGTTTGACTCGCTATGTATAGTCGCACGTCCTTGACTTTTGATGCATTCGATGGGTCGACAGGACGGGGCAAGTAAATACCGACATACGACATTAGGGTTTCCACAGACGAGGTTGAATGCTGTGCCGGAATATATTTACTGATTCGCTAATCTGATTTGCGAAAAACGCTGTGTATTTATTGTGATAAGTACCTAACTCAAAATTAGGAGTATGGCATACCCACTGAGAAATGTCGCCAATATTATATTATATGTATTTCTGTTGATTTGGCACAATTACTATTTGAAATAATGTTTCTGAACAGTCATCGAATTAATACTGTAAAAATCTATGAGACAATTTTGCCTAAAACCTAATCTTACAGTGTTTTAGTACATAGTTTGCGTAATGAGAGCGACTACAGAGTTACTTTCTGACTCCTTTCTGTAGAGGAAAGTCCTGAATGAGTGATAAATGGAAGTTTTTTTTTTATTTTTAATTAAAAGAAAATATATAAAAACCATTAGCCGTCCTTTGCTTTGCCTACTTGACAATGAATAGTAGCAATTTTACCTACATTTTTAGCCGATACACGTATTCAAGTAGCAGAAATGTACCGGAAAGTGAAGTGCTGATGGCCCACACGGTGTGAATCGGTGTCCTGGTTGAAGTCACCAGGTTGTCATCCGCCATCTCTCCTTGAGGCTATGTGTCCTGTCCACTGTCACATAAGTTTGGTAATTCTACGTGCTTGTAACGTGATAGTGACGTCAACAAACATCATTAAACCGCTAATATTCTAGGCAGTGCATACTTACTGTAGGTAATCTGTATTTGGCTTGTGGCGCTTCTCGTTTTGAGTATTTATCAATGCATTGGAGGTCCGGTTCTGTCTTGTCCGTGTGATGACGGATTTAGAATACAGTGTCACCACCCTGTTACCCCCTAAGGGTGTCGTAAAAGTCGACAAAAGGAAAGTCAATGCAGATGACCTTCCTGCAAGAGAAACTTGATACGAAAACCTGTGCCAATCCATCTGGCCAGCGTGGAACAGAAGGCTAATTACCCTCCATGTAACGGGAGGAGGCCCCCCTCAACAGTGGGTAATTTAGGGGCTGAGTGGTAGTACATAGTAGAATTTGAAGGGGGCAAGCTGAGGAGTCGGCCATTTATGGCTCTTGTCAAATAAGTTAAATCAAATTTATTTTAATAAAATACGATACGTGCATTTGGAAACCATCTTTAATCTCACAAGTCTATTTACATCTTTTTTATTCTAAAATCATAAACGGCCAGTACCACACATCTTCCTTTCTTTAAACAAAAAATAAAATTAGTTTCACTTGAGTTGTATGACAATGAAAACGATAAAACTTAAACGTAACATCTCCTTCTTCTCCATCACAATTATTTGGTTAAAAAATGGGTCTATTAAAAAAAAACATTACATTTAATAGCTCCTACACAGCTGAACACCATCTATCCGGAGGCTTCACCATCCTGCCAAAACGGGTTACATATTAATTACAAATATTACCCCTTATATTATTACTAGTTTCAACCGGAATTGGTTTGGGAGTAATATCATCATAGTCAAAACTATAATCTCGCGATGGGTCATGTCTCAAACTACAATCTTTAATAATGTGTCTTCTGTTACGCACTATCGTACTTCCCGTAATCAGACATATTTCGTATGACCTAAAGCCTAAGTATTTGGTAATCGTTCCCGAGATCCAACGTTTATGTACATTATCCCTAACTCTGACTTTGTCACCAACTTTTAGTGACGGTAAATTTCTTGAACTCCTATCGAAGTACATTTTCTGAACTCACTGTCGTTCTATTAATTGATTTCGTATCGTATCATGTACCTTGGGTTTTAATAATTTTGAAGGGGTAAATACTACACTTCTTAATTTCCTACTTTGTAACAATTCCGCTGGGGATGGCAGTTCATCACTAAGCGGAGTATTTAAATACTCCAATATACCGATTTGATAATCAATTCCATCTTCATTGGTCTTAGTCATAATATTTTTTACCGTTTGGACCATACGTTCAACTTGTCCATTAGATTGGGGAAAATAAGGCGACGATGTTTTATGAACGAAATTCCAGGAACTAGCAAAATTCTTAAATAAAATAGATGTAAATTGGGGGCCACAATCAGACATCACAATGTTCGGAATGCCCTGCCTCATGAAAATGTTCTTCAATGGTCTCAGAATCATCATATTGATATAAAATTTCTCTACATTGATCACCAATAATATGCATCAATATATTTACCTGTACATTTTTCGACTTTTTATTAATTTCACATGTATTGTAATATATTTCAAATCCTTTTTTCCATTTTTGCCATTCGTCATAATATGTTCGTCCGGGCGAGTCCATTAATTCCAATAAAAATTTGAACGGTAACGGAGGTGGTAACACTGTTTCCATTTTGCAATATATATATAACACAATTACTTCTTTTAATTATATATTCCTTTTACCGACTGCGCCATGTCAAATAAGTTAAATCAAATTTATTTTAATAAAATACGATACGTGCATTTGGAAACCATCTTTAATCTCACAAGTCTATTTACATCTTTTTTATTCTAAAATCATAAACGGCCAGTACCACACAGCTCTAATATATTTGATGTCAATAATATCATCATACGAGCAATAGTAGGTGAAGTCATGAAGTGTTAGTAAATAGTGTGTCCGCACATGTCGTTTCCTCGTTACTTAACTCGGCGTCTGAACTTTTGAGCTAGCACACACATGGAATATTGTCAAAGTGACTATTTTCCGCGCTACATGAGCTACAACTGTTGTGGATGTTTTGACCGAACTCCGCGTCCAATCTGCGGGTTGCATAAAGTGTATTTGAATATTTTCTCTCGTATTGTAGCTACGCGACGCCTGCAACTCGTGCTAGGGTGAGTATGTCTAGTTTGTCTATTTTTATATCAATTATGCGTGTATCAGACAGGTCAAACAATTAGATTGTAAAGAAATTCATAGTCATCATCATCATTTCGGCCAAAAGACGTCCACTGCTGGACATAGGCCTCCCCCAAGGAATTCCACAAAAGCCTGGGCCACCCGCATCCATCGTTTTCCGGCGCCCTTAACCAGGTCATCGGTCCACCGTGTGGGAGGCCTACCAGCACTCCGCTTTCCGGAACGTGGTCGCCACCCTAGGAATTTACTGCCCCATCGGGCGTCGGTCCTGCGCGCTATGTGCCCTGCCCACTGTTTGGCGTAAGTTTGGCAATCCTGTGGGGTATGTCGGTGACTCTGATTTGTCTGCGTATCTCCTCATTTCTGATTCGATCTCGCAGGGAAACTCCAAGCATAGCCCTCGCTATTCCCCTTTGGGTGACTTTGAGCCTTCTGATGGAGCCCATAGTAAGCGAATACGACACTGTGCCATATGTCATCACTGGCAACACACATTGGTTGAAGACAAAGAATGAAATTAGTCCATGAGAAAGGTACTTTATCCATGATATTTTTCTGTCTGTAAATGACCTGGGCCTCCGATTTCATAGTGGTATGAATACAACAGATTGGTGATCCACTATATCTTGGGCCACTACTAACTACTTGACATACTCATACTTGAAACTATAGTTGCCACTAGTTCAGGACGTAGGTATGCCATGCCACACGCTTTTGACACGAACTTTTGAATCAGAAATTTTAGCAATTACATCGGGTTGATTGGCATCCATCAGAAGGATCAAAGTCACCGAAGGGGCAATGGAGAGGGCTATGCTCGTAGTTTCCTTGCGAGATCGAATCAGAATTGAGGAGATACGCTTGAGAACCAGAGTTACCGACATAGACCACAGGATTGCCAAACTTAAGTGGCAATGGGCAGAGTACATAGCTCGCAGGAGCTCCAGTGGCGACCGCGTTCCCGGAAGCGCAGTGCTGGTAGGCCTCCCACAAGGTCTCCGGAAAGCGATGGATGCGGGCGGCTCAGGACCGGCCTTCGTGGAATCCTTTGGGAAGCCTATGACCAGCAGTGGACGTCTTTTGGCTGAAATGAGATAAATATCCTTGGACATTTCACACAATGCCATCTCGTCCCAAGCTAAGCAACTTAATGCTTGTGTTATGGTAACGAGATGGATGATAAACTACTTAAATACATTTTTTTTTGTAAATACATAAATATTATAGATAGAAATGACACCCAGACCCCGAGCCAGTGCCTCTGGTTGAGACAAAGACACTTGCCCGACCCCGGAATCGAACCCGGGACCCTTTGATCCAAAGGCGGCACATCTAACCACTAGACCAACGAGGCAGTCAAAAAAGATGATGATGCGGGCTGCGGGATTTAGCTTAGAAGCGAGACATAGTATACAAATATAACTTAAACAAAGAGATAGCAATTAAATTAAAAAAAAATGTTTGAAAAAATATTGGAAGAAGTTACAGATATAGGTATAATTATGATGAATAAATATTTCTATCAATTTTATGCACACATTTTTTTTCTTTCTTTTTTCTTATGGGCCCGCAAATATTTTTTTATACGGGGCCCCACCTAGGCAAGCTACGCCCCTGGTTTTTACTTATGTGGTTAGGTTTTAACATTAAAAACAAGGAATGAATTCATTTGAATTGGTCGACAAGGTTTATGTTTTATCTATAGATTTTTGTAATAATTAAGGATTTTAAATGAATAATAATAAATAATTCATTGACAATTTCAGAATTAAATACAGTAATCTGATACAATGAGTAATTACTGAAGGAACTCGTAATTACATAATCGATTATTCGTTTATAGATAATGAACTGCAATGAAATCGAGCCTAACCTAACTGAATTAACAAAGTATGATGCCAAATGGCTTACAAATCGATAAGCAATGAGATTGGAAATCTTTAACCAAAGCTAGAGCACGCAAGCGGCGAGTAAATGCGTTTTCGACAAATTCGAGGTTACGTGTTTAAGGAAAATTTGCTGTTAAGACAACATCTATACATAAAAATATATTGTCTTGTCCTAAGTCAGATACGCTTTATTCCTTTTTTTTCATATAAAAACGTGTAGGTAAATTCAAGCGGCATTATGCTAAGACAAAGCTAGTTGCTACATTCGGTTCTATTCGGCTCTAACTCCGTATTTCGTTTCACGTATTCTACTCCCATAAATGACCCACTGCTGAGTCAGGCCGCCTCCCATCACATGAAGGGTGATTAGCCTACTGTCAGACGTGTTAGCACAGGATTTTGCATCACGTTATTCTTGTGACTAGGATTTCGGCCTTGTAATTTCCTTTTGTCAGCTCTTACGGCACCCTCAGGATGGAATGGGGTGGTGACGCTATTTATTCTAAATCTTTATTGAGTTTATAGCATTTGTTGACCGTAGCTCGTGTCAACCTTTACAGATGAATTGGAGATGTTCACTGTATTTTTACAGACGTCGTCGCGATGTTTTACATGTTGGTCTTCCGGCACGTTACACAATACGCGACACCTTCGTTTTTTTTTAATTTGACTCATACAGCTTAACTAATCACCAGCAAGACACAATACCCGACCTTATAAAACCACTGCCGTAAAACTATTTCGTCATATACATTTTTGTTGCTAAAGGTTTTGTTTACATAAATTGACCAGATTTTTGTAATGTGGCGCGTTGAAGTCTTTTAGAGAGCGCTACGGAGCTTCCTTTAGTACTATTGATTAATCCGTTCTTCCTGCTACTTTGTCCGAGTGGCAGAATAAAATTGGCACGATAAAGATTACACACACAATTTCACACATGACCTTATTATGACTCAATCGTGGTGAAGTGGAAACTAGAGTTCTATCCGATATGATACTACTATGAAAATGGTATCACAAGTTTATGTGCGCATCATAATTGTTTAAAGATGATATTGTCCATAAAAGAATTGAAACTATAAAGGCCCAAGTCTTTTATTATATGGAGAACAATAACGCGTCTACATACATTTGTGTATGTAACGTAATATTTTCACCAACGCAGTGTGGTGACGGATTTAGAATTATTAGTGTCACCTTGTAATTTGACAAGACCGAAAACCAAGCTGCAGAAAAATTTAAAACGGAACCCTCCATGTGGTGGGAGGAGGTCCGACTCAGCAGTGGTTTATCTGTGGGCTGAATAGTAGTAATAACGTAATATTTGCAGTGGAATGCTGCCACCCAGTTAACTATACTTACATTCTGTTACATACATACTAAATATACTGTCAGATGCAATATGATCTAAGTCATCTCATTACCATAATTAACACGTAATCTTTTTGTATGTAGGGGGATTATTTTCACGGTTTCCAGCCCGAGGGACGGTGGCTGGGGTAAAGGACGGTTGCGTATCATCGGGAAAACATAATCATAAATACTGACTCGAGGTCTCCCCGACGTAATTTCTATTTACTGGTTGAGGTTCTATTCGTTTGTCATACAAATTTGATAAGGGTTGAAATGGTAAATTTACAACTCTAGTCAAATCGCGTACTGGAGTCCCGTGTATGCAGTGTGTAATAATTAACTCTGGTGTTTTTGTTTCAGTATTACATAATGATAAAAGTCTGGCGGTGGTTGTATAAGCCTATTAGTTGTAAAAGTCTATTTCTGGACTTTTCCAATCTCCGCAACTGATTTTCAGAATTGTTTCAGAGGCTGTAGTACGCTAATAAGGGGTGGTGGCAAAGCGAAGAGTGCTCAGGGTTGCAGGAGCCGAGGGTGAGCCGACGGCGTGTCGGATGCCGGGCGCTGGGCCGTTAGTGGGCGCGCGGCTATAAGTAAGAGGTGCACATGCCGCGGCGAGGTTAGTCGCCGTACGGCATCGTGTCGCCAGCGGTGTTATTCCCCCCTCCGGTGCGTCCCACCCCGTCCCTACGCACTCGCCTTTCTCATACGATTACCGGCGATTCTCGCTTGCGCAACCCGAGTCGAAACAGAAAGGTCGCCGCATTGGCATTTAAGCGCTCTCTGACATTAGCTTTGCATTTAAACGTGCGATGCAGCTTCCTCGTTGAGCTCCACTGTCGCAAGTGTCGCAACTGTGTGTCGTTTGGGAAAGGCGCCAGTGTTGACGCGAGTCTCTGTTGCAGCCGCAGCCAGAGCCCACCCGGCCCGGCGCGCATTCCCCGCTACGCTCGCCGCCCGCCACTTCACACCATGGCCGCCAGGATAGTGCTGTAAGTACCACACTAAATGCAAACTCTCTCGCGTCTATGGTTGTTACTGCTAACGTGATAATTACTGTTGCATTTTAACATGTGACCAGTTTCGCACGACCACTTTCTACACAGTAATTGCTTCGATACCACTTCGGAGTCAATAAATTTTGTAACTATTTTCAAACGCGGTGTTCATCCATCGATCGATATGATTGAATTTGATCTGATTTCTCATGTGGAAATCAGGTTTTCATTGCTCAACGGCAGCTAACTGTCATCGAGAATGAGGGCGCGTATTTCTCAATGAAGGCTGCGAAACATTGCTTTTAAAATATGCACGACTTTGTGCGCATATTGTCTCCCCGCACGGTGGCAGTCCTGCTCAGACGCAGGTTAGCAACCGAGCGCGAGACACAAAAATAGCATTGGTAAAAAACCGCAAATTAACTGTAGCAACGTTTTCACTGTAATAATGTAGTATTAGTATCATCACAACTTTGCGGCTTTAAGTTGAGGCAACTTTCTGCAGAGCTTCGCGCCGCGTTTTCCCGGATTCACTGTTTTCACCGATTACGTCTGCGCATATATGTACAACAGCGAATTTCTATTTCTGATTGCAATCGTTTTCGATAATACTTTTAAGCTTCAATGTACAAATTAACAAGTTGACATCCAAGAGAAGTTTCGCAACTGTTAAACTTGATTACATCTTGCCATGGGCGTCGACTCGTCACGTCAAACATCGCCGTCGGGGCCGCGAGCACAAAGCCACCTAATTGACGATAAAAGTGCCGTAATGCTTTTAGACACATATGACCTAACATCCTGATATCTTATCTTTGGCATTATGTCAGTGTTAAGAACAGCAGCAAATAGTAATAATAACTTTAACACACTTTTTATCCTCTTAGCAAGGTAAAAAATAGAAGGCTTCCTCCATTAGAAAGGCTTTTTGGAAACTTTACAAACAACATTTTGTAGTTCATGGTCAAATATTTTAATAATCAAATTATAACTGTAAATTTAATTATTAACCATTTTTTTAATGTAATATTTATTTTAGGTAATGTTGTTTATTTAAGATTGATTCAATAATAGCAAAAATAAATAAAAAAAAAAACTATTTTTTCGCATGTTTAATATATTCAGGACTTTGGTACAGATTTTAACAATATCATAAAATATTTCATAATAACATTGATATTGACAAATCAAGTAATAAGCAATATTCCAAGTCCGAAAGCAATTTCAATATAGCGTTGTCAACTATTCATTTAACATACGTCTACTTTCGCCATTACAAGCCCAAATAACACGCATGACAGATCGTTTTAAAATCGTTTTTGCCACATAAGCGTATAATATACATGATTTTTTAAAAAACATGTGAACATTACGAGCATGAAAACATTTGCATTACGTAGATAGTTATAGTTAGTCACATCGCTTAGTTTCGTAATGCTTTTATTTTCGTAAACCTTACATGCCAAAGAATCTGCCACTATTATAAGGAATAGAGCCATGTCGTTTTCTTGGTCTTTTGATACCAATCGATAAGTAGTTCCTACTAACTAGATAGCCACGTGTTACCCGAAAGGTCAAGGATTGCGATCGGGGTAGTCTCAATGCTGGGAAAATCATTAATAAGCTATTATTTCGATTCTTGGAACGGTTCTTGGAACGTGTTTCTGGCCATACTTCTTTCTATATTATAAAGCCACGCTGTGTAATGTTTTATTCAAGGATATTCTATGTCGCTAGCTTGAGAATGTCTTATTGAATTTAATGACGATCAATATCGCATTTAGTTCCATTTTTGAAAAGTTTGGCATTTGAAAAATCTACGTCAATATGTAATGTCAGCAGCTGGTGGATGCTGGTCAGCATCCAATCAAAACTCATAACGAGTTAACATCTGGTACTGATTGATAAACGTCTAAATAAACAATGATTATTTGAAAGTTTAAATGCATTCTGTTCTTCGTTTTCGTTGTTTTCCCGAGTAAAATGTATTGTGAAGTTGACCGTCTATTAAATTTTCCAGCAATTTTAGTTGCATAATTCTTTGATTGAAATAATAGAACAAATTTCGTGCTGCGGTACACAAGATGACCTCAGATTTGCATACATTTAAATAAGCGACTGTATACTTATTATTGGTATCCTTGATCGACAAGTCTAGATTCTGGGAATACCTATTCATTGATTGTAAAGGTACATAAACACGTTGTCCGGTGCAGCTTGCTTTGAGTAAATTTAAGTTTTTTTTTGGCTGACGATTTTTATGATCCGTACAAAACATTTGAACATTAAAACCTAAATTATTTCAACATAAAATGAAAAACGTTTTAATGATATATTTCATGTAGTTTTCTAGTTTAAAGGCAGTTTTTTATCATCCTGAATAAAGTGATAGACTGACTTAGATTCAAAGAAGATAAGTCAAATTAGTAATAAAACAAAGTCAAACAACGTTATTTGTTTATGACGCACAATTAATACACATTGATAAAAATAGGCGGAACGCGACCACTGCTGAGAAGAATTGGCATTGGCTGAGTTAGTCATTATTTTTTACCATCTTGCGGTCCTATTTTACGTATTTAGAATATGGCATTTATAATGGTTTAGGCATAATAAAAAAAAACAGGATCAAAACATTTAAAAAATATTTAAACGCAGTCTGCATGACATGTTTCAGAACTGATGAACTCAGTAAAATAACATTAAATAGCCTAGCATTTTGTTTTTGTAAATTTGCCGATAACCTAGCCGTAGGAGGAGGAAAACTTGTAACGAAACTCTTTGCCTCCATGTAACTGAAATTACGCTTCATGTAACTGGAGGAGGCCCGACTGACCAGTGGGTCATGTAAGGGCTGAGTAGTACTACTCACTACGTACTTATTTCAAGCTGTGTAATTTTGATGGTCACAGTAGTATATTAGGCTAATATTCCTCCAACAAGGAGAAATTCCGACTCGATGGGTCTTTAAAGGCTGAGAAGAGAAGAGAGAAGATATTATAAGTGTTACTCTGTGTTATGTTGCGAACCTTTATAAGCTTGATCATAGCATACCTAAAATGCACCATGATAATTACAGAAAATATAATTATTGAAACAATAAAATCAGTAAGCCACAATCTATTTTGGTCAAAAATGTTGAAATTCAATACCAGTTATTAAATTGACGGACGTGAGCATAGGTAGTTACAGCATGCTACGCGATTAAAGGCTTTAAGCATAAAACTATACGGGTTGTTTTGGAAAATATAGATACCAGTGCGTAATACAAACTCCCTGTGGCTGTCACAAAGGATTGGGTCGGCATTGGCTACTTTTTGCGAAGGGTCGAACGTTGACCTCATGTTTTCTCGATGCTTTAAGTGTTTAAATATGGAAACTTGTGACGTTCCTTTGTGAGGTCCGGGTAGGAAATAAGACTGAGCTATACAAATTATTTTTAAAAGCTGCCATTCTTAATTAGTTCGTTCAAATATTTCGTAACTTGAGTTGAATGAAAGAAACTCATCTCTTCGGCGTGATTGAGTTACTACAAGTAACAAACACACTCTTTAACAAATGTAGAATAATTCGGTTTCATTAAAACAAATACAACTTTTTGAGAACACAAAATGTTGAATACATTTATTATCATGAAAGAGAAAATTCGGGCCTCCAAAGTTCAGGGAGGGAAACTGTAACACAGAGTTTAAATGAAGGTTTACTTCTCTTGTGTTCCTTCAGTCACCTCTTGCGACACCCTCAGGATGGTATGGGTTTTTATGAAAAAAGATTACTATTTTAATTTGAATCCAGTCTACTACCACTCACTACACACCAGCCCATAAATAACCTACTGCTGAGGCGGGCCTCCGCCTGTCCTGTGTTGGCACAGGGTTTCCTTTCCAAGTTTTCCTTCTCTTGCGGCTTGGTTTTCGGCCTTATCATTTCCTTTTGTCAGCTCTTACGACACCCACAGGATTGAATGGGGTGGTGACACCATGTATTCTAACTCCGTCACCTCACGGGCCATTTTCATTCACTTAATTTCATATAAGTAGGATCATTTATTTCAAAATGAAGGTCGTTTTAATTTGAATTTCGTCAAACGGCACCCAGCTTCTTAAATATGGTATATTCTTCAATTAATGTAACATACCTTTGTTTTAACCATAACGTACCTTTGGTTGCGTGAGGACACGTTGCGAGTGGAGCTTCTTTCGACGTACGGCGTCAGCACTGTTATCGCTCATTACGCATTGAAATGTATAGTCATAACAAGACGCGAAGTAAACGATCGCAGTCACGTCTTATACTTTCTTTTCACACATGGCCCACGGACGTATCGGAAATCTGATGGAGAAATTCCCATTCTAATTTGTATTCGATAACACAAGTCCGAGACAATTTCTGCATTAAATATATAGTGTTACGTTTGGTTTTTTAATAGAGAAAGTAATCTCGGTGTGGTTGTGTTACCTAATTAGATAGCTGTAATGTTGCGATTGTTACATCTTTTTAGGAAATTCACAGGAAGACAATAGCTTTGCCTTAGAGAATCCTCGTGCTCTTTCTGTCCTTATCATTGTCCAATGTGGAACAGGCGCATAGAAAACTCTAATTCATTATGCATTTATTTGTTCTATTTCCTCATTCTCAAAATCTCACAAGTCGTACATAAGTATGTAGGCGAATACCTATGTATGACTTGTAGGTAGGTATCTACCTCAGATCAGTAGTAAATAAATATCTCGAAGTGTTGCTTCTGTACCTTGTAAGTGATTGAATGACTTACCTTTCGGCGCATTTCGGAAAGAATTTAACGCAAAGATTCACATAATTATACGAGTGTTTTTAATGTTTATCCTAAGACACAAGACAAAAAATAACTCTCAAATGGTTTCCTTCGTCATTATTCTTGGTACAATTAAATGTTATGCGCTATTACGCCAGTCATTAAATGCACGTTAGACATAAATTAGTGTTGCATAAATATATAACGACAATTACTGTGTACAGACAGATTATCATTTCATAATGTTTTCCCGGAATTCCTTTAGTAACAATGAAGTATTGTGCGACGCCACATTGAACTATATGCACCTAATCGTCACTTTCTAATGGGACTATTATTTATGCGAAAGACGGTCGCCATAATCTGACTCACAGGACCCGTCGTTGTTGGAATCCTCAGCCTCACGCCCACCTTTATCCTGCAGTGGATTACTTTTGCCAGAACCGATGATGATGTGTATGAGTTATTACATAATACTATTTAGTTTCTCACCGTCGACCTTATAATAATTACCCTCTCTACCAAAATATGTTAACCTTATCTGTTAGTTAATTATAGAACCGATTGTTCTTCGATTGCAAGAACCCACGAGCTTTCGTATTGATTCACCAACGCCTGCGGCCTACCGCGCGGCCTAGACCCACAAACCCAATATTTAGTGACTAATTGTTGCCACAGTAAAACAACTATTACGAGATGCATGCTGAAAAAACCCTGATGACTAAACTAACGTTCGCCGCTATTCAATTTTTTCAGTAATACACATGTAAGTTTTGCATGTGTAAAGAATTCGTGTTAAATGCAAGCCTCTAAAATACTTTTTAAAATATGTTTTGTGTTATTTTATATTTGAAATATTCTCCGGAGTAAAACATAAGTTTATTATGCGTTGTATTAAATTTGACAACAGCGATACGAGCATTTGATGAAAGTGTTGTTTGCCTAATAAATTAAAACAACTACCCATTAGTATTTTATAGGCTCGTAAAATAGCAATCTGGTTAAAATCAGCCTGTCTAAGCCTAAGGAACCTTATTGTATTAAGTTCGTGTATTTTAATATAGATGGCGCTAATGTCACTTTTAGCCGCCGATATGGTTTCGCCCAAATGATATTGTGTGTCTCGAAGGATTTATTTTGAATATATTGACTTCCTTACAACGGTGGTCTTTCATTACCGACCCACTACAGCACTGGCTTCGTTGGGACTAGACCTGTGTCGGTCAATCATTTTCCATGACCCGGGTCGATCGTGACCGATTCGTCTAGTGATCGGGTCAAAAAGATTCAATCATTTCGGTGATTTCGGTCACGGACCGAAGGATTGCGCGATCGATCTCGTTCGATCGAACGAGCTTAGGGACTATGCGTAAGACTCCAAAAAGGACAGATTTTTTTTATAGTTTTTTTGCTATAAAAACATAACTATACAATTATTTTTAACAATTATTATCATTTAATAGTTTTTTTTTATCAAAAAGTGGCTGCTTAAAATTTTTCGTGCAATATTTCACAACGCAATGATATTCGTGGAACACCCGTGACATCACGTGGCTACATTCGGTTCGGAAATATACTCAGTGACCTGCAGTTTTGGTGTTATTTTGGCATACCTTTGTTATGAATGACACAATATTTATAATAAGTTTTTCTGTCCTTTACTTTTTTCTGCAACTAATTGATTCATACTCAAAATCAAAATCCGCTCCCGCGATTGACAAATCGCGTGCGACCCGATCCCGCGTAATAATCGATCAAATAAGCAACAAGCTACGGTAATACTCCACACATAAAGTCGAATTTCTTTTGCGATGTCACATGGTGATCGAATCTATGGAAGACCGAATCTTTCAGAGACCGACGACTCGGTCACACGCGTATGGGTCGAGATCGGGTCAAAAAGATTCGGTCAATCGCGATCGACACAGGACTAGTTGGGACTTTAACACAGCCCCTACTATGTTTATTTAGTATTTATTTATTATTTAGTGTAAATATTTATTTGGAGGCAAACTACAGAGCGTAGGTGACCCAGACTAAAAGCAGCATAGACGTAGCCTATTATGTAACAGGTCAAACTGTTAGCTCTGTAGACAATGGTACATCACTAAATGCCTTGCAACGAAATTCTGTCAGTACGAGTGTCGAAAGAAGTGTAATCAAGAACATTGATTATGAGCCGTGATTATGGACGTGCAGATTATGCATAGCGCATTAGTCTATTTCATCACTGAAAATTCAAAGACAGATGTAATGTCTTCTACAGAACGAAATGTTTTTTTTTTTAATTTTGTATGTTTACGGGTTTTTTTTTAAGTTTTTCGTCACGATCTTCATAGTTCCGATGATAAGTGAGTTTCTGTCGGCGATTTTCATTTGCTTGTCGATCAAAAGATTTTGTCTACTTGCGTAGCCAGTGGGGGGAAAGTTATATTAAAGCGATTTGGCCGATTCGTAATGGAAATATGCCTCAAAATAAAATATGTGCGTAAAGGAAGTGTGAATATTCATAGAATTGGAGTTTATTTTATCCTGTTTTGAAACATTTTGTCTATGCACATGTATAAGCGATCGTCAGGCCTTGGTCAGAATATCCGGGCCGGGCTGAGGGCGAGTTTCCCCGGATATGACATGTTACGTTGAACTACATCCGTTGGCTCGAGCTAGATCCAAAGTAGTAGAAGATATCTGTCTACAAAGTGGATTTCGAATACGCAATATCACCAACTCACACTATCCCAAGGGTGTCGTAAGAGATGAATAAAGGAACACAGGAGGCGATCCACTAATGCACTAGAGAAGACCGTGATGTTATACATGAGCCAACCCGTCTTACCAGTGTAGGCTAATTTCCGTCTATGGATTTTGAGTAGGCCGGACTCATTAGTGGGTAATTTATGGGTTGCAATAATGAGGAGCAGAAAAGTCCTCGAGTGACGACCGCGTTCTGGAAAACGCAGTGCTGATAGGCCTCCCACACGGTTGACCGACGACCTGGTCAAGGTCGCCGGAAAGCGATGGATGCGGGCGGTTCAGGAATGGCCTTCGTGGAAATCCTTGGGGGAGGCCTATGACCAGCAATGAAAATATTTTGGCGGAAATTATGCGATAAAAGCGAGACCCTACGATGCATAACTTTTTTGTATCATACACGGAAAAGACGCACCTGCAATCGCTCGTAGCGGGCGTATTTGAGACGCGACTGACTGCTGTTAGACAGAAAGACTAGGCAATAAATTAGGTACTTAAACTCGGGCTCGGGGCCCAATCTGTCCAAGGTAGTCTAGCTTATGAAGATAACGAATGCTTAATAACTTTAGTTTATAAGAATTTTGCTAAAGCATTTCGTGGTTATGTAGCGGGATAAAACGTTAGATAGTACTTGTTTTCTTTTTTTTCATCTCCTTATTGCGTACCTAATGTGGATTATCATATTACTCTTATTGCACAGGTTTGCATGTATGGCATTGTTAAGATGCAATTACTCATACGTAAAGTTATAAATAAGTAAGTATTAGTGTAAATAATTAAAATTTTATTAGTTGTAATTGTGTTAGTTAATTTAAAATTGTATATTAAATTGTTTGTTATAGTTAATTGTCCACGGGGTGACGTGCATATAACATAATGTTACTAGCCTTTTCGAAATTCCAAATTTGCTAAATGTCAATTCCGATAACCATGCCGCAAGTTGATTCGGTGTGGCACAGTGACATCCATGCTGCCCATTAATCACGTGATGTTTTTTAACATTTTTTAACCTCTCCCTCCCCCTCGGTGATACGTGGTGAGGTTTAAGACTACCCCCCACCCCCCATCAAAAATCACGTGTATTTTTTAGTATCTACAAAGAAGCTTAAACACGCCGCTTTTCGGTTCAGAAATGACACGTTAAACGAAAAGTTTTTTATTAAATTATCGACACGTGATATCTTACTATACACCCAACCCCTTGGTGGTACTTCGTTATTTTTGTCGAACCCCTCCCTCCCCCTTTCGAACCTCACGTGATTAATGGACAGCCCCTAACTAGAGGGGGCTCGAATTAGCAATGGGTTATCTATGGGCTATGTAGTAAGTAGTAGTAAATAATTAAAGAATGTGCACATAGTTATAACGACGGATTGTTAATATTTAACAATATTTTTTACAACACTTAATTGTTTCACAAGATTTCATCTTTTGCATGCCTGCTTTAATTAAAATCAGAGTTGCTGTTTCGTAAAAAATGCTAACAAATACATTTTTATGCAACAAAAAAATGTTTACCAATAAAAATCGGGCTATTTTCGCTTTTACGCAACTATGATCGTGGTTGGAATTTAAGGAAGGTTGAATTTGTGTCGATGTCAATGACAAAAAAAATATGAATTAAGTGAAATTATTAATTATAATACTATTCACTGATTTCAAATCAGGTTCAAACATTATAAGTAAAGTTTTTTTTTATTAATGGCGACATTTCTTATTAAACCTAGATTTATATCAAGTCAAACAATTGATCAAGATTAGCCGATCCTGTACTCTGACTTACCGTATCGAATGACTCTCAGACTTTTTAAAATACTCGGATAGATTATTCGAATTTACAGACTTTACAGAATGGAACGATCGCGTCATAACAGCGTGTTTTAATCTGAAATAGCTTGTTTAATATTAATACGTCTGTTACAAAAGTTTCATGATGACATCTGCGGAATATGGGTCCGGTTAGGCGGCTCAGCATCCGGTATCGATTCGTGTTCTTAGTATGCCTCCATCCCGCGCAGCCGTGTCGACCTTCACTTTCGCTTTTACGTGTGAATCTCGCTAAAGCCTATCGTACACTGCCCGTGAGATTATATAATGGAATCGACGATCGCGATGCTATCACCGTCTGTAAATATAGACGGGGCAACAGATTCGGTGAATGTTTGAACAAATCGTCGTAAGCACGCGGCGGCCTGGTTGCTAGATATACTAGTGATAAACAGCCTGCTCTGAACTTTTCATTTAGATATCCAAGTAAGGATTTTTTGTATGTATAAATAATTAAATAAATAAATAAATATCCTTGGACATTTCACACAACGCCATCTCGTCCCAAGTTAAGCAACTTAATGCTTGTGTTATGGTAACGAGATGGATGTTAAACTACTTAAATACATTTTTTTTTTGTAAATACATACATATTGTAGGTAGAAATGACACCCAGACTCCGAGCTTGTGCCTCTGGTTTAGACAAAGACACTTGCCCGACCCCGGAATCGAACCGGGGACCCGTTGATCCAAGGCGGCACATCTAACCACTAGACCAACTAATGGTTTATCGATTAAAACACATTACAGTGTATCGAGTTGACTATAATACGGACGTTCTCGTACAAGAATTTAAACCTATCTGTACTAATAGGTACTATAGAAGGAACATTTTGTTTGTATGTTTGTAACGAACTACTTGACAGACTTATGATTCTTTCACCATTAAAATAATTTATTATCCATATGTGCCTTATGCTTTAAGCGAAGCCGAAAACATAATAACAAAAACGAGTACAGTACAAATGGCGTACTTATTGCTAATAGCAATTTCATCCAGACAACGATTATATGTATTTTAGTAGTACCAAAGACAACTATGAGCAATTGCAGTGCAGAACAAATCTTTATTTCAGACATAGTAAGCAATATTAAATAAATACGCAACATTGAAATATTACTATAAAATTACATGGATTTTAATTAATATAAAAAATCATCAATATTTGATTACCAAGTAATAAAAAAATGTACAATTATCTTTGTCTATTCTCAATATTGGATTTTCTCACATTTTATAAAATGCAATCAATAGGTCATCCTATTCCATAAACTACCAACTGTATATTGTCTCCATGCCTTGCGTCCGAAACTTTCGCGTCCTCGGCCAAATAAAGTGAGGCATCTTCGCAATTACGCCAATTGTTCCGGACCATTACTAAATCATTCACACACATCACAGTCTCGCAATTATATATTATAGAGCGTAAATTCTTAACAAATTAAAATTGTGCGAAATAAGAGATTTAAACATTGACTTCTAATGAAAAATATGACAAGATTGTGTGAAAAGCAATTCCAATTTTTAAAGCTAATTATTGACGGGAGCGCAGAATATTACCTAGAAAGGAATCGTGTAGGTTAGTATTGTCACAGATATAATAATACCGTGCACAAATTAACAAGATACGTTAAAACGCTATGCCAGAATATTCCATAGCTACAAAACTTTGTACCCCTTTTTACGAAAATTTATCGGGTTTATAGAGAAGAAGTGCAGAATGCTATTTTTTTAATTATGCATAGTATAAAACAAAGTCGCCGTCGTACTACGTAACGGATTTTGAAGTGGTTTTTTAATAGACAGAGTGATTCAAGAGGAAGGTTTATATGTATAATAAATGCATAATACTGTAGAGAAACACTGATAAATTTAGAGTTTCATCAGTGCACCCATACGAAGACGGGGTGGGTCGCTAGTAAATGAATAAAAAAGAATTACACACACTACCATGTATTGTACATATACACATATATTCTCTATTATTTATTGTTTAGTCTGTGGTTAAATTGAGAATAGAACTACATTTAACATTTAAATAAAGGGTTACAATTTAAATTAATTTATTGTAGAATTTCGACCGCTGAGTAACTACCAGTTCATATGAATAGATATGTTACAATTTATCATTTTATAGTTAATATTCGTCATTGATGTCCGCCACGTAAGAATAAGAATGAATAACATCGGTTTCGATGCTGACAAAAAGTGGCGTATCAAAGCAAGTTTTTCTACCACAACATTTTCAACTTGACCCAAAATGTTTCTCTCGCGTCCTCCCATTAAAGTCACTTAAAATTTAGTAATTTATTTATGAACTAACGCAATATTTTTAAATGTTCTTTTTATGTCACGCAAACTAACAAAATTACGATGTAACCTTATTAAATAGTCCGTGTGGTGACGGATTTAGAATACCTACATAGTGTCACCAACCCATTACATTATGAGGGTGTCATAGGGGCCAACAAATATAATGTCAAGGCCGATAACCTAGCCGGTGACGGCAAGAGAAGGAAATCTTGGTACTAAAGGAGATCCTCCTTTAGTCACCTCATACGAAACTTCAGGATGGAATGGGTTAGTGACATTGTGTAATATAAATCCGTCTCACGCCACTTGCTATCTGTGTGTATTTTACACAGATATACATTTCTATTTTACATAATTAAAGGGCAAGCTTTTAACAGGCAAATGTTAATTTGGTTGGGCGTTTGATAAGAAGATGAACTAAGAGTGAACGAAGCGAAGTGATGTTGCGATATCGCGTAGTTGCCGTCGTGTGTACGCCGACCAGTTGCCCTTGACATATAGCACGTAGAAAGTGCAAAGCATCAAATGACCACTCGGACTTAACTATTAAAACGGCAAAGGTTAACAAAGCTCGGAATGGTGGCTTGAAATTGATACTTCTTGATCGAATGCTCTCAGCTCATCCAAAACATATGTTGTTTTAAACAAAGTAAGCACCTTAATCGTCGATCGTCGTTTTAGTCAATAAATTACCCACTTCTTTGTCGGGACTCCTCCAAATTCATGGAGGGAAATTAGCGAACTGTGCCACGCTCGTGATACGGGTTGTTGTAGGATTTGTGTCAAGTTTTCCACATCTTGCGGCTAGGTGATCTGCCTCTCGCCTTCCTTTGCCTCTTACGATACCCTCAGGATGGTATGGCTTGGTGACATAGTATCAAAATCAAATTTATACGCCACAAAAATTAAAAAAGCAAAAGCATATTTGATACGTTTGTAAAACCAGTAAGTCTCAGGAGATAACGTTACCGCAACCCTGTGCCGACTAAACACAAAACCGGCTTAGCGAGGTTGTTATGCAAATATTAGTTTCAGAACTTGATACTTTAAAACTAAGCTGAATATTCTAACAGCAGCTACAAGGACTAAAACAATGAGTGATAGTTTCATACGAATACTTTGGCCTATCACTGTGTTAATAATGTTGCTAGAAATAAGCGGCCATATTACACTAGCTGTCATTTTAACGAAACTTCATAAATTATCAAAAATATATCTCTGCCCTTGTCGTCGGACAGCCAAACGAAAGGGACAGCAGCAGATATAATACACGTTATAGTTAATAACGGCTCTATTATGTTTATGACCATAAATCACCATATTTAATTGTTTAAATGCGAGCGTGTTTTATCATAAATGTATTTAGGCCGAACGGTAACAGATTTAGAATACATAGTGTTACCACCTCATTCCAATCTGATAGTGTCGCAAGTGCCGACAAAAGGAAATGACTACACTGTGCAAAACCGACTGGCAACCGTGGCTAATTACCCTCAAATAACTGGATGAGGGTCGACTCAACAGTAGAGATGACCTACTGTTATGGGATGAGTATTAGTAGTAGTATATTCTTCTTCTCAACCTATGACCTACTGCTGAGTTGGGCTTCCTCCAACTACATGGAGGGTAATCGGCCTACTGTGCCACGCTGGCCAGACGTGTTGGCAGAGGGTTACGTAACAAGTTTTCCTTCTCTTGCGGCTAGGTTTTCAGCCATCTCATATCCTTTTATCGGCTTTTACGACACCCTCAGGATGAAATGGGGTGGTGACACTTTGTTTAGTAAATCCTTCACCACACGGACCGTAGTAGGCCGAATACAAACAGAAGGTTCACAAGAAAGTCTTTGGGATTACAAAAAACCGTATCACTTAACGTGTCGCTTCGAAACTAAAAAGTATTTAAACTTACTTCCAATATCAATGAGGTATTACAATACTACGATAAAAACTACACTGATCTAACTCTCGATGTTTACCACCATTAGCGATGCAATCGTTTGGAATGCTGCAATAGCACGAAGCACTATCGTATTGTAATATCTCGGTCAGGTCGTGTCCTATATTGAGTATAGCCTAAGTAGTTTTTGCTTCGGTCACCGTACATGGCCGTCGAAACTAGAATGACCACAGTCATAACAATGTTGGTTTTTCAATATTTGATTAGGAACTGTTGCAATAATAGTATTAACTCCTTTTTTAATACATAAGTATTTTAGTAGCAGTTTTATAACTTGCTTATTGCTTTAGTGGTGATTACTTAGTGTCCTTACTCCATTTTATCCTGAGGAAATGACAAGGCGGTACACCTAGCCACAAGAGAAGGAAAACTTGATAGGAAACCCTGTGGCAAAATACGTCTGTCGCTTTGTTAATTACGTTCTTTAGCTAAACCTGTTTATGAAAAAGTGTGGTTGGCAAAGATAAAGATAGACGTTATGAAAAAAAAGATATACCAATTTAATCTGGTTTTGGCACTGGAACAAAATTACACGTGGGCTAAACCTCGGAGCTACTTAATAGTTAAAAGATATAAGCAATTTTGTGTAATTCCACGATTTTTTATTATTGGACAGAGTATACTGATAGATGCACTAAGAAATTTGTAAACAGACTTCAAATAGGCACCAAGTGAAAGCGACGTTAATTAGGATAACTTTTATTATGAAGTTTCTACACACAACATTTACGTAATAAGCAGAATGATTAAGTATTAAACTAAATATGCCCTAGCCCTTGACAACTTTCACTGCACCACGAGTACGTAGCGATAAAAACATTTCATAACATTATGAGAAAAAGTAGGAATTATGAGAAAATTACGTACAACAGAAAAAAAATACGAAGTCGGTGCTGACAACTAATCATCAACAAGTCTGGTCACAGTAAATTAAAACATCAACGCCGTCACTTCGTTCATAAATGATCACAGTAGCGTAAAATTTCCTCCAATTATTATACAATGAATGAACGATGATAAACAATTTGAAGTTAATAAAATTTAAAATCCGTGGATTTAGAATCCATAATGTCAACGCCCGTTTACCTCCTGAGGGTATCGAAAGAGCCGGCAAAACGAAATGACAAGAGCGACAGTCAAGCTGCAAGGGAAGGAAAACATGATACGAAACCATGTGCCAACCCGTCTGCCCAGCGTAGTATAGGCCCGTATTCCCCTTCATGTAATTGGAGATGGCCCGTCTCAGAATTGGGTCATATATTGGCTAAGTACTAGCAGTAGTAGGACGGAAATAAGCCTGTTGCACCAAGCTGGCCAGCGGGCTGATAGATTCGTATCAAGATTTTCTTGTCTAAATAACAATAAAACAGCCAATATCAATCCCTCTTCGCTATAATTGCCTGGCCTGGCCAATGTTGCCTATAACTTAATCAGTAAGATTATAAAGCAACGTGGCTGTGGAACGTTAAACAGATTGGTGACTGCAGAAATTAAAACGAAAACCGTCGGATACATCGGCAAGCCAATGAAAGGGTGACATCAAATTGAAGACGTACATAAACAATAATTGTTATTTCGTGTGCATCACCTGCTTTGAGGCATGATAAAATCTACTTCGCAGCATGAATATGCCATTTGGAAACTGCTGTTTTGATGAACATTTCCGCTTAGAACTAGTCACGAAATTGTTAATATTAGTCAGAAAAGTTTCCTTGAAAGGTCCGCTCTGTCCCATTCCATACCGATGGGGGTATATTAAAGTCCTCTCCCTCCATCAAATTGGAGGAGGCTTTAGGATATTGATTATACGGAATAGTATGCAATAAGTTGCTCAATTGTTGTAAGAGGACGTTCATTATAATATTAGTGATAGTCGTCCACGTGACATTTAAAAAATAAATAACTTGTTGTTTAGCTGGTTTTTCAAGTTGCTTAATGTTTTATTAGCATACAAATCAAAATGGCAGATGATGCGTCGAGAATGTAAATAACTCTGGTATTTAGCTGTAAAACATTTGATATTAGCGCTGTATGACGCAAATCGAGTATTTTTTTAATCATACTAGTTACTAATACTACTGCTGAGTTATACATGGCGGGTAATTAGACTACTACTATTTTTTTGCTCTTACGACACCTTCAGGGTGGAATTGGGTGGTGACACTAGTAGTTCTAAATTCGTCGCCAGTGTGTGGCTTTATTTATTTTTCATTATATCATATCATTTATAATGCCAAAATAGCGAGTACAGGCACTTTAAAAACATGTTTGCCTGTATGTCTGTCTCTTCACTAGACAAACGATTTTTTTTAAATTTAATTTACCTTTAGGTTCATAATGGGAGCAATCCGAGTTGGGATGGCTTGACGCCATAATATATTCACCGTGATCTCAGCTCAATACGTATTTAATCGCATCTGTGTTGGAACATCTCCGCGCCTGGTAATTACTTTCGGCTTCGACCAGTTTCACTTTCTTGCCGATGACCTCTCTTGGTATGCGAAGTGAGATAACAAATACATAATAGATGGCGCTGATTAGTTATAGCTAGATCGGGTTGTTCAGAGGCCGTAATACGCGACGTTTCACACTTTCATATTGTTGTACCGTAACAATTTAGCGGTACCATTTAGTCATTGTATTGTTTTGGCACTAAAGTTACTGCCTGCTTAAACTATAGCGACCAGCGTTCTACATACTTTTCTTAATGTACACGAAAAACCTCGTTTGGCTGGATGACCTGCGCCTAAAGACGTACTGTTGTTAGACAACATTGTTATGACACAAGGATTATGTCTAAGTGCCGGACCAAGTCCTCCCGGGATTCAGGCCGATGGTTCACGTGAACGTCCTCACAGAGCACGTTCACGTGAACCCTCGGCCTGAATCCCGTAAGACACTGCTGGGATATTAGAGGAAAATCGTTAATATCTATATGGGAGTCCCACTTGACCTATGCAAAATAATAAATGTATCATCATCATCAGCTCACATTAGTCCACTGCTGGACATAGGCCTCCCCTAAAGAGCGCCATAGCACCCTGTCTTCAGCTTGACGCATCCAGCTGCTGCCCGCTACCTTTCGCAGATCGTCGCTCCATCTAACAGAGAGCCGTCCTATACTAAGCTTGCCGATTCGCGGTCTCCACGCAAGATCTCGTCTACCCCAGCGGTTGTCGGTTCTTCTACGGATATGACCAGCCTACTGCCACTTCAGTCTGCTAATTCTCTGAGCTATGTCGATGACTTTGGTCTCTGTCACAGAGAACCAATCTTTCTTTCACTACCTGAGCCAATTTAAGAAACATATTTTCAATATATCCGAAGTCTATGGTAGCTTCAACAACCGTAGATTATAATAGGTTCAGAATAATAACCAACTAATTTTTATTATTCGCAATAATCCGGTTTAGTGTCCAAACGATTGTACCGCTGATTGACCTTGGCTCTTTCTACGTCCATGATCCGAGTTTCGCAACGATCAGCGAGTGGTACCGACTGACCATTACGTTGAGCATAGGGACGCACATTTGTCATTATTCATATTTGATTTGCTATTTGTTCCCACTTTGAGAAGGTCGTGGGCTGGCATATATCTATCTACCTAGGCTAAGCAAGTGTGGCTTTGCAGGACTATTAAACCCAACCTCCTCTGCAAAGACGTCGCCCGTGGCGGCCTAGAATAGCAACAACATATTGTTTAGTAGGCGACCAATATATCAGTATATTATACGGATTGTCCCAGAATTTTTTTTTTAATTTCTTAAAAATACCACTATTTAGACATATGCTTCTATCATTTGTTTGAGGCAACGTAGATAATATTCCCCCCTATTTAATGGCAGATTCCTTGACGAGTATCTCATATTTGTTATTGAGAGGAATTCGATGTACACTTATAAGTTATAAGCTGAACGCTAAAACCCTTCCATAATTAGCAAGAGACAAAGAAGTTCAACACTTAACCCTACATCTAACAATCTGCTAGCATCGTCTAAGTTTCTGAAATATCAATCGAAATAATCCCCTCACTGTCAGACTTTTCTGTGAATTGAAGGAAGATTATTTGGAATTCAACAACCGGTATAACAATAACTTTATAATGTAATTGTCATAAACAAAATTAATAATCTTTGAGCGTCGTGATAACGGTGTTTTAATAGCTATCACGTCTTATAATTTATGTCAAACACGTTTGTCGCTTAGCGGTGAACTACCAAACTTTTAGATAAGCTGTTATTTATAGCACTACCTATCTAAAGTTCACTAGGAAACGATGATACCGAAGCCAGAGCTGGTAGAAGATGATTTGCATATAAAATATTTGCTTCTTGTCGTACAAGGGTGCGCCTGCACTGGTACCTACGCATAAGTGGTTCCTGTTTACGAAACATGTTTTATGTGCGGCATTGTGGTAAAAGTTGATTTTCTGCAGGGGAAGCGTATTCGAGTAAGTGATAACCTTGACACACGTCTCAGCATTAAAGTAATGGGCAGGGTGTGTGGAACTCTGGTTCACCATTCAATAATAAATATGAACGCCATACTCATTAAACTTCTGCCCAGTGTACCGTCCCACGCTGACTTCCTCGTAGGTCCCAACTGGATCTCCACGAAAGCCTTCACTTAGTCTACTGTTCTTGCAAGGTTCCGTATTACTTCACATGCCGAGAATTTTGTCTAATTTCAAATTGGGCTCCTCCGAGGAATTTAGTGAATACTATGTAATCTAAACCCATTATATTATATTATTACACGGATAGTTCTTACATTACTGTGTAAAAATTCCATCTAAATATTCCTCCTAGAGTTTACCGAAAGCTTACAAAAGCATCAAACCAATGGGGCAATATCTATTTTGGATTCCGCGCACACAGTGAATCAGTCATGTGCCTAAGTATTCTCGGCTAGTGCTGAAGCAATATTTTCATGTCAAGCGAAGCGTGTAAGACATACTGAGTTTGCGTAGTCATGCTCAGCATATCCATGCAGATATAATTCCTAGATAGATATATGAGGTAGCTACAACAGCTCATCGCTGTTGTAGCGTGTAGCGTGTAGTGATCGAATTAAAATACGTCCAGCCTTAAGTAAATTCCTATATTTTTAAAGAAGATAGTTTGGGTTTTGGTGCATCTACGTTCGGCTTGTATTCATTTATCGTAAATAAATGTCACCACCATATAATTTAGGGATAGTTTTACGATATTTTTACTACCAAATCAATAAGTAGTTACACGCGGTTGAAGCCTCTGGCGATAGTTGAGGAAAAATAAAAATTCCTAGTACTTAGATCTATCAATCTAAGTACTTAGATACTAAGGACTCCCGCTTGTCATACGGAGTTTCACCATAGAGATATAAACTTTTATTACCAATATTTTGTGAAATTATTTCATGTAGCTGATATACATAATTCCCAGTTCATACGCAATAGGTTTATCCTACATGTGCTCGAATTATTAAAACAAACGTTGCATGCAAACTTCTATACATATGAGGATAGAAATGTCGTAATATTGATAAACATACAATTATCACTAGGCGCCAAATACCTTTGAGTTCAGCAGGTCGTGACGCTACTATGTATAGGAGTACAGATCGGCGACCCACTGACATTTCAATCGAAAAACTCTTTCAGTGTATGACATTTGCGTATGATGAATATGTTTGCACATAATAATCATACATATTTCACAAACGTCTTTGAATGACACAAACACTGAATTAATAATCCAACGTAAATAGTGTGGATGTTAAGGTTTGTGCTTCGAACGTTACTTATTTTAAAACTATTTAGATAATGACAAGACTGTCGATCGTTTCTTTTTTTTTTCGTTGGGAATTGTCATCGGTACTCTACAGGCCGTTGGGGGCTAGCCGGGGTTTGGTGGACTTCCACGTAATAGCGGCGGTCGTTGCGTTCCCCTTCCTGATGGAGCGGTTGCTGGTACACAACTGACCGCTGAAAAAGCTGGTTTCTCGCTTTCAAACCTATATCACTGACGTGTAAAATAGATAAAACTACTTTTGAAGCGAGTTGTTTATGGTGACACCTTTTGAATTTTTGTCAATTAAGACACAGTACTTTTTCAGTTTTGGAAGCGTACACAAACGAGCGATACATTCGTATGTATAGCAACATAGACAAGTATATTATAGACTGTCGTTTTCTTAATGAGTCTAAAAGTGTTTTATTCCGTATTTCACTAGTTATATTTATATATACTTTGTGATTGAAGCGATATAATAACTCAGATATTGACGGTAGCGCGTAAACCAACAAAGTTACGTAACGAACTGCGGGCTTATTAGCAAAGTCAACTATTAAAAAGTAAACAGTTACTACCTGTTTACTTTTTAACGTAAACGTACATTGCCTACTATTTTGCAAAATAAATGCAATAACATTAATTATGAAACAAAAAAGAAACTGAAAATACAATTAACACATTAACCTAAAACTACATGACACGCAACGAGGAACACAGTTATCATTGGAGTTTACTTAAAATATTATTAAACAAACTTACGTGAAGAATTTAAAAAAGTATTTACCTAATTCATCTCTAACTTAACAAATGTATTTTTGAATTAATTCAATGTTGCAGTATTCGATTTGTATACAGACAAATAAATGGACAAAAAATTTCTACCAGACAACAGCGATGATGTTGGTGTTAATGATGATGTAAGGCCCTTAAAGACAGCTACTTCTCCTCCCCATTACTTGTCTATCAACGTTAAAATAGCGTCATTTATTTGCTATTGTTTAGTGTAATTGTAGTCACGTATCTCTGTTCATTGTTTCATTCGATTGTATACATTATCGCGGATAATCTACCCGCTAAGCAAGCTATATTGTCGTGCAACGCACGGTCGACGTGTTAATTTTTACGTGAGCGTAATATGGCTTCAAGTTAGGTTGACGAACTAATATATAGTACAGTTACGTTATTTTTGTAGGCCGTTGTTAAAACGTGATCGTGAGGGCTGTTTACCAGTTTCACAAAGACCAAGCCAATTATGCCGCAGTAATTATACCCAGTAATGTGTGACACCAACGTATAACAATGTGGAGTTATGGATTTCTCAATTATTTTCCAAATTATATGTTATAGGTAAACGGTTATTTGGTTCTGAGTGCAAGTAATTCGTATTTTTTCCGCCCTTCTGCAGGCTAAGATTAACTTAGTGCTACCATCTCGCACCATTAATACAACCAACCAATAAATAAACTTTAAAAATATTCGTATTTTCAATGTAGCCAGGCTATCAATAATGTCAATGGATATTCCGTATATTCCCGTTTCATAGCCGCACCGCACGAAATCCGAAACCACGAATCCAGTATAAATAAAATGAAAACATGTCAACATTTTACTGACTGAATTTGTATAACATTTACGTGCACTTTATGAGAAATTTAAAGCATGAATCAATATTATTCAATTGCTCCTGCAAATCAACAACGTTATTTGATAGTCATAATATATTTTAGTTAGGGACATATGGTTAAAATTTGTAGCCAATAAAAATCGTATCAGTTGTAAAGTGTACTTGCTGTGTATTCATTATCAAACTTCTTGAAGTGTAAATTCGTAAATTGAATACATAATATCACGTTTTCCGTTCATTAACTACTAAATACCCAGGAGTTTTGAGCAATATCGTTATATTAGTATGTTTAAAAATCAATTTCAACTGTATCTTTTATTGTGGTATACGTATTTTTTTTAGTAGGTACACGTATGTAAGTGAAATTGAACATATCGTTCGTAGTTCGTATTCGGTTCAAACCATATGTGGCCTCTCAACTTTTAGTATAATGTTTAAGAGTTTAAGTGAATTTTGTTGTGAATTTCTTTTGAGGAATAAAGTTCTTTATCCACATATGTTTTTACTATGTGTCCACTTTTACTAGGTTAATCCTCTACTACGAGTAAGCCCAAACCTGTATTGGGACATATAGACGAAGGAGAAACGACGGGACAATTTTTCAAAAGTAGTTTATATTTAATGATTGCATAGTTATATTAAAAAAAGTGAATTGAAACTTAGTTGACACCCGTTGTGGAATGAGTGAGCGTGGCAAGCGGCATAGTCGAGATTACGCGTACATATTTGCCCCCGTACGTTCACCAGTAGCCTCGGCATCGCACAACAGGCGCTAGACCTTGTGCCAGGACAGCAACGCGGGCACCGTCCATATTGTCACCGATAGGTAGCCTCACGTCTCTCACGTGTTCGACTAGGAAGTTTACTTAGTCACATGCACTTGAAACATGAATTGGTTTCAAAGAAAACTTCTAGGGCAAATGTTTCTTTTAGCCGAATGACCGTTAACAAATTCACTGTATTGTATGCAATGGACATGATTAAATATTTGGTGAACTTTTCATTGACGAATTTGCTATTGAAAGTAAGTGTAGGTACATAACTTTCGCGAAAAGTAAAAACGTGAAATATTTTGATGAAGCGTGTTCTTGATATGAAGATTGTTTGAAAGTTTCTTACTTAAACACGCAAATACCGTCTGTCACTTTCACAGTTTCCTTTGGGATTATCAAAAATAATTACAGGTAGAAATCCAACCTACCATAGTACTTATAAAATCCAATACCAACTTGCATAATATGATAGCACGGGGTTAAGATAGAAACAATATTACGCACTATGCGTTACTATACTAAATGTCGGGCTACAGGGGATTACGAAACCCACAAATATTTCAAGCAAGCCTTTCCCAATAATATTTGCGTTTTTTATGACCCTGAATAACTGCGTGCGGTGTGAACAACGCAAATGTATATAAATCACAATACTTTCTAATAGATTTTGCAATATGTTTAGTAGCACTGCTGATTTAGTTCCGTGACTATTTATCATAAAAAAACTGCTATAGATACAATGAGCTAAACATTGCGCAGTTGTGCGTTTAACGGTCGTTGCTAAATGTGGCCAAATTACTTTATTACAGGAAACTGATGTACATATATCATCAGGCATAAAGAGATTAAAACTGTGTGTGCAAGAGAACCGAAATCTTCTAAAATGTTTTAATTCCATTCATAAAAGGAATAACGTAAAGTCATATTCAGAGCTAGAGGGTTTGAATGAAGGAGAAAACGTTAAAATTCTTCGTTTAATTTAAAATTACGTTTTCTTGCTAGAGAATATTGCCAATTATTCACTATAAGTAAATGACAATAGGTCGTGTGTGGGTAACTTAGAAGATGTAAATTTACAAATATTATTTAACAAATACCCGGTAATAACCAGTCGGTTATGTAAGTTCGATGTTCGCGCAGTGAAATTATTAATAGGATCCGGGTTTCTCTGAGTCACTGTTGGTTTTATATTTTACGTATAAATGTGACATTTGACAAATGTCTTTTGATCGGTATGCGAGGCATGTACGACTGCTCACATGGCCTGAAATCTGGCTCATGGCGTAATCATCTCAATTTTATGCGCTCATCGTTGATGAATACCCAACGCCAACCACTAAAATAAAATAATAAAGTTATTTTATTCACATTAAAGTATATTTCGGTTTTATTTTTATAAATTTATGATTTTGTTTTGACTCAACTTGTAATATTTTAACATTGTTAGTTAGTCGGTCTATTAAACAACCTTATTAGTACTGGTAATTCATACAGCCTATCAATTATTACGATACATAAATATGAGATATAACATTAAAAGTGCCATATGGTCTCATTTCAAAAAGTCCCAATTCCTACGCGTACATCTAAAGATACTTATTATTGTTTACAAACCCAAAGGTGTCTTCATGCTTTTAAAAGGCCCAAGCGCTCAGATATAATTCACTCTCCCGTATCCCCCAATGACAGATCGAAATTAACACGGCGTAACAGAATCCTATAGTTAATAAATAAATAAAAAAATGTATTCTTGAAATGTTGGTCACCAGTGGGTGTCGAAAGTTTCGGAACTCTAGAAATAGGCACGTGTAATCCAAGCAACATTATGAAACCCAAATTACTAGGCGTGTAGGATTACTATCCTAGCGCTAACAAGTTTGTTGGTTTCTGGAAAAATATCTTTCCGCCCGGCTAGCTACCACCCTCACATCTAAGTCCGGCGCACTTTAACTGTGTTCCGTCGTGTGTATGCGAGAGCCGGTGCCCGATAGGGCATTTCCTTGAATTGCCTGCTCCATCTTAGACCCTGGTGTTGCTTTCCGTCACACAAGCCTAGGGTCAAAGGCAATCAAGTAAGTGATAAAAAAAGAAACAAAGCGATAAACTCTTGTTTTTATACTATGAAAAGCCTGACTTCATCAACCCATCTTTGCTGTTCAGTACAGTGCCGCGACTTCATAATTTATGTAACCAATTGTATAACATTGGAACAGCCAATTTTACTCAATACTCTTGCATCAAGATTGACATTGAAATTTCAGTTGACTGATTCTTTGCTCGTACTCGGATGAAACAAAAAACACGCTGTTTATTGTCGAGTGCTTTACAACAGAGCCGCGGTGTATAAACCTATATACCTATGTATTGTCATCACATATTCTTGCACTATGAAATCTACAGGAATAAATAAACTTATATAACTAGAAAAGGGCAGTGCTGGTAGGCCTCCCACACGGTGGGCCGAAGGCCTGGGTAAACAAGGGATGCGGGCGGCCCAGACCATGACTATGACCAGGCCATGACCACACTTGGTGGAGATCCTTGGCGGAGGCCTATGTCTTTTGTTTGAAATGATGATGTTGATTTGAAATAAACTCTGTGTTACGTGCATTTCTTTATATTAAAGTGCCTACTAAAAACAAAGTCTTTATTTTAAGATTGCCGTTTTCAAGTTGCTATGACCATATTTATTTTGGTAATTAGTGCTCTATGCAATTTGGCAACGCACCAGGTTCGTAACTTCTTTGAATACTACGTTAAGTAATGTTCTAGTAGGTAGGAATTTGCCTTGCCGCATCATTGCAAGTCTTATCACTGCCAAATGAGGCATTGCCAGATTGGCCTACCTATCACTTGTAGAGAAATAATTACAAACTGCCAAACGCGAAAAATAATATAAATTGTATGGAATTCTCGATACCACTATTTGAAGACGTTTAAGACTAGACTAATAAAAACACAACCCAACCCCTTAGTGTTCATGCACACTAAGGGCCCCCGCGCATTTAGGCGGCCGCGTATGTGACGCGATGTTTTTCGTTGGCCGCGCGACCAAAACTTGGCCGCGTAATGCGCGCAGCTATATACATCGTAGAAGAATTAGTTGGCCGCAGCGACTTGGCCGCGCGGCCTGGCCGCATAATGCGCGGAGGCCCTAAGTCATCTGTAGAGAAAGAAACTCACAGTCAAACTTATAATCCCCTTGTTTGACGGCGCTTGGAAACAGTACACACTATCATAAATCCGTCAATTTCAATGTGTTCGTGTTGACAGTATAAACGGGTGTCATATCGTGTGGGAAAGGTTTTGGCCCTTGACCTCCTCCTAACACCGATCTCCCACGGAAACAATCGTCAGTCTTATGTCCGTGTGGGTTCCACGTCCGGCTTGAGCCCCGAAGAAAGCGTGGCATATGGGGTGAGCGTGTTACTCCACACACTGACGCTCACCTTGTATTTGGTGAATTTTAAAACAAGCCCTAACTTGATAACCGATTTTATAACTTATTTACCTAAGTAAAAAGTAAAGTAAAAAGTCAAAAATGTTGTCAGCAACATTAAAATGTAAACGAAAGAAAGTTATCTATTGTCTGTCCTTTTCCATACATATTTTTGCGGTTAGATACTTGTTTCCTTTGATGGACTCTGTTAGACTACTTGGATAGAAGTAAAGATTTATCGAAATTAAAGCATTACCTAAGCTCACTACTGATTCGGTGCTGCTCCAAGTTGATAGAGATGTACCAGTGTGTGGTGTACAGGGATTGTATACATTTTTTTTCTCGCACGACTAAGTTGTAGTTATATGGAATAGGTTGGTGCCAAGAAACAGTCAAATTTCGAATATGAAATCTAAAGTACCGTTGAATACCCAAAGTAAACAATTTAAATATTTTTGTAGTCAGGCCATCGATGTCGGATATTATTATGATAATAATCGCTTCCGTTTAGCAGTCTCCGCTATTTTCGAGGCCTCACCTTTTCCTTCAAACCTGTTTTCCACCGGTTTTCTGTCACCTTGTCGAATAAATTGCCACTCTAAATATTATAATAACCACTTTTATTCTTTGTGTTATACCAATGGAACTGTGTTATATAATTTATAAAAGCGTCTTATGACGTCACGATACACGTATGCCAATGGTCTTCACACCATTGTCAATGCAAGTTGACGGAATGGCATTTTGAATGATAACGATAATATGCGACAAGGCTTTTGCGATGGTAGTCTTCGGATTTCTCCACGTAAACAGTTTTAAATTCTTCGAATTCGTTTATCTAACTATATTATTTATTCTACGACGATTGTAACATTTGGATTGGGGGAAACTTTCTCATATTGTTACTTAGCGTTCTCGAATAGAATAGAATTCAAATAATTTACATCGTTACTCAAACTCAAAAGGAACTTTATTTTCGTAGGGTTTATCACAAAACTCTTTTAAATCATCATATATAAAAATATTTAAAATTTCCATTATCATCTTTCGGCCTCTGTTCCACGCTAGGTGGTAGTCTCCATACTCACCTATCAGTCGTCATATCTACAGTCTTGTACTTGAACCAGTACTTATGTAATACATTATAAAAATTATATGTAAGTTATCGATAAACTTAGGTGTTCACGATTATTAAACATTGAAATTAAACACTTGTTAACGTATCTATTGCGTGTACTTTACATTATTTAATTCTCGAATGTCGCGCAGCAGTTGGGGTCACAGGAGAGGAACATATTGAAAAATACCCGTGTTAAATCCGTTAAAAGTCAGTCAGTCAAAGTTATTCCAATGTAACAAAGATTTTTTTAAAGAAATGAAGCCCATTCTTTAGTTATAATCTGAACCTAATAATATAGGTAAACTTTTAAATGATGAATAGTTTCAACCTGTTCTGATAAGACAGAAATGATGGTACCAGACCGGTTAAAGCCTAGATGATTGCAACTTTCTTGCCTTCGTTGGATAAAAAGTTTCACTGGCCTAACCTCTCACCCTGAGGTTAAACTCTCCCTGTATATTCGTCGATGTAACTGGTCTTAGAGCAGACTATCCTTAAAACTTACTCGTGAGATGATTTTTACCGAAACAAATTATGACAGCAACTAATGACGCTCCAGAAATACTAATTCCGCCATGCGTGAACCATCTTTCTACTCTACTCCGCTTAAATGACCCACTGCTGAGTCTGGTCTCCTCCAAATACGTGGAGGGCAAATAGACTACTGTGCCGCATTGGCCAGGCGGGTTGGCACAGGGTACGGTATCAAGATTTCATTCTCTTGCAGCCAGGTTTCCGGCCTTGTAATTTTCATTTGTCGACTCTTACAACACTCTCAGCATGGATTGGGGTGGTGACACTTCTATTCTAAATCCTTTACCACATCGACAACCGGTATACTAGATAGGTAGGCTAATTTCACTCTGTGAATCATGGAGGGACTTAACACTCCATGATTTTCTCCTCTAATTCATGGACCGTTGACAGTCGTTTATCGGCCGATATGCTAACAAGATTTGACAAGAAATTGTTTCTTTCCAAGTTACTCTAACAACGAAGCCGACAATTTACAACACAACCACACTGACTAGTAAATATAAAGTAAATGCCCCATGGTTTTAATGGTCGTGTGAACATTCTTAATTTGAATAATATTTCAAAAAATATTGCACTTCTTATGGTTTCTTAACGATTGGCCAACAACAAATTCAAGGTTAAGCTCGGATTTGATAGCTTCCAAACCAATTGGCCATGGGGTGCTTGATGTATAAACTTTTATAGTTAAGTAACTGTTTGGGATTTTGGGAGATACACAATAAAATTTAACTTGAATTTTAGACTACATCAGGTCACCAACCCACACTATCCTGAAGGAGATTATTATTTCATAATGTTTTCCCTGAGGGTGTCCAAGCCACAGGAGAAGGAACCCGATTCAGTGATGCGTCGTTTAGGGGCTAAAATGATGATGACGACTGTCGTAAGGCGTGGTTTCCAAACCCCTGGCCGCATTGAATTGCGATATTCTACCTGCAAGAGATACGTGCCAGTCTTTTGTTCCTACGTTACCTCAACCTACGTCTTGGATAAATCCAAGAAAACTCCCCAAGACAATGCTGAGGCCTCGGGCTATATTTGATTTCACTTATTAACCGTATTTTAACGCATAATCTAACATAAAATATAATATAAAAAGTAATAACTAAGATTGTGGGAAAAGAACAAACTTTAATCGTTAGAAGCGTTAAAACGACAGTTAAAACGACCTTCTTTTTATAGTAAATTTTATGCCCCTGCTGTGTACTTAAACGGACGTATTTTATTAGGAAACCTGGTTTGAGACCCTGTACACAGTCTTCTGTATGTTGATTGTCCTTGCGCCTTCAATAAACATATGGATTGAGATGATGATAGTCTTGTCGAGAAAATCTGTTTGATAGGCAGACATTACACGAGTCGTAAAACATTCCGTACGTTATTGTGAGTGCACGATTTATGCATCAGAGTCGGACTGGTACACACGACGAACAATTGTCAGCGATTTTCGTGACTTGATTGTGTTTGGGTTCGGTAACCTGGCGTCTCCTCTAGCAACTACAATCTTCTCTTTCTTCGGGATATAAACAGCAAAATATGGTGATCTATAGGGTACTCTTAGGTGTATATACCCTTCCTAGGCATACATGTAAAAATCGCGATTTAAACTTCTCAACGATAGATACATTCTTCAGCGAGTGTTAAGAGAGAGAGGAACGAAACGAGAGTATTTAACTGGTAACACGCCGTTACAAATTTTTTTAATATATCAAACTCAAAAGGAACTTTATTTACGTGGGTTTTATCACAAAACTCTTAAAAATCGTCTTAATATTTAAAATTACCACTAGCATCTTACGGCCCTGTCCCACGCTCGGTGGTAGTCTCCATACACACTTATCAGTCGTCGTATCTACATTCTCACCTTCCATCCCTTTCGTCCACCCACATTCATGCTGAATCTACCACCATTTCTGAATGCTGCTCTACAGAGAAGAGATAAATAAATAAATATCCTTGGACATTTCACACAACGCCATCTCGTCCCAAGCTAAGCAACTTAATGCTTGTGTTATGGTAACGAGATAGATGATAAACTACTTATATACATTTTTTTTGTAAATACATACATATTATAGATAGAAAACACCCAGACCCGGAACAAATACTTGTAGGTCGTACAAATATTTCTTCCGTGCGGGGATCGAACCCGCGACATGCTGCGCAGCAGTCGATCGCTCAACCACTGCGCTAACCGTGTCGAAGAGAGATACTAGATTCGGTACCATCCGTTACTAATCACTACAAACGCTGCAAACACCGAAGTTTTTCTTCACCGTTGTACTCGGATTTCGTATTCTCGAAGACTAGAAGCAGTGCAATTAACGCAAACAATATTTTGACCGCTCTCAAATAGCCGCTACCCATTTGGGTAATTGGGTATGACTTGGAATTTATAACCATTATTCTTGCAACACAGCTCTTTACACTTCGCGAACAGTGAACCACAATCAGCACGCGATAAAAATAATAACATTGTGACACAAATTTTTGGTCGGATATCTAATTGGTCACAGCACTTAGAAAGGCCGGCCGAGTTATTTTAAACTCTATTGTTACCTTTTTATAGCTCACGATATCAGATCAATCTCTTTATTTGGCGTTAACTTAATTATTGTCGAATTTATTGGGAACTAGATACCTATAACTCGTGGCTACATCCGTATGGATCTCATTGTTTATGGTTTCGACGCTTTCAATGCTGCTCTTCTACTACAATTCAGTATACAAAGCGTTGAAACTTATTCTTAGAGAAATACGTTTAACTTGTTCTCTAGTCTGTCAGGCTTATTTGTGCCACCATAATTGTAACCTTTATATTAAAAGAGCGATCATGGAGTTTCCTGCCGGCTTCCCTCTCATCTTCGTGGAATTTCCCTCCCATTGAGAACCGGTGGTAAAGACTAAATGGTATTTTTTTAAATTATTTGACTTTATAAAGCATTCGTATGAATAAAAATCATTATGTTTTTGATTTCTTCATAATTATTTTCAGAAAATATTACTCCTTCGAATGGTATATTTAGTTTATTCTAGTACCTACTGTCAAAACGTATCGACTTAGTGCAACCCGCACATTGTTTCGTATGCACGACTGTAGCTACAAGTTCAAGCGTGTTTCAATTAAGGGCGCTAGGCAAGTCACGTGGGTAGAATACCAACAAGACCATGTTTTATGTAGCAAACACTAGATAATTGATTTGTTTGTTTATACTCCAATTCAATAGACAAAACAAGTCACAAGAAAGAATAGGAAAAGGAGGTACGAACATCGTTCAGTAGAACATCTATCCTGATGTCCATGAACTTACATCAAACTAAACTAGAAATACCTTTTTCGTAAATAAAAATATATTTATAATTTGTAATCCAGGTTTCAATTCGTAGTATTTACGAGTATTATGTATGACAGTTAGGTGTATTTTTTATTGATAACATTTGATTACTGTGTATATGTAGATAACAGTATTGATATCATATCAGCCAGCCTGCTATTTTCTATGAATGTGCCCTTCCAGCACTAGGCAATGGCTAGCCTTTATCTGGTTAATTTAAAAGTTCTCGCCATGTTAGTGTATCCAACTCAAAATTAAGTTTATTTACGTAGGTTTTGTCACAAAACTCTTATAAATCGTCATATTTACAGTTAACATTATGATCATCTTACGACCCCTGTCCCACGCTAGGTGGTAGTCTCCATACACACCTATCAGTCGTCATATCTACAGTCACACCTTTCATACACAATTTCTCATGCTTACAATCCATCCATCTCTCTTGATCTTCCACAACCCTTACGTCCACCCACATTCATGCTAAAACTACCACCGGTTCGGAATGCTGCTCTACAGAGAAGAGCCGGCAAGAAATTCTGTAGTTGCTTTTGTACTCTGTAGTTGCTGTATCAAAAGCGTGTGGCATGGTCCCGAGTTGATACTATCTATAATTGCGAAATTTGCTACGAAAATTGCGCGGACAGAGGAGTATGTAATTTCTCACACATAGTTTATTGTATAGAAAATGAGAGCAGAATGCAATAATATTATTTAAAAAATATGCCTAAAAATCATTGATCTAAAAATACATTAATCAATACAAGAACATTACACACTACCATGTATTTGACACAAACACACATATAACTGTGTTGTTTATTTTTGAAGTCTGTGGTCTAATTGAGAATAGAACTATAATTTAAATTTATTATGGTCGAATTTTGAACGGAGCGCGACCCGCTAGTTAGTATTAACAGGTTACATCTTGATTGTCGATTTGGACTATTGAAGTAGCTCATTATTATGGTATATAGGGGTAGTAGTCATGACTCATCAGTGATTTTTTCACGGATGCTCTGATGGAGATGTTCTTTTCTGCAGTATTACTTCTGGCCAGCCCTGGTCTGATTTAATTTAAACGACACGATCAATCCGTCGCTAAGTTTCCGTATGCCGAGGCTCCCAACAAACAGTGCGGAAGCCACACACTTCCGACTTCAATAATTGGACACGCGGCCGATAAAGTAACAGTGATTATGATTCAAACAACTTTTTATGCAGCGAACGGCAGGAAATTCGCACGTCATCGCTGCCAACAAACTTCCAAGAATGGAAGCACTATCTTAAAAACGGTCTGGAACACGGTGTACTGGGCGGCCACTGAATATTGCAATTAATGGCGAAATTATTTCACATTTAAATTAGTACCGCGACTCAAATCCATGTTGTTCGATCACCAAAACAGAGCATTCGGCATTTGAACGTACATATTATAGATTAACGAGTAGTGGCAAATAGCTGGGGCTTACACGACAGCACAAGGAGCAATTTACCACCATGACGCACCCGTGGAGTCCATTATAGTTCAGGTGTTTCTTCCAGCTGGACCGGGCAGAGTATCCAAATTCCCCAAAAAAACTAAAGGTAGAGCAACAAACATGTTAAATATAAAATTATTCCTAAGCCCTCGTAAGATGACGTATAGTAATTTATTCACATAGCATTATACATAAAGTCTGCGTAATGGCTTTATAACACAAATATAATAAGTAGCAAGTACCACCGAGTTACTCTCCACTCAGTTCTACGTAAAACTATGAAGCAAGAACGCATTGAGCAACTGAAGCTCCTCTTCAATAGTTGCCTAACGGATGTCTTGTCTAATACTTTAACTTGTGGAAAACTGAAACGTAATACGTTTACTGCAAACATTAATGTTTATGAAATTCAGGGTATTTTTATGACGCATCAATTAACTTCAGTTATTATAACTTTACGAGTAATCAAAATGTATTCAAGCATGCAAACAATTACGGCAGAATTTAACCAATTTATTTCGCTTTTTTCATTATTTACTTACTTAGCTTTAAATTAGCAGTATTAAATTTAAAGAAGAGAACATTATGAATGGTGCAATTTTAAATTTAAATTTTAGGGAATTAAAGCCATTTTTGATGTTCCACGAGGCTATCAGTTTATTTACACGTAGCCCGTTGCTGTGAGAGCATATGGGCGAAAGTGATTGACTACGTTATATTACTATTGCTTCATCGATTTGCTTGCACTTGCGCGGGCGCACTACTTGTGCGTAATACACCCACGCTCCGATTTTCGCTGACATTTCTCACGACCACATCACTTTTGCAACATACCATTCGACAATGACTATTTTGTAGTCATCTAGATCGATTTTCTCACAACTCTTTGCTGACGCCTGTGCAAGCGCACTAGAAATATCGATATCTATGCAAAATTTGTTGCGTAAACAATCGCTAATATGAGAAAGTCCCTACGCGTGGAAATATCAACAAAGATTACAAAACTGATTGGAACGATGACCTATGGAATCGTGGTCATCTTTAACAAACAATATGAATGTGTTGATGAAATTTATAAGATGAAATGAGATGACTCAGAATTCCTTGTGGCGGGACGCTGTGCATTGTAGGCCCAGACCAGATGTCATCTTGCTGACTCACGGAGCACTGACTCCAAATGTAGCAATAGAACCAACTTTCGTAACACGCCGATTGTGATCTAATAGCAATGTTTCCTTTGTTACAGATGTTTATTGGTCTGCACCATGTACACGGCTTATGCCGAAGTAGATATCATTACGGAGCCGAGGCCCGGGGAGGAGTACGTATTAGTTAGCTCCGGCCAGCAGACCCCGCTCAGAGCATTTGAGACGTCACACAAAATACCTGACAAACATCCACACCATCGCAACTTCAAGCAGGAAGACGATAAGATAACGAAAAAGTTGAACAGTGGTAAAATTAAATATCCGACTGAAGGTATTGTAGCTATAGAAGAAGATAAAAAAACGTTGTTTAAAAAGAAAATTAAAGCACAGGATTCTATTGAAATCGATATACCTGTATCCAAACTAGAAGATATTAAAATTAGGGAGAATTTAAAGGATGTTGAGACAAATCCTAAAATGGCTGTTGCGTTAGAAGCTATGTCAGAGTCCGGCAAATTAAGTAAAACTCCAGGAACGACCACTCAGAAGCCTATTTTGACCACTGCACCAGCTACTACACAGAAAGCTTATGAATACATTCCCATAAATTTTGACACAATCGATGACATAAACAGTGGCTTACTAGCTACTAACGTAAATTTAGAGACAGCAGGTTCTGAACAGAAGCCGCAGTCGAGAATCCAAATTAAGAAGGGCGAGAATGGTCAAGACTATGAATATGAATATGTTTACTATTATTATGACGAAGATGAAGAAGGCAAGAAGGAAGGAAAAGGCAAGGATAAGCCATCTTCAACTACTCAAGCACCGGTTCTAAATTCACATGACGGACCGCAGAAAACTGAGAGGGATAACCACATCGCTACTGAAAGTAAAACCAAGAACAAATACAGTAGTATTGACAGATCTGGAGCTACCACTGTAGCTCCTGAAACTCAAAACGAGATTTTACCTACTCCTACGAGAGGCAGGGGTCGTGGAAGGAATGTTGCTCCAGCACCAGTGGAAGAGGAAGACGTGGAAGAAGATATCAGGTAACATATCTAAATAATATCGCAAGTGCATGTTCAAATTATAAAATATAATATTATAATCTCATCCCTCACTCTCAGAAACCACTAAACATGTTTAGCCAACTTGTATAAGCGTTTCAAATATAATTGATCGATCATTTATGTGGCGAAACCATCGAAACCATTCATGAACAATATAGTTAAAATTAATATTCTGTTGATGCTTTTTAAAACACACCAGGCTTCCATTCTTCGAGCCAATCGAATTTATAATGAAACTTCACCTTGTAGGTACAATTATGTGTAGAATTCTAATTTATACCAAATAATCGGCATAATTTTTCTTCGATTGGTTGGTAGAATATGTGCTGTTTGCTTACATGAATATTATTTGAAGTGTCAGATTGCCATCGAGCACACGGTTCCCGCCTCGCGGTCGAAACCTAGCATCAGCTACCTCAACGACTTACGTGCCCGAAGTATCTTCGGAGGTGATTAGCTCGCGTGGACGTGGTCGTTCCCAAGTTGACAGTGTAGCTGATGAGTCCACCGGTCAGACCAGAAGCAGGACCCGTGCGCACATCAGGTAATATGCTTATTGGCGCACTGACGGACTTATAAAAATGCACCGAAGAAAAGGTTTGCATCAGCAAAATTTGTAAAAATTATAAATGTTATACACGTGATGTAGAGTCATTACAATTCAATCGTACCTTCATAAACACATCCATAATTTCCGTATTACATATATTCCATTCTTATTATAATTTATTATTTTGTTGCAATACTAATCCAAAAGTGGACCTATGCTTGTTACATAACACAAACATATACGTCAAACTATAATACGTTATAACAACTTTATAATAGGTAAACCGTTATTGGTCAAATTTGCGACTTGTTTCATTTAGTAATTTCAAATGTTTTTCAGACGCCCTAGCTCAGAACTCGTCGATTTAGATAGTTTCAAAACAAATTCCGGAGACATTCCGTCTCAATACAAAGAACTCCCAAGCAGATATTCCTCCGAAAGCCGAACAACCACAGAAGAAGTTCCAGAAACGTCGCCACTTGCCAAAGAACCGACCAAAGAGTCCGCTCGGGAAGGCCACAGCCTCCCCGTCGGTGTAAAGTTCCAAGAAATTGTTGATGAATCAAAGCTACCGTCTGATTACGTACAAACGACACCCTATGACCAGGATACCACTGAGTACACAACAATGACAGCTATGGAAAAAGTGGCACTTGACTTATACGCGTATTTGGCCGGAGAAAATTTGAACAATGAAATCAATCCCACCAATGACTATGACGGAACAACGACATTGTCGGACGAGGACTGGACAACGGAGCCGCTGAGCACTACGGAGGAAGCCACCACTACCACAACAACTACTACAACGACTACCACAACTACAACTACAACCACACCAGCTCCAACCACTACCACGACAACCGCTGCTCCTACCAGGTTATTTAACATGATGTCTTTAATCTTTTTCCTCGCTGTATCCACATTAGTGTCGGCCTAGGTAATAAGCTTAACCTGATTTGGCTATCTACCATTCCCTCAACGATGCATCAAGTGTGACAACCGTCTTCTTCATTTAGGTTTTATTATTAGGTTAAAAAGGTTCGAGTGATCATGAAAGTAAATTCAATTTAATTGGTCATGACTCAATAGTCTTAAGACAGAGGTGTGACAGAGCCTGCAATTATTTGGTTAGCCCAGTTGTGAGTTGTCAAGCTACTGTCTTATCTACCATAGATGGTAGAATGGCAGCCAGAACCGTCAGCGTCTTTACGTGCACTTCGAAGCATAGATTGATGTCATAAAATACGCTTTTTCCTTCTTTACTATTGATTATTGAGAACAGAATTCGAAACAGAACAGAGAATTTTAGAAAAATAGTTTTCGAGAGGGTAATGAGTAGCCGAATAAGAAAGGGTCTTGAACTAACTACTATACTTTCTCCATCGTTTTCATCAGACTATACTACTATTTTCAATATTTTATTTATAGTTTATAATATTTTCACCAGGCCATCTAGATTCAAGGGACGTGGAGGCCCAAGGGCTCGCGTTTCAACCTCATCAGCAGCCACAGAAGCCCCACAGGAGACCTCCACCAGAGTGCGAGGTAATGACACCGTTGATTGGCTTGTGTAACCGCTTCACCATGAACTACATAGTAAATCCAGTTTGAGATTCCGCAGCGGACTGCGAAAGTCCAATGCGTTAGACTGAAACCAGTTAATTGATCTTATGATGTGTGTGTGTGGATAGCCAATTGCAGTGTATACTTCTATGGTCGATATTTTCTCTTGATCACGAAAAATACTAAGACAATTATAAGTGTTCATGTTTTTACTGACAATGGAATAACATTAAATAAAAACCGACTTTATCTGAATGAACTGACTGGAATATACTCGATCTTCAATTGCGGTATCTCAATATAATAGTGTCTGATCTGATGTAGTGACTCACAAGAATACGTAGTAACATACATGAAATGACAAAAGATGTACCTATCTGATCATTAAAATGTTCAACACTCTATGTCATAAAATTATACATTGTATAAAAAGAGTACATTATATATCTATGGAGACATTAAAATTCAATGGACAAAACAGTATTCCTACATTATTTTGTATGCAGCTCGGAATCTCGAATTGCATTTACCCCGCGATTGCTATTGCGAAAGTATTTTTATTAACTTATTGCTTTGTGTGTTTGACTATAGCGAATTTGATACATGTGCGAAATAGTTTTATTGGACTTATGTATGTATTTTTTCTTGTGTGGTTATAAATATATGTGTGTGCGTTTATATCCAAACGTTTTCAGGGAAAGACGTTCATACATTTTATGTATGCTAATATGCTGGATTTGTAGGTAATAAAATACTTCGATCGATGACGTATTTTATTACCTACAAATCCTACAATGTAAATAAGCTTTAGAAATATAATTTGGGATGCTCATTTCATTTAGGGTCGATTTCAATTTAAAAGATAAGTCTGTTACATAGATCTAAATAGTAATTTAGTACCAGTTTAAATTCAGTGATAGGAACTTAAGCCATTATTTAAATTTTTGAACGCGAGCATCTTACTAGGACAGCAAATATCTTGGAGCAAAAAGTCCAAAGAGACATAAAATCGACTACTGCGCAGGTCGGGTTCAAGATGTTTGCCTAGGTTATTGTAGAAACAGAAGAAACGGAACTAGTTACGAAATAACCCTATACTTTAAAAGTCTACTTATGTTATCTACTTCAATATCTTAAAGTTATCTACTTCTCTATCTTTTTCTGTCTCTGAGATTAAATATATCTGGTATTCCTAGTGTACACCTAGTAACACACTGAGAACATTAATTGCAATTATTATAATAAAAATTTCATCATAAGTTACAAAAGATAACCTATTGGTTTATATTTTAACTGGTTAATTGATCGATAACCGGTAAGAACCAGAAATTATTAAATCACACAAACATGCCAACAGAATAGCTCTCAATGTGAACAAACAAAATATAGGTTAATTATATTTTTTAGTGTTTTATTATAATATTTTCTCAAAGCAAATTATTAAATAATGTTATCTAGATAAAATTAAAAACTCATTTCAATCTATGTTGTCAATGTGCTTTAACTATGTACATACCACTACTATTCTGAACAATGCAACGGTGTCCTATAGACTTCTGTTTTAGGTATAATTTTGTGATGCTACTTATACTTTTCAGCCCATAAATAACCTGGGTCGGGTCTCTTCCAACTACATGAAACTCTCCTCTCCCACTCTCTCATAAAGCTCCCACGCTAGCCAGTCGGGTTGGCACAGGGTTTCGTTTCATATTTTCCTTCTCTTGCGGTCTCTTACTGTTTCGGCCATAGCATTTCCTTTTGTCGGCTCTAACGTCACCCTTAAGATGAAATGGAGTGGCGGCCCTATGTATTCTAAATAAACAAATAAAAACAAATGGTATAAGTACCTATTATAATTTGTAATAAGTACATTTAATTCGGTTTGCTTGGACCTTAAAGATTACTGTCCGTAGTTTCATTTGTAGTTCAGCAATAACTCAACACAGTGTTGGCTTATCTATAAAAAACACAGTTGTAAACGCACTTTCATTATTCAAGGTTATGGGGAAATATGCGGAGCTGTAATGTAAAATGAATCACATTCACAGCTGATTCATAATGAGCATTCCAATGAAATTAACCTTTCATATGAATAACTTAAACTGTATAGGTACCTATCGATTTACTGCCTCAATGTCGACGGTCGATATGATAAATTTTCTAAACCTAACTTTGACACATAAAGGATGTTATTTTCATATAAATGGGTTAGAAAATGAGCTTCTTTCATAATATGGCTAATCAGAATACTCACTGGTTACGCACTAAAAATCGTTACATTCAGCAACACCGACTGCCTTCTTCGACCCTTAAAATCTTCGGTTAGGACTCCCGACTCACTCATTTCGTGTGGTGTCACAACTACGTTACGTTACTATCCGTTTCATAGCATTTACAAACCGCTCCATTACTGTATTTGTATTAGGAACGCCAATATAATTTGAGGACAGCTGGCTGGGCCGGTTGACCGTGAGACTGTACTTTGTATTATCAGTCGTCGACCGAAATTATACGACTGTAAGGACTTTGAGTTGGATATTGCGGACATTGTCAATAATCACCTTGGGAAGCTATTGTACACCGTAAAGGAGATAGAAAACAGTAGGTAATTGTATCATTTTCGTGTCCCCCAAAATGTTAAACGTTTTTATCTTTTTGTTTATGCGATACAATTTTATCTTCATGACCAACATTTGTTTTGGTGTCAGTAATTTCCCGTAATCACTGCTTTGGTAAGGTCGATAGGTATTCATTATTATAAGTTTAAGGTTACGGAGGATATTAAAAGCCTTTGACCGTAAATGTATGGAAGTTGACATACAAAATAGTTTGCGTGGGAACTAACAGCAAGTCTAACTGAACGATTATCGGTAGTCCCAGTAGATAGACCACGGATACTAGACGATGACGGTTGCAATTATGCATGTATTTTACTTATAAACCTTCCTCTAGACTCACTCTATCTATTAAAATAACCGCTTCAAAATCCGTTGCGTAGTTTTAAAGATTTAAGCATACATAGGGACGGACAGACGACAGGGACTTTGTTTTTTAGTGTAGACAGGTCATTTTCGACCTCAATGCAATTGGGAAAAGTAACTATTTCTGTGACAAACCTAATTACTGTAATCTTTTCATTTTGTTCTTACTACTACTACTCAGGTCATAAAAGACCCACTGTTGAGTCGGGCCTCCTCCCATCACAGGGAGGGTTCCCCGTAATGAGAGGAGGCCCATCTCAGCAGTGGGTCAAGCATGGGCTAAAAAGTTGTTGTACTCCTAAGTAGTAGTGTAGATGATTATGTAGTTTCGAAAGCCGGCTTCGTTGACATAGATATAAATTTTTGATTTAAGTCGATATATCAGAGTCGTCAGATAGACAAAAAATCTATAAAATATTATAATAGCCTTGTACAATTTCTAAGTCTGACAAAAACCTAATATTACTCATATATCATAATATTAGGTTTAATATTATACTTATAAACGTTTACAATATCTAGCTTAAAATATAATGATATAACACACGATTCCTGTATAATTATATTATTAATTTGGTATTAGCCTTATGGGAAAGTGAAGCACATCTTTATTTAAAGCTTTTTTATTACATAACATTTTAGTTTCTAATATTATTCGCACAACATACTTAATTATGAGACTGCAAAATTCACAATTATGAACTTTGCTACTGTGAAGTTAGCCACGAATCTTTTTCACTTTCTGATCTGATATGTTTTAGTACTTATATTACGCGTAATAACTTAGCACGCACGCAATTGGCAATTTTCCCCTCATTGGGCCGTAATGAGGGGACGTGAGGGGGATGAGAGGTCGTGCCAACTACGGCCCGTCCGTCGTGCCAAGTTGTTTGGTGTAGATAGTACTTGCACTGATCGGCTGAATTACAGACTCAAAGGGGCTCCCTCCCCCTTAGTGATACGCGGTGAGGTTTAAGACTACCCTCCCACTCCCCAATTGACAATCACGTGTATTTTTTAGTACCTACAAAGAATCTTACACTCAAAAATTTAAACTACACGCCGCTTTTCGGGTTAGAAATCACGCGTTTGACGAAAAAATAAATAGACCTCCCCCCCTTCGATCCTCACGAGATTAATGGACTGCCCCAAAGTTAAATGGCGTTTACTGTGCAATGTTACCAATGATCTCAAGTGTACAATTTAATGTTTTCTTTTGGCAGGCCGCTTCGGCAAACCGACTGGTCGGAAGACAACAGCGACAGTCAGCGCAACCTCTGAATCTGCCACACCATCCAGCCCAGTAGAGAAACCTGCCTCCGCACCTAAGGTAATTCCTTTAACTTTAAACTAACTACTGAGCCTATTAATACATCGTTTTCCAACACGTCTGATTCGATATTTCACCTTGAATCGAATATAGAAGTCAATTGTTTTATGTCGATATCATTATGTCTAGTTATTATTAGCTCTTTTCAAATCCCAATTTACAGTTTAACTGTTTACTTATATTAGAAGGTAATACATATTGCTATATCAAGCCAATTGAGTGCACAAAACTGTGGTGCGGTGCGACGCAGTTTTTGTGCAGTCAATTGATAGCGCAGCGCTACTGAAGTGCGAAACAAATGGACCGATTTGATAAATTATATTTAACAATAAAATACGAAATATATTAAGCGATTGTGGATTTTGCATTGCGAATTGTCGAATACTGCTATTTTATTCACAATAATACGACAAAAAGGGGTTAATGTTGTAAGATTTGTTTCCGAACAAATCGTTTTATTTTAGGTTAAGGATTACACAGTTAAAGATTGCTTAAACGTCTTTGACTCCAAAACAATGATATCGTCAATTTATTTTCAGATTTGTGTGTATTTCACGGGTACAATCTAAATCTAAACAGTTATTTCACTAAGATAGTCAACAAATCGTGAGAACAACAATGTGTTGAGAGATTCGCGAATTCTTAATTATTTCGTAACCTGGTGGTATAGTTCTGTTGCTCATTAGGTGCTTAAGAAATATCTTCAGTTGCTTAATAAAATTGTAATCTTTCGTCATAATATATACATACTAGTGACCCGCCCCGGCTTCGCACGGGTGCAATTATGCATGTATTATACATATAAACCTTCCTCTTGAATCACTCTATCTATTACAAAAAACCGCTTCAAAATCCGTTGCGTAGTTTTAAAGATTTATGCATACATAGGGACGGACAGACGACTGTGACTTTGTTTTATACTATGTAGTGATACTTATATACGCGTAACGTTGTTTGTCCGCGATGGACTGTTAAAATTCTTACATACATACATATAATCACGCCTCTTTCCCGTAGGGGTAGGCAGAGACCACTTCTTCCACTTGCCACGATAATTACATACTTGTTTTCTTTAAATTCTTAAATTTCTTAACCAATTTCAATCAAATTTGCACACCGTGTGCAATTTGATCCAACTTGAAAGATAGGCTAGATTTAGCTTACATCTTGGACAGCCCCCTATAGGCTTAGTAAGTACAGATTTGATTTTGAAAAAAAAATATCTAAAGGTGGCTTTCCGCTTGTTGCAGGCATTCGGTCGCCGAGGACTGTTCGCGGGCCGGACACGCCCCAGCTCCACGACATCAGCACCAGCTGAGGATGACAGCAGCGCTGCGGGCAGCGGTGCCAGTGAAACCCCAGCCCCAAGGTTAGTAACTCAACTCTGACTAGTTGGACCTTCTCCTTTAATACTACTATATATAATCCCGCCTCTTTCCTGTAGATAGGGGTAGGCAGAGTAGGCAGAGACCACTTCTTTCCACTAGCTACGATCCTAACATAGTTGTTTCGCTTCGTCCACTTTCATTATTTCCTTCATACATACTCTTCAGTACATTTTATATTACTAATATTCAGCCCATAAATGACCCACTGCTCTCGAAGCTCCTCCAATTACATGGAGGGTAATAAGCTGTGCCCCGCCGGCCAGATGAATTGGTTCAGGGTTTCGTATTAGGTTTCCTTTACTTGTGGCTAGGTTATTGGCATTGCATTTCGGGTTCGATTACCGCACGGAAGAAATATTAGTACGACCTACAAGTATTTGTTCCGGGTATGGGTGTTTTCTTTAAACAGGGTTACAGGTTAAGTCGACCTAAACCATTTAAGAGGTGGTAGTTTCCATCATTCATGATTGATTTGACTATGGAACCCCATACCCCAAACTTAACCGTTCTCAAGTTATGGGAATTTGAAGTTTTTTTTTATAAAAATCCAGATATTTTGTCTTTTGTCCCCTTTTTTGTGGTTTGTACCTCTAATGTTTTTGTTTTTTTATTTTTTGTGTAGCAGATGCAGTGTGTAGTTGCTTCATTATTTTAAATACAAAAACTGCAAGCAACTGTACTAACTGAGTCATATTAGACGCTTGATTGTTAAAAAAAGAAATAAATTTTTGGAAAGTTTTTTATTCTTTGTAACATATTTAAAAAAAATCTATGACAGTTATGCTACAGATGTGCATAAAAATAGCGATGGTTCCTCAGCTTTCCGATAAGGTATAATTTGCTACGGTGTTATCAGGATTCTCGGAAAAATCATCGATGAAAGACTCCCGGGTAATAGCAAAAATAACGGTAAAGTTGCTCGCAGCGCCTATTGTCCTGTCCTGCATTCTGAGGTCCTGCAATTGGTAGCGCGTCGCGTGCGAGCGGGATATTAAACAATGTAAACAGGTGCCAGAGAGAAAAGTGATTTCAAACGCCATTTTGTTGTTATTGTGTTATTGTGTTTGGTTAGTGATTAGTCTGCTTACGCGATTCGTCCGTGGTAGATGGGTTACTTGGTGCTCTTTGTTTTTTATTCGACTTGGCTTGCTTGTTTTTCTGGACTGTTTCCTCCTATTCGTGACTGTGCTTGTTAACTGGACCTTGATTTGTGCTTCTGATTTGGAACTGTTGAGGATGGCAACCTTTACGAACGAAGAATATGCAGATATTTTGATTTGTTATGGGTACTGCAACTGTGTATCCTTACAAGCTCGTCAAGAATACATAGCACGTGTTCCTGGCCGCCGAATTCCGGATATTGGCGTCTTCGACGGAGTTTACCGACGAATTAGAGAGACTGGCTCTGTCTCGAGGCGACGAACAGACCCACGTATTAATGATGATGATGATATGTATGTATTTACAAAAAAAATGTATATTAGTAGTTTATCATCCATCTCGTTACCATAACACGAGCATTAGATGGAGTTGTGTGAAATTTTAATTATTTATTTATTACCTTACCCTCATAGAATGGGGTGGTGACAATATGTATTCTAATTCCATCACCACTGACAGAGCAGGTTGTGTATCGGCTTTTCTTTCTCTTGCTAGCCGCTTTTCTGATTTTCTAGTTCCTTCAGACGCCTTTAACGATAGGTTTCGAACAGGTTTAAATCTTTAATCGATTTAAACCTGTTCATAACATACAACAATACCTGTAGCTATGATGGTGTGTCATCTTCATTAAGCAGAGAGACTTATTGCAATATGGTTATGTTCCGATACATAGCAGAATTCCGAACCGGTGGTAGTTTCAGTATGAATGTGGGTAGACATAAGATTCGAGGGAGTCCCAAAAAGAGATGAATGGATTGTTTGAATGAGAAAAATGCGTATGAAAAGTGAATTGATACGACGACTGATTGGAGTGTATGGAAACAACCACCTAGCGTACTGCCGAAAGATAATGATGGTAGTTCTGCATAGGACAATTTATGAGTTTTGTGATGTAAATAAAGTTCTTTTGAGATCGACTTTAACTGATTCTTCGCGATTGGTCATAAGTTTCGTATTTTGTGTTTGCAGACCTAGACTTCGTCCCGGTCTTAGACGAGGACCGTCCAGCTCAACCACGACAACAGCCAGTGTACCGGCAGAGGACAGCACCGGTTCAGCTGAATCCGCGGAAACGACTCCTACGCCGTCAAGAACCATTGGGTAAATATCAAACAACCACAAATAATAATTTATTTTACAAGTATGTTTTCAAAAGACCATTTAAATAGAATACGTACAGTCCGCGCCAATCTTTACAGCCGGTCTGAATGTAGCCGTGGGTACGAACTAGCGCATCGTACATTTCATAACCAATAAGAACGTAGCTCACTCACACTAACATGCGGGTGGCGAGGGGGCTTGCGGGTGAAAAATGGCGCGCGCCGTGTATTTACGGCCCGCTGATACCTGATTGTGTGCTACGCGCATCGTAATGCGGCTACATTCAGACCGGCCATAAAGATTGGCGCGGATTGTACCGGGCATTAAACTAATAGCCACATAGTCTTTCGACAGCGAACTATGAATGATGGATTAGAATTGCTTGGTTAGATCACATTTATGGTACTACAGTATTGGATTAATTAACCTACCGAAACACTCACAGTAGATATATGAGATTATGCAAAATTTAACGCTGTTCAGTTATATAATTATCGCTCAGATATTAACGTAGACTTTATTATCTACGTATATGCAGATCAACTGCGCGTGCCGTGTATGGTTTCGGATTTAGAATACAGAATGTCACCAACGCACACTCTAAAGGTGACTAAAAGAACGCAAAAGACAAACCATTTGGCCGCTGGAGAAGGAAACTTAATACAAACCTTGTGCCAGCGTGGCATAGAAACTAATTTCTCTCCATATATATGGAGGAGACCTTTTAGTCTGTAGTGGATCATTTATGGGCTGAAACAAATGCATGCGTCATATGCAGATAGTCTATTATCCTCAAATAAATAAGCAAAGTATAACTACGTAATTGCAACAATGATATTGTACTAGAATAAGATTTGTAATAATTATGTAACTATTTAATCCAAAGCCGCGGAAGGCCAGCACTCCGCCCCGCACCCCTCCGCCCCGGACCCAGGCTGAACCTGCGCCCCAACCCACGCCTGAGAAACGGTTTATCGAGTGTTGCCCCCGCCGAGACAGCTTCAGAAGTCCCAGCTGAAACAGTAGCACCAGATTCCCCTGCTACAGACTCGGACTCCGAGGTAGGTTCGCCTTTACTTACAATATAAATACACCTTATTTTCCACTTCGATTTTTACAAAACTACACAAAATGATAAGAAATGAAACATTTTAATAAGAGCTATTCTTGGCTTCAGCATGTCAACAAGTATCAATTTGTTTGTGCCTCCAGGCTTCGTCAGCAACGCCAGCGCCAGAAACTCCTCGTGGTGGCTTGAAACTCCGCAATAGGCTACAGGTCTCTCCCTCACCCAAACCAAGGGCATCAGCAACTCCTGTGCCACGAAGACCCAACCCGCTTCTTAAGAGGAAATTAGGCTCAACTGAGGTATGGAAAGAAATCGTAATTATAAGCTACATTTTAAAAGTATATAGTAAAAAAGTAGTATACTCGTAAAATACGTCTTATGATAGACAGGTTGAAAAAACCCTATAGTCATAATAAAAGGATTGATAGTACTACAGATTAGATAGTCTCCGCAAATTTTCAAGAAAAAATGGAACTCATTATCTTAAGATTTTGGTCACTAGCTGCTGTTGAACATATACCACGCACTAGTGAAATAATTACAGCAACCTACCCTAGCAACATTGTGGAAGGTTATGAAGGCTATTCCTCAGCTCTATGCTATTTTCCTTGATAGGGGTTTTGTTACCTCATGTATAGAATTTAATTGGTACCTGTATCTTCAAAGGCCACTACAGAAGCACCTAAGAAAGTGACAGAAACTACAGAAGATAGCACCAGCGCAGAGAAAAGTGAGACAGAGACTGAACCTCAGCCCATGGAAACCACTCCAGCACCTCCTCTGCGCGGTCTAGACGCCCTCATCGCCAAGAGGCGTGCTGCCGGAGGCATCGGTGGCCGGCCTGCCAGGCCAGCGCGGGGAGCCTACCATCCCAAATAATATTAATATAAACAAAAACCTCTGGTTTAAATTTGCGTCGGCTTAATTATCTAGAACATAACAAAAACAGAAAAACTTGAGAAAGTTTGAACATTTTGAAAAATTATGGTTATGGTTTCGTGTATTTAACAGTCAATAATGCGATTTAGATAATTAAGCCGTCGAACTTGACTGAATGCTGACACTTGTGCTAAAAATATTCGGTAAAGAATTAATTTAATTTACTAACAGTGTTTTGACTTCAAGCAAAGTTCAGCATTGTCATTTTCCTTGATCTTAGTCAATTTATTTCAGATACTACTTAGTTTTTATTGCCGATCGCTATATTATCGTGCGTCTTAATAATGCAGCGATTTTCTATTTTAGATATATTTTATCTATGAGTTAGGATAAGTTTCTATTATTTCCGTCCCTTAACGGCCCAGTACATGACATCTACTGAGCACTTCTCTGTTTATATTACAAGTGTTATTATGTACATATTAGTGATAGATATTATTACGAGTAAGTTCGGAATTCCGTATAGAATATCGCCAAATATTCCGACTAGAACCAAATCTGAATGACCACAGACCCACATTTTAAAAAACGATATAGTTAGCAAATTTATTATGATGTCACAAAATGGCACACATTGCCATGCTCATGTGTGTCAGAACCGGCCCGCGTAACTGCGTATGTGGCTCGTGGCGAACCGTATCTGTGGTAGTAAGGCTGTCGTCACTACTACCATACTGTTTATAAATATTTACTCAGTACGAATATGTGATTAAGTACTTTAATTTCTCGAGACGTTCACCTAAATTCTCATCTAAAAGTGTGACATGGTAGTAAATTTAATCTTTATTCTAGTTTTTTATTCAGTTTATTCGACGTTAGACCATTTATCACAAAAATATTTGATTACAATAATAAATTTACACTCCACTAGGACTTATGTTATTCCAAACCAATTTTAGATGTAATATTTTTATTTTCCTATATATTACCTGTAGTACATTTTATAATTCATAATAATATAGCGTCAGAAATAAGTTGGATACTGCGTTTCGACGGAAACATACTCAATGTATTTATGTTTATTTATTATAATAAGTGGATTACTAAAACATTAAGTGGAAATTAATGTACCACGTCTGCTGAAGCACTGAATGCTAGTGCCATCGTGATATGTTTTGTATCTTACGTAAGTGTGATAATAAAATTAATTAATAAGACGTAATATTTGGATTTATGTTGTTTCACTCACGTTCTCCTTTTCTTTCCTTCCCTTATTTTTTCAATATATTCGGTATTTGATGTCATTCATTTTCAGAATAATAAAACCTTAAATGGAATATTTGACGAAACGCCCGACGTCATTAATATCTAAGTACAGTCCTGGCCAATCTTTATGAACATTGACATTGAACAACATTTATGAATGTAGCCATGGGTACGAAGTTGCGTATCGTACTTTAATAACCAATACGAACGTAGCTCACACAAACAGCGCGCGCGGGCGTGCTCTGCCTCCCCGTCCCACGTACATGCCGCTGATACCTGATTTTGTGTTGTGCGCAGCGCAGCGTAATGCGGCTGCATTCAGAGCAGCCATAAAGATTGGCGAGGACTGTAGATAGCCGTGAAAATGTATTATTTTTTAGAACTGGTAGACTAAATTTATTAATGCAAACTATAAAACCGGTTAAATGCTTAACTAAACGTGTTCTAAGTCTAGATGAAACAACGCCAAATTGATTTTCTTCTAATCACCCCATGAGCCTAAGTTTCATCCTCAAAAGACAAAAATATTATAGTCACGGCACAGTGACATATATGTAAGCCGTTTGCGAGTGTGCGCTTAAGACGCGTGAAGTTCCATGTAAATGGGAACACGCCAGTGTGACAACGCATGTTGTGTCCCACACTAGACACTTCCACCTTCACTTGACTAAGCAGATTTTTAAGTACAGTCCGCGTTAATCTATATGGCCGGCTAGAATTTAGCCGCATTACGCTGCGCACCACACGAAATCAGGTATCAGCGGACCGTACACGGGGCGAGGAGGCAGGGCACGCCCGCGCGCGCCGTTCTTCACCCGTAAGCGACCTCGCCACCCGCATGTTAGTGTGAGTGAGCTACATTCGTATTGGTTAAGAAATACGGGTAATAATCGCTGCGACCCCTAGTCAGACATAACACCTCGTCTGGCTGGATGATCATCCCTTTGCGCCTAAATGTTCTTTAGTCACCTCTTGCGAATCCCTCAGGATGGTACGTACGGTACTAATGGTATAGGTTCAAAAACAGTAAATTGAAAAAGATTAACTTATTAATTTAATAACTCACAATTAATAGTCCATATTACGCAAGCCCCACTGCGACATTTGCTGCCCCGGGAATACGGACTCGGGTATTAGTTTGCGTATCAATAAGTAAAATTGTAATCAGATGATATGAGCATTACGAAATCATGTGAAATAAACACACCGGCCCATTTCTGTTGATAATGTGTTAACAAAATAACAAGACGCAATCGTGTTCTATGTGACATTATACATAATTAAATTACGAACAACGTTTTTATTAGGTATTTGTTTAATTATTGCCCTCTAGTGACAACTTCGTCTCAGGCACGCATCCGCTCCGGATCCTAGTGTTTTAACCTTGGAGGCGAAAAAAAGCGATTTTTGTACATCACATCTATCAGCTATTCCCGTATTTCTTCTATGTGGTGACGGATTTAGGATACAAACTGTCACCACCCCATACCATCCCTAGGGTGTCGTATGAGCCGACAAAAGGAAATTACAAGGACAAAAACTAAAAAAACTATTCAAGAAAAATATGGCGTATGCATAGATTATGTATATGATATCCTATTTGGGCCAGTTAGAGTTTTATTCCTGTAGGTCAAGGCGATTGACCCCCTGTTACCGAAGAGGCGGGCCAAGGCCCCCAAGGTCCCGGGACATGTTCCCCCATTGAGGGGCGCTACTCGCGGCCATGAAGCGGGCAGTCAAGGCGCTAATTACCATTTTAGGCGCAAAGGGATGATCATCAAGTGGTATGTCTGGCTAGGGGTCGCAGTAGCCTATCCCCCCGATAGTTGTAGTCGGGGAATTATTAACTTGCGAATTGCTCTTGAAATTTCGCTGTCGCAGTGTAGGACTTTTTGGTGGATAATTCTCGCATTTGTAGGCGGTATTTCTTGATGGAATTAGTTCAGATTTTTCGGGTAAACTGTGTAAAGTCTGTAGCATGCGGTCCCTACACCATCTTTCCGTGCCCCAGAGGTCCACATACCCTGGCTAATCCCCAACGGCCGCTCGTCCATGAAGTTATCCAACGAAGAATAGAGACAAGGCGATTGACAACTTGGCCGTGAAGATCGCAAAGACGCTTGATAAAGTTGATAGAGACGATCAATGGGGCGGTAGCTTAACGGTTAGGTTACCGGCTCTTGGTGGTCGTTTAAAGTTCGTATTAATTGTTACATCACACACATTGATGGTACCTATAAGAACCGTCAGGAATGTGCAGCAATTTGAATATACATAGTTGTTTAACGTCAAAAACGAAAGCAGCGAAATACATTTGCAGTAAGCAAGAAACCCAGTCTATAGTCAACGTAATAGTTAGTAGCAAATATTATACAAAGTTAGTCTCTTAAACCTACTTAACCTATTCGATATTTTCTATTGTTTACACCTATTATTTGATCAATTGTAATACTCAATGCCGCCACCTAGTAAGGTACTGATTATTATCACACCAATAGGGTTGTTCATGCCTATAATTGCCAATGATAGTCATTGATCGTTATCAGTGAAGTAAGAGCTGGTATTCTGTCGCTACATTCGGTCCCTAACCAAGTCATCGACTCGTGCGCAGTGGCCAGACCGCGTCCCGCACCGATCACTCCGATCAGTTGCAATTACACTGTCACAGCGAGCACACAGGACCCAACACAGTAAGTGCCAACGATAGCAATAAATACAGAAACAACAGTATCCATTATCATTTATTTAATTGTGTATTTAATTTTATCTTTACTCAGGGAGGACATGTAACTAAGACTCGTATTATTCAACTTACGGTCCACGTTTCTGAAGGTCAATTTAATACTATGTATATATCTGTATAGGTACCTATATAATGAATATTTATCTATTACAACACAAATGTAGATTTGTACAAATGTAGTAGTTACTAGGTCACATGTGATCCTTCTTAATATATTTTAGAACCGGTTCTTATTAATGAGCCCTAATTACGAGCGGTATTAAAACATTCAGTTAGTATAATTCCCAGAGCTCCTTCTTATCGTATGTCTGTGCATATTATCATCTGCTAATATATGTAGTTTCTGAGACCTGGCATGTCCGCATCCTAATGTAAAACACGACTATTTAAATATATGTACTTAACTCTGCGAGTGTTCAACTCGTACCTATTATCGTAACTCGTAAGGTAGTCAATACGATTACAGACATTAAGGCACTCGTAATGGTACTTGTTCACATAAAACTTACTAAATGTAAGTACAATAAATGTAGGTACCTAATGTAGGTACAAGTACAAATATTATGTATGTCTAGGATATTCCTGAATTAAGTGTGGTGTACGAATTTATCTGGATCTTTATCTCAATAAGTAAACTGATGTGTAATATGAATAGAATATTATATTAAAACGTAGGTACTTAATTTTTCTTAGCAAAGAGAACATGGTGGTCGACATTAAGTCAGTTTTGATCGTGGATGGCGTTGGTGCTAACTGTGCAGAGATTCTCAAATCCCACGGCATCGATTCCACTTCTATTGCCAAGATCTCCAAAGGCGATTTGCTCAAGGAAATACCAGTAAGAACATGTTTTTATCTTAAGGATATACGAATAAATATAGTCCATTTTCCGTCACTAAAACTAACCTATACTGATAAAAAATATAACATAGAGTTCTAATTTTGCTTAAAGTAATATTTCCCTAATCTATATAATAATAAAACACATTATTATTATATAGATTTTCTTCATCTTATCACGACTTCGCAACAAGAGGTTATTGTACTCTCAACAGGAGTGACATTGAATAGTCGACTGATATTGATAAATCATATTAATGAGTACATGTAATTTCAGGCATAGCCAGGGAAATCTTATCATTTGGAGAATTATTATCTAAATATGAGCCATTATCTTGTAACACTGTTAATTCTGATGAAATAGTAATAGAAGATTAGAATACAATTCAATCAATAATGTGTTAGTTAATGTTAATAATTCAGTCCGAAGAATCATTTTCCGATTTGATAGGTCTACGAATTTAAAGCACCTAAATGAAAAGCGATCTAATTGTATAGAGAGGACATATTAATTGCGGTAAACAAACGCCCAACGTGCCCTTTTTATACTGTGTTATTTTATCCATATATTTTTCTTTGTAGAAATATGACGCCTTAGTAGTTCGCTCAGCGTCCCAAGTGACCAAAGAGGTGTTAGATGCGGGCACCAAGCTGAAGGTAGTCGGACGCGCTGGCGCGGGTGTGGACAACATCGACGTTAGTGCTGCAGGTGTGAAAGGCATTGGGGTCATCAAGTAAGTGAAGACACATAAAATAAACCACTACAATGTTCGATATCTAGTCCGAAAATACATTACCTATACATCGTACGAGTATTCAACCTCCCGAAAAAAATGGGTAACATATCCACGGGGAATCTCTGTTGCGGAAGTTTTCTAGAAATATATAGTAAAACTAGCTGGAGAGGCCAACAATAGCTTAACAACACCGTCACATATTTTGGTATATTATATGCCATAAGTAAATACAGCGTGATCCAACGTTAGTGTATAATGAGTGCAGTTATAAACCAAAATAATCTTCTTTTATACAGTATTTATAAATTTAAAAAGTGACAAGATAATGACACGATATATGTCGTTTTAATTCTTATGTAATTTCTAACAGCGCTCCAGGAGCCAATGCTTTGAGCGCTTGTGAGCTCACTTGCAGTCTCGTCCTCAATCTGTCAAGACACGTGGTACCTGCAGCTACTGCTTTAAAGGCCGGCCGTTGGGACAGGGCTCTTTACACCGGTACAGAAGTCAATGGGAAGACCCTAGCCATATTAGGCCTTGGAAGAGTTGGCCGGGAAGTCGCTATACGTATGCACGCTTTCGGAATGAAGGTAAATTGAACATTCTCTCTAAGTTACATAAGCGATTTTTTTATTTTAAAATAAGCTGATCCAGCGAACATCTACCTCCATTTTATATACAAACTTTGACAATAACTAACACGACATAAAAGTAGGTATTATCCAATTTGACGCAGTCGTTCGGAAGCTACACATACCTACATTTCAGCGATTCATTTTTGTGTTTAACAGTAACGTGTAATTCTAGAATATAAAACTTCCCAACCGCACGCTGGGAAATAACGCGTGTTGTAAGAGTCAACAAATCCCAGCACGCTTGGTGGTAGGTTCTGATGCTCCATGCATAGTCCGCCCGGCTAGCTACCGGCTCTAAGTAGTTTTACTGTGTTTCTTCGTGTGTATTTGAAAGCCGGTCCCCGACCAGGCATTTCCTTGAATTGCCTGCTCCATCTTAGACCCTGGCGTTGCTTTCCATCACGCAAGCCTAGGGTCAAAGGCATTCAAGTCACTGATAACAAAAACGATATGTGCCGCAAGATTGAATACATCCTGAAGTAATATCATGAAGGAACACTTACTACAGGTTTTTTGGCCATCGCTAAAGACCAATCTCTTTCTTCTTCTTAATACTTAATCTAGTTAATTAACCAAATATACTTAATTAGGGACGGAGTTATTTTTTCATTAGCACTCTATTAAAATCTTTGTTGCTAAACAATAAATATACAAATTAAAGTATTAAACAATAGATATATCAAGATTGTATAGATATTGAAGCCAAAAGGTTTGGTATGATACATGGTTGTTATCGAGTAATAAGAAATAATAAATAACGTCTTAGGACGATAATGATATTTTGTTGTTGGTATTGCGTCTGTACTGCGTTAGCTGTTATTTTATAACTTGTTGTTTATCTGCGATTGCGCACGTAGTATGCTATTGCGATTGTTTGCTTTATCATGAGGTCTTGTGGCAACAAATTAAATAAACAGATAATTTAAATGAGAATGTATTGTATGTACTTGCTTTGCCGCTTTTGAATCACTAACATTCGCCTACTAATATTTTTAGTATGTTGGTGAATTTTGGCTTCGCTTATCATACGAGGACTGTATGCCGAATCCAAATTAAGCATTTTTAACTAACTTACTTAATTGTAGCCGAATTCTAATGCAAATTATGATTTTGCTATACAATAAAATATAATCAATCAAAACAGCAAATGTTTACTCTGCCACAGTGTAGTTGACTCTGTGTCTCTTGTACGTTAGTAAGTTAATAATTATGTTTACAGATCATCGGCTTCGATCCTTTCGTGTCAGCTGAGCAGTGCACACAGTTCCACGCGACTAAAATGGAGCTTGAACAAATTTGGCCTCTGGCTGACTACATCACCTTACATACGCCACTCATCGAATCAACCAAAAGTAAGTATATTCTAAGAATGTAATAATTAAAACAGTTCAGATTTACTGACTCTTTTCCAGTATTGTATTTGCCAAAGTTTTTTATATTAGACACAGTTTTAACCGTGGGACCTTTGTATCAATCTAGATAAAAATACCGTTTAGAGTTTAGGTATTTTAAATTAAGGTTGTGTCATTGATTCAGAGCTAATTCTATGAACGAACATTATTATCTATTCTTTTTGGGCGCAATACTAGCAAACGCAAGGCAAGGTGGTATGGCTGGCGCCTATCCTCCGATGACTTTGTTGGGGATTTCTTAACTGCAAAGAATAGGTTATTCTAGAGATTGTATGCCATTTGTCTTGATGGTGATTCAGGTTTTCATTACCTCTAAAACCATCTTCCTATGGATTATATATTCCTGTATCTAGCTGGCGGCTTGATCATTTCAGCCAAAATGCTAACATGATAATAAATAAAAACGACACTGAGATACAGTGCAAATATGTACTACGGCTTACACCAACACACTGGTCCGGTCCCGGAATCTAACTAGGGATTTCATTATTAATATCATCATAATCGTCAGTTCAGTGCATCGTTGGCCCCAATTGAGGGCGATAACGCCTTGCCCTCTGTCTATCGCATACCACTATTACCCCCTACTACAATGAACCGCGCTACGTACCACACAAGAATTTATTGGACCTTGAAGTTAAGTAAGCCGCGACAGTCGCGTCCTCTCTCGCAATAAACTCAAAATACACTGCGCATATGAACCACCAGAGTAACCTAACCTAACTCTCAATCATAAAAACTTGTTAACCCCAACGATTGACGGTTCTTCTACAGATATCACTAGTCTACTACCACTTAAGGCAGATTTACATTGAGTCAGTAACTAACGTCAGTGCACTGCCGAGTCAGTGCTGACCTGGTACTGCCATCGTTTCGTGTAAATTGATTTCAAGAAATACCCTCGACTACTGACTAATTACTGACTGCATGTAAATCTCAAGAGTCAGTTTTCAGCGCCAGCACTGGCGACAGCTACTGACCTTGTGTAAATCTGCCTATAAGCTGGTCAATTTCTCCAACGAGTCATCACTATTGAGTAGGGCCTAATCATAACGTATGAGGGGGAATTAGCTGATTGTTCCACGCTGGCTAGACCGGTTACTGCCTCGGTCTAGGGTCTAGGGGTTAGATGTGCCGCCTTTGGATCAACGGGTCCCGGGTTCGATTCCGGGGTCGGGCAAGTGTCTTTGCGAAAACCAGAGGCACTTGCTCGTGTGCTCGTGAATTACATGTTTGTAACTGTAAACTTATACCTAGTGCAGGGTAAAAAAAAAAGTTGGCACAGGGTTTGTAGCAGGCTTCTCTTGAGGCTAGAGGCTTCTGCTTTGTTTTAGTCATATGTTACGACACATTCGAGAAGCAATGCGTTGGTGGCATTGAGTATTTTAAATCACCACACGGACTTAACGTTATACATTTATACAGGATGTAAGAAAAATCCTTAAGGGCACAACGAAACTATCTATATTACAAATGCTATAGTCGTAGATACCGTGTGCAAAATTTTAGGAGAACTTAGCAACTTTTATTCTCCATATTTTGGTACACCCTGTAAATATTTTATGATGTATCAACTCACACTCACAAGAGATCTCTTGATATTTCCAGATTTCATCAATGCCAACGTGCTAAAACAATGCAGAAAAGGTGTCAAAATTGTGAACGTTGGTCGAGGTGGTCTCATTCAAGAAAGGGACTTGTTGGATGCCCTTAAATCGGGACATGTACGTACTTTTAAACGTCTTATCAACGTTGCTGCTCTAAAACATGCGTACAATATCATTATTGTCATTATTGCAACATAACAAGGAAATTAAATTTCTCTTCATAACGATTTAAAGGTTAATTAATTCTTATCAATCCTTGCTAAATAGGTATTCGGTTGTCGGTTGAAAGTTGACTTGACTTTCTTGGTTGACTGACTTGATGCGTCTTTTGACACGATTCCGCCAATATCACGTGTCGGTTGAAAGTTATTTTTGTCCACTTTACTAAATTAATTATCATTAAGGTTACTTCCTGGATTAGTGCTACGAATAATTACAAATTCAGAAGGTTACGTCATGCAGAGGTGCCCTTCGGCAATATTGACACTTGTTTTGACGCATGTTCTTAGGGGCTGTCCATTAATTACGTGAGGTTCGAAAGGGGGAGGGAGAGGTCCGGTAAAAATCACGAATATAAGGGGTAGGGGGGGTATAGTAAGATATCACGTGTATTTATTTTTTCGTCAAACGCGTGATTTCTAAACGGAAAAGCGGCGTGTATTGTCGTTACCTTTGAGTGTAAGATTATTTGTGGATACTTAAAAATACACGTGATTTTTATTGGGGGGTGGAGGGTAGTCTTCCTCACCACCACGTATCACCAACCTCACCACGTATCACCAATGGGGAGGGTGGGGTTAAAAATGATAAAAAAACATCACGTGATTAATGGACAGCCCCTTACGTGTTTCGACTTTTGTGGATAATTTATTATTTACATTTGAAATGATTGTATTCCACTGTAAATAAAAATCGAAAAACTATACATTCTATTTAAGTTGGCTCCACTGAGCTCTTTTGACACGTCAATGTTCATTTACAATTTATCATTTACCACCGGTTCGGAAGGCTGGTCTATAGAGAAGAGCCGGCAAGAAACTTTGTAGTTGCTTTTGTATATCACGCTATTACAAAATGGTGATTTAAAAACAGATTTGTGAGAGCAAGCCCACGCAATAGACAGAAAGGGCTAAACGTCAGCAGAATTTTGACAGAATTTATAATTCTAAGTTTGTCATAATTATGTGTCAATAAATATATTTTGTAATAGATTAAGTAAAGAATTATATTTTCGTTATTCATTTGACCACCGATGATGAAGTCAGTTTTTAACAGTGCCATCGTAAGCCAGTTATTGATTCACTTTATTTTTTGTTTTAAAGTGTAATAATAAAAGTGTAATAATCTGCTCGGTAATTTGAATAGTAGAAATTTTCCGCAAGGGGATTTATAAAATATTCCATTTTGTTTATAATCGTTCCCAGGTCGGAGCAGCAGCTTTGGATGTTTTTGAACAGGAACCGCCCACTGATCCTTTGACGTTGGAGATCATCCAACACCCAGCTGTGGTTGCCACACCACATTTAGGCAAGTACCATATTAGGGAAGAATAAGCGAGAGAAAGATCATAAACGCATCGAACCACTATCGAAGCTCCCATCATAGGCGTAACTACCGCCGTATCTATGGACCTCCCATTTTGGGGAGGCGCCGACATCCTGTTACTTTCGGTTATCCCAACTGTACAGGGCCGCCTTCGCCAAGGCAAAATACAAATCTATCTCAGAACACGCCACGCATCAATCTGTTTCATCTTTAGAGATGTAGCGATAAAGAAGATATTATTATCAAGCTTTTAACAAAAAGTGTAAAAAAACGTCAAAATAGATAATCAATTGATTTATTTTTTCATAGTGTCCATCTTGAAAGCAAAACAACATCGTCGAAATGATACCAATTTGGCTTGCTTTCAAATAATTTGGATCACTTTTGGCAAGTTTTCTTTTGACAAACTACTGAACGGATTTCGTTAAAAATTACGTGACCAAAGAAAAACCAGTCCAATAAAAATATCAAATACAAATGACAGATTTATTTTTATTTTTAACAAAAAGCATACCTAATACTGACTTGAGATGAGAATCTTCTTATTTATGGATAATAGATGCACCACTGGATTGAACATGGACTCTATCTACATGTACTTATCGAACGTTTTCTTTACAGGAGCATCAACGAAAGAGGCACAAGTACGCGTTGGCCAAGAAATAGCTGAACAGCTGGTTAACTTGGTGAAACCTGGCACATATTCCACGCCATTGGCCGAGGTCACTCGTGTTCTTAATAAGTAGTACCTGTTTAGTTCATACTAAATAAATATATGTTTAAGATACTTTTTATATTCGTTTCAAATACTTGTTTATTTGCATAAAATTTACGTTAATATTGTTTATCTTTTTTTGCCACTTTTAGTTGTATTGTAAGTTATACACTGTAGAATTAATAATTATGGAGTATACTTTCGATTAAAAAAAGGATTCAATTAAAGTACTAAGGTACTTAATACTATGTCCTAAAAATTCGAGAGGCATGAAACCAGTCTTGTTGTTATCTTCGGTCGGATGGAAAACTTGTATTTTTAATTTTATTATTTACCAAGTTTGCATTTCTGTTCATTAAAAATATCTCTTGCGTGTATTGGTTGCGTAATTGAGGAATATATTTTATAGCTTAGTTCAAAAGGCTTTCCGTGGCTCAGTACGCTATTATTTCGTTGTCTGTTCGACCCTGGGCTTGGCGTAAAATAAACCGCCATGTTGTATGGCTATTGCAGAAAATTTGCGAACAAAGAATTACATTTTCTCGCTAACAACTGTTTCGTCACTGAACGCATCAATCCAAGAACGTAAACGTAAACGTTTTGTTCGAATGATATAAATCATACAAATATTATCATTGTATTTATTGGCATGGAATACAAAATAAAACCAGATAACAAAACTTTATAGTTATTCTTTTATTTAAAAATTACTTATATTATAATTTACAAAAGTATAAAAAGGATGTTTCTTTCTGGATTCGCAGTGACCTATGACAGTGGGCTAATGCCAATACGGAATAATAGCTTGGTGTGGCTTAATTAAAAATAATAATATTTGTATTTGTTTCTCACCACAAACAGAAAACATACTTATCACGGTTGATAGAAAAATAGTTTGTGGATCGGTAGGTACTTATGTAGGTAAAATTGGGTAACTTTTTTAAACATGTGATTATATTTAATGGACCATTTCATCGTGGCAAATATTGTGTGTTGTATGCTAAACTAGTAGTATTGACAACTACTTTATCAGGTCACATGGTAAGCAGTCACCATTGGTAGGTTTAGAAACATTTATAAAGTTAACATCACCTGTGAGTAGACGACCTGGTAAATAACTTTTTACGTTTCTTTTATAGACTCTTTTCTATGATAATGGAAAATTTGTGGGCACGCATTCATGGTACAGTATTTTATTCATTATCACCAATATCGAGAAGTTGCTAACTACACTCCCATACCATGGGCTATTTGTGCATTATTCTACAGTACGTAAGGTTTCACATAAATTTCCTTCACATACCCAAAACTTCAGATGCATAAACACTTTTAAAAAATGTGGGTGTCTTATTAATGTATGTAGACATGTTGGAGCATAAAGTATGATTTTCCTATTGACTACATGGGTAGTTGCTTCATTTTGTCAAGTCAGGAAAGTATTTAAGTTGTTGGGGGAAAGGGTGGTGGGAAAAGGAAAGAATTGACTGTCATTGAAATTAGTTGCTGCCTCGCCTAAACGTTCTGGTGGGCCTTGCTGGAGGGGCGGAATCGCTTTGTTCCTCCTCAGGGTCGACCGATCGAGTGGCAGCTGTAATACAAAACATACTTAAAAACTGACAAATGTTTAATCCTCGGCAAAGAAAGAACTTATTTTGATTGTTTGAAACGTGTACTGATCGTGTTCTCGATGTTTGGAGATAATCGGCTCAGTAATTTGAACATAACCACTACTTTTAGTTTTGTGACGGTAAAATAATTTTGTTAGGTTGGTTCTAGAATCTTCCAGAACAATAGCTAATACAAATACAGTTACGAGAAAATATAATTTAGATCTCAACTTTATTGATAATAATATGAGCAACAAGCTTAAGAAAATGATATGAAATAGTTTGATTGTCCTGGAACTAGACAGGATACCAAGAAAGTAAGAGAGATAGTAATTAATAAAGAAACAGGTTAATATTTAGAAAGAGGTAGGTATAAGCTTAAATATAGATTTCAATTAAATTTAACCATAAGGAAATGATCAATGATATTAATGTAAATAAAGTTGACAATATTCAGAATATTAAATACTGATTTAGATATACATATATTCAAACCAAGGTCAAGAAAGGAAGTTGTCGGAATGCGATTACGACCAATTACTAAAAATAAACATGATTACTTAGTTAAATGTCTAGAATTTATTTAAAAAATATTTAAATATCGTCATCAAACTACGTAAAAATTGTTAGACATTCAAAAAAGTACATTTTTGTTAGATAGTGTTCTTTTTAAGTATTTGGTCGAGACATGTGTTATTAGACATGATTGATTTCACATGAGTTAAATGGAATGCGAAAGCGGGAATTACTTACGCCTACCAAATCGTCCTCGGCTGGGTTTAGGAGGAGGCGCAGGTGACTCTTCATTGGTGACTTCACGAGTTACCGGGGAGTTGTTGAAGCGCTTTTTGCTCTTACCACCTGGGAAGGCATTGCTTTTGGGTGATTGATGAAGAAAAATATATCAATCAGTACCATCGCCGTAAGAAATGTAATGGCAACAGTTGCTGATCACAAGAGATCGGGACTCAGATTGTCAGAAAAATAGCTGCTTTATTGCTGGTTACTTTCCACCGACGTACTGGGGGCCTGTCTCAGTAGTGGGTCGTTAAAGGATCAGCAGTTAACAAACACATCTCTCACGTTCTATATTGATACGAAGTCCAATATGATTTGAGGAAAAGAGAGATAATTTATTACATTATCATGTTTATGGTTGATTGATTGAGTTATAGACCACTTAGTTTCCATTTATATAAAAAATAATGAAAACCTACAACGGTTAAGTACTGAGTCCTAATAAAGGTAAGGATAGCGCTAGAATATTTAAAAAGCAATGTAGAGAAGAGACAGTGGCTGTCATGATCAAGCAAGATAATATTCAATAGATATATAAAATAACCGCAACATTTAAATATATTTTATATAAATCATTCATGTACTGTCCCCACATATTTTTAATCCATATCTAAATGAAAATATCAAGTATAAAGTGAAGACTATAGTGACTTACTGTAACTAGACTTGGCAATTTCTGATCCGGAATCTTGCGATTGAGAAGTAGACGCAGACGAAGCACCGCCATTCAGTTTAGCTGGAAGTACAGTTTATTGTCACGTCAGAGGAAAACTATAGCATTAGTTAGGCTGTATTAAATCCGAGCTATGTTCTCAAAATGTTAAAGACTGAATACCCCACATTCAACTAAGAATGTAGCTTGGAGTTTAAGACCCCAAGATTATAAGTAGTTACAGATAGGTCAGAAGCAAATTTTTTTCTAATATATACCTTCCGCAGCCTGTGCTCTTTTCCTCTTGAGGATCTCTAGAAGTTCAGTATTGCTTCTGAAAGGTCTTACACCTCCCGCTACCAACTTCTTTGCTTCAGTGGTGGAAGTAACTGGTGCCTCGGTGGCGGCTTCTTGTGCTTCACCTTCTGGATAGTCCCCTTCGTCTTCATACTCAGCATCTTCCTGTAAGTCATTTGAATCTGTGATTTACTCAAGAAAGATTTAGGTCTATACATGGTTGGACTAAGCGATTGTATTCTTAATCAATCATCACACTGGCATTTTACTGTTGGTTGGTTTTGAATATTAGATCTCCAGAAACAACACCTGAACGTGCCTCTACATAAACTAAAACAAAGCTATGCAAAATAAATTTGCTAGCGTTAACGGGAAGCAACCGAGAGTGACATTTTAAAAACCTAGCATCCGAAATTTGTCCTTGATATTTCACTATGAACTCCGTAACGGTCTTATAATAATATATACTGGTTCCAGTTAATGAGCTATATTTTCCGCATTAACAAAGTCAATCACGTTGCAACGTCATTCATTTCCTTGGAAAACCAGTCTGGTCACGCGCTCGGTAGCCGAAACTTGCAGGTAGAAATTCCAGTGAGGAAAGGGAGGTCTTGTAAAGGTCACTCGTGAAGGTGACCCGATCATCGGACGTTCGACCCACTTGCCTTGAACTGGATGCACCAACGACATCTTTTGCGATTTGCACACATGTATCAGGGCAAGGCGTGTGCCAACGTTGTAATCCAACGAACCGATTATAAAATATCAGAAAAGCATTTGATTTCATTTTGAAAACGGCTATTGGCACTCTTAAATTATTATTTTAAATCAAAGCCTCTTCGTTGTGCCTAATATTATCTTGAATCGTGAAACTGCCTGGTGGTAAATAACCTTACGCCGGAACTCAATTACAATTAAATGGTTGGCAATCTCATTCAGGTTCTTATTAGTAAAAATTGATTAATAAAAGCAACCCTGGGATATTATCAATATTGTGTATGTGTGAGTGACACTCAAGTGAGTGTTGATCTGTTGAAGCATTTTTCTTTGCATGTACCAAGTATGACCTTTCTTGTTGGCGTCCGAAGTGTTTATAGAATGACAACTTTTAATATTTACTTGGGCACAGCAAGTGCTGTGAATCGCAAACATATATATTATTGTATGCTGCTGTTAATGTAACCTTGTGAATGAAGAGTTATTTGGAAGGACAGTAAATGAATGGAAATAACCTCAACATTCTGAGTTCCAATATCATAACTATAATGACGGTGTGACCTTCGAGACACAGTTTAATTCAATTGAGAGGGGATGATTCGGCACTGGCTCTTTTAGGCCTTCGATGATGATTATGAAGGATCTTCATAACCATGATCGAAAGCCAATCCGGTAAGCCCAATACTTCGTCTATTGTATTCATCTTCTCTCTCATTCTGATTCTATAATCATGAGAGAGAAGATGAATACAATATTTTTAATCCACATACCTACTGCATTGCACCAGTAAGCTCTGCTAAGGCCTCCTGACGAAATATATCTAAGAAGATATTGTACTAATATATTATAATCATTGATCAATCAGTAACGCTGTCAAGTAATTGTTTTGGAAAGTACCAAAATGTACTTTCTAAGTGTTCAAATCGTCATGGTGATGGTCGATTATACGGTGATTACTTTCAATAGATTTGAACATGTATGTAATAGGTGTGTTATTATGTGTCCGGGTGTACCGAATGTGTCTTGTGTAACCGCAGCACCGTGGTCACTACGGCTTTCTGACTGTATAACGTTACACCGATTTCTGTCGATCGGAAACAAAGGGAGTGACGTTAAGTCACTATGAATATTTGCATTCGTTTATTTGGGTTCTTTAGTATGTTTATGCTTAGGATTTAGAATACATATCGTCACCACCCCATTTCAGCCTAAGGATGTCGTAAGAACCAAGCTAGCCGCTAGGGAAATTTGAAACAAAGCCCTGTGCTAACCCGTCTGGCCAGCGTGGCACTGTAGGTTAATTACCCTCCATTTAATAGGTGGAGGCCTGACTCAGGAGTGGGCCATATATGGGCTGTTGATAACAAAGGAAATATTTCACTAACTATATGCCGTTCTAATGAAAATTTCGACTGAAGTAGGTACGTGAACCGTCTTACAGGTTTAATCAAATTTAAAAACAGAATCATCATCATCTCGATCCGTAAACGACTCACTGGTGAGGGAGTCACTGACTGGTGAGAATATCCTTAATTCGACTTAAGCTTTATGACCCCCTCAAGATGATATAGTAAAGTGACACGTATTGTTTAGATATCTCATTTTTATTTATTGTTTTATGATTTACTAGTGGCAGCGGGGGTGGGTTATACATATAAACGTTCCTCTTGAATCACTCTATCTATTTAAAAAAACCGCTTCAAAATCCGTTGCGTAGTTTTGAAGATTTAAGCATACATAGGGACGGACAGACGACAGCGACTTTGTTTTATACTATGTAGTGATTAGTTACAAGAATGTTTAGTATTGGACGTTACACTTAAATTTTCTATCAAAAACGTGCAGTCTGTCGATGTTCAATGCGTTTGAAGTTTGATTGTATTTATTTTGATTAATTTCTATTGTACAGAGCTATTGACTCGCCTATCATTGTGGTATTTCCGTGTGGTGACGAATTTAGAATACAATATAGTGTCACCACCACATTCCATCGTGACGGGGTCATAAGAGCCGACGAAAGGAAGAACGAAAACTTGTCAACCCGTCTGGCCAACGTTGCACAGTAGGCGAATTACTCATCTAATTGGAGGAAGACCAACTCATTAGTGGAATATAGCAGTTACACATATTCCTATTGAATAAAGCAATTCAGTCACTGCACTTGTACATGTAAGCAAAGACGACAAAGCAAAAACAGATAGCGGCTAACCTAGAATTGCCGGTAAATCGTGTATTCGAGATCCGTTCCATTTTCGTGGACATAATAGTTATGCATAAACCGATTCCATGATAAATATTCAAATTATTATAAATCGTGGAAATTTATGTACGTAGTTACTTTAAGTAACAACTTACATAAATCTAGCCGTCGTTGTCTTGCCAGTAAACAAGGATTTACACCATAATAATAGGCGAGGTTTTTGTTACAATTTTTTTATACTCGTGCAATCGATTATTGGTCATAATAATTATGACCTTTAAGGCTTCTCTTCTATATCGAGTTCTGTTCCAATTGGCTAAGACACGTCTAGTAACCAAGGTACAACTGATTATAATGTAAGTGTACTCTGAAAATAAGGTGACCACCTAATTTACAGAGTTCTGTACTCTTTTTTCGTAAACCGTACCTACTCTGTAAAATCATGTACTCTGAAAGTACTCATTTGTATTGAAAGTGCTCTTTTGACAGGTATAATGTATAATTAAGGTTTAATTCTTTAATGTCACTCGCGCATTATTAGCTGCCATAGAGGCCGGATGACCTTTTTTTAGAGGTCTACTCTTTTTAACCCTGGAGTGGCTACAGTGGTGGGGCCGTATTACCTTTTTTTTTTGGAGTACTGTACTCTTTTCCATCGTAAAAAAGGTGGTTACCTAAACTCAAAAGGACATGTCGATAAACATGACATGTCGATAAACATGACGATTTACAAGAGCTTTGAACTTTATTTACGTCTCTACTTAAAGTAATTACTATACTATTAATTAGCCTACGGTGCGACGCTGGCCAGGCGGGTTGGCACAGAGTTTCGTATCAAGTTTCTCTTCTCTTGCTAGCTTATAACATATTTGTATTCTACTTAATTGCAATCACAATGGCTATAGTACTAAAATTAAAATAAAACAGTACCTACATATACTGGTTTACTAGTTTGATAATTCAATCGAAACCCTGTGCCAACTCGTCTGGCCAGCGTGGCACAGTAGGCTAATTACCCTCCACGTATTTGGAGGAGCCCCGACTCCGTAGTGGGTCATTTAGAGGCTGAGTAGTAGGTATATAATTCAATCGAGTCGTTGACAGTGCTGGTTATCCACTGATACAATCGTGTCAGTTCAGCATGATTGTCGTGCGATTGGTTCCATGTGATAATTGGTGTGTGGTACGGCCTGGCCGCTTAAATGCGCGGGGGCCCTAACAGTATATATAAACGTTTACTTTGAAATGTATAAAATTCTCGTGTCACGGTGCTTGTTATTGAACTCCTCCGAAATGGCTCGACCGATTTTCGTGAAATGTTGTGTGCATATCGGTTATATCTGCGATTCGGAATTTTTCATCCCCCTAAATGTTAAGGGTGGTCTCAAAGTTTTATATTTTTAACCGTCTTTTTTTGTTTTCATTTTTTGAAGAGACATCATGCAAATATACATACAACCCTAAATTATCACCCCTCTACGATCAACCCCTATTTTAGAATAGCGATATTTATATGGCAAAGCAACGTTTGCGGTCAGCTAGTAGTTTTCTAAAATCAGTTAGACTTTTATAGGAAACGGGGTCTTTGGCGGACGTATTTGAATTCAGTAGATAACATTTTTTTTACACAATCGGAGTCGCGTAAGGTCTCTATGACAAAATATGTAAAATAGCTATAGATCTGTTAACATACTTGCGGTGGTGGTGTGGTTGTAGTAGTCTTGCTCTTAACCAATGGGCCTCGTTTGAGTAAGCCTCTCGCTGCCGGCCTCGCTTCGTCGTCTTGAGCCCACGCTGGCAACGCGACGCACGCTATCAACACGATGCTGGAAAAATAGGGAAAATTTTAATCAACTCATAAAGTATTTATTTCCAATACCTCAGAAATTCGTACCACGAACAGTTTTTATGGGAAAATATCTTTAAATTTATATTTCCTCTCGCTATGTTGTTTAGTGCTTTTTGTAAACAAGACCAATAATTTGCAAAAAATAGACTAATGAGTTTCTTGCCGGCTCTTCTCTGTAGAGCAGCATTCCGAACCGGTGGTAGTTTCAGCATCAATGTGGGTGGACGCAAGGTTTGTGGGAGATAAAAAGAGGTGGAGGGATTGTATGAATGATTATAATTGTGTATGTGAAAGGTATGAATCTAGATATGACGATTGACATGTGTGTATGGAGACTATCACCTAGCTTGGGACAGGGGCCGCATTTTGAATATGACGATATATAAAAGTTTTGTGATAAAACCTACGTAAATAAAGTCCTTTTGAGTTTTGACTAACAAACGTCGATTCGTTCTTTAATACGTTATAAACAACTGCACGCTGACAGTAGTAACGTTCTGTTAAACTTCGACCACCAGATACTGCGACCCGCAAACCTAACTGCCAAGCGTGGCGTTTTTAATAACTCATAAGTGAAGGTATTTTTTTTAAATTAAGCCGACAACTGTAAATGACAAGGCCGAAACCCTAGCCGCACGAGAAGGAACATTTAAAACGAAACCATAATCTTATTACCCTCCCTGTGACGGGAGGACGCTCGACTCAGCATTGGCCCCTTTATGAGTTGAGTAGTAGAAGTATGTCCAGGAGCGTATCGTGTCTATACCAAAATCTATACGAATTAAAATGTTCGTTGACGTAACAAAATATCAAAGTAGACTTGGTTACAGTAATGTATGCGTGGCGTTATGCTGTCTGTATAATTTGCAAATTTGCTTGCAAAACTATAGTAACAGGCCAGCAATTAAACTAGGCAACGCGGCCTCAATGCTTGGAATAAAAATAATTAGATAACTGCCTGTAGTTTGGTTCAATAACGTTTAATAGCCATTTCGGAAAGTGATTTAGAACACTGAAAATACAACGCCATTTAGTTTCTAATCACTTTTCAAATAAAGTCCTATTCAATTAAATATACTATATATATTCATGCCAAAGAGAGACAACAAATCTCCTTTCGTCTACTTGTCTCTTTGTGATAAAACTATCTAAATAGAACCACTTAAGGCGAAAAGGTATGTCTGGCTAGGGGTCGCAACGGCTATCCCCCCATAGTTGTAGTCGGGGAAATCTTAACAGTGTGAAGACTTTTTGGTAATTCTCGCATTTGTAGGCGATATTTCTTGATGTAATTAGTTCAGATTTTCAGGTAAATTGTGTAGAGTACGTAGCATGTTGGTCGCTACACAACCAATATTGACTTTTCTCTCATACCAAGCAATGTGACGTAAGAATTCAAAATAATTACCAACAGGTAGGTACCGTCGGTGAGGTGACGTATTTAGAATGCAGTGTCACCTCTCCATTCCATCCTAAAGGTTTCGTAAGGACTGACAAAAGAAAACGACACGACCGAAAAATAGCCGCAAGAGAAGGACAACTTGAAATAAATAAATCAATAATAAATAAATATCCTTGGACATTTCACACAACGCCATCTCGTCCCAAGCTAAGCAACTTAATGCTTGTTTTATGGTAACGAGATGGATGATAAACTACTTATATACATTTTTTTATTATAGATAGAAATGACACCCAGACTCCGAGCCTGTGCCTCTGGTTTAGACAAAGACACTCGCCCGACCCCGGAATCGAACCCGGGACCCGTTGATCCAAAGGCGGCACATCTAACCACTAGACCAACGAGGCAGTCAAATGAAACCCTGTGCCAATCCGTCTGGCCAGCGTGGCACAGTAGGGTAATTATTACCCTTCATGTAACAGTAGGCACGTTTCATCAAATTTGTAAGCATCCGTTAAATAATATTCACTGTTGCTAGCAATCTAAAATCCTATTGCGAGAACATATATTCACAGCGTTTTTGCAATACATATTATTTACATTATAAGTAGTAATAAACCCAGTCATACCACTATCGAGACTTCTGCATAGTTATAAAATGTCAGGGATATCTATTATAGTCGAAAGCGTGCCAGCATAGACGCATACCTATTGACACACAATGTATTCACCAAACCTAACTTGCAATCGATTTACAAATGAATACTAACAACTTTTGAACAACACTTATTCGGCTGAAGATATTGAGGGTTATAATTAAGGTGAATGTTCCTTTGAAAACTTTTTCAAGCTCAAGGTCATTCTTGCACCTTTAAGAGCTTGGAGGGTTGTATTGATGAGTTTGATGATTATAATTCTATAACTACATACGTCCTACAGCCGCGAATAACATTTTAATCAACATACAACCTAGCACTGACCTGCAAATTGCAAAAAACGTAAGAAAATTTGAATTTCGCGGGCTACCCTGTATATTCAGTAATTTTTTTAATGACGCTAATTACCCTCCGTTTGCATGGAGGAGGCCCGACTCAGCAGTGGGTATTTTATGGCCTGAGTAGCAGTCATTTTTTCTACATATCGCGCGCTTGATAAAATAAAGACCGAGTTAATTTATTGATAACTAGCGACCCGCCCCGGCACAGGTGCAATGATGAACAGTGTTTCTCTACAATATTATGCATGTATCATACATATAAACATCTCTCTTGAATCACTTTATCTATTAAAAGAAACCGCTTCAAAATCCGTTGCGTAGTTTTACAGATTTAGGCATACATAGGGACGGACAGACGACAGCGACTTTGTTTTATACTATGTAGTGATAGTGAAATAGCAATTAAAATTCATTTACCTACACTGAAAAGTAGCAAATGGTACCAAAACCTTCTTTTATCCAAACCTTCTTAAAACACTCAGAAATTGGCAGTTTCGGGCTTAATACGTAATTATTCTTCTTCAAAAATAGATATATAATATCCAGCCAGTTTCAACACCGTCCATTCGGATATGGACTGTAAATTTTGGCCACCTAAGTAGAACATTATTTACTTTTTCAATTTAATTGTAACGAAATAAAAAATATTTCGTTTACATAACTTGTATATTTGTCTAATAGCAAGTTACGTATGCGCACAACGTAATCGCAAACGACATTTGAAATCTATAAAAGCGATAACATAAAAGGTCACGCGAATTTAAGTTCAAGGGTCATTCAAATTTGTGAAACCGCTCTACGCCGGCAACATTATGCCAGCATTATTTCTAAGCAAGGAGAAACATCGTCTATGAGCGACAAGTTTAATGTGTCCGGGATAAAAGGTAGGGAGATTTAGGTACTCGTAATATATGTAGTTGAAAAAGATCCCAGAATGACACTAGACATCGTGAATATTAGGCCCTAAACAAGTCGTCTTTGGTCTAACATGTGGCCTACCACTACTGCACTTTCCAGTATGCTCTATCCGTATCATATCTGATTCGATCTCGCGGGGAATCTGAGAGCTTCGAACTCCGAACTGATCGAAGTATTACTATTTATCATATACCTACAAACATTATTTTTATATCTTAATGATTACGTAGCCATTCGTTCTATTATTAAATTTTAGACGTCGTGCTACTTAAATGATGATTTAAGATAAGAGACTTTATGTTAATCCACAAAAGACCCATGATTACTCGCCATGATTACTGGCAGCATTGATTTCATAATGTCATCAATACGAGAGTTTGCCAATCCGTATTCGCAAGTAACCCTGTAACAACTCGGCGATAGGTCTGATTAACGTGTTTCTAAAGCATTGTTCAATGGCTTAAAATGTCAGCCACAGGGTCTGGCTCCTTTAGTCCGGGTGAATGTCGATTGATTTTCTTAGTTCTTTTTTCGTCGGAAAGATCATGGACAACTGGCCATTGGGGACTGGCCGGACTCCGGGTCGCGTGGAGATGGTAAATTGCACCCCGACCTACCCAATAACACCGACGGCGATACTCGACGTCTGACTCCAGGGCCACGGGGTTCACTCCTCTCGATAGGGGGAGTAAGCTCCGCGACGCTGGTGGGCCTTGACCCTTGGCTGTATGCCTATCCTAACCTAATGGGTGGAAGTACTTCGATGATGGTGAAGTGGAATGAAATATCCTCTTAAGATCAACAAACCACTTCAAACCCATATGAGAATAAATGTAAAAGGACAATAAAATAACTATTAAGCAGAAAAGGTGGACATAAGGAAAACTTGAATGAAAACTCGTACTGACCCAGTTGAAATGAATAGTACGTAAGCAAAGTTTCCATGTAGGAATTCTGACTCAGCGTTTGTTTACAGGGTAACAAGATAATTTATTTCAGACATTTTGCGATCCCTAAACAGTAAACATACTCATAAACACTGTATAACAAGTTTATAGGTGTTATAACAGATACATTCAATATGAACTAAAAATATGTAAGGATATTCTTGCTGTATTTTCCATTGATGCGAAGATCAAAGAACAAAAGCTCAACATCTGGCAAGACGTATAGCTTGGCGTATTTATATAAATCTCTCGTCTTTCTTTCCGATTTCACCTGGGTCGGCACCGATTTAACTATCGACGATCGAAGACTAACGATTTGATTAACTAAGGAGCGATTACCGTCTCCATCCGCGTCCCATCTAGTGGGACCACCGGTAATTACTTATCCAGCTGTCTGGTTTACTCGTTGTTTGACTACGTATAACGTAGTCAGTAGCGTCGGGACAGTAGCCGAGACTTTAGATGCCCTCCGAAGCACGGTACACCTACGGTAGGGATGGATATCCCTACCAATAACAAAGGTCAACATGTTGATCTATTATTTATATAAAGTTGTGTAACTAGTACCGATACAGGGTCAGGTCAAGTGACCTGGACGATTCCGTATCCGCTTCCGACACCAGCTTCCCTAAGCTTTCTCTGATTTATGTAATCTCCTCGATAGAGCACATTACTATTCAATGACGACCACTTGATAAATGGCCGCGTCTCGAGCACAAAGCAAAAAGAAATTCGGCGCTTTATTTGCTGTGCATTATTAAAATCAAATCACCATTCGGTGCACGTTGGCAAAAGTGCAGCTTTCTATACATGGCGGTGTGATTTACTATGAGGTACGTGTGTGGGCGCGAGAATGTGTAATTGTAACCTCAAATCACGTCAAGGTCAGTCGGGCAGAAACCAGAAGTGGTAAAAAGTAGGTTGACCTCGGAGAACCGCGACAGGTCTGCCCATCGCAGGCAACTCACCAGCCGTGACGGAATTACGCACTTTTGAAGGGAATATCATTTCCACGGCTCCGTCAAATTGTCAGCAGAATAAATCACATTGCGAAATTATAAACATTACATTGCCTTAGAAATATTCTCAAAATTGAGCATGTTAGATACGTAAGCATCTGATGACTAAAAACCTGTAGGTTAATGTGGTGAGAACATCGAGAGCTTTTCCCACAATTGAATACCGTCTAATGAATTAAAAAAACAATATGTATGATGCTCTAATGGGAAACGAATACCACGTTCCAAATTTGGAAATGATGCAACGTGAATTGCTGAGAAAGATGCTTGCTGCATTTATGTACCGTGGGTCCCTCATCTCATAAGCAAAATGTCAATCGTCGTGTTACGTCATTGTGTTTTATTACCAATGTATGTTCGCTGTTAATGCCGAGTTGAGTAAGTGCTAGGTGCTAGATATTTTCAAGCGCATCTTCAGTCACGCCTTTGTCTTATAATGCAACCCGTGTCTATGCTGAATACATTAAGTCGGTTGCAATACACTGTTGGAAGTAAAAATAATGTACTTTTACAATGAAAATACATAAAACCATACGCTACATGTATATACAATCCTTTTGCAAAAACTTTGACAATAAACAAGGAGATCAATAAATCCGTCAGTCGATAATTTGGTGAGCGAAAAAGCTCTCTCCGAAAGATAAAGTAAGTTGAATTGCTTAGATATTTTTACCTCTGAAACAAAAGTACATACCTAACTATTGTGTTGCAGCGACGACGACTTTTGTTTTGCTAAATGCAAAACATGCAAGTTGCATAAATGGTCCCACGCTTTTACAAAACAATAGATGCCAACCAAATTTTGCAAGTTTCCTAAACTGAGTCACTTCTGAGTCCTCAACAGAAGGTACATTTACATTTCCTAGAATTGAGGCCAAGGAATATAAATATCTGCATTCATTAAATTAATAACCACCAACATACATTAATACATAGGATCAGTTAAGTATACAATCCTTTCATAGAATCTACATATTGCTAGGATTGTTTTCATGAAAACAAATTATACCGATATCAATACTTAACATACGATACAAATCTAGACATGTGAAAGTATGTGATGAAGTGAATTCTGAAATACGTTGCATTATAGCGGTTGTTGAAATATTGTTACAACAGTTTTCCGTGCCTTAGTGCTTTAAACTAAAACAAGTCTCAAATCTATATTAGTAGTAGAGATTTTAAAAATACAGGGAAATTAGTCCGGATAATTTAAGTTGAAACTTAACTTTACTTTCTACAGTTTATTCTATGCAGTTGGTGACGAGGACACCTAAAAGAACGTTGCTTGACTTTGAATGAAACCAATATGTACCATACTTAATAAATATGGTTTGAAATTTAAGAGATAAATATTAAAATCATAAATTTCCGGATTGTCACTCCTAAATCCAAGGAACCGGTCAAAGTAAAAAGGTCTTTCTATATTTTGTGATTCTGCATACTAAGAATCAATATTTCTTTTGATGCAAGTGATGTTAGGATCTGTTTTATTCAAGACTAGCATGCATGTATTATACATATAAACCTTCCTCTTGAATAACTCTATCTATTAAAAACCGCTTCAAAATCCGTTGCGTAGTTTTAAAGATTTTAGCATACATGGGGACGGACAGACGACAGCGACTTTGTTTTAAACTATGTAAAGATGATGATACTAAAACCATAATCAAATTTACAAGTGATACCTAGAGGGGATAATGTCCCAAAAGAGGATGATTTTATTTAAAAATAACTCTCTTTTATATAATTTTGGGACTAAGAACAGCCAAATCACAATCAACTCATCTGAGTCAGACACGTCAAACTGATGTCACCTCTTTTCCGGTGGTTAATATTTTTTATATTTAAAATGTCCTTTACTGTTTTGAATCTTATTTCACCTCTTATACTATTGTAAAATATTAAGTAATCCATTATAAAACAACACACGTAAAAGCAAAGACATTTGTTATACAGTTTACGAGATAATCATTCAGAAGGAGGTATTTTCCGAATAAATACGTGATACTTAACTCGATGCATTTTCCTGGCTAAAACAGACTATGTATCAATCACTGATGTTTACGATGTTGATGATTGAGTAATCTCTATAATACCTGGTTGACCTTACCCATCATGAGAGCGTCATGTGAAGCGACCACGGATAAAATACTGAGCCACGTGTTAAGGAATACTTGCTAAGGAACTCTCCGACATATTGTCGTTTCAGCATGGCACGGTGGGTGTCAATCTATAGGTAATTCTCATTTTTGGGCTAAGGTGACGACGCATGCCGTCTGTGAGTTTTACAGCTATTACCAGAAAATGTCAAGTAAAAATTTGGAACACGTCTTTAGTTTTAGCGAATAAACTTATTTTATTACGTTATGTTCGATACAGTTAGCTTTTCTCAAAAAACTGCACCAAACAGGTGTCATGCAATTAACAGAAAACCCCATAAAAAATTGACAGGCCTTTAAAGTATTTTATAAAAAGCTCGTGTGACACTAATGACACCTACTTATGACACTAATATCACGAATAAGTAGTTTATAATCCTATGACATTTTCAAAAAGTTTTTTTCTGCCTGTTGCGATTAAAGTTTAAGTTTAGAAGTTTTGATGATTTAGTACAGGGCCTTCTCGACACCCTGTATAGGCTACATAACATTAGATTGCCTAATCATAGGTCGCGAGCCTAACTTTCGACATGGGACCGACTCATTCAGAAACCGGTTGTGGTTTCGCTCAATTAATTTGAAAATTAATTGGTTTATTACATCGGGTCACCGCTGTTTCTATTATTGAGGTTTGTAAGCCATCTGTTATGAAACTGTGAAGCGCAGATTTGAAAATGTATGCTAGATCCTAACCTCATACATAAGTTCAATAGTTTGACAATAGCGACCCTAAGGTGATAACCAAATAAAAAGATCGCGAATTTAATTTAATAACTAGTAGGTACTTCATGAAATTCATTTTTGCAAATTATGAAACGCGTACGACATCGAAACATTACAAATGTAACATAAAAATTATGCAGCATAGTTATTTGACAATAAATTTAAGACAAATATTGTTAAATTGAAGCACACTTGACCAAGTCGTAGGCGGCGCTTAAGGCCACGAGCTGTCAGTTACCATAAGTACAAGGGTGCATAGTTACTTTGATCATTGAAACCGATATTAGAAAGGCAACGCACTTATTAAACATTCCTCGGATCATATTGGAGTCGAGATTATTATTATGAATTTCAAAGCAATATCCTCTCAATTAACTGCGTAATTATTTGTTACACGAAAAAATATTGGCCTATAATCTGTCGCCTTGCGAAACGTCGTCAGGAAAAATCCTATCCAGATTTTGAGAAGTCATTTAAAATACATCGCATTCGCATCGCATAGCAGCCTGGGGTTAACGTTCAGGCTCAATTATACAATATAAGAGAAGTAATTAGTATTATTAAAATGAACGAATGAAAATAATTAATAAATATAAAAACTACTCACATGGGCAGGATCTTCATTTCTGTGCGGTATGTGAGGTGTTGCAAGAGGCACTGTGATCAGTCCTTTCTCTGCGAGCTTCAAGCAGGTCCAGAGGCGGCGGAATCTACGGTTGATCTGGCGTCGAGCATTGGGCACCTGCGGTACTTTCAGAAGTAGCACTCGCACCGCCCCGACTGCGAAAGCATTAAGTAGAAAAGTACAGAAAGTCCATGGCACTTAATATGCTGACCTACGAGCAACGAATTGTACGGCTCGATAACCTTATTTTATGGCACGTGACCTACATCTAGGAATAAAATTATACTGGCTATCATGGACGTATAAAAAAAGTCCATGCTGGCTATATAAAAGATATTTAACCTGTATTACATGTTATTTAAAAAGGCACGCGAAAATAATGCTATGAATTCACAGCGTTTATAATTTTCTGCTATCTAACTTACAATGGTGAAGGACAGACTTATCCATAGAGCTATTCCACATTTTGGGTACAATGACGTGGTTGAAAAATGAAACCCACATTGTTATACAGGGTTACATTGTGAGGGATACAAATGCAACGAATGGCGTTATAAGTAATTCATTAAATTGAAGACATATAAAATACGAAGACATATATTATTGTGATGCCAGACTGCAGGCAGTAATTTATAGATATACCCTATTTATAGTAGTTAGTTTATATATCAATCACTTATCAGTTATCTTATCAGTACAAGTTATCTTATCAGTAAGTCTCCGGTGGTACGAGTATGTGTGTAGGCAACAAACTATACTACAGCCGCATTTTGAACACCTGTAGATGACTATTTTACTATTCTTATTTATATTCGTAGTGGTGCACGCGCAACGACATGCCGAACATTGTTTTGAAGTGAAGTTCAGGCATTGTTCGTTGTTCGACCGAGCAAATCCTGTTATGACGTCGCAACCTACAGTCGTGACCAGTTTCCAAATGCACTTTTGGAAACTACTAATGGCATTTAATATGTCAGAGAAGCAACATTTGTATCCCCTGGCGCAAAGCAGTGTCTTTTGTTCTACGTGTCAAATAACTTCTGAAACGGTGACGGATTTAGAATAAATAGTGTCACCACCCTATTCCATCCTGAGGGTGACGTAAGAGCCGACAAAAGGAAATGACAAGGCTGAAAACCTAGCCGCAAGAGAAGGAAAACTTCATACGAAACCCTGCGCCAACCCGTCTGGCCAGCGTGACACAGTAGGTTAATTATCCTCCCTGTAATGAGAGCCTAACTCAGCAGTCGGTCATATAAGGCTGAGTCGTAGGTAGTAGTTAGTAGTAACTCCTGAAATCTAGTTTCTGACTTTATTATTTCTTATTGAAACTGCATCGTTGGTAAAATGTGGAGCATACAATTGCATATTGATTTAGTTTCTATCGTAAGCAAATCTAGCTTCTGTTACTTCTGAATAGACGTCGAGTACTTTCGTTGAAGTTCCTCGGTCAGGAAGTATCCTCGGAATTTGATCATTTAACAGTTAGACATTAGTCATTCGGTATCTAAGACATTCAAGTCACTACTAGGTAAAGGAATGGGTTCTAAAATTTGCTATCATCGTGATGACCCCGTTTCGAGATGGAGTCCTCCACGGTAGAGGGAAATGTGCCCCGCTGACCAGGCACGTTTGCACATGGTTTTGTCATGGTTTTACATCAAGTTTTATCTTGTGACCTAGCCACGTTAACCAAATAAATATATTAGATTTATGATAATCTAATATATTTAATTGGAGCTTATGTAAATCTTAGGTATAAATGTCCTGGTGATGGTTTTACTATGATACGACACCACACCTTATATACCCATCATGATGCATTTTTTAGGTTTTAAATTCAATTTCTCGCTCCTTCTTTCGACACGTAAGTATGTACCTATCGGATTAACCTGCACATAATCTAGATTGGTAAATAGGTATGTATTATTCGTGATAAAATCCAGCGTAATAGGATCGGAAAAAATGGGATTATAACTCCAGCAATCTCCTAAATGTAGTTAAATTTTGAGCGTTTAAATATCGAAACAAGAGTACCATGAGATAAATTCCCCAACAGTTTTATTAAATTTACATTACTTCCGCGTTTATTGAACCGTTATTGAATAGCAACTTGCCGTTACCCTTGTAATTAAATGCCATTTTGTATGGTCATAGTAATATTGAAGCATTGTCAAAGCGATAACACGTTTTCTTAGTTTATTCAAAGCTAAGAAAACCTATTTTAATACGCTTTTATTAGCTTCGCTTGTATGTGTGTGTATGTATGTAACGGAATCTTTAAACATGATTTTGACCCAGTTAAAAACGTCGGATTAACACGAAATTTGGCATACTTATTATGGACCGATAACAATTCAATATTTTAAACATTTTGACCAGTTATCATTAATAGAATAATAATAATAACGGTAAGCAAGGTGGAACAATATCAATGTAAATATCATAAAGCTATTGCTATATTTTTTAGTGATTATTTAGCAATAGCTTTATGATATTTCAACTAAAAAATAAATAACAGTTTAAAAAAAAACTAAAAAATTACGCTTTTATAGAAAATCGAACTAAAAAATAGAAAATAAATTTTAATAAATTTGAATTAAAAATAGTGTCAGAAAAAATGATTTTATTGTAAAAAGCGTGGGGTGCTTTTCAGGATATTATCAAAATAACCCTTCTAGTCATATCTGTTCATAAAATACGCGCTTTGACTGACAATGTTTTTAAATCAAATTTATTTTCTATTTTTTAGTTCGATTTTCTATAAAAGCGTAATTTATTAGTTTTTTTTTAAACTATTATTTTTCTTTACAAAACGTAAAATATGTATAAAAAAGATAAATATTAACTTAATTTTATTTAAATATTTATTTACGAGGCAGTCGAAATCGACTGCCTCGTTGGTCTAGGGGTTGGACGTGCCGCATTTGGATCACGGACTCCCGTGTTCGATTTTGGGGCCAGGCAAGTGTCTTTGTGTAAACCAGAGGCACTTGCTCCGAGTCCGGGTGTCATTTGTGTTCGTGAATTTCATGTTTGTAAACTGCCCCCGCGATACAGGTTCTACCTAGTCACAGATATAATAAACCTAGTGCCCCCTGCACGTTTCGTTTAAAAAATATATATTAAATATATTATTATGTACATCATTAATTTTAACTCCGATCCGATTAATCCTTTTTTTTGGATAGACATAGGGCTAAGCGCGTGCCCCACCCCTTATAAACCTCTTGAAGAACCCATAGTATAATGTTCCAGAAAAACCTAATTCGACAGCGTTAGCGTTCGCGGGACGAAGTTCCTCTGAGACCGCACCGTGCGCGATCACTTTATTTTTAACTAGTGGCCCGCCCCGGCTTCGCCCGTGCAAAGCTGGGTGGGTGCAAAGCTGGGTGGGTTATACATATAAACCTTCCACTTGAATCACTCTATCTATTAAAAAAAACCGCTTCAAAATCCGTTGCGTAATTTTAAAGATTTATGCATACATAGGGACGGACAGAAGAATGCGACTTTGTTTTATACTATGTAGTGATAAGTTAGGACAAGTACCCTGCCCAGGAAAATTAAGCTGTAGTTTTGTTATAAATATGTCCTATTTGTATGACCCACCTTTTTCGCTGGGTCATTAGGACTCTTAACATGTTAAAAATAATCAACATACATTTTTGATTCACTTTTCTGAATTCCTCTATTATAGTAAAATTTCATGAGGAATACGTAAATTTAAACTGTTTCCTAATTACACATTTGTAAAGCCTGCGGTGCACTATAAATAGGTAACTGTATGAATAATTTCCGTGTTTGCTTGAAGAGGTCTATCATTTTGTGAATGATGTAGCGTGTGGTATGCTGGATACATTTACCAATCAATAATGGTATAAGATAGAAGGCTCATGTTTTTGCACGGCTTGCGTTATTAGAGCGGCATCGACATATGACATAACGCATCCGCCACTTTGTATCTTGAACTATGCGTTATTACGAATTTAAGTACCTAATACACGCACTCAGTCTAGACAAAATATTTTTTGTATCACACGCACGGTTGATTCAAGGTTACTGCAATCGCACCAACCTCATTTTTTCGTATATTTTTTAAACAATTCATTCGCGCTTACATCATCGGATATGTATGAGTAAATATTTATTTATATTATATTGCGTAAGATATCCACCGATATTAATTAATGTCTTGCGTCCTGTCCATGGCAACTAATGAGGGATGTGTTTAAAATGGCTTTCCTTGTAGTTAGGATGAAAGGTTCTCACGATCATGTTTTACAGCTGTTGCATAAGATTGATTTAGTTTTCAACAATCTATGTTTTTCGTGTTGTGAGAGAAAAGATACACAATGTCACCAACCATTAGGTACGTAAAATTATCGTACATTAGCCGAATTTGATCGAAATTATCGTATTTATCAGAATAATGTCTATTTACATTATATAAATCATATTATGGTGAATGTTCCAGGGTAGCCCGCGAAATTCAAAAGGTGCAAGAATGACTTTGAGCTTGAAAAAGTTGTTCTTTATGAGCTTGGAGGGTTGTATTGATGATTTTGATGATTATAATTCTATAACTACACATGTCTTACAGCCGCGAATAACATTTTAATCAACATACAACCTAGCACTGACCTGCAAATTGCAAAAAACGTACGAAAATTTGAATTTCGCGGGCTACCCTGGAACATTCACCTTAATTGTAATATTGATATGTATGCAAGTACTATACAGTTTATCTTTTTTAAACCACCGCTTACAAAACAGAACACTGAAACACAAGTGTTTTACGCCTGAACCGATTCCCTTTCGACTATAGGTTCAATAAACGCGCCAAGTTTAAAATTCACTCGGACAAAATTCCATTCCCATGTGCAGTGCTGGTAGGCCTCCCACACGGTGGACCGATGACCTGGTCAAGGTCGCTGGAAAACGATGGATGTGGGCGGCCCAGGGCCGGCCTTTGTGGAAATCCTTGGAGGAGTCCTATGTCCAGCAGTGGACGTCTTTTTGATGACGACGAGGACGATGCACTTTCTATATAAAACACGGCAATCTTTCGTATTTTTAAAGAATTTTAAAGATAATTTCTTCTTTAATCATACGAAACTATCCATTTGAAATGATATGATAGGCTAGTGACATCATTTAAGAAATATTTTTTTTGGACTATCGTTTTAGCCTATCAGCGTATGAGTGGATAAAATATAAATTCTCAAATTTTGCACCTTAAACCGATTATCGTAATATCTGCGTATGCTATTGTCCGTCGGCCCACAATTATCGTTTTTGTACGATAATTATCGTAAGGTTCCGAACACTGTGCCCAGCCAAAGAAAGAGGGGCTCTCTTTGGCTGGGCTAGTTCAGCCTACACCGTAATGTCGAATTGACGATGACATTGACAGCGATAATGTTGTCTGTCATACCAATGTTCTAGAATTTCCACCGATTTGGGGCCGATTTCGGAAGGAAAGGGTTTTCATTTTTCACGCTAGCTATTTTGAAGTGTACACACTTTTTATCCGACTTCAAGAAGGTACAGGTTCTATTTCATTTTATTTTTCAAAAATAGCATTGACTTTTTTATGTGGATAATAAATTCGACGTACTGACACTAGGACAAGATAGGACTTAATCATGCCGATTAGTATTAAAAATGTATCAGAGTTACTTCATTACTAGCAGCCCGCCCAGCTTCGCATGGGTAATTTTTAACAATATCGATACCTTTAGACTTTTTGATGCAGCTTTGTTCAGTTTTTTTCTCTATCGATCTGTGTAGTTAAAACTGCGAAATTTGCAAAATTAAGGCGAATACGACGCACGCGTTTTCTGGAGATTTTTTTGAAGATATGAGGCGTATTTATATATGCCGCAAAATTTGGCGAATAATGGTTCATACGCCCCTATTATTCCGCTATAAAATTGAAGATGACTTATACGACCTAAATGAAAGCCTGCCTATATCCAAGGCCAAATATAAAGATCTGATGAGACTTTGTGATAATGGAACTATTCCAAAGGTTTATCACGATGAGTATCGTCGAATTTCGAAGAAAAGAAACCATTTGTGACTTTTTTCCTTAAAGTGATTACGAAGAAAACCAAGAAATTAATGAAGATTAAGGCTTCAACACTTTCAATTGATTTCCAAAACAAAAATATTTTCTTTTCCCTTTTATTTTTAACTTAATAACCAAATTATTTATTTTTTTCTTTTGAAATGTACAAACCTATTGATTCTACAATGGCCTCTAGTCAACAGATCCATCTTTCGATTTTTATAGAATATTATAGGCAATTTTATTATTCTAACTAGCTTTTGGGCGCGGCTTCGCTCGCGTGGACTTCGAACCCGTGCTTATCTCTATGCATTTTTTTTTATGAATATAAAAGTGGTTATTGTGACTAAACTATGATAGATATTATGTGCTCTTCTTTTTTGTAGATTGTAATAAGACCTACAAACTCGTAGTACTTCATTTTGTTCTATTGTCAATAGTTTTTGCAGCGCACGCATAAATAGGTTTTCGATTTAAACCTTGGGTTACAAAATCGCAATTTTCATACGGATCCCTAATTCCTTTGAAAATAAAATATAACCTTCCTCGATAAATGGACTCCTGGATAAATGGTAGCTCCTGAGATTAGCGCGTTCAAACAAACAAACAAACTCTGCAGCTTTACTTTATATTATACTAGTGGCCCGCCACGGCTTCGCCCGTGCAAAACGGGGGTGGGTTATACATATAAAACTTCCCCTTGAATCACTCTATCTATTAAAAAAAACCGCTTCAAAATCCGTTGCGTAGTTTTAAAGATTTATGCATACATATGGACGGACAGAAGAATGCGACTTTGTTTTATACTATGTAGTGATTTATATATTAGTATAGATTGTAATGATTTTTTTTTATTTTTCAATTTGTATGAATATTTAAATAATCACAAGGCATTGTAAATATAACTAAATATGTAACTTAACAAAAATAGCTGCTTTTGATGACTTTTAAACCATGTTTAAACCCTATCCATTGTGAATATTAGCTACTTAAGTCTCCGGTGACTCACTTATACACCTCTTTTCGACAAGAAAGGACGCTTTTAGTGACCTGTACACCCTAAGCATTCTACAGACAATGTAAAATATTGGGTCGTAAGTAACATTTTTTGTTTTTTTTTGTGTCGTATAACAATCCTATTTCCTTTATTTATTAATTTATCCTAATAATTACATAATCGTACTGTTTATCTTCAAAATGTAAGAATTTGGGCCAAAAATTAACATGCTCAGTCTTGAAATAAAGAAGTTATGAATAATTTCTTAAAATATTTTTTGTTTTTTGCTTTTCCTGAAAAGTAGCATTTAGGCGTTTACGCCCCAAAGGGCGCCCAAAGACTCAAAAGTCTAAAGGTATCGATATTCTATCGCCATGTTCCCAGAGCAATCTATTGGAGGTGTCGTGGATGGCTGCCTGGACGCTGGAGACCCTCCATGGAAGCTCCAGGCGGAGGTGCTGGTGGCCGTAGGTACCGCGCGGCAAGGCAAGGGAGCGCTGCCTATCCTCGACGGCGGTATAAGGCTCAAGGACAGTATGTAAGTAAAGATCAGGGACAGAGCGCGTGAGGCCCTGATCCTCCGATCGGAGGGGGACCTACATTTTTTCAAATCGTCCAGTAGTTTTAGACCAAACAAAGCAAACAAACAATCAAATCTTTCCTCATTAAAATATTAGTTTAAATGAATGTGACATGAAGAGCGTTTCTATTTAAACAACCCCATATATTGAAGCGACTAGTGAACACACGACTGTGAATTAATTATTTGGAAAAACAACGTTTGCGGCATCAGCCAGTACAATAACGAACAAAACAAATAACTAGCACTAATCGGTACTAACCTTGCAAAAAGTTTGAGAATAGAATGGAATGGAATACTCCGTGTGGTAGTTAACCAAATTATGTTAGTTAAAGTTACCAAATGAAAATATGGAAAATATTATTTTCTTCACATTTATTACTTATACTTTTTACATTAAGTACCTAAATTTTATAATATATGTTTAGATTTAAATTCCCGCCATTTACGGACTACTAAAAGATTTTATTTTTTTATTATTCAGCCTCAGAAGTCGGAATCCAAGCTAGCAATAGTATTCTAAGCACCACCCCCTGACGCACAAAATTCAGAATCCGTCCTAAAATAAAATATAATATCTTTGTTTGCATTGCATTGCATTACATATTTAGCAAATGGCAACACTGGTTTTCTCATTTTCTGCTTTGCCTTCATATCAGTGTAGCCCACTCTACAGTTTTAACTGTAGATCTACAGTTTCTCTCAGTTTTTAGTTTAGGCCTCGAAATCTACAGTTTTTTTACTAAGATGCTATCTGAACATATTTTTTATTTGCTACGTACACATAGTCCGTGCACTAAGTCAGCTTCAGTAAATCTACGACCACAATAAAAGGTACCTTGCACAAAAAGTCAGAAATTAAACATTTGTTTTGAATTTAACGTGTCAAATGACCATTAAAAAAAACAATTAAGGTTACCTATATAACGGAAAACTATGAAAAGAGAATGAAGATTTCCAAATTGAAAATGAGATAGTAGCTAGTAATATTAACTAACGTGTATCTGCTGATCAGTTACTATTTGATTGTTGTGGTTGAACCATTCTAAGCTATTAAGCTTCCTCAAAAATCGCTAGTCACATTTTCTGAAGTGTTACAATATTAACTTTTAAATATTACTAATTTTAATTGGCCTATTGTATCGCTATGACTTCTGAATCTTTTGCTATTTAACTTTATTTAAAATTTTGGTAAGTATATGATAAACTCAAAATTAACTTTATTTACGTAGGTTTTATCACAAAACTCTTATAAATCGTCATATTTACAGTTACTATTATCATCATCTTACGACCCTTGTCCCACGCTAGGTGGTCGTCTCCATACACACCTATCAGTCGTCATATCTACAGTCACACCTTTCATACACAATTTCTCATGCTTACAATCCATCCATCTCTCTTGATCTTCCACAACCCTTACGTCCATCCACACTCTTGCTGAAACTACCACCGGTTCGGAATGCTGCTCTACAGATAAGAGCCGGCAAAAAACTCTGTAGTTGCTTTTTTCAAATCAATGGGTTTGTTAACAAAAGCACTAAACAGCATAGTGAGAGCAAGTTCGCCAGATGAGAGAAACACACAACACGTTAAGGCAATGAATGACAACTAGGCCTTGGGTCAGGGCCAATCAAATAGGTACAAGTCCGCGAATAAATAGCTATCCATTGCGTCGATGCTCACACATACAGTGTACAATCTAGGATATTGTCTAAATGCTACGTACAAGTGAGATATATTATTCAAGAGGCTAAAGGAACAGAGCACAGGCACAAAATGACAGTTACTTCCAGGCATCAATGGCACACAGATAGTCATTGACGCGGTAGTACCCTTTATTATTTAAAGTAGATTTAACAAAATTTTTAAACTTTAAGAAAGGTAGACTGCGTCTGGTAGATAGCGTCAGGAATTTATTAAACAAGCGAACACCGAGGCCTACAAAAGATCCGTGGGCTTTCTGCAGTCTGTGGTGAGGTATCACTAGTTTATGTCTATTCCTTGTCCGGATAGTGGACGTAGTGACATCACAGTTCTGTCTCACAAATAAGATATTAGCAAGGATAAACTGCGATGCCACAGTCAAAATTCCTATATCACAAAACTTATTCCTAAGTGTTTCTTTGGGTCCTAGATTGTAAATGGAACGCACAGCACGCTTTTGTAATACAATACTGTTTCAATGTCTGCGGCGTTGCCCCAAAGCAGAATACCTTAAGACATGACGCTATGGAAGTAACCAAAGTAGACGAGTCTCGCGGTATCCACGTTGGTGAGCCGTCTTACCTGTCTCACAGCATAAGCTGCTGAACTAAGTTTATCAGCGAGTTTATGAATGTGGGGCCTCCATTGTAACTTGGAATCTAAAGTAATGCCCAAAAACTTTGTAGATTCTTCTAGGTCCAAATTTTTATCATTTAATATCAATTTGGTAACGCTGCTTTTTGAGTAAGAGGTAGTAAACATAATGCATTTTGTCTTATCTGCATTTTACAATAAATTATTTACAGTGAACCACTGTGATATTGGCACGAGTGCGCTATTTACATCGTCAAAATTTGTTTTCTTACGGTCAACTTTAAAAATAAGGGATGTGTCATAAGCAAATAGAACAATGTTACAAATATCTTTTACAAAAAAGGCGATTCATTTATATAAATTAGAAACATAAACGGACCCAAAATTGACTCCTGTGGCACACCCGTTGTTAATGGTGAACCAGTAGATTTGACTCCATTTATGTCCTGAACTGCATATTGCCTACCATCATAAAATAATAAACAGATTAAGCTGTAGATTTACTGCTTTATAATTTGATATTTACAGTTTTCTACAGTTTTTTTCTAGCGTTTATCTACAGTTTAGCTCTATGCTGGGGTTGGCAACCCTGCTTCATATCTTTTTATTTCTTTGTATGCAATGCAATTCATGCAAATTGCAATGCAAGCTGTGCAAGCACAGCTGTTTTAGTTGTTAACCTTCGAGTATTTATGACTTAGCACTAATAACTTTCTTTTGTTACAGTTTAATTAAAAATCACTCATCTTATGAATTAGTCAATCTATACTGAAAGCAAGATGTTATTATGTATATTTATAATTTCATGTGCAACTGTTGCACTTAGTGATAATAGTGTGCGATTTGCTGCGATTATATACAGGCATGGTGACCGTACTCCCGTGGATACGTATCCTAAGGATCCCTACAGGAATCAATCGCTGTGGCCTGTGAAATGGGGTGAACTAACCAACGTCGGCAAAAGGCAACACTATGTCTTGGGCCAGTGGCTTCGACAACGATATTCGGTGAGTGAAATAAAGTTCCCATATTGAAGAAACCAATTCCTGCACAAGCTGTGGAAATTGTTTAAGTAGTTTGATTTCAGTTACATGTCTATTTTACTATGTAGGCTAATAGTTATGTAATTAAATTTTCTATGCTTTTGCTTAGCACAGGGATTTCATAAGGTTCTTGATTTTGGCTGAACGAGTTCTACAAAGTTGTCTAGTTTATCATACCTACTGGCTTTCCAAGTGGTCTAATAACCTTAGAGCATTTCTTTCAAACACCTTTAAACATTCTGGGCAGTTAAACAATTTAAAGCCCATGAAGTTTTATGGTTGGTATGCATAAAAAGGTTATTTTAAGTGTAGTGGTGAGGGTTACGCTCAGAACTTCCCTTGATCTGACCAGATCTCTTTAGATATGTGGCCAAACCAAATTTAGCAGTATACTGCTCAAAATTGCCAAACAAATGCCAGGGGCCAGGGCACACAGTTCAAAAGGCACAAACCAATGAAACAGAAAGATCCTTGAGTGGCAACCACTTACCAAAAAGTACTGGTGGGCCGATTACTTGGTCAAAGTTATTTAAAGTAGTGCTCAGGCCTGGTCTCCTGTCCTTTAGCTTAAGTGATGAGGAAAGCATTCTTATCATCCAATTAATTTTCAAGCCATTTTGAGGATTGATTTTAATTATTATGTTAGACAAACTAACCATGCGTTGCGCCCATTGGATACCAGATAGGTTCAAATTTGTTTATACAAAAGAATAAATTTGAAATTACAAACTCATATGTTCATATTCAGTCTGTTTAAACAGAATATTTGATTACAGCACCTACTCTCAAAAGACTTTGACCCATCAGAAATTTATGTTAGATCAACAGATGTTGATCGCACGTTGATGTCAGCACAATCAAACTTAGCAGGTTAGTCATATTTTTAATGAACATGTATGTATGTCCATATAAATATTTATATTTTACCTCAATCAAGCAAAACCAAATGCATTTTGGAGTTTACTAAAATTAATCAAGAGGTTTCCTAGCTGTGTACTTTGTTTTTTGTAAAAGGGAGCCAAACCAGTAAGTCGGTCACCTGATATTATGTGATCACCACCACCCCCAGGAATAGAACTCTAGCTAAGGATAGGGTTATTGAGCTTGTTTTCTGAATCTGGTTATCAGCTATGCTCTACTGCTCTTCTAAGCTTTGTTTGTGGCAGTTGGAACTATAACTGCATGTGTATGAAACTTCATGTTGGTGTCTGTATGGTTTATTTTCAATTTACTGTTACTTGACAAGCTAAATTTATCATGACCTTCATTTTTCTAGGCATGTATCCTCCTGTTGGAAAGTCCATCTGGGACAATCTCCTCATGTGGCAGCCTATACCTGTCCACACAGAGCCAGAACTAATGGATGAACTCCTGGCTATGAAGAGACCGTGCCCAGCTTATGATAAAGAGCAACAAAAGCTTATCCATTCTAAAGAATATATTGAAAGACTGAATAGTTATAAAAAGTTGATGCAGTGAGTATTATTTCATTGCACACTGTCATTTTACATGTACTTACTTCTTCACTGCATAATGAACACTAACTTGCTTGCGTTAAGAATGCAATGAGCCGTCAATGTCAAATTCAAATTGTTCCAAATCAGAGTTTCATATTCATATCGATCAGTTGAATGTATACTTTCAAACAGAACGGTTGTGTGCTGCCCTTAACTATATCAAATAAACCTTTACTTTCGGCATTCTTAATGCAGTTACTCACAATTTATTTGCCCTTCCTAACTCTTAAAGGGACTTATGATTTACTTTTTAAGGCGTCTTATCTTTGAAGAAGTTCTTAATGTGTCTTTTTTTACGTATTTAATCTTCATGGATACCCTACTGCTAACGCCAGCCGCTTTATGTGGAACTCCGAGGCGACTAAAACCAAAAGTGTCCCTCGACTGCCTGAAACAGGGCCACGGGTTTCACTCCCCATAGTGGGGAGCATGCTCCGCGAGTCTGACGCTTGTAATAGCAGGCCCCACGCTTTAAGTGGAGCTCTGGACGCTTCCCTACCCATCGAGAGGCACGTGCGCCAGCCCTGGCCCGTCGGCCTGGCTGAGCCTCCGCTGCTATCGGCGACATCCCTGGCCCGTCTTTATCGCGGCAGTATAAGGCTCTTGAGGAAACTCTGAGGACTGAGGACTCTGTGTGCCGCTTTTCGTCTGGCCTCTCCCTGTGGGCCCGACCGGCATGGGTGACTAAGCCGGTATGGCCCTAACGGATCCTAAAGGCACGCAAGCCCCCTCACCACAACAAGGTGGCAGCACGGTCGAGTGGGATGAAATTGTGCCTAGTTTGAAAATTATAACCTCGCTTTTAATTGAATCACAAGATGCTTTTAAAATTTTCTGTCTTTTATGTTAACAGACTTATATAATGTCTTATTATTTATAAATAGAATCCTTATCATTTATTTGCTAATCATTAACCTCCTTTCAGTAATCAAACTGTTCAAATTCCAGTTATCTATCAGCAAACACCGGTTTGAAGGTGAAAGACTATGATGATATCGGATATATATATAGCACCCTGTATATAGAAACTTTGTACAATTTTACATTGCCCAACTGGACACAGTCTGTTTACCCTGACAAATTAAAAGAGCCCAGTGGTTATAGGTAAGGTCTCCTAGATTAACATGTTTTACATTTTGCTTATAACCCTAGCATGTCAGTAATATGAATTGTACCACTGATATCGCTGAAATAAGTACAGAAGCTTGGGCTTACCCATTTTCCTAGCTAATTGACTTGTTGGTCTAGGATTTGGATCACGCGTTCCCGGCTTCGATTCCGGGGCCAGGCAAGTGTCTTTGTGTAAACTAGAGGCACTTGCTAAGGCAGCTAAGGCAACAATGGAACATTCTGTATGTAATATGTAATCAATAATTTGTTGTTTTATACCACATATTTCCTTTATTTTATTCCTTCAATAAGATTGAAGTCTCATTTTTGTTTAAGGGTATCTTATGTTTATTAGTAGGCTAATTTCCCTACCTGATTTTGGAGGTGGCCCGAGACAATAGTGGGTAATTTATAATGTTAAAATGCGTGTCCAGTGCACTTACATTAGTACAATATGCTGGTCCACTGAAAACTGCAGTATGCCTTAATTTGAGTTAGCAGCAACACCCTATTTTTTTAAAGTTAGATCATACAAACAAATTGTTTGTAGTGTAACATTGCTTAATAATCTACTTAAAATCAAGTGTTTCCAACTATCATCATCATCATTTCAGCCAAAAGACGTCCACTGCTAGACATAGGCCTCCACCAAGGATTTCCACAGAGGCCGGTCCTGGGCCGCTCGCATCCATCGTTTTCTAGCGACCATAACCAGGTCATTGGCCTACCAGCACTGCGATTTCCGGAACGCGGTCGCCACTCGAGGACTTTTCTGCCTCATCGGCTACAATTCCAACTGTACTAACGCTAAATTTATTTTAGCTTTGCCACCCCGACGGCAACAAAGATAATGGCTCGCTTGAAATCAGGCCCTCTGCTGAAACAAATAACGTCTCATATGACGAATGCGATCGCCAATGAGCATCTAAAACACTACAAAGTGATGATATACAGTGGTCACGACTTCACTATTGGGAATATCCTGAATTCTTTGGGCTTGTATGATGGAGTATGCCCAGTGTATACATCAACTATATTTTTTGAACTCATATATGGTGAGAGAGTCCATCTTCTAGTTATAAAATTCTTGAGTTTTAGTGTTTAAACTCCTCCGAAACGTAGGTTTATAACTAATTTTAACACAGGGTGGTGCACCACAATTTTTTTTTTGCAAAATTTTTTTTTGTGATAACGTACAAAAATACATATAACCCTAAATTTACCCCCCTACGATTAGTCCCTATTTAATTACACACCAAAACCACGTTTGCAGGGTCAGCTAGTATCTATATTATGGACTATATATATTATAGACTATAGACTGGATATTGTTTACTGAAGCACCACTAAGGAGGACACAATAGTGGCATTATGCGGAGACCAATAAATGTGGTCTGCAAAGATCTTTTCGTATTCCATATAGAGAAACGGAGCTTTAATTAATATTCTCCCTGCGTGATTGATATTAAAAGAAGCGATGCTTGCGGAACTAATCGTCCACTCCTTCCGTTTTAAGATTCACTCCTTTGTGGTATCCAGCATGGCTTCAAAATATTTAATCTGATGGAATAGCTACTTAAGGGTGGCAATAGCTACCAAACAGACAGCAAAGTGCTAAGATAGTTTATCGCTATTGACACACCAAATATCCAACCTCCGGAATTGTATTGATTAGGAGCAGAATCGAGTTGCAGTTTGCAAATAGTATAAAATCCTTTTCAAAAATAATATTTGTCAATACAATCACCGTACCCAAAAAATATATCTAACTGATCTGTAGTGTGCTGCTAAAAGCTTATAATATGAGATATATAATGTAAAATACTATAAAAATAATTGTGTAATAAATGGTGGCGAAGGAGACAGTGTAGTGACGGATTTAGAATACATATTATCACCACCCCATTACATCCTGAGGGTGTCGTAAGAGCCGACAAAAGGAAAAGGCCGAAAACCTAGCCGCAAGAAAACCTGATACGACAACCAAGCCAACCAGTAGGCTAATTACCCTCCATGTAACTGGAAGAGGCCCGACTCAACAGTGGATCATCTATAGCAGCCTGTAGCAGTAGTACTTGTTGTAGGAGTTTAAAAATAAATATTATACTAACCTCTATAAACAATACATTTTCAGATAACTCGACATCTAGTCATTATGTACGGATCTCATATAGGAATTCCACACAGATAGTGGAACCCCATGTCTTATCTATACCGGACTGTGGTGAGGCCTGTCCGGTGGATAAGTTTATGAAGATCTATGACGATTTACTGAAAGTTGACTGGGAGTATGAATGTGGAGAGCAGGTAATGACTGCATACTGTACAAGCGGATTAATATTTGTAGTTAATGATTATTTTTGTAAAAGAGCAGCACCACAGAATCAGCAAGTGAATTGCCTTAGAGGCCTATAAAAAAAAAATGCATGAAATTTGCATCAAAGTAACAGCCAAATAACTTCGGCCGAGCCCAGCCAAGGATGGATTTGATGGTCAAAATCCAAACAACCTTATGTAGTAATTGATTTCGCTATAATCTAATTAAAACCCAGTGTTGACATGCTAACAGCAAACTATAAATATTCATTAAATATAATTTTTAATACAGTTGCTCAAAAAGTGGCATATTGCAGGGACGTATAGCGTTCGGGAAGTTTACCATTCCCGCACTAGTGCGTTCTCTTTCGCAACTGTCAAAATAATGTCTATTCTATGGAAAAACCAACCATGAAGTTTTTACTAAAAAAAATCATAGAAGTTTTTATGATTCATGCAAATACGTATATTTCTAAAAAGAAACTAAGTACTAATTTGTTTCAATATCAGATTTAATGATTTGATTGAATGAGTTTCATTTCATCTAATTAAATTTCATTTCATATCAATAAAACAATTCTACTGAAGACTTGGCTGTATGGACATTGTTCCTTTTGCCTACCAGAATGGGTGAGGAAATAAAAATCTCTGCTTATATTCTACGGTCGGCGCCATTTTTCAGAAATGATTAGTTAGTTGAGTTTATTGTGTTTTTATTATTTTATTAAATTGCTTCATTTTTTCGCAACTATATTAAAAATAGTCGTTTAGTACACGTGCGGAACCGTCATTGCAACTTGTTCCGACTGTCAACCCTCGCCTTCGGCTGCGCCTCGGCTCGGGAAGACATTTGTCGGAACTCGTTGTAATGACAGCCTTTCCGCACTTGTAATGAAATAAACTATTCCCTCCATGTAATTGGAGGAGGCCCGATTCAGCAGTGGGTCATGTATGGGCTGAATAGTGGTACATAGTAGTTAACATTAACAGAATAGAAAGCTTTAAAACATCCTTACCTGATAATTATCGCAATGTCTTTATTGACGTCGAGCCTTTCTTTTTATGAACTTCGATACGCGTCTATTAATTTATATTGTAACTATGTCTTCGCACGGGTGCAATGATGAAAATCTAAATTTGTAAGTTTTTCTCTACAATATTATCACTACATAATATAAAACAAAGTCGTTGTCGTCTGTCCCTCCCTATGTATGCTTAAATCTTTAATACGCAACGGATTTTGAAGCGGTTTTTTTAATAAATTGAGTGATTCAAGAGGAAGGTTTTTACGTATAATACATGCATAGTTGCATCCGTGCGAAGCCGGGGCGGGTATTTGAATAGAGTTCAAAATGGTTTCAAAACAGTATTGCAGACAGGCCTTTATTCTTCGGAACAGTCGAATATGTATCGGAATTAAAAAAATCTTCTGTTTCAGTTCCAAGTATTTTTGGACGCTTCGTTCGTCGCGGGATTGGGCTTGTTTATGGTCATTTACGTTTTGCATAAAGTTTATTTCACAAGAGTTTATAAGAAGATTCAGTGAGTGTTATTCTTTCTCGCTTATTCCCAATTTCTTTACAGTCTGCACCAGCGATTGCCGTCTGCCCACGGCGAAAGTAATAATAATAATAACGGCGAAAGTAAGTGGGACAACAGGTAATTATTTGGTTAGACCAGCTGTCAGTTTTCACGCTCCTGCCTACGTGTGTCGTCAGCTATATCCGTATGGTAGAACGAAAGCCGGAACCGATGGATTTACGTGGTCTCCGAATCACGAAGATCAGTGTTTATAAATGATGGACCCCTTCCAATATGCAGAGCCAGACGTTACTTCACAACTAGGCAACCTCCTTGATTACGTTGATGAATATTTTTATTCAAAATCAAATTAGGTTTTATTCTAATACATTCTGAAGAATGCTTTCAATTAGTCAAAAAAGGAAGAAGACTCAAGACTCCTTTGAACGTTTTTTGGAATTACGTATAGTTCCAATAGTGGCCATCCACGCGCTCTTGGAAAGTTCAGTCTGTTTAAAATCCCATATTTCATTGTTTTCTTAAACTTGAAATTTTCTTTTCCAGAAACAATATGGCGTATACCAGCATCCACAATCAAGTTGTAACTACTATAAAAGTTAACGATAATTAGATTTAGTGACTCTAAAGTGCCGTATACAAAGTACGTCATAAAAATCTTAAAGACGCTATTATTTTTAAATCTGACTACGTACTGTAAGAAAGATGATCTCAATTGGCCGATTGTAATAACTCAACTTATGAATGTATGCTTTAATTCCATTTTTTTTCTACTACGGTCTATGTTATAGACTTAACTGTAGTAATACATAATTATTGTACTTAAATGCTATGTCGTTATGCCGTATGGTTCTATAAATCAATAAACCCAATGACACGTTAATGGTAAATTAATGGATATGTAAAATAAGAACTTCGCCGACATGAAAAAAGCACTCCAAATTTTATAATAGCATAGAATATGTCTCGCTCCCGGCTAGCCGGTCAGAGGGTAAGATGATCTGGCTGACCCGCTCTGCAGACGGGAGTCGGGAGAGGACAGGATGACTTTACGTCCACCTCCTACTACCTTCTAGGGACGGGCTATAGAATCCACCAACAAGAGCCTTAGTGACCTAGTGCTTCCGAATTACCCGGTATGCTATCCGATAGTTGCTTGCCCACCTAGCAGTAAACGGCGTTCTCGCGAACCTCTGATGTCCCAAGCAAGACGTGTGAAGGTATACGCTGGGTTTTAGTGCCTAGTCGCGCCGCGTATTTTGGAGTCCAACACAACCGCAGTGTAAAATATTCAATGATAATGCTTATGAATTTCGTTAATGAATTTCGTTATTTTTATAAACTCCGAATACACCTAACGCATATTTTTATGTGTATAACCTAGATAACGGCGGAATTATTGTTTTAAGACTGGTTAGGTACGGTTTTATCAGAGGTCATAGGTATTATATTATTGTTGATTTAATTTACAGTGTTATAACAACCAACTTAGACTTTTTAATGCCTACTTTATGGTACCTAGTCTGAAATCCGAGTACTATCAGGTATAATATACAAATATTGTTGACTAATTATGATTTTCATTTTCGAATTCCATATAAGTAAGATTTTTGGTGTACGAGTATGTAAACGTAGTAGTAAACGAACACATGACTAGTTTTGTATCGACTTAGTACGTTAAGTAATCTTACTTTTAGTCATTTTCTAGGAAATATTTTGATAAAAGTGTATTATTGTTATATGTTAGACGGTTATCAAAGTTGTGTCAATCGACCGATGATGTTCACGATAAAAATTAAAATAAATAAAGTATAAAATACCACAGATAGATTGGATAGTTATATTTTTTTTATGTTAACATAAAGCCATTTATTTCAATATTATAGATACCCCTTTAACTGCTCCACTGGATTTATAGAAGATTCGCGTAATCCTAATTTGGTAGTAGGTGTTTAAAATGTCTAGTTTATTGGACGATACTGAAACCAATGTAAACTCAGTTCCAAAAATAACGGGTCAGTCACATAAACCCGAATATCTCCCGAACTACGTATGCCATCCTAATGAAACGAAGACTGTTCAATAGAGAATTTAATTATACAGATAAAAAATAAAATAAAACTTAGTTGCGCCCACAATATTAATCTCTAAATTAAAAAAAACTAAAGTAGTCATATTTTTCTTAAGATTACTTACATTTTTTGATGATTGTTTTTTTGCTGTAGTTCAAACTATTTTTCTCGTCGGTGTATAATTTAAGGAGCTATGTGCTTACTAACGTTAAAAGAAGCGACCTACCTAATTAAAGAAAGAATTAAATAAAGAAAGGCTGTCTTAGAAGGAATAATTATTTGTTATTACATACTTCCCAGCCCATAAATGACCACTGTTGAGTCGGGCCTCCTCCAACTGCATGGAGGGCAATTAGCCTATTAGGCCACGCTGGCCAGACGGGTTAGCATAGGGTTTCGTGTCAAGTTTTCATTCTCTTGCGGCCAGGTTTCTCAGCCTTGTCTTTTCCTGTTTTCGGCTCTTACGAATACGACACCATTAGGATGAAGTGGGGTGGTGACTTTATGCATTCTAAATCCGTCACGACACGAAAATTTGGTCAGTAGTACATACCTACATAATTAAAAAATACAACACATGGTGCCATGTTCTTGCCGTGTCATTTGGTTAGAGAATATGTTTTGCTAAAGTGGACGAAGCGAAACAAGTATGTATATGGATCGTAGCAAGTGAAAAGAAGTGGTCACTGCCTGTGAAAGAGGCGTGATTATGTATTTGTATGTCAAATTTAAATTGAATTTACTAACAGCCAGCTCAGAATTCGGTCAGTTAGCTGAACATGCTGCATTGAAGCAGTACACGAGTGGTGATATTAATATTACAATCATGAAAACGTACATACAGAAATAACCATAAAATATTTTGATGTTTTCCCCTTGTCTAATGTAAATCTAGGTTCCACCTACATAATGTGTTATTATCCTCTTAATTTTTTTGCTGTCTCTCCTGTTTGGCTGTCCAATAGCAAGGCGGAGATTTAAAACTTCGTTAAAATTACAGCATAAATCCGAGGTTTTAATAAGAAAAAGACATTATTATACGCGCGAGTTCATGTCCATCCTGAGGACTGCTGTAAATTGTAATGCTGTTACCTACCTAATTAGTTATGGTAATGTCGATAATAACTACCGGTGTAATCAACAGCTGTCAATTTGGTATAGTGTAATCGAAGGTAATTTTGCAAATTAATAAATTATAGTAATTATTTATTTAGGCCCCGATGGACATACACTCGAGCGCGTAATATTTATAGGTAATTAAATGTTGAATAATGAATTACTGAGAAATAGGAACGAATATTAAAATTTTGAAAGGGGCTCACATAGTTCACTGTCCACTTGGTCAAAAAATTGAGGCATGTAATATTTATTCTAAAAAATATAAAATAAAGAACACGATTTTATTAGAATTCAAAGAACAAACATATATGTCACTTGGATTTGACAAATTTGACAATCCATAAAACTGTCAGTCAAGTAGTATGAAAGGAAGTAGTGTTTCGAGTTATTGGTTCTAGTGGATTTTGATAAATTTAATTGTGCGTGTTTTAACTGTTTTATGAGTTTTACGGGACAAATTATAGTGAAGGGAAGTGTTGGGAATGTGTGTTTGTTATAAAAAACACAGTGTCTGCTTTTGATGTGTTTACGGTTTGTTGTAGACTTTTGATCTTGATCACGCACGTCTCAGATAATATCTGGGTATTTGCCCAACCGCATAGTCTTGGATTTATTCCTATAATTTCCATAGCTTACATGATATATTCAGTTTAGTTGAGTATATTAATTCTGAGCACATATTCGTTTTCGAATTTTTAGTCTTAACATTAGCTTGGGTCCTCCATTAGACTTTAATTTTCGTCAGTGCACTAGACAAATCCGGGTAAGTATGTCTGTTGCAGAATGTATTTATCGTCACAACAATGGATAAATTGTAATAGGTGTACTATAATCAAGTCAATTGAAACTTGTTATGAATAGAAGCCATTGATTACAGGAGGAAAATACTTATTGTTTACCAGTATGTGACTAATTAGATGACCTAAGATTATTTCACAAGTTATTTTAAAATGAAAATAATATGCAAGTTTACTTATCAACTAGTTGTACCAAAGTATAATCTAGAAAAGGAAATGACAGAATTGTGAGTAGTCACACAAAGTAATGGAATATCTCAATGGAATCTAAACATTTATATTAGAATAACCTTGTAGTTTAGATTGAGATCGAACATCTGTTCCCATATAGTGCAGTAACAGTAAAACTTGCATGTTGTATTTGATTTGCTTTGTGTATTTCTTTTAATAGAGAATACATTATCAGTGTAGTGTTATTACCATAGGTGGTCACTTTGAACAATAGACCTAATTTCCTAATGCAGGATCTGAATTAATTTAACTTTACCTATGAATTATTAGTTATGTAGAGCTGTAAGAATAAACTTAACTTGTCTGTAATTTGGGATTAGTTTACAATATTTTATCTATATACCTAATGGGCTATATTTTAGGGAATATAGGTATGATCTAAAAACAGACTACAAATCCATACTATATGATTAGATTACATACTTGTTTTGATGACAATACCACAGTATTGCGGTACTATTCCTTGTCCCAATGTGGAGTCAGCTCAACTTGTTTTGACCATATTAAATTCATACTGACAATGTTTTTCTTACAATTTAAACCTGGTTCACTGGATAATGTACTAGGTACTTTACTATTCTATATTATAATACAAAATAGATTAGTTAAAAAAAAATACCTGAAGATTTGGATGGGAGTTGTATTTTGTCAGTTTATGAATGTGCCTCAAAGTCCTATTTGGTGTTTGATCAATTATTTTAAACTTACAAGCAAAACATCAGCTTTGTGTAAATAAGGGTATTTGAAAATTAAGCTTTTTTATATTTATTAATTTTTATTTTTTTTATTTCACTACTTGACGAAATCACTGTTACTTGACGAAAACACACACGTTTGGTAATAGTATCAGCATCAATCCAAATTTGATTAATGAATTACAATTTCTAGCGTTTTTTGCTTTTCAGAAACACTCGCACACGCTTTTTCATACAGTCAGTTCAGTATTAATTAAACATTTATGCAAAATTCGTAATCGATCACTTTGGTGATCTGCGGGAAGTTGGATGGGTATCCATCATGTGTAACACCTGACCTCTGTACCCCACTGTATTGGCCTCGGAGATCAGATGGCAATTGTTCTGTGTACCAGTAAGTAAGGCTCATGAAATTTAGAAAATGTGGAGTAGTTTGAGTTTAAATATACCTAATACACAATGATTATTTTATAAAATGACAGTCTGTGAAACATTTACTGTACAGATATTAATGATCACGAAGCACAGTGCGTAACCCAAGTAAGGTAATGTAAGTCCTCAAAGTAATAAAACTTTGTAAACTAAATGTCCTCACTATCAATTACACAACAATGAAAATACATAACTGTTAATTCAGTTATCTGCATTCACATGTAAGACTGTTAAGCCTATCATCTCTATAAGCTTAAGTGAAGTTGTTACTATGTTGGCAGTGCACTTAGCATTATTTGTTTACATGATTACCTAAAATGTGTGAAGGCCTTGAATGAAACAGTGACCATTGTCGTAACAATTTATAATGTGTTGGTTTGATTTACATGGGCCCCAAACTTTTTCTATTAGCTATTTTGTATTGACGTGTAGATTTAAAGCGATTGCTAGCCGTATTCTGGTAAAATCTAAACTATTCTGGTAATATTTGTTAGAGTACTTACGTCTCTATTTTTACGTCCCGAATTGTCAAAATCGCCAATCAATAAAATGGAAAATATGGCACGTTGATTGTTGATTTGCACTCTATTGAATAAGCAAGTTGTCCATGATAATTTTATAAAGGTACCTGTAGGTTTCCAACTAAGCTACAGTATTTTTTGTTATAAGCCAAGTCAAGACTCACTTTCTCAAAAGTTTTGTGAGCTTAGGAACTTAGTTGGCGTTATTTCTTTTCCTTGTCAAAATTGCTTTTTTCGGAATCTTATTTACGAGGTCGGGTATGGGCCGGCCTTTGTAGAAATCCATAAGAGACCTCGAACAAGAGTTATTCTTTTGCCTGAAATAATAATTTCTTATTTAAATCTTAATCAAAAGTTACAGATACGTTCCATCTTCGCAAAGCAGGCGGTTTAATAAAGGAGGCATCTATTACACGACAAGTCCGTCTACATTTTGATAAAGTGTAATTCGTAAATCATCCGTTTCCGTATCTCTGCAGCGACCCTATTATAATAATAGTTATGCGCGCTTGTTCGTGAAACGCTCGTGTTGTTGACATGAAGGGTATACGTATACCTCAAATACCCGGACCAATAGCTCACTGTTAGTAAAAACACTTAAAAATATTGTAAATCATTATAACAACGTAATATATACGGTTAATTGGTTAACTGTATAATTTCACAGTATTTTAACTACTTTGAAAACGTTAAAAACGTTACTGAAAATATATAGGGTTTTTTTGTGTCTCACGTATCTCAAAGAAAAAGTTTAGTGTCCGGTTTGTTTATTAGACAAATTCTATTACCAATCGAAAGTATGATATTTTTTTAGGCAACCCATTTTTTATAAATTTTATCATACCTACTAAATGTCTAATAAAATAATTTTCATCCATTAAACATATCGGTGAAGGTCTTTGTATAGCGGAATCCAATACTAAAAATATAATGAAATTTTCTTAAAAATGTTTTAACTTTCGTAACTTATTACATATTTATACTTCTCCCATGTAACGGGTACTCATACAGCTTTAGAGGCGTCCGCGTCGTGAAAATCACTATTTACTCAAATTAAATTTGAAAATAAAATTATGCACTTACCATATAGATGTGATTTTTTTATGTTATTGTAATTTAGCAAATACACTGGGCTGCAAAACTAAGTATCACAGTTTTAAAATTGCAATAACTTTTTAAGTACACAAGATATACTTTCGTAATAATAAGGACTCGAAAAAAGTTTGTTGAGTTTGCTATAGTTACATAGAAAGCTGATAAGATTTGCTATAAAACATTTTTTATTTTAAATCTCTAACTTCTATAGTTAAGAAAAAATATATATATTAAATGTGTAGTCAGTGTAGTTAATCAACATTTTTTGCAGCTTATGCTGAACATTGCATGTGAATTCTACATAAATTGTGACATCACAAAACATTTGCGAATTATTCAACTCCTTTCCCAAGCTTACACAATTAACCCACTGATTAAATAGGTTATTGAGTAAAAATGTTGTAGATGTTTCTTCTGGTTTAATCATATAAAGAAAAATAGCATTACTTAGCAGTATTGTCCTCGCAGGCCGGTATGACGTCATCTTTTGGTGTGGGCGTCATTTTAAGATGTTTTTGTTACCTTCTAGTAACTACCTACATATCGATGATTATTCTTAAAAAGTTATACATTTTGCTTTAAAGTCTTCCGATGTCTATCTAATCTACGGAAATAATTCATTCATCATTACAGCCCCTAGATGACCCACTATTGAGTCGGGCCTCCTCCAAGTTCTAGGACGGAAATTTGCCTACTATGCCGCTCTGGCAAGACGGGTTGGCACCGGGTTTGTTTCAAGATTTCTTTCTTTTGTGGCGAGGTCTTTTGTGGCCTGTTTCGTTCCTTTAGTCGTCTCTTACGACACCTTCAGGATATGGGGTGGTGACATGTTGTATTCTAAATCCGACGTGAAGTAAACACTTTTACGGATGTATAGTTACAAATTAAATCCATCAATAACTATGGCATTTATGGCTACACTAACCAACATTTTATAACTTAACTAGTGGCCCGTCCCGGCTTCGCCCGTGCAAAGCGGGGGTGGGTTATACATTATAAACCTTCCTCTTGAATCACTCTATCTATTAAAAAAAACCGCTTCAAAATCCGTTGCGTAGTTATAAAGATTTAAGCATACATAGGGACGGACAGAAAATATCGACTTTGTTTTATACTATGTAGTGATTAGATCCACTTACACAGCTTCACCAAATATTCATGTGACTTAATATGAATGCGTCACATGTAAGTACTAGTTATGCTATGGGTTCCTATGGCACCAGCAATCTCCACTTAATACGGTTAAACACCTCAGTGGTTTAGAGAAATGTTGGTAGGCATGACTGGGTACTAGGGTTCATGATTTCTCGAGCTTTTCAATTTCTCGGGTCTCGAGAATTCTCGAGGCTAATGTCTCGGGACTCTCGGGTTGTCGAGAAATTTACATTTACGCACGTTTTACGCATATTATTTGGTTCCAATTGCGACTAAAAATCAGTGGTTTCCTCTCAATAGAAGTATCACATGAATTATAAAACTTTCATCGATGTTATTCAAAAACATTAATCTTATAAATATTGTTTTATAAAATATTACAGAAAAAAATATTATTCAGGCTCATAATCATAATGACAGCACCATTTTTAGTTGGTTATTTAGAACTTAAACTAAACAAAAAATCAACATGAAAGAAAACGTAAATATTAGGTTGGGGAAAAAGTCTTATCGCATTATAGTATGTATGAACTTGTAATAAAATCTTCAGTCCTGATCTTGCACCTTCAGATTTCCACATGTTTCGGTCTCTCGAACAAAATGGTAGCTACATACTTTAGTTAAATGTAAATAAACGATATTAAAAAATGTTTTGAAATTACATTACATTAGAATCACAGCACAATTTTGGGCTGGTTATTTAGATAAAGAAATCAACTTAAATCTTGTCAACAAAATAGCTTCTATATAACACGAAATAAATCTTTAATATCTTAAACTCAGGTAGAAAGTAAATGTAAATTATAATTACATTACAATCATAGCACCATTTATGGCATGTTCATAGAATATAAACAAATTAAAACTCTGCAAGTTTATTTTCTACAAACGTACATGATTTCTCGAGTTCTCGACTTTTCTCAAGCTTGATTTCCCGGGAACAAAGCCCAACGATGAACCCTACTGGATACCTCCATGTACCTCCAATATAATGTTTTATAATAGAAGAGAATATTTTACCTATCCGTTCGAAAGAGAATCTATAGAATTAATCTCATTACTTTCCAAGCATGTTTTGAAACACAACATTGTTTGAAGATACCTTGGAATACTTTAGAAAAATTGGAATTGCCTACAAATAAATAAATAATGTTCCGTGTGGTGACGGATTTAGAATACGCAGTGTCACCAACCCATACCATCCCGAGGGTGTCGTAAGAGGCGACTAAGGGAACGCAGGAGGCCAATTACCTAGCCACAAGAGAAGGAAAACTTGATACAAATCCTGTGCTTACCCGTCTTGCCAGCGGGGCACAGTAGGCTTATTTCCCTCCATGACTTTGGAGGGGGCCCGACTCAGTAGTGGGTCATTCATGGGCTGAAACAAAACAAATATTTTTTCCACAGTACAGAAATCCATAAAATATGTGAAAATCCTTTTGATTATTACGTATTTAATCCCTTACAAACCGAGTGATCAAACTGGATGTCGAAAGATAGCCTCTTATCGTAACAAGGTTATGTTATACACCTCTATTTGTTATTATGGTTCACTCCTATGATACATCTGTTCGGGAGTTTGAACACTATTTTTAGTTAGCGACGTCTGCACGCTTTGGCAATGGTTATGTTGTCTTAGGTGCCGTTCAGCGCAACTCGTGTAATTATAGTGATTCATCGTACTCGTTGTATGTTTCAAAAGTGCTTTTGTAGTTATTAATTTCTGAAACTTTAGAATATTCAGTTATTTTCTATGTTTGGGCTACTAATTTCATCAGCCCACCAACAAATAACCATTGGACCCATACCGAAATTATGGAGGAAAATAGCTTACGTCATCACGCTATTGTATAATTTGTTGTGTTATCATATACATATAATATCTTGATTTTATTGTTGTATTATCATCACTTATTATATGAAGTATACATACTATACATAAAGGATTTACCCGCGTGGAATTTTTTTTTTGTGACATTTTTATTCTACTTACTTGGCACTTGTTATATTTTGGACAATTAACACAATATCTTTATACATTGCCTATGAGTTATTCTGATGTATAGGCTATATTATTGCAAAATTTTGATTAAAATCCGTTCAGTAGTTTTTACGTGTAAGAGTAACAAACATCCATCCATACTTACAGTCTTTCGCGTTTATAAATAGAACGCGCATTTACGCTTAGAACGCGTCCGCCTATAGAGTCCATGTTACATCTTAATTTATTAGCGCTTACATTTGCGATCCCTAGTAACAACTTTGGCTCATACAATTCACTTTTTGTAGAATCTTTTTTGTACGCTTCAGTTAGTACACATTGAACTCTGAGACATGGTATACAATCTAAGTCAAAGTCAATGTGTTATATGTAAATTACCGAAGTAGTTTGAATTGCAGTGGAAAGAAGCCGCATATTTTGTCAGATCTGTAAAACTGTCGAGCAATGTATCCCTTTTAGCATACTATTTTCCTCAAATAAACCATGTTTGAGCAAAGGAGTACAACGAACCCCGTATTGTTACACTATACATCGATAGTGCCATTCATTCTTGCTGAAGTTTCCAGGAAGTCGAAAATATATAGCAACTAAAAGCAATATAATAACAAACGCTTTTTTCACTGTAACTCCACGCACACTAATGTACCTAACTAAGATAATATATAAATATTTATATGAATCAGACATTTTTAGGTCATGGATCACCTCGATAAATTTCTCATATATAAATATAAAAATAGCAAACAGTACTATACCGTTTAATTATAAATTTCTGAACATAATGTTTATAATTTGGTGTTTATACTAGCATTGTCTTATATCAGATTAATTTCCAGCTAGTCTACTAAGGTCACCTTTATCTTCTTGTTTTTCGTTTTTCTTTTTAACTTCGGACACATTGCCGTTTGTCCTCCGCGAACCATCTACTGGGACTTATACACATTGTTAGACCAGTTGTAAGTTTTGACTCTAATGACTACGTGAAACAACTGCGTGCCTCCAAATTAGAAACGATTTTCACTCATCCAATACCCAGCAGACCTGGACTTTGCATAATTTACATATCCGTTGCGTTCTATAATTTCTTTGGATGATCGATCAGTGAGGTTAGAAAAAGATTAAGAACACATCCTTTGGCCAGCCCGAAAATGATTGCAGCTAATCCGCAGACACGTCAGTGGGTAATTTATGGGATGAGGAAGAGGATAACTGACGAAGATTCGTTATTAATATCGATGTTACAGCACCAAGATAAATTAGACAGATGTGCTAGAACATTACTCTATTATAGCGTTGTCTTAAACATTTAGCAGCCACCTTAATTGGCTTTAAAGTTAGTGTTAAGTGTGAAACTTGAGGAATATGATTGTACAATTTAAATGTGGCGTAAACTTAAGTGTTTATACAAACCTATATGCTTGCTAGTCCACCCGATTACGCACTCAATGTCCTCGCAAACTTCATTTATATTCATGACCTATTCATAATCCATACATGGCTTCACTTAAAAAAACAATTATATCTGTCAAACATTATTGTAACGAGGTTTTGCATAACCGTGCAGTTTGTCGATAGTACCTATCGCGCTTTATGATGCAAAGCGATTTAAGTTATTATTTATTACCTTCGTTGGTCAAGGCTAACTCCCCATACCTGTTGCTGCCTCGTCTGAACGCGCAATGTCAGTACGATTAACTTTAAGATCTTTATTACGAATTCATCGTGGAAATTGTGGTGTACTGGCTGGTCAACTCACGTTTTATTGATTTCTACGTGTATTGAACCCGTTTTCTATAATTCCTTAATATATCAGCGGTTATACATATTTAAAAAAAAATTGTTAGTGTTAAATTATGGCAATAGTAATTAAACATTAACACATATACGAATATAGCCATCGATCACTAATAATGAGTATAGCATACAAATAATCCCTACCGATCCCATAACATGCTCACTGATGCGAGTTTTGTCATACTTAGACGTTCCTATTGTTATTGACTATGCCAGATAAATGGCGCGTAATTCTAAACAACATATACCTACTTGATACTCATGACGTGCGTAGGATCGCTTCTTACTTCATTAAATTTAACAAATTTATAAATGTCTGTACTAATGCCCAATTTTTCCATCATCATATAAACATTCGTGTAACGCTTATTACTACTTATGCGAATTGATTTTTTCAATCGAAACCCAAAACGATTAAATATTCAAGTTTCGTTTTAACTTTAAACAGGATAGTATACACTAGTATAGGATAGTTATATTGTAGTAAATGATGTTTAGCAGTGGACGTCTTTTGGCTGAAATGATGAAATAATGTTTTGACGTACTGATCGTGTAGCATAATATAAAAACACGGCGGAACCGGCAAATCATAATTTATAGATAACCAAGGATCGTGAAAGCATAGAAACATAGCTCATTATTAATTTCCCGACGTTTCGAATACTTTGCTGCAATGGTGGTCACGGGAATTGAATAATGAAAAATTCCCGCGATAAATCTGTATTTTTTTTTAATTTGAAGAAAGTTTGCTAATAACTGACTCAAAGCGTTAATTTTGGTTTTTATATTGCCTCGTTGGTCTAGTGGTTAGATGTGCCGCCTTTGGATCAACGGGTCCTGGGTTCGATTCCCGGGTCGGGCAAGTGTCTTTGTCTAAACCAGAGGCACTGGCTCGGAGTCTGGGTGTCATTTCTATCTATAATATGTATGTATTTACAAAAAAAATGTATATATGTAGTTTATCATCCATCTCGTTACCATAACACAAGCATTACGAGTATGTTGCTTAGCTTGGGACGAGATGGCGTTGTGTGAAATGTCCAAGGATATTTATTTATTATTATTTATTTAATTAATATACATCTGGTAAAAGTTGTAACGTTGATTGGCACATTTTTTTTAAAATATATAATACTTCTCATGAGAAACATCGAAACACATTTTTATGTTTGTTAAACAAAATACGAAATACACATAAACTTGCAAGGTGTTTCGATTTTTCTGATGAGGAGTGCATGTTAGCGCTGTGTGACTGTTCGAATATATTAGTCAGTATTCTATTAAATTGATGTAAATTGATCAAATATTCATGTTAAGAATTAACGTGAAATCTTGTTAGTAGTATTTCAATTGTAACAGTAAACAATATACATGTGATTTCGTGTAATTTAATATTAAAATTTTCCATTAATAATACTATTGCTTACTGATAATCCGTAACTACTAACATTTTTTTTATATTCAGAAACTCACGACCTATTTTCCTTATGGTATTGAGTGTAGCCGATCTATCATATGGATCCTCTTTAGATAATATCAAATAGTTTTGTGCATACTGCATCCATCGACTCCAGCAGCCACTATACAATCTATGTATCACCTTTTTGGGCGTCCCTCTTCTTGTAGAGACACTGTGTTTAACGGTCTAAAAATCTTCTAAAATATAATTGCTATGTAAGTGTTTCTAAACACTTGAAGGTGAATACATAAATAATGTTTAGCGGCTGAAATGTCGATTAGATAGTGCAAATTGATATTTTTGAGAGGTAATTGAAATGTATATACGATTATTGACGTTGATTTATGGAACTACAGCGACTAACCTGGTGATCATTGTGTATTTATGGTCACCAGGACTCGTCTGGGATGACCCCTTAATAAAGGCATCCATGTAATACTTAATTAACACTAAAATATGCTCTTGGTATAACAAAACTCCTATAGCCATCTCAAGAGAGTGTAGTTCTGTATGTAACTTGTTTTATTATTTTGAAGCGTGAGGATTAAACCGATATTTTTCAGATTTAATCACAAAACATGTATTCCTTCGGAAACAAGCTCTCGCGAGTATTATCCTCCAATCGTAGTAATCTGTATTTCGCACTGTTAATACGCTTTTATTAGCTTCAGACGTATGTTAGTGTGTAACGGAATCTTTGAACATGATTTTGACCCCCTTCAAAACGTCGGAATAACTCGAAATTTGGCATACTTATTAAGGACCGATAACAATTCAACATTTTGACCTGTTATTCTTACTAGGATAATAATAATCAGGATTAGCGATTTTTGTTTTCCTGAGACGCGGAGTGTCTGCGTCAAGACCAATAAAGGAATCTACCAGGCGCGTAGATCACCTATTTCTCGATTACTAAAATATGATATATAAATAATCGTTTAAAAAACTAAAAAAAATACGCTTTTAATTTTATGAACAGATATTAGAAGGGTTATTTTGATAATATCCTGAAAGGCACCCCACGCTTTTTTCCCACGCTTTTTTTTACAATAAAATCATTTTTTCTGACACTATTTTTAATTCAAATTGATGTTCCATTTTTTTTAGTAAAAGCGGTTTTTTTAAACTATTATTTATTTTATAGCTTATTTTTGCTAGCTTCTCTAGTTTTGACACATTTGTTACCAGCAAGTGACCAAATTAAGAACCTACTTAATGCTTATATTTTCCTAAATTTTGCACTACTACTACTCAGCCCATAAAATACTCACTGCTGAGTCGGGCTTCCTCCCATCACAGGAAGGCTCATTAGCCTACTGTGCCACGCTGGCCAGACGAGTTGGCACAGGGTTTTCAAGGTTTCCTTCTCTTGCCTAGCCGTTTACGGGCTTGTCATTTCCTTTTGTCGGCTCTTACTACACCGACACGATGGAATGGGGTGGTGACTATGTATTCTAAATCCGTCATCACACGGCAAGTTTTGCACACCATATATGTAACAGCGGTTTTATCGATCCTTTCAATAAGAATAGTATATTGCCTTATCTTAGCCTTAGTTCGTCCAAGACTATGCGGTTAACTAGTACTATGAAACAGGTAATTTTTAATGCAAATGAAATAAATATGCGACTAAACAAGCCATCTCTAATTCCAGGTTAATACAATGTGCTGTGAAAATATATTTGATTTACAAAGCATCGCCTCGTCATGCGTTCGGTGACGGAAGACCCCCAATCACTTGTGATATCACTTAATGTATGCTACTTCAATTGAACTGAAAATACCTACATTATAATGTGACTTTATTGTGATAGAACTGTGTACAATTATTTCGTGCCTCTTATTACATCATTTCAATAATTTTAATTTTGGCTACCGCAACGAAGGCACTTGCAATTCAATGGATACCGAAACTAAATCGGTCTCGAGTATTAAAAGCAAGAAGAACGGATGTAAAAATGAGAAAAAGAAAAAAATTGATGTTCCCAACACAGATGTCACGCTCGACGAAGTATGCAAAGAGATGGGTAAGCTAGCGGATGAAGACAGTGCCTCCGCTAGCTCCACCGATAGCGAAGACTTGGTAAATGCTATTAATTACAACACCATCACATCACTAGCCGCCCTTAAAGATATAATTCAAGGAGATGACGCGGAGACGCCAGAGACGGACAGCTTTTTCCAGCATTATTTCATGAACCACTGTAACAACCTGTCAAGTCGTAATGCGAACTCTAACTCGCCATTTCCATTTGCGGAGCGCCGAAGGTTATCACAATGTCGTGAAGAAGATGAAGACGACGAAAAAAAGGAAAGTCATTCACCATTTCATGTTTCTTTATCAGCTGGGTCTGCTTCTCGTAGTCATTTTGCGACTTCCCCAAAAAACCGCACTATAAGCGAAGCCAGCGAAGATCAAAATGCAAATATTGTGAGTGAGCCGTCGGTAACAAAAGATAACGATATCATTGAAGAAGGTCATGAGTCATCCAAGCGGACTGTGATGGGTGCTCGACACAAGTTCTTGGTCACCACTGCAGAATCTCCACCGGTGGCTTCACCCATTGAAAGAGCTCTACGCTCACAGGTTCATAGTGCACATACAGTCCATTTTGGGACCAAAGGCGCAGAGGAGCAGCGACCGAGTGTGCGCACTATATTTGCGGGACAGAATCTCCACCGTGATAAACATTATTTTGATAGCAGCCTTATTGAAATAAGATCTACTGTCGATGGGATACCGACAAGCTCTGAAGACATTTGGGTGAAAAGGGAAGACAAGGTTTGTTATTAATAATTTTGTTTCAAACTCAACTCGAACTCACATAATTTATTTCAATTGAACCTATTTACTGGTGATTTTGAAAAGTCAAAAGTGAAGTTAGGACTCTAGTTGCATGTTCCAAAAAGTAGATCCCATGGAGAAGAACAGGCAAGAAACTCCATGTACACACCATGCGTAATTCTTGTCTATCAAAACTTTAACTATTAACGTTTACGTTATTACGTTAATTGAGTTGTCCTTTGTAAATATGTATATCTTTCCTAATTCATTTGCAGACCACAGCCAAAGGAGAACCAAAATCTACAACTAATTCTGCTGCCGCTAAGAAAGTTACTGTGGAAGATTCAAAGACTTTGTCAGACAAAAACTTGGATCAAATTAGAGCCCGTTCTGGAACATGGAGTGCACAAATGCCCAGCAAACCAAAAGATGTCGTGAAAAAGTCTTTGGTACGTAAAGACAAAGATGCACGGAGCAACGATGACAGACGCCACAAAAGAGGTAATTATTGTGTTAAATTTGTACTGAGTTTCCGACTCGCGTTATGTTATTGTTGTTGGAATACTGAAATATGGGTTTGTTGCGAGACCTGGAATAATGTTATCCTTTTTTACATTTCATTCTTCTCGTATGAAATTAGAAAAGTCTAAGATTGAATACTTCATGATTTGTAAATCGTGTTTACATGTTTGTTTACATGTGGTGCTTGTTATAAATATTGTTCAAAGCCTTCTTGTACTATACAATAAATTTCGAAGCCACTACCTATGTATTCAAACCCTAAGTCGTTTAGAAGCACCGTGTACTAAGTAAGAGTGATTGATTTTAAATAAAACTAGCTGACCAGGCAAACGTTGTCTTGCATGATATTTTTTTTACCGACTACAGCGCCATCTGTCGGGCTGATTTGTGAATCTAAACCATCATCGTTGCCACGGTCCAGCCGTTTAGGAGGAGTTCAATAACATCACACGTACAGTAGAATTATACATATATATAAATACTAGCTGACGTTGTTTAACCATATAAATATCGCTATTAAAAATAGGGGTTGATCGTAGAGAGCCGAAAATGTCCTTTTGTGTGTGTGTAGTCCTTTTGTGTGCTGTATCATAAAAAAAACCTGAAAGTTGTGTTTAAAAAAATTATGTTGTCCGATCCGCAGACCTAACCGATATGTACACAAAAATCGGTCGAGCCATTACGGAGGAGTTTAATAAAAAACACCGTGTCACGATGTTTTGGTTTGGATCACTAATTTGGAGTTTATAATTTTAAGACGTGTTAATGCACAATGTGTCATCGAACAAACCGAACTGCGCTATTTGCAGACAGTAAATATAGATTTATTGCCCTTGGAGTGTGTAGTTATCCCATAATGTTTGCCCGGAGTGTGCTTACATTTGAATCGGCTGAGTTGGCGCCCCGCCAACCGTAGCGCTTTCACTGTTCACATCTACCACTCAAATCATTACTGCTGCGTGATATCAGGTGGTGTCCGCATATTTGCCCATTACTTCATAATAAATGACCAAGCCATTTGATTATTAAATTATATTCAAGCATTTAACATCGTAGGAGGTGGTAGCTTATCAGACAGTGTGCAAAAATTTTTCTTGAATGGGTGACTATTATATTATTACATTTGACCTCCTTGATCTACTTCGGGGGCGACGTAGTATCTTTAAATAAATAAGTCTACTGTACGTGTGTATGTCACTGAACTCCTCCTAAACGGCTGGACCGATTTGACCGTTTATGTGGCACTGAGGAAGGTTTAGATTTACAAATCAGCTTGACAGAGGGCGCTGCATTCGGTAAACGAATATCATGCAGGCAACCTCTGCCCGGTCAGCTAGCACCTGTATAAGCTATATTTACTATGATTCTGAAATCATGTCAATCTGAATTAACATTTAACTATTATTAACATCTTTACCTATTCAGACACTTTAGGGCAAAGACATTTTAGAATGTAAAGTTTAAATCAGTTTTATGCCAAGGCGTGTTAATTGTGGTGTTCGGTGAGCGATATACGCTTGAAACAATCAATTGCAATTGGTTCGTCCCACGACTCGTGGTCCTTGATCTACATTCAGTAGGCCTGAGCAATAGACACACTAACGATATTCGCAGTTCAAGCTTTTTACATGCAATATTTTCGTGTTTACTAAGTTCCTACATGACTAAATTCAGCAAATCAGGTTTGGGACTATGATTCCCTACCATAGTAATACTGAGCTAATGCCATAAGTATTGCCTAGCGTTACATACATGTTACGACAGGAAGCAAACGGGGCCAAAGTGATGGGCATAGAATTGAAAAATAAAGAATTTACACTGAAGGCAAGTACAATTGTGTATGTTATTAGATTTTTAGGTGACATTTTATAAAATACCAGATAATATGAAATGCTAATTTGCTCAATAGTAATAATAAGTAATGGCTATTGAGAAAGTTGTAGTGCTTATGCAATAGAGACTAAACTTTATTTATTAGTAATTAATCGATAAATCTTTATATGTACCTTCTACTTATGAAAGTCTCATTATTTTTTTAACTCCAACAACAGGGTAGTCGTAAGTCAGACATGCCTGCTACGGCATGGTTCGGTTCTCTTTTGTTTTTATATTTGCGGGGTAACCTCCTCAATGGATTACACACCTGGCCTGGGGAAGGCCGGTGTCGGGTGTGTGGTTCTCTGATCCGCCATTCAATAATATAACGGCGCGGCGTCCCCATACCACATAGTATAGCGGAAAACTTCTAAAGAGTGAGCAAAATTGTTACCTATTCTTATAGGGTTGGCACGGGTTTATATGGGTTGGATTAAAATAAATACACAAAAGTTTGTTTACATTTATTTGTCATTTAATAATTTGAGACATACTTTTAGTCATAAACTTATCACATACTTTCAAAGTCTTCTTTGGTCTTTGGGATAATTAAAAAAAGATATGTTTTTATTTTTTCGATTGCTGTTCCTGCACACAGTGCAATAAACAATATTTACACTTTTTCTAATTTATTCAAATTTCAAATTTAAACGAACACGCACGACGCTACTTACAGCTAGCGGTGAGGTAGCCCTTTGTTAAAGCACTGGCCGAACCAGTATAAACCGGTTTCGTTCCGTACGTGACGAGCCGTCAGTGCTCCCGCACACATGCGCATCATATATGTAGTGGTGTACTTACCATGGCGCTGTTCTTTGAATCTTTGTCTCTATCCCCTTTATCTACTTAGTGCCCATACCAACTAAACATCCCCCTCTTCCAGTGCTCCTTCCCGCGCCGCCTGTCTATTGGTTCCCGACACCAACACCACGGGGGTTTTGTAGTAGGTGTTTTGTTTAACTGTGTTAATGAAACAGTTTTTAAAGAAGATAATATGTTTTTAAATTACTTATTAATAAATAACACCTGTTTCAGTTTCGCTTCATTCGTTTAATGACACTTGTCATTGTTGGTTTTAGGTTATAAAACTTTGTTTGCTTTTAGGTCGCTCATTATTATGTATGTGAGTCTCGAGTTGAGTTACATAATATACACCTGTTTCATAGCTGCTATCTTTAAATGGAGTCAGGCAGGGTCTAGAGATAATAGGCCAATATTCTGTCTGGAGAGTTTATTAAAGCTTGTTGGCCGATAGTACCTACGTAGCATTGTGTCATATTCGATCCAATCTTTTGCTAAAAATTAAATGCAAACTTTCCATTTGCTATTTAACTTTGCATTTAAAATTAAACAAATCTCGTACGCAAATCTAAAAAGTAAACAATATGTTGTTGTAAGTATGTTGGAAATAAAGGTTCGTTCGACAGATTTAATAATACTAGTGGTCGCCAAGCAGTCGAAATTCGACCATAAGTAATTTAAATTATAGTTCTGTAAATATAGTTCTATTCTAAATTTGAAGACTGACTATAACAACAAACATCGAGCAAAAATACGCGTGTGTGTCAAATATGTAGTGTGTGTAATGTTTTTTCTCAACTATACTTTAAGCGTGGAAAATTTCATACGCCGCCGACCGCGTAATTTTCATAAAAGGGTACAAAGCTTTTGCTTAAAGTAGATTACTTAAATCATAATTTCATAATGTAATCGAGTTGTCAATATTCCACGGACAGCCAAACACGGCCTGAGTTTGGCTGTCCGTGGAATATTGACAACTTTGTAGGTTGGTTTCATAAACATACGAGACCAGGGGGGCAATTCTCGTGCAGTAGAGATACATCTCTATTCGAGATAACGGTAGAGAATGACGTCATCACGAGCGAAAATATATTATAGTTATTCTCGCCATGTCGATTCCGATATATGTCTATGGAAAGCCGTGCGAGATGCTACGACTGGTTGGGACCGGTCGAGACGTAATCTCTATCATGATCTCGATCTCTATTTGGATTTAGCAAACGTCAAATTGGTTATCATTTGCACTAAGTAAGGTCGGAAATTGTTACTTTAAGTTTTGTTAAAGTGTTGTAGGCATGACTGACGAATTTATTATCGATTTCGTGCAAAACATAATAAGGGATGCCACGTTTTGTGGGCGCCGTTTAAAGAATTTAGGGTCTCGGCGATGTCTCGCCTACGCCTTTCGCGATCCTTCTCCGTGAAGGCCGGATCGGATTCTACCAACTAGAATCTTCCGCGGCTGCACGTTTTCCATTTTTATTTATTTATTTTTAATCATCACTACATAGTATAACAAAAAGTCGCTGTCGTCTGTCCGTCCCTATGTATGCTTAAATCTTTAAAACTACACAACGTATTTTGAAGAGGTTTTTTTAATAGATAGAGTTATTCAGGAGGATGGTTTATATGTATAATACATGCATAATTGCACCGTGTGAAGCCGGGGCGGTCGCTAGTTGAGAATAAAAAATAACACAACACACACCATTTAGTCTTAAAAACGCTCAAATTACGTAAAACGGAAAGCGTCCAGCTTCACAAAGTTTCGTATTGGCAACATTAAATTATGTCTATTAGAGATTTCTTTAGAGTCTATCACGATTTGTGCTGAGAATACAGAAATAGAGATTTTAATCTCTATTAACGAGATTTTATACTAGAGATCGAGTTCCAAATCTCTATCTCTATTCCAAATTATGTCTACCATCCTGAGAATTGCCCCCCCGTACCGAACTAAAAAAAAGTCGCTACGTTCGCAGTGTGCGACTACTTACGATGTAGAAGAGATGACTAATAAAGGCTATTAACATACAACACTATTTGAAGCGACCTTGATTTAGCGGTGGTTATGAGAGCCCATATATCATTGTTATAGAAACTATTATTCATTTTCTGTGACGGTAGCGGCGCGCGGTGACATTATTATCTTCATACATGGAATGCGAAACCTATACGAAAAAGACATTCACCTGTATTGTTTGTTTGTATGATACGTATTAATATTTTATTTAATACATACTCTACTTCTTCTCAGTCCATAAATGACACACTGCTGACAAACTCATGCATGGCACAGTAGGCTCAAGTCTCCTGTGCCTGCAGGCTTGCTGGCAGTGCATGCTGGCTAGACCGGTTGACAAAGGGTATCGTCTCAAGTTTTCCTTCACTTGCGGCTAGATTTTCGGCCTTACCAATTCCTTTTGTCGGCGCTTACGACACCCTCGGGACGAAATGGGGCGGCGACACTATGTATTTTAAAACCGTCACAACACGGAATACTAATATCGTAATTCATATATATACCTAAAAACGGTATTTTGAACCTAGCTCCGCTGATGGACACACCTATAAAAACTAAATCGGGTAATCCTGTGACAACACTTACAGACCCGGACCGAAATATGTATCAAGAAATGAATATTTATTGCAGTTGATAGTGACTTTTTCACAAAATGAACTGTTCGTATGTAAATTTAGGACATACTCCAGCCTTGAGTAGATTTCACTGAGATCTGGATCGTCATGCCCTATTTGTGAAAGTCAAATAATTGGAATTAAATGAGTCGGACACAATGCGCGTCGTAGAAATATACTCAATGCATAATGCATTACGTTTTTATGCGCAGCTTAGGAGGTAAATGAAAAATATTTTACGGATTTTTTATATCTATCAGTATCTGTATTAAAAAACGACTTGATAAATTCTTTTTGTTTCAAAGGGTACTCAAGTTTTCAAGAAATAAATGTTAAAGCATTTGTATGTAGGTAAAATGTAGTGTATGTAGACGGTTTAGTTATGCGTACTTAAACTACATACACAAAAAATACAAGTACTCAAATGTATAGGTAAATTAGATTTGTGATTTATGACTACAATAAATCGAAGCTTCATACTTTTTGTATTCTGTAAAACCCCCTGACAAATTTATTATGTATTTCATGATATTTATTGTATTTGGGTGTTCAATTTCACTTAGGTATTTAACTATTCTTACAAAAATTCCCCTGAAAGAATATATCTCAAAATATGAATCTTCGAACCAGTATGATTCAATAATTGATTAACGGAAATTGTAAGTTGCCCAGCTTGAGCGTACCTAAAGAACCACATATTACATACTAGCGACCCGGCCCGGCTTCGCCCGGGTGCAATTATACATGTGCTATACATATAAACCCTCCACTTGAAACACACTATCTATTAAAAAAACGCTTCATAATCCGTGGCGTAGTTTTAAAGATTTAAGCATACATAGGGACGGACAGGCGACAGCGACTTTGTTTTATACTATGTACTGATGATAGTGATTAATGTTGACGCGCACGCTGTGAGGTTTCGAGATTCTGCCTTAATTAACTCCAAGATTAATTTGTTTTGTTGCTGCCACTACATGCAGCAAGAATCCGTAATAAACGATTAGCTAAGCTTCGTGTGGCCGTTAGGAATAAAATATTGCGTATTCTTAGTATCAATTGTTTTCAAACATTGTTGACTATGAAGTTATTCTAATTCAAGAACGGCAGCCCCTGCTGAACTGCAGTAGCTGCAAAGTACAAAGACGGAGAGAAACATATTTGTGCAACACTACTACTAATCGGGCTGATTAGTATAAATGTACCACTGTTGAGTCGGCCTCCACCAGCTACTACTACTATTCAGCCCATAATGACCCACAGTCGGGCCTCCTCCAATTACAGGGAGGGTATTTAGCCTACCCTGCCACGATGGCCAGACGGGTTGGCACAGGGTTTCGTCTCAAGTTTTCATTCTCTTGTGGCTTGTTAGCGGCCTTGTCATTTCCTTTTGTCGGCTCTTACGGTACCCTCGGGACGGAATGGGGTGGTGATATGTATTCTAAATTCGTCACCACACAACACAGCCTCCTCCAGTTATTTGGAGGAAATTAGTCTACTGTGCCACGCTGGCTAGACGGGTTGGCACAGAGTTTGTATCAGGTTTTCCTTCTTTTGCGGCTAGCGTATAGGCCTTGACATTTCCTATTGTCGGCTCTTACTTACTCCCATATGGTACATTAACAAACTATTTAAACACAGTTAATTTTTATAGTGCTTTTAGGAACAGGATTAGAATGGCATTGATAGCGTGATGTCATATCGATACCTCTGGGCTCAAAGGGCTAAAGCACATATTGGGGCTTAAGGAGTTAATAATACCATCGTATTCAGTTTTTCATTCTCGATCCATTTGTATATTAAGAGTATGACGTAACTAAACCGCTGCTACTAGCTATTATCAAAACGCAATGTTACCTTTTACTATTACTGATCGTTAATAGTACTCCTGGTCTAGGAGTTGGATGTGCCGCCTTTGGATAGACGGGTCCCGGGTTCGATTCCGGGGCCCGGCAAGTGTCTTCGTCTAAACCAGAGGCAATTCCGTCTGGGTGTCATTTGTGTTCGTGAATTACATGTTTGTAAACTGCCCCCGCGATACAGGTCACAGGTAGGGCAGAGGTTCGGTTATTAAAAAAAGTACGTTGTATTGGCATACTAAGATGGATGTAGGGGCGGAAGGATGGAATTAATTATTTTTTTACTGTATTCTAGTTTCTGTTAGATCACGAAGCGTCTATCTTTTCATAAGACTAAATACGAGGAGGTTCCCAATTCGGCTGTATATTTTATTTTATTGTTTGTTATCGCGTCATTAACGTAATCATCACCATCATCATCATCAGCCATATTAGTCCACTCTACTAGTACATAGGCCTCCCCTAAAGAGTGCCATAGCACCCTGTCTTCTGGTTTTTTCTGGTGGCTTTTTTGAATAGGTGGGTTCCAAAATTGGTTCTGTATTTTGGTAGAAACCTTGAAATGATTAACAAAGATTTGTATGAATGTTATTGATAATCTTATTGTTATTGCAGAGCAACGTTTGGATGCGGCTATCACTCGCAGCACGCAGTCTGTCGGTGAACGTAAGCGAAAGAGTTCCGATGAAGGGCCTCACCCTATGTACCAGCAGACGATACACGGTAAATACTATAAAATAATATTGGTAATTACTTTCAGGATGTTCTTTCATCATCGTCATTTCAGCCAAAAGACGTCCACTGCTGGACATAGGCCTTCCCGAGGATCTCAGAGACCGGTCCTGGGCCGCCCGCATCCATTGCTTTCCGGTGTCCTTAACCAGGTCGTCGGTCCACCGTGTGGGAGGCCTACCAGCACTACGCCTTCCGGAACGCGGTCGCCACTCGAGGACTTTTCTGCCCCATCGGGCGTCGGTCCTGCGAGCTATGTGCCCTGCCCACTGCCACTTAAGTTTGGAAATCTGACCCTGGTTTTCCTGCGTATCACCTCATTTCTGATTCGATTCCTCCAATTTCTGTATTAGAATCGACTTTTCTAATGGTACCACAGTTACGTGCGGAGACGAGGGAAGTAATTTTGTTGAGTTCCACATGAACCTATATGGGGTCGTATGTCGTTATCAATCAAATTTGTCGACGGCGAAATTGGCTCTTTCGTTTATTATGGTAAAAGCATCATTACGCCTTAATGCTCTCGATTGGCCTGTCATCTTGGCCAAAAACCTACCACTTTAATACATAGAGCCATAAAGGTCACAAGGATATTCAACACATTGTCAGTCTATTATTGAATCGCTACCCACCTCTTATGGTATGACGTAATTTGTGCATAGGAACCTCCGGGGTGAGCCGCAGACCACTGTTCGACATATTAAAGCCTCGCCAAAGGACTGACTCTAGCAAAAAACAGCCATCAATGATGCAGCAATTCATGACTGCCATGCAGGTAAGTCCGGACGGATTCAGCATACATAGTGATATCATCCCATTCTCTCCCGAGGGTAGCGTAAAAGCCGAAAGAGAAGGAAAACTTGATAGGAAACCCTTTGCCAACCCGTCTGGACATCGTGGCACAGTAGGCTAATTACTCTTCCATGTCACTGCATGGCACGGGGTAGTAGTTAAGCAGATAGTAGTAGTCTTTGTCTAAACCAGAGGCACTGGCTCGGAGTCTGGGTGTCATTTCTATCTATAATATGTTTTATGTGTATTTACAAAAATAAATGTATATGTCAACGGAAAACAACAAGAACCGGAAATTTATAAATTTCCTAGGAAATTTATAAACGTCCGTAGGATTCCAAACGAAAGATAAATTGTATTATTTTACGCCCACATTTTCGGAAATTTATAAACTTACTGAACTCACGCGTAAAATAATAAGTAGCAATAACGAAACGCCATATGCGCTCTGATTGGTTGAATAAGTCACGTGTTCCTTCTCCGTCCTCTCCGCCGCCATTGTTCGATATTGTCTACTTGTGGTAACATAGACCTGATACTGCTGCATCATCAGATATACCTCTGCTGCATCATCAGGAATCTATAGGATACCTAACTCCTTACCAAATTACAGTAGATGATCGTGTTTGGACTCATTGTAAGGGTATCAATGAAACAGATATAAAAACGTTAGGTACCTGACATTTATGGCTGAGTAGACTCTCAATGTAGTGAACATTGTGTGTGTACTCAGCCATAGTGCAGTCCGATGTCAGGGGGTTTTTTAAGTTAAATCCTTATTATATTATGTTTAATTTGTTACATGTTTTTAAGCATTTTTTTTATTACTTAGCGTTTGGCAATTCACCAATCGCGATCGCTCGCAATTCTCGTTTTTTTTTTAAATTAAACTTTATAATGTTTTTTTTTTTTGGCAGAAGGCCGGCTTTATTGTTTTACGATGTTTTTATTTTTAATTAAAGTTTTTAACTTCGCATCACTCTATTTCTATTGTTTTATTTTGGTAGAGTGAAGTAGGGATGATTAGCATATTATGTAAAACAGTAACCCTGTATTATAGGTACTTACCTAGTTTTAAAGTAAAAATACTGTTACGTACTGATAAATTTATAGTTTGGCAAGTCTAAATGTACCTATGTCTATGGACACAAGCATGCCACTATCAACATCGACCAATCAGAGAACAGTGTGTTATTTGCCGTATCTTGTAGAAGCGTAAAATTAAAAGCTCTACTGTGATTGGTCGAACCGTTTAGAATCTTACGAATGGATATCCGTTAGTTTATAAATTTACGACGAGACGTCGTAAGTTTATAAATTTCCGAAAATGTGGGCGTAAAATAATACAATTTATCTCTCGTTTGGAATCCTACGGACGTTTATAAATTTCCTAGGAAATTTATAAATTTCCGGTTCTTGTTGTTTTCCGTTGACATATATGTATAAGTAACTACTTATTGTCGACGGCGAATAAACTTATCATCCATCTCGTTACCATAACACAGGCATTAAGTTGCTTAGCTTGGGACGAGATGGCGTTGTGTGAAATGTCCAAATATATTAATATTTATTTATAGTTATCCTACTAATATTATAAACGCGAAAGTTTGTAAGTATGGATGGATGGGTGTTTGTTACTCTTTCACGTAAAATCAACTGAATGGATTTTAATGAAACCTTGCAAGCTTATACACAAAATATAACAATCAGTATATAGAAGAAAAAAAACAGACAAAAACACCATCTCCACGGGGGTATAACCGCAGGGTGCAGCTTGTCTTAAATATAAGCGGATCGATTATTCGACTTTAGCTTCTCTATCGTTTGGGTACTGCAAGTAGGTATGTCGGTGACAGAAATTTTATAATCGTTACCATTAGATTACATTCTTTTCTTTAACGATACAATTCCCTAACGATTTATTTTTCCTATAGAAGTGTTGTGTATTTGGTACAAGTCCTCATTTCTTTGTAATACAGACGTGTATATGATAATATTACCTTGGGCGTACCTTTCTCATCCAGACTGAGTTTCATGTTGTGCACGTTGCAGCGGCGAATGTGCCCAGAGTGCAGAGATGCGGCTACTCGATGTTACTTAATTTTATATCTAAGTCTAGTTACTCTGAATAAAATATCTTTTTCATTTCTTTCTTTAGAAGGAGGGGCTATCCTTTTGGCCTCCGTTTAGAAGTACTAAACCTAAAAATATTTTCATCATGCCTAGTTTGTTGTTATTTATACACTACGAGTCATAAGTGATATAAATAAAATACTACTCGTATATTGCAAATATAACAAGTTAGACAAACTTGTTGAACTTGTAGAAATCTAGGTACGAAGTTTTAAATCTAGCACATCTCGACAGATCAGAGTAGCACAGTGATTACTTCCGTTCCGCGTATCGCCGCTTCGGTGGAAACGGCCACTGATAACAAAATATAGGTCGCAAACAATTCCAAAGTAATGAATCTATTAGGCTAATGACTTGAGCTTATTCTAACCCGTTTCGAGCACAAGCTACACATTATTTTCGGTGCTCTTCTAACACCCATGTCTGCAATACTGTAGTAGAGAGAAAAGGGTACTTGCATGAATGGACCCAGTGAGTAAAGGCACATATGTTGAAAAACAGGCGGAAAAGTAGAGAAAGATATAGCAAACAGAGTAACGATGTAATGGAGAAAGATGTAGCAAACAGAGTAACGAATATGACAATAGATGCTGCATGGATTGGATTGCGTGACAGACAGCATGAATGAAAAGGGAGTGGATGACCTCATGACAGCTGACAGAATATAGTGGGTGAAGAAAACAAACTGTTCCGACCCCAAGTGATTTAGGCCCAGGACAGGAGGGAGAAGTGTAGTGTGGCGGGAAAGTGACGTTAATTAAGAATAATAAAAATAATGTATTGTAATTTTGACCAGGGTAATGATCATTATGGTTTTATCTGTACTATTCATTTTATTTTTATCCCAGAACATGACCAAGTCTGCAAGTACTACTCCTACACCCACCAAAGAGACGTCGAAGGAGGAGGGAAAAGCTGATACTTTGGGCACGCCTATTTTGAAGGCGAGAGATGGCTCCGCCCACCCGCATCCGGGTAGTGACACTAAGGTACGCTTAGATTTACGTTTTTATAGAAAATATTTCGAGGAATTTCAATTTACTCACCTATATTCCAAGTGTTTCCACCTGGTGACGGATTTAAAATACATAGTGTCACCAGACCATTCCACCAATACAGGTAGAAAGTAGAAATGACTGCCGAAAACCTAGCCGCAAGGGAAGGATAGTTGATCCGAATCTGTGCGAACCTGTCTAGCCAGCGTGACGCATATGCTAATTTCCCTCGATATGATTAGAAGAGGCCTGACTCAAGGGTGGGTCATGTATATGCCGAGTTGAAGTGGTATATTCTAAGTATAGCCGAAGTACTATAAAATACAGGGGTTGAAAAACTATGATTTTCATGTAGGTTTACTTATATGTAGGTTATTTTAAAGATCTGGTATGCAAGAGAAAACTTAAAAAAGAAATAAGTTGATCCAATTGGGGACTTGACAGTGTTACCAACTCATTCCATCATTTGGGTGTCATACAAGGCAACTTTGGTAACGTACAAATTTGGTTACAAAAATAAAGCCCTGTGCCAACCATATAGCCAGTGGTATACTAGGCATTTGAAGCTTATATCAAATTGAATGCAATTATTTTAGTTTATAAGCTAGTTTATCTTTTGTACAGTACTATCACACCATTACCGCCTCATCGACGCGACGACCCAGTGCCATGTCGAAAGTGATGGACATGTTCAGGGGACGAGCGTCTATGCCTGGTCAAGGGCTTACGCCGGTAGAGGGCGCTGATAAACGAAAAGCGGTGAGTGTCGTAGTTTGTTAATTTGCTATATAGATGGCAGTTTCATTCACACATGGTAGCTGGCGTAAGGCATACTTAGTTCAACGCTTGACCACTAGATGGCACAACCTACTTTTAGTTACTAGTTCAAGGTTAAGTATGCATCATTATTCTATTTATATAACATATCTTTTACATTGATTTATAAATTTTATACTGTTTTCTTTAAACACTTAACACTTGAATGCTGCTAATGTATATTTGCCTTGGGATTCAGGCCGGAGTTGTTGTGATCATTTAAAGACTCATGGCAGTGGTGGCGTCGTGAGGCCAGTCGTCCTCTTCCCTGCAATGCGGTTGGCGAGGGCGAAGTCTTTCTCATGCCGTCACCACCTTCTGACGAAAGTGTCCTAAATAGTAGCAATGATCATAGACAGCCTTTTACGATTTAAATCCTCATAGATAGAGATACCCGACCGTTTGACTCCAGTCGGGTAATGTGAGGCTTCGGGCCGTGAAAACATCGTAAATATGGTAATTGCGCTTCAACCTACCCACTAAAACGGTGTTCCTCAACTGCCTGAAACAGGGCCACAGTTTTCACTGATGAGTTTTTTTTTCGGTTTGATGGTTTGGGAGCTCTATGGCCTCATTTCATCTGGCCAAAGAGTTATTGTTACATCTTATATGTGTGGCATTCCCGAATGACCGCATTTAGCCAGCAAGATTAAAAGGTATAACTACGGTCTGTGAAGCCTGACCGATTTTCGATCACACTTTCTTGTCGTACGTCATTCACTGCGTCTGAAGAAAGAAACAAATGCGAAGACGGATCATTAGGTTTCTTTCAGTGAGCTCGTATGGCACCCGCATACTCTTTTGTGTGCCCAGCTTTTTCAAATGGGAGATATAAATAATAATAATAATAAATATCCTTGGACATTTCACACAACGCCATCTCGTCCCAAGCTAAGCAACTTAATGCTTGTTTTATGGTAACGAGATGGATGATAAACTACTTAAATAAATTTAAATTTTATATTTTTTTTTGTAATTTTTTTTAACTGCTTTGCTTGCTTTATAACTGCTTTGTGCTCAATTACCAGTCCTTCAGATGTGTCGTAACTTGCTCCACTTCTACAAAATGAACGTCCTTTATGCCGTAACAGGGCGACCAGAGTGAGGTTCATCATTGACATCAAAATTCACAGATTAATAAGCTTCAACCAACTTTGGCCTATTCTTACTGACACCGGATTAGGTCCATAACCATCATAATACTTTTTCCCGCGTTGCTTGTTTCCGTTTTTGTTATATTTCGATATATTTAATCGGATTAACTCATTTTCACAAAAGGAAAAACAAATGAAAAATTTGCTAATTTGTTTTTTCAAATAGATGTAACCTTTTTAATGTCATCAAAAGCGGACATAATAGTTTAAAACCAAAGATATTATGACTTTTCCCCGACGTATAATTTTCTTTGTTTTACCTATAAACGTGTGTAAACGAAATGAGATGTTACAGCGTACGGATGATATGCCTACCATCAAATTTAAATATCTATGATTATGACACTTTCAGTATGGTAAATCGTGACAAATGTTTCAAGGAACTAACATACAGCGGCCATTGGGGCGTAGTTCCATTGTTACGCGATGACAACATGTTATGAGATTCTCAATTATATTATCTATAGTCGCAGTAGATGACGGTTAGTCAAGAGACTGATCTGTGGACAGTCATCGCGATATTTAGCATAGAAAATATGTGATTTGTAGTTATCCGTGTGGTGACGGATTTAGAATACATAGTCACCTTATTTCATCCTGCTGCTGTGTCGGGCTTTCTCCAACTACATGCAGGGTGCCACGCTTGCCAGACGGGTTGGCAGTGTTTCGTATCAAGTTTTCCTTCCCTTGCGGCTAGGTTTTCGGCCTTATAACTCCCTTTTGTCGGCTCTCACGACACCTTCAGTATGAAATAACGCTGTATTCTAACCGTCACCACATGGAATAACGGTGTCTAGCACGGATTAGTAATGCATGTGGACGAAACCGAGGTCGAGACCATGCGTATTATGCCTGTTTTTTTTCGTTGATACCTAATCAATTGTCCATCAACTGAGCTGATCCTCGGACGCAACTCTTAATTATCAGGTCAGGACTCAGGATGTGAGAAGGAATGGATTGTCAGGTTATGCCACGTCTGACTCTGCTGGATGGTGACACTATGTATTCTAAATCCGTCACCACACGGACTTGCTTAATTACTTAATTACCGGAGGGCAAACGCCAATTGCATTGGGGCCATGCCGACCCCAATGCATATGCGATATGCGATCAGTTTTACTAAAACAAAATCATTGCGAATTAAACCTAATAGCCATAACATTTGCGGCACTTTTATGTAATTCCATCGTGGGCGTCCCGACAATGCCACCGGATATTGTGTCTCAGGGTTGTTCCTTTGTACCGGCGAACCGTATGATCGATACGAGTTGGAAAGTCATCCTTATGAGGCGTATGCGACAGATGGGTTTAGCATTTTGAGAGCCAGGTGTAACCGGACTCGGTACGATTTTTTTGTTTAAATCAGTCCCCTCCTGTAGTCATTGCTTACACCGTACTTAAATGTACCGCAGGGCTCTTCACACACACATCATTAGTACACGAACACAAAGAAACCTGATCCAGGGAATTTGGTTCACACAGACTTGCCCTTTGCGAAAGTTGTAGCTAATTATAGTTATGTATTTTTGATACAAATATTTCAATGCTTAGTAGAAATGCGTTTCTCATGTTGAGTAAGTCTAGAGACCAGTTAGTGGCTAAGAGTGCTTACAACAAAATTCTCGTCAAGTAGTCTGAACGAAATATGCTTAGTTAATACTACATTATATAATTATAAGGTTAACTAAATTACTCAAAATAATTATTCACAGTTTACATAATCTACTAGTCTGGTCCTGAAAAGTAAATAGCATGCTAATTTGATCTGTATATGCCTTAAACATAAGACAGTAGATCACAGATGGCTAAACATGTAGGGTGACAATCACGCTTACTATTCGGGTTATTTAAATATTTTTTCTACTTCGTTGTGTAGGATATACAATTCAGGGGATAACCCCTGAATATTATTCTGGTCAGTGCAATACACACATGTGTCCAAGTGTATGCGCTAATCGTACGATATGAACATGAGAGTATCCTACCACAGACACTAATCGTATGGGACATCGACAATCGACGTTAAATGATTACAAAAAATATTACTTTTGCGATGGTATGTCGCATGCTAGAAATAACACATGGACTCAATTGTGCGGTCACGAATCTCTAACGCGATAGTTCACAACACCTATCAAAAAGTTTCCAAGGATTTTACGGGCATACATATGTATATTTTGTATAATTACTTCCATCCACCTGTTGGTCTATTAGGTTTGGCACTATTGTTTATACTGAACTAGCGATCCGCCCCGGCGTCGCACGGGTGCAGTGATGAACCTCGAAATTTATCAGTGTGTCTCTACAATATTATGGATGATAATCAAGTATCTAAAGTATTTATGAACCTTCAACTTAATACTAAAATTCTCACGTGGGTCTTGCAAGTCATAGAAAAGAAACGCTCAGGTCTCTAACCCACTATTTTCTGTTGAAGTGCCCATCTGACACGACGCAATTGTTAGCCTATCAAAATGTTATTTGCTAAATTCAAAAGCGTGTGGCGTAAGTCCCGAAATCACACTATACTATTACAAGGTAACCAATACAATCAAATTCGACAAGGAGAGGCATGGAGTCGATTTTGTGTTGTATAAGTAGCCGTGTGGGGACGGATATAGAATACGTAGTGTCACCACCCCATTCCGCCCTTAGGGTGTCGTAAGAGCAGACAAAAGAGAATGTCAAGGCCGATAACCTAGCTGCATGGTAAGGAAATATAATAATAGGAAATTTGATACGAAACTCTGTGCCAGCGTGGCACAGTAGGCTGATTACCCTCCATGGAACTGGAGGAGTCCCGACTCAACAGTGGGTCATTTATGGGCTGAGTAGTATAAGCAGGTTTGGGGCTCTAATGATCCCAAATTAAACTCAGTACTGCTAGCCAAGAGCAACAGCTTTCACGAGCACCCACCCCTTTTCTTCTGTTCCGAAGCTTTATAGAATTTGACAACGTTGGATGTCGGCCACGCAGAGCGTTGCATAATGTAGATGTCTCGTGACGCTGACCTTATCTCTCAGTCCTAACAGAGATGCCTCCGCGGTACAACCTACCCGCGTATGCAATGCGCCTACGCGCGTAATCGAAACATGTGCTAATCAGTGAATGTGACTGTATCGCTATGTCGAATTACTTCCGATGGAAAAAGGGTAAACGGGACGAGGATGTGTTATTTTCCGTTAAACCTAGAAGCCGTTCGCTGGATCCCCGATCGTTGGAGCTTAGCGGCATCCGACTGGTTGCACAGAACCACAATCAGACACAGCAGGTAAAACGTAATACTCCCAATGAACATTTGTAATGGACTGGCAACTTAACCGAACTTCAGTCGTGGAAAAAATAATCTGATCTACTGTTTTTTTTTATTCGGGTGTCCCTTGATAAAGGAGATTGGCATTGATAAACATCACGCAATGTGACACTTCACAGACAACACTGAAACTATGTTTCGACTATTAATTGCTTTAGAATTTGTGAGAAACGTGCAACCAATAAATCATTCACAGATCTCGGATACGATGCAACAATACTAGAAAATTAATTAATACATTTGAAATGAAGTAAACGGTTGATGCTTTCGAAGCCGACCTTGCCGCGGAAATAATAATTATTGCACTGCGCATGTGGAGCGTATTGTCGATTGCAATTACATCCCGATACTAGATAAACAGTTGCGGCCCTAATGCATCGAAACAATTGCCTGAAATTGTCCTTCCATGTTGCTCGTATACCTGTTGATTTTCCTGGTTATTCAAACGTCCATCACACATAAACATGTTGGTCATTGAAGCAACTGATAAACATTTCATAATATTACCATTGCACTTCGTCGCTTATTATCTTTATATTGTAGACATACTATTTTACTGCGAATTCGATTTCGGTATATTGATAGTCAAAAATCTTGAGCAGAATCAAAAATCTTATTGGCGGTGATTGGTGGTGATGGGAGGCGTAACCCACGTGATTGTTGATGACATGCGCGAACTTCCTCCACCACGGCAGTTGGTTGTGCTCAAGTTCTTTGATAATAGTCATTATAGGCTACCCAATAATTACTGATTCGTCGTTTCAGCCCCTAAATGACTCACAACTGAGTCGGGCCCCCTCCAACTTCATGGAGGGAAATTAGCCTACTGTGCCACGCTGGCAAGACGGGTAGGCTTCTCTTTCGGCTAGGTGATCTTCCTCTTGCGTTCTTTTAGTCGTCTTTTACGACAGCCGCAAGACAGTATGGGTTGGTGACATTGTGTATTCTAAATCCGTCACCACGGACAAATTTTAAAATTAAGTACCCATTATTTAGTCAAAAACAAATACCGCCGTTCGTTTAAATTTTTACCGCCTAACGTTACCCAGCGACGTTATGAGGTCCTTTTTTATACCAACTTTGGCAGGTCTGACACATAGTGTAAAATCTGGCTATATTTTTTTTCTGATAATAATCCTAAATTCCTTTTTAACTGATTCCACAAGAAGGAAGAGGTTTTTAATTTGTCAGTATGTTTTTTCTTTAAGTGCGTTTCCGCATAATTCCGTCGTATTTGATTATTGCCTTCGTCTCAAATGTTATTGGAATTTTGGACGACCTAATAGTTATGCATAAAAAAATATAACAAACCAGTAATTGACCACTAGAAGTCGGTGCCAACTTGAATTTCATTAAATGATATAGGTATCACCAAGGTATCGACTGGATTGTTTTATTTTTATGCATAACTTATATTTATTCACTTAATTCAAGTTTAATAACTAACTACGCTTATTTTGTTGGTTTTGAAGTTGGTTATTTTTTTTTGTATTACAAATATATGTTTCAATTGCCATAGTAGTTTTAATTAAAAATATTGGGCAGTGTGTCAAATACTTGAATATGACTCGAAAATACCTCGAATTGCGATGCTTAAAAGGCTATGCCTAAAACCTGGCTGATGACGCAGGAGGTCTACGAATCTCGTCCATTTATTGGAACCCTCATCGTTGTTGGTGGGGAAGCAATTTAAATGGTTGTGATGAACCGGCGCTGATTGCCGGCAGGGGCGGTGACGGTTGTTTTGAACATACCTTGACGGCGTAAGCTTAGACATATATGTATTCTTGTCGAGGTAGGTTAGCTCTAAGTAGGTTTTCCTTCTGAGTATGTAGAATACAAAGTACATAATGTAAATGAATTGTAAGTAAACTCAATATTAGGACAAAATTACAATTGTCGAAACTTGATCGTGTACACCCTATTGGTTGATGATTTTGAGAACCTGAAAAGATGTACGAACACCTATCATTAAGCCCAAAATTCACACGGTTTATGACATTTATTCCGTACATCAACTATTATTTTAGTCTGAAAAATCTGTATTATAGGTAATAGAACTACTACGACTTCTCTTCAGCCTATAAATTATCCACTACGCAGTCCTCGCCCATTAAATGAATGGTAATTAGCTGTGACACGTTGGCCAAACCGGTTGTTTCGGGTTTCGTTTCAAGATTTCCTTCTCTCATTCATCTCTGTGAAAAATTAATGAATTCTCATGCGACCAACCTGGTCGCATCGACGTTGTCATGTCATTTTGTCGGCTCTTGCGACAACCTCGGGATGAAGTGGAGTGGTGACACTATGTATTCTAAATCCGTCACCAGACGGACTAGAACTACACGATTATCTCATCCACAAGTCCGGATCTGGTTTTATTGAATTGACTGTACTGCACGAAACCGTGATTGTTGTCCTAAAATGTTTCTATTGATATCAGTGTTCCTTTATACTTAGCTCTGCTGATAACATTCGTGTTAGCTTATCGGTTCTCGATCGGAGTGATTATAAATTACATGTGGTTTTGGCAAAAGCCTATTGTATAATATTTTGTTCAGGGTTGACGCTCGGCGTAATTTGCTCCGGGGATCTCGCTCGCAGATGTACCCTCGACAACTTTGATTTATTATTCCTTAATGGCTTTGATACTGAGTGTCTTTTTTTATTAAATAAAAGCTACAATTTACGCAATCTAACGACAACTATTTGCAGAAATATGGGATGACTTGAAACAAATTATGTTGAGCAAACGTGTCATTCATTAGTACAACCCTATCATTAAAAATACTTGACTTCAGTATGGCCTCGAACTGAAAACTGCGTGCGTAACCTTTCGATCTCAAGTTTTAACAATGAAGTATACTTTTGACAAAATAACCATTGAATAATAACGTTCTATTGTGGAATGAGAAAATTTACCAGCCGCATCTCAATGAACGCAGTATTTTCTAGAAGTCGTTTCATAATGATAAACTGTATGTCGGTTGCATTATAATATTCTATTGTTTCTGTTGAAATTATACCTCTACAATCGCCACCTAAAAATCTACTTCTGATTGTATTGTACAAATATTATTTACGATAGTATTCTTTATCTTAATCTTTGTCTCTGTGGTGGCTGTTTGTCGAATCAATGCACAGCCTTGAAATATGGCTGTATTAGTAATATGATTCGTGGACATCCTTGGGGGAGGCCTGTGTCCAGCAGTGGACGTCTTTTGGCTGAAATTATAATGATGATGAGTAGGACTGATATTGAAACTCAATGTATCGGATTCTCGTATTATTCGATAACTCTCATAATAATTTGTGATATCAACATGTGTTCAAATATCGGTTGACAAAATGTTGTTCAACTGCTTAACAAGCAAGTTGAAAAAAAAACACTCTTTACTGCGCATTTTAAAATTACATACATAAAAAAATACTAAAATCTACAAGTAATGAGTATATGGGGGTGGCCTCATGCCTTTCCGCAACCTTTAATTTTCATTATTTGTTTATGAATTTTAACATTCTTTCACCACCTGAATGCCACATTGTCACTGACAAATACATTTTTATTGCAAGAAAAAATATTTTAAAATATGTCAAAATCAATGCGAGATTTTTTGGTAGGTGGTTTGGTTATATTTCGCCGACTATCATTTCAATTTGATTTTTATTTTTTTAAAATTAAAAATGTATAATTCAGTTGAGCGTCTTTCGGAACCAAACGATACTAAGTAGTTAGTTATATGTAAACGGTAATTGTAATATGGCGTTTAAAAAAATACACAAGACCTCAGAGTTTCTTCCGCCACGTCTTCCGAGTTGGTGCCGCGTTCTGACCTGGTAGTAGTATAAAACTGATGTATCCGTTGACGATTGTGAACACCATAATTGGTATAAACAATAAAGCATTTTTCTATTCTATTTTATTCACAATTAGACATTATATTTCCACAAAGTGAAAGGTGCATTAAACTTTGCTTTTGTTTCTTCATAGCATTCATCCAGTGTCATTAAAGGTAGATGGCCGGAAAATGCTCTCTGCAATATTATCTCCTGTCCGGTTTATCATGATTGACGATCAGTTACTTTGTAGTACTTGGCTTTTCATCTTTGCACACGTAGACTCTATATCTACTTACATTATACACCAATCGATCTTTTCATCTATTGGTGTGCTGTGACTCACAGACTGACACATCAACGTACGACTTAACCGTCGGTCGTAGAGACGTGAAGTTTGTACGACATATTTTTATCATAGCACTAGCGGACCCGACAGACTTCGTCCTGTCAAAAAGATAGCGGTATTGAGGTTCGAGCACATTATGCCGGGCCGCAGCGTGCTGGGGCGGAGCGCAAAAATCCGCTCAAATTGCTTCAAAATAATTTGTAAGAATTATCGCACACTGTGTCGGGCCGCAGCGTGCTGGGGCGGAGCGCAAAAATCCGCTCAAATCGCTTCAATACAATTTGTAAGAATTATCGCACACTGTGTCAGGCCGCAGCGATTTGCGTCCGTGCGATGCGGCCCGTCCCGCCCCGCTGCGCCCGTCAAAGCAATCAAATATAGCAAGCGGATTGGTGGGCATATTTTGGCATTTCCGTGTTCCTGTGGTGTGCAGAAAAATGAATGAATGACTCAAAATCCGTCAATGTGCTAGGTACGCATTTTGCGCTGCGCTGCGGCTCGCTCCGCCCCGCTGCGGCCCGACATAATGTGCTTGAACCTTTAAAGTGCAATTTGACTCTTTGACATTAGGAACACACCTACATTGCTTAGACAACAGTGAGTGGTTGTCATTTAATATGAACTTTATACAATAGCTAGAAAGCGCAAATTGTCTCTACATTTTAGTTAGAAAACGTTTGTATGGGAAAAAGAAAAAGGCTGTTTTTAGGATTTTTCCGAAAATTATTCGAATTTTTCTCGCTGTAAAAACCATCATTGAACTTCAACGAACATTTAAAAAAAGAATTGGCCAATTTGGTCCAGGCCTTGTTGAGTTATGCGGTTACCAACACATTTTGCGATTCATTTTTATATTATAGATTTGCTCAAAGTTCTACCATTACGACGGCGACCGTGAAAATCTCCATGTTTTTCGTGCGTCATTTATTCCCATCATTAGGGGTAATGTGTAAGTTAATAATCACCTTACCTTTGTAGACGGCGTTAACATTGCGTGGCTGCTTAAAAAATATAGAGCCTGTTACGTTTTAAAAGAAGGCTGATATAATAGTATAGGTAATGTAACCAGAAATTTAAACTCCATACCATAATACACTTTACAATAGTCGGTAAGTAGTTTTCTTTGAATTTGTTGAAGATCGAGATGGCTCATATAGTGATAGCCATTTGCCGCATAGATTTTAAAGTCTGTAAAAATAATGCCTATTTCATTTTAAAAATTAAATTCCGGCAGAAATCGTTATGGAACATGTAAAATATGCTAGATGTGTGATAGTAGATTTCATAAAATTTACTTAGTGTAGAAGGCTATTCTTCTTAAAAATATTATTATTGCACTTACAAAATATTCTTATACTAAACAAGAGTAACTTGGTATACCATTTTCCATGAAATCAATTTTATCAGGAGGCGATAACAGCTTCAAGGAAATTGTGCAATTTATAAATTTCTAAAAATGTTCTTGCTTTGTATTCTTTTTGCAAATAAGGGGCTGTCCTTTAATCACGTGATGTTTTTTTAACATTTTTTAACCCCTCCCACCCCTTGGTGATACGTGGTGAGGTTTAAGACTAACCCCCCACCCCCATCAAAAATCACGTGTATTTTTGAGTACCTACAAAGAAGCTTAAATACGCCGCTTTTCGGTTCAGAAATGACGCGTTTCACGAAAAATTTAATACACGTGATATTTTACTATACCCCATGGTATGTTTCGTGATTTTTGCCGAACCCCTCCCTCCCCCTTTCGAACCTCACGTGATTAATGGACAGCCCCTTAAGAGGAGAAAAGATGACTAATTTCTCAGTGCATGCCATCTAGTGGCTAGATGTGCCGCCTTTGGATCAACGGGTCCCGGGTTCGATTCCCGGGTCGGGCAAGTGTCTTTGTCTAAACCAGAGGCACTGGCTCGGAGTCTGGGTGTCATTTCTATCTATAATATGTATGTATTTACAAAAAAAAATTTATATAAGTAGTTTATCATCCATCTCGTTACCATAACACAAGCATTAAGTTGCTTAGCTTGGGACGAGATGGCGTTGTGTAAAATGTCCAAGGATATTTATTGTATGAAGTCCGTAAAATAGGTACGGATTTTATTACATATATCAAGCTACTTAAATTTATGTACCTATGTTTTATTGTTAAAAATATTGTCAATCGTTGCTGGATTATTACAAAGTTTTAATAATATTATTTACAAGCAGATCGTGAAGTGGTGATTGATATTAAACATATTTTTAAGTGTATTACAGACAATACTTCATAACATTGATGTTCTAAAAATGTACCAACCTTTTCTCTAATTTGGTTATGTAATAATATCTGGCAAGCGAGGATGCGACGTCAAGAAACGCATGGGATGTGGGGTTCTTGATTTGATTTAGTCAATTGCAATAATGCATGTAGCCTTTAACTGAGACTCAAAATGCTGCAAATGAAAATTGCTTGTAAGGCAGCCACTTGCGCGCGTCTTGAACTTTTAAGTATATTACAATCGGTTCCAAAAATAACGGGTCAGTCACATAAACCCGAATATCTCCCGAACTACGAATGCCTTCCTAATGAAACGAAGACTGTTTAATTGAGAATTTAATTATACAGATAAAAAATAAAATAAAACTTTGTTGCACCCACAATATTAATCCCTAAATTAAAAAAAACTAAAGTAGTCATATTTTTCTTAAGATGACATTTTTTGTATGATTGTTTTTTTGCTTGAGATTTGATCAATTTAATGACTGGATCCCAGGCAGGTGGTACTTGCCAACCATCCTCTCTATTGAAAGTTTGATGTTTTTTAATCTCAATAGCCTCGCGGATCATTCTTGGAATGTAATGATTTTCCTTGGCAAGGATTTGAGGTATATCAAAGTGAATGTAGTGGTTGGTCTTGTTGAATGTGTGCTCACAAACTGCAGACTTGGTCGAGCGTCTGTTTTTCATGTCAGCTATACGTTCTTTTATGCGGATACCAACACTTCTCTTTGTTTGCCCAATGTATGATAATCCACACTCACAGTCAAGTTTATACACACCAGCATCTTGTAGGGGGATGTTAGGTCTTAAAAGTAGGCTGATCTTCCTGTGTGGCTTGAAATAAGTTTTTATTGAAGCACGTTTCAGAATATTTCCAACTTTATCAGTGATACCCTTGAAATATGGCAAGACAGCAGGTAGTCGCTCAACTGTAGGTGCTTTGGGCTGGGTCCTGTGACGCATACGTGGTCGTTTAAGGTTGTTGCTCCGCAGGACAGATTTGACATGCAGAAGCTCCTCCTCCAGATGGTTGCTATCACAGATGCCCCGTGCTCTTTGTAACAACGATTTGCCTACGGTAGCTAACTGACATGATGGTGGTGTGAATTGCCATTGAGATACTTGTCTGTAGATCGGTAGGTTTCCTATATACAGTATGACCTAATGAGTTGTCAGGATTCCTGGTGATTAATATGTCAAGAAAGGCTAATGAATTGCTACTCTCTGGTTCCATAGTAAATTGAATCTTATTGTTAATGGAATTTAGATGTTTAAGAAATTCAGATAATTGGTTTTGGGAAAGAATGGCAAAAGTATCATCAACATACCGTTTGAAAATCTTCGGCGTAGCCAATGCAGTGGAGAGGGCTCTCTCCTCAAAGTCCTCCATATATATGTCTGCGACCACAGGGGATACTGGGGAGCCCATGGCCACACCATCGATTTGCAGATAGTATTTACTATCCCAATATAAATAGCCGGATGTGAGGCAATGTTCCAATAATTCTGAATATTCCTAAGGCAGATCATGTTCAATTCAAAGCTTCCTCTTGACAACTTCAATGCAGTCATGTAGTGGGAGATTTGTGAATAATGGCTGTACATCAAAACTGACCATGATCTCTTCATCGGCCAGGTAAAGTTTTTTAATCTGACTTATGAAGTGGTAAGAATCCTTGACATAGGTATTGGTGTGACCCCGAAGCTGAGATAGAAACTTGGCCAGATGTTGTGCCAGTTTGTAGGTGGGCGAGTCTATCTGGCTTACGATGGGGCGTAGAGGATAACCAGGCTTATGTATTTTAGGTAGTCCATACAGTTTAGGCGGTTTTATGCACGAGGGAATGAGTGCCTTTGCGTCGAATTCAAGCGAATCGGAGTATTTGGTGATTAATTGTTTGGTTTTAGTAAAAATTTTATTCGTTGGGTCTTTTTTCACTAGTTTGTAGGTGTTCACTAGTTTGTAAGATTAAAAAACATCAAAATTTCAATAGAGAGGATGGTTGGCAAGTACCACCTGCCTGGGATCCAGTCAATTGATCAAATCTCAACCAAAATACTCATCTGCAAGACCTCTGGACACCGTGAGCGATTTCTGCGTGCACATGGAACGTTATCAATAAAACAAAATTATAGGCGGTAGATTTTAACTGTTTCTTTGTACTTTTGAAGACAACTGTCATCTAGTCTCTCCCGCGACCACGACTGCTGCAAAGCATTGAATCCGTTAAAAAGTGTTTAATTTCAATGTGTAATAATCGCGAAAACCTAAGAAATCATTATGTTTGATGAAAATCGGGTGAGCCGTTTAAAAGTTATGAGGGGTGAAAGTGGGGAAGAATAACCGAATGTCTGCATAATATATAATTGAGTGGGGTCACAAATGAAAGCGCATCAGTTGCAATTTAACAAAATCTACATTAAAATAAGTGTGTATCTATAAAAAATATAAAATAAAAATAAATAACAAATTATACAATTAATCACTACATAGTATAAAACAAAGTCGATGTTTTCTGTCCGTCCCTATGTATGCTTAAATCTTTAAAACTACGCAACGGATTTTGAAGCGGTTTTTTTTATTAGATAGAGTGGTTCACGAGGAAGGTTTATATGTATAACACACCCCCGCTTTGCACGGGCGAAGCCGGGGCGGGCCACTAGTTTAAAATAAAAAGTAAAAAATAAAAATAAATACTTCGCGTTCGGGGACCAGGCGCAGGTAATAAATAAGTGGGAGTGTTCAAACATCTGTAAATGAGTACGGATGGACCTTAATAATGCTTAAGTTATACAATAAACATTTTTTTAGATATGTTTTTATATTCCTTCCACTCAATTTAAAACATTTGATACAGCGTAAAGTTTGCCCTGAAAAAGATACTGCATATACATTATTTAAATAACTTCTATACTAATCACTATGATGTAGGTATGCACTCGTAGTTCGTTTTTATAAGCAGCTATTGTGTGCGGAAGTTTATTAACCTGTTATCTGCAGCCTTGCTTTAGTGTCGACTTATTGGTTGGATCCTTTACATTATTTTATTGTGGCCAATATTAGCTTAGTGACAAAACTAGTATATATATAGTAAGTTGATTATTATAGTCGCTTATCGAATAACCTTGCGGCGAAAAGTAAACCAAACGTTATGATCAGTATTATCATATCGTTATAAATGTGAAATTTTGGATGGATGTATGTTACCAGTAAACGGTAATACGGGCGCACTGATTGGGATGACGTTAGAAAAAAAGACTTTATTATAAAAAAAATCGAGGAAAATCACCAAAACGTGCAAACTACATAAAGCAAAGGTGATATTTTCCATTGCCATGAAAACTTGCAATGGAAACATTTGCACGGGGCGGTTATTAGATTAACGGAAACCATTTTTTATGTATATTTTTTTAGTGTTTTTGCCTGTCGAAATTCAAATTACTACTATTACTATTCAGCCCATACATGACGGAATGCTCAGTCCGGGCTTCCTCCAACTACACGGAGAGTAAATAAATATAAATATATAATTAAAATATAAATATCCTTGGACATTTCACACAACGCCATCTCGTCCCAAGCTAAGCAACTTAATGCTTGTGTTATGGTAACGAGATGGATGATAAACTACTTATATACATTTTTTTTTGTACATACATACATATTATAGATAGAAATGACACCCAGACTCCGAGCCAGTGCCTCTGGTTTACAGAAAGACACTTGCCCGACCCCGGAATCGAACCCGGGACCCGTTGATCCAAAGGCAGCACATCTAACCACTACTGTGCTACGCTGGCCAGTCACGTAGGTTGGCACAGAGATTCGTATCAAGTTTTGCGCTTATGTTTTCAGCCGTATCATTTCCCTTACGACTCGGGAGAAATTGGGTGGGGACACTACGTTTTCTATATCCGTTACCACGCGGTATATTTTGTTACTAATACTGCCTTTATTAAGAATACCGTCTGAAATGAATTTATCGTGTTTGCGTTTTTGTTGTTTTGACTAGGCAATTTCCCTGAACTTGCCACCTGTTACATACCATTGTTGTCCTGTGTTATACGATACGCGCTCGCCTCGGTAATTGTATACTTGCCGTTGGACCTGATTCATCACTGCTATTAATGGTAAATCAATGTCTCAATTATTAAACTTAAACAATTAAATATATTGGGATTTTCAAAAAGAACTTTGTTTTTCAATTGGGGCAGCACAAACAACATGCCAGATTGACGTTTAGTTTTTTGACGTATTCGTAGTAGATGCTTTGGCAATTGTTACAATGACTTCAATTTAGCTCGAAAATTTTATTAAAATAATTTAAATCCACTATAAAAATGGTGGTGCTGTTAAAGTTAGTAAAATTCGTGATATTTTCGGACAATATAATCTTCCTTCTGAGATTCTGTGATATGAGTTAAGTGGCCAGCCAGATCGTGTGATTTAACACCACTGGATTACTTTTTGCGGAGATTTTGTAGGGTTATCCAAACTCAGATCTCAGAAGGACGATTATGTTGTCCGATTATGTGTTAGCGTTGTTACTAGTAAAGAACAAAATTTTAGTGCTTTACTGGTAACGACGCTAACACTTATCAAACAGCGGAACTAACTACTACTCAGCCCATAAAAGTCCTACTGCTAAACCCGGCCTCCTCCCATTACATAGAGGGTGATAACCCTACTGTGCCACGACGGCCAGTCGGGTTGGTGCAGGGGTTTGTTTCATCTTTTCCTTCTCTTGCGTCTAAGCCTTATCATTTCGTTTTGTCGGCCCGTAGGACACCCTCAGGATGGAATGGTGTGGTGACACTGTGTATTCCAACCCCTCACACAGATTATAGATACATACCTTAAAATATTAAGGTAAGCCGGTGCCACTGTCAATATTACTATATGCTCATTACTACTACTGAAGTTCCTGAGGAAATATTAACGGCAAAGTCACATATTTATGTTGTTTTTAAGTTTTAAGCCAAATCTTGTAACCATGTTCCACTATCATTCATTTAAAGACTTGTAAAATCACTATCACTACGTAGTATAAAACAAAGTCACTGTCGCCTGTCCGTCCCTACGTATGCTTAAATCTTTAAAACTACGCAACGGATTTTGAAGCGGTCTTTTTTAGTAAATAGAGTGATTCTAGAGGAAGGTTTATATTTATAATATATGCATAATTGAAACCGTGCGAAGCCGGGCCGGGTCGCTAGTACTTTCTATACGGCCTGCGAGTCCATAATGTGACCCACTGCTGAGTTGGTTCTCTTACAATTACATGGAGGGTAATAAGCATATAGTCTCACACTGGTCAAAAGGGTTGGCAAAGAGTTTCGTATCAAGTTTTCTTTGTCTTGCGGATAGGTTATCGGCCTTGTCTTTTTCTTTTGTCGGCTCTTACCCTCGGAATGGCATGGGGAGGTAACACTATATTATATTCTAAATCCGTCACCACACGGGAAAGTTGAATGTTTTTTGTTGTAATATACAGATTATGAATGTTTATACAATTTATTTTGTAAAACAGGGTTCTGGCTTGTTTAATATCCGCACTTTGTGGAATGCCATCTGGGCTCTGGGTATTATCTTGATCACTTTACAGTAGTAGATTTAGTTGCGTAAAGTTACATAAAATAGTTTTTTCGTGAGAGTATCGAAAAGTGGCATAGTTAGTTTGTGTTTATAGAATGTTGAAAATGAACTCCATTGATTTTTTTGTCCTGATTCTACTGCAAATGCGACACTAGTGTATGGGTCCTTATAGGGTACCGAACTCAAAAGCAATTATAATATGTAATTTCATCTTTGTTTCAAAAATCTTTCTACATATGAAACTAATTAATGTTAATTCTATTGGCTTAGACAAAATTTAATTGCCTATCCGCTGAAATTCCCTTTTGCTCGTAATTACTTGTTTGTTTTGTGACCTACAAAGGAATTAATATAGACAAGCAAAACATTCCTACAGCGTTTAATACTATTTTGCGAGCTTTGTCTTTTAATATACTAGCAGACTCGACCACGCGTTGCTGTGGCTAAGGTTTTTTGCTTGACATATTACATTTAACATTAACATACATCTATTGAATACTTAAATCCAGTCAACAGATATCGCCATCTGTTAAAGTTGTTTGGAGCTAACATATAATAGTGACTGTCAAATAAAAAACAAATATGTAATTGGCAATAAAAATACCTTGCGATGTAAGCTATCATATCTTTCAAGTTGGATCAAACTGCCCACGGGGTGCAAATTTGATTAAATCGGTTAAGTAGTTTAGGAGTCCATCGCAGGCAAACAACTGTGTAAAAATAGTGAGTGGCAAAACAAATAAACTTGTGTTTCTTTCTGTGTCCTTCCTTTAGCAAGCAGCAAGCTTTCGAAGAATTTTTTGCTTAAATTGATAAGACTTCGAAATGATTCGCCTCTTTCCAAGATACGTACTTAAATAGTTTTTTAATTTAAACAGGTGACTCCCACGATTTTTGGCGCGTTAGAAGGGATTGTTGACTGGGTTTCTTTCTTTGTAACGTATTTTTCATTGCAAAATATTTGTGTTTTTCCTTTACTTTAAAGTAATATAAATAACAACCTTCAATAATCTGTGAATGATAAATATCACAGTATATTTATTTAATGCTTTAATACTCCATGTTTTAGTATCTATTTTAAGAATATTTAGGGGTTGACTTAATTATTGACTTGAGTTTTAGAGGTAAATATTTTTGAGAGTTGGCAACACTGCCGTGAATACAAAATACAAGTTCTCTTTCAACCAGCCGCCATCGTTGGTATTCATTGTTAACCCATTCAAGTCGAACACATGTAGATAATTTACGACTTGTATGCAGCCTGTGATCTCATTCGTGATTAGTGATTACTATCTGCCTAGTTCGTGTTGTACATGGTTAGATTTACTTTTTACTTATGATTTCTGTTTGTTTATATTAAAAACTCTGTATAAAAACAGGTCTACACCAATCTTTGATAATGTTGTTTTAAAAGGTTGCTAAACTTCATAACAATTGCTCATGGTCGATAATGTTAATTTCAAGACGCCTTGTTGGTGTTCTAGGGGCTGCCCAACGCCAGAATTGAAGCGGGGTTTAATTGTTTCTGGGGCCGGGAAAGGGCTTTAGTATCAAGTACATGTCTATAAATAGCCCCACCTACCTACTTACATAATGCCGGAAAGTCGTTTTGTCATGAGCAGGATCTGCAAGACTTCAAATCTTGCCGGTTAGGGAACTATCTGTTGTTGGATAAATAATTGAACGAAGAAACTTCAAAAGACTAGATTGATGAGTTAATGTTTAGCGTCGGCCTCCACGGAAATGCAGAAGCGATTATTCGATTGAAGATTGTCGAGGCTGGGTCGTTAGTATCAACTACACTGAGCTCGGGAAAATGTTACGAGTGTTCAAGGCAATATAGTATTGCTTATTTTATTCCACAGGATACTTCTATTAAGTTTCAAATATGAAAACAGATATCTCCAATCCTACGGTTTCATAGTCGTTGTTGCAGCCCATAAATGACCCACTACTGGGTCAGGCCTCCTCCAAATTAATGGAGGGAATTTAGCCTACTGTGCCACGCTGGCAAGACGGGTTGACACAGGGTTTGTATCAAGTTTTCCTTCTCTTGAGGCTAGATGATCTGCCTCTTGCGTTCTTTTAGTCACCTCTTACGACACCCTAAATATGTTATGGGTTGGTGAACGTAATAAAAAATGTTTTTTTTTTTTAAATCCTGTAAATAAGCTATCGTTTATACACACGATTAGGGTTCATGGTTTCTCGAGCTTTTCAATTTCTCGGGTCTCGAGAATTCTCGAGGATAATTTCTCGGGACTCTCGGGTTGTCGAGAAATTTATATTTACGTACGTTTTCTCATATTATTTGGTTCCAATTGCGTCAAAAATTCAGTGGTTTTCCTCTCAAATAAAAGTATCAAATTAATTATAAAACTTTCATCGATTTTATTCAAAAACAATTAATCATATGTTTTTTTTTTATTATTGAAAAAATATTATTCAGACTCATAATCATAATTTATGATCATAATAAATATAGTTCTGATCTTGCACCTTCAGATTTCCACCTGTTTCGGTCTCTTCTGAATTCTTTAGGCAGTGTCAGGTTAACATCACGAGAGGACTGCCTAAACCACTTGTCGCGGTATTTTGTTCAGAAGTCCCAAAATTTCTATAGCAATGGGATCATGTCCCTACCTACAAGATGGCAAAAACTTATCGAACAAAATGGTACCTACATACTTTAGTTAAATGTAAATAAACTATATTAATTTTTTTTTTTGAAATTTCTTAAAAAATGCGACGAAACTTTTTCCCCAACCTATTATCTTAACTTACATTACATTAGGATCACAAAACAATTCTGGGCTGGGTATTTAGAAAAAAAATTTACTTAAATCTTGTAAACAAAATAGCTTCTATAAAACACGAAAGAAAACTTTAATATCTTAAACTCAGGTAGAAAGTAAATGAAAATTATAATTACATTACAATCATAGCATCATTTATGGCATGTTAATAGAATATAAACAAATTAAAACTCTGCAAGTTTATTTTCTACAAACGTACATGATTTCTCGAGTTCTCGATTTTTCTCGAGCTTGATTTCCCGGGAACAGAGACCAACGATTTCCCGGGAATTCTCGGCTCGAGAATTCCCGGGAATGAACCCTACACACGATATACTTACTGTTTTAATAGGACATTTTGTATAATAAATAAATGTTATCTTTAATCATTTCACTTGAAAACACGCATTCTTTCATGCAGGTTTATATTTTTTCCTTTTCTAAACAAAATGTTTATGCCTTTCAGAAACAGGAAGATATTATCATTTAGCCACTGTCTTTTAGTTTTATCTCTAACTTACATTGTTTACATCACTTGAGGCCTCCAGCTAATATTTCTACAATGATATGCTATAATTATGGTAAACCAAACCATAATTTATAGTTTCGATTTATCATTCTCATACATTTTAGTTCACATCATTGCTTAATTGTGAAATGTGTCCTTGTGAAAAGACATCGAATATCTTAAATACGTCATGGATGTTGTACGCATTACATATAATTGATTTCATTTTTTTTTATGTTTACTGTGTATAATTTATTTGCTGCTTCAGTTTTTAATTTTGTTATTTTTCTCATTTTTTCAGAGGACTATTGCGCAACAACAGCAGTATGCTGCAGGTAAGTGATATTCATTTCAAAGTTCTACTTTACGTTTTCAACGTTGATGGCATAATGACGTGCCGTCAAAGACGCTCAGAACTTGTCGGCTTTTTCATTCTTCGGACAGGGAACGTTTTAGCATACCTATTCATGTTTAAAAATGTTGCCCAGGGGTTCATTTGCAAATAATATTTAAAACAATTATGTTTTCACTTCAGTAGCTCAAACATGGAGGTTTTGCTCACTGAAAACAGTGGGCAAAATCGCATTTTGAGTGAGTGAGACAAAGTAACTTTTTAATTATATTTCGAAACATTGCCACTCTATCTCTTTCCCACCAATAGCAAAGAGAGAGAGAGAGAGACAAAGCTCCAGCACCAACAGCTCCGATTTTAAATTCGACCTCAAAGGCAAACACGTTCGGAATTTCGTACTAACTAAAGAAATTTAGCTAAAATGATATTATGTCTTTAATTTAATTAATTGATTTTTTTACTTATTGTTGTATTTAAACGAAAATAAGTATTTACTGCTTAAAAACTGATATTTAACCTATAAATATTTAATTCTAGTTTCAAAAACGTTAGATACGATATATATTTTATCTCCTAGAGTGTTCTCGCTGTTGAAGTGAAAAGTTATATATATATATTACTAGTTAGGTATATATCTCGTACCTTTGAATCCCTCGCAACACTCAGGAATCAACTTCAATATCAGCACTCGCAGCAAAAAACGTCTTTGCACAAATAACTATTGATATTTATTCAAACAACCATAGTGATTGTCACTATTTATTTTGTATGCAACTTACAATATAAAAATTTAATTAATACGATACTCGATCGTTTGGCTTTATTTGTAAGAGATCTACTACAACTCAGCCCATATATGACCCACAACTGAGTCGGGCCTCCACCAATTACATGGAGGGTAATAAGCCTACTGTGCCTCGCTGACCAGACGGGTTGGCACAGGGTATCGTTTCAAGTTTTCCTTTCTTGCGGCTAGCTCTTTCACCTTGTCATTAACTTCGGCTCTTACGACACCCTCAGGCTGGAATGGGTTGGTGACAATATGTATTCTAAATCCGTCACCACGCGGAAGATATCTGCGGAACGTAAACTATGGATTATCTTATCTAATCATTTTAGCCCCAGAAATATTTATCTTTATTTTATGTCTTCACCTTCAAGGATGTTTTGTTTGTTTTGTATTTAAAGTAACAGTTGCAATCGAACATTTTTATAGTTATTTAAATCACCGCAGTATATAAATTGATATACTGTATAGTACCTACAGATACCAGACTCCCATTTTTCTTTTATTTTACCCATGTTAATTAAACTTATTTGATAAGAAAAGTTTAGCAATGAAGAAAATTTACAAAGCGTTAGCCCCTTTTTTCTGGCTTTCTCGCCGTAGCGCGTAGCCATGATAACTCAGGAGTTTTAAGGGCGTGCGGGGAGTTTATCATAAATCGAACCTATTTGAAGACTCTTCACATTATCTGCTTCTCATCATACAGTTATCACATTATACAGCCTCTTATGCCTCGTGTGTTGTTTGGCTCCCTCAGGGTGGAATGGCTTAGTGGAATGTATGTATTCTGAATCCTTCACTACAGAAGCATCTGGCAAATAAATATAGCAATAACAGCCTAGAATCGAACCAACAAAACGGCACACTACTTCTTCTCTTACTATCTTCTACCGACTTAAACAAAAATGTATCGCTAAGTTTAGTTAGTGGTTGCTAAGCGTAATTTTGCTGCTGTTGAAATATTATTGACCGGCAATGTATATCTCAGTGTTGGAGAGGTATATATACAACATATGCTGAGCTCTGACCATTTCTGGAAAAACTGTATACATCATATAATTCTTGTATGTTCGTTTATACATAAGTACTTACCTATAATCTGTAAAACTTTAATGTAATGTGTATTTTTGTATTTGTATCACCTTATATTGTGTGTTGTGTGCAGTTATCTCAGAATAAAAGTTATTTTATTTTCATAAATTATGGAGCTAGTAATGTAATGTCAAAATATGAGGTTATAAAAGTAGCGACGGGGCATATAACCGATAGATTATTTGTGTGTATTTCTACTAGGTAGGCAATAGTTACGGCAAAAAGGTGATGACATGTGGTAAAAAGTGCGCGTAAATTGCCGGTTAGATAAAGATCTCGGAGACAAGTCGCGGGCAGGCTAACATAAATGCGAGAGTAAAGGTCACAGTTCATTAGAGCCACCCGGCACCCACTCGGCACCGACTCGCCTTGTGCGGTTAGTATTCTTTATATGGACACTGCATCAACTCCGTAGCGTCACCGGATCGCCTCGTAAGCCTTCCACGCGTGGACGGCGGGTGGATCACTTGGGGACAGGTCGCTGCTCGCATGCTTGCCTTGTCTGAGAATTGCCAACGCGCGAGTCCCAAGTAGACCGCGCGCGGCCCGCGAATGATTCACGCGCGGAATAAATGCCAATTGTTAATAGACTACTCGAAAATTCGTGGACCAAGCGACGTCCACTCGTTGACCATGCGGCGTTCACTCGTTGACCGCGCGGGATTTGTTGGGGATTGGTTGATGACGCGAGGTCCACTGGTGACCGCGCCACGTTTATTGCTGTTAACGCGGCGTCCGCCCGTGGACCACCTGCCGACAACGAGTGCACGCCGTGCGTTGAGGCGATGCTGAGTGGGTGCCGGGCGGCTCCAATGAGCTGTGACCTTAACTCTGACTGCCTGTCTATCCATCCGCCATTTTCATGCTTTAACCGCATTTTCACGAGTTGGCATGGTGATAGATGATATACTTGCTATGATGTACAGGCCGTAGCCGCGGTTAAAAGCTTGTTATGTATGATGTAAGGATTATTAGTTTGATTTAATTAAATCTTGTTAACGGACCAATTTACCTAATTTAATGATGGCACTTCGGGTATTTATGTGTGCCTCATTTTTTGTATGATATTTTTGTAAATTTTTCTGCCCTCATTTGGCCCCTATAGTCAAATATGACAGATATGTACCTACTCTCTTAGGAATAGCGACGTGAACTACCTACCACTATTAAATATCCCATGCAGTTGGAGGAAGAGAATACATGGAAACGTATCCCAGACACATATGACATCTCTACTTTTATTTTTTTGTGTACAACTGGCCCTACCTTTCAAGTTAAACATTTCATTTTTATATTTAGAAACGTATGATAAGGCTAAAGTATTGCTAATTTAAATTGGTGAACAAAAATATTAGTATAATCTTGATATGTTTATCACATCTTTCCTTTATGACATTGAGTACCTACTGGGAAAAGGACCATTTTAAAATCAGGTGAAGAGAGCGAAACGTTACGGTCCATTTTATTAGAACCTCTATTTATGAAAGTAGCGAAATATACACAGGGCAAGTGAATTTATTATACCGTCATAGCACACATTGCTTATATTGATGGCTGACATTATATTATTCTTTACACTTATTCTATAAACATGAAATGAGCTTCAAAGCACATTGAACTTAAACACTTTTTAACGGATTAATCGCGTGTATATTACATTATGTATTCAATTCCCGACGTTTTGAATGCTTTGCAGCAGTCGACGTGTAGTTTGTGAGCACACATTTAACAAGACCAACCAGTACATTCATTTTGATACCTCAAATCCTTGCCAAAGAAAATCTTTAAAGATATTACCTTGAAATGCCATGAATGATGTCCCTACCGACTTAAAAGTCCATCGAAATCTCTAATATTAAAATATTATACTATGTATATAACAAATCAATCGGCCGTCGCAATTTATTTTAGTTGTAACAATAAGGTAAATAAATATTTTTTACAAATATATTTATCGTAATTAAGAAACTGCGAATTGATCTAAAACAATAGATTTCGATATCATTTGTACATCTCAATGTTTTTTAAATTTTAATATTCATATCAAAAATATTTAGGACCGTCACGCTTTTGTGTAGGATTTGTAGGATACAAAGCTTAATTAAGCTTAAACCCATTAAGATATTGAGCTTCAAAACACAATATGTCAAGCAAGAGCGCTTGTTTAAGTGTACTAATATACTCCTCGGTCTTTATAAATTAATAAGAATCTTGTCCACCTTGTGCGTCTAGGCTGCAACGCTGTCTTCGGATCATTCTGGCATTCCGGGGTCGGGCAAGTGTCTTAGTAACTAACAAATACTTGCTCTGGGTCTGGATGTCAATTGTGTTCGTAAATTACTATTCTAAAGAGCCCGCGCAAAACAGATCATGAGAGTCATGGAGTCGTCATAATAAAACAAGCAGGCGGTCCTGTACTGCAAGCTATAAAGAGAAAATATTAAATCTGAAAGCAAAAAAATATATGTCGTAAAACCCTACACTAATATTAAAAAAGCTACCCAATAAGAATGTTCTATCATAGTTTATGAAAGGCAAAGGCACAAAGGCCCAGGACCGGCCTTTGTGGAAATCCTTGGGGGAGGCCTATGTCCAGCAGTGGACGTCTTTTGGCTGAAATGATGATGATAGTTTATACTATGATAACTATCGGTGTGGTGACGGATTTAGAATACTTAGTGTCACTACCCCATTCCATCCATCCTGAGTTTCTGAAGACCTCAAGTTTCTTTTACTAACAATAAATAGCGGCTTTTCAATTTTAACTCGATATCACTAATTACAAATTGCTGCATAAGAAGGAATAAAGAAAGTAAGTCCAAATCCAAAACCTTTAAAAATCGAAGTTTCTTTGGGGGGTTTCTTGGGTTGGGAACTCTGTAATTGTATATTGCCACTAGAATTGTTAAGTACATACGCTTATCAATTAATTTATTTGGTTGATGTCCAAGGCTACAAGGTATTATGTATGACTAAAACAAGTTTCGAAGTGAATTCAACGTGATTTGGAATATTTGGTCATGTAAAGGTGTATTATTATAGGCTAATATAGCTTGCAGTGCAGTAACACTTGCTTGTTCTTCGTGTGGTGACGGATTTTGGATACACGATGGTGACATTGTGACACAACCAACCATACCGTCCTGAGGATGTCGTAATAGGCGACTAAAGGAACGTACGCGGCAGATGTGCCATTCCGTCTTCCCAGCGTGGCGCAGCAGGCTAATTTCCCTCCATGCAAATGGAGGAGGCCCGACTCAGTAGTGCGTCATTTATGGAGGGAAACGACGATATCGTTTAAAAATCCATAAGCCAGATTGATTACTCCATATTTAAAATCATTATCTTATCTTTGTTTTAATTAATGCATTAGTGTTGTCTATAGAAGTATACTTGCTACTGTAGTAGGTACTGTTGTGCTAGCCAGTTTAAAAAGAATCAAAAGTAACACACGCAGGAAATTTAAACCTCTTTAGTTTATCGCTGTAATAATTTCATGGGAAGAAGTTGAAATATATGAAAGAAGTATGTCGGAAAATCATTCTTGCTACTATCAGTGAAGCAGTGATCGTAGATTTTTTTACAATTTAGCTGCAGATGTTAAATTGAAAAATATTATGTATACTGTTAGAAAGAGTTCTGCGTAAAACGAAACAGGGCCCGCTTATTTGCTTGTGCAATGAGTCCAGCCGACATAGGGGGCTCAACAGAAGGTCATGAGCGCCAGATTGCATTTTGCTTCCGGCAGAGCAACGCCAGTCGTGGTCACGGACGCAACCTCAGTCCTAAGGCCCAACTCGCGACGTGCTGGCGTGCCAACAACGCGCACCGCCGCTCGCGTCCCCTCTCGTTCCCGCTCTCATGCTTGCTTATCCACTAACTTAGTGCACCAACGTCTGCCGCGAGTGAGCGACGCGCCGCGCGCGACCGAGGCACGATAAATACAGACACGATGAAACGTGAATAAATAGTTTACTATGCGCACGGTGGTCAATCGGCTGTGAACGGTGCGGAAGTGGTTGTCTCATAAGAAATCTGATCTCGGCCGGTGTCACGGTGCGTTTAGGCCGTAAACATCGCCACATGGTGGCCGGCGTACCTGACGCATTGCGTCACATGTTGTAAACAAAGTTGTCTCATCGTGTAACAGGTTCACAAGGTCTGGTGGGGCTCGTCGCCAATTTTTCATCCATCATTGTGGTCTTAACGAGCGCAATTGCCTCGGTAAACGTAGCTTGAACACCTATAACAACATTGTGAGACAAGAACAGGTTTAATAGATAAACACACGCCGATATTGGTCGTAATCGTAATAATTGCTTTTCATATAAGAAAGAAAAACAGTAGCATAGTAATGTCGCACCAGATTAAGTCTTTACTACAATCTCTGGTGTTGTCTTATACCAGATAGGTATGCACTGTATGTAGCAATTGAGGTGATAAGAATATTAAAAAATATATATTTTAGAGTGGCCTACAGAAAGGAACATTTATAACATGAATAGAATAAAACTGTCGAGACCTTCGAAGATATTTTAAAATAACATAGAGACTTGTGATGATGTGTATTAATGTTGTTGTTAATCGTTTTATGATGAAGTTTATTTAATGTGTGCCAGTAAACTGTCCATTAAGATATATTCTTCGGAACAATTATGTGCGATGTGGTGATAGACGGTACCTATTTTGCTTAGGTTCACAGCACATCTCGTAATTTTAAAAATTTTGGACGTTTAATATCTACTTTACTTGTGGAAATGACCGTGATTAGTGAAACTCCGTCTACACAGAACATGAACCGCCCTTAAAGGTCTCCATAGTGAATAGTCATCTACCTTCTGCAAATGAAGATCGGTACCAATATCTACTGCCTACATTAAACAAATTGAAGGAGCTCTGGCCATGGCACTTATCAGGCTGCCTCTAGAATACAGCATGTCCACCTTTTCCCCCCTCATTGCTTATGTTATTTTAAAAATAATGACATCTAATTTTCTTCGTATCTACTAATAATAGTTCACTAGTAAAACGTTTCATTCCTGTCAAAAAGTTTTGATGAACACTTTCGATGTCCAGTTCGGTTAAACTTTGATGTAGAAAGCAATTTAGCTTGAGATGACGAGGATTTTTGGCGGTTTCGCTACATGCAGCCAGCACAAAGTAGGCGTTTGTACATATTTCCGCCTTTGTCGATATTTTGTTGTATTATCTTTTTTTGTTGTTGTAAATATTGCATAAAAAGCTATTAAATAAATAGAATATGGAAATCTCGGTTGTTTATAATAATGAGTACATAATATGTATGCAAAAGTACCCCAGCGGACCCCGGGCGCCTAAGCGAGAGTTTGGGCTGCAACCGTGATATAAAGCGAAGATGATGATGATGGAATATTTGTGCAAAAGTATATAACATGTATATTATTAGCAGCTCAAACTTATAACTTTGGTACTCGTAAGTGCGACAATAATCCTTTACTCAATGTTACTCAGAGACTTATCAAAGTACACTCGATGTCAATGATAATGTCATGTTTCATTTGAGATCATATTATCCATGTCTGAGATAAGCCACTTGGCAGCCCACTAAACAAACCTCCGTCGACTAACGTAATGCGTATATAGTAAATACAATATGAAACAATCGTGAATGAAAATGTGCTTGGCGCTATATTATAGCGATGGGAACCGGATAATATTTTCCAAAAGTCTTTAAACGGCAACATCTAACATGTGTGTGTCGCTGAACTTTTCCGCCTATCTAAAGACAAAGAGAAATATGCTGAGCTGACGTCACAAGTTGGAGAGCCACTAAACACTAGTGCTACTCCGTCCATTGATGACACACTGCTCCTCCAAACTCATGGCTGGTGGAGGAGGTCTACTGTGCCACACAGGTCAGACGTTTCGCACAGGGTTTCGCAACAAATTTTCCTTCTCTTGCGGCCAGGTCTTCAACCTTGTCTTTTCCTTTTGACGGCTCTTACGACACCCTCTGAACGGAATGGGGTGGTCACCACACATACGACTAATCTTACTAGTGGTAAATTGAATTCTTTATTAATACCACTAATGTCTACCAGGGGATTCGTTAGCGTAGATTTCAAATCCATTTCCAATACAGAATATTATTATAAAAATAAGGTTTCTAATAGGCTAGAAAAAATATGGATCCCTATCAAATTGTTGTATAACACCCGTGCGAGGCCAGGGCGGGTCTCTGGCAATATATAAAGCAATTCAATCAAAGTTTGGATATTATAGAAATGGTTACCCCATTTCGTTCTGAGGGTGTCGTAAGAGCCGAGAAAAGGAGATGACAAGGCCAATAACCGCCGCAAGAGAAGGAAAACTTGATAGCAAACCCTGTGCCAACCAGTCTGGCCAGCGAGTCACATTAGGCTAATTACCCTATATGTAACTGGAGGAGAGTCAGTGGGTCATCTATGGGCTAACTTGTAGTAGAAGTAAGATTAGCCACAAAGACGGTTAAAATTTGGAATCCAAATTCATATTATCAGCTGTTCATTTTTTAAATAATAGTTTTTCGTATTCAATGTAGAACCGAATAAATTTCGGAAAATAAATTAATCGAAAACATGCTGTCTGATTAAAGCATTCAATCTGGTCCAATTGTAAGTGATCCCGTCCGACTCACGCACGCATGCGTAGAGTTGGTGCGTTTTTGTGTTCTTGTAGGATTACACGGGTGGCATATTGGGGATTGCATGCCCTCTTCATATCACGTTCACTCTTTCTTAAGAGTGCAGCTAAATCGCGTTAGTTAGTTGTTTTGAAGGTTATTAGTTTTACAAAAGGATGTCATGCGAGGTTTTAAAATGTATTGCTTCCTTCACAAGGGCGTGATGGTCCTAAATATTCGCTTAGAGCTCAAGATATCTCAATAACATTTGATATTAGAAAGATCTGTTTGAAATAAAGTCGGCTTTTTTATTAATATAATAAAATTAATATCTATGTGTAAAGTGTAGACGGTCGATGTTTTTACAGTAAAATATGTCTTCGATAAAAAACCTAGGAATTTTCCAAGAAATAATCATTACATTGAAAGATTTTTTTTTCCTAACATTCGACATCGAAACCTAATAATGAACGACGACCAACACGGTAGCGATGTGTGGCACGTGGGATGTCTTTCAAGGTCGTTTCCCTATACCGCGCTCTTAAAAAGCCGGTTCCTGTCCAGCATAATATAGCAGGATTAAATACGGGACATACTTGTGGCTTTTCTGACTTTGAACGCGCACAATTAAAATTGGCATTCAAGGTTGTACTGTAGGGTCCATTAGTTTGATCTTAAATTGGCGATTACTGGCTATCGTGAGTCAATACACTAATGATATTGAACTTGACTTTAAATTATATATTAATATATATATATATATATATATGTTTTGTAATTTACCGTTTAATTTCAAGAAACATTGGCACGCCCGAGATCAGATATAAATGAAACGATGATACTATTATAAAAAAGACATCACTGTGAATTGTGAAAATGCACGGCCTAACGAATTTCTTCCAAAAACACCATCATCGGGAATCCACGCCACCCCAAGAGAAAGATGACAGCGGCGACAGCTGGTACTCTTCCCTGAGCTCCGTCGATTCACGTAATACTTTGCAACATGAGGGTCATCCAAGAGCAATTGCCATCAAGCCGAAAACCCCGCATAATCAGCGCAGCTTGCGTGCAAGTCCAGGAAGTCCCTATGAGTTTGCTTCTAGTCCTCGTGACCGCTATCCGAACTTTGCGAGCTACTTTCGCGACGTCGTAGAGGGGAAAGGTTCCCCCACCGAGAGTCACTATTACACTCACCATGCGGAATACCGGCGGCAACGAAGTGACGGACATAGTGATATACAGTATAACGCGTACCACGTCCCGCGTCATGATTATAAGGCTTTCGTTTCTCCCCTGTACAATGACGTTATGGACGATATACAAGAAAACGCGTATAGTAAATGTGACCGATACGGTGAAATTTCAAATACAAAATTGAGCCACAAGAATCGCTTCGACAATAAAAGTTTCGCTCAAAAACTGGCCGAGTCAGTAAGTAGTACGAAAGACCATCACGCGAACGAAAGGCCTTGTTCAGGGTCGAGCGGCAGCGGGCATCGACACAAGCACCACTCGATACAAGAACTGATTCGAACGTTCAGTAAGAAAATGGGGCACTGGCGTCACGATTCTGGGGAAGGTCGGCGTGGTTCGTGTGCGATTCCAGTGACTTCTGGCAACGAGGCTCCTGCTATGGAGACGGACGAGTTTCGCTCCCGGTCCAAGTCATTGGATGGTGACCACTTGCATAGAGTGCTGAAAAGGCCGCTGCTAGAAGATTGCGGTGCCACTTATCAGATTTACGACGCAATTTTAAGAGAAGGTAACGTTATATAAGTTCTTCTACCATTCCTACCACCAGAAACGTATAGACACTGCTAAAAACGGATCAAAAATGTTTGCTTCACGTATTGATTCCATAATAATATCTCGTTGAACTCAAATAATTCAAACGAACGTCTTCTTCAACCTTCTTTTAACATTATTTTAATATCTAGACTTGTGCAATTACATTTTTTGACGTTCATTCCTTGTTGTCAGCCTATTAATCCATTATCGCGTTTAGTTCCGAGAGAGAGTCTGTAATATGAGCTAGAAATGGTGCGCAGGTTTTCGTTTGTAATATTTATTTCTGAATGCTAGAGCACTTTAGGATCCCACGTCGAGTGAATGTGAACGAATGAATTACTGACAATTAAAATGTAAACGGCGTCCCCTATTATGGTCGGTCGCAGCCGGCGGTTTCACTATAATCACTTTTAAACTTAATTTTACTTACAAATTTTGGCGCGAATAACTCGGGCTTAACTACCGAGATTATTGTTGCAATTTAGTTTGTTCTAGTTTAACGTTCTTTCTACTTTTTTTGCTCGAATTCTAGGAGTCAAATAAAATGGCACATATTTTTAATTTGGAAGTGTCATCGATTTATATATTTCGTCTCACGACTAACCCTAAAACGACTAAAAGTCTAAGTTTTCATGTATTACAATACATTACGTGAATTCACGTTTTCTGACCTTGATGATATAACTAAACGACTACTTTCATAATACTTCTCATCAGAAAAATCGAAACACTTCCCTTTTTATAGTTGTTAAACAAAATACGTAAACTATGAAAATTTAATTTGAATTTAGAACATTAACATAAGGATTTGAAATCCTCATATTATTTCACTATTAAACCACATTATGACCAATGTCTATTATGTATTCTTAAATATACACATTTTTCTGATAATCCTTCGAAAACATAAACTTGCAAGGTGTTTCGATTTTTCTGATGAGAAGTGTATATTGCATGTATATTACGCGAATTGACGTTTTTTTTAACCCCCGACGCAAAAAGAGGGGTGTTATAAGTTTCACGTGTCTGTCTGTCTGTGTGTCTGTCTGTCGGTCTGTCTGTCTGTCTGTCTGTCTGTCTGTCTGTCTGTCTGTGGCACCGTAGCTCGCGAACGGATGAAGCGATTTCAATAAAGTTTTTTTTGTATGAAAGGTGAGTTACGGGCGAGTGTTCTTAGACATGTTTGATGAAAATCGGGTGAGCCGTTTAAAAGTTATGAGGGGTGAAAGTGGGGAAGAATAACCGAATGTCTGCAAATATAATCGAGTGGGGTCTCAAATGAAAGCGCATAACGTGCAATTTAACAAAATCTACATTATAATAAGTATGTACCTATAAAAAGTATAAAATAAAAATTAAAATAAAAATTTAAATAAACCCCCGACACAATAACCTTTAAAAAGTAAAAAATAAAAATAAATACTTCGCGTTGGGGGACCAGGGGTCAGGTAATAAATAAGTGGGAGTGGTCCCCCAACGCGAAGTATTTATTTTTATTTTTTACTTTTAAAAGGTTATTGTGTCGGGGGTTTATTTAAATTTTTTATTTAATTTTTTTGACCATGATGATATAGCTAAACGACAACTTTGATATCGGTTTGGTCCTGTTATGCCGTTGGTTGAACTGCATTGTTGCTCCACTAGATGGATGTCCCGACCTTGTATGACGAGTCCGCGATTGGATCCCTGGTCGGGGAAGTGTTCTTGTGTAAACCAGAGGCGTGCTCGTGCTCTGAGACTGTTATTAGTAGAACGAAGAAGAAGAAGTTATTAGTATTGAGATTAAAAGTTATTAGTACTGAATTCACATGTTATTAAAAGAACGGTGAAAGTGCATCCATAAAACTCAAGACTAGATTAAGAATTATCATCTCTGTGAACGTGTTTTAATGATAAGTTTATATAATACAATGGCCTTACAATCCATTTCATAAGTATTATCAATAAAGTCCTTCAGTTTCTGATTATCATCGACTTATTATACATATCGTTTAAGGTGTATGACATTCTGCTCGAAGATAACCTTGCCACTGACGTCAAAGCTGACGTGTTAGTGCCCAGACTCGAATCTGGATAACCGATATGCTGCCTCGTCTAGATTATGTCTAAATGTGTATGTGTCTGTTAAATTCAGTATCACTGCGTTTTCTGGTCAGCGTTGGCTTACAATATGTTCTTTTTTGGGTTATTTATATTGTTGCATTCGTTTGCAATTTTGGGCGCTACGGCGTTCTTTAGGGGCTGATCATGGTAGTTAGATAGAATACCTATGCCAATAATACAGCTGTATTGATTGTATTTGTATTAACACAATCTCTGTTTTATTAGCTTTTATATTGTCTTTCATTTAGGAAGGAAAGTTAAGAACTACAGTCAAAGCGGGAAAAAAGGGTAGAATGAATGACGAATACTTTAGATATAGCCCTCAAATAACCCACTGCTAACTCGGGCCTCCCACAATTACATGGAGGGTAATTAGTATACTGTGCCACGGTTGCCAGACGGGTTGGCACAGGGTTTCGTATCAAGTTTTCCTTCTCACGGCTAGGTTATCGGTCTTGTCATTTCCTTTAGTTGACTCTTACGACACTCCGTGGGGCGGTGACACTGTGTATTCTAAATCCGTAGGTAATAGGTACGAGTGTCCTAAAACTTATATTTTTAGAATGAAGCGTGACGTAAATTCCTTACATTATTCGGCACCAAATGTATATACGAATGTACACAGGTACTTAACCGATTACGTTCGTTAATATCCTCTTCCTTAATGTGAATTGTGGCTAAAGGAAAACCGTCCTTAATCTGTTTACGTAGAAGCAATTCAATTTTGATGCGTTGTTTATTCATTAAATGAACCGCTTTGGAATCGGCCGCCGCTCGTTAAATTTATTAGGTTTAGTAGAGTCAGTCGTGCTAGGTAAATTTAATGAAATTACAATAGAGAGCCACAGCCAGTTCTTAAAAAAAAATTCCTAGTGTATAGAGACAACCAAGTAGCCAAGATTATTCATCAACAACTTGCCTTTAAATATGGTCTTGTGAGTGCCGAATTTCAATATTACCAGTGCTGATACTCAACCAGTTTTCGAAAATGACCTTGTCACGCTCCACTGGGACCGATCTATTATAACGGACAGGTATATTGCTGCCAATAAACCTGACATCTTTGTAATTTAAAGCCGCGTAAAGCTGGTTGACATCATCATTCCGCATGATGAGAGCTATGTGAAGGCGGAAAAAGAAAAAAATGATTAAATATTTAGACCTGGCCCATGAGGTGACCGCCATGTGGAATGCTGAGTCAACCAGTATTATTCCTATCGTTGTATCAGTGCATGGTTTTATATCGAAAAGTTTTGATGGACATCTCAATCAATTCTCGATATCCGGTTGGGTGTAGCGTCTGATGCAAAAGGCAGTTTTACTAGGGACGGCGCGCATTGTTAGGCGGTTCCTCCCTTTGCAGCAATAACCACTAGGCGCCTTGAACAATTTTCCGTCCCTAGGGCAGTTGAGATTTTTTAATAATATTAAAAAAAAACTCTATTTTTTATCAATATTACCAGCGACCCCCCCCCCGGTTTCGCACGGATGCAACTATGCATGTATTATACATATAAACTTTCCTCTTAAATCACTATCTATTAAAACAACCTCATCAAAATCCGTTGCGTAGTTTTAAAGATTTAAGCATACATAGGTACGGACAGACGACAGCGACTTTGTTTTATAATAAGTAGTGATAGTGATGTTAAAAATATGAATAAAGAATATATGGAAATAAAAAAAAATCTTCGAGTCCTAAGTGTATTTTCTGTATTTAAGAGCAAAAGTAAATTTAATTTTAATGATGTACTTACCTTATTTTCAAGCTTTCACTAATGGGGCAATTTTTAGCACAATCATATAGACTAACGAAGTGTTTGTCCTTCATTGTGGGGGAAAATGTTTGAAAAATTATCCAGTAAATTCAGGATTTGCTTGATTAATAAGTGAATCAAAGTATACCCAGTCAACGATTTGACCATTAAGCCACTTTAAATCCTCATTAGCCCACAAAATAGAAAATAAATCTGGAATTGCTGTTAAGAAGGAGTAATGGTAAGGACAAATGTTTACTTCCCAGACGTAGTTTTATTGCTGAAACCATTTGTCTTACCAGGATTTATAGTTCAGCATTAATCCACAAAGGCTCAGAGTCTTTCGCTTTGGTATCTCTTTTAAATTCTTGCTTTATTCTATTCTTTGCATTAAGATGTTCTTAATTTGGTGCAATCTTAGTTATTTATAATAATATAATCAAGTTATTTATTACACTAAGAGCAATTGTTTTCTACAAATAATAATTTGAGTTCGTCTCACTTTCCTCAGAGTACCAACAGATCAAATTGCATAGTCAAAATTTAGACGTTTCCTTAAATCGGCCTCTAGACTGGTTAATATTATTCCTATGGATAGTAAATGCCATGTATGTATAAAGGCTCGAATCGATCGATCCGACCCACATTGCTGATTAATTAGAGATTTGATAGTAATTGAATTGATTGAATTAATTTGGTATGGTGGTGGTTGTAGATTAGGTTTGGCCGATTTCAATCAATTACTTGTATTAATGGAAACCTATTAGAATAGAAAAATGCTTTATTGTATAAACCAATTAATGCGTTCACAATCGTCAACGGATACATTAAGTTTACAAGACTACTACCAGCTCGGAACGCGGCAGCAACCGAGAAGACCTGGTGGAAGAAACTCGGTGGGCATGTCTTTTTTTTTCAACGCTACATAACAATGACCCTGTACTTAAAACTAGTTTTGCATGGTGTCGAAAAGCGTTCAACTGAAATATGAACTTTATAATTTAAAAAAGAAAAATAAATTAAAATGAAATTATAATTCTTGAATCCAGTGAGCTGACCAATCCCAAACAGCGGCACCTATTAACACAAGCATAACGCATGTGGCAGCCATTGATCTCCTCAACCATATCAAAGGGTAGTGTTCGACCGATTAAGTATAGAACATAATTTCGTGTGGTGACGCATTTAGAATACATAGACGTCACCGCCCCTCTTCGTACTGAGGGTGACGTAAGAGCGGACAAAAGGAAATTATAAGCCGTAAGAGAAAGAAAACTTGATTATGACTTGTGTGTGTAGCGGGGCAGCGTGGCCCAGCAGGAGAATTACTCTCCATGTATTTGGCAGGAGGCTCGACTGAGCAGTGGGTCATTTATGGGCTGGGAAATAGTCCTAATCATCATCATCATCATTTCAGCTGAAAGACGTCCACTGCTGAACATAGGCCTCCCCCCAAGGGTTTCCACAAAGGCCGGTCCTGGGCCGGCCGTTGAGAAATAGTATTGATTAAAAATGGTTAAGCTATTGTGATAACAATTTAAGATATTCATGACAGATGTTTAAGTGTATATCTATGTCTATATTTATTTAAGTAAATCAAACTGATGATATGCGGTTTCCGCAGACAAACATTCATTTTTATATTTATGAGAAGATAATTGTGGGTAATTTCATACTGCTCCGTCCGCGCAATAAAAACGGTACAAAGTGTTTAATCAATTATTAATGTATCAATATTTTACTAAAATTTGAGTCCAGTAGCCAAACCGCCTCAAACGTCACCTACCCATTAACTGAGTTCGCGGCAATTCTAGTAAGAAGCTGTTCCAAAAATGTTTAGATAAATAGAATAGATTATTTACAGCTTTGTAAAATATTCCCCTCCAACTCCTATAAACTTAATGCGTTCGGGAAAACCAGCTTTCAAAACATTTAAAAAGATGATGTTGCGGTGGTCCCACAATAGCCGTTGGATGTTGAATTTACCTCACTACGCATTTTTTTACCGTGGCAAATTAATTGAAATTGTTCTAGCAGTCATGTGAGAGGGCCGCGTTATCTTGGTGAAAAAAAAATCCCACTCTGGGTGCTTGCTTATTGATTTGAGTAGCTAGCATCTGAAAGCAGAAGCAGACAAAATTTGCAATACCATTACTATACTAATGACTGTGTGTGATCTTCTAGCGGAATTAATAAAAACCGCAATATTTTTTACTCACCCCTACCGACAGCTAACAACGTTTGTGGGCAACTCGCCCACTTCAAACGCTCATCGTGGGGATTGCTGCTTCGTGGGAGGATCGGTAGCTTCCGGTGGAAGAAAGTGGTATCCATCGCGAACCAAGCTTTATGACGTACATGTAAGATGACGGAAACTGCCAGTGATTCAGTCTTCAGTTCGGCCTAAATCTCTCGATGTGTAAAGTGTCTAATCTCCCGAAATAGCCCCTCTACCCTAATGACATTTACATGAGTAACTGCAGTTGGTGATCGGCCGGTTCTAGGGTTATCGATTCGACCACGTTTAAATACATGCAACCAAAAAGTTACACAGGAGCAGACTCCTCAAAAGCAGCTTGTAAAGGTTAACCTTCGTTTAAAGTCTTATACACAGCAGGGAAGCACAAAAAAGCTTCCCGTGAGAGATCCATTGTTGCAAACAAATTAGAGTGAAACCTTTTTTTAAAATATGTATACTATAAATAACTACACATCGAAAGGCTCAAAGTCACTCAAAGGGTGGAGAGGAGACCCTCAATGGAGAGGGTTTCCCTGTGCATCAAATGAGAAATGAGGAGATATGCAGGACAATCTTAAGTGGCAGTGGGTAGGGACCACGTTCCGGAAAGCGCAATGCTGGTAGGCCTTCCCACGCGGTGGACCGACGATCTTTTTAAGGTCGTCGGAAAATGATGGATACGAGCAGCTTAGAACTGGCATTTGTGGAAATATTTGTCCAGTACTGGACGTCTTTTTGCTGATATGATTATGACTAACGATGTTTGTATTGAAAATAGACGTCAATTCAAAATTCGGAACAACGTACGTATAAAGTCTTTTAGCGTGTATCAGTAACGTATTGAGGTCAACATTTTAGCTCATACGTTTGATGCCAGCTTCCTTTGATGAATTTAGTCGTTATTCAGCATATTTTTAAAGATTAATATGCTACAGGCAACCAATTTTTTTTTACATTTGTGTCTGAGTTATAGAAACAATAAAATACACACTAGCAAGAGTAGTCATTGCATATAATAAAACTAGCGCCCCAGCTTCGCCCGGGTGCAATGATTAACATCTAAAATTATGAGAGTTTCTTTACAATATTATGCATGTATTATACACATAAACCTTCCTCTTGAATAACTCAATCTACTACAAAAAATCGCTTCAAAATCCGTTGCGTAGTTTTAAAGATTTAAGCATACATAGGGACGGACAGACGACAGTGACTTTTTTATACTATGTAGTGAGTAGTGATTAGCCGGAGAATACACTACACCATAGATAATAATAATATATATTCAAATCATTATGTCAATCTATAAAGAGACTTTGCGTCGACGACGTAGTAATTTTATATGTACATACCAAATTAGCCTCGTCGATTTTTAACTCTGCGTATATGCTCTGATAAGTGCAGTAAATATTTGATGAAATAATAAAGAAAACCTTTTATCACCCACCAAGTCTTTGAATACGCTAATGTAGGCGCCTACCTACAATATTAGGGTTCGGCAGGGACATGTCAAGACAATATACCAAATTTTCCTTATGTATTCGTATTTTGGAACTCTCCAAAATATAGCCTGAAACCTACTCTAAATGTTATGATGGCCTCAGTATGCCACTGAGCGGGCTTATATGACACATCCGTTCCCGACAGTACCATATACTCAGGGTGAGGTCAAACGAGCGTAATTTTGTGAGTCGCGTCATTTTGTGAGTTGTCGGTCGCGTAATTTCTGCTGCATTCGGTTTTATACAAAAGAACAGTTCGTGCCACACGGCGACGCAAAATAAGTTGTGAGCCGACTCACACGCATTATCCGACCGAATAGAGTTCACAGGGTGCGAGAGGACTGACGTAAGCGTCAGTCAAGTAAAGATTGCGTGAAAGTCGACAACTGAATAAAATGCGCGCGTCTGGCAGCCCACGGAAATTACGTGACTCACAATATTACGCTCGTTTGGCTTCACCCTTAAAGTGAAAAAGAACGTCAATGTCGCATAAACTCATGGTATGTGGTCATTCTCCGATCTGTCTAGACGCCTGTTTCACAACCCCAGTACATACGTACGAGGGTTGCAAACACCATGATATGGGGTTCGCAAAATTAGGGGCCTGGCTTTTTACGAGCTTTTTGTGTCTGTTAAACAGTGAAAATGACGTTAATTATTTTCGGTGCGTATGCCATTATCGCCGTGTAGGCATGTATTACTCTAAATGTAAAATCATAGCAATGTGTCATTTCCTGAGGCCTTTCGTCTTTTCAAGGAATTCAAGTTTCCTTATATGCCGTTTATTATGCCTTTGTTTACATTAACATTGACCGATAAAAATGGCACATTGAATAACATTATTGTAGTGTTGGAATTTTCAACCGACTACAAAAAGAGAAGTTTCTCAATACTATTTATAGTACATGATTTTTTACAACGCTAGTTTTGGCGAGAATCCATTATTCCATTCAATCACATACTTCAAAACGAGTTCGAGAAGAACATGAGGACAACTGTCAAAAAATAAAGTGTTCTTCATGGACGTATAAAAAAAGGCGGACGGAACTCTGGCTAAGACAAAAGTGAGACGCCAAAATGGCGGCAGCTCTGTATGTGTGAGTTAATTTTGGGGTTGCCAAGATACACAAAATTTTGCAATAATAACATGGTTAAAATATTAAAAAAAAATTGTTCGAAATTGTTATGTTTAACTTTAACATCCTAAATGCTGAGTTTTTTTTTTATAATAATGTCTTTTACTTTGAGAGGTTTTTGAAATTTCCTTTAATTTCGAGATGTGTTGAAAACGATTCTAAATTAAAAGAAATGCTTTCATTAGCAAAAAATTTTTTGTGATAATATATTTATGTTGCCTAACTATAATTTATTGCGCACCTCTTGAGAAGCACTGGTATTAAATGGTACAGTAACAGTTTATTCCTCTGCCACGTGTCTTGACTCAAACAAATATTAAAACAAAATAAAGCACTGGGGATTAAAATAATGTATGAATATTTTTACGATTCGACGACACGGTTGGCGCAGTGGTTGAGCGATCGACTGCTGCGCAGCATGTCGCGGGTTCGATCACCGCACGGAAGAAATATTTGTACGACCTACAAGTATTTGTCCCGGGTCTGGGTGTTTTTCTATCTGTAATATGTATGTTTTTACAAAAAAAAATGTATTTAAGTAGTTTATCATCCATCTCGTTACCCTAAAACAAGCATTAAGTTGCTTAGCTTGGGACGAGATGGCGTTGTGTGAAATGTCCAAGGATATTTATTATTATTATATACCGACATAATAGCTACAATGTACATTTAAATTTTGATAAAATAAGCGGCATAGTTTCATTTTTTTTGTATTTTCCATGTCTTGGTAGATTGCTAATTTACCTTTTAAGGTACTGCATAAGTAGCAACACGCCGGAGTCCTCCTTTAGTTGTTTATAAGTCATCCGCATCAAAATGTATACTGCAAATGACACTGTATTGGAATCCAATCGTTTTCACCATTACAATTTCTACTAAGTAATTTTAATTCAATCATTTCTCCATACTTAATTTTCCTTAGAAAATCTAGCAAAAGGAATATATAATAAAATACCCAGTAGTAACTATTAAATAATTAACCATAATAATATATTGATTTTTATAATAAACGAAAAATTGCCCACATTTCGGTTAATTTGCACACGTGAATATTGGCAACACTGAACTTAAAATTAATTGTTTTGTTCTAGCAAATACAAATTGATTTTAATGTATATAATCTGAAAATAAGTGATTGAATTATTCATTTAAGTATGAAACGTGATTCCTGGATTGTTTTTCTTTCGGTCACTACGGTTTTTACACCATTTTACCACGCAAGACATGATTTATAGTTTTTATTTTTTCGCCGCATATTGCGTCTTTAAGCATCGATGTTCACGCGCGTAATGGCCGACTAATGTGTGAAAGTGTGCGTGCTGGCCTGTACATATAGCTGATCTGGCCGACTATGATGTCACAGTTTTTAGTTAGCGAGACTCTGTCCGACTTTTTTTATACGTCCATGGTGTTCTTCTGTATTTATTAGTAGGTACTCGCCTGTTTAAGTCTAATTAGGGGAAGCACTTAATACCCTTCGAAACTGGGAAGTAAATAGAAAATGGCGGCAGCGTTGCTTAAATTCATATCTGCAATTCAATGCCCATAAAAACGAACCGTGTCTGAAACTATATATCTAAAAGATTGTATGGCTTTCGAATAACACAGACGTTGCTAGATAAAAACTTGTTGAGAAAGTTTGAATTGAATTTCCGCTTTATTGAAGCACTGTTTTGAGAGACGTCCTCGGCTTGCGTCTCGCTTTGAAAATGATGTCAATGAATAAAGGGTCTAGCTATGCAGGTTTTGCTGTCGAATTTCGACATCCGGGCGATGTCTAGTTCATATAGAATCATCTCTTACACATAAAGATGGTTCATAAAATAAACTAAAAGAATGTATTGTAGTGCTCAAATGTTTTCATAGTTGTAGTTGGTTTAACATGTTTATAGTCGCACTATAATGATTTTCGTTGCCAACCCGAATGTTAGTTCCACCGTGGGTGTGATTTTTTTGTCAGCACACTGTGAATTTTATATCATTAAACGTTTGCTCCGGAAACCTAATTGTATCTCCTCTGCCTCCTGCAACTGCATGAAGCGTAATAATGAGCCTACTTTACCACGGCTCGACGGCTTTTCTGCCTTGTTACGGAATAAGGTTGTGACAGTTTATACTTCGCGGATGATTAAAATGCTCTGATTATAACTCCCTATACGTAGTTAAATATACTGGGTGTCATTTGTGTACATGTACATGTTTGTAAACAGCCCCCGTCATACAGGTTACAACAAATGCAGGGGGAATCGTTTTAAATAAAAAGAAAAATAATTTCTTCAAATTTTCAATTTCGTGATTATCCTCTTTTGCATAAGTGTTACTTACATTAGAGTGGATGCTTTATTCATTTACTCTATAGTACACGGAACGAGATAGATGCACAAAGTCCAATATGAGCGGAAATTGCATACCTATTGTCTCTCACACGACCTCAACCCGCAACATAAAGAGAGATAATTTGAAATGTACATAAACAATTTATCTTGAACCTTTTTATTCACTTGTTTTTATTATAGTGTCAGTAAATATTTATAGAGGATAATAGCAAAAAGATTTAGTTCGTTTTTAGGAGATTTTCCGCATCAGGAGGGAAATGATTTCTGTCACAGTGTTTAGAAAGAAGTTTAGAGTATAATAAAATATTTTACATTTAGAAATCCGCGCGGTCCCGGATTTACAATACCTACATAATGCCACCACCAAGCAATGCCGAAAACTTAGCCGCAAGAGAAGGAAAATGACCTTCCAAGTAATGGGAGGGGACACGACTTTTATGGGCTGAGTAGCACAAAATATGCATTACAACTAAAGTAATCTATATCTATACTCTATACTAATATATAAACCTGCAGAGTTTGTTTGTTTGTTTGTTTGAACGCGCTAATCTCAGAAACTACTGGACCGATTTCAAAAAATCTTTCAGTGTTAGATAGTCCATTTATCGACGAAGGCTATAGGCTATATTTTATTTTCAAAAGAATTAGGGATCCGTATGAAAATTGCGATTTCGTAAACCAGGTCGTAAAATCGAAAACCTATTTATGCGTGCGCTGCAAAAACTATTGACAATAGAACGAGAGCACATATCTAACTATCATAGTTTAGTCACAATAACCGATTTTATGTTCATAAATAATATGCACGGGTTCGAAGCCCACGCGGGCGAAGCCGCGCGCAAAAGCTAGTTTCAAATAAATCGGTACACACACTAAATGCATATTTAACACATTAATCGTGTGTATCGCATACAATGTAGCACATACCAGTGTCTGTGTCCCCGCGACTCCGAAACTTAATTTAAATTGACAAATACGACGTCTTTCATAAAAAAAACGGTCTGCATAAAAATATTAATGTTATGAAATAATCAGTTTACGAAACAGTCCTTTTTATTCTATAATTTTTTGCCTTTAATTACCTCTCCATGCTTTGCCTCGTTGACTGATAATTTACCTAAGGCAATTTAAATGTGTTTAGCTTTAACGTTACATAGAATTGTCATTCGGATGAATTTTATTATATATAGCTTCGGAAGTACGTGTTCATATATGTCAACAACTTGTCGACAACTTCAACAACTTGTCGTATTTCGACAACTTCAACAACTTGTCGTATTTCGACAACTTCAACAACTTGTCGTATTTCGACAACTTCAACAACTGGTCGTATTTCGACAACTTGTCGTATTTCGACAACTTGTAAATTTCGAGTAGTAGTAGTAACTACTCAGCTCATAGATGATCCACTGCTGACTCGGGCCTCCTCCAGTTAGAGGGAGAGTAATTACCCTACGGGTTGGTACAGGGCTTTGGATTTCCTTTTGCCGGCTCTTACGACACCCTTAGGATGAAATGGGTAGATGACACTATGTATTCTAAATTCTCTATCTAGTGATCTTTAATATCTATTGTTCTACACGTCTTTTTGACAAAACCAAACAGCCAAACTGTAACAATTAGATGAAAGACTTTATTTACAGCAACATTCAAAAGTTATAAACTCCCAATATTAGGTTGCTTCTCATTATATTTATCGTGTAACGTGTAATTATTACTATCACTACATATTATAAAACAAAGTCGCTTTCGTCTGTCCGTCCCTATGTATGCTTAAATCTTTAAAACTACGCAACGGTTTTCGAAGCGGTTTTTTTAATAGATAGAGTGAGTGATTCAAGAGGAAGGTTTATTTGTATAGCACATGCATAATTGCACCCGTGCGGAGCCGGGGCTGGTCGCTAGTTTATTATAATGTCAGTCTCTGTATCAGTATTATCCGTGTGGTGACGGATTGAGAATAGATACACAGTGTCACCACCCCAGGCCATCCTTGGGATTTTGTACCAAGCCGCAAGAGATTAGACAAGTATAACTTGAAATGAACCCCAGTGCCAACCCGTCTGACCAGCGTGGCACAGTAGGCTAATTACCCTCCCTGTGATGTGAGGAGGCCTGACTCAGCAGTGGGTTATTTATGGGCTGAGCAGTAGTAGTCATATATTTATCTTCTATATAAATAACAATGAATTGCTGTTCGTTAGTCTCACTAAAACTCGGAACGGCTGGACCGATTTGGCTAATTTTAGTCTTGAAATATTCGTGAAAGGCAACATTTTTTTAATACGCATCATTTTTTTCCATTTAAGCTTTGCACATTTTTAATCAAGTTGAAACATTCTGCAGTTATATTTGAGGTTTTTTATTTATTGATTCTGAGGCGGTACGAAGTTTGCCGGGTCAGCTAGTAGGTAACAGATAAAAAAGTGGTCCTGTGTAATGAAATGAAACCGTTTTGTCTGAGACACAGTACCGAACCAGCAAAATTACGTTCCGAGACAGTTCAAAAGCGACCCTATATTTTTAGTGACCTCATTTCGCCCTCATTCAACATTGTATTATTAGACTCGCCAGTTCTGTAGTACTTTGTTGGTCGAAAATAAAAATGTTGGACGTTTCGTTATTACCAAAGCTATTGAAACGGGTGCAACAGAATAACGAACTTATTTTTCGTAGTCTTATCTACAGCGATAGCTGACAAACTGACAAAATTTCCTTACAAAACCTATAAGTGAGGACTTGTTATTGGCTCAATGTAACTATTCCTAAGGCATATTTATAACTTTATTAACTGTAAGTCCTCCATACATTAAATAAATAAATAAATAGTATATTAGTAACCGTTCCAGTAGTTTTGGGAAAATTGATGTGACGTATATGGCAATACAAGCGTATTGCACTTACTTAAAATTCAAATGACTATACTACTAATACTTCGAAGCACATTTATTACACACTGGTGACTCTGGCCTCCTCCAATTACATTGATGGCACGGTAATTAGCCTACTGTGCCACGCAGACAGTCGGGTTGGCACAGGCTTTTGTATCAAGCGGCGTGGTTTTGCATCAGATCCCACAATGCCGCAACAGGACGCGAGTTGGAGCACCCCGGGGAGGTTTAGTGGGTAGGCCCCCACTATGGGGGAGAGTCCCACACTCCCCCCCTCGGCCATCCCCGTGGCCGACGGGGATAGTCCATAAAGGATTTTACCCCGGGCGAAACAAAAAAAAGGCTTTAGTATCAAGTGATCCTTCTCTTGCAGTTGGGATTTCGGCCTTGTCATTTCCTATTGTCGACACTTACGGCACCCGTAAATTAAAACGGGGTGGTGGCACAATGTACTCTAAATGATAGGCTTTTTAGTATAACTACATATTAGGACACTCGATGAAATCATATTCATCTAAATGTACGCCTAGTTATGTTTGAACCAAACGAGATAATTTGTGTGTTGAGTATGCAGCATCCATTTTAAATTGATTATTTTGGGCTTCTACTTTTATTTCCAAACTTGTGATACTGTTCTCTTTATGAAACTTTTATTTGTAAGACTGTCAGTAATATTATTTTATTTTGGTCACAGGAGCTCACCTGCGCAAAGCAGCTTCTCAGGAAGCGGAGAAACGTCGGTCGTCGTTAGGCAATATTCCCACAGCTAGACACCGTGCATCCGACGCATTCCTCGACCCTCATCATGCCGCCATGCTGTTCCGTGACTCCAGGGGGGTAAGTGTTGCAATGCAAAATCTCTAGGGTAACAGTTTATACATAATGTTGGTCTGAAGAACTGTCTCTGTGTGAGTGAGCACTACGTTATTACATTAGTTTTCACACATAATTATGCGTGAATAGTATATGATGATGAAGAAGTGTATTTGGGACCAATGGAGCCCAACCCCTCGAAGATAATATAACCAAACGCATGAAAAAAGTTAGTTTGAAGTCTGAATAATAATTCATTATTTTGTTGTTGTAAGGCGAGCTGGTCTCATTTGAATTGTCAACAGAGCGACAAATTTGGACACAATTGTTGTTTCTTCATATTTTTGCCACCAAATCAGCCAGGAGAGCAATCATAGTTTTTATTGAAACAATTTGGCAAATTGGTATTTTAAATCTGCTTTCAAATTTGCGATGTATTTATTATGTCTTATTAGTATTACATACTTATTGTCGACTAATAAAGGCAAAATGGTTTACTATCTTCTACTTAGTTTCGTTAGTATTTTTGGCGTAATGTACCCCTGGATTGAATATTAAAAATGTCAGAAAAATGTCTTCTGAATCCACTGACGCCGATATAAAATTTTATAAAATATAGCAGACCCGGCCACGCCTTGCTTATGCTAAGTGTTTTGTTACAATACATTGTAGACAACTATCTAAGCAACACGTGGTGGTTATACTATCAACAGTCAACAGATATCGCCATCTTTAGAATTGTTTCAAGCTAAAAGATATTTGTGACTATCTGAAATAATAGACACATAATTTGCAATAAAATAACGTTGTCCAAATTTGATTCAAATCGGTTAAGTTGTTTAGGAGACCATCGCGGCCAAACAACGTGAGATTAAACAGTTGTAAGCAGGGTAAAAGACAACACGAACTCCAATGGTTTTGAATGAGAACATCCCTTATTTTTTATATTTTAAAAGTGTTGGTCTACGTGATAGAATTGGCGTAGATTTCTATGGTGAGATTCTTGTCCTCATAAATCAACGTTTATTTAACGTGCCTTTTATTTAACAGTGGAACCGCTATTATGCTTGCGACACCTTATTACAAGGGGGAACGTTCCAAGTTAGTTTGATTAGATTTGTTTGCACTTCTCTAAATAAGGTTCATTTTCGTTTCGCTACTTAGTTGGCACGAGTAACTTAGATTTTGTTTTTATGTACGTCCTTAAGTTGTATCAAACTTAGTTTAGCTTGATACGCTCATGAACACTTGTCCTGAAATGTCAAACTGAGCTCATATTATAAGGCTGACAACGTCAGCGCTTTAATTTAGTTGGACGGCTGAATGAATATACTCGTATTTCACTCACAGACGCGCTAAAATTGCTGTGTATTTCTTTCATGAAAACGCTCACAGCTTTTTTTATTTGACGTGTGAATTTAAATAATTTCCATCTTAATAGTCTCTTTAAAAAAGCAATTACAAAAACACGAGGAACGTACCAAGCGTTTATTAGAATGGTTTAGTCTTGTTTTGTCGAAATCATTCTATTTTATTTTGTGTTAGTTTATGCTGCGCGCCTGTGTACGTTTCTAATCCATCTTAGTTAGGTTTTATTTTTTGCCAACTTTATAATATTTTATAACTTTATAACTTAGAGACCACTTACGGATCTATTAAAATTAAGGTTTATATACTACGGCTATATATAGGAGCTGTTCTATAGATAGATTGACTCATCACGATATATCTGGAACCATAAGACCTAGAGACTTGAAATTTGGTAGGAATATTCTTTTCTTTGAGAGGATTGAGGAGATTTCTGACTCACTTCATAGATGGCCACTAAGTACAGTTTGCGCAAACCGTCGGTAACCATTTGACTCTCAACGACCTATACGAAATCGTCCACCCGTTTAGATTGGGAGCCTTCCCATCTTCCGTTTTGCCGTTCGAGGTTCTCAATTGAGGGCAGTCCCCGTGGCCATCTGTTCCCCTAGCAGGGCCGCGCCGACCCCCGGCAGTGCCTGTGTGCGAAACCCATGAGGCGCCCCCTATTTTTATTGTTTGTTAATTATGATCGAAAGAAAAAGTTCTTCAGTTTAATATACATAGACAAAAGTCATAACACGAAAACTATGAGAAATCGCAGAACATACATGGGGGTGATCCGGGTACCCCAAGGGGTGCTCTATCTCTTGACTTCCGCTTGACACTACTTTTTGGGACACCATGTTTAAAAAGTAAATATTAAAGTACTACTTTTCTATTTCAGTTACCTGTCGCAGATCCATTCCTGGAAAAGGTCAGCCTTTCGGATTTGGGTAAGTCCTGGCTCCTGATTCACGTTCTTTATATGAAAGTATTTATATTATGCTACTTATCATTGATGATGTTATGGTCACTGATCCATAATATTTAATGACGAAGCATTGAAACTCATACAGGAAACAATATAAGAATATATTTTAAGATATAAAATACATCTATCATTCCCCTTAGTCCAGAGTAACATGTATTTTGTAAGTATGTAAATTTTACAAAACTCGTTTCGAAGTTTCGGAAAGTAACAAAAAATTAATGTAAAACTATACGCATATGTAGTAATTTGGTCTCAACATATTAAAATCTCAATAGATTGATATTTTTTTTGGATTATGATAAACACGTGTGCTAAAAGTCGGAAGACCTGTTTTGTTAATAAATTAATGGACTGGAAGGAGCGATGGCCCTGACAACCAAGAAACTCCGTTAGAAATTAATTCGACTGTGAACAAAGGTCGATCAAATTCCTTTCTTTAAGGCTGGATGTATCGGTTTATACATTATTGTTATGTTTATAAAACATAGTATCGTTTAGTCGGTTCAGCCCATAAATTACTCAGCCTCCTCCCCATGTTCATGGTGGGAAATTAGCCTACTGTGCCGGCTTGGCACAGGGTTTGTTTCAAGTTTTCCTTCTCTGGGGGCTAAGTGATCTGCCCCTTACGTTTTTAAATCGCCTCTTATTGTGTATTTGAAATTCGTCACCACACGGACAAACACAAAGTGTAAAATAATGTAAAAGTCTTATTCATATAAGCGAAAACGTAAACTAAAGCCGGATGAGTAATGCTGAGCATATAAAGTGTTCATCTCAACGCACTGTCTTCATGTATCTACTACAATATGTTCATGGGTGAACCCGAACAGATTACCTAACTGTTTTTTACATAATGAACGTATAACTCCTCCCGTTTGGAAGTCAGCTAATCATGATGGCTTCTAATCCCTGTTCTACTACAACTACTTCTCAGCTCATAAATGCTGTGTCGGGCCTCACTGCTGTGTCGGGCCTCCTCCAATTACATAGAGGGTCATTATTGTGCCACCTAGGTCAGACCGGTTGGCACAGGGTTTCGTATCACCCGGGGCAGGGCACGGGGATGCCCTCGCCCCACATGGGATCTGTGGAGATGCGACGTCCTGTTCGGGTGCTCACGGCAGGACGTCGTTTGCTCGTTCAGCGAGCCCGAGGTGAGGAGGTGGGCCTCCTTGTCTGCGGCGGCGTGGTACTGTGTGCAAACCCCACAATGCCGCAACAGGATGCGAGTAGGGAGCACTCCGGGGATGTTTAGTGGGTAGGCCCCCTAAATATCCCCGGAGTGCTCTGGGACTCTGGGGGAGAGTCCCACACGCCCCCCCTCGGCCATCCCCGTGGCTGACGGGGTTAGTCCATAAAGGATTTTACCCCGGGCGAACAAAACAAAAAAAGGGTTTCGTATCAAGTTTTCCTTATTTTGCGGCTTTGTCATTTCCTTTTGTCGGTTCTGCCGGCACCCTCAGGATGAAATGGGATGGTCACACTATGTATTCTAAATTCGTCTCGCTGTTCTGGAATAGCACTGACATGATCAAAACAGATAATGTGTCATTATTAGTTCGACTAAACGGCGTCATTTTTACTGCGATACGGCAGTAATAATGTCGCCCGCAGTAAAAACATTTTAATATTTCCGGCCACACTTAGACATTTCTGCAAACAAGACTGGCAAAATTGAAGTTGTCACGCGATCGTTCTATTACGTTATCGACGATATTTATATATATGTATCTACTTAAGAATATACATAATATAAATTAATATATGTATATGTAGTTTAAATTGACGATCAGTTTGGATCGCACGGTCGTTCATTTATTTATTGTATTATAAATGGCAGCGACGAGATAAGTCCGCTTCTTGAAAACTTGCCATTTTTGTTATACCTGGTACAAGGAAATGATTAACCCATTTTTTCCTCTCCCCGGTGGTCACTACTAAGCAATTTAAATGTCTACGCTAGTGTGGTTCAATATATTTGCATGGCTTGGATATTTAAAAATGGTTCGTTTGTTACGTATCCAGAAATGCGCCACGGAGCACTCTAATATTTGTAGTAGAAATATTGTTGTTGCCACTCGTAAATCAAAACTGAGGTTATGCGGTTCTAAATGGAATTGCACTTCTGTCCGTATATAACCGTCGTAGATACACAGGATACCCAATACTAAATAATATTTTAGATCGAAACACGAAGTTCTTGCGATCATCGCGTGCCCACCAATTAACAAAATTTGCCCCTGTATAGCATAAGCACCTTTTAAAAATAACTATGTATTTTGTTTATTATAAAAAAACATTGTATATCTATACTAATCTATAAAGCTGCAGTGTTTGTTTGTTTGTTTGAACGCGCTAATCTCAGGAACTAGGTACTGGTCCGATTTCAAAAAATCTTTCAGTATTAGATAGTCCATTTATCGAGGAAGGTTATAGGCTATATTTTATTTTCAAAAGAAGTAGTGATCCGTATGAAAATTGCGATTTTGTAAACCAAGGTGTAAAATCGAAAACCTATTTATGCGTGCGCTGCAAAAACTATTGACAATAGAACAAAATGATGTACTACGGGTTTGTAGGTCTTATAAAGGTCTACAAAAAAGTAGGTACACATATCTATACAACATAACTATCATAGTTTAGTCACAATAACCGCTTTTATGTTCGTAAAAAATATGCATAGAGATAAGCACGGGTTCGAAAGCCCACGCGGGCGAAGCCGCGCGCAAATGCTAGTCGTACATAAAATATTATGACGATGGTTAATAAACTGAAACGAAGTTTATCTCCCTGGTAATATATACAACCAATTCGAGCAGTATAAAACCATTATGGGGTTTTCTGATAGCGATACGCGCATTTTTATCGTGCAATCGTTAATTTCTCAGTTGATAGTTTTTTGGAATACTAGTATCACGTTTTCGTTTTATGCGTAGTTCGTAGTACAATAAGTTTGTTACGGATCCAAACTATGTAACACGAATGGTGTTGTTATTTATGTAAATTTGTAATGTTTCAATTTTATACGCGATGGAGGTCATCGATTTTCAGCAAAGGTAATATTAGTGTTCCTTATTAAAGGTGGTGAAGAATTTAGAATAGACACTGTCACCAACCCATAATATAACATCAGTTTGCGATTAAATTGCGAGTGTAACCATGTAGAGTGCAGTGTAAAGGGACATTTCACGAACAGGCATGCGTTTAAGGACAATGCAACAACGAATTGATAGTCGAACCGAGTTTCACAAGCTTACGTGTGTAGCGTAATTAAATGTGGCTTCATGTGATTCTATAGTTCTTATATTAGTTAACTAATAATGTATAAAAATAGGTAATAAACTTAGCGGCATGCGGAATGCAATTCTGCAGGTTAAGCTTAAAATCTTGGCCTGTCGGTAGTTGGGTATTCATCGTATTAATGTTTCACCTCCTCAGTGCTTCGGAAGGCATCTATGACAGTCGTTACTCTAAGTTTATACATGCTTCTAACCAAGAGTGCTTAAGCCATAGCGCAAGGATCGATAGTATTACTGATAAAGATACTGTGTGTAATTTCACAGGCTAATATAAGAAACTTCCTTTTCTTAACATTTCAGTCACGAATTAGTGACTAATGTGTCATAACTTGAGTAATAACCACAAAAATATGAAGAAACACAATGGAGTACAAATGACTAAGCTTGCAGAATAATAATTATGATCGCTACTTGGTGGGTTTTCACTGGATCCAATGTTTTGTAGTAAAATGTTGGTTCACAAAAACGTCGTTTACTCTAATAATATACTAATATCTGGATGACCGAGCTTTGCTCGGTATTTTTTTTTTTATAAATTGTGTTTTTGGAAATTATATTTATGTACGAATTACGCAAACACTCATTGACTTCGTGTTACTTAACAGCGCCATCTGCTGCAAAAAACTGCTCACAAAAAAGTAGTATTATTATCGCCAATAGATGTCAGGAATTAAGTCTAACCTCAAAGCAAACACTCATTGACTGCTGTTGTGCTCCCAAAAAAGTAGTATTATTATTCGCCAATAGATGTCAGGATTCCTAGCTAGATCGATTTATCTCCCCCCCCACAAACCCGAATAAAATGACATTTTCTAAAAATAATTCCTAGCTAGATCGATTTATCGCCCCCGAAACCCCGAAGATGAAAATCGTTGGAGCCGATTCCGAGATTCCAATCACTATCACTACATAGTATAAAACAAAGTCGCATTCTTCTGTCCGTCCCTATGTATGCATAAATCTTTAAAACTACGCAACGGATTTTGAAGCGGTTTTTTTTAATAGATAGAGTGATTCAAGGGGAAGGTTTATATGTATAACCCACCCCCGCTATGCACGGGCGAAGCCGGGGCGGGCCACTAGTTATATATATACAAGAATTGCTCATTTAAAGATATAAGATACTATGCATACAGCGCAACCTTGATATAACAAAGCGGTAGGAAACAAGTAAAATATTCGTTATTATCAAGTAATTTGTTAAGCTGTGGTTTGTTAATATTAAGATTATATTAGATTGGTCTACAATTCGATAAAAAGAGGTAAAAAGAATACTCATCGTGCATCAACGTTATTTAAAGGGTTTGGATCTCTTAATCAGAGGTATTTACACTTTTTCTTCTAAATCTTTTTTCCAAAGAAAAACTTCGCAATGTAAAGGTATATTTTACATTGACTCTTATGGACAATTCAAGGGGATTACGAAAATTTGTTAGTTCGAGGAAGTCGTTATATTAAGGTTGCACGATACTTCAACACAGATCACTATTTTAAACACAGAACTGCTCGTTTTGATTGGCACTTACTCGTTTGTGTTACACATATTATGATCCCGAGTGACCACTAGACCGGTCTTGAAAATCAGACGGTAATAGCTCCGTATAAATACTCGATAATTTGCCTGATCAGGTTAGACTGGTAACCGAACCCAAAAAATTTGGGAAAAGAAGGCAATTTACATATATATCTGTTGTGTGTATTAGTTAAATTAATATACTGACCTTCACTTTTAGTGTGTGTTTACGACTTATTGTATTTAAATCAGTGTTGTGGAATCATGTAAACCGTGCGCAAATAGTGACACTTGAAAATAAATGTGCCCGCCCCGGGCGATGCCTTTGCTAAAATGCTAAAATTTATATTGCAAGTTCTTAATTTTATATATATTTTTCGAAATAGAAATAAAAATGCCGTTTTCATTTTCACCAAAAAGCATAGAAAGGAAACAATGTCTTGTTTTCTTAATGTTTACAATAGTGTTGAAACATGGTCTATAGACTAAATTAGACTTTATATATGTACACTCTTAAGTTAAAGTAATTACCACATTCATTTGCAACACTATTCATCGTCTGTCTGTGTGGTTAAATCAAATCTCATTTAATCAAGTTGGCTCATTAGAGATATTTTGAAAAGTCAAACAATAAAATAAAATATAAAAATAATTCATTTAAAATTACCACCATTATTTACCATCTACCACCGGTTCGGAATGCAGCTCTATAGAGAAGAGCCGGCAAGAAACTCCAGAGGAACGTAAGAATCGTAAGAGCCGACAGAAGAAAATGACAAGATCGAAAACCTAGCTGCAAAAGAAGGAAACTTGAGACGAAACCCTTTTTTTTGGACCCGGGGTAAAATCCTTTATGGACTGGACCCGCCAGCGTGGGGATGGCCGGCGGGGGTGTGTGGGAGTCTCTTCCGCCCCTGTGGGGAGGCGAAGGCATACCCACTAAACGTCCCCGGTGTGTACCGTCACGCGCATTGCTGCCCCGTGGGACCTGACGAATACGAAACCCTGTGCCAACCCGTCTGGCCACAGTAGGCGAATTGCCCTCCATGTAACTTACTAATTAAAATGAATCGAAGCTAAACTCATCGCTTTTAAAGTTACCCCAGGCATAAGAAAAGATGACCAGTCCAAGTTCTTTTAATTAAATCTCTTAAATTAGTCATGGAATTCAAATAGGGATGCGTTTTAGTCGCGGCATGAAGGACGCACGTTTGTTGCTAGCCTGTTCTTCGGATTCAGTGTTTTGAGTTATTTTTGTGGTACCGATTGAGTCATTGCTGTAGGTCGTTAAGGCGACACTGTTTGTAAAAATAGTGGTGGCTAGTTTAATATTATTTTTTAAACTATTACTATGCCCGCTTGATTCATATTATTGGACGGTGTTTATCCTTGTGGCGACGGTTTGAGAATACATCTTGTCACCACCCCATTTCATCCAGAGCCGGCAGATAACCTAGCCACAAGAGAAGGAATAAAAGATTTGAAGCATGTGTGGCCAGCGTGGCACAGTAGGCTAATTACCCTCCATGTAATGGAAGGAGGCCCAACCCAGAAGTGGGTGATATGTACGGGCTGAGTAATTAGTAATAGTAGTAGCAGACCTCCTCATATTTAGAAGCTTTAATGCCTTAATCGTCTTACCTATCGATTGTTAGCTTTGCATAATATTATATGTACTATGCGGTGCATACCTAATCTAACGAAATTAGTTTTAGTTGATAACCGTTTACAACAGAAAATCATGAACAGTCTTTTATCTAGGACTAGCTTTTGCGCGCGGTTTCGCCCGGGTGGGCTTTGAACCCGGTTATTGTGACTAAACTATGATAGTTAGATATGTGCGGACTTTTTTTTAGATTTTTATAAGACCTACAAACCCGTAGTACATCATTTTGTTCTATTGCCAATAGTTTTTGCAGCGCACGCATAAATAAGTTCTCGATTTTACACCTTGGTTTACATAATCGCAGTTTTCATACGGATCCCTAATTCTTTTGAAAATAAAATATAGCCTATAACCTTCCTCGATAAATGGACTATCTAACACTGAAAGATTTTGAAGATTTGAAATCGGTCCAGTAGTTCCTGAGATTAGCGCGTTCAAACAAACAAACTCTGCAGCTTTATATTATAGTATAGATAGATGTAGCCGACACAAAAACATTAAATGCATACAGTATGCAAGCCGCGAACTTCTTCGCGTGAATACCAAGTACCCGCTTTTAAGCATCATCATCATCATCGTCATTCTAATTCTTTCAAAAATTCCACTGCAATTTAGGATTTTAAATGGTTTTTTTCCTCTTCAGCTTACCAATATAGCCTCTGGGATAGGGCCAGGTTGAGTCTTAGCTAGTGGATAGAGCCCCTCTGTGAAAGTACCTAATTGAATGTACGGAGAGAATACTGAAAAAAGTGACTCCTCACAATTGTCCGCGGCTGTGGGCGTGGGCTGCGGACGTCTGCCAAGCCGCGGCACCGGCGTGGTATCAAGTTTAGGCGCGTCTCCGGGTGCGGCTGTGCGCCGCGTAAATATAGCAGTGAGCCGTGGGAGGCGCGGCCGGCCGCACAGAGCCGGGCATGCGTCGCGCGGACCCCGCGCATGCTGCGCCTACACTACTTCTCCGACAACCCCGCGCTAGCCGCCGTCGGCGACGACGACGAGACCGTCTACTCCATCGAGCTCATCAAGGAGTTCGAGGCCGTAGACCGCGCCTGGAAGGCGTTCCTCGCCGACTGGCTATTAAAAGGTGCCGGCTTGTTTATGTCACCCACGCTGGTCGCCTGTTGTTGTTTTCGTTTCGTGCTCTTGTGCTGGTGGTGTGAGTGCGTTGACATTGCGAAACTATCGGTATTGATGACACCTGATGGCGGTTTCTTTTTATTTTCCAAGATTATAAATTACTGTGACGTGTCAGTCAATTTCTTCGTTTGTTCTTGTGACATATTGGTGAATTTATTATAAGTTCGGTGTTATTATGGACGCGCATCTGTCGAGGTTCCTCGTGACGTCATGGCCTTAGCGCCGCTTGCGCAACTACACGTAAATAAACAAACGAGCATCCGTATTGAACGCCTATCAATCAAACACGGATACGTGTGGCACTGCTTTTTGTTTCGCAATTATCAAATTCATGTACACGGGATTACGCGTAATTCCGCGTAATTGACGAGTTGATCAGATCCAGGATAAGATTTACTAGGCTATATTATAGGTCCCTATTACATAGCCTAGTAAATCTGATCCTAATCAGCTTACAACTATGTTATAATACATACTAGCTTCTCCTAATAAAAATATGATGAAAATATGTAGAGTAAGCAGAGCGTAAAACGCCCGACTCCAGCTTAAGGATGATGAACATGTACAGGTATCTCGTCCCCGCTCTGTATCGTTCCTAGAAATAAATTCATGATCACGGCCTGCATAATAGAGTCTGACCATACGATAAATTTATGTACATCCAGGCAATGCAGTGATTTATCTAGATTGAATGTTAATTAGTTCCCGTGAATTTGGTATGCCTAACTGTATGAATTGTGTTTTGTCGAAATTTCATACCGTAAATGGCAATCATGGTGTGAATTGGAATACGTCGGTAGAAGGTTTCAATTGCTCAAGTTATTCAAAACAAATGGTGTTTACAAAGACGATAAAGTACCATAGGTATACATACGGATTCAGATTAGGTAATAACATTTAAGACAAAATCGAAATTATGGATGGAAATTAGACAACTATAGCGAGGCTTTCTAGATTGTTAATTTTAGTCGTTAGTATAAAGTCGGCGACCTTCTGTGACGTAATTTACAAACTGGACCAAAGAATATACCTACAGAAAGTAACAAAACTGCATCGCCCATTCTGCCACTTTGCTGTGGTGACGGGGCTTGCGTGTCTTTTGGATCCGCTGGGACCATACTAGCTTAGGGTCACCCATGCGGGGTGGGCCCACAGGGAGAGGCCAAACGAAGAGCGGTACACAGTGTCGTGGTGGGTTTTGTCTCCTGTAACTCATCTGTCCAGAGTGGCCTTGAGAACCTTAAAATGCGGCGATACACTGTGCGGTGGTGGGAAGATCGAACTAGCTAATGGTACGGATCTCCCACCGACAGTTGAAACGGAGGGGCGACCAAGCATGGAGGCCAGGGATAGGGCGCCACTACCTCCAGCGCCTCAAAAGGCACGTGCGATGTTTCTGTGCCTCTCTGTGGAGAGTGACCGAAGCGTGCTGTGGTTAACATTGCGATATCGCATTATGGCGATTGCAGTCTCACAAGTAGCAAAATCATTGAATGAGAGCTTAACCACAGTGGCAAAAAATATTTCACATAGTGCAAGAATGCCACAGAAATTGTAATACTCGTATACAGCCATACGTGCGAAACATTGCGCGGTTTATGATGATAGTATATTAAGTAGAAATTAAAGTATTATAGCTAGTTCAGCAATTAGTTTTTTGAAATTAAATTTGAAATGTTGGTTTTCAATTCAATTAAAAGAAAATATTACAAAATTTCGCGATTGAAAATGCTTTATGGCAAAAACCTCTCCTCATTTCCCTGGGTCTTATTATTGCTATGTGGGTCCCATTAATGCTGGGATGCATTAATGGGCGGATGCCAAATTTTCGTTACCCATTTATTCCAAAAAGTCTTTGTTCACACGATAATTGGCTCGTCATCGTTGATTGAAAATGCCTTATCCATGTATCGCATAACACGACGCCCATTTCGCCTTTGTTTTAACTGTATCGAATGGTTGCTACGTAGAATATTGTACGGAAGAGCCAAATGAGCCATTATATGGTCACAGAGATTAATTTGATCACTTAAAATCATATTTTAATAATACCACAGGCGCTAATAAGTTACGGTTATGTTATTTTGTCAATTCAGATTCCAACGCAATACTAAACATAAAATTGGCTGTCAAGTTGCTGCCAAAGTGGCGTCAAGAGATATTGGACATAATTGGATTGAATCCAATAGTGATTATTTCACCTAATGGCCACGGTAACTTCTAAAGGATATTGCATGCTCACTGATCAGTTGCAATGGGTTTCAAGTTGCTCACTAGCCAATAATATTATACTTACCGTGTGCATTCTTGTTATTGGATACGATGTAGGAAACGCGCATAAAGTTGTCTGACCTAGCTTCATGGTTCCAATGGACGGTATGAATAAATCACGATATTCCTAAAACGCTTAAAGAATAGTTTACATGGTAAATGGATACTGAACCGCATACACGTCTGCAACGCATACAATGTAACACTCCTCGTCAAATGATCCTCCAGTATATTGAGATGTCTGTGTGGTTTCGGATTAAGACGACATAATGTTGCCACCCCAAATCGTTCAGAGGGTGTCGTGAGAGCTGACAAAGAGAATAATGTAATGACAAGATCGAAAACCTGGCCGCGGGCGAAGGAAAACTTGTTTACGAAACCCTTGCCAGCGTGGCACAGTAGGATAATTACCCTCCATGGAACTGGAAGAGGTCCGATTCAGCAGTAGTTCATCTATGGGCTAAGTAGGTTTAATGAAATGCGTTGCTAAACCAGATAATCGACGTAATGTATTTTTGGTGCTTGTACCCTTGATGTTCTATAAAGTGATCCTTAACAGCAGTGCGATTACTGCTACAGGCCATACGATTCTGATTAGAACGTCTTTATGTGACTGGAAATGATCTGCCGCTAGTAAGTGGCTCGAATAACTATGTAGTGATATAGTTATTGCATACTGCAACAATTGTGCTTTCTTACCAGTATGTATACACTAAGATTTCAACTAATTAGTGTTGAAATTACAATGTGTCCATGTGGTGACATATAATACGTATTGCCCATGTGGGGTGGTCCCATTCCATCCTGAGGATGTAAAGAGCCGACGAACGGAAATGACAAGGCCAATAACCTAACCGCAAAAGAAGGCAATTAGCCTACTATGGCACGCTGGTGAATCGGATTGGCACAGGGTTTGTGTTATCAAATGCCCTTTCTCTTAAAGCCATGTCGCCTTTTCCATTCCTAAGTCGACTATCATACCCTCAAGGTGGAATGGTTAAAGTTAAACTACCTGAACGTAGAAATTTATCCTAAAAATTCAAGTGATAAAACCACTCTGCGTTGGTATTCCAATCATGGGAATCCATTGCCATGATTCCCGCTTCAGTAGGTCTTTAATTTTGCGTGTCTTGACAAGAGGAAGGTAATCTATTCTCTTAATTAAAATTTGTTCGCGCTCTACGTGCGGCAGTGATATCACATAACGCGCAGTCGAAATTTTCCTATATATATATATATTCCTTTTCTTCGGTACTAAAAATACTTGTACAACTTTATTTCATTGAAAACTTGTTTAGGGACGGCGGGACGGTTTACTATTGCACCGACTCGGCTTACCGATACCTCGCCAGTTGATTCAGTTACCGAATGCTGTGTGTGGTATTGTACATTAGTATTGTAACTGAAAGTCACCCAAAGGGCGATGGAGAGGGCTATGCTCGGAGTTTCCCTGCGAGATCGAATCACAAGTGAGTAGATATGCAGGAGAACCAGAATCACCGACGTAGCCGACAGGATTCTCAATCTTACGCACATGCTCACACTCGCATTGGCAGTCACCAGCCGCGTGCGAGTTGCAGTATTTAAAACCTATGGCGCAGTACCAAGCTCCGCATTTGCTCTCACGTGTCGACGCACACGCGTACATGCGGTGTTTGGTACTGCGCCTCGCACGCGGCGCATGATAGCCAATGCGAGTGTGAGCATGTGCGGCCGGGCTAAGGCAGTAGACAGGGCACACAGCTCGCAGGACTGTGCACGACGTGATAGAAAAGTCCACGAGCGACCGCGTTCCGGAAGGCGCAGTGCTGGTAGGCCACACGGTGGATCAACCTGGTCAACGACCTGGTTCAATGATGATCATAAATGTAAATGAAAATGTCATTTGATAAATGGTTGATCCGTCGATTATAACGTGTGCCACGTAACAGACGAGGTTGCGCTATACGGGTGCCGGGGCGGTGTAATGTGCGTATAAGTATAACAATTACAAAACGTATAACCGATTTTATATTGTTTACATTTTGAATACAACGTAAGACAAACGTAGATACTATTGATTGTGAAGGTCTTGTATTGTTTGAACTGTACATGGCAACCAATGTTGCTTCGTGAGACACATTTCGTTAACGATATATTGTAAATTATTAGTCACGTATGAGAATGTGTGTTGATACTGGTGATCGGATTTAGAATAAATAATGTTACCACCCTAGGATGGAACGCCATCTACCACCGTAGGATGGAAAACCATCCTGCGGTTGTCGTAAGGCATTATACGGCAGAAAACCTAGCTGCAAGATAAGGAAAACTTGGAACTAAACCCTGTGTCTCACCATCGGACCAGCGTGGCACAGTCTGGAAGTCCGTGGTTCAGTCATCAGGTCTTTTACGGCCTGAAAACTAAATTATAAGACCGTAGTATTTTCTTATTTCATAGATTGCATGTGTTCTTTTTTTTCAGTCAGCAAAATAAATATAGTGATTTAGTTTTTAGCGTCTCCGACCGCTTCAAGTCAGATATTTCTTACCTCCGGGGTTTTTTTAATTTATTTCTTACATACAATTACGTCGTTAATTAACAATTGATCCCGGTGTAACAAAAACCTGCACAGATTTGACCGTACACCGGGCTCTTGTGAATGGGTGCTGAATTCCGTATTGAATAAAACGGGCCTCCTCCAGTTTTATGGGGGGTAATTAGTCTTCTGTGCTACGCTTGTCATTTCCTTTTATCGGCTTTTATAACGCCATAAGGACGAAATGGTGTGGTGACACAATGTATTCTAAATCCGTCACCACACGGATTAATTCAATATCGCTAGCATACAATCATGATACGGCATTGAAAAAATAAATAAAAGTAAGGTTACTTTTTTATGGAGATTCCTCAGTACGTTACGTTTAAGTACATTTTAAATCGTTAAAGCAGTAGCTATGTTATGCGTAAAAAGAGCAATTTAATTGATACGGTTTACGTAATGCTTTATTGATTCCATTTGCTCCATTATATTTTTTTTGAACCGAATTACCCATTTAGGACAGGCGAAAGTTAATACTTACTTCAGATAGAGCAAGAAAAATAATAGTTTTTAAGAAAAATACGAATGTAAGCCACAGCGATATTCTGTAACTACGCGTGTTTTTCTTTTCGCTTCGCTAAGTTTTTACTGATTTCCTGTAAGAGTTTCCTCGTGTAGTTCTGTTTACTAAAACTTTGTAAAAACATGTATATTTTTTTTGTATCCAATACTCTACCGGAACTTGTTATATTTTATTTCAAATGTTTGGCGATACTGAATTTAATGTAGGAAGGATCTTGGGAAACAGCACGTATATTTTTTTTGTATTTTAATTATTTCCTCTTTAACGAAGATACATATTTCCTCTTTACGAAGAAACATGACCGTTGTCTAAAAATGAGGTGTCAGTTTGCTATAATAATTGTACTGATCGTGTAAACTGTAGTTACAATATATAAAACCCATGCAGTAAGGCGCACACAACCGACACAAAGCGGGTTCTGAACGAAACTAATCAACATACACACAGTTGTAAGTGTATAACACACCGTATTAGGTGTACGAATGTGTGACTATAAATATCGTCCGCAAAGACTAAGCGAGCGGGATCATGTATACGTATGTCCTTTTCACAACTCTCGATGTGAACACGTCTCGACAAATCTCAAGTATTGTGACATGGTCTTTTCAGAGGAGGATGAGTCCCAGATATTCGTCAAGTTCTTCAAGTTCCACAAGTGCTACGACCTGATACCGACGTCGGCGAAACTGGTGGTGTTCGACACACAGCTTCTGGTCAAGAAGGCGTTCTTCGCGCTCGTCTACAACGGTCAGTGACGCCTACATTTGCGTGAGATTAGAGTATGTGGACACACTTTAACAAGTACATATTGGATCGGATTCTGTAATATTTCGTATGCTTCTTTTTTTAGGCATTCACGGCACAATTTAAACTTGATGACGCCTTTTAAAGTGTTCCACTGCTTTTGTTATCTTGTATATTTTATTTTGTTTGCTTCTTTCTATTTTGTTTTCTTTGTATTGTTGGCTTGCAAACAAACTATGCTCGGTCAGCTGAGCCTGGTAAGTTGTATCATCAACGTTTATAACTCCATTATATTTAAATTTTTAATCGGAGCCCTACTTTATTACGTCTCTTTAGCAATGTATCATATTGAAATCGCCGGTGAACTAATAAAAGATGACCTAATATGGTAGAGCTACTAAATTTAAGCTTGTTTAGTTTTTATAAATCTAGCGTGTACAGAAAATTTGAATTCTCTTCAGCGTTCAGCGACTGTTCTATGCGTTGCGAATTTATTAGGTTATTTATAGACCGATGCGATTCGTCTGGTATCTGAATTGTGCAAAGCGAGTTGAATGGTGCAAACCAAATATAAACGGACACAGTAATTCTAACACTTGGTTTATTTTAATTCAGCAGCGGTGTAAGCAATGACCAGACGAACCATAAGAGACAATAAGGCCACGTTGCTATGGGAACCAAGGTGTATATCATTCCAGTTTATATACATAATTCCACGTTCGATGTAAACTTTTAAGCTGGTATTGCTATGCACAATGTCTGTCTTGGTTACATAAGTACTAATACCTTGATAACATGTTATATCGCATAGTGTTTCGAATTAATAATCGCCTTGACTTAATTCGATGCATCAAACAGCATTCCGTGGCATTGTATTGTTTTATATTATTTCTCATGATGTCTTTGGCGGTCAATTGTATGTTTCTTCACAGATTTCTTGTTTGAAAGAAATATTTATGAATTATGATTTTTCAGAGTCCATACATGGTCATCCAAGCATTAAGATCCATTTATAAAATCATCAACATAGATGTACCTATTCGTAACATCGAACACATTACAACGGTACAACCCGCATCGTTTGTGGCGGCAAAATTTCGATGGGCAACTGTCCAAATACCATGTATTCACTTTTAATACATAAGTCAACGAATTCGCCAAATTGAGTGTCGATTTAAATTCCTTCCATTGTATTTAAACTGTTTGGTTAACACTGTTCGGACAACAATTGTATCCCATGATTACTTTAAGGAGGTCTGGTTAGAATCTTTGGCCTGAGTTGGCGATGCTCTTGTTTCCCATTCACTTGTGAAAACAACAAAATTAATGCTTGGAACAATAGGTATAACGATTACTTCATGGCCCCAAACCTACTATTTATATTGACGCAATTGCTAGCCTTTAGCTGCTAAATTCAAAACTGCTTACCGAGTTTTTGTGTCAAAAACGTGTAGCATACGTTCCGAATTGACACTAAATTGTTATTAAAAAAATAGACTCTATTCTTTTATTTTTAAAACACACGTTGAGTGTCGTTTTGGACAACAATTAATTAGCAAGTTTTGAACCAAGTTGTGACCCAGAACACACTTTTGTCCATGACTGACGATTGGATTTGCTCTTAGCAACCGCTCTCATTATTTACTATTGTTTCGTTTTTGTTAGTCAAAGAAGTGTATAAAGAATTAACAGCACAAAGCCTGGTAAATAGATTACCAGGCTTTGTGATCCTAACTTATTTGGAAATATGTTGCCGCGTATTCTATACAGGAAGAACTTAATTTTAAAATGTAACTAAACTAATAAAAAATACGTTGTAAATAATGTTATAAAAAAGTTGTAAGCTTTTGTCATCATCCCGTGAAATGTTTTGTACAAGCTTATATTTGGTCGACATCGATATTTATTAAAGCACTAGAAACGTCGTTCAAAGAATTAAAAAAATATCCCAAAGAATAGCCACTCACGTAGTCGCCTCTTCCGGCATTGTCAAGTTGGCTGTCAAGCCGATATTCATAATCCCTCTTCATAATCGCCATCACCCACATATTGTATAGTTATTTTGGATGAGGCCCAGTATTTTGTCATTTATGGACTAAAATTATGACAGTATTTTCATAGCCTACAGGACTTCCTCGTTACTGAATTTATTAAATTATAAGATACTTAGGGCGAATAAACATGTTCGACAGGCAATTATAGAACCCTCTGAAATGCATCTAAGCCGACGTTGATTTATGAAAGTATGTCTTCCGTATATTACCAATGTTGCCAAGTTCTCTTTTGTCGGCAGGCGTCCGCGCCGCGCCTCTATGGGACTCGCAGCGGCAGAGATTTGTCGGCATGCTGACTATCACGGACTTCATCAAAATCCTCCAGATGTACTACACCAGCCCGAATGTCGCTATGGAAGAGCTGGAAGAGCACAGACTTGAGACTTGGCGACGTGAGTACTTTATATACTTACGATTAAAAAATATACATAAAAAGAACGTAAGGCTTGTCGATCCTCTTCCTCCCCCTTCTTTCCTTCGTCACTCTTCCGAAAAACGTCGTTAAAATAGCACTGCAGCTTTTCCCTCACTTCGAATAGCTGCAGGGTTTTTGTCACACCATGTATTTAAAAATATGTATGTATGTAAACAATTTATCCATGTAAATTCATTATCTTATTTTACATTAAATTATTAGTACCCTTATTAAACTGATGTTAAATCAAATCTCCCCATGTATACAGCTACAGGCCGTAAGAAAACTCATGTATGGGTTTAGTTCGCCTATATACATGAAATGAAAGACACGTTCGTTCCTATTTCTATACGAGAATTTAAAAAAAAGTTGTATTTGAATCCCGTTTTAATTCTCCGTTGACAGAAGTGCTGATGGGCTCGGTGATGCCTCTCGTGTCGATCGGACCCGATTCGTCGCTGTTTGACGCGATCAAAATGCTCATCACAAACAGAATCCATCGTCTACCCGTCATCGACCCGGAGACTGGGAACGTGCTGTACATTCTCACGCACAAGAGGATACTGCGGTTTCTATTTCTATATGTAAGTGAAAAGAACATTATTTCACTAGGTGAAGAGTTTTGGCGATCCTGCTCTACTATAGCCGCTATAGGTACAGTCCGCGCCAATCTTTATGGCCGGTCTGAATGTAGCCGTGGGTAAGAACTTGCGCATGTTGCATTTAATATCCAATACGAACGTAGCTCACTCACACTAACATGCGGGTGGCGAGGGCGCTTGCTGGTGAAAAAGTGGGCGTGCCCTGCCTCCCCGCCCCAAGTACGTCCCGCTGATAGCTGATTATGTTTTGGGGCGCAGCATAATGCGGCTACATTCATACTGGCCATAAAGATTGGCGCGGACTGTATCTCTTGTGTATATAATATGCGAAGACTACTAAAATAATAAATGTAGAATATAGGTTAGGATTTCCAGCCGGAGATAGTCTTTTTAACCTTCTTCCTAGCCACAAACTTCCTCTATATCTTAGTATCTATCTCTATATCTTAGTCACGACGTCATTCTCTTCCCTTTTCGTTAATATATTCCCTCACACAAGTTATTATGTATTTTGACGTAACCCATACATCGTTATTTTGTCTCCGTCTTTGATTATGAAAGTGGATAGTTTCATATTGCTCGCTTTATCTTTGTTCCTTTAGTAGGCTTTGTTTCGTTACGCCTAAAATCTCATCATCAGAATCAGTATCATCTACGAAGACCGATCCTGAGCCGACCGCATCTGTTTGCATGCACGTTTTTATATTGAAAATTTATTGCAGATAAACGAGTTGCCGAAACCAGCGTACCTTCAATGCAAGTTGCGCGAGCTTCGTATAGGCACGCTGAACGACATCGAAACGGCGACTGAAGACACGTCTATCATAGAAGCATTGCGCAAGTTCGTCAACCGACGGGTCTCAGCGCTGCCTCTCATCGATGCTGAGGGACGACTCAAGGATATTTACGCTAAATTTGATGTCATTGTGAGTATTTCAGTCCTGTATAGAATTAACCTATATACAGGCCCCGCCAATATTTAGGGCCGGTCTGAATGTGGCCTGGGTACTATCTTGCGAATCGCACATTTAATAACCAATACGAACGTAGCTCACTCACACTAACACGCGGGTGGCGAGGACGCTTGCGGGTGAAAAAGCTTCCCCGACTCGCGTACTTCCCGCTGATACCTGATGTTGTGTTGTGCGCAGCGTAATGCGGCTGCATTCAGAGCGGCCATAAAGATTGGCGGGGACTGTACTTATTTTAATTTTTAATATATATATAAGTGGGTAACTACATCCACTGCCTTTGAAGGAAGACCAGGGTTGGTTGCTAGAAACCAGAGTTTGTGGCCGGAATGTGTACCTAACCAAGCTAAATAGCATAAACTTTTATTAGTTTCGTATTTTTCTTGCCACATTAAAGCGTACGTCTAATCCTTTGTTTGTAACCTATTTTTAAACAATACGCGGCCGGTGTCTGTAACGCGGATATGTAAATACTGTGCCACACTGGCCAGACTGGTTGGCACAGGGTTTGGTTTTGGTTTTGCACCAGATGCCACAATGCAGCAACAGGACGCGAGTTGGAGCACTCCGGGAATGTTTAGTGGGTAGGCCCCCACTCTGGGGGAGAGGAGTCCCCCCCTCGGCCATCCCCGTGGCCGACGGGGATAGTCCATAAAGCATTTTACACCGGGCGAACAAAAAAAAAAAGGTTTCGTATCAAGTTTTCCTTCTCTTGCGGATAGGTTATCTGCCGTCATTTAATTTTGTCGGATTTTACGACACCCTCAGGATGGAATGGGATGGTGACACGATGTATTCTAAATCCGTCACCACACGGACGTTGCCATTGCCACCTGGTACGGGGCAATGCAACTTATACCATGGTCACATTATTCTAAAGTATCCAATGTATTTCATTTAGAATGGCATTTCTGTGGCACCAAAGAAGATGTTTATCACTTCTTAGTGGAGTGTATCCGGGCCTAGCCTATGAGATATCAAATACAGAGTATGCAGAGTTATAGTAGCTTTGATGTAGGCCACTATACCCTGCACAAGTTAGCTTGATATTTTTGATAGACCATCGGGCTAGTGATTGGAAACACAAAATATCTAGTAGTCCAACAAATAACGTTTTAAAATAAAGAGAATAAAGAATTTCACACATTATCCACCCCCACCATCTCGTCACAGTTACAAGTATATTAAAACGTTATTTTTTGGACTACTAGATATTTTTTGTTTCCCCTCACTAGCCCATCTGTCAATATGTTCGTCAGTGCAAAGTTTGTCGATCAGAAAAAAAAATCTGTCAAAAAGATCAAGCTAACTAGTACAGATAATACCAGGTAATTCTGGCTGACGCTTTACCAATCTGTACAAAAATACTGTCAGATATGGACATTTAAAACTTATTATGTGTTTATCTTGGAGTACTCGATGGGGCTGATACAGTAGGGCTACGCCCAAAAGGAATGGCTCTAGTTAAAGATAGATAAACTGACTTCGATATAGAATCGTAGAAGCAAACTCGCGAAGTGTTGACGCTATTTTTCACCTCCACAGAACTTGGCCGCCGAAAAGACCTACAACAACCTGGACGTATCCCTAAAGACGGCCAACGAGCACCGGAACGAGTGGTTCGAGGGTGTGCAGAAGTGCACCCTGGATGAGACCTTGTTCGACGTCATGGAAAGGATAGTGCGTGCTGAGGTACGTCGAAAGAATCCGCACATTGTGCTCCTTTACAATATAATACATCGCACATCTCAGCCTGTAAGGCCCGGTTTGAACCAAAGCAGAGATGTGTTTTTGGACCAATCAGGTTTCGTTATTACCACATCTCCTCTCCGCTTAGCTTCGGTGGAAATAGAATAATGAAACCTGATTGGTTATTCAAAACACATCTCCTCTCCTCTCTGCTTTGGTGGAAACCGGGCCATAAAGACGCATTGCTGAGGTGGGTCCAGTTACTGAAATTAGCCTACTGTGCCACGCTGGCCAGACGGGTTGGCTAGGTTATCGACCGCGTAATTTTCTTAAGTTGGCTCTTACGACACCCTGATGGAATGGGGTGATGACACTATGTGTTATATATCCGTCACCACATGTGCTTTTGGAATATCCTTTGAGAGGGTCCCGATATAATTGTCATGGCCCGTGGAATAAGTGCTATTTACGTTTTTTTACAAGAGAAGAAATCTAGTAGTAAAGCAAAACTTGAACCTTCTGGCCAGCGTGACACAGTGGGCTGATTTCCCTGCTGTAATTGGAGGAGGCACGACTCAGCAGTGGGTCGTTTACGGGTTGAAATTATGATGATGAAGAACTATTTGGTGGAAGTACACGGTGGAATTAGCTGACGCAGCTCAAAATCTCAGGTGCCATAGTGCAGTATGACCGAAACGCCTGTAACGAATACCTAAAGTTATATTTTAGTCTGATTTTAATCTTATGAAGTTTGTGTCACCTATGGAGCGTTCTGAGCCATTATGGTTTATGAACATTACCTTTAAATCTCCCTAGAGTCCCACTTACCCCAGCCTAAGTCCCGCTGGCAACCATTTGGGGTTACCCCATGAGAAAAAGAATGGGTGACGCTAACGCATCCAGCCCGTATGATGGTTACCGGGTACCATGGCATATGGACGTGCCTGTCAAAATTGGAAGCAGTTTTCTGGCACCAGAGGCATTCTTACAGCTGCCAACACCATAGAGCTCGAGATGAAAGTCTTTTTTTACACAAATACCCCTACTTCACTGGGGCAGTTTACAAACATATAATTCACGAACACAAATGACACTCACACTCAAAGCCAGTGCGTCTGGTTTACTCAAAGACACTTGCCGGACCCCGGAATCGAACCAGTATCCCTGCCAACAAGGCAGTCAGGCACATTCTTGTATCAGGCACACCCAGTGATACCTCTCTCAAACGTCGAGATTTATACAGGTGCATCGTCTAGTGGTGGTCGACGAAGAGGACAAAGTCATCGGCATTATATCTCTATCGGATCTCCTTATGTATCTTGTGCTACGGCCGACGGGCGAGTGCGGCGGTACCAGCCTTCGGAATGAACACGACTCCATTGAAGAAACAGACGAAACGCCGCCAGAACCGAGCGCAGACGTCTTCGTCGACGCCGTCTCAGAAGCCAAAGACGAACAGAGTGCCAACGCAGACAGTGAACAAGAACCTTAGAGTGTATGCCATAGAGACTAATTTCGTTCGTGGTAATATATTTTCATTCGAATATACCCTTTGTTTAGTGGATCATTAAACATGAAAGTCATACCTACCTCTATAGACATGTAGTGTAAGTTTTCTCTCTGTTTTGGTTTACTCCGTGACTTATTAATAATGGGAAATGGATATGTGTAATGTATTTTAGATGTTTTAATTGGATTTATAATATTTAGCCCCGTCAATGTCAATAGATGAAAATTGTAATTTTTTATAAATTATATATAAGTAAAAGCAAACTCTTTTATATCACATTCATCGGGTTATTCAATATTATTTTACTGCAAACGTGGTTAAGCTTGAAACGTGTGTTTGATGACAAAATTTGGACTCACTTCTGCATTTGGCTAATGATTAATGCTGTGTAGTGTTATGTCTAGGAAGAAATGGGTGGGTGTATTCATTGTTTCATAAATTAAGTATTAGATTACTTCCCTTAACACGTTAATTTGACATTCCATCTAATAAACACGTGCAGCAAATTTTTGAAACAAGAATAGAATAATATAAAATTTAAAATAATAAATAAAATAATTTAAAATTAATTTTCATAATACTTTCATTAGAAAAACTTTTTATTTTTCGAGTTCCCATAACTCTTAATGAGACCATATCAAAGAACCAACCGGCATATGACTTGACTTTGACTAAATCATTATTATTAATGTAAAACACACTAACGTGATAAAATTTCAACGTCGCATTTAATTAGTTTTAAATATGATTGATTGGTTTCAATTATTCATATTTATCAATGACACTTGCCCTGCACTAGCTTTTTGACCTAAATTACTTATGATTGACGATATCTTCGTAGCTATGTATTTTTGGACCACATTTTCTAAGACTCTGTATTATTTTTACCTATAGAATATATACCAAGAGTTATGGGATATAAAATAAAAACTAATCTAATTATGTCTAGTTTCAATGAAACCATTAAATGCCCAATCTTTTTACCTGTGTAGTTAGGCTTTTTAGAAAACCCATGTATTGATTCGCAGTTACTACATATAAGAAGTGGATAACCAAAGTCATAGACATATTTTTTTGTTATAACAATATTATTTTTTAATGTAACATAGTAAACTACCCAACAATTACATTTAGATAATATGTGTGATATTTTATGTGATTTAAGATTTCATAAAGTGCTTTGTTTGCTAGTAGTCAATTATTTTCGCATTTTACAGAATAATTGCTCTGTTACTTACTGTTAATAATTTCTAATCCCATACATGGTATATGTACTGTACTGTACTGGACGCTAGCAGAAATGTTTAATACGAGTTGCCAAAAATATAAAAAAAATATCCTTAACCGTAAATATATTTTATAACACTGGTAAAAATTACCGAAGATATAGAAGTAAGTATATTGCGTAGCTTTTACACTCGATACAAATTTATTTGTACAGTTGAAGTTCTATCATATCTATCAGCTCAAGACCTTTAACTGTATAACAACATGTATACAAAATACAGCTTGCATGTTTTGAAAAATGGTGTCTATGGTCTTACAAATCATCATCAATAAAATCAATACACTTATCATCATATTTAGTTTGTACACAATAACATCAGGATAAATTAATTGAAATTACCATTATAATACTGGCAGCTTCGTTCAATAATAAAAAGGAAAGTTGCCCGTATCACTTATGACCACCGCAAATGTGTATATTGTAAATAGACAACGGGAGCCAATTCCGACGGGCTCGCATTCTAATTAGGTATTGCGAAACTGATGTCGGGTTTTTCAACAAGAACCCGGTACATCAGCTTATGAAAAGAAATTTATATTACGACATGAAATCGACTGTAATAGCATTTCACTTTCATTATAAAATCAGTACGAAAAACGGTTTAAAAAAAGTCTCCACCATCTGGAATCAAAACTATTACCTATATTGCCTGCTTAATTAAAAAAAATGATATTTCCACTTATTAGATTCAGTAAATAGTAAGGTCTGGTCCGAACGACTGTGTGTATGTATGTACACATATATTACAGATAGTTGTAATAACTTCCCATAAATATTGGTGGGTAACATTGTCTATATCATCAAATATTGGGTGTTGTATTAGTCTATTGTTAATGTGTTAGGGGTGTAAATCATAATGCTCCTAAAATATGACTACGAACTTAAAATGGTTCAAGCATTTGCCTCAATCCCGTTTTTAACTGTCTGCGCCGTGATAAGGTACAGTTTCCGCCAATCTTTATGGCCGGTCTGAATGTAGCCGTGGGTACGGACTTGCGCATCGTACATTTAATTTAATAACCAGTGCGAACGTAGTTCGCTCACACTAAGACGCGGGTGGCGAGGACGCTTGCGGGTGTAAAATGCGCGCGCGGGCGTGTCCTGCCACCCCGCCCCGCGTACGTCCCGCTGATACCTGATTTTGTGTTGTGCCATAAAGATTGGCGGGGACTCTATATACCTAGTTAAGTTTTATATCAAGTAACGTCAACATTGATGAGCCAAGTATTAAAACAACCGAATGTGGTGGATCATTTTCAGATAGTTGTGATTTTGCTAAAAGCCCCTCGACGTTATTCTAATTGAGGTTTTTTATATGACTTTTAAAATTCCACATTTGATATGTAATATTTATATGTATATTCCATTTTAGTTTGTATATTTTTTTGTGGTTTCTGTCGGTTTTATTGTGCATTAAGTCCCATATCACCTCATGTGACTCGTTTAGGTACCGACCGAACTTAGCAAATGAGTTGTTTATGTGATTAGTGTACGGCAAGATTGAGATGTGATGTCTAAACGGGTGTTATACGATAGTAGATTACTATACTTAGTTTTATCTTTAAACGAGATGAGTAATTAATTGCGCCATCGCTCCGCTTAAATAATCGATTCTCATGAATATTCACGTGCGTTTAATCTTTATGTCGTATGGGATAGCATTGTTGTTTTCGGGCTAAATTATATAGCATCACATCCATACAGGATATAACAAAACCCCTATATCGCCATGCGAAGAGAGGTCATAATGATAAAGAAAACAAGCAGTTCTTTTTTTAAAATGTTTTTCTATCTTGAAGTGTGAGTGAGAGAGATATCGACGTTTTTCTTAACCAGATATCTAGTATATTACAAAAATATTCTATTTTTGTTGAGATTTTGCACACAATATCTTAATCATTATCGATATGGTTATATGGTTTTTGTCACGCCTTGTACAAATATTTCGGCGCTATACAATTATATCTCGTCGAATGAATGCATGAATGTAACAAAGCGATTACTCAGGTTTCTTAGGTACATTGTAAACTAATAACGATACTAAGATAGGATTAAGTTCATATTGTAGTGTGCGTTCCCTCGGTACCTAACGGATAATAATAATCAATTAGTTTATAGTAAGTGGATACTGATACATGCCCTATGACTAGTCGGGTGTTTTAACTATTCACAAATGAGCAGCGCATATGATAAGCTCTTGTTTCCTATATATTGTATCGAGTTGACCGAATCTTATTATTGTTAAATCGATTATTGAAATAAAGGCGCAACCATATTGAAACGCGACCCAAGCCGCAGTCACGATAACATTATCGACGATGAAAGTGATGAGAATATTTTCGATTACAAATTATAATATATGGTGGCCTTAACTATATCAAAAGTCAGATTATAGGTAAGTTTTGCGCACTGAAACGCCTACTACCGATGAAAACTATCCGATATTATTAAAGCCCGTTCAAATTAGGACGTACGCACTTTAATAATTATAATATTGCTTTTGTATTTGGTTACTCAGAAAATAGGTAAGGTTGCGTTTACTGATATTTTAAACAATTTAGTTCAATACTTATATTATTTAAATTATATACACAATACAGTGTCTCATTAAATCGAGTTGCCAAGGCTACGTAGATATTTGTGGCTGCATTATTTAAATTGAACACAATTAAACTTTGTTCGGACTTGACGATAAATGTACAAGATAAGACGAGCTATCCAGCAAGTTTATATGCGCTGACGCCTGTAGATTTATGTTTGGTGGTAATTTTTTTTTTAATTGACTACTATAATGTTAATTACATCTATAAATGCGTAACTCTCATATCATTGCTCAAATCTGAATGTTATTCTGAATGTTGGTCCTGCACCTATGTATTCTTAGTACTGTAACTTAATTATGATGATGTAACCGATTTTTAAATATTACTACTTAATCAGATACGAATATATCACATACCATTAGCATTTTTAATTTAAATTTATGTCTCAATGGAGCCGTGGGTTTAATGGTATCGGCGTGTTTCTACCAAATATATTTACTATTGCCGCACGCATAGTTTATCTTCCTCAACCAAATAGGCAAAACACAATATTCATATATTTCGAGAACCTTGAATAGATAGCTAACGAGTGCTTATTCCATAAAAGGTAGGCGAGGTTTTGTTATTCATCACAATAAATTATAGCATACAATAAACAAACTGAATCCATCGTCGCCGACACAGACAAAATGAGAAATCTTCACTTGCTATTTTATCATCTACATTATTTTCCCTGTGTTATTATGGAATATCTCCAAAGTTTTTTGAACAAGGAAAGAAATACAGATACCGCAGGTTTTCATATTAATCCCATGGCTGCCCTGTTAAAATAGTGTCTGTAAAATAAGTTTAGGACAATTCGATAATTACTAACAAACAGTGTCCGCGTGTACCTTAACGACCCGTAGGTATTACAGATTGTGTTATTAATTTATGAATAGAATAACGTTTAATAAAGATTTTCTGTTATAAATGTTGTATCAAATATTGTTTTACTTGGTTCCTGTTTTATAGTTCTTGTTTGGAATCAAAAGGCTTCATAAATTCTAAAGTTTGGGCTACAGTGAACAGTGACGGGTGGCTAAAGGTAAAGTATGTAAAACCAGTGCCAAACTGGGTCGCTTATGCAGATACCTTTTTCAAATACTAGACATTCTTTTTTTGTGATATAAACATGAATTCTTTGAAACGTAAAATGCAGAAAACCCACCCAAACACAAAAGTGTACGATAAAGGAAAAAGGCACTGGCCCATTTGAAAGTTAACGTATATGAAATTTCCCACACATATAGTTTGTATAGAAAAGGAGTAATATTTTTATTGTGAATGTAATGAATTATCTAATTACCCTTGTACTTGGAGGAGACCCGACTCAGCGGTGGGGCATTTATGGGCTGGGAAGTAGTAGTATGCAAAGAAGCTATCAATTTAGAGTAACTATACAGCAATATTTTATTCTACTTTAGCCAGCCCTTGGTACTTTTAACTCGATTGCAGTGACACTTACTCTTAAAAAAATATGTTAAATATTTTTTTTTATATCCTCGTTTGTACTATGAAGTTAGGATTCGTGATCCTTACTGTGGTTGAGCGATCGACTGCGGCGCAGCATGTCGCGAGTTCGATCCCCGTACGGAAGAAATATTTGTACGACCTACAAGTATTTGTTCCGGGTCTGTGTGTTTTCTATCTATAATATGTATGTATTTACAAAAAAATATATATAAGTAGTTTAACATCCATCTCGTTACCATTACCAAGCATTAAGTTGCTTAGCTTGGGACTAGATGGCGTTGTGTGAAATGTGCAAGGATATTTATTTATTTAACTTTATAGTACAAATGGTTCTGTGGCCGGGCAAATGTCTTTGTGTAAACCAGAGGCACATGCTCTGAGTCTGGATGTCATTTGTGTTCGTGAATTTCATGTTTGTAAACTGCCTCCGTGATACAGGTTTGACCCACTGACGAGTCGGCCTTCCTCTAACTACATGGATGGTAATTAGCCTACTGTATCACGCTGGCCAGACAGGGTTTAGTAATGAGTTTTCCTTGTTTTGCGGCTAGGTTTTAACATTTCTTTTAGGGTTAGCGCCCACGCTAAGAGGCTATTTCAGTAACAATTTAATTTCAACCTAAAGCGCTTCAGAATACAACTGTATTTGGTACAACGAAATACAATGACGGCGAGCGACGCGCGGCGAGCGTATTCTAAATACAGATGTATTCTGAAGCGTTTTAGGTTGAATTTACATTGTTACTGAAATAGCCTCTTCGCCGCCACTCCGCCCGTCGGCGCTGACCCTTAACTGACTATTCGGCGCTTACGACAGCCTCAGGGTGATATGGGGTAGCGCAATGTATTTTGAGGAAACCAGCAGTATCGCACACAATAACAGCTTCCATTCCAACACCTTCAATAGTTCAATGTTGGTTTTACAGATTTACAACTACTAACAATAGCTTACAGCTACATGTATACGTGTGTATTTGCTTTCACAAATCTGTCAGACTTGTTTGTACTACCATCATTGTAACACTTCAATTTATAAGCAACCTTGGAGTTTCATGCCGGTTCTGTGCCGTGGAAAGACTAAATTATCATTTTATTTATTATTTGACTAACCATTTTGATTATGACTAGATTCGCCTCGTTTTGGTATTTGAAATAAAACAAAAATCACATTTATTAAACACTTTATTATTATAGGTACTTTGGTTGAATATATGCTACGGTTGGTTACATAAAACAGCTCTTCAATCGCAGTAGTGAAGTGGCCTTTGGTCCAATGTGAGTAGCTTTATTATAATAAATTTAATGAATAAGGAAGAATATCCTGTGGCTGATATACCCTCTAAAAAAGATTGGTTCCGTAGTTAGGATATTTTATACGATTTACTGGCACGTATCATGAAGTTGTATACATTATATCACCACAGTCCGTGTGGTGACGGATTTAGACTAAATAGTGTCACCATCCCCGTTCCATCCTTTGGGCGTCATAAGAGCCGACAAAAGGATATGAAAAAGCCGAAAACCTAGACGCAAGAGAAGGAAATATTGAAGCGAAACCCTGTGCCAATCCGTCTGGCCAGCGTGGCACAGTAGGCCAATTGACCCCTCCCTGTGATGGGAGGAGGCCCTGAGTAGGGCAGTGGGTCATTTATGGGCTGAGTAGTAGTATAAATTATATAGTGTCTTCTAATGAACAAATATTTTGTTAGTGAAAATAATTACACCGATAAAATTAAAATCACTACAAGGTCATTCCATAAAATTAGGTTCGGTAGAATTATCATGGAGATTTTTTTTTCTTTTAATTCCCCAAACACAGTTTGAACTGTTATTCTTTTGTTAAATGTACCTATTATTCATTAAGCATGTCCCATCCGTGTACGTACAGTGTATCTCCTTGATAAATAGCTCCGTAGTGACTCCTCTCCCTCTAAAAGTTTACCAAACAACATTTCAATCCATTTCACGAAATGGTAACTATCTATGGTTAGATACGATACGTTACCACCACCCCGATAACTCCATAATATCTAAATCTACAACGCCGATTCATAGCAGAAACCGATACCTGATATTTAAGAAAAAAAAGCGCAACATACAGACAAATCTCACATTTACATTTAGTCATATCGTTGCAAAACTGTAAATGTTTTAGAACCATTCTAATACATATAACATAAGACGTAATTGTGTTATTTGAATAACAAACATAATTATTATTCAAATTATCCAGTTAATCGCCGATCCAAACGCTTCTTTCGGGACAATATCTACACCATAAACTTTGTGATTGTCGTGCTGATATTAGACCTAGAGTGCTTGTTAGAATAATAGATATCGCGGTTCTGCTAGACCTACCGACATTTGTTCTAAATATCTCACTATCCAACTTCACTACTGCGATCCGCATAACGCTACAGCTGTAACTAAGTAAAATGACTAGAATCATATGCGTTTCAAAAATAGCAGACTTACGAGTGTGACTACCACTAAACAAAATCCATTGACAGAAAACGAGAACGTATAATTGAATAGAAAAAATATATTGAAAGTAGTTTGCTCATAATCGGTAACACTGTTTATTCGTAGACTAGATGAGTCCTGTTTGTCACAAAGATTGGGCTATTTAAGGGACTATGGTTGAATCAGAGGGATTGTGTCTCTTCTCTATAGGTGTAGTGTACCACCAATTGTTATAATCATTGATAGGAATCACTTGCAGTTTTTATCATTCCAGTCCTTACCGACATTTATTGGAAATTGGAATCTGGTTTCTTACAGATTTGGTAAGTGAAATGTACGTTAAAGTTGAAATTAGGACTGTTTAGATTTTATTTGAAATTGTTCAGTGTAAATTATAACCAAACAAAGATTGGCCTAGTCCATGGAGCTACCACATACGTAATCTTCCAAAGATTTTTAATACTGATGTGTTAAGTGGAATAAATGTTCTACAGATAACTAAGTAATTTAAGTCACACACGTAAGTCAACTTACCAATAGTTGGTATTCGAACACTTAGACAATTAATAAAAGATAGAAACGCAATTAAGTATACAAATTAAATATTCTTAAGGCTTAGAAAAGACGGAACATAATAACTTAATTAAAAAAATACCCGTAATGTAAGACTCGGAACGTTAATGTCTACTGTTGAACATGTAAATTTTATATTATAATGCTTACTTCATATTGAGTGTACACCGAGAATTACATATGATTAAATTTTGTGTTTATTCACATAGTAAATTATTCATTCATATTGACTTCGGAAATCCGCAATGTTTAGAAATAAAAATGAACCCAGACATATTACATAATATTAAAGATGGTAGGTAGGTAATCTTTATTATTAGTTCCAAATTGGCTTTTCTAAGAAAACAAAACGTTTTAATTATGCTCTGCGATAGTATATTTTCTCTTATACATCTCAAGAAGTTGAAAGTAAGAAATGTCGGATCTTATGAATATCACTTCTGTTAAATAAAATACAAATTATATATTTCGCTATGTAAAAGGCAGATATATTTCGTTTATCTCAAACCATATGTATTTCTCGATAGTTTATAAATCTAATTTAGTAAGGCTAATTATTAGCAAGAATGTATTTGATTTTATTTGTAAAAAGAACTAAAGTCCCGCATGTTGATTTAGAATATTATACAACGTGTATAGACAAGTAATGATTCCGAGTTAAAAGTAATTTAGGTACTGTCAAGAAAAGGCAGGAATTGTCTTATGAAAGTCACACATAAAAATATGATTCTTTCATTCAAATTTATTTTGTTTGAATTTTTCTCTGTATGGTGTACACTACAGGTGTAGGTACCTAGTATAACGTAGTAGTATATATCTTGGTATTGATTTCTTAAAAGTCTGAGAAATTTTGCTAATAATTATGCCTTACGTTAAACATAGGTACGTATTATGTAGTAAAACATCAATAATACATCAAGCCGACGCTTAATAATATATGTGGTCGGTGTTACAACTACTTAATATAACTTATCCTAATTTCCAACCAGTCAATAACTTGTGATTTGACAAATTGCCCCTCGATCCTATTTACCGATAGATGTAAAATAGAATGGTGCGTCTACTTATCGACGGTTATCAACGAAGTTTCTTTTGAAATTGTTTTATTATAATCTGTACCTTTTACATCTTTCTCAATTTTGTTTTCAATATTTTTGTTGAGGTCTACTTTATGTAAATTTTGATTTGGTGAATTAGGAGTATTAGTTATTTCCGGACTCAAAAAAGAAGAAGCTTTAGTTAATGTTTAACCATCGATATGAAAGACGTCCAAACTAAAGTACCTACTTGCTGATATTTTAAGAAACTCGGATAGTTATTGAGGACATCAAATCGAAGGCCCAACTCCAGGTATTGCCAGGTCAAAGGGGAACCAATCCGATCGAAAATAGGCCACAGACTGTGTTACCATCACATCATCCCCATGCCTTCAATGCAATCTATTTCATTGTAACGCAAATTGCCAGAGCTTATAACAGATTTCATAATACTGATAATGTCATACTGAACCGTATTTACGCTTTCGTATCCTGCGATTAGGATTTTGTATTGTAATTTCGCATACACTTTTTATTTTTTTCCGTTCCTACCTAATTATTTATCCAATTACATTCGCACTGTTAAATTCTTTTGATTTTATTATACTTTCAATATGTTCAAAACGTGACGAGAGAATATTGATTTCTAAGACGCACCACGCCTAAATGCTATCAATAAAATGTGACGTCTTGTCATAAGACTACTTATAAGTGAAACTAATAATCAGTTCTTACATGAAACTGTTCAACTAATTCCTAAATAGTCTAAGAGGAACCGGCGCACGAGTACCGATAATTATTCCACCTCAAAAATATTAACTTTACCGTGAATAGTGAAAGGACCATTTTTATTTGTATTTGAATAAAAAAATGTGACCGGTTGAAAAATAACAATTCCGTGAAATTGAAAAAAAAATCGGTTTAAACAAAAAATCGGTTTATGGCACGTTATATCATCAGCAGGACAGTTTGAAGAGGATTGCGTATAAAAATTGAGGTGAATTTGCTTTCGATAGGTACTCGTGCGCCGATTCCTTCTGGAATCAAAGAAAATCGACAACAAAGAAACAAACAAAGCAAATAATTGTGAAGGAAATGTTGTTCGGCACAATTTGCGTTACACTTCTTACACCAAATGATTAAATACAATCTTAAAATTAGATACACTTAATACCATTTGATTAATTAAGAATTCATATAATTTTCATCAACAATTTTGTTACATGTAGGTAATGAATATTATTTTTCTAACTATATACTCGTAAGTATGATCCACCAATTACCTATTTTAATAAAACGAAATAACCGTTTGAGCAAGAAGCGACGTGGAATGTATTTGCCAAATAAAATATCACTGGCCCAAAAAACTAAAAATATTATTCTTAAAGGGTTGATGTCTTAAAGCACTTATAAAATGTCGTGTAAAAGCTACATTAGTTAACTTGCAAGCCTGCACAATGCAAATATTTAATTCAGAGTTATCTAAACTTCATCAGTGTTTATCCGTTAAACTAAATTAAACAGCATGGTTAACGTTTAACATAAAAAGCTTTAGTCTAGTTAAACAAAGGTCCGACATCAACCCAGGCAGGCATCTATGCTAGCTCTTACCACGCTGAGTCGCTAATAAATTTCAATGCGAATGGCATTTTATAAACCAGTTTAAAATATGTACGCAGCCGTCTAGTGGGGTGACGTCATTCCTGCAACAGCAGTCTAACTAAACGTAGGTACATAAGGCGTCTCCACTTTATAATGCAATAACAAACCACATCTGTACCAAAATAACGGTAAACATGCCACAAAAATAATAAGTGGTTTATTAAGGAGACGGCCACAAAAATCAGATCCTTGATCTCAGCACCTCACTGGCTTAATAAATCCTAAATAACAGTCCACTGTTGACTTAATCCTACAGTATGCAGGATGGACTAATTCGGCTTCAAGAAAGTCCTAACACGAGAGGACAGCGCCATCTCTTCGTCACTTTTAATTATAAAAGACCCTTAAAATGATCTTAATCAGCTTAATGTGAGCAGCTGAATATTATCGAAGTTCGTCAAATCTGTGTGATTTTGTCTATTTAAAATAGACGATAAGTAAATCCAGTACGTTGTGCAAGCCATACAAAATTAAAGTTGCACCTTTATGTTACTACGAACCGCTCTTAAACCTATCTAATTCATAGACTCCATCTCTCACGATATTAATCCTTCAGAAAATCCAACAATTTTATTAGTAATATATTAAACAACAACAACAGTTAATTTCAGACTAAGTCTTATCTAATTTTGATTTCATCCAAGAAATATAACGAATACGTAAATAGAAAATTACAGAACTACTCGCAGAAGAAAAAATGATACAAGACGATAGATATGTATATACCAACATTTCAGTACGATAACCTTAAATATATATATATACCAAGCTTCTAAATTGGAAAAATAAAGTTTCTCAAATTTTTATAGACATTAATGTTAAAAGTCACTTGCGAGATGATCAGTGATGTTTATATAGTACCCTGACAAGCAATGAAAGATGTTAGATTAGTGTCTTTAATATGCAAGTGACTATCGACACCATAGTATTTCCCATAGCTTACATATCACAAGTAAACGGTGAAAAGTAGACTATCGGAAATTAACAAAGCACTTAGGATCTAAAACATCGAAACAGTCATACTATATACAATACAAGAGAATATTTACTAAACAGTACAACAATGTTTAAATACACACACTAGGAGTAGCAATTTTTACTTAAAATATCACATTGTGAGAGTCCCTGGGAAAAAGGTATAAATTATGAAATAATAGAGACAAAAAATTATTAACCATCATATTTAAATGGTAAATATCAGAGCTGTTTTTTTTAAATAACAAACTTAATCTATTGTAACACAATACTATTATATTTTTGTACTTAAGTAAAAACTTATACTCACATAATATCGCAGACATAAACACAACATAGATAATACGCACAATTAATCTAAAATACATACATAATTTAAATAAATAACACAGAACATCAACATAATTCGTGAGAAAACAAATGGATCAAGTAAACTAACATCCAAGCAATTGGAAGACAATCGCCTAACATCGATCATGAATATTTACACGATGGTACTTAAAACGTAAGTGGCATAACTACAGGACAAGGATCCGGTAAAATAAATCAGGGTCCGTCTTGCCCCATTACATCCTAAGGGTGTCGTAAGAGTCGACAATAGGGAATTGACAAGGCCAGGTTTTCGGCCGCAAGAGAAGGAAATCCTGATACTAAACCCTGTGCCAACCCGTCTGGGGAATCGTGGAACACCCTTCATGTGATTGGAAGCAGTGGGTAATAATATGGACTGAGAAGTGGAAGTTGAAGTTGAATCCCCCCCCCCACGGTCGCGGAGCAAGTTTCCCCATTGAGGAGCGCAAACGGACGGGTAGTCGGACAGCCGTTGGTTAGACCTTTCCGCCCCTGGAGCCCCACAACCGCGTTAGGCTAGGCCCTCAAGGGTCGATCCACGAGGACTTGCAACATAAAAAGACACGTGTCTTAAGACTGTAAAAGTAAATATATCGATATAAAAACTAAATCACTCTATTCGAAAATACTGGGAATTATAGAACTGAGTTCTGGCTTTAGAAGCTAAGAGCAACTTGTGATGCAGTTACGCCACGTTAAAAGGTTGCCACAAATTACCAAGATTCAACGAACGAGTACGTAATTATATACTTTGGTAGACTGAAGATTTGATAAATTTTACAAAATATTTCCCATTTTCAAACTGCAATACCTCTTGACACGAGATTGGGCTATGAATAAAAGTCTAGTCAGTAGGCATCATAGTATTACATTATAGAAATTCGTCAAATAGATATGTTTAGGTTATGTAAGTAAGTTAAGATTTTGATTTTAGTTAAGGTTAGTAAATCAGAATTGTTAACCTAGGTTTTGGAAGCTAAGTTTGTTAATCAACAGAATTAATGAATGGAGACGAAAATAAGAATATCTAACATCTATTTACAATGTATATACTACGCCACAGATATCTATAAATATTTATTTATATTCGGAACATAAAGTGATAAATACCTAATAACATGTTTTAAGGCGACAAAAATAAAGTATAATAAATAAATAAAAATAAAGAGGTACCATTGAACCATATCTGCCCTAGAGTATAGTTTATAGACGCCAAAAACTCGTTAAAGGTACGCATCATGAAAAATATTAAAAAACAACATTTTTTTACCAACACAAGTTAAAATACAAGCAAATATCATATTATAATAAACATTAAGTTAGAAAATGACTAGAAAATAACATAATTTAAATTTAATCTATGCAAAAATGTATGAGGATCCAATTTTGACAAATGATAAGTGGTCATAAATCTTATGACACCTATTTACAAACATTTAGTAGGTATATAGACACATAGTACACATGTAATACATTTATACGTCTAGATAAAGCCAATGGGGTTTCATTGCCCATCGAGTTTGTCCAGGTAGGTTATTTAAAATTTGATCGTTTAGTCTTCCCATGTCTCATAGGGGGAGTCAGGGTAGGCCCACGGAGGTCGGCTCATAGTGTGGGTTGAAGTCCTATTGGTCCTGGTATTGTAGCTGAAAGTAAGACGAAAAATACCAAAATTTTAAGAAATGCCCGGAACAACTAGTAAAGAACTCTCCAACGACTAGAAAGTCTTTTTTTACCATTGCGAAGACCATTCGGATTATGACATCTTTCAGCCAGTAGATAACTTAATTAAAATTGGATCCATTCAGAAGCTTAAAACTTCTCAGTTACGTCTAAGACGGAATATTATTAAGGCGTTTATACATTACTAAAAAAATATAAAAATATCTATCTGGTGTTGAAAGTTAGGCCCTTCGGACACAAGGCTACGCAAATCTTTGATACTCAACGATTTTAGTCTTCAAGCGACTACCGCCATACAAATCCGTTGAGGTTCGTACACGAGTCACGTGTCGCCGACATTCGCCCCGCGACTCGCTTCGTATGGCGAAACGACTACCGTGACCGCGACTAAAATCATTGAGTATCGAAGATTTGCGAAGCCTTGTGTACGAAGGGCCTTAGTCATTTAATATTTGAGGTAGATGGAATAAAAATTTGGTGACTGCTTGGCAAGAATAGTGAACTTAATGATGTATTAGGTTTTGACGATCTTTGCACATCGCAGGAAATACCTTCTTGACGGTTCTTATTGTGAATATTTTATTAAATTCCTAACGTTTCAGTTGTCCCGCGAGCAAAGACACTGCAAAGTGTCTGAAACGCAAATTTTATAAAATATACACGATCAGAACCGTAGAGAAGTCATTTCTTGCAATAGTGAACCTTATAACCTTAAGGTGATTCAAGGAAAGTGGTACGCTGTGATAGTTTGAACTGGTAGAGCAGTTTGAGTGTTCCTCACCGAGTCTCCGTTTGGCTGTAGCTCAGGGTGCCGCCGCTTGTCGATTGCACAGGCTCGGGATTAGATTCATGCCAGACAAGTTCAACACTGAAAAAGTGGAGCGGTTAGTGGCTTCACGTATAGTCTGTGCTACTCATAGATAATGCTACCATTACAACTTAGCCCATACAATATCTACTGCTGTGTTGGGCCTCCTTCCGAGCTGAGAGGGTTATTAACTTACTGCGCCACGCTGGCCAAATGTTTTAGCGCATGGTTTCGTTTTACGGAACCGCCACCGAAGAAAGCCTCGATGACTGAAGGCGTCCCAGTGTACCGGGACAGTGACAGTCGCTTGCCCGTTGCGGGACCACGCCGGGGCGTCACAGTAGAATGCGTTTACGCGAACTTGTGGCGCCCCAAGCGCACCGTGTGAGGGTATACCGCTGGGGTTTTAGTGGGTAGACGACCCTTGTCGGAGTATCACATAATCACCGACCTCTCCCCCGGGGGGCGGTGGTATGCATAAAGCATTTCCCCAGCGACAACAAAAAAATAATAAAAAAAAGGGTTTCGTTTCAAGTTTGCCTTCTCTTTCGGCTAGGATTTCGGTCTTGTCGGCTCTTAGAACACCCACAGGATGTCTGCCACTGTAGCATCCTAATGGTGAAAGAGTTATTGAAACCGGCCCAGTAATTTTTGAATGTATTCGTTACAAACATACATAAATCTTTATTACTATATTTAAAATATTCCTAATGCCCCAAGAGATGGTTGACAATTTAGGGAAACTGCTTGAGCCACGCTGAACACTGAACTGAAATTGTGCACTGGTTGTGTTGCTTAAAAGTAGAATTGTATACCTGACTGGGAATTGTATAACGATCCTTACCACTAGCAATTAAAGTTTAAGTTTGTTTTTGGAAAACAAAAGACCACGCTAAAACTTTAACAGGGCATACTAGCTTTCATGATTCACCATTTAAAAATGGTAAAGGGCAGGCGATTTTGCTGGGTTCTTCGAAATTTAAATGTTACCAAGTTCGCTGATGAAGTTCTGCTGGATTCATCAAATTAATGGCAGACTCAATAAAGACACCTAGGTATACTCGTATACCACGCATTCTTTCCACATAAGTCTAATGTTTAACCAAATGATTTCTTTAGCAGTTTTAGTCGCAGATACTTCTGCAGACGCTACCGCAGCTTTCTGCGACACAAATGTGTGTCCTACTAAACAAATAAAAAGGCTTTGGGAAAAACTAATCATGATTAGTTACTATTTTTATACTTACGGGTCCATTCCAAACATTCCATTACTTCCATCACCCTCGAAAATATTACGGTCGCCGACTGAACGCTTCGGTTGGGTCGAGATAGGAGGAATCGTGGTGCGCTCAAGCGGATTCGGAATGGGCGGCGTGGGCGGTGGAATCATAGGGGGATCGATTTCCAGAGTTGAATTCTTGATGCCGTATTTGAAGTAGACGATTAACCCTACAAAATAGAGGTGAAATCAGTTTCTATTTCTTCATTATTTTACCTTGTTGGTGCCTAATGGAGGTTCTAAAATTATATTAAAAATTTAAATAAACCCCCACACAATGACCTAAGTATCCTATAAAAAGTAAAAAATAAAAAAATACATCGCGTTGGGGGACCGCTCCTATTTATTTATTACCTGACGCCTGGTCCCCCAACGCGATGTATTTTTTAATTTTTTACTTTTTATAGGAATAAGGATACTTAGATCATTGTGTCGGTGGTTTATTTAATTTTTATTTTTTGCTTTTTAAAGGTACACGCTTATTACGATATTTGTAATGTGCACGTGATGCGCTTTCATTTGAGACCCCACTCGATTATATTTGCAGACTTTCGGTTAATCTTCCCCACTTTCACCCCCCATAACTTTTAAACGGCTCAACCGATTTTCATCAAACATGTCTAAGAACACTCGCCCGTAACTCACCTTTCATAAAAAAAACTATATTGAAATCGCTTCATCCGTTCGCGAGCTACGGTGCCACAGACAGACAGACAGACACGTCAAACTTATAACACCCCTCTTTTTGCGTCGGGGGGTTAAAAACAGCCATTAATATCAATACCTCGGATTAGGTATGGTGCCATTTTAAAATGTACATAAGGTGCCTTATAGTCCGGGGTCCCCCGTACATTGATTTCACTTGATTACTATCAAGCTAATTTTTCGTGAGTAGCTTCATTTTCATGAGACGCCCAACATTTTCTTGTCTACAACTCATGACTGTGGTAGCTAACAGAGGTAGCAAGGGTGAAATATGTTGATTTTATGATTCAAAAAATTTTATTACTAACCGGGTGCTTTTTGGTATATCTGATGATAATTATCTAAATTATTCGAAAATGTATTTGTCCTACAAAATGTGTGGTTTGATCAAAGAGTCCTCCACCTCCAATATGTATGGATAACGAGGTCATCAAAAATGATTACTAACCAGCTGGTTTTTTTTTTATTTACTTAATAAATATGTATATTATTTAACCGTCATATTGTCCTACAAGTTGCGTGGTACGTTATCCCGGTCCTACACTTAAAAGTTGTTCTACAGATCATAGAAAAAAAATTATTACTATCAAGCTGAATCTTTGTGAATAGCTTTGTTTTGATGAGACGCCCAACATTTTCTTGTCGACATCTCTTGATTGTGGTAGCTAACAGAGGTAGCAAAGGTTAAATATGTTGATTTAATGATTCTAAAAAAATTATTACTAACCGGGTGATTTTTGGTATATCTGATGAGAACTATCTAAATTATTCGAAAATGTATTTGTCCTACAAAATGTATGGTTTGATCAAAGAGTCCTCCACTTCCAATATGTATCGATAATGAGGTCATCAAAAATTATTACTAACCCGCTGGTTTTTTTTTATTTACTTAGTAAATATTTATATTATTTAACCGTCATATTGTACTACAAGTTGCGTGGTACGTTATCCCGGTCCTACACTCAGAAATTGGTAATACCACAAGACCCATTTTGTCATCACTAACTGTAGGACACCAATTTTACATGATAGGTTAGTATTCTCTGCCCAAATGATACAATTTCCTACAAAAAAACAGGTATGTATCATGAGTCCGACAGAAATTGTCATTTTTCGTTTTCCTACTTATAACTTACTAGTGGCCCGCCCCGGCTTCGCCCGTGCAAAGCGGGGGTGGGTTATACATATAAACCTTCCCCTTGAATCACTCTATGTATTAAAAAAACCGCTTCAAAATCCGTTGCGTAGTTTTAAAGATTTATGCATACATAGGGACGGACAGAAGAATGCGACTTTGTTTTATACTATGTAGTGATGATACAGTGAAAACATCTTTTTTATTAACTTAAATAACTTTTACTTAAAAAAAAATGTATATTCGTCAGATTCATCTGATAAATTTTCAGTATCATCACTGTCATTTTCATCTATTTCATTTTCCTCGTCTTCTGACTCTGTAATAACGTAAAAAATTAAGTATTTTTAACATAAAATGAATCCACTTCGTTTTATAGTGTACGAAACTTTTTATATAGTACATATACGGATCCCGCTATACAACGACCACCGATATGTTTAATGGATGAAAAATATTTTATTAGAAATTTAGGACATTTTCAGGCAATCCATTTTTTAAAATTATTTTTAACATACTAAATTTCTAATAAAATAATTTTCATCCATTACACCTAACGGTGAATGTCGTTGTATAGCGGAATCCGTATGTGTGTACTATATAAAAAGTTTTGCACACTATAAAACGAAGTGGATTCATTTTATGTTAAATAATAGTACTTAATTTTTTACGTCATTACAGAGACAGAAGACGAGGAAAATGAAATAGATGAAAATGACAGTGATGATACTGAAAATTTATTAGATGAATCTGATGAATATTATTATTTTTTATACGTAAATAATTATTTTTTTGTACTACTTAAGAAAAATAATTTATTTAAATAAAAAAAAAGACGTTTTTACTGTATCATCACTACATAGTATAAAACAAAGTCGCTGTCGTCTGTCCGTCCCTATGTATGCTTAAAACTTGAAAACTACGCAACGGATTTTGAAGCGGTTTTCTTTAATAGATAGAGTGATTCAAGATGAAGGTTTATATGTATAATACATGCACCCGTGCGAAGCCGGTTCGGGTCGCTAGTAAGTTATAAGAAGGAAAACGAAAAAAATTCAATTTTTGTCGGACTCGCGTTACATACCTGTTTTCTTGTAGGACATTGTATCATTTGGGCAGAGAATACACTAAACTATCATGTAAAATTATTGTCCTACAGTTAGTGATGACAAAATGGGTCTTGTGGTTTTAACAACTTTTGAGCGTAGGACCGGGATAACGTACCACGCAACTTGTAGGACAATATGACGGTTAAATAATATACATATTTATTAAGTAAATAAAAAAAAACCAGCTGGTTAGTAATCATTTTTTATGACCTCGTTATCCATACATATTGGAGGTGGAGGACTCTTTGATCAAACCACACATTTTGTAGGACAAATACATTTTCGAATAATTTAGATAATTATCATCAGATATACCAAAAAGCACCCGGTTAGTAATAAATTTTTTTGAATCATAAAATCAACATATTTCACCCTTGCTACCTCTGTTAGCTACCACAATCAAGAGTTGTCGACAAGAAAATGTTGGGCGTCTCATGAAAATGAAGCTACTCACGAAAAATTAGCTTGATAGTAATCAAGTGAAAACAATGTACCGGGGATCCCGGACTATTATCTTAATAACCTTTGCAGGAAATGTACAAAAGTGTTCCTACATTACTAGCAACATAAATTGGCTAACGAGTTTATAGTTCTGACCAGTTACGAGTCACTTACCCACACCCATCCAAAATGTAAAACGCGCCAGTGTTAAGACCGTAAGATTCAGGATCAGGTAGATGTTGACAATGATAGCAACGGTCGGTACGAATGGCAGGTAGGGGGCAGCGTAGATCAAATTATTCCTGGAAATATAAACGTGTAAATGTTGGACATAATAATGAAATAGGTACTGTTATTTTTCCAAATAGGGGAAACCTTTTTTAGGTCCGTAGCCGGGGACAGGACTGGGGCATGTGGGAGTCCCGGTCGCGATTAGATGGTGATTGCACCTGGTTTACCAACTAACCCCGCAATTTTAGCAAAAACGCTTCAAATCTTTGCTCTGCCTAATATAACTCATCATCATCATCATTTCAGCCAAAAGTCGTCCACTGCTGGACATAGGCCTCCCCCAAGGATCTCCACAAGGGCCGGTCCTGGGCCGCACGCATCCACTGCTTTCTGGTTAAGGTCGCCGGTTCACCGTGTGGGAGGCCTACCAGTACTGATATAACTAACAGTGTAGAATTAACTACGAAGGATTTTCGGAGTTCTCACCGGTTCTGTGGCTTCCGAGAGATCAGGAGCAGGATCAAGATGATGCCCAGCATTAGGACGATCATCGAGACGGTGGTGAAGCAGCAGGTGCCCGGGTCGCCATAGGCCGCGAACGAGTCGAAAGCGATGATCAAAATAAACATCACGCCCACAGCCTTGATCACGAACATTCCTAGCGAATATATATAACAATGAATAGATACATAAATCTGTGTGGTGACGGATTTAGAATACACAATGTCACCAACCCATACCGTGTTAAGGGTATCGTAAGAGGCGACTAAAAACTCAAGAGGCAGATCACCAAGCCGAAAGAGAAGGAAACCTTGATATAGACCCTGTCCCAACCCGTCTTGCCGGCGTGGCATAGTAGGCTAATTTTCCTCCATGAATTTGGAGGAGGCCCGACTCAGTAGTGGGTCATTTATGGGCCGAAACGACGAGATACATAAATAAATTATCATTTAGAAAATCTCGGATTGCAAATTTTTCATCTAGCAATCCAATATTTTTATTGCCCGAGATTACGTGAAACATCGAGCAATATGTAATCGCGGTACAAGATAGATAGATTCCTATATTGCCACTTAACTTTGTAGGCTTAAATTAACTATTTCTTAATAAAAAAAACTTAAACAGATAAATTAAACACTAGCAACGGGCGTGTTGACGGATTTAGACTACACAGTGTCACCAACCCTTACCATCCCTAGGGACCCACTGCTTGACCCACTGCTGAGTCGGGCCTCCTCCAACTATATGGAGGGTAATTAGCCTACTGTGCCACGCTGGCCAGACGGGTTGGCACAGGGTTTCGTATCAAGTTTTCCTTCTCTTGCGGCTAGGTTGTCGGCCTTATCATTCCCTTTAGTCGGCTCCTACGACATCCACAGTATGGAATTGGGTGGTGACACTTTGTATCCTAGATCCGTCACCACACGGAGAGTTGTAAACGTTACGAATAAAATACCAACATACCAGTGCATTCAGTAGCAGGTCCCAAGTCTACCCAGGGGAAAATCCCAGGGCATAGGTACGACATCACTTGCAGTTGCCTTCCCAGAGCACGGAAGAAGCGGCTGAAGATTGAAGAGTTGCCGGAGCAACCACCAGGGACAGCACCTGCACCGATGTATCATCTTTATCAGTTTCTATATCTATAGGTACAAATAAATAGTTTTGGAGTGTCTGTTTGTAATAATAAAATAACCACTTTTTTACTAAATGCGTAAGTACCAAATAAACTTTTTTAAATTTTTTCCGTCTGTTTGATCCGGTTAATCCCTGGAACGGCTAGACGGATTTTGACGGGACTTTCACTTATAGGTAGCTGATTATATAAGGAGTAACTTGAGCTTTTTTTAGACGTGCTTCGCCCCGCGGCTTCACTCGCGGTACCACAATAACCGCGGGTAACATCGCGGAACTCAGCTCGTCCACAAAAAAATAAGGGTTAATAACGAGTGACTGACTCACTGGCAAAATGATTTGTCACAACAATCCAACATTTTTCTTATACATTTCATCTTAATTATATCCGCTCATTAAAATAAATAAAATTGGAGTGTCTGTTTATAACATTAAAATAACCGCTTTTTACTAAGTCAATTTGAATGTATATAATGCCAAAGCCTCATTTTTTTCTGTCTGTTCCAATTTTTGTAATGCCTGGACCGATTTTGACGGGACTTGCATTGGCAGCTGATGTAACAAGGAGTAACTAAGCCTACTTTTATTGCCACCATTGCGCACTTTTCAGGAGCCCGTAGTTACTGAGTTTGTGGACTAAATACTACATGCGTTATGCTAGTGAACAGGTACGGCTGTTTGGGGTTGGTCAGCACACTGGATTGAAGACTTATAAGTAATTTCATTTTTTAATTATTCTATCTTTTTTTAATTATCAAATTCATATTTCAATTAAGCGCCTATCGAAACCAAACAAAACTAGTTATATGTACACGGTCATTGTAATCTGGCGTTTAAAAAAAAGACAAGCCCACCGAGTTTCTTCCGCCAGGTCTTCTCGGTTGGTGCCGCGTTTCAACCTAGTAGTAGTGTTATAAACTTGATGTATCCGTTCACGATTTTGAGCACCATAATTGGTTTATATAATAAAGCATTTTTCTATTCTATTCTGTGCTAAAATATCTACTTGCAAATAAAATTCCACGGATTTAATCACATTTGTACAGCGATTAAGAAAACAAACATTTTCTCTGTAAAAATAAATCCGAACATTGTTATATTCAGTAAGTGTGTTTTACTCAATGTTTTATTCATTCTCATTAGGATAATGACAAAAAGTGATAAATGAAAACTTTGTTCTGACGATTGTATTGAAGCTCTGTGAAACACCCATGCATCAATCTAATGTTTCATCAGACCCATGTCTAGCACCGAAACGGTGAGGGTTGAGGATGATCCCCTCGACCTTGTTGTGGTGAGGGGGCTTGTGTGCCTTTAGGATCCGTTGGAGCCATACCGGCTTAGGGTCACCCATGCCAGGCGGGCCCACGGGGAGAGGCCAGACGAAGAACGGTACACAGAAGCGTGGTGGTTTTTGGCTCCGGGGACTCCTTTGTCCGCAGAGTGGCCTCGAGACCCTTAAACCACCGCGACAAAAGTGGACCAGGGCTGCGGCCATGCAGGTGGGCACGTGTAATGTCCATGAGGATTTCCAACGTAAAAAAAAAGAGTTTAGGATGATGATTATAACAAGATATTGACAATCTATGCGGGGTAATAGGTACCTTATTATAGTTATTAACGTGCTCACGAACGCATGACAAAACATTAGCTTCATTTATCTCTTTTTTTCCTCTGTGTGGTGACGGATTTAGAATACTTTGTGTCACCACCCCATTCCACCCCGAGGGTGTCGTAAGAGCCGACAATAGGAAATGGCAAGTTGGTTGAAAACCTAGCCGCAAGAGAAGGAAAACTTGATACTAAGACCTGTGTCAACTCGTGGGGCCAGCGTGGCACAGTAGGATAATTACCCTCCATGTAGTTGGAGGAGGCCCGACTCAGCAGTGGGTAATTAATATGGGCTATATAATAATTATGGGATGAGAAGTAGTACCTAGAAGTAGAAGTTTACCTTTACGAGAAAATACATAAATGCCACAAGCCTTGATATTTAGAGTGAGATAAGTTTAAACTCTAAATATTGTTATTGACATTTGACATTTGTTATTGAGCTAACAACGAGTCCGAGAAAACGTTTATAAATATCTCGGATAGAACTGAAATATGTGTTCAAGTGAGTTGTAAACTGGGCCCAGGCAAAACGAAAAATGTTCAATAAGAATGTTCGAATAAACGGACATGGTACTTGTGAGGCAATGTTAAGAATTCCAATTGGCTAACAAAAAGAAAACCTACTGCTGCCATTTCAAATACTCACTCATGCGAGAATAAAGTTCGTCGTTACATGTCACTACTGGGTCCGCCCTCCTCCAAATGCATGCAGGGAAATTAGCCTACTGTACCACGCTGGCAAGACGGGTTGGCACAGGGTTTATATCAAGTTTTCCTTCTCTTGGGGCTAGGTGATATTCCCCTTGCGATCTTTTAGTCACCTCTTACGACACCCTAAAGACGGTATGGGTTGGTGACATTGCGTATTCTAAAACCGTCACCACACGGACAATAAAGTTAAATAGCAATGGTTAGCATGGAAAATTAAATAAGCAATAATCTAGCTAGTATTAAATAAGTATTTCATTTAATTATAATGTATTTATTATGTCGTTTTAATATCTTTGGGGAACCAGAAGTTATTATCACTGTAGAGGACGTAAAAAAATCCTATCGCACCATTCGAAGAAGAAAACTACTCCATTTTCAAATAGGTGATGGAGATCTTGTGAAATCACCTAAACGCTAAAAGAAATATGTTCTTTCATCAACCTTTATTTAAATTATAAGTTGTTTGCAAAAAATCTAATGGTTGTCTACCATTTCATTATCACTACATATTATATTATATTATACTCGTATAGTAGTATAGTATATATAGTAGTATAAAACAAAGTCGCATTCTTCTGTCCGTCCCTATGTATGCATAAATCTTTAAAACTACGCAACGGATTTTGAAGCGGTTTTTTTTAATAGATAGAGTGATTCTAGGGGAAGGTTTATATGTATAACCCACCCCCGCTTTACACGGGCGAAGCCGGGGCGGGCCACTAGTTTTAGATAAATTAGATTATCTGGTAGTTAATGGTAACGTTCGTCGTTGGTTAGCATCGTACAAATATTGTAAACAGTATTAAAATATTATAATTATTTTTAAATTCCCAGACAATATATATGGCTTAATATTGTGCACAACAAATCATTATTTAATATCAGCCATATGAAAATTTTGACATGAGGTTTGGATTCGATCGAAGGGTCATTTAATATTAAAGACGGCAGTTAGTATTTTGGGAAGCGGGTTGCGATGTCCATATTATTATTTTATGTAGAACGGGGTGGTTAATGTGTCATGTTTCCTACTATGGCGTTTTAACTCCGCGCGAGCAAATCCAGTGTAGCTGTTCCTCGTAACAATATTCTTTAAATATCCTTGGACATTTCACACAACGCCATCTCGTCCCAAGCTAAGCAACTTAATGCTTGTGTTATGGTAACGAGATGGATGATAAACTACGAGTACTTATATACATTTTTTTTTTTTGTAAATACATACATATTATAGATAGAAATGACACCCAGACTCCGAGCCAGTGCCTCTGGTTTAGACAAAGACACTTGCCCGACCCGGGAATCGAACCCGGGACCCGTTGATCCAAAGGCGGCACATCTAACCACTAGACCAACGAGGCAGTCCTATTGTTTGTTGTAATATTAAACAGTACGACAAACAATTTGAAGATTCCGAACTCCGATTCGGAAAGGTAAACCTCGGTATGTCTTCTTTCAATTTACAAAAGAGAGGTATAAATAAAGATACCTAGGAACGAAGAACTTTACGAATGTATGGTAGTCGGTTTTTTTTTTACGTCGGAGATCCTCATGCAGTGGTAGTCGGTACTACTACTACTACTAAGCCCATATATGACCCCATGTCAAACTCTTTTCTTTAATTTATTATTAATTTTATTGTCTCATTAATGCAACTATTACTATGTTATAGCATGCCTATAATTTTTATAATTGCTGTGATATGTATTATAATAGACCGTATATTCCAATGAATTGTAATTATGCAGTTAGTGTGTGTTTAAATAAATAAATAATAAATAAATAAGTAAATAAATAAATAAACAAATAAATAAATGTTAAGTATTTTATATACAGGATTTCCCACAAAATAGTGTAAAGCGGAAGTCAAGAGATAGAGCACCCCTTCGGGTACCAGAATCACCCCCATGTATGTTCTACGATTTTTCATAATTTTTGTGTTAATACTTTTTTTCTGAATTTTAAATTCTTGGATTTATTCTAATTTTTTTTTTGGGACATCCTGTATAAATAATCGTAATCGAATACTTTTATCTCGAGAACGGCTGGGCCGAACTTTATGGTTTTAGATTTTTTGTATTTATCTCCATAACGAATAGCGAATAAGTACTAAAAATATAGGCAATGTAACGAAAAATAAATGAATTTTAGATAAACATTCTCTTGTTAGTTGGTTTCATAACTTATTGTTCCAACATTGTTGTTCATTCCGTAAATACTGCAAACTCTCCCCTCAAATTAATTAACGTATTTTATTAAAAGTTTCGAATCGACAAGATAGAGATAATGGCGTATTTAAAATTAAAAAAGTTGAATAATGGCAGTTAGGTTAAAGGATTGACATAACTATATATATGGATTAACATAAATAGTTATAGGTGCGTTCAGAAATTTATTTTTCACTTCAGTAGCTCAAACATGTAGGTATTGCTCACTGAAAACAGTGGACAAAATGCGATTTTGCCCACTGAGTGAGACAAAGTAACTTTTTAATTCTAATTCGAAACATTGACACTATCTCTTTCCCGCCAATAGAAAAGAGAGAGAGACAAAGACCAAGTGGCCAGTACCAACAGCTCCGATTTTTCTTCTTCTTCATTTAGGTTTTGGCTTCCATCGTTATACCGATGATTTTGCCAATGACAAGTGTGTTGTGTTAGAAATTTCGTGTGATTATGAAAGTTAAATTAATTGGTTATATGTTGCGTTAGAGTTATGAAGTTAAATGTTAGCAGGTAGCGCTATAGAAAACAATACAGAGCATTATAGTACAGATTATAAATATTAAATTGATAGAGCAATATTATGGGAACTATATTTGATTAAATACAAACTAGACGTACTTTTAACAGTTCGATTGGATGAAAGGACTTCGTTATGGGGTTACTCCGATTTTTAATTCGACCTCAAAGAGAAACACGGAATTTCGTACTAACTAAAGAAATTTAGCAAAAATGATAATTAAATCTTTTATTGTAATTTATTGATTTTTTTACTAATTGTTGTATTTAAACTAAAATAAGTATTTACTGCTTAAAAAACTGATATTTAACTTAAACTTAATAATATTTAATTATTGTTTCAAAAATGTTACGTAATATATTTCATTTCCTATAGTGTTCTCGCTGCTGAAGTGAAAAGTTATGTGTGTTACACGAGAGCAAAATTTTTCGCATCTCGTGCCTTTGAATCCCTCGCAGCACTCAGGAATCAACTTTAGAATCACTCGCTACGCTCGTGATTCAATCATTGATTCCTTCGCTTACTCGGGATTCAATATCAGCACTCGCAGCAAAAAACGACTTTGCTCTCTTGTTGCACAAATAACTATTGTAACTAAACTAACGAAAATATATGAATTTACTTAAATAAAGAACAAATGACTTTAGTAAAAAACAAATTGTCAAATTGAGTAGTCTCACACAATAATTACAGATTATTCTGTCAATCCAGTGAGTTCCAGTTGGTTTCAGCCCATAAATGACCCACTACTGAGTCGAGCCTCCTCCAAATTCATGGAGGGAAATTAGCCTACTGTGCCACGCTGGAAAGACAGATTGGCACAAGGTTTGTATCAAATTTTCGTTCTCATACGACTAGGTGATCTGCCTCTTATGCTCCTTTAGTCACCTCTTACGACACCCTCAGAATAGTGTGGGTTGGTGGACTGTCGAGAGTCATCTAAACTAATATAATAAAGAGGAAAGATTTGATTATTTGTAAACTATATGAATGCTACTTATTCTATACAAAAAAATTAAATTGGAGTGTCCGACATATATCCAAAACAACATATTTTATAATTTTCTGTAAAATATGTTGTGTTGTTTGTTTCGGCTTATCTCTGAAAATGGCTGGACCGATTTTGACGGGCTGATGTAAAGGCTACTTTTCAGGAGCCCACAGTAACTGAGATTTCACATTGTTAAATACCATGCGGCTGAATACGCGGCTAACAGCTAGTTAATAACATTTACACTTTATGTTTTTTGTTACATACCCATGTAAAGCCGAGTCTGGCCGCTATTGTAATTACGTTAAAGTACAGATCATGTCTCTTGACAAATGAAAAACGATGCTAGCTTCGAAACTAAATGACTTAACCGCATATGCAATGGTATAATATTTCAGGCGATACCGACAAGCGTAACTTCATTTCTGTCGGTTTCCTAACAAACTATACTGTCGTTAACACCGCCGGGCATGTCAAACCTGCCCAGTCAGTCGTATCATTTGGATTAGCTGGCAATAGGATTTGAAGTCAGATTTGAAATTGGAATATTCCTGGATAATTCGAAAATGCAGCCTGCTGACATGAGTTCGCATTATTAAAGTTTACTGCTACTGTCTGGGCTATGTCAAACAGCTTGGAAAGGGGATGAGATTGACATCAAGGCACTGAGCTGTGAAATGCTTCAACGGTGCGTGATGGAGAAGAATATCTTATCGAGTTTATCGAATTTAAATCTTATCGAATCAATATATTAAACAAAGAATAATTTCCGTGTGGTGAAAGATTTAGCATTCATAGTGTCACCGTTCCATCCTGGGAGTATCGTAAGACCCCACAAAGGGAAATGACAAGGCTACGAATATGCACTGAGTAGCAGTTAAAGTAGTAGTTAAATGTTAGGGTAATAAATAATTTAACTTTATAAATACTTAGAAATCCACAATTTTCATCGGAGACATTTTTAATTAACTTATAAAAAATGTTTATCACAACTTTTGTTTCTTACAGAATAAAATTTGAGTAATCCAATACTAATCTAAGTAATTAATTTAATTCATATAAAAATAAGGGCTATGCTCGGAGTTTCCCTGCGAGATCGAATCAGAAATGAGGAGATACGCAGGAAAACCAGGGTCACCGACATAGCCCACCGGATTGCCAAACTTAAGTGGCAGTGGGCAGGGCACATAGCTCGCAGGACCGACGTCCGATGGGGCAGAAAAGTCCTCGAGTGGCGACCGCGTTCCGGCAGGCGCAGTGCTGGTAGGCCTCCCACACGGTGGACCGAGGACCTGGTTAAGGTCGCCGGAAAGCAGTGGATGCGGGCGGCCCAGGACCGGCCTTTGTGGAGATCCTTGGGGGAGGCCTATGTCCAGCAGTGGACGTTTTTGGCTGAAATGATGATGATGATGATGAAAAATAAATGCAACTTGACCCCAAACAATTTTGGTGATATTAATTTATATCTAGATATCTCAGAACTGTCTACATCGTGTTATTGTTTTGCTGGCACTATTCATAACACCTAATTCACACGGTTCAACCTTACCGCTCTCAATTCTCTTCACATATTCTATAGGCAGGGTCTAAAATGACACCCAATTAGGGTCAATATAACGAACTGACACTGATAACTAACTGCGACTGATAACTAACTGATAAAAATTTACCGTAAAACTTGTTCTCGGTGTTAGAGTTGACCAAAAATGCATCGTCGCGTCCGTATTCCTCGCTCTCGTCGCCTGGCAGAGTGTCGTCCGAGTCTGGAGAGCTGAAAATACTTTTCGCTTAGCCAACAGTAATTGAATTCAATCGATTAAAGTCACAAATTAGTTTCGGCCGGCCTTTCGCTTAGCGCTTAAAGCATACAGTAGAAAACCAATGATTGCAAACCAATACTTTTAGAAAAAGTATGGCTTGAATTCGCAATGCTGTATCGCTATGTTACCTTCGGGTCACACGACGCACCATGACGCGTTGGTTCATCTGGTTCTGGGACTGTAACAAGACAATTGTAAGTTAGCGTTTTTTTACTAGCCGTACTTCCAAATAAAAGGTTGTATTGGGAAGTGTTCTGTTTAATGCTCTAAACATTCCTTCTACAATTATTATTGATTATTTGGCTTATTCGGTCAGCTTTTTACGAGTTTTTTCGATACTAACTATTAATATTTATTTGAATGTTTCCACTCCCGGGCCTGCTGGAAGAGATTTCATTAGAAATAAGCTGTGTCTTTGTATAAATTTGTCCTATATTTCCAAGCTTTCTAAATATGTCTTATTGTTATACAAATTGTTAAATAAATAAATAACAATATTTTGTTATAAACAGGTCGAAAGTTCTCAAAAATACTGAAAAGAAACTTTGAAAAATTGCAGAATTACATGGGGGTGATTCGGGTACCCGAAGTGGTGGTGGTGAAACTAAAATACTTACAGAAATTTCTCGATTTGATAAGACCCACCGTTTACATTTTGTTCCTGTTTCTTTTTAAATAATATATTTTTGTCATAAGTGGACTGTTTAAAATGGTTTGTACAAGTGTGTTTCTCTACCTATACCACCTTTTCGGAAGGCCTATCCACGGAGAAGAACAAGGGTCGCTAGTTTACACAATAAACTTTACACCGATGGTGGTACAAACAAGTTGATTAGTACGTAAATAATAAGAAAGATGAGAAAAAATACTAGTATTAAAACGACATGTGACATAGTAAGTGTCAAAAATGAGCACATAGTAATGCACTGTGTACAAACACACGCAACTATTTTAACTAATTAAATGGCTAAAGAGCCAGAACATAACAAAGTCAATGTCAAAACTACCGTATAGTAAAGTTTATCGAATGACCAATCCAGTAATTTAACTGGTAATTTATATAAATTGGACTGCGTGCAATTGAAGAATTGTATTAATAAATAGTATATAATATTGAGTCTGATCAGTTTCACTAACAGGTTCACCGAAGCTGTAGAAATATTAACGAGACGCGTCGAACATTCAGTAATTGCGTTGGGTCCGAGGTTTGCTGGCGTGGTCAATTGAGACAACCTAATTACTTCGGTGGGATTGCAACCACACGGCAACACATTCGTATACAAACCTACCACGTTATATTCTGTGAACATGGCGTCTGTCGCTGCAATTACCACTTTATTAATCGTGGTCTATTTCGTGTGGTATTCTAATAAAGTAAAATATGTGGTCGCTGTTTCAGTCTATAACTGCTGAGTTGGGCCTCCACCAAATTCATTGAGGGAAATTAACATATTGTGTCACGGCACAGGATTCCCTTCTCTTGCAGCTAGGTTTTCGCCCTTGTTTTATTTTGTCGGCTCTTACGACCTTCACGATGGAATGGGGTAGTGACACACTGTGTATTATAAATGCACCACACGGACTGTGTACACACTTTTTTAATTTTGCATTATCATCAGTTGCAGTCCACTGCCGGACATAGGCGTCTCCCAAGGTACGCCACTGAGTCCAATCTGCTGATTTGTGCATCAAGTCGCCGCCGGCTCTCTTTTGAAAGTCATCCCGCCATCCCATTCAATGTTGAGGGTGTCGTAAGAGCTGACAGTAGGAAACGATAAGGCCGAAAGCTAGCCGCATGAAAAGGAAAACTTGATACGAATCCCTGTCTGGCAAGCGTGTCACAGTAAAGTACTGTTTCAATAAAGTAACTTAACTGTTTATTAACGTAAAACCTCTAAAACCGCGTACCAACTGGATTGGCAGACATCGTGTAGGCGTTCGAAAAAAATCACCAAATATCACAAGGGTAGGGGGGGGGGGGTATAGTAAGATATCATCATCATCATTTCAGCCAAAAGTCGTCCACTGCTGGACATAGGCCTCCCCCAAGGATTTCCACAAAGGCCGGTCCTGGGCCGCCCGCATCCACTGCTTTCCAGCGATCTTAACCAGGTCGTCGGTCCACCGTGTGGGAGGCCTACCAGCACTGCGCCTTCCGGAACGCGGTCGCCACTCGAGGACTCGTTCGGAGGCTCCACAGAGGCCATGGAGCATCGTAGTGAGTCCCTCCATGGTCTCAGCCATTACGACTATGTCATCAGCGAATCGAAGGTGAGTGATGTACTCGCCGTTCACGTTAATGCCCAGCCCTTTCCAGTTCAGAACCTTGAAAACATCTTCCAGTGCAGCGGAGAACAGTTTCGGAGAGATAACGTCTCCCTGTCTAACACCTCGCTGCAACTGGATCCGTTTCGAGGTCTGGTCCTGGAGTCGTACTGACATGGTGGCGTTTTCATACAAGCACTTCAACACTTCGATGTACCGATAGTCGACTTGGCACCTCTGGAGAGCCTGCAATACTATAGATCACGTGTATTTATTTTTTTTATACAGTTGCTCAAAAAGTGGCATATTACAGGGACGTATAGCGTTCGGGAAGTGGGCTATTACACACGCGTGCTTTTTCTTTACCATTCCCGCACTAGTGCGTTTTCTTTCCCAACTGTCAAAATAATGTCTATTAAAAGGAAAAACCAACCATGAAGTTTTTACTAAAAAAAATCATAGAAGTTTTAATGATTCATGCAAATACGTATATTTCTAAAAAGAAACTACGTACTAGTTAATATGTTTCAATATCAGATTTAATGATTTGATTGAATGTGTTTTATTTCATCTAATTAAATTTCATTTCATATCAATAAAAAAATTCTACTGAAGACTTGGCTGTATGGGCATTGTTCCTTTTGCCTGCCAGAATGGGTGAAGAAAAAAAAAACCTGCTTATATTCTACGGTCGGCGCCATATTTCAGAAATGATTAGATAGTTGAGTTTATTGTGTTTATAATATTTTATTAAATTGCTTCATTTTTTGCAACTGTATTAAAAATAGTCGTTCAGTACACGTGCGGAACCGTCATTGCAACTTGTTCCGACTGTCAACCCTCGCCTTCGGCTGCGCCTCGGCTCGGGTAGACATTTGTCGGAACTCGTTGTAATGACAGACTTTCCGCACTTGTAATGAAATATACTATTTCGTCAGAAGTGTGATTTCTAATCCGAAAAGCGGCTTCTTTAAGCTTCTTTGTAGATACTAATAAATACACGTGATAATTTTTATTTTTTTTAGTAGTCTTAAACCTCACCACGTATCACCAAGGGGGAGGGAGAGGTTAAAAAAATGTTAAAAAAACATCACGTGATTAATGGACAGCCCCCAAACTATCAGTTCCTTTTTGCTCGATGCTGATAAATCCAATTTAAATAAGTTTGTCGGCGGGTCTTGCAATACGCCTTTGCGAATACTGAAGGGCAAGTGAGCAAAGAGGTTTGAATCGAAACGAGATTGCAATCTCAGAGATATCCGGTGCAGAATATAATATTCAAACTGATCTGAGCTATGGAATGAGCAATTTGTACCATGACAAGAAGTAACGTCAGCAAAGCCGTTTACTGCTTCGAATTGGCAGCTCTATTTGCGAAGGCAATATCAAAGCCTTTGCCTAAGGTAGCGTGACGTCTCAATGTGACATGTGACGTCAAAATGATTGAAATGTTTTGTTTTAGTATCATATACCCTGTACAAGATAAGTTGATCGATTTGACAGACAGGCTAGTGATGGGAAACGAAAAACATATATTAGTCCAAAAAATAACGTTTTAAAATACTTGTAACTGTGACAAGTAGGCGTGGGTGTAAAAAGTGTGAAATTCTTTATTGCACTAGACTTAAAAAACATAAGTTCCTATATAATATTACAGGGTTATTTTTGGACCTCCCGCCAAATTTAAATAGGTGGTTCAGACCATGAAAGTAAACAAAATAGAAATGAAAATAATAATTGTAAAAGTGCTAATTTTCAATGTGCGAAATCTAAAGAATTTTATTTCAAAATGAAAATATTTTTTATTCGAATATTGTCATATAAAGTGAAGAAAAAGTCATAAAGAATTTCACAAATAATACAGCCACAACATCTCGTCACAGTTACAAGTATTTTAAAATGTTATTTTTTGGACTAGTAGATATATAGATCGATCGAATAGATCTGTTTCCCATCACTGTTCGTCATTGCAAAGTAAAGGTATGATTCCGAACTATGCTGCACGCAGCAGTACTGCTGCAACAGTGCTGTCGCGACACTACTGGTACCCATACAATATTTTTAAGAGCTTATATGAGATTACATTCCGAGCTAGGCAGCAACGTAGCGGTTGTATGGGGACCAGTAGTGCCGCGACAGCACTGTTGCACGTGCAGCATAGTTCGGAATCATACCTTTATGTCGATCAGAAAAATTGACATCTGTCAAATCGATCAAGCTATCGTGAACAGGGTATAGTATACTAGGGGTTTTGGTGCTTAGTAGATATTATTATAATTTCATTCTTAGTCTAGGAGTTGAATGTGCCGCCTTTGGATCAAGGTTTCTCGGGTTCGATTTCGAGGTCGATCTTTGTGTAAACCAGAGGCACTTGCTACGAGTCTAGGTGTAAGTTTTACATGTTTGTAAAACGCCCCCGCCATACAGGTTATATTTAGTGCAGGGGTTTTATAAAACTTACTAATATTATAAACGTGAAAGTTTGTAAGTATGGATGGATGGATGGATGGATGGATGTTTGTTACTCTTTCACGTAAAAACTACTGAATGGATTTTAATGAAACTTTACAATAATATAGCTTATACATCAGAATAACACATAGGCTACAAGTTATAAAGATATTATGTGAATTACAACAATATAAACAAGTCGAATTCAAAATTTCTAATTGTCAAATTTTCGGCCATATTAAACTATAGACAACATAACGGACGGGATAAAAATCTCAGGTATCCTACGTCCAACTTTCTTTTTGTTTTAAATATTTATAATGCGGAACAAAGTTTGCCGGGTCAGCTAGTACAAATATAATTTCTTTGATTATTATCTAATACTAGCTAATAAATATCGCTATTAAAAATAGTGTTGATCGTAGAGGGGTGAACATTTAGGGTTGTATGTATTTTTGTATGTTATATCATAATAAAATAAAAACAAAAAAATGTCTAAAAAATAATCAAACTTTTTTTGTGCTTTTATACCTTTGAACCAAACACTAGTAAGTCGACAAAAAATAACGAAGTTCGCTTTCCGACAAATGATTTTGTCCATTATGAATAATCTTTCAAATTTAAAACACACATAAAAAAATGCGGATGAATTGAGAACCTCTTCCTTTTAGAAATAGGTTTAAATCACTATGCAGCTATGCACACAAGCTGACCGATGCCAGGGCATGTCGGGAGCTTTAATTAACTGCTCACCCTAATGAACTTTTGTGTTAGCTTTAGTTCAGTTTACGCGCCAGTAAGCATGGCGCCACCGATACTCCTAATGTCAACTAGCCAGTTTAAACCAATTGCAAAAGGAATTTCTCCGCTGCGCATCGTGTATAAAAACACGTAGTGACGCAAACAATTTTGTTGCCACTACTACGAATTACGTACGAGTATGTGAGGCAACCATTTTTTTGTATGTTGGCAACAAAATATACCTACTGATTAAAATTTTGCTTTTTTCAACTATATTCTTTGTTATATGCCTGTATCGCGGGAACAGTTTACAAGCAAGTAATTCACAAATACAAATGACACCCAGACTTAGAACAGATGTCTCTGGTTTACACAAAGACACCTTGCCCGACCCCGGAATCGAACCAGTGACCCGTGATCTAAACGCGGCACATCCAACCCCTAGACCAACGAGGCAATTTCTTGTTATGTGTAGATTTTGAAATACTATGTAGTTAACAGTGTAGTTATTTTAAACAATTTCCCTTTTACTAATCTTTAAAGTCATCTCGAGCATTTCGCAGTCGGCATAATACATTATATTTAAAAGATAAAACCTACATGGAGTAGGTATTCTATCTCCCGAGATAGAGAGAGATAGAACGGTTGTACGATTCTTTAATGGTTTCTGGGAGTCAGTGGATACGATCTGCATCTGACAGTACTTTGAGACGATTTATACGACGGGGAACTTTAGCAGTGGCTAAATAAAACAATTAAAATAATTATATTGTTGTTGTAATATCATAATACTAGGGTATTGTTGTTTAATTGTTAGCAACGTTATGTAATTTATTATTTACTAGCGACCTGTCCCGGCTTCGTACGGGTGCATAAAAAACTTCCTCTTGAATCACTCTATCTATTAAAAAAAACAGCTTCAACATCCGGTGCGTAGTTTTATAGATTTAAGCATACATACGGACGGACAGACGACAGCGACTTTGTTTTATAATATTTAGTGATAGTGATTATGATAATGAAGTGTTTTAATTTCTAATAGTTTGATTCATCTGGCTGTCATCGTGAAATTGTCTGTCCTCATCGTGGTATTTTTCTTAGTCCTCCAAAAAATAAACTGCTAAATTCAAAAGTTCTTGCCACGTGCTTGTGTCAAAAGCCTGCACCGTTACGTGTCAAACATACAGGATGTCAAAATTCCAAGATCCAATTAAATCGTAACAAAGTAGATACGATTATAAAGGCCGATTCGGAATTGTTCTGAAACTGAAACTTATTGAGACATATTTTAAAGTTAACTTATCATGGAACATAATATTTGTTTAATAACTTTTTTTCGTACGTATAATAAAAAGCAAAGATACTATAATGAAAAGAGTTTCTAGAGATTACTATTTGTGTTCGGGGATTAAGCTCAACCATCACAAACAGATACTAAATTTATTTTAAAAAGCACGCCCGCCCGCACACACACTTAAACACATACGTCAAGCATTTAGAGTATTCGGCTTGCGATTTTAAAATTTTCAGGACTTTGGATCCCTCTGTTGAAGCTCATTCATTAAATAATAATACAATACTATCTTTAGGATCGTGAGCTTTAATGACGGTGATGATTACCGTCAGTGTTAGTTACCAAATGAATAAGTATTTAACACAATATTTATGTACGATGCAAAGAACAAAATATGTAAACTTTTATCTCTCAAAAACATTGAGCAACCCCTCTGCGATACATCGTAACGTGTAATTTGGGGTTATTCCCCGGAACATTTTCCTCAATCGCGGTTCATGACCGCATTCTTGCCTTTAAATGATTCGACTCACAAGGCCGTTGTTTTGTATCAGCTATCAGCAGTTTTGTCATATTAAAGTGAGCTAAGCCAATAACTGGCAAGGAGTATTTTATTTAAACCTAAATATTAATACGTGAAACAGACAGTTTGCACCTCTTTATTCAGAGAATTTCTTCTATTGCGGCTAGGTGATTTTCCCCTTGTGTATTAGTTTAGTCGTCGCTTACGACACCCTCAGAATGCAATGCGTTGGTGATATTGTGTATTTTTATTATATTCCGAATTATATTTTATTCCGTCATTACACGATTTTTTATAAAGAAATATACTTAACAAAAACTTTCAGTTTCGTAAAATCAAAAGTATTTGGAAAGTATAATACTTTATATTTTCGATTATTTCCTACTTACATGCCGTTTAACGTTATTATGATAATTCACACTAGTTATAACATTATAATTTATAGCCTATGTGTTATTCCGATGTGTAAGCTATATTATTGTAAAGTTTCATCGAAATCCATTCCATCGTTTTTGTGTGTAAGAGTAATAAACATACATGAATACATTTAAAAAAAACTCGCGTTTATAATTATAGTAGGATTAGCATATTTCACAACTGTTGATGCCAACCGATTTTACCAATAATAGGTTAGGTGCGAGTGAAAGCAGGTAAAAGCTATTGATATTGATGTGTGAGATAAAATATGTTTCTATTGCATGTAAAGTGTTATTTATTAAATTACCTTATAACTAATGCATGTTTTATGATTATGAAGAATTTTTGCAGTCCTCCGCCATAAAACTTTAATTTGTCATCAATGGTACGTCTTGCCCCACGCACCCAGTCGTAAAAAGGGCCCCATGTTTCTGCTTAATTTTTAATTATGGTTATAAAAATATAAGAAAATATACACACAATTTATTGTAGGTTATTGTTTTAATAAAATCGACGAAATATTCTAAAACATCTAGAATCTTGTTATAATAATACATATCTGACGCGCGCTAGTATTTCTTTGTATGTTTTACATATTGAAAATCTGTACAGGTGCTTCAGTAACCGTCACAAACAGATATTAATTTTCAGCATCCCATCTTAACAAACCGTGAGGTCCCCACGACGCTCGAGTAAATCCACATTTAATCTCTTGACACCTCCAACTACTTTCTGGAGGAGGAGATTAAAAAATGTAACCAAATTGTGAACTATTCTACGAATACTGAAATAGCATTACAGCGGGATACCGCGCATTTTGTGTTGCTTTCAGCGTGTCAATTTTAAATTGATACCTAACCTAACCTAACCTAACAATAATTGAATAATTTTCAAGCTTAGCCGCTCAGCTAGTTTAAATTACACAGATCAACGGGTCTAAGATTATGTACTTCAATGAACGCGTCGCAGCGACGATTTTCACGGGTCAGTAATCCGTCCAGATTAACAAGGGCTGAAGTTTGTTAATCTCGTTAGTGAGTCCTCGAGTCACATACGCAGTCCATACAAAAATATTCTGCATTAAGTATAATGAATATTAATGACGACTTTGTTTTGGCAAACCAAGCGGCTTTACCTTGATACTTGTGAATGATGTCAATTGAATCCTTGAATGGACTTCCCAGATAGAGTAAGAGAAAATAGCCATCTTTATTTAGTTTTTTAATAGGAGATACTCTTTTGGCTCAGGGTTCTATTTCGGGCTTGGCGTGCTTTTAGAATCCATTCAATTAGGGCCGCGCAATGTCCAGCATGTGCCTCTCTGTGGGATTGGGAATCCAGACCTCCCCAGCAACGCTTGGGTCCCTCTGAAAGGGGCATCGCAGGGTTTTTAGTGAAAACGGTCCTTAATAACCGGGGTGCTTGTCAGATTACACATTACCCGGCCAGCAAACACCTTACGAACGGGTATGTTTTCCTTAATTGGGGAGTAACAGCGTAAGCCATGGATTTCCTCGTTCAGGGCGGCTGGGCCAGAAGGGCGGTGCTAGGGGTGTACCTCAGGGGTCAATTCTGGGCTAGATCCTGTGCGCTGTGGCTCTCGGTAAGAGAAGAGTGGGTTGCTTTGTTGGTCTATCCTATTTCAGGAACCACTCATTGGGCTCAGTAATTGTGTAACCAGTTGGGACTTCAACGAGTAATAGACATTCGTATGTGGCTTTTCACATTACTTGTGAAAAGCGCTTCGGCTTGGATGGGTCGCCAGGGCGCCATCACTGCGCGGATGGTGTTGAAGATTCGTAGAAGTGTGTCATACATGGAACAGGCCTGATCCGAGGCTGATCTCTCTTGTGGGGAGCCTTCAGACCATAGATATAATGATGTCCAGCAGTAAGAGCGCTTCTAGGAATAAGACAAAAGTGTCTGCCAAAAACACAATGGGAGTTTACTTCCCCACTCCCTAACATACAACGCAACAATAGATGACCTCCGCCTAACCTCTCTGGGTCTGCGCGTGACAGACATGGGAAGTCAGTCCCAGCAGTGGCACATGAGGACTGTCACAGGATTTTGGGGGGCTTAGGGCAAATAGGAAATTAGGGCCCTGATTCGGACAGTAGGGGAACACTGTTGGTATTGGTGACATGGCCAGTGCAACGTAATACCAATTTTATAGAACACTAGCTGACCGAGCAGACGTTGTCCTGCATGATATTCGGTTAGCGACTGCAGCGCCACCTGTCGGGCTGATTTATGAATCTAAACCATCATCGGTGCAACCCAAACGCATACAAAAAAAAACAATCGGTCCAGCCGTTTAGGAGGAGTTCAATGACATAGACACAGACAGTAGAATTACATATAATATAAAGATAACAATTAAAATGGGTAACCAGTGTTATTTTTACGTGTGAATAGATATCGACACTTTTTTTTGACATTTCACACAACGCCATCTCGCCCCAAGTTAAGCAACTTAATGCTTGAGTTATGGTAACTACTTATATATTTTTTTTTTTGTAAATATATACATATTATAGATAGAAAACACCCAGACCCGGAACAAATACTTGTAGATCGTACAAATATTTCTTCCGTGCGGGAATCGAACCCGCGACATGCTGCGCAGCAGTCGATCACTCAACCACTGCGCCAACCGTGTCGTCAAACTATTGCCACGGAGCGATGAAAAATAAAACTAACTCCAATTAACACTGTTAGTCACGAAAGTACGAGTATTTTTGTTAATCTTTCGAATATCTTACTAATATTATAAACGTGAAAGTTTGTAAGTATGGATGGATGGATGGATGGATGGGTGTTTGTTACTCTTTCACGTAAAAACTACTGAATGGATTTTAATGAAACTTTACAATAATATAGCTTATACATCAGAATAACACATAGGCTACAAGTTATAAAGATATTATGTGAATTACAACAATATAAACAAGTCGAATTCAAAATTTCTAATTGTCAAATTTTCGACCATATTAAACTATAGACAACTTAACGTTTCGCTGTCAGTTGCGTTTTGTTAAAGTAGTTTTATAAGTAGTAGTTTTATACGGACGGGATAAAAATCTCAGGTATCCTATGTCAAACTTTCTTTTTGTTTTAAATATATATAATGCGGAACAAAGTTCGCCGGGTCAGCTATTACTTTATAATATTCAAACATCACGGCATTTTGCCCCATCTGCTACTAATCAGCCCATAATTACCACTGCTGAGTCGGACCTCCACCCATGGCATGGAAGGTAAATAACGTCCTGTGCCACGCTGGCTAGACGAAATGGCACAGGGTTTCGTTTCAAGTTTTACTTCTAAGGCTAGGCTTTCTGCCTTGTCATTTACTTTTGTTGGCTCTTACGACACCCTCAGGATGGAATGGGGTGGTGACACTAAGTTACCTAAATCCACCGGGTCGGGTGACTTTTTGTCACGGTATTTTTTATTCTGTTGCCTTCATTTGGTTGACTTTGCTAAGATAAAAACTACCAGAGAACGACGCTATTTATGTTTTGAAACATTTCCATGAAAATAAGCCTCAGCTATATGAATTCATTGCAATTTAAAAAAAAAGTCTGTGATTGTATTATCGTCCGTACAGATTTTTGAATGTCGAATTCCATTATTCTACGCTGTTTGAATTTTGAATTTCAATTTGTGACGAACTATTGTTTACCTTTCCTCGCGTGAGTGTACATAGTAGCCATTTTCCTTTCACTCAACTGGCGTATGTATAGAAAGTGCTGTTGAGTAAATTTATTCACCAAAAGACACACAGATCGCCAGAATCGCCACAGATTGAAAATCTAAATTCAATTAGCGTTGAATATATCACTGCGAGTAGAGTGGCCCAGTTGGTTAATACCCTCTATGTAGTGGAGGAGGCCTGACTCAGCAGTGGGTCATTTATCAATCTACAGGAGCTTTATATCACACACATTCACATCAACTACTACACACACACACACACACACACGTACAAATATATGTTTGCTATATTTATTTATTCATTTGTTCATTTATATTATGTTCTATGTCCAAGCAATGTGGGACATTCATTTTCTGTCCTTTGGTTTTAATATTAATTTATTATTCTCTCGTAAATTGCTCTTATTGGCAAACGGGGAACAATTGAAAACCAGCGCCAGACTACTAATTGTCTGGCATATGCTGAATTTGTTTCCGTTTGGCGCAGCCATAGGGTATACAAGCGATGTGTTACAAATGTGTTAATTTAAGAATAATTGTTTGTATGCCTTTTTTGTGCCAATAAACTTATTATTATTATTATTATTTATGGGCAGAGAAGTAATAGCACAGCCAGTATATAAAATTGGGAACCTTGGATACGTATGATCCCAGACCAGCGGTGGTTTGGGCCTTCGGCTCCGCCATGGGTGGGGTTTTTCCATTTAGGTAGTATGTTTTTTATTTTTAACTAGCGACCCGCCCCGGCTTCGCCCCGGTGCAATGATGAACATGAGTGATTATCTACAATATTATGCATGTAATATACATATAAACCTTCCTCTTGAATCACACTGGCTATTAAAAAAATGTTAGTTGTGTAGTTTTAAAGATTTAAGCTTAAATAGGGACGGACAGACGACAGTTTTATACTATGTAAAGATAATGAAGATTTATTTTTAAAAAAGTATGTGTAAAATATGAAAAAAAAGAGATGGGATATTATTATGCCATCTCTTTTTTTACCCATACATTTACACACGTTATTATTATTAATAACGTGTGTAAATGTATGGGCTGATTAGTAGTAGCATAAATATTATGTACATAGAGACAATTTAGGACGCGTACATACGTGTGTCTACACAAAAGCTCACTCAGCATTCAACGTACTTAGCGGGGTTAACATATTGATAGCTATTCGCTTGGAACAAAGGTATTTGGCGCGGCAGACAATTAATATCGATAAACACGTCATTCGCTCAGAAGAGCCATTGTTTTGTAGCTCAGCGACTATTCAAAGCCGTTTGAGAGTTTTCTAATCCGCTTTATGCATTTGGCGCAAATTAATATTGATTATTTGTTAAGTGTAATCTATAAAATATTTTTTATGTGATTGGCTATCAATAAAATTACACATATCTTTAAATAACTTCATCAGTATCACTACACTACATAATAGAAAACAAAGTCGATGTCGTCTGTCCGTCCCTATGTATGCTTAAATCTTTAAAACTACGCAACGGATTATGAAGCGTTGTTTTTTTAATAGATATAGTCATTCAAGAGGAATGTTTATATGTATAATACATACATAATATTGTAGAGAAAAACTGATAAATTTAGAGGTTCATTATTGCACCCGTGCGTAGCCGGGGCGAGTCGCTAGTATATAAATAAAAATTAATCGCTGTTCGGTAGTCTCGCTAAAACTCGAGAACGGCTGGACCGATTTGGCTAATTTTGGTCCTGAAATATTCGTGGAAGTCCAGGGAAGGTTTAAAACGTGAGAAAACATGGAAATATTCATAGTTAACACAGGACAACGTCTGTCGGCTCAGCTAGTTTTATTAAAAAGACCATCCATTAATTGTAGTTGATCGATTTTAATAATATGCTATAGGGTTCTTCTTCTTAGATCATAGTAGCCCGTAAAAGATTCACTGCTGAAACAGACCTCTTCCAGTTACAGTAGAGGAATTAGTCTAATGTACCACGTAGGCAAACGTGTGGCACAGGGCTTCGTTTCAAGATTTAGTTATCTGATGGCTAGTTTTTGTGTCCTGAAATTTCCTGTCGTCTGATATTAGCACGATACCGTTAGCATTTGACTGGGTGGTGACATTATGTTTTCCTAATTAGTCACCACACATTTAAAGATATCTGGAAGAAATCACACTTGTCATCAAGACCCTTTTTCTTGTCTTAAATTTGATTGGTCGTGGTTTCAGCCCATAGGTGACCCGCTGCTGAGTAGGACCTCCTCCAAATTCACGGAGGGAAATAAGCCTACAGTGCCACGCTGGCAAGAAGGTTTCGCACAGGGTTTGTGACAAACTTCATTTTTAATTATTAAACTTGTTGGGTGTACAATAATAAACAATGATCTGCTGTTAAAATAAGTTTCTTATAAATTCAGCTATTTGAGAGTTTTTTTATCATCATCATCATCATTTCAGCCAAAAGATGTCCACTGCTAGACATTGGTCTCCCCAAGGATTTTCACGTAAGCCGTCTGCATCCCGGTGACCTTAACCAGGTCGTCGGTCCACCTTGTGGGCCTACCAGCACTGCGCTTTCCGGAACGCGGTCGCCACTCGAGGAGTTTTCTGCCCTATTGAATGTCCCTCCAGCGAGCTATGCCCATTGCCACTTAACACGTTAGCTGCGGCAAGATATTTTGTTAACTGTCCGTTGGTGCTTTATCAGATACATTCGACCCGTTGCAAGCCAATTCCTTGGTGCGTTATGGGGTCGAAAATATCTGTTTATCATTCTTACTTTAAATGTTATTTTACTCTGTAAATATAATTGATTTATTTATTGTTTACCTATTATCTTCATTAAAATTAATGAAAATACATGAATTTACGGTAGTAAGTGAATAGGACCAATAACTCAATAGTATTTGAGAGTTATTTTCTTCGGATCTTTTTAACCCGATATCAGCACCAATTCGCAAAACGATCGATAGATTTATAGGGATGTACCTAGGGGATATTAAGTAAAGGTCGATATTGAAATATTGTTTTATTGTAATAAACAATATACGCTACTTATAAAATGAATAGTTTTTTGGTTATCTTAGTTTCGTTTATAAGGTTATAAATGATCCAATCGTTAACTAGTCCCAAATAGTAACTTCATCATAACTTTTCGCTATTTAATGGAGAATAAATACCCTAGGTATATAGCGTATTTATTCTCCAATATAGCAATTGTAAGTAAGGATAAATTCAGGTCTCATGACTTCAATGTGTAGATGGGCTTTTATAATGTGGGATTAACTGATTTCTTATGCATTTTATTCCTATTATGGTATCTTGTGTAAAATTCGGATGTCTCTTTTCGGTCTGCATTTTTTTTATTACCACCTTCATGACTAAACATTAAGTATCTTTTGGATTTCTTCATTTCGTAATAAATTAATAAAAACACTACACGCAATTCAACCACCCACGATCACCTCACTACTTGATTTATTGACAAACTCAGTGCGTTTATCAGGTCATCGGGCATCGGGTCTTAAAGATCCGATAAACGCACTAAACTGGCATATTTTACCTCCAGTGCGTATCAGGTTGACAAGACCCGATACATATTTTGGATACTTTTTTTATAAAGCTTGACGTGGCAATTCCAAAACTGTATTTATCTCTGTCGTACTGCTGAAAATACAAAATATATCCATCCCGCACCAACGGTTGGAACGGTATTATTAGAGCCGCACCCACGGCTAGATATACATAACATCCTTTCGACCCGATACAGCAGCCAACGTGTTAAGTTTCGCAATCCTGTGGGCTATATCTGTAACTCCGGTTCTCTGACCATTAACCCTTTCTGTCGCCCTTTGGGTAAATCTTCTGATATAGCCAATAGTGGAGAGAGTTTTTACCACTACCCTTTTAAATGTACTTAAGTAATGGTAATGAGACAATTTTTTTTTCAGTTGATCTCGAAGTCTATCCCTTTATCCAACTTAAATTTACCTACATATATTTTAAAACCGTAGCGCACAAAACAACTATGAAATTTTACTGGATAATACCTTAAATATTAAACTGCATTCATGTGATTTTATCAATAAAGGTCCCTTTGTATACTCTGCGAACGGCATTACGAATTGTGGACATGAATTCACCGGTATTTAACGTAGGCTACGACAGGATGCATTTACGTTTAAATATGGAAATACCGTAAGCTGGGCAATGGCATGTGTTCAATGGTACAGATGCCATAGAATTGAAAATATTCGAAAATGTTATCCGAATTCACAACTGAATCGGAATTTATAATATTGAACTGTGTGTGTGTGTGTGTGGATTGTAGGCAACAATTGCATTGTATTCTAAACTAACGACACAGGTCTGAATCGCGGTAAAGTTGGAATCTTTATCTGCCCGACTCGTTTCGGCACGGAAAAGATCTCTACGGAAATAGAACGCTCTACGGAATACCGACAGTTTATTTAAATATAAAAAAGAGATTAGGTAGCGAGGGTAGACCCACGCTCAACGTTTTTTAATAATTAATATTAAATTAATGCGAGGAACTTTTTTTTAATCGAAACCTTTGTGCTCGTATTAGGTATAAACCTGTATCGGGACAGTTTACAAACATGTAAATGACACCCACAGACTCAAATCAAATGGGCAACTCACCGAACCGGGGATCCGTGAATCCCGTGATCCAGAGGCGGCATATCCAACCACTAGACCAACAAGGCAGTTCAGTTTAAAAGTGTTATTCGTGTAGTGGTTGAGAAAAAATGTAATTACTAATAGCGTGTATTATAATATTCCTTTGTGGAAATCCTTGGGAGAGGCCTATGTCCAGCAGTGGACGTCTTTTGGCTGAAATGATGAGGATAATATTCAATGAGGATAATATTCTTATTAAGTAGATGGCTCTTTGCCTAAACAACACGCATTTTGTGATTTGTAATTGGATTACAAAAACGTCTGTTCCTCCTTCACAGTTCGAAATGGAAAAATAATTTCGGTAGGCCCTCTCGCCTCGGGTTGGATGGCTATAGGATTTATGTTCTATAATTATTTATTTAATACTTCTTTGTAGATGAATCAAAATATAGTTAGAAAGTAATAGATAAAGTACATTTAGGCGGCCTTAACGCTAACAAGCGATCTCATCCAAGCAAACGTGTGGCGAAAGTACCATTTACAATGTTAATAGGTAGTGCAGCAATAAAATACCAAAGATGTTTATAATAATTATTATAAACTTACATATTATACTGTATAATGTGTACATAAATATAGGTAACTACATAAACTAATATAAAAATAAAATATGTATACAGACAAAATAAACCTAATACATATAATGATATACACTACAGTCCGAGATTGTCAAGTGAGATTTTAATCTTTTCCTAAAGATGTTCAGACTTTCAGTCAATATATTCTACATCAAACAATGTTTCATATTTTATCGCAGATAAATCTGACTATTGTGCATCGCAAGTTATGACCTGATCACTAATCTAGTGAATCCTACTATGTATAATTATTGAACATTATTTTTGATGGGGTTGACCGCTGGGGTAGATGAGTTCTTGAGTGGAGACCGCGAATCGGCAAGCGTAGTGTGGGACCGCTCTGATAGATGGAGCGACGATTTGCGAAAGGTTGCGGGCAGCAGCTGGATGCGTCAAGCTGAAGACAGGGCGCTATGGCGCTCTTTAGGGGAGGCATATGTCCAGCAGTGGACTAATGTGGTCTGATGATGATGATGATTTTTTATGGGGAGAAACCGTCTCAGTGAGAAGAGTCTAAGCGGCCATGGAGATTGTTGCGCGTAAAGTATGATCGATAGATGGTTAGACTATAACTTTATACCCAATTCGCCTGGCTAGTAAGGCAAAGGCTTTGTCAAAGACAACTCCCGCCAGAGATTCAACTATGTACTCACCGCGTAGGTCGTCTCGCGATTGGTTGACGCAGTTCCCTCAGGTTCGACAGGTGTTCGCAAGCTTTGAGGCAGAAGCTCGATCAGGTTAGTGGAGTGAGGTTGGTAGCGGAGCACCAAGACGCACGTAGACACCAGGGTATAGGCCAGGAGGGTACCTGCACAAATTGTTTTATTAAACACTTATTATGGTAAAGGTACCTAATTTCGCAACTTGTGATATGTGCTTACGTCCCGTAATTACAAAAAGGCTCTTATAATGAATGTTTGTGCACACGAACATATTGTAGTGGATTTAAATAACGCAAAACGCCAAATATAATTGTAGCGACCACATGCTACATACTTTACACAGTTTACCCGAAAAATCTGAACTAATTGCATCAAGAAATATCGCCTACAAATGCGACAATCACGAAAAAGTCCTACACCGCGATAGCGAAATTTCAAGAGCAATTCGCAAGGTTAAGATATCCCCGACTACAACTACGGGGGGGAATAGGCGCTGCGACCCCTAGCCAGACATCACACCTCGTCTGGCTGGATGATCATCCCTTTGCGCCTAAAGTGGTGACCCCGACCTGATGTGAACACGCAAGATCCTTGAAGTGGTAACCCTCGACATTGGACTCCAGAGCAACCTTCCAACGAGTCTGCAACATCCTCCTGCCTGGGCAACCTGGTAAAGACGAACTCTCCTCAGCAGCAGCAGTCACTTAGCAAGCCAAGACGTCAGCCTTAACAGGACCACGCCCAGCCGACTCACCGTGCTACCTGGTTCTGCGGCACGACACTCAACCGCGCCCAGTGAACTCCACTACACAGTTGAGGTGCTCAGTCTCGACTCACCGTAGACTCCGAGCACTCCTGGCACTTGCAAGATCATCACACTGCAGCAACTCAAGAGGATCGACCTCCAGTCTTGGGGGGGAGCCATGTAGCGACCACATGCTACATACTTTACACAATTTACCCGAAAAATCTGAACTAATTGCATCAAGAAATATCGCCTACAAATGCGATAATTACGAAAAAGTCCTACACCGCGATAGCGAAATTTCAAGAGCAATTCGCAAGGTTAAGATATCCCCGACTACAACTATCGGGGGAATAGGCGCTGCGACCCCTAGCCAGACATCACACCTCGTCTGGCTGGATGATCATCCCTTTGCGCCTAAATAATCTACTAGCTGACCCGGCGAACTTTGTTCCGCTAAGGCGGATAAGGCAATAAATGAGCAGTTTTTGGGTTCAAACAAAACATCTAATATGTATTTTATTGATTCTATAATGGCCATGTATTTTGGTGCGTGGCGCACACTTCAGTGAAGCACTTTGTGACAGACAACAATTTTCGGTTTATTATCAGGCGCCTGAACAAATAACGCAGATGGTCTTCCGATCCGTGAACATGCCACCTATAGTTGACCATGGAAATACATAGATTTTCTAGACTCAGGCCACAAACCTTCCAGGGTAGGCCCTGTGATTTATTAATGGTCACAGCGAATGCAAGACCGATCGTAAATCTTTAAAACTAAAACGGTATCATCGTATATAACTATATCGTGTTCCTCAGATGAGAACTTCCTAATCTGCGAATTTTCCTTTGAGTATATTCCATTGTTCATCAATTTACTTACCACCAAACGCGTTCCGTTGCACATTTTGGTGGTTTTGGTTTATGTTTGGAAGCATACTTACTACGGAGCCAACCCTTAGTCATAAATTGTGCGGTGACGGTGATAAAAAAAGACTCGAGACAAAAAGGAATCTGTTTTTTAGATAGTCAATAGATTTGAATTAATGCAGTGTCAATAGATTTGAATTAAGTCATATACATTTTTATTCTTAGCCGCCAAAATTGCTCACTCACTCAACCATTTATTATTTTGTGGTTAGACTGGTTAGTAATGATGTTTGGGAATACTTTGTTGATGAGTTCTGAATACTTTGTTGTTGATGAGATGATTCTTTCCATGGGACATAGTTACGGACATTTTGAGAAAATAAAATCAACCCATTCGATTCGTCGACAGGTACTCGACCATTACCGATAGTCAGTTATTGCTCAGAGAAATCCTCAGCAGATGTATCGTTCAGCAGTGCAACGCTAATGTTTGTTGGCATCCGAAGTTTCTTCACATAGCGCCATAGTGTCGATGATTTGAGCAAGCGTTTATTTTGGCGGCAACAGTCGGTCTTGGAGTTATTGGCAGTGTTTGGCGGAAATTGCCAGACAGTAAAATCATTGCGCCTCCACAACATCTCGACTCTTGCGTAAATCTTCGGTTGGATCGGTTGAGTACTTCCAGTGCACGTTTATGCGCTATTGTACATTCGTCCCAGATGATGATTTTCGATGTTGATAAAACTTTGGCCGTTGCGAAGTTTCTAATATTAGATACATGCTATCTGTTGACCCAATGCGGACGCTCGTATGCAAGCAGCAGTCAGTGCTGCCATCGTATCGACACGTGGCTCGATTCAAATTATGTAGTACTTGATAAATGTCTTCTTGTGTGTCGAAAAATATCTAGTTTGGTGATGAGGTTAGCTGATTGAGAAGAACGAAGTCGAGCCATATTAATGCGGCAATCTTCACGTCAAATTTATTGTTCTTCTCTAGTCCTTTCATTCGTAATGTTTCGAATCCTAGTTGCATTACGGCTTTGTCTGGTAAGTTTCGATCTTCTTGATCACGTCATTGTTAATGATAATATCGGCACAATAATCTAATGGAACTCGAAACAAATACATCAACCGTTCAACTTCAAAATTTGTCAAACTATAGACGTTTCGTTGTCAGTTGCGGTTTGTTATACCACGTTTTATATCACATCCCACAGGAACCGGATAAAAATCTCATAGGTAGCCTATGTCCGTCTCCTGGTCCTAAGCTACCTCCCCACCAATTTTCAGCCAAATTGGTTCAGCCGTTCTCTAGTTATAAATAGTGTAACAAACACGACTTTCTTTTATATTTATATATATATAGATTACGTAATTTTCGTATACCTATCCTTTTTAATTTATTAGCATTTTATTTACTTTCTCATCTAGGACACTTATACCATTTAAGCTACATCCAATCGCAGATTATGAACTAATGTAAACCGCCTCACATTAATTCGCATATTGTACCTACACCTTAGGGAATGTGTTAGATTCATTCGCAACAATTATACTGTTGGTATTGGTCTTAATATTGGATTTGGACCTTGCGAGAGAAAAACTGTTTTGAACCACGTGGTTTTTGTCAAGTTTCTCAACTTTCACCCCCAGGTGGTGAGCAATATTTTAAAGAAAAACAAATTATATTATTTAAACAAGTATTTACGCCTAGAACGACGTAATCTTTATCTTTACATAGTATAAAACAAAGTCGCTGTTTCTGTCCGTCCCTATGTATGCTTAATCTTTAAAACTACGCAACGGATTTTGATACGGTTTTTTTAATAGATAGTGTGATTCAAGAGGAAGGTTTATATGTATAACCCACACCCGCTTTGCACGGGCGAAGCCGGGGCGGGCCACTAGTTAATATATAAGAACAAAATAAAGTTATTGATAATGTATTTCAAGCTAACAGAAAATCAAATACATAATATAGGACCTATTTTTGTGAAAAAATAGTGGCAACCCGAAAGGAAGAGCTCCGAGATTTTTTGTGACAAATCCTAATGAGTTTGCGACTTTTAGGTATGTTCTCTGCCGTAGGGACTCTGCTCGTTATTTTTTAGAACATCGTTTCTTGACTATTTCTCTTTCGAATTGTTTGATGTTCCTTTCGAGTAAAAAGATAAACGCTGATATTGACAAAATAACAGTAGGAAAACCCCGTTGTAGAAAAAAGAGAACTTAACAAAATTTATAGGATATTATAATTTACGGACGATCTGAGGTCAGGAAGTGGAGGAGGGGCTGTCTTTAAGAATGATTTATCTCGATCTCCGGCAAAATAGTTGTTCTTTTCTTTGCATTTCGGGGAACATTGATCATAGTAATGTATATTTTACATCGTCAGAAAGAAGAGATTTCAGCCAACAAAATGCCCACCAAAAGCTTTTACAAAAAAGCTGATATATTGATACGAGAATTTTCGATTGAAAATTATGGTGCTTTTTCGATATTAATCCAAAATAAGGAGAAAAAAATATTAAATAAAAATAATTTGTCATATTTTTTTTTCATAGGACTTGTAGTTTTGCCAGAAATTGACATAAACCGTTTGTAACTGTCCTGACCTCAGATCACCCGTATATTATTTTTCCTATAATTTTTGTTATATGCTCTTTCTTTTAAAACGGGTTTCATCCTACTATATTTTTTATTTGTTTTCATATATTATCGACACTGTTTCTTAAGTCTGAACTTATGTTTAAATTTTATCTTCAAGAAAAAGTATTTTGTTAAAAGACAAAAGTAAAGTCGCATCCTGTTATCTGGTCATATTTTCTAATATAGTGGAAATATGCATTAAGCTGTACATATGCAATGCGTGTGACCTATTATTGTACAATATGTGTGAAATTAAATATTTATGGCTGTACGTTGCTCGAAGTATTTCTCGTAACTGCATCCATACAGTGCTGTGCATTCCGATGATGACGTATTTAGAAATGCGATGTCACCAAACGAGCTTTCTGAGCTTTTATTTTTTATTGTTTTACCGTTGATTGGGCTTTGGTTTTATGAGTTGTCATGCTCACTAAAGTACTCTGAGCAACGGTAGCGACATGTGACGGGTCGGTCACTTCCCTATAATATGGGTGATAAGATCGATAGCAGCAGTGGTTTATTTATGGGCTGAAATTATGACGATGTTGCAATATCTTAGCACAACAAAACATACTGATTGTCGAATTAAAACACGATTAAATTAAAACACATTATCTATTAGTACTCTCGGTGACTTGGGCAACGGAAGCATATAATATTCACATTCAGTACAGAAGGATTTAGAATACATAGTCATCACCCCATTTCATCCTGAGGGTGACGCAAGAGGCGACTAATAGGACGTAAGAGGCAGATCATCTGATCCCAGAGACGGAAAACTTGACACAAACCCTGTGCTAACCCGTCTCGCCGGCGTAGCACAGTAGGCTAATTACTCTCCATGTAATTGGAACAGGCCCGACCCGGCAGTGGATATTTTATGGGCTGAGTAGTATTTTTTTGCCCAAAAAGAAGAATTAACCTTTAGTTTATTTTTGTGATGTCGAAATTTGACATAATACCTACACGCCAAAAACGTGATGTAGCTTTTTAGTAACATTTTTTCGAATGGCAACTTATTTATAAATTAATTAAAAACTGACAGCATCTTTCGGGGATTTCGATATATTACGAACCGCCCTTATTTTATGTATTCATTAAACCCACACGGGCGAGGTCATGCGTAAAGGATACATTGTCTGTGATACCACAATGATATTGATGTGTGTTCAAATATACATTTCGTGTGTGTCAAGAGTCTTTAATAAATCTGTACCAATGTTGATAAAATTGAAATGGTATCACCCGGGAAGTGTACCATTTCAAATATTGGATGAATTTTCCAAATCGGTCGCCGGCTTCGAGTAACCTATCGTTAAACAAAAAAAACCGACGAATAGATTACAAATGAATGTACATGTTTATTTCCAAAGTCCAACTGAAATGGCAAATGAACATCATGCTAAAACCACCCCTGACTCAGATATTGGTAATATAATTGTGGATAGTTTGATTTGGCCTATATTTGTGTAACATTCTCTCTAAATAAATAAAACAGCTAATGAGTTTCTAGAATAAAAGGCATTTTAATGAAAGCTAATATATTTATCTCTATATATATCTCTATTTCGGCTCGGATTCGATGTAGTCTGGTTTTACAAATTAGTCAGTATTAGATATGCAAACCTAACCATACCACATTCCAAACTAGTCACGATATGTGGCATTTGTATTTATTTGTAATGTTTAGTGGATTGAAATTTATTAATTTATACAGATGTGACATTAAAATTGAAAACTCATGTCAATAAAGTTTATCATAAAGTTAGGTAGGTAATCCAATAATTACTACCAATTTCATCATACATATAAGACGGATTTAGAATACACAGTGTCACCACCCCATTCCACGTAAAGGGTGTCGGACAAAAGGAAATGTCAAGTCCGATAACCTAGCCGCAAGAGAAGGAAAACTTGTTTTCCTTTCGTTTGTTGTGCCAACCCGTCTGGTCAGTTTGGCATAGTCGGCTACTAACTACGCGTAACGACTACAACTACTCATGATAACTAATTACAAAATTAATCGATGGTATAATAAAGTGAATAAACAAAACTAATTCATATATGTTAATATAACTTGATATAATATAACCTACATATAAAATAAATATTTACAAATTACACTAATGTGCTAAAATCACTGTCCCAAAAGACTAGCCGCATTCCCGCATTGAACAGCGAAATAAAGTCAATCAATCGATTTGAAAACTTTCAGTTGAATATACAATTAATTTATATTCGAGAAAGTTTTAATATCGAATTGAAATATTGTGGCAATATTCTGTCAATTAGTCACGACGCCACTTTCCACTCAATAAACAGAATATATAAGAAATGTTAGGTTAGCTTTCACTACGCATACATTTGTGAACATGGACGCAGACACCAGGGACTCGAGCGGTATTGATAAAACGTCCTGAATTGATAAAACGAAAGCTCGCGCGACTCCCAACCCTCGGTGGTCAGCGTACTACTCAATTTAAGTTGCAGCCAGAATGTCTCACGAACAACGCGCCCTTGTACTTGGTGCGCAAATAGGTCAAGTTGTGTTGGAAATGGGCCATTATCTTCATTGTAATTTGAATTTACTTTCGTGTTATTTCATTATCATATGCGGTAACTAGTGATAGTGCACTTGGCTAACATTATTAACACGAACTTATCAGAATAGACTGTTACTTCCGCGGTCCGTTGTATTCTATTGTATTTATTTTATTGTATTTACAATACATATCCCGCCTTTTTCGTTGAAGTGGATATCCAATGCGATTTAATTGATAGCCTGTGACAATGCAATGAGGTAAGTACGAGTATATAAGGTCTTACCAATTTCTTCCGAACTAACACTAGTATCAGTAAGTTAACTGAACTGCGACACTTGAAAATGTCCGTATATTTTCGATTTTCACTCTATTGAACTAGCAGAGACGTCGTGGCTCCATCAGACGGCTGACTCGCCCAAAGGGCAATGGAGACGGCTATGCCTGCGAGATGGAATCAGAAATAAAGAGATATGCAGTCGAATTAGAGATACCGACATAGCCCACAGGATTGCCAAACTTATGTAAACACACGGCCCATAGCTCGCAGGACTGACGCCCGATGGGACAGAAAAAGTCCTCGAGTGGGACCACGTTTCGGAAAGCGCAGTGCTGTTTAGCCTGGTTAAGGTCGCCGGAAAACGATAGATGCGGGCAGCTCAGGACCAACCCTTGTGCAAATTGAGTGGTTGAGCGATCGACTGCTGCGCATCATGTCGCAGGTTCGATTCCCGCACGGAAGAAATATTTGTACGACCTACAAGTATTTGTTCCGGGTCTGGGTGTTTTCTATCTATAATATGTATGTATTTAAAAAAATATATCTATGTAGTTTATCGTCCATCTCGTTACCATAAAACAAGCATTAAGTTGCTTAGCTTGGGACGACATGGCGTTGTGTGAAATATCCAAGGTTATTTATATTTAACATAAAAATAAAAAAAAAACCTCAGGAGAGGCAGTGGTCGTCTGTTGACTGAAATGATGATGATGAACTAGCAGGTATAGAGCACAGGGTGCCATACGAGGCAGACAAAGCAATAAATATAGGAGACCAAATTTAAAAAAAAAACAATGTCGGTTCCCGAACACATCTAGAAATGGCCCGATAACCATGGGTCTACTTATTTATTTAACTATTTACTTCTTCACGCATAATTGTATACATTCTTCAATACAGTTCACTTGCTAGCGTATATTTCTTTAATATATCAACCGAACTGTATTGGAGAATGTATATAAAAATGCAAAAAATATACTGCTACAATTTTCCAGAAATTTTGCACAACCTATCGATATCAGCAGTACATCATTCCTTTCGTTATGTATAAAGGGGTTTATTCTATAAAATGGAAAATGGATAATTGCATCAACACCGTTTACTGAATCGAGTTTTAAGTGACCCAATTCGTTTGGAATAAACGGCGAACTATACACGTAAGTAAACGAGCATGAGTACAGAGATGGACTTAACCAGTTGCCGCCAGTAGCCTATTAAAATTTTGCCGCGTCTACTAATTTCTGCAATTCGATAGCTTTACTTTACAAGCTACCTAATATTGATTAAATGTTTTTGCCAATAAAATTGTACTTAATGATTTGTCCACTATTATGTTGACAATTCGTTAGTTTTTTCATTAAATGTACTATATATATTATATATGTATATGACACAAAAAGATCTAAGTTCCCAGATTATAATTACAGAAACGCTCTAGTATTTTGTTACTAAACTACTTTTTCCAAACTAATTCGGTGTTATCATTGAATTAAAAATAATCCGCTTCTTTCCAAAGGAGGTCCAAATTTGCCGCCCCGAAATCTGCTGCCCTAAATCTACCTCAGTGTACTGGTAAATCCACCACTGTGTGAGTGCATTGACCTGCGTACCGCGACTTTTGTTGTGTTTATTAGAAAGAGTTTAACATACCTAGCGCTTTGGACTGATGCGGAAAACATAATACTCGTACAATTATAACAATACCCATTAAAACGAGTTACTTTCTCAATAAGACTTTTACAGTAACGCTCTGGTATTTATAAAAGTCTTCAATCAATGTGTGTTGCCAGTGACATATGGCACAGAGTCGTGGTCGCTCACTATGGGCTCCATCAGAAGGCTCAAAGTACGCTCGGTGTTTCCGTGCAATATCCAATCAGAAATGGGGAGATTTCTAGAGATACGCAGGCAAACCAGGGTCACCGACATAGCCCACAGGATTGCCAAACTCTTAAGTGGTAGTGGGCATAACGCGCAGGACCGATGCCCGGAAAGGCAGAAAAGTCCTCGAGTGGCGACCGCGTTCCGGAAGGCGCAGTGCTGGTTGGCCTCGCACACGGTGGGCCGATGACCTGGTTAAAGTCGCAGGAAAACGATGGATGCGGGTGTGAAAATCCTAGGGGGAGGCCGATGTCCAGCAGTGGACGTCTTTTGGCTGAGATGATGATGATGTTGAAGACGTACAATTGTTCTATAACAAAAACTAGCGACCCGCCCCCGCTTCGCACGGGTTTCTCTACAATATGATGCATGTATTAATACATATAAACCTTCCTCTCGAATCACTCTATCTATTAAAAGAAACCGCTTCAAAATCCGTTGCGTAGTTTTAAAGATTTAAGCATACATAGGGACAGACAGACGACAGCGACTTTGTTTTATAATATGTAGTGATATAATATATAATAATAATGATAATGAATAAAAATAATTAAGTTACTATGTGAAATTTCATCAACAAGTATATTTTTTCAATCACTGTCCTCACTGAAGCGGAGGGTACTCCCACACACTCCCTGCTGTTGCCGCGCCCTGCTCCCTGCTGCCGGGGATAGTCCTTAAAGGATTACACCCCGGGTCAAAAAAGGGTTAACTTCAGATGTTACATGATAGAGTGTCTATCATGTAACATCTGATTATGATATTCAATAAGGAGTAGGGCCAGGAGTTGCTTTACCTGAAAACCGAAGTCCTGCATTACCACAGTGAATTTTGCCTAAAATAAGACACACCTAGTTGTTTTTATAATAGGAAATGCGGAAGTACCTCTATTAAATTGCGAAGCGAAATATTTGCAGATAGAGCGTTTTATTTTTTCGCAACAGTCTCTTATTTTATGTCTGTGACAATGTCGCAATATTAATGCGGAACGGCAGGTACCAAATTAGTTTTGTTTCTGTACTGTTGTGTTCAACAATTTGTTTTCAAGATAACAGAAGTTTAGTAAATATTTCGCCGACTTTTTGAAATAACAATATCGATTGAATATTTTTAATCTGTACTGAAACACTAATCACAGTGCGTGACGTCATTTGTGGGCAATCATTGTCTTGTCTGCAGCAGTGCACGGCTATTACTTGTTACAATAAGAATTAGTTTAATTTGATATGTTCACAACGATATTAACCCAGCGATAGAAAGAAAGTTAATGTTCGATGGTCCGTCCCCAGCAATCCCATCAGCCCATAGATGACCCACTGCCAACTGCCAATTAGCCTACTGTGCCACACTGGCCAGACGGGTTGGCTGGCACAGAATGTCTGTCACCACATAGTATGGTCCTTCAGCAAGGGGTTATGTATGAGTTGAGTAGTAGTGTGTGTTTCAGCCCATGAGTAACCACTACTGAGTCGGGCCTCCTCCAAATTCATGGAGGGAAAGTAGTAGTAGTAGATGTTTATGTTCTATTAATTATTTTACTCAAGTATGTGGGGTCTTTAGTACCTATTATTATATCTGTTGGGTGTCATTGTGTAACGAAAAAATGTGTATGAACCGTGGACCCGATACGAGCACACGATTCAAGTGAATTGTGTGATAGGGTCAGTAAACTGGCGGGACAAAAGATAACACGGTTATCCTTGGAGACAGTCTCCAATAGTATTGAATAAGACATAAATCAGCCACTATATTTGTCCAGGACATGGCAAAAATTGTACGACCCACTCAATAATTTCAAATATTTTGTCATATCTTTTTGCCTAAGCTTCATATTTTAGTCAAGTTAGGCGACTGAAGTACATTCGACAAGTGAAAAAGAAATTGAACATTTTAACTACCACTTACCAACACTTTGGAATACAGCTGTTCAGAGTAGAGCCGGCAAGAATATCCAAAGTGGCTTTTAGATAGATCGCAATTTTTAGTGCATGGCAGATTTGTGAGTGCAACCTCGCGCAATAGTCTAAACGGGCCAAACATCAGCAACGAGCTATGAAGAGTATAAAAGTGTCAGACGCATGACTCTTTGGCTGGTTTGCCCCTTACTGCCGCTATTTATCTCAATGACATTACTTGTTCAGTTTTGAATTTTAGTTTCATAAAAAAATACAAATTATCAACTTATAGGATGTCACATCGATAAATTAGCGCAGAAACTAGCTGAGATATCAATTGTGAACGATAAAAACGATTGTCGCTGTATTTTCTACCTAACAATTATCGTAACATACCTCTACTAATAAGCCCATAGATGGCCCACCGCGGAGTAGGTCCTCCTTCAGCATTTTCAGTTAAATGAAGGGTAATGAACCTACACGCTGGTCAGGCGGGTTGTTTTTGTAAGTGTAAGTTTTCCTTTTCTTGCGGCTAGGTTATCGGTATTGTCGGGTGGTGACACTATGTATTCTAAATCCGTCACCACACGGATATTTAGCCTTAACCCTCAAAAGATTTGTAAATTTTGGATTCTACGATTGCAAGATTAAGTAACTTGAATTTCTCATTGTTTTACACACATGAATGTTCTTTTAATGTTAATTACCTCGTTTTTATTGATTGAATTTTCAAATTGTTTATTTTGTGAGAAGAACTGGCAAGAACTCAAAAAAGGCTGGGACTTTGTTGTCTTTACTTTGCGGTCCTATTTAATATACTCAGTGACAGTCAGTAGTACTCTGTCACAATATTATCTACTTATAATAACTGGTGCTGGAGAAAAATGCTTAGAATTCATTGGACGGACATCGGACCAATGAATCTATACTAGCTGCGCTGAAAATCATGACCAGACTCCACACCACGTGTCTCCGTAGAGTGGCCACATAGCGCGCAAGAGCAGCAACAGGAAAAAGACCGAGGGACCGTTCCCCCATGCGATGGTCGGACCAAATACGCGCCGAACTTGATACCACTGTATGTGACGCAATTCACGCTGCAGAAGACGGAGCGTCATGGCGTGAAATTGTCCACAATAAAAAAACTCCTTATAGGTCACGACCCGCAGCACTGAGGACACACGACGCAAGGAGCAGAAAAATAACTTAACTATGGCATTAATAATTATTTTAATACGTGGATAACGCTGTGGGATTCGATTTTATAATTACTATTAACATAAACTAGATCTAGAAGTTATCCAAGTAACTTATATTGTGTATCGGTTTGTTTATTTCTTTAGTAACTAAAATAAATTATAGAATCGGATATTTTTGTACATACTCGTAATATTATTTTAAGACCGTCACAAAATATGAATCATACATATACTGTTTCTGAGACATAACAGAGTTTCTTAAGTAATATCTGTAATTTTGCGATCGATAGAAAGTTTGTAATACAAATTCAGGTCTACAATCAAACGATCTACGAACAGAACAGTGCAGGTTGGATTACCCGAAGTAATTTCAAGGCTAGTGCTCGGTGACCCCCGGGGATAAATAAAAGACTACTCTAGCGATGAAATGCAGCAATAACGTGTCGTTTTCTGTTTACTAGACGACGTCCTCTAGGGGCGTCAAATAACTAGCCATATAAGAATATAGCTGCGAAAGATTTTTTCGTCCACAATACCGCAGTGTTTGAAGACAAAAGTCTTCGATCAATGTGTGTTATCAGTGATCAGAAGGCTCCATCAGAAGACTCAAAGTCACCCAAAGGGCATTGGAGAGGCATATGCTCCAAGTTTCCCTGCGAGATCGATTCAGAAATAAGGAGATACGCAGGAAAACCAGAGTTACCGACAAAGCCCACCGGATTGCCAAACTTAAGTGGGCACACATGGCCCATAGCTCGTGAGACTGACGCCCGCGTTCCGGAAAGCGCAGTGCTGGTAGGCCTCCCGCACGGTGGACCGACGACCTGGTTAAGGGCGCCGGAAAGTGATCGATGCGGGCTGAGGACAGACCTTCGTGGAAATCCTTGGGGGAGGCCTATGTCTCGCTGTGGACGTCTTTTGGCTGAAATTATGAACGATGATAATAATTTAAGGCAATAAAACGCTTCTCGGTGATACGCGCTTGGTATTTCACGACCTTTTAAGTTGGTCATCGCGGCCCGTTCTCACCGTATCCTGATTTAGGGTAAGGGTATAACGGACTTTAATTAGACATTCTTTGAATTTGCGTTTACGGTTTTTTTGGGTTTCCATATTGGTTCGTGTATTGGTACACTGCGTCTGTGGAATCATATTTGATTTAGGTACTAGCAGCATTAATCCTCCACTAACATGAAGGGTAGTTAGCCTACTGCCCCACGCCGGCCAGTCGGGTTGGCAATGGCTTTCGTATTAATTCGATATCGGCACTCAGAAGGAATGGGGTAAATTCGTTAACAGGTGGAGAAAATGTCTAATAAAAAGCCGATAAAATGCTATAAAGTTGGTCGTCGTTTCAGCCCATGTATGACCCACTACTGAATCGGGCCTCCTCCAACTTCATGGAGGGAAATTGGCCTACTGTGCCACGCTGGCAAGACGGGTTGGCACAGGGTTTGTATCAAGTTTTCCCTTATTTGCCGCTAGGTTATTGGCATCTTGCGTTTCCTTAGTCGCCTCTTACGAATCTCTCCGGATGGTGTGGGTTGGTCACACTGCGTATATTTAATCCATCACCACTAAATCACTCGAAAGTCGATGAAACATGTTAGTAGGCACTTCACTAGCCGGTATCAAGTACACAAACTAGGTGTTAACTATTAGCAGCCAGTAACTCGATTGCTCTAATTAGTTAAGTAAGGCAGATACCAGACGATACACTTCCCTGTCGATATCGGAAGTAAAATGTAGTAGTGCTTATTACTTCATCTACAGGAAAATTCAATTGTAGGCTAAATTGCACGCTAAGCTGGCCAGACGGGTTTCTTTTGAAGATTTCCATTGTCAGCTAGGTTTTCTGCCACGCCCTTTGGTGTATGGTGGTGACATTGTGTATAAATCCGTCACCATATTGACTATACTACTACTCAGCCCATAAACGGACCCACTACGGAGTCAGGCTTCCTCCCATTATAGGGAGGGTAATTAACATACTGTGCCACGCTGGCCAGACGGAATGGCACCGGGTTTCGTTTCAAGTTTTACTTCAGAAGAAGAAGAAGTAAAAGTTCCCTTGTGAAAAAGTAGTATCTTTCTATAAAAGCGCTTCTTTATTATTCATTCATTCATGCTGAAAGAAGATGTAGTGACAAAAATTGAGAAAGGTATGCTGAGATGGTTTGGCCATGTCGAGAGAATGAATGAAGAACGATTCACGAAAAAAAGTGTTTATGGCGAGTGAAAGTGTTGGAAGGGGCAGACCTAGGCGAACGTATCAAGATCAAATCAGGGACGTCTTGAAAAAAGGCTTGACCTAGCCTTTTTTCCTACCCTAAACCGAAGAGCATATTTAAGAAGGGAATAATGAAAGTGGACGAAGCGCGTACACAACAAGTATGGAAAGAAGTGGTATCTGCGAACCCCTACGTGAAAGAGGCGTGATTATATGTATGTATGTATAATATGTAGGTAGTACATATTACTAGGAGTGCCGGTAGGCCTCCCACACGACCTGGTTAAGGTCGCCGGAAAGCAGTGGATGCGGGCGGCCCAGGACCGGCCTTTGTGGAGATCCTTGGGGGAGGCCTATGTCCCGCAGTGGACGTCTTTTGGCTGAAATGATGATTATGATGATGTATAATATTCATTTTCGATTTAGGTAATTTCAATTTAGATATTTCCCAAGAGACTAAAATCAGCCTCCGAGCCTGTCGCACATCCGCTGAAATTTTTTCGTTCGTCTAGTACCGCCGTTAAGTACACTCCCTGAGCCTAGATGAGGCCTGAGGTTTCCACTTGAGGAGAAAATTATCGGGGTGCAAAGTAGACAGGTATAAATAGTAGGACTATTAATCTGTATAGGCTTCGTTAGAGATGGAAAATATTGAACAATGTGTTCATTATTTATCCTGTAAATATGTTTAATTGAGTGATATGAAATGAATGGAAAATAGTATAGAAGACTGTTGCCGACCAGCTCGTTGGTCTAGTGGTCAGATGTGCCGCCTTTGGATCAACGGGTCCCGGGTTCGATTCCGGGGTCGGGCCAGTGTCTTTGTCTAAACCAGAGGCACTGGCTCGGAGTCTGGGTGTCATTTCTATCTATAATATGTATGTATTTACAAAAAAAAAAAAAAAATGTATATAAGTAGTTTATCATCCATCTCGTTGCCATAACACAAGCATTAAGTTGCTTAGCTTGGGACGAGATGGCGTTGTGTGAAATGTCCAAGGATATTAAATAAAAAAATAAAAAATAAACTGTAGTCTGGTTTTTCAAATTAGGCAGTATAAGATATCCAAACCTAACCATACCACTTCCAAACTGGTCACGATATGTGGCATTTGTATTTATTTGTAATGTTTAAAATGGGTATTAAGGGATCTGTTCTTACCAAATTTATCAATTTATACAGATGTGACATTTTAATTGAAAACCTATGTCAATAAAGTTTATCGTAAACTTAGGTAGGTAAACCAATAATTACTACCAATTTCATCATACTTAAATGACGGATTTAGAATACATAGTGACACTAACCCATTCTATCTTGAGGGTGTCGTAAGAGTCAACAAAGGGAAATGAGAAGACCGATAACCTAGCCATAAGAGAAGGAAAATAACGAAACCCTGTGCCAGCGTGGCTCAGTAGGCTATTTTCCCTCCCTGTGATGGGAGGAGGCCCGACTCAGCGGTGGGTCATTTACGGGCTGAGTAGTAGTAGTAGTATTATGTATTGTATACTAGTGGCCCGCCCCGGCTTCGCCCGTGCAATGCGGGGGTGGGTTATACATATAAACCTTCCCCTAGAATCACTCTATCTATTAAAAAAAACCGCTTTAAAATCCGTTGCGTAGTTTTAAAGATTGATGCATACATAGGGACGGACAGAAGAATGCGACTTTGTTTTATACTATGTAGTAATAGTAATAACCTGTGCATTGGTAAAATACGCCAATACAGACAGATCAACCACATACACAATAGTGGTTGCAGTTCTGCGGCGCTGCGTACAACAATGTGGTTAAGTGTGAACTACGTTCAGATTTTTTTCTATAAAATTCAAATCCTAGTTGTTGTGATATTATTTATCTAGGAATCATAGAATTGAGTGATCCTCTGACCCAAAAAAGCGTAAAGCAAATTAATTTTGGAAATAAATGTATTAGATTATTTTAGGTTAATTCAATACTTGCTTTTTTAACATTGTTTTTTTTTATCACTATGATCGCGTTCATCTATACGCCTCGCTTATTGGTAAGCGGTTACCTTCGCTTGTAGCTACCTTATCAATATATTAATACGTAAAGCAAACAAAAGGACAGAAAGAGTGCAATATGCATTTTTTTAATATGGAAAAATATACATTAAATCTGTATATAAAATATTACACACTAATTGTAATTGACTCACCCACGCATATATACTCTATTGTCTATTGTTATAATAGTCTGTGGTCAAATTAAGACTATGGTCAAATAAAATTAATTATGGTCGTATTTTGACAGCAGGGTGATCACTAGTAAAAAGTAAAACAACGACGCCAGCAGCAAAGGGAAAGTAGATTCCCTCAACTGACAACACCACGGTTCTCATAATAGCGTTCTTGTTCAAGGATCACCATGGGCTTCAACTGAATGCATCTTATTATAGGTTAGATAAGTGTATATTATGTAAGTCTATAGAATTAAGTTTTTTTTATTCACTAGTATTAGTTTGTTTAGTTTTTGAGCCGTAGTGGCTGTAATAAAGGTGTCTTTTCTTTCTTTCCAACAAGGGTTACTTGGCTGCAGGTTCCTTTATGGTCGTTTCCAGACATGCCCTATATCTCAAAACATGAAAACTTCCAAAAGCACAAGAAACCATTTCACTCTTAAACATGGTTCGCCTAATTGCGTGCGCGGCGTCTTAATCGTAATAAGCAAATATACTCACCGATGCTCATCATCTCAACCAGCACTTCCAGCTGGACGAAGAGCGCGACAAACGAAACAGCAATCCCACCGCAGATGGTAGCCAAGGTCGGAGTGCCAGTGGCCTCCGAGACGACAGCGAGAGGCCTGGCCGAAGAGAATCTTTTATTAGAACTGAATCTAGAATCTAAAAAATATTCTTTGTTATAATTACGACCATTTATTAGACATAGATTAATTTATAATTATAAAAAAAAATTTTTTTTTTTCAATCATCATGTTAGCATACACAGGACCCACTACTGAGTCGCGGTCCTCCAAATTCATGGAGGGAAATTAGCCTACTTTGCCACGCTGGCAAGACGGGTTGGCTAAGGATTTGTATCATTTTTCTTCTCATGCAACTAGGTGCGTTCCTATAGTCACCACTTGCGACACTCTCAGGATGGTACAGGTTCCTGGCATATTGTATATTGTACCTGTAATGTATGTCTACAATATCAATTATATTGTAGGCACTCACTCACACACACATACCTACTGGTGGCATTCTTAGCATTCACAGCAACATAATATAATATATAGATTTCAATGTCTTCAATGCGTTGATGATTAGTTACGCACAAAGACTTACACACAAGATAAGACGTAGGTAATCATCATCATCATCATCATTTCAGCCAAAAGACGTCCACTGCTGGACATAGGCCTCCCCCAAGGATCTCCACAAAGGCCGGTCCTGGGCCGCCCGCATCCACTGCTTTCCGGCGACCTTAACCAGGTCGTCGGTCCACCGTGTGGGAGGCCTACCAGCACTGCGCTTGCCGGAACGCGGTCGCCACTCGAGGACTTTTCTGCCCCATCGGGCATCGGTCCTGCGAGCTATGTGCCCTGCCCACTGCCACTTAAGTTTGGCAATCCGGTGGGCTATGTCGGTGACCCTGGTTTTCCTGCGTATCTCCTCATTTCTGATTCGATCTCGCAGGGAAACTCCGAGCATAGCCCTCTCCATTGCCCTTTGGGTGACTTTGAGCCTTCTGATGGAGCCCATAGTGAGCGGCCACGTCTCTGTTCCATATGTCATCACTGGCAACACACATTGGTTGAAGACTTTTGTCTTCAGACACTGCGGTATTGTATTGTGTAATAGCTACCACCAAACATAGAGGATCACTGCGATGGATATTTCTGAGCGATACATACTGCAATATCGTTATTGTCTCTATTTCAAAATACAAATAGAAATAAGTTTTGTGGCAACGTAAACGACTTCTTTGATGTTTATGCTCTCTGATGGCTTGTGACGCGATGACGTTTCGTTTCGGTATTTGATATTATTTCCACGTAGGTAAATTATATTTTACATACCTATTAGAAATAGGAGTAGAAATAAAAACGTTTTTCATGACTTACAACTAAGTAACTGCAAGTAATTTTCAAAACAAAATACTACGTATACTAACATGATAAAGAGAAAAGATTTGTATACGAGGGTGAATCAAAAAGTTCTTAGAAGTGCATATATATGAAACCTTTTTGGATCAAGTTCGATATTCAAATTAAAGAGTGTCTATCACACTATATTTATGCAGACTGACACTTGTTTTTGTCAGTTCGTTCGCATGTAATAAATTTTTTTGTGCAACGAGTTGCTAAAAAGTCAAAATTATGGATAAAAGTGAGTTACGTGCGGTGATAAAATATCTCAGTTTGAAAAAAATGTCTACGAAGGAAATTTTTTTGGACATTCAGCAGACATTAGGGGGTGATGCTGTACCCTATTCTACGGTTGCGTACTGGGTGGCTGAATTTAAAAGAGGTAGATCAAGCTGTAAAGATGACCCGCGTTCTGGGCGGCCTTCAACCTCCGTTACAGAAGAAAATGTCAAAAAGGTTGAGAATCTGGTTTTGGAAGACAGAAGAATGACTATAAAACATATAGCTGAGATCCTAAAGATATCTTTTGGTAGCGTTCAATCCATTTTAATTGATTCACTGGGGTTCAAAAAAGTGTCTGCAAGATGGGTGCCACGAATGTTAACCGACGAAAACAAAAAGCGACGTTTGGAAATTTCCAAGCGTAATCTCGAAATGTTCCAGCGTGATTCGGATAATTTTTGCCGTCGTCTTGTCACCATGGATGAAACGTGGGTCCACCATTTTGATCCTGAAACTAAAAGACAAAGCATGTCTTGGAAACGACCATCCTCTCCATCCATTAAGAAATTTCGAGTTGCTCCTTCCGCTGGCAAAGTTATGGCCTCTGTGTTCTGGGATAGTGAAGGAATCCTTTTTATTGATTACATGCCAAAAGGCCAGACGATAACTGGACCCTATTATGCAAATTTAATCCCGAAAGTGCGTGAAGCGATTAAAGAAAAACGTCGTGGAAAACTGTCGTTGGGCGTGTTGTTCCTTCAAGATAACGCTCCTGCCCATCGATCGGAAGTTGCGCTCAACGCAATCCGCTGTGCTGGCTTCAATCTCCTTGACCACCCACCATATTCTCCGGACTTAGCCCCAAGTGATTTTCACTTATTTCCAAAATTAAAAGAGGAAATTCGTGGAACAAAATTTCACGATAATGACGCGGTTATAGCTGCCGTAGAGGACTTTTTCGAGAGTCAAGAAAATAATTTTTTTTCACAAGGAATAAGGAAGTTAGAAACGCGTTATTCTAAATGCATTGCATTGGAGGGAGATTATGTAGAAAAATAAAATATTATTATTTAAATCTTTGCATTTTTTAATATTGATTCCAAGAATTTTTTGATTCACCCTCGTATTTGTAAGCATACATTTCAAAAACTACTGGATCGATTTAAAACAATAATGTTACGTTATTTTCTGAGTAACATAAGCTGCGTATGGCACGGGTTTGAAGACCATATAGGCGAAGCCACGCGCCAAATCTAGTTAGCTATCGTCATTTCAGTCCTTATATTACCATCAACTGTGGCGGGCCTCCTCCACATTCATGGAGGGAAATGAGCCTACTGAGCCACACTGGCAAGAGGGGTTGCTTTGTATCAAGTTTTCCTTCTCTTGGGGCACCCTTAGGATTATATAGGTTGGTGACATTAGATACAAATCTCATACGATAGTTAGTTGGGTTGCCGAAGTTATTATTAAAGCACGTGAAACGTTAACGTTGGTTTTTGTATCTTAATTCAAAATAGAAAACTATTTTTACACAGCACTGCTTCTTAGGGCCTACGCAGACTTAATTTTTTGCTAATGGACATTCAAACGTATCGATAAAGAAATACTAGATAAATTGCTATGCTTTATAATGATGCCGTGGGATCGAAAGAGATTTCATTGCACGCCATTGAAAGACGCGCTACGCGTGGCGTACTGCGGGTATGTATCGGCATGCCAAGGACTCCGGGACGCTCGTTTTGACATACCGCGGAATGAGGCAGCGGGTTTTATTAATTTTGATTAACAACCTTAAAATCTTCTTCTATCCCTGTTATTAGCCTGTGCACCTGGCGTCCGCAATAATCGATATTAACACCAAATCTACCATTTTGTCCAAGGCCCTCGAATGCCACGGTATGTAAGCGGCTAATGTGCGCTGACTGACGGCATAATCCCTTGCCATGCCGTCCCGGTCTGCGTAGGCCTTTACGTTGGCCTCTTTGCCCTTGCTATAAGGTTAATAAGGACAGGAGGATTCTCAATTGGCCTGTTCGTGTTTTGTTATACACGGTTGTTATATCGTCCCCGTCGAGCGAGAATCAAGTAAGTCTTCATAATTATGTACTTTCCACCTAAAATATCAGCACCTTAAGTTGAAAATGGCCAAACATTTTTTTATGACTTAGTTACTTCTTCCTCTACAGAGACGATATATGGACTGAAGACTCTTGCACTGGGTAAGCTTATTGATAAAGACTATATCCAAGAGCGCAGAGCAGTAATAGCACATGCCAAGAGATCACGAATCAAGATCCACACGTTCGTGACCGCGTGTAGTTACTAGTATTTAATGTCTACTGAATGAAACTGATTGTGGTTTTCGCAATTGCACTGTGGTAGATTTAATTTCTAAAACAGATGCACTTGAGTTTTATGCGTTGAGTTTAATACAAGCATAAAAACTATATACTAGCTTCGGTACACAGCTTTTTTAAAACGTGCTCACTACTTTCACATTGGATATCAATTTATGTGACGCCCCTCAAGTTTACGATACTAGCTATAAGCGCGGCGTGACGCGCTCGGACTTCACATTTACGATTACTGCTCCGATCTCTTGGGCAGTGGCAAGATGTTATAACCTTTTTATAGCGTTAATCAATATAAAGGCTGTCTACCGCAACTTTCGGATCTCTCCTACACAATAGACAAACTTATGTAGCTCTACTACTAATCTATGGGCTGAGCTTTGCCACATTGGTCAACCGCGTTTCGTATCAAGTTTGTCATTTCTTGCGGCTAGGTGTTCGGTCTTGTGATTTCCGTAAGTAGGCTTTAGAGCCACCACATTCCGTTCTCCACTTCACCACGGAATGTGGTGACATTATATATTCTTAATCGCACAGGGACTTCTATTAATATTCTTAGTCAAACTTACCAATATCATCGAATTAAGAACTAAAGATACGTTGAAGTTTTACCATTCTTATTTAACGTTTAAAAAGAGCCGTAATGTATAGTCTAAAATAATGAATAAAACACCTTCCTTATATTTTAACGCAGTTCTATACCCGGGGGAAAAGATATTAAGTTATAAATGGGAAAACGCACGGCACAAACTAATTAGAATACTGAACTGGTAAGTGAACCGAAATCCGACACGCACTCGGTTTTAGTATTGATTAGTGGGTTTACATTTTAAAGCTTAATTTTTATTTGAGATATAATTCTAATATATTAGAAGTATTAAAACTAAAAAAATATACACATATTAATATTTAACAAATTATAATTAAATAAAACTAATTTAATAAATTGGGCCATGTGGTAATTTTCCTAAAATACTGGCAGTATTAGATTATTTGAATCGCCAGGCTTATACGCTGGCCAAAGAAGCTGCCGGCCCTTGGGTTGCCTGACACCTCTTTAAGCTTTTTGCTTAGGTTTTTATAGAGGCCCAATGCATAAGGACCTCAAGGTACCAAAGTTTCAACGCCAAATGGAATAAAAGTCTATTCGGTTTATCTATCTATCAGCCACAGAAGTCCACTGCTGAACATAGGTCTCCCCATAGATTTCCACAATGTGCGATTTTGTGCAGACCGCATCCACCGACTCCCAGCGACCTTCAGAAGGTCGTCCGTCCACCTAGTCGAGGGTCTTCCCACGCTCCTCTTTCCCATACGTGGACGCCACTCCAAGACTTTTATGCCCCAGCGGCCATCTGTTCTTCGGGTCACGTGGCCCGCCCATTGCCACTTCAACTGCGCAATCCTTCTAGCTACTAGTTTCACTTTAGTTCTTCTACGGATTTCCTCATTTCTGATGAGGAGCTATGCTCGGAGTTACTCTACGTGAAAGATCACGTAGAGTAACTCCGAGCATAGCTCTTTCTATTGCACGTTCGGTGTCTCTCAGCCGCCTAATAAGTCCCATTGTGTACACCCACGTCTCAGTTCGGTTCTTATTTATTTAATTCGGTTTTAAAATGTATGTGATTTATAAAAAAAAAAAATGTAGAAAGTCCAGCCGTCTCTGCCACCGCTCCAGCTCTTTTGCTTGTTCCATGAATATGGGACGGGTTCAAGGTGTCAACACAAGTAGCACCCCACACCAGCGCCCACATCAGCTCAGGTCGCTTACCGCCATCATGGGCCTAAAATAGCCGGTATGTTGATGGTGGCAAGAGAAATGTCATTCAGAGCGGCATGACCAGAGAAACGACCGTAGCTTTTCTGACACGAGAGACCGTGGACCTCTACACCGCATGGAAAGGTGTTGCGTGTGCATAAAACCACCCCGAGACGTTAGCCTACGCGTAGCGTGTTAGGGTCGAGGTAGCTTCCCGTATTAACGTTAGGATAAGCATGAATCCAGAGTGCAGATTCTTTACGTGAAACTTTTGTTTTTGTAGATGCTGGGGAAATGGCTTTAAGCATACCATCGGCCCCCAGAGGTGGGGTCGGCGATTATGTGGGACTTCGGACACTACTCGTCTACCCACTAAAACCCCAGCGGTATACCCTCATCCGAGTAGACGTTATCTTATTATCGAAAAAAAAACACAAGAATGAGCTTCTTTCTTCTTCTTCTTTTCACAATTGGCAAATGAAAGTCGGTATCTGAGCTGTAATGCTAGTACTTTAATTCTAGAAGTACTTTGATTTTATTTCCTTGCAGTAGTTAAGTGTGAAATGTGGAGTATTCTCCTGGGGCTTAAAAGTTTTAAGTCTTGGAGGAGCCTGAGTTCCTCGCTGTACTCAGGATTCTAGTATACACTAGCAGTGCCGGATTAAGCAAGCGCGGAGCCCGTAGCAAATTCTTTCAAAGAGCCCTTGATCTGCTATGGGTTCTTAATTATAAAGTGGTAAAAATAAAATTCAATTCTCAATACGTTTATTTGCTATATATAGGTTACAAATTTGTGGGTTATTAATACATACCGCATTATAATAAGTTTCACTCAAAAAATACGCTTAAGCAAAGATTAGTGGGCTTAAATAGCGGGGCCCCCTTTCGCGCGGGGCCTGTAGTAATTTCTACTCTTGCTACGTGGTTAATCCGGCTATGCTCGCAATTATCGTTTAATTAACGTTATTATTTTATTAGTATCTAAAAACACATTGTTACTGCACTTGATGCTCCAACGCATGAGTGGTATTACTAGAAATTAAGTAACTACTTATTTGTTTGAAAGCTACCGCCTCAGTAAGTAGAACTTTACAAAGATATGAAACGGAATTATGAAAACAAATTATGAATACAGCTTCTGGGCTTATTTACAACGGCTTTAGAAGTAAAACGGACTTGGCTTCTTAGCCTATTTGCGTCGTAACTTAGCAAATGTGCAAAACGCAATTAATCGGCAGACTAAGTCTAAATTCAAATAATTTATTTTTTGTTTATTTTGTTTTAATGTTTTGGTCATAATGGACACTTACAAATAGTCAAAATATGATGCATAACAAAACAATAACAAAAATCGACCGTCTACCACCAGTTCGGAACGCGACCACTGCTGAGAAGAACTGGCAAGAAACTCAGTTTTAGTTAGGTACAATAACATAAATAAAGAATATTGACACTGAACAGCCTAGTCCCAAGCAGCTGGGTCAAGGGCGGATCCAGCTTTGGCGCCAGGAGGGGGTCACATAGTCGTGGTCAAGTCAAGAACTTATAATTTAATTTTGATAACAATATATACAAGTAAAAAGTAGGTATTATATTAATGTACGTAAGTACTGTACTTAAAAATATTTATTCTTTATTGTACACTTGAAAAACTCCACACATAATAACTTGTACATATCCACGTACATATTGCCCTCTTGAAGACACCCAGAGAACCACTATCACGCACTGAATGAGGCAGCCTATTTATATTCCATAGCCGTGGTTTCTGTGTGGTAGCGGAGTAAAAATACTACCACCCCATATCTTCCCGTGGGTGTCGTAAAAGGCGACTAAGGGACAACAGACGTTGGGCAGCAGCGACGTTCTGTCCAAAAACGCACCATCCGTACTGCGATCGCCAACCCGCCTGCCAAGCGTGGCGATTATGGCAAACACCCCCCAATGAAGCACACAACTAAAAAAACGGCCCCCAGTCCCCGGCAGCCCCACTATTCCTTCGGCCATGGTAGCAGCCAAGGTAACGGTGGGGCAGGGGGTGCTAAAAATCTCCGGCAGAGATCCGGCTACCATAAAAAACGACGGATGCACCTGGCAACATATAACACACGGACACTGCGGACTGATGAGAAGATCGTAGAACTCGAGAAAGAGTTGAGCAAGTTGCGATGGGATATAGTGGGGTTGTCTGAAGTCCGAAAGAGGGAGAGGACACGATAACCCTCAAATCCGGCAACTTGCTCTACTTCCGGGAGGGCGACCAACAGTCCCAAGGTGGTGTTGGGTTTATCGTCCACAAGTCCCTTGTGAACAACGTTGTTAAAATAGAGAGTGTGTCGACCAGGGTGGCGTACCTTATACTCAGAATAACCAAACGTTATTCGCTGAAGGTCATACAGGTATTCAAATTCAAATTCAAATCTCATTTAATCAAGTTGGCTCATTAGAGCTCTTTTGACAAGTCAAACAACAAAATAATATTTAATTTAAAATTTAAAATTACCATCTACCACCGGTTCGGAATGCAGTTCTACAGAGAAGAGCCGGCAAGAAACTCTGTAGTTGCTCTTTTTAGATCGCCATTTTTAGGTATAAGGCCGTGGTAAGACAGTTTGTGAGAGCAAACGCGCGCAATAGTCGCAAAGGGCCAAACATCAGCCAGATCTAATCAACAATACTAACCTTCTAACGCCCGAGCCAACCGACCCCCAGCAACGGCACCTGTTCACAAGCATGACGCATGCGGCAGCCATCGCTCTCCTCAACCATATTGCAGGGAAGAGAACGACCCGTCGCACGACGCCACCACTGCCATGAGTCTTAAAGTGAGCATGATAACTCGAGCACCAGAAAACTCAATATTTAAAAAGTTATACTAATAAGGCGTTAGTATGCTCTCACATACTGTGTATAAACATCACTTAAAAGAACAATATTTCTAATTACTTTATCAGTATTCTAAAAGTTTCTAAATAAGAGCATCGGACAAGTAACAACACAGATCAGTCATTTCCAAGCATTTTTATCTAAGATATAGTCGTTAACTTTATAGTATCCCTTGAGGATGAGCCGACTTCGGCACACCCCGACGAAGCGGTAGAGATAATGTATGAGGACATTTCCTCGGCCATACATAGCTCTAGAACGCACTACACCGTTGTCATGGGGGATTTTAACGCGAAACTGGGCAAGCGGAGCGGAGATGTGCTGCAAGTGGGGCAATTTGGGTTTGGACACCGGAACCAACCGGGCCAGACTTTGGCTGGTTTTCTAGAGAAGGAGGGACTCTATATGATGAATTCCTTCTACAAAAAACCAGAACAGAGGAAATGGACCTGGTTGAGTCCGGATGGCACCACAAAAAACGAGATAGACTTTATCATGTCGACGGAAAAGCACATATTCAATGATGTCTCCGTGATCAATATGGTCAAAACCGGAAGCGATCACCGCTTAGTAAGAGGCACATTGAATATCGATGTTAAGCTTGAAAGGTCGCACCTGGTGAGGTCTACGCTGCGTCCCGTGCCAGTTCAAATTCAAAACCCGGAAAGCTTCCAGCTCGAACTGCAAAACCGCTTTATTAGCGTAGCGTAGGCGTTGACGTGGACGATTATAATGACGGGTTCGTGGAGACTGTCCGCAAAGTTGGGTCGAAATTGGGTCGAAGACCCAACGCCAGAAAACGCCCAAAAAGCTCTCGGACGTCGCCCTGAATCTCATGGACGAACGACGGAAAATGGTCCTGCAGTCTTCAGATGATGCGACGCAGCTTCGGATGCTCAATAGACAGATATCAAAGTCCCTGAAGCGATTCTGTTGAATCGGCGTATATCACGCTCGTATATCAAGGTAGTATATCAAGGTTTTTGCCAGGGATCTGTCTATTGGGCAAAGCCAGCTCGTCAGGCTGAAGACTGATGACGGCAGGATCGTCACGTCGAAGTCCGAGATTTTGGGTGAGGTCGAGAGTTTTTATGGACAACTGTACACGTCTACACAGGAACCCGGCATAAATCTAGCAAACGACCCACGAGCTAGATTAACCCAGCACTACACAGAAGACCTCCCGGACGTCAGCCTGTGTGAGATCGGCATGGCTCTCGAGCAATTTAAAAACAACAAGGCGGTGGGTGATGACGGAATTACCGCAGAACTTCTGAAGGCGGGTGGAGAACCGATCCTCAGGGCCCTTCAGAAGTTATTCAATTCCGTCATACTCGAAGGACGAACGCCAAAGGCATAGAACAGAACTGTGGTGGTGCTGTTCTTCAAGAAGGGAGATAACACCTTATTGAAGAACTACAGACCCATCTCACTTCTGAGCCATGTCTACAAGTTGTTCTCGAGGGTCATCACGAGTCGTCTCGCATGCAGGCTCGACGATTCCCAGCCTCCCGAACAAGCCGGTTTCCGAAAAGGCTTCAGTACCATAGACCATATTTTAACGCTACGGCAGGTTATACAGAAGACCAAGGAGTATAAAAAAAATTATTTGAGGTTAGGTCCTTTTTTGCTATTATTACGTTACTCTTTGGTCTACCAGCTAGACGCGTTGAGAGCTAGTGGACAAGCGCGCGCAAGTGTGGCGCGGTAAAATTCAAATTTTCGATACGTTCGTTCCCAAACATTTACCATCATACAAAGTTAGTATATTATATTAATTAAATAACTATTGAAGGTATGTAGTTACATAAAATCTGTATGGTCACAAAATATATAAATAAAATCATTATGTTCAATTAGTGGTCCACCTAAGTCCTGGAACCAGCTCAGGGGGGGGGTCATGACCCCCATGACCCCCCCCCCCCCCCTGGATCCGCCCTTGAGCTGGGTCGTTTACACAATCGGCAATGCGGTAATACGCTTTTTTTGTAAAGTTCAGTCTTGACCGTCTTTTTGCAAGGCAATTCTCTAAGCTGCATGGGCAGTTTGCTGTAAAAGCGTATACATTGACTTAAACGTCTGGCTTGGCTGTTCCTTGGATAGATGTCCATCTTATTACCTGTGACCTCCTCCGTGCTTCGCATGGCATCTATAGCCGGCTGACCATTATGACAGGGGCGTTAGATATATCTTGGAGGGCAGACGGCATGAACCCTGAGTTCCATGAACAAACTAGTAGTTCGTCAAATCAGATTAGACTGGTGCCGTCCCCGATAAAAATTTGGCACTGGCAAGGAACGAGAAATGAGAGCAGACTTGGTTCAGAACTTGATCGTTTATTGGTTCAATCATAAAATACATCAAGAATAAATAACACAATTACATTTGTGGACCAACTTCACCCAATCCCAAGACTCGTCCAAGCACATACCAAATTTTAATAAGCGTCGTGGCGACAAATTTTGGTCGTCCTCTTTTAGTGTGTGCTTGATCGAAGCTACACGCGTCACAAATTCTATTAATATCTATGACTGTTTAAACTCAGACATCGTACGTACAAGGCGTCAATTTGCATTCATATAGCCTGCCAATTAGCAGCTAAATACTATCTTGAAAGTCATTGAAGAGATATCCAGAGCTTGTCAGAACTTAATGGGAATACAATTATTATTTGTTGATTATTAAATGAAAGTATTTGTGGATATCCCACAAAGCTTTGAAGTATTATAGGTTAGCTCTGCAAAATTTCATGAAGTCAATCCGATATCTGTCAGTCGCGCGTTTCTAACCAAAGCTTGTTTATACTAACAGAAATACAATTTACTGAATAAAAAAGAAGACATTTGTGGCATCCCAACAAAGCTTTCAAATGGCTTTGCCGAATTTCTGGAAGCCAATCCGATATCTTTCATCTGTCACCGGCTAATCTTTAATAGCCAATAACAGATATAGACATCATATTTATTGTGGAAAGAAAAATACAAAAGCAATAAAACTAGCCACTAAACTAATTCTATGAAAAGCCTACCTGCCACAAATCGTCCCAAACTCAGCACGATGCTTGTAGCAAGAATCAACTAACCAACAGAGAGTAATACCAATGTATACAAAAGGTAAGAAGATCACACTTAACTGCAATGAATGGTCGTGGAATTGAGTAGACTTCAGCTTAGAGGTCGAAATATGTTATATGTGTATATGTAATAAGTTCATTATATGGTTTAAAATCGACAATAAACCCACTATTGATTTGGCTTCCCTAATTTAAAATGAGGAAGGTTTCGCGTTTTCTTTTACTACAACCAAAGAGTGGAATGTTGATAGTACGCATACAAAATTCGTGGCCACATGGACCATTGTTAATTGCTTTGTTATCGTATGATATGGAGGGTGCAGCAGGTTATGGACAAGTATAGCAGTGGAAGTTGTTTGTAGTAACTTAAATAACACCAATGTTTGCTAAAAGACATGACAAGGAATGGGAACAGAAGGACAAATACAAAATTTCAATATTCAAGGTAAATATTTAAAGCAAAAAATTAAAAATAAAAAAAAAACCCGGGCACAATAACCTTTAAAAAGTAAAAAATAAAAATAAATACATCGCGTTGGGGGACCGCACCTCTTATTTATTACCTGACACCTGGCTAAACCGATTTTCATCAAACATGTCTAAGCACATTCGCCCGTAACTCACCTTTCATACAAAAAAATCTATATTGAAATCGCTTCATCCGTTCGCGAGCTACGGAGCCACAGACAGACAGACAGACACGTCAAACTTATAACACCCCTCTTTTTGCGTCGGGGGTTAAAAAGACAGCTAAACGATTTGACTGATTTAATAAAATATAGCTAAATTGCCTCCTGAGGGTGTCGTAAGAGCCAACCAAACGAAATAAAGCCGAAAACCACAAGAGAAGGAAAACTTGATACGAAACTATGTGCCAACCCTTCTGGCCAGTACAGAAGGCGAATTACCCAACCTTTCTGGCCAGTACAGAAGGCGAATTACCCAACCCTTCTGGCCAGTACAGAAGGCGAATTACCCAACCCTTCTGGCCAGTACAGAAGGCGAATTACCCAACCCTTCTGGCCAGTACAGAAGGCGAATTACCCAACCCTTCTGGCCAGTACAGAAGGCGAATTACCCAACCCTTCTGGCCAGTACAGAAGGCGAATTACCCAACCCTTCTGGCCAGTACAGAAGGCGAATTACCCAACCCTTCTGGCCAGTACAGAAGGCGAATTACCCAACCCTTCTGGCCAGTACAGAAGGCGAATTACCCAACCCTTCTGGCCACTACAGAAGGCGAATTACCCAACCCTTCTGGCCACTACAGAAGGCGAATTACCCAACCCTTCTGGCCAGTACAGAAGGCGAATTACCCAACCCTTCTGGCCAGTACAGAAGGCGAATTACCCAACCCTTCTGGCCAGTACAGAAGGCGAATTACCCAACCCTTCTGGCCACTACAGAAGGCGAATTACCCAACCCTTCTGGCCACTACAGAAGGCGAATTACCCAACCCTTCTGGCCAGTACAGAAGGCGAATTACCCAACCCTTCTGGCCAGTACAGAAGGCGAATTACCCAACCCTTCTGGCCAGTACAGAAGGCGAATTACCCAACCCTTCTGGCCAGTACAGAAGGCGAATTACCCAACCCTTCTGGCCAGTACAGAAGGCGAATTACCCAACCCTTCTGGCCAGTACAGAAGGCGAATTACCCAACCCTTCTGGCCAGTACAGAAGGCGAATTACCCTTCATGAAATTGGAGGAGGCCAATTACAATTACACCAGCTGCATTCTTGTTTGCCCGTATTCTCAAATTAAATTCTTAAGGCGAACGAGTTGGTGGCAACAGAGGGGGCTTATGTGACAACCTTGACACCTTATGCAGAAGATTTGGTTCATTTTACCCAATGTCAAAAAGTAACTATGATCAATCAATGATAAAACTTCGCCATTCATCCCAGAGTGAACGACAAACTGCCATCTAAACCAAGATCAACGTTCTTCTTATTTTAGGTTTTGGCTTCCATCGTTATACCGATGATTTTGCCAATGACAAGTGTGTTGTGTTAGAAAAGTTCGTGTGATTATGAAAGTTAAATTAATTGGTTATAAGTTGCGTTAGAGTTAAGAAGTTAAATGTTAGCGGGTAGCGCTATAGAAAACAATACAAAGCATTAAAGTACAGATTATAAATATTAAATTGATAGAGCAATATTATGGGAACTATAGATATTTTGATTAAATACAACCTAGACGTACTTTTAACAGTTCGATTAGATGAAAGGAGTTCGTTATGGGGTTAGTTATATTTTAATATTATTGATACTGAGGAATTTATAAAGTACTTTCACAAAAGGGGTATGAACCAGCGATAGCAGATAGAGGATATTGACAGGGCGGGGAATATTAATTGGCAAAATGTCATACAGAGGAACTATTAACTTAGGACAGGAGAAAAATAAATGATCTCTCATGACTTGCAGAGGGAACCCTCTGCAAGTCCACACTCACAAAGTGAGTGGTCCCTCACTCGAATCTTGGCTAAAAATACAGGTGTGCAGACAAAACCTAAACGTAACCGGATGATTACAGACGTAGCGGATAAGATCAAAGTTATTTTATTGACAGTGTGATAATATAGGTTTTTTTGACATTGATCTGCCATTGTATGGCTGATATGGCAACATTAATAGCTATTCCAGCCAGCCTTGTGGAACAGTTTTTAAGTGTATACCTTCAACAGATCTGCGAAATTAGCCAATTTATTTTTAATCTGTTCATTTTACTTTCATAATAGCAAAATAAAACATTTTGTAGTTCTGTCGGTTTATTTATTTACTAACCGAGCATAATGTCCAGTAGTCACGTCAATGTGACTAAAACAGTATTATCAAATTAACCGGTAATTAGGCGTCACTCATCCAGGAAATGTAGAATAGCCATCAAATAAATTCCATCACGAATAACTGCGATATCAAACTAAAATTATGATTGAAAATTGATAGGAATGGGGATTGGCGGTTTGAATTTTTTAAATTGTCACTTGTGACACGTTGCAATGCATTTGCATAGCTATCAGCTCAACATTGTGACAGATGAAGCTTTATGTATAGTATGGTGTCAAACATAGCGATTGCGAAACGTTAAAATAGTCTGGCTGGTTCAGTTCAAAAACGTCTTTAACGTTGGTCATCGCGTGGTGGCTTCACTCCACTATTCGCATTTCTTTATCTGTCATATTTGATATTAAGGTGTGTGCCTACAGAGGTACACATAAATACCTAAATGGTCATAAGGAGTGCTATACCCTGTTCAAGATAGCATGATCGATTTGACAGACGGGCTAGTGATGGGAAACAGAAAATATCTAGTAGTCCAAAAAATATCGTTTTAAAATACTTGTAACAATGACAAGTTGGCGTGGTTGTATTATGTGTGAAATTCTTTATTGCACTAGACATATAAAACATTGGGTAGATAAGCGATGGTGGGTCCATATTCATAATAAGTTCCTATTTAATATTACAGGGTTATTTTTTGACCTTCCGCCAAATTTAAATAGGTGGTTCAGACCATGAAAGTAAACAAAAAAGAAAATAAAGTAATAGTTGTAAAAGTGTTAAGTTTCAATGCGCTAAAGCCAACGAATTTTATTTCAAAATGAAAATGTTTTTATTCGAATATTGTCTTATAGTTAAGAAAAAGTGATAAAGAATTTCACACATAATACACCCATACCATCTCGTCACAGTTGCAAGTATTTTAAACCGTTATTTTTTGTATTAGTTACTAGATATTATCTGTTTCCCACCACTATTCGTCATTGCAAAGTAAAGGTATGATTCCGAAGTACGCTGTACGCAGAAGTGCTACCACGGCACTACTGGTCCCCATTACCGCGACGTAGTTCGGAATTATACCTTTTTGTCGATCAGAAAAATTGACATCTGTCAAATCGATCACGCTATCTTGAATAGGATAAAGCGTAACAATTTTTAGTGCACATAAATGTAGGATATTTTTTATTTTTGTATAACGGAACGCAGCTGGTGAATGAATGTTTAGGAGTGAAAGGGGAAGGACGTATGGTGGGAGGGGAGAGGGGGGATCGGGCAATGTAATGGCGGCGGATGGTTGGGTCTCGGGAAGAGAAAATTAAATAAAAGAAGAAATAATAGAGAAGAAGTGGTTTTATTAAACTATAAGACCCTACAACTCTCGTCCGGGATAGCCGAAAAAGAATTACGACGAAAGACGACGACGACGAAGGTTTTTGTTACGCAACCGGCCACGCGCTTGCGACGACATAACCTATACGGACGAAGACGCGGCGGCGCTCTGCGCAACACGTGCAAACCTATACAGAAGACGAAACGACGATAACGACGCAGCATATACGTAGGTATGGCAGAATCAAGAAAAGCTAAAAAGGATACAACGACGGCACAAAGCGACGATAAAATTTCACAAAATCCACAATCGACAGCGACGAACTCATCTGTCACGATGGAAACAGTGCAGAAGTTTAGCGGCGACGATATGACGTTCTCTTCTACTAAGTGGGCGCAAGACATAGAAGACAACGCAGAAATATTTGGCTGGACACCGCAACAAAAGTTAATCATCACTAGAAGATCGTTATCTGGTACCGCAGAACTATGGATGAAATCTGAAAAAATATTTAAGACGTATGAAGAGCTAAAAACTGCATTGCAAAAAGAATTCCCTGATGCGATTAATAGCAAACAAATGCACGAATTGATGAGCACGCGCAAGAAACGCGCCAATGAAACATTTTATCAATATATGTTAACTATGAAAGAACTAGGACGCCGAGCTAAGTTTCCCGATTATATATCGATTCAGTACATAATAGATGGAATCACAGACTATGAGGTAAATAAAGCCTGTTTGTACGGAATAACCACATATAGCGCGCTTAAAGAGAAACTTGTGCATTACGAGGCTATGAAGCGTAAAATGAGTCAACAGCAAATCAAGCAACAGCGCACAGAGAAGCCTAGAATCCTCAACCCGATCAGGCAGAAAGAAACAGCGGACGTGTACATTAAAAATTGCGATCAAAGGTGTTATAAATGCGGAGAGAAGGGTCATGTTTCAAGTGCATGCGTTAATGGACTTAAATGTTTTCGGTGTAATTCGTACGGCCATATTGGATCTCAGTGCCATAACGTTACAAGTCGTGGCGCAAGCGGCGTCAACACGAAGTTGCAGCGATCGATGTTCGTACAAAAGTCTACAGAGGGCGCTGCGGGAGTGAGCGTGAACGATCCGAGGAACGACGACCGAGTGAATGACGAAGAGTTTAACATACAAGAATGCGCAGGATGTTCGCAGCGTTCACGGCAGGGAGGGAACGAGATTGCAGACTATTCATTCGCTCAGAACGAATGTCCGGAACAGTTCACTCAGAATGACGTTATTCTGAACGTAAACAATGACTATATGCTAAATAAATCGGTAATAAATGTTAAAATCGGCGGTTTTACAGTGAAGTGTCTATTAGATACGGGCAGTGACCTCAATTTAATATCATCTAAATTGTTTTCAGGCTTAAACATCAAAAAATACGAACCTCACCAAACTACTTTGACGGGATTAGGGTTATTTGAGGTGTGTTCAGTTGGTAAGTGTAATATCGACTTTGCTATCAACGATTTCTCGTTTAATAGTTGTTTTACTATAGTGCCGGAAAAAGTAATTCCATATTTACTTATTTTAGGGCAACCATTTTTGGAAAGTACTACAATTGTAATTCATAAAGGCAACCTCGATATAAGGCCGTTATTCTTTCAATTACCTGCTAATACCGAATGCAACGATGTGACACCAGCAGTTCAACAGTTAATAGATAATTATAAGCCGAATAAAGTGAAAGAAGCTCCTATCAAGATGAAAATTGTGTTGAAAGATGATGTACCTGTAGTTCAACGACCGCGCCGATTGGCTTTAAAAGAGGAAGAAGTAGTAAGGAATCAAATCAAAGAGTGGTTAGATAATGGAATAATTCGCCCAAGTCATTCAGAATATGCAAGCCCGTTGGTTTTAGTTAAGAAGAAAGATGGCAGTACAAGAGTGTGCATAGACTATAGGAGAGTTAACCAAAAGATGGTCAAGGATGAATATCCCCTTCCAGTGATTGAAGATCACATTGATAAGTTGTGCAAGGCTAGAGTGTTCAGTACCCTGGATTTAAAGAATGGGTTCTTCCATCTGCCTATTGAAGAAGAGTCAATAAAATATACAGCATTTGTAACCAGCAGCCCTGAGGGACAGTATGAGTTCCTACGTGCACCGTTTGGACTGTCTATATGCCCGAAGTACTTTATGAGGTATATTAACATAATTTTTAGAGATCTCATAGCAAGCGGAATAGTGTTGATATTTATTGATGATGTGATTATCCTTGCAGAAGATGAACACCAGGCTCTGGCGCGCCTGAAGGAAGTGTTAAAAGTAGCCTCCGATAATGGACTAGAAATCAACTGGAAGAAGACACAATTACTGCAACGATCGGTGGAGTATTTGGGACATGTTGTGTCAAATGGCAGTGTGAGACCTTCACCAGACAAGACGGAAGCCGTGAGGAAGTTCCCAACACCAAGGAATTTGAAAGAGGTGCATAGTTTTATTGGGTTAACATCATACTTCAGAAAATTTATTCCGAATTATGCGTTGATTGCTAAACCTCTGAGTGATATGTTAAAGAAAGGTGATTTTCATTTTGCAGAGGAACAACGACTAGCTTTCGAGGAGCTGAAGGAAAAATTGTGCTGTGATCCAGTTTTGAAGATATTTGACCCACAGATGGAAACTGAGTTGCACGCAGACGCGTGCAAGTATGGATATGCGGAAATTTTAATGCAGAAAGATCCCAATGATGGAAGTCTACATCCAGTTCATTACATGAGTAGAAAAACAAACGAAGCACAGCAAAATTGTAGCAGTTATGAGCTTGAAGCACTAGCGGTGGTTGAAGGTGTTAACAAATTTAGAAAATACCTAATAGGAATACCATTCAAGATTATTACAGACTGTGAAGCATTCCAAAAGACTTTGATGAAAAAGGATGTGTCAGCAAAAGTAGCCAGGTGGGTAATGTTCTTACAAGATTTTGAATACACTATTGTACATCGAAAGGGTGATAAAATGCAACATGTCGACTCACTCAGCCGTAATGTTCTCTTTGTTACTACAGAACTGCATGCAAGAATCAAGAAAGCACAAGAAGAAGACGAAGAATTAAAGATTTTGAGAGAGATTTTACAGGAGAAGGCATATAAGGACTACTATTTGGAAAATGGAATTGTTTACAGAGGGCTGGAAAAGAAGTTGGTTTTACCAGAGTTGATGGACCTTGAAATCATTAGAAGAACACATGGCGTTGGACACTTCGGAAAGAAAAAGATAAAAGACATCATTGAAAAGGATTATTATATTAAAGGATTAGACAGCAAAATTGAAAAGGTAATTTCATCATGTGTACCATGCATTCTTGCAAGCAGAAAATTAGGGAAAAAGGAGGGATTTCTTAATCCTATAGACAAAGGTGACCTGCCTTTAGAAACTCTTCACTGTGACCACCTAGGACCCTTTGATACTACAAAAAAAATGTATAACTACATACTGACTGTAATCGATGCATACACTAAATTTGTTTGGATATATCCAGTAAAGTCTTTAACTTCAAAGGAAACTGTAGAGAAACTTAAACTGCATCAAAAGGATTTTGGTAACCCTAGTCGAATTATTACAGATCGAGGCACAGCGTTCACTGGAGCAGAATTTCAAGAATATTGTCAAGAGGAAGACATACAGCACATAAAAATTGCTACAGGGATACCAAGGGGGAATGGGCAAGTGGAAAGAATGAACCAAATTATCATAGCAGTTTTATCCAAGATGTGTATAGAAGAACCTGCTCACTGGTACAAATATGTCAGCAAACTGCAACGAATAATAAACAGCTCTTATCAAAGATCTATAGGTACGTCGCCTTTCGAGTTAATGACAGGAACAAAGCTGAAACAAAAAGAAGATATAAAAATTGTTGAACTACTGGAAGAGGAAAATAGGATGGATTTCATAGAAAAGAGGGAACAACTAAGGAAGGAAGCTAAAGCGCAAATTTTGAAAATACAGGAAGAGAATAGAGGGACATTTAATAAAAGAAGAAAGGAAGCACATACCTACAAAGAAGGAGACCTAGTTGCCATACAAAGGACCCAATTTGGAAATGCACTAAAACTGAAACAGAAATTTTTTGGACCATATAAAGTAATAAAGGAAATAGGAAGAGATAGGTATGAAGTGGAAAAAATAGACAACGGCAAGGAAGGACCTAAAAAAACTACTACAGGCGTAGACTTCGTGAAGAGGTGGCCTTAAATTGTGAGTAGGCACTCTATTATTATTAATTTTATTGTTAATTTAATTGTGCAAATGCTTACCCAACTGAACATCACCTATAGTGATTAGAAATGCTATTTAGGTTATAACTCTTAGGAAGATTTAAGTTTTGTTTAGACTCTAGAATTAAAATTAATACTTACTTACTCTAAAAAAAAAAAAGAAAAAAAAAAACTAACTATAAAATTGTTATCAGGGAGTTAACAGCTAATCCACCTCCTACTTTATTACTAAATAAAGTATAGAGTAAATATTTCTAAAAAATGAGTGTGTAGGTAATTAACATAATATTATTGCACAAGTACATGGGAGCAAATGTTTGTGTAAGTTTATTTCAAAAGAAATGCTCATGTAATAGGAATTTAAGGATAAATAAGTTAAAATGGCTTAGTTATTTCGTAAGGATTTTATTTACCTGTAATTGAAAACATATAAAAGGGGTAGTAGTAGGTTACAGTAGGTTTGTACATCTGGATGGATGACAATGTTGTTGTTGTTATGTCATAAAGTGGCATGCTTACCAAGACTTAATTACTTGTCATACGTAATTAGTAATATTATATTAACATTTCTTTAGTAACTCGCTGTCATGCTGTTTGAAATTTAGTAGAGCGGTTATCTATTTATGCCTGTACTCAGTTATAATGTTAAGTATGTTATGTAAGTGATACTGTTGTACCTACTTATTACTTATGTAATGCGCTTAGGGTCAGTCTGAGGACAGACTGATTACAGAATGGCCGAGCTGTAGGATATTTTTTATTTTTGTATAACGGAACGCAGCTGGTGAATGAATGTTTAGGAGTGAAAGGGGAAGGACGTATGGTGGGAGGGGAGAGGGGGGATCGGGCAATGTAATGGCGGCGGATGGTTGGGTCTCGGGAAGAGAAAATTAAATAAAAGAAGAAATAATAGAGAAGAAGTGGTTTTATTAAACTATAAGACCCTACATAAATGTGCTTCGTTTATAGTGGGCGATTATCTTTAATAATAATTTAATAACATTAAGTACGTTTTAAAAGTAATGATTTGATTGATCTTCCTAAACAGCAAAAGTGATAAACTGAATAATATAAGTTGTCGTTAATTAATTTAAATTGTAGTTCTATACATATAGTTCAATTCTCAATTCGACCACATAATCTAACAAGAAACTAAAGAGTATCTAAGCGTGTGTGTCAAATACATGGTAGCAGGTTTAGCATGCGTTCTGTTTATTAGGTATGAAGGACAAAACGAAATTTAAAACAGAACAATTATATATATATATAATAACATAACAATAATGCACTGCCCAAAAAGACCGCAGAAGTAGACTTTCACAGCTTTCTTTCAGGTTATTGTACACTACGTTACGAGTACTCCGCAGTTTTTATAGGCCGAGATGATGATGTTGTTTTGTGTATTATAACAGCTCTGCACAAAATAGAGAAATACTCACCTGAAGATAAGTCCGTCTTGTGCCATTGCGTATACGACACGGGGCATGGGGAACATTGAGCCGAACATGGAAACTGTCAGTCCTGCCAACGCGCCAATGGCCACGATGTACTTGCATGTTGGAGCGTCTACGTACGCAAACATTTGGACGAGGGCAGAATTGGCGTCCACTTGGTCATAGGGCACTGTGAACAAGGTCTAGGAATTAATATTATACTAAAATTGTAGGCATCATCATCTTTTCAGAAAAAATGGGAATACTGGATGTAGGCTTCCCTCAAGAATTTCCACGAAGGCCGGACCTGAGCCGCCTGCATATGTCGTTTTCCAGCGTTTTCCACCATGTGGGGTGGCCTACCATTGCACTTTCCGGAAAGCAATCGCTACTACGGGACTTTTCTGCCTCATAGGGTGTCAGTCCTGCGAGGCAATCTAAGTTTGGGAATCCTGTGGGCTATGTCGGTAACTATGGTGCCTCTGCATATCTCCTCATTTCTGATTTGATCTCGCAGGGAAACTCCAAGCATAGCCCTCTCCATTGGCATTTGGGTGACTTTGAGCCGAGCCTTTTGATGGAGCCGATAGTGAGCGACCACGTTTGTACCATATGTCATTACTGGCAACATTGGAAATTTTAGTGATAAAGCACAGACAGAACAGTACAGTTAGGTTAGGTTAGTTTGGTACTTTGGATTGTCCAAAGTACCAAACTAACCTAACCTAATTGTCATCCCAAAATAACTACCCCCATATGTCTGCTGCAGATGAGTTATTGCAAAAATGTGTCTATATTTTCGGCACCACATAATTTATAAGTAGCTTCAAACCTTTTGAATGGTTCATTTAATTTTCGTAGATATAATTGGTGAATAATTTGCTCTTCGATAAACTGGGTGATTTTATTTCTCTACAGCGAAGAAATTGTTGGCAACACCGAAGCGGAGTTTTGAACAGATCTGAACTTTGAACAACACTAATCAATATTCCTTAATTCAATTTTAACGATTTCCATGGCGTTCGTTTACATAGATATTATTGTATAGCCTACTTTTGAAGCGGACCACAACCGCAGAACGCGGTCTGACAATTTATAACTCCGATGTGGGCCTAAGAAGAGAATACTCAATGATCACTTTGACATGTTAATGTTAATAAAAAGGGCTGCTTATTGAGTACATTTCGTTGTCTCTAAAGAATACGAAATCAACCACCCCTTGCCTATAGCTAGAAGAAATAATGATGCGGAAGTACAATACGTAGCAGTGTGTGTGAATGTTAAACTACTATAACTACTCGGTCTACATCCCACTGCTGCGTCGGGCTTCCTCCAACTACATGGAGGGTAAATAGCCTATTGTGTCACGCTGACCAGACAGGTATTTTTCAAGATTTCCTTCTCTTGCGTTTAACTTTTCAGCATTGTCGGCTTTCGGAACTACATTTATGAAAAAGCGTATTTGACAAAATATGCGACTTGTGCCCTTTTCTAAATTGCATATTCATTTAGAAAAGATTTAGTTTGAAACTGCATTAAAATATCCTTAGATAATACCGCTGTTTTTCTCTAGCTTTGGAAACCTCATACAGTCTCTATCAATTGTGTATGGTTACTGAATCAGGTCACTCTGCACATATGTGAATATGTGGCAAAAATGTGATTTTTAGAAAAAATATTTGTATAGAACACTCATAATTCATTTCAAGGTTACGTGAGCATACAAAGTATTCAAGAGAGACGTCAAGTCGTCGTCGTATCCGTCTCTGTTGAGTAGCGTTCAGGAAGCTGCGAAAGATCTTCTCGTCCACAATACCACAGTGCTTGAAGACAAAAGCCTTATGTGTGTTGCCATTGATGATGTATGGTAAAGAGACATGGTCGCTTATTATGTGCGGCTCTAGTAGCGGTAAGCGGCTTAAGGCGTCTTAAAAGGCAATGGAAAGGGCTATACTCAGAGTTTCCCTGCGAGATCGCATCAGTCATAAGGAACTAGGATTACTGACATAGCTCACAAGATTTTCAAACTGAAGTGGTAGTGGGCAGGACACATACCTCGCAGGACATAAAGCCGATGGGGCAGAAAGGTCCTCGAGTAGGAACCGACTTGGAAATGCTGGATGCGGGCGACTGAGCCTTTGCGAAATTTCTTGGGGATTGCCTATTCTTTTTGGATGAAATTATGATATCCGTATCGCCATAATAATTCTATCCTATTTATACCACAATAGAAATCAATATTTTACCACAATATAAACCAAATTACGGATAATTATCCGTAATTTGGTTTATATTGTGGTAAAAATAGGATCGTCTACAAGGATTAATTTCAAAGGACACGGAATATTTCTTTGACGCAATGAAAATATATGACAGCAGCACACACGAACAATTAAATGGAACGTTACGACACTGGCAGATACCCGCTTATTGCCATACCGAGCAGAATGACCCGTTTAATTCTTACTTGAGTACAAGGAAAAAATTAGTTTACTTACGTGATTAGTCTGAGGTGCACATATTATTGAATCTTGTAGAGATGTTAATACATTTATAGGCAGTTTCCTGATCTGTGCTTTAGTTGTAAAAGATGCTGAGAGTAATAAAATGTAAAATATTTGAAAACCGACGACGGGGTCGTGTTTTCCCTTGTACATCAATCAATGCTGTTTTAACTAATTAAACTATGTATGGGATATGTTTCATATTCCCATTTGACTGAGCTTGAAATATTGCGAAAATACGATTATTATTATCGATTATGTCTTGTGTGGATTCAATAAATTTACTTTCTATCTTCTTACTTTCTAAAAAGTACATCTTAAATATTATTTTGTTATTCCTTTTTTTAAATAGTCTTGATTTTATGTTACAGGCAACTTGAAAACCACTGGCAAACCAGTCACACATTACACATTATCCAGTCGTAGTCTTTCTTTTGCCTGGATCCTTTAGTCGTGAAACTTGTCCGGTCCATAATAAATTTTACAACCCATAAATTATCTAGTAATAAGTCAGGCCTCCTCCAAATTCATGGAGGGAAATTAGCCTACTATGCTACGCTGGCAAGACTGTATAGAATATTGTAGAGATACACTGATAAATTTACAGGTTCACCATTGCACCCGTGCGAAGCGGGGACGGGTCGCTAGTTGTTAATAAAAGCAGGTAAATCGTGACCTAATAAAGAACGGGAGTATAAATCACAACACAATATAGAGCAACGTTGTCTACTTTGCTCTATATTGTCCATTGTTCGTGAAGTTGATTCAACAATAAGCGTTGTCACAGTCGTGCAATTGACTAAGAAGCTTTATTTTGTTCTCGCAAAAGTATGTGTGACGCTGATCAGACGACCTAACAAGTTTTAAAAAGGCTTGGATAGATAGGCATGGGTTAGAACCTATTTTTAATTGTCATCATCATCATCATCATTTCAGCTAAAAGACGCGTCTCTCCAGTTTAAGTGAAGGGGAAATGGACGCTGATCAGACGAGTTAAGCAGTTATTTATAGACGGGCATAGATAGGCATGGGTCCACTGACACTGACGTCCACTGCTGGACATAGGCCTCCCCCAAGGATTTCCACGAAGGCCGGTCCCGAGCCGCCCGTATCCAACGCTTTCCGGCGACCTTAACCAAGTCGTCGGTCCACCGTGTGGGAGGCCTACCAGCACTGCGCCTTCCGGAACGAAACTCGAGCATAGCCCACGCCATTGCCATTGGGTAACTTTGAGCCTTCTGACGGAGCCCATAGTGAGCGAATACGACTCTGTGCCATATGTTATCACTGGCACATACATTGGTTGAAGACTCTTGTCTTCAACCAATGTGTGTTTTAGATTGTGTATCTTCCCAAATCAGCAATACTCAGAATTATTTACCGATCTGCGTGGGTGTGTCAGTTTGTACAGTACCGGCTGTAATACCAATAGAACGCTTGGCAAACGTTTACCTATATTTAGTGACCTACCAAATTGTCCATGAAACGGCTTAAAGTTGAACTACAGGAGTTGTCATCTTTTATCCCCGTTGAGCGAGAAATAAGTAAGTCTCCAAAAATATGTAGTTAATTTTCGACCTAAGGAATCACCAACTTAGGTTGAAAATGGCCAAACACTTTTTAAGACATAGTTAATTCTTGCTATACAGAGACGATATATGCTTATCTACTACCACTACTCAGCCCATAAATGACCCATTGTTGAGTTGAGGATCTCCTCCACTTACATGGAGGGTAGAAAGCAATGACAAGGGCCGAAAAGAATTAACGTGGGTCATGTATGGGCTGACTCACTCAGACTCAGAGACACTCCTCCGTTCACAGGGACCACAACACCCTCAGGATAGTATGTGTTGGTGATATTGTGTATTTTTAATCAGTCACCACATGGAACCAGATTAAAGGTAAAAGTGTGTTCTTTAGAGACATTTTAATCAAAACTCTTTTCTACGACATCATAATAAACCAGAATGGAATTCTTTTACTAAAAAATGTCTTAGGGCTGAAATGCAGAACCTTTTCTACTGATATTAAAGCTTGCGGAAACCCAGGGATGCGGGTCTGCCGGTGTCAATGTTATGTTGTTTTAAGGACACATCAGTAAAACAAGCAGGTTGGCTCAAGACTGGTTTAATGACAATCAAGTTGCACCTACCTACATTTAACATTTGGAAGGTAGACTTGTTCAAAATATAAACTTGACTAATCATCACAACCCCTTTCTTTAATGAAACAAGGTACATAGATGCAATATGCGCAAAATTAATTTTTAATACAATTTTAATATTTAAATACAATATTATACCCTTTCTAAAAAATAGTAATAACTGTATATATTCATTCTATCTAAATTGTATGTTTTATTTCCTGTGTAAATTTAAGAAACATTATCATGCATAAAATTATAAAAAAAAAATCTTAATTTCATGCAAACTCAGACAGAACAAAAATTTATACTACACATTTAAACAAAACCATCATGTAAATCGGTATGTATGGTTATAAAAAAAAATTAAAACGTATAAAATAAATATCAATTAAAAACTTTAGCTATATAAAGTTAAAATTGATTTTTGGACAAAATTCATTCGATTAATTTTGATGTGATATGGAAAATAATTAAAAATTAAGTACATTAATTACTGGATTTTCTGTAAAGTAAGTGGCACCAAATTTATTCAGATAAATTAAGTTCATTTTAAAAAATTTCTATATAAAACTATGAAGAATGTATAAAATATATTACCTACTTTATAAATACATAACTTATCTTTTGTAACATCACCTTCTGATTAGTGCCTTGCCCTTACGTTGCCCGGATGAACCCAGCGATCAGGTGGCCTCACTATCCTGCCGAAACGAGTTTGGTTTAAGTTATTACCAATAGAATCAGATGCCGAGTTATTTTGCGGAGTACTGGAGCTGGCGCATGTATGTTGTTGAGGAGTGACGGTGTTCGTGTTTGTGTCACCGTAGGTGAAATCGATGTCGTTCGACTCATCGACCCGTTGTTCCGAGTCAACAATAATATGTTTCCTATTGCGTCTTATAATGGTTCCTGTTCTCATGTTACGTAACAAATAGGACCTTGGACCGATTATTTTTTCTATTGTCGCAGACACCCATTGATTATTTATTCTTGTTTTAACTTTTTGTTTAGGTTTCAAGGGTTTCAAATTTTTAGAACCTCGGTCATAATATTTTTTCTGAACTCTTTGGCGATCTTTTAACTTTTTACTGATATCTTTTTGTATTTTCGGTAATAATAAATGCGGTGTACAAGGAAGAATGCTACGCAGTTTCCTGTTATATAACATTTCCGCGGGGGAACATAAGTCGCGACTGATAGGTGTATTCAGATATTCAAGCAAACCTAAATCAAAGTCGGATTTTTCATAACTAGTTTTTTTCATTATATTTTTTATCACTTGAACCGCCCTCTCAATTTGGCCATTAGACTGAGAGTGTCCAGGAGAAGAAGTAACATGTTCAAAATTATACATATGCGAGAACTCTTTGAATAATCGTGAGGAGAATTCCGGGCCATTATCCGACATAAGAATTTGTGGAATACCCTGCCTTCTAAAAATTAATTTTAGCTGTTTTATTACTTCTTGAGAAGTTTGTGATCGCAATTTTACGACCTCAATAAATTTGCTAAAATAATCAATTACAATTAAATATGAATTCGAGCCAAAGTAAAAAATATCTGCTCCAATTTTATACCAGGGCCTACTTGGAACATCGTGTGACATAAGCGGTTCTTTTGTATTTTGTTTCCTATACGTCAAACACGCCTGACAGTGTGATAGAAAATCTTGTAACTGCGAATTCATATTTGGCCAATACATTATTTCTCTGGCTCTAAGTTTACACTTTTCTACACCCAAGTGACCTACATGAATTTTCTTTAACATTTCATAACGCATTTTTTTTGGTATGACAATTCTATTTCCTCTCCAAACTAAACCGTAACTAACTGTTAACTCATCCCTGCAGTCCCAAAATTGCCTCAAGTTAATGTCACTTACCTCATTTTTATGCATTGGCCAACCACGTTTTATTATTTTCTTTAAAGATTGCATTTCGATATCTTCTTGCGTACATCTCTGTATCTGTAGAAAATGCGATTCCGTGAGCGGGTTACTAGCCGATATTTCGCATACCTGCGCCTGGGCGTCGAGGTGATCGCGGGGGGCCGTGTTGTTATCACCGCTCGCCGGTGCGACTGCACGTGATAACGCATCGGCTATGAAGAGATATTTGCCCGGTTTGTAAACAAGTTTGAATGAGTATGGTTGCAATCTCATTAGCATTCGTTGCAAACGGGGCGGGGCGCTAGCTAACGGTTTATTAATTATATTGACGAGAGGCTTGTGATCCGTTTCGACGATAACATCTGATCTGCCGTAGATATACATGTAAAATTTTTCGCACGCGAACACACATGCGTATAATTCCTTTTCGATTTGTGCATAGTTTTGTTCTGTTTTTGTAAGTGATTTTGATGCGTAACAGACAGGCAAGTTATCTTGCAATAAACATGCACCCAGACCATTTTTACTAGCATCGACTGATATGACAACCGGTTTACTCAGAGTATAATACTTCAATACTGGAGGGTTACTTAATTGATCTTTTAAGTTTTGAAAACATTGTTCGTGCCTGTTATCCCAGTGCCACGCAATGTCCTTTTTTAGTAACTCTCGCAGTGGAAATGTTTTTTCGGAGAAATTAGGAATAAAATTGTTAACATAAGTAATTATACCTAAAAAACGTTCTACGTCTTTTACGTTTTGCGGTCTAGGCATATTTTTTATAGCCAAAATATGTTTTTCGTCCGGAAATATTCCATTTTTTGTTATTTTATGACCTAGATAGGTTAATTCGTTGAGGCCTATTTTGCATTTATCTTTGTTTAATTTTATATTAATTTCTTGACATTTTTGCAAGACCTTGCGTAAAATTTTATCGTGACTTTCCTTGTTTTCCGCGAAAATCAAAATGTCATCAATGAATTGTATTACCCCCTCCATATTATCCAGGTGTTCATAAAGCCTTTTGTGGAAAATTTCTGAAGCTGAAGATATCCCATACGGTAATCTTAAAAATTTATACCTACCAAAAACAGTATTAAAGGTACAAAGGTCTGAACAACTGTCATGAAGTTTCACGTGCCAAAATCCTTGTTTTGCATCTAAAGTACTAAAGTATTTGGCCTTGGATAAGTTGGCTGTAATTTCGTCGAGCGTGGGTAATTTAAAATGTTCTCGTTTTATTGCTTTGTTTAGATCACGAGGATCTAAACAAATACGCAGGTCGCCATTAGGCTTTTTCACGACTGTCATGCTATTGACCCAGTCGGTTGGTCCTTGAACTTTTTCTATAATACCATCTTTTTCCATTTCTATTAATTTGTCTCTAACCTGATCTTTTATTGCAATAGGCAACTTCCTGGGCGCATGCACAACGGGTGACACGTTATCTTTTAATTGTATTTTGTACGTCCCCGGCATGCAGCCGATACCTACAAATAAGTCCGGAAATTCATCCAGAATAGCTTTACTACTATCGTTTGGTTTTTTGACACTCATAACTCTTTTAATTAGTGCTAACTCCTGACAAGAACTTTTGCCTAGAATAGGAGGGGAGGAAGTGTCAACAACGATAAATTTTAAAATATACACTTTATTTTTATATGTCACTTTAAGAAAACATTTCCCAACAACTGGTATGGTACTGCCCGAATAACCTTGCAATTTTACGGAAGTTTTTGTGATATTATTAGGGCTTAAGTTAATTTTTTCTAAATAAGATTTAGGCAACACATTTACGTCCGCTCCAGTATCTAATTTAAATTTAATAACTTTATTTGCTATAACTAATTCAACGGACCACTCATTATCATAGGATAAATGCTGATTATGAAAATTTACCTGATCACTGGAGTCCTCCGTAATTTCAAAAACTCGACACCTGCGCGCGTAGTGATTCATTTTTTTACAAGCCATACATTGCTGTCCGTAGGCTGGACACTCAAACTTCCTATGTTTTGTCCCGCATCTGGTGCACGAAGCTAATGTTGTAACACTGCGAGCCTGCCCTCTTGTTTCTCCCGACGGGCCGTTGTTACGGTTTTGATTGAATCTTGAAGAGTTACGTTGATTCGAAAGCTGGTTGGTATTCGAATTCGCCTTCCATTTTATGTTTCGACGTGACTTATTATTGGATGCACCCCTAACGTATTGCACGGTATTTTGTGACGATGAGGCGATGGCATGAACGTCTTGATTATGTTGTTCTGCTTTGATGCTGCTGGCTTGTGCTCGCGACATTTCTGCTAACCTACAAATATCGATCGCTTTCGAAAGTGTTAAATCCGGCTCCCTTAGTAATCGTTCTCTCAAGGCTCCATCTCTTATACCACATATCATTTTATCTCGCACCAATTCACTGCACAAATCTTTGAACTCACATTTTGAAGCAATTTTATTTAACTCAAACACGTACTGTTCCGTAGACTCCAGTTCTTTTTGGTCTCTTGTGAAAAAGTGATGTCGTTCAATAGTAAGATTCTTTCTTGGTAAAAAAAATTTATCAAATTCCTTGAGTAATTCACTTGTAGTTTTGTAGTCACCTTTGAACTGTGTGTAAACTTCTCGACATTTCTCACCGATGATATGTAGCAAAATACTAACTTGAACCTTGCTGTCTTTCTTATGCAGTTCACACGCTTCATAATATATTTGAAATGAACTTTTCCACTTCTCCCATTCCTTGCTGAGATTCCCTGATGTAACATTCGACAAGTCATTGTCGAATATAAACGGCTGCGGTGGCTGCAAAATGGCTTCCATTTTGATATTTTTCTTCGTCTTCTCTGCTCCGTAAACTATTCTTACATTATTTCTGACACTAATTTTAATTACTTGACATAATTCTCAATTTTGTTATTTATTGTACGTATAAAACGATATATGCCGACTGCGCCATGTTATGTTGTTTTAAGGACACATCAGTAAAACAAGCAGGTTGGCTCAAGACTGGTTTAATGACAATCAAGTTGCACCTACCTACATTTAACATTTGGAAGGTAGACTTGTTCAAAATATAAACTTGACTAATCATCACAGGGAATACATAAAATGTGTACAGATCATAACATCGCTCGCTTACGGGGACGACTGTAAGGGCCTTTGCACACCACGTTTTTAAACGCGCGTCGACGGCTCGTTTTTGTCCTATAGAGCAGAGCAGCGGTACCGGCGCGCCTCTGTATCGATACACACGTGCGTATCGATACAGCGCTATACTGCATGCAATAAATGTTGTATAACAAGGTGCATGCAATCAATGCTGTCACGACCGACGCCATCTTGCTACTGTTGACGAGGTTATGCTTAAAAATGCAAAATACCAGTGCGTAACGTACCGTGCAAAATATCGAAAGGTACACACGCGTGTTTGCATATTTAAATTTATACAGGCTGCGTCGGACTTGCGTGCGTATTGCGTCTGGATCACTACAAACGCTCGTCAACGGCGCGTTTAAAAAACGTGGTGTTTGCAGGCCCTAAGGCCTCTTGCGAACAGAACACACTTGCGGATGTCTATCTACTTTTATTCTTTTGAAATAATACCTTTTAGTTTGAAATGAAAAGTTTTATTTTTTCGTTTCGTAATTAAATAATGTGAGACCAAATATTGGTGTGTTTTCGCTAAAACCACAAAATAACACATGAAGTATTTTATGACTTAAATTAAAGCATGCAAATACAGGGGTCTAGGCTCCGAATATGAATTTGTACCATTCAGTGTCGAGACCCTTGGTCCGTGGGGTCCTAGCGCTATAAGCCTCTTTAAGGAAATAGCAAAAAGGTTAGTCAACATCACAGGAGACCAAAGAGCTGGCAGCTACGTCGGACAAAGAATCAGTCTAGCGATCTAAAGAGGGAACGCTGCCAGTATCTTCAACCTTGCCTAAAGGGACTCCTTTAAATAATATATTTTAGTATTTTCTTTTTAAGTATTTGTCCATTACTCTATTTATTTGTGAATAAATTAGACTATTTTTGGGCTTAGTTACGTATGTACTATAGATCGATAACGTTTTATTGTATATCTTTGATATAAGAACATCATACTGAGCAACTCAATAAATAGCCTTATCACTAAATTACAATCACTTTCAGTGAAAATACAAATAGTAACATGAAACTTAATCCTAGGCATTAGCATCCATGTAAGTATTTTCACCTTTAAAAAATCCACCACCATCACAACCTCAGCCTATAAATGACCCACTACTTCGTCAGACCTTCACCGAATGCATGCAGGGTAATTAATTTATTTTGCCACGCTGGCCAGACGGGTTGGCACCGGGTTTGTGTCAAGTTTTACTTCACTTGAGGTCAGATTGTCTACCTCCTGAGTTCCTTTAGTCGCCTCTTACGACACTCTCAGGATGCAATGGTTTGGTGATATGTATATTCTAAATCCGATAAATACATCTATGCCTACTGTACAGGATGTAACAAAAACTCTATAGCCATCTGGATTGAGGGCATTGAACTAATCAAAAAAGCAATTCTCTGTTAAAATGTTTTTTTTTTCTATTTTAAAGTATGACTGAGGTATCGAAGTTTTCCTAAACCAGGTGTTTACTATGTTAAAAATATGGATTCCACTAAAAACCAACCCACTATCTATCGTTAGGGCGAGGCCATAGCAGGACCCTCAACATGCTATTTTCTTTCGGCGTGCTATCCGACACGATGCAATGCATTAATCTGCTAAATTGAAAAGGTCTTGCCAAGTGCTAGTTTCATAAGCCTGTGCGAACCGCACACGTACACCTTTGTCCACGGATCTGACCGTTCCGAACCGCAGTTGGATATGTGCAGTTTAGACGGCGGAACAACTCAACAGCACGCACGGCGTTCATACGTGACAGTTTGGAGAGACGCGCCGTGATTCCCGCCGTCCGATCTGGACGTGTAAGTCTTGCTTAGAGGTATTAGCAAATTAACTATTTACGTGTTTGGGCCTAAATTTTGCGAGTTTTCATGCGCACTAAAATGCCCTGAGCTGCGGTACCGATATGTGACGGGTCGGCCGCTTTCCTTTAATATGGCCGATGGCTGTCAAATTGTCCTGTCACACACAAGCGTTAAGCGCCTCGTCCACAATAGATTAAAATTACGGAGAGAGACTGTCATAGGGCAATCTACTACGTGTACACATTAGCGAGACTAGCTAATGTGTCACTAAAGTCTACGTAGACAGGCTCGGCTACTATCGGCTACGTGTACGTAGAAATAAGAGTATAGATTAGATTCGTTGTCAAGCTGTCTAGCTCTATTCTCTCTACGCGCTATACAGGGTGGTCACAAAGTCGTGGATCAAACGCAACAGCGGTTAGATGGGGTCATCAACAGCAAAAAAAAATGTCTACGGGAGGTCCCTAGGGTCAAGCCCTGCAGAGTTATAATACAATTTCTCATAAAAACACAAAATTAATTATAACTCTGCAGGGGTTGACCTTAGGGACCTCCCATAGACATTTTTTATTTGCTGTTCATGACCCCATCTAACCGCGCTGGTTGCGTTTGATCCACGACTTTTTGACCACCCTGTATACTTGTGAATAGGTGCTGTTGCTCGTTGGACCGCAAAGCATTAAAAAAATTATAAGCCCAAATTCGGAATCCGGAGAGTATAAATTATGTATTAGAACATGTTTGTTTAGATACAAACAACATACCGCAAATCACGATACCCCGAATCCACTATGGTTCACGAGGCTTATTAGGTATAACCACTTGTCCAAATAAAATCATTATGTATGATAAACAAGTCGAAGATGAATAACATTCAGATTAAACATTGATTGATTATAACTACCTACACAAATTTCCTAGGTAACTAAGGCTACACGCTGGTTCTCAGTCCACTGCTAGACATGGGATAACTCTAAACAGCGCCATAGCACCCTGTCCTCAGCTCGAAGCCTCGTCTCGAACGGCTTGCCTATTCGAAGGCTCTTTAGTGTAACACGTATAAACAAATTAAGGAACCTATTTATTTAAAAAGCGTGGGTATGTTTTATGTTCTACAAAGCGGATTTTAAATAAAAGTAGCAGAAGCGATTGTCCGTCGGACATATTTTTCTCTTACTCTCTCCTATTATGTGAACAATAAGCTGTTTATGGCTTCACTGCATAAAATTCATCATAATCCTTACCTATCTCTTCTTATCCTTAAATTTGGAAATGATTTTTTTGGGTGTCCAAGAAAATTTATCTATCTAATACGTCAAATAAATGTTCTTTTCACTCTTTTTTCTCTCTCTCATTTTCTCTTTCTTAACAAGTCAATGCAAATCTGACGCTATCTAGTGGGACAACGGAGAATCACGTGGTTAGCCAAGTGCCTTTGGCATCGCATGTTAGTAGTATAGAAAACCACTTTTTTATAACGTTGAATGAAATGCAACTTACCGACTAATGTGAGCATCATGGAACTGCTCACATAAGCTATCAAGATGATGCCGAGGCTGAGCACGATAGCCAAAGGAATGGAGCGCTTGGGGTTGTTCGCCTCCTCGCCGGTGGTAGCAATGATATCGAAGCCGATGAACGCGTAAAAACATGTAGCCGCTCCACTAAATACCTACAACAAAACATAATTGGAATAAGTTTCAATATACACCTGGTACAATATTTGATGTCTTAATATTCGTCAAGATCAAACAACAAAACAGTTTTAGTAGGTTTAAATCTTTGTAAAAGATATTTTTTAACATGGTATTAAATGTGTTGTTCAAGGTAGATTTTGGTATTAACGTAGAAGATATATTTATTGAGCCTAACAAGAATAGTTGTCGTAGAATGTCCACAGCAGATTTAGTTCTTCAAAATAAAGATAACAAGTGTACAAGAAACTTGGGAACAGGTAACCAAGTCTTTAGTGTGGTAAATAACCGTTAGAGCTAGTAATTTTTATTTGAACTGAATACACGTTCTTTTATAACCGTAGCTCGGAAAGACATCGGCTTCGTCGTATTCCAAAATAGAAAAACATATTATAAAACAAAGTCACTGTCGTCTGTCCGTCCCTATGTATGCTTAAATCTTTAAAACTACGTAACGGATTTTGAAGCGTTTTTTTTAAAATAAATCCAGAGAAACACTCATAAATTTAGATGTTCATCATTGCATCCGTGCGAAGCCGGGGCGGGTGGCTAGTAAATAAATAAATAAAAAGACTAAGAATAACTTAGCGCTATGTCCTCACATCAAGTACGATTAGATTTTCGGCCATGTCATTTCCTTTTATCGGCTCTTACGACACCCTGAGAATGAAATGGGGTGGCGACACTATGTATACTATATCCGTCACCACACGAACGTATATAAATATGAACAATAAGGTATAATAAAACTAAATAAGATTGACATAAATCATAAAAAAGGTAAAATTTATACAGCAGCCGGTCTGAAGATTAAATTTGAGCTAGGCTTACACTGTAACCATTTTCTTCTATTCTTTTTACGTAATTTTCTTAAGTGAGGGTGCGGTTTAAATAAGAGTACCAGAAACAATTGTGCCTCAGACATATTTTACTCTTACTCTCTCTTAATGTAAACCGTAAACTGTATCAGGTCAGGTTCGACTGCATAAAATTCATCTTCATCATTATTCTTACCTAGCTTTTTTTATCCTTATATTTGGAAGTTATGTAATTGAGTGTCCAATAAAAGTTATCTCTAAGAGACGTCAAATATAATAGTCCGGGATCCCCGGTACATTGTTTTCACTTGATTACTATCAAGCTAATTTTTCGTGAGTAGCTTCATTTTCATGAGACGCCCAACATTTTCTTGTCGACAACTCTTGATTGTGGTAGCTAACAGAGGTAGCAAGGGTGAAATATGTTGATTTTATGATTCAAAAAAATTTATTACTAACCGGGTGCTTTTTGGTATATCTAAATTATCTGATGATAATTATCTAAATTATTCGAAAATGTATTTGTCCTACAAAATGTATGGTTTGATCAAAGAGTCCTCCACCTCCAATATGTATGGATAACGAGGTCATAAAAAATGATTACTAACCAGCTGGTTTTTTTTTATTTACTTAGTAAATATTTATATTATTTAACCGTCATATTGTCCTACAAGTTGCGTGGTACGTTATCCCGGTCCTACGCTCAAAAGTTGTTAAAACCACAAGACCCATTTTGTCATCACTAACTGTAGGACAATAATTTTCCATGATAGGTTAGTGTATTCTCTGCCCAAATGATACAATGTCCTACAAGAAAACAGGTATGTAACACGAGTCCGACAAAAATTGTAATTTTTTCGTTTTCCTACTTATAACTTACTAGCGACCCGAACCGGCTTCGCACGGGTGCATGTATTATACATATAAACCTTCATCTTGAATCACTCTATCTATTAAAGAAAACCGCTTCAAAATCCGTTGCGTAGTTTTCAAGTTTTAAGCATACATAGGGACGGACAGACGACAGCGACTTTGTTTTATACTATGTAGTGATGATGATACAGTGAAAACGTCTTTTTTTAATTTAAATAAATTATGTTTCTTAAGTAATACAAAAAAATAATTATTTACATTTATAAAAAATAACATTCATCAGATTCATCTGATAAATTTTCAGTATCATCACTGTCATTTTCATCTATTTCATTTTCCTCGTCTTCTGTCTCTGTAATGACGTAAAAAATTAAGTATTATTTAACATAAAATGAATCCACTTCGTTTTATAGTGTGCAAAACTTTTTATATAGTACATTATACGGATTCCGCTATACAACGACATTCACCGTTATGTTTAATGGATGTAAATTATTTTATTAGAAATTTAGTACGTTAAAAATAATTTAAAAAAATGGATTGCCTGAAAAAGTCCTAAATTTCTGATAAAATAATTTTCATCCATTAAACATATCGGTGGTCGTTGTATAGCGGAATCCGTATATGTACTATATAAAAAGTTTTGCACACTATAAAACGAAGTGGATTCATTTTATGTTAAAAATACTTAATTTTTTACGTTATTACAGAGTCAGAAGACGAGGAAAATGAAATAGATGAAAATGATAGTGATGATACTGAAAATTTATCAGATGAATCTGATGACTATACATTTTTTTTAAGTAAATAATTATTTTTTTGTACTACTTACTTTAGTAAAAAAAAAGTTATTTAAGTTAATAAAAAATATGTTTTCACTGTATCATAAGTTATAAGTAGGAAAACGAAAAATGACAATTTCTGTCGGACTCATGATACATACCTGTTTTTTTGTAGGACATTGTATCATTTGGGCAGAGAATTTAGTATTCTCTGCCCAAATGATACAATGTCCTACAAAAAAACATGTAAAATTGGTGTCCTACAGTTAGTGATGACAAAATGGGTCTTGTGGTATTGCCAATTTCTGAGTGTAGGACCGGGATAACGTACCACGCAACTTGTAGAACAATATGACGGTTAAATAATATAAATATTTACTAAGTAAATAAAAAAAAACCAGCTGGTTAGTAATAATTTTTGATGACCTCGTTATCGATACATATTGGAAGTGGAGGACTCTTTGATCAAACCATACATTTTGTAGGACAAATACATTTTCGAATAATTTAGATAATTCTCATCAGATATACCAAAAAGCACCCGGTTAGTAATAAATTTTTTTGAATCATAAAATCAACATATTTCACCCTTGCTACCTCTGTTAGCTACCACAATCAAGAGTTGCCGACAAGAAAATGTTGGGCGTCTCATGAAAATGAAGCTACTCACGAAAAATTAGCTTGATAGTAATCAAGTGAAATCAATGTACGGGGGACCCCGGACTATAAGTTCTTTTCACTCTTTTTTTTTTCAAGTCAAGGCAAGTCTGACGTCATCTAGAGGGACAATGGAGAATCACGTGGTTAGCCAAGTGCCTTTGATGCATGTTAGTAAAACAGAAAAACAAATGTATGGGATTGACAGGGCCTGTCAATATCAGCCCCATACATTTTTCTTTCTTTATTACCAAAGCGTGCGTCACTTGGGTAGGCCTGGGTTATATCTATGGTTATACTGACATCATGTTTCAGCTGCCGAGAGATGTTTGCTCTACGTGCCCGCGGAGCACTCAAGTTTTCGGAGATTTCAAGTGATATATTGTAATTTTTATCGTTACCATAATTGCTATAGAGATACAATAAATAAAGGGCAGAAGGAATCTAATAATATATAACATTAAGTCAGAAATAGAACTTGTGTGTAAATTGGTAAAATTTATTTAAAAAAAAGCTCTTTGATGTCGATGGATGTTTGAAAGGCTGCTTGAATATCAATCTTCAAATTATAAAGGAATCCGTTGAAGGCTAAAATTAGAACGAGGTTATTTAAATTTTATCATAGGCTTTATTATCATTCGTAGATATATGTCCACGTGGTGCTGGATTTAGAATACACTCCCCATTCCATCCTGAGGGTGTTGTTAGAGCCGACAAAAGGAAATGAGGTTGTATCGTTGTGTGGCACATAACGTTGTCCATGTGGTGACGTATTTAGGATACATACATACACCACCCGTTCCATCATGAGGGGATCGTAAGTGTAACGTAGCCGCCACAGAAGAAAAACTTTGTACGAAAAACTATGCCTACCCGACTGGTCAGCTTGCACAGTAGCCTAATTGCCCTTCATGTACTTACAGTGAATTTCGGTTATAACAACGGCGGAGGGACCACTTTATTGTCGTCGCTATACCCGAAATTGACGCTATATCCGAAGTCGCTATTACCGAATGAATTTCTTACAAAAGTATACTTTACATTCAAGGGATGTAAATTCGACGTCGCTATAACCGAAATGTCGTTACAACCGAGGTCGTTAAAAGTGAAATCCACTGTAGTTGGACGAGGCCCGATTCAGCAGTGGGTCATTTATGGGTGGAGAAATAGTGGTAGAATGTAGAGCAAAGCGCGAGTTACATTCTGCATTGTTTAAAAAAACAATCTTATAGGCGCGGTCGATTTGTGCGATGCGGATATGTGTCCTTGACTTCGATTCGTTCGACGCGTTCGGATGAGTGTGTGTTTCATATTAGAAAGAACAAAAGGCCCATTAGTGACTGAAATGTTTGTACATGACGATGAGGAACTACGAACTGATTAGAGGAACGTAATCCATTAAAATAAAGTAAAATAAAGTGTCTGTTTGTAATAATAAGATTTTTACTAAATGCGTAAGTATGTATACACAGTACATACTAATATACCAAAATAACTTTTTTTTTAATTTTTATCTGTCTGTCTGTTTGTTCCGGCTAATCTCTGGAACGGCTGGACCGATTTTGACGGGACTGACATGTAGCTGATGATATAAGGAGTAACTTAGTATTTATATCGCAAAACAACGTTTGCCGAGTAAACTTGTTAATTTATAAGTATTAGTACTTGGCGTTTTAGCTATAACCTGCGACTTCATCCGTACGGTTTTTAACGTCTGCCTGTGAAAGTTCAGTCGGCCGGGCCATTTCAGAGATTGGATTGCAATTCGAGTGGGTTTTATAAGGACTGAGGCGCCGATGACAACTGCATTTTTATAAATAAACGAAATCTACGTATAACCTGTATCGCGGGAACAATTAGGTATCAAATTAAGTTAATCTTGTAAAACAACACTTACCCCACTCCATCCGTAAGGCAGGAATCCTTTGTGATCAGTCCAGTTAGAAACGTCCATGTAGAATAAGCCGGCCGTCATGATGAACACCCAGACGGTCAAGTTGATGGCGTTGAGCAGGTTGTTAAAAAACAGCGATTTCTTGACGCCAGTGGTCAGTATCAACGTCATAACGAGGGAGATGGCGAAGGCAAGGAAATCCGGGGATTTACCTGATGAAAAAGAAAACTATTTTTATATGAGATCCCATTTCATTTTGAAGGCGTACTGAACAAAAACTGACTTTATGGAACAATCACATTTCTGCAACAAAAGCAAGATTTGATCGAACTTATCGGCTAAATTTATAACTCAACTTAAAAGGAACTTTATTTACGTAGGTTCTATAACAAAATCGTCATATTTAAAATTATTTATATCATCTTACGGTCCACCTATCTGTCGTCATATCTAAATTTTCACCTTTCATACACAATTATTCCTCATTCTTACAATATATCCATCTCTTTTAATCACCTACAGCCATTGGGTCTAGGCAAATTCATGCTGAAACTACCACTGGTTCGGAATGCTGCTCTACAAAGAAGAGCAGGTTAGAAACGTTGTAGTTGTTTTTCTTTTTTTGTCACGGTTACAAAATGCACAAAACCCCACATATTCGTTCTGATCCAATCAATCAATGATATGTATTTCCATGTCTATATTTATGATCAATATCAGTAGTACTATCAAAGTCAAATAATTTATTTTGTATATGGCACAATGGAGACTTGTTGGCAATTTCAACCTAATTATTAAAAAATAAATATTTTATTATACCACCAGTTCGGAACGCGGCCACTGCTGAGAAGAACTGGCAAGAAGCTCAGAAAGCCTGTCATTATTTTTTAATTACTACTATGTATTTAATATTTATTTTCCCACCAAACTCCTTATAACAAACTTTTCTATTGGATACGGAGGTCGTCAACTGAAACGTGAATATTAAAACAATACAAAATAAACTCAAAAAAAACGACATTGGTCCAGTGAGCCTGAACCACGAACCTGTTCACAAATATAGCACATGTGACAGCCATCGATCACCTTAACCATATTAAAGAGAAGTTACCGACCCGTCACATGTCGCTACCACTGCTCTGAGTATTTTAGTGAGCATGACAACTGAAAAAACCATTCTCCATATCGATCCTTTCGTTATGGCTATAGTGTTTTTGTTACACCATTTATATACATCACTGTTATGAAAATAAAGGCCGGCTTTTTTTTACCAATTATTTTAAATGTATGCACATGCACCTGAATGAAATGGAGTTGTCTCCATAGTTGCAGGCATTCGCTCGGCAAGACGAGCCAAGGTCAGTGCTCGGTCAAGGACTGTCATACTTCCTAGCTTGACCCTCTGTTGCTTTCATACATCTAACCCCAGGAATTCTAGCGTAGGTATTTAGTGCGGCATTTCATGGAATACTTGACGTAGTTTGCTATGTACTAATGTAGATGTAGATATTAATAATATTCTTACGTCGCAGTCCATAAAGGACAGACTGCTGAGCCCTCCTCCAATTAGGGTTGCCAACTTTTTTTACAAGTAATAAAGTATAATCAGCTCTATGAAGAATATTAAACAGTATTTTAGAATATTAAAAAAGTATTTTAGAAAAATTAACAGTGTTTTATTTATTTATTGTTTTAAATAGATATTTTTAGAGCTACTCGCACAACTTACCTACTAATTTTAATCTTTTTTTAAAACTTTATACGCCTCACCACAAGTATAACTGAAATTAAAATATATGAGTTGCTCATTTATTTTATACTAGCTTTTGCGCGCGGCTTCGCCCGCGTGGGCTTCGAACCCGTGCATATTTTTTATGAACATAAAATCAGTTATTGTGACTAAACTATGATAGTTAGATATGTGCTCTCGCGGACTTTTTTGTAGATATTTATAAGACCTACAAACCCGTAGTACATCATTTTGTTCTATTGTCCATAGTTTTTGCAGCGCACGCATAAATAGGTTTTCGATTTTACACCTTGGTTTACAAAATCGCAATTTTCATACGGATCCCTAATTCTTTGGAAAATAAAATATAGCTTATAACCTTCCTCGATAAATGGACTATCTAACACTGCAAGATTTTTTTAAATCGGTCCAGTAGTTCCTGAGATTAGCGCGTTCAAACAAACAAACAAACAAACTCTGCAGCTTTATATATTAGTATAGAAGTATAGATTCATTTTACTTAAATTAATAGATGCTCTATTTCTGTCCTCCTGTCTCTTAGCATTCATTACTGAAATACAATTTTGAGCGTCTTAAGTGTAACACACAGTAATGCGTTTGCATTTTGATACTGAAAACAGTATTTTGTATACTTTATTTTTGTGGAAAACAGTATCAGTGCCAACTATACTGTTCAAAACAGTATAGTTGGCAACCCTACCTCCAATACAACTACTCAACCTATAAATATGATCCACTACTGAGTTAGGCCTTCTTCTATCGTGGGGTAATTAGCCTACTGTGCCACGTGTTGGCACAGAGTTTCGTTTCAAGTTTTCCTTCTCTTGCCGCTAGTTAATCAGCCGTAATTTCCTTGTGTCGGCTCTTACGACACCCTCAGGATAGAATTGACTGGCTCGTCGGTCTAGGGGTTATATGTCGCCTTTGGATCAACGGGTCCCGGGTTCAATTCCGGGGTCGGACAAGTGTCTTTGTCTAAACCAGAGGCACATGCTTCGAGACTGCGAGACTAGTACGTTTTTAATATTAAAGAAAACAAATTTGTTGGTGAACTTTTGTATTCTAAATCCGTCACCAGGCGGACATACATTGTTCTACATTATTTAACATTATTCTACCCAGTCCGAAATTATTCACAACTAGCTTATGCTGATTCAGCTCGCGGGGCGTCTTACATAATGCTTATCTTGGCTTCACATATAACCTATGTTACTCAGGTATACTGTAGCTGATTTTTGAGTTTATTCGTTACGAAAATACAAATCTTTCTTCTTTATAATATTAACTAGTATAGATCGCCCCGTTCGGAACTAGATAACAAAAAAATAAATATAAATGCTCATTGTTCATTAAATAGAGGTCAGAGTCAAGCCGATGGTGTGGAATACAGATCAGCTATTTAGAAAAACAATCCTACAATTTTTATCGATGTATTATATCTACAATATAATTTATTTAATCAAAGCTTTTCGCTGCGGTAGAACTCACGGGACCTGGCCTCAACAAAACTGTGTCTTGTATTTTCATCATTCATCTTGTATTGCTTCGCGGGAAAATGTTTTTATATAAATAAGTTAAATATAATAAAAAAAAAAGTTTTCCATAAAAAAGTTTTCCAATCCATGGAAGTAATGGTAGTCGGTTGGAGAAAGAACTGCTAAGTACGAAAGGTTTTTAATTGTAGGTTGTGTAGTGTTGAAATGGTTTCTCGAGCACTAAGATCTTGCGTTATCATGGAGCAATAGTGGTGTAGACCAGTAGCGACCAGCATGCTTAGACAATTTACCCGAAAAATCTATCAACATCAAGAAATATCACCTACAAAACCTTACCCAAAAGCCCTACATCTTGATAGCGAAGTTTATAGAGCAATTCGTACGGTTAAGTAACCTACAGTTATCGGGGGACAGACGTCGCGGCCCCCTGCCAGATACCACCTTGTCTAGCTGAATGATTAACACTTTGCACCTAAAGTGGTGTCCAGGGCGTGATCTAAAACATCCATGAACCTTAAACACCACGAATTGACCACCAATCTATTTATTACCTATCACTTTTTGAGGGGTAAGCTTCACTGTAGGCCATTGAAGCGGCCATTGACCTGGAGGCAGCCACTGTATTGTTCACTTGCGTCACAATTCAAATCTCTGTATTTCTGACAAGAATCAACGCATGCTTCAAATCAGCTTCAACAGTCAAATCATGGCGCACCCATGTAAAGGGTATTTTTATTTTACCGATTTGATGCAAATGGGAAAGCATTGTATGCTAACGTTGAACCACACTTTGTTTTTATCTTACTGGGTACTCGAGCTTTCCAATACGAAATCGATTTAACCAAAAGCTCACGATGTGTTCATTAGCTCTATCAGCAGCGTTAGATAAAGCGGGACCTCGTGTTGAAAATTATTATATCTGTCAATGCATACATCTTTACTTAAATAGCCGAATGAAAAGGCAATTGAACGCCGAACAATCGAATAATGTACATTGTTCAAGTTTAGAAACTCCCACCAAGCAGATTTAATAAATTCAAAGTCAGTATCAGTACGTTACAAGGGAATTTTCATATTTAAACCCCTATTATTATCGAGCCTCCTTCGTGCTCCTGAGAGCGTATTAACCCAGTTCCAGCTGCCATTCGCACATTCTTCTCGACACACTAAGTCGGGTATCTGAAAACTGACAGTTTAAATAATTAGAAGAAAGAGGTTTCATTAGATTGGTCATAGAGGGTAGACGGCAATCACCCTATATTAAAACTGGTAGTGAGCCATACCAGTTTCCGCATGGTAACTGTGATGATTAGTCAAGTTTATATTTTGAACAAGTCTACCTTCCAAATGTTAAATGTAGGTAGGTGCAACTTGATTGTCATTAAACCAGTCTTGAGCCAACCTGCTTGTTTTACTGATGTGTCCTTAAAACAACATAACATGGCGCAGTCGGCATATATCGTTTTATACGTACAATAAATAACAAAATTGAGAATTATGTCAAGTAATTAAAATTAGTGTCAGAAATAATGTAAGAATAGTTTACGGAGCAGAGAAGACGAAGAAAAATATCAAAATGGAAGCCATTTTGCAGCCACCGCAGCCGTTTATATTCGACAATGACTTGTCGAATGTTACATCAGGGAATCTCAGCAAGGAATGGGAGAAGTGGAAAAGTTCATTTCAAATATATTATGAAGCGTGTGAACTGCATAAGAAAGACAGCAAGGTTCAAGTTAGTATTTTGCTACATATCATCGGTGAGAAATGTCGAGAAGTTTACACACAGTTCAAAGGTGACTACAAAACTACAAGTGAATTACTCAAGGAATTTGATAAATTTTTTTTACCAAGAAAGAATCTTACTATTGAACGACATCACTTTTTCACAAGAGACCAAAAAGAACTGGAGTCTACGGAACAGTACGTGTTTGAGTTAAATAAAATTGCTTCAAAATGTGAGTTCAAAGATTTGTGCAGTGAATTGGTGCGAGATAAAATGATATGTGGTATAAGAGATGGAGCCTTGAGAGAACGATTACTAAGGGAGCCGGATTTAACACTTTCGAAAGCGATCGATATTTGTAGGTTAGCAGAAATGTCGCGAGCACAAGCCAGCAGCATCAAAGCAGAACAACATAATCAAGACGTTCATGCCATCGCCTCATCGTCACAAAATACCGTGCAATACGTTAGGGGTGCATCCAATAATAAGTCACGTCGAAACATAAAATGGAAGGCGAATTCGAATACCAACCAGCTTTCGAATCAACGTAACTCTTCAAGATTCAATCAAAACCGTAACAACGGCCCGTCGGGAGAAACAAGAGGGCAGGCTCGCAGTGTTACAACATTAGCTTCGTGCACCAGATGCGGGACAAAACATAGGAAGTTTGAGTGTCCAGCCTACGGACAGCAATGTATGGCTTGTAAAAAAATGAATCACTACGCGCGCATGTGTCGAGTTTTTGAAATTACGGAGGACTCCAGTGATCAGGTAAATTTTCATAATCAGCATTTATCCTATGATAATGAGTGGTCCGTTGAATTAGTTATAGCAAATAAAGTTATTAAATTTAAATTAGATACTGGAGCGGACGTAAATGTGTTGCCTAAATCTTATTTAGAAAAAATTAACTTAAGCCCTAATAATATCACAAAAACTTCCGTAAAATTGCAAGGTTATTCGGGCAGTACCATACCAGTTGTTGGGAAATGTTTTCTTAAAGTGACATATAAAAATAAAGTGTATATTTTAAAATTTATCGTTGTTGACACTTCCTCCCCTCCTATTCTAGGCAAAAGTTCTTGTCAGGAGTTAGCACTAATTAAAAGAGTTATGAGTGTCAAAAAACCAAACGATAGTAGTAAAGCTATTCTGGATGAATTTCCGGACTTATTTGTAGGTATCGGCTGCATGCCGGGGACGTACAAAATACAATTAAAAGATAACGTGTCACCCGTTGTGCATGCGCCCAGGAAGTTGCCTATTGCAATAAAAGATCAGGTTAGAGACAAATTAATAGAAATGGAAAAAGATGGTATTATAGAAAAAGTTCAAGGACCAACCGACTGGGTCAATAGCATGACAGTCGTGAAAAAGCCTAATGGCGACCTGCGTATTTGTTTAGATCCTCGTGATCTAAACAAAGCAATAAAACGAGAACATTTTAAATTACCCACGCTCGACGAAATTACAGCCAACTTATCCAAGGCCAAATACTTTAGTACTTTAGATGCAAAACAAGGATTTTGGCACGTGAAACTTCATGACAGTTGTTCAGACCTTTGTACCTTTAATACTGTTTTTGGTAGGTATAAATTTTTAAGATTACCGTATGGGATATCTTCAGCTTCAGAAATTTTCCACAAAAGGCTTTATGAACACCTGGATAATATGGAGGGGGTAATACAATTCATTGATGACATTTTGATTTTCGCGGAAAACAAGGAAAGTCACGATAAAATTTTACGCAAGGTCTTGCAAAAATGTCAAGAAATTAATATAAAATTAAACAAAGATAAATGCAAAATAGGCCTCAACGAATTAACCTATCTAGGTCATAAAATAACAAAAAATGGAATATTTCCGGACGAAAAACATATTTTGGCTATAAAAAATATGCCTAGACCGCAAAACGTAAAAGACGTAGAACGTTTTTTAGGTATAATTACTTATGTTAACAATTTTATTCCTAATTTCTCCGAAAAAACATTTCCACTGCGAGAGTTACTAAAAAAGGACATTGCGTGGCACTGGGATAACAGGCACGAACAATGTTTTCAAAACTTAAAAGATCAATTAAGTAACCCTCCAGTATTGAAGTATTATACTCTGAGTAAACCGGTTGTCATATCAGTCGATGCTAGTAAAAATGGTCTGGGTGCATGTTTATTGCAAGATAACTTGCCTGTCTGTTACGCATCAAAATCACTTACAAAAACAGAACAAAACTATGCACAAATCGAAAAGGAATTATACGCATGTGTGTTCGCGTGCGAAAAATTTTACATGTATATCTACGGCAGATCAGATGTTATCGTCGAAACGGATCACAAGCCTCTCGTCAATATAATTAATAAACCGTTAGCTAGCGCCCCGCCCCGTTTGCAACGAATGCTAATGAGATTGCAACCATACTCATTCAAACTTGTTTACAAACCGGGCAAATATCTCTTCATAGCCGATGCGTTATCACGTGCAGTCGCACCGGCGAGCGGTGATAACAACACGGCCCCCCGCGATCACCTCGACGCCCAGGCGCAGGTATGCGAAATATCGGCTAGTAACCCGCTCACGGAATCGCATTTTCTACAGATACAGAGATGTACGCAAGAAGATATCGAAATGCAATCTTTAAAGAAAATAATAAAACGTGGTTGGCCAATGCATAAAAATGAGGTAAGTGACATTAACTTGAGGCAATTTTGGGACTGCAGGGATGAGTTAACAGTTAGTTACGGTTTAGTTTGGAGAGGAAATAGAATTGTCATACCAAAAAAAATGCGTTATGAAATGTTAAAGAAAATTCATGTAGGTCACTTGGGTGTAGAAAAGTGTAAACTTAGAGCCAGAGAAATAATGTATTGGCCAAATATGAATTCGCAGTTACAAGATTTTCTATCACACTGTCAGGCGTGTTTGACGTATAGGAAACAAAATACAAAAGAACCGCTTATGTCACACGATGTTCCAAGTAGGCCCTGGTATAAAATTGGAGCAGATATTTTTTACTTTGGCTCGAATTCATATTTAATTGTAATTGATTATTTTAGCAAATTTATTGAGGTCGTAAAATTGCGATCACAAACTTCTCAAGAAGTAATAAAACAGCTAAAATTAATTTTTAGAAGGCAGGGTATTCCACAAATTCTTATGTCGGATAATGGCCCGGAATTCTCCTCACGATTATTCAAAGAGTTCTCGCATATGTATAATTTTGAACATGTTACTTCTTCTCCTGGACACTCTCAGTCTAATGGCCAAATTGAGAGGGCGGTTCAAGTGATAAAAAATATAATGAAAAAAACTAGTTATGAAAAATCCGACTTTGATTTAGGTTTGCTTGAATATCTGAATACACCTATCAGTCGCGACTTATGTTCCCCCGCGGAAATGTTATATAACAGGAAACTGCGTAGCATTCTTCCTTGTACACCGCATTTATTATTACCGAAAATACAAAAAGATATCAGTAAAAAGTTAAAAGATCGCCAAAGAGTTCAGAAAAAATATTATGACCGAGGTTCTAAAAATTTGAAACCCTTGAAACCTAAACAAAAAGTTAAAACAAGAATAAATAATCAATGGGTGTCTGCGACAATAGAAAAAATAATCGGTCCAAGGTCCTATTTGTTACGTAACATGAGAACAGGAACCATTATAAGACGCAATAGGAAACATATTATTGTTGACTCGGAACAACGGGTCGATGAGTCGAACGACATCGATTTCACCTACGGTGACACAAACACGAACACCGTCACTCCTCAACAACATACATGCGCCAGCTCCAGTACTCCGCAAAATAACTCGGCATCTGATTCTATTGGTAATAACTTAAACCAAACTCGTTTCGGCAGGATAGTGAGGCCACCTGATCGCTGGGTTCATCCGGGCAACGTAAGGGCAAGGCACTAATCAGAAGGTGATGTTACAAAAGATAAGTTATGTATTTATAAAGTAGGTAATATATTTTATACATTCTTCATAGTTTTATATAGAAATTTTTTAAAATGAACTTAATTTATCTGAATAAATTTGGTGCCACTTACTTTACAGAAAATCCAGTAATTAATGTACTTAATTTTTAATTATTTTCCATATCACATCAAAATTAATCGAATGAATTTTGTCCAAAAATCAATTTTAACTTTATATAGCTAAAGTTTTTAATTGATATTTATTTTATACGTTTTAATTTTTTTTTATAACCATACATACCGATTTACATGATGGTTTTGTTTAAATGTGTAGTATAAATTTTTGTTCTGTCTGAGTTTGCATGAAATTAAGATTTTTTTTTTATAATTTTATGCATGATAATGTTTCTTAAATTTACACAGGAAATAAAACATACAATTTAGATAGAATGAATATATACAGTTATTACTATTTTTTAGAAAGGGTATAATATTGTATTTAAATATTAAAATTGTATTAAAAATTAATTTTGCGCATATTGCATCTATGTACCTTGTTTCATTAAAGAAAGGGGTTGTGATGATTAGTCAAGTTTATATTTTGAACAAGTCTACCTTCCAAATGTTAAATGTAGGTAGGTGCAACTTGATTGTCATTAAACCAGTCTTGAGCCAACCTGCTTGTTTTACTGATGTGTCCTTAAAACAACATAACAGTAACGGATTTAGAATACATAGTGTCACCACCCCGTTCTGTCCTCAGGGTGTCGTAAGAGCCGATAAAATGAAATCACAAGGCCAACCATCTAGCCGCAAAGAAAACTTGATACGAAGCCCTGTACCGACCCGTCTGGCCAGCGTGGCACGGTAGGCTCAGTACCCTCCGTGTAATTGGAGGAGGTCCGACTCAGCAGTGGGCATGGGTGGGCTGAGTAGTAGTAGTAGACGAGCCTTGTGCCGATCGCAATACAATTCCAATGAAAACTCAAAAATGCTTGTGGCCTGCATCGTATAATCAAAACAAATTACTCAAAGCCGGAATGTTTCTGTTACAGCTGTATCAAAGGCATTCTTGATAAACACAATTAACCAGTAATTCAGACTGAATCTACGAAAATCATTGCACATTTTTTTACTTAAATGTTGCCTTACGTAAGCAATCATTTGCGTATGCAACAGTATAGCCATGGTTTCACTGTCTGTATGTATTTTTCCCAAGAACCTTAATGCATAAGTGTTTTTCATTAGAGACACGCAAATAATCGGAGTTATTTCAAGTTGTATTTATATTTCATTTAGTCATGTAGGTGAAATTAAAAAAAATCCTTTACGATTAAGTAACACCGTATTTAAATGCTTTGTCCATTTATCCAAACATTTTGTTTAAATATATTGATTTGTTTCAAGTCTATCCAAATTATTTAACAAAGGAAGTGATTAATTCATAAGCCATGTCAATAAATTACAAAACAGTGTACAATTATGCGATATTAATAAGGTAACAGTCAGCTAAGTAGAATTCAATTAATTCCTGCTTGAACGCTGCATCTCGATTTCAGCATTCAGCGTAAAACAAAACTTTCCTTAAAATTCCAATCTAGTGAAACTACGCTTGAGTTGAGATATGGATTACCACTTGAGTAACTAGTATGTCTTCTATTGAAATTAAATTAACTTTGTTCTAATGTGTGTTCATATCGCGTAAATTTAAATAAATTATCAAATAAATCGGTGTTTCAGCTGATCTTAAAAAAAAACTGTCTCAATATCATATTATACAATACAGAATAATTTGTGTTGAATATGGATGCGTATTATTGAAATTATTTCCATCAGGTTTTCCAGTTTTCAGGATTAAAAATGAGTGGAATGGGTCGAGCGATATAAAAATCCTGAAATCGTAAAAGTCGATCGTGGAAATCAGAAAATAAGCTAAACCAGTACCTACCAAATAACTTAATCACAATTCGCAGAAATTGAATATTCTGGAAATGAATTCGTAATAAGTAATAACAAAACGACACAATTCAAAACAATACTCAAGTATGCTCTCGACCACACTTGCGAAAATAGAGATGAAATGTCTTCTCAGCCATTTATTTCGAGCCGAGTTCCGTTTGGTATAAACATGAGTTATTCAACTCCTAGGCACTGTTCTAAATTAAGTGACAAATGTCATTACGCAGTGACAACACTCAGGTGATTGAAATTGTCATAAGTTTCAAGCATCGTTATAAAATTAATACTCCGACTAAAACTAGTCTGAAGTTATACCAGCGTTATGTAATACGGCCCTTATGAACAGATGGATGCTGACAATGAATACAATAACTACACAATTTAATTCTGAAACTTTGTTAACAAAAACAGCAAACAACCTATAAAAATATGAATTCACCTCTATGAACCCATGTATGAAATTTCAGAACCTACGATTTGACGCCGCATTCAAAATAGCAGTGCCTTTTTTTACGACCTTTAGTGAGTAACCGTGTGTCAGAGACTAGGTAACATTAATTTTCAGATACTGTGAGGAAGACATATTCGAGGCAATGAATAATTAGAGACTTTGTTAGCAGAAACATGATGAGACCTTTAGCCTTTAGCCTGCCAGGACGAAGCTTATCATTAGATTTGGAAATTTAATGATTGCGTGACATAAAGCATAAAACAGTTGATCACGTATATTAATATTACCTTGTCCTCTAGTACATACGTACATATAATCACACCTCTTTCCCGTAGGGGTAGGCAGTACCACTTCTCTCCACTTGTTACGTTACGTACTTGTTTCGCTTCGTCCACTTTCATTATTCCTTTCATACATGTTCTTCAGTTTAGGGTAGGTAGTTTTGACCTGGCCTTTTTCCAAAACGTCCCTGACTTTGTCTCGAAACGTCCGCCTTGGTCTACCCCTTCCAAAATTACCATTCACACTCGTCTTATACACTTTTTTCGTCAATAGTTTTTCATTCATTCTCTCGACATGCCGTCTTAGCATACCTTTCTCAATTTTTTGTCACTACGACACGTCGAAATTATAAAGATAATGCCCATTAAATATTATGTATTAATAAACACTATCTTACGAGCGATAAGGTTCTAAACGGTAATAGACTAAACTGAGAACTGGCGAATTTTAATCGTATTTTATAAACAGAACATACAAGATACGGGCAAGAAAATACTTTAGAAAATTAGGATTTTATTTTTAAATTCAATTTAAACACTGATAAAAATTTAGGTTATATTGCTTATGGTATGTTTCTATATATTCGCGCCTATAATAGTGCTGGTGACAAAAGTCTATAATCAATCTATGTTGCCAGTGATGATATGCCTATGGGCTCCAGTAAAGATCTCAAAATTACTCAAAGAGCCACACCGCCAAATTAGTTGCTGAAATTGCCCACAGGGTTGCCAAACTTAAGTGGCAGGGCACATAATAGGACGGAGGGTAGATTTGACAGGAAGTTCTGCTAGTGGCGACCACGTACCGGAAACCGCAGTGTGTGTAGGCTGTGTACCAACAATCTGGTGAATGTCGCCGGAATTTGATGGATTCTGATGGCTCAGGGATGGATGGCCTAGCTCCATCAGTGGACTTCTGTTGGCTGAAACAATGAGATTTATGCATCACATAGTACATTTTAAGTCTTCAAGCACAATTTCAGAAAATCATCAAAACCTAGATTTTGTAATTATTTCTTCACATTTCCCACACAAATAAATGACAAACATAAACAAAACGTGGCCATAAAGCCACTGTAATTGCTTATACGTAACTAAAAGGTGGTTTAATTGTGTTTTTATGCATGGTTTATCGGACACTTAACAGTGCACCACAAAATCCATTTTACATAAAAGGCTCCCAATCCTAATTGATTAATTCAACAGTAAGTAAAAGCATAATAATGTACACCGCAAAATAAACAGCAAATGCCTAAAGAACTAAAAGACCTATTTTTTGCACAAGTTGATAAAATCTTTTTGATAAAACATGTGAAGCGATTTAAAAAACTTAATAGAGATAAATAACCAAATAATGACCATTTGAGGTAGGTGCCTTGAGAATATCAACATCCTTATTAATGTCAGCGTTAATTTATGAGCAGCATTTTTTATTTTTTGTACATATAACTCGTAGCCTAGTAAAGTAAGTAAAGTAGTCTAGTAAGTTGTCCAAGAATACCAAAACTTGCTTTCCTACAAATGGTTTTGTTCACTTATTTCAAGTTAAGTAGTAAACTCCTGAATCGATTTCGACGCGGGAAGTAGCTTTTAAATAAAAAAAAGGATCATAAAAATTGATTTACCCTGTCAAAAGTTCTGAGGTACAAACATTAAAAAAGAAATACCATCGAATTAAGAGCCTCTTTTTTTGGAAGTCGGTTAAAAGGGGCAAGATTTCGGCATACAAACTATGTCGAAATCTTGACATAGTCTGCGACGAAGTTTTTAACAAGCAAGCAGCAAGATAGATATATTATTTTTCCGTTACGATTGCTCAAATGTAACATTACTTATAAAAACTACTTTCACTTCTGAACCTTAGGCGCCTTTCACTTCCTAATCCCAGCTAACGCAATATCTTATTCATGAATGTACCATCTAAATCATTGAGAGTGAAGTTACGATGTTTGGAATACGTATAGCTCTTTTCTTCTATTTCAATTTCTTTTGCGTCCAATATAACTAAGTTTCTTTAACACTTTTACACAAACTTAAAATAGCTTTGTTGGTTCGGTTTTCTTTAAAATTATCTTCGATTTGTTGCATTGTCATTTATTTGAAGAACTTATTGACTGTATCGATCCAGTCTGCAATTATTGATCGTATTAAGGACATTGGTTAGGCTGATTTTCATTGCTGTAAGCAGGCTGTAAGGTAATTTGTTTCTTGTAATATATTTTTCATAAATTCGAAAAAAGAGTATTTTATAATTTCCCTCCATTCATTTGGAGGAGGCATGACTCAATAATGGGTCATATAAGGGCTGAAACGACGACGAATAAAGAGATTTCAGAATTTAATATATAGTGTAGACGTAGAGATACTTTTACATCAGTTTTCAGTCCTTTTTTATAGTATATAGGTTGTTATGCTTGTTAACCCATTATAGCATCGCATAGCTAGAGTTTTCCTATAGCCAAAATTTATAAATGGTTTTATAAAATTCTTCTTTTTTTACGTCATCGCTATCCTTCGGATAATAAAGACATTTTAACAGCAGGTTGAAGACCAGAAGTTATACCTTTCCGATCTGCATATTAAAGTGCATATCCGAAATATGCATAAGTTCCAGTTCCGTAAAGACCTGCGTAGACCTAGGACAAATCCCTATGAATTGGAATATACTATCTATATGAATAGAAATTCAGTTCATACATGTCACACTACTGAGTCGGGCCTCCTCCAATCACATGAAGGGTACTATAAGCCTGTTGTATTATACCGCGCTTGCCCTGACTGTATCTCCACGGGAGGGTACTGTACCACGCTAGTCAGGCGACATAGGGTTTCATATCAAGTATCCTTTTCTTGTCGCTAGTTTATCGGCCTTGTAATTTCCTTTAGTGGAATGTGGTGACATTATGTATTCTAAATCTGTCACCACATGATGAGTGAATATAAAATCTCCATATTCACAAATTGAGCTTCCAAATCTTCTCACCTCTGATTACCCCATATTTCAAATGCTATATGTTTCATCGAATTTATTAGCTCAATCAATCGTGCGTGAGAAAAAAAGACTCCTCGCTATATATTATTCATCATCATCATTACATCTCATAAATTGTCCACTTCTGAGTCGGAACTCCTCCAAATTAGTTTGTGTCAAGTTTCCTTCTCTTGCGACTGGTTGATCTGTCTCTCGCGTTCCTTTAGTCCCCTCTTATCTCTCTTTCTTTGAGGGAGTCCATCACAGATAGAGGGGTGGATGGGTATAGGTTGGTGATATTATGTATTCTGAATCTTTTTTTTAAATAAAGTAAAGTCTCTGGACGGCTAAGTCACGAATCTCACAGGGACCAGCGGTATTAGATATTTTGCAGAAAGGCTGCATAATTATGTCCGTCGAATCGTATATATATCTGAGTTTTTATTTATCATTAAAAGGCATATGCACATTGTTTATGTTATCTTTTCTGTGAGATCGGATTTAAAAAAAAACTTTTATTTATAATTGGAATTACTGTTTTTTTTATATCATTGCACCTCTTCATTAATCTTTTAGTCTTTAATATTTTACTCTTTGTCATTTGTAATAGCTAAGCTTTTAAATTTTTGTACTCGTATTTATTCGTTTATGTTCTTAGTAATATTTTCAGACATTTCTGGTTGTATTTGTTTTAGAATTTTAGTAAAGTCTTCCATGGTAATCTACTATTTTGGAATTTTGAGTGTTGAGAGCTTTCATACAAATCAATTAAAAAGTTCAACCTGAGCTCGGTGGAGTGCTTTTCAATGTATTTTTGTTAGGTTTCGTAAGATGGCACTTTATTATTTCTTTTTGTATGAGCGACTTAACTGTCATCGATATAGCTAGAAGAACGAGCATACTGAAGTTTCAGTGGGCTGGTAGAAAACCTGACAACTACTGGGGTAGACGAGTTCTTGAGTGTAGTCCGCGATTCGGCAAGCCTACATGCTTACGTAGTTTTAGACGCAAGATAGAGAGACAATCAGTGGTGGGTTGCGGGGAGCAGCTGAATGTGTCAAGCTAAAGACAGGGCGTTACGGACTAGAGTGGACTGATGATGATTTACGGATTAGCAGCTATAGTATTAAAATAGTTGTTTTGATTCCATTGATTATTAAAATGTTTAGTTAGTTTCTTATAAACACAGTTTTGTTTACGGACACGGATTTTGTATACACATTACATACATACATTTTTAATTTTTTTTTTTTAATATTTGTTAACAGTTTAGTATGTAAATATATATATATATATATATTTATATATATATACTAATTAATTTTAATTTATTATATATATATAATAAATTAAAACTAATTGGTCCTATATGTGTGCAAACTAGTTGGCCAGACTTTGTACATCTACGCAGCTGAGGCAAACGCGAGCTAGACAGTGTGAGCTGTCTGATAACGTAACTCCACTATTAAGTATATAATAAGAACAAAATCTACTACTTACTGTAAATATTTCCGACGGATAGCGATACTTGTCGGCCGACAGCGCCGTTGCAGATGGAATCAAAACAAGCGCTCAGGGCCCGGGCGCATGCACTCGAACCGATCTGTGGAGATAGCAGGACTTACTACAAGATTACACTGGAGCATGCTCCCGCAACGAGAGTGAATGCCGTGGCCCTGGTTCGGGCTTAGTGGGTAGGTCGGGGCGCAATATACCTTCTCTACGCACCCCGGAGTCCCACATGAACCGGCCAGTCCCCAACGGTTGGGTATCCATGAGGACCTCCGACGTAAACAATAATAATTTAAAAAAAAAACCTAAAAAATACGCTTTAATAGAACATCTAACTAAAAAATAGAAAATAAATTTTAATACATTTGGATTAAAAATAGAGTCAGAAAAAAAAAATATTGTAAAAAAAGCGTGTCAAAATAAAAGCGTTTTTTTAAGTTCTTTTTTAGTTGAAATATCATAAAGCTATTGCTAAATACTCACTAAAAAATATTTACTTTATGATATTTACATCTCTATTAGCTATTGCATCGAACAGCGGTGTTCCACCTTGATCACCGTTATTGTTATTATCCTAGTAATGATAACGGGTCAAAATGTATAAAATATTGAATTGTCATCGGTCCATAATAGCCAAATTTCGAGTTATTCCGACGTTTTGAAGTGTGTCAAAATCATGTTCAAAGATTCCGTTACATACATACATACGTCTGAAGCTAATAAAAGCGTATTATAAACAAAAAAAGATTACACTGGCTCGGGACTGTTCGTGACTCTAAACAAATGAATTCTACCCAGTCGTTGCAACATTCTAACCTGGACTTTTGGTTCAATTTCATTTCACGCTAGCATATTGTGATGTTGATAACTAATACTGCGAATAGCTTACTGTGTCATGCTGTGAAGGATTGGTATAGGGTGTCGTACCAACTTTTCCCTTTATTTATTTATTTTAATACTTCATGCAAAATACATTGGCGGACTTAATGCCTAGAGGCATTCTCTAACAGTCAACCATAGGGTGGAGCAGAGAATGACTTGGGCTAGATGCACTAAAATAGTAAAATAGTATTCAGTGTAGTGAGCTAACTAAGAATAAAAATACATACACAAACAGTCAGAATATACTAAATTTATACGGTGAAGAATAATACATACAAAATAAAATAAAAATGATAATAATATATAAAATAATACATAATTATACTACATAAATACATTATATTACTAAAATTAATTTTGAGAAGAATCAAATAAAATTGTTCAGATAATATTTTCGCAACGCAACCTTAAAAGAATGCAGAGAGTTGCAGCTAGGTTATCAGCCTTATCATTTCCTTCTGTGGGCTCTAATGACACCCTCGGGATGGAATGGGATGGTGACACTATGTATTCTAAACCCATCACTACACGGTCGGACCTATTATTAGAAAGATGCAACGAGAGAATTAAGTAGACTTTTCGAAAGAATTATCTGAACTGAAACTTTACGTCGATGCGTTTAAGTCAATTTATCTGGCGTTGTATTATATTCTAATTTCAACCAAGTTGGGGAAGGCTCGTCTCAACAGCGAAACGCTTATGAAATGTAAATTCTATTATTTGTAGCCACCGTGGAGTGGTGGACATAGTGGACTTCATAGTGGACACAAAATTTGAACTGGCTAGTCGACATTTATCTTACGTTAGTTACAGAAAAATAATTCCAGAAAAAGGAACATATTATCAAATATTTTCATTACGCGTGAAATAAAATGTCTTTGAATGAAAATACTAGGTATTACGTTAGTTATATCGAGGGCGGCTCAAATTTAACTGTATCAACACAAAAATAAATTAAAGCTCTTGAGAATTGTTTGGTAAACGCAAACAAAGATGAAGTATTTGAGTAATGAATTTGTTTAAAGCATTTTGTCTAATAAGTGTTTAAAGTATTTTTATTGTACAGAAATTCTCATATTCTCTAGCTCTTCTAGTTTTTTTATGGATCAATCAGCTCCATGAGCACACTGATCGGAATAGTGTTAACAGGTTTTTTTTATACCGGGGGTTGTATAGCGGGGGCAGTTTACAAACAAGTAGTTCACGAACACTAATGACACCCAGACTCAGAACAAGTGCCTCTAGTTTAGACAAAGTCACTTGCCCGACCCCGGAATCGAACCTGGGACTCGTTGATCCAAAGGTAGCACATCCAACCTCTAGGCAGTCAAATGTTCTACCTAACTAGCGCATTTAGTCTCCACTTTCCATGTACGACAGTTTTAGGGTGGCTATTAAATTATTTCTCTCTGTCTCTTACTATACCCACAGGCTAGTTTGGTGACACTACTCCCACTGCTACTAAACTCACTGTTCAGTCGGGCCTCCTCCAAATACATGAAGGGTCATAAGCCACGCTGGTTACAATGCTTCGTGTCAAGTTTTTCTTCTCTTGCGGCTAGGTTATCGGCCGTGACATTCCCTTTATTGGCTTTTATGACACCCTTAGTATAGAATGGGTTGGTGACACTGTGTATTCTAAATAAGTCTTCCCACGGACTAAGTTAACTGCTACGACTAAGTACTAAGGAGTTTGGTGACACTATGGGTTCTAAGTACCCCAGGCACTATATTGTAAGTACTCACATAAGATGTGCTGAAAAGTCACGAAAAACATATAAATCACTTACCAGATATTCTAGTATCATGTTCCAGCCAATGATGAACGCGATGAATTCTCCAACAGTAACGTACGAGTACATGTAAGCCGACCCCGTCGTGTTAGGTACGCGCACGCCGAATTCAGCATAGCAAGCACCTACGATGAAGATATTTTATTAAATGACATTGTAGTACTAAACCTAAGCTTAGATTTTTAACCGCGGAATGAGGGCTAGACCTTCAGCGATTAGGCCGAAAGATTACGCCTCGCAATATGCCAGTAATCCCGAGTACACACAGCAATACAATGAAGTGTCATTTAAAATCACTCTTGCTACAAACCGGCTGTAGAGCTAAGCTAAATCTGATCCATTAAGGCATTCAAGACTTGCCTTGAGAACAATTTAAGTGTGAATAGTCGGCTGATTCTCAAAGGACAATAAAGTTAGCGACTTTATTTTAGTTAAAAATCCTTGGGCGTAACGGACCGTGTTTGTTACTAATCCGATGCTCTTATTTAGATATTTTTTATTAATCCTCTTTTTAGATTAATTAATGTTTAAACACAGCATGTGAGAGGAGCCTCACGCGTTATTATTATAGCCTTTTTTAATTATTTTGTGCATTGGTGCTCCCCTTTACATGCTCACTTCAACTCTCATGGCGGTGGGCATTGTCTGGCGAGTTGATCTCTTCCCTGCTGGTTGAGGAGGTCGAGGGCTGTCACATGTTTGTGAACAGGTGCCGTTGCAGGGTTCGGTTGGCTCCGGCATTAAAAGGTCACTATTATTGACTAGATGATGCTGATGTTTGACACAAATCTGTCTTATCCCTAGCTTGTATCTAAAAATAGGGACGAAAAAAAGCAACTACAGATTTTCCACCGGTTCTTCTCTATACTACTGTATTCCGAAACGAAATATAAACCGAAATGTAAAATTGTGCCCTCGCCCACGGCGACTTTTTGTATCGATGCTGTTGCGCGTTTAGTATTTTATTTATTTATTCGTAGCAAATACATATATTGGTTACATTGAGTGGAATAGCGCAACATAAACTCATTCGAGCTTTTCTGTGCGCTAGTATCGTCCTAGATAGGTGTGTTTTTCGACGACTTCTATCATCTTACATAGACAAGATATGGGCTTCATTGTATTTTTGGTATTGTGCAGGCATTCATGACACAAAGCTTTTAGTATAGATGTTGTAACGCTTCTGTTCTGATTTGAACTGATATACATTAATTTAGTTTTATTTGCGTTTAATACTAAACCGTTATCATGTGACCATTTAGTTAATAGTTTAGTTAATCCAATTATTGTTGTTACGTGCATGACTGTGTTTGATTATTTTTTTGTATTCTGATTGTTTATAGCATTCTTTGAATTTGGTGTGTATATAGTTGTATAGTGATAAAGGGCATTTAATGATTTTACTTTCTTCCCAGTTAACTTCATTTAATGAGTCGTCGTTCGTCGTTCGTCGTTTCAGCCCATAAATGACCCACTACTGAGTCGGGCCTCATCCAAATTAATCTTTAATGAGTCAATGAGTTTTTATTGTTTATACAAGTTTTATATTTTGTAACATCCTGTGTCATGTTCACCACAGCGCCAGCGCAAGCGACTACTGTGACGCGGTGATCGGCCAGTGCAGTGCTGACTACCGCGGTGTAGAGGTCTTGTGAGCGGAATCGGACTTAAATATGATCAATACATATTTTGGTTATTTTATCGTTAGAAATCTCAATTCTTGTGTAATCAGTGATCCCACCCAAAAGGCCCAGGCCGTGCAACATGTTTATGTATTTATGTTTTATAGGATTGTCTGCTTTTAAATCTATATTGATATCTCCTAGTAGGTATAATTCCGAGTGTTTAGTGAACTTATGCCCGTACACAAGCACTGAGTGTGTACACAGCATTGAGTGTGTTTTGAAGTTCGTTAATAAACAGGCTTTTGCTATTGCTGGGTGGACGGTATATTGCGATTAAGTTTGCTGAGTAGTTAGATGACGTAGTTATTGTACACACTATACTTTTGTAGTAGTATGTATTAGTGTTTTTGATACTACATTTGTGTTTGTTTTTGATGTATAGTATAATCCCTCCCCCCTTCGTTTTCCACGTAGTGTTGTGTACATTTGATAGCCATTTAGATGAAACAAACAATTGATACTGTCTGATATATTAACTTCTGTTAGTATGACAATATCAATAGACTTTTTCGATGTGTAAATATATTGTTCTAGAGATGCAACGTTTTTTATTATAGACCGTATATTTACATGCATACATAAAAGGTTCAATTTAATGTTAGGTATACTTTCTAAAAACTCATTAATGTTTGTGCAGTTCGTTATCTCATTAATATCATCGGAATCAATCATTTTGCGTGTTTATGGTTAAGAAACAATTAATACGCTTAGCTTTATTGTTGACAATAGCATAAATATCATCCAGTGACCTGATGTTGACTGTTTTTTGCCCTGTTTCTTTACGATCTTTGACCATTCCTCGTTTGAACCATACATACTTGAAGTCTTGTTTCACATTTTAGTTCTTGCTTGGCGTTCCACAAAATTTGCTTGTTCATTTTCGTCATTGCTTCTCGAATGTACACGGAATTGCTATTGGCTTTTTCTTTAGGGTGTACATCTGCTACAGATATTTTCATATTTTTGGCCGCCGCCAGCCATTTCTCCTGTACATCAACATCTTTTAGGTCTACTATAATGCTTGCCGGTATATCTTTTCTTCCATACACTCTACGTGCACCTATTACATCAGACTTAGGTTGATTTATATTGGATGCCACTTTTTCTATAACGAAAGTAGCTTCCTCAATGGTTTGGTTCGGTACATTTGCAATCTCAATTGATTTGGATCCAGCCGTTGCTCTAAAGCTCCAACACGGGTTTTGAGGTTGTTATTTTCACCAGTTAGCTTCGTGTTCTTAAGCTCCAGGGCCTTTATGGTTTTTTTGAAGGCCTCGATACACTCTATCGCTTCATCTAGCTTATTGCTGTGGAACTGAAGAGAGTCGTTCAGTTGGGACATTTCTCTTGAAATTGCTTTTTCGACTTCTCTGGATATGTTGGCCAGTAACTTTTTGGTCTGAATTTGGGCCGGATAATCGTCCTCATCTTCAGTTTCTTCTTCTGGTATAATAATTGAAGACCTTCGTCTTGGAGTTTCATGCTGATATTCTGGACAAATGTCCACTCCAAGCTTGGTGCTGCTTTTAATGCTGTTATTTGCTTGTTCATTAATCCATTACACTTGGTGTTAAGGTGCACAACTTTCTCACATTTGCTGCATTCCAACCCTGATTTCGTAATATTTTTATGACACTTATCGCACTTTGCCATGTTAGGGTATTTCGAAAATAGGTAGAAAGATTTGTGACTGCGTGACGTGTGTCGCTTGCTATTGCTAGACGACGACTACGTAAACGCTAGTAAACGCGTGACAGCATCGTAGTTAATGCGCAGCTACATTAGCGACGCTGACGCGCTACTGCATCGCGACTTTCTGCGTCTCAACTCTGGTTTTACAAAGGAAAGCAATTCACAAAACATCGACTATGACATTCTATAACATTTATGAATTTAAGATCATAGTTTTTTGGTATTTTAAACGTCGTTACATGATGTCCACAAAGTAATTTCGCGACAGAAGCGCGAATGCATTGCGACCCCGTGGGCGAGGGCACACAGTTACCGACCGCTTCGCGACTACTTTAGAGGAGAACGAGCAGTTTCTTAAAAATACAAAGTTGGTTAAATTATACGTATTTATTTTAAATATATCTTACGTATCAACTTAATTGTTCCTCAAACAAATGTTTCATCATGTCCCACCATTGTTACTATGGACAGTTGTTTTAGTAGATTTAATAAATAAGTTAATAGCATTAAGCTGCAAAATTATTGGCACCGCACTCAATTTCCCGCAGAAATATAATGTGGAAATAATATTGTGATTTATGCTGTAAAATAACAGTTGTTCGTGATTTTACCTTACACTTATCGGAAATTCAAGGTGTAAACTGAAGGATTATAAAGTTTTATATACCTAGTCCGATACCGACACGAATTTCACAATGTATGTATCTATGTAATGTTCGCAATGTAATGTGTAGAAATATTGCTACCACACAATTTTTTTAATGCTTTGATTAATCATTTATTTACATCTTACTAATATTATAAACGTGAAAGTTTGTAAGTATGGATGGATGGATGGATAGATGGATGGATGGATGTTTGTTACTCTTTCACGTAAAAACTACTGAATGGATTTTAATGAAACTTTACCATAATATAGCTCATATATCAGAATAACACATAGGCTACAAGTTATAAAGATATTATGTTAATTACAACAATATAAACAAGTCGAATTCAAAATTTCTAACTGTCAAATTTTCGACCATATTAAACTAGACAACATAACGTTTCGCTGTCAGTTTCGCTGTCAGTAACCCAAACCTATTGGGAAGAGTAGCTTGACTCCAAGCTCGGTCGTCCAAGGCCACATTTAAAAGTGTGTTGAAAGTATTCCTCATTATAGCATCAATTTTATCTAAAAGATGTGGATGCTGCCATAAATGGGAAGAACGGAGAATATAAGTAAATTTTGGGCCAAAACAGCAGTATTTAATTATAGTGAAGGCTGAATGAACATTTATTTTAAATAATCTATCAGAAATATTATTAAAATGTTGAATTTTGACATCGATGAAATCTTGGAAGGATTCATCGAAAATCGGGGACCCTAGGAGGTGAAGAGAACTTTTATCGACAAATCTAATGCCTGGAGCTAGTGCATTGAATTTGGAAATAATAACTTGTCTATTGGGGGTGTCCTGTACGAATAATTCACACTTTGAAATATTGAGCTCCACCCCAATAAACAAAAATTTTTCTTTTAAGTGAGTGAAGTCCTTTATCACTGTTTCGACATCACCTCCTAGGGTACCGTCATCCAGGTACCATACATTAAATTTTGAATTAAATTAAACTAAATATTTCGAAATTTTGCGATTGATTTCAATTATGTTAGTGAAGTACCAATGTAGTGAAGAATATTCATTCCGTGTTATGGAGCAAATTTTTGTTAGAATTGAAAAAAGGATTTATCCCAATTCAAATTTAACGCAGGCGAAGTACAACCTACTCCCGTGGAATCCCTGAATGAATCAAACTCCGTGGCATTTTTCACCCATACTTGTAATAATTGTGTATGTGTGTGTGTCGAAAGTATTTAAGTACTAGAATGAAGCTTAGCCTAGTACATCCATACATTCAACACACACACGCGCGCTGCATATATTTCATTCTATTTTTTAACTTCGTTTCATTTTTATCAATTGTACCACCTAACATTTTTTTTTTCATAAGTAGTATATTTTAATATTTTGAGTGATACATATTACTATGATGATGAAGGAATGGGTTTCTTCGTGTCCATTGTACAAGCTGCTGACCATGTATGTGTTTTTTTTATAAATAAATTATTATAATAGAAATACAAAAGAGTTGGTAATTTTATATTTATCAAGAATCAATTAAAAACTAACTATCTGACCCGACGTTGGCCTGTTTTGACTATGAATATAATATATTCGATTTAGATCAGCAGTTTCATTGTCTCTTTTTAATTATCCTGTCCTAGTTTCAGTGCAGTATTGCCTGCATGGATAGCGAAATCTTCTTCATCACGATTACTATTACTACTCAGCCCACAAAAGACCCACTGCTGAGTCGGGCCTCCTCCAATTACATGGAGGGTAACTAGCCTACTGTGCCACGCTGGCCAGACGGGTCGGCACAAGGTTTCTGTCAAGGTTTCCTTCTCTTGGGACGAGGTGATCTGCCCCTTACATTCCATTATTCCTCTTACGACACGGTGACACTATTTTATTCTAAATCCGTCACCACACAATATCACATCACGATTATCTTGACATTAAATATTGCTCCTCTGCTCCGTGCCTAGTACGGATAATATAGAGCCTTCCAAAATAAAAACGATATCGAATGCAGAATCCGCACAACAGCGAAAGGTTGTGTGATACGCCAATCCCAAGCATTACCCACTACTGGGTGGGAGCCTCCTTCAAATTCGTGGGACAGGAATTAGCCTACTGTGCTTAAGCGGGTTAGCCAGAGCTTTTCTTCTCTTACCCGCCACTGGTAGTCGCTTGCCCGTAGGGGCGTCACAGTGGAATGCGTTTATGCAAACCTGTGGCGCACCAACCGTGTCGTGTGAGGGTATACCGCTGGGGTTTTAGTGGGTAGACGAATAGTTTACGGAGTAGAGAGGCGGCGGTATGCATAAAGCATTTCCCCAGCATCACCAAAAATAGGGTATTTCTTCTCTTGTGGCTAGGTGAGCTGCCTTTCGCGTTCCTTTAGTCGTTTTTAACGACACCCCCAAGATGCTTGCGGTTGATCACCATGATTATCCTAAATCGGTCACCACATTGAATAATTGTGTGATACTTACCAGAAAAGACGCTTGCTATGGCGGCGATGATGAAGCTAATGACAACGCCAGGGCCAGCAAATTTGTGGGCCACCATTCCAGCAACCAGGTACATGCCGGTGCCGACGCAAGAGCCGACTCCCAGTGAAGTCAGGTCGGTTGTCGTGAGGCATCGCTGTACAAGGAGAGGGCTCATTAATATGGTTTCCGTAGATGTAAAACATATATGCTTTTATTATTATCTGTCTGTATGCAACCGATACATTCCAACCAAAAATACGTTTGGTTTTCAAAGAACAGAAATCAATTTAAAGGTTATAAGTGCCACAACACTGTAATGTAATGGTGACCAAAGGTGATTGCACATTTGTAAGCGCCGAACGAACGAAAGGATTTTTAGAATTGTTTTTTATAATCCTGTTAGACCCGAACCTGACGACGTCAAATCGCGCGAACCGTGTGCGAGTCCGAGGCCTTATGACTTCAATCCGCTCGGCGCGTAGAAATGTGTGATCACTCTAAATGTTCTATGTGCAGTTTTCTCTAATGTCTAGTAAATAATGATACTATTATTTTAGTGTTTATAATTTTTCTAACACCATTTTGCCTTTAGATGATTATGATTATTATACACCCTGTACTGTAGAACGATCCTATTTGATACGTAGAACAATCAAGAACGCAACAAATAAACAGTAATTGGTCCTAAGGGGAGTTAAAACAAATTATCTGCGTTCGTTATGGAGTGCTAGTTTGTCCTATCCCAAAATCGAAACAATAAAATAAGGTTTTCTTAATTGTTAACTTAATCGTATTATAAAACTTGTAATAATTAATTAATAGGTGGTAATAAGAGTGAAAGTCTTTTCATTAAATATAATCACAAAATGCTTTCCTGTAAAATTTTACGTATGACACTCAAGTGACTATCAGTAGAAACTTCGGACGCAGGCTACATGAAATTATATAACGGAAATATCCGCCAAAATGAATGTTTAATCAACCATATTAAGTCAAAAGGACAGTGTTATCATTACTCAATGCCTTTCATTAAAAGTAATATACCATGAATTGAAAATGAAGTACAAAAGGCCTGACTTTTCATTTCAAAGGTTGCTGTGGAACTTTCTGAATATAAATATCCTTTAGAATGGAGTTTGCTCTCGACAACTGCGCAAGTGGTCGCCTGTTATGGCTTCCTATTGCAAAGATTTAAAGTACAAAATAACTTTGTGCATGTTTCGTAAAAACCAACTGTTGTTTGTACAGAGCTTTACAATGTCTTTTTCCTGGATATTTGCGGGACAATTTTTACATCATCATTTTAGCTAAAGTAGAGGGTGGGAGGTCTGCCAGCACTGCACTTCCCGGTGGGCTGTCGGCACTCGAGTTTTTTTTTGCCCCATCGACGTTCTGTCCTTACGAGCTATGTGCCCTGCCCTCTGCGACTTAAGTTTGGCAATCCTTTGGCTACGTCAGTAACACTGTTACCCTGCCTATCTCCTCATTTCCGATTGGATCTCACTGAGAATCTCCGAACATTGCTCTTTGGGTATCACTGAGACTTTTAACGAAGCCCCAATTTTTTAACATCGATAGCTGTAGCTTTAATGTTAATTTGAGTTTAAGAAAAGAACTACTAGTTATACAAATTAATAAATTTAACCGATTTTATCTAAGTGCGTTTGGATGTACACAATTTCGACTCCCCTCTCCGCCCCCGCTTTTCAGGAGTTACTAAGTTTCCACATTATTAAATACCATGCGGACGAAATCGCGAGTAACAACAACAACATTAAAAAAATTTTTTGTCTGTCTGTCTGTCTGTCTGTCTATCTGTCTGTCTGTTTGTTTGTTCCGGCTAATCTCTGGAACGACTGGACCGATTTTGACGGGACTTTCACTGAGAGGTAGCTAATTATATAAGGAGTAACTTAGGCTACTTTTTTTAGACTAGCTTTGCCCCGCGGCGTCACCCGCTGTACGGCAATAAGTAAGCGCGGGTGAAACCGCGGGGCGCAGCTAGTTAATAATAATATCAACGTTCGCTTTGCTTCGCTATTTAATGGCGGTACTACACTCACTATTATTTCGCATCGCACATCGCTATTCGACATTAAAGGCTATTGTGTAGATAGCAACAAACAATAGCAATCACGGATAGCGCACACTAATGGCCGTGCCAAGTGCCAGCATGAGACGATACGTCTTTACGTCTCGACCAGATAAACACAATAGTTAGCCTGATCTGGAAATTAAAACTATCAAAGTCACGAGCAGTAATTACCCTATTAAGCGTCACAACGACGATCGCTGCCAGACTTAATCTCTATGCAATCCATCTGTTCAAAGAGGTGGGTGCACCGTTCAGCTCAGTGTAAGTGAAACCGACTCATCCCGTCACACAAGGCTCTAATTATACACTAATGAAATTCAGTCTGGCAGGAGCCTGTAAACTACAAGTAGATTATTGCTAATTGATGGTCTTCGAAATTGCAGCATTTGCAGTAGTTCTGGTTACAGTTCTAATATGTATTATAAAGCTGCAGAGTTTGTTTGTTTAACGCGCTAATCTCAGGAACTACTGGTCCGATGTCATAAAGTATTTCAGTGTTGAATAATCCATTTATCGAGGTTTTTTAGTTAGGAAAAATCTACGAGAAGCCTCCAGCGTAATGTCTCACAAACGTCGCCGTTGATGTAAATTGTTCTATAAGTAAGCTAAACATACAGTCGTCCTCTTTTCTCAGATAAAGAGAAATGGAAATAATTTTATTTTGCTGTTAGGTACTGAAACCAGATTTACAAGTTTATTAGGTGTCTTTTCGTAGTTATACAATTTTCTAAAAAATTGGTTACCCGGTTACGGTTGGGTAACGCGCACGCATTATCTTATCTAGTGAGAAATAAAAAAGACAGTGAGTTGCTTAATATGTCATGACATCAAATAACCAGTACTGACGATGCGAATAGATCGTATGTAGCTAAAGTAAATTATAATGAAATTGCCTACAGCCTCGCTGGCCTGCCTTGCTGGCAAGACGGGTGGGAACCGGGTTGGAGATGAGACTGCTTCAATATTTAAATACAACACGAAATGAATAGTTGTTCTGTCACTTTCAGAATTATAATGTCAGTAGGATACGTGAAATCGTACCGCACGAATAAGTTGAGGAGATTTATTACGTTAATGCTTGCGTCTGCGGCCTGCGGCTTCCAACTGAACTCTGTTACACATGAGAACACACACAACTCTTAGATAAAATAAAACTATGAAATGCAAGTATTAAAATGAACTGTTGTTGTCCAAAATCGTTTCCGGCCATCATTCCATTCCATCAATTTATAAATTTGGAATGATTAATGCAAGAATTTGTTATGGGACAAAGCGTTTATCCAACAATAGTCGCACCGTTTGCCCTGTTATAAAAGTTATAACAGCTCACTGTTATAACAGTGAGCCAGGAAAAAGAGTTTGTCCAACTATGATACAGGCTAAACATTTGATCTAACAGTGAGTCAGGGCCAAGAGTTTGACAAACTATGATACAGGACAAATGTTTCGTCCAACAGCGAGTCGGGACCAACAGTCTGACCAACTATGATACAGGACAAATTGTTCGAGCCACCAGCAGTGTTCGAGCCACTAACAGTGGGCCAGGACTAACAGTTTGACCAACAGTGGTACAGGACAAACGGTTTGACCAACAGTGAGTCAGGACCTAAGGTTTGTCGACAGTGAGGTTTGTCAAACAGCCAAGGCACAGGGTTTGATCCATCCGAAAATAGTTGGAATATGACTGCCTCGTTGGCCTAGGGGTTAGATGTGCCGCCTTTGGATCACGGGATTCGATCCCGGGGCCGGGCAAATGTCTTAGTGAAAACCAGAGGCACTTGCTTGAGTCTGGGTGTCATTTGTGTTCGTGAATTTCATGTTTTTAAACTGTCCCCGCTACACAGATTAAACGAAAACAGGGGTTACGTTTTTGAAAAAAAAAGAAGAGAAGATTGAGCGCTGGATTAAAATTTTGGATGTACATTATAATACGAAACATAATAATTGTAGAAATCTATCGAAGCCCCATGACACGCGAGGCTACTCTTCCCCTTAATTAGCTTAAACTTCCTCGTTGCAGGAGTGACCGAACTTATAATCAGATATAGGTACGGTCAAAATAGTGACGCTGACGTCACTGTTTTGAACTAACACCTTTTATTAGTGTTATATTAAAAGCTCCTTTGGGAATGACCATGTGAGCTTATTAGGCAGCCGAGTCACTTAACAAACAATGGAGCCACATGCGTCATGCTTTTGAACAGGTGCGTTGCTGGGGGCCGGTTGGCTCAGGCATTAGATAGTTGACTAGATCTGATGTTAGGCTCTTTGCACTATTGCGCGAGTTTGCTCCCACAAATCTGTCTTATCCCGGCCTAGTAACTAAAAATACCTATTTTAGAAAGCAACTACAGGTTTCTTGCCAATTTTTCTCTATAAAGCTGCATTCCGAACTGGTGGTAGATGGTAAATAGTCAATTTAAAATGGTAAATTTTATTATTGAGTTTGTCAAAAGAGCTCTAATTAGCCAACTTGATTAAATTATGTCTTAGGTTTTGACGATTGCAGGAAAGATTAAATGGCTGTTAAATGAGTTTTCATTTAGAAGAGAGCTATGCTCGGCGTTACTCTGCGTTATAGAATCAGAAATCTATACTCTATACTAATATATAAAGCTGCAGAGTTTGTTTGTTTGTTTGTTTGAACGCGCTAATCTCAGGAACATTCCAAAAAATCTTTCAGTGTTAGATAGTCCATTTATCGAGGAAGGTTATAGGCTATATTTTATTGTCAAAAGAATTAGGGATCCGTATGAAAATTGCGATTTTGTAAACCAAGGTGTAAAATCGAAAACCTATTTATGCGTGCGCTGCAAAAACTATTGACAATAGAACAAAATTATGTACTACGGGTTTATACTACGCGAGAGCACATATCTAACTATCATAGTTTAGCCACAATAACCGATTTTATGTTCATAAAAAATATGCACGGGTTCGAAGCCCACGCGGGCGAAGCCGATATGCAGAAGGATCAAAGTGCCGTTGAAACAAAAATGTCTTGAAGTGCCGACCACGTATAGAAAAGCGAAGCGTGGGACGCCTAACTAGGTGGACGGACGACCTTATAACTAAGAGTCGATGGGAGTCTGTGAATGCGATCTGGAAAGATCGTAATTTGTGGCGATTTATGGGGAGGCCTTTTTATGTTGGATATTCTCATGGATACTCTGAAGCGCGGAAATAAGGTAATTAGCGCCCTGATCCAAACTCTCAGATCAACGTGGTTCCTCGACTAACCGCTTCACGGCCACGGGCTATCTTTGGGGAGGCCAATATTCTGCAGTGAATATCTCTGGCTCATACAACATTTAAATAGTTTGTGTAATTGAACACAACTTTTTGCATAGACACACTGTATTTTACATTACAATCGATATGATTATATTAGCCCTGTTGGTCTAGGAGTTGCATGTGCCACCTTTGGATGCGGTTCGATTCCGGGGTCTGACAAGTCTTCGTGTCAACCAGAGGCACTTGCTCCGGTTCTGGGTGCTATTTGTGTTTGTAAATGATATGACCAGATTATAATTACATGTTCAGAGATACTTACCGATAGCCGCTGTCTCCCAGGTACATGGATTTCCTGAGAGGCATCGATATCCCGAGGGTCCTTAGTTCGGATTAACTTGGTGAAGACATTATGGCCGTCTCTGCGTACCGCCCCCCAGTCCACGTTTTCCATTTTATGTACGTATCTAAGGACAATCAATTTTAATTATACATATGTGAAGAGAATTGGGATATAGTAAATAGAGAAAGTTGCAGCCTAAGTTCTTGGTGGAGACGGATTTCGAATACACAGTGTCACCACCCCATTAAATCCTCTGAGTGTCGTAAGAAAATGACAAGGCCGATAACCGAGCCGCAAGAGAAGGAAAACTTAAGGTGAATGTTCCAGGGTAGCCCGCGAAATGAAGAATGACTTTTGCTTGCACCTTTATGAGCTTGGAGGGTTGTATTGATGATATTGATGATTATAATTCTATAACTACATACGTCTTACAGCCGCGAATAACATTTTAATCAACATACAACCTATCACTGACCTGCAAATTGCAAAAAACGTACGTAAATTTGAATTTCGCGGGCTACCCTGGAACATTCACCTTAATACGAATCCATGTGCCAACCCATCTGGCCAGCGTGGCACAGTAGGTCACCTCCATGTATTACCCTTCATATAACTGAAGGCGACCTTACTCCGCAGTGAGTCATTTATGGGTTGAGCAGTAATTAAATAGTAAGAGAGGGCCATAGAAGCATGAAATTCCTAACTAGTTTCCATCCTTAACGATATTGCTTTTGTTGATTAATTAATATTGTTTACTTCCTGGTAAACAATATTAATTAATAAACAAAAGCAAAAAGTACAAGGTAACATAACTTTTTATATAATAAATCTCGTTTAAAACAATGTTCAATGCAACGAGACGTCTTAGGTTTTCGCGATTAATACACTTTAAAGTTTTAAGAATTTATCGCGTGTATACTTCATTATTTAATTCCTGACGTTTGCGTGTACAGGTAAATGTATCAATAAAACAAATCGAAGGCGGTAGATATAACTGTTTATTTATACTTTTATGACAACTGTCATCTATTCTTTCCCGTGACCAAAACTGCTACAAAGCATAATGTCGCGAATTAAATCCGATAAAAAAAGCTTAATTTCAAAATGTTTATTGTAGCTTCCCATTACTATGTACTGGAAAAAGTGTCTCTTTTTAATAAGTTTACGGACTTTCGCTATATCTTGCCTTACTTAAACATTTTATGGAAATTAAAAAGTCATCTACTGTAAACCTATGATTAGTTTTAATAAATAACGTAAGATTAGACTTTTCAATGTGTGTAGATATAATTATTAGAGATGAGAGCGTTGATCGTTTAGTTTCTGCTGGCCCTCTCGTAGATTAATCATCATCATCATCATCATTTCAGCCAAAAGAAATCCACTGCTGGACATAGGCCTCCCCCAAAGATTTCTACAAAGGTCGGTCCTGGGCCGCCCGCATCCATCGTTTTCCGGCGACCTTTTCCGTATATTAATGAATTTTAAAAATCCTTCAGGCCCCTGTCTTTATTACCGCGTTTGTAAATCACTACATAGTATAAAACAAAGTCGTATTCTACTGTCCGTCCCTATGTATGCATAAATCTTTAAAACTACGCAACGGAGTTTGAAGCGGTTTTTTTAATAGATAGAGTGATTCAAGGGGAAGGTTTATATGTATAACCCACCCCCGCTTTGCACGGGCGAAGCCTGGGCGGGCCACTAATTAACAATAAATAAAGAAATAGTTTCTCTTCCGCCCGACCCTTCACATGTAGAATGGCGAAGGCAGACAGATTTACCCTCCATGTACTTGGAGGAGGCTCAACTCGGCAGTGGGTCATGTATAGCTGTGTAGTAGTAGTTTATTCAGAACAAAGCTAAGTCCTGAGCCACCAGCATCCAATGGATTTCGTTAACTTTAATCAGATGTGTTTCGATCCCACAGGGAACTCTACGTCCAGTCCTCTCCATTGTCCTATGAGTGACTTATTTATTTACTTCTCAGCCCATAAATGACCCACTGTTGAGTCAGACCTCCTTCAACTACATGGAGGGTATTTAGCCAACTGTGCCACGCTGGCCAGACGGATTGGCATAGGGTATAGTATCAAGATTTCCTTCTCTTGCGGCTAGATTTATCATTTCCTTTTGTCGGCTTTTACGACACCCTCAGGGTGAAATGGGGTGGCGACACTACGTATTGTAAATCAGTCGCAACACGATCAGCCTAATGGAGCCCATTCATTTCAGCCAAAAGACGTCCACTGCTGGACATAGGCCTCCCCCAAGGATCTCCACAAAGGCCGGTCCTGGGCCGCTTTCCGGCGACCTTAACCAGGTCGTCGGTCCGTGTGGTAGCGGAGTAAGAATACTACCATCCCATGTCTTCCCGTGGGTGTCGTAGAAGGCGACTAAGGGACAACAGACGTTGGGCAGCAGCGACGTTCTGTCCAAAAACACACCATCCGTACTGCGATCGCCAACCCGCCTGCCAAGCGTGGCGATTCTGGCAAACCCCCCAATGAAATGCACACATGGAGCCCATAGTGACATAATATAATAAGAGACATTCTTATCGTCATGTATATAACAATCTTGTTACAACCTGTATATCAAGGGGAGCGCACAAAATTGTCCCATTTATTAAATTAATTATTTTAATATGCATATTAACGGGAACGACAGCGTCCGAGCACAAATCTATCCTTTGGTCAAACCGAACGTTGAAAGCGTATTGGTTAAACACGGATAGCCCATTTCATTAATTACGGTATCAAAGGGTTGCTGCAGGTATACATCTAAATTGTCATTATTCCATGTTCTCTTTGCTGAACTATACGATATACCGTTATTAGCATTGGTTTATTTGCTAACTAACAACGGAATTGTCATTGTGAACAACGAATATGTGATTTGACGACGACCCTAAAGCAGTATTGTCACGATCATATTTTATACCTATAGAGCCCATATAAAATGTATCGGTTAATATTTTGGTAGTATACATAGTGCCCATTCTATCCTGAGGGTGTCGTAAGAAAGGAAATGACGAGCCCGAAAACCTAGCCGCAAGAGAAGGAAACTTGTTACGAGACGTGCCAACGGGTCTGGCCAGCGTGGCACGCTAGGCTAATTACCCTCCATGTAATTGGAGGAGAACTGACTCAGCAGTGGGTAGTAGTAGTAGCTATTGGCAATTTAGCTTTCCAGAGCCATCAACGAAAAATTCAGCTTTGCTAACAGCATTATACACAAAATGAAAAATTTAATTTTCAGATTACAAAGGGAAATCTAGATACGAGTTTTCCGAGTAACGTAATGACTTTCACTAAAAGGACAAAAGTAAATGTATACACAAGTGCAATTAAATATTATACTGGGTATAACAAAAATAAACATCCTATATGTATAGCGTACTTTGCACAAATTTTCAGGAATAAATATATAAACATTATTATTTTTCTTATAACATATATTTTAACTAGACAAATAATTATAAGAAAAAGGGTCACCATAATCTCTTTTAAGAGTTTCAGTTATAATTCATGTGAATCGTTCGTATTCGGTAATCAACCAAGTAGCTTGGGAAAGGATCATGCAGTAAATGTCGTCGTTTCAGCCCATATATGACCCACTACTGAGTTGGGCCTCCTCCATACTCATGGAGGGAAATTAGCCTACTGTGCCACGCTGGCAAGACGGGTTGACACAGCGTCTGTGTCAAGGATTCTTTCTCTTTCGGCTAGGTAATCTGCCTCTTGCTTCTGGTTCTTTTAGTCGTCTCTTACGACACCCTCAAGACGATATGGGTTGGTGACATTGTGTATTCTAAATCCGTCACCACACGCAGTAAATGTATTGGACTGAATTTCCAGATTTCACCCAGTGCTGTTGGCAACAGGACAAAATATTTATCACACAGCGAATTACACGACTATTGAGAGTTGATAGAGGAAAATGGTCGCAGGCCAAAATCCACTTGGGTCGTTAATGTCAATGGAAAAAGGATGTCACTGTACGGCTTCCTTTCGTTTTTATCTTTTGACGTAAAAGAGTACTTTTAAGTTTGGACGTAAATGTGGTTCTAAATACAAACGAATTAACCGCCTTTGACTGTTTTTTTTTCGTTTTGAAAAGCTTAATCAAAACACTTTTTGCCAGTAGCGTGATGTGCCCCTAGCACAAAATAAAAACAAAATTACTTTTTATAGGACAACTTATTATCATTTGACATTCTATCTACCATCAACGAACAGTTTGTAGGGGAAATAATTCCCTTGATATTTTTTTGTTAGATACTCGTACAACATAAAAAAGGAAGCTGATATAAGCATTTGGGTTGGCGATCGTTTAGGAAGTAGTGCCACGTATTCTCATCCAATATACCAGAGAGCCAGTGTGGTGACGGATTTCGAGTACACAGTGTCACTACCCTATTCCATCCTGAGGGCGCAGCGTGGTACAGTAGCCTGGTCACCCTCCACGTAATTGGAGGAGGCCTGCCTCAGCAGTAGGTCAATAATAAATTAAACTAGTGCATCCACCCTTTAATGCCGAAGCGGAGAAGTGGACACTAACTACGAGAGTTATGAGTTACCCTCATAAGCTTAAAGTCACTCAGCGAGCTATGGAAAGGATTATGCTCGGAGTCTCTATGAAGGACACAATTTGGAAGGAAGTAATCCTTCAGTGTACCAAATCGACCGTCAGCTCTGAAAGTTGGTTGAAAGTAATAATGAGCTACGTGCATGTAGTTAGACGTTTTTAGAATAAGGTCACCAAAGGAAAACATGACACGAAACTCTTTTTTTACGTTTGTTGGTTTTGCTCGGGATACGCTTTACGCATACCGCCTACCCCTGAGGGTAGGGTCAGCGAATGATGTGGGACTCCGGAACTACTCGTCTACCTCTCTAACCCCAGCGGTATACCCTCACACGACACGCTTGGGGCGCCACAGGTTCGCGTAAACGCATTCCGCTGTGACGCCCCGATGAGCGACTATCAGAAAGCATCACGGGCAACTGGGACGTCCTCCGTCGGCGAGGCTTTCGTCAGTGGCGGGTGTGATACGAAACCCTATAAGTCAACCCGTCTGGCCGGCGTGGCACAGTAGGCTAATTGCCCTCCATGTAACTGTAGGAGACCCAACTCAACAGTGGGGCATCTATAAACTGAGTTGTAGTAGTAGTAATGAGCTGGCCATATCTGTAGAAGAACCGAAGACCGCTGGGGTAGACGAGTTCTTGAGTGGAGACAGCGAATCAGCAAGCGTAGCGACGACCCTCCACTAGATGGAGCGACGGTCTGCGAAAGGTTGCGGGCAACAGCTGGATGCGTCAAGCTGAAGACAGGGCACTATGGCGATCTTTAGGGGAGGCCTGTGTCCTGCAGTGGACTCATAAGGGCTGATGATGATATCGCAGAACTGATAACCAGTGGAGTAAGCATGTTCTGGAGTAGAGACCGTTTCTTGGAAAACGTAGACAGGGACTGGACAACGACTGGCATACAAGGGCCGACGGCAACTAGGTGCGAAAAGCATCAAACCAGGCTCTGTGGCGTACCTTAGCCGATGTTCAGCAGTTGACTGACCACGATGATTGTTAAGCATATACACTCATACAGACATTAGTCGGTAATAAGGCATTCCCGTGGCACCCAACCCTTGGAGCTAATCTTACCTACGTGTAACTTTAAATCAAATAACCACAGGGTTAGTTATCTAAAGCTGGGTACTCATTAGCGAACTGTAACTGTAACCGGACAGTTACAGTAACGTGGTTCTAGTGTGTACGAACTGAACATTTCCATCGAACGCCCCCACCCAACGTACTCATTTAGTCGGCTGTAACTGTTACCGAACAGATACAGTGTGTGTACGTGTCCACGAACACACTGCGAGCTTCCTTTGGTTCGCACCAAAAACCGACATCCATTGGCTCGCTGCGTGCCGCTCGCAAACAGCTCGCGCCCGGTTCGCGGACCACGTAAACACCATGATTTGTAGTTACAGTAACGTCCAACGGTTACGTTACATAATGAATACGTATTTATCGTCGGCTCGCTGCGAACTGCAACTCGATCGCTCGCGGCATGTTCGCGAACCACGTACACACTATAATTTTTGGTTACATAACATGCAACAGTTACGGTTACAGTTCGGTAATGTGTACCCGGCTTAGGCTATTAATTACCTCTGCATGATGATAGCAGTGATGTACCGTTGCAGCAACCTACGAGTACATCGACGTACTTGACCTGTGAACAATAAATGATATTATTACTAACAGGCTAATTCACCGTTACGTCCACTTGAAATAATTTTAGCCCTACATCAAATAATTGCGGGTATCTAATGACAGATTCGTCGAATAGATAAAAACTGTGAAACAGCGTGTGTGTGTGTGTATTTTTTTTTAGTTTGTTTCGAAAATTTTGGGTTTCGGGAGCAGTTCATTTATGTTGTGTTATTTTTTCAAATATCACGAGACTCGATTGAGTGATTTCAATTAAACAATAAATTATTCCATTCTACTAAAAATCACTAATATCAACTTTACTTATACTACTTCCTGATATATTAATCGGTATCTAAAGGGTCATGTCTAGTCTATGTTGTTAAAATATTATTACGTGAAGCGAAAACAAAAGCGTTAGCAGTTATTAAATAAAACATTTAACATGCCTTTGACACACATACACATTACATGTTTATTGTAATCTTTATTCTAAGACAGCTTGTAAAAATGTTATCCTGCTATACAAATGCGAAAGTTTGTAAGAATGTTTGGATGTCTGGGTGTATACAGAAACTACAGCATGGCTATTAATGAAATGCCTTGCCGATCAGAGTAAGGCACAGAGTGCGAATGCTCGCGAGCTGACACTCGCCAAACAAGAGTTGAAGGAGGATGACTTTACTCGTTTTCAGCTTGTTAAGACAAGAAGGAATACCCCGGGATACTTGGTGGGTAGATGTGAGATCACTTCGGTGATTACATCTCTTACTTCACCGAATAGCGGACCAGAGTCACACGTACGACCCGTACCAATCTTCCCCAGGCCGACACATATAGCAGATGAAGATTTTACTACAGGTCAAAAATATGGTTTCAGTTTTTGAAAGCTTGTAGTTTCTATGATTTATTGATACCATGCGAATCAGCATTCGTTAATTTAATTCGGAATGACGTCTTTAAAAATGAACAGTCCTCGCCAATCTTTATGGCCGCTCTGAATGTAGCCGCATTACGCCGCGTACAACACTAATCAGGTATCAGCGGGACGTACGCGGGGCGGGGAAGCAGGGCACGCGCAGTCGATTTTCACCCGCGTGTTAGTGTGAGTGAGCTACGTTCGTATTGGTTAGGAAATGTACGATGCACAAGTTCGTACCCACGGCTACATTCAGAGCTGCCATAAAGATTGGCGAGGACTGTATCTTCTCGTATTCCTATTTATTCCTTCTAATTTTTAAACCTGTTCATAAGCCTGTAATGCATGTGATTATATTAAGGATACCGGGCGCTTTTAACAATGTATGGTGTGAGCGTCAGAAGTGTATTCGAGTAGGAGTACTAATGAGCTAACAGCTATTCAGCCGTTGGATGTCAAGGTATGTATAAGTTCCATTTTCAGACTGTCTAGTTTCTTTATTAATAGCTGCAATCAAATTAAAACCCGATATCTGAGCAAGCGAACCGCCAAGGGGAACGAAGCGCTACCGCATATATTATATGAATTAATTCAAGAACATTTTCAATCAGGAGTTCATATTTTCTCATACCCCAAAATAATTTACGATCCATTGCCAACCACATATAATAAACCTTAGAAACCTTAGAATTTTGAGTATTGGTGGAAGTATCGGTTATTGTTAGAGTAGAAGAACAAAAGGTTGTTAGATTTGGTTAATATTTGACTCGTAATGGATGAATTGTGAAGACTTTATATTAGTGTAATAAGATAAAGTTGTCTTTTAATAAAAGTAACGTGCTAAGTATCGTTGGTAGGAAAAATAAAAATAATAAAAATCACGGTTAAGGTTTTGTATACTTTTTCAATAACGAATCCATTAGTTGACTTGGCTTGAAATCGTAAAAAGTCACACTTTATGCAAGCGAAACGATTTTAGGACTCGTGAGCCTGGCTATCTTTTTTCTTGATGTGTTTTTGATGCATTCAGACAAACAAATGGTTGGATATGAAAGAATATTTTTTTGTGCAGTCACGTTCAAGTCACACTGCAGTAATATTTTAATACAACTGTTTCTTTTTATTTCTATAAGTTAAAGGTACCAAGGACAAAATAATTTGAGCGCATCCAAAATATTATACGTTATTTCACGTGATACGTAACACCATATTACCTTACATCCAATTATGAATTTTCACAAATCTAAATTCTAGCCAAAGTTGTATAATAAATGAAAACTCATATAAAACAAACTGTCAAACATTAATTACGTTACTTTCGCAAAAGTTATAAAATGATAAAGTTATCTACTAAAAAGGGAATACTTTTTCATGCACAGAATATGACTGATATGACAGTTTTTGCTCAAAGCGATTTTAAATTTGCAAAGGATTTTTATGTGTGTGTGAGAATACAAATATATTTTTTTAAGTAAAGTAAATAAGTTTACGTCACGTTGTTTATCCGCGATGTACCTACTACTTAACCGATTTTAATCAAATTTGCACACCGTGTGTAGTTTAGATCATAATATAGAGTTGTAATATATATATTTTTTAACACTGAATAACGGTTTAATATGTAAAAAAAAATATAAATGTAATAAATTAAAACTAATTTAAATAATTTAATTAATTAGACCCATGTGGTAAAATTATTATATTGCAAATTATTTGTTTATTACATATTTGACAGTCACAATTAAATTATATGTTCGAATCGTTTGGAGATAGCAAACGATTCTTGACAAAAACATCGAACAAAGAGTTTTTGTCAATGCGTGCATTATGCAGTCGAGGTGTGATGAAAGATTAGCCTCGCTCTGGTAGGCCATCAACGTCTGCAACTGAAGTTAACATTGCAAAAGCGAAGGAAATAGTGACTGAAAATCCTCATTCAACTTTGAGAGAGATAGCCGCTGAACTCTATGTGTCTCACGAGTCGCTCCGTACTATTTTAATTTCTCATTGGGTTGTACCAAGTGGCTAGTACCAAAATACCTAAACTTTCTCCAAAACTCAATCGTATGAGAGTCGCTAAGGACAGGCTAGAACGACTCATTCAGATCCAACATTCATGAAACGCATTGTTACTGGTGACGAGACGTGGGTTGACGTGTAAAATAGTCAACAAACTTCGGAGTTTTCTTTTTAAATATTATACTACACCCCTGTACTGGGTATAACCTGTATCGCGAGGGAAGTTTACGAACATGTAATTTACAAACACAAATGACACCCCGACTCAGAGCAAGTGCGTTTGGTTTAGATAAAGACACTTGCCCGACCCGGGAATCAAACCCGGGACCTGTTGATCCAAAGGCGGCACCGAACCGAAACATCCACGTATTCTTTGACTATCGCGGTGTTGTGCACTTTCTTGCTCGAATGTGAAAAGGTAACGTCATTCTTGTTGTCGAATCTTACGACACCCTGAGGATGAAATGGGGTAGTGACACTATGTATTCTAAACCCGTCAAAACACTGATTCAGAAATGCACCTATTAAATTTAAAGTACGACATAATAAATGCAGTAAACATAACAGTTAATATTCTACAAAATGTCGACAGAAGCTCGAATTATATTGAGGGGTGTTACAAACTCAAACGTAACTCGATTTTTCACAGCTTCAACGTCAAAGTTTGAAATGAATTTTAAAACGAATGTCCAGCGATATTCATTTCTCTTGCAAAGTTGCATTCCACAAAGGGCCTTTGTGCTTGTTTGTCTGTCAGTAACTGTAAAAAACGTCTGTTTGAAAGCTACACACCAGTTCATGGAACCAGCTAGTCAAACGACAGCGTTCGAACCGTGCAAAATATTGAAAAAAATAAATTTGTTTCTTTAAGTTTAACAAACAGCCCCCCTCAACCGTGCCTTGCCACCGTGTTGTGGTAAGGGGGGTTGCGTGTCTTTAGGATCCGTTGGGGGCATACCAGCTCAGGGTCACCCATGCCGGGCGGGACCGCGGGTAGATGTCAGGTGAAGAGCGGCACAAAGCGCGGTGGTGGAAGCGGAGAGGTGCCAGACTTTGAGGCTAGACCTGTCGCCAATATCAGTGGACCCTTCCACGGCCGCCGTAATTGAGGGCCGTGTGGATGGCGCGCCTGACGTAGGCACGAGAAATGGCTCACACGTAACTCTTAGTGCGGTTGGGCACCGGCCAATGTTCTCCGGCTGATAGGCGGGCCGATGCTCATCAGGGTTGTGGGGCACATTCCCCCATTTGGGGAGTGAAACCAGTGGCCCTTGTGGCCATGTTTCTTTTTGTTTTTTTTTTTTTCCTTCATCTACTCTCTCTGCTAACATTATGCAGAGGTACTGTTAAGCTAAGATCCTTTCATACCAGTTCTCGCTATCGGGCAGTTGAGGGACAACGTTGGTTTTTGTGGGTAGATTGGTAATTACCATATTTCTGACTCTGTGTAAAATATTTTGAATAAATAAAATGGCATCAAGTGTGCTTTTAATAAGCATTCCAGGAAAATTTAACCCTCTCGTATAAGTAGTCAATTAACCAGCGTTGAATTTGCGGTCGTAATGTATGGAATCAAATTAAGGAAAGTGGAGCTGAAGCGTCATTGAGATTGATCTGTTAACGGAAAATTCGTCGATAGTAGAATTTTACTATAAAACGTGAGTTCCACCGAACATCCTCCAACTTTAAAACTTCTTTATTATTATCTTAGTTGAATAATGTCTCTTTGGCGCTCTGTGCTAATTTCTCGAGTTTTAACACATTCGTCACCCGCCGACGAAAATTTGAAGAAGAAAGTAGCTTTTGTCTTTCCTGAAATTTCGAACAGTCGTTTTTACATCATTCAAGCCGGGTCCATGACAGATTTGGAAAACACAGTTCTCAATTTATTCTCTGAACATTTTAGGACTAAATCAACATTAAAGTATTATTCCGCTCACTAGAAAACTATTACATAACAACAGGTACAACAATTGAGCGATCATGAAATAAATAAGATAATAAGAAGCTTATTGACGTTTTATTTACAATTGTTGGCTTGGACCATGGACGTATAAAAAAAGGCGGACGGAACTCTCGCTAAGACAAAAGTGAAACGCCAAGATGGCGGCCGCTCTTTATGTGTGAGTTAATTTTGGGGTGGCCAAGTTACACAAAAATTTGCCATTAAAACACGGTCAACGTAATAAAAAAATGTATTGTTCGAAATTGTAATGTTTAAGTCAAAGTCAAATAATTTATTTTGTATAAGACACAATGGACACATACAAATTGCCAACATATTAAAAAAATGTATAGAATGCAAACTACATATATACTTTTTTTTTTGTAAATACATACATATTCTATATAGGAAACACCCAAACCCGGAACAAATACTTGAAGGTCGTACAAATATTTCTTCCGTGCGGGAATCGAATCCTCGACATGCTACATATACATAGTTTACCACCAGTTCGGAACGCGACCACTGCTGAGAAGAATTGGCAAAAAAAAAATCGGAGAACTTGTTATTCTTTTTTAAATAATTTGCGGTCCTATTTCATTTAATTTAGAATCCCAAATGCTGAGTTTTTTTTTAGAATAATGTCTTTTACTTTGAGACGTTCTTGAAATTTCTTCTAATTTCGAGATGTGGTGAAACCGAATCGTTAGATATTTTTCCGCTATATATTTAATAAGATTAATTTTGTGTTCTATTCCGGCGAAAGTATTTTCATATTCCAAGTTAAAAAAACGCTTTCATTACCTACACATTTTTCTTGAATTTTTGTGATAATATATTTATGTTGCCTTTCGTTGTACAATGTTATGCTTTCTTTTATAATTTTTCGTATGACCATTTCGCAAATACAACAAATATCGAATATATCTTTCGATGGTAAATGTAGGCCTCCTCTGGTTTTTAGGTATATTAACTTATGTTTCTTTTTTTATATAAAAACCACGTGTTGTTAGATTGCTAATTTACCTTTTGAGGTACTGCATAAGTAACAACACGCCGGAGTCCTCCTTTAGTTGTATAAAAGTCATTCGCATCAAAATGTATACTGCAAACGACATTGTATTTGTTTGGAATCCAATCGTTTTCCCCAGTACAATTTCTAATTATTTGAATTTAATCATTTCTCCATACTTAATTTTCCTTAGAAAATCTAGCAAAAGGAATATAAAATAAAATACCCAGTAGTAACTATTAAATAATTAACCATAATAATGTATTGATTTTTATAATAAACGAAAAATTGCCCACATTTCGGTTAATTTGCACACGTGAATATTGGCAACACTGAACTTAAAATTAATTGTTTTGTTCTAGCAAATACAAATTGATTTTAATGTATATAATCTGGAAATAAGTGATTGAATTATTCATTTACGTATGAAACGTGATTCCTGGATTGTTTTTCTTTCGGTCACTACGGTTTTTACACCATTTTATCACGCAAGACATGATTTATAGATTTTATTTTTTTGCCGCATATTGCGTCTTTAAGCACCGATGTTCACGCGCGTAATGGCCGACTAATGTGTGAAAGTGTGCGTGTTGGCCTGTACATATACCTGATCTGGCCGACTATGATGTCACAGTTTTTAGTTAGCGAGACTCTGTCCGCCTTTTTTTATACGTCCATGGCTTGGACATTGACATTGTGCCATGGGCACGTGAGCGGTTAAATCAGAGAAAAGTGAAGGTGTACTACAGTAGAAAAAATATATTGATTGAACTATTTCATATTAGAAGTGTGTTCGATAATTAGAACATAAAAAGATAAAGGTTTTGTTAAGAAGAATAACTTGTTCACGCAGACAAGGCGTGAATCATAGTCCGCGCACCGAGAGACGCGCGGAGGGCGTCGCGTCACCAAGGCGGGGGGCCAGCTGCCCGCGACCTCTCCATCACTCCATCACCGACCACGGCCGACGACGCGCGCGCACACTTGTTGTACATAGTCTTTCAATATTGTACTGTTCTCTTTGAACCACATTATAAGTGTTTACAGTCCACTTGACTTATTTATAGACCTTTAGTTAGGTCCCTAACAAACTAAACACGTAAACAATCTGAACGCGGGGATAGGAAAGGGGGAATAGTAGAAGGCACGATTAGTGCCTTCTCCTATTCCCTATTCCCCCAATATAGAGATGAAGAAAATATTATTTATATTTAAGATTCATTAGAACATATATGAAAATATAATTGTTTATTTTAGTCTTGTTTTATTATTTAAGTTAGTGTTTATGTAAGTACATATTACTTATTTTATGTATGTTAAATATAATTTATAACATTAGTAAGTAGATTTTCTCACAGGTCAAATTTTATTGGCATTCAAATTTACTAATTTTGTGCCTACTTAATGATGTCTTAGGTTTTCACGATCTTTGCACATTGCAGGAAATGACGGTCAGAACCGTCAGGAAATTATTTTCTGATAGAGCATACTTATAATTTGTATAATTACTTTACAGGAGAATCAAACAAAGGCGTGTTATTTTATGTGCATATGTTATGGTACTGTTGGTGTGTTAAATAAAAGATGTAGAAGATATGTGCGCCTAGTAAGTCAAAAAATGTATTATACGAGTATCATCATCATCATTTCAGCCAAAAGACGTTCACTGCTGGACATAGACCATACGAGTATCATTAATTTCTTAATCATTTTTATTTACAATTGATTTTATTTATTTACAGCATTATTTATTTATAATTATTTATTCTGACTGTCATAATGGTATGACAACTAAACACATTTCGATTTAAAACGATCTATTTAAAACGCCAGACCATGTCTTATTAAAAAATAATCTAGATTTACGGCTTACGGATTACGAGCTTAACGGATGATACCTCGTTGATACTACACAGGTCTAGACTATCGCACGAAGCCTCATAAATATGAGCGCATCAACATTTATTACTGTTGCGCTGGCCATTCAACAATAGATAAAATGGGTAACCTTAACGTCAGTTTACGCGATTCGATTTTACACGATTTTTTAAAAAGGCCCTCAGGTCAATTAGTTTTACTATAAAGACCGTGACCTGAAATAATTGTGCAATTAGTGTTATAATGTTTCATCATGGACCGGCAAGGTCGGTTATATTTTGTACAAGCGCACTTTTTCGGTCTGTGGTATGCGAAATCAGTTGGATTACAATATGACTAATGAATTGAATACCTACGACAACATAAGTCGACAAAAACACAAAATACATGGTGTCACCACCCATTACATCCTGAGGGTGTCGTAAGAGCCGAATAAAGGAAATGACAAGTCTGATAAACTAGCTGCAGAAGAAGAAAATCTGAATACGAATCTCTGTGCCTACCGCTAACTCTGTGCGTCTGGCCACCGGCCAGTAGGCTAAATATCCTATAAGTAATGGAGGAGGCCCAACTCAGCAGTGGTTTTTTTTTGTTTGAATGGTAGTAGTAGACAAAGCATATAGATATTACTTCTTTAATTGACTGCCTCGTTGGTCTAGTGGTTAGATGTGCCGCCTTTAGATCAACGGGTCCCGGTTTCGATTCCGGGGTCGGGCAAGTGTCTTTGTCTAAACCAGAGGCACTGGCTCGGAGTCTGGGTGTCATTTCTATCTATAATATGTATGTATTTACAAAAAAAATATATATATGTAGTTTATCATCCATCTCGTTACCATAACACAAGCATTAAGCTTGGGACGAGATGGCGTTGTGTGATATTTTCAAAATATTATTTATTTATTTAGGATATTTAATTAAGATTTTCGATGACTCGGTCTCAAAAAAAAAACTTTTTTTTTCAGCAGTCGTGGTCGCGCGTTGTGAATCAAATAAGTCTCAACACACCAACATATTTAAAACACTCCAATAATAAAAATTGAACGTGAAAATCGAGACCTATAGGTATGTACCTACATACTTTTTTAATTACCTACCTTTTCCCTTCGTACTTTCGAGACTGATAATTGTTAAACTACAAAGAGATATCTCTTTGTACTATAACAATGTAAAAATGTTTTGAAATATTTCTCTTTCATAATATATACGGACGGATCCAATCAAATCGATTGCAAAACTCCCGGCTAAAGCCTTGTTAAAATACCTGGTTCATAAAATGAACCAGCCATTTTGCACACGAATAATTGAATTTTTTAATTAAAGATTTTTGATATCTGTAAGCTTTATGGCGGTGGACAAATCATATATATTTTTATGTTTGATTATAATCAAACAGCTTTGATAATTATCAAAGCTTAGTCTTACACATTCTTTGTTTTAAAAATAAAGTCTAAGCAAACAACTCTAAACAATGTTTGAACGGGTTATATATGTTCCGTGGTTATTGGAATCGTATATACAGAGTTGATATGACAGAGGGGCATTAAATTACACTACGTATACTATATGTGATTAGTATGAATTCGAAACGGTACAAAAAAAAATACACGTGATTTTTCATGGGGGGTGGAGGGGTAGTCTTAAACCTCACCAGGTATCACCAAGAGGGAGGGAGGGGATAAAAAATGTTAAAAAAAACATCATGTGATTAATGGACAGCCCCTAAGGTTAATAAACGATGCGTTAGGCATAAATATCTGTTAGGAAAGATACATCATATTCAAATGAGGCAAACATTTTAAAAATCATTCGCGGCTAAACTATTTATCCAATTTAATTGATTTTTGGTACAGAGCCTGGAAATGATACCTAGTATAGGCAGTTAATAAAAATGCCCCTATGTCGTTTCAACCCTATTTAAAAGTCTAAATTAGTTTTTAATAAAATTAAATTCTATTATTTGGCAAAAATCGTTAAACTGTTTAATTTACTGTAGCGGACGAATCTTTATTTCTAAATTAAATTATATCAACAGTGTCAACATGCAAGTATAGTTTCTTTATTAAATTAAGGAAGGCTATATCGTTATGATACAACAGCAGTAACCATAAATGTTGAGAAATCCGGAAACCGGAAGGTAAACCCGATTTATAACCCATTTACGGTTACCAACTTAATGTTTTAATTACTTAAGTAGCCAATCAGAGATAAATAATGTAGAAGGAATTAACATCTTATTTCTTCAGTCTTATTTTTGTAGTTACAGTGGAATATTAAGGAAATTACCCGTGTGGTGACGGATTTAGAATACAGAGCGTCACGAGCCCATTCGATCCTGAGGGTGTCGTAAGAGCCGACAAAAGGAAAAGAAAGGGAAAACTTGATATGAAACCGTGTGCCAACTCTTCTGGCCAGCGTGGTACAGTAGGCTAAATGCCCTTCTTGTAATTGGAGGAGGGCCGACTCAGCAGTGGGGCATGTATGGGCTGAGTAGTAGTAGTGGGGTATTTCTTTCCAATAGGCAAAAATAATATTGTATCATGGGTGACAACTAACATGTTGAGTGTACCATTAAAATTGCTTATTTTTATAAGAATGAGAATATCCTTGAAATAAAATATTGTACAAAGTGCTGCTAATTTCCCTCCATGAATTTGGAGGAGGCCCGACTCAGTAGTGGGTTACTTATGGGCTGTAACACACACAAAGTGCTGCTATGCATTTAATTTACAAAAATGCTGACTGTTATGTCGTAATTTTAATTTGAAGACAATTTAAATAAATATTTGTTTTGACCACTATGTCACACTATCCTGAGTGTGTAGTAAGAGGCGACAGAAGAGGCTGATCACAGCCGCAAGAGAAGGAAAACTTGACGCAAACCCTGTGCTAACCCGTCTTGCCAGCGTGGCACAGTAGGCTAATTTCCCTCCACGAATTTGAAGCAGGGCCAATTTAGTAGTAAGTCGTTAATCGGTTGAAATGAATATGATAAAAGTTTGTCATAATTGCAATTTATTAGTATGATTAAAAAAACATTTTCTAAATTAGCATTTCATTTTCGCGTATCACGGATCTGTATATCTTCATTAAACATATAGGGAAGTCTTCATCTCCTGTCTGTCCTTTTTAAGATAAAACGAACGTGAATAAACAAGTTACTAAGACTAACAACCGAGCTACCTACTGAGGATTACTGAACGTAACCAAGGATAAACTGTCCATTAACTTTAAGTGCCTAAGTAACCTGCACTTAGGACAACAAAATGGCCTTTGATTTGCATTGTGCATGTTAAATCTAAAGTAGTTAAGTAATGTTTCGATATAAAGTATTTATGGTTTTTTTTTGCCTTTTTACGGCATTAATAAGCACCTGAACAGATGTATTTTTTTCTTTTCTACGATTGATGACGTTTACTACTTCTCAGCCCGTAAATGACCCACTGCTGTGTTGGGCCTACCGCCTACTACATGGAGGGTAATTAGTCTAATGAGACGGGTTGGCACAGGCTTTAGTATCAAGGTTTCCTTCTCTCTTGGGTGGGATTCCGGTTTTATCATTTCCATTAGTGGCCTCTTATGAGACTCTCATGAAATGGGTATTACAAAACCGTCAATATACGGAATACGATGATTGATCACTGACAGACAACTGGTTGTTTAGAACAGACACGCATATGAGAAAATGCTTTTTTTATGATCCAATCTCTGTTTTTCCAAGTAGTTGTAATTTAACGAGAATCAGGACTTCTTGTAACTATGGTTATGCGTTATTTATTTTTAACGTGTTATATTAACAGTTATAAGTTTAACTATCATCATTAATATACTAGTATGTGCAACTGTGCAGTACATTGAGTTATGACGTAAGACGCTCTGAATTTGCTGCAATTTGCTAGGTATTGTGCAATGTGTATTAACTATCTCTTGTCTACCAAGATCACGTTTCCTGGTTATAATGCTTCAATTTAGGCAAACAATTAGTAGAACTACGCTCAGAATATTGTTATGTGATACATAATACAGGTACATAACCAACAACTATATATAGGTTTCTTATATTTATTTCAAACTTAAAAGGAAGTTTTGGTAAAACTAAGGAAGAAGGTTTTATCACAAAACTCTTTTTTATCATCATATTTAAAGTTACCATTATCATCTACCACTATTAAAATCGAAGTAGTTTATAAGTTCGAAGTTACTGTGTATTTAATTTATCTCAGACCTCCTAAGCTACTGGACCACTGCCTACAGCTATGAAACTGAAATCAATAGAGTTAGAATATATGGTCAATTCCATAAAAGTAAAAAACGTTGACCTTTTCGACTTAATATCTAGGATCCAAATAGATATGTAGAAACATTTTTATTGCTGTATCTTTTCGAATTATTCGTTTCTCAGTTGCGGCCAAAAGTTCGTGGAATATGCTGTGAATGACATGGATATTTTACATGACAGTGGTAACTTCAGCACATAAAGACCCACTACTTATTCAAGCCTCTTCAAATTAGTGGGAAGGGATTTTTTGGCAAGACAGGTGTTTTGCGGTTTAGTTTTCTTACGATAACCTCAGGATAGAATAAGGCGATGGCGTACAATCTTATTTTTTGTCTCAGTCATATTAATACGTAAACGACTTATTGCAAAATCCAGCAGCCACCAAAATTAGACCGTTAAAAATCACGCCCGCAGTAACCACAGCAACAAAGCTCAACCAACAATCCTGCAATCTTTTTCTAAGTTTATATACTTGTAACTGTGCACAAGTTGCCAAGCTACAAGTTATTATATTCAGTTTTTATTTTCGTCAGGAGCGAGGCAAACTACCATTTCAATTTCTTCTTGATTCACCGTAATAGATGTGGAAGCTTGTCAATGAAATAAATGTCAAGTCTGATCGACATTTTTCAGTTTTATTTTCCAATTCAGCCGATGGTGCGGAAATTTGTTCGTTTCAGTGTAATTTTGTGTTCAACTGCAGGAATTACCGTGAATATGACAATATTATGCTTACCAAGATTTCACAAGATTCAGTCATTTCTCAGGCTTGCTGTATGGAATGAGAAAAACGGGCATTTGGTTAGACCAGCTGTTAGGTTTCACGCTACTGACCTCGTGCACCGTGACTTCGACTACCATAGATGGTATAAAAACATTAACAAAATATTGGTTAGTCTCCAAAACAGTAAAAAAAAATCTATTTAAGTATTAGTTATTTTACGGTAACGGTAGTTGTTGTTTATTATTTATTTTTCACGTTTTAGTTAGCTTTTTGTTTATACGGCAGGATAAAAAATGTTGTTAACAAAATATTACGCTTTATATTCTCATGAATTCCCAAATTTAAAGTGATTATTTAGGTGAACAAGTTTTATAGCAGCCTATTGGACCGATTTTAATAAAATGACGGAGTTCTATGACAGTTACTGCATACATAATATAAACAAAATAAAAAACAAAGGAAACTTGAAAAAGCCCTAGGCCAACCCGTCTTGCCAGCGTGGCACAGTACAGCCACGGGCAGCATGCGCGGCATAAGACATCCCGGGGACGTTATTGGGTATGCCTCCGTCTCCTCACAGACGCGGAGGGGACTCCCATACCTCCCTGTTGACCATACCCAGGCTGACGAGGATAGTCTATAACGCATTTTACTCCGGGTCAAAAAAAGCCATTTTTTTAACTCAATTTACTCAGTGGTGGGTCATTTATGTGCTAAAATGATGATGATGATGAATACTTAGTATAGTTTTGTTGTGTCATATCGGTTTTTTTTTAATTACAACGGGTCGAAGACGACACTCATTAAGACATCATTTACCGCAATGTGCAAGGAGCGTGAAATCATAAGACAATTATTGTATTATTATTTCTTTGGTAATACTTAACATACTTGTCAGCTGATCAAGTATTTGATTCATAGACGTGAAATGCCCAATAACTGTCTATAGAATGTACGGTACGCCGGCTGAATAATTAACGTTAGGATCTACTGCAAGCCAACATGAATGCGAAATCAAGAGGTCCCTAAACACATGTTCCTTACTGCGCGAATGTGTTATTTAAATCTATATGTGAAGGTGTTCTCCGTATGTGAGTTTAGATTCTATCCTGAGGGTGTCGCAAGTAGGCAACAGTACGCACAGTAGGCTACTTAATTACCCTCCCTGTGGTAGGAGGAGGCCCGAATCAGCAGTGGCCTTGATGGTCTAGGGGTCGGATGTGCCGCCTTTGGATCACGGGGTCCCGGGTTCCATTCCGGGGTCGGGCAAGTGTCTTTGTGTAAATCAAAGGCACTTGTTTCGAGTCTGGGTGTCATATGTGTTCGTGAATTTCATGTTTGTAAACTGCCCCCGCGGTGCAGGTTATACCAAGTGAAGAGGTTTCGTATTAAAAAAAATGGGCTGAGCAGTTATAGTAAATATCATTCAACACTCACAACATACCATAAACACTAACTTAAGTAATAAAACAAGACTAAAAATACCAATTAACCTAAAACTTAAATACTAAAATATATTATTTAAAGGAGTCCCTTTAGGCAAGGTTCCGAAGATACTGGCAGCGTTTCCCCTTTGAATCGCTAGACTGATTCTTTGTCCGAGGTAGCTACCAGCTCTTCGGTCTCCTGTGATGTCGACTAACCTTTTTGCTATTTCCTTAAAAAGGCTTATAGCGCTAGGACCCCACGGACCAAGGTTCTCGACACCGAATGGGACAAATTCATATTCGGAGCCTAGACCCCTGTATTTGTATGCTTTAGCTTTTTCAGCCGCTTCACAAGCCGCACCAGCTCTGTTGTTGGTTCCATGTAGATGGCAAGGGGTCAGTGTGTCTGAACAGGTTGCATCCCACACCAGCACCCGACCCATCTTCCATGGAATCAAACTCATACCGTCCGGTCTCTTACCATCGTCTCTTGCAATGCCAGTCGGCTCAAGTAGACTGGGCACGTTGACGGAGGTAAGGGACCGGCGTATGATATTGTTAAGTGCGGCATGTCTCGAGAAGCGGCCTGCACTTTTTTGGCATGACAGTCCGTGATGTCCTAGCTTGTCGACATCACTGCCACAGGGACATTTATGAGGAGCGCAGACCGGAACCCCAAGCCGTAGACAGGTTGCGATTCGAAGCGTGTCAGGCTCAAGAAATGTTCCTGTTTTTGACGAAGGGTACGCGTGAAGCCAGTAGCCGGCTTCGTGCGCACCCACGGCCAAGAGCCTAGCACGCGCCGAACCCGTACTACAGTTTAAAAGGTTGTCATATGACAATTTGCAATTTATGTCATCCCAGCTCCTCTGCGAATTTCGGGAAGATGGAAAATTCTGACCTGGACATGCAACTAAGAAAGCGTTTCTAGCTTCTTCCAAGCCAGCAATCTCAAAGTTTGAAGGGGATGCCCTTAAAATTGTACTTATGAGACTTGCTGAACTATGGACACAACTACCGACACAACATAATTTAAAATGTGAAACGAAAACAGTTTAGCTTCGGCAGAAGCACGTCTTGGAGCTCAATAGTAGCATCAGCTGGCTTACGGCTAACGTAAGAAATGTAAATAGAGCTTTCTGTGTATTTATTCGCAGTCATCTAGAAATTGGCTTTACACAGTTCACTAATTGCCTCTTGGTTTCAACACTAAGTGGTTATCCTGGACATCGATGCGCTTATTGATCTAATAAAGTCACCAGAGGGACCCGTGCAACCTGATTGGCTCTATACAATCCTGAATAATTGGTTTAACTTGAAAATTCCTTTACTGGACCATTTTACAAGCCCGACGTTGTCCTTTAATGCATTTATTCGCATAACTGAATGAATTGAGAGGATAGCCGAGTTACGGGGAGAGTGGTGATGTGAAAAATCTACCGCATCTTTTACCTATATTGGGGTTTATTTTAAGTAAAACGTTATAAAAGGTGGGTGGATTTAGAAAACATAGAGTCGCCGCCCTATTCCGACCTGAGGCTATCGTAAAAGCCGACTAATCGAAATTAACTACACGCTGGAAAAAAAGGAAGACTTGAAACAAAGGCCTTTACTTTCACGTTGGAAATCCTCACGGATACCCGACCGCTAAACGCCAGCCGGGTTATGTGGGACTCCGAGGCGTGGAAGGATGGTAATTGCACCCCAACCTACTAAAACCAACGGTGTCCCTCGACTGCCCGAAACAGGGCCATGGGATTCACTTCGCCCAATGGGGAGCATGCTCCGCGACCCTTATGAGGCATTGGCCCACTTATACATATGGACCCCACGCTTTGATGGGGAGCTCTGGACGCTCCCCAACCCATCAAGAGGCATGTACCGGACATTGCACGTGCCCACCTGCCTGGCCCGCCTGTGTCACGGCAGTTTAAGGGTCTCGAGGCAACTCGAGGTTGACGGTTAAGTTTGAGTCGAGTTGACATTGTGAATAATTTATTATTTCACAAAACTCACGACAATTTTTGCTCTAGTTGATCAAAAGATCCTCTCATTTTGATGACTAACTACTTACTGACTTTATGTCACGCAAGAAGCTATGAAACCTCGATATTTTAATGTACCCAAGTGAAATCGTATCACGAACGCTGTGGGCAATTATGCAAATGTGTGCGGCTTAAAAACGTAAATTGTGACAGTACTATGTTAGCCCTGCTGCGGGCTCAGCACGTGTAATAATATTGTAATTAAGCCGGACGAAACAAAATCAGACAAGACTGACCGACAGTAACATCAATTGAACTATTTAGGAAAATACTCCAATGTGTTAACGGCAACATATATATGTATAGAGTACAAAATATCACCGACCCATGCCATCCTGGTGTCTTAAAGACTAACAAATCGCAAGAGGCAGATCACGCAGCCTCAAGAGAAGAAAAAGTTTATACTAAGCCTCTCCGGTGACCTTAACCATGTCCACCGTGTGGGAGACCTACCAGCACTGCGCTATCCGAAACGCGGTCGGCACTGGAGCACTTATGTGCCCGCGAGCTATGTGCCTGCCCCATTACCACTTGAGATTGGCAATCCTGTGGGCTATGTCGGTAACTCGGGTTTGCCTGTGTATCTCCTCATTTCTGATTCGATCTCGTTTATTTTTGACTTGACCCTAGCCTGCGGATAGGCGCTGCGCCACGCCTATAAGCGACTCGGCATCAATATGAATTTAGTTATGTCACACTGTTTTTGTATCTGATTATAGATTGTATGTTGGATCACTTCTTTATTTTGTTGCTTTAGTAGGCAGGATTGAATTGGCGCCCGCGGTTGCGGGGGCAGACTTGGCCTGCCTGCCTGGTCACGCCTACGCTGCTAGTGGCGGCAGCCCTGGCCTCAACGCCTCGTCCACTTCAATCACCACGCCCTGTGTCGCGGCAGGTTAAGGCTCCCGGGGCAACTCTAAGGACAGAGGAGTCCCCAGAGCCAAAACCCACCACGACTCCGTGTGACGCATGGTTTAGCCTTCTTCCATTGTTTTCACTTGGGACCAATCTAGACCTAATTTCAATGGAATAAAGAATTCGGTTTACAAATAACGGAGATATGCAGTAACAAATACAAAAACAAACATACAGCCAAATTGATCCCTTTACGAAGTCAGCTGAATAAAACTTTACAATATTATCTTATCGGTCTTGTTAACGCTTCAAAAGAACCTTTCAACTCAAGTTTTTTAATAGGAAGTCGGTTGAAACAATTGTTTAAGTATTATTTTGACACACTAAGAAAGATAAACTGGCCATGAGATAATTTTATTCAGATAACCAAAAGTTGTTTCACGAAGTATTATAATTGAAAAGATTTATTTTTATCAGTGACTTGAATGCCTTTGACCCTAGGCTTGCGTGACAGCAACGCCAGGGTCTAAGATGAAGCAGGCAATTCAATGGCACCGGTTCTCACATACACACGAAGGAACACAGTAAAACTGCTTGGCGCACTAGATAGCCGGCGGACCATTCCTACCACCAAGGGTGCTGGGTTTTGTTGACTTTTACAACACGCGTTATTTCCCAGCGTGCGGTGGAGAAGTTTTATATTCTGACCCGTACCCACACGGGAAACTATAGGGAGAATAAATATATCGTTCATCATTTAAGTTCATAAAGTACCCACTCTTGAGCCGAGCTAAATCCGTCACCACACTGACACAATATATTGTTATATATTTGCAAATTGTGGGTATATAATAAATGTATTTATTTATACTAAGTAGTAGTCGCCCAACGCAATCTGTCCATAATTAATTTAATTGTTCTACATTAATGTATTTTTACTAATAAAACTATTGAAAAAATTTATTACAGTTCTTTAAATATATTATTTATTTATTTATTTATTTAAACTTAATGTACAGTAGTGGTACATAAGGCGGACTTAATGCCTTGCGGCATTCTCTACCAGTCTACCTTTGGGTTAGAGGGAGAGAAAATAAGGGGTGTGGTACACAAAATAATAATATACAGTACAATCTACTTAAATATAATACTAATATATACATATATTATATAAATATTAGTATAATATATACATACATACATACATATATATATACATATTATATATGAGCATAAAATAAATACAATAATATATAATGATGATGACTTGAACATGTATAGAAATTTAGAAAAGAGTTTATATTTGAAGCACTGATTGTAACAAATGGTGTCTAACCTTAAGCTTGAAGGAGAGTTTAGATTGGGATTTCCTAATGTCAAGAGGTAGCGCGTTCCAGAGTTTTATCGCTGTAACAGCAAATGAATCAGAGATGAAACCGGTACGGTGCGAAGGAATTTCAAGGACCAAGTTGTCAGCAGAGCGAAGGTCTCGGCAATGGGATCCACCCAAGACTTGAAAGTAACTTTTTAAGTATTCAGGAGTGCAAGGATCGTTGATTATAGAATAGAGCAAGCAGAGACATCTGAGGGATCGTCTCTGACGAATGGGAAGCCATTTAAGCTGAGTTCGAAAGGAGGAAATATGATCGTATTTACGTAGACCAAAAATGAAGCGTATACAATTATTGAGAAGACGATCCAATTTGTTAAGAAGATCTTGAGATAAGTCTGAACTACAAACATCTGCATAATCAATCACAGGGAGTACAATAGCTTGAACTAGCATATTATATTCTCAATTTGCTGCAGACTTTGGCAATAAACAAAAGAGTTTGTGTGTGTGTCAAATACATCGTAGGGTGTGAAATGTTAAATTTACTGATTTAAGGTTTTTTTATGCTTATTTAATTTCTGCACTCTTTTTCTATATAAACTATAAGTGTGGGAAATTTCATACTCCTCTTCAATTTTCGTAAAAAAGGCATACACAGACATATAATAAGCCTCTTTCAACCTGTCATAATAATCAGCGATCCGTAGCAGTGCGTAGCATTATGCGTAGCGTGAACTTAATATTTCGTAGCGCTACAACAACACGTAGCATTTCTGTAGCGTTGTTGAGACTTATTAGACGATAAACGTTACTAAGCTCGTTACGATATATTCCATCACATTAAAGACTAATATATTTTATTTCAGTACATAGAATTACAGTACTTTAATTTAATTTACTGGTTAAGTAACGTCTGGGTCTGCTTGATGCTATGTGGGTAACCAGATTTGTTACAGCCTCCTGATCTCCTACATCCATTATAGTCTATGGCAACTCGTAGTGTGAACACTGACAGTTGGTCTAACCATATAATGGTGATTAGGCAGCCCGCAATTGCTCTGCGTAAATACGGTTAGATAGCCAAACCAAGTCAGGCATTTTATTGTTTTGGTAACCAAACACAACCGCTTATGTACAAAGTAATTTAGGTATAGTTGTATTTATTCGTCAACTACTACTTCTACCACTCAGTCCATAGATAAACAATTGTTGAGGCGGGCCTCCTCCAGCCATATGGAGGGCAATTACTACTGTGCCACGCTGGCCAGACGGGTTGTCAGGGCTTCGTATGAGGATTGCCATATCTTGCGGCTAGGTCATTGGTTTATCCGTCTATATGAGTGTAAATTATTAAATTTACAAGTGGCTGAACAAATACTTTTCTCGTCAAATCCAGCTATTCATACATTTTACGGTTTGGGTTAATAACGGGTTGTAGTTATAACGATAATAGATGTCGCCCTAGTAATCAAGAAGGAGGTATGATTTGATATGTAAAGCAACCTATTTAACCCTCGACAACCCTCGAGTTTTGTTTGCAGTGGCTTTTAGAAATGTATATCACAATCAATTCAGTCGTTTCAAAACCATCAGATTTTTGTAGTCGCGTCATCATACTCAAAATATTAAATTTTGTTGACATTTTCTCAAGTTAGAACGTAAAAAATATATACATGAGTTTATTTTAAACTATTTATTAATTATACTTTTTTGGTGATTAAATATAAAGCCGACTTCAATAAGAAGGGGAATGACAAGAAAATTGCAGATGTAACTCCAATGCATGCAAAATAAGGTAACTATTTTTGTCGCTCAGCAAGAAAAGGACGAGTGGAAAATATTTGTTCTATTTCTCCGTCAAAAGTCGTTTTCCTCGTGCGAGGTATTCGCGGATGTTCCAAGAAAAAGATGATGTTTGCCATACTAATATTTTGGTGATGGTACCCGTATCTTACAACTTTCACTTAGATAACTGATCCACGTTGAAGGTAATTAACAGACTGTTTTGCAATTGATAAATTATAAAAAAGCCTTTAAGTTATAGACTATATTGCATGGCATTGTAAATTGAATTCACCTTGCAGTTAATTCATAGGACAGGTCTTCGTTTTGTTTACCATTTGTTGACAATTTTGTTTCAATATTTAATAGCTGCACTGACATATTATAAGCCAGAAACGCAGGTGAACAGGAATGCTAAAGACACAATCGGAATGTTGTACAATGTAATGTTGCTAAAATTTCTTAATGAGCATCTTCTTATTTCATTGCCATCCGGTACCGTAATTTTTACACCTTATCGAATAAAATACGTAATTCCTTTATTTCATTTATGTACATTACGTTGAAACTCTTCACTTTTCCTTATATTTCCAAATAAAATTAATACCTAAAGATTTTTATTTCTAGATCACCTATATTGGAGGTTGCTTCACAGTGTCTATAGAAAACGGTGTTCACAAAGGAGGTCACTTATTTATATGCAACTCATCGGGTGAAACAAAGGTCTAGTCGTTATATTTACAAAGAGATGACCCAGCATTTGACAACTCTATTTAAGTCAAACACGCTTTCTATCGCATTAATTGTTCATTGATTCCACTTTGAGTGATATTACGCTCGCGTATTTAGGACAATATAATAAACGGTCCTAAACATTCCCACTGCTGTGAACTTTAAGCTCCGTTAAACTGACGGAAACTATTTTGAAAAGTTTTATCGCGCGTGAATAAATGTTGAATTAAACAACCCCGCTTGTCAATCGGCGTTTATCTTGTGACCTGCAAGTTATACTTACGTGGAACAATGGGCGCACGGTGGTAGCAGCGACCGGCGCGGTAGCACGCTAAGCACGGAATGACGATATGAGTTTTCGCGAGACGTGTAGAAAGGGCTGAGGTGCAAGGAATACGACCGTCCTCCTAGAGCCCTCGATCCACACTGCGTATCGACGTCCCGCCGCGCCCGCTCGACTCACGCCGCCGCATTTTCTCGCCGCGCAGCGTTACCAAAATGCGAGGAGGTTTTAACTATTCATCTCTCATTATTCTCTCAAAGGACTCGATCGATGACCACGTGACTCTCTTACAAAGTTTAACAAGTCATCTGATAAGAAACACTTCCTAAAAAAAACGAAACAGTAGTTCACATTTATTTTTATTTTCGACAAACGTATTTGAGGCTACAAAAATATATTATCGCTATCTAAATTTCTTTTCGTCTTAAAAGTCAATAAGAAAACTATATATTTACAGAAATATTTAATATATTGCAGTGGCAAGTACTGAAGATAAATGTCTTTTTGGTAATTTCCTAACAAAAGCCACCGCTAACAGACGCAGAAACAAGAGGATCCTCATTGCTTTGACAAAGTTTCATGGAGGGTAGTTTCTCACTGCTTACAAAGTGTTGTGGCACCTCGAGTACTGAAGTTTCAGATCTTCGGGTGTGTTGTTAAATTAACTTGATTGTTTTCTTTGGAACCTATATTACTCCTGCTAGCTCCAAACATCCTGTCTGAACGAACTTCTGGACAGAACTAAATCTCGGAGTTATAATTTTAATAAGTTAGTAAATTAATAAGTTGAAGGAATATTGTAGTGAAGAATATAAAAAAAACGTTCTATTATTGTAATGTTTGGTGAAACCTGCCAATGCAGTAATCCATGCGATGACACAGACAAAAATGAACCTACTTGCTTTAATATTTTATGATAGAATGAAATTTGCTTTGTAATAATAATTGACTCAAAAAGCTCAAAAAGCATGATACGAAATGGCAGCGCGAACAAATACTAAGGACTAGTTATAATGGCAAAAATTTTGCCTAATAAATTGCAGCCAAATTATCTGTTGATAAATTGTCTTGATATTAACGCATGAGTATAAGGCTCATACATAGAATGTTGTTCAAGCCTGAACTAATATTATGGACTAATTTTAGTCGGAGTTTTAAAACGAAGCTTGACCTATGTCAAACTAGTATCACATGAGTCTTGTCACTGCCTAATTAGAATTTATTCATAATCTGAACTCGGCTCAAATCAATACTTTCCATTTTCATGTCGAAAACATTTTTAAAGAAATTTTCGCGTTTTCTATTCTACAATATATGACCATTGTCCAATAATAATAATTTGAAACCATGACGTTATTTATTTGTTCTTGACGATTTTATTTATAAAAAGGAATTTGTAAAAGGAAACAGTACTTTCAGTCACTGCAATAATGATTTTAATGTGTATAAATAACGTTATGGGGTCGGTTCTAGCCCACTCTGATTTGGGTACAAGTATACAAGCCTCTGCCATTCGCGTCCGGCCTAATGGTACCTACAATATGTAATTATTTAGTTGGTTGTCAGTTTTTGCGACACTGACTACACGTATCGACGGACTGACGGCTTTTAGGAATATAGTAAAACTAAGATTAAGAAGACAAGAAGATTAACCGCGAGAAGAAACTTTTTATATAAAACTAAGGTGGTGCTCAGGCATAAGGTTTTTTTTTTATTTTACGTTGGAAATCCTCATGGATACTCGACCGCTAAACGCCAGCCGGGTTATGTGGGACTCCAAGGCGCGGAAAGATGGCCCCAAGCTACCCACTAAAAGCAATGGGCTCCCTCGACTGCCCGAAACATAGCCACGAGTTTCACTCCCCAAAGTGGAAAATGCTCCGCGACTCTGATGGGGCCTAGGTCCGCTTGTATAAGCGTGCCCACCGCTTTGAGGGGAACTGTGGACGCTCCCCAACCCTTCGAGAGGCACGTACGTCACATTGCACGTGCCTGCCTAGCCGTCCCTCCGTAGCTAGCAGCCCTTGCCCACCGGCCTGGCTGAGCCTTCGCTGCGAGCGGCATTTTAAGGTTCTCTCAGCCAAGAACCAAAACGCCTCTGTGTGCCTCTCTTCGCCTCTCCCTATGACCCTAAACCGGTATGGCCGCAACGGATCCTAAAAGACACGCAATCCCCCTCACCACAACAAGGTGGCAGCACGGTCGAGGGGGTCAAGCATAAGGCCTTCCTCATGGTAACCGGTCCCCGTCAACCGTGGATATTTAATATTAATCGTACAGACAAATGATAAAAAAACGCACAATAAATGTACAAGAGTAAGTTTTCATTTCAAACATGCGTTCCTCTATTTTTCTGCATTGATGTTGACGGTTGTTTTCCGAGACACGCAAACAATTCCTCCCGTGCTTTTAATTAGTTTGAATACCCCGAGGCTACGCTAGTACTTATGCATTCTGTATTATCATATATTTACGCTTCTTCTTCTTCCTACAATTTCACTAAGACCGGCACCACTGCCAACTATCAGAATTTACACGGATCGACCGAAATAGTCAGTCTATCGGTATTCTGATTTCAGGCTAGTAACAACACAGTATATCCTCCGGATGTCAGATGTTACAGACGATGGACACCCATCCAACAGGTCCAGACTTTATTTAACCTGATTAACGTTGATTGAATATCCGTGTGCTGATGGATTTAGAATACACAATGTCACCAACCCATACAGTCTTTAGGGTGTCGTAATAGGCGACTAAAAGAACGCAAGAGGCAGAACACCTAGCCCCAAGAGACGGAAAACTTGATACCAACCCGTCTTGCCAGCGTGGCACAGTAGGCTAAATTCTCTCCATGAATTTGGAGGAGCCCCAACCCAGTAGTGGGTCATTTATGGGCTGTAACAACGAACGGTAATTGTTCGTGTGCTACCATAAAACTGCACTGATTTAAATATGTGATTAATATTACATTCCATCTAATTACAATTCAGTCAACCCAGGCTCCGTTGGAATAGTTTTGTACTCATCAGAGTCAACAACCAAGTCACGACTTGTGAACAATCAGTATAAATTGTTTTAACGATGGTTGCGACTTTATTAATATAATATTACAAGTCACGTTTCAATCATGAAGTCAAATATAACGGGGAAATATAATTTTGGTTTAAGCTAATTCACAAATAAATTATAAGACATTAAGTATGATAACTACATAATGTACATATCAATAGGATTCTGTGATGCTAAGTCAAGTGCCGTAGCATTGATAACTGTCAAGTGACCGTAGACCAACTCTTTCGTCGTTTCAGCCCATTAATAGCCCTCCACTGAGTCGGGCCTCCTCCAAATTCATGGAGGGAAATTAGCCTACCGTGTCATCCACCCATCAAAATTGACTGTGCAGCATGTGTACAAACACATGCAGATTTTTTTTGTAGAAAGTTTACCGGGAGCAGCATATTTTTGTAACTGATAACGGTCGGGCGTATTAGCAACGTAATGAACGCCGTCCCTAACTGTATTTTTTTTTAAATTGTAGTTTTAGAAATTAATTAAATCGAATAAACCCAAAGTGTTTCTCGATCGTGTTTCTCGCAGCATTCTCGAATCCACTCAGATGATTCCAAGAAAACATTTTCACGTTACTTATGTATGTATTCATAATACTGTACGCTTTTGTATGTCGTGTTTTGATTACATTTAAACTCGAGCTATGAATATTTAAAGTTACCTTCAACCTTTTCATACAATGAACAGATCAAATTTGATAATGTGGAAAGCCTTTAATTTATGTTAGTAAGTATGTCACCATGTTTGGGTATTACCATGTGAAGCTTAAAATACATAGTGTCGCCACCCCATTCCATCCTGAGGGTGTCGTAAGAGCAGATAAAAAGATTAGGCCGAAAACCTAGCTGAAGAGAAGGACAACTTGATACGGAACACTTTTTTTTTAATGGGGAAGCACCGAACCGAACCGAACCGAACCGGGAACCGTGGAACAACCCCCGATAAAATAAAGGTCTCTGGGAGTTGGTGAGTTTGTAGCAATCTATGGGGGAGGCCCATGTTCCGTAGTGGCCGCCTGTGGCTGAAAATAAGTGGAACATTTAAAGTGTAGCAACTTTTCAAAGGGCCTAACTTGAAACGCAACAGCTGCGTATGGCATTAAAATAAATGGGGTCTATCTGGTATTCAACTAAAACATTAAGCTGTGACTGTAGCTAATGTCAGCGTCGTGAAACTGGTGACAAATCTTCGGTAATATTAAATGTAGGACATGCCCGGAGTTACTCTACGTGATAGAATCAGAAAAAAGGAAATCCGTTGAAGAACTAAAGTGACCGACGTGGCTAGAAGGATTGCATAGTTGAAGTGGCAATGGGTAGGTCACGTGGCCCAAAAAACGGATGGCCGCTCGGAAAGACCTACAGTGGCGTCCACGTATGGGAAAAAGAAGCGTGAGGAGACCCCCGACTAGGTGGACGGACGACCTTGTGAAGGTCGCTGGGAGTCGGTGGATGCGGTCTGCACGAGATGGTACCTTGTGGAAATCAATGGGGCCTGTGTTCAGCAGTGGACTTCTGTGGCTGATAGATATATAGATTAAATGGACTACCACTCAGTAGATATAATTTTCAATATCAATACTATCAAAAGTAGTATGTATTTCAAAGCCATGACAAAATTAAATACATGATCTATACTAATATATAAAGCTGCAGAGTTTGTTTGTTTGTTTGAACGCGCTAATCTCAGGAACTACTGGACCGATTTCAAAAAATCTTTCAGTGTTAGATAGTCCATTTATCGAGGAAGGTTATAGGCTATATTTTATTTTTAAAAGAATTAGGGATCCGTATGAAAATTGCGATTATGTAAACCAAGGTGTAAAATCGAGAACCTATTTATGCGTGCGCTGCAAAAACTATTGGCAATAGAACAAAATGATGTACTACGGGTTTGTAGGTCTTATAAAAATCTACAAAAAAGTCCGCGAGAGCACATATCTAACTATCATAGTTTAGTCACAATAACCGATTTTATGTTCATAAAAAATATGCATAGAGATAAGCACGGTTTCAAAGCCCACGCGGGCGAAGCCGCGCTCAAAAGCTAGTATATTTATAAGTACGTACTTCTGTGTGTCCGTGTGGTGACGGATTTAGAATACACAATGTCACCAACCCATACTATCCTGAGGGTGTCGTAAGAGGATCGACTAAAGGATCGTAAGAGGCAGATCACCTAGCCGTATGAGAAGGAAAACTTGAAACAAACCCTGGGCCAAACCGTCTTACCAGCGTGGCACAGTAGGCTAATTTCCCTCCATGAATTTGGAGGAGGCCTGACTCAGTAGCGAGTCATTTAAGGCCTGAAACGGCGAAACGACGATACTTATTTGTAATGTACGTGCTAATCTCTGGAATTAGTAATCAGGTTCAAATCTGGTTGCATTAGATAACCTGTTTATTTAGGAAGGAACATTATCATCGCGCGGATAGCTGGAGGGTCCAGCGCCGTAAAAAGAAATGTCAACAAGTCGGGAGACCAGGCGATTGGGGAAGCCACGCGCATAAGCCGTTATATTCAATTTCATTTGAATGATAGCTTTTATAAAATCGCACCACCCCTGGAAGAAAGCAGCAAGTGCACTTGCGTAAAAAATTTTTTATTGCACCAATGAATAGAGCATCACGGGTTACACCTTCTGACTAAAATTCGTGAAGCTATCGGCAAAAACAATGAAATGAACGCAAAAAAAAGGATTTTTTACGAAACTAGAAAGAAAAAAAATCCATAGGTATAAAGAAGTAAGCAAATTTACATTTATTTCATTTACAATTTTCCCATTTCATAAAGTCGTAATAATGCTTACGTAAATTATCCACTAACATTAATAGTTTTTTTTTTTGTAAATAAACTTAAACACATATTTCACCAAAGTAATATTAGAGAGGAACTATGCAAGTCCGGTTACGTACTTCTTCTGCGAAAGGTTTAGCTTAATGTTTCTGTGTAATTAGAGCTACGCAGTTTTTTCGAGCAAAATTTTACTAAACGCAATGCGTACTTGCAGTTACTTTCAAGTCTTTTATTTAATAATCTTGAATGCGTTCTTTTTGTAGGAAGTATTTGAAAAATATTCTCATGTAAAATTAATTAAGTAAAACTAGAAACTGATTTCAATACTGTAATTCGAAAGATTGAACCTACGGATTGCAAGACAAGTGAATTCGACTAAGCATCTATCAAACCACCATTAAAAATCCTAAATTTACAACCAATTTGGTGGCTGGTGCTCTGAATACGAACTCATCCTATATTAACAGTTATTCAGGGATGCCGTGTTCATCCCTTGTTAAAAAGCTATCTACTACTCCGGAGTCGTTTAAAGAGGTTTTAATAAGTGTACACTACTAACTTAAAAATAATAAACCTGATTATTTTGACAGTACCATCGTTATAGATCCATCAAAAGACAAACAGGTTGTTTGCGTAGCCGCCAAAGGGGATAGAAATTGCCTGAATACAAAAGACTGCAGCTATGAACAATTTTACTTTGTAGCATCAACTTCTACAGTATTTATTAATTGCGACGTTACTAGGGAACATTTTATTTCTGCTGAAATCTTGAACGAAACGATTGAACATTGTGCTACTGACCAAAATCTTCCGTTACCGTCTGAGACTAATTTCATTGCAACGCGGTCCACAGTGTATGTGAATGATCAATATGGTATTGATGATGATGACAAACAACCTACATCTACAAAGAAACTGACTCGTGAAAGAGTTAGAGATGAAACTTCATGGCATGTATACAAAAATAATTAAAACTCAAACTCAAAAGGAGCTTTATTTACGTAGGTTTCATCACAACACTCTTGTGAATCGTCATATTTATAAATACCATTATCATCTTAGGGCCCCTGTCCCACACTAGGTGGTAGTCTCCACACACACCTATCAGTCGTCATACCAACATTCACACCTTTCATACACAATTCCTCACTTCTACAATCCTTCCATCGCCCTTGTTCACAATCCCTGCGTCCACTCACATTCATTCTGAATCTAACACCGGTTCGGAAGGCTGCTCTACAGAGAAGAAATTCGAAATTTGAAAGTTATTGAAATATTCTGTGTGTTGGGTGATCCATGTGTATGTAAAAATAAATGCCCTGAGTAGATAGACAACTCAGAAAGAAAGTTAGCATTTGAAACTTACTCGCAATTAGCAAGTCACGAGCGTCAGTGGGACTTCTTATTGAAATATGTAAAAGCAAAACCTACACGTGTTGCCGTAGTAAGTTCTAAGAGACCTCGCAGACTTTAGTCTATTCTTTACCGAAAAAAGACGGACGGAATATAGTTACTGTTTGCAAGAAGATGTATCTACAAACGTTTGACATCAACGACAAGATTGTGTACACAGCTGTTGAGAAGCAAGAACACCACCAGATTGTTGATCGGCAAGGCATTCATGCTAATAGGCCTAACAAAATAAAAGAGAATACAACAAGAAGTGTCGTTGAATGATATTAATAAGTTTCCACGTAAGGAATCTAATTATCTCCGCAAAAAAGCGAATCTCCGAAAAGCATAATTGCGCTAAAATGCATCGCATAAATTTAGATTGGATTAAAAATAAATCCTGATTACGAAAATGTTACGCCAGCCACTGAACGATGGTATTACCATATATTTAACACAAAGATCAATATTGGTTTCTTCCAGCCAAAGAAGGATTTATGTGAAACTTACAGCTTGTATGATCAGGCAGATTCTGAAAAAAAGAACAGTTGAAAGAATAATTCGAAAAGCAATTAATACGATAAATTTAAAAACAAAGAAAAAGAAGAATTTGATATTATAGAAAAAACAGTTGCATGTTTTGACATCGAGAAAGTATGGAGCTTACCATAATCGGAAGTTGGAGTTTTCCATTATAAACGTAAATACCCAGTGTATAATTTCACTGTATAGTTTGTACAGGACATTGCTATGTTTGGCATGCCCAAATGGCAAGATGAAGTGCTAATGAAATAGCCAGCTGCTTGTGGTGTTTTTTACAAACACCACAAGCAGAAAGAAATGACACAGGTAGATTTATTCAATTCCAAAAATCTTGTATATGACGGCAAAAATTGGGAAAATGATGACTTGGGAAAAAAAGTTAGCTGGAACAAAATAAAAGGGATAGCAACAGATCCTCAGTCCCCAGAGAAATTCTAAAGAGAACATCGAAATTCTAATCTAAAGATAATCATATACCACCACATTACCAAGTATTTTATAAGGGCTTGAGCATTCAATCAGCCGTTAACGTGTCAGATCCAAAGGAAGAGGATGATGAAGTTTAAAAATTTATTAAGAGTATGATATCACTCTATTTCAACAATAACTTTGCATGATAATATAAACTATTTAATATATAGAGAATAGATATAACTATAATCTTAATTCTTACCTTGTTTTTTCGTTATTAGCATTTTGAACTTAAGTGTCCCTTTGGTAAAACATTAACATACATCATAAACATAGTTACACTATCGATAGGAAAGAATAAATTATAGAAGACACACATAAAATATCTTAATAATTTCAATTTCAGAAAAGCTTTTTCTCTACATACATTAAACAAATTTTGCTTTAGTTGCTCGTAAGAACTGCGTAACTTTATTTACACACATGAATTGTTCGTGGAAAAAGTACGCAACACATACTTAACACTTTCGATTGGACTAAGATTCAACAGTGAATAAATGGATAAGTGAAATTACCTCAGTTGATATGGTTTATAATACATAGCAGCAAAGCAATATGTGAACTTACTGCTGCACATATGGTTATTGTTTTGAGGAAGAAATAAGTAACAGTGTTTTTTAGGATAATATCGGTTTAGATTTAACTATCATCAAATTTATAATATTGTGCTTACGAAGGTTAGTGTTAGCTATTACTGCTTTTTACAAGATATTTCCTAGGACTAATAATAAAAATGGGGCGCAGTTTTTTTACGCTCCTGAAAAGTTGGTGGAATACACTTACTGCTTTATTCCAGGAATGGTGCGAAATGTGCAAACACCCTTATGTAAAGTTTATAAGGACGTTATCAGTTTTGGCATAAACTGCCGGCCCTATTCGGTCGAAAGTATAACCTACATGAGTTCATATTAGTAAAATCTTGGTAAAAACAAATACGTCTCCATATTATTTCTTAAGAGCGTCAATTAATAGCATATTGTGTTACATATTAGGACCTAAGACATTAAGGACGTTACTGATACTCTATAAGCCTAATGGTATGAACAAAGCCCCATAGTCTAGATATTAACAAAAGAGGCGACACATTTGTTTTTAGAATATAATATTTCCAATGAAACATTATGTTGCTCTCACAATGTATCCAAGTACTCGTATTTTTCTTATTTGAAAATGGACCCCCTCCATATCGTTTGAGTTATTGAGGAATTCATAACAAAAATGGCTAAAAATATAGTCCGGGGTCCCCCGTACATTGATTTCACTTGATTACTATCAAGCTAATTTTTCGTGAGTAGCTTCATTTTCATGAGACGCCCAACATTTTCTTGTCGACAACTCATGATTGTGGTAGCTAACAGAGGTAGCAAGGGTGAAATATGTTGATTTTATGATTCTAAAAAAATTATTACTAACCGGGTGCTTTTTGGTATATCTGATGATAATTATCTAAATTATTCGAAAATGTATTTGTCCTACAAAATGTATGGTTTGATCAAAGAGTCCTCCACTTCCAATATGTATCGATAACGAGGTCATCAAAAATGATTACTAACCAGCTGGTTTTTTTTTATTTACTTAATAAATATGTATATTATTTAATCGTCATATTGTCCTACAAGTTGCGTGGTACGTTATCCCGGTCCTACACTCAAAAGTTGTTCTACAGATCATAGAAAAAAAATTATTACTATCAAGCTGAATCTTTGTGAATAGCTTTGTTTTGATGAGACGCCCAACATTTTCTTGTCGATATCTCTTGATTGTGGTAGCTAACAGAGGTAGCAAAGGTTAAATATGTTGATTTAATGATTCTAAAAAAATTATTACTAACCGGGTGATTTTTGGTATATCTGATGAGAATTATCTAAATTATTCGAAAATGTATTTGTCCTACAAAATGTATGGTTTGATCAAAGAGTCCTCCACTTCCAATATGTATCGATAACGAGGTCATCAAAAATTATTACTAACCAGCTGGTTTTTTTTATTTACTTAGTAAATATTTATATTATTTAACCGTCATATTGTTCTACAAGTTGCGTGGTACGTTATCCCGGTCCTACACTCAGAAATTGGTAATACCACAAGACCCATTTTGTCATCACTAACTGTAGGACACCAATTTTACATGATTGGTTAGTATTCTCTGCCCAAATGATACAATGTCCTACAAAAAAACAGGTATGTATCATGAGTCCGACAGAAATTGTCATTTTTCGTTTTCCTACTTATAACTTATGATACAGTGAAAACATCTTTATATTAACTTAAATAACTTTTTTTTTTACTAAAGTAGTACAAAAAAATAATTCATATATCATCACTACATAGTATAAAACAAAGTCGCTGTCGTCTGTCCGTCCCTATGTATGCTTAAAACTTGAAAACTACGCAACGGATTTTGAAGCGGTTTTCTTTAATAGATAGAGTGATTCAAGATGAAGGTTTATATGTATAATACATGCACCCGTGCGAAGCCGGTTCGGGTCGCTAGTAAGTTATAAGTAGGAAAACGAAAAAATTACAATTTTTGTCGGACTCGTGTTACATACCTGTTTTCTTGTAGGACATTGTATCATTTGGGCAGAGAATACACTAACCTATCATGTAAAATTATTGTCCTACAGTTAGTGATGACAAAATGGGTCTTGTGGTTTTAACAACTTTTGAGCGTAGGACCGGGATAACGTACCACGCAACTTGTAGGACAATATGACGGTTAAATAATATAAATATTTACTAAGTAAATAAAAAAAAACCAGCTGGTTAGTAATCATTTTTTATGACCTCGTTATCCATACATATTGGAGGTGGAGGACTCTTTGATCAAACCATACATTTTGTAGGACAAATACATTTTCGAATAATTTAGATAATTATCATCAGATATACCAAAAAGCACCCGGTTAGTAATAAAAATTTTTGAATCATAAAATCAACATATTTCACCCTTGCTACCTCTGTTAGCTACCACAATCAAGAGTTGTCGACAAGAAAATGTTGGGCGTCTCATGAAAATGAAGCTACTCACGAAAAATTAGCTTGATGGTAATCAAGTGAAAACAATGTACCGGGGATCCCGGACAAATATCATATACGCTGTCATAAATTGACTCAAGAACTGACCTGTGCCAGTTTGTCAAAATTCAAAACTCAAAACTCAAACTCAAATCATTTATTTCAATTGAACCTATTTACTGGTGTTTTTGAAAAGTCAAAAGTGAAGTTAGGAATCTAGTTGCATGTTCCAAAAAGTAGATCCTATGGAGAAGAACAGGCAAGAAACTCCATGGACACTCTAATTGCGAGGCGCAGTATGCTGATTTTCTTAAATAAATTTAAAATGGCCGTCCGTTATCTTTAAGAAAAAATTAAATATGAGAGTCGGGTTATAATATAAAAAAAAACTCTTTTCATACCATATGCCAAAACCATATTTTTTTACAATTTTAGCCTGTCTGTAAGTTTGTTTCGGCTATTCTCTGAAAGGTCCGGACCGATTTTGACGGGATTTTCACCTGCAGCTGATGTAACTGTGTCTATTACTCTTGTGTGTCTATCTCTTGATGTAACTATTACAAAGGCTTTCGACAGGGTCTGGCATGAAAGTCTTTTGGGCAAACTTCCAGCTTACGGTATCCCCGCTAGTATGTGCTTCTGGATCTCTGACTTCCTGAGGAACCGTTACATCCGAGTAGTCATTGATCGCTACTCATCGGATCAACTGGCTATTAATGCCGGTGTACCTTAAGGGTATGTTCTCTTCGCGACCCTCTTTTTGCAGCATATTAACGACCTGCTTAAACCCGGTATTTTTGGGTATGCAGATGACAGCACGGTCACGGAGAGATACGTATCTGATACCCGGACTGAGGCCTGAGACTGAGGCCATGGTGGAACGTCTGAACCTGACTTTCACGGACTCGGAATATAATTTAAATATCAAGACCAAACAGCTATTACCAAACATAAGCTAAGGAAGCACCTACTGAGAGTAGGTTAAATGGAACACCAATGTCCGAGGTGCCAAGGCGCTGGTTACGACAGACGAAAGGATAAAAAAAGAAGAGCAAATAATTACCATTAATTGCTAAAAAGAACACGGACTACAAGTCTGTGGTGTTGTAACAAAATAAATAAAAACAAAACCTGACTAAAGTCAGTGTCCAACTGGGGCGATGACAATCTAGTCGGGTTCAATGCGACCAAAACACAGGCGTGTCTATTCACCGCAAAGCGGAGTCCGTTCAACTTGACTCCCACTTTCCGAAATGTGTCCGTACCAATTGCGGATCGACTCGAACTTTTGGGCTTGAACTTATGTTCAGACCTGAACATCGGGAGTTCCCTAAAGTCCAAAGCGAAAACTGCAGCAAAGAAACTTGGTATCCTGATTAAGGTGCGTCGGTACTTCACACCTGGATAGCTTCTCACTCTTTACCAAGCTCAGGTCCGCTCAGGTATGGAGTACTGTTCCCACCTTTGGGATGGCTCAGCCAAGTATCAGTTAGCCGCTTTGGATTCTGTGGAGCGCCGGGCCCACAAGCTCATTGGTGATAAGCGGTTGGTACAGGCAAAATTGCAGAGACTTGAGCACCGACGACGAGTTGCCTGCCTCTGCGTGTTTTATAGGATACATTTAGAAAGAAAGAAAGAAAAACGTTTATTACAGCCACTACGGCTCAAAAACTAAACAAACTACATAATACTACTGAAGAGGAAAAAAAAAATTAATAACCTCAATTCGATAGACTTACTTAAAGGCTTAACTGACCTACACTAAGATGCATTCAGTAGATAACAAATAACACATTAAAAAAAAATATATATATGAAACTGAAAATATAAAAATGTTTTAATTAAGGTATAGTTTCTGGGTCGTGAAGCTGCAAACGGTCCCAACTGAGCTGCAATGCCATTAGGTGTGACGCTGGTTTTCAGTTGGAACCAACATTTCGGTGAGTGTACGCAGGAATTGCACGATTTAATTTCACCATCCCCTTTCCATCATCGGACATCCAGGTGTGAGGAGCGACTTTATCCTTATGCAGTTGAAATTCCACATATTCGCACTAAGCGTTTCGCTTCCTCTTTCTTGATGCGGACTGCTAAGGAGTGGAATTCCCTTCCTACGACTGTATTTCCAAGTAAATATGACTTGGACGCCTTCAAATCTGGAGTGAATAGGCTTTTACTGTCCCAGCGGGTTACACCATCAGCCTCATCGTCACTTACCATCACGTGAGATAGAGGTCAACCGAGGGTCAGATATTAATAATTAAAAAAAAGAATACCTTAGGGTCCTCTTATTCACAACATCCGATTTCCAGGATCCCATAGATATTGAGTATTCCATTGTAAAATACCACGCAGACGAAGTCGCGTTGAATGGCTAGTTTATGCATAAATTATGGAGATCGCGAGGAGGCCGTAGCCGTAGCTGTGCGTAACTCAATCGATACGCAGGTTTAGTTGGATGTCCATCATGTCTATTATTTGTGTGTAATGTGTGAACTTCTCCATGCATGTGAAGCCATCGGTCACTGGTGTAATCTTACTTAAAGCAAACGTTACACGTACCTAGTCAGCGGCGTGGAAACTGACAGCAAAAAGAGTGATTTTTGGACCACCTTCCATATTTAAATAGGTGGTTCAGACCATGAAAGTAAACAACTTTCCCAAAGAAACACGGGACAAAAAGTGAAAAAACGACGACGTGATCGAGCAGTTATCATCTATGGGAAGGTCGTTTTTTTTTACTTTTGACTCATGGTTCTTTGGGAAAATTAATAATGTCATGTAATATACATGCGATAAATCCGTTAAAAAGTGTTTAACTTCAATGTGTAATAATCGCGAAAACCTAAGAAATAATTTAGGAAAGTGGTTTACTTTCATGGTCTGAACCACATATTTTATTTTAAAGGTCCAAAAATCACCGGTGGTTCCACTAAATAGGTCGCGGCGGCTAGACGGCAATTTGCCAAATGCTACCCAAATCAAGTCCGTATGGTGACGGATTTAGAATACACAATGTCACCAACCCACACCCTCTTTAGGATGTCATAAGAAGCGACTAAAAGAACGCAAGAGGCAGATCACCTAGCCACAAGAGAAGGAAAACTTGATACAAACCGTGTGCCAACCCGTCTTGCTGGCGTGGCACAGTAGGCTAATTTCCCTCCATGAATTTGAAAGAGGCCCGACCCAGTGGTGGGTCATTTATGGGCTTTAATGACCCAAATCAGGTTTGATATGAAAAGGCGAAAGACATATATGGAGATCGTGATAATATAAACGATGATACAATTAATGCTATAACAACAGTCTCCCGGAAAATAAGGGCTAAAATTGGTTGAGAAAAATCGGAACTTCAGCTACATGGTAAAGGTACGTCGGTATAGCGGAAATCTGTCGTTAGTAGTCGTTAGTTACCTGATTGCGATTTCTAACTTTGTAGACCAGTGGCCATTGCAAACAGTCCAACAAAATTTACTCGAAGATTGATGTTTTGTTTTAAAGTAGACGTAATAAAACAGTTTGAAACTTTAAAAAAACTGTTACTACGCAGCCGGGACTCGCCTTACATGGAGGCTACTGTACCATAGACGGGATGGCTCGGGGCTACGTATCAAGTTTGCCTTCTCTTGCGGCCATGTTATCGGCCTTGTCATTTCCATTTGTCAGCTCTTACGACACCCTCAGTGCCTCTGGTTTAGACAAAGACACTTGCCCGGCCCCGGAATTGAACCCGGGACCCATTGATCCAAATTCATCACATCTAACCCGAGTCGAAGTTAGTTCCCGACTAATACATATAATGATTACCAAGATATATCTCCCTTGTCTTTTTCCCAATTCCACTGGGGTCGCCACCGTTACTTGATTTGGCTAACTACCAGAATTTACACGGAGCGGCTGCCTAGTCGGAATACCGGTAATTATATAGTTCGGCCAGCTGTCAGTTTTCACGCTACTGACTAAAGGCTCATTTCCATTGCTCTTTAATTTAGTCGTTATACAGCAGGTGGGGAGTCCCCGAATACGGGCTATCGACTAATGAAAGTAAGTTATCTGTATCTTGTTTTTTTAACGGCATACCGGGAATACCGGTTGTTAGGCATGCGGCCTAACAACCAATGAAATTCATCGGTCGGTGTAAAGCAAGCGTGGCGCGCCGGCCTCAGTCTACGAAAGCTGTAGATGATAAAAATTTCTTCAGTGGAGTTAAAATACATAACACAACATTTTCAAAACAAATACGTGGTCAAGAATAGCCAACAATCCGCAAGCGGGCTCTAACGACCAATGAAAATGAGCATTAAGTGTAACGACTGCCATAGATGGTAGAATGACAGCCGGGGCCGACGACTTTAACTCCCCTCCACAGCAATTATGCTGGTATTGTCCACAAATTATGAATATGATGGACACCCATCCCACGTACAGCAGAACTAGGCATGCTCACCTATGTTCACTAAAATACTCTGAGCTACAGTTACGACATGTGAGTCGGTCGGTCACTTCCCTTTAATGTTGTTGAGGAGATCGATGGCTGTCACATGCGTTATACTTGTGAACAGGTACTGCTGTTTCGGTTGGTCCGCTCAGTGGGCCAAGGACGATTTTTGTAAAGTTTATTTTGTATTGTTTTAATAATAACCTTTCAGTTGACGCCTTCCGGATCCAATAGAACAGTTTGTAGTTATATGGATTATATAAATGGCAAAATAACAAAAAAATATACAAGCCCTCTGAATCTTTTGCCAGTACTTCTCAGCAGTGGTCGCGTTCCGATAGTGGTTAATTAAAATATATTATCTACTTAACTTTGTAGTTATTTTTTATTTATGTATTGAAAATTTGTAAAATGCCCAAAATCATTGATTTGACTCTGACATCCTGCAGATCGATTGCGCTACGCACGGTCCGCTAGGCTACAAATCATATTATGATTCCCGAAGTAACGTTTAATAATTCCTCTCGCATGAATAACTTGGTGGTTCCGTGTATCTTCCGCCGTCAAATAGGAATCGAGAGCAGACTGCCCCGCGATACCGGTTAGATATATAAAGAGCAGGGGAAACGTTATTAAAAAAAAAACAAAAATGTCATCGCAAAGTAAGATAAAAATATTAGAAGCTCTCTGAATTTCTTGTCAGTTCATGTAACCATTAACATTTAAATTTCGAATACCTGAAAAGGCTTAAATATATAAAAAAACATGCATTAAAAAGAAATCATGTGGTAATTTAGGGTTTACCAATGTATATCCTTGTTATTCCACTTCAAATAAGTTTTCAAGTAACTTTGGGCTACTTTATAAGCCTTCGAGAAACTAAACAACGTTTTGGTATGAACTTAGAGAAACTTTAGAAGGTTCTCCTTTGTTATTTTTCGCAAGTATTTGGTTGCGTTGACGTCATGAAATGATTTTGAAGAGACTGTACATGTGAGTATGGTTAAGCGTTTATTTGGTATTAATGTTTAAGTTTTTTATGTTTAACTTTAATATAGTATTCGAGTGTCAGCACTGCTTAGGGGGGGCTCCTCCAATTAGATGGAGGGAAACTAGGCTAAACTAAATTCAGCTTAATCGGACGGACGGACGTGTGGACGGATGACGTGTGGTCGGGCATTTAGAATACATACGACAGTATATCTTCTTTGTATAAATAAATTACGCGTCACGCTGTTTATCCGCGATGGTCTCCTAACCTACTAAACCGATTTTAATCAAATTTGCACACCGCGTGCAGCTTGATCCAACTTGAAAAATAGGATAGCTAGCATCTCAATTTATAATCTTAATATTATTTTATTGCAAATTATTTGTCTAATATTTGACAGTAACAAATATATCTTAGCAACATCCGATTCTAACAGATGGCGATATCTGTTGATTGGCTTGAGTAAGTATTCGATAGATGGCGCTATGTTAAAAGTTAAATGTGTGTTAATATTAAATGTAATTTATCAAAAAACTTTGCCACAGCAACACGTGACCGGGTCTACTAGTATTCTATATACAGAATATATAATGGGGTGGCCATTAAATCGTCAGAGTGTCGTACGATACAATAAATAAAGTAAATGAGTATATATAAATAAATGAGTAGAAAATTTGATACGAAACCAACCTGTCTAGCCACCGAGGCCCAGTAGTATACCCTCCATGTAGTTGGAGGAAGCCCAACTCAGCAGTGGGTCATTTATGGGTTGAAATAAAGTAGGTATGCATAACAATAAACCAGACTTAACGACATAGTCCACAGGATTGCCAACGTGGCAGTGGCCAGGGCATATAGCTCGCAGGACTGACGCCCGCTGGGGCAAAAAAGTCCTTGAGTTGTGACGGCGTTCCGGAAAGCGCAGTGCTGGTTGGCCTCCCACATGGTGAACCGCTGACCTGGCTAGAGTCGCCGGAAAACTATGGATGCGGGAGGCTCAGCACTGGCTTTCGTGGACATCACTTTTTCTTTCTTTTTCTTTAAATAAAAACGAATGCCTGTATCGTGTGAGCTGTTTACAAATATGAAATTCACGAATACAAATGACACCCAGACTTATGGCAAGTGCCTCTGGTTTACACGAAGTCACTTGCCCGACCCCGGAATCGAACCGCGAGTCAAATCTTTATCTATATAATTCTACTGTACATGGGTATGTCACTGAACTCCTCCTAAACGGCTGGGCTGATTTGAATGATTTTTTTTTGTATGCGTTTGGGTGCCACCGAGGATGGTTTAATAAATAAATATAAATAAATATCCTTGGATATTTCACACAACTCCATCTCGTCCCAAGCTAAGCAACTTAATGCTTGTGTTATGGTAAAGAGATGGATAATAATATGATTTAGTATAGTATAATATCCTTGGACATTTCACACAACGTCATGTCGTCCCAAGCTAAGCAACTTAATGCTTGTGTTATGGTAACGAGATGGATGATAAACTACTTAAATACATTTTTTTTTTGTAAATACATACATATTATAGATAGAAATGACACCCAGACTCCGAGCCAGTGCCTCTGGTTTAGACAAAGACACTTGCCCGACCCCGGAATCGAACGGACCCGTTGATCCAAAGGCGGCACATCTAACCACTAGACCAACGAGGCAGCCAACTAGTCAGTAAACTACTTATATACATTTTTTTTTGTAAATAAATACATATTATAGATAGTAAACACCCAGACCCTGAACAAATACTTGTAGGTCGTACAAATATTTCTTCCGTGCGGGAATCGAGCCCGCGACATGCTGTACAACAGTTGATCGCTCAACCACTGCGCCAACCGTGTCGTGCGCGTATTTTAGCCTGAAATGATGATGAAAAACATAATACCAGCCAAGAACCAGTGCATAGCCACTCTAATTTGTTCGCTAAACCTTCAAGTTGGCACACAATGGTCTGGTTAATAACAATTCTACATTTCATAATGCATAGGATAGGCATCCAAAATTAGCCAGCCTTGTGTAAGTAAGATTGCCAATTTTCCGTGTCGCCATCCCATATCATCCTGAGGGTGTCTAAGAGCTGATAAAGGGAAATGATAAGGTCGAAAACCTAGCCGTAACCGAAGGAAAAATTAATAAGAAACCCTAGGCGAACCCGTCTGGCCAGCGTGGCACTGCAGGCTAATTCCCTTCCCGTAATTGGAGGAGGCCCGACTCAGTAGTGGGTCCTAAACGGACCGGTCCATTATTTGTGTGTAATATCTGAAATCCTCCATGCTCTCAACCGCGTAATGTCGCCGAACCCGGCCGCCATTCTACCACTGTTGAGTTGGGCCTCCTCCCGTCACAGGGAGGGCAATTAGCCCATCGTGCCACGTTTGCCAGACGTGATGGCACAGGGGTTTTCGGACTTGTCATTCATAGCCTTTTGCCGGCTCTTACGACACCCTCAAGATGAAAATGGGTGGTGGCACTATGTATTATATATCCGTGTAATTACTAGAAGTTAACTAAATTAAGTTGCATCGGTGGCGAGCTCAATGAATTTGAGAAAAAGGCAAGGGAGATGTATAATAGTGATATTGTTGAAAGCTTATTATGCCTTGGTTACACTAAAGCGTGATACCGAATAGAGAACGTTTACGTTACAACAAATAAGTCGAGCAACACACAATAGGGCGCATATGAAAATTAATCTGCTTTATGTAACTTATGGGACTAGTAATGATAAAACTAATTTTGCTATAATATGATGCAAGATGCGTTGTCACAGGTCACACATTACTTTTAGTCTAGTCAACAAGTTCAAAAACGTGAAAAGTAGAGATAAAGGCACTAAATATAAGCGATAGCTCATTTTATTCGCAATCACCTCTAAAATTTTTTTTTGTTGGATTTTGGTACAGGTAAAATATTGCAATTGTTATTAAAAAAATTAGTTAAATAAAATTATATTTAGTTTTTTGTTAATAAGTCGAAAAATATTAATATGTATGACATTAATTTTGCAAAGAGTAATAATTAACAAATTAATAAGTATGTATCGCATATTATGAAGTATATAGATCAAAACGAAGTTTCAAATTCTTAAGGCAATTATTCACACATTTTATCCCATTATTTACGCCAGCGGAGATTAGGAGAATATCTGAGTTAACAATTGAGTAACTTTTTGAAAAATGGCGATTAAACTATTTTTCCAACGAGGCTCGAATTTTTCAAGTGTTATGACGATACAAGATTTTTTCCAATTATTAAAAATTACATTAACTATATGTTATAAAATAATTATTTTAACTGACGAACTCTCTTTAGCGGCGGCGCGGTTTGCCGTAACAGACGCGCAGAACCCTATTTTTATATCAAATCAGAATTATAAATAGATAGAGTTCCGGGAGTATGGACTTTTTATCGGAAATTTCTTACTCTATATCGAGCTTTCGTGTATTAAGTATTAACTATACTAAAGTTTTTTGTTAATAACTCGAAATATATTAATACTTACTAACTATACTATAGCTTTAGTAACTCGTTTACGGATATACGTCCAATAATTGGAAAAAATCGTCTGATTTGATATATAACTGTTAATAACTCGAAATATATTAATACTTACTAACTAAGTATTAATATATTTCGAGTTATTAACAAAAAACTAAATATCATTCTTCTGATCTTATTTTTTTTTAATTACAAAATCCATGTTGTACCTGCACCAGAATCACCAGAAGTCTATTTTTATAGCTTCTTTATAATGACAATAAAAATGTTTAGTTCTATGTCAATTTCGATTAAAAGTCATATAAAATCAACAACAACTTTTACTCATTTTTACAGCAGAACACATAGTGTCACGCCACCCTGTTTTACCATGAGCGTGTCGTAAGAGACAAAAGAAAATGACAAGACCTAACCTAACCGTAAGAGAAGTCAGGATTTGTTAATTTGCTTTGCGGCTAACACACTGAAGTCTAAATAAGGTTTTACAATGCAGTTATTATTGTAAAATGTTGGCAACTTATCGACCATTCGTTCTATTAACAACTAAGTATGCTTGGCAAGTATTTTGAAACGCAACAAGTCCTTGTTCGGATTTGGCAAGGTTGGAGGGAGCTTATTGAAAATGGAAACAAACAGTTTAATGCTATTTAAAAAAGAAATGATACTATTCGCAAAGAAGTGGACTGTATACGGATATACAGGGTGAAATAATACGATGAAGATCATTTGGTTGGCAGCTTAATATTATACTACTAACTCTACTCAGCCCATAAATAACCCCCTGCTGAGTTTGGCCTCCTCACATCCTAGGGAGGGTAATAAGCCTACTGTACCGCGCTGGCCAGACACGATGGCGCAGGGTATTGTTTCAAATTTTCCTTAACTTGCGGCTAGGATTTCGGCCTCGCAATTTACTTTTATCGGCGCTTACGATACTTTCCAAATAATATCTAGTATCAAATAAATATTATAATATTAAATAATAATATCAAAAAATATACCCAATCCGCTATTTTGCGTTACAACAATTACATAGATTGGAAATAATTTGTTTACCAACCAATACCGATTATATCTACGTCACTAAATAAAAGAAGTACAAGAGTAATTAAGAACAGTTCTCGTAATATTATCACTGTATTATAACCTTGTTGTACCTAATATCTTATAGACACAATATAATTGTATCTATAACGTTAGAATAATAATATTCGATATCTCCCAGGCAATTTCCTTTCAGTGGTTTTCCGACCGGCTCGGAGAAATACGATGCGGGGCGTTTGGAAATCGAGGATTTAGTTAGCGCATACCTATTGCCTTGCCTTGACATTATTTATGACTTGCTAATTCAATAGTCATAATCGACGCACAGCTTGCTAGTGCTTGTCAATTTTGATATATTTTGTAACCTTCTTCTAATGCCAGCAATACACGCTGGCCGAGCTTAGGCCAACGCGAGCGTAGGCAATTTAATACAAGGCAAGTGCTACTGCCTACACGTTGGGCAAGTGTATCGAAACCAACTAGGCGAGCGACACCGAGCGATGGCCAGACAATGCAAATATACCGTCTATACGTTGGTATTGGCGTTAACTCGGCAATGCTAGGCCAACGTATATTGCTGGCTTAAGACTATTGAACGAGAGTGTTCCAAAGGTCCTCCTCAATGATAGCTAATACTCGGTGTAGTTCAAACAAACACATTTATTGAAGAATGCTTGCTGGGGTCGGTCTGCCCCTAAAGTACCTAACCTACAACCCTATTAATACAGGTTATGGCAGCTACAGAGCGGCGTTGGTTGTGTCTCAATTATATGAAAGTACCTAACCATATAGTCAGCCATCTCTATGCTAGCGACATCTATAGCTCAACTTTTTGTATCACGTCATTTTTCTTCTTTTTTTACGTTAGAAAACCTCATAGATCCTCGGCCGCTAAACTCCAGCCGGGTTATATAGGACTCCCGGCGCGGAAAGATGACAGTTGCGCCCTAACCTATCCACCAAAACCAACGGTGTCCTTAACTGCCCGAAACAGGGCCATGGGTCTCACTACCCATTAGGGAGCACGCTCCGCGACACTGATGGGGCCTTGGCCCGCTTTTACTAGCGGGCCCCACGCTTTGATGGGGAGCTCTGGACCCCCCATACCACCGAAAGGCACGTGCGGGACATTGCACGTGCCCCCTTCAGACGCCGGATGAACTGGCGCCCGATCCACGCGGTTGCAGTGGAAGCCATGGCCTCAACGCCTGGCCGCCCTCCACTTCATTCACCACGCCGTGTGTCGCGGCAGGTCAAGGCTGCCGGGGCAACACTGAGCACAGAGGAGTCCCCAGAGCTAAAACCCACCACGACTCCTTGTGCCGCTCTTCGTCTGGCCTCTCACTGTGGGCCCGCCCGGCATGGGTGCCCGGTATGGCCCCAACGGATCCTGAAGGCACGCAAGCCCCCTCACCACAACAAGGCATCACGGTCGAGGGGGTTCTGTAATTAGCCTGTTCCATGCCGGGTAGACGGGTTGGCACAGGGTTTCGTTTCAAGTTTTCCTTCTCTTGCGGCTACGTTTTTGGCCTTGTCATTTCCTTATGACGGCTCTTAACACTCCCGCAAAAAGAAATATACGTTCAGTAAAATCTATTTAAGCAATAAGGAAACCGTCTTCGACATTCGAAAATAACCTATTAAAACTATTTGTAGTAGTGACAAACTAATTTGATTTGAATTGAATTGGATTTAATACTATTTTTAAGGTACTTTGAATTGTTTTTAATTGGTTATATTTCACATTTTAAAGACGGATGGAGATGCTTTATGAATCAGCTTAAGGTGGATGCTCCAGGATAGCCCGAACGTTTCTTGCAATTTGCAGGTCAGTGCTAGGTTGTAGGTTGATTAAAATGTTATTCCCGGCTGTAAGATGTATGTATTTATAGAATTATAATCATCAAAATCATCAATACAACCCTCCAAGCTCATAAAGGTGCAAGAAAAACTTTTTCAACGTCAAAGTCATTCTTAGCACTGCCCTGCAAATTGCAAAAAACGTAAGAAAATTTGAATTTCGCGGGCTACCCTGGAGCATCCACCTTAAATTACCATGTCAATGCAGCCGAGTGATCAAACGCGCGAGCGATCATTTGATAGGTAGTACTCCCACTCGCCGCAACCAATCTTCTCTCTATTATACTAACGTCCATCAGAGTAGAACATCCTACATTTCAGGTTATATTCGATTCCAGTGTATAACAGATATGTAATTTACGGGACAAACACCGTTTTAATTAAACTTAATAAAATAAATAAACTTTTTAATATTGTCTTTTTGTAACCTTGTTTTATACGCTTCTCCCTGAAGCGGAGCACACAATGTACTTTTTGTTATATTTTGTAAAGTAGTCAAATGAAGTACAAAAGAAAATTGTTTTATTTTATTTGTGCTCGTGAATTTCATGTTTGTAAACTACCCCCGCCATACAGGCATATAGCCTACAGCAGGGGTTACGAATTAAAAAATAAACTAGTATCTACTATAAAATATATGGTTGGAGATATGGGAAAATTTACACACAAAACAGAAACTACAGACATCGTAATCATCGTAATGACTATTGAGTCGGGCCTCCTCCAACACAACTTCTGCTTTATGGTCAGACACGTAATAAAGATTGTCGCTGTCTTAAAATCAGAAAAAGTCATGATGATTATTTAAGAGCCAAAGCCATTAAATAATTCATAATTCAAATCAATATTCGGAATTGTACAGAAAAAAAGGAAACATAAATTACATTCGAACTTCGTAATTTAATATTTGTAGCCTCTTGCAAAGAGTCTGAAGCAATGACGCAATGGATACCTATTTATTCGCGTATTTGTATTTGATTGGTCTTGTCAATGCCAGGTATTCGACATTCATTGCGTAAAAGTGTAGCGTGTTTCTGGCATGTCGCCTGGCGAACTTGCTCTCACTACGTTATTTAGAGCTTTTTGTGAACAAGGCCGATAATTTGAAAAAAAAAAACAATCACAGATATTATACCGGCTCCCTTCTGTGGAGTAGCATTCGGAACCGGTGGTAGTTTCAACATGAATGTGGGTGGACGCAATGGTTGTGGGAGATCAGAAGAGATGAAAAATTGCAAGAATGAGGAATTGTGCATGAAAGGGTGAATGTAGATATGACGACTAATATATGTGTGTATGGAGACTTCCACCTATCGTGAGACAATTTGAAATATCAGGGTTTTGTGATAAAACCTACGTAAATAGTTCCTTTAGAGTTTGAGTTCATTATTATAATCTCCTCTCGAATACTTTCATTAGACTGTTTTACTAATTTAGTTTAAAACCCAAACATTTAAGGTTATTTTTGCTGAATATTTGTATTTTATTTATGTTTTTGTAATAGGTTTAAATTTTCCGCACTCGAAACTGCGGGCAGAAACTAGTAACCATAGAATACGAAGCTTATAGAATAATAATCAGAATGTCTAGACGACTACTGCCAGGTCAATGATTATCTGAGTGACAATAATGCGTAGAAGTAACTGACATGTTTTGCTTGTGCTATTTCTTCGGCCCCTTGCATTATTAATAAATTAACCCACACACGGTTTAGTTTGACTTAGCTACACACTCCCACTCACACACTCACACTCCCAAGGGTGAAGATATGAATATGGAGCTTTATTTGACTGACTTATTGGTTATAACGGACGCGTATTGCGTGTTTCATCATCCAGGGAATTTTCTCCCACTGGGCTCTATTGTGTTTTTATGTAAATAAAATAAATCAATGGAAAAAAGCAACTACATAGTAACATAGTTTATTTTTAATACAGTTGCTCAAAAAGTGGCGTATTGCAGGGACGTATAGCGTTCGGGAAGTGGGCTATTACACGTCTTTTTTTACCTTTCCCGCACTCGTGCGTTCTCTTTCCCAACTGTCAAAATAATGTCTAATAAAAAAAAAAACCAATCACGAAGTTTTTACTAAAAAAAAACATAGAAGTTTTTATGATTCTTGCAAATACGTATAGTTCAAAAAAGAAACTACGTACTAATTCGTTTCAATATCAGATTTAATTATTTGATTGAATGAGTTAGGTTATAAGGTTAGGTTTCATTTTATTTCATCTCATTACTTTTCATTTTTATTTTTAAATAAAAAAAAATTTCTACTGAAGACTTGGTTATTCCTAAACTGTGGTACTTTTAGTTTTTAAGTATGTACGGATTGTGTCTGGGTTATTGACGAATTAACTTTACAAAAAAGCGTATCCAATGCGATCCGTGCCGGTTATGTAAGCGACCCAGCTGTTTGGGACTAGGCTGTTCAGTGTCAATATTCTTTATTTTTGTTATTGTACATATATAAAATATGCCGCAAAGAAAAATAAATACCAGCCCTCTGAGTTTCTTGCCAGTTCTTGTCAGCAGATGTCGCGTTCCGCACTGGTGGTCGACGGTCGAATATTTAAATTGTATAATATGAATAATTATGTTGACTATTAGCAAGTGTCCATCGTGACCAAAACAAAATAAATTATTTGAATTGAATTGAATGAATGCGCGTGAATGTAGCTCTGACGCCGATTGGAGTGCAAGGAGACTACCACTTGTCGTAGGACAAGCATCGGGAGATGATGATGCTAATTCAAACATGGCGATTTGTGATTATTTTTTCATAGCTCATAAACCAAAATCCTTTTGAGTTTGAATGAGCACATTTCCGATAAAACGCACGTTTTGGGATAATAATTATGCAAATTTATTTGTGATATTTATTACTGTTATCCTATTATGTATCCATGTAATGATAGCGTTGATGTCGAGATATGATACTATTAAACTTTAAATTGATATGGAACATGATAGTTCTAAGTTTCTGTCATCAGAACAAACTTCCAGCGAACTTGGATTTGCGCCTAGTGCAAACTTGGTTCGTACCTAAAGCTTCCTATTAGCACAAGTTGGTCTATGTGGCTGCGGGGTGCAGGGCATTTTGATTGCCGTGCCAAAGGTTCATTCCTGCTAATTATTTCTACACTACCACTATTATAATTCGTCGTTTCAGCCCACGAATGACCCACTACTGAGTCGGGCCTCCTCCAAATTCATGGAGAGAAATTAGCCTACTGAGCCACGCTGGCAAGACGGGTTGGTACACGGTTTATATCGAGTTTTCCCTCTCTTGCGGCTGGGTGATTTGCCGCTTGCGTTACCTTAGTCGCCTCTTACGACACCCTCGGGATGGTATGGGTTGGTGACACTGCGTATTCTGAATCTATCACCACACGGATATATAATAATTAACTCTACAATTTAGAGATCTTCGAAAGTATGTTTGTTACCAAGTTTTTATAAAAAAGGTATGTCACATTATCTTCTGCCAGCGACTTCGTCTGCACATTATTGGTACACCGTCAAGGTACACAATAAATTTGTAAAGAATAGCCGTTGTGTTATCGAGATTTAGAACACATAGTGTCGCCAACCCATTCTATCCTGAGGGTGTCGTACGAGGCGACAAAAGAAATTCTTGATACGGAACACTGTGTCAACGCGTCTGGCCAGCGTAGCACCGTAGGCCGGTAGTTGGAGGAGGCCTGACTCAGCAGTGGGTCATTTAGGGGCTGAGAAGTAGTAGTTATTCATATTTATGAGCTATATTATTGTAAAGTTTCATTATAATCCATACAGGAGATTCCTCATCCTTTAGTTTATCATCCATCTCGTTACCATAACACAAGCATTAAGTTGCTTAGCTTGGGACGAGATGGCGTTGTGTGAAATGTCCAAGGATATTTATTTATTTAAGAGATATGTCCTCTAAAAATTTATGAAATAGTCCATCTCCATGAATCTACACTACCTTTACTAGAATGAACATGACACCTAGCTAGTTTAGGGGCAAGTGCTTCAGATCAGCGGTACATATGGCTGTTTATTTATTCTTATGTTATACAGCGAATCTAGTCCACTTAGTGTGGGAAGTTCTAGAATAATATTAAGTAAAGCCCAAGACGTCACTACTTCCCACGTAATGCTTTATAAGTCCATAAAGTCATAAGCAAAATCAATGTCACCTTATAGACATAAATGTCACCCATTCATGTCTGTAAGGTTTTAAAGGTGGTCGTAGAGTTGTTACTTTTTCAGGTTATAAACAAATCTTATTTTTTTCGTCAATCGGCGTTCTATTGGTTATTGATAGTTTTTGTATATTTCTAATGCCAGCATTGCACAGTAGGCTAATTACCGTCCATCTAGTACCTAGTAGCACGATGCAGGACCCAGCCGACCGCCATTTATTGGCTGAGAAGTAGAAGCTTTGATTAATAAATACTAATAATTATTAAATAAATAAATGTTACTTACTTAGTCGACTACTATTTATAAGAACAAATTAAAAAGTATTAAACAATTCGCGAGTTTCAAATCCTGTTTAGATAAACACGTCATGTTTTTATTGTTTTTGCTTTATTACGATAAACACTGTGTCTTAATGCCTTTTTATTGTAACTTTTTTAATTACTTTGACTCGATTTCTTTTCTTATAAGACATTTCAGAGGGAGATGGATGCAACATGTGTCATGCTTGGGAACAGGTGCCGTTGCTGGGGGTCGGTTGGCTCAGGCATTAAAAGGTTGCCCTTTGCGACTATTACGCGAGTTTGTCCTAGTCAGTCGTATAAATTGTACTAGTCAGTCTCAACCCTGTTAGGGATTAGAACAGGTTGTCAACTCAACCCATTATCACAGCCACCTTCATTAGATATTCATAACGAAAATGTGAAATACAAGAGAATCTTAAATTAAGTGTTATAAATAGACATAAGCGATATTACAAGAAAAGCTTATCATCTGCAAAGAGTTCAAAATTGAACTTATAATCAAGCAAAGCAAAATGTCATCTAAGGATTAGGATTAGCCAAATTACTTAAAGGCGTTTAACCAATTTTAAACATTTTGATTTAAAAGCATGCCCAGATAATGTTCATTTATTAAAAAAAATGCATACATTTGTCTCGTAAGCAAAACCGCAGTGCTAGACAAAAGTCTTCCATCTATGTGTGTGTCACTGAGACGTGTTCGCATAGGCTCTGTTAAGGTTCAAAGTCAAAAGCTCAAAGGGCATTGGAGAGGGCTGTGCTCTCGGAGTTTCAAATCAGAAATGACCGACATATCCCACAGATTTGCCAAACTTAAGTGTTAGTTGGTAGGGTATAGAGCCCGCAGGACTGGGGCAGAAAAGTCCTCGAGTGACCACCGCGCACGAGAACGCAGTACTGGTACGCAGTAAATCGACGACATCGGCAGGAGGTCTAAGTGGAAGTCTTTGGGGGAGGCTTATGTGCAGCTGTCGCATTATTTTGGCTGAAATTATGATAATGACACATTTAACCAATAGGTAGATGTAATTTTAATTTCAACGCTTTATTACCACGGGATATTGTTTGTAAATTTGGCAAATACTACATTCTCATTTTCGATCCTACTCACTATGGGATAACATAAACTAAACAGGTAGTCCGGTAGTACAGTTACGTTGGGATTTAACTGGGCATTCTCTGGTCTGAAAACTCATCCAAATACCTAGCCATATTTTATGGACGTTGATCCTATAAAATCCACATTTTTATCCAAATTATTAGTTATGATGCTACTCTGCGCTATATAAGAATTCCTTTGTTTCATTAGTTTTCTCTAGAACAGCGCCTTTGACCGTTCCTTTTGAGCTAATGCAGCTAATGAAATGACTCCAATTACGGAATATTCAGTGCAGATGAAATAATAATTTACGAATACGCTTATTTCATTAAATATTTTAGTAATTTAGATGTGTTTAATTTTTTCATAGTCAAGTTTGTATCATCACCATTTCAGATCATTTTATTCTAACTATATATAAAGTGTGTTCTCCTGCAAAGGAAGTTCTCCCGCGTCTATCAGATTCTAACGAACTTAACCAGGACGTTAGCCCACCTGCATTACCAGGTCTACAAAAATCAAAATTCAATAATGATGTCTTTACACATTGCAGGAATCGATTTCTTCACGGTTCTGATCATTTTATTTAATTCCCGACGTTTCAGACACTTTGCAATGTCCGTGGTCGCGAGACGACTCAAAAGCGCGAAGATTTCATTGCCTTCAAAATTCAATCAATTAAATTGACTAATTAGAGCGTTTTGTTTTTTGACTTGTCACAAGACAAGTAAAAAAATAAAATAATTAAAATGTACCAATTTCTTTTAATTACCTCTAGTTCGAAATGCAGCTCTACAGAGTAGAGCCGGGATAAAGCTATGTAGGTAGTTATTTTTAGACCGCCATTTTTAGGTAGAAGGCAATGATAAGCCAGATTTGTCAGACCAAACTCGCGCAACATCTAGTGAATAACTTTTAATGCCTGAGCGAATCGACCCAATGAAACGGCACCTGTTTACAAGCATGACGCATGTGGCATCCAACGCTCTCCATAACCATAGTGCAGGGAAGTGAATAACTCGCCATAACACGCCACAACTGCCATAGGGTCACTGCAATGAGCAAGATAACTCATACGACTATTGCACTTTCTGGTACGTCGCCATTCGGGAATCCTCTAGTTTAATTTATTTATTTATTCAACTTTATGCGTATTTACACATTGGCGGACCTAATGCCTACGACATTTTCTCCCAGTTTTCCTTCAGGTCATGCAGTGATAAATGAGGTAGGTCCACCTTAGCGGGAAACGCAAGATAGTTATAATAAAAACATATACAATATACATGCCTTATGTGGGCAAAATCTATCTTATTTCTGATTCGATCGCGTAGGGAATGCTCCGTGTGATTATAAGGATCAAAATACCCTAAGGGCCTTATCTTTTTTATTTTGCGACCTTGTCTCTGTACTATACTTATATCGTCATTGGCAACAAACAGTGATTGAAGTCTTTTTCATTTTCTACCTTTACGGTACTCTATTATTCTTTATGGTCGCCGGAAAGCAGTGGATGCGGTCGGCACAGGACCGGCCTTTGTTGAGATCCTTGGGGGAGGCCCAGCAGTGGACGTCTTTTGGCTCAAATTATGATGATGATGGTACTCTATGCCCCTGTATGTATGTATTTTATATCCGTTGTAATACTGACATGTTTATGTGTAAATCAGGGGCGTAGCTTGCCTTGGTGGGGCCCCGTATAAGATTTATTTGCGGGCCGCAATGAAGGGTAATGATTTCTCACAAAAGAAAAAATAAGTGTGTCAAAAATTAATAATCGATGTACGGTGTTGCCAACTTACGAATGCACGCTCCAGGCGAGAAAAAAAGAATTTACTTTTTTTTACTTTTGTCTTTTCTGAAATAATAATAAAAATTGGGAAGTTTTTATTAATTTTTGCTTACGAACGTCGGGGCCCCCGTGGCCCCGTATAATCGATACGGCAGATGCGGCGGTAGCTACGCCCCTGGCGTAAATTCATTCATCATCATCATCATTTCAGCCAAAAGACGTCCACTGCTGGACATGGGCCTCCCCCAAGGATCTCCACAAAGGCCGGTCCTGGGCCGCCCGCATCCACTGCTTTCCAGCGACCTTAACCAGGTCATCGGTCCACCGTGTGGGAGGCCTACCAGCACTGCGCCTTCCGGAACGCGGTCGCCACTCGAGGACTTTTCTGCCCCATCGGGCGTCGGTCCTGCGAGCTATGTGCCCTGCCCACTGCCACTTAAGTTTGGCAATCCGGTGGGCTATGTCGGTGACCCTAGTTTTCCTGCGTATCTCCTCATTTCTGATTCGATCTCGCAGGGAAACTCCGAGCATAGCCCTCATTGCCCTTTGGGTGACTTTGAGCCATCTGATGGAGCCCATAGTGAGCGACCACGTCTCTGTTCCATATGTCATCACTGGCAACACACATTGGTTGAAGACTTTTGTCTTCAGACACTGCGGTATTGTGGACGAGAAGATCTTTCGCAGCTTCCCGAACGCTGCCCAGCCGAGTTGGATCTGACGATTGACCTCTTTCTCGAAGTTGGACTTACCTAACTGGACAGTATATCCCAGGTAAATGTAATGGTCAACAACTTCGAGAGTAGAACCTCCGATGTTAACAGGAGTGGCTTGGACATGGATATTAGACATGATTTTCGTCTTCTCCATGTTCATCTTAAGGCCGACTCGATCGGAGGCTCGACAGAGGTCATCGAGCATCGTGTAAATTCAACTACTGCCATCTATTAATCAATATTGGGTACGTGGCCAAATGTACAAAATGGTTCTCTCGTTTATTATTCCATCACGAAAGATCTGTTCATAGGAACTGGGTTATAACTTAGTTCCAACATATAAATAGAGAGGGCGCTGGATTAAAATGTCATTGAATGTTGTGAATATGTTGTTTTATTAGCTTTTGGCTTACGAATAATAAAACACCATTAGTAGCAGTAATTTATGTATACACTTGTCACAACCGAATACAATTATCGTGGCATAAGATACGATGTAGCTATAGTTACTTCTTATAGACTAAAATAGGTCCACGAACAAAAAAGAGATGGCGCTATTACTTAAAAAAAAAAAAATTATTCATCCACATCTCAGTCCACGTATAGGCGTAGCGTAGCGTATAGCGCAAGGGGATGATCATCCGGCCAGACGAGGTGACTTGTCCAGCAGGGGGCCGCGGTGCCTGTCGGGGTTTTCTTAACCGTGCGAATTGCTCTGTAAATTACACTATCGCGATGTAGGTCTTTTTGTTCATTCTCGCATCTGTATGTACAGTCCTACCAACTTATCTGTGAACTGAGAGAGGCCGATACCGTCGATTCAGTGTTGCTAGTTAATATAAGGTGTCCAAAGTTGAGTAAATCTTCAAGAAGGACATTTTACATCAGACATAATCGTTTAATAAGAATTACAGCTTATTTTTTATGATATAGCAGACAAGGTGACCAAATACTTCTGAACAATTTAAAATGTCAATAACTTACATACACTACAAGTTACCATTAATATCTGAACATTCAATGCATCATTAATATTTGAACAGATGCTTGTCAATAATTTCTATACAAACAACTAACCAAAAATACCGAGAATTGCTGCAATGGTGTGATGTGCTTGCAAGTGCCAGGAGCACTCGGACACTGCGATGACTCGAGACTGAGCACTACAACTCTGTAGTTGTGGCCTACAGGACGGTTGGGTGTCGTGCCGCAGAACCAGATAGCACAATAAATAAATAAATAAATATCGTTGGACATTTCACACAACGCCATCTCATCCCAAGCTAAGCAACTTAACGTTATGGTAACGAGATGGATGATAAACTACATATATAATATTTTTTTTGTAAATGCATACTTAATATACATAGAAAAACACCCAGACCCGGAACAAATACTTATAGGTCGTACAAATATTTCTTCCGTGCGGGAATCGAACCCGCGACATGCTGCGCAGCAGTCGATCGCTCAATCGCGACTTCTGTTTCTGAGCTCGTCTTTACCAGGTTGATGGGGCAGGAGGATGTTGCAGATTCGTCGGAAGGTTTTTCTGCAGTCCAATGACGAGGGTCATCACTTTAGGCGCAAAGGGTTGTTCGTCCAGACAGACGAGGTGATATGTTTGGCACGGGGCCGCTGCGCCTATTGCCCCATGACTGTCATCGGGGATTTCTTAACCGTGCAAAATGGCTTCGTAATCTTTTGCGAAAATATTGCGAAAAGGAAAACTTTTTGGTTACTTTCGCATTTGTAGGCGATATTTCTTCAATTTGATAGTTTAAATTTTCGGTGGAAATTTTGTAAAGTATGTGGCCTGTTCGTCGCTATATACGTTTTAGCACTTAATCTATTTTTATCAGTCTTGTCTTACAACACCCTCAGTATGGCATGGGCGGTCAATATTCAAGGTGGTACACATTTTGAAATCCGAAATCCGCCACTACACGAAATAAGATCCGGTACAATCAGGTAGATTGTACTAATAATAATTAAGTAGTAGTAGTAGTAAGTAGGTAATTAGGTAAGCAAATTACAGTCTTTTAATTATTCATATATACTAACTAGCTGACCCGGCGAACTTTGTTCCGCATTATAAATATTTAAAACAAAAAGAAAGTTGGAAATAGGATACCTGAGATTTTTATCCCGTCCGTATAAAACCTACTTTAACAAAACGCAACTGACAGCGAAACGTTATGTTGTCTATAGTTTAATATGGCCGAAAATTTGACAATTAGAAATTTTGAATTCGTCTTGTATAAATTGTTGTAATTCACATAATATCTTTATAACTTGTAGCCTATGTGTTATTCTGATGTATAAGCTATATTATTGTAAAGTTTCATTAAAATCCATTCAGTACTTTTTACGTGAAAGAGTAACAAACATCCATCCATCCATCCATCTATCCATCCATCCATCCATCCATACTTACTTACAAACTTTCACGTTTATAATATTAGTAAGATATATAAAATTCTCGTGTCACGGTGCCTCCGAAATGGCTTGACCGATTTTGATGAAATTTTATATTCACATTTGGTAGATTTGCGAATCGGACAACATCTATTTTTCATCCCCTTAAATGTTAAGGGTCGTCCACCCCATTTTTTTATTTTTTTTTAGATATATATTTTTATTATTTTTTTATGATACAGCATACAAACATACGTGCATCACTTAATTTTCATAACTCTACGATCAACCCCTATTTTTTAATAGCGATATTTGTATGGCAAAACAACGTTTGCGGGGTCAGCTATTGTTGTTTTTAAACATATAACCAAAACAAACTTTTGAATTTCTGTAACTAAATGACTCAGTATCATTGTGTGTTTTCTCCCATGTAATTTCCATAAGTCGGCAAACCCTCAGGATGACATATTCTAAATCCACGAACACACATAAATATGTATATCTACTTACTAGCAGACCCGGCCACGCGTCACTGTGGCTATGGTTTTTGTTTTGATATATTAATTATTGACTTACATTAATATAACTTTTAACAAAGCGCCAGTCTATTCATTAATTATTCAATCCAGTCAACCGATAGACATCTGTTAGAATGTCTGTCTGTCAAATAATAGACACTTAATCTTTAATTATAAATAATAAGGAATTGCTGTTCGTTAGTCTCGCTAAGACTCGAGAACGGCTAGACCGATTTCGCTAATTTTGCCATAAAAGGTGAGACAATATGAAAAAATATCATTAAGGTTTTTTATTTATTGATTCTAAGGCGGTACGAAGTTTGCCGGGTCAGCTAGTTTGCAATAAAATAATAATATTGCGACTTTAAATTGACACGTATCCTATATTTCAAATTGGATCAAACTGTACACGATGCGCAGATTAGATTATAGTCGGTTAAGTAGTTAAGGAGTCAACGTGCCACAAACAACGTGACGGGTATATTATATATATTTAAAATATTAATACATAGTCTGAAAGCGACTGAACTATTCATCCCGGCTCATGCAGCAATTTTAAAATAAACTACCTAATATCGTGTTTACATTTAAAGCAGCGGCATACATTAGCAATAATATAACTAACCCGACTCTACGTCAACGCAGATTGATGAAGTCGCGGCTAAGAGCTAGTTCCATCAACTACATGAATTTGAAATTCAAAATGTCATCAACGCATTTCATGCTATGGGGCTAAAGGGGTAAAGAAAAAGTAGAGGCTCAAGAAAAGTTGACCCTATTTCATCATTAACATCAGATTGGATAACTGCTAAGTAGGGCCTCCTCCGAGTTCACTAACGGAAACTAACCCACTGTGCCACATCAGCCCGGCGGGTAGACTCACTGTTTTGTATCAAGTTTTCCGGCCCTTACGTGGTGACCTTTGCGTTCCTTTAGTCGCTACTTATACTGTTTACTCTCGACACCCGCAGGATGGAATGGGTTGGTGACATTGTGAACTCTAAAGCCGCCAGCACCCGGACGAGTACCTATTTATATTTTAATTCAATACAATGTCTTTCAAAACACACAAAGGGTTATGAAATTCTGTTCCAAAACGGTAGTTCCGAAATGTGTTCAGTTGCACCTTAAGGCTGTTGTGAAATTGGGAAATATAAAATTTTACACCAAAAGATGTTTAATTTAACCAAATCTATAAACGGAGGGTATGCCTATAGTATATATCACTCATCGGTCCCCGGACTTGGTATTGAATAGAACAATGAAAACGATGGAATCGCTTGTTGAGTAATGTTTTATTTTGGGGTCAGACTCTAATACTTTTATTTCCCAGTTGGTGTAAAAGTTTGATGAGCTGCTTTTGGTTCACAGGTCCCCGGTTCGATTCCGAGGTCGTGCAAGTGTATTTGTGAAAACCAGAGTCACTTGCTCTGAGTCTCGGTGTAATTTGTGTTCGCGAATTGCATATTTGTAAACTGTTGCCGTGGCGTCTCTCGCGGCGACCTGAAACTGGATTTCCTATCTGGACCGGAAACTGGATGTATAGGTACAAAGTATGTAAAACTAATCATACCGCCTTCTTCATTAGCCGTAGCATAATTTTGTTACTAAAGTTTTAACCAAAACGTTCTATAATTATAATTGGCAATGGGCCGAACTTGGATCAAATTTGAGCCAAAACCAGCCATTCAACACTATAAAAATAAATTGTTTATCAATTTTGTGACTGACATTAAAAACTCAGTCATTAGATGGTTTATTATGCGATTCTAACTCGAAAATGCAAATAGTACCTACTCCTACATGAAAATGTATATTGTTCACGTATTTAAAGTGTTATACCAAATTAGTGGTCCTACTGCGATTTCTGTGAGACCAATCTAGAAACAAAACTAGGTATTCGAATAAAAAAATATTTCGAATTTGTTTATCAAAATGGCTGGAGTCACATTTGACAGCTTGTTCGACTGACAACAAACATTAAAAAGTTCTTAACGAAGTCGGTTAAAAAATATGTAAATTAAAGATGACCGTCCAAACTTCTTGTATTAGTTGTGTTCAGAAATCAATTTTAAGAGTCTCTCTTTATGTATACGAGTGTCTTCATTTTTAAAACTTACTAGCGAAATTGAATCGAAGTTTGTATCGTCATAATGTTAGATGTAGCTTATATCAAATTAACCCCCGATATTGGTACACATAAAAATAAAATAAAATAAATAAAAAATAAATATAAATAATATAAATAATCAAAATAAACTAAGCCATCAATAGAAACTTATAAAAAATAGCATTTGCTTATACCTTCTAACAGATCATTGAAAAGAACATAAATTTTCCGGTTTTTGTAAACTAAGAAAACAGTCGATATCCCTAAAATGTTTACTGCACAGATTATTTATTCAAATAATTATTTTTATTTATTTAAAAAAAAGCGTAGTTTTCTCAAATAATAACTACGAAAATTTTACGTTTACTTCTTATTGAAAAAAGAGAGCACTTTTAGGTCAGTTCATAGTATTTTATATTAGATACCTGCTTACCGACCTGATTTTAATAGTCATACTTTTTTTCACTTACTTCAAGACTTTTCTCAATGTACTTAATATGGAAAATGTATTCAGTAGTGTAGTGTAGTATTATTTATATACTAAAAAAATACAACGATTTTATTCAAGGATGCTCCATGTATTTTCTACTTAGAATACTAAAATATAAATGATAGAAGATGCGCCAAACATCTATATTGAAAAATTCTTCGCTGTCCGATCATTGCGAAAGTTCGATATAAGACCCCATCTAAAACAAGACTTTGCTTTTCTTGTACAATTCTACTTTCGAATATTTAATGTAGATATACCCCTTTTCATCTTTTCTCAGAAGTTTTTGGGCTCTTTTATGATTCGTCCAGTGGAAATGATACAATTTTGTGAGTTCAGATCACGGAAATCAGTTTAGCGTGTTGTCGGGAGCAGGTAAATTGGACGACAACAATAGCACACTGGGTTGAAGGAATATTTTCTTAAGTTTCTACAAAAGAACTTATTTTATTCAAGAGGGAAAGGTAAGTACGATTTTATTGTAGCCTTTTTCCATGTCACTATGCCAGTTATCATCGGGTATTTTATTGTTGGTAGTTTGGTTGCTGTAACGATTTTGACTCATAAATATGCTAATTTGAGTAATCTACCAGTTTTCCCATACAAAAGATTACATTCTGCATAGAATGTAATTACGGTACTGTAATGTTTTATGTGATATGCTCGACTCCATTGACCCATACATCTCTGTCTTAAGTGTCACCCGCACCGAAGCATAACAAATAACGAACGATATTTCAAGGCATACTTGTTAGTGAAACTAAATAGCCTCTCGCAGGACACTCTCAAATTAAGTTTAATCGCTCCAAGTGAGGGGGTCAGTTAAAAAAGGGGCCCCCTAATCAGGTCCGCGCGAGCACGCGTTAGGTACGCACTTACATAATGAAAGGGGGAAGCGAGGGAGTCAGGGAGTTTTGGGGGCCGTCATCTGCGTACACCCTGTCCGGCCGCCCTCGATCGATACCTATACGTGTGGACTTTATGTAAAAAGCCTCCTGCACACCCGAAGGACGCCGACCATAAGTGTCGAGAAACGAGTCGGCCCCAGGGAGAAGGCACGAAATATCTTCAATTTTCGAGAGAAAATTTTCGAATGCGGGGGCGAGAGCCGCCGGCGGAAGGGCTGCGTAGCCCCGGACGCCTGTGCCCGAAAAATGCTCGGCCCTTAATTGAATTTACAGATTTGCCTTTCGGAACGCACGCCCGGAGCGCGCTGTTTGGAGCCTCGTTATGACTGCGAGACGCGGTCCCCGATAACTTTTTGTTTATTTATAAAACTTTTCTATTTGAAACTGTGACAATGGCCAGATACTCTATAATGGTTTGTTACGAGCCCTTGCGCTTAATGAACATGCTAAAAGCTTGAACAGATCTTTGAAATTACGTATCCCAATTAAACCATTGAAGACATTTGAGACTGTATTGTGACGCTTTTTCAGTTTATTCGAGTTACGTTAGAGCACCGTCTCCAAAATAGAAGCATTGAACCATAAAACGAAAACATAAATGTTTGAGGTTCGAATCATTATTCTATTTCAGTATAGTTATTATTAAAAAATATATCCCACAGTAAAGTCCCTGTCCTTGATAAGGTATGAAGTAACGAATTAATTTTCAGTCGGGAAATAGCAAACTTCAAAAGAACTCGCTATGATTCCTGAAAATTAAACTGGGTGAGTAAAACAATATTGTGCTAACTTTTCGACAGCCTTTTGTGAAAAGCTCCCAACGAAAAAGACACTAGTTATATCAACGCGAAGGTCCTTATTAGTGGCCCTTAGGCCGCCCTCATTTGATGACGTCACGCCATTCAATTCTTTCGGCCGTCTCGTGTAAACAAGCGCGTGAAATTATGAATCAAGGGAATGAGCCCGTATTTCATTAGCGTATTTTAATAACTAATCTATTTTTGAATAATAATACGAATACGAAACTTTCCTTTATTTTGTCGAGCCTTAAAAATAGTTATTAATAGATTTTTACTATTACTACTACTATTCACCCAATAAATCCCCCACTGATGAGCTGGGCTTCCATCCATAACATAGAGGTTAATTAGCCTACTATGCCACGCTGGCCAGACGGGTCGGCAAACGTTGTGGTTCAAGTTTTCCTTGTGTAACCTACCCTCAGGATGGAATGGGTTGGTGACACGTTGTGTTCTAAATCTGTCACCCTAGGACACTAGAATTGGAAGACTATCTTGAAAAAATATTTTCATGCAGTTGATGTGAACTGTATCCGTTTATTTTTAACTATCAAAATAAGAAAATACAGTAAGAAACAAAGTTTTTTTTTATTGTAGCTCACAGTTGACATGTAGTGGATAGCATCTCAAACTTCTGTACAACTAAAATAATTACTTACTTACTAGGCTAATACTACTTTAAACACTATAGGCTCTATGGAAGGATCGATATTACCTACTGCTTGTACTGTGTGCAAGTACTGCTGATGATTTCCTTGATAAGTGGTTCACCAGCTGCTAACGATAGTGTCGTCACTAAAGAATGAAGCACAGAAAACAGGAAAATAAACTTGCAGTATAAAAATAATTATAGCTATATTTTACTAATTAATAAAAAAGAACAACATTTGAAACATAGAACTTTTCTTGATTGGTTCGATGCTCCCATTTCAGATCAATTTAGATGTATCTATAGGGATTTTAGTACACCCTATTTATGTGTGTATATACGAGTAAAGGAAAAAAATATAGTTTGCATTGTATGTCTATTTACATGACTGCAAAAACATTCCAGGTCTACCAACATTGCCAAGTCTTGTAAGTGAGACAGACCTTTTTTATATTTCGAGATACAAACAAGATTTACATTTGAAAGCTGGAACACGAGCAATTTTGTGCAAAATTAGACTGGACTGATATTTGTTGCTTTATACGAGTCATCATCATCATTTCAGCCAATAGCCGTCAATTGCTGGTCTAGGCCTCCCCCAAGGATCTCTACAAAGGCCGGTCCGTGGCCGCCCGCATCCTTCGTTTTCCAGCGACCTTAACCAGGTCGTAGGTCCCCCAGTGGGAGTTCTACCAGCACTGCGCCTTCCGGAACGCGGTCGCCACTCGAGGACTTTTCTGCCCCATCGGTCGTCGGTCCTGCGAGCTGTGTGCCCTGCCCAGTGCCACTTAAGTTTAGCAATCCTGTGTCATCGATGTCCCTGGTTTGCCGGCGTAGCTCCTCATTTCTGATTCAATCTCGCAGGGAAACTCCGAGAATAGCCCTCTCCATTGCCTTTTGTGCGACTTTGAGCCTTCTTATGGAGCTATAAATACAAGTACGTACATAGAATCCTAATGTGTGTACATTTTTACAACCCATCACCCAGGTTTTTACCATTTTTGTTTACACGAACGCCTCTAGCATGCAATCTACGTGAAAAATTATACCGGTGTTGACGAAAATGACCCGGGATCATATTTTCCGTGTGGTGACGGATTTAGAATACACAAAGTTTCACTACCCCATTTCGTCCTGAGGGTGTCGTAAGAGCCGAAAAAGGGAATGACAAGGCCAATAACAATAAAAAATAACAACTTGATACGAAACCCAGTATCATTCTGTCTGGCCAGCGTGGCACAGCAGGCAAATTACATTCCATGTATCTGGAGGAGATCCGACTGCACCGTGGGTCATTGTGGCGTGGTCATATGGGCTAAATGGTAGTGGTGATTTGATTGTATCCCCAAGCGAATGGTAAATTATCCATAAAAAAAACGATTGTTCTGACACATTCATACTTTTAAATCCTAAAAAACAATTTTACACAATAAAAAAGATTTATGTTGTGCAGGATAAGAAACAGAGTGACAGGATAAGAAATAGTGAGATAAGGAAGCGTTGTGGTCTGAAAGAAGATGTAGTGACAAAAATTGAGAAAGGTATGCTGAGATGGTTTGGCCATGTCGAAAGAATGAATGAAGAACGATTGACGAAAAAAAGTGTATAAGGCGAGTGTGAATGAAAGTGTTGGAAGGGGAAGACCTAGGCGGACGTTTCAAGACCAAATCAGGGACGTCTTGAAAAAAGCCCAGGTCTAGAGTACCCTAAACCGAAGAGCATGTATGAAGGGAATAATGAAAGTGGACGAAGCGAAACAAGTATGTATGGATCGTAGCAAGTGGAAAGAAGTGGTCTCTGCCTACCCCTACGGGAAAGAGGCGTGATTATATGTATGTATGTATGTTGTGCAAGATAGGCCCATTCAAATTTACATTTGATTGTTTTCCGACTTATGCCTCTTCTAGTAACTTCCACTTTTTCCCGTCTTTAGCCAACGTTTGGCTGAAAATAGGAAAAAGCACTAGCAGGTCGTCTGACTATCTCTTAACTGGACCTCCTGGTTTCGTTTTCCTATTTTACTGGTACGTTTCGCTTCCTTCTGGTGTTCATTTTTCAAAAATCGATCACATCATGTGTCCTGTCCATTTGAACTTGGTAGTCTTTCTCACATTTGTAACTCTTACTTTGTCCTTTAATTTAATACTTAGCATACTACTTTCCATTGTTCTGTGACATACTTGCGATAGATAAGGCATTTTAAAGCCAGGTTTAGATCCTTAAGTGAGACATGGCAATATGCATATTGTTTTTGATACCACAGCTCTTATTGTTACCGTGACAAACAAATACCTTGGTTTCACTAATGGGCCTACTATGGCCACTAACCCTGTTGGTCCAGAGGTTGGATGTGTTGCCTTTGGAACATGGGTCTCCAGTTCGATTCCGAGGTTGGGCAAGTGTCTTTGTTTAAACCAGAGGCACTTGCTTTATGCCTGGGTGTGATTTGTGTTTGTAAATTTCATGTTTGTAAATTGTCTCTGCGATAAGGGACACGACTGAGGTTTCGTTTAAAAAAACTCGTTCATACCTTTCAGTCAAAACATGTAATTTTATCGTGGTGTCCACTGCGCAGAAATGTCCAAACCTCTTACAGATTTTCTGAGGGTAGATTGAAATCACTAACTGCACTTATCTCTGAAACGCAGCGCGACCGGAAAATAGTGATGAGCATATTAATATTTATAAAAAGTCAACGAAGGACACCCGGACCCCCTAAGGGATGATCCGGCCAGTCCACCCCTTCATAGGGGCCTCTGTATTTCCAAGTTCCCTATTACGCAACTGATTCTGATCTTTTGAACTAGTATTTTATTTTGCCTCGCTCTATTTCAGGGTTCTGTGTGGTGAGATATATATGAGATAAATGTTTTTAATTTGTTTAATGACTGGCGTGTCATCCTGTGTATTTGTTTATGGCGTTCTTTGTTCCTGAACGAAACGGGACGGATAAACCGATTGTAAATGAGTTTAATTCTTCTTTCAACAAATTTTGAATGAGTGTTTGAAGTTTTGGGGAAATCCTGCTCAGCCGTTTGGAGATTATAGTCTCTCCTGTGTTTCTGAAAATGTTTAATTGTGGGTCTTGGTACGAGTTCTAGTTCGTGTCGTTCCACGTCAGATTATCACTTTTACATCATTCGTAATTTCCTCATAGTACCAATACAACATCATACTCAAATAAAAAACACCGATATCATCCTGAGGGTGTCGCTAGAGGCAGATCACTGCGCCAGCCGGTCGCGATCATGCCAGCGTGGCACAATAGGATGGTATCCCTTAATTAATTTGGGGGAGGCCCAACTTAATTGTGGGCCATTTATGGGCTGAATCGATGAGGTACTGAAAATGACTCAGTTGACACATAAATCATTTATTTAAAAAAATTGAATGCGAAAATCGTGCATGGCGTAATAAAAACAAACAAACCTATCTCCTTGAAGAGCTTACTTATACGCCTTGTTAGTCTAGGGGTTGGATGTGCCGCCTTTGAATAACTGGGTCCCGTGTTCGATTCCGGGGCCGAGCAAGTGTCTTTGTGTAACCCAGAGGCACTTGCTCCGAGTCTGGGTGTCCATTGTATTTGTGAATTTCATTTTTGTAAACTGCCCCCACGATACGAGTAATATCTAGTACAGGGGTAACGCTTTTTTAAAAAAAATCATCACTTGTAGACTTCTCCATCAAAAAGTTCTCTACTGTATCTCTACATACATCAAATTCACTTCTGCTGCCGAAAATGTACCTTATTTCCAGCTGATAAGGTCGATATATTCGAATTCATGTTTATAGCGTATTCAATTTTAACCAGCATAACAGTCACAGTTTAAAGTAGATATTTTTTGAAATGCTTACTTAATGTGTCTACACATATATAATATCAATAAATTATGTATAAAACTTTGTAAAAATAAAGATATGCAGTTGACCGAACCAAAAAAATCAATACGTAAAGTGTTGGCGGGGTCATAAATTTAGAATACACAATTTCACCAACGTTTTTCGTATCGAGAGTGTCGTAACAGGCGACTTACTAAACTTAACAGGAACGCAAGAGGCCGTCAACCGGATATATTACCAAAACTAATAGAAAGCCTGTACCAATCAATCTACTACTACTAAGCCCATAAATAAATAATAATAAATAAATATCCTTGGACATTTCACACAACGCCATCTCGTCCCAAGCTAAGCAACTTAACGCTTGTGTTATGGTAACGAGATGGATGATAAACTACTTAAATATATTTTTTTGTTAATACATACATATTATAGATAGAAATGACACCCAGACCCCGAGCCAATGCCTCTGGTTTAGACAAAGACACTTGCCCGACCCCGGAATCGAACCCGGGACCCGTTGATCCAAAGGCGACTATTGAGTCGGGCTATTGAGTCGGGCCTCCTCCTATAAAAGCCTACTGTGGAGAGGGTAAATAACCTACTGTGCCATGCTTGCTAAAACGGGTTGTCAGAGGGTTTCAAGTGTTGTGGCTAGGTTATCGGCTCATAAGACACACTCGGGATGGATTCGGGTGGTGACACTATGTATTTTAAATACGTCACCACATGGACTAATCCGTCTGGTAAGTGTCATACATAGTAGCATGATTTCCTTGAAATTGGTGTACCAACTCAGCATTGGGTTTCGTTTCTGTTACTGAGACGGACTCCTTCTTTCTTGGTGGAGTGAAATCAGCCTAAAGTGCCCGCTAGGCAGATGGGTTATTTTCTCTATGACTGTGACTTCCTTTAGTCACCTCGGACGTCAATTATGAGATGAAATTTGTTGGGCCATGCATCCATATAGAATTTAGTAGGTAACCTCATTCCAAAGCATTTCTAAAATACATCTTAAAATAGCCGCTAAAACAAGCCATGTACTTAAGATAAAAATTGATTTAAACCTACTGCTGGAATATTTCCCATTTGAAAGGAACACGAGCTCCGAAATATATTCAGAGTTGGATCTTATTTGGACTGCCACTACCTACCAATACCGCGCACATGTAAAATAGCTTCAAACGACATGAAAGTGGCTCTACTATAAATATGCATTTTACTTTTTTTTCTTTTGGGTGTCGTAGGTGGCGACTAAAAGAACGTATGAGGCAGATCACCTAGCCCCAAGACCATGCAAACCCTGTGCCAACCCGCCTTGCCACCGTGGCACAGTAGGCTAATTTCCCTCTATGAATTTGTAGGAGGCTCGACCTCGAGTAGCGGGTAATTTATGGGCTGAAACGACAACGACACACTGAAATGATTTGTATATATTTTCAAATTTATGTCAATCGGTCGTATCCAAAACGTCATACTGATTTCCATGGCTGCAATAGCAGACGCAGGATGCAAGCCCGTCAAGTTGAAATGGGAGCGGACCGGTCGCACGTACGCACCTCCAAGATCCGGAAACCCAAGAAAACTTATTTACGGACATAATAGGAAGGTGTGTGCAATGGGATACTAAATAGGTTTTAAAAACGATGTATTAGCGACATTTTCTCCAGATATGCAATGTTGTGCACGTGTCTTGTGCATCAAAACACATTTAACAAAATAATACATTAATGCAGAGTCCATGTATAATAGTAACTGTGGAAGTCCTAAGAGGTAAATAAAGGAGCGACATACGCATACATTCTGTCCATTACAGTTGAGAAACCTGATACGAATCTCAGTATATCTTTAGTTCCGACAGTAGTCACAATTCTCTGATTCTGATTTATTACTATCATATCTTTTAAAATCCCTTACTACACTGACAGAAGTTTCCCAGTGTTATTTTTGGCAGTATCTGATGATTAAAAACAAATTAAGTAGAGCATATTTCGAAGCGTTTCACGAGACGCTTGGTACTGGGGGCTACTTCTCTGTTATATCTGCGCGTCCAAGATACATGCTTCGCATAGGCACACTCGTGTTACCGGCCGCGTCCTGGCCAGCGGGGGTGCGGGGGACGGGGGCCGAGGAATCACCCGCCGCCCCGCTAGCCGGCCCCCTCACCGACCACCACCCTCTTGGCCCCTTCGACCACCCTGCGTCATCTAGTACGGCGACTAGCTAGGGTTAATTCGAACTATTGAAGACTATTTGAATATTTTAAACTTGATTTTTTAAATTTGTTGACTTTCTTGTAAATATGTAAAGAATCGTGTTAATTTGACAGTGACGTGACGTATTCATGACTCAGCTATACTTTTCACTAGCGATAACAAGCATAGTTATGGTTCAGGTGAAGCTTACTTAAAGATTAGGGACCTACTTTAAAAGCTAGGGTTAATCATCAACAAGTACCTAATTTAAATTTTAAAAATGTTATATTGTTTTTTTAATTCAGTTGAAACACTTTAATATCAAAGGTTTCGCAAAAGCTTCATCAAAGCTATGTTCAATTAAATACATCATAAAATATTATGCTCCTTTTGTCAAAGTACAAGAAACCATAAAAATACCTGTAGTGCTAAATTAAAATTTCTTTATTGCCCGCTTTGAGTGGAATGATTACAAATTTGTTTTTAAAAGCCTCACAAATGCAACTTATTTTTATATCAATGTTTTTTTTTTAATTACCTTCCCTGTTAGAACCTTTTTTCATATTTTTAACCAAACTTTGATCGTGGGAAGTATCGAGCAAACCACAAAATTAGTTTTGTATATGAAATATACGTATCGAAAACGGTTAGCCACCTGTTATAATTTTACCACAATGTTGTTTCCAAGAGTATTTTTGAAAGATAAATGTTATATTCATGAAATATTTTGAATAAGATGTGTTAATTATTATTGTAATAATAAAAAGAATAATCCATTAAAGACTGAAAAAACCCACACAGAAAAACGTTTTAATACATCCACAAAACATCGATTACTTATATTATTGAATATTAGGATTTATATAACACATATAATTATAATTAGTTGTTGGTTGTCAAAGTTTTCAGTTATCTAAAGAATATCAAATATTTATTATTTACAAAGAAATGTCCGTGCGTCTATTAAATTCAACTGGTGACCGGAAGCTTGGTTATTATTTCGTTCAGTGAATTAGCATTATCATACCACGTTGCTAGCCTGACACCGTACCCGATGACAGTGGTCTGGCACAAATTCCATTTTATAATATGTTTATAATATTAGTTTTAGTTATAAATCTTATTAGAAAATAAATACCTTTTTGTTAAATAAGAAAATATTAGAGCGTTCTATCTACGAAATAGTAACGAGTATGAAATTTCCCACACTTATCTTATGTTTTTCCGCGATGGACCCCATAACTACATAACCACACCACCATAGGACATCTTACATCTCAATTTACAGTCGCAATATTATTTTAATGCAAATTAATTGACAGTCGCAATTATATGTTATCTCCAAAAGGTTCTAACAGATGGCGATGTCTGATGACTGGTTTAAGTAAGTATTCAATAGATGGCGCTATGTTAAACGTTTCTTATAAGCTACAATTTATTAGCATAACCACTGCAGCAACGCGTGGCCCAGCCACGCTCTGCTAGTAGTTTATATAGAGAAGGAGTGCAGTATGCAGTTTTTTAATTATGCATGAAAAATACATGAAATCTGTAAAAAAATATTACACACGCTGCCTGTGTGTGTCAATGTAATTGACACACACACACGCACAAATACTCTTTTGTTTATTGTTGAAGTCTGTGCTCGAATTGAGAATAGAACTATAATTTTACTTAATTATGGTCGAATTTTGTAATAAGTAAATTGTTGAACTAATTTAAAAGAGTGGTAGCCCTGCGTGTCCAGCTCGCAGCCCTGATTCTGTAGAACAGTGCGCGTCGTGCGTGCCCGGCGCTGTAAACAGCCAGCCCTCGTATGTAGGGCGGCCAGCCGGCCCTGCCACCCCAGAGAAAGGGGTGCACCCGCTTCTTCCTTGTACCTCCTTGTGCAAATTCCCTTGGCGATGGAAATGTGCTCTCCGCTCGGCCACATTTTATACAATTTCTGCGTCCACGCGCTTGGTCCGGCAGCGGCCTGTGTCTTGCGGAAATGCGGATGTATGGACTCTGATCGGCTTCAATCGATAGTGTAATAGAAAATACGCAATTTTAGCTCAACTTAAAGACGGTTTCTATTTTGCTTTTTCTTGAAAAAAATTACTGTAGCAAATTTTATGCTGTTTGCGTATGTTATGTATGTCAATAACATCCTTGTATTACCATTTTAATTTTATTTTCCATAAAGCGCATGATAGTTATTTACCTCACAAACTTAAATATTTTTTTCAATATTTCCGTAGGTTTGCATTTTTGTATATAAAAATCTAACTAAATGAGTCTAATGGGTTCGTTATTTACAATTCGACCAAACTAAGTTTGCACCTCGAGTCGATTACGTCACACTGCCGCTTACGGTCTGGAAAAAGGATTCGCCATGACTTTATAAATTATTAAATGTAAACAGATGTTTGTTAGATTTTACTTTTCATTTATTATTTTTAACAATATGTTATACACAAAGGCTGGAATATACCGCTCTAATGTACCTTACATTAGAGCGGTACATTTCAGCGAGATACAAACTTAGCTTCGTCGAGTTGTGGAATATACTTACACTGAATAACGCATTCCAGTGTAAGAAAATAGTAGGAGGCGACTACAGGTGCTCAAACATTTCCATAAAACACAATACCAACTCGCCAGTGAGGCACAGTAAGGTCCACGCAATCGGAAGAGATTTGACTCGGTAATAGGTAATATCGATTTGAAGTAATAGTGTCTGGTATTTATTAGTGTCGAGAATACAATTAATTTTGAATCGCGTCTCTATACGTCTGAGTATTTAGTTATCTTTTATTTAGCCCATAAATTATTCACTGCTGAATTGAACCTCCTCCAATTACATGGAGGGTAATTAGCCTACTGTGGCACGCTGGCCAGACGGGTTGGCAAAGGGGGTCCTTCTCTTGTGGCTAGGTTATCGGCCTTAACATTTCCTTTTGTCGGCTCTTATGATACACTCAGGATGGAATGGGGCGGTGACACTGAAAATTCTAAATCCGTCATCACACGGACCAATGTTCTATTATTAAGTAGATATTAATTGAATTCGGAATAAGTAATTCGAAGCAAACTTTGATATACTTCAACCATAAGTGAAATAGCAGAAATCTCTATCTGTCAGATCGCTACGATTACCAATCATTTAGTATGTTGTTGATAGGAGGATCATTACGAAAAGTGTGAATGAACTTCAGTGGTAGAGTTCCGCAGTTAGGGTGCAGTTGGGTCTTAATCCGCTAAATGTGTATTTATGTGTTTGTATACATCTTTTATGAATTTTTTTACCAATTATAGTCTTGGTGGCGGATTTGAAATACATAGCGTCGCCACCCCATTTCATCGTGAGGGTGTCGTAAGAGCCAACCAAAGAAAATGATGATGATAAGGCCGAAAACCCAGCTGCAGGAGAAGAAACCAGCGTGAACTAGTAGGCTAGATAGAGGAGGACCGACAATTACATTTACGTTAGTACAAAATGTTATTCCGTGTGGAGACAGATTTAGAATACATAGTGTCATCACCTCATTCCATCCTGAGAGTGTCGTAAGAGCCGACAAAAGGAAATGACACAAAACCCCTGAGATAACCCAGATGAGTTATTATAGCAGTTATTACTCGCACGTGACGCTGCAGGGTGAAGCTAGTCAAAAAAGCCTAAGTTACTCCTTATATTATCAGCTATCAGTGAAAGTGCCGTCAAAATCGGTCCAGCCATTCCTGAGATTATCCGGAACCAACAGACCGACAGACAAAATTTAAAAAAATGTTATTTTGGTGTATGTGCTGTGTAAAAAGCGGTTATTTTATTATTACAAACAGACACTCCAATTTTATTTATTGGTATAGATTAGGCCAGATGGCCAGCGTAGCACAGTGGGCTAATTACCCACCATGTCTCTCTGTCATTACCAGTTTAATCTCATTTGGTTAACTACCAACATTTACAAGGAGTCATTGCCGTGGCTCTCCATCTAGAGCGACATAAATGACCCACTTCGTGTCCATTTGTATGTGTATCAAAAGTAGTAAAAACACATTTTTGTAACACATTAACACAGCAGTGTTACCATTACCTGATAACAAAGTACCTAATACACATTTGTACATTTTTTATTTTTAGATTTGGCATTACGTGATCTTGGCAATTGTTATGAAATACTGATAACAATAATCGCGGTTTGCGTACGGAACCCCAGTGACGTAATAATTCCCGCGCTTCCAGACGAAGCCGCTATGAATGGCGGTTATTAAGACTCGGCGCACAATCGTAGCCGACTTTTCCTCTCGTTCTCGCCAACTTTCCTTCCACAATTAGTGCATAGCCAAAGTTTGTTTACTCTGTTGCTGCGATATTCCGTACTTTAGACACACCTTTTTTATCATGCAGTTTATTTGGTTCAATATGCCTTCTGGATTACAATTTACAGTTATTATTTCTACTACTACTACTGCTGCTACAACTACTACTACTACTACTGCTGCTGCTTCTGCTACAACTACTACTACTACTACTGCTGCTGCTTCTGCTACAACTACTACTACTACTACTGCTGCTGCTTCTGCTACAACTACTACTACTACTACTGCTGCTGCTTCTGCTACAACTACTACTACTACTACTACTGCTGCTGCTTCTGCTACAACTACTACTACTACTACTGCTGCTGCTTCTGCTACAACTACTACTACTACTACTGCTGCTGCTTCTGCTACAACTGCTACTACTACTACTGCTGCTGCTTCTGCTACAACTACTACTACTACTACTGCTGCTGCTTCTGCTACAACTACTACTACTACTACTGCTGCTGCTTCTGCTACAACTACTACTACTACTACTGCTGCTGCTTCTGCTACTACTGCTACTACTACTACTACAGCTACAACTACTACTACTACTACTGCTGCTGCTGCTGCTACTACTGCTACTACTACTACTGCTACTTGTAGTATTACTGCTTCTACTACTACTATTGCTGCTATATGAGTCAGGATTTGTAGCAAGCTTTCCTTCTCTTGTGGCTATGTTTTCGGCCTTATTTCCTCCTGTCGAGTCGCACGACACCCTAGGAATGAAATGGGGTGGTGATACCATTGTATTCTTAATTCGTCAGTACAAGTTAGCATATCTACAGAGTTACATGGCAGTTGAGTCAACGTCATTACAGCCCGCAACTGACCCACTATTGAGTCGGGCCTCCTCCAAATTCATGGAGGGAAATTAGCCTACTGTGCCACGCTGGCAAGACGGGTTGGCACAGGGTTTGCCTCAAGCTTTTCTTCTCATATGGCTAGGTTATTTGCCCTTTGCGCTCCTTTAGTCGCCTCTTACGACACCCTGAGTATGGAATGGGGTGGTGACACTGTGTATTCTAAATCCGTCACCACACGGACACGGACAGCAGTTGAGTATTTTTTTTTATTTTTAAGCATGACGGAGTAACATTTTTTTTAATCCAATTTTTTATCAAAATACACGTGTTTCATCGAATGAGCCGTCTAGCTACTATGAATATCCCACAAGCTTTGTCTGTGTTCCTTCATGTTTCTTTGGGGTTCCGTGCTTAATCCTATTCATAATGCATTTTGCTTACCAGCCGGCGACCAAAATTTAAGAAAACATGTAGCTGACGTAATTTATCAGTAGTACTTCTTACTACCGTACCGATAATTTCATCTATGGCTATAGAGTTTAGTCGTTAGGTCCCAGGTTTGACATGACGTTCTGTATTTAATTTTACTGTATGACTCAGTAAGCCTATCATAAAATATTGTAAAGCGGATCAGATAGTTTTTAATAATGTAGTAAAACTTCACTCTGAAAATCGATATTTTTTATGAGCATAGCAAATGCACGGTAACTCTTGCAAACATATTACTTACTACTGCTCGCTCCATAGATGATCCACTCTTGAGTCCGTCCTCCTCCAGTTAGTGGAGGGTATTTACGAAACCGTTTGAATGTTACTTACTTAAACATTCAAAGAGTCTAAGAATTCGTATTAGCATTGCTTTGTTCAAGATGAAAAACCAATACCTAATCCATAAATTTTACCGTAACCAACATTTTTTATTTTTTATAACTAATGTGTTTTATTAGTTTTTGTCCTTATCTATAACAGTGAAGTCCAAGATGGATATCGAACACGAAATGCTGAAATTATTTTCGAATTTGTGGAAAAATCTTTTTATTACTGGAATCGAAAGTATAGAGACAGCTTCATGAAATCGATGGCTGCCAAGTGTTACCGGAGTTTTGCTCGACATGTATTTCACAAGAACTTATGAAATTATTTTCTAAAATCGGTTTCGGTGTAAAGCCAAAGCTGGAACTTCTAAACTACTAAAAAGTGGATATAATCTTTATCAATATACTTTTTCAAATGAAGTGTTAATCAATACTGTGTGTGAACACCTTAAAATTAACAAATTAAAAAAACTAAATCAAAATCGGTTTATCCGGTCCGGAGCTATGATGCCCCAGATATTAAGACACATATAAAATTAAGTTTGAGAGCATTGGTCTTACATCTCGGACATCATGAATGAAATCCGAGACTATATAGTTTTATTAGCGGTAGTTCTTTGACATGATTTATAAAAATTGGTTCAGCTCTAATTGTATTTCTTAAAATAAAATAATATTTAAATATTATATAAACAACTCAAGGACTACCTTATCATGACGATGACAGTTAGTGACACATACTTTTATACCTACTAAGGTATAATTTGATTGCCAAACTTAAGCGACAATCCACAGGGTACATAGCTTGCAGGACTGACGCCCGTTAGGGCAGAAAAATCGTCGAGGGGCGACCGCGTTCCGGAAAGCGCAGTGCTGGTAGTCATCCCACGCGGTGGACCGACGACCTGGTTAAGGTTGCCGGAAAGCCATAGATGCTCAGAACCAGCCTTCATGAAAATCCTCTGACCAGCACTGAACGTCTTTTGGCTGAAATTATGGTGATTAAGTTATAACTTGTTGGTAGTTTTCGTAAAAATACCTCAAATAGTATTGCCATTGAGATTTGATCTTTAAAAAACTTCCCGATTGCAAGCCGATATTTTACAATCATCACTAGTACATAAATTAAGTTCCCTCAGAAAAAAATCAAAAAAGAGCGTTACGACCGCCACAGATAAGTAATATATGTAAAATATCCTCGCTAAAACTCCCTTCTCGCCACATAATTACGTCGACCAAAAGCGAGCAAATCCGCGGGCAGAAGAGATACATATTAATACGAAAATTTAAGCCGTGACGTACGTACCGCCACCCCCCGATAGCCACCTAAGTCCGAGTAGGTACCTTTCTCCGAGATTTGACTTTGTGTGCGTTGGTGTATCTGTGTGTGCAAATTTCATAATAGGTGTACGCTGCTCCGCTCAAATTTTACATCTCACATCTCTTGCGTATAGGGTGTGCTGTTTTTGATAAGGTAGTAATATCTGATGATCACGGCACACGCAAAAATGTGCTGCAGAAGTTTCTATTAACTCCTTCTCACAATCTGCCGAAGTCTTTACGTGCCTTCCGAAACACTCAGGGGCAAGGTGTTGTACCATGCTCTATATTCATTAAGGAAACGTAACATTTCCTTCAAACAAATAAAAGCAAGCTAGACCTTACCTATAGAAGTCAATTACAAACTGAAACTACGATAATCATATTACAAAGTTCTCAACACTATAGAATATGTCAATCATACATTATAACAGGTATTTTTATATGTGACTTTTTTATAGCGTGACAATCAAGAAATGATTATTATTGATATTATTTTGTATGAATGAAGTAAAAACTATAAAAGATATTTTTTCATATCCCAGTTGATTATTTGGAAGAGTAATAGGTATTTAAACTAGAGTAATATATAATACGTCTATAAAAATAAATAAAATTGGGAGTGTCTGTCTGTAATATTAAAATAACCGCTTTGAACTACCAAAACAGCATTCTTTTATATTGTTGTATGTCTGTTTGTTTGTGCTAATCTCTGAAATCTAGGACCTATTTCGATTTCACTTGTAGATAGCCGATGTAACAAGGAGTAACTTATGCTACTTTTATTGACACCTCCCGCTTTGCAGGAGCGGTAACCACTGCTGGTGTGAAATGAAATATGAGAAGTAACCAGTAGTATTACGTTCATAACAAATGATGTATTCTTAAAATTTTACTTTAGTTTTATTTTTATAGTCCTTTACATGTATCTTCAATCTACATATTATAACAAATAAAGATTGGGTATTTACTCATCTGCTGTTTTGATACAAAATGTATACCATCTCATATCTGTAGAAGAACCGACAACCGCTGGGGTAGACGAGTTCTTGAGTGGAGACCGCGAATCGGCAAGCGTAGTGTGGGACGGCCCTCTGCTAGATGGAGCGACGATCTGCGAAAGGTTGCGGGCAGCAGCTGGATGCGTCAAGCTGAAGACAGGGCGCTATGGCGCTCTTTAGGGGAGGCCTATGTCCAGCAGTGGACTAATGTGGGCTGATTATGATGATGATGTATTCCATCTAGAACATTTAGGCTAACTTCACAATAACTCTTACTCGATACGAATATTCCGAAATTCGTGTAATGTTAAACCAAATCTACCGAAATCGGAGCACCCCAGCTGGTTCACGGACATGCGTGCCATACCTATCTATAGCTCCGTAGGACGTTATTAATTTATCTGTAGCGCAGAACTAACCAGGGGCCTTGGGGTGGACCACCCTCCCCCGGGCCTCACTGTTTAAACATTTCGAAATGAGTATGCAGAAGATTGTACCTAATACATGGACACGCATGGAACGTACCCCTGGCCCTCTAAATTACTGGGGCCTTAATTAAAGGCCTAGCATTCTGTTCATGACAAGTATTCCGCCGACCTCAGCAGCCTCTGCAGTACAACTGCCTAACTGAATTTGCTCTATTGTTTCAAGATGGCTTACCCTCTTAATTCTGCTAGTTTAATTTTAAAATGAAAGCTGTTTCAGTTTATGTTAGTATCCGCATTAGGTATGTTCATTATATAATGAAATTCCTATGATAATGTTTTTACATTAGGTTTTTTTTTTTATAAAACTTACCGTTTCCGTTAAAATCCAAAACACCTACAAATTTTGACAGTTGACCCTGAATTGTCGCACACTTAGGATCGATGGGGATTTTTAAAACTCTATAAGCAATGATTTTTGGGATTTATTGTTATTTGAAATGTCTATATTGACTGGACTTTAAACGCACCGCACCTATTATTATTGTAACACAATATGTAACAACCTAAGTACCGTATGTTTCTCTGTAGTGCGCCGTATTCTTTGCACAATAAATAATTTCTCTCTGTCAAATGAATTTCCAAATGAAAATTAGAACTAAACGTTATTTCCATACTGTATAATAATAAGGAAATATCTAGAATAGTGTTGGCTTTTCCAAACTTAATACAGTAGCTATGATTGTTATTGCTTTTGCCGAACTATCACATAAGTTTCGAACTTTGTGAAGTTGATCATGAATCTCTGCTTCATTCACTTAATAATATGATGCATATTTTGTACAATGAAAACCAAACATCCACTGTGGAGCTTACTCGGTGACGATGATTTATTCAAATTCAAAGTGATTTTTACGGGTTGCCATACAAATGTCTATTTGTTTTTGTTAATTTTTATTTTTCAACGTTTAGTGCAGCGTGTTTTGGTAGTTTGTTGAATTGTGGGGGAATATCTGGGCGTTATTGAACAAAATATCACCCAGATATATACATAACTATACAGTGTTAGGTAAAAATATTGTAGTTTAATTCAGTTTTAAAACCAAACTGGTGAATCAATTTCAATAACATTTTTACGGGACTATCAGCGAGAATACAAACGCATAAACAAACGTATCATCGAAATTGGTCCACAATTGATTAACATATCACGTGAACATACATAAACCACATGAACTTCCTTTTTTATTTAAATTTGATAATATTATCATGACATCCGCTTGTTGACGGATTTAGAAAACACAATGTCACCAACCCGTCCCATCCAGAGCGTGTCGTAAGACTAAAGGAACGCAAGTGGCAGATCACACGAGAAAAGAAAAACTTGATACAAATCCTGTGCCAACCCGTGTTGCCAGTGTGGCACAATAAGCTAATTTCCCTCCATGAATTTGGAGGAGGCTTGAGTCAGTTTTATGGGGTAATTTGTGAGCAGAAACGACGACCATGATTTAATCACAATTTACTAAAAACACAAATTCTTGATCACTGAAGTAACATTTGAAGCAAAATTTATTAGCAAAATTGAAATTATTACATAATGTCACTTAATCAAATCATTGGTATTGATACTACCTACTACTATTTAGCAGTAAGTAATTGTAATGGCTGAGACCATGGAGGGCCTCACTACGATGCTCGATGGCCTCTATCGAGCCTCCGAACGAGTCGGCCTTAAGATGAACATGGAGAAGACGAAGATCATGTCTAATATCCACGTTCAAGCCACTCCTGTTGACATCGGAGGTTCTACCCTCGAAGTTGTTGACCACTACATCTACCTGGGACACACTGTCCAGTTAGGTAAGTCCAACTTCGAGAAAGAGGTCAATCGTCGGATCCAACTCGGCTGGGCAGCGGTTGGGAAGCTGCGAAAGATCTTCTCGTTCCCAATACCACAGTGTCTGAAGACAAAAGTCTTCAACCAATGTGTGTTGCCAGTGATGACGTATGGAACAGAAACGTGGTCGCTCACTATGGGTTCCATCAGAAGGCTCAAAGTCACCCAAAGGGCAATGGAGAGGGCTATGCTTGGAGTTTCCCTGCGAGATCGAATCAGAAATGAGGAGATACGCAGGAAAACCAGGGTCACCGACATAGCCCACAGGATTGCCAAACTTCAGTGGCAGTGGGCAGGGCACATAGCGCGCAGGAACGACTCCCAATGGGGCAGAAAAGTCCTCGAATGGCGACCGCGTTCCGGAAAGCGCAGTGCTGGTAGGCCTCCCACACGGTGGACCGATGACCTGATTAAGGTCGCCGGAAAACGATGGATGCGGGCGGCCCTGGACCGGCCCTTGTGGAAATCCTTGGGGGAGGCCTATGTCCAGCAATGGACGACATTTGGCTGAAATGATGATGATGATGACTACTTAGCATGGCCCACTGCTGAGACAGGCCTAATCCAGTTACATGTAGGTTAATTAGCCTACTGTGCCATTCTGGCCAGACGGGTAGCTGTGCCTACCAAGTTGGTTTCGTATCAAGTTTTCCTTCTTTTGCAGCTAAGTTATCGGCCTTGTTATTTTTGTTTTGTCGACTGTTACGACACCCTCAAGATGGCAGAAGGTGGTGACATTATGTATTCTAAATCCGTCACTACACGGAATTTCAGTCAAGTCATAAAACTTAAGAACCTAAGAATATACAATCAGTAATATTGAAAAAACCTTAAATAATACCCTTAATAAACCTTAATAACTAGTCCCTTTTAATGATATAGAGATTAAACCATAACAGAAAACGTAATAAGTTCATCAATTTCATTATTAATGTGTGTACTTTAAAAGCTTCCTAACATTGGTTTTATTTCCAGGCGCTGTTCATTATGCATGCACTTAAATTGTGTACGCTACGATTTTTACTCTCACATCTAAATTAAGAAATTTTTGTGAATAATTAAGTATCGCAAAAAGGATTGTCAGCGGGGTTGGACAGCGAAGCAACCCCATTTTCGATGGCTAATTGAAAAGGGTAGGTTGGCGGTTAAAAATTCAATACGCCGCTTAGTCTCGTTGGGATAGTCGCTTGTGACAATCCAAAACTTCGCAAACAGGATCTTCAGGATTGCTGTCTGGCCACCGTCCATCCGTTTGTCATTTTGGAAGTCCATTCATCATGTAGAATTAATCTGTTTAAAAATAAATGTTGTCAGTCTTCATAATCATCCTCATCCTTTCAGCCAAAAGAAGTGCACTGCTGGACAGCTACTAGCTATTTCTCCCACTTATAAGGTGCTTACATATGAAATTTGCTCTCTTTGGTTAAGAATTACAAATTCTAATTTCTAAATTCTATTAGACGGCACATTCGAGTTTTGAAAACAGTCATTCATTGGTTTTTCATCATTATTTTTTCCTTTGGTTTCGCTTATAATCACCCAATGTTCAACGAAGCGGATCCATCACAAAGTACTTCAGAGATAGCTGCAGGCTTCAGGGTAAGTAATAAAACTATATTAATCCACTTGAAACAAATAAGGAAAAAAAAAACTTAAACGATGGGTACCTCATGAAAAGAAAAATGGAGCAAGATCGGCATATCAGTAGTTACGACGTCGCTGAGGAACTGGGAATTGACCACAAAACAGTTTTGGCGCATTTGAAAAAAACTGGTACCTCACGAGCTCACTGAAAGAAATATATATAACCTAATGAACCGTGTACTCATTTTTGATTCTTTATTACGATGTAATGAAACCGAACCATTTTTGAAGAAGCTGATAACTGGTGATGAAACGTGGATCACGTACGACAAGAACGTGCGAAAAAGGTCGTGGTCAAAGGCCGGTCAGGCTTCACAGACTGTGGCGAAACCCGGGTTAACTCTCAACAAGGTGATGCTGTGGAAGGGCATTATTCATTATGAGCTGTTACCACCAGGCAGGACCAACAATTCTGAACTCTACTGCGAACAACTGATGAGATTAAAGCAAGAAGTTGAGAGAAAGCGGTCGGAAATAATCAACAGATATGGTGTGGTTTTTCATCATGATGACGCTAGACCTCACACAACTTTAGCCACTCCGCAAAAATTATGAGAGTTTGGCTGGGAAGTGTTAATGCATCCGCTGTATAGTCCTGACCTTGCACCTTCAGATTTCCACTTGTTTCGGTCTCTTCAGAATTATTTAGGCAGTGTCAGGTTAACATCACTAGAGGACTGCCAAAACCACTTGTCGCGGTATTTTTATCAGAAGTCCCAAAATTTCTATAGCAATGGGATCATGTCACTACCTACAAGATGGCAAATAATTATCGAACAAAATGGTACCTACATACTTTAGTTAAATGTAAGTAAACTATATTGAAATGAGGAGATACGCAGGAAAACCAGGGTAACCGACATAGCCCATCGGATTGCCAAACTTGAGTGGCAGTGGGCAGGGCACATAGCTCGCAGGACCGATGCCCGATGGGGCAGAAAAGTCCTCGAGTGGCGACCGCGTTCCGGAAAGCGCAGTGCTGGTAGGCCTCCCACACGGTGGACCGACGACCTGGTTAAGGTCGCCGGGAAGCAGTGGACGCGGGCGACCCAGGACCGGCCTTTGTGGAAATCCTTGGGGGAGGCCTATGTCCAGCAGTGGACGTCTTTTGGCTGAAATAATGATGAATGATGATGATTTGTGCACGGGTGGGGACCCGAGCACGGGTGGGTTCGAATTCCGGGGACAGGCAAGTGTTTCAAGAGAAGGTAAACTTGATATGAACCCTGTGCCAACCCGTCTGGTCAGCGTGGTGAAATTTAGAGGAGGCCCGACTCAGTAGTGGGTCATTCATGGGCTGAAATGACGATGACGACTTTTTCGGGGATGTTTTTAAAGTTTATGGAACTGTAGTGGTTATGAGTAGTTAGTCCCATGGGACTAGGTACTTCGTTTCAGCCCATACATGACCCACTACTGGGTCGGGCCTCCTCCAAATTAATGGATCAATCTTCTATGGGCTAAGTCGTAAACGGTTTGATTGCAAGTAATTTGTCTCTGTACTCGTCTCTCAACTGGAAGTGTTGGGCACTGTCTAACGTTCACTAGAAGGGTCCAGTAATTATACAAAATAAAGCAGCATTTTTTAATAATTATGTATAGGCACTATCTTTTTATGGCGAAGTTATACACATGTAACGTTATTATACCACCGTATAAATGTCGGCTTTCCAAATTAAAATATATATAAATGTACAATAATAAAAAAAATACGATAGCTAATGAATTCCGTAGGTATTTCGCGCGAAAACCAAAAAAGTTGGATAAACCGGCTAAGTCTGCCACAAAAATATCTGTAACTATGCGGTCCTGAAAAGTGGGGGAATGTCAATAAAAGTAACCTAGAAAGTTCCGTCAAAATCAGTCCATATCCGAACCACGCAAACAGACAGACAAAAATTGTAATAAAAATTGTTGTTATACTATTTGCGTTGTAGCATGGTGCGGGTGACAGTTGCCATTATGACAGTACTAGGGATGTGACGATATGCAATTCATTTTTATCGTTAACGATACTCGCAGCATAAATCTGGTCCTCTTTAATATTGTTATAGAAATTAGTGTGTTATTCAGTTGTCTAGTGTAACTACGTGTATAAACTTGTCAATATATATGTTTTATGGCTAAATAATTATGTTTGTACTTACATAAAATAATCAAAATCGGGTTTACGTTGTTTTTTCATAGTAACATTATAAGCAACCTTACCCTATAAATGTTCTGTTGTAAAATTATAGACCAGCTTTAAAAATAAAAATTGACCTACGCAAAATATACGTTTCTTATTATGAAAAATATCGACTATCCATCGAAGCAGTACATTCCATCACTAGATACGTCTATGGCGTTACGTTATACACATAACACTTTGCTTAATTTTTCATTCAATTTGATTTTATTTGTAAACTAGAACATTCTGGTTGGTTTCATTTAATTTTCTACAATTATTAATGATTAAATATATCACGAATACGAATGTGGTACAGCTGAAATACGAATGTCATAATATGAAAGTCTTAATTTGTAAATCGCGGCAACTTTCAAGAGTGAAACGAAATGTTACCGAAACTGTCACCCGCACCATGATACAACGCACAAACTATAGGTAGGTAAATCCAAAAAGCGGTTATTTAATATTACAAACAGACACTCCTATTTTATTTATTTGTAGTATAGATATGTAAAAAGTCCTTCTGCAATACCACTGAAAAAGCTCTACACAGTAATAGTTTACAGTTACATTCAATTGTTGAGACTGATTCACTGTAGGAAAGCAAACCAACATAAATTAAGTTACCTCTTTGATACCATGTTTCTGTTACATACGAAAGATAATTATTTTATACCATACAGATCAAGCACAAGGCTAGCCTGATAATGATGACGATGGTGGAATGGTTATAGACGTTTGCAGCCCCACATGTGCCACTCGTGTATCGACAGTCACCGTCATGGTACGCCCATGGTACTTCCTTCAATTAAATAGACCAGAGTTTTTGAGTGGAGACCACGAATCGGCAAGCGTAATGTAGGACGGCCCTCTGTTAGATGGAGTGACGATCTGCGAAAGGTTGCGGGCAGCAGCTGGATGCGTCAAGCTGAAGACAGGGCGCTATGGCGCTCTTTAGGGGAGGCCTATGTCCAGCAGTGGACTAATATGGGCTTGTGATGATGAGTTGATAAATAGGTTTTATTATTAAGTTTTCAATGACTGGTGCTGATTTATTATATACTAGCGACCCGCCCCGGCTTCGCACGGGTGCAACGATGAACATCTAAATTTATCAGTGTTTCTCTACATTATTATGCATGTATTATACATATAAACCTTCCTCTCCAATCAGTCTATCTATTAAAAAACCGCTTCAAAATCCGTTGCATAGCTTTAAAGATTTAAGCATACATAGGGACGGACAGACGACAGCGACTTTGTTTTATACTATGTAGTGATTTTCTATCTATTCAGCCCATAAAAGACCCACTGCTGAGTCGGACCTCCTCCCATCATATAGAGGGTAATAAGCTTCCGTGTCACGCTGGCCAGACAGGTTGGCACGGTGTTTTGATTCAAATTTTCCTTGCGGCTAAGTTTTTGCCGTTTTCATTTCCTTATGTCGGCTTTTACGACACTTACAGTATGGAAAAAGGTGGTGACACTATGTATTCTAAATCTGTTACCACACGGACATTACAGTTTTTTTTTTTATAAATATAATATATATATATATATATCCTTGGACATTTCACACAACGCCATCTCGTGGATGATAAACTACATATATACATTTTTTTTTGTAAATACATACATATTATACATAGAAATGACACCCAGACTCCGAGCCAGTGCCTCTGGACAAAGACACTTGCCCGACCCCGGAATCGAAAGCGTGACCCGTTGATCCAAAGGCGGCACATCTAACCACTAGACCAACGAGGCTATCTTAGTTTAATATTTTGGGTACAGGGTATTATAAAAGGTAAGTCCGTCAGCACACGAAACATCTTTCAGGGAGCGCCACCACGGATCCTCAGATTGTTTCTCGAGTAGGTCAATTTTTGTGATTTAAGCCAGGAACACTTGCTTTGGATTTGTCTTACCCACAGTCTATGTCAGCGGTAACTTTTTAATAGATTAATTCCTTTGTTGCAGATACGCGATATCATCATCATCAACAGCCCACATTAGTCCACTGCTGGACCTAAAGAGCGCCATAGCGCCCTGTCTTCAGCTTGGCTCATCCAGCTGCTGCCCGATACACGATATGCTATTCACAAATTGCTCCATAAAACCGATATTGTTGAAACCACTTTCAGAAATACAATATATGAATTACAACATGCATCCCGCATATTCGTCACGGCGAATCGAGATTTTAGAAATTTAGTATGATGCCTACTCCAAAATGTAATTTAATTTCAAAGTTTGTATTTTATAAGTTGCTCAGTTCTACAACTGAGTTCTATACTAAACTATAAATTCAAATTCAAATCATTTATTTTTATTGGGTCACGATGGACACTTACAAAAACTCAAAACATTAAAATTAAATTAAATTATATAGTTCAATATACTTTTAAAAATACAACTTGTTGTAATTTCCTTTCTATGTTTGTCCTACGCTAAGTTCGTTCTGTAATTTGCGCTTAAACTAATGACGGCTGTGCCCGAAAGCGGGGTGATACCTCGCTAACACGTCGCATTAACCGTATCGATATACGTACCTATGCTCGGTGGATACTGTTCGAATCCATTTACTTCTCTAAATTATGCGTAAAACGTCCATTTGACGATCTCCCTCTTCCCTCTTATCGCTTGGACAGGGGCCCGGGGCGGGGAGCCGGACTAGGGCAAATTGGGGGGTTTACAATCCCCCCAAGTGGGGCCCAAAGTCCACCTCACCCTTTAGCTAAAGTTCCATCTCTCACACCTATAAATTCGGCACACACATTTCGCCCCATCGCGGGGGGAACATACCAATCCTTTCGGTCTGGCACCGTCGTGTCACACTTGCCATGGTGACCTCCAGTAGAAATTAATATTCAGAACCGTTTCCTTGGCTATCGTTAATCATTACCATTTCTGCTCGTGAACGTAGAGGTACACCTTTGTGATGTGAGATTATGTATGGGCTAAAGGCGTGTTCGCATTGCCGGTCACAAGATGTTATAAGGAAAATGTACATATTGGACACTGCTTATGCTTTCAGATATTAAATTATATTGAAGCTGCGCCTTATTTGCTCTATCATATCTCTGTAAAAACATAATAGATTCAAGTAATATGTACACGCGATATTATCAGTAGCATTGTAATAAAAGCAAATTGTATACAGAGACAATCCAAAAGGACAATCCGAGATTGACATATCTATCTGTTTGCTGACAATAATTACTACAAAGCGGCAAGACTGCCATCGCACTAAATAAAGATATTTTAGTAGCGGTTACGATTGTGTACTCTATACATGATCTTAGGAGAAGCGCGGGCTGGGCCTTCATTTAAAATGGGCGACATCAGGCATCCATAGCGCGGGTGTCTGCGGACGCAGTCTGCACAGGACTTGTACTTTGCAGCGATCTGTAGCAAGGCATATATTTAAAATGGTACCTCATAAGATATTTCGACTACTTCTGTGGAGTTAGAACATGCATGGGGTGATCATTGCAGAGTGCGGTACGTGATGACTGAAAGAGTTGAACGGGTAACACGTCTACCAACAGCCTGCCAAGGTAAATCGAATAATTATTTTGAGAATAATACGAACTCATGAAAAATTTTATATTTCAATTTATTTTAAAAACCAGCAAGTGAACAAGCCTTTCTTCAGACTTGTTCATTTGACAGGAACACAATATATATGTCAGCAAAGGCCAGCCATGTCATCGCATTTTTCATTTATTGATATCGATTTGAAATTACCTATTAACACAGGATAATACATATAAAAGTATCCGAATATTTTAAAAAAAGATCAAATGAACCTATGCTCCAACAAATTTAATTTATTACAATACTAGTGGCCCACCCCGGCTTCGCCCGTGCAAAGCGGGGGTGGGTTATACTTAAAAACCTTCCCCTTGAATCACTCTATCTATAAAAAAAAAACCGCTTCAAAATCCGTTGCGTAGTTTTAAAGATTTATGCATACATAGGGACGGACAGAAGAATGCGACTTTGTTTTATAGTATGTAGTGATACTTACAGTATATACCTACAGATTGTAAAGAATTCTTTACAATCTGTAGGTATATACGAGTACTGTAAGTATATTGTAATAAATAGTAAATTTACTGTTATGGTGAAGTTAACAAACAGCAGTCTCAAGACTATTCTGACCCATATTACGCGAGTTATAAGATAGTCCTGCCATCTATTGAGCATCTGATAACCAAATACGGAGATTGATAAGCTATATTATGATAACTAAATATACTATCTGAGTGAGGATAGACGAACGGTAATAAGGGCTACGTGAGTCCGCCAAATATTATAATGACATTTACCTAGCCGCTCAAGTAATTAGTAGTTCTTACTCTCGTTAACAGATGGCGCTGCGCTACCGTCAGAAATCCTACGAACATTTGGAGTAGGGATTTATTTGCAAGAGGGCTTCGTTAAAGTGTACCAATTATTGATATTACTAAAGTTATAAATACCGTACCTTCCAGCGGCTGATATGGTATTCAAAGTAGGTACTAAATATAATTAATTTTGCGGAAAATAATATTTAATAATAAAGTTATAGATTCATTAGCGGCAATGCTGCAGCTTCGCACGGCTAATAGAAAATATGATATTCTAGTATTAGTCTTTTTTGTAGAGCTAAAAAGGAACAATTCCACTAAATTACTGCTTTAAACAGACTTGAATCGAGGACAATTCCTTAGACAAAATGTGTCTTCAGATTACCGTCATTTTATTGGAATTTTGGCAGCAAATTCCAATACACAACTTAAAACGTACCTAAATGACTTTTTGTTTTTTTTTTCTTTTGGCGGAAAAGATGGGTTTTGAAGGTTTCGAAATATCAAAACTTTGCAAGTGATAAATTTTTTTTGCAAAATATATTGAACATTTTAAAAATTAATAAATAAATGGTACCTCGTTTACTTTTAGTACTTTTACGAATGTAAATGTTTTTATGATTTACCGAGTCGATTACGAAAGTGTTGGGGACTAATCTAACATTTTAGAATTATCTATACAAAATAATTTATGTTATATACATACCGATATTTGAGGTTATTTTAGTTAATAGCGTGGTAATATTAAACCAACGATCGCCGCCCGCATAAAAACAAAATAAGATTGATTACAAAACGTTTAAGTGGTTTTTTTATTTATCTGCTCTATTGTAGCGGAATCAGCATTTTTTCAACTTGTACACCGCCTCACTAAATCACTGGTTTCGTGAAAATATACGTTTAATTTTTTTTAGTTTAGCATATGGCCCTCAAAGTTTTTTATTGATAGACTGCCGTTTTCATTTGAGCAATATATGTAAAACCCATAAAATAGACACGCAAGAAAACGTTTTTTAATTTAATGTTTTAGTATATGACCCAAATGCATTTTCTTTCAAAAACTATTAACGTACCTATCGAAGTTATCAGCAATTTGTGTTTTGTAGTATTAATCCTATACTGAAAAGAATGGGGGAGCAATTAAATCATAGTTAACCTCCAAAACCACAAATATCGATACTCATATTAATAAGATTGACCATATTACTTTTACAATTTAAATAAAGTTGCATTGCGCTGCCGATCACAATGTTTCAAAAACTTTTAGAACCATGTTTTGGCATAAGGGTGGCGCCACAGTGACGGTGGGGTGCGTATCCAGGTATTTAAACGTCAATCTGCCTCGTAGCACTACGGTCGAATTACACTTTCACCTACACTTTGAACATTGGACTGTACTAAAACGGAGTCATAACTCTCAACAAACTCAATATATAATATTTCGAGTTAGAGTTTGAATTATAATACTCATACACACACATTTAGTACTCCTTTTGGGATGCTACGCCACATCACCGGAGTGGGGCGTTAATAGGTGCGACGCAGTCTAGCACTAATGTAGCTATTAACGCAAATAAATTAATGTATCCCTAGTTTTTAGTTCCGATAAATAAAGAATATAAATGTGAATTCATAAAACTAAAAAAATCGATTATTCATATATATATATAACTAACGACCCGCCCGGCTTCGCACGGGTACAATTATGAACCTCTAAATTTATCAGTGTTTCTATTATAAATTTATTATAGATAAAAACCTTCCTCTTGAATCACTCTATCTATTAAAAAACCCGCTTCAAAATGCGCTGCGTAGTTTTAAAGATTTAAGCATACATAGGGACGGACTAGGGACAGACGACAGCGACTTTGTTTTATAATATGTAGTGCTGGTGACTTTGAGTTTTTTAAATATGTTGTAAAAAAATATGAATATACACATACATACATACGTATAATCACGCCTCTTTCCCGTAGGGGTAGGCAGATACCGCTACTTTCCACTTGCACATCTTTACATACTTGTTTCGCTTTATTTATAATATATTTTACCATTTCCTGTTCCGATGACTGCTCGAACAATAAAATATATACAATACTATAGGTGTCTACTGATTTACACCCTCTTTAATGAAAGTCTAGTTTGTTCTAGGTATTTTATTCTGAGATAAATAGGCTCTTAGGGAAAAATTCGATAGAGAGGTTGCAAACAAAACCTTAGGTACATGTCATTAGCTGCTATTTTTTAAAGCTTCTTTAAGAGATTTTGTCCGTTGTCTTTTCTCTTCTAATTTGGCCTTCTCCAATTTTGCTCTATCTGTGAGTTTGAAAGTTTTGCAAAGTAGCGTTACCTTAGATCCTCCAGTTAATTTTTGGTCTAAACTTTTGACTGTATTCGTTAACAAATATTTATCAGCAAAATGTGTGTTGGTTGAGTTAAAACTTTCATTTTTTGGTTCTAATTTATTAATATCATTGTTAGCCGTGCCATTTTCTTCATATTTAGAAAGTGTTTTGATATTATTACAAACAACGTCTACTCTTATTACTTGTACGGTCTCTGGACTTTGAGTGCGAGATATTGTAAGACTTTTTCTTCTTCCAGTGCTACGATAAATTATTTTACTGTTTTTTACTGTGTCCAATTCATCTTCAACCTTAAGTTTCGTAGGTTCTTTTACGTGTTTCTTCATTAACCCCTTGGGTTTAAAATCAAATGCATTTTGTTCTTTATTTTCATCTGTTAGCGCAACATCTATTTGTGTCGCTTTATTTTCTTTCCGTGTAGCGCTGATCCCGCGTAGGAAAATACTAGACTTTCCTGAGTTGGGTCTAGATCTGTCGTTGCTGAACAAATACTTAACGTAATCGTCAAAATAGTAACATGTCAATTGAGATGATCTATCTTCATCGTAAAAATCATTCTCAACAATAGGTTGTTTAACGAACATTCTGTGTTTTTTACCATTTGTAACTGTTTTATATTTAAAACTAGTTTTAGGTCTTTTTACTTGTTCTGTTCCAACATTACCGACAAATTTTAATGTTTGTACAGTTAGACACAAATCTTCAAAGTTGTTATTAGTTTGATGGCTGTCAGTGACATTATTATCAATATTGTCAACATCGTTGCAATGAAATCTGTAAAAAATATTAAGTCATCAATTAATTATATATAGATTTTACTATATATACATTTTTCCCATTTCCATGGCATAGTATAATACATACTTTTATACTAATAGTAATTTCTTGACACGTGAATAGGTAATTAATAACCATATCATGAATTAAACAATTTATACTAATATTTTATAGAGGAAAGATTTTTATTTATGTTTGTAACGAATTGGCTCAAAAAGTTGGTACTAGACTGATTATAAAAATTGTCTTAAAAATTTAAAAAATGCAAAATTTTCCCTGATTAATATATTAGGCTAATATAATTGCAAGAAAAAAAAGCCCACCCGTTCGAAGCCGGGACGGACTGCCAGTGGAATATATGCAGCACTGGCTTGATATTTAAACTGTCTAGATATTGATTGAAATATGATAATAGGTCAAAAATCGTACAACTAATGGCCAAACGACTTCTGAAATAAATAAATAATGTAAATAATTCAGTTGAGTTAAATCCGAGCCGAAAGAGAGTTTTCGAGGTAAATGTATTTACAAACTACGTGAATTTTTGTTTGGTTCCTTTCAAATGTATTCATGCGTATTGTATGGTCTATAAGGACCTTTCTAATCATACAATTGGACTACATAATTTTACTAGTTCTACCTTTTTAAAACATCTATCCATCTTGGATCTTCTTCATGTTCAGGGTTTATGAGCCTCTTCTGACAATAACGCCTAGGTTTTTCGAAAGATTTAGGCGTCTTGACTTTTGCTTTTAATGTAGTTCTCTCTTGAAGATGCAACCGTGCGCATTTCATTTTTTTACCGTATAATCTAAAATAAAATTATAAATGATAATATTTTATGTAACATACATTAAAACCATTAAAACTAAACATGGAAGAGGCAGGGCACATAACGCGCAGGACCGACGCCCGATGGGGCAGAAGTCTTCGAGTGGCGACCGCGTTCCGGAAGGCGTAGTGTTGGTAGGCCTCCCACACCGTTAACCAATGACCTGGTTAAGGTTGGCGGAAAACGATGGATGGGCCAGGACCGACCTTTGTGGAAATCCTTGGGGGATCTATGTCCAGTAGTGGACGTCTTTTGGCTGTAATGATGATGATGAAACATCTAAATTCTTATCTTTTTGTGTTTGTAGATTGTGAACTAGCCCCCAATCCTAGTAAAATAAAATGGGTGTAATATTATACATAAATTAATATCAAAATCTAAATATGTTGTAATACTTTTTTTATTGATACAATTTGATTGGATTATTATATTATGATGAAGAACCTTTTAAGAATATTTTAAACATACAGGGTAGCTACACCCAGTACAGTCTTGTACCAGTCACCCTGCTTGTAGTAGGCACATCATATCCAAACTTTAATGGATGAAGAATATGTCTATTTACTATGAATTAAAAGAAAGCTAATGAATATATTGTACAAATATGATAGATAGACCATATGACAGAAATGATTTGCCTGACAACTAAACTTATACTGCTCAGAATTTCAAAATATTTTTCTCCAGGAACGACCCGCCCCTCATACGCGTAGCACTAATTTTGTCTAGCCATTTTGGACTGATCATTCATTGCCTTAAACCGGGATTACGTGCTCCTACACCTGCCAGGAAGATTATACACGGACATGAATTTTTACAAATACTTTAGGTATCTACGTTCTAAAATTGGATTAAGGTTTTCGTCGCAAAAGAAACCGAGTAAACTCAAGGTCAGAAACAACAGTTTGTATTAATACGCGATGTCGTGATTAAGCCCTGTTGGGAATTTCATCGTGTTTATGATATCCCTCCGTGAAGTATCGTTATAATAACCCACAGTTCACAAGACCCCAAGGACACGCGCTGTGCAAGAGACAGCCAACTCTGCCGAACTGTCATTTGAAATTGTCAACACTTGAGCAACAATACACACATAAATAAAATAAATAAATATCCTTGGACATTTCACACAACGCCATCTCGTCCCAAGCTAAGCAACTTAATGCTTGTGTTATGGTAACGAGATGGATGATAAACTACTTATATACATTTTTTTTTTGTAAATACATACATATTATAGATAGAAATGACACCCAGACTCCGAGCCAGTGCCTCTGGTTTAGACAAAGACACTTGCCCGACCCGGGAATCGAACCCGGGACCCGTTGATCCAAAGGCGGCACATCTAACCACTAGACCAACGAGGCAGACCTACTACTGTACTATGACACGTACTCCAAATTAATTAGCAAAATTACCCTATTGTGCCATGCTGGGTAGACGGGTTGATGCAGGTTGCATCAACGGCCGGGTGTCAATGAGGATGTCCGATGTAAAAAAAAAACACTTCCAACCTCATAGAGGAAAATTAGTATATGTGTCACTAGGTGGGTATAACGTAACCTATGTTGGTAACGTTATCAAATTCCATTTCTATTATGCTCCCAAACCTGTGCTCCTTGCTAATACAGTAAAAATCTATAATTAGCATGCCATGGACTATCGTTTTTGACTGTTTTAATAACTAATACTATAGTGGCAGTTACCTTAAGAAATAGCACTTTGGGCCTCAGCTAATTTGTATGATTCTCCGATTCCGATAAACTCATGCTGGAATAAATTTGGTGATCACCTAGATGTGATAACTTTAATATCTGCCATTACTACGCAGTCCATAATTGACCCACTGATGAGTCGGGCTTCCTCCCACCACAAGGAGGGAAAATAGCCTGCCACGCTGGCCAGACGGGTTGGCACAGGGTTATCGGTCTTCAGCTCCTTACGGCACCATCAAATGGGGTGGGACTATGTATTCTAAATTCGTCACCACGTGGACTCTCTTAACTTCCATTATTACTGTATATTACGATCAATAATTTACAAAATTACATAGTGTCCTTAAATATTTATTTATGTATTTACATTAAAATTTTGTACTAATCCATAAACAATTTGGTTGGCGCATAATGTTATTTTAGATTATAGAAACATCATATATAATGACGCAAGATTTGTAGTCTTGGCTCGCTGAACTATCGTAGCACTGCGCTCTTCTGGTATGCCGTGGAGTTTATTGCCATACTTGATAACGTTGCGATTTGTATGTAATAGTTATGGTCTCAGAAGGTAGCGCAGAAAGTTTAGAATATCGATCCCTTGTATTTAATTTGAAACTAAATAAGCTACTATTTGGAGAATACAACAAAATACGTTCTAAAATAAAAATAACTATTAATAATCTAAATAAAATGGCCATTATTATCGAGTGATTCACATTGAGGTTAATTAATCTATTCGATACCAATAATACAAATGGGTAGTACTAATCTAGAATACGGAACAATCCGTTCTAAAATAATTGTTTTTTAGAAAGTTATAATGAAATGAACATGTATGTACTTTTAACACCTCGTGGCATAGTGAAATAGTTCCATCTATGAATTTTAGGAGAGACAAAAGGGTGAGTTTTTAGATTGGGTAAAAGCGAAAAATGTGTTTAATCAGTCAGTATAATATGTCCGTTGACTTAGCAATCAATGCATTTTCTGTTGAGTTACGTACATTTATTAACATGATCACTACGATTGAATTCTCGTCTGTTAATTGTTTATTCAATAGCTTTTTATTGGTGGCCTACTTTCCAGATCTTAGCAAAACGCACCTTTTTTGACACAGCTCAACCTCAAGTGTATATTTAATTAAAATAATGCCTAATCACTCGTCAATTTGGTGAACTTGAAAAGTGTACATTCAAATGAATTTCTCCGTTACCTAGTGCAGATATTTATGACATTGCTAACAATTCAGTTACTTTTCATACTCAATTAGCTGTATCTATTCATTTGAGAACAATTGTCTTGATATTTTTTCTGTCTCGTTCCAACGAACAGATTGCTAGTCACGGATTAGAAAGAGACAGATGCCTCACAAGTTTTTTTTTAGGAAAGCATTGATAAAGGAAGTACAATGTCGGCAGGATGGTGTATTTGATCTAGCAACGTAGCGGTACAAATGTTCTTGGGAATGGCTTCGCCAACGATGCAAAAAAAAAGTTTCTCTATACTATTGTAGCATTCACGAATGGTTTTGATATTTGAAAATATTTGTATTGCAAATAAGAATAACTTACTAAATAGAATACTCAAAATGCATTTTGAAAAAATAACAGCGGTTACATATAATAATTATTATCATAAATATAAATGCTTATGAAATATAATAGATAAGTGCCTAATTTGTCTTACTGCTATTACCATAGTTAGTATATATACTTTAAACATATACTTAATTTCGATAGTAATTATAAAAAAGAGCTTTGAAATTTCGTAACATTTCATGTATGGCAACATTTTAAGTTTATTATTTCGCAGCCTCGTTTACATCTTTAATTTACTTACCTACATGAAAATCAGCATACTACTAGTGTCCCCTAGTTTAACGATAAATTCTGCATTATCAAAGTCTAGTCGACAAGAAAAAGTTTTCCCTTTAAAATTCCGAATATACCTACCCTAATCGTGACCTGACAGAATCATTATCATCACTTTACATAATTACGGGTTCGTCAACAAACACATTTAGGCCAAATTCGGCTGCGTCACAAACTATACTTTTTAAGTTGAATGTTACCAAAACACGCAAAGTCGTACAACATAATCACGGTGGATTATTGCGTTTGTTTAATCGTAACTAACAGTAATTTTGTAGGAAATCAAAAATTTCTTAACAATGCCTGTTAGCTATTGGTTAAGTAAAGTAGCAAAAGTAACTTTTGCTCAAAGCATTTACTCAAATGCTGTAACGCCGGCGAAGTAATTTATGAAAAAATATTTTTTCTTCATTGTTTGTAGCTTGGCTTTGTAGCTGTAACATTATAATAAATATTCCCTATATACTTAATTGTCTTTAAAATGGGATGGTTCCTTTTTTAGCAATGCTACTATTCAACGCGGTATGGTTATTTACAAATTGCAGCATTATGATGAAATGAATTGCTCTTCCATCACTGGCAGAATTACTTATGACAATTTCCATACAATTAATATAATGTAGTTGTATTCAAAACAATATTTAACTCTCGCAATATTGGTAAAGTATCATAGGAAATAAAATAAGAATGTTGTCAAAATCACTGCATCGTACTATTTCAACTCACACAGAGATAGAATAATAGGCACAGCTGCAAGACTAGGCACACACACCAACAAAATGTTGCTGCATCGCACACGGACATCTTGGATAACAAAAAATGCATTATTATTATCTTGTGCCAAGGCCACCAGGTCCCAATATGAAACCAACCCTATTCCAATGACTTTAGGGTAAGATTAGAATTTCACCGAAAGCTAAAGCGATTAACTTAGATTTCATCCAGAACCAAAATGTCGCTTCATATTTTCGGCTTTATGTTGCGTGACTAGAAAGGTGAGTATTGTCTGTAGTATCTTCAGGAATTTAAGTTTAATAATTGTTGAAAAAAGGCTACGTATCTCACTAGGCGCCAAATGCATGTTGCAGGACTACGAATCGTGTTCAACTCTGTAAGCAAACTCGAGCGCGTGACTATGTCGTGCATTTTGGTTATTAGCTAAGATATTATAGCGGACAATATTCATTTAACCATAGATAAGGCACGTAAGTGCCGGTGCAGCTTAACACCATTCAACAGTCCACATTATAAACGCGAAAGTTTGTATGTTTCTTACTCTTTCACGCAAAAACTATAGCTACTTAAACTAAAAACTATAATAGATGTATCTTACACGTCCGAATAACATAGGCTATAATAATATATATAATAATAATAAGATATGGTGTGAATTATCCATAATAAAATGAACAGTGTCAAGTAAGTAGGAAAAATACTGACGAAAAAATAAATTACTTTCTATCATCAATATCACAATTGTCCATCACCACGCGGGTGAAACCGGGGGGCGCAGCTAGTTATACACACTTCTTCTGGTACTACTTTAACATTTCGTTTAAGTATCTCAATGTTACGAGGTTTGCATATCTTATTAATTAGACCGTAGGTGCATAGTAGGCTGATGTGTTTGGAGGATAGCCGAGTACGTTTGTGGGCTGAAATTAGGATGATGATTATGATGATTACGTCACTCATTTTAAGCGTTATACAAATAAATACTTCTGACAAGCATTATAAATTGGTAACGAAGTTATATTAAACTATCTCGAAACCAGTATCCTTTATGTAGAACGCGATTACGTCTAATCGCGTTATTCCAAAATGACTTTTCATAATGCCCGCAACTTTTGTGGAAAGCTCAAAACTTTAACAATGGACTTGACCAAGCTGTATAGGATATTTATTTTAACAATTTCCACTAAAACTCCTTTGTTTAACGAAAAATACGAAACAAAAGGTTCGTGAATAACTTGTAAATTTATTATTTTTGAAAAAAAATCAAGGTTTTTCAAGGTGCTTTAAAACGAGTCTTAAATGATGTCTTTTAAATTGTGTTTGTAATTATTGCATGGAAGAACATAGTACATAAAGTACATCTGAGGTAGTTGGAGTTAGTTCGATCAACTATATACTACTACTCAACCCATAGAAGACCCTCTGTTGAGTCGGGCCTCCTCCATTTTTTATATGTATCGCATTGGCGAAGGCAATTTAAGATTTCGCAAAAATAAGGACTGCAAATTAAAATTTAATATTAGGTAATATGTGGAAATCACTCCCGATACTTAAAGTCACCACATTAAAGTGAGCCTCTTGAAACACATTTTATGATAAAACTGTCATAAGTTGTAAAGTGCCTTTAACCTGTTAGCGGAGAATAGTAGCCATTCCACTAGCAACTGCACAATAAACCCAGGGCAGGGTGGCCATCACAATACAACCTGCCAGTGGGTCAGACCCCACAAACACGGGTCACACTTGTCGTCTATTGATTTCACTACCGCATCTTCGCATTTTTCCATGACAATGCTTGACCCCAGGGATTTAAAAAAAGACATGAAACCAGTTTTAATAGATATACACAACTTAATTTTTGGATATTATTATATTAATACAGCTGTGACTATGTTTTTATGAACAATTTTCCTTACTGCTTTCATTTAGGTTTTTGGTTTTTCATTATGAAATTATACTGAAATAGTAGATATTTATAAGAAATATGTAACCGATGTTTAAAAATAAAAAAAAGTTCAATGTAAACTATGGACATAATAATTTAAATATGTACATGTCTTTAAGATGCTTAATAAATTTTTCCCACAATCATTAATGACCCATTTGTTCTATCCTATCATTTATACCGTGCCTTGCATTAAATTCGCCTATCAATGGTGATTTCTTTAGAATTGCCACACCGGTTGAGACTGCTTGCACTTCCACACTATTTATACTAAACGACACGACAACGATACCGACACTGATTAAAAGTTCCCAGCATAATCGCTTTAATTTTACATATATTTTGTGAGTATTTAAGGATAAATATGACTTTAGTGAAACTATTCGAATAAAGAGCAATATTTTTAAAGTTCTAAAGTCTGATAGCGTAACTTATCGTTGTCGTGTCGTGTCTAAAGTAAAACGCATTGCAAACATGTCAGTCGTATCGCGGAACGAACAATAGCGGGTGCGCAAATGTGTAGCATCAAATAAATAGAGGGATGATATATTTTAAAGAATGATGAGATTAAAAAAAACTATTTCCCTTAGAGCTGTCAAGGTGCATTTCTCGTAGGGATGTTTACGTTGTCGCTCGATAGATATTATCGATTTATTATTATTTATCTATTATCGAATAATAAACATCAAATTACAATTAAAAAGTTTCGTTGCTAAAACGCATGTTATTTATTTTTGGAGGCCGTATTGAGAAATGAAGTTTATAACAAATATTCTTGTAGTAAGGCATTGTACATAGTGAAATGTTACTACATATCTTTTTTCAGTTTGACTTTGGAAAAGTTACTCTTAGGTAGAAATTTTTCATGAAAATGTACAGCAAAACTGTGAGATTCGTATTTACCTCAACGTGAATTATTTTATAATAAGTGTTAATTCATTGAAATTAAACACTTTTAGAGATTTTATCGCGTATATCGCGACGTTTCGAATGCTTTGCAGCAGTCGTGCTCACGGGAGAGAGATGACAGTTATCTTCAAAAGTACAAAGAAACAGTTAAATCGGTAGATTTAACTATTTCTTTGTACTTTTGAAAAATTATAGGCGGTAGCCTATAATTTTGTTTCATTGATAACGTTCCCTGTACAATGTGTAATAATCGCGAACACCTAAAAAATCATCATTTGTTTATTATTTATTATTTGCTTGACAAAAATTGGATTCTCGTCATCGTACAACACTATCAAATGTAAAGTGAAGGCAAATCGTTGTGGGAACTATTTCTCCTGTCTCACATCGGAGAATAGTGCTATCCCTATCATGTGCTCACTGCCTTGTCTCTCAGAGCTGCAGTTGAAAGGGATGGACGTTTCAATACGACCCTGCGTAACTTGCTACAAATAATAATTGATATGGGACACCTTGTGTAAGGAAGTTGTTAACGATTTTATTGTTAGCACAAATCGAACTCCATACAATTTAATATGTATTCAGTTAATAATTTTACGCAGTTTTGAAGTGTTAATAGTAAGGAATTTTAATAATATTATTTTTATGTTGTTCTTTAATATCTTATTATTACATAAAATATTATGCGGTATTTAAAAAAATCATACAAATTTGATTGCAGCCGCCGAAGATGAAGTCAATGACCCAAGCCACCGGCAGTTAGGGATCAGCTAAGAGGAATCTTCCTTCAACTACCACGCCAGCAGTCACCAGAAGGAAGGCTTTCTGAATGCAATGCATAGCCCAACGACTGAGCGCAATATTTTCAGAGTGTTATTATTATTATTATTTAATGTATAACATACATTTAGTGTAAATATATTGAAGTAAGAGTTCCCAGCGATTATTCAACATTTCGTCTTACAAGAGGATTCCTGCAAACTAATTTTGCTGGGGTCGACACTAGTGGCCGTTAGTCGAAACGACGCGATGGCCGAAAGCCGAGATGTTACGTCACTAACTTCGTGTATCTATCTTCGATTTATGCTTTAGCGATAGCCGAGATCTACTTAACATGGCAGTGGCCAGTGACGGCCAGTGACGGATTTACAATAGATGGTATCACCACACCATTTCATCTTGAGGGTGTCGTAAGAATCGACAAAAGGAAATGCACGCCGATAACCTAGGCCGATAGCTGCTAGCTATCGGCCTAGGTTATCGGCCTAGGTTACCTAGCTGAAAGCGAAGGAAAACACATTTCTAACTGTCTAGTGACATTTCCAAGTGTCTTACTGCCATTCCCAACTGTCTTAGACAGGTGCTTCCTACCTGTCTACATTGTAATGGCGTATACAACTTCGTATGTAGGTATACATTCAAATTCAATATGTGTTGCCAGTGATGACATATGGCACAGAGTCGTGGTCGCTCACTATGGGCTCCATCAGACGGCTCAGTCACCCAAAGGGCAATAGAGAAGGCTATTCTCGGAGTTTCCCTGCGAGATCGAATCAGAAATGAGGATCTCCTCATTTCTGACCACCTGCGTATCTACGCAGGTGAACCAGGGTCACCGACATAGCTCACAGGATTAAACAACTTAAGTGGCAGTAGGCAGGGCACATAGCGCGCAGGACCGATGCCCTGGCTAAGGTCGCTGGAAAACGAAGAATGCGGGCGGCCCAGGAGCGGCCTTGGGGGAGGCCTATGTCCTGCAGTGGATCTCTTTTGGCTGAAATGATGATGATGATGATAACATTCAAATTGCACTACCACGTTTCACCCAATTCTTAATTTATATTCATAATAATGTTCTAGTACCTACTGGTATTTAGTCAAGTCAGGTTAGAAAAAGTAAACAGATTGTTATGTGTTGTTAAAATATATAGATAAACCGCTTATGTATTAAAAAATAAACTGCCTACGCAACAACTAAACAAAACACTAATTTAACGAGTTTTGTCAGTTAAAGTACTGCAGTAAAGTTAATTTTAACAATAGCTGAGGTACAACTATAGCGGCGCCTTTGTCGGCGTCTTTGTTCCCATCAAAGAAGCCGTTCGATACGCATATTGAACTAGTCATTAGAAACGTTTCGATGTGAAATGTATTAGGTGCAAATTGTTTCGTTAATGGAGTGTCCCGTTGACATAGTAAAGGTGCTAAATAGACAATATACTTATAATGACCATGATACTTGTAAAAAAGTATTCGATTTTGTTTGGCAAAATTGGCTGATTCCTTAGTTCATTGTACAAAAATATAATCATCAAATGTTAAAACATATAAAATACATATATTATATATACATAGAACAATATATAACATCTATCGTAGAAATTAAACATGCTCATCTAATCTACCTTGGCTGCAAACTTCCTATTTTCTCTTGAAGAGCCCACCCAACATATGGCAATTGCTAGCACACTATAGTATTATTTACTAATAATGTCGACAGTCTAAGCGATGTTGATAGTCGATTTTCTTCGTTCGAAACTGCGGCCAGACTTTAACAGTGTCTGTATCATACTAGTACAGGTAATGGGTGAAGAACACAAGACACTGTCACCAACTGTATATCTTAATCAAGCTGCTGCCTAGTTCTGGATGTGGTTCTGACTTCATATTATAGAAGATATAAAAATAAACTAAACTCTAAACTACCTTTTGAATAATACATGTCGCGTATGTTCTCTCTCATTAACCCTGATATTACAAGAGTTTAAAAGTAGCTGATTATGAAGGAAAGAGTTTTTATTCATACACTCTAATTTATAAACATAATGCTGAGGATGAGCTAGAAGTTGTAAGCGTTCTGCATTGGCAGGAAACTGATAAAGTACATTTCTCGACTAATTGGAAAACAGTAAATTGTAGCATCAACGTTGAAGCGAAAATTAGCGGGGCTATCCATGGTGGACCCAAGCCCAGACCTCCGTTGGGGCCTTACCGGCTCAGGGTCACCCATACCGGCCGGGCCCACGGAGAGAGGCGAGACGAAGAGCAGCAAACGGTGTCGTAACGGGTTTGGGCTCCAGAGACTCCTCTGTCCTCTTAGTTGTACCGGTGTCCTCGGGCTGGCGGTCAACCTGGTTGGTCGCTAACCCGAGGGCTGACGTGGCATCCTTCTGCGAGGCTGTTATGTCGCAGAAGGGAGCGAGGTACGTGCCACTTTCTGCACCTCACCTTAGAGACTGGTGTCGGGTCTGGGGACCCGTCACCAACGAAAGCCTCAAAGTCTGAGGGCGTCCCAGTTACTCGGGACGACCCACATTATTCGCTTGCCCGCGTAGCGGGCACTACCTCGGGGCGCCACAGTGGAATACGCGAACCTCTGGTGCCCCAAGCGTGTCGTGTGAAGGTATACAGCTGAGGTTTTAGTGGTTAGACGAGTAGTTTTCGGAGTCCTACATAGTCACCGACCCCACCCTAAGGTTTCATTCTAGTCAAGATAATTGTGATAAACTTTTCTTTCCTTCCCTTCAGGAAGCTCCCACCAAATTCCATTCGGCCACTTATTTATATCATTTACTAGCGACCCGCCCCGGGTTCGCACGGGTGCAACGCTGATACTAAAATATAACTACTTACTTTTTCTTTTTCTCTACAATATTAAGCATGTATTGTACTTACAAACCTTCCTCTTGAATCACTCTATGTATTAAAAAAAACCGCTTCAAAATCCGTTGCGTAGTTTTAAAGATTTAAGCATACATAGGGACTGACAGACGACAGCGACTTTGTTTTATACTATGTAGTGATACTATCTTTCCGAGTGGTGACGGATTTAGAAAACATAGTTTCACCATCCTATTTCATCCTGAGCGTGTCCTAAGAGACGAACCCTTTAAAAAAAAAGAAAAAAGTTTCGGATCTTAGGCCACGCTCAGGCCCTGTGCCTATGTATGCTTAAATCTTTAAAACTACGCAACGGATTTCGAAGCGGGTTTTTTTAATACATAGAGTGATTCAAGAGGAAGGTTTAAAAGTATAATACATGTCTAAAAATGTAGAGATAAATTTAGATGTTCATTATTGCACCCGTGCAAAGCCGGGGCGGGTCGCTAGTATTTAATAACACGAACATAATACTGATGAACCTAACACTAAAAATACCTTAAATATATAATATAATTACTAAAATATATTACTAAAATCAGGTCATTAAAAAATAGTTTATATTGTGCGAGTGGCAGACAAGAACTGAAGGATAAGCACCTGTGAGGTTGGACATTTAAAAAGAAGCCATCCACGATTACAAGTGAGTCAAGAACAAACGAAGAGACAGGTTTTTTTTAAATGTTTATTTGTAATAATAATATTTGATGCAGTAGTACCTAGTATTCACTTACCATCAGCCCTTACATTATCTACATATCCTCGTGCTTAGTAACAAAGTTCAGTGTGCATTGAGGAAGGTTAAAATGGGTGCGAAAGCAATGGTGAAACCGTGAAAACGAGTCAACAAAAGTTTACGAATTACGTTGGTGAGCCTTATTATGCTTGAATAAAAGTTACCGATGGGTGGGCTTGCCTTTGGGAGGTGAGCGCGGCGCCGGCTACCGCGCGACTGCCGCGACAGCACCCGACATAATAATATCGTTTGTTCCACTTGAGGCCACGTTTACGGTGCTAACCGTACGCAAAATCCGTGTAATTAAATAAAATCGGAGTTGTTGGTAGATTAGACCAGAATAATAGCGTCGTAGACGTTTTTATTTATTTACTAGCTGACCCGGAAGACTTCGTACTGCCGCAATCGATAAAAGACCTAAACTTTTCCCACCTTTTAAACATTCCCTGGACTTCCACGAACATTTCGAGACCGAAATTAGCCAAATCGGTCCAGCCGTTCTCGAGTTTTAGGGAGACTATCGAACAGCAATTCGTTTTTATATCTATGTTAAGAAGATAGATAGATAGAAGAAGATTTCATTCATCCACCATCCAGTAGTTGTTACATTTACATAATGTCAAAAGTTTTTTAATCTAAAAGTACAACTCATTAAGATGTCACAGCATGCACTTAAACATGATACCTAACACTATTCAGAATTAAAAAGGATTATTCTAAAGAAATATAATACTCGTAAATGTACAGCCGAAGTTTACTTTGTATTGTAAGACATTTTGATATTATGCACTCTCAACAGCTCTAATACATTTCTATAATCCTGAAGATTGGAGTGGAAATCATCCCCTTTATGACTAATACAATTGTATAGTTTAGGCAGCCGGGACATAGCAGTGAACTGCATGCTTAGTTTTAAACAAATAAAGGAAGATTTTTGTTTATACATTGGTGAATATACAATTAATATATGATCATGATCCAAATCTGATTAGGTATGTTAAAAAATACTTTGTAGTAAAAGTCATCGTAGTCGTTTGTGCCCATAAATGACCCGACTTATTGAGTCGGGTCATTCCTCCAAATTGTAAGCGGGAAATCAGCCTACTGTGCCACGCTGTCAAAACGGGTTGGCATAGGATTTGTGTCAAGTTTTTCTTCATTCGCCTTTTTTTAATGGCCTTAATCATAATATGTATTTTATTAAGCCTACAATAACGAAAACTTGTATCTGTCCTTTTTGTTAGGCAATCTAATGACAAAGACAGAAATTTTATTATAGATTCGATAAAATTAAGGCTATTATGAACAAGGCCGTAGGTAGGGTATATACGTCCCTACGTGAATATTGTTTATTCATAATTAATCTAGACTAACTAAATAACAACTTCGAATATCTCAATTCTACTACTGGGAAATGTGCAATGCTGTACTAGAATTGTAGTACTGTATACTAGTATTGCCGTACTAGATAATTGTACTAGTATTCATCATCATCATCATCAGCCCACATTAGTCCACTGCTGGACACAGGCCTCCCGTAAAGAGCGCCATAGCGCCCTGTCTTCAGATTGACGCATTCAGCTGCAGCCCGCAACCTTTCGCAGATCGCAACTAGTATTAATGTACTAGAATTGTATTATTGTGTACTAGTATTGCTGTACTAGATAATTGTACTAGTATTACTGTACTAGATAATTGTACTAGTATTACTGTACTAGAATTGTAGTATTGTGTACTAGTATTGCTGTACTAATATCGTAGTATTGTGTATAATTCACTAGTATTTTTGTATTGTGTATTTTCTTAGATTTCGCGAAATAACCACGTGCAGGCCTCTGTGAGTGTGCAAACGCTCGTAATTCTTCCGCAAAGTGTCCCACTTATATTGTACGTCGGTTTATGATCTAGACGCATGCTAGCCTTGATTCAAGTGTTGGTATGTGTTCAATGCTTCGCAACATTTACGACTTTCGGGAATTCAAAGATAAGGCTTCGTCCGCGTTTTTTTTAATTTCATTCATTTTTTCCAATAGTTGTCGCTTTAACAATTTTGTATATTTGTTATCGTTACGTTATACTTGCAGGACCTGTTTAAATTTTATCCGCGTAGTGACGGATTTAAAATTCATATTGTCACCACCCCATTCCATCCTAAGGGTGTGGTAAGAGGAGATAAAAGGCCGTTAACCTATCCGCAAGAGAATGAAAACTTGTTACAAAGCCCTTTGCCAACCCGTCTGGCCAGGGTGGTACCGTAATTACCTTCCATGTAACTAGCGGCTGAGTTGTAGTATAATATGGTAACGTGAATAAGTTATTGCACGGATTACTACTAATAGAATAGTACTACGCAGTCCATCGATGACCCACTGCTGAGTCGAGCCTGGATACACACTCTGTGCTGACCCGACTAGCCTGCGTGGTACAATAGGGCAATAATCCCCCCCCCTTTAACTTGGAGGAGGCCACACTCAGTAGTGGGACCTTCATGTGCTGAAACGACTAAACCACGAAGTAGAATACCGTTATTTAAATAAGTATTTACTAGACTCGTTATTCATAAATTATTGATGCTCTACATAAATTATTGAAAAGCTTATAACAGTTTTGAACTTCGCGTATCCAAGACGCAAAGTTATCAGGCGAGTTGTTAAAGTCAATAAACAGGAATGGGAAACTTGGGGGAAAACTTGATATGAAACCCCTTTGGTCAGCGTGACAGAGAAAGCTACTCTAAGGAGACCCTCTACGTAATCGGGGGAGGCCTGGGCTGAGTACTACTACTCAGTCCGTGGGTTGAGTAGTAGAGAGCAATGTCTTTAATAAGTCTAGCTACTCCAATTACATGCCAGGATATTAGTATGAATGAAGATGTAGTGACTAGAATTAAGAAAGGTATGCTTAGATGGTTTGGTCAGTGAAAGTAGACTTACAAAAGAAATATATAGCAGGAGTGTGAATGGCAACGTTGGAAGGGGCACGCCAAGAAGGACATTCCATGACCAAATAGGTGAAGTCTTAAAGAAAGGACAGGTCAGAAGCACCCTAAAACGACGAGCATACATGGAGAGGTTGATGAAAGTGGAAGAAGCGAAAGTTGTGAGCCAGGATCGTAGCAAGTGGAAGGATGTGATCTCTGCCTAACCCTGCGGGAAAAAGGCGTGACTTTATGTTATGTTATATTTGTACTCCACTTCTACAACTGGACAACGCTGGCTGGGCGAACTATACTAGATTAAATACTTTGCCAGTATGCGGTCTGCGGTCGCCCTTACAAGCGGAGTTTATTTTCTGTATAATATATATGTAGACATTTTTTTGTGATGACATAGACATATATACCATAGCTGCGTGTGCGGTCACTCGAAAATTTATATGGAAAATATGTCGTAATATGCCTTACTATGATTCATATTATTATTTATTATAGTTAGGTACGTCTGTGACGGGTTTAATGTTATTTTAATGTCAGATACATTAGATACATATATTAGATAATTTAGTTTTAATACCCGCAATCATATTGACTTTTATTAAATTAAAATAATTATGTTTAATTCAATTATTTGCAGCGTGGTTGTTTATTGCAATAGCCAAAGATTATTTTGAAACACCGAATTTATACAAAATTACTATTAAAACACTGACCTCAAAATTAAGAGAATTTAAGAGATTTTATTATAAATTATAAACAACAAATTAATATTGTCATAAACCATTGCCTAAGTAAATTGCAACGAAAAAACGACGACCACCCATATTGAGTTTCTGTCTCTTTCATACTTACCTTGGAGTCGTATGAGCTGTCCTTGTTACTGTCATTTCTAAACCATTTGTTTGTCTATTATTAACATTGCTGTTTTGGGGTGGTCTTTTTTTAAAGAATTTTTAGCTGTCATATTAATTTACAAAACGGTATTGTGTGAGTATTTAATTGTATAATATAATATACCTACATGGAAATAATTTGTACAAATGCGTACATACGTACTGAAAGACAGGGATTTTTTTAATGGAAATCCGTAGAATTACATTTAACTGTAATACTATATAGAAATGAAAAGATAAGAAAATCTTTTCAATTCTAATAACCAATCAAATACCATCATATTGGTGATACAGCGTGGATATAACATTATCCTAGTGGTAAGAGAGGTAGGGCATTACCGTCCGCTCACTGGACCTCCACATTACAGAATACCCCTCCACATTACAGATTACCCCTTCACATTCCAGAATATTTATCCACATTACAGAATACCCCCTCCATATTATAGAATACCGCATCCTAACAAAATCCCTTCCGAGGAGTAGTAGTGTTCCTACTCGTAAATAAGATCGTTTAAGCTCAATGACCGATCATGGTATTCGGTATTGGTATATGGTACCCCTGGGTTGGTACAAAAAAGGAATATTGATGTTAACATTGTCAGTAAAGTTACGTATACCTAGCAAGTTGTACGATTTAGCAACGCCTCCGTGGAAACACGAACACTTTAGGCAAGTTTACATTAAGTGCATATTTTTTTTTATATTTTCATTGAAAGTTTAAAAATGATTTGTTATTTTGTGACTAATGTAGACTTACGTTAGGGACGTCAAGTGGTTTCTTTATGAGGGTATAATAAGAAGCTGTTTAGTGCCAGTCCGACTAGCCAGCATGGCACGGTAGGACTCAAATTTGTCTTCGCGGAACGAAAGGAATTCGACTCAAATTTTCGGGCAGATTTAGAATACACAACGTCACCAACCTATACTATTCTTAGAGTGTCGTAAGAGGCGAATAAGGGAATGCAAGAGGCAGATAACCTGGCCACATTGGAAGGAAAAGTTGATACTAGGCTAATTTCCCTTCCGTCATTCCAAGGCTAAAACGACGATAGGTTATCAGACTCTCCAGAATTCGCAAAACATATATGTATATGATGATCTTAATCATATATCAGGAGCTGTACTTACGAAACTTTCGTATCGCTCGCTTTAATATAATAAACAATCAAATGTATGGGATTGACACGTCCTGTCAATGTCAAGGCCATGTCCCATACATTTGTCCTTGTAATATTTTCAAATATTACAAGGACTATACCAAAGTCAGCGATCCATAAGCCACTGGTCTATGCCCCCAAATAAGAAAACATATTTCATTGATATTACAAAAACGATAGTGTGAGTCTAGGTTTATATTGACGCGAGGCAAGGTCTGCCGTCAGTCAAGGAAACCGCGATAAGTTGTATAAAATACAATTTTCATTATTTATACGGCACGTAGAATGAAATAGGGTTAGATAAGGTTAAGTCTTTTGAGGTTGAGCGATCGAGGACCGCAAAGGTCTTAAAATATTTGTTTATTACAGATTTGAAATATTGACTAACTCTTAGTTGGATTCCAAGAGCTTTACATACTATAAGCGCAGCACACTCTTTTTTATGACTATTCCTTGTATTGTGATTCTCTAGCACCCAGTGCAATGTATCTAATAAATACATTAAAACCAAATAGTTCACACGATAAGCAGGTGCGTTATATAAAAAAAAGTATCAGAATACTTTGTTTACGACAGCCCTGTTGATTTGGGTTTAAATCCATACTGTAAATATAGTTTTATTTTGGTAAGCAGATGGGTGAAGGTCAATCTCTAATGCAAACTTATTCAGTGGGGCACAGTAGGCTAATTATCCTCCATGTAAGCTGAAGACAGGGCGCTATGGCGCTCTTTAGGGGAGGCCTATGTCCAGCAGTGGACTAATGTGGGCTGATGATGATGATGAACTGAAGGAGGCCTGGCTTAGCAGTGGTAAACTATGAAATTTCCCAAGTAGTTCGTAGATCCTACACGAAAGGCGTGTTAATAACCTATACAGGGTATAATGCAGTAATTTCCGTACAACGTTGATGCTCCCTTGCGGTGGGCTATTGTTAGAGTAGTACCTTCCGTACCATCCACTGGTTTATTAAGTACATGCTAATCTACACGTACAATAGGACGAAAAGCTAATAGTGTACCTACTTGCAATTTTTATGTGGATATTAAATTTAAATTGTTATGAAAACCATTATTATGCAACAGTTACAGCCGCGTAGATCCAAAATTATTCGTATAACATACTTTTTAAAATCAAACGATCAATTTCACTCACTCAAGTTCTTCATATCAGAGCCCCATTAGTTATACCATAATATAGTGTCATAAGCGTAAACTACATTACGGACAAGACATAATTGATAGTATTGATTTGGCTTTCAGCAAGATAGCATTGTTAATGTGTCGTCGTTGCAGCCCGTGAATGACCCACTACTGAGTCGGGCCTCCTCCAAATTGATGGAGGGAAATTAGCCTACTGTGCCACGCTGGCAAGACGGGTTGGCACAGGGTTTGTATTAAGTTTTCCTTCTCTTGCGGTTAGGTGATTGGCCTCTTTCGTTCCCTTAGTTACGACACCCACGGGATGGTATGGGTTGGTGACACTGCGTATTCCAAATATTTCAAATATTGTTCTTTTTTATTATTCATTCACTATCACTCTCATCACTACATAGTATAAAACAAAGTCGCTGTCGTCTGTCCGTCCCTATGTATGCTTAAATCTTTAAAACTACGCAACGGATTTTGTAGCGGTTTTTTGTAATAGATAGAGTGATTCAAGAGGAAGGTTTTTATGTATAATACATTCAATAGATTGTAGAGCAAAACTGATAAATGAAGAAGTTCATCATTGCATCCGTGCGAAGCCGGGGCAGGTCGCTAGTTAAGAATAAATACTAAATGGTACATATTTTAAACATTCAAATAATAATTCAATTAATATAAATCATGGCTATTAAATCACTGAACTACTTTCACGATGGAAGCATGAAACTGTTGTAATGGCCGTGTAAAGTGGCTATACGATAACCTGCGTGTAGTTTACTACACGTCAGCTAAGGGTTTAGTCACACTGCAGTCAAATAAAATATGTAAGTAAATTTTACAAACCACTGTTGGCAATTATTCGAACATCTATGACTGTGATACATGAACATGAAATAAAGACATCCCAACCAAACAATTTCCAGAGAAGGAAAACTTTATACAATCCCTGTACCAACCCGTCTTGCCAGCGTGGCACAGTAGGCTGATTTCCCTCCATGAATTTGGAGGAGGCCCGACTCAGTAGTGGGTCGTTCATGGACTGAAACGACGACAACGACGAAAAAATTCCCGGTTGTCCAACTAGAGGCCCTTGACGAAGCATTGGCGCAGTGGTTGAGCGATCGACTGCTGCGCAGCATGTCGCGGGTTCGATTGGCGCACGGCGAAGAAATATTTGTACGACCTACAAGTATTTGTTCCGGGTCTGGGTGTTTTCTATCTATAATATGTATGTATTTACAAAAAGAAAATGTATATAAGTAGTTTATCATCCATCTCGTTACCATAACACAAGCATTAAATTGCTTAGCTTGGGACGAGATGGCGTTGTGTGAAATGTCCAAGGATATTTATTTATTTACTAGCTGACCCGGCGAACTTTGTTTCGCCTTAAAGGCAATAAATGAGCAGATATTTTATTTTATTAACTTCAATTTTTTATCAGGAGAAATATAAATAAAACATCTATGATTTTAATTATACTTTATTGGCCATCTATTTTAGTAACTGCACTTTTCAGTGAATCACCTTGTGACAGACGACATTTTTCGGTTTATTATCAGGCGCATGAACAAATAACGCAGATGGTCTTCTGACCCGGAACATGCCACATATAATTGATCTTGGGAAATACATGAATTTTCTTGATTTAGGCCACAAACTTTCCAGGATTGGCCCTGTGATTTATTAATGGTCACGGCGAATGCACGACGGATCGGAAATCATTAAAACTAAAACGGTATATCAGTTGATATCGTCGGGATCCTCGGATGAGAATTTCCTCACCTTCCAACTTTACTTTGAGTATATTCCATTGTTCATCAATTCACTTACCACCGTTCCGTTGCACAGGTTTGGTGGTTTTGGTTTATAATTATATTTTTCTCTTTTTTTACACAGTCATTATATTTGAATTAATGCAGTGTACCAATGATTTCATTCTGAATTATGTTAGTTACTTTATGTCATCTACATATTTATTCTTAGCCGCCAAAACAGCTCGCTTAGTCAACCATTCATTATTTTTGTGTTTGTGAGTTCGTCCTTCGATGAACAGAAATTCTGAGAAAATAAAATCAATCCACATATTTCGATGATTTGAGGCAAGCGCTTATTTCGGCGGCAGCAGTCGATCTTGGAATTAGAGGCAGTGTTTGGCAGAAAAAGCCAGACAGTAAAATCATTGCGCCTCCAAAACATCTCGAGTCCTTGCGTAGGTGTTCGGTCGGATCGGATAAGTGCTTCCAATGCACGTGTATACGCTATTGTACATTCGTCCCAGATGACGATTTTCCATTTTGATAAAACTTTAGCCGCTGAGGAGTGTTTTGTAATATTACATGGCATCTATAGGTCCAATGCGGACGCAAGTATGCAAGCAGTAATTAGTGCTGCCACCGTATCGAAACGTTGCTCGATCCAAATTATGTAGTACCTACTTTATAAATTTATTCTTGTGTCTCGAAAATTATCTAGTTGTTGATCTCTTAAATTTTCTCGACGATTTTGCATTCCCAACCGATCCGTTTCACGGGCTGCCTCGATTTGCTCTTGTGATTGAGAAGCACGGATTCAAGCCATACTAATGCGGTGATCTTCACGTGCATTATTTAGTTCTTCTTCATTTTTTTTTTTTTTTTTTTTTTTTTTTATGGAAGAGGTAGGCAAACGAGCAAGTGGGTCACCTGATGGTAAGTGATCACCGCCGCCCATGGACACCCACAACACCAGAGGGGTTGCAAGTGCGTTGCCGGCCTTTAAGAAAGGATTCATTGTTCGGCACAATAAGCTAATATTTACTCGAAAGAAATACATCAACCGGTCAACTTCAAAATTTCTAATTGTCAAATTTGTCAAACTATAGACAACGTAGCGTTTAGCTGTCGGTGAAGTTTTGTTATTCCAGCAGTTGCATTTTGATAAACTATGTTTTATATCACGGAACGGGATTACACACATTTACACTTTCAGGTTTATAATATTAAGTATGATTTTGTGAATTGTCCAACATCTATATATTTAAAAGAAAGTCGGACATAGGATACCTAAGATTTTTATTCCGTTCCCGTAGAATGTGATATAATACCTACGTGGTATAACAAAGCGCAACTGACAGCGAAACTTTATGTTGTCTATATTTAAATATGGCTAAAAATTTGACAATTAGAAATTAAAATTTAACTTAATATCGCTATAAATTTACACACAATATCTTTATAAATTGTAGCCTATGTGTTATTCTGATGTATAAGCTATATTATTATAAAGTTTCATTAAAATACATTCAGTCGTTTTTACGTGAAAGAGTAACAAACATCCATCCATCCATCCATCTATCCATCCATCCATCCATCCATACATACTTACAAACTTTCACGTTTATAATATTAGTAGGATATCACGGAACGGGATTACACACATTTACACTTTCAGGTTTATAATATTAAGTATGATTTTGTGAATTGTCCAACATCTATATATTTAAAAGAAAGTCGGACATAGGATACCTAAGATTTTTATTCCGTTCCCGTAGAATGTGATATAATACCTACGTGGTATAACAAAGCGCAACTGACAGCGAAACTTTATGTTGTCTATATTTAAATATGGCTAAAAATTTGACAATTAGAAATTAAAATTTAACTTAATATCGCTATAAATTTACACACAATATCTTTATAAATTGTAGCCTATGTGTTATTCTGATGTATAAGCTATATTATTATAAAGTTTCATTAAAATACATTCAGTCGTTTTTACGTGAAAGAGTAACAAACATCCATCCATCCATCCATCTATCCATCCATCCATCCATCCATACATACTTACAAACTTTCACGTTTATAATATTAGTAGGATTTATTATTATTATTATCTGAGGACAGACGCAATCACTCTGTGCTATGTAATACTGGTAATTAATGAAATCGGGCAAGACAGATTGCAAATCGGAAAAGAGTAAATTGTCGCAGGCGATTAAAAATAAATTATATGAAATTCTTAAATCATTATATCATCATCATCATTTCAGCCAAAAGACGTCCACTGCTGGATATAGGCCTCCCCCAAGGATCTCCACAAAGGCCGGTCCTGGGCCGCCCGCATCCACTGCTTGCCGGCGACCTTAACCAGGTCGTCGGTCTACCGTGTGGGAGGCCTACCAGCACTGCGACTTCCGGGAAGCGGTCGCCACTCGCGGACTTTTCTGCCAAATCATTATAGGTATTGTGTAAAAAAACTAATTACTCGTTAATTTATTACAGTATACCTACAATGATCACAAGTTTGCAATATAAATACTTTAAAATATAACTATCTACTTAAAATAAATAAGTGATATAGATTATGAATTTAGACAATTTCGGGCTAATACATAATCCTAAGCAATTTTTGGTTGACCTATCGAATAAAACCGCTTGATATTTGAGCTATGTGAAGAAACTGTAAAAATAATTATAAATCATATTATAGATAACTACTTATTCGTCCATCAAAATAAAATCATGCGTCGTTGGTCCAGGTGTTGGATATGCCGCCTTTGGATCGGTCGGGCAAGTATTTTTGTGTAACCCCCGCGATATAGGTTACATCCAGTGTAGAGGTTCCGTTTAAAAAAGTATAGAAAACTGCGCGAACAGATTAAAAAAATCTGGTAACGTAATACTTATAAGGGTAACTATATGATTTGGAAAACGAACAAAATTATGTTGTATTTAAATATAAAGAACTTATCATGCTTTAAAATTAAATGTGGCAGCAGTCAAAACACGCCCTAACCCCTATAAATATAACCACGACAGTCTACGCGTGCTTTACAGGAGCTGCAAGCCACGAAAACGAACATGTGTGTTTGCTATAATCACGTGTCGTAAAAAACACGGGACGTTGTTCACAAGTCCATTCCACAATATTGAACACAGTACTTGGATTTTTTTTCGTATTAATAAAGGTATTAACACTTCTGTAGCTATTTTTAGTACGATAGTGCCAGGGGACACGTGAGAGCCAATGGCCTAACTGAAAAGGATGTTGAAGATCGGGCAAAGTAGAGGAAGCTCAGTTGGAAGGCGGACGCTGGCAATAGCCGGGATTAACGCCAGGTAGATGAAGAAGTGCCAGTACTTTGCTAATGGATAATTATTTACGCAAAGGTATCGTCGTAAAGACGGTATGGGTTGGTGACATTGTGTATTCTAAATCAACGCGAAAGTATCCCATCATCATCATCATTTCAGCCAAAAGACGTCCACTGCTGGACATAGGCCTCCCCCAAGGATTTCCACAAAGGCTGGTCCTGGGCCGCCCGCATCCGTCGTTTTCCGGCGACCTTAACCAGGTCATCGGTCCACCGTGTGGGAGGCCTGCCAGCACTGCGCCTGCCGGAACGCGGTCGCCACTTGACTTTTCTGCCCCATCGGGCGTCGGTCCTGCGAGCTATGTGCCCTGCCCACTGCCACTTAAGTTTGGAAATCTATCCCATAGTTTTAACAAAATATTCGAAACATCTTGTGCGAGTATTGTCTTATTTCTGTCGTATAAGGGCTGTAGGAGTAAGTAATATTGTGTCTTTTCCGAGACATTGTGTTTTTTTATCTCTGATGTATTTCGTGTGATGATCGATAGAATACATAGTATCACCGCACCATTCCATCCAGGGGTATCGTGGGAGCCAGGAAAAGAAAAGACAGAGTTGAAAACCTAGCCGGAAGAGAAGGAAAACTGGATACATGGTGCCAACACGTCTGGCTAGCGTGACACGATAGGCTAATTACCCTCCATATCATTGGAAAAAGCAGTGGACCATCTATACGCTGGGTAGTATACTTAGGCTACTTAGGCTCAAATGCTAATGGATGAAATATTTAGTCAAAAGTATTTATTTATATTTTTGTGCTTTCGAGACTAGTGCATTTTGCTTGCGCGATTAATATTTATTTTATTTAACATTGAATTGAGTACGTTAGGTCAGTGATACATCAGACAAATCTGAACTAGATCTAAGATAAGATGTTTTTGCCTGCATAAATAAATAGTCGTAAACGGACACTCGAGTTCATTCACATCTTTATTTTAAACTTATATAGAATTTTAATATACTAAATGGCATGTCCATTAATATTATTCATCCTTTAAATGCCCGTGATGCGTCCGTTCAACTTCAACATTTTGTATTATTTATTCTTTTAACGTAGAATTAGTCCATGTGGTGACGGATTTAGACACTTGTACCACCATTCCAGCCGGAGGGTGTTGTAAGGGCCGACAACAGGAAATTATAAAGCCGAAAACCTAACAGCAAAAGAAAAGTTGACATTAATCCTTAAACCAAGCCGTCTGGCCAACGTAGCACAGTAGGGTAATTGCCCCCACCAAGTAATGAGAGGGGGCCCGACAGTGGGTAATTTATGGGCTGAGTAGTTAGTAGTACAAGAAGTACATATTTTCTTTTTATATTATTTTGAGTAATCGAAAAAATAATAATAGAATCACTTCGAAATATAAATTTTACGCTTTAAATTTTGTAATATGTTCAACCCCTTCAACAGTTCATAAACATAAATCTATTCGCTTATGAATAGTTGCAATTAATAATCGCACACTGCCGTGATTCTGTCCCCGGGGCAACGGAACCGAACCCACGCGATATCGCGTTTCTATCGTTGCAAGGGTGACCATGTCAAACGTATACGTGGGACTACTCGTACTCGTCTCATGTTCATATTAGTATTGCTTTTTAATTATTACTAAGATGCTTGGGAATAAGCTGTTCAATGTCAATATACTTTATTTATGCTATAGTAAAAATATAATAGGACCGCAAGAGAAACAAATGACAGGCACTCCGTGTTTCTTGCCAGTTCCTATCAGCGGTGGTGGAACTGGTGGCAGACGGTCGAATGTTGAATTATATACATGTTATGACATAGTATAAAACAAACCTGTCCGTCATTATGTACGTTTAAATCTTTAAAACTACGCAACAGCTTTTGAAGCGTTTTTTTTTAATAGATAGAGTGAGTCAAGAGGAAGATTTATATCATGTATAATAAATTCATAATATTGTAGAAAAACAGTGACAAATTTAGAGGTGCACCCGTGCGAAGCAGGGGCGGGTCGCTAGTGTTATGATAAATTATTATTTCGTTTTGTTTTAAAAATTAAAATTAAATGCAAAACTCATTTCATTACCAAATAGCTGATCTGGCGAATATATTCCTACATTGCAGCGTAATGGAGCCTGATCTATGAATATTCTCAGTGTTTGTATATGTTTGTTCCGTGTTTGTGCTGACGGCTTTGGAATACCTAATTTCACCAGCCTATACCATCCCAGTCCAGCGCTGCACTGTAGGTTCATTTCTCTCCATAAATTTGGAGGAGCCCCGACTGAGCTTTGGGCCACTTATGGGCTAAAACGACGATATCATAAACTCTAACGGTACACTGGGATTATCCGACCAAACATCGAATACGTATGTAATTGTTCACATTGAACTTTATCATAATTTAATTAATATCTGGTCCACTCTTAACTAATATTGGTTTGAGGTTTGGGCAAGAGACCACTTACTATACATAGAACTTGGACATAGTAACTATATATTAATTTCTAAAGCGGCTAAGAATCCATTCAATAGAAATGATTCATTAATAAAATTTGAATTGATATTGTACAATCGACGATACGTACAATATCTGATATAAATTGAGGGTTGGTAATAATTATCCGCCAAACTTTTGACATTCACCGCTACAGATTTTCACGCCATCTCCCCGTGGAGTAAGTTTCAGGAGTGAGTTGACGACTCAAAAACTTGCGGGTAACATCTTATTGCCGGATTAACCCGAGTCAACTCTGCCAAATTATATAGAATTAGCCAAACGTTCGGGAAATCTTCAACGGGATTATTAGATAAACGCGATTAAAAGTTACAAGGTGAAAAAGTGGCAATTCAAACTTTGTATTGATAAGTTGTATATACAGTAGAATAGTATTGTAAGCGCAATATTAATTTCTTAATCCACCTGTAATTATTATTTATAATTTGAAGGAATGTATGTTAATTCTCTTTGGCGGGTTACTAACGCTTATCTATTTTTATATGCTTTTTGTATTAAATCTGTTTTAGTAGTACGTCCAAAACCTAACAAACCTATAGAACAAACCGTAACCAACCTATAGAACTAAGGAAAATATGAATTACACGAATACCGAAAGAAGATATTTTTTTTATCTGTCGGTTATCGGTATTTTAGCTTGACGACGCCGAAGGGGATACAATCCAAACAGACATAATTATGTAGCTTGCGACAGATAATTTCTCTCCATTAAATGGAAAGAAGACTGACTCAGCAGTGGGCATGCCTAGACATGGTGTAATATAGTCAATTTTAAGGCAGGGAAACACCTACGCCTACGCTTCGAGATTTCCTGCAAGCTTGATTCAAAAATGAGGAAATAACTACTCAGGAGAACCCGAGCTACCGACATAGCTTGCAGGACTGAAGCGATGACGCCCGCTGGGGTGGAAAAAAGTTTGAGTGGTGACCGTGTTGTGGAAAGCGCAATGCTGGAAGGCCTCCCACACGATGGACAAACGACCTGGTTGAGGTTTCCGGAAAACAATGAATGCGGGTGGCTCAGGACCTGCCTTCGTGGAAATCCTTGGGGTATGTCCTATGTCCAGCACTGGACGTCTTCTAGCTGGAATTATGAGAATATCACATTTGAATAAAATAATGATCAAGCACTCAAAAAATACTGAAACCAGTACTAATCCAATACTAATCCTGCGATGGCGATAGAATTAGTAAGTGGATGACCTTATAAATAACTTTGTAATAGTAGGTATATTTTTATTTTTACCAATGCTAGTTTTTTGCTTTTAATATATTTCTTTTTTAATTTTATTTTAATTAATATGCGCTCCCCTTTTTTTTGTTTTTCTTTTATTGTAATTTTCATTATTTTTTATTGTTATTGTAATTTTATTAATTGTATATTAAATTTTAGCAATCTTGAACCATTGTAATTGTATTATAATAATGTTAAGGGTATTTATATGCAAATAAGATAAATACCCCATAATTTAAATTATTCAGCTAGTTACTGAATTTCAGCACAAGGGTTAACTTGTATAGTGTTTAAGAGGAATCTCAGATCCTAAAGCACGAGCTTTGCTCAGTTTAGGAATCAACATAAATAAGTATTTTATATCAAGCCTATGTAACTAAAATAATTATTTATAAATAAGAATATTATGTACTGTTTTTTTTAAATAAAGATTATTATTATTATTTTATCTTAATTTAAAATTCCTGATTTTTGTCGACTTTAAGGTAACTCTAGTCGCCAATTTTAATGACGTTAAATTCTTTCAGATGCATTAAAAACAGGTCGTTGCAATCCTTTGTGGCCGTGATTGCATTTGTAACACAAATAAAGCAAAACTATGAAAATTATGTCTCGAATGCCAAATATTTCGGATGCGAGACATATATAAGCGATTCGTATTGCTCACGACGTTTTTATTGTTTTATGCAAAAACTGGTAGGTATTGCGTTGCAGACTTGTGGGCTTATTGACCTCACTCCTTTCAAGGGGTGTCAACGACTTGGTAATTGGCATTGGTATATAATTGGTATTTAAACTAACTGACACCCATGACTTCAATCCCGCACATTTCGAAGTCTATGGTATTTCTTGAGTACCTTCTACATGTACTAGATACTAATTTGACAATCTAACAATCGTGGTTTGAAAGTACATTTATTACTCCCTCCTCCAGTTACATGGCAGGTAATTAATTAGCCGACTATGCCACGCTGGCCAGACGGGTTGGCACAGGGTTCGGTATCAAGTTTTCCATCTCTTCCGGCCTTGTCATTACCTTTTGTCGAGTCTTTCTGAACATGAGAAGATCAGCTAGGGTAGATCTATCTCACGAGGTTGGTGCCATGTGGAATATGGATTCGACCATCATTGTACCGATAGTACGAAGAGAGGTTTGACCAACACCTACAAAAGCTCTCGTTAGGCTGATACAAAAAGCAGTAGTGCTTTACGTACGGTACGTATTGTGAGGAGGTTCCTCACTCTAGATTCCTGACCACCGGTGGTTTGGGCTTTTAACCCCGGTTAGGTCTTTCTGTGTTGTATGTATTATATTCACGTATTTTGTTTTATTTATATTAAAAATTAATGTAAACTATGAAAACTACAGAGAAAAGGAACATGATAAATCTAATAAAATATACAAAATAATACATAAAATTAGCTATTTGGTATTATATTCTGAAATGAAATAAAAATTATGTCTACCAAGAATCCGTAACAAAATAATTGCATCAGTCCCATTTCGACCTCGAAATAAATTGCATTAACATAATTGTCAGAGTGTCTGTCGGTGTTTTTGACGATTCGTGTTTGACTAGGAAACAATTTACGAATTAATTTAAATATAGAAAACTAGCCGATCCGACAGTCCTTGTTAAGACTTATAAAAAATGCCCATGACCCATTGTCAGAGTTACCAAATTTACAGAAAAACATTCATAAATCAGTCAAGTTATTTCAGAGAAGTTCGATAACAAATAGTCACGACTTTTTCATATATTAGATTTAGCAAGATTCATCATCACTATCATCAGCCGGCCGGACACCTACCTCGCTTGGTTTTACACAATTAATCGATTTAATTCTTCTACAACATTTAACGAAGAGTTGAAATGAATGAAGACCATGGTATACTCATACACCCAGCAAGCCCCTTATATTCTATGTAACTCTTGGGTACTTCCACCAGTCGAGTATTAAACAGCACCTTTAAGAATTCTAATGAATGGACTTTCGATCTGTATATGGCTTCGTGTTGTTTAAATTCTGTTTGATAGCAACCTTTGTGTTTTTAACGTAATCTCGAAAAAAAACCAGAGAATTGTTTCAATTTGTTGAGAATTGAGATTGCTCAATAAGTTTTTATTCTCGCCTATCGTATTGGCACTGAATGTCATAACTGCAATATAATGTTAACCGAATTTAAAAAGGAACAGATACTTATTTCGGTTGTTAATTTATTTAGTGTCTTATTTCTGCCGATATATTTAGAATGGTGACTGATTAAGAATACAAAGTGTCGCCACTTCATTTCATCCTGAGGGTGTCGTAAGACCCGGCTGAAGGAAATTATAAGGCCGTAAACCTAGAAACGAAAACCTATGTCAACTTGTCTGGCCAGCGGGGTACAGTAGGCTACTCTCCATGTTGTTGGAGGAGGCCCGACTCAGTTCTCGGTTCTTTAAAGGCTGAGAAAGGAAGGGAATAGAATTTGCATATCAGGATAGTTTTAGGCTACAGACACAAAGCAAATACTTGGGAGAAGTGTGTACGAACCTCCAAAACAAAACGCTTTCCTAATTTAAAGTGGTAAAATTTAAATTTGTCCTTGCAGATGACCAGATACCCTCGAGTTTGTACGAGTACCTACGTAAATAAAAATGATTTGGTTCGGTATAGGCGCTCTGAGATTACAGGATAGATTGTTGTCCCAATCGATTCTAAATCTCTCTGTTTAAACTTAGACTCAAAAGGAAGTTTATTTACGTAGGTTTTATCACAAACCCCTTATAAATCGTCATATTTAAAATTACCACTAGGTACCACCATCTTACGGCCCCTGTCCCACGCTAGATAGGATATCATTCACACTTTTCATACACAATTCCTCATTTTTCAATCCATCCATCTCTTTTGATTGTCAACAACCCACCAGTTTGGAAAGCTGCTCTACAGAGAAGAGCCGGGAAGAAACTCAGTAGTTGCTTTTTTTTCAAATTATTAGTCGTGTTTACATTAGCACTAAACAGCAAAGTGAGAGCAAGTTCGCCAGATGAGAGGCAATGAATGACGATTAGGCCTTGACAGGGCTAATCAAATAAAAATCCGCGAATAAATAGGTCTCCATTACGTCATTGTTCACACATACAGTGTACAATATATTACATTTCTTAATCTAAACTAGTTAGACCTTAGTTAAACAAAAGTGACACTGATACAACCGAAACCGAATAAAAGTGCAAGTGGTATTGCAAGTTTGTTAAATGTTGCGTGGAAAATATTCAAGCTAATCCGCGAATGTTATTTGAAGGTGATGCATCAAAAACACCGCTAGACCACCGGGTAGTAGACATTAACCTCTAATTAATGCAGTAAGACAAAATAAAACACTCGACGGACGTGAGAATACGTTTAAAGGTGTTTCTTTTTTGTTACCATTACTTCCTTAATTTTGCACTTCAACAGTGTTCCAATCATTGTTTACTATATCGGACACAGTAGTATAGCTTACCTTTCTTGTTTACTTTTTAGTATGTTATATTAGTTTTAAGGAAATTAAATATCAGGATTTTTAGTTTTAGTTCATCCCATTACATTTCATCCCCATCCTCATCTTTCGGCCCGGGAGCATGTACGGGCTCGTACATTCGGCTGACACTACAAATGTAGCGTCAGCACTTTACGGCACATGGCTTATTTTCACAGCATTGAAAGCAGTGCGTTCCGTGCAAGTATCGCGATCGGGCACGCGTTCTCCTATCATATCACCCTATCATTTATCATCCGATCAATTAGCATTTTATCACTTAGCATAAACTATCAATAAACTATATATCATAAAGTCTTCCGGTTCTATCATTTCTATCAAGCATAAAACAACGTAGTACGGGTTATCAACGTCCCAGCCCGTACATCGCTTTTAACATTATTGTTTAAACAAATGCAATCTAATTGATAAACATCATCGCTTAGCGCCAAAAAGAGCCATTGCTGAGTAAGACCGGTCCGATCCTCATTTACGGATGGTAAGTGAACGGTACTTTTCTCTTTAGCTTTTTCGATGAGGGATTCATAAGTATATATGTATCATCATCATCATCATCATCATTTCAGCCAAAAGACGTCCACTGCTGGACATAGGCCTCCCCCAAGGATCTCCACAAATATACAGGGTGTCCCAAAAATAGCACGCCACAGTGACACTGGAAGTAGGCAAGCCCTAGGTCTATTCCACAAAAAAAAAATGGCTGAAGAAAAGTGTCATTGATTTCAAGAAATTACAATATTTCGATTTTTTTGAAAACTACCCGTTTTTTTCCTTTTAAGTAACAAAATAGTCACAAATACTTACATAATGTTTATTATTTTTATTCCGAACTCATCACTGATAGTTTTTGGAGTAAACTATGTTTAAAGTGTATAGAATTGTTTTCGTATTCCCATATAATTTAAGATTAGATGCTAGATTAGGCCATATAATGACATTTAGCTGTGTTTGGCCTCCCCCAATGGAGGGTAATTAACCTACTTCGCTACGCTGACGAGTTGGCACAGGGTTTCGTATCAAGTTGTTCTTCTCTTTCAGCTACCTTATCGGTCTTTCGCGGAGCATGTTCCTACATGGAACTGCAACTCGTGACCCTGGAGCGGGCGTGGGTTTTATGGAGTAGGTTGCGGCGCACATTACCATCTTTCCGCAGAGTCCACAAACCCCAGCTTATTTCCAACGGCAGGCTATCCACGAGGATTTCAGGTTATAGGCCTTGTAATTTGCTTAGGCTCTTAAGACACCCGGTAGCATGGAATGGGGTGGTGACACTATGTATTCTAAATCCGTCACCACACGCAACATAATATATAAAGAAGACAAAAATATTGTATGGAACCAGTGTAGTAAACCTGAAACCCTATCATCTGGCTCACGTGGCACAGTAGGGTAGTTACCCTCCATTTAGTTAGAGGAGGCCCGACTCAGTAGTGGGTCATTTATTTTGTTAATAAATAAACACAGACTGTATAATCAACTGGTTTATTGTGCTTATTACATTTTTATTTATTATCTCCGTAATACCCAGAATCACCGTCATGGCAAATCATGATATATGGGCAGCTTCCCTTGATCATTTATGTTAACAAATCCCTCATTATAACTTTCAGGACATACATACGTATAAGGTATGCCATTGTTTGAAGAACTCTTCATATTGTTTATGCGATACCTCCGTATATCTCCGGAACGCCAATTAACATGAAATGTTGGATCAATATATCTTGTATTGTACCTGATACATAAAATTATCAATAAAAACCGCTTTTATTTGCATTGCCAATACTTGATTAAAAATAAATAAAAGCAATATGGTCTCACACCATTGACCTATGACTAACCGACACTTTTTTGCAATAAAGCGAAAATACTCGGAATTTAGAGTGGCCATGAAGGCAGTAAGTTATAGGACGATTTCGGCTACCAACAATTTGATATATTAACTAATGTGAATAAGTAATTTTATCGAATGAAGTATTTTAGTTTAAATAAATGGTTTGATGACGTACAGCTAAGTATTTATTGTTACTAAAGGTTAGTTACATACATTAAGCAAATAACAAGCACTCACTTAAAGTAAAGGTAATTAAGGAGCAATTAGAGTAACGGTATATTTTTATTTTACATATAACAGAACAAATACTTGTTTGTTTTTATTCACAAAAACATGTTGCCTACTTATTTCAACTGGTCTACAAAACTACTCCGACCAATAAAATAAAATAATAATATTTTTACATCATGGTTTAGAAAGGACAAAGACGACGATAACAAGAAAAAACTTATTGAAAGCCTCTTCGTTTTTGAATAATGGAACAATCAATACACTCGTATTTATTCACGATCATTTCTTAAACGGACATCAAAAAATATTTTTAATTAATAACCAGCATTAAAACAAAAAAGTATAGATAATATTTTATCCCCATCACTTAGTATTACCTAAATCACTGGGGCAGTTTACGAATATGCACTATGTATACACATGATACTCAGACTCAGAGCAGGTGCCTCTGGTTTACACAAAGAAACTTACCCGACCCCGGAATAGAACCAGGCAGCAGTCATCCAAAGGCGTTCAACATCCAACCAAACAAAAACATAAATTGTATTTGCATTTTACTGAGCCATGGTTACACTACGCGCAAGTTCAGACCAACTTCTACACACGTTCGGGCGACCACACATTGCCGGAAATTATCGAATACTTATCTCTTTTTTACCAAATAAATATCAGTAAAACATAAATAGACTGTCATTATTAACGTTATAAATAAGTATTTAAACAAGGCCTATGGTTGCCAACATTGGAATTTCCGGATACGAATACCGAACAAGGCAATTTATTTGCGGTAGTAAAACACATTTACTGAATCCTCATGCTTTTAATTTTGTCGGCGTCCTTGAAGATTTAAGTTGATTCCTTTGTTGATAGATATCAACAAAGGAATCAACTTAAATGTTTCTAGTAAAATGACGTTAACATTAGGTACAACTAGCTTCTACCCGCGACTTTAACTGCGCAATGTTAGTACATGGAGAAATTACACAATGTATTCTACCACTCAGCCCACAAACGACACACTGCAAAGTCGGAGCTCCTCCCATTAGAGGGAGGGCCATTACTTACTTTACTGTGTCATACTGGCCAGACGCGTAGGCACGTGTCATTATGTTCATAATAACTTAATGTAAAGTTCATTATAATGTATATTTTTTATTAGTATATGTGCCATTTGTGTACCTGTAAATTAATGTTCGTAAACAGCCCTGTGTGGTGACGGATTTAGAATACGCAGTGTCACCAACCCATACCATGCCGAGGGTGTCGTAAGAGGCGACTAAGGGAACGCATGAGGCCAATCACCTAGCCGCAAGAGAAGGATAACTTGATACAAACCCTGTGCCAACCCGTCTTGCCAGCGTGGCACAGTAGGCTAATTTCCCTCCATGAATTTGGAGGAGGCCTGACTCAGTAGTGGGTCATTCATGGGCTGAAACGACAAACAGCCCCCAGGATACATGATATACACCGTGCAGGGATTTTGTATAATTTAAAAAAGAAGTCAAGAACCCGTGCGGTTGCTTCTTTTTAATGTTTTTTTTTTCACGATCTAAAAATTTCTTGCTTCTTTAAATTTCTACAAATATTTCAAATTCAAAATTAGCTAAATAGGTGGTGTAGTGGATAGCGAGTTTTTGTGTTCGTATCCGCATATCCTGCAAATGCTTGGAGGGAAATTAACCGACCATGCCATACAGTTTGGCACAGGGCTTGTATCAAGATTTCTCTCTCTTGCGTAAGAAGCAGATTACCTAGGCGATCTGCCTTTTACGACTCCTGGTGTGGGTCAGTGAAGTGTCACCCACCACGAGTGGCGTATTCAAAATTCATCACCACATGAGCATTAATCAGACTAACAATCTTACAAAATTATTTCTGTGGTGACGGATAACGGTGTCACCACCCCATTCCACCCTGAGGGCGTCGTAAGAGCCGACGAAAGGAAGTGAAAAGGCCGAGAACCAAGCCGCAGGAGATGGAAAACTTGATATGAAACCCCGTGCCAATCCAGCTAGCCAGCGTGGCACAGTAGGCTAATGTCCCTCCCTGTGGTAGGAGGAGGCCCAACTCAGCAGTGGGACATTTATGAGTGGTAGTAGTAGAGACTAACAAGCGGCCATTTTTTTTGACAATATTCAATTATGATATACATACTCGTATTTAGAATATATATACACTTGAAATTATGAATTAGATTAACAGCATTTGCACGAATGTTGTGAGTTTGGACGCACACACATAATTCACTACACGTTTTAGTGCAAGACTAAGGTTTTGTAATTAATTAAGCAAAAATATATTGTGGCATCCATTAACAAAGGGGACGGAATATCCATATGTGATCAATGAAACAGTATGTCTTCAACTGGATACCGCCGCGGCCGAGCAGGCAAGCATAGGCTCAATCCCCCACAAATAACAGAAGGAGGCCAGTCTCGATAGTAAGACTTTTATGGGCTGATGTGATGTCTTAGAATATCCTTTGTTCCTTACCACAACAAAGGAATGGCGATCGGGCACAACCTTGGGCCCATTAACTCTATTCGTAGTATATCGACAGTTAGTTTCGCTGTCGTTTTCTACGAAACCACTCACACGGGAGACATGCACCATATTTACGTCTGTCTAAGCACGTGAACATGTTTAATAAGCAAGCACTCCAAACAACAAAAACGCAGTAATGGCGGACACGTATGTCTTCACCCAATCGTTTCTTTTCACCTCCGTTTTCCGCCAATAGGACGCAGAAATCGAGTAGTGGGCAGTCAAAATCATTGTTCTAATTATTTACGGCTAATAATACAATAACTAACATTTAAAACTGTATAAGAAAAGGAGTGTTATACCGAATACTCAGGCAGAAAGAAGAAATACTCTTCAAACGATTGATTAGAGTTTCTTCTTCTTTAACAGCCAAAAATAATGACGTTAGACGGATTTTGTTTTAGTGTAAGAGAGAGGGTTTCGAACTCAGCTAATGCGTTGAAGTTGAAGATATGACTTATAGACAAACTTGGAACACTCGCCTTTTTGTCAGAGGTCCTAGAGACTTTTAGTGGTTTTAGTATTTAGATGGCGATGAACCGGATTTTCCATTAAATTTTAATATTCCAAGTAAAACAGACAAACAAACATATTTCTATTAGTAAAACATTTGGCTTAATTTGATAAGCCAATTTCACAAAGAAATCATAAAATTTCCCCCTGTTTAAAATGGAATTTCTTACCAGTACGAAACAGAGATATGAGTGAGAGTTTTTACACCAACTCGGTTACATAACCGTATTTTTTTGACTGCGCATTTGTTACATTTTTATGGCACTAGATGACGCTTTTGCATTTTCAAACAAATTGACGTAACATTAACGTTCGCTGACCCATAAAGAAAAATCTGTCACTAGGAAACATGTCAGTGGATATAAGTCGCCGGTCTGTACGCCAGTCTGCATCGTCGGAAGCGGCCGCGTTTCGCCAAGGTGACGTCAGACACGACTGATCCAACCAGTTTTTGCCCAGAGCCCCAATTTAGTGTTTGATTATTTATGCATAACTTGTGTCCTAAGGTCGTCTGAGATTCAAGGACAGCGAACTTAATTGCTGTTTTGTACAATATGTACGTACATGTTATTGATACCTTAGTAGTCGTTTTTACATCGATCTGTCGAATGTCTGGAAAATATTGCAAGCATTCGTTGGAATAAGATGCAGGTTAAGAGGACCCGAGGCAGATAAATACCATGACCATTTTATCATATAAAATGTTACTTTTAAATATTTTTTGTGAAGTGGTAATCAATTGACATGATAACCCGATACATTATTTAAGATTTTAGAAAAGTCCTAAGGCTTTAGAGTGACCTGAATATTAAATTAAAATAAATTAAATATAAATTTATAAATTAAATAAATTAAAAATAAATTAAAATAATATAGTTTTTTTTTGTTTTTATCTTTTTTATAAACGAAACCCCTGAAAGATTTGTTTAAAACATCTGTAGAACAAACTGACTGTGACAATTATTATACCTATTTTTGTTAATATTCTCAGATAAACCAGGATCATCAAACATCTGTCTGGGATACATGAGTTCTCCGAAATAGTTGTCACATAAATTCTCTAGACTACGTGTAAATAAACAAGTAAATACAACCTTCATGTTTGCATCAATACTTACCACTACGTACTTTTTAACCTCCGACGCAAAAAGAGGGGTGTTATAAGTTTGACGTGTCTATCTGTCTGTCGGTCTGTCTATCTGTCTGTGGCTCCGTAGCTCGCAAACGGATGAAGCGATTTCAACACAGTTTTTTTTGTATGACAGGTGAGTTACGGAAGAGTGTTCTTAGACATGTTTGATCATCCGTTGAGTCGTTTAAAAGTTATGGGGGGTGAAAGTTACATTATAATAAGCGTGTACCTATAAAAAGCAGAAAATAAAAATTTAATTAAAAATTTAAATAAACCCCTGACACTATGTTCCCTTTAAAAAGTAAAAAAATAAAAAAAAATACATCGCGTTGGGGGACCAAGGTTCAGATAATAAATAAGTAGGAGCGGTCCCCCAACGCGATGTATTTTTTTTATTTTATTACTTTTTATTGTATTTGTTTCATGTATTCATCATCATCATCATCATCGCAGCCCATAAAAGACCCACGGCGGAGTCAGGCCTCCACAAATTACAAGGAGGGAAATAGAAAGATGGGTTGACACAGGGTTTCCTATAAAGTTTTCCTTCTTCTATGGCTAAGTTTTCAGCCATGTAATTTCCTTTAGTCACCTCTTACGACACCCGCACGATGGAATCGGTTGGTGACACAGTGTATACTAAACCCGTCACCACATGGAAAAAAATGTATTCATAATATTTAAAGCTAAAAAGCTTCAGGTCTCTTCTCGAAAGAAAATAATATACACAGGAAAGTGGTTCTGTATGCGCTTCAATTTTTTCGTTTCGATTCGATTATTATACATTGAAATTAAAAACATTTTAAAATCCATTAAAGCGCCTGTATTGTACGTGTGTTGTTTCGAATTGCGTTAACGTGTTGCATGTTTCTCTTATCTGGCGAACTTGCTCTCACTATGCTGTTTAGTGCTTTTTGTAAACAAGACCAATGATTTGATAAAAGCAGTTACAGAGATTCTTGCCGGCTTGCCGAACCAGTGGTAGTTTCAGCATGAATGTGGGTGGACGCAAGGTTTGTGGGAGATCTAATGGATGGATTGTAAGAATGAGGAATTGTGATTGAAAGGTCTGACTGTAGATATGACGACTGATTGGTGTGATTGGAGACTGCCACCTAGCGTGGGACAGAGGTAATAAGATGATAATGCTAATTTTAAATATGTCAATTTATAAGAGTTTTGTGATATATCCAACGTAAATAAACTTCCTTTTGAGTTAGAGTTTGAATGCTTTGGTCACGGGACAAACTAGAGAGACTATCTGTTAAAAAGTGTTTATTTGCAACTACAATTTATTTATATTGGTTGAAACGTTGAGATATTTATTCTCTTGATATCAATATTAACAAAATAATATTTGTAAGGCAAATGTTACTCTCTCAGTTGAGTTCAATAGGGATTCACTTCAATGACCAACAGTTTCAGAAACGTTATTTCTAAGAAATGGATATCCATATTGAATCTGTTACATTATTGATTGTTATTGCAACTGAAGCAATTTTAAAGCTATTATCATTATTACCACTACTACTAACCACCCATAACCCAATGCTGAGTCGGGCCTCCTCCAACTACATGGACGGTAATTAGCCTTTTTTTACGTCGGAGATCCTCATGGATCCGGCCGCCGGGGTATGTGGGAATCCGGGGCGCGTAGCGATGGTACGGTGATCCTTGACTGCCCAAGCCAGGGCCACGGGATTCACTCCCATTGCAGAGAGCATGCTCCGTGACCCTGGGGGCCTCGGCCCGCCTCATAGTGGAGCCCCATGCTCCGAGGCGGGCCCCTCCGATTATGAGGGGGGGGGGGGGGGCTGTATTGCCCTCCCCCATTCCACCGCTGGGACGGTAATTAGCCTACTATACCACGCTGGCCAGACGGGTTCCGTATCAATTTTTCTTTCTCTTGCGGCTAGGTTTACGGCCGTATAATTTCCTTTTGTCGGCTTTCGACACCCCCAGGATAAAATGGGGTGGCGACACTATGTATTCCTCATTCCGTTGTCACCACAAGGAAAGAGGAAATCTTGTAGAAAAACAAATCTCGTGTCACGGTGTTTGATATTAAACTCCTCAGAAATGGCTCGACCGATTTTTATGACATTTTATATTCACATTTGGTAAGTCTGCGAATCGGACAACATCTAGTTGTCATCCCCTTAAATGTTAAGGGTAGTATATCTGTCTGAAGATGGCAAGCAGGGGGTGTGTTGGAGTCCCCTCCGCATCTGTGAGGAGACGGAGGCATACCCACTAAACGTCCCCGGGGTATACCGTCCCGCGCTTGCTGCCGCGTGGGTCTCAATGTATCTCACACCTAAAGACATTTTTATTTTTTAGAAAAAAAAATTGTTCTTAGTTTTTTTTTATGATACAGCATACAAAAATACATACAACCCTAAATTTTCACCCCTCTACGATCAACCCCTATTTATATGGCAATACAAAGTTTGCCGGGTCAGCTAGTAAATTTATAAAATTCCTCCGAGTCAATAGCGTGCAGAAGTCTGTATTTGAAGGAAGATTGATGAAACTGAGTGTGCTTCTAGAATAGCCACGAAGTATTCCCAGAAGTAACAAAGTATGATATTATATGCCGCCACAGTGCTAAGTATGAGCGCAAATAAAGTGCGTGCGATGCGCAAGCTCACTCAATATAGTTCATGGACCCCTTCCCCTTGCAGACTCCTTGAGATCGCGGCCAATCACCAGCTGGCCAAATTGTTCGTTTTTTACCGAACCAAATCATTTTTATTTACGTAGGTACAAACTCGAGGTTATCTGGTCATCTGCAAGGACAAATTTAAATATTACCAATTTAAATAAGGAAAGCGTATTGTGTTAGATGTTTTGTACACAGCTCTCTCAAGTATTTGCTTTGTGTCGGTAGCCTAAAGATATCCTGATATGCAAATTCTCTTCTCTTCCCAGCCCATAAATGACCCAGTGCTGAGACAGGCCTCATCCGACTACGTGAATGGTGCGTGAAAGCCTACTGTGCCACGGTCGCCAGACGGGCATACAGTCCAATTGTCCTTCTCTTGCGACACCCTCAGGATGAAATGGGGTGGCGACACAACGACATAAATTCAGTTTGTATAAACCTTTAAACTGTGGCTCGAATGTGTCTGAAACTCAGAAACTAATTCAAATTGACCTTTAGCCGCCTTTGGATCAAAAATCTCTGGTTTGATTCCGGGGACAGGCAAGCGTCTTTCTGTAAACTAGACATGATACGTGCTCTGCGTAACTTTGTGTTATGTCATCATCATCATTTCAGCCAAAAGACGTCTACTTCTGGACATAGTACTTCCCCAAGGATTGGACTGGAGCCGCCCGCATCCACTGCTTTCCGGCGACCTTAGCCAGGTCTTCGGTCCACCGTCTGGGAGGCCTACCAGCACTGCGCTTTCCGGAACGCGGTCGCCACTCGAAGACTTTTCTGTCCCATCGGGCATCAATCCTGCGAGCTATGTGCCATGCCCATAATGTTGTGTTATATGTATGTAAAAAATGGGTATTATATATAGGCCATATTAATAAATTAAATGATGGAAAAAAGAGTTACAACGAGTGTAGAACCTCCTGTCTAGGCTGCTGGATGCAGGTAAAAGGGCATAGGTATTCTCTTCTTCAAATAAATGTAGGTCCGTCTAAGTAAGTGTAATTTTATAAGCTGAAATGATGTTTACCTAACCCACATAAATTCCTCACTAGATCAGGGTCACTTTGAATAAAATTTGGTATTTATGCTGCGTGCTAAAGTGTTGTCACTGTTTACTCGTTTATTTATAAGTGCATTTACAAAGATGACGCACTAGCACACCATTATTTACAAATTGTTTTATAACCAAATACGAAAAACAAGTAAATACTTAGATATCGGTTATTAGTATATTGACCTTATATTATTTAAATCATATTGTGAAGTTAAAACAGTCTGAGGCACACAATACTAATTATTGATTCCATATCTATCCAATATCAACTGTCCACTGTGCAGTAGGCAGATATGTGTTGATGATATATATATAATTATTTTTTATAAATAATAATATATAATAATAAATAAATAAATATCCTTGGACATTTCACACAACGCCATCTCGTCCCAAGCTAAGCAACTTAATGCTTGTGTTATGGTAACGAGATGGATGATAAACTACTTATATACATTTTTTTTTCGTAAATACATACATATTATAGATAGAAATGACACCCAGACTCCGAGCCAGTGCCTCTGGTTTAGACAAAGACACTTGCCCGACCCGGGAATCGAACCCGGGACCCGTTGATCCAAAGGCGGCACATCTAACCACTAGACCAACGAGGCAGTCATAATAAATATATATTATTAACGTTTTGGATAGGTAAGTATTCTATCTCACCTGATGTTAAGTGACGACAGCAATAATATTGCACGGGTACAAACTCTCAAATATATCTCGACCTAAGAGTGGAGTTCGGGAAAATATTATTGTGTTTAATCCCCCATCTTCATGCTTCAAAATGTAACTGATAAAAGACTAATACATTAGCAACTATGCGGCGTTGGCATTACTAACTTTGAAATAAAAAGTACATCTGCCACTGTGCATCGTTGGTTTTGGATTTAGCTTCCGCAGTGATACGAGTATAACCCTTCGCTGCTGGAGATGTTTGAAGGCTCAAGGTTTCTAAAACCCCATTTGCCTGACAACTGCCAACCTATCTAGTCAGCGTGGCACAGTAGGCTCATCACTCTCCGTGTAGTTAGAGGAGGTTTGACTCAGCAGTGGGTCGTTTATGGGCTGAAAACTAGTACTAAGTACTAGTACTAAGTACTAGTACTAAGTACTAGTACTAAGTACTAGTACTAAGTACTAGTACTAAGTACTAGTACTAAGTACTAGTACTAAGTACTAGTACGAAGTACTAGTAGTAATAAGTACTGTTCCCTAAGGATATTTGCGGTTGACACCGTGTCACCATCGTGTCGCCAACCCTGTAAAAAGGGAAAGTATGCGACCATCGGAAGGACGCTGCCTGAATTCCTGTTACTTACTACCATTATTCCTACTTTCTACTACTACTACACAATTATGATGTCGATTGAAGAATCGACGAACACGAACAAATAAGAATTTCAAAGACGAATGCATTAAAAACTAAAGTAAAAAAATACCTACACATTTAAATGGAGATAAATCGATTGGGTCGCAAATAAATAAATAAATATATCCTTGGACATTTCACACAACGCCATCTCGTCCCAAGCTAAGCAACTTAATGCTTGTGTTATGGTAACGAGATGGATGATAAACTACTTATATATTTTTCTTTTTTGTAAATACGTATATATTATCTTTGTCTAAACCAGTGCCTCTGGTTTAGACAAAGACACTTGCCCGACCCGGGAATCGAACCCGGGACCCGCTGATCCAAAGGCGGCACATCTAACCACTAGACCAACGAGGCAGTCAAGTTCAAGATATAGAAGAAGATGTATTTATTTGTGGGCTTAGTCTCTAGTGCAGGAGTTGTCTTTATAAAACTTTGAGGTAAATGTCAACCTGTGTAGTAGTTGAACACCTGTGCAGCAATTAGCCTTGCTACAGTCGACAGACTCGGCAAAATTGCAACGTAAACATGACAATTCAGTTTTCATCTAAGTTATAATTGGTTCACAATGGTGTCAGTGACAATGACCTTAACGTTCAAGTACGTGCGGTCATTGCATCGGCACTGATTTCGCATCGCAAAAGTATCACGAGTAAATGATTGAATCAACGATTAGATTCCACGTTCAATTTGTTTACTGAAATAAAAGTGTAATATTTTTTATTTCAATAGCAATGAACTATAGTTTCAACTGAGTTTGTGTTTAATGACAAAAGTCTTCGATCAATGGGTGTTGCCAGTGATTACATAATGGTACAGAGATATATCGCTAACTTTGGACTCCATCAGAAGACTTATAGTCACCTGGAGCAGGGCAATGGAGAGGGCTATGCTCGAATTTTCCCAGCGCGATCAAAGATCATCGAGATCAGAGATCATGGAGCAGCAGTGCTGTTAGTCCTCTCATACGATGTACCTGGTTCAGAAAACGATACATGCGGGCGGCTCAGAACTGGCCTCAGTGGACATCCTTGGAGACAATTGGAAATCCTTACAGACGAAAACAGGCGGTTTAGACGTCACACCAGCATATTATGTACATGTATGCTATAAATTGGTGTGGTGACTGATTTAGAATACGTAATGTCACTAACCATATCATCCTGAGGATGTCGTAAGTGGATCACCATCCGCAAGAAGAGGAAACTTGATACAAAACCTTTTTTTTTTGTTTCGCCCGGGGTAAAATCCTTTACGGACTATCCCCGTCGGCCACGGGGTTGGCCGAGCTAAACATCCCCGGGGTGCTCCAACTCGCGTCCTGTTGCGGCATTGTGGGATCTGTACACAGTACCACGCCGCCGCAGACAAGGAGGCCCTCCTCATCTCCTCCAGCTCCTACGAGCACTCGACGTCCTGCCGTGAGCACCCGAACAGGATGTCGCATCTCCTCAGATCCCACGAGGGGCAAGGGCATCCCCGTGCCCTGCCCCGGGATCTGCGGCCTACGACTCCGCGGGAGCGGCCCGGATAGTCGGGCCCGCGTCCACCGCCATGGGCGCCGCCGTGAAGACAGCGCCGTCCACCACCCCGCGGCGTCCAGGTGGCCTGTTACGGCCACCCTTTGCCTGGGTTGATACAAACCCTGTGCCAACCCGCTTTGCCAGCGTGAAACTGTAAGCTAATCTCCCTCCATGAATTTGGAAGAGGCTTGAGGCAGTAGTGAGTTGAAACAACGATGTTATCGATGATACTCGTATACCTAAACAAACATGAAACAATATATAAGTTTATTATTATGTGTAAAGTATGTGCTTGCGGTTTACTGTCAACAACATTGCACATGATGCTTCTCACAAATTGAAAATGACATACCAGTTTGCACTTAAACTTATCGATGGCACACATAGCTGTACCGGTGAGGCCGGCGCGTTGACGTCTCATAAGAAATAAAACCATAGAAAACCCCAATACCAAGGCTAGAGAATTAATCAACATAAACTTGACTGCCTCGTTGGTCTAGTGGTTAGATGTGCCGCCTTTGGATCAACGGGTCCCGGGTTCGATTCCGGGGTCGGGCAAGTATCTTTGTGTAAACCAGAGGCACTAGCTCGGAGTCTGGGTGTCATTTCTCTCTATAATATGTATGTATTTACATAAAAAATGTATATAAGTAGTTTCTCATCCATCTCGTTACCATAACACAAGCATTAAGTTGCTTAGCTTGGGACGAGATGGCGTTGTGTGAAATGTCCAAGGATATTTATTTATTTATATCATACTAGCTGACCGGGCAGACGTTGTCCTGCATGATATTTGTTTACCGACTGCAGCGCCATCTGTCGGGCTGATTTGTGAATCTAAACCATCCTCGGTGCCACCCAAACGCATACAAAAAATTTCATTCAAATCGGTCCAGCCGTTTAGGAGGAGTTCAGTCACATACACACGCACACAAGAAATATATATATTAAGATTATCGCCAGACCGGTGGACAACCCCATCATATCGCCGTGTGTCGCGGTTTTGTGATACTCTTAGGGCAACTCTGAGGTGACAGATAAGTCCGTACACCGAATCCCAAAACAACGTCATGTGCCGCTCTTGGTCTGGCATATCCCCGTAGCCCAGCATGCGACACATGGCGACACTAAGCCGGTATGGCCGCAACGGATCCTACAGGCAGGTAAGCCAACCAAGTTGATAGCACCCCTTATAAACTAGTGGCCCGCCCCGGCTTCGCCCGTGCAAAGCGGGGGTGGGTTATACATATAAACCTTCCTCTTGAATCACTCTATCAATTAAAAAAAACCGTATCAAAATCCGTTGCGTAGTTTTAAAGATTTAAGCATACATAGGGACGGACGGACGACAGCGACTTTGTTTTATACTATGTAAAGATATTGTAATGAGATCTACTATCCATAACTACATACTACATACATTTACCTTTATGATAACTCAGCCGTCCACAGTTTCTCTTGTTTTCACTCTTCTATCTTAAATATATTTTGTCATGTTTTAAAACAAACTCAGTTGGTGGTAAAATCATGAAACTCTATGGAAGCCTTGACAGTTAAATGAAGATGAACCTTTAGGATGTCGTGTCCTAGTCAATGGTCACTTTCCTTCTTTGCTGACTTGCTAACTAAGCAACTACAATTATCTTTCATTTCTACTCTGGAATTGAACCACGGACCTATCAAATACTGTTCCATATCTACTGCGAACGAAGCAGAACCAATCTGGATTTTCCTAGTTCTACGCTTGCATTTTTTCAAAGACTTAGTTTACTTGTGTTTATTTATTTAATGACTAATTGTTCTAAGAAATACGATCAGGGCATTGACTTTCGAGTGTTCAAAACAACCGGCTAACATGTTGGTATCCTTATGTGCGAAATTACTTTAGCTTTAATACTCACGTCACGCCTTTGTGCATAAGTTTACGAGTAATCACAGACTTTAATAATACATATCGTTAGCCTCAGAACATTGACCACTTAAAGGTAATTGTGTTATCACTTATCACATCCCCGCCCATAAAACCCACACTGCAGAGTCGGGCAGTCCTCCAATTATATGTCGGGAAATTAGTAACGCTGCCTCGTTTGCCATATTAACCTCCATTTCCAATTTTAGCTGCTTGCTTTATCTAATCATCATCATTTCAGCCAAAAGCCGTCCACTGCTGGACATAGACCTCCCCCAAGGATCTCCACAAAGGCCGGTCTTTGGACTGCTTTCCGGCGACCTTAACCAGGTTGTCGGTCCACCGTGTGGGAGGCCTACCAGCATTGCGCCTTCCGGAACGCGGTCGCCACTCGAGGACTTTTCTGCCCCATCGGGCGTCGGTCCTGCGAGCTATGTGCCCTGCCCACTGCCACTTAATTTTGGCAATCCGGTTGGCTATGTCGGTGACCCTAGTTTTCCTGCGTATCTCCTCATTTCTGATTCGATCTCGCAGGGAAACTCCGAGCATAGCCCTCTCCATTGCCCTTTGGGTGACTTTGAGCCTTCTGATGGAGCCAATAGTGAGCGACCGTCCCAGGTTCGATTGTCTTTGTGTAAACTAGAGGCACTTGCTCTGAGTCTGGGTGTCGTTTGTGTTCGTGAATTTCATGTTTTTAAACTTCCCCGCGATACAGGTTATTACCTAATGCAGGGGTTACGATTTTAAATAACAAAAAATCTGGTCCACGTTATTCTCTCATTTTACACCATTCGAATACTTAGTTCAATAACTAAGGAAGTCTGTGTTCTTTTATAAGCCTTAATCTCAATCAACTTGAGAACAAAATTCCGAAGAGATCCCTTTCTCAACTTATCATCCACAATGAGACACCAAGATCGGCTTTTGCTGAAGTTAAGTTTCAATTATAGTAAATGTAAGAAGGTAAGTTTCAACTAGTTTGAAATAAGTTTTGGAGGTGTCCAAAGACATCAAAGCTTGCGCCCACGCACGTAATTTATGTTATCAGCGCGCAAGTGCCTCGTGAGACCGGAAATTGGTGAATACCGCATAAATTGTTCTCTTACAACAACGATCAGTGTCTTAAAATAGCAATGGAACTTTTAGAACTTTATCTTTCTCACAGCCATTGAAGCCCCCACTGCGGATTTAAGCATCGTTCTGGTGTTCTCATGTAGTTTTCAAGCCTCGTTGGTCTAGTGGTTAGATGTGCCGCCTTTGGATCAACGGATCCGGGGTTCGATTCCGGGGTTGGGCAAGTGTCTTTGTCTAAACCAGAGGCACTGGCTCGGAGTCTGGGTGTCATTTGTATCTATTATAAGTATGTATTTACAAAACAAAAAATGTATCTAAGTAGTTTATCATCCATCTCGTTACCATAACACAAGCATTAAGTTGCTTAACTTGGGACGCGATGGCGTTGTGTGAAATGTCCAAGGATATTTATTTATTTATTATTTATTTTTAGCAACGCTATTTACCCATATACCTACTCAGCCCCGCTGCCACGCTGGCCAGACGGGTTGGCACAGGGTTTCGTATCAAGTTTCCTTCTCACGGCTAGGTTATCGGCCTTGTCATTTCCTTTTGTCGGGTCTTACGACACCCTCAGGATGGAATCCTGAGGGTGTCGTAAGACCCGGGTGGTGAACCTTGTATTCTCCGTCACCATACGGAAAATTGACCCTTCTCTTTATTTCCAATCTTCCTTTCAACTTAAACCCCACCGGTAATGATTAGGTATCTACTTAAATATTACCAGCCCTCAAGCTAAAAATTTCTTCATCTTGTCTTTCTCTGAAAATGATTGTAAAGCCCACTGCAAAGCATAGACCTCTCCCAAGGATTTCCATACTAAAATGATGTGAAACTTATTATGTTGCCAGTTTTTCATACAAGTTGCTTTGTGTAAACCAGAGTCTCCGGTTCGAGTAATTGCCTTTTGTGTCAACCAAAGGCACTTACTCCGAGTCTGGTTGACATTTGTGATAGCGATATAGATTGAAAATAGCCCCCTCCCCCTCCCCTCTTTTAAGGAAAACTTGATACAAACCCTGTACCGGGTCTTGACAGCGAGGCTTGACTCAGTAGTGGGTCATTTATGGGCTGTAATGATGGGTTTCATCAGCGGTCTCGCGTTTCAGGTTATACCTAGTGGTTTTGTTTTTTTAACGAAATATTATATATCGTGATGACTTAACACTGCAGACTCTCCATGAAGAACTGGTAGTAAGCCAACTTAGAAAATTCAAGACTGAAAATGCTTATTAATCCTTTGATAAAGTGTACTTATATTGAGCTGTACAAACCTATAGGGAGTACTGGGAACTCGTACTGCCGTCCATGGCATATCGTAAATATGGTAATTGGTTTAATTTTTATTCGTGTTCAAAAACAATTTGGCTAGTAACCTAAAGTTTTTGCATTATTATACATAAGGCTTAAATCATAAAGTCTATATTGGAAAATTAAATAATTGTGATTTAAATGATTATTGACGTACTTAACTGAGTACTTTTCGAAAATTTTCCTTAATGCGAATGCAGAAAAATATGACTTGTTGTTTGTACGTCGTATTCTGAGTCGGTTAGGGTCCATACATTATTTCATTACTACTTGACAACATGACAAAAACAAGTGGTTGAATAAAATGAATGTCAATTTGTCCTTTGGTTATTTTAGTTGAAGGAGTTGTTTTACTGCATTTAAGCATACTAAATTAAACTTAAAATGGTAAATCAATACGGAGTAAAAATGTTAAATAAATCCGGTTGTTTTAAAAGTCACATCTAAATAATCGACGTGCTATGTAATCTTATTACTTTGTGACATCCAGATGGAAGTTTGGAGTTTTGGTAAGAATTTGCACGAGACTACATTTTCATTTTTCGCCCAACGACACCCAATGAACAATCTTCGAAGGGCACTTCTGCACACATTGTGTCAGGTTTCAGCTCAAGCTGTACCGCGCGTAAATTAGGTGTTTATAGACATTTTACCTCATGGCATGTGATCATGATATAACACTAAATAGAACCTGAAAGACATGTCCTAAACACGGGCGCGATGGTCCTAAATACTTACTTATTAGTGTCTAAATATAAATTGATAACAAAATAATGTTTATGAAATTATGTCGTATGTTATTTTTAACCATATGAACATATCTGTCAAAATATAGGTTTTTTTTAGTTGTATAACTTTTATCCTAATATTTGACACCAACAACTAATAGTGAATGACAACACTGGCAACCAGCGATGTCTGGCATGCAGCATGAACTGCTAAGTCGACGGGTTATCATTCAAGGTCAATTGCCTATACAACACTCTTAGTGTAAAATTGCTTTTAACAAAAATGCTATAGAAATGTATATAGGGAAAAGAACACGAAGCTCCTGCACTAACCCGTATCGCGAGGGGAGTTTACAAATATGAAATTCACGAACACAAATGACACCCACACTCGAATCAAGTGCTTCTGGTTTACACAAATACCGATGCTCAATATATTATCAATGTCTTAACACTTCAAAATGAAATTTTATTGATTGGTTTGTTTAGTAATCGCATAGTAACTCCCTTCGATGTACTATCAAAGTTATCACTACCAACAGTACCTATCGCAAGAAAATAAAAACGATATTGAACCAATTCTCACAAACCTTTGGTGCTGAAGTCTTATACAAGTATATTACTACGATGTAATTAATACACAATACTCTATGCTGTATAGTGCTTTTTTGTAAACAAGAAAGATCAATTAAAAACAGCAACTACAGAGTTTCTTGCCGGCTCTTCTCTATGGAGCGGTCTTCTAAACCGCTGGCAGTTTCAGTACGCACGTGAGGGTTGTGGGAAAAGAGATGGATGGATTGTGTCAATGAGATTGCGTTTACATGAATAAAATAGTTTTTTTAATTTGATGACATTGAAGCAAAAGGGGAGCAGATCCAAATTTTTGCCGTTTCTGTTTTTTTTTCATCTACAGTTTTGACAAAAAATAGGGCTATCGTTCCATGTATGAACGAGGCAGATCCGACGAAACAAGCGCGTTCTAACAAAAATTGGATCTGCCAGACTATTCAGTTTTGTGCATTTTTATTAAAAACTCTACTCTTATGATCTATAAAGAGCTGATTCATAGTGGTTGAAATAAATAAATACTCATAATAATGTCTTTCATTATGTAAAAACAAAATAAGGTAGTATTTTTCGTTAACTTTGGTGAAAAAGGAAGCAGATCCAACTTTAAAAACATCGTAGTAAACTCAAAAACGTATTTTATTAGCCTATTTTTTTAATAAAAATATGTAAATATATTGATATTACATTATACCATAAACCTTAGACATAAGTGTTACCAATATTTTTTAAATCCTTTTTTCTTAATACATGACATTTTGGACTTGCCTCACTTTTGCTGCAAGGAATTTTTTGCCTTGTCTGCTTGGATTCAGACAGATTACAGATAAAAATATCCTAAGTGTCTTGCAGAAATGGTCTTCAAATGCCTTTGTTGTTGCCAAAAACATATTTAAAGTCAATTATGTATTCAGTTCTATAATCTACAATGCAAAATGTGAGAATTTTTATCAACATCTCGACGAGCTGCCTGTTTTGCAACACGAGTCGCCTCTGATTCATTGTGACCTTCGAATGAAAGGGAAACCGGTGTGTGGGTCATTGTTCCTGATCTCAGCCGTACTCGACCGCCGCGCTAATTCGCTTTCAAGCTAAATGCAATGCGGCCAAGCGTCCGGAATTCACACATTTCGCCGGAGAACTAGGTACAGATTGACGAAGTGGGCCGGTGTCATTACAGCATCATGTCAGCTCATAAATTACCTACTACTGACTCGGACCTCCTCCAAATTCATGGAGGGAAATTAGCCTACTGTACCACGCTGGCGAGACGGTTTGGTTTGTATTATGATGTGCCTCTTGCGTTCTTTCCACTTCAGGGTAGTATGTGTGTGTGTCGTTCTCTTCCCGGCAATATGGTTGAGGAGGGCGATGGCTGCCACATGCGTCATGCCTGATGAACAGGTGCCGTTGCTGGCGGTCGGTTGGCTTAGGCATTGGAAGTTTAGTATTGTTGGCTAGATACTGCTGATGTTTGGCCCTTTGCGATTATTGCTTCTTCTTTGCACCTAAAAATACCTTAATCCTTAATCCTATAATCCTTGTACCTAAAAATGGCGATCTAAAAAGACCAACTACAGAGTTTCTGGCCGGCTCTTCTTTGTAGATCTGCATTCTGAACCGGTGGTAAATAATAAATTTTCAATTTTAAATACATAGTACATTTAAATTTATTGTTTTACTTGTCAAAAGAGCTCTAATGGATTTCGATTGTCTTTGTGTATTTTAAATCTGTCACCACAAGAAATGGAAGTGGAACTTTGCCTACATGGATGTCGAACCGACGTGTGGAACCCACTCATTGGCTTTTTCTTCTACTCGTGACTCTTCGCGCTCTGTCTATGGCCTTTGTCTGTCTTTGACGACACAGTTGGCGCAGTGGTTGAGCGATCGACTGCTGCGCAGCATGTCGCGGGTACGATCCCCGCACGGAAGAAATATTTGTACGACCTACAAGGTATTTGTTCCGGGTCTGGGTGTTTTCAATCTATAATATGTATGTATTTACAAAAAAAAAATATATAAGTAGTTTATCATCCATCTCGTTACCATAACACAAGCATTAAGTTGCTTAGCTTGAGACGAGATGGCGTTGTGTGAAATGTCCAAGGATATTTATATTTATGGCCGGTGTAGAAATTGGCAAAACCATTATTAGGTAATACATACATTGAAGATATCGCTGAATACTTTATTGTTCGTGTTACTGTCCGTGTGGTGACGGACTTAGAATACGCAATGTCACCAACCCATACCCTCTTGATGGTGTCGTAAGAGGCGACTAAAAGAACGCAAGAGGCAGATCACCTAGCCGAAAGAGAAGGAAAACTTGATACAAACCTTGTGCCAACCCGTCTTGCCAGCGTGGCACAGAACACTAATTGGCCTCCATGTAGTTGGGGGAGGCCCGACTCGGCGGCAAGTCATTTATGGACCGAGATGTAGTTGTAGCAGATAACGATGGGTTTCATTTTAAACAAAAATAATGAAGAAATAGCGACCCACGCCGGCTTCGCACTGCTGCGAATGCAATGCTGAACCTCTAAATTTATCAGTGTTTCTCTACTATATTATGGATGTAAGCATATAAACCTTCCCCTTGAATCACTCTATCTATTAAAAAAAACCGCTTAAAAATCCGTTGCGTAGTTTTAAAGATTTAAGCATTCCAACATAGGGACCGACAGACGACTGCGACTTTGTTTTATAATATTATGTAGCGATAGTGATTGTTCCCTATTAGCACAAGATAACTTGCGTAAATGTTGGTCTTCGATAACTATAGTCGGAATTAAGTGCATTGATTTCATCTTATAATAATACGGAACGCGTCCCCAATACTAATTGTGTTAGTCTAGTACCCCGTTGAAGTCTTTTGTATTGCAGGCTGGTGAGCCACACATTAATTTAACTTAAATTTCAAGTATCAAAGACGCTGATAATGTATTTTTGTCCTGATGCAATTGTTTTCCTTACTATCGGCAAATATATTCAGACATTAGAATGCGAAACCTACCTTGTTATGTTCGGATGCGAATATATTTAGATAAACAGATTTTGTTACCCCACATGTTTACGCAGAGCCCGTACTGCACTGGGCTATTGATTTGTTTTTATTATAAACATTGGGAAGACTTGACAGTTACTTCACACAGTGAGGTGGAATTAGAATACGCGTGGATTCGCAAACCGGGCCGGTTGAGTTACAGCCAAACTGTTTGTTTTTTTTTTGCATTTAATCACACTTAGCAGCACTGTACTTACTGTTCTAAAAAGGCAACAAGAGATCATTAGTGTTATTTTGTGCATTTATGTGTTATCGTTAAAATGACGTCAACATTAAGTGGAATCTTCCATTCTCAAATAATGTTTACAGTTTTATAAAGAAAATGAAGTCCGCTCGTGACTTCTCCCGTGATGTCAAGTCGTTAAAAGAGTACATTATAAAATGCTTATCTACAGATACCTTAGTCAATGAAAATCATAACTATTGTAACTAGACCCAAACTTACGACATACTAACGTCCCTAACTTAACAGAGTAATAATATTTTTATTAAAAACATATTTTGTTTCTACTTTCTACTAATTCTCAGCCCATAGATGACCCACTGCCTCTTTATACTAAGTGGAGGGAAATTAGCCTCTTGTGCGACGCTGGCGGGTTGGTATAGGGTTTCGTTTATACTTTTCCTACTCTTGTGGATACCTTGTTTAAATGTCAAAAACGAAATAAGTTTTCAATAAAATAACCAAAACGAATGAAATAGTTTTAACATTAAAATAATATAGGTATAAGATAAATATTACAACTGATTGGAGTCATATTTAATAATGTTGTCAGTTTATCCTCGTACAGTTGTAATGATCTATCTATTTATATGAATAAAAATGAATTGCTGTTCGTTAATCTCACTAAAACTCTAAAATGGATGGTCCGATTTGGCTAATTTTGGTCTTCAAATATTCGTGGAAGTCCAGTGAAGGTTTAAAAGGTTGCAACATATGAAAAAACATTTTTTTATTGATTGATTCTGAGGCGGTACGAAGTTTGCAGGGACAGCTAGTTTTTAATAAAACAACAATATTTCTTAATTCGTTTATTTAATAAATTGCTCGGTTTGAAGTGCCCATTTTTTAATTGATTGTTGTCGGCATTCTTTTTGAACAGTTTTTATTGATTGATTTTATGTGCGATAAACATACGCTTTGTATCTCGAATTGTAAGATCGCCTTACAAATCTTAATTGATTACCTATTCAGAGTTACCTGCCAAACTGCTGAAGCAATTTCGTTAAAATGTAATACGGGACGAAGATGGATTCAAATTTTCGGCCCAGCGTATAAAGGACAGGGTTATGCGGCATCAAACATAAAACTATCCTGAGGGTGTTGTAAGAGCCGACAAAGAAAACGACAAGTCCCATAACCTAGACACAAGTGTAGGAAAACTTGATTCGAAAACCTGTGCGAACCGGTCTAGCCGGCATGGCCCAGTAGGCTTAATGTACCGTTCTAGAGTGACGGTATTTACCCCCATTCTAACTGGAGGAGACCCGACTTAGCAGTAGATCACCTATGGACAGACTAGAACCAGTAGTAAAGATGACACGAAATAATAACATACCATCGAATTGGAAACCAGCTCATTTTTAAACATTTTATATAAGTGCGTGTGACGGATTTAGAATAGTGTCACCACTGCATTCTATCCCGAGGGTGTCGTAAGAGCAGACAATAGGAAATTACAAGGCCGAAAATCTAGCCGCAACAGAAGGACAACTAGAAACGAAACCTTGTGCCTACCCGTTTTTTGCCAAGGTGGCACAGTAGGCTATTTACCCTCCATATAATTGGAGGAGGCCCGACTCAGTAGTGGGTCATTTATGGACTGAGGAGGAGGCATCTTTGATCTATTCTAAGCTTACGATAACTTTGCAGAGCTTTGCTGGTACGCGCACATCAGGTCTGCCCTTTCAGGAACATACTTGTACCTCGCACTTACAATTGTATTGGCTGTCACCCAACTTTTCCTATTTATACATAAATATAAGCTAAGACCACGACAGCGAACAGAATGGATCCATTAGATTTTTTCACATACAAATAAAAACCCCAAAGCTTTAAAATCTTTAGAGACCCGGAGTGATCTTTGCCAGGTCGTCCGTCCACGTAGTCAGGGACTCCCCGCGATTCGCTTTCGCATACGTGCTCGCTAATCTAGGACTTTTGTAGCGGATGCGGTCTGGACAAAATTCTCTTGCAGATTTTTGGGGGAGGCGGGTCAGCGGTGGACGTCTGTGGCTGATAGATACATCTTTAGGTGCATCCATTAAATTCGCTATCATTAACGCCTGTATATTTGCAGAGGTCAGATAATTTTTTGGTTTTAAAATTATTTCAATGATTATCTATTTGGCTATTAAGGGCAAATTATGTTTCAATAAAAGAAAATTTAAATATGAAAAAATAAATAATATAATGATTGTTGTTTTTTTATTTAGGAACTCTAATAAGTTTACGAGTACTCGTGTACCTACTAGCTGACCCGGCAAAGGTGGTTTTGCCATATAAATATTGCAATTAAAAATAGGGGTTGATCGTAAAGCGGTGAAAATTCAGAGTTGTATATTGTATCATAAAAACTGTCTAAAAATACAATTTGGGGGGGGACCACCCTTAACATTTAGGGGGATGAAAATAAATGTTGTCCAATTCGCAGACCTACCAAATGTGAATATTAAATTTCATCAAAATCGGTCAAGCCATTTCGGAGGATTTCAATAACAAACACCTTGACACGAGTATTTTATATAATAGATGTAGTTCATGTATTAGATTCAGTATGTTGTAAGTAACGCGGATGACGAGCTTATTTGACCTCTGCAATTTTGTCACGTAGTTTTAATGTATCCTGTGTTAAGTGTAATGTTTTTATAAATATGAATAAAAAAAAGTAACGAATTTACTTAATGTTTTCTTTATCGAGTTACTTACTGTTTATAATTACTCAAGAATATTATAAAGTGTACCAGTAGGAGCCATATAAGATCTTAATGACATGTATTACTCGTATTTTCAATCAGCTGACTTAAAAAGATTTAAGAAGACAATTAATTGTTTTAATAAAAAATGTATGTACCGTGTTTGCGATGACCTTGTCATTACATTTTAGATGGCTCCTTACTTGTTCTTAGCTTAGCATAAGCAGTCGCAATGCCAGGATGGGGTTAGGAAAATGAAACAACAATAATTTTTCACATTAAATTTATATTAACTCACAGATCTGAAACAAAACTACTGCTACAGCATCGTATTATTATATGCAAAATCTTAACAATGTAAGGAAAATCTTTACCTATGTTCCTGACGACAATTTTCTGGGAAAAAAACAGAATTAGGAAAATACATACATGGTAAAATAAATTCGCTTAGCTGTGATACAATAAATTCGCAGAAGAAGGATTATGTCATTCGTTCACAATCATGGAGGTAACAATACGTATATTGCTATTAGAATTAGATATTTTGTACTGAAGAGTTGCACACGATTGTGAACGAACCACATCGCGCAGCCGAGCTCTCGCCGCAGAATGTGACAGATCTGTTACTTACCCTATGTAATTTCTATAATCAAGACTTATTTGCTATGGTCTGGAAGACACTCGAGTGATAACGTCAGAGAAAATTGTAACTCTCATAAAAATGACATTGTTAAATTTGCTGCCACCCGAATGTCTCCGCTCTTTCTTTTTAATTCCGTCACTAAGCTAACATGTGTCATGTCATAAAAAAAGGAAATGCATGCACGCCTATCGACACAGGCTTATGTATATATGGACGAGGGAACAATATATTTCATAAAAAAAACAACATCAATGGAATTTAACGTTTCCGATTTTACTCAACTCAATGTAACAGAACTCATCTGGTAACTAACTGATCATTAAATTAATACATTATACACAAATATAATCATCACAAAATCTTACAATGTATCGTCCTTAAACGCTATTGTTATAAATTTGAAATCGCTACGTAAACTTATTTCAAAATAAGTCTATCGATGAGTACGATAATAGAATATGATAAATAACAAATTTATCGTTATTATATATTTACACTTTATTACTAACTGTTACTACTAGTGTGTGCTGTAACCAGTATGAGGAGAGACAACAATGTCATCTAAATATATATATATGGGAAGGGGTCAGCGCAGCGTGGCCTGGCTTCGGGTGAAATGTACTCGTAAGTTGTACTAAATCGTATCCTAAACTTAAACATGGAAGGCAAGATGAGGTAATATGTTATGTACCGTCCGAGGCATCCAGGCGCCGACCCCGCAAACACTAACACTATAAATCGTTACATGAGGTAGTTAAGTTTCATATATTGTGTCACACATTATTGCTATGAGAAAATACGTTTCCGTTATACATTTTATCAACAATATAACACTCTTATGAAGTTGCACAAACATTTCATATAATTTATCAGAAATTGTATAATTATTGCATTATTGTACTATAGTGCCTGGAGTCGTATCACTTTTGTATAATGGCAAGTTGCGTGAACGAATTCAGGCATCTACGTCTAAAATTTGTTAAATAGACAAGTTTAATATTTATTAATTAGATTTTCTTGAGGTAGGCCATATCGGTCCGAGCTGTATACAGTTTTGTTACGACGGAGCACACTTTGTGTATCTAACACCGCGCAATTTTGTATGTCAGTGCTTTTCTGACAATTAATCATACCGAACAGGATAGTAAAAGTTATCTATTATTATATTTTGATACAAGTTGTCACAAACCCCCTATCGCCATCGACAGTGAGCGCATAGAGGTAATCAAAAGAAACAGGTCTTTGTTGCGAATATTTTTCCTATCCTGGAGCATGAGTAAGATATAATTTTTCTTTCTGTATTAATGCTATAAATCATGAGGTCTAGTGATCCGTTAGCCCGCGTACTTAACACGATGGCCCCTGGCTTTCTGGCGTTAGTTCTCAAGTTACCCAGATCACGAGTTCGTCGACATTAAAAAAATCTTGCTTGTCCTGGTAATTTTCATTGAGTAGACTATTGACCTTTTGTAATGGCTGTAGGGTTTTTGTTTCATCCTGTAGAACTGTATTCAATTTGACTTAAGTTGTAAACTATCCTTTAACATATACGATAACAGTAAGTAAACATACATTTTCCCGATGTCTGGAGGCGGTAAAAGAAAGCACTGGCAGACAAACGTCGCGGGGCTAGCGTGAACCGAACCTTAAGTGATGTTCAGTGCTCAGTATGTTTAAAACTGATGATACACGTGTGCTGTTGAGGTAGATCAACGTTGTTATTGTAATACTATGTGTATAAAAATATTTCTGCAATATAATCAACATTTAAATACAAACATTATCAAAAATTATGACCATAATATAATGTTCATATTGCACTTTTATTTCTTGATAAACCAATCAATTTGCCGTATCTATTGAGTGGCCACAATCGCGAGCTCTGTGCGTGATGTCAACATAATATTGTGTTTTAGTATTAAGGATATTGGCACTTTCTTGTTTCTTTGATTTTATAGGATCATATTATGCAATAGACCTAACACGATGCAAGATTTGTTCTTTGAAACATATAATTTGAAAATACGATAAAATTCAAGATATACTAATATTTTAAACGCGGTTGTATCATAACGCTTTTTAATCTCGAACTGTGTATTTATTTAACTATCTATAATTTAAAACAACTCGAATTCCATGTACACCAACATTATGTTGTCTTGCCCGCACAAGCGCCCTCGGCCTTGATATGTTTTTCATCATAATCAGAAGTTACATTTCTCACTCGGTATATACAAAGTTCTCACAAATCTCAAAAATTGATCAGCACATAAATCAATATGAATCGTGACCATTTCAATATTATACTATACAAAAAACATTTACATTAATTACGTTAAATTATTGCTAGAGAATTTCATTATCATTAGGCTAAAACCGTTTTAACTTAAATCGTTTCGCAACGGAGTTGGCGGTACTAATTTGGCAACGTTCAGGAAGACTACTTTCCTACCACTAACGAAACAGAAACGTATAAACTAAATTCGCTCGAATAACACATTGGTAACTTAATTGGACATAAATTATTTCGTAATCACTTCACGACAAATACAGAATTCCAAACAAAGATGACAACTACATTAAAACAAATGTCAACAGACAAAATAATAATAGGAAGCACCGGAGATAATAACATTGACATACATATAATACTCAAAGAGCTTTACACCTAAAACAAAACGCTAAGGAGCTAGCAACAAAAGGACGAAACCGTTCCGCGCCCTTCAACATCGCGTTGCCCGTCGGCGAAGAGTCGGACTCGACAAAGTGGGCCACACTTCTGTCTGCGACAGGCGACGGTCCGTCGATAAAACTGATTAACCCCTCTGCCAACATTACAACCTACATTTTGGCAACATTCATTTAATTCATTTTGAATATTAATTTGTACCCATCGTTTAAAGCAACGTCTTTTTCTGTTACTGGTATTATTGCTTCCACAATACGAGAACTACTTAACGTAAAATTCTGGCTTTCGAGTCCCAAATAGATTAGTTTATTTACAAAAAATACTCTAAACACGTTTCCAAATACACATTATAATTATCGATCTTAAAAGTCAACAATCAAAGGCTGAACATAGAATTTTAACTAAAATAAAAAACACGTCCTACGTTTTAAAGTCAATAGTTTACATAAAATAAGATATGTAGGGTACGCCGTAGCGATTATTTAGAAATAAAACGACGATATTTACTTTATCTAAATACATCTACGATTTTTTTTTGTATTGTAAAGTTGATATGGTTCGATAAAACTGATATTGTAGAATTAGTCTAACGTCATGTAATTATATGTTTAGCGCCCAGACACTCAGGCATGTAAAGTCACCTTGCATCGGACAAGGTTAGGTTGAATGAATAACAAAAAACTTGCTGCGATCTGAATGCATGCGCCGGAGTCGCGCCACGGCCCTACTACATACATAATATAACGCCTCCATAACTAAACAGCCCGACGACGGTCGGGAGTTGACTACCGTTGCTAAATGAAAACGTAACAATAATACAACCTATGTGCGAATTCCGTCCGATCTGATATGTGAATGCGAAATGTTTTCCTACTTAACGAAGCGCAACGGTTCGCGGCGCAAACATAGTGGATGATACCGTAGTCGACGTCGGCGACGAGGAAGATCGAAGCTTCTTCTTATGGGTGTCAAAATGCTTGACCATGTGGTCTTTTCTGATGAAGCCTTTGCCGCAATGATCGCAAGTGAATGGTTTGCAATCTGAATGCAGACACATGTGCCGGCGCAAGTCCGACTTGTGGTTGAACGACTTAGGGCATTCATTGCATTTGAACGGCTTGTTGTCAGAATGTTTAACACAATGCCACTCGTAAGAAGCGTCGTCTGAAAACCTTTTGCCACATCTTATACACTTAAACGGCTTAGCGCCCGAGTGAAATGTTTTATTGTGTTGCGTGAGATAGCAACTCTTGTTAAACAGTTTGTCGCACTCGTAACATTTGTGTATAGTAGTCGCAACGGCGGCTTTTTTCACCTGGTTCCTCTCTGTGAGTGGTGTACTTGGTACAGTGGATGAAACTGCCGGTGAACTGCGGTTTTCATTCTCCGCTTTAGCGCTCTCTGGACTGGCAGGTGACTTCATCTGTGACCCATAATTTTCCTTATTCGCGTAATCCATTATGTCTTCAATTTTTAATATCTGTAATTCGCTCGAATCCGACCGCATTAATTCTTCCTCGCGCTTAATAGTTTTACCCTCTACCGCGTAACCGTACGTATAAAATTTGTTGGCATCGGGTTGATACGCCACCACGTTGTCTTTGATGGCCCTAGGTGAAAAGCTATACTCATAGTCCATACCCTGAGGGCACAAATCACCGGATCCATACTGCAGCGGTGAGTGTATCGATTCGACAATGACGTAGCTGGAAGCCGAATCGTCTGTGACAACTTGACCCCCCACGTTAGGCTGTGTGATGTAGTTAGAAACATAAACGTTGAAGCCCTGCGCCTGGAGCTGCGCGAAAACAGGCAGTTGTCCACCGGCAGGCTCTTGTGACGTTTCTTGTTCCATAACTTCGACTTCTTCAGGTGATTCACCAAAAGTAGCCGGATTGGCTATAGGCAGATTGTTGATAGCCATATCCATAACGTGGGGGGCCATCCCGTTTGGGTAACTCGGTGCTATAGTCTGTTGAAAATTCTGACCCAAATATAAAGGGGTGTGCGTGGGGTCCGGAACCGAAGGCCCCAAATGTTCCGTAGACCTCGGACTGTATGGGTTGACACCCAAATGACTGAACGGGGGTAGCGTGTGCGCTGTAAGCGCCGGCGTACTCTGCGTTAGACCCGGAGTTGAAATATTGCTGGTTGACACTGATAGCAGGCCCCTCATATGGTGACTTTGTGAAACAGAGGGACCTGCTTCCCCGTTTGGGGGATTCCCTGCCGTTGTAATTGCTACGCTCTTAGACACCTGATGATTACTGTCACTAGGATTCCCTATACCCGGCGGTTGACTGCCTATATTAAGGGGATGCGATCCGACCTGATGTTGTAAAGGGTGATTTGCTAAAGGATTATTACTGAAATTATTATCTAAATTACCCTGTTGAAGATGCGTGTACGGCGACTTCGATTGCATTGTGGCAACCCGATGTGACCGCTCGAAGCCTTGCGTAGCGTACGGCGACTGGATACCGCCGTCGTCGACGTTGCGGCCATCTTCCGATGGCACCGGGCTCTGCGTATTCGAGTCGGCAGCTTGCTGTTGCGCGCGGCTCGCGTGATCACGGCTGGGATGATGATGACTTGAAATTGGCATAGTAGCCGGATCTGGTTGACCCGATGACCGCACAGCGTTTTTATGCAGCGTAGTGTTGTAGTGTCTTTTCAAATGGCCAGAACTAGTGAACCATTTGTTACACGCCGTACAGTTGTATGTTTTTGGTCTTCGTGCTTCGTTTGATTTCCAATTTGCCCCTTTACCTCCAATTGAGGGAAGTGTAGAAGATGTAGGGTTAGCTGGCTGCGTGCTTGTTATTTGCGGAGCCGCTGGTGAGTCGTAAGGCCGGTACGGAGGTTTCATATCCGGGTTCGATGAAGCTACCGATCCCGAATAATCAGCCAATGGCATCTGCACACCGGGATAAATTTTTTGATCGACGTGCATAAATGGTTTCTGTTCGTGATGTACTCCGAGAAACTTTTCTTGTGTATATGCAAATTTTTGATCTGGATGAAACATTTTATTGGTGTCCGATGGAAATGGTTTTTGGTCCGTAAACATTTTTTGATCTTTGAAAAGAGATACGTCGCCGTTTATTTGTGGATTACTGTATAATTTCTGTGCCTCCCATGGCATCATTGGAACCGTTCTGGTATTAACTTCTCTTCCTTGAGTAGGAGCATCTTCAAACGGAGCGTTGGTTTGTTCAGTTTCATTACCTTGGTAAACCACTTTTTGAGAATCTAGATCTAAGATATCTGAAGATTCCTCTTGTTCCTCTTTCACTTTTATATTATCATTCTGATAGCCAGAGTTGTTATATTGCTTACCAGGGTATTGTTGGAAAGGCATCGAGCCGGGAGTAGACGACGCGCTGGAACCGGCGTGTGCAGAGTTGCAATGTTCGTTTAATTGAACAGCAGAATCACAAACAAATCCACACTTATCACACTGATTAGGTGATGGTGATGGTGTGGGTTGATTTAGTGGCTGGCCGTAAAGAGGGCTCGACGATGATACTTGTGATACTCGGTCTTGCATATTGTACGGATGAAATCTATTCGGCTTGTGATATTCTTGATTGTACTGAGACTGTTCCCAGTTAATTTGTTCAGAATGTTGATTTTGAGGAAAGCCAGAATGAGAATAATTGTTACCGAATTGGGGGCCCGGGGAGAAGTTGGTCTGGTCCAGGTTCTGGTATGGCGAAGGCGCGCTATGGTAGCTCTGCGGAGTGGCCGGGTGTGGAAACTGCGCCGAGGTCTCCGGCGTGGCGCGCTGCTGGAACTCAGGACTGGGTTTGGTGATCATATTATCGCTGGAGTCGGCTGGTGCTGTCACCGTACTCTCGTTTTTCACTTTAGTGCCGTTGTTATTTTCACTGTCATTCTGTGAGTTTTGCGTGCCCCACTTCACATATAAGTTCTCCTTATGATATTGTAGATGTACCTCCAGCGAGTCAACAGTGTCCAAGTAGAGATCACAAATCTTACAGTGGTAGTCCCTCGAAGATAGGGTCGACGACACGGCGCTACTGTTAGCCATTTAATTCATTAATCCAAAGGAGAACACCGTCTCCTCCAACGAAAAAAAAATAATAAAAAAACCGCACCAGTCGTATCGACGTACATGTAGTCCGCGCTAATCAGACGCTACAGGTTAAAGTCATGGTCGGGGTCGGCGCTCCCTTCGTAGCTCAGTTATGCTACGGCAATGTTTGCTAACAAAGTTTTTCGCGGCATTTCCACGCGCGGGCGTACGGCGCGACCACGTGCGCGCCTCAGACACTCGCGGTTCGGGATGAGACGACAAGTACGGCAATTCACTGCACCGACGGGCTTCATTTACCGGTCAATCAAAAAGTTTCATCTTGTCCATCACTTGAGCGTAACTTGAAAAGTCTGATAAAGTACGTTCGCGGTTAACTACGATCACAAGGGCTGATAAAAAAAACTTGGCACTAGTTTACAATACTGGCGTCGATGCGTTTAGTTCGTTAGATGCGGGGACCGGCGCGGGTCATTCGGGTACGGACGCTGTGAACGTTTACTAGCAACTGACAGCCTTCCCGAAGTCGCCTTCGGGGGCATGACTTCAATAACAATTCGCAACGTCGTCCCCCACCGAGGCGTGCGTGCGAGCGAGAGCATCGCGCGGTGATGAAGTTATCGCTCCTTCGTCCTTTTGTATGTCCTTGGTGCGAGCGAGATGGAGCGCAAGCGGGTGGATGTGGCGCGGGGGACGAGGCCGGTCCTACTCTTTCTCAAAATTGAAATGCCCGGTCGAAATGTCCGGTGAAGCTGCGTCCGAGTAGGACAGCGATAGCACCCACCCTTACGATGCGGGCGGACGTCGAAGCCCTGCGACCAAATTCTCTAAATTTTAAATCTCTTATATTGTTGTACGAAAAAAAGATTCAACACTTTTTAAGAAACGTATTCTTATACTTCGATTTAGTTCAAATTTTCTCAATACTATTACGACTATACAATACTAACGAGTTGTCCACGAATTAAGAAAATACAATACAGCCCGTTTATCGACCGCCCAATCTCAGACACAAAACAAATAATATGTGTGGTTCGATACTTATTCAATCGCAATAGATGACAATCAAATGTCATTTCCTTATATGAAGTCAATAACCGAAAGGCAAACTAACGACGACTAAATTAAACGGTCTAAGGTTGTTTTCGACATTGGGCGACATTTGCGACGTTTGAGTTGCAACTATTAAAGTTATTCGCGATAGTGACGTAGTTATGAATCACTCGTGTAGGTTTCAGAAAAGACATACCGCTAATGACTAATATTATAATGATTGTTCATGCCAAATTCGAAATTTGTGGAACTCCAAAATAATGTCCCACTTAATTAAAACAAAATTTTTATGCCAGCTGTAATAGCCAAGCGGAGTGTTTAGACAGTTAAGGCGTTTCGTTAAATTGTGCTAAACACTAGTTCGCTCACGTTTGTATATCGTTGATATTAATATTCTAATATGTAATGTATAGGTGTATAGGGGGTAGGTGGGTAGTCTTCGTGGAGGGCCGGACGATAGCCATGCAAACTACGAGGGGAGAGCGACATCGATTTTCTCGGACTGCCGATAGCCTTCCTCAAAATAAAGAGCCTTCCTTGTTGCGGCAGCGGCACACCTTACTTTGCCATTTTACATTTTACGATTTTACATTTACCATCTCCCGTTGTGTCCGTATATTAAGGGGGTTTATTTAAAATATCAGTATTGTTTATGCTATCTTATCTGGCCTATTAAAGAAAAATTTAAATAATTTAGTACATCCATAAGTTTACTATTATTTATCGGTTTACTTCTAATATTTATTCATTTAGTATGATGACATTTCATCACTCTTCAATTTCATTTTAAAACTAATGTTATAAACTAAATGAACTAATGGAGGCTGAAGACAGCTGTGGCGTTTATCAAAGGAGACCTATGTGCCACATTAAGTACCGAATTATTGATTTTTAATTATGTCAGAGAACTTTAGGTGGTTTTCCTTTTGGAACTTTAAGTATCCAATTAAGACATATATATAATTAGGTGTATACATCGCTCTTAACTTTGTATAACAGGTCATAAGTATAGAAAAAGCCTATGTTTGGTATGTCAAGGAGAATGGCGTAACGGGCTTATCACTACATAGTATAAAACAAAGTCGCTGTTGTCTGTCCGTCCCTATGTATGCTTAAATCTTCAAAACTACGGAACGGATTTTGAAGCGTTTTTTTTAATAGATAATAGGGTGATTCAAGAGGACTGTTTATATTTCTTAATTGCACCCGTGCGAAGCCGGGGCGGGTCGCTAGTCCAATATAAAATGAACTTAAAAGTACTAAATCATTGAATTTTGTACAATACATCGATAAAAAATGATCAACATTATTTATTTTAATAGTTTTAATTAACCAACAAACTTAGGAACACATTCATTTTCGCTTAAATACAATCCCCTGGGCCAAAAATAAAAAGGACAAATCCAAAACGTCGTACCTACTTATACATCTAACCTACGACTTAAATAATCTACTGTTACGAAATATTTTAATCTTATTTAAATCAAATTGATCCATCTAACTGTTTGAAAACATGGTCATGCATTAATAACTGTGTTAACATGAAAATTAATTAGCCATTATTAAATCTCATTCCAAATTTAAATTAATTGAAAGAGTCGTATTTTACTTAGTAAAGATTTATTGGACTACAAAAATATTGAAAAGGCATTAATGAAACAAATGCCAATCAAAATTTTCGAAATTCTACGGACGATAACACAGTTTATTATTTTTATAATAATACTTCTGACATCCTATAAGACATAGCTGAAAAATATTCAACACAAAAAGGTCTGAAAAAGGGCCAACTAAACGTATAATGGATATGAAACGGAGCTACTAAATGGTTAATCCCTGCCCCGCGAACTGTATCATTCATAACATTTTATGAGGGACAGGGGCAATAAACACCGGCTGACAAACAAAGTTGAGCTTCGACAAGTTTTGCACAGGCGACGGTCTTATTGCGAGCGATTTGCTGATTAGTGCGTGATCAAGACTATTTTTATTTTTCTTTTATCACTTTGTTCGTGTGATTCTTTTATGCTCACCCAAAAACATTCAGCCTGATAAATGACGAGGCACCGTTTAATGCTTATAGTAATATCCCATATCTTTTAACTAAATTATATATTTTTTTAATCGTAGGAATAGTTTAACATGCCTTACATAACTAACATTCAATCGATTAGTAATAATAAGTAAAAACAAATCAAAATTTATTTACAGTACTATAAAACTATTTCAGTGTGAAGTTTGAAAGTGAAATAGCCTTGTTTAACTATCATTTTCAAGGAATATCGGTACAAATGCGAGAATTACCAAAAAGTCAAGTCCATCACGAACATAAATGACACCCAGCAAGTGCCTTTGGTTTACACAAAGACACTTGCCCGGCCCCGGAATCGAACACGGGACCCCGTGTTCCAAAGGCGGCACATCCAACCCCTAGGCCAACGAGACAGTCAATTAACTTCCATGCGCCCGTCTCAGCACTGGGTCATGGGCTGAGTTGGTGGTGGCTATAATAACCATAGACTAACATATCCAGTCCCATCTTCGCTCATTGTCATAGTGCATGTCAATCTTTGACGACTGGTTGTTAAATAAATCGCTTGTAGTAAGACCGGGGCCTACGACGTAGCATCGAGAACAGATTACGCATTAGACTTATTCTGAAAATCATCTACGGCCATTTCAGCTAGTGAAAATTATATGTACGTAGGTGGTATGTAATTAAATTTATATCCGCAACAGAAAGAAAACTTGAATCGAAACCCCGTGCCTCGGCTTGGCACAGTAGGCTAAACTGAAGGAGGCCCAACTCAGAGTAGATGGGTCACTAGTAGGGTTACCAACTTTTTTTGCAAGAAATAAAGTATATTCAGGTGTGTGAAGAATATCAAACAGTATTTTAGAAAAATGAACAGTATTTTATTTATTGTTTTATTTATTTATTGTTTTACATACATATTATTATAGCTTCTCGCACAACCTACTAATTTACAATATTTTTTTAAAAACTTCAAGCCTCACCACAACTATGACTGATTTTTGTTATTAAATTAATGAATGGTCTTTTTCTATCCTCCTGCCACTTGCTCATTAATTACTGAAAAAAAATTATGTGAGCGTCTAAGTATAACACTTAATAATGTGTTTGCATTTTGATGCTGAAAACAGTATTTTGTATACTTTATTTTTGTTCAACAGTAAAAAGTATAATTTAGTGAAAAACAGTATAATACTGTTTAAAATAGTATAGTTGGCAACCCTAGTCACTAGACACATTTAATTTTGTTACTTATTTGTCTATATAGTTATGACATATAAAGAAATTACTTAATCTAAATGTTTTTACCATATAACTATGTATTACTGCTAAAGCAGTCGTAAAATATTAAAAGTTAATTTTCATCTTACGTATCCATTTTTTAGAAAACGAAGGTGATTGTTTCTTGTACCCTAACAAAAACCTCAAACGTTAAAACACTCCGAACTTAAACGATCGGCTTAACGAAAAACTGCAGCTTTGGGACAACAATGCATCAGAGTAATAAAACAATACAATCAGTTAAAATTACACCTAGACAAACAATGAGCTACAAGACAAATGTATTTAATACCACAGAATTATAACACAATGGACTTGTAAAAAACGTTCTTATCTCTAGGAAGAAAGCAATAAATATTTCTCGCTAAATCCAAGTGTACAAAAGTATCGTTATCTTTTAAACAGAAAAGTTTTTAGTTCTCAAAAGTGTTACGAGTTTATCTGTTACCTCGACGCTAGTAATGATTAATTTAACTTTTTTCAATTTCATACTCTCGGGCCACTGTCGCAGCAGGATGTTTTGCCACATAATGAATACGCTAAGTATAAAATAATTACTAAGACTAATTCGTATGGTATTCGTGAATGACATGTAATTCACGAATGATGAGCAAATGACACCGAGAAAATACCTCTGGTTTACACAAAAACACTTGCCCGACCCCGGAGTACGGAGTATGGTAATTGTGCCCTAACCTATCCACTAAAATCAACGGCGTTCGTCAACTACCCGAAACAGTTACGGGTTTTACTCTCCAATGAGAGACAGCTATCTACACTGTCCAAGTGACATGTCAAATAATTGCTCTGTATTTTAAAATTCTAAAATTAATATAATAAGTGTTTAAACCACATAATAACATTGTAATTATGATACTTAGTTCATAAACATCCAGGATTATTGTTATCCACAAAATATCTACAGCGAAAACAGTGTGTGATTCCGTGCCGGTCACCTCCAACTGTCAACGAAATTTGAAACTGGATTTACCGGGGGAGTATTGTTTTCTTTTTTGATCCACGTAACGGTAATTGCGCTTTCGTAACAACAATTAGATTGTTAGTGACCACTGATCTGTCAACAGGGACATGCTGACCCGTAAAGCAACCGCTCAGGATATGGAGTTCAAGTTGAGTACGGCCCTCAAGGAGCTCAAAGCATCCAACCTGCAGTGCCAACAACTGCTGCAAGAGAGGGAGGAAAGTGAGGAAGAAGTCAAAGCCATCAATGACAAGAACTCCAGCCTGAAACGGGAGCTAGTTGAATTACATCAACACTACCTCGATGTAACTGATGAACGGGATAAGCTGAAGGCAGTAACGGATGGTTTCTCTCACTGTAGTTCTCTATATGAGGTAGCTTTACGTAAGGTTAGGGACTTAGAGGAGGAACTTATACATGCTGATACAAAAATTTCTAAATTGCAAAAGGTTATAGAAAAAACTCAGGCTATTGAAACTCAACACTTGTTTGATGAGATAATTCACACCAGTTCAAATTCTACAACTGAACAGGCTTTAGTTACTATTGACCTTACTGAGCAAGACTCATTATTAAACCTAAATTGTATTAGACACAGCTGTAGTAAAAATAAACTCAAGAAATATATTAAACTAAATAAAATTATTAAAAAGTGTAATAAATTAAAAAAACAACACAAAACCTTTACAAAAACTATTCAATACAGAAAGGAACGTGTTGCATTAGTAAATCAATTAAACAATTTCCAAATTAAATTAGAGGACAGTAAGAACATTTATGAAAAAGACACTCAACACTTACAGTCCGAAATAAAGGTGTTAGAAGAGTCACTCAATTCTTTATATAATAAATATATTAGTTCACAGAAGCAGATTGGGGAACATATCATTGCTGCTAATGAATTAGTTGAACTGTGTAACTTCAATGCTGACCGAGTTGATTCGCTTACATTAAAATCACAATGTGTTTGTAATAGGGTTTCTAATGATATTAACACCTCCATCTCCTTGCCTGAATCTAATATTACACAGGAGATACCAACACAAGCAATAAACAGTTATCAATCTATATTGTTTTCTGATGACATAGGTAAGGGTTTTGGACCATTATTGAGTAATAGCCTGAGTCATTCAATTCATAATTGTTGTATGCCTGGAGCTTCATATAATCAAATTATGTCAAATATAATTAAAAAGAAGTTTACATCTTATACAAATTTAACTATAATTATAGGTAATAGTTTAAATGTTAGTAAAAAACATGTCACTGATAGTGTTGAGCATTTATTACAACTTAATTGTAATAAAATTATTTTGTGTGCATTCCCATACTTTGAACATTTAACTGAGAGTCAAAATAACCACATATATATGTTAAATAATCACATACATTTGTTAGTTAGTCACCACAGCGATAAGCTTTTATTTTTTGACACTAATAGTTTTGTAGATAAGCTGACAGTGACTGGGAAGAGTTTACACCTCCCAAATACAATTAGACGTAAAATAGCTTCGCTATTAGCTTTTAATATTAACTCTGTCATAAATAGTATGACTTCTTCTTTATTTTTTACACCCCCTAGTAATATTACTAATGTTAGGTTAGTTAGGTCTTCGACGAAGGAGGGATCTCAGACTTTGAGTCTAGGCATAGGAAATAAGTACTTGCTTACTAGTGAAAACAAAGTTCAGAGATTTGCTCCGGATATCCATTTAAACTAGTCAGCAAGACAATAGAGGATAACTTTACTGGAACTATACATAACTATGTATCCTCTAGCTTACAGCAATCTAATTGTTCCATAGGGGTTAAGCAGAAGACCATTAAGCTATTGTATCAAAATATTCAAGGTTTTTCTTCAAAATTATTAGAAATGGAAATGTTATTAGATAAAACACAGTATGACATAATTTGTATAAGTGAACATTGGCTTAGGGAAGAACAATTGATAATTAATTTAGAAAATTACAGTGTGGCCAGTTGTTTTAATCGAAAATCCATGTTACATGGAGGTACCCTAATATTAAATAGAAATGGCATTAAATGTAAACAACGGAAGGATATAGTTAGTCTATCGGTTGAACACAATGTTGAGTTATCATGTGTTGAGCTGGACAAGCATGTTATAGTGTGCGTTTACAGACCACCAAGTATGCAAAACTATTCTATTTTTGAGACCACAATGGAAGATGCTTTGGCAAAAGTCATCAAAAGTAACAAATCTGTCATTATCTGTGGTGATTTTAATATTAATATTTTAGAAAATAATTCAAATAGTAACAGATTGTTAAGCCTCTTTAAGTCATTCAATCTGTCCAATATATTTTTAGAGCCGACTCGAATAACAACAACCTCTGCTACCTGTATTGATAATGTTTTTTGTAATTGTGATTTCATACATAAAGGCGTCGTTAATTATCTGCCCTCTGATCATAGCGGACTCACTGTCACCTTTAGGTCCAAGATACCATTGCAGAAGATTCAGATAAAGTATAGGCCAATAACACCTGGTAATTTAAAGAAATTTGATAGGGTTATAGGTAGTGTATTACAAGTTCAGGACTTAAACATAAACGATGCTAATAAACTATACTCGGATGTGTTTTCTGTAGTGCAGACTGAGTTTAGCAATATATTTAAGATAAAAAGTAAAAATACTTACCCTAAATTTGTTTTCAGTGATTGGGCAACCACAGGTATTAGGAAAAGTAGAGATAAACTGTACGAGTTATATGGGCTCAAGCCTTATGTTAGGACGGAGTCTTTTAGTAATTATGTTGCCGTCTATTCAAAAACTTTTAGAAGCGTGTGTAGGTTAGCTAAATCTAAATATATAAGTAGTAAAATTAAAGCATCGGATAATAAGATTAAAACAACTTGGAAAATTATTAATAATGAAACTGGCAGGAAAAATACACCATCTAATAATTACACACTAGAAACTAGTCACGGTACTGTAAATACTGACAAGGCCGTAGCTCAGGAATTTGTCGATTTCTTCACAAATATACCGATTAAAACGACAGAAACTTTAGATTCCTCACCTGCCCTTTCTATCGCCCTTCTCAGAGAAAATGTTACTACCTGTCCCATAGCATTTAGTTTTAAACATATAAATAATGTAACTGTTAAAAAAGCTTTCAAGGATATTAAGATCAAACTGACTGAGGATCTGTGGGGAATGTCTATCAAAACCTGTCAATCTGTTATTGAAACTTTAGCTCCCTACTTAGCTTTAACGTTTAACTTATGTGTAGATCAAGGAGTATTTCCTGATCTTATGAAACATAGTAAAGTTATACCACTTTTTAAATCTGGGGACAGTAGAGATTCTAACAATTATAGGCCGGTATCGGTCTTGCCAGTATTCAGTAAAATTTTCGAAAAGATCATGCTTAATCAAATGCTATTACACTTCAACATAAACAATATCCTGCATGATCAGCAATACGGCTTCACCAAAGGGCGTTGCACTACTGACGCCGGTGTGTCCTTGCTAAAGCATATTTTTACAGCCTGGGAGGAAGCACATGATGCTCTTGGGATCTTTTGCGACCTCTCGAAAGCATTTGATTGTGTAAATCATGAAACGCTGCTCCTCAAACTTGAACATTACGGCTTTTGTAAGCAGGCCATTTGTATAGTTAAATCATATCTGAGTGATAGACAGCAGCAGGTTCAGATAAACGGTGTCAATTCAATGAGCTCAAACGTAATAATGGGCGTGCCACAGGGTTCTATATTAGGCCCGTTTCTCTTTCTAGTTTACATTAATGACCTTCCCCATTCATTGCATAATCAACCCAAGATAGTCTTGTTTGCTGACGACACCTCACTTATTTTTAAAGTAGATAGACGTGCTAAAAACTATGACGATATAAATAAAATTATTAATCAAGTACATGGTTGGTTCACTGCGAATAATTTAGTATTAAATGGGAATAAAACAAAATGTATAAGATTTTCTTTACCTAATGTTAAACATAGTGAGTGTGATGTGGTATTGAATAATGATAAATTGGATTTAGTAGAGGACACTGTTTTCTTAGGGATAACGCTTGATTCTAGATTACAATGGGGTCCCCAAATAACATCTCTTTCTAAGCGGCTAAGTTCCGCAGCGTATGCTGTTCGGAAAGTCCGCCAATTAACAGACATAGACACTGCACGACTGGTGTACTTTAGTTACTTCCACAGTATCATGTCTTATGGTATTCTGCTATGGGGACGTGCTGCAGACATTGAATCAATCTTCATTCTGCAGAAAAGAGCTATTAGAGCTATTTACAATCTACGCAGTCGCGATTCCCTTAGGGATCTGTTCAAAGAAATTAGCATCCTAACAGTGCCTTGTCAGTACATATATGAAAACATCATGTATGTTAGGAAAAATTTGCATTTATTTAGTAAACAGTGCGAACGACATCATTATACTACTAGAGATGGAAATAAACTAGTTCAACCAAAATTTAGATTATCAAAAGTGCAAACTTCATTTATGGGGAACTGCATTAAATTTTACAATAAAATACCTTCCAACATCCTTCAATTAAACGAGAAGATGTTTAAAATATGTGTAAAACGCACACTATGTAGGCAGGCTTATTATAAATTAGATGAATATGTAGATGATAAAAATGCTTGGCGAAATGCTGGTCCAGCTCCGCAGCCACACTGAAATAGTCTTATGTGGTCTTCATATTTTGCTACTCCTTTTTTTGTAATAATTATTTAATTCCGGCCTTTCACTAGGTCTTTTATTGACATGTACCTATCTCATAATATTATTTTTGACATCATGGATTTATTAAATATTCATGTTCCTTGTTTTTTTTACCACTGAGTAGGACTAATTTGTCTTTGTTTTTTTTTTTTATATCGAGTATACAGGACCTTCGTATTATACAGGACCTTTATCATTTTATTTTGTATAATTGTTTAGAAGTTTGGAATTGTAAATGTGAGCACTATGTAGTCACCGTATTTATATAACTTATCATATAAACAAGCAGTTGAGAGTATGTCATGCTCGCTTAAAGGTCATGCTGGTGGTGTCGTGTGTGTCGGGTCCTTCGGTTCCCTAAAATATGGTTGAGCTGGGGGATGGCTGGCACATGCGTCATGCTCGTGATCGGGTGCCGCCAGTTGGGGCCGGTCATCCCTTAACTGCTATTGACATACCTACATAGCTTTATATTGATCTCCTGGACACTTCTGTTGTGCAATATGTTACATTGTCCTCACATCTTAGCTTACTATAAATAAACACGAAATCAATGTAACCCAATCAGATGATTGTAACAGAAAATATGATAAAAAGAGTGTCCATGGAGTTTCTTGCCTGTTCTTCTCCATAGGATCTACTTTTTGGAACATGCAACTAGATTCCTAACTTCACTTTTGACTTTTCAAAAACACCAGTAAATAGGTTCAATTGAAATAAATGATTTGAGTTTGAGTTTGAAAAAAATGGTGGAACATGCTCCGCGACTCTGAAAAGGCTTGAACCGCTTGCCACGCTCCATGCGCCAACCCGTCTGGCCAGCTGGTGATTTACAACAATATTTCCAATATGATTGGCATGTTGTGACTAGTGAAAAAGGATTCAATGAACACATTCGAAGCCAGGAAAGCCAACGGATTTCTCAGACGTTTATTGTCAAAAGGTCTAAGCAAGTGGATAAGTGGATAAGACGCACCGGGGCACTTATTATCGCCGATTGTGGGTAATATCGTGTCTACTAATATATCGGTTATAAATATTCAGAAAGATTCGACCATAAAACCATATAAACAACGGAGTAAATTTAATAGTGCGCTACTACTGCTACCATTCGGCCTCATAGCCAATAGTGCACAATGCACTCCTATCTGGTGGACCTAAAATAAAATACCTTAGCTTAGGCTCCAGTCTCCGCTAAATTTTAAGATGTTCTTTTTATTATTATTAAATAAATAAATCAAATCAGTACCAGTATAGCCTTATTTGGCTAACTACCTAGTTTGGTATTTTATTTGTCAGTAGCGTCGACTGTGATAGATGGTATAGTGGTTGTGGCGATGAGGAGTCAGTTGGTGCAAAAGATCCAGCCATCCAACTCCCAGCAGAGTGCTTAACCTGATCGATTGCATTACACACACGAATACCTCAACAGATATAATGTTAAGGTATTATTAAATCTTAGCCACACCGCCATTTTAACTTTAGCTAAGGTCAGTATGAAGGATTCTTCGAACGCTCCCGTTTTGGCCACATACGGCCAGACGTGTTATTATATCATGATTACTAATATACTAAAGATGACTGCACATTTGTACGCGCCGAACGAATCTAAAGAAACTATTTTTTAATACTTTAATCACCACAATCGTCCGAATCTGGTAAACCCTAGACGAATTGACAGACGAATGAAAAATACCTATGTGTATATTGTAAAGTTTCTTTAGCCAAGGGAAATATATCCATTTCAACTCAAAAAGTAACTTTAATTATACTCAAAATCAAAATGTTTTTTATTAGAATAAATTCTTGCGAATGCTTTCAAATAGTCAAAAATTTTAATAATAAATAAAATTTATAATTTCGTTTTTACCACCGGTTCGGAATGCCATTCCATAGAGAAGAGCCGGCAAGAAACTCCATGGTTGCTCTTTTAAATAAAAGGGTTACAATGATGGTGGTACAAACCAGTCTGACAGATTATACTCTCAATTTGAATTGGGTAGTTATTTCAAGGACAGGGCCGAGTCATAATACTGTTAGCCCACTCTAACGTTACAACACAGAGTTCTTCATTGTTTAAAAAAAACACCTCGGCATGGTCTATTATTTCAGGGCGGTCGATTCTTTCGGTGCGGATAAAGGTACAGCCACTTGGCCTCGATTCGATCGGAGCGTACAGCGCGCAAAAATTGACGTTCACCTTAATCGCAATTCTTAGATCTGCCGAATGCAATAGTGACGTGACACAAAATATCGATAAAATCATCCAGAACCAATTAGGCTCTGAGAGCAGGAAGTACGATTAACTTACCATAATATCATAAAAGCAATGACAGATCTGTAGAAAAATTAAACAAAGTATGTGTTCTGCTTAGTAGTACAACCCTACTCCTCAGCCCATGACCCACTGCTGAGTTAAGCCTCCTCTCATCACAGGAAGGGTAATTAGCCTACTGTGCCACGCTGGCCAGACGAGTTGGCACAGGGTTTCGTATCAAGTTTTCCTTCTCTTGCGGCTAGGTTTTCAGCCTTTTCGGCTCTTACTACACCCTCAGGATGGAATGGGGTAGTGACACTAAGTATTCCAAATTCGTCACCACATGGTATTCAACATAACATGAGAGTAATTTGATATTAATATTGAATTGTAATTTGAATTGAAATTAATTTACAATAATTATCTTCTATAAATATTGTAAAGGAATACTACAATTAAAACTGTCCAAAGTGCCACCGTAAGGAACGGTAAAGTTCCCAGAAAGCCAGCAGAATTCCAGAATTAGAATAATGTACCGGCCTTCTGGCTACGGGCAGCATCTACCAGTCTTGACGAAAGATCCCTGAAAAGGCATCTGCCCTTAAGCCCCTCAGACCCATAATCTCCACCGTAAACTAAGGTGTAAACAGTTTTATGGAAGCGTCTGTTTTTCCGGACAGATATAATTTGGACCTCTTTAAGGCCAAAGTGAACAGACACCTTCTAGGCAAACGTGTATCATCTTAGGCCTCATCTTCATCATCAAGTGAGTTTGTGGTCAAACGTAAGCTTATTATTGTGTAAAAAAAAACCATTGCAATATTAACCCCTTCATTACACATGTGAGCTGTAATAAAAAATATTTTATTGTCGTCTTTCTTTTTAAACGGCTCAACAATTTTTTTTTATCAAGGTTGTTATACAGGCTTAGAATATACATTATTATTTTCGTTTCATGAACTTGAAGGTGAATTCCATAGGTCTTCTAAATCCGTCACCGCACTGTTGTGCCCTAACTAATGGAAGATAAAGTTATTCTCTACTAGTGGCCCGCCCCGGCTTCGCACGAGTGCAATTATGCATGTATTACACATATAAACCTTCCTCTTCACTCTATCTATTAAAAAACCGCTTCAAAATCCGTTGCGTATTTTTAAAGATTTAAGCATACATAGGGACGGACAGACGAAAGCGACTTTGTTTTATACTGTGTAGTGAGGTATATTTGGACTCTCACTCTATCAAAACTGTACGTAGTTCCTCGCTCAGTACACAACGTTATAACGAATATATAAATATAGAATATCGATATTTAGTATAAATTATCGATATGCGCTTTCGTGTCCCTTTCGATGTCTAAGTGAAAAAACTTGTCTAGCACGAAAGCTCCCCGTTAGGCGTTGTTTTTTGCCATAGTGCAATTTTAATAATTTTGCTGCAATTCCTTAACGGGTTTAAACTTTGACCTATATTATGTTTTACAAGATATGGATACAGTGAGGTTCCATTAATTTTCATTTAGCAATAATTAACTACGTTCAAAAAGGAGAAGGTTCTATGTTCGGCTGTATACGTAACTATATATTTTTATTTATTCAGAGCAACACAAAAATTACAATGCTCGACCATTTTTAAATCATTAACACAGTATTGAAAGTCTATAATTATATATATATATGAAATTCATATTCGGAATTACACTGCAACGTATGACTACGCATGTCGTAGATCCTTCCGGGTGTGTTCCCTTTCCGATCCAACGTGATGCGAGCCGTTAAAGGTAAATCATCTTTTAGGGGTCTATATGCCCCGCAGTATGGTCGTCATCTGTCCGTGTGGTGACGGATTTAGAATACATAGTGTCACCACCCCATTCCATCACAAGGGTGTCGTAAGAGCCGACAAAGAAAATGATAAGTCCTAACAAGAGATGAAAAACTTGATACCCAGTGCCAACCCGTCTGGCCAGCGTAGCACAGTAGGCTAATTACCCAGAATTTAGTTGGAGGAGGCCCGACTCAGCAGCGGGTCATTTATGGGCTGAATAGTAGTAGATAATCCCCCATCAGCAGAGGAGCGCAACCCGTGGACAGTCGAGGAACTGGGTTTTAGTGACTAGACCGTTGCGCAACTGTTAACTTCTCGCGCCTAAAAGTGCCATGAGGATTTCCACGGAAAAAAGGTTTGCATGCCGAAATTACTGCATAAATTTTCCGTTTCAACAGTGTACCCATTACGGCTAGCCTAATTAAAAATGAAATTTTAGGTGTTTCACAACCGCCTATCTCGTGACATGTCGTGTTAAACTATATAATATTTCACTATCAAACTATAAATTGGCTTAAATAATAATTATGAAAAATAAATTAGGGCAACCTACAAGATTCACGGGCTGGCAGTAATATGTAACTCGTACAATAATTTAGTAGGCTAATTTCCCTCCATGTATTTGGAGGAGGCCCTACTCAGTAGTAGTTAATTTTCTTTGTGAGGAAATATCCAATAATTTTTATAGACCAACCTGCTATTGACTTAATATTTCCTTTCCCGAATGTACAACATTAAACCTGTTTACAACCCGTAAACCATCCTAGCGAGGAATAGTTCCAAATTGCGCGACGTTGTCAAATTTACATCAGCGCACCAAAAAAATGCATCTAGCAACATCGCATTCACCCCCACCCCCAGAAAAAAACAACCACCATCGCACTCATAACAGGTTTCGTGCACGTTGCACACACACACAGAGGCTATCGGAACAAATCTGTGGAAGATTTCGTGGAAATTCTACGCACATTTATGCAGGTACTCGTTCGTGTGACGCACACGTGCACAGTTCGTTCGTTTCATAAACAAATCTAACATGCACACAAGTTCAAGGCAACAATGATGCGCTGACGCAGTTGTGTTTGGCCGATGCTGTGTGCAATTTCGAGTTAAAAGATGTATTTTTCTAATTCTTAGAATTGATAACTGGTCTAATTTGGCTAATTTGGTGAAATAAGGACAAACACATTGCAGTAGATAGATATTTTAGCTAGTAACAGCTCAATGCTCGCGTGGAGCCTTTTCTGGAATTGGATTCTATCACGGAACTTGATTCTATCAAGTAAATAAAATAAAGAAAATGTTTCAAATTTATTACTTTGTATAGAAGATTATTTTAGGAATAACTAGCGACACGCCCCGGCTTCGCACGGGTGCAATGATGAACCTCTAAATTTATCAATGTTTCGCTAAAATTTTTTGGATGTATTATACATTATAACCCTTCCTCTAAAATCACTCTATCTATTAAAAAAACCGCTTCAAAATCCATTGCGTAGTTTTAAAGATTTAAGCATACATAGGGACGGATAGACGACAGCGACTTTGTTTTATAATATGTAGTGATTACACAAACCCATGTCCTACAATTGTAAGCTACAATCACTCCTAAAGACATGAAAGTTAAAAAATGCTAATACGAGGTTAAAAGATATATAAGGTTCAGAATAATAATTATATACACGGCATTAAACCTAGCCGCAAGAGAAAGAATGCTTGAAACTAAACCCTGTGCCAACCCGTCTGGCCAACGTGGCACAGTAGGCTAATTTTCCTCCTCTACACGGAGGAGACCCAGCTCAGCAATGGTCGTTACGGACTAGATGATTATTCCGTGTGGTGACGGATTTAGAATACATAATGTCACCACGCCATTCCATCCTAAGGGTGTCCTAAGTGCCGACTAAAGGAAGTTACGTGGCAGAAAACCTAGCCACAAACGAAGGAAAACAAAACGTAGTCGTTTATATACAGTAGGTACTAGAATCTATGGAGAGATATCTCAATGGAGAGGGCTATGCTCGGAGTTTCCCTGCGAGATCGAATCAGAAATAAGGAGATACGCAGGCAAACCAGGGTCACCGACATAGCCCACAAGATTGCCAAACTTAAGTGGCAGTGGGCAGGGCACATAGCGCGCAGGACCGATGCCCGATGGGGAAAGTCCTCGAGTGGCGACCGCGTTCCGGAAAGCGCAGTGCTGGTAGGCCTCCCACACGGTGGACCGATGACCTGGTTAAGGTCGCCGGAAAACGATGGATGCGGGCGGCCCAGGACCGGCCTTTGTGGAAATCTTTGGGGGAGGCCTATGTCCAGCAGTGGACGTCTTTTGGCTGAAATGATGATGATGAGAATCTAGCCAGCGTGGCACAGCAGGCTATCTTCCCTCCTGTAACTGGAAGAGGCCCGACAGTGGGTTATTTAAGAGGTGGGAAGAGAATTAGTAAGGAATGAGTTTGGTAAAAATTACCCATAATATTTGGTAAAAAAATATAATAGCCAACAACGTCTGGTCTATGAAAGCTTTCAGAATTAATTGTAAAACGAAATTTATTTCGTGTCATTTATAGCCCGTGGAAACCGCAAATCGGCAATGTAGGACGACCCTCTGCTAGATGGAGCCACGGTCTGCGAAAGGTTGCGGGCAGCAGCTGGACGCGTCAAGCCGAAGACAGGGCGCCATGGCGCTCTTTGTGTACCATGGACTAGAGTGGGCTGATGCCCACTCTAGTCCCTATAATATCATCTGATAATGATGATGATATAAAACCCAGATTTATTTGATACCTACAACACGCCATCGCGTGTGTGTATGTGTTTATACAGGTTGTAACAAAAACCTTATGGTCATTCATCAAGTGAGGGCTTAGAGCATATCAAAAGACGCAGCTCTGATTCGTTGGAAATGGTTGAAGAGGTTGAAAATGGTTGAAAAATGCTTTCGAATTGAAATTTCACACAGTCAGAAGTACTTTCGTTATAGCTGAACTGTTTTGACACTCTGTATATTTCTTACAATGTTCAGTGCGAACTTAGTTACTTTCTTGCATGGGTGACCGACTTAAGTGACAATAAACTCATAATCATGTAGTTTTATATCCGACTCCATGTTTAAACTCTTTATATGTATGTAAATTATTATATTCGGAGTGCGTAGGTTCTGATACCTATATTGACGTGTAAAATGTACAAGTGTTTAATCGTCTAGAAACATAAATATGTATGATCGGCGACGGTGAATATGGTTCCAAAATTAATGTCACTTTAATTGTTACATGTCAATGGAGTTTGATTGAGCTGTTTGTGGATGGATAACGAATAATATTGTTATAAATTACTATCTTCTGCAAAGAAATGGTTCGGTAATTTTATTAAAAATTTGTTAGGATTAATTTGGGTCACGGAGCATGCTCCCGCAATGTGAGTGACTTCAAAAACATGACTAAAAGATAACTTACAAAATGCAGGCCCTAAATAGCTCCAGCCATTTGAATTTCAAACACCCGAAGAGGCCGTATGGACTTTAAAAAAGTGTATTTCAAAAGTTTTATGGTTCAACTAGCTGACCCGGCGAACTTTGTTCCGCATTATAAATATTTAAAACAAAAAGAAAGTTGGACATAGGATACCTGAGATTTTTATCCCGTCCGTATAAAACCTATTTTAACAAAACGCAACTGACAGCGAAACGTTATGTTGTCTATAGTTTAATATGGCCGAAAATTTGACAATTTAAAATTTTGAATTCGACTTGTTTATATTGTTGTAATTCACATAATATCTTTATAACTTGTAGCCTATGTGTTATTCTGATGTATAAGCTATATTATTGTAAAGTTTCATTAAAATCCATTCAGTAGTTTTTACGTGAAAGAGTAACAAACATCCATCCATCCATCCATCCATACTTACAAACGTAATATAATAAAGATATATAATTAAAACTATGCTGTTCCATAACATGACGGATTAGGAATACACAATGCCAATGAAGAATTCCACCAAGTCCTAAGAAGCGACTAAAGGAAAGCTACTGTTGGACAAGGGAAGACTTCACAAACTCTATGCCAAGCTGGTGACACCGAATGGCCAGCATGACACAGAATGCTAATTCCCGTCCATGTAATTGAACTAAAAGAAAATTTTATTTTCGTTACGCTCACACTCGGCATTGAAAAGGCTGGTGACACTATACTTTTACATTCTAAATTCGTTACCTCAAAGTGACTGACCCTATCATTACTACATAGTTTAAAACAAAGACGCAGTCGTCTGTCCGTCCCTATTTTTGCTTAAATCTTTAAAACCACGCAACGGATTTTGAAGCGGTTTTTTTAATAGATAGAGTGATTTAAGGAAGGTTTATATGTATAATAAATGTATAATATTGTATCGAGTCGCTAGTATAATGAAAGAATATGGGTGTTTATATGTAATTTTGTCTAGTTGGAGGTACAGAACATTATCATCATAGAAATTGTTTTTTTAACTAAGGTAACATAAACTCCAAACCAATTTATAGTCTTTATATTTGCGACAGCCTAAAAATCGAACAGTCACTAAGTATTTAGATAGACAACAAAATAAGACAGCTACTTTTTGCATTATAAACGTTGCAAATCCAAGCACATATTTGAGGTATCCTCTTCATTTTACAAAAGCTTCTGAATTTACTCTCCCGACGCCATTTAAAGGTGAGGCTTTTAATAAAAAGAGATTCACGGACACAGTGCATTCGTTGGGGATGATAGGGGTGCACAGGAATGCAGCGGGCGTCGAAAAAAAGCGATAAACAGTTACGCGGGGTCGGCCCAGGGCTGCCAACGCATAAAACTAGCTTAAACTAACTACATTATGCCACATGGCATGGTTTGTGGATCAAGCTAAATTGAGGATCAAGTTAAATTTTATTGGTTATTAGACTAGTAACTTCTGCTATTTAACGTGCAGTTTTGAAAATTCATACAGTATATGTGTGAAATTAGCAAATGTGTCAAACTACAACCGAACCTGATAATCACTACATAGTATAAAACAAAGTCGATGTTTTCTGTCCGTCCCTATGTATGCTTAAATCTTTAAAACTACGCAACGGATTTTGAAGCGGTTTTTTTTATTAGATAGAGTGGTTCACGAGGAAGGTTTATATGTATAACACACCCCCGCTTTGCACGGGCGAAGCCGGGGCGGGCCACTAGTCTCTATATAAAAATGAATTGCTGTTCGTTAGTCTCTCTAAAACTCGAGAACGGCTGGATTGATTTGGCTAATTTTGGTCTTGAAATATTTGTGGAAGTCCAGGAAAACATGAAAAAACATGTTTTTTAATACACTTTTTTTTTGTTCTCCTTATGGTTTGCACATATATTATAATAGAGATGAAACATTCTGGAATTATCATTCAGGTTTTTTATCTATTGATTCTGAGGCGGTACGAAGTTTGCCGGGTCAGCTACTGTTGAATAAAAATTCACACTGTATTAGTATACTCCCATACTGTCTCTAATTAATAAGGAACCCATTCTGTGGCGTAATGTCATATGCCAAATTAATAAAATAGCTTTGTTTTTTAACAAAATATGGCAATTACTAAACCTGACTTGGTTAATTAACTGTATTTACACAGAGCGATAGCCGCCTGACCTGAGAGACCCATCTAATCTGTCAGTTTTCGCCCTACCCACTGACTTCGTGTCGTGTCATTTTTTTTGTGTTCTGTCTTTGTAGTTCATCAACATCATTATTTCAGTCAAAAGAAATCCACTGGACAAAGGATTTGGACATAGGCTTTCCCCCACATCAATGGGATTACGGCGAATTTAACCAGTTCGGCGGTCCACGATTGGTTTATTAAAATACTTATAGCTATGATAAAATGTTGTCGAATAAATTTGCGGTTTACTGAATTATTTATATTATATTATTATTTATATGTATTTATTTTTATTCAATAAAACTGCATATGCATCAGTTTTTAAGAACTAATGGTTGCTAACCCTAGGCTGGGATGAACGCATAAACCCGTTCCAACTTCCACAACCACTGTTATTTAGGTTGGTTAAAAACTATATCGTTATTACTGGGATATGGGTTAGTGTGTTTCATGGCCTACCCATTAAGAATACAACCAAACATAATATTCCATAACAAAATACTAAGAAGGAATAATTTATGACATTGAATAATTTATGAATAAGGATACATTTAGTATGAAAATCAAATAAAGTTTATTTCTCAAGCGTGCTATTAATTTTGAAAGTATAATAATATAATCCCCTGTTTTGATTATTGACTTAATTGACAATTTACTTCAAGAATTTATAGTAACATTACTATCATCTGTTTGTAAGTGAAGTACGTGTGAGTATCCTGTATATCTTCATCATGAATTTAAAAATGAATTGCTGTTCGTTAGTCTCGCTAAAACTCGAGAACGGTTGGACCGATTTGGCTAATTTTGATCTTGAAATATTCGTGGAAGTCCAGGGAAGGTTTAAAAGGTGAGAAAATATGAAAAAAAAAACATGGTTTTTAAAACGTATTATATATGTTCCAGTGAAGATTTGCACATCACTACATAGTATAAAACAAAGTCGCTGTCGTCGGTCCGTCCCTATGTATGCTTAAATCTTTAAAAGTACGCAACGGATTTTTTAGCGTTTTTTTTAATAGATAGAGTGATTTATGAGGAAGGTTTATATGTATAATACATGCATATTATTGTAGAGAAACACTGATAAATTCAGATATTCATCATTGCACCCGGGCGAATGCGGGGCGGGTCCCTAGTATTTTAATAAAGTTGAAACATTCTAGAGTTATTAATCATGTTTTTTTATTATTGATTCTGAGGCGGTACGAAGTATTTATTTATTTAGCATAGATGACCCATATATGCTAAATAAATGAATAAGTCTCATTAGTAAATTTATTGCATCAAAATCCTCAATCACATCCTTATCCACTGACTAGTTGTATGTGTATTTGTGTTATATTGTGTGCTATAAAAATAGTCTACAGGTTTCTATTTTAATTCGTAATTCGTGTTTAATCACTCCTTAAGTTACATTAAACTTTAAACCGGCGGGCGCCTCGGGCTGGAACACAAAAGAACTACTCGAAATTGTAAATATCCCGATGGCTTCGATGCCTCAGCTTTATAATGGGACTAGTAACATTATTTTAATCCAATTTACGTTAACGAAATGGGGAAATTGCAAAAAACACTCCGTACAAAATATTCTAACAATTCGCAAGGGAATATTAATGAGAGAGGATAAGGTTCCGAACCGTTTTACTTTTAAATACGATATGTGTTAAATTTGAACAGATCGCCCTGTGGGTGGCTGGTCATCAATTTGGCGAGCGGCGGGGATGCGGGGGTGAGCGGGGTGGAGTGAGCTCAGCCACGTCTAACCCCTTATTTTACATTTCACACTCCGGGAAAATCGTTAGAGAAATCTGCGTAACGTGCATGTCCGAGACACACGCACACACGCACGAACGAGCGTCCGAACAAACCCCCTCCCACCCCCCTTATATCGACGAAACTTCAAGAAATCCTCTTATACGCACATGTGTAACTTTGCATATGTAAATCAAAATTATACATTCAATTTCTTGTGATCAAAAGTGATGAAGGTGAACGTAACCTATTACGTACTTACTACTTAATAGGTTTATTTAACTAACTACTACCGCAGAAGTCCTGTAATTATTCCTTGCGTCTTGAGTTCATATCTAAATGAGTCTAAGAGCTCCTGTACTATTTGATATTTTTATAAACCCTTCTTTGAAATTCAGCAAATGAAACGTGTGTAATCTTTGAATAACTTAAAATGGCTACGATGTATTTTAATTAGGAACCGGGTAAAGGTTCCGGCGGGCGTAGGGCGCGGGCGCGGGGGAACGCCGCAGCCTCAACTCCGAGCCGATCTATTGAAAGATGTCGCCGTGGGGCGGCGAACAACTGGCCACATACATTATTACCGTACAATGTCACTATGCAAATGTATGTGGGAAGGCTTTGTGTGAACGCACTTACGCATACGGGGGGAGGCCTCCATAATCCAAGGCACCCCCGGACTCGCGCCCGCCGGCTCTCGCCAAAGATGGCTCTACGCATGTGAGGGTCCACACGCGGCACTTTCTCTTGAAGCTCGCCAGTGGCTTTTAAAGAGGGTGGCGGGGGTGCAGGGCGGTGGGCGGGGGTTCCGAACGGGTGACCACCGGGGGGCAGTGTGTCGGATGGCCGGACTTACGTGTGCCTAGCGAGCACGGCGCGTGCCTGCCGCGAGCGCGTCGCTCGGCCTTCGCGCCGGTGCATCCGCATCACAAGACAAAGATCTAGATTAAACGAAGAGGCTAGTCGCGCGATTGGTTCCCGCCGCGCCGACGGCGTACCGCGCCGAGCCCGCACGCCGCCGCGCCGACCGAGGCCCGCGCTCGTTTAATTGAGTGTACTCAGCACCCTCGCCAAATGATACTCCTCTGTTCCCGAAATACCTGTAATAGATGTTAATTAGAACCCGCCTCGCGCACGGTGCAAAGAAAAAAATAATAATTTGAACAGGTCGTAATTAGAAATGTTTACATAACTGTAAAACAAATATTTTCTTAATTTTTAATATTTTTTCCTCATTTTCGCTCGCGCCGGGCTCGGGTTTAAGCATATTTATTTTTCTCGGGCGTTTCTCGAGGCGAAAAGGGAAAATCTGAAATTACATCTGAGAAAGCGTAGTTGGCGGATACAGGCCGAAATTTGTCCATTTGTCGAAGACGGACGCGACACCGATGCGGTACGGTACGACGCGGCGCAGTGCAAGTGTGGTGACGTGACGTGCACCACGCTGATTCGCATCCTAGGAGGGGCGGCCACGGCTCGTTTGAATCGAACGCACGTCCGGCCCGCCACCCTAGTGGACTTTTCGCTCGGCTTGATATATATTTTCCATTCCTCCCGATATAAGCTATACTGCTGTGGCCCCGGTCGGTGTGTCCACATTTACATGCGCCTCCTTTTCCGGCCGCGCATATCAACATTTCGATCGGACTTAATTAAATTTTCCATTATCCGGCCTCTCTTACCATTCAAAGGAGTAAGCCTTTTGTTACTAGTTTCAGAAAACAAACACCGAAGTCGTTGCCCAAATTTTGAATTGCGTTTGTACGTTCTGTGCATTCCAATGTTTATACAGCATTTTTTATTTTGATATCCCGTAAGTATAAAGTTTAAATTATGTGTTCCATAAATCATAGGAATAGTTTCGAAAGTATCATCAATCGTAATTAATTTAGGTCGAACATTGTAGCAGCTAGTGATTTTTTATTGATGAATACTAATTATTCAAATCAATCATTCATATTTAAATCTAAGAAAATGTGACAATGTAATTTAATTTTACATGAATAATCCTGAATGTTGAATTATTTTGTATTAAAACTGAAAATAAGCATTTATATATTTAGGCAGATGTATGATCATCATCGTCCCATATAACTGCTAAATCAGCCCGTCACCGATACTGCTAAAGTACTACTACTATTCAGCCCCTTAAATGGTCCACTGCTGAGTCAGACCTCGTCCAACTACATGGAGGGTATTTGGCCTACAGTGCCACGCTGGACAAACGGCTTGGCACAGGGTTTTCTTATCAAGTTTTCGCTTGTGGCTAGGTTATCGACCCTCTGATTTCATTTTATCGATTTTTACGACACCCTCAGGATGGAATGGCAGGTGACACTATCTATTCTAAATCCGTTACCACACGGTCACCGTTTACATGGACGGAATCATGTTACTGTGAGAGAAATAACACAAACATACAGTGTGTATATCACGAAAACTTTGAATACTAAAAAGTAATGTTAAAATAAAATTTACAATACGTTTTGTAATATAGTATTTCACCTATAGACTGCGGCTACGACGACCTATGTCGTCACGGTTGGCGCAGTGGTTGAGCGATCGACTGCTGCGCAGCATGCCGCGGGTTCGATTCCCGTAAGTAAGAAATATTTGTACGACCTACAAGTATTTGTTCCGGGTCTGGGTGTTTTCTGTGTATAATTATGTCTAAAAAAATGTATATAAGTAGTTTATCATCCATCTCGTTACCATATAACACAAGCATTAAGTTGCTTAGCTTGGGACGAGATGGCGTTGTGTGAAATGTCCAAGGATTTTTTTATTATCTATCTGAATATTAAAGAAAAATACAAATAAGTTAAATTAAATACGTAGGTACTGAACTAACGAATAACGCTGCCGTTTTGAAGTCTTGGGGTCGTAACTGAGTTTTTTACTTACTTTATTTGACATTATGTGTGTGGTGAGGTATACCGCAACCTGGAAAAACTATTCCATTGTAAGGACTACTTGAGAAAACCTCCCACAAAAGAACATTGGATAGCGTTTGAACAAAATCTAGCGTGACTCAAAGCTTAAATATTTTAAGCATTTGTTCTGGACATAATATAACTATGTAAAGGTTCGTGTTGTAACGGAATTAAAGTCCTCGATGTCACCAACCCACACCATCATATGGGTGTCGTAAGTGGTGACTGTAGGAATGTGAGAGGCAAACGACCTAGCTGCAAAAGAAGGAAAACTTGATACAAACCCTGTGCCAACCCGTCTTACCAGCTAAGCAGAATAGGCTAATTTCCGTCCATAAATTTGGAAGAGGCCCTACTGAATAATTCGACCGTCAGTTAAATAATAATTGAATAGGTACATTCATAAAAAATATTAACGAATAATAATGCAACAAAGAACAAGAAGTCACAATTTGTTCTATAAGTAAATCTTACGCGTCACGTTGTTTGCCTGCTATGGACTCCTAAACTACTTAACCGATTTAAATCAAATTGCACACTTTGCACACTTTGACTTTGCCTTGAAGATAGGATACATCTCAAATTTATAGCCACAATATTATTTTATTGCAAATCAAATCAAAATGTTTTTTAATCGAATAAATTCTTGCGAATGCTTTCAATTTTGCAAATTATTTGTCTTATTTGACAGTCACCATTATCTGATAGATCCAAACGATTCTAACAGATGGCGATATCTGTTGACTGGATTGACTAAGCATTCAATAGATGGCGCTATATTAAAATTACAAACTTAATATATCTCTTAAAAGCTAACATTTTAATCAAATTTGTACACCGTGTGCAGTTTGATCTTAAAAGATATGATAGCTTACATATCAATTTATAGTCGCACTATTATTTCATTGCAAATTATTTGTCTTATTTGACAGCCACTATTATCTGTTAGATCCAAACGATTCTAGCAGATGGCGATATTTGTTGACTGGATTAAATAAGAATTCAATGTATGGCGCAATGTTAAAAGTTAAATTAATATAATGTTAATGTTAAATTTAATAGAAAAACCGTACCTAGCGACAGCGACACGTGGCGGGGTCTGCTAGTAATAATATAAATTAGTTACCTGTACATTTTTCACAATCTTTCTAAGTGGCATTTAAGAATTCATACACACCTGCATGCATCATTTTTATACGCATCACAAGTAACCCTTTGAACGTTTCTATAAGTGTCAATGGAAAATGATTCTTATATCAGCCAGTTAGGGTGTTATACTCCTAATAGTACCTTCCGTTTGTATTTTACGATCACTTTCCCAAGCCATTACGTCGTAGCTGACCTATTTTTGCGACAAACTTTTAATAGTAGCTAAGTATTTGTTTCTGCAATACTCACTGGTATTGTAACTTTAACGCCCGTGACGTCTTTCTAGGAAAGATAGTAATAACGTAATAAGTATGTAATAAAAATTAATTAGAACGATATCATTTCTATAAATCATATTATTATTCTACCTAATTGTTATTAATGTATGAAATTGTACCTTTGTTTATTGTTAACAACTTATTTTGTGTCTTGTTATTAGTACCAAATAAATTATTATCTTATCTTATTTACTGATTCTCTTTCGAATTAACAATGCGAGATCTGGGGAATTATAATGCAGTGATAAGCTTATTTTAGCAAAAAGGATCACCAAACAATGACAAGGTCAATAACCTAGCTGCAAGAGAAGGAAAACTCGATACGAAACCCTGTACTAAGTACAGGGTTTCGTATCGAGTTTTCATATACCCGTCTGGCTAGCGTGAAGCAGTAGGATAATTACCTTCCATGTAATTGGAGGAGGCCCGACTCAACAGTGGATCATATATAATCTAAGTAGTTGTAGTAGTATGGTCATATTCAGATATCTTGTGCACTGACACAGTCAAAGACCTTGTGCACTGAACTTCAATACTGAGATTAACATAGTGAAGAAACCCAACATAGCAACAATCCAAGCTCAAGCCAAGGGCAACGTCACTTTGGAGTAATATTCTGATGGTACACTAAATCCTCAATCTCGCAAGAATAAAACGGTTCAATTTGTTTGTAGTGTAGTGAACTAACTGAATCACTGATGGAATTAAACTTTGGCCGATGTCTACGTATAATCTGTGTGAGATCTCGGAAGCGATTCTAAATCACACTAAGAATTCTATTCTAAATCGTTTAGTAAGTGAACTAAAGCCGAGTTCAAACGAGGATTAATTTCGTAGGGCCGCGACGTTAGTACGAGCGTAGACTGATCGGTAAGCTAATGACAGCTTAAATTAAATCTTGTAGGTTTGCAACAGACACGTGAAGCTAAAAAGATCACTGAAAATCAGTTTACTTTACAGATAGCCTATCATCAAACTAAGATGACTTCAAATACTACAGACTAATAATAAAGACAATTTACCTTTAAAGTGAAACTGGTTATAATGGTTTTGCATATTGTCAGTACTAAATCATTATTTAAAACATTATGTAAGGAAATTAAATTGTAACAGCCCAAATCATTTTATGACCTTTCTTCGCCTAGATGTACCTAATACAGAACTACCAAACGATTATTCGTTCTACTGTAAGGGTAACAAAAACTACCCATTGAGTATTTTACTTAATATGTGACTGTCCATATTAATCGATTAGCATAAATCTGAGATTTATTTCCTGAAATTTCACAGTAATTCAAAAAAATGTTGTGTTGTGACGGATTTAGAATACATAGTGTCAGCACCCCATTTCGTCCTGAGGGTTTCGTAAGAGCCGACGAAAGGAAATGACCAGGCCGATAACCTAGCCGTAAGGGAAGGAAAACTTGATACGAAACCCTGTGCCAACCCATCTGGCAAGCGTGGCACAGTAGGCTAATTACCCTCCCTGTGAAGAGAGGAGGCCCGATTCAGCAGTGGGTCATTTAAAATTTAAAATGAACGATGCATTAGGAACAAGATGCCTTTCATAAAACCACCACTAGTAAAAATAAAATGATACGGAACAGTTACAGATAAATTACCAGTTGAACGCTCGTTTTAAAAGATAGTCTGTGATTCACCTGTGTTTAGATAATTACCATTGGTAATGATTAAAGACATTGCCTATCCACCATGACCACTTTTCAGCGATGTTCAAATCAATATTACAACTGGCTTCACATCCAATATATGGAAGCAACTCGTCGTCCCTACCCAACCTGTTCCATTTCCTATGTCTGCATAATAGATAAACTTATATACGTATGTAAATAAGTACTCCACAAGCTATAGTATGGACCCCCGATATATAGTTTAAACCTATAGTTATATATTCGCTTGACAATACTAACCTCCCCACACCAGGATATTCTACTTTCTCTGGACGGAGACCCCTTAGGCGCGTCCTGAACGCCACCCGGTGGGAGGCTCACCCCCCTTCGGGCACCTTCGGACCTCCCCCTCACGCATAGTACACACCATACAGTGAGCAAACTAGCTCTGACTCTATACAGTACATGCGTGTTTCGGTAGAGATAGGTAGTTATTTAAATACGCAATTTAGCCCAGCTATAGTATAAGTAGTTGTGTGTTCAGCTTAAATAAATTTTGCGTGTAATTTTATTTGGAGAAAGCTGATTTAATTTGAATGGGCCAAGGCTATTGAGTTAGGAATTTGCTCCGTGCGGCCGTTGTGTCAACTGCGTTCGGCTCGTATTTTACGTAGAAATGCTTTAGCAGGCTTTTATTTGTTCTTCTCTTAATCCTCCGTCACTGGCTGTTAGTGCTTTTCAAAAAAGTTGGTCAAAACTAACGAGTACATCACAGCGCCGATAACATTATCGCATACTAGACGGTACCCGCTGTCTTCATCTGTGTTGACTTTATATTGGAATAGACCCATTTTTGCGACTAGATTCTAACGCTGTTTATCTATTTACAAATTGTTGACGAAGTGATTAGTTTCAGAATTATGATGTTAGTAGGACTCAAGTGTCATGAGTACAGTTGATGTAAATAAAGATTTGTGAATAATCTGCATTCTTAACTCAAAAATTGCTTGAAGCTGTTCAATACATTGATAAAAATAAATGATGCCTGAAATTATGATCAGGATGAATAAACCTAAGGCATTCACATGCCTTAGGCGGTTTACCACACACCTCGGCACCTAACCAACTCCCGACCAGTGCCAGCGAGTGTGTGGACTAACCATAAAACATAAGCAATTTGATAGTCGCTTCCTGTATTCAATGTCCCATTGTTTTTTTTTCATTTCTCAGTCGCGTTTGACGCATTTGTCTCTTTCTATATTTCTATATACATGCCAAAAAAGTTAATGACTTACGGGATACTTCTCTGGGGATGCGGTGCAGACCTTAATAGCGTATTTATATTACAGAAAAGGGCTGTAAGGGCTATATACAACCTTGCTCCTAGAACTTCTCTCAGAGATACATTCAAGGAAATAAATATTCTAACTGTGCCATCTCAATATATATTTGAAAATTTGATGTATGTACATAAAAATATTAATAACTTCGGAAAAAACTGTGATATACATAATATTAATACACGAAACAAGAATAATCTTGCTGTCCATTGTACTCGTCTCCGCAGTCTCCCTGTACTGTGCTGTACACTCCGTCGTCCTCCCTGTACTGTGCTGTACATCGTTCAGCACAGTACAGGGAAATAAACATTCTGTCGAGCGTTAGCGCGTGGTCGAGCTTTGTATGAGAAAATACGCGGAAAAACGGCGCAGCACGACTTATTGTCAAAAATTGCCTATATTCAAAGCACCCTATACAGGGTGGTCAAAAAGTCGTGGATCAAACGCAACCAGCGGTTAGATGGGGTTATCAGCAGCAAAAAATTGTTCTACGGGAGGTCCCTAAGGTCAACCCCTGCAGAGTTATAATTGATTTTGTGTTTTTATGAGAAATTGTCCTTTTTTTACTAAAACTTGATAAAATTCCACAAAATCTACACCCTGTATCTTTTTAAAAAAAATCATTAGATTGGTACTGATGAGCCCTTTCGTTAGACATGCTATTTATGGTAGTTTATTGGGTGTGTTAAAGATAACATTAAGTTTTCCGAAAGACATAATTCTTAAATCAAAACTTGTTACTTACTTCGGACCCCACTGTGAAAAAAATACTCTACAGAAAAGTGCCACTGTATCACAATTTTTGGCGCATTTAATAGCCCATACCATATTGAGGGTGTCGTAAGAAGCGACTAAAAGAACGCATTAGGCAGATCACCTAGCCGCAACAGAAGGAAAACTTGAAGCAAACCCTGTGTCAACCCGTCTTGGCTTCGTAAAACTTAATATTATCTTCAACACACCCAATAAACTACCATAAATAGCATGTTTAACGAAAGGGCTCATCAGTACTAATCTATTGAAATTTTTAAAATGATACAGGGTGTAGATTTTGTGGAATTTTATCAAGTTTTAGTAAAAAAGGACAATTTCTCATAAAAACACAAAATCAATTATAACTCTGCAGGGGTTGACCTTCGGGACCTCCCGTAGAACAATTTTTTGCTGCTGATGGCCCCATCTAACCGCTGGTTTCGTTTGATCCACGACTTTTTGACCACCCTGTATTGCTTGAAGGAATGAACATTCAGAGTAATGGGTGAAATTATGATCAGGATGAATAAGCCAGCTACAACCGTCTTCCGATGGACCTTCGCATACGTATTATCATTTCAACATCCCACACTCAAATAGTGTGAGATGATCATAGTTGTTTTTTAAATATAACATGTCAAAGAATTCGTAATGAAGTCGTCTGAGCGAGAATACGTGTCACCGACATAGCCCATAGGATTAGCAATCTGAAGTGGCAATGGGCTGGCCACATCTGTCGTAGAACTGACGGCCGCTGGGGCAAACAGGTGCTACAGTGGTACCACGTACTTTCAAACGTAGGGTGGGACGCCCCCCTGCTAGATGGAGCGACGGTCTGCGACGGGCAGCCAGCAGTAATTGGATGCATAGAACCGAAGACCGGGTTCAGTGGCGAGCCATAGGGGAGGCCTACGTCCAGCAGTTGACTGAAATAGGCTGAAGTAAATAATTATACTATTAAGAAACCAACGGTTTCAGAACACATAGTGTCACCAACCCATTACATCCTGCGGGTGTCGTAAGAGCCGACAAAGTTAGCACAGGATTTCGTATCGAGTTTTCCTTCTTCTGCTTCTAGGTTTTCAGTCTTCACATTACCTTTAGTTGGCTCACAGGATGGAATTCGCTGGTGACAACGTATCTAATCTAAACTCGTAATTAATGATTAATTATCAACCCCATCATATACATGTGATGACGTACAAAATAAAGTTTTATGAGGATCTAATGATGTACTTAAATAAATTTTCTTTTTGTTCACAAATAGAGATGATCGAATAAAAGTCGTACCCACGCGCAGCGACAACGCCAACCAAGGATGAACCACCTTCCAGAATACCGCCACTTGCGGTATTCTGGAAGGTGGAGGTTCTTCCCCAGTAGGGCAGCTGTGAACGGTAGTCCTTCATGACTTACCTCTCTCAAAAAAAGAGTTAAAAGAAAGAAGAAGAGAGAAGAAGTTGCTACGTTACACTGTGGACTGCCACAGTGCCCTACCTAAAATCATGTCCCTACCTACAAGATGGCAAAAAGTTATCGAACAAAATGGTACATACATACTTTAGTTAAATGTAAATAAAATATATTAAAAAATGTTTTGAAATTTCTTAAAAATGCGGAGAGACTTTTTCCCCAACCTATTAGATTAAAGCCACTGGCTGCTGGTAAAGTTATAATATAATATATATGTCAACGGAAAACAACAAGAACCGGAAATTTATAAATTTCCTAGGAAATTTATAAACGTCCGTAGGATTCCAAACGAGAGATAAATTGTATTATTTTACGCCCACATTTTCGGAAATTTATAAACTTACTGAACTCACGCGTAAAATAATAAGTAGCAATAACCAAACGCCATGGGCGCTCTGATTGGTTGAATAAGTCACGTGTTCCTTCTCTGTTCTCTCCGCCGCCATTGTTCGATATTGTCTACTTATGGTAACCTAGACCTGATACTGCTGCATCATCAGATATACCTGCTGCATCATCAGGAATCTATAGGATACCCAACTCCTTACCAAATTACAGTAGATGTATCGTGTTTGGACTCATTGTAAGGGTATCAATGAAACAGATATAAAAAAGTTAGATACCTGACATTTATGGCTCAGTAGACTCTCAATGTAGTGAACATTGAGTAAGTACTCAGCCATAATGCAGTCCGATGTCAGGGGTTTTTTAAGTTAAGTACTTATTTTATTATGTTTAATTTGTTTTAAGCACATTTTTTATCTTTTTGTCTGTTTGGAAATTCGCCAATCGCGATCGCAATTCGCGTTTTTTTTTTTAAATTAAAGTTTATTATGTTTTTTTTCGGCAGAAGGCCGGCTATATTGTTTTATGATTGTTTTTTTTTTAAATAAAACTTAACTTCGCGTCACTCCATTTCTATTGTTTTATTTTGGTAGAGTGAAGTAGGGGTCATTAGCATAATTATGTAAAACAGTAACCCTGTATTAAAGGTACTTACCTAGTTTTAAAGTAAAAATACTGTTACGTACTGATAAATTTATAGTTTGGCAAGTCTAATTGCACCTATGTCTATGGACACAAGCATGCCACTATCAACATCGACCAATCAGAGAACAGTGTGTTATTTGCCGTATCTTGTAGAAGCGTAAAATTAAAAGCTCTACTGTGATTGGTCGAACCGTTTAGAATCTTACGAATGGATATCCGTTAGTTTATAAATTTACGACGAGACGTCGTAAGTTTATAAATTTCCGAAAATGTGGGCGTAAAATAATACAATTTATCTCTCGTTTGGAATCCTACGGGCGTTTATAAATTTCCTAGGAAGTTTATAAATTTCCGCTTCTTGTTGTTTTCCGTTGACATATATATTAAATACAGAGTTGATATGACAGAGGGGCATTAAATTACACTACGTATATGTGATTAGTATGAATTCGAAACGGTACAAAAATAAATACATGTGATTTTTCATGGGGGATGGAGGGGTAGTCTTAAACCTCCCCAGGTATCACCAAGGGGGAGGGAGGGGTTAAAAAATGTTAAAAAAATCATCACGTGATTAATGGACAGCCCCTAAGGTTAGGAAAGACACATCATGTTCAAATGAGGCAAAAATTAAAAAAATCATTTACGGCTAAACTATTGCTCCAATATTTAATTGATTATTGGTACAGAGCCTGGAAATGATACCTAGTATAGGCAGTTAAAAAAAATGCCCCTATGTCGTATCAACCCTGTGTAATAAATAAAGTAAATATTTATTATATTTATAGTAAATATTCCATCCATCTCGTTACCATAACACAAGCATTAAGTTGCTTAGCTTGGGACGAGATGGCGCTGTGTGAAATTTCCAAGGATATAAAAAAAGGAAAGAGCATAGTTTCTTTGTAGCGTTCGAATCATAAATATCTAGTTTAGGTAGCCCTAAACCTGCCTAGACCTACGGATTTCCAGATTTCCATCATTGCCAGGAAATAATAAATTTGAACCTACTAACCCATTTCTTATTATTCTTATTCTCTTTTTAGCCCCTCTTAGAGGGGTGTACTCTAAGAGGGGCTAAAAAGAGAAAGCTCTTTGTAACTCCACGTTAGGTAGACTGGTGTTGTTTATTCCGTAACCTCCCAGCCAGCGGCCTGCGTAAGTTCTCTATCCTTCTAGTGAGCCATCCCACGTTGTGCAATCGGACGCCTAATTGTTTGGTGATATAACGTCTTTCGTTCGCCAGACTACGCGGTCTACGCTAACTACTAACTGCTCAAGCCACGTTCCAGCGCTGGTCAAATCAGTTTTTTTACAATTTTCTAATGTCTGGTCTAACATTAGGTATGTTGTTCATTGTATTACTTGCTTGAAGTGCAACACGTTCCTTTAAATATAAAAATTGTAACATCGTCGTTTCAGCCCATGAGTGACTCACTACTGAGTCGGACTTCCTCCAAATTCATGGAGGGAAAGTAGCGTACTGTGCCACGCTGGCAAGACGGTTTGGCACAGGGTTTGTATTAAGTTTTCCTTCTCATACGGCTAGGTGATCTGCCTCTTACAACACTCTCATGATAGTGTGGGTTGGTGACATTGTATATTCTAAAACCACACGGACAAATAGTTATAACATAGCGAAGGGTAATCTAAAAGAGCACATTATTGGTTCAAAGGTTGCAAACAAAGTTCAAACAAGGAATGGGCGGTACCATTTCTTATTTTTGTATTATTTAAAGATATTTTAGATATTTAAACTTAACTACCAGAATATATGTACAGACAATTTTCAAAGCCATATAAAGCATCGTGTGGAAAAGGATACTCCTATAACTGTATACCTACAACGCAACAAGGAGGATACAAATAAAACTGCATTGTTTTCGAGAGAAGAAAGATTTAATAATTAGATATAATAACTTTAATCTAAAACAGAGTACGAGAACTAGGTATTTTCAAAGGAATCTCGAAATCTTACAGCGTAAGGATTTGCAATTTGAATACAAAGAACAATAAGTTGTCGAGACCAAGTGAATTATACATGTACAAGTATTACATGTACATCTGAAACAGATGATAGATGAATGATGCGATCATTAAAACATCGGTACCTTGACATTATGCTGGCCATCATTATCGCATTGAAGGGCCATATTCGTTCATAATGAAATTGTACATCTATATGTATTCTATTGCGGTAGTATAGTATAGTGTACTGCTATCAATTGCTTTATACTCTCCGAAAGTAGTAAGTAGCATTGAATGCTTTTTATATAGTATCAAGCGGTTTCAAATCACCTATCTAATCCCTAACATAAGACACGTTTATACTCCATAATACAGACCTGTATTATACACATAATAGTGCAAGCAGGACAATAATTCACAAAAGCCCTAAAGATTGGATTACAAAAGTAATGTCAGATGGGAACTCTTATTAAGTGTACAATGGTACCCTTGTTATCATTCATCCATCTCACGGAGTGCTCCATTCTCATTGTCCACTGTATGCCTAAATGTATCCTTACATAGTACTGTAGTAATTTTATACAGATAATTATGATATAATCGAGAATAGGTTATATAAGATTTAATGTTTAAGAACAGGGTGCCATTACATTTATCAGTTTTTTTTCAAACACGATTCGTTCCAACGCAGTGTCTAGTTATTCGCTAACGAGAAATAATCTGATATGCCACACAACAATCTTATATATTAAATACATCTAAGAAGTTACTATAATAGTCCTAACAAATCAATAACTTTGAAGGTTTTGAAAACGCTTTATTTTTAATAATAACAAAATTTGAATAAAGATGCTTGTCAGATGTTAATAGTCGCTAATTATATGTAGGTATACTCTGAAAATACAGACATTCAAATACATTACAGTATGAAATTTATCATTAGTAAACCACCTGTCAGATACCAATGTATTATAAACATGTGTCAAGTAGAGAGGTTTGGATTGGAACCGTTATATAAGATTTACGATACATATACAAAAGTATTAAAATGTTCGATACAAGACGATGAAGATATTTTCATCAATTAAATTTAATTAAATAATCATACGTAACGATATACTATCTTCCGCAGACCAAATCAAACTCAAATGTTCAGGTTCAATAGTAATTAATAGGCATGGTTCATGCTTACGTCACAGAGTATTTGTATTGTAAGTATTTATACACGACGTGTGTCGACTATGAACGCGAGGTTCAAACCAATGGCTTTTTTGGAGAAGCCTAGGGCCTCGTGGCTATAAAAGGTCCCCAGTCATAGCAGAATACAGTTTACAATAATGTTAATGTCAAACTTATTGGCCAACATGTCATCCCAAACTTGTTCTTTTAGTCACGCGCATGTGGCGACACAAGTGGTAAATAATCTTATCTTCTTTAACGAAAAACTTGGTAGATTCTGCTAACCTTAAGGTGGGATTCTTCTCCTATCGAAGCATCATACGCACATTCCAATATTGTAAATATTACAGTCATAAAGATGGCACATTTTGAAAGCCGTGCGCAATATTTGGTGATATACAACATTAACCTAGTACATAATATTATTGACTCTTAGAAGCCTATCCATCATTGCTGATCAAGTCAATAGCACCCTGAAATTACAAGTAGACAAGCCCTAAACTACTGTAGGTAAATGTTGAAAATAATAATTTGGTTTGCTAATTATGATCAAGATTTAATAGGGACCTAAGTACTTTGAAAGGAAGAGGGAGTTTGTTATTAATTATGGTAAGTATACGAACTGCAACAGAAATATGCTGTTTAAATAGGCAATGGAATGTTACCTCACTAGTTTTGTACTGACATTATTTTCGGGTCACTAATTTGTTAAACTTAATCTGGGCCCAATCGAAATGCTCACCAGTTACGTCGCAAATTTTACCATTAATCTACTAGATTAACACATTCGATATAGATTATTACACTTGTAATGCGAAACTAAAGAAAAGGACATCACTAATATATAGTGAGGGAACAACCTATCGGTACATTTTGCAGTTCATCTGAAACTTTCGGGCATTTGTTCGAGACAATCCACAAACCGGCAGTAACTTACAAAATACATACTTGAACGCAATACATACATCAACGTCGAGTAAACGTTATCTTCAAATTTATACTACAATTACTACCGGTATTGTTAGTTTATAAAGCAGGATCTACCGGTCACATACAATGTTTTATAGGGCAATGTTTAAAAACTTCAACAATGAAAATTTCCTGTGGTTGCTGTTGGAAATTGTGTTCACAATTTTATTGTGTATCCGATTAACAGTTTTCACGTATACGGTCATAAAAATTGCATAAGCGATGCAGTAATAATATAAGTTTGTTGCAGTTCTGCTATTTACCATCTAAGGGTGAGACCAAATGAGCGTAATTTTGTAAGTCTTGAATCGCGTAATTTCAGTCGCAGAAATTCTGAATGCAGCTTAAATTACGCGACTGACATCTCACAAAATTACGCCCGTTTGGCCTCACCCTAAGGGCCTCCGCGCATTATGCGGCTAGGCCGCGCGGCCAAGTCGCTGCGGCCAATTAATTCTTCTACGATGTATATAGCTGCGCGCATTACGCGGCCAGGCCGCGCGGCCACGTTTTGGTCGCGCGGCAAACGAAAAACATCGCGTCACATACGCGGCCTATTGGCCGCCGCGACCAATCCGCGCATAATGCGGCCAGGCCGCGCGACTGGCCGCCTAAATGCGCGGGGGCCCTATGAGTTTTCTCTCGGTAATCTATGATGATGTTAGTGTGACTGCGTGTAGTAAGCTACGTTTTACCATTGTAGCGTAAAGCAATAGTCATGCAACGATCATACTTTATGGTACCTAATTGCGAATATACTAGGTAAGTAAGATTTGAATTTGGGGCAAAATAACTTTTACGACGAAGTGACGTAAAACGTAATATTATCTTTCAATGAGTGCTACGGGTTAATCTTTGTATGCCTAATTGCCAGTGATCCTAACATGAACCGTAGAAGTGAAAATCATTTGGTAAACCGAAGACGATTCATTAGACTACATAAATTTAAACGCCACGCGTCTCCGCCATCACCAATTGACTGTCACGTTATTTCATAGTCTATCTATTTAATTCCTCTTTTAATACTTAGTAAAAAGTGTTTCAACTTACAGCCAAACTATTGCTACAGAGTCTGTATAATCTAATTATCCCATAATCTCTTATGACATTTTATGCACCATAGATTATAAGTGACTACTATTAAATAAGTAAATAACGTTCTTAATATTATGAATCGAGGAAAATCGTTTCGAATTTAAGCGGTACAGCGCTGCAATGTCATTTGAATTCTAGCTTAATAGAAAAGATAAATTTGTATTTAACTTAGCACCCATTTAATGCTAGCAACAACTAGAATAAGGTGACAGATATAGAACCCATAGGGTAGTACATAACCCGAACAAAACAAAGATACGTGCATCACCTAGTCGTATTCATGGCTTAAAATACTGGAAGACAGTAAAATAATCAGCTTGCAGTGAATAGTAAATAAAATTACATCTTTAGTACTAAAAGGTGGGCGTTTCACGATGATTTCAACCTTTTAAAGTCGCAATATGTACGACATGATGTTAGGTGATCCACTCATTTTATATGGACGTCTCTATCTTCGGTGTAGCTTACATTAGCTTACAGAAAGTTCAGCAAAATCGTTTTCACTGACACACCAACATCCGTTTTTAATTATACGTATAAATTAAACAGGTTACCTAAGCTAAGCTTTCAATTACAAATTAAAGATACTTACCACCCGATCCCTACTACCCGATCTCTATAACATCTGCTATGGTAATCATAATCAAAGTGATAAGTAGGTAGGTATATATTTGTGCATAGGTACCTAGCAATAATTTAGCATATCTATTTAGTGAATTTTCAAATACAATACTAATAACAATAAAAGTAAAGTAGCTCTAGGTGGTCAATTGGGTATTAAGCTACATTATCTCTCTCATAATAAATAAAGCTTTTCAAATGTTAGGCTTTGTATTGCGAGCTTCTAATGATTTTCGTTGACCTTCCAACCTAGATATATAAGTTTATACAATACTCATATATGGTCTCAGCTTGAATACGCAGTACCAGCATGGAATCCTTTTTACAACAAGTATAGGTATCTAACAAATTGAAAGGGTGCAACGCAAGTTCTTTAAGTCAATGCATAGATGTTTTCATTCACAAATACCATACATCTTTTGAGGAAATATGATTTATCAATAATATAAAAATGAATCGCAAAATGTGTTGGTAACCGCATAACTCAACAACCCCTGGACCAATTTGGCCAATTCTTTTTTGAAATGGTCGTTGCAGTTCAAGGATGGATTTTACGACAAGAAAAAATCGAATAATTACCGGAAAACCCCTAAAACAGCCTTTTTCTTTTTCCCATACAAACGTTTTCTAACTAAAACGTAGAGACAATTTGAGCTTTATTGCTATTGTATAAAGTTCATATTAAATGACAACCACTCACTGTTGTCAAAGCAATGTAGGTGTGTTCCTAATGTCAAAGTGTCAATTTGCACTTTAAAGGTCCAAGCACATTATGTCGGGCCGCAGCGGGACAGAGCGGGCCGACACATTAGTGACGGGCCGGGTCTCAGTGCATTGACAGATTTTGAGTTCTTCATTCATTTTTCTGCACATCACAGGAACACGAAAATACCAAAATATGCCCACTAATCCGCTTGCTATATAGCACACTTTAACGGGGCGCAGCGGGGCGGAACGGGCCGCATCGCACGGACGCAAATCGGCGTCACAATAATGCGAGCCGCTGCGGCCCGACACATTGTGCTCGAACCTTAATACCGCTATCTTTCTGACAGGACGAAGTCTGTCGGGTCCGCTAGTTAGCAATAAAATCAACACGATCGCTTCTTGTACCATTGTTTCTTCACGGACTATGTAATAATAAGTTTGATTGCCCAGATCTTCAAGTTATATGCTACGCGGTCCCTCGAACTGTTACCCCACTGCTACGTCAGCTACTCATGTCATGTCTTCACTACCGGATTTTGTTGCATTAATTCTGCGTTTCGGTCACCCTTGCGTCGCATGACCGATGTGTACAACAACAACATTCTATCGACAGTAGATATATTATGCACACATGCCAAATTTTAACACAACAGCAATGATGTTTACTTTACTTTATTCACCCCGTAAGTTTTTGTTTATCTTTTTCCTACCATTGAGGAAATTTATCATTAACTTTAACTTATCTTCTTACACTTTAAATAGATTCAGTAGCATTTTGATTTTTATGTATCTTTTTTATTACTGACATATTATCATCGTGGCTCTTTGCAGAATATTTTATCTTAATTTGTAGCACACCACGCTTACCTAATAGGTAGGTACTAATTTATTTAACTTGTGGATAACGTCGTGGGTGGTACCACCATTTAAGTGGAATACTAAAAGTTTTTTTCAATTTACGTATTACAGTTTGTTATTCCTAAATAAATAAATAAAAATGTATGTACCTAAATGTATTAGGTAGCTACTCAAGTACGTTGTCATAAAATTTTCGCGACTAAGATTCGTTAATCTTCAATGAATAACGAAGCCCATCGAATTCCATAATTATCATCAATTTTAAGACGGGTTAAAGGTAGGTAAAGTAAATGTCAACTGAAGTTATGTTTCATTTCATTCTTCATTCAACCAGATGAGCGAATATTTTCTACAAATTTTGGAAACATTTGATGCAATGTTGCCGCTTCGTGCACGGCGTCGTCGCGTTGTCGCACTGTGCAATGGCACAAAAGATATTTTTTTTACACGTGACAAAATGCTCGTTTGTCAAATTCTAAAGGCCTTCTTGTAGTTTAGCGAATCACCTAACACCATATATAATTTGACGCTGACTCTTCGGAATCCTCGAAACCGATTAGGTATGGAATCAACTGCACATTAGACTTAAATATTATGCAAGTATTACTTAAATTTGTAGTAGGTACATGTTCCAAACCAAAATAGTCCAAATTCTAACAATTACCTATAATATTGTACACGACTGCTACATTTGGTGTTCCGAAAGAGAACATCTAACCACCAAAAACGACAAAGATATAAAATGTGTTCTAACAATCTGTACATATTTTAAAACAATTTTATTAAAAATAAATATTCATTTATATTTATCATTTACTTTTCGAGATATTATTGCAGAAATTTCATAATACGACAGTAAGTCAACATTCAAAGCCATGTAGCTTAACGATATGTAAAATTACAATATTTTAGAATATTAAACAAGTATACGTTACACATCTCCTTCAATCCGAAGCTTGATTGCGGTCCCCGCAGTAATACTTCCATGTTTATTTGCCTTGACTAGGCCGAAACTGATAGACACAATAGATATCTATAAGAAATCCTGGATAGACATGTCTAGTTTCTAGAATCTGTTATAAAAATACTGTTTAAAGTTAACTTGTTGATCGAAGTGAACAAAATGAAGTCAACGGCAGACATTTCGAGACGGTTGCAGTAATTTTGAATAAACGTATTTTGTATCAATCGACGTAATTTTTATCAATTACATCAAAGATGAAATCATTATATTATAGAGTACTTCATTTTTCAATCTAAGATAGATATTAAAGGTTATAGGCATTTCTACAACCGAAAGGTACATCACTAGCGTTGGTCTCAAAAAGACCTATGATTATATTAGACACCCATTCCAAGAGTAAGTGAGTGATACATGAAGCTTGTGCATGATCGGCCTTGTGCGGACAAACAAACATAATTGTGCAATTGATTCTATATTCCGTGAACGATCTAGCTGGTCACTAGAAGCGAAATAAAATAACTGTGTAATTAAATTCATATTGTATAATATATAAAAAATGAAAATCCATTCTTAATACATCGATATAAAGCCATTAAAATAATGACAAAATAAATTTTAAGCGTGCTTAATATTAGATGAAAAGCTCAGTGAATAAAAATCAAAATATACGCCACTAAGATCTGCGTTAGTAACAGGTGATAAAGTACAAAGTTTGAGATTACAGAATATTATAAAATAATACATTTACGCGTGTATAATGCCATTCAAATAGCCAAAAAAGGGACGTAACTTCGATTTACTTTAAAATACATTGTCACTACTAAAACATTTGACACACACACACGATAAAAATGTTAAAATGAAAAAACACACTGACAATATCAATGATATGGAAGTAAATTTAGAATATAAGTTATCACTTAGCAAACATTCATTATTAAAAAGCTACCTTAGTAAAAATAATAAAAAGTCAACAATGAAAATTACTTGCGGGATACGTGAAAAATTGGTGTGATGTTATGTCAAGTATATGTGCAATTTAACAATATAAACATTGAATAAATATTGATACTGTTGATAGATATATCTCATAATGAATCTCAACTTTATTGAATTTAATAAAAAAAATTTTTTGTTAAAATATAGGTAAGTAGGCGTCGCGCGTCGGGCAGACACAAATTGAAAACTAAGTAAACAGATAACTCGTAATTTTAAATCCTTAAACAATATTTTTGACAACTTATTTACGTTGGAACCAAAGTGAAAATTGCCTTCTACTGTGTTTTAAAATATTAATAATTTTAGAATAGGAATCTACTTATTAGTCTACACGACACCAAGACTCCACTTACAAACCAAAACATTAATTTGTTCAAAGCGTCATCAAGCGTTTGGTTCGGGGCTTTCGAAGTAAGACCACAGATAACGAGAGGGTGGGATATCTAAGTCTACAAAATGTATCATAACCGTTACTGTAGTCTTGAGAGCGTTTTGCGAAATCATCTCAAACAGGATATACGTTTGTACAGCGAATTCCAGTTACGAACTAATTACGCTGCGATTGCTAAGAGTTACAAACAGTTACGATTATACGTAATTACAATCATTTCATCTCAAGATATGAAATGCGTGGTCCCCCCGCGTCTGCCCAATGGCCGGACTGCGGCTTAGTCACCGCAAACTCAACATTCCTCTAATGTCAAATGTTACTTTATATACTATCCACATTCAAAAACCCTTACAAATTATTTTATAACAAAATAATTGAATAATAATACTTAGGCTGACTCAGAACTATAATAGTTATGATTTTATATATTTTTTTCTTCATTAAAACTAATCCTTAATAATATCAGTTACGTAAACAGATCAGCATAAATATTTATTACAATTACATTATAAATTAATAATAACTGTATATTATATTTGTCTGTGTCGTTTGATGCGTAGTTGTAAATATATTGTGCTTTTGACTTGCTGTCTAATTGGTGCTAGCTGGCTTGAATTAGCTTGGTTATATATTAAGAACCGCTAAAATATTAGTAAGTATTGAAATTTGGGAGAGAACAACACATGACAGCCACAAATTATAAAGTCGACCTTAAAAAATGACTTATTATTTATTACGTGTATTTTGATCCTATTTTGCGAGCTATTATAACATTTTATGGTCTAACAAGGAAAGGCCAGTTTCATATGTTTTGAATATACATATATTCAAATGCCTTTTTTAATTTCTTTTTATTTATTAAGCACGCCAGCTATCACAAAGAAAAAAGCTGTTCAGCTTGAGAATATTCAAAATCGCTGAACCATTCGATCAACTTCAAACGCACATTGTCTTTTCTACTTAATGTCATAATGCTGCCATCTTCGATTTATGTACTACAGATCTATTATCGAAATCTGAAACTACATTATTTGGTTTTGAAGATTTTATTAGTTTATGACTCAGTATATTTAAATAAATTTGTAGTATATGCATGTGTGCGTTTGTAGTTAGTTACTTAATACCATTTCAAAATTAATAACTAATTTTATTCACAGTAGATATGAAACTGCTATATTGTGCCGAATCAGTTAATTGAACTACCGAATGTTCTCTAGTAGTCCTGTGTCACATGACATAAGACAAAAATTCGCTCAAATTGTAAGGTTCTATTTCTCAGTAGAAGAAATTAGATTGCTAAACCCATATAAGAAACAGGTATATAATGAAACAATTATTGTTAAGCATACCTGCAACAAATCCGTTACAGAAGTATGCGATGTGACATGTAAAATAATATGTCAAATATTTTTGTATGCGTACTCACAGTTTATTAGATTTCGGCGCGATATAGCAGAGATCGTGCATTAAGATAGAAAAATTAAACTTGTGTAGAGATTAGCCTTATCGTGGCGGTATCAAACGGGTATATAACTTCAAAATTATAATAAAAGAGATATAGTTTCACTAGTAAGATGACGGTCTGTTACAAGATAACGTCCATTACAAATAACCTGCTAAAATTCATAATATTAATCAATTAACACATTGTTACCCACCCACTAAATATCGATACATTCAGTACAATCTAAGAACATTTTCAAAAATATAAGGAAAGAGTTATTTCGATAAAACGCATGGTAAGCGGGCTAGTGAATTATATGTGCTGCCAATTTCGGCTTTGTCAACATTACCTTAACCAAACTTGTATGATGTGTCAAATAACACCAATATGTTCAAAAACATAAATAAGCGAGAGATACTACAACACTGTATTGCTTGCTTATACAGATCATGATTTGAATTGGCAGAATTAACTGACCCGCTTACAATGAAGCCGCAAAACATTGAGGGCAAAGTGTACTTTAACCTAACTAGTATTACGGAGAAAAATCTTTAAACACTATACACATATTGCAATGCAGTATCTTGTCCAGTTGCTTAGTAGCCTACGACGGCGTTTATAAACATGTTAAGTAGCTAGCTGGAACTATTATAAGAATAATAAATATTAAATAAGTAAGTAAATTATAAGTATACTATACAGAGTCTCAAACTAGATAGGGTTGTAAGGAGTGTTAAGCAGACATTAGGATCATAAAACATTATTACCGACTGTAAATAAGTGTGTTGAATTGTATTTATTGTTCGCTTTAAGCATAATTTAGACTATAATGCTCTATTGTACTGTGTATTGTATTGTATTGATTTTAAAATTTGCGTTTATTCCTATTCCTTACGTCCCTCCAATAATTAAAATTAATACTAGGCTATAAAATATTACAGGGATCTATAACGATTGAGGTATCCTGTATTCTATAGCTTAATATGACAGTTTGTACTAAAATTACATATAATTTCATAATAGGGTAATTTGTGCGTAAATTATATCTCGCATAATCTCTAAGGTGTTTGTTCTTCATGTCATCATATAATTGAAATGTATAACAGTGGTTTGTTTGTGTAATAAATAAGTGAAAAGATTTTTATTTGACAACTCAAGAGACAACGACACGACGGTTCATAAAACATTTCACATATAATGACAATAATGACAACAAGGAACTATAAATGTTCAATAATTGTATACTTGTAATTCAATTTTCATAAGATGTACTATTCGTCGATGTTTTTGATTAGGAACGCAAATTATATTATTGTTTCATGTCGTAATCACTATTTGAGATGCACAATGAATAAAAATAATGAATGTCTAATAACAATTATGTTGGTATTTTAACGTGATCTGAATTTTCGGAATCAAATCGAATTGTATGAATCATTAATGAGGTACCTAATGAATAAATACCATATTTTCACAAGTCACTTATGGCAATAAATAATTGCGCATGTGTCTATTCAGTAGTTGATTATTACCAGCTAAGCAACAGGACAAAATGGATTCAATGTGTAACCAACGCATTACGACGCGCACTAGCTCTTACAAGCATTGTATTAAGAGTGATTTTATACAATAGTTTAAAGTGTGGGTAGACCGGGTACTCATCGGACAGATATATTTAATGTTTAAGTTATCACTGCGATTGGGGGTCGCACTGCAGGAGACGCACGATGGACGGGTCGCTTTTAGCGCCCTCTATGAATTCCTCAAGCGACAATTTCCCGTCCTTGTTTCGGTCCATCTGTCGAAATATTTTGTCGGTTCGCTTCTCGGGCGTAGACTCGTCTTCGGGCATCTTCATCACGGATCCAACCATTTTGTAAATGGCCTGGAAAGCACACATTGTCAATTGTATTAGATATATTGCACTAAAAACACTGCTCGCCTACTAAGTTTGAACCACTCATAGGCTAATAACGAAAAATCTTTCGTAGTTAATGGATTTGATTGTTTCTAATAAAGGTTCATACGTTTGAACATTAAACGCCTAACGTGTGCCTAAAATCTTATAAGAAAATTACAATTTTAACATTTGAAGGAAATTTATATATGTCAACGGAAAACAACAAGAACCGGAAATTTATAAATTTCCTAGGAAATTTATAAACGTCCGTAGGATTCCAAACGAAAGATAAATTGTATTATTTTACGCCCACATTTTCGGAAATTTATAAACTTACTGAACTCACGCGTAAAATAATAAGTAGCAATAACCAAACGCCATGGGCGCTCTGATTGGTTGAATAAGTCACGTGTTCCTTCTCCGTCCTCTCCGCCGCCATTGTTCGATATTGTCTACTTGTGGTAACATAGACCTGATACTGCTGCATCATCAGATATACCTCTGCTGCATCATCAGGAATCTATAGGATACCTAACTCCTTACCAAATTACAGTAGATGATCGTGTTTGGACTCATTGTAAGGGTATCAATGAAACAGATATAAAAACGTTAGGTAGGTACCTGACATTTATGGCTGAATAGACTCTCAATGTAGTGAACATTGTGTGTGTACTCAGCCATAATGCAGTCCGATGTCAGGGGTTTTTTAAGTTAAATCCTTATTTTATTATGTTTAATTTGTAACATGTTTTTAAGCATTTTTTTTATTACTTAGCGTTTGGCAATTCGCCAATCGCGATCGCTCGCAATTCTCGTTTTTTTTTAAAATTAAACTTTATAATGTTTGGTTTTTTTTGGCAGAAGGCCGGCTTTATTGTTTTATGATGTTTTTCTTTTTAATAAAACTTTTTAACTCATCATCACTCTATTTCTATTGTTTTATTTTGGTAGAGTGAAGTAGGGATCATTAGCACATTATGTAAAACAGTAACCCTGTATTATAGGTACTTACCTAGTTTTAAAGTAAAAATACTGTTACGTACTGATAAATTTATAGTTTGGCAAGTCTAAATGTACCTATGTCTATGGACACAAGCATGCCACTATCAACATCGACCAATAAGAGAACAGTGTGTTATTTGCCGTATCTTGTAGAAGCGTAAAATTAAAAGCTCTACTGTGATTGGTCGAACCGTTTAGAATCTTACGAATGGATATCCGTTAGTTTATAAATTTACGACGAGACGTCGTAAGTTTATAAATTTCCGAAAATGTGGGCGTAAAATAATACAATTTATCTCTCGTTTGGAATCCTACGGACGTTTATAAATTTCCTAGGAAATTTATAAATTTCCGGTTCTTGTTGTTTTCCGTTGACATATACATAAATTTATAATTACAAAGAAATATCAGGATAATAAGGGAAGAAAGAAGGGCGCTATCAGTTTTTTGAAAGTATATTTTAAAACACATTTAGATCAAGTTAAACGCGTTTAAGACCTTTCAATCCATGAAAACTAAGATATTAACATTACTTATTTTATAAATTTTGTTCTTCTTGACAGAGATGAAGACGTTAATGTTGTTAAAGGCGTATCGCAATAACCTCTTTGCCGCAGAACATTTATAATTGTATTTAGCAATAAAACAAACAAATAACTTACAGTGACAATTTCAAGCATCTCTTGCCTTGAGATGTACCCGTTGCCGTCCAGGTCGTACATTGAGAACGCCCATTTGAGCTTTTGCTCAAGTTTGCCTCGGGAAGTGACGCTGAGGGCGCACAGGAATTCCCGAAAATCTATCGTACCGTCGCCATTAGCGTCGAAAGTTCGAAATACGTGTTCTGCAAACTGTAGCGACAAAAACATATTAGATCTTTTTTTTTAATAAGCGGAACATCTTTACTATAACCTGTATCGCGGGGGCAGTTTACAAACATATAATACACGAACACAAATGACACCCAGACTCAGAGCAAGTGCCTCTGGTGTTGACAAAGACGCTTGGCCGACCCAGCAATCTCTAGACCAACGAGGCAGTATACTTGCGTCTCCTTCATTTAGGTGGGCGTCAAGCTCACCTGAATTTGGTTCTAACACGGAGCGATTGCCGTCTACCATCGGAAACTCTTTTAGTACCTAGGTTATCGGTAGTTTGACCAGGCGACCTAGCATACGCACCCAGACAGAATTTTGGTCACGCCCTTTTTATGCTGTCAAGACATAACGCGCTAGGCGGTGCAAGGATATGTTCTCCGTTTACGTACGCAATGCCGTCAGATATAAATCCTCCGCGGTACACGTTATAAAACATACCTAGGGATTTAGACATTTAAAAAAAAAGTTAAAAAATTGCGCATTGGTCCCTCACGGTCGTATGTTACTTAAAATATACGTCTCGAATATTACTTGAGCAAACCGATTTCTTTTTTATAAAACTACTAGCATGTATGTGTATGTGGATGTGGATGCTCGCATGGATCATTGTTCCGCTTTAACGAGAACTTTATTGAATGGGCGTTATTGAAACGATATATTTTAGGAAACTATCCCGGTGTCCAAGGCTTTACCATTTAAGGGAAGCCTTATTGTCGAGAAAAATTGTAATTTACTTCAGAAACTGTATTAATTCTGATAAAAATCCAGTAGCCCGCATCTTTACTTGCTCCTGTGATTGGCACCATGGAAAAGTACAGACGATTAACTTATACCTGTACCTAGCTTATGCATATTACTCGCCCATGTAACTCGTATTTTGCACAAGCGCCCTCAGGATCTAGATTTACCAGGTAAAGTAGATTACAAGGTTTCGTTTCAGTCAATCAGTACTCAAGTCCAACTTATAACACTCCTCAGCTTCGTAGGGCAAACATTCATTTGTAATCACGAGCCTTTGTACCATATTTTGGCAGGAGAGAAACACTCGATATCATCCTTCATTGGCGTTTGAGGTAACCTCGGGAACCTTTACACATAAACCATAAATAATAAATACCAAATAGGGTACCTCACCTTACTTGCATCCCCGTACGGGAAAAAATTCCCGTATATTTTTTTAAATTCCTCCACGGACAAATGTCCGCTGGGGCAATCTTTTAGAAATCCCTTGTACCATTCTTGTATCTCAGCATCTGCGAATTCGGAAATTGTATCATCATTCACCATTTCAGCGCGTAAATTACCCACTACTGAGCCTGTACTCCTCTAAAATTATGGAGGGAAATTAGCCTAGTATGCCATGCTGGCAAGATGAGTTGGCACAGGGCTCGTATCATGTTATCTCTCATGCAGCTAGGTGATCTGCCTCTAGCGTTCCTTTAATCGCCTTTTATGACATGACTTTTTGTCCCAGTTCAATTTATGTTGACCGCATGATGTTATTGTTCTTAGTTTATCCATTACTGAGTCAGGAATCCTCCAAGTTCATGGAGGGAGCTGTGCCACGCTGGCAAGACGGTATGGCACGTCGTATCAAATTTTCCTTCTCTTAAGGCTAGGTAAGGTATATTGTGTTCCTTTAATCGCCACTTACGACATTCTTATATGGTATGGACTGGTGAAATAAGGTGTAATGGCGAAAAATTACCTGAAAACTCGGTATTCTGCTTCAGATCCTCTAGGACCTCTGGTTTCAGTTTGCTATTTTGTTTACCCATGTTTTATAAACTCCGCACAAAATGTAATATCACGTTTTATATACACACAACCTGCAGACTTTTCAAAATGTCAATTCTTGTGCCCTAAAACATAAAATACTATAAAAAAGTGGTCAAGCATAGGTAATGTAACAACGATACACAACACCGAATCTATAGCAACAAAACTGCAACAATTTATTATAAGAACTGTCTGATCCATTTTGCTCTTTTGAATGGATGGAAGCATGTTTTGAAGTTCGAGTCAACTTGGTGGCTTAGTATAGAAAATAGCGTTCCAACCTTACCAATTCCTATTAAAGCAAGTAGGAGACTCAATCTTGCCATATAAAGCGCTATACGCAGTTACAACAAATGTACTAATATGTTTAGGGAATTATTTTTACAACGGAGAATAAAGTCTAGTCATTCAATCCCGGTGTCTGGGTAGCTGGTAGCTTAGTATGCATACTATGAATATGAGATGCAATTTAATGACAAGCATTTAAAAGCGCACGACAATAATAATTCAAGGACACCTTAAACGGGCCCGATGCAGTTTTATTGCATAAATAAACTGAGGTCTAATAAGACTGGCTCACTACAACGCTATATTTACAAACGTTAAAGTATTTTTTTATAATATATGAGGAGCGTATACATATTTTTGAACGGTCCCTTTAGAAGTTTAAGAAATCCAAATAGAGTTTACGACAATAACAAAATACGAGATATATTGGGCGCATCGGTCTTTATGAGGATTAATAAGGCTGCTGCTGTACATTGCGAACAAAGGACGTGCATGGATAGCAACTCGTAAGCACAATTTACAAGGTGCTTCGCCTTACTTATTGGAAAATAATATGTTTTATTTCGATAAAAAATTGGTTTGTTAACGTTATATTTTTTACGGACTAATTTTAATATGTTAATGAAATAAATCGGTAACAACTTGGACCGAAATTCTTTCGTAACGTTTGTAAATAAAGCCAATAAATTGTATAATGTCTGACCTGATTATCTTCAAAACAACGCTATTGGATACCAGAGCTCAAAACTATAGATTGAAAAGCAAAAACAAAAATAAAGTAATGACCGATGTACACGAATACTAATGTTTGTCTAAGTCATGTAGATACGAGCACTATTATCAAGGTAAGTTTCAAAATCTCTATTTCAGACAAATAGCAAGACCGATGCGAGATTAAAAAATAAACAATGTTGTTAAAATGTATCTTTTCTCCCCTTGAACTATGGCGAAATATAAATACGTCGTATAAAATTATGTAATAAATATGTTCTTAGCAGTAGCCTATTAACAAATTTATGAGGAGATTATATAATGTTTGTACCCATGAAGTTTCATGCCAACGCATTATAGTAATTATAATATAAAATGCGGCATGTATTTGAAATCCCCGCAAATGGAATAGATGGTAGGCATTTATGAATACATTATATTAGTATGTAAGAATTAAAGGAAAGTGCCGCACAATTATTGTAATTTTAAATTATTCCACCAGTGATTCAGCAAGATACTTCTTTTATATTATGTCGTTTTATAATAGGTAATAAAACCTGCGTTTGCCTTACACTTGAAGCATTCGCTCTACATGATTTTTACTCAATCTCATTAGAATGTTTAACTCGTTGTATAATTTTCTAATAAGTCTATACTTAGTAATCGTGTACATTCAACTAACGAGACAAATAATTATGAACTATATTTTTAAATCTGTATATTATTATACATGAATAGGCAAAATGTGAATCATTAAAAATATGTATTCTTGGTAACATAGACAAGGGGACATTGTGGTAACTTCCATCTATTACGAGTGCCTATCTATTGAAACTACGAAATACGCCAGTCACGACGCTCTTGTACACTGTAACATAATCAGCAGATTTAATTGCTTAGAAGTAAAGCGGGGTCTACACCGTCGGTTGTTATGATGATGGTGTCATCCTTGTTTATTTACTTGTTATAATTAGTAACATACTTATGACAGGATGGTCTGCTGCGTGTCTACACCGCTTGAGTACAGATAAGAGAATAGTCGTACAGTTTTGTCAAGACACAGAACACAGTATAATAACGTAATTTTCACAAAGCTGATTTATAATGTATATCAATACGTCACAATGATGTGCATGAACGAAATGCATTGAGATATTTATTAATACTATAGGGATAGATACTGTTGTTTCCAACAGTTCATCTACTCATTTGTGCGTCTAGTCGCAGCTAGTTACAATAATATCTTAAATTATATTTTAATACTATTATGTAATACATAAATAATATGACTTAAATAAATTTGTGCACGAAGCTTTTAACATACTACAAATTTATACAGTTTATTTTTTTACGACAAAAGTAACTACTCTGTCAGTAGCAACGCATTCAAATAAATATTCGAAACAAACCGTATTTAGACGTTGGAAAAAATATTGTACCAGTATTTTTTTAAATACAATATTGGATGACTAAAGGCATTCAGGGGTTAATTCCACTAAACACGTACAACACATACCTATTACATGTTAATTTAATGTCACTTTCGTGAGTATACTTTTTAAACGATAACATAGACCTATTAACATTTAATTAACATTCATTCATTGTAATTTCAGCTTAATATAAAATGTCACATTAATATTAAGTAAATGACGTAGGAAGCTGTATCGAACAGAGTAGTTCCTTATGTTTACAGATTGAGAATTATATTTTGAGACCAAGAAGAATATAAATTTACTTACGGTCTAAATAGTTGTAATACTATGAAGTTGGCTATAGGTAATGCGCAGGTGTGCGGCGTTTTTAAAACACGCTTTTATGTATGTAGGTCGACATCGTAATTCCTAGCACATTTTGGCCAGCTTCTACCCCTACATTAAAAATACGATAAGAAAGGACATGGCACATTATTTAATAACAAAACGTCAAGCCTACGAAATGATGCGAGTTTACAATTTATCAATAAGTTTCATAATACTACCGAATTGAGATTAATACTATAGTTGAATTGCTCAATAGTTTGGTGCGATGGTTGTGCTAAGAAAGTAGCCTCGAAGGTTTGAAGTTCATTTACTCGAAATGGTTAAAAATGAGTCAAACAAGGCTGAATATTAAGGAGAGGCGCGGCACAGCATCTCGGCCGCATTAGTTATTCCAATGTTTGTTTGTCTTTGGAAGCTTATAATGTAAAATGAAGAATTTGGGTCCTACATTTATATACAGGGTGCCCCAAAAATAACACACCACTAGTTATAATCCACAAAAAAATGTCTGAAGAAAAGTCTCATGGAATTCGAGATATTAGAATTTTTCGAATTAACCGATATTTATTTTGAAAATTACCCGATATTTTTCTTTGCAGTTAACAAAGTCTCATGGAATTCGAGATATTAGAATTTTTCGAATTAACCGATATTTATTTTGAAAATTACCCGTTTTTTTTCTTTTCAGTTAACAAAATCGTCACAAATACCTAACTAATGTTTTTTATTGTTTGGTTTTATTTTAAGAGATCTCTCCTATCCTACTTCCAGTGTCGCTGTGGCGTACTATTTGTGGGACAACCTGTTTACGTAAGTCTAAGGAGGAAATTAAATAGGTGTCATTTAGTTAGAACTATAATGTTAGATCAGTTACGAGAGGACTTTCGCATGTCTCGTTTTATTTTGTTCACAATTATCATTCTTTAGTAATATGCAGCTTTGCAATAATATGCTGAGCCGCACCTCGATAGCATACCTTCGATGTCAACTTAAACGTAAAACAGCGGGCCGCGTTATTAATCCGATATAAATTTGATAATTGACTGAAAATTGTTTCATGGCGGCTGCGTCGAGATATGTATAAAGCATTATTGTAAGCCATAATCTATATTAGACCCCAAAAGGTGATTTGAGACTTTAATGGCATATTTTTTTAGTTGGGTTATAAATATATAATATATAATTTAGGAATGATGATGACAAGACATATTAATCTAAAATCTTCACCATGTTATAAAATTACAAATACAATATGTTTCAAGTATTTGACTATAGTGATTGATCTTTTTGGCGGCATTTGAGGATAAGGTAACTAAGATATAAGGTAATTAAGTAAACGATACTATTTCAGGTTTGTTTTTATATAAAGCGATATTATTCTTACATTTATCATTCTGTGCCCCTTAACCACTTGTGAATCATTTGTCTTTGAAACTTTCTCAATGTGTTGATGATCTGGTTTAACCGCAGTAGCTCATAATAGGGGGACATGGTGTAATATCTAGTCGAACCTTTTACTTTGAGCTTGAGCTTCTGTGATATGGTTATGTAGGTTAATTTTCCCAAATCCAACTACGAGCTGAACTGATAATAATTCCTAGTTTAATATAGTCTCGGATCATCTTATGGGGTTAATTTCAATAACGAGTCTTTGAGTATGAGACGTCTATGACGCAATTTTTTAATCACGAAGATAATTTAAAGGGTTTGCAATTGGTTGGAAATCCGATTTTGTGATATGTAACACGACACCCTGTCTGCGAAGCTACCTTCAGGTCCAAGATGAGTATGATTGATCCCTCTTCGTTTCCTACACGTATAAAATTCAGTCGTTATTATGATCAACTACTATGACGTGTACTCGATAATAAGATATCGGAAAATGGATATGAACATAAATTTTAAAAACTTTTCTGACCTGGTGAGATACCTGAATTGGGAATGAACTGATAAGCAAGTATTACAGAGAAACTCTTTGAAGACATTCTTTATCTGTCGTCTTTCAATTAATTTCCGGTAAGTAGAGTGTTGGAACCTTTTCTAGTTTTGATATTTATTAAAGAGACGAGTTACTATAAACAGAGTTATAAACAGAACTAAAATAAGAGTTCGCGTTTAATGTGCGCTGCCTTTAATCTGTTGCAAATGATGAAATCAAACAGAGAATGTCCATATGCTATGTCTAATAGAGTTACAAATATTATGCATATGTTTCTTCTAATTAGTTGCCTCAGATGGTGTAGGAAGGATTATATTAGTACAAATTGTCGGAAGAATACAACAAAGCGGTAATCATTTCCATGCGTTAATATAAATACCACGAAACAATTGCGAAAATGTATAGGTACTTAAAGTAATGTTAGACTTAACAGACAAGTATCTCCTAGACCCACGACGTAAGAGCTAGAAAATAAACTAGACAATAACAGCACGAGTAAATACATTTCGCGAGTACCTCAAAATAGTATTAACATGATCTAAAAGCATTACTAGTACAATAGGAAGAAAATATAATACTAAAATTATGAAAATACGTTAAACTAGACTGTTATGTATAACGACATGGAATGTTTCGACAAATAAACACGAGCAAGTTTAGTTTTCAGTGCATGATTCGAATAGTGTTTTAGTGTGTTAAACTGCGTGGCAACCACTTCAGAGTTTGTATTCAGTCCAACTCCCGGGAAAATTAGTCGGTGGTAGATGGTTTGCGCTTTAATTTATCCGTAATGCTATGAAATAGTAAAAGGTGTATGCGCGACAGCCCAAATTACACAGGCAATTTTAGACCCAAAATACTGCCTACTGCAAAATAACTTATAAGACCGCTAAAGATATAAATTTCACGTAAATATATCTTCGACTTCGACATTCGAATATAATAAATAGATACATTTAAAATTTACTTTTAAATATCTATTTAATTATGTATTATGTGATTAAGGAAAGAGCAATTGTAGGAACAAATAAATTTACTTTCACTGCTGACAAAGATTTGTTTGACTATAACTTGCGATGGATATACTGGCATATAGATATTCAAACTCAAAAGTAACATCTCGCCTTCTACAAAAAACGATAGTTTAATATCTACTTTGTTGATCCTACGCTGTCAGTATTACTTAAACATTACATTATAACTAATTTCAAATGCACTGAAAACTAGTAGGGAGTCTAAATTACAGATATTTAAGTAGCTAAGTACATCACCAATACAATTAGACAAAAAATATTCGCGAGCCTTCTAGTGTTTAGTGAGGCTAAAACGTCCGTATCAACTAAAACTAGATGCCGTTACTTTTGAAAAGCATAGGACTAGAGTTCACTATAATTTGGTGAAATTTGGCTACCTTTGGCAAAGTTGAAACAGAAACAAGCATGAAATCATAAAAATAATAATCATTGTAACTTATTTACAAAGAGATCTAGAAGGCACAGTAGTGAAGAAATAATTTTTGGTTGAAACCTGAGACAGATTGAAAAGGCAGGCTTTTTCTCTAAGTTTTCATGTACTATAATGTAGCATAAACGTAAAAAGAAGCGAAAAGTGTACATGTGAAGCTGTTCCGCATGTCGGCTTTTGCCGGATCGATGCCTGACGAATAACGTATAACACCGAATAATAAACATCGATACATTGAAACGCTAATATAAATTCGACTAATGTAAAATATTACTGTCAATAACTTACACAAAATCAACAAATCACGGACAGAGATGATCAGATTATTGGCCGCTTTAGGTGTTAAGATATGATCGTGAGGCGCGTTCGGAATCGGTGTTTACTTTTCCAATCCGACCATTCTGTTACACACGGCTACACTAATATATACCTTAGCATTAGAATATTAAGATTGACATACACTTATACTGGTGCAGTGACTAACCCGTTTCGGATCGTAGATCGTGCTCTAGGGAACGTACATTGAAAGATAAACGGTTCAGATAGAGTACATTAGAGAAGTGGACAATCCGACAGCGACGAAGAGTTCTCCTAATATTCGACATAAAATTTATATCATTCAAATACATTTATCAATAGGAATGGACAAATACATTGACGCTAATTTCGTTACACCAATAAATCGCTTAATTGTATAATACTTTTTTACAATCGACAAAAATCACATATGGATGGAGTGCAAAGTACTGCGATGGCTACGGAATTGTGTGAGGGCAAATGGAATGAGATTTGGATTCGTGGTGTATAATTAGTATGAATGCGCGATTCGGTGAAGGACGCTCCGAGTGCCGTTGCGGTTCAATCCAAGTGGCCCTTCCACAAATACGCAGTTCGGACCCACGCCACATACAAACTAGTCAGTGCAGCCAGACAGGTAAAAATTCAATTGGAACGTTTTTAAATACGTTCCGCGACCTCGGAATAGCATTTCCTTTCATGAAAAGCGGATGGATGTTTTAATAGAGCAGAATTTATACAGTTGAAAACAAATCTCGACTCACTAGTTATCCAATTGTATAAGGCAAACGCCAAACATATTTATCATGTGTACGTGTAATACACAATATTATTTCATGGTAAAAGAGTGCATCATAAAATTAAGCCAAATCCAAACAAAGTACTTGCGCCGAACTGCTGTACTACAAGCGTAGTTTAAACTGTGTTGAGTTTACGCTGACTTCACTGACATGTTTGCTATCTGCCCGCTGCAGAGGCGTGTCGACACAACAGCTACACACCGTTTACAGAGTTTCCTCCGACCTGCACCCGATACAGGAAACTACACTAAAAAGTTTGTTTAAAAAATGGGCATACTAAATTTAAAAAAATAATATATATGTAGCTGATTTTTGATCAATGTTAAAGTCGTTTAAATTCGAACGGTTATTTAGAAAATATTTAGTGAATGCTGTAGTGTGACACTTGACGCCGTCGGTGGTAGGGGTACACGGGGGTGTAGAGTCGGGCCTTGAGAGCAAGGGCAGATTTAGGGCGCGAGCATCTTAGACAGCTCCTCGTCCTGGAGGCAGCCCTTGAGGAACTCGTCCTGCGTGAGTTGGCCGTCGTTGTTTTCGTCCATTTTGGCGAAGATATTTTTAGCACGCTCTTCGGCGGAGTCAGCAGGTCGGTTACTTGAACATGCTCCGAGCATATCGTAGATGGCCTGGAAAATAATCGTACACGTCGGTGAATATTCGATCATTTATTTTCTGCACAAAGAGATATCTAATATATATATAAAATTCTCGTGTCATGGTGTTTGTTATTAAGTTCCTCCGAAACGGCTCAATAAATTTTTATGAAATTTACATTGACACTTGGTAGGTCTGTGAATAGGACAACTTATATTTGTCATCCCTCTAAATGTTAAGGGTGGTCTACCCCAAAATCATAATTTTTATTTCTTAGATTTTTTTTGTTTCTATTTTTTTATGATACATTTTTATGATACATTTTATGGTACATTTTACAGCATACAAAAATATATACAACCCTAAATGTTTACACCTCTACGTACTACATCACGTGGTCGTTTTCGTATGGAAGGTCAAAATGTTTTTTTTTTACTTTTCGACTCCTGTTTATTTGGGGAAGTTATTTACTTTCATGGTCTGAACCATCTTTTTAATTTGTCGGGTGGTCCAAAAGTCACCCTGTATAATATCATCTAGCCTGCCCTTTCCAAATTTCATTGGGGTCGGTACCATAATGGTCTAAGCTTTGGTCCTGTACCAGTATTTACATGGAGCTGACGACAATCATCTACAATCCAAAACCCATCTAGTGGTACTACTGACAATCATTTGGTTACACTATCAGTAGACTCAGTAAGTTATCGCGTTACCGGTTTTGACTATCGACTGAGAGCTGTCAGAACGGCAGCTAAGACTGATTGATTGGTTGCTTTGCGAAGCATGCAAAAACATCGCGTCCTTTTTTACTAATGTATGAGTTGGCACAGTTAAAATTAGATGTATCACATATAAGATTTACCCGTGGCCTCGCCCGTGTGTATTTGAAACCTGAGTTATTATTAGTACTTAATTGAAGACACGTCGGAAAAATACGAATTCTCTGAAAACTTCAGTTTGTATCAAAGTTCTCTTTTAATGTACTTTTAAAGTACATTCTTAAATTTAGGTAAACTTTAGGTAAACAGTCGTCATACTTAAACAAATAGCGACTGGTAACATATTCTATCATATCAAAGAATAATCACGCTGTAAATTCAATATTTACTTCTTCTTCATTTAATGATATGACTGCCATCATTGAAGAATTATTTTGCAAATGTTTTAGCTACAAGTTAAAAAAAATCACCGACACTGTAATGTAAAAAAAAACTGTAAAAAAAAATTATGAAAGAAACTCAATCTTAGAGTACCTTAGTATGTACGTGTATTAATAATTCTAAAAATATACATCGAGTTGGGGGACCGCTCCAAACCTAACAATTCAATTACAAATAGTAATAGTTAGACTAATCTAACTAAGCAACATAGATGAATTTAAAAAAAAAAAAAAAATAAAAGCCTTTTATAAAACTAAATTGAAATCGCTTTATCCGTTCGCGAACTAGCCTAGCCTAGCCAAGTGTTTTTTGGAGACAAATACTTTGGTAAAATAGAAAACCAAATTGTCGACAACTTAGCGACCTTATACCTTTAGTAATAAATACCATTTATACTTTGTTTGGGCGGGTACCCAAACATTGTGTCTACGATTCCAAATCGTCGTTCGTCGTCGTTTCAGCCCATAAATCATCCATTACTGAGTCAAGCCTCTTCCAAATTGTTGGCGGGGAAATCAGCCTACTGCAACACTCTGGCAAGACGGGTTGGCATAGGGTTTGTATCAAGTTGCGGCTGTTTAAAGCATGTTTGCTGCGTAGCCCATTTCCCCGTATGTGGAGAGCAGGGAAGCTGGTCCTAATAAGAAAGGAGGGGCGCCCTCCAGACACACCATCGACATATCGCCCAATTGTATTGATGGACGAAGAGGCCAAGATAAAAAAAACGATTTGTATCAAGATTTTCGTCTATTACGACTAGATGATTTGTCTCTGGTGTTCCTTGGTGTACCCTCATGATGGTATGGGTTGGTGAATTTGTACATTCTAACCACATGCGGACACCATATTTATACTAGTATCATACTAAGAAGGGCAATGGTGAAATATATGTTCTTGAATCGATTTTATTCTCTTCAGTAACAGGCGGTACAAGAAACTAAACAGTCATCGAAGTAGACACTAAAAGCGTTCTACCTCGGCGCAACGTTATCCAATTTATCACAACTACATTCAATTTTATTAAGTAGCCTCTCCAGGAAGCTATTTTCACTTCTGCATCTTTTCATTTCCTAGACTCACTGATTGTATTTGCAGACACGATTCAATTTTACATCGCGGCGGAAGCGAGAAACCGTAGCGAGGCTTGCCATTCCATTAAATTAGTTTTATAAGAACGTCGACCTTTGAATAAAAGCCTCCCTTAGAGCGAAATTAGTACGTTTCTTGTCAGGAGAAAGAATAGTATACGTAATGTACATAAAAAGAGAACAGTGTACGAAGTAAATTATATATCAATTTTATTTGTATTACTAGCTGACCCGACAACAATCTTTAAACAACAAAGGATCAAGTTTTCACTTCTGCCGGCACTCCCAGGGTGCAACCCGTTGTTGTTTTTTGTTAGTTTTGGAAACTGTAACTGGAGTTATCATCATCATTGAAAAATGATATCCATCTTCACCTTTTCAAAATAAGATAGGATATTGTAACGTATCATATAATAGTTCCTAATTGAGTACTGGTAGACATCCCACCCGGTGGAGCGAAGACCTTTTTAAGGTCGCCGGAAAGCAATGGATGCGGGCGGCCCATGCCCGGCCTTTGTGGAGATCCTTGGGGGAGGCCTATATCCAGCAGTGGACGTTTTTTGCTGAAATGATGGTATAATCGATGTGTTTCGGACACACGCTGCAGTTGATTGCTATGCCGATGCAAAACACCCTATATCTCGGGTTTCTAAATTTTCACCCACAACGACAATAGCGATTTCGTCAATTGTTAGCGCATTATAAAGTGTTGTCCTGAAGACGTCTTATCAGCGTTGATGTCAATTTTGTGATTATTTCGAGAGAAAACATGTAGAAAATTTAACTGTAAAGTAATGAAAAACCATGTATCCAAACGTACCGAAACTCCATATAAAATTCAACTTTAAATATTAGGCATGATGGATCTGACCTAACCATGATGTGCACTGAATAATTCGGTTTTCTTACATCCTTTTTGTTAGGAATAATAAATTAATTATTTTAGATGTATTTTATCAATAAAATAACTGACCTAATCATCGGTTTTAAACGATATTTCGTTTTTTTACATCCTCTTTAACGATATTTGCAGCTCGCATTCGGACATTTCTATGACAAACGTTATGAGGTTACATTATGGTTATGGTTAAATAAGATATACTTTTTTAAAGCTGTTTGATATTCTTAAATGTTTGTACAAACCTTGCCGTGGCAATAACAAACACCAAAAAGAAGAATTATGTATTTTTTTTAATTTATATAATTAAACCTCTTTTACTTTTAAGAAAGCGCCATCTATTGAATACTCACTCTCACACTAATATTTACAAACCTGTCAACAGATATCGCCATTGTTAGAGCTAACATATGATTACGAATGTCAAATAAAAGCCAAATAATTTGCAGTAAATTAATATTGAATTTTTTTTTTTTGATCGGGATAAAAAGTCCTAAAAAGTCGGGATCCTATGTCCGTCTCCTACTTCTCAGCTACCTCCCCACCAATTTTCAGCCAAATCTGTTCAGCCGTTCTTGAGTTATAAATAGTGTAACTAACACGACTTTCTTTTATATATATAGATTTATAAATCAAATATGTATTAAATATAACCTTACGAAATCCAAATATACCTCAAGGACTGGAAATACTTCTCAATGTTTAGTATGACACGCCTCGACCATTTCTAGACATATAGTAAATGTATTGTATGAATTCCAGGGAAATAAATTGCGTAATATTATTTCAATTTTAATATTTACAACGTTTAATTAGGTTGTTTCGGACCATAAATGATTCAATTTTGATTCAGGCCTCCTCCAATTTCATGGAGGGAAATGAGCCTCCTGGCAAAACGGGTTGGGGCGGGCCAAGACTCCCAGAGTCAATGGGTGTTAATCCCGTTGCCCTGGTTCGGGCAGTCGAGGATCGCCGTCGGGTTTGGAGGGTAGATCGGGGCGCAACCGGACTCCACATAACCCGGCCAGTCTCCAGCGGCCGGGTAACTATAAGGATCTCCAGCGTAAAAAAAAGAAAAAAAAAGTGTATCACGATTTCCCCCTCTTGCGGCTAGATTTTCTGCCGTTTACGTTCCTTCAGCCGCCTTTTAAAACACCCAAATTATGGGGTAAGTTGGTATTGGTATTGTGCACTACAAATGCGTCACTTTAAAGTATGTACAAAAACAATACGTGAACTTTCTATGTGTCAATCACGTAGGAGCAGCGCTAGATAGAATTATCTTATGAAAACGTAATAATTTTAATTTACTACACATAGAAAGGTAGTTCTTTTAAAACTAATATTTGTAATTATTAGGATTTTTTCAACACCCAGCAACGCCGTTTTCTGAAAACGACAACCAACGGTATTCGTTTATATTTGCCGGTTTGCAAACTTAATTAACCGATGGGCTCTAACCCGCCAACTAATAATGAGTAAATAAATTCTGAGCCGACACCGAGCCGATAAATCAATAACACCATGAAGGTGTCGAGATGGCTAACTCAATAAAACGTCGGCTGTGAACCGACACTTAAAGTGTTAAGGCACTTAATATCCGTAATTGAACTGATCGCACGTGTGCCAACTAGTAAGTGCCTGGTCCGAGTCTGATGCATTTAGCCATTTTTAACATGGATGTGCGTGTGATGAAGGATTTAGAATACAAAATGTCATCAAACCATTCCATCCAGAGGGTGTCGTGAGAGTCGACTAAAGGACCGCAAGAGACATACCACAAAGGTACAGTGCTGGTAGGCCTCCCACACGGGTGACCGGGGACCTGGTCAAAGTCGCCTGAAACAATGGATGCTGGTGGCTCAGGGCCAACCTTCGTGTGGAAATCCTTGCGGGAGACCTATGACCAGGTCTGGACGTCTTTTGGCTGAAATGACGATGATGGTAGACCACCTAGCCACAAGAGAAGGAAAATTTTAATAAACCCTGTGCCGACACGTCTTGCCAGCGTGGTACAGTAGGCTAATTTCCCCCCATACATTTAGACGAGGCACGACTTAGTAGCGAGTCATTTATGGTCTGAAACGACTGTATGATAAAGATGGTTGCTTTCTACTTGTAACAAGATATCATTTATAATTTAAGGAATATTTTGAGGCGCTAAAGCTCCTGCAGAATAATTACTAGGGCTAGAGTCACTGGTTTATAATTGAAAACTTAATTTTAACTTAACCCTGGATGCCTGGATGTCCCATAGCTCCAATAACACGACCAATGGACTGTCAGTACATATAAATTGCAGATGCCATGTTGGAGTTGGGTGTGCCTTTTGATCAGAGGTGTCACGTTCGATTACGGAGTCAGGTCTTTGTGTAAACCAGAAAAATACCCCTGAGTCTGAGTGCCATTTGTGTTAGTGAATTATATGTTTGTTGACAGCTCCCGCGATACAAGTTATACATAGTGCATTAATAAGAGTTTTGTGACAAAACCTACGTAAATAAAGTTCCTTTTATGTTTGAGTTTATGCTGCTCGATCCATGATAACATAACATAAAAAGGAGGTGGGCATTACATTATTTAAAGTATAGTTTTCAAATCACAGATTAGTGTACGCTCATCTTTCTTCAGTAAGATATATGTAGATTTTTGTCACTTTAATACAATCGAGTCGTCCGTTATAAAGAACAGGAACTAGTTTATAATACAGACTTAAAAATCAAAATTAGATCAGGGTACACAAAAGAAAAGTGCAAATATTTTCAGGACAAATCGTATTTAACATTCCGTCAGTCAAATATCGTTTCGCTTCGTTTGATAAGTCCCTTTTAAAGGCGAGGCCGTACACAAACATTATTTAAATCTTTCAAGCACCTTACAAAGCAATATTGATTAGGGACATTTTCTAAGTAGCAGCCTTTTAATTGTAGAAATTTACTTAAAAAAGACTCGTCTACATTATTATATTTACTACTCTTTTAAATAATAAAACACCATTGAGAGTAAGGAATATTTAAATATTACTTACTTATTCATTAAAGAAACAACTCGACAAATGAAAACACCAACAGTTGTAAGATTTTAAAATGTAGCATTAACGTATTGAATGTGACTGCTCCAGTATCAGATTACGATTATTACCCTGTGCATCATATATTTTATAGCAGGTAACCTACCTGCTATAAAATTATAACTTATACTTAAGGTGGATGCTCCAGGGTAGCCCGCGAAATTCAAATTTTCTTATGTTTTTTGCAGGTCAGTGCTAGGTTGTATGTTGATTAAAATGTTATTCGCGGCTGTAAGACGTATGTAGTTACCTTCCAAGCTCCTAAAGGTGCAAGAAAAACTTTTTCAACGTCAAAGTCATTCTTGCACCTATAAGAGCTTGGAGGGTTGTATTGATGAGTTTGATGATTATAACTCTGTAACTACATACGTCTTACAGCCGCGAATCAAATGTTCATCATCATACAACCTAGCACTGCCCTGCAAATTGCGAAAAACGTAAGAAAATTTGAATTTCGCGGGTACCCTGGAGCCTCCACCTTAAAAACTGCAAATAAACACTACTAACACAGATGGCACGATCACACGTACACCTACAATCAGGTAATAATGTAAATTGATTGAATATACAATTCTTTAATTTTTTATTCTGTAGAACATATTTTATCGTCGTCAATTACTTGATGAAGTGACATAGCCTTGAAAAGCAAGTGTTCGGTTTCCCTTATTTTATTAGCGACAGCTGGTCTCCTTGAATCAGACAGACGTCGACACGCTATCGGTAAAGAGACCTCCTACCATAGTGTCAGCTGTGAATGATCTATATCAAGATGCTCACTAACCTGTACGATTTTAGTCATTTCTTGTATATCTATCACTCCATTTCCATCGACATCGTACATGCGGAAGGCCCATTTAAGCTTCTCTTCGGGCGTGCCGCTAGAGGTGACGTGGATCGCTTGAAGAAATTCCTACAACAAATAACGCTTGATGCAGGCATGGCTGCCTATTTGCTTGATGATACATGACAAATGTTTAAATTCTAGAGCAAGAAAAAGAGCTTCTAGATCGTGTTTTATGTATAAAAATGGGATTGGCAACCATGCACTTGGATCGAAACAAAATATAAGCATGCTGGGGAAGTCGAAATTGAAACAGTTCCCAATCAATAGCCACAACTTAATTGTGGTAAAACTCGCAACAGCACACATATTTAATCAATTATTCGCAGTTGCAATAACCACCAAGCATTCGCATAATGCATTTCATATATTAGGGGAAACGTTAAAATTACTTGTACAAGTAACGTATTAGTTAAATATGTATTCATAAACAGTCGTACCGGGTTGGAATCGATCAAAATATTATAAAGTAATTGAATAAAAATATGAAAAAAAAAACATATTTTTTCCATCCCTGATACTTCTGATACCGAATATGTTACCTTGAAGTCTATGTAGCCATTCTTATCCATGTCAAATGTGCGGAATACGTGGTCGCAGAACTCCACTGCGTTCCCCGATGGAAAGAACATCTTGTACATGTCCACGAATTTTGCTGGAGTAAGTCTCCCATTAGGGCAGTCTTGCTGCGAAGCGACAGGAGAGATAATATTATTATTTACTTACCAGTGTACTTGAAGAATCCCTAACAATTAGTTTAATTACAAGGGTAGTTTACTCTGAGCATAAGTTAGGCATATGATTTTATATAATTTTATTAATTTATACATACAATATTTACGTGTTACCACATACAGTATCAGGTAGTTGGTATTATAAGATTTATTGATACTTAAAATAACAATAACAAGCTTTATTCAAGTTCAATGCTCAACAGTTGATCAGTAGTAGACAAGACATATATAAGTTGCATTCTGTGAAGGTTCGCAACCAGCATAAAACAACTTTGTTCACAACTTCAGAACAACTGATAATCATGGGCGGTCCGAGATAAAACAACTATTCACCCGCCATACTACTCCATGAAGCACGAAAAGCGAGGAAAATTTAAAATATTAAATAAAATCAAGGTCAGTCAGACAGTCGAAACTGTTTAGAAGTTTAGATGTGAAGTCAAAAGAAAAACGACGTATAATATTTTTGTAGAAGGCTCCTATGCAATATACTTGTATGTATGGATGTAAACAAATTAGTTTACAAAACCATAACTGGATATGTCCCATGCGAAAGGGCTATAGAAAAGCCAGACAGCTAAATAAAAAAACGCTTTAAATATTTTTTAGAATGTTTATTCTACAGGGTGTAACAAAACCCCTATAGCCATCCGAGGAGAGGGCATCGACTCTTAGACTTAGATGAATTCTGTGTTTAACTATGTTTTTATTCATCAACACTCCCCTACAAGATATATGTATAAACTTGACTGTGAGTGTGGATTATCATACATTGGGCAAACAAAGAGAAGTATGTGAAGAGAAGTGGCATCCGCATAAAATAACATATAGCTGATATGAAAAACAGACGCTCGACCAATTCTGCAGTTTGTGAACACACGTTCAACAAGGCCAACCACTACATTCACTTAGATAGACCTCAAATCCTTGCCAAGGAAAATCATTACATTCTAAGAATGACTAGTGAGGCTATTGAGATTTTAAAAAAACTAAATTTCAATAGAGAGGTTGGTTGGCAAGTACGATCTTCTGGGATCCAGTCATTAAAATTGACTCATCTGCAAGAACTCGGGACACCGTGAGCGATTTCTGCGTGCACAGGGAAACGTTATCAATAAAACAAAATTACAGGCGGTAGATTCAACTGTTTCTTTGTACTTTTGAAGACAACTGCTGTCATCCTAGTCTCTCCCGTTATCACGACTGCTGCAAAGCATTCGAAACGTCGTGAGAAAGAAAATGCTTTCTTGTTATCCAATTTTTAATCAAATATATATCATGCCTATTAGAACCACAATATGCCACAAGCTTTAAAATGTGTGTACTATAATTGGTTATTTTTGTGCTCATTCCTCTAGGTTTTGTTAGGGCGTAACAATAAACCAAAACAGTATATATGCGTGTGTGTCAAATACATGGTGATGTGTAAAATATTTTATTTTTCTATTCATTTATCGTATTTTATGCATAATAAAAAATAACCATGTGATCATTCTGCACTACTTCTCTATAGAAACTATAAGTGTTCATATTAATAAATAGATAATTCTTTGTATATACATATTCTCTATTTCATATTTATATATATATTATTTAAAAACATAGTTATTCAAAAATATATAAATTCAAATCCGTTCGAAAACGAGGTCAATGACCGAAGCTACCAAACGATACAGGACGTCAGAGAGGAATCATGTCACACTCCTTGCCGAATCGAGGATGACAGCCTTTTGTATCAAGCCCTTAACCCAACAACTCAGCGCGAGTGTCTTTAGATGTTGGTCGAAACTCTTTCCGTTTAGATCGCGCACTGGAACAACTATCGACACAATGATCGTTGAATCAAAATGCCAAATGACGGTAGCCTCGTGAGCCAAATCGAGATACTTAGTAAGTTTTTCTTTTTCGGTTTTAACGAAGTTCTCGTCGTGCGTGATGGTGACGTCAACACGCATTGCCCGACTCGCCAATCGGTCAACTATCACTATATCAGGTTTATTAGCGGGAATAGTCAGTGATAACCGATCGATCCCAGTAAAGCGTGACATGATCACTGTCGAGAACTGGCGCATCCTGGTATTGATAGAAGGGCACTTCAGTATCTACAAAACTATATTTGAGGGCACGTTGTTGATGTACCATTGTACTAAGTGTGTAACAGCCACACAGGCGATATGCCTTAAGGACTCTCCCGGACGATGAAAGCCTAAACAGATGTCGGCAGTCCCATCGTTTAGGTTATGTCTCCGGTAGTTATTCGTCATGATAACTTCGTCCATACTTGCACAGGCAAACCCTTTAGTCTCCCCAAAATACGGAAGCGTAGCCAAGCGACAGAATTGTAATTCATTGTTATTAATAATACGAAGTCAGAAATCGACTGAGTAACTGAATATGGTTACAGCAAATAATAGATCAGTACAACCTCTGAACTAGGACTATTCCTGTTACATGTTAACAATTATACCGAAAGCAACAGATACCGTATTGTAATTCAATATTGAAACCGACCTCTGCATGCATCCGCTACTACATCTGATTGCGAAATGTACGTCAATCAAGTAGAGGCCACCCAATACTATATATTACGCTTACACTCCTGTCGTGCCCTATTAATAATGCTGAAAGGCTGGGGTTTTAATAACCCAACCTGAAATATATGCCAAAAGGAAATTGACCTATTGCAGTATAAAACGATGATTACGAAATGAAAATTATAATATCAAAAACCGAATGTGATGTTCGATTTCACAACAGTTAATAATCCTCGGCATAACGGGTAACTTCCATTGCGGTGAAACTGATTCTCAAATTAATGTGGTTAGCGTTAGCAGATTCTAAATCTGATACGTACTGAACTTTTTTAAATTTCTTATATTTGCATTAGTGAAGTGGAAGCCTAATACATTATTGTATAAAAAAATAGCAAACGGTCAAATGATGTTAGACATTTTAAAAGTAAACAGAATTAATTGAATACAAACTAAGTGCCAGGGACTAGAATAGTAGTGCCTCTCTCCGGGACTACTATTATAGTCTATATTCTGTCCTTGGTGTACTCACACCAGAAACACAGCTATTGTATGTATTGTAGTTCTATAACTATTCCATAAAGACCCCCGACTGGGTCGACCTTGTACCTATAGGTTGCCGGGAGTTGTTCGTTTTGATCTTGCGTTGTGGAGATCTATGGGGAGGCCTGTGGCCGATAGATAGATGGCAGAAATTGTATGCTAGTTTACTATCTGATATAAACACAGCGGAAAGACGCTGATAGTTTTCGGAATAGAACAGTGTCAATATACTTACATATAGTAAGAATTACATTTATTTTAAAACCAAACTAAGTAATATCCTGCGATCAGGCCAAAGTCTGTAGTGTATTGTAGGATTTCCTAAGCGATTTTCCAATTCGTGATTAAGTAAAATAAAGCAGCGTATTAGGTTACACGTACTTGTAGAATCTTACCTTAAAGCCTTTGTACCACTCTTTGATAGTGGTTTCATCGTAAGATGTATGCGTTTTGAGGAAATCCATGTCCTCCTTGGTGAGCTTATCTTTACTGACGAAACAGCCCATCTTGGTTTCTGTAATAAAGAAACCCACAATTAATGAAGGATCGTAACCTAAGAGGATTCAGTAGTCGATGAAGTTATGTCTACAATAGATATGGAAAAGTTAGACAACGGGCTTCAAATGTACACGGGCGAAGCTAGAATATAGATATTTTGAATAGGAAGCCTTAGATACTTATATACTTAGTAATGCTATTACTGTAGCTTCAAACTTTTGGTACAGGCAAACTGCTTGCATGGAAAAGTTTAAAACAACCGTTTACTATGAATACCGACCAGTTTAACGAATTTTTAACTTGGTTTGAACGAAATTAATCTGTTCATCTCTTCATACGAAACCGATCAGATAAACCTGAATCAAAATTTTCTTATACGATTTGAAAACATTCACCAATTGATTATAGAGCAAGAGCCCGTGAACCCCAGACCTACGGTATTTTATAAAAGCTGAAATTTTGTCAGCGCATGCTCCCAACACAGGTAAGAACGATGGACCATTTATGAAGTTTGGGTTACAGTGGCTTTGGCAGGTACACCTAACTAAAGGTGTGTAAAATACCGATCTAATTACGTCAAATAATAAAGGGCGATTTTTTGGTATTACCTTTAGATTATTATAAAAAATCATGTTATTCATTGACAGACACTTAACGTCGTGGAAACCCTTTGCCAGACACCCTTAATGTTCATGGTAGTATGCATATGGGTGGGTGCGCGTGAGATAGCGAGTTAAGTCTACCGCGGTCCCTCACTGCGCAGTTTTTATTTCTACTGCGCATGTATTGTTTAGTACTTATTTAAATCGCGGGAGCGTTGCCGAAGGTTTTTAAAAAGAACACGTCTTTACTGTATGGCTCTTTATTCCCATCTAACTAAACTTATTCTCTTAATAACTATGGTTACATGCTTAATCTAGTCCGGTGTCCATTACCGGACGCGCAATCTGGAATAAACATGCAGCGTCAGCGTCGCCCGCCCAGGTGCAGCGTCAGCGTCGCCCGCCCAGGTGCGTCTCTATCAATATGACGTGATTATGTTAAGGGTGCGTTCTGACTGCATAACTACTTAGTACGTGTTTACATCAGCTAAAATAATAAAGCGCCCCCTATATTGTTACTTTATATTTATTCTGAGGCTCCATTCGCTACTATAACTATCTGCAGACGTAATCAGGCGCCTAAAGACTTGCCTTTAGAACACTTTAAGTGTCAAATTAAAAGTCGGCTAATCTTTAATGGGTACTATAAAGTTAACGACTATATCTATATCTAAAAATGCTTGGGAATAACTGATCGGTGTTGTTGCTAGTCCGATGCTCTTATTTAAATACTTTTAGAATAATGACAAAGTAATAAGAAAAAGTGTTCTTCTAATGTGATATGTATACACAGTATGTGAGAGCATCCTAACGCGTTATTAGTATAACTTTTGAAATGTTCAATTCCTTGGTGCTCGAGTTATCATGCTCACTTTAAGACTCATGGCAGTGGTGGCGTCGTGCGGCGGGTCGTTCTCTTCCCTGCAATATGGTTGAGGAGGGCGATGGCTGCCGCATGCGTCATGCTTGTGAACAGGTGCCGTTGCTGGGGGTCGGTTGGCTTGGGCATTACAAGGTTACTATTGTCGACTAGATCTGACTGATGTTTGGCCCTTTGGAACTATTGCGCGAGTTTGCTCTCACAAATCTGTCTTATAACCAGTCTTGTACCCAAATGGCGATCTAAAAAGAACAATTACAGAGTTTCTTGCCGGCTCTTCTCTGTAGAGGTGCATTCCAAACCGGTGGTAGATGGTAAATAATTAATTTTAAATGGTAAATTTTAACTTTTATCATTTTGTTTGACCTGTCAAAAGAGCTCTAATGAGCCAACTTGATTAAATGAGTTTTGATTTTGATTTTATCAGTAGAAATAACAACTGCGCAGTGAGGGACCGCGGTAGACTTAACTCGCTATCTCACACGCACCCACCCATATGCATACTGCCATGAACATTAAGGGTGTCTGGCAAAGGGTTTCCACGACGTTAAGTGTCTGTCAATGAATAACATGATTTTTTATAATAATCTAAAGGTAATACCAAAAAATCGCACTTTATTATTTGACGTAATTAGATCGGTATTTTACACACCTTTGGTGAGGTGTACCTGCCAAAGCCACTGTAACCCAAACTTCATAAATGGTCCATCGTTCTTACCTGTGTTGGGAGCATGCGCTGACAAACTTTTAGCTGTTATAAAATACCGTAAGTCTGGGGTTCACGGGCTCTTAGTCTATTATATTATCAGTCATAACGTTGTTTAAAAAGTTTTGACAGCGCAGTCCTCTTTTATCCGATAGTTGATGTATCGATTTCTTTTCCATCAAACGTTTAGCTATAGTGCTTTCACAGACTACTTTTATCAACAAACCCGGTACCCTGCGACGAGAATAGATTATAAGTAGCTTGCTCAAAGAGATCACTTTATGTGTTTCCGTCAAAGTAGAATACCCGGTAAAAGGTATACTATATTAAAATAAAATCTCTTTGCTGGTTTCAATACGTAGATGTTGAAGTGTTAACCTATTACTTTGCATTCACTTCAATATTCCAAAGTGCATCAATATTACATGAGGCTTTACCTGTTGTTACACAAAGACAGGTCAACCCCTCATGATTGATCGAGTCCTCGCGACCTATTTTTTAAGTATCTATGGAAAACGACAATCGATAACAATAAGATAAAAAATCAAGAAGTAGGGTACGGTACAAAAGTTTCGGTAAACAAAATAAGTTAATGACAATACTTCCCTCTACTTTTTATAATGATATTTGAGTCACCACTTAACGCAGGACAATATAATCATCCACTATCGGAAGTGAAACAATTGGTCCAATAGCTATTGCAATTTTACAAATTAAAACTCATACACGACTCGTTTTTAATAGCAGAATATTAATCCTTTAAATATCTTTTCCGTACTTTTCTGTTCATTTAATTATGTTTCGCAAGTACAGTCACAAAACTTTACCTGGTACTTGTACGTCTATGTAATCTTATATCTATAATATAAAAATGAATCGCAAAATGTGTTGGTTAAGGTGATATCAGACGGTTCACTCGAGTGAATAATCACTCGCGTGAATGCTTCATTTTTCTTTCATTCCATGTTCACACGACTTTGTGGGGATGACAAAGAAATGAACTGTCATCTGTTGTTTTTTAAAATACTTAATCGGGTGAGGTCGTGCTTCTCGGAATCAGTTTAATTTGTGATCATTTAATCAAAAAGTTAGACCGAAAAGAACATTCACCCGTTCATTTTAAAATATGCACGTAATGTTCTGTCCTTGTATTCGTCCAGTTTGTGGTCCCATAGACATTGATAATAATAATAATAATAATAATAATAATATTTATTTACGTGCCAAAATACAATTGAGTGAATTTACACATAAAAAGTAAATATACACTTTGCGGCTAGATTGTCGTTATATAATATTAATGACCTCTGTCGCCGAACTAGGTATCCCTGTATTTCAGCAAACAGCGCCATTCCCAAATATTTTCCTAAGATTGTATCAGCCAAAACTAATGATGAAATGTAATTTAAATGATATCTCAACTTAAATAAGTTAAAGGATACTTTAAAAAACTATAGGCCACGATTTAATTTTCATGCCGTGTACCTCTTGGTGTGTTGTTTGTTGATGAATGGGTGTGTGTAAGAGGGTGTGTGTGATGTAGTGGTGATTTTAATTAATTATAGAGTAGTGATTTGCTCCGGGTGGTTGATTACTCAACAACTTTAAGAAAATTTTCTGTTTCATCATACGATAAGGACTGCAACCAATCTGTTAGAGTGACTTTACATTTAGATCTGGTAACAGAGTAAATTTTAAGACTTTTATTTATTTTGTTGTACAAATACGGGCCAAGAAAAGGATAGAACCTGCGAATAAATGACGTCCGAATTCGACGAAGCTGTGGACAGACCAAATAATTTGTTCTCTTAGTAACATTTTTTTTGTTATAATTTAGCTCACTATGCTGTTTTAAGATAACATTCGAAATAAACAGTTGACGTACACTAAGAACTTCGCATGATTTATAAAGCCTTTCTGTTGAGTACATAAATTTTCTGAAAGTACTGATTTTGAGAATTGTTCTTTGCGCAACCTCTAACGTTTTTAATTTTGTTTTTGGGGCACCTCCCCATACCGAAATACAATAAGTGAGAATTGATTGGCACAGAGCTAAATAAACTTGTTTCATAATTTTGTAATCGACGACTTTTCGAAGTGATTTAAACATAAAAATAAGTCTACGGACTCTATTGCTTACTAATTGTATATGTTTATCGAATTTTAGGTTGCGGTCAATAGTTATGCCCAAGTATTTTACATATTCCACACGCTGTAAATATTTGAAAGTGCTATTTGAGCAAGTGTGTATATGATAATTGGCTGGTGGTTGGGAGTTTAAATTAATAGAAAAGGTGATGTATTTCGTTTTTTCAGCATTTAATGTTAGGTTATTCAGCTTTAACCAACTCTCAACCCCATCAAAGCCCTGCTGTGCCGCACTAAATGCCTCCGCCCAAGTATTGCCTCTAAAACATAAAACCGTGTCATCCGCATATGAAACTACGTCACCATTGCGTAACCTAGTCTGACAAAGGCTATTTACATAAATGAGGAATAAGGTTGGGCCCAAAATACTTCCCTGAGGAACGCCACGAGTAACTATTTCGTCTGAGCTGACATAATCTCCAATTTGAACATATTGGCGTCTTTGCGAAAGATAATCTTTGAAAATTTCGTGTTGCGTTCCCCTTATGCCGATAGTGTAGAGCTTGTCTAGCAAAATTGGAATAGATACAGTATCAAAAGCTTTTGATAGGTCTAAGAATACGGCTAAACATTTTTTGTTGTCGTCAAGATTGAGTGAAATAATATTTACTAATTTATGTACAGCATCGACGGTAGACTTAGCACGCCTAAAGCCAAATTGATTATCAGAAATTATATGCTTCTGCTCCAAATAATTCACTAGTCTATCATTCAAAAGACGTTCAAAAACCTTAGAAACATTGGATAGTAGAGATATAGGCCTATAATTTGAGATGTTTTTTTTGTCACCTCCTTTGTAGATGGGCCTCACAATAGCTTTTTTGAAGACATTGGGAAATATTCCTTTAGTTAAACTGCAATTGAATACATGAGCGAGAATGGGGGCAAATACCTTTCTATTATTCTTTAAGATTTTAGTAGGTATGTTATCCCAGCCAGTTGAATTATTATTTTTTAGAGATATTATGATTCGTTCAATTTCCTCAGCATTCGTGTCGAGTAGGACAAATGTTTTGGGATTTGACCAGTCAGTCACATTGGAGATATTTTGTCTATTCTCACAAAGAGGACTGGACAGGTGCTCACAAGGTTGCTTTCCATTATCGTTACACACGCTTATAGAGCCAGCATTTAAAAAAAATCTATTAATTCTATTGAGCGTTTCTTGTGGGTTAGAGGCCAGTAACATACTAAGTTCTGAATCACATTTCTTAACCAATTTAGTGCCAGATATCGTTTTAAGCGCATCCCAGATTTTTTTATTATCATTTCCAGCCCTATCGATAAGCTCCTTTTCATATTTTAGTTTTAGTTTTTTTAATAAATCGTTGCAAAAGTTTCTATATCTCTTATATGTTACCCTTAGAGTTTCGTTTGAAGGAGAAGCATTGCATTTGCGATGCAATCTATCCCTATTGCGTATGCAACGCAGCAAGCCAGGTGTGATCCAAGGTTTTAATATTATTTTGCGTCTAGGTGATGTCCTGACAACAGTGTTCTCTTTGATTGCTTTTCTGACAATGTTAATAAAACTACACATCGCCTCATTAGGATTATTTGTACTTAAGATAGCAGAAAAATCGTAGTTTGCCATGTCGTTATCCAGTTTTGTTATATTTAAAACTGAGCGTGGAAGAAAACCTTGTGTACGAGCTGGTTGGTGTTGCAGAGATAAAAGTAACGTCTTGTGATCGGTTATTAATGAATTTATAATCAGAGTAATAGCCGGTGATTTGGACTTTAAAAATATATGATCAATGCACGAGCCACTAAGCTCTCTCGTGATCGTGGTATGCGTTGGGAGCAGACCATGATAAGCAGTCAGATTAAGATATATATCAGTTTTGCTATCAATTCTATTAGGCATAATATCTATATTTATATCCCCCATAAGGGCAACGGTCTTGAAGTGACAATTTTTTTGCAAGATTTTGTCCAACGATGAGATAAAATTATCATAATTCTTAAAAGATGGTGATCTATAAACAGCAATAATCGCGACCTCGCTGCTTATTGTTATTATCAGGCAATTACCGTCTTGAAACTCTGGTTCATCAACGGTGATATGACGCATACGGTCACTAACATATACTACCAAGCCATCATTTTGATTTAAATGTTGTTGGCTGGAGAATCCACGATAACCATTCAAAATAGGCACAACAGGGGCACACGATAACCAACATTCAGTAAGTATTATAATGTCACACTGTATATTTATTCGTGCTAGAAGTGTCTCAAAGTCAGTAATATTACGATTTATGCTTCTAATGTTTTGCGTTATGGTTGTAAGAAAAGGAATATCCCGCGGCATAAAATGATGACAGTCCTCAGGATAGCATTCATGGAATTCAGAGTTGGAAACCGAATCAAGTTCTCCCGATATGTTTAATAAGTTATCGAATATGACGTTAGAAATATATATATGATCCAGAAAATAGTCTTATTATAATTACTATAATAATAGGAACGGATACCCGGTGATGTAACTATATTATAAAAAACCACCTCTATACATGTTATAGGGGCCGTGTGTATTTTAATACCCGGCGTGTTAAGTGTGTGAGTGTAAGAGTTTCTTAGTATCAACAATAAATTACAATTAATTAAAATATGATAGAAATGTGAAAGTATAAAATAATCGATTCTAAATTCAAGTACATAAATTTCAACTACAATACCTACAAACGGGGAGTCTAGTCGTTTTTTGAAAGCTTTTTTAAATCATCTTCAGTGTTGATTTTTATTGCAGGTTGGTTTTCATTTTTCCTGATGTATATTAATCCCCTCGAAGTCCAACAAAAGGCATAACCATTGGTCTTTTGAAAATTCCGCGCCAAGTAAAAAAGTTTTTGGGTTTTGGTAGTCAAACACTCAGAGATGTAAATGGGTTTAACAGGTCCGGATAGCTTCAGATGGCCTGTGTTTAATCTACGTTCGATCGGTTTCTTCTTATTAAAAGTTTTCACAGCCATTAAAAACTTCTCCTTTACTATTACGGACGCAAAGTCAACGATTATTTGTTTGGATGTCTTGTTGTTAACTCTGTATATATCTTTAATATTTGAGTCATTTGAGGGTAGGCTTATATTTTTACTCAGATCTTCGACGATAGTACACAGTTCTTCTTTAGATTCGTGTTTAGTCTCAAGTTTAGGTATATTGCGTATTTCTATACTACTAGATCGTGAACGCCTCTCCAGAAATTCCAGACTTTCTTCTAGGTAGTGGATATATTTTTTATCTTCCTTTCTTTCAGTTTCCAATTTTTGTAGCCGGGATAAAAACTCATCGTTAGTGTCGGACATGTATATAACACTCTGTTTGAGTTCATTGTTTTGCTCCTTAATAGTGTCTATTGTAGTTTGCAAGTCCTGGAAACGCTTCTCCCACTGTTTCGAGAAGGAATTCAATCTATCATTTAGAAAAGATACAATTCGGTCCTCGTTTCCTCCCCCCGCTAGTCTGCGCTTTTTCGACAGCATTGATTGCGAATTACTCGAAGCTCCTATATCAGATTCTTGGTCTACATTACTGGAATTATCTGTCAGAATATTTGCAGCATCTTGCGTCATAAGTGTAGGTCCAGCTGAGATAGGTGTGATTGGCGAATTCGGTGGCGTGCGCAAGGTTTTTGACATGTTTACGTCGTCCCTGGTACTAGGCGCGCAGCAAACCGAGGTGATGAAAAAAATAATCTGTGCAAGAACGCCCACCACGGTAGAAGCACTGCGAATCTATTTATCTCTCTTTAACACAGCGTAAGACGCGGATAGATTAGTCGAACTGTTATTTTACTCACTGCGCTGTTATGATCTCCTGGTATTCACAACGTATTTAAATTAAGGAATTTATTATAATTTAATCATTTATTTAGAGAATACAATTAGTACAAACACGTCTGACTACTTCAAAGATCAGAAGGGAAGGGGATTGATAATTCTTAAAAATCTCCAAAAACAGCAGCGTACTTTGCTCATTCCACTTGAACACCATTTTGGCTCCAATTTGCCGTGACGCAGCAGGACGTCCGTCTCCAAAAGAGCTCGAGGCAAAATGGCAAAATCCGAGTGAAAGTTCTCTCTGTGTGCAGACAGTTCTTTTTTCGTTCATTCGGAGTGCGCCGAGTGCGAGTGAAAGATGCCGAATGAAAAAATTCAACATCGTTGGATCGGTTCATTAATGAATTCATTCGGCACTTTTGTTGCATTTTGAATTCAGACGTATCATTTCGAGTGAAAGCTACCGAATGAAAGGCGAAAATGAACGAAAAATGAACCGTCTGATATCACCATAAGCGCATAACTCAACAACAGCTGGACCAATTTGGCCAATTCTTTTTTTGAAATGTTCGTTGAAGTTCAAGGATGGTTTTTACAGCGAGAAAAAATCTAATAAACTTCCAGCAACAAATTGTTTAATTCTTTTTTTTTGTGTTCTTTAATGCAACGGTCAGCTTTGTATGAAAAACATACGGGGGAAATGAGAAAATGTAAGAATACTTAACCACCATATAAAATTATTTCTAATCTAACCTTAAACTTTTGTAATGTAACCGTATGACGTTTGACATAGAATCGACAGAATGCGTGCTGCAAATATCGTCAAAAAGAATGTAAAAAAACTGAATATGGGTTTAAACAGATACTTCTACCGACTTCGGTCGGAGTTCTTTAAAAATACATGAAAAATAATTAATTTATTATTCTTTATAAAAAGGATGTAAGAAAACTGAATTTCTTAGTGCACATCACGGTTAGTTCAGAGCCATCACGCCTATTATTAAAAGTTCAATTTAATATGGAGATTTGTTAAGTTAAAGAAGAATACAACAGTTTTCATTAATTTACAGTTGAATATTCGTTTGTAAAAATGCCAGCAATTAGACGTACAAACTTAAATCGCCGAACTCGCAATGCCAAGATACAAGAGCAAGCCAAACTGGCGAGAAACGCGAAGCGCGGAATGAAGTTGAACGGAACCGATGGAATCGGAACCAACAACTTAAAAATGTTGTGTTTAAACCCTTATCGAGCTGAATTAAATTATAACGTGGAAATCTATTACAGTTGAAAGCAAACCAATAAACGTTGTGTGCCAATATTGCAAGCTATTTAAGTTTAAAAATGAAGCTCCTGGATTGTGTTGCGCAAGCGATCAAGTCTAATTGACGCCATTGGTACCGCCACCGGATCCACCACATTCATTGGTTTCCGGAAATGGGCCAGATTATATGTTTTTTGACTCATATTAGCAATAAAATAATTGTTTCCAAATGATGTCATTTGGTGCAACAAACGTTATTAAAGAAAACTGTATGCCAATTTTCAAGATTCGGGGTCAAATATATACTAATATTAGAAAGCGGAAAGATTTGTATGTAAGTATGTTTGTAACGAATTGGCTCAAAAAGTACTAGACTATTTTAAAAATACTTTCACCATTTGAATGCTGCATTACTACTGATTAATTTACATAGGCTATTTTAATTGCATGAAAAAAATTATGCCCGCCCGTGCGGAGCCGGGACGGGCCGCTATTATATCATATAACAGGTTCCTTATTGCCGACGCCGAGTGGTGACTACAAATTTTTGCAAATTTATTTTATGGGCGATTCAGCATGACTAGTCGAGCGATGAAAAGACCAATTGTGGCACAACTCCAAACGTTTTTTCATCAACATAACGATTTGGTTGCATTATTCACGACCGCCTTGGACCGCATGCCATCTGATAAACACAAAATTGTCATTAAAGCTGATAAGACGCCTGCAGGACATCACGCGAGACGTTTTAATGCGCCAACAATTGACGAAGTCGTCGTCGTGGGTAAAATTTAGAAAACCGAGATATGGTTTTACATCGTCTCGTAGCAATCAACTGCAGCGTGTGTCTGAAAACATCGATCATTATGATGCGTTACAATATCCTATCGTATTTTGGCAAAGTGAAGATGGATATCAAACAGTTTCCGAAACTAACAAATCAGTTAGTTCAATGAATTATTATTCATACCAACTGATGGTTCGGGATAATGAGGATGCTGGGTAGACGACTCTTGGGTAGACGACCCTTGTCGGAGTCCCACATAATCACCGACCTCTCCCCCGGGGGCGGTGGTATGCATAAAGCATTTCCCCGGCAACAAAAAAAGGACAACGTCTGTCGGGTCAGCTGTATGGACCTCGTAAGTTCCATGGTTCCGGGCGAGAGTGCTAGGCGCGCAACGGCGTCTTTCGCCGAAACCGTAATGTCAACTAAGGAGGAGGCCGAAGGGGCCACGGAGGTGACCTCTCGGCGCCTATTACGCCATCGCCGGGTGATGGATGGAGGATGATCTCCGCCCGCCATAAGTGTGCCTGCGGGTGACGGGCCTGGGAAGCCTGTCGCCTTCGGATAAAAGACCCCGGGAGGAAGGCTGCGCTACGTCCTGCGCGCGCCTCCCAGTGGTGGAAGAGGGGCATATATATACGAAGAGGTATTCGGAGCTTGAGCCTCCACTAAACGAGGCGGGCCAAGGCCCACCAGCGTCGCGGAGCATACCATTATTTTTCGTATGAATTACAAGTTACAAACATAGAAGCTTGTAAATAAACAACGCTCGTATTAACTTCCAGGTCCAGCAAGTCAAAGAGATTGTTATGTTCGACTAGAGTCGACTACTTCTGCGATGTGGTACAATGGTAATCGTATATTTATATCATTTAATTAACCCCCGACGCAAAAAGAGAGGTGTTATAAGTTAGACGTGTCTGTCTGTGGCACCGTAGCTCGCGAACGGATGAAGCGATTTCAATATAGTTTTTTTTTTTGTATGAAAGGTGAGTTACGGGCGAGTGTTCTTAGACAAGTTTGATCGGTTGGGCCGTTTAAAAGTTATGAGGGGTGAAAGTGGGGAAGAATAACCGAATGTCTGCAAATATAATCGAGTGGGGTCTCAAATGAAAGCGCATCACGTGCAATTTAACAAAATCTACATTATAATAAGTGTGTACCTATAAAAATTAAATATAAAATTTAAAAAAAACCCCGACACATTAACATTTAAAAAGTAAAAAATAAATACATCGCGTTGGGAGACCAGGGGTCAGGTAATAAATAAGTTGGAGCGGTCCCCCAACGCGGACTTAAATTTTATATTTAATTTTTCATCCATTCATTTCAGCCAAAATACGTCCACTGCTGGACATAGGCCTCCCCCAAGGATTTCCACAAAGGCCGGTCCTGGGCCGCCCGCATCCACTGCTTTCCGGCGACCTTAACCAGGTCGTCGGTCCACCGTGTGGGAGGCCTACCAGCACTGCGCCTTCCGGAACGCGGTCGCCACTCAAGGACTTTTCTGCCCCATCGGGCGTCGGTCCTGCGAGCTATGTGCCCTGCCCACTGCCACTTAAATTTGGCAATCTGGTGGGCTATGTGGGTGACCCTGGTTTTCCTGCGTATCTCCTCATTTCTGATTCGATCTCGCAGGGAAACTCCGAGTATCATTTAATACTAGTAATAAACTATATACATATGCATAATTATCACGTAAATACAGTAGAATTGTTAACAGTAATAGTAAATTTAACCAGATTCATCTTTAGTAAATTATCTTTCATTCCACATAAATATATACGAATTGTTCAAGTTGCAAACATTGTCATTTGGGTTCGAGTCGTCAAAGCACATATAATTTAAAAAGCACACCAGATTTTAATGACCCTTGTAAGTTGATTGCGTGACTTTGCTACTTAGCCAGGAGAACACAACACATTTTAGCAACAGTAAATACATTACTTTTAGACGTTAAGACGGCCGTACCTTTAAGGGCCGCCTTTGTAACAACCGTTAATTGATACATGTACAACGGTCAATTTTTAACAGCTGAGTTGAAAATTTAGTATGCCAGATTCGTAGAATTACCAGTAAATACTTTATGTTAAAAATAAAACTTATGGCTATATCATTACGTCCCTCGAACCTTTTCGCGCTACGTTAATTATTTCATCAGTCATTATTTAGTTACCGCCTGGGTGATACAGTTCATTCGCGATAGGAATGCTGTAAGTAAAGGTGTGTTTATTAAATCTCTATATATAAAAATGAATCGCTGTTCGTTAGTCTCGCTAAAACTCGAGAACGGCTGGAGCGATTTGGCTAATTTTGGTCTTGAAATATTCGTGTGAGTCCAGGGAAGGTTTAAGAGTTGAGAAAACATAGAAATATTGTAAGTAAAATAATAAATACAACAATTTTATTTTCCCATACAAACTGTTACCTGTCAAACATCTGACGTTCGTCCCGACGGTTCGGTAATATTTATTTCATAAACTAAGTAAATGATTATAATCGAATTTGCGCAACGTGTGTGTTTGTTTGATTTAGTTTGATCAAAATTAAGATAGCTTACATCTCAATTTATTAATATTATATTATTGCAACTTATTTGTCTATTATTTGACAGTTATAATCATATGTTCGCTCCAAACAATGGCGCTGTTGACTGTATTGTCTATATTGGAGTAAGTATTTTTTTTTATTTTTTATTTTATTTATTTATACATAGAGGATACAGGTTTTTTTAATTTAAAGATATCGCCAAACTGCTGTACAGTTTGTTGGCGACATAGCGCTCTCTTATAAAATATGTAATCTAATATGTATAGTATGGAAACCGTTTAACAGTATTATACAATTACAGTATTACAACCATATACCTAACAATGTTATATAAAACTATTGTTGCAAGAGTGTATCTAATAAATACTTTTTCAATTTAGTTTTAAAATCATTTCTACCAGTACATTGATCTTCCGAAAATATTTTATTAAAAATTTTTGGTATTAAATACTTTCTTGTTCGTTGTCCATAATAGTTGATTATTGTGTGTTCTTTGAATCTATTTCTTTAATAGATGGTGCTTTGTTAAAAGTACAAACGTTTCATAAATGTATATACAAATTAATTAAATAAATAGAAATAAAATAAAACAATTACGCGGAAAATTATGAAAATAAAGAAGACTTAAACACCATATAAAATTATTTCTAATCTAAAATTAAACTTTTTAAATGTAACCTCATTACGTTTGACATGAAATTAATAGAATGCTTGCTGCAAATATTGTCAAAGAGGATGTAACAACTAAAAAGTATCGTTTAAAACAGATGCTTCGGTCGGAGTTACTTTATTTACAAAATACATATATGTATATCTTCACTATCACTACATAGTATAAAACAAAGTCGCTGTCGTCTGTCCGTCCCTATGTATGCTTAAATCTTTAAAACTACGCAACGGATTTTGAAGCGGTTTTTTGTAATATAGAGTGATTCAAGAGGAAGGTTTTTAAGTATATTAAATGCATAATATTGTAAAGAAACACTCATAATTTTAGATGTTAATCATTGCACCCGGGCGAAGCCGGGGCGGGTCACTAGTTTATAATAAAAAGGACAAGGCTCAACCGTTGCGTTTGAAAACCGTCAACTGGTCACTGTGAACGTAACTTTCTAATTTGGATCTATTTAATTGGGTACGGGGTGAGACTAAGCCGGCGGGTAATGATGCCTCACTGCATTCATAACGTGACAGTGGTATAGTTTTATCCAATCAAAAAAACTGTTATCCTATTTAGATATGATGTAAAACTTTGGTTGTTACTTAGTTTACTTGGTTGGCTTATAGAGCATTATATAATTGCCAAGATATTTTTTTCTAGTAGTTTCAGTGCCCCACTTATAGTTGATTGAAGTACTGCTTTTATTGTGTCAGCAAAAGGTGATATTAAGTCTGACGACACAGCGACAGAGGGCCTAGTTGCCCTAGTACAGGGTGTCCAAATGTCACGGACACAGCGCCGATAAAGATAAAACGAGGCGCAACTGCCTTCCTTTTGAAGAATCGATTTTTTTATCATCATCATCATTTATCATTTCAACCAAAAGACGTCCAGTGCCGGACATATGCCTTCCCCAAGGCTTTCCATGAACGCCGGGCCTGAGTCGCCTACATTCATCGATTACCGGCGACCTTGAGCAGGTCTTCAGTCCATCGTATGAGAGGCCTACGCTTCACAAGCCGCACCAGCGCTGTTGTTGGTTCCAAACAGATGGGAAGGGGCCAGCTTGTCTGAACAGGTTGCATCCCACACCAGCACCCGGCCCATCTTCCATGGAATCAAACTCATACTTCCGGTCTCTTACCATCGTCTCTAGCAATACCAGTCGGCTCTAGTAGGCTCTAGAAATGTTACTGTATTTGACTCCCTTAGTCAAATACAGTAACATTTCTAGAGCCTACGCGTGAAGCCAGTAGCCGGCCTCGTGCGTACCCACGGCCAAAAGCCTAGCACGCGCTGAATCTGTACTACAGCTCAAAAGATTTTCATATATGTCAATTTGCATTTGTCGTCCCAGATCCTCTGTGAATTTGGGGAAGAAGGAAAATTTTGACCTGGACATGCATTTTAAAAATCGTTTTTAGCTTAATATTAAATTATACTACACAGTACTTGCAGTCACAGACTTAAAATCTCAAGTCTGTGACTGCAAGGACTGTAACTGTGACATGGTGAATGTGACGCGCATTAATTTATTGGGGCTAGCTTTCACTCAGAATGGAGGCGAAATTCGATAATATAAAGCGAAGAGCACGCATGGGGACGCAAAATGCACCGTCATCCTGCAAATCCATCATACACCTTATTTAGACGTCTGCTGTAGCCGTCATCGTGTCGGCTGCGCCAAATTGACCGGTAGGCATTTCGGGTAACAACGTGACAGCAGCGGGCAATTAGCCCCAATTATTATTTTCTTATTAAACGCAAATGATTTTCACAATAACAGCTACTGCAATATGATCTGGATATAAGTTACTGTCGAACTCTAAGAATGTTTTAAAAATATTCTGATCTGGAAATTTTAAACGGCTTAAGTCGTGACAAAAATGTACAACGATACTGGAATCACAATACTTGAGCTAAGTCAACGGCAAGCGTCTAACCGCGCAGTGGCTGCACAAAATCAAATTACAGAGCGGTCACTTAGGTCGGCCACTTTCCGAGATCTAGTCTAGATAGTGCACGTAACTTTTTACTACAACTGGATTAATGCGATTGCTCTTCAAATTACATCTAGATAATTTGTATTTCTAACAACATTTCTGCTCTCTTTTCCTTTTTTTACAGTTATATTATGTTAATAATAATTACGTTGAAGGAACAACACGAGATATTATTATACTAGAATTCCTTTTTTTATGTTAGTAATCTTCATGGATGGTAATTGGCGCCCGACTTAACCATTGAAATCAACGGCGCCCACGCTTTAATGGGAAGCTCTGGGCGCTCCCCAACCTCACAACGCAATGCCCGGCACATGCCTTTCTCAGGGGCTCGTGATGGCGCCTCATCCAGCGTAGCGCTTAGCTCCGCCACCCCGCGATCAGGCGCTGCAGTTTAAGACTACCAAGGCAACTCTGAGGACACAGAAGTCGCTAGAGCCAAACACCATGTGTCGCTCTTTGTCTGGCTTCTCCCCGTTGACCCACTCGGCATGGGTGACGATGGACCAATATGGCTAATTACCACTGGTATACCTAATTAATTAATTACTATTAACACTTAATTGTGTGTTTGTGGCTAAAACATTTTTAAGTAGGCATTTTTAAGTAAGCAAGCAGTAATATCCCTAGTAAATATAGTCATCATCATCATCATTTCAGCCAAAAGACGTCCACTGCTGGACATAAGCCTCCCCCAAGGATCTCCACCAAGGCCGGTCCTGGGCCACCCGCATCCACTGCTTTCCGGCGACCTTAACCAGGTCGTCGGTCCACCGTGTGGGAGGCCTACCAGCACTGCGCCTTCCGGAACGCGGTTTTCCTGCGTATCTCCTCATTTTTGATTCGATCTCGCAGGGAAACTCCGAGCATAGCCCTCTCCATTGCCCTTTGGGTGACTTTGAGCCTTCTGATGGAGCCCATAGTGAGCGACCACGTCTCTGTTCCATATGTCATCACTGGCAACACACATTGGTTGAAGACTTTTGTCTTCAGACACTGCGGTATTGTGGACGAGAAGATCTTACGGAGCTTTCCGAACTAGTAGTAAATATAGTAATATCGTATAAATATGCAAATACACTGATTTGTTAATCTGAAGACAGAGTCTTTACAGTTTCTTGGTTCTAACTAACTATGTGATTATAAGCTAGTATTATAGATCAAAACTGAATCGCTGGTATACTTGTACTCGTAAGATATGTGGACAACATTACATCCCAACTTTAGTCCAAGCACTCGTGTGATTAAAACTAAGAAATTTTCAAATCCACAGTCGCGAGAGTAGAGTTTAGCTGTACAAAGAAAGAAAATATTTAATAGGATTCCAAAGATCAACAATTAAAATTTCTTAGAAGGCATGTCATCAAAGTGTAAAAGACTTCCTGCGCGAAAAATGTAACAAATAAAAAGGCCAATTGAATATTTCGGAATAGCTGTTTGCGCGACTCATCGAACCCATGGGTTACGTCATCAAATACAATACGTGAATGGTTATTTTGAGATGTTTTCGGATGCAAATGAAAAAATAGCTTAAGTGATTTACGCGCATTCAGCAGTCGATACACGAAAATAGTTTTACGATAATACCAAAGGCAGATCACTTGTTTCATTCAATGTCGAGTTGCCAAAGCAATAGAACGTGCCCACGCATACGGCGTAGGATATTTAACAGAAGACGCGACTGCAGACAGTGGAACCTTGCGTAATCACGAATGCTGTCGTGACGAAGTATATTTACGTGTTGACTTAACATTTCGCAAGCTTTTAAAGGAGTTCATTTAATGGGAAACATTACTTATGAGAGTAGACTTAGGGCCCCCGCGCATTTAGGCGGCCAGGTCGCGCGGCCAGTCGCGCGGATTGGCCGCATAATGCGCGGGGGTTCGCGGCCACGTCTGCGGCCACATTTGTCAGTCGAATCAGTGTTGCCATATATACAGATTTATCTGTATTTATTTGAGATTTTTGACCACGATTTTTCTAACTTTTATATCTATACAGATTTTAGGATGAGGATGTATTTTTTGAAAAAACTAATTATTAGGTATCATTTTTTATATATTTTATATTATAGTTAAACGCCGCAGTATATCGTCAGTGATACACATTGCGCAGGCGTTTCCCAACTTAATCGGAAAAATACGCAAAAATTAGATACTGAATGGCGTCATTTAAGAATGAACAATAGCTTTTTGGAATCAAGTGAAGAAAATCCTGAATTGTTTCGGCATCAAGTCAACTGTGCAGAATATAAATATGTTCTCTTATCGAACTGGTTTCTGCATTATTATGCCTTCTTCACTCCAGTGCTGCGGTTGGAAGGATATTTTCTGCAATTAACTTGATTATAACTAAAACAAGAAACCATTTAGGTAATGAAACGATGGAGGGACCAATTTTAACCAAACAATTACTCAATAATTAGACATGTTTTAAGTTCAATATCGATAACAGTTTGATTTCCAAAATGAATAAAAATATGTACAAATGTAATAAATAGATGTTAAATAGGATAGTCTTTATTTTGTCAGTTTACCTAGTAATGTTGTAGCTTATTGTTCCCATACAGATATTTGACCTTTTAATTGAGATTTATGGAATTGGAATGTGGCAACACAGAGTCGAATTCACATGGTACTCCAAAATGGACGTCGAAGAAGACATTATTGTTGCGCTAGTTTGTTCTTTATTACAAAAGCGAAAGAAAAAAAGGACCAAGAATTTATTTTGGATTCATCCATTGTTACGGGAGAGGCTTACAAAAGGAATATATCACACATACTTTCCAGAGGTACTGCAATATGAAAATAAATTTTTGAACTATATGAGAATGTCTAAAAAAACTTTTTACTAATTACTTTTTCTAATTATTTTAATGGACATACAGACTCGACAGACTTCGTTTTATTTATATACCGCTGTAGAGTTCGCGCACGCGAGTCCTTTAACAGATTCCGTGCGCGGGTTCTATGGCAACCAAATTTATTGACTGTCACCTTTAGCTATTTTCTCTATTCGGTTATATTTTACATTTTTATTGTTTTTATTTCTTTCTGCTTTGCTGTCCTAACTCCTTCTGTAAATATATTACAATTGTAAATACTAAACGGAGTTAAATTTATTTGGACTCAGATAGGATTCTTTGTCCCACACGTTACACCTACTCGTATGTAGCAAAACCAATGATGTTACAAGTAAAAAGGTGTAGATGGGTTATAAGCGGTCAGCAAGCGGCACGTTAAAAGTAGGCTAATTAGCAAACCCGACCTCAGTGTTGCGTCGCTGGCGTCAACAGATGCACGTCAAGAGCCGTGTGTAACAAGTGCTTTATAACAATTGAAAATGCCGTCGGGTGTTATGAGATATTGCACAAACTACTCTAACAAAACTTCTAAAAGTCAAGGAATCACTTATCATTCGTAACTATCACTATTTCTGTAATATAATTAATATTTTTTACAAATTAAAATGTTATACGTAAAATATGGCGGTAAAAATCAATGAGTGAAACAAAAGTATCCTCATTACCAAGTGCAAAAGAGATAGATGTCATTACGCGTCACAGACTTGTCAAAATGTTATGTCTGATTTAATTAATCTATATTGTTTCTAGTGCACGTGACGACGCATCACAACCAATTATATTTGTCTCTATTTAGCACGTGATTATTAAATCATACCATCCTACTTTCACGACTCATCTAAAGCAGTGTGCATATTGCATATTAAGTTAACTATGTGTGCGTTGGCTTGCCATTTTTATAGATCGAATGTTGTACAGGTAACGTATCTACACCTTTTATTTGTAACATCATTGAGAAAAACTGTTGTAATAAAACAAAACTAAATAATAAAAAATATTTACCAAGTTCTCCTTTTTCTTCTAAATTTTCCTCACCGATAATATTAGTCACTTCCAACCATAATTGCCTTTTTAAATTTTTGTCCGAATAATCATCCGATGACTGGTTCCATAATGCCATTCTGTTTTGAATTTCAACAATGAAACGTTCAGTATCAAACACCATCCTGTACATACAAAAAGCGTGTGGCCGCTGCGACCAGTGCGCGCACAATGAGCAATTTCATACAAATTGACGTATCTCGTTGGCCGCGGCGGCCAATGTGACGTGATGTTTTTCGTTGTCCGCGCGACCAAAACATGGCCGCGCGGCCTGGCCGCGTAATGCGCGCAGCTGTATACATCGTAGAAGAATTAGTTGGCCGCAGCGACTTGGCCGCGCGGCCTGGCCGCATAATGCGCGGAGGCCCTTATACCAAAACAAGGTAATTTAAAAGGGCTGGATCAAGAAGTCGGATTGACAATGAAATACATACAAACAATGACTAAGAATAATAACACAAGTATTGATCATTATCAATACTTGGGTTATCATTGATTAATTCATTGATTGTTAATGATTTTTCGTAAAAATGTTGACAGATTAAGATTGAGCACGGTGTCTTTAAACAGAATTAAAGAAGCATTCCCATTTTAGATCACTTTATATATATAATAGTTTTTTTTTTTAATAGTCCGCGTGGTGACTTATTTGAAATACGCAATGTCACCAACCCACACCATCCTAAGGGTGTCGTACGAGGCGACTAAAGAAACTCAAGATGCAGACCACCTAGCCACAAGAGAAGGAAAACTTGATGTAAACCCTGTGAGAACCCGTCTTGCCAGCGTGGTACAGTAGGCTAAGTTCCCATCCCACCATTTTGGAGGAGGGTCGGCTCAGTAGTGGGGCTGATGTATGGGCTGAAAAGATGACAATGATTTTTTAGACGTACATGAATCTACGTATCTAGAATCTATGAATCTATTTTAAAATCAAGTAAAGTGCACTTCGGGTGGCGTCATCGCGTACCGCGATATTTTTCAGACAACCTATTGTGTTTACATAATGTGTTTACATAATGTATTTACATAATGTATATACGTATGTGTAGCTAAAACTCTATAGCCATCCAAAGTGCGTGCATAACGTATAACAAGACGTGTGTTCCTTTATTGAACTTACTGACTCGTCTGTCTTTGTAATCTATGTTCCACAAAAGCAAGAGGGTTTTTATGTCCTTATTTCTCTAGTTACGTCAAATGCCACCAGCTGGTAACACCAAATTTAAGAAAATTAGTTGTTTTTTTTTTGTACTTTGATATTTTTATGGCTATAGGGTTATAGATAAATTTAAAGTAATTGCATAATAGTTAGTAAAATACAACTATTGTATTTTCGTTAGTTCGTAGGCGGGACAAATAAATAGTGTTTGAATAGATTATCAAGTTAGAAACTACATACTATAATATTCAAGTACACTATTTTAACATTAAAGTTGAATCAAGTAGTCCGTTGGTTCATATGCAACTAAAATGATTTCTACAAAAACGTATGATTTCCAGCTACAATTTAGAAACTACACGTCAAACACTTGAGTTAATAGCTGCATCTACAAGCCAGAAGGTCGTAAGTTAGCTAACTCAAGTTACTGCATACGGTTTACCGTGGCGAAGACAATGTGGGCAGCCACGTGTACAATCTATTTCAATTATATAAAATAGGCACCAAACGACACCCTGATTTATAGCTCAATTAATAAAAACAAATTGCTTAATAAGTCTCAATTCGCAAGTATTACGTACTACCTAACAGGCCGTAAAGAACAAGGATACAACATAAATACGTCTTATTTAACAGAATATTCCGAATACATTCGGAACTTAAATATGAAAAATGTACATCAAAGAATATGACGATTTATATACCACGTTCCGGAAGGCGCAGTGCTGGTAGGCCTCCCACACGGTGGACCGACGACCTGGTTAAGATCGCCGGAAAGCAGTGGATGCGGGCGGCCCAGGACCGGCCTTTGTGGATTCCTTGGGGGAGGCCTATGTCCAGCAGTGGACGTCTTTTGGCTGAAATGATGATGATGATGATGATGAACTTGAGACTCACCTGTAATTTGTTGCTTTAGTGAAAATCGTCATATAATATGTGAGACGGATTTTTTGTAGGAATATTAATAATATTTTATCGATAGTGTAAAAACGTTTTGTTAATACTCTATGGTTTGCTTTTGGTATTAAGGACAAAGTTGTCAACCACTGGAAACAAGTATTTGGGGATGTTTATTTTTTTTTAAAGAATTATATTTTAAAGTAGAGAAAATAAAGACATGAGAATAATAAAAAAACGGTAGGACAACATATAAAAAACTACATTTTAATTTAATATATGTTCTGCAATTCGGGGCGGAGAGGGATCCAAGCGGAGAGTAAGCCTTTTGTTATTCTTCATCACTATCACTACATATTATAAAACAAAGTCGCTGTCGTCTGTCCGTCCCTATGTATGCTTAAATCTTCAAAACTCCGCAACGGATTTTGAAGCGGGTTTTTTTAATAGAGATAGAGTGATTCAAGAGGATGGTTTAAATGTATAAACCATCCATAATATTGTAGATAAACACTGATAAATTTAGAGGTTCATCATTGCACCCGTGCGAAGCCGGGGCGGGTCGCTAGTTAGTCATACAACATGCATGTGCTGAAGTATTCAAAAACGTTATAAACTGGTCATTTAATTTTAAATGTCACTGTCTCCGTGATGGGCAGTTAATTGCGGTAATAACGCCGGTCGTAGTAAACCGAAATTTACGAAATCGGCAAGTGCTGCCAAGACTGACGTGATTAGCATTCTTACGGGTTGATGCTGATTGATATTCACAATGGCTAGAACGAGGATCGAATTCAATACTTCAGATTAGAAATATTTTTTCGAAATTCATTCCCTAAAGGTATGAAACAGAGGTTCAACGTTTATATGGAAAGCCTTCATTTTCAAACATACTTTTGGTTAAAAATAAATGAACACGTGTATCGGCAGTTATAAAAAACTCACACCCTGTTGTGAATTAGGGGTTGAAACAGTAAGTCCAAACAGCGTGAATAATATTAATACATATTGTAGGCCCTACTGGCACTGTACTGAAGCACAATGAGGTTTGTTTAGGGAAATCAATCCCCTCAGGCCTTGAATGTTTGAGCGTTAGTAAGAAATTTTCAATAACTATACAAAATTTCTAATGGTCTAGTGGTTAGATGTGCCGCCTTTGGATCAACGGGTCCCGGGTTCGATTCTGGGGTCGGGCAAGTGTCTTTGTCTAAACCAGAGGCACTGGCTCGGAGTCTGGGTGTCATTTCAATCTATTATACGTATGTATTTACAAAAAAAAAAATGTATCCAAGTAGTTTATCATCCATCTCGTTACCATAACACAAGCATTAAGTTGCTTAACTTGGGACGAGATGGCGTTGCGTGAAATGTCGAAGGATATTTATTTATTTAAATATCGTCGTTTCAGCCCATAAATGACCCACTGCTGGGTCGGGCCTCCTCCAATTACATGGAGGGAAATTACCCTACTGTGCCACGCTGGCAAGACGGGTTGGCACATGGTTTGTATCAGATTTTCCTCCTCTTGGGGCTAGATGATCTGCCGCTTGCGTTCTTTTAGTCGCCTCTTACGACACCCTAAATATGGTTTGGGTTGGTGATATCGTGTATTCTAAATCCGTGACCCATACATAAATATGTGGCGGGCAAAAGCTTGTAGTAGTAGGTCAGTTAACTCAGTTATAATTTTATTTTATGGAAAGATGAACATTTAAATGCGTTATTGAAGACCATAAATAACTAAACGAACGAGTACGTATTTCACGAAAGGATTCAATATCTTCAACATCTACATTATATTATTTAATTTGATGATATTACGTTGAATTATAAAAATACTACACACTATTATAAACCACTTTCTATAGTAGACAACTGTACACTGGCTATTATGTCTAACAAAATACACAATACTAATAGGAAACAATGTAGCCTAACTGATAAAATTGGATATGTTAGACCACTTAAAGTTGAAGAAAACCGCAGGGCAGCGACGAGGTCGTGCATAGGCTAAGTGGTGTATGTACTACGTGCACAGGAACTATACAATGCATTATAACTTTGCCACTAACAGTATCAATAGGTTTTCCAACCGAGTAACTTTAGAAAGGATCGCCAAATTGACTAACATCGTTTCTGTGGCATCCAGCCTCTACGTTACAGTATTGACAACATTGTTGTATTAGGTAAACGATATAAATACACAATAATGCCACAGGCCAAGGAAGGTACTTTTTGGTATATAAAATATTTACCTTATTTTGTTTAATTAATAATGTATACACTATTACTTTCATCCAAATCTACGTGTGTGTGTGTGGGTGTCATTGTAAACACGAATATGATTTCTGCTTTTTAAATTTATGCAAGTTGTATCATAGCTTGACATTAAAAACTACTTTCCGCGACATATTGAATGTATATTATGTGAGCTGTAGTTCGTTTTAAAATAATTTGTGCAGGAATTTACAGTTCTCACTACAGAATAAAAAAACCCGCCACGTCTGTTTATCGCGATGAACTTAAAAACTACATAACCGATTATCATGCTAGTTATGCTATTACTACTTTATTAATGTAAACTAAGGTGTAAAATAATAAAGCGTAATAATTAAAATTAAGGCATCAAATGCCTTATTAATCTCACATGCGCTCGGGTAACTATTGACGGTAGAACACAATAAACCATATTTAAGAAAATATACATCGACAAATAAAAAATCGCAAAACAATATGCCCCCAGCTGTTGTAGTTATGTCCTTTATACAATTTAAAAGTTGATAGAAACGCCGACCGAACCGAACCGCGTTATTCATGACTCTGATATATTTGTATCCAAATAAGTTTCGAATTCAAGACAAGTATCAATTAGACATGTAGATTACTTTTTGTATTATTCAAATCGTACATTCCAATCAAAAGAAATAAGGAATTTAAAAGTATAAATTTAAACAAAAATCAATTACAAAATAGCACCGCAGCGAGCAACGTGTCGAGGGGATCACCGAAATGCAATAGTAGGACTTGCACCGGAACATCCAACACGCACAAAATGTTAAAAAAGTAGGTGTCCACCGGTGCGTAGCCGGGCGGGTCTTTACTTCAGTTTCTAAAATAACAGTATCCTGTTTCAATTACAACCAAATCCTTTAAGTTCCTTTTGCTATAGCAGTCTAACACAAATCAAACATGTTCAAATGTATTATTTTGATGTGAGAGGAAGCCTGTCGGAAAGCCGCATGCTGGATGGCCATCATATAGTATCATCCTTCTTCCTCCACATCACGGCTTTGGGTGGCACCAAAAGCCGTCGCTCCAGTCTATCTATTAAGTAAAACTAAGCCTTAGGCCTTAGTTTTAATTACTTCCTTAGCCTTGACTAAGGCTTAGGAAGTAAGTAAAACTATTAGTGGTATTCCCGCTAAATGAATCTCGGAGAGCACATGGGAATCTTTTAGTGTAAATACTGGTACTAAGATAATTTAGTCTAAACCAATTGCTTCAGACTGGTAACCGACTCCAATGAAATCGGGAAATAGCCAACCGGAAACTTACATTAGCGTGTTTTACCAGTCCAACGCGGTTGTACTTAAATGTTCATTCGTGTTTTTTAAATGTTCACAATAATTCTAAATTGTCAAAATCAAAATCAAAATGTTTTTTATTCGAATAAATTCTTACGAATGCTTTCAAATAGTCAAAAAAAATAATACTCTAAATAAAAATAAATAAAAAATATAAGAATAATTTATCATTTAATTTTTACCACCGGTGTTATCTGTGGATTGACAAAAATTGCTGTGTCCATAAAACTGTGCACAATATGTTCACGATTCTTGCAAAACAACTACGCTATCTCCAGTAACTCACGAAGCGGAAGCTCCAGATCCATTGTTTAGAGACGCATCGATACTGTATCCACATAATAGAGTATGCCTGCGACGGATAATATCTACTACGCAGCGTTTGGCTTCCATGGTAATATAAATATGGAATATATCCATTGTGTGCATTGGTACTATTAACTTTCTAAGCTCTACGCTAACTCATTCCATTTGTGATATGAGTTACTATGAGTATGCTAAAGTCGATCATACTTTTACTACTCATAAACATGAAATATAAACAAAACAGTGAAAAATCTGATTGATTAAATTTACTCTTTTTTACGTTGGATTATGCCGGTTTACGAGGGAGTCCGGGGCGCGGAAGGATAAATTTGCGTATAGTAGCACGTGCGGAAGGACGCCTAATCCAGCACAGTGCTTAGCTTCTGCGCGGTAGTACAGTCGAGGGAGGTGATAAATTATAGCACCGATACATAATTATTAGTTTTTTAACCGAATTGTTGTAATAAAGTGGTAATATAACCTCGGTTGCTTAGTCGACGACGTAGTAGATTTAAACTTATTACGGACCTATAACAAACAAATAATACGCCTTTTCCAACCAATTTCCTTTCCATATTTCATATTTTCAATTTTTCACAGAGAGCGCGCGGACGCAATATTACCTGCAAATCTGAAGAAGCCTTGAGATGTCGACCGTCTGAAAGCGATTATTCGAGTGTGCTGCACTGATAAGTTTTCGGCTTACGTCCATATAATATTTCCAAAGCAGACAGCTAACAAAAAACGAAAAGCCCAAAGAAACTGCGCAAAAGTGTACAGCTATAACTGGCAATTAAAATTGTTTGATCGATCTTGCCTACGATAGTAGGCCGTTCGTAGCTGTGATTGAGTTCGATGACGATTTACTAACCGTTTTTTGGTGAAATATGGAAATTATTGCGGCAATTTTCAGATGCATATATATATATATATATATATATATATACATACTGATTCACCGTTTAAGTATTGAAGCTAATAATGCACAGGTAACAAAGCATATTAAACAATGGTAGCAATGGTTTTCAGTTGATTAGAACCTTGGACTTTTAGATTAGTGGACCGGCTAGTCTGCGGCAAATAATTAATGCAGATCTGTATACAGCCCGCGTAATGAGAGTTTATACGGCGCGTGTGGTATAAAATTAGTCGTTACTTCCATTCTTACATTTAGGTATCCTTACGCAGCTTTCTTCAGCCCCAAGGCGTTATGTTTAAGTCGATAATCTGTTTAGGATTTATTTATTTTGATGTTTGGTACTTATCGGTCATACGCGGTTATTGTTTACATCAGACGTAGAATCTCTGGGTCAGAAATAAGATATAAGCGAGTTATGTGATTTTGAAAAACACACTTTAGCTGTTTCATTCGTTTTATAAATTCTCCCGTGTATACCTAGGTGAATCAAAAAGTTTATTTATTTATTTATTTATTTAATACTTTATGCAAAAGTTTACAATGGCGGACTTAATGCCTAGAGGCATTCTCTCCCAGTCAACCTTTGAATGGTGCAGAGAGGGGCTTGGCAGATGCATTGGAAAATTGCGAAAGTATTGTATAGATTTAAATTAACATAATGACATAAACTAACTTAAGAATAAATATCATACATATATAAACATACGTATACTTATATACATATATAAGAATATTGATAAAGATACAATATACTTATATCAAATATACATAAATATATTAAATATATATTCCACTATACTAAGTAACCTGAGACATATTGAGCTTATTGAGAAAGTACTTTCGTAGCTTAACTTTAAACGTCTGAAGATAGTCAGCCATCCTGATTTCGAGGGGAAGCGCGTTCCATAAAAGGACAGACTGCACGAAAAAAGTCGAGTGTACAAAATCGGAGCGGTGAGTGGGACATTCGAGAAGACGATTATTTGAGGACCGAAGGTGTTTATCGTGACATGAGGACAAGAAATCAAAATGTGAAGTTAGGTAAGAAGGAGGGTGAGGAGAAAAAAGAAGTGAGAATAACATTGTTAAAGCACGCATTTCTCTGCGTTGCCTAATGGGTAACCATTTCAAAAGGGTCCGATGTTCGGAAATATGGTCAAATTTCCGGAGGTTGAAAACGAATCGAATGCAATTGTTGAGAAGACGGTCAAGTTTATTGAGTAGATCGGCATTCAGGTCGAAGTAGCATACATCACCATAGTCGAGTATCGGTAGGATTAGGGTTTGCACAAGCATTGCTTTAATGTTCGATGGCAGAAAGTTTTTCAGACGGTACAGCAACCGCAGCGACGGTACAAAGTTCTTAGAAGTGCATATATATGAAACCTTTTTGGATCAAGTTCGATATTCAAATTAAAGAGTGTCTATCACACTATATTTATGCAGACTGTCACTTGTTTTTGTCAGTTCGTTCGCATGTAATAATTTTTTTTGTGCAACGAGTTGCTAAAAAGTCAAAATTATGGATAAAAGTGAGTTACGTGCGGTGATAAAATATCTCAGTTTGAAAAATATGTCTACGAAGGAAATTTTTTTGGACATTCAGCAGACATTAGGGGGGTGATGCTGTACCCTATTCTACGGTTGCGTACTGGGTGGCTGAATTTAAAAGAGGTAGATCAAGCTGTAAAGATGACCCGCGTTCTGGGCGGCCTTCAACCTCCGTTACAGAAGAAAATGTCAAAAAGGTTGAGAATCTGGTTTTGGAAGACAGAAGAATGACTATAAAACATATAGCTGAGATCCTAAAGATATCTTTTGGTAGCGTTCAATCCATTTTAATTGATTCACTGGGGTTCAAAAAAGTGTCTGCAAGATGGGTGCCACGAATGTTAACCGACGAAAACAAAAAGCGACGTTTGGAAATTTCCAAGCGTAATCTCGAAATGTTCCAGCGTGATTCGGATAATTTTTGCCGTCGTCTTGTCACCATGGATGAAACGTGGGTCCACCATTTTGATCCTGAAACTAAAAGACAAAGCATGTCTTGGAAACGACCATCCTCTCCATCCATTAAGAAATTTCGAGTTGCTCCTTCCGCTGGCAAAGTTATGGCCTCTGTGTTCTGGGATAGTGAAGGAATCCTTTTTATTGATTACATGCCAAAAGGCCAGACGATAACTGGACCCTATTATGCAAATTTAATCCCGAAAGTGCGTGAAGCGATTAAAGAAAAACGTCGTGGAAAACTGTCGTTGGGCGTGTTGTTCCTTCAAGATAACGCTCCTGCCCATCGATCGGAAGTTGCGCTCAACGCAATCCGCTGTGCTGGCTTCAATCTCCTTGACCACCCACCATATTCTCCGGACTTAGCCCCAAGTGATTTTCACTTATTTCCAAAATTAAAAGAGGAAATTCGTGGAACAAAATTTCACGATAATGACGCGGTTATAGCTGCCGTAGAGGACTTTTTCGAGAGTCAAGAAAAAATTTTTTTTTCACAAGGAATAAGGAAGTTAGAAACGCGTTATTCTAAATGCATTGCATTGGAGGGAGATTATGTAGAAAAATAAAATATTATTATTTAAATCTTTGCATTTTTTAATATTGATTCCAAGAATTTTTTGATTCACCCTCGTAAAATACTAAACGTTTCTGTAACTAAAATTGTTTTATTGGGCCTAAGTATGAATTATAGTAATTCAGCTTACCAAAAAATGGCCAACAGTAATATTTTAATTACATTATAAATAGTAATTTATTGAATATATTTATAACATATATATAACGAGACATATAAATGGCCGGAAAACGGCCTTTAAAAATTAGGCCTTTAACCTACAAATAAAGTACCATTCATTCTCTAGAATGCTCCTAATTTCCTTGGGTTTTAAGAATTATTAGATAATAAAACCTACCCGCAAAACGAAGAATGGAGGAAACTAGCGTTCAATTCGATACAACACAAGCTCTCAGGTAAGCTTAGTCCGTCAATCTGACTTACTCTATGCTAAAGCGGTGGTTCTGGACGTTCGAATAATACAGCCACGGAAAATGCCGATGCCGTAGTGGAATCAAACCTGAACTGAGAGTATAAGCAAGTGTCGATACAATGCCTGTCAAACAGGACGGCTGCTCGGAAATGTAGGGGCTTTCAAAGCGATATAATGGTGCGAGCACGTGTGAAAACCAACGACGATGTATAGAAAAAGGCAATTTAGTGGACCTGTGTAGGTCGCTTGTGCTCGCCTAATTGAGGCAGGAAGTTACGATCATCGCTTCCTTGTGTAGCAACTGTCAGCTGTTTTGTAACAGATAATTTGTGATACTACGTGTAGTGTGAAAGGAAAACATTTATCGCGTGCAACTGTTCAGTGTGCTGAGTGTGAAGAATTTACACCTATTCGGTTGCTTTTTCTATGAAAATAAAAGAACACTATCTAGTGCCACTAGCTATGCACCATCCACAATGTTTACCAAAAACAGGGCGCGGTGGATATGTGTACTTGATTTTAAGTTTACGCACAGGCATAGTTTAATTTTCATTCGTTTAGTATAACATATGCATTTTGAGACGTAGTCTTAAGTGCCTTGTATAGTGACCATTATTGATGCTAATAAAAATATCACGACATAAAAAAATCCATGACATTTGAATAAACGACTACTTAGGCTAAATAATTCAGCTCAGCTGTAGTTCGAAAGCGTTTTTAATGGCTAAGTGCGCACAGAACTGGGCATGAAGAAAATACGTAATTCGCACGTTTTTGTAGCGAAAATGTTCAACTCAATTAAACGAATCCCCTGCTCTAAACCACGTAATTAACGAACATAAATGGCATCCAGGCTCATAGCAACTGAACCAGAGTCACATAAAGACACTTGGCCGACCCCGGAGTCGAAGCAGGGACTTAGGGTACTAAGGAGGTAGCCGGGTTATCCGGAACTCCCGAACACTCGGCTCATGGAAAGACAGAGAAGTTCTCGGAGCCCGACCCCACCACGACACTGTGTGCCAACTCCGTTCACCGCGCGTTAGCCAGAGTACCCTCCTTTTCCAACCACCCCACCACACGTTCGTTGACATTACGGCCTTGTAGAAGGGAGGACCTGGCCAGCTCTCGGCGTAGCAACCAACCAAGTTCACCGCCAACCCAGGGACAATTAGGGTTCGCAGAACCACTCCCAGGACAGAGGCGTCCCCAGAGCCCGAGCCCGCTACGACACCTTATGCCGCTCTTCGTCTAGCCTCCGCCGAGGCATGAGCCGGTATGGCCCCAACGACTTCAAGACTGAAGGCACGCAAACCCCCTTATCACAGGAAGGCAGACACAAAGAACCCCTAGACCAACAATGTAGGACTAATTTACGGCTCGTTATCAACCCTGTCAGTCCCACTAAGGGCGCAATTGAACACTTAACAGAGTAATTAGATTGCGTGGTATCAATGTATCTATAAGTAGTCACTGCTCGGTGTGGAAACGTAGTAAGTACACACAGTTGTCTACATCATTGTAATGCGAATCTAATCAGAGCCTAGTGATTAACCCCTGTTAATTATTAATTACCGCAACCACGTTGAATTTGCGACAATATTGTACATCCTGGTAATAGGACACAAATAGCTTTTAGCTGTACCATGAAATGATTGACAGATCCTCAATCGTCAAAGTATTTTTCAGATTGACGCGAGCGTCAAGTCAGTCAGCGTAACTGAATCGAATGGTTTTTCCTATTCAATTGGCTCCTAACTTATTAAGGTTTTAAGTAGGCACTTATAATCGACAAAACACATAGTATTAGGATCCAAAAAAATTGGTTACAAAGAGGGACCTGACAGCCTTCATAATTACAAATTAAACATTACTTAATACCTTCATTACAACTCAATCTGTAAATGCTTTGGCTGTCTGCCAAAGATACTTAATATAGGTACGTGTATATGATTACCTAAAGAGATGTAATCGTAAATCAAGTCTTGTTTAATGTATATGACGTGTGTGTGTGTGTGTGTGTTTGATGGTAGTTAATTACATAGTCGTTTGATTGTCAAGTCATTCTCCCATTAAAATATTATCATGTAAAAAGGAAGCCATCATTTCTAAGATCCTTCCGCCGTCAAAAGATGTGACATCTTTCAATTACAAGCCAAGCCTACAAATTTTATTAGTCATGGAGAAACAGTTTTTTTTTATGTAGGAAATTTGTTTTGTTTTATTAGAACAATATAAAAACTTAGCCATTTATTATATTGGTATATTTTTTCAAGTATTAATACGTTTTGTAAGGATATTTTATTCAAATTAAACAACTCATAATAATTTTGCATCATACTCCTACGTATTCTATTAGCTGATGATTCACTTCTAGTATATATGTATACTCATCAGCATTGGCATACATGACCCACTGCTGAGAAGGGCGCCTCCAATTATATGGTGGGTAATTTTAGCCTACTGTGCCCCGCTGACCAGACGGATTGGCACAGGGTTTAGTATCAAGTTTTCCTTCTCTTGTGACTAGTACCTTGTCATTTCATTAGGCCAATTCTTACGGCACCCTCCGGATGGTATGGGGTAGTGAAAGTATTTTGTGTTTTCTAAATCCTACGAGTATCTTATAAAAATAGTCATACAAGCAATATTGTGATTCTTTGCATGTTGTGTACACATTTTTTAAAGTTATTAAGCATAATGTCGTACGTAATAACGTGTACGTTCTGAGGAAATATGAAATTATCAACCGCACCGTGAAGTAGTTACTAAATGTTGCTTCGAAAAAAGATAGTGCGGCTTCGTTTAACACTCCGCGTCCTCTGTTATGAACAGACGTTTTTGTAAATTGTAAGTTTCCTATCGCAGTGCAGTTAGTTAGAAAAAAATATTTATATTACACTAATATTTAATATTATACTATATTAGTAAATACTTTCCTATGTGTGTATATTTATTAATGTTTTAAATTCATCATCATCATCATATCAGCCAAAAGACGTCCACTGCTGGACATAGGCCTCCCCCACGGATCTCCACAAACGCCGGTCATGGGCCGCCCGCATCCATGGTTTTCCGGCGACCTTAACCAGGTCGTCGGTGCACCGTGTGGGAGTCCTACCAGCACTGCGCCATTATATAAATACAACATAAATAAATAATTTTTGATGTGTTACAATATATGGCATGGTGAAAAGCTGTTTTCAATTAATATTCTATTGCGTCCCAAGGATCTTGCAGCGAGACTTACGGATTATTTATTTAAAATAACATTATTAATTTCCAAATGAAACGCCAACCGCGTTTAATTTTCGAAGCATTGTACATCTATTTACGAACACAAATTGGATTTACTAATCGGAACACATGCAGTCTCGGATTATAGAGGACGTAGCAAAAAGAGTATAAATATCTCGAAAGAATAAATAGTAATATATTTGTAGTAGTTTCGGGCAATTGAGTCCCACATAACCCGGCTGGCGTTTAGCGGTCGGTCGGGTATATATATGACCATGTGCAGGTTAAAAAAAAAGTTAAGGACCCTACAAACGTATGTCTTGCTTGAAAGGTTAAAAAATATTTATATTTTTTTTAATCTTTCACGCAAGATTTACGTAAGCACCTGCCAAAAATGCACGAAAAATGACAGCTTTTTTTTCAGACAGATTTGTTTATTTAATTTCACCTTGATATTTCGAGTTGACTGAAAATAGTTAAGCAACACAGCACTTGTTGACTAATATAACATCCTACTAATATTATAAACGTGAAAGTTTGTAAGTATGGATGGATGGATAGATGGATGGATGGATGTTTGTTACTCTTTCACGTAAAAACTACCGAATGGATTTTAATGAAACTTTACAATAATATTGCTTATACATCAGAATAACACATAGGCTACAAGTTATAAAGATATTATGTGAATTACAACAATATAAACAAGTCGAATTCAAAATTTCTAATTGTCAAATTTTCGGCCATATTAAACTATAGACAACATAACGTTTCGCTGTCAGTTGCGTTTTGTTAAAGTAGGTTTTATACGGACGGGATAAAAATCTCAGGTATCCTATGTCCAACTTTCTTTTTGTTTTAAATATTTATAATGCGCAACAAAGTTCGCCGGGTCAGCTAGTCCTAAATATGACTGTCATTGTGACATTGTGTCAGGCTTGTCTGACTAGTTGACTTCTTTGTAAGAAATAAAATACCGTTCATAACAGTGTTGGGACTTGTAACATCATAACAACATTTTGTAGTACGTGGAATAATTGAGTTTGTATGTAGTACACACGCTGTTTATCATTCACCGTTTATTCAGATAATTCCGTACGTTATTCTTACTCATTTAAGTATAATACGTTAACTTGTAAAAAAGTTTAGGGGCTCACAAAATAACGAAAACTACAATGCTAATATCGCTTTCAATTCTAGATGCGAAACATCGACACTATTATATAACTAGTAATTTTATTCTTCCTCAAATTAATCAAGTATTTTCACGTAGTTACATATTTTCAAAGATTTTTGTTTACATTTTTTTTATTAGTTAATTAATTCATTATTTATTTTGATTGACAGATGTGTAGGCAATATGAATAATAAACGCACAATTGTATTTCAAAGCGAACGTTATCGTAAACGTTAATACAACATTGCTCGGAATTGTAGGACCCTCTACTAAAATTTATTGTAAAATAATGCATGAGTCATATTCATTTCTCATGTGTTAAAATATTAATCGTTTTGAACCACTTTACTCAAAAGCGAAAACCACTGGCACTATGTACGTAGATAAAATTCAAAAGTTGTAGCGCATTATTCACTTATAATAATAAAATAATAATATATAATCACTTTGTATTGGGAATTGGTTATGAAAATTACGCAAAATAAATAAACTTTGTGTTAGCCGTCAAGTAGAAGGAGCACCTACCTTACTTCCGATGACCTGTAGAGTATTCCTTACAGTGGACCGGTCGCGATGACAGTTAAAACGGTTCTGCGGACGCTGTAAGACCATCTGGAAAGCTCGGGGAGAGATGCGCGCGCCGCGATGTACGTACCCGCTCTCTGGCCCCGGCACAGTTGCTACCCGGGTAGCTTTTTTGTTCTATAACTAATACATAGTCCTGTTTTTCCAAACCGTGTAACTTTGTATTTGCAATAATTTCTATTGAGACAACAATTCGCGTAAAAACCCTATTCATTCGTCGTGACAGGACAAAGTGAGCGTAAATGAACAATTTTAACATCAATAAACGGTTTTGTCGTAACGCTTTGTTTTTGGAACTTTGTCGTTTTAACGTTTTGTGGAGTTCTGCTTATTAAGAAGGTATTGTTCGTCTGTTGATATATTTAAAAACACTGTATGCACTAATACTAGATAATTAAAAGAGTGAAGGAAATTAAACGACACCCAAAGAAAACTTTATACGTTACTCATTACTCGTCATTGGTAGGCCTCCCACACGGTGGACCGACGACCTGGTTAATGTCACCGGAAAGCAGTGGATGCGAGCGGGCCAAGACGGCCCTTTGAGGAGATCCTTGGGGAAGCCTATGTCCAGCAGTGAACGTGTTTTGGCTGAAATGATGATGATTATTATTATTATACAACTGCTACTATGTTTAAAAGAAATAATTTGATCAGAATTCCGCACAGAGCGTTTGTTTCCAAAGTACGTTTGGCTATGTGTATGTCCGACCTGTGTACAATGCAACACGTATTAGTTAAACAGTGAACGTAGTAGTATACATAGATGTTGAGTCACATACCGCAACAGGTCTCTTTCGTGTGCTGGAAATTCGCGTGGAGATTAAGTCGACTTTCCATATAACGTACTTTAAATTTTAACTCCTCCTTAGACATAGTTTAAATAAAGCTTGGGAATTTGGACATTAACCTTCAAAGCAAACAAAAGTACTTCAATGAAAAGTGCTATCCGATCTCTCGTACAAGAACTGGTACATACTCGCACATCCAACGTTCCATTTTAAAGTTCCAATAGTATAAAAGCAGTGTCAGCAGCATCTTTTGTGAAAGAAACGCCTTGGATATTATTACGCATTTCTGACTTCGTTAGAGTGAGCTTCAATACGACGAACTAGGTGCATACATCTAGTTCGTCGTATTGAAGCTCACTTGCTGGCCTATAGAATGTTTTCCATAGAATTAACATATTTTTTAAAGAACCATATTACAATAATAATAAATCTGATTAAGTTTACTACTACTAACTAATTCAAATGAGAAGAAGGTAGATAGAAGATTTTTGGTCTAGTCGTAACTCTAGGTTTTGGGTTCGTGAATTTAAACGTGGTCTAGGCCGACCACCGCTGCAGTTAGTTACTCATGAAAATGTCATCAGGGTAGAGTGATTCAGGCCGAACCGAAGATTGGATCACAGGCAGTTTCTATCATCTTACATGAACATTTTATCTGGCAACGCGATGGATACCTCATTCTTTCACCGAAGGAAATAATCCCATGTTTTGATCGGTGTACATTTATGGACGAAAAGTACGAAGGAGACACTTCACAAAACGTATCCTACATTCTTACAACTGACGAATCTAGGATCACAGGACGATTCCCCATTAGAGTTGCTGGCGGTCGGAGCGTGAATAAAAAATGATAGCGGTTTTTAGGCAATGGACCAGTAGCAGTAATTTCCCTGTACTAGTTACGCAGATACCTATTAGTAAATGGTATTGCAAAGTTTGCCTGCCTCAAGCTTTCGGGGTGCTGAATAGCCAGCACCCTATGGCACTCTTTATCACCAAGATAACTCGACTATTTGGCAATATCACAATAACAATTTTTGCCCATCCTCCGTACAGCCTAGATTTAGCTCCAATTTATTTCTTTTTCTTCCAATTGATTTTGCATTTATGCATAAGTGCATATGGGTCAGAGGGGAATATTCCATAAACTATATATAAACTCATTCAATTAATTTTCGTTTCACTAATATTATTTTTGGCACCCCCCACGTAATGGATTCATACCTGACATCAACATTTCCACGTCAAAAATGGTCACATGCCGCAATTCGCGATTCAATATGGATGACTAATTATGATCGATGATTACTTTGACGTAAATAAATAAAAACGTATACCCTTCGAATTAGGGGACAAGTTGGCTTACATCATAAAAGTATCATTACAAGTTTGGAAATGTATGGTCAACCATTCATCACTTTACTCGTTATAACTATCCCAGTTTTAATAACTGAATGCAATTCGGATAGAACTAACAAGTATCATCATTTGATATGAAAAAACAAACTGCAAATATTGCGGCAGATAAACTACCTCAGTGGGTTTTGAAAAAAAAACCCTTGGAATTAGAAAATCATGACCTGTTTATGACTCATCTCCCTCGACTTTCCTAGATTCAAGGGGTGCGCGGCACCGGTACAACGTGATTTGGCTAACTGCCAATATTTACAAGGAGCGATTGCCATCTGTCCCGCCATCTATTAGGACTTGATAATATATCAGCTGATAGTGTTCGCGCCAATGACTGGGTCGGGATCGACAGGTTTACGAAGAACAAGGTCGGATATTACAAATGATGAACACCCATCCAATTTCCATCAGAGCCAGACGTAGGATACTATAGATCGAATGCGTTACGCACAGTGCGCTAGGCTGCGACCATCCTGCCTATGACACTACGTGACTAAGAAGCAGAAGCGCCTAGACTATCTCCCCAATTTCCTGGAACGTAGGCAGATTAACTGTTAATCCTCAATTTCCATTATCGTGTACGAGCCTCGTCATGTGATAGAATAACGCCGTGAGCTAAATTGTTAAACCATAAACGGATATCGTGAATATCCTCGGAGAATAGTTTAGACGCATTGGATGCATTCAGCAGAAGTTATCGGCAAAATTTTACTTCGGTAATTGCCGCCCGCTTTTACAGGGGCAGTCCATTAAATATTTTACATATTGTTTGTTTTGGCGGAATACTTTAGGACAAAACATTTACATAAAAAATATCTTTTGTAACAAATAAAGCAATACAGGTATTAGGAAAGTGTGGTCACTGGATTAACGCAGTTTTACCATGACCATTACCTAACCCTTTTATTATTTAATAACTAAAGTGTGTTTTCTAGCTTAGTACGCACATCTAAACACACAACCAATAATTAGATATGCTATTTTAGTAGTCTATAATTTTTTTTAACATCTATAGTATACCAATCATATTCACCAAAGTTTTATTTAAACGAATGTTTTTTAAATAAGGTATTAAGGTTGTGATGTCAGTACTAAATACAGAGTTAATGGCCAAATATTAGTAGGTAATTGACGGGGGCAAATGAACACGAGCCCGCCGCAAACGAATCCTAAAATACTACAGAATACTAGCTGTCCGTCAGAATACGTCGTTTTGCCATTTATAATATCGCTGGCGGTCGAAAATTTATGTATTTGTGTATGGTGTATCATAGAAAAGTAAACATAAAATTTTGTTGGTTTAAAAAATACAATATTTTTTGGGACCACCCTTAACATTAAGGGGGATGAAAAATGTAGTCGAGCCAATTCGGAGGAGTCTAAAAACAAATACCGTGACACGAGAATCACTACGTAGTTTATAACAAAGTCGATGTCGTCTGTTCGTCCCTATGTATGCTTAAATCTTTAAAACTACGCAACGGATTTAGTACAGTTTTTTTTATTAGATAGAGTGATTCAAGAGGAATGTTTATAAGTATAATACATGCGTAAGCACATAGTTAGCAATTGTCAGCAGGTCTAACCATAACACATAATTGCCGGAAGTCACACTAGATGGGTCGCGGAGGGCAGATCCTAATCGCTCCGAGCTAAAACTGTAAAATAGGCATTTTTTTTCTAATCTAATGCCTTTAAATATATTAAACGGAAAATGTAACCCCGACTTCCAAATACAACCACTTGTCGGTGCCATAGGTATAACTATACCTTTGGATCTTGCTGCAAATCTGTGGTTAGGGGGCGCGCGTGCCAGGGTGTCCGTGGAAGGACGCCGATGGTTTTAGTGGGTATTAATAAGCTAACTAGACCCCAACGGCAGGGTGATGGGGATGGAACGATGACGTATGAGGATTTCCAAAGTAAATAATAAAAAGCCATACCTATAACTATCCTAATTAACGTGCGTGTCAATTTAATTTGCGACTGACTTAAATGGTTTATTTTTCGCTATATAATGCGTATTCTGATATCGTTTAATACCATTTATTAAAAAGCTTAACATTTTTGCTTTGAAAGGGCGTCGAAATTTGCAAGTTGAACTCGAAAATTCAAAATCGTCCGTATACAATACTTTTAACGGGGTTCGATATTGTTTTTAAAGGATTATGCGAGTAAACGACACAGCTATGCGGCACCAACATTATTAATACAGCTGAATTGAGAACCTCCTTCATTTTGTTCTTTTTTATATGCACTGTTAACGAGTTACGAAACCCATTTCTATTAGGACCGTAGAACTTTGACGTGTTTGTAATTAGGCCTGGTAACTTATTCATCGCCCAAGGCTTACTTTTAGTCTTATATTCGCGTAATAATATACATTTTTAAAGATATATATTACAATAACAAGGATCCGATCGTCATTTAACGTCGTTATTTAACGCGTCATTCGTCATCGTTTGTAGAAAAATCATCCGTATAATTAATTGCATATTTTAATTGCAAGCGGTTATACACAATATAAAATTGACACACAGGATATCAAAAAGGTTAAACTTTACGCTGAAATTGGCAGACGTTTCACTAATTGGCTGAACAATAACTTAATTGAATACTCATAACTGATTGGCATTTCATGTAAATACATAATTAACATATCAATTAACCATGATGAGTGTTTCTAAAAGCAAGTTATTATGGTATTATATACATAACGGTACTCGTAACCGCACCAAGGGTGTATTTATATATACACACACACATATATATATATATATTAATTAATATATCTAATAGAAACCATCGTACGTGCTACCCATGACAAATGCCGTAGAGAGAGATTACGTAAACATATTCTTAAAGAGCCTGCTGTCAGGTTATGCATGATTAGCTGAAGAACGACAAGAACAGATGATGACAGAAATACTGCAGAACTCCAGAAGGCGGCCGAAAGTAGGCTATAAAATGAACAAGGAGAAGACGAAGATCATGTCTAATATCCATGTTCAAGCCACTCCTGTTAGCATCGGAGGTTCTATCCTCGAAGTGACATTTACCTGGGACACACTGACCAAATAGTTTAGTCCAACTTCGAGAAAGAGGTTAATTAATCGTCGGATCCAACTCGGGTGGGCAGCGTTCGAGACAGCTGCGAAAGATATTTTCGTCCCTAAATGTTTGAAGACTAAAGTCTGCGAGCAATGTGTGTTGCAAATGATGACTTATGGAACAAAGACGTGGTCGCTTACTATGGGCTCCATCAGACGGCTCCAAAGTCACCCAAAGGACAAAGGAAAAGGCTATGTTTGGACCTTTCCTACGAGATCGTATCAGAAATGAGGATCTCCTCATATCCGCGTATGCGGACCAGTGTGACTGACATAGCCCACAGACTGGATTGCCAAAGTTAAATGGCAGTGGGCGGGGCGCATAGCTTGCAACACTGACGTCCGATGGGGCAGAAAAGTCCTTGAGTGGTGACAGTTGTAAGAAAAGCGCAGTGCTGGCGTCCCACAAGGTGGCCCAACGACCTGGATGCAAGCAGCTCAGAACCGGTTATTGTAGAAAGCTAGCCTATGTCCAGCAGTCGACTTATTTTGGCTGAAATGATGATAATTATTACTTTTTATTATACGTGACAAAGGTACAATACTGATCATACCGACTGCTTCTTCGAAATCACTAGATTATGTCGGTAGTTTCAGTAAAATCATCACCATCATTTCAGCCCATTAATGGCCCACTAGTGAGTCAGGCCTATTGATGGAGGGCCAGACGTGTAGGCACAGGGTTTGTATAAAATGTTACACCCACTTCACTTCACTTGTTCTTCTTACGGCCAGGATCCACGTTCCTGATTGCGTTCCTTTAGTCGCCCGTTAAGACACCCTCAGGAGTGAGTGGTTTAGTAACATTATGTATTTTTATTTGAAGTTGCGGTATATTCAAGGAAATATGCAGAATTGTGCATATCGAGCCGAGATACGCAAGGCAGGATTTGTTGCGACAAGGTTTGCAATATTCAATATATCACTCGATTTATTGGACCGTGCAGTTCCATATCAGGTTTAGCAGATATTATGCAAAACGCTGTAACGGTAGCATGTCTATTTCATTTCACTGTGCAGAAGTTTAATTGTTACTCAGGGAAGTTCGGACGTTTAAATGTGAATATTTCCTAGCTGCCGGACACTGGTTGTTGACAACTTAGTTCGTGCGTTTGCTGCCGTATAAATGCGGTAAATACTGAAAACTAATGGACACAACTGTCTGTTCCAGAAGCAATCCGGGTGAGCTTAATTGACTCGGCAACGTGATGCTTTATAATCTTAATACGAGGCTCGTCGCATGTGCTGTGTTGGAAACTAACAACATTGCAATTAAGCTTCAACAGCTACAATCAGTAAATTCAACAGTAATTTACTCTATTTATCTATTGCCAACATACACCGATTCTGGAAGTACAAGCTTGGTTTAACTGTAGGTACTGTGGTAGTGCAATACTATCAATTAATTTAATTTTACTACTATTGAATTTTGATTCAATCTGACCACAATACTGATATTTGAAACAAATCATCGACTCGATTCGGGATAATTAACTCGGGAAAAAAATAATTGCCACATTTTGTATCCTTTGTGTCATAATTTCATCGAAATAATTATAAGTATAGTACCTACAGTGTTATAATACGCTGGCATGGTTTGATACTAAGTTTTAGCCTTTTCCGGCTAGGTTAAGTGATCTCTTCTATAGCATCATATCGCCACCCTCAGAATGGGCTGAAGGCCATTTCAATGATGTTCAATGCAAGTGACAAATAAATGGAAAGACAAATGTGTTGTACGATTCTTAGTATACCAGAATTTTCCAAGATCTTCTTATGGTTGATGAAGATCTCAAAAAATGTAAGATTTATGCGTAATGCGCTCATTTATTTTCATTTGCTCATACGACGCTTTCACCTTGTAATCAACATTTTATTTGTTCACTTGATTGACAGATCCAGAACAAGTGAATCTTTTCATCCAGGTTATTTGAATGTCAATCAGATCGTTTTAGAAGCAGAATAATGTTTAGCAATAAAGTCAGAATAACAATTGATGTACAGTTATATCAAAATCGATCACACATGGACAGTTATTTCTAAATAGGTCACGTTGAATTATTCATTAATCAAATCAACTTTGTTTACACTCTTAGGTAAGCATGCTGAAATTGAATAATACATAGGGTTAATGTACATAATCTTTAATGCTAAATTGTTACTTTTGGCTGATTGACGATTTAGAGATATTTGTATGGTGGAAATAAAAGAAATACTCGATGACGCAAATTAAAATTTTGCTTAATTATTATTGAAAATTCAATCAATTTAAAAAAAATGTGTATCAACATTTATCGTCAGTTGCGATAACATCTCCTTCCAACAAGCTAATGCTATAACTATAAGGTAGATCAATTTTGATTAGGTCAAAAATCATAAAAATGATGTAGGTATATAATAAAACTGGCACTTCCTCACCTACATGAGCGACTGGCGTCAACGACATGTTTACAGAGACGGCCTGATCCAAATATCCTGTTAGCAACGGGTTCTAGTTTGCAAATTTATTATAATATCTTCGTAAAACTACTTACTCAACTTACACAAAATCATCTGCTACTGTTGAAAAACAAATGGAGCAGATTTGCTTTCCAACAGGACAAACAGAAATGTTTTAAGTTTGACATATCTGTTGGGTGCCTGTCTATGGCATTATAGCTCGTAAGCGAATGAACCGATATTGATTTAGTTACTAGGTATTGGTACGTATACAATGTATGGTGTGTCTGGCTGTGAATTAAAATCACATTTATTAGGTTTGGAATAATTTCGATTAATCTATTTTAAAATATATCTATAATATAATTGTAGCATGTAGATTTTCCACTCAGCGCTCTAGGTCCCTATCACATTAAACACTTTAAGTGTGCGAAAAATCTTTTTCTAAGTAACCAAGCAAAGTATGATTGCGAAGGTGTTGATATATAAGTAAATTAATTAAGTATGTTCTTAGAAATGCTTAAACAAAGAAAACATACTTCAAGTAAAACAAAAGTAATTTTACCAAACTTTGTTAATTAATCGACGAAAATAGGTTAAAGTAAAATAACTAAACAAGCAAATTATTAGAGGTAAGGTTTCAATAAATACCATTATTTAGTTTTACCATTGTTATTACCAAACATTTTGTCTGATCTTCACAAGAAACATTACGGATCAGGTTTAATTAAGTAAAGAACGGCACTGGTATTAATTTACATCGATTACGATTCCAACCAAATACACGATTTGAAACTTGGGGTAAAACCACAAACGCTGAGATCGCTTCCAATTTTGATTTTGAATTGTACGATCATATTGTTTGATTATAAGAGAGATGGAAGTTTTTAAAAGTCTTGCAATTTGTGTAACACGACAAGTTCGTGCTACTCATAGCCGCCGTAGCCGGCACTTCGCGAACGTTCTCCGTTAACAGAAAACTTATTTCACGGCTACCCTCCACAGAGCTATTCCTTCACTGTTAGGAGTACAATAGGCGTGAAGTGAACTCGCCATTATACCGAATAAGTACACGAATGAAATATGACAAACATAAAGCTTCCTCAAACGCGCGTTGCGTATTTGCCAGTCGTGTGGAAAATGGTGGATAAAGAATTCGTTTTATTTCAGGCCGCTGTGGTGCGATAAATACTTTCCATGCTGAGACACTTACACTGAAAATAAAGATAGCTACTTGCCACTCATTTAAGGATCTTAAGAGTACGTGTAAACCTAAAAAGGAAATGTTATTTCAAAATATAAAACGATGTTATGCAATTTAATTATAAATTAAGAATATCCGCTCAAAATGTTTGCAAATAAATGTAAATGTGAGTTGGTTTTAAGGTTTTCGTAAAACTGCTAGGAACTAATGTAAACAACGCGAATGTAAATAAAGTCTGAGCCACTACTCTCCTTACCCAGACTAAGGATCACATGTATGTCTGGCAGGGGAACACCGAATTATATGGAGGGAAATATGCTTTAGGTTGTCTCTATTTATTACGAGTCCTCGAAACAATATCTGATGACGCTTGTCTTATACACGCGAGGTGCGCAATGTCTAAATTCTAAAGCCATCACCACTCAGACTTATAATTGTTTATGGTACATTCTGATTCAAGAAATCTGACAGGTTTCCTTTTTTATACCTTTTAATTGGAATTACAATGCGATTCGTGATAAGCAGTGAATAATTATTTATTAAGTTGCCACACATGTCCAAGCTGAAAACCAGCATTATGGATACAACATACGCGGAGCTCACACCAATTCTGGTGACTCTGCACTCGAAAATCACTATTTGTCCATATTTAAAAGAATAAATTGCCAATTTCCGTCCATGAATTTGGAGGAGGCGATGACGACGACGACCTTTTTAAAAAAAAATCTTTTGTTGACGATAATAGACTTATACGTGGCTTCTAACGAGTCTATTTCTCGCTATTTTTTGAGGACTAATGTGAATCACTCATACGCAATTTCATATAAAAACTTTAGATAAGCTAAGCGTAGGTATGAAAGTGAATTACGGATAATGACTGGATAATGATTTTTACAATTAAGGATCCAACATTTCTACATTAATAAACCTTTATGAAAGACACTGGACCAGAGCCTGGTGGCAGATTTGGGATGTCTGGTGGCATCAACCTATTTCATGCCAGTGTTGTTTTATGATTAGGGCATACAATCTATTATTAAAATCAATATCAAAAGGGTTTTTTCGGATAAAATATTAATAATCATTTCAATCATTCAAGTAGCCAAAAGAAAAGGACATATTGAAACGGCGCCATACAACAATCCGTCAGAAAAACGTGACACATCTAATATTTTCCCTTAGAAGTGGCCCGACGCGACTGTTAACTACGGTAAAAAAGCAGCAACTTCCATTTGTGTTTTCAGAAATGTCACCATTACCGAAACTGCCATAGACCGCGTAGGTATTGTTTAATCGTTGTGACATAGAGATTGGTAGATGTCGGTCCCTGATACGGTAAATGAAAAGATACGAGAAAGGCCAATGTCAGCACATAAGATACGAGGGTAGGCGGGTTATGTAACGTTGACAGGCCAAATCACTGTCTACGGTTTACACATAGAGTTTTTGTCTTCTGTATTTTTACTTACTTATATAGATTAAATAAAGTAAGTAAAGTAAATAAATAAATATCCAGAACTGGCAAAGAATTCGAGCTTAATTTACCAACCATAACTATTTAAAAAACAACAAGTTGTTACTGCATACGTAATCTCTGCGTTCAATGTGAATACTAACACGAAAATATACAATCCTATTATTGGCCTTGAACCTATTGCTTTCATGTGTTATGGGAAAAATCGTCAAAGCAGTTAAAAAGATCGTGCTACCATAACAAATAACTGTTTAGGCAGGTGCAATGAAAATCGTGCACGCGCTTCGAATTTATTTTTCCTGTACGTCGATTCACAATGAAGCAGTGAACCGTTTACTGGTACCCGCCGGTTTATCCCGGATTATTTCTCTTTTTCGGGACGTCGTGCTTAAATTGGAATTTGTAGACCCGCCGTATCGGACTGTCGGGCGAGGTGAGTCGGACTAAAATAGGTAAGCTATCGCTATCGATACATGCATTTACAATAAAAGATTTACTTGGAGTAGTATTCTAACGAACTAAGGATAATTTTACGTGACCGATTTAAAATATGTAACGTCATCAATGCATTCTATCGTGAGGATGTCGTGCAAAGCGATTACGGTGAAGGGAAAACAAATTTATATGAAACCCAGTGCCAACTACATACACCTCCATGAAATGGGAGGACGCTTAACTCAGATATGGGTAATTTACGAGCTGAAATAATGATGATGACGATCTTGAAGGAAGGTCAATTTAGTGGTGAGTATTATATCGACTGGAATCGATTTGACTACTACATTGCTACCTTTAGTCAAGTCAATAGAAATAAACTTGATTTTTACTTAGCACATAGCGTCTAGACATAGTATCGATCGTATCACGAGGTATACATATTCTTAATCTCTAAGAGATTTAGGAAGCGCCTATGAATTTTTTTAAAGATTCATATGAAACCTCTTCGTACAAATATTATATAGACTGACTAAACTTCGTTTCATTTTTTAGACACAGCCAGCTGCGTTTGACGGGCACCAAAATTGAATAAGCGATGTTGATTGAATGGCATTTTGAAAACCGTTAAACGTTCGTTATATTCTGCACCTAAACCCATCATCGCTTGTTGGACATCGACTGTTTCACAGTTTGAAGTGATGTAAAATTTTAAAAAAGCGTAACGGTGCTCTGAATAAAAAATAAGAGGAAATAGCCGTGTATATAAGTAAATATTGAACCGGATGTTGACTATAAAATCAATAAAAGATATAAAAAAAAGGAAACCGACTTCATATTATGCACCAAACAGCGAAAAATTGGTATGTATTTGAAATCCTTTGACAACGGTCGGTGTCCATTTAAGTTGGAACCTAAGGTAATGAATGTAAACCAATGTCTAAGGCCTCCCACACGGTGGACCGACGACCTGGTTAACGTCGCCGGAAAGCAGTGGATGCGGGCGGCCCACGACCGGCCTTTGTGGAGATCCTTCGGGGAGGCCTATGTCCAGCAGTGGACGTCTTTTGGCTGAAATTATGATGATGATGATGATGATGAATGTCTAAGGCACTGACTGCAAATAATTGTTTACTTTTCGCTTCTTTGTGTCGGATCGTTTTCCTGTTAATGTACTACCGAGTAGTACTTCATTAAAGATGCTTTATAGTGACGCTATTGAGACCTTGTATAGATAGATAGATAGATATACTCTTTATTGCACACGTGAAATAAGACAGAACACAAAAAAAATACAACGCTTTTTACAACCAAACCTTACTTTTAGGAGTTTGGTAAAACTTTTAGCATGAAAAAATACAAATTTGGCCTTTTTTAAAATATGTGTTGATCACTTTTCTCAAATTTCTAATAAACTGCTAAACCGATTTCGATTTAACTTGTATGAGTGTGTGCAATATATAGGGTAGATACGACATAGGGGATTTTTTATACTTTAAACTTTTTTTTATACTTTTTTTTTACTATTTTTTAAATGCCTATACTAGGTATCATTTCCAGGCTCTGTACCAAAAATCAATTAAATTGGAGCAATATTTTAAACGCAAATGATTTTTGAAATTTTTGCCTCATTTGAACATGATGTATCTTTCCTAACAGATGTTTATGCCTAACGCATTGTTTATTAACCTAAGGGGCTGTCCATTAATCACGTGATGTTTTTTAAAATTTTTAACCCCTCCCTCCCCCTTGGTGATACCTGGTGAGGTTTAAGACTACCCCTCCACCCCCCATGAAAAATCACGTGTATTTTTATTTTGTACCGTTTCGAATTCATACTAATCACATATGCATAGTATACGTAGTCTAATTTAATGCCCCTCTGTCATATCAACTCTGTATGTGTGTGTGTGTGTGTGTAAAAAGATCATAGTAAAAATATTACAAGACTTTATAACGAAGAATATGAACTCTAGATATGTGGTAAGTATATCACAGATTGAAATTAGTCAAAGTTATCGTTTCGTAACCTTAAGGCACACTTTTAACTAAAAGTTGCGTTTCCATATAAGTAAACATGTAGTGGTATCCTGCTTTACCTCTACTTTATAACATTTGACTCTACATGTATTATTGTCTTAAGTGTTCACGATTCATATTATACACTTTTTAACGGATTTATCCCCTGTATATTACGTTATTTAATTCTACTAAATTAAATATATATTTGAAAATTCGTAAACTAGTATTTACAGTCTAGAAATTAATTAATCGACGCTATTTCTACGATAGATCCAATTCCAGGGAAATTAAAACAAAGAACAAACATCAAGTTTCATTCACAGTATCGTTGATATGGTTAGAAATGAATAATGGAATCCCCATTATTAAGCGTAGCATTATAATTTATCGGGAAACCCGTGGAAAAAGACTGGGTATTGTTGGATCTAGATTATTGATAAGTGCTCATAACTCACAATGGATCTAAACAGTTTTATGGAATAATAATAAAATCTCATTATAAACACGGACTTTAGAATAGAATAGAAATATGTATGTGAGACACAACATGAATGTTTAACATAGAGCAGAAAAAAAAAACAACGTATTTTTGAATTTTGAAGTTTTCCGCCGCCTCGAAGTTGCCGCGTTTTTTCGTTTTCAGTTCTGCCGGCACTCCCAGAGTGCAACTCGTTGTTTTTATTTCTTTACCGGTGATCGGTTTTGTGTTTCGGGTTGTCATGCTCACTAAAATACTCTGAGCAGCGGTAGCAACATGTCACGGGTCGGTCACTTCGCGTTACCATGGTTGAAGAGATTGGTGGCTGCTGGGGTGCGTTAAACTTGGTAGGAGGTTGGTCGGCTCGCTGGACCAAGGACGTTTTATTCAAGTTTAATTTGTATTGTTTTAATATTCACGTTTCAGTTGGCGCCGTCCGGAACCAATAGAACAGTTTTTTATATGGAATTGGTTGAGAAAATAAATTTTAATATTATATTCTTGGCTTCCCTCTAGTATCAGTTTATGTATGTAACTCGAAGCAGCGCAAGAGTATTTGTTTTTCTTGTTCATCTTGTAGCCTAAGTATTATAACTACTCTGTTGTTATACTTACAGACAGTAAAAGCGCTTTACAGCATTTGACTCGATGCGCCTCTGGACATAGCAGAGGTGTACCGATAGTCTACAATATCTTAAGAGTGATACACGAATTAAAAACTATGTGTAATATAAATCTGAGATTGCTATGGGTTCCGTCACATATAGGTTTGAAGGGCAACGAGGAGGCTGACCTATTATCAAAATTAGCAGCTACAGAAGGTATATCCATTTTCATCTTGCCACATTACACGGAAGGACTTGTTACGTTTAAAGAGAATTGTTATTCTAAATTTAAAGAATACTTTGATGAAAGGAGTAAAGAAAAAGGTATATGGTTTCAGTCAGTGTCAGCCTCCTAAAATACCTTGGTTTTATAATAGTAAGTCTAGTAGATCCTATATTGTAGCAATAAATAGATTACGATCTGGACAGGATCTGGAAGATTGATTCTCCCAATTGTGATACGTGTGATAAGGTTGATGATGTCAAACACATTCTTGTGGAATGTATTAAATACCAGAGGGCGAGAGATCAGGGAGCCTTTTTAAGTATATTAGCGAGACCATCACCTAATGTTGCAAAATTTTTAATTGTTAATATGATTTTGCATCAATGATTCTTGATATTCCTAGTACATAAATAAATTGTATTTAATAGTTAGTAAGGGTAGCGCTGGGGCTGACATATCCACTGGGAGATAAACCCCTAAACAAATAAAGAGAAAAAAAAAACTACTCTGTAAATATCTATATAGTAGTAGTTAGTAATAGAATTAGTTGGCCGCAGCGACTTGGCCGCGCGGCCTGGCCGCATAATGCGCGGAGGCCCTTATTCTTCTACGATGTATATAGCTGCGCGCATTACGCGGCCAGGCCGCGCGGACAAGTTTTGGTCGCGCGGCCAACGAAAAACATCGCGTCACATACGCGGCCTATTGGCCGCCGCGACCAATCCGCGCATTATGCAGCCAGGCCGCGCGATTGGCTGCGCGGCCTGGCCGCCTAAATGCGCGGGGGCCCTTAGTTGGCCGCAGTGACTTGGCCGCGCGGCCTGGCCGCATAATGGGCGGAGGCCCTTATCGTGCAAAAATAAAAGACTGCTTATCACAAGTTTAACTCTCGCATCCCCGTTCACCACGTAGGGTTTGAATATTTTATAAAACTCTTCCAAAGTACACGGGAATACAAATTGTTTAAAATAACCGAAATTATCGAATTCACTTTCTAACCAGTTTGTAATGAATACACCTTAACATTTTTAGGAAAAATATATCTTAAACATGTTTGCAACACTTTACTTTGATAATGTGAGAATTATATTAACTTTAAACTCCCTTTTCAAATTAAATATTACATATAAAACACCTTTTGTAGTGCACGCCTACATAGCAAACGCCCATTAAAAAATTTCAGTTTGTGCCCCATCCCGGGTTGTTTGGATTTTCCATTTTTACCTCTTAATTAATTCATAGGGGTGCAATATCACTACATAGTATAAAACAAAGTCGCATTCTTCTGTCCGTCCCTATGTATGCATAAATCTTTAAAACTACGCAACGGATTTTGAAGCGGTTTTTTTTAATAAATAGAGTGATTCAAGGGAAAGGTTTTTAAGTATAACTAAAGTGACCATACGTCCCGTTTTGAATGGGACTGTCCCTTTTCTCGGTCACCTGTCCCGTTGTCCCCAAACAAAGCAGCGGGACGCAAAATAGTCCCGTTTTCCGAAACCGCGCGAAAATTTAAAATTGTATAGCTCGTGAGACACGCGCGGGCGGGGAATCACAGACCGTCGCGTCGTCGACGATCGGTGATTCCCCGCCCGCGCACGTTGTCGGTTACCTAGCAACGTAACGCGGAAGAGAGGGAGCATTTATTTGGTTATTAGACTAGCCACGCATATGCACACAGACTTATCGATATTGTTTTGTTTTTGCGTAATGTTCGTGAAATAGTTTAGTGATAAACTGGTAACTAATTAGAAGTTTTCTGTTGTTTTGGAATTTAACCTGTAGTTATGCCGAAACGCAAGTGTTCATTTAATGTCAACTTACAAGCAAAATACCCATTTATTAAGCAAATTAATACTCCCTCGGATGTCAGATGTGAAAAGTGTCGCACAGAGTTTAGTGTTTCCCATAGTGGTGCTGGTGATATTGAACAGCATTTGAAGTCTGAAAAACATAAAAATGCCGATCGTGCCGCTGCTTCCAGTTCTTCAATGTTGAACTTTTTCAAAAATTCAAACACGCCATCTTCAAAGGATTTGGATATTGCTGCTGCAGAAGGCGTCTGGGCTTATCACACTATACAAGAAAATCACAGCTTTCGTTCCAATGATTGTGCGTCGAAGTTAATCCAGTCATGTTTTGATCCGAAATTCGCATGCGCGCGTACAAAAACAGAAGCTATTGTAGTAAATGTTTTGGCGCGCACAGCAATCGACAATTTAAAAGATGATCTTAATAAGTCCAATTGTATTACAATTTTAAATGACGCTTCAAACCACGGTAACAAGAAAATATATCCTTTTGTAGTGCGCTTTTTTCAACCTTACGAAGGTGTGCAAGTAAAAATTTTAGATCTTCAAGAGCAACCAGGTGAAACTTCTGATATCATTGTTGATTATTTACAGCAAGTATTGACAGATAATAATTTGACAAAAAAAGTCGTGGCATTTTGTGGCGACAATGCTAATGTCAATTTTGGGGGTGTAGCTAGGCGAGGAACTAATAATGTATTAGCAAAATTACAATCATCTCTGAAAAAACCGTTGATAGGTATTGGATGTGGAGCCCATATAATTCACAATGCAATAAAATCTGCTGCAGATGGTCTACCTTTAGATTATGAAAGCATTATTGTAAAAATATATTCATTTTTTTATATTTACACGGTTCGAGTTGAAGCTTTAAAGGAGTTTTGCGCTGAAGCTGAAATAGAACATCACCAAATGCTCGGCTACAGTAAAACCAGGTGGCTTGCGCTTATGCCTGCCTTGGAGAGAGTTTTAAAAATGTACCAGCCGTTAAAAGACTATTTTTTAAGCATTGAAAAATGTCCTAAATTGTTAAAAGACTTTTTTGAAGACCCCACATCAGAATTATGGATTTATTTTTTGCACGCTCAATCTGCAAGTTTTCACCACGCGGTATTGAAGGTTGAAGGCCAGACTGTGTCGGCAATTGAGGCTGCAAAAGAAATTAATCATCTCAAAGACAATTTGGCTCAGAAACAGATCAACCAGTTTCTTCCATTTACTGTTCGTAATTTAATTGAGAAATTAAAAGAGAATGACACTAATATTGATGAAGATTTTGTGAAAAATACGGCTACAGAATTTTATAAAACAAGCTGTGAATATCTGGAACAGTGGACTTGCTTTCTTACTAAAGAAATGAGTATATTTCATTGGGCAGATTTAAGAAAAGTTCCTGCATGGGAAGATATTCAAAAAGCACTGGATGTATTGATTCAAAAGGGATATATTCACTGTAATAAAGATACAGAAGTATTTGACGAATTCACGTTAATTTCAAGGTACGTCACTTCCCAAAAAATAACCGAATGGGATAATTCAAAAGTCTCCACAGAAACTCGTTGGGTGGAAGTATTCAAACACTTTCGAACCCACAATCTTCAACATGAAAATTTTTGTATTTTAATTGAATATATTTTATGTCTACCTGGTACAAATGCTCCAGTAGAAAGAGTCTTTTCTCTTAAGAATAAATTGTGGACGTCTGAAAAAAATCACTTACAGGTTCCAGTTCTGAAAGCGATGTTGATAACTAAGGTCAATATAAAAAAAACCTGCCAAGAATTTTATTCTTATTTAAAATCATCACCAACTTTATTAAAGCAAATTTGTTCCTCTGACAAATATAAATACAATTAAAAAAAATATGTTGCATATAATTTAATTATTACTGTCAGAGGAACTTTGCTTTAATAAAGCTGGTGAACTGGTGATTGATTTTTATTTTTCCCAACTTGTTATCATAAAAATAATTATAATCAATATGAATATAATAATAGTGAATACTAATTGCATTAAGTTACACTTTTTCTAAATAAAAAAAAATTAAAAAACTGTGTTTGTTTTCATTGTTAACCTGCTAACTGAGGTATAAAAACTTATGTCCCGTTTTGAGTTAAAAAATAAATGGTCAGTTTAAGTATAACCCACCCCCGCTTTGCACGGGCGAAGCCGGGGCGGGCCACTAGTCTATAATATAAAAATGAATCGCAAAATGTGTTGGTAAGCGCATAACTCAACAAAGCCTGGACCAATTTGGCCAATTCTTTTTTTTAAATGTTCGTTTAAGTTCAAGGATAGTTTTTACGGCGAAGAAAAAAATCGAAGAAAAAGAAAATATCGAATAACTGCCGGAAAACCCCTAAAAACAGCTTTTTTCTATTTCCCATACAAACGTTTTCTAACTAAAACGTAGAGACAATTTGAGCTTTATGCTATTGTGTAAAGTTCATATTAAATTACAATCACTCACTGTTGTCTAAGCAATGTAGGTGTGTTTCTAACGTCAAAGAGTCAATTTGCACTTTAATACCGCTATCTTTTTGACAGGACGAAATCTGTCGGGTCCGCTAGTAAAAAATAAAATCAATAACCTAATATTTAAAATGTCTTCCTTAGAAAACATGGTTTCATACAAATTCAAATCCTTTCAGTTAATTTTTTAAGAAATTTATACAATATGGGGGGAAAACGGGGTCGAAAGTTCCTTTAGAACGCCCTGATTTTTAACATCATTTGATATTTTTTGCAATAGTGTATTTTCTTTAATTCCGCCACCGGGATGAAAGGGATTAAATGGAGACGTACCGTATAAAATTGCCTTGCACAATATTACTACGAAATTAACCTATAACATTAATCTTGATACGGAGGGCAATTTGACTTGCAAAGCAATCTTGGGCTTATAAATTAGGTAGAAATTAAGTAGGGCAAAGTTATTATACTTTTAAGGTAAATAAGATTCATATCTTGTGATTATAGTTGAAGACCTAAGTAGTCTTAAACGAAAACTAAAATACGTGTGTTAAATGACCACGGATAACAAAGTTATCACAAAAATTGTTTTCCTAGCATATACCTAAAATGCGAGTATAATACAAATGTTTCTTAAACAAGGATGTAGGTATTGAAAATCATAACCAACAATCATTACTGATTCCCTTGAATTGTGCATGGAATGAAAGGTATGGTATCTACCTCCTTAAAATTACAGTTCAATTTCTATTTAAATTCACCTAACGAATGAATGAAGAATTTACAAACGCGCAGGAAAAAATAATGGATAAGTATAAATGTATAGTGCGAATCAACAGTTAATAATTTTGGCAATTCCATTGTGAAGGTATGCTCTAAATACTTTAAGACATGCGCAGTAAGACTAAGAAATAACAAGAAATATATGTATATCACGTGTGATAGTCGAATTTATTTTTCCTGTGCGAATATGTCCATTCGGGAAACGAAATATTTTTAGTCTTTAGATTACAACACATTCATGTTAAAGCCGAAAACTTCATTTTTCACGTGGCGCATCGCGGAGTAAGATACGGCTACCGCGAATACCTATATGATCATTCCGCGTGGTTTACGATTTTACAATCTAACTTTAGAATATGAACCAGATGGCCGGCTACAACACTCAATTGAAATATTTGAACTCCCATTTTATACAGACCATATTCTCTATAGAAACAGTAGTTGAGAGCCATCACACTTTACTTTACAAACGAAACCGTAAATAGGCATAGTAAGTACATGTTTTTAAAGTTGTCTAAGTAGTTTGCTGCGTCTCTGCAGTGAAACGTGGTGTAAAATAAAGTTACGAAAGGTCGAACGCTTAAACTAGACTTACCAAAGAAGTTTCTGCCCTGCGGATTGATCGGAAACGTTAGTGGGGCTGAGTGCGGCTCGATGTTACGGTCGTGCGTGCGTCGCCTTATCAATTAGCTCCGGTGAACATGATCGCGCGGGTGAAATAAATATACGCGGCGCGTAAACACTGCAGCAAGGCCGGCGCCGACGGCGACCGCTGGACGAATATCCCGAGAGAACGTCGCGTCGCTCACGAGCGGCCGCACGAAACGTTCAGATCGATACCGTAATGCCGCGCGCTCCCTCTTTGGCTCCCGACTACCTTCTAACCACCACCGATGAGAGCAGGTTCGTGCATATCAGAGCATTAGCATCAGCTGATAACCCATCAGTTAGAATGTGAAAATTGAATGGAAGCCAGATTGCACCTCACATAAATATTAAATGGTGATGTAGAAGAGACGCATAAGAATTGAGATGGACATGCGCAGTGCGGTGTAGGCGCGGCGGCGCGCTGCGATTTAAAGGCGGTGGAGGCGATGGTGGCGTGGAACAAAGGGAAGCCGCGTCACGGCGCCCGCCGTTGCTGGATGTGGTCGGCGGCGCCGACCGCGCGACCTCACCGCCGAGACGCACGCAACACCATCGATCATAGACACGCACAGTCCGCGACCTCCACACCACATTGCTAACCAACCTACTTTGCATATCGATTTCCGTTGCTTCTTACACTTGCTACTACTTACGAGCCGACGAAGGTATAGCGGCACTACCCTAGAGTGCTATTAGAATATTAAAAACAACAGAAAACTCTACACAAAGTCAAGAAACTTAACTAACTTGTTGGAAAACTTAAATACCGTTGGCTAATCAAGTAAAGTTAAGGTAGACTACTGCAAGTATAATAAAAAATATCAAATAGATTCTACCAGACTGATGCCGCTAATTGAAAATTGGAGAAACAGTGCCCTCACTATTTCCTAATCTAAGAAACTTTGCACGAAACAATTCGTTGCAGAGCGTTCGATTTGAACAAAATATGCCAGGACAGCGGAATCAATCGGTCTCGTTTGCACCGCTTGCAAACTTAATAAAAATGTACAAAAAAAAAATTTTTAGGTACATTACATAGTATTGATAAATATTTTTTTTTAATACAGTTGCTCAAAAAGTGGCATATTGCAGTGACGTATAGCGTTGGAGAAGTGGGCTATTACACACGCGTGCTTTTTCTTTACCATTCCCCCACTAGTGCGTTTTCTTTCCCAACTGTCAAAATAATGTATATTATAAGGAAAAACCAACCATGAAGTTTTTACTAAAAAAATCATAGCAGTTTTTACGATTCTTAGATTACGTATATTTCTAAAAAGAAAATACTTACTAATTTGTTTCAATATCAGATTTAATGATTTGATTGAATGAGTTAGGTTAGGTTTCATTTCACTCAATTTTATTTTCATTTCATATCAATAAAAATTTTCTACTGAAGACTTGGCTGTATATATAGTTGCTTTTGCCTACTAGAATGGGTGAAGAAAAAATAAATCTCTGCTTATATTCTACGGTTGGCGCGATTAGTTACTTGAGTTTATTGTGTTTTTATTATTTTATGAAATTGCTTCAGTTTTTCGCCACTGTATTAAAAATAGTCGTTCAGTACACGTGCGGAACCGTCATTGCAACTTGTTCCGACTGGCCACCCTCGCCTTCGGCTGCGCCTCGGCTCGGGTAGACATTTGTCGGAACTCTTTGCAATGACAGCCTTTCCGCACTTGTAATGAAATATACTATTTAATTCGTTATTGCAAAGCTAAATTTTAAAATCCCAACACCAAATAACTTTTAAAATAGTTTACCCACAATTTACCTGTTTTTTTATCTATTTTCTGCTGTACTAGTCCGATCATTTGCTGAATCAGTGATATTCTAGATTTTGATATTTTGTACAATAATATAAAAGGATACAGTGTAAAAACCATAGTTCGTTGGTCGAACACATGCTTTGGGCATGAAAACAAACTAATGACAGAATTGCTTTCATTGGTTAGCCGTCACTTCGGATTGCTTTAAGCTTATGTTACAGGGTAAATATTTTCAATCGTGCCCAATAAGCAAAGTATACCATCACTTTAGATCAAAAGAAAGACATACACTCGAGAGCAATGAATCCGGGTCACTTAAAGAATGTTAAAAATCTCGGAAACTAAAAATGATAGGTTAATGCAATAAATTGTATTTAATAGACAATGTAATACTCCTTAAATGAAAGTAAAAAAAATATGAGTCACCATACATTTTATTAACACAAAATTACATAAAGAAAAAAACTGCTGATCTCTCCTTAAAACAAAAATAGGAAACATGAAATTTTTGAACTTTATTACGATTTTCTTGAATTTTAATACTTCGTATTGCCTCCTCGTGCTTCCATTACTGCGTTTACGCGGTTTGGCATGCTGTACACCAAGTTCCTTATACGATTTTGGGGAATATTCTCCCATTCCTCTGTGAGAGCAATTTTGAGCTCACGAAGCGTGATTGGGGGAGGGTTTCGTTGTTTTACGCATCTGCCTAGCTCGTCCCAAGCATGCTCGATCGGGTTGATATCCGGGCTGCGCGCTGGCCACTCCATACGAGTAATGTTCATCTCTTGAAGGTAGTCATTCACAATCCTACCTGTATGAGGTCGGGCATTGTCATGCATAAATATAGCATCCTCACCTAAATTGACCAACGTGATCATTGAGGATTTCTTCCACATATCTTACGCTAGTTAAAGAGCCGTTTTTTATGATCACCAGCTCTGTGCGACTTTCAGAAGAAATTCCGGCCCACACAAGTACAGACCCACCACCGTAGGCTACGTTTTCTTCGATGCATGCTTGCTTGAATCTTTCCCCTGGTCTTCGATACACTCTGTGTCTTCCATCGTGCTTGTAGAGCATAAATTTTGATTCGTCGGAGAACATAACTTTTGACCAATCTTTAATACTCCAATTTACGTGGCTCTGGGCATATCTTAGTCTTGAAATACGATGCCCACGCTCCAGTTTAGGGCCGTTTGCAGGTCTAAGGGGTTTTAAGTTAGATTCAGCAAGCCGACGTCTTACTGTCCATGCACTTGGGTTACTTCCTCCGAAGCGTCGAAACTGATTTGTGAGTTCAGTTCCTGAGAGAGAGCGATTTCGAAGCATGGTGTTCACCAAGTATCGGTCTTCTCGTGCTGTGGTACACCTGGTTCTGCCCGTTCCTGGTCTGCGTAGGTTAGAACCAGTTTCTTCGTACCGTCGGAGAACTCTTTGTAGTGTTGACAGCGAAACACCGACAGTCCTGGCTGTATCGCGACTCCGGCCGGTTTCCAGCATTGTAAGTATTCTGGTGCATTCTTCAGGCGTAAGCGACATAATTTCAGCTTGAATAATGAATATAGAGCACTATCAACATGGTTTATGTACCCACAAAAATGACAGATTACAAACAAAAGCAAAACCAAAGCTGTAATTTCGTAGTTCCATCTTCGAAAGTGGCCCTTTTTCAAGTTTGATTTTTTTATGATATAACTTTACAATAACTAAGAAGTTTTAATACCTTCATTTAAGGAGTATTACATTATCTATTAAATACGATTTATTGCATTAACCTAGCATTTTTAGTTTCCGAGATTTTTAGGATTCTTTAAGTGACCCGGATTCATTGCTCTCGAGTGTATAATAAATAGCATATCATAACATAGTCCAAAAATATTTAAGGAAACATTAATAAGAAACCGGAATGACATTGTTCCTAGCGCTAACTACAGGGGAGCGAGGTCACCTGAGTACCGTACCACGTGCCACGTGTAATTTGTATAATAATAAAGTATTAATAGAAAATTTGTTTTTCTTTCACAGATCAAAATCAATAAGCTACGTACTTACTACATTGGTAGATTAAAGATGCTCACAAAAACGTCATGTTTTCATATTGTTAATCATATATGACTGCTAGGTTAGCATTTACAGGGTGACTGACAAAATCGATGATTGCTAATAAGTATTTTTAACCCCCGACGCAAAAAGAGGGGTGTCATAAGTTTCACGTGTCTGTCTGTCTGTCTGTCGGTCGGTCTGTCTGTCTGTCTTTCTGTCTGTGGTTATTGTGTCGGGGGTTTATTATTTAAATTTTTAATTGATTTTTGGGTATCTGATTGTCCCTAAATTAATGGATCGGTGCGAATACATATTATTGCTCTTGCTGTTTGTACAGTTAATTCCCTTTTATTGTATACTTATTACTGAACTTTCGCTATATCTATAGTAATGTATCCGCTGATATGTTTAGAAATTATAGAAAACACATTTAATACTTTGGACAATATTTGCGCCGACAACATCCAATTTTCACAGTGAAGCAACTAAAGGTCAGACATGTATGAGATGTTTAATCATTAACAGTATTTCAAATTATTCAATACTCGCCGTGACTGGACCTGGATTTCTGAACTTTTTGTTCCCATTAAAAACTAACCATACAGCCTTGTAAATTAACGGTGGCGACATTCACGCTAGCGAAGCAAAGCGCGTGGGGCTAAATATTAAACCACCTTTTTCAAAAATTGAGGAAACACGCAGTAGAATCACCGACAGGCTGCTAATTAACATTTTTTAATGCTTTTGTCATGAAATATGACGGGTCTTCACACAAAATCTCGTCCCATATCTGTAAAAAGTGCTGAAAGTTCAAGCCCATCGAAGTTATCGTATTTCATAGACAACACAGGCTAATCATTATTTGTTCCAGAAGACAAACAAATACTACACAAAATTACTCATATATACATAGGTACTAGTAAAAAAGGTTATTTAATTTTCCTCTAAATTAAAAATAAACAATAAGGGTTATTGTAAAGTAACGTTGGCTTGGCAAGTAAAGTTGGGAACAGCATCCAAATATCTACGTAACCAATTATCTCGCACAGAGATTGGGTATCGCTATTCAACGGGAATGCGGTCAGTCTTTTGGGAACTTGGGGAGTTGTTTAGCACATTCGTATAATTTGTAAATATGTATTTAGTTTTAAGCAGGTTTATTTGAATTAGTTTTAATCAGAAGCAGTTATTGTTAGGGGGTCATGGCAGAGTATGCAAAACACGGTGGAAGCTTCGTAGTAAGTATAATAAATAAAATATATAAAAATGGTAAAACAACACGACATAACAAGATAATGGAGTACACAAGACAATAGAATAAACTTGACAAATATTCAAACAATATAATTACAAACAGCCTGTGCTGTGTTGAATCCATGAAGGTGATACTTCAACAGTTATTAATAATTTGATGATATTTATATTTCCGATCAAAATCAAAACTCATTCAATCAAGTTGGCTCAAAGATCTTTTGACAAGTCAAACAACAAAATAAAATTTAAAATTTACCACTTAAAATTGATTATCAAACAAAGGTTCAGAAAGCAGCTCTACAGAGAAGACGAAAAACTGTAGCAGCAGGGCTGCCACCACTAGCAGCGGAAGGGCGGCCAGGCAGGCGTGTCATGGCTGCCGCCGCAACCGCGTGGGTCGGGAGCCAGCTCATCCGGCATCTGACGGGGCAGGTGCAATATCCCACACGTTCCTCTCGGTGGGTTGGGGAGCGTCCAGTGTTCCCTATCAAAGCGTGGAGCCCGTTTTTACAAGCGGGCCAAGGCCCCATCAGGGTCACGGAGCATGCTCTCCCATCGGGAGGAGTGAAACCCATGACGCTGACTCGGGCAGTTAAGGGTTAAGGAGTTTTAGTGGGTAAGTTGGGGCGCAACTACCAGTCCCACATAATCCATGAGGATATCCAACGAAAAAGAAGAAAAAAAGGGATAAGACAGGTGTGTGAGAGCAAACTCGCGCAATAGTCGCAAAGGGCCAAACATCAGCCAGATCCAGTAAACAATACAAACCTTCTAATGCCCGAGCCAACCGACCCCCAGCAACGGCACCTGTTCACAAGCATGGCGCATGTGGCAGCCATCGCCCTCCTCAACCATAATGTAGGGAACAGAACGGCGATGACGTACTACTGCGTAAAAAGTTTAGTTAAAAGTCCGTTATACAATATAAATTAGAATACCTATGTGAACCGAAAGTATAAAAATAAAAAGCACGATCGGAAGAAATTCTATTATTCCTAACAATCCAAATTAAGTGCAAAACTTTCGTGAGTTCGAAATCCACTCAAAGCTATTTTGCCGGACGTCACAATTTACAGTGGGTTGAAATTATTCCTGAGTTGTATCGAGAAAACAGGGGAGGGCGCTATTATGCAGTTAGAATAGTCTTGATCGTAGATAGACTTGGCTTTTGAAGTAAAAAAAATATATTATTTATTACAAAAAATATTTGGCGAAATGTTAGCTATCGAATGTTGTAGTTACAAAACTAGACGCGGTACGCTTAAAGCAAGCATATAGCAATTAGAATTTTTAACGGCAAATTTATATTCCGTACCGTCGAGTTTAAAAATATGCGAATAGTTGATTCTAGGCGAATATAGACAGTTTACGAGGCGAGATCTGACCATATAAGAGCAACTTGGGGCTGTGTGAGGAATTTGAAAATTTAGTTCTATTACTGCAATTTATTTTGCTTCTCAGTATTCTGATTATAACCTAACCATTTGTATTCAATTTCTTCAACGTCACGTGAAGCAATTGAATGCTGTAAGTCGCGTGATGGAAAAACATTATTACTTAGCGAATGCCAATGTGAATTTAAATAGGAAGTTGGCAAGACGGGTTGTAACTGGGTTTGTATTAAGTTTTGCTTTTGCACATAATAATAAAAAACTAATATAAAATTGTTTCTCCCGTTTATTTTATCTTATATCTTTAATCTTATATCTTTAAATCAGCAATTCTTGTGTATATATATAATTGGAATCTCGGAATCGGCTCCAACGATTTTCATGAAATTTAGTACATAGGGGGTTTCGGGGGCGATAAATCGATCTAGCTAGGAATCCTGACATCTATTGGCGAATAATAATACTACTTTTTTGTGAGCACAACAGCAGATGGCGTTGTTAAGTAACACGAAGTCAATGAGTGTTTGCGTAATTCGTACTTATATAATTTTCAAAAAACACAATTTATAAAAAAAAAATACCGAGCAAAGCGGTCATCCAGATATATACTTTAACTACAGCTAGCTAGACCCGACCGACGTTGTCCTGTCTTAACGATGTTTATTGAATTCGAATAGGTATAGTTAATAAAAAGTGATTATTATTCTAATGCTTTATAATATATGTACAACATTTGTAGTTTTTCTTGCGCGTGTACAAAAAATAATTACTTATTCACAGCATATTGGTGGAAGAGACGCCGAAATCTAAGATATCATTATACTCATTTTCCCGAACCCTCAGTCTGTATTAATTCATTGATTGATGATTCATGACATGATCGAAAATTCGTAAGACGGAGCGAGAGTAGACGTATGAGAGAAAGTAATATAATAATAATAAATAATTGGAAGTTATCATGACGAATAACTACCGGAGACATGTCCTAAAGGATGGGACTGCCGACATCTATCGAGCCTGTCATCGTCTTGCTAACGGAGAACTTGCACATACACAACCAAGTGGCCAAGATAGTCCATCAACAACTTGCCCTTAAATATAGTCTTGTGGATACTGAAGTGCCCTACTACCAATACCAGCGGAGGCTGGTATTGGTAGTAGGGCACTTCACACACACACTTCTCGACGATGGTCATCTCACGCTCTTCTGGGATCGATCGATTATTACTGACAGGACTATTCTCGCCTGATATAGTGATAATTGACCGATTGGCGAGCCGGGCAATGCTTGTTGACATCACTATCCCGCATGACGAGAACCTCGTTAAAGCCGAAAAAGAGAAACTCACCAAGTATCTCGATTTGGCTCACGAGGTTACCGCAATGTGGCATGTTGATTCAACAATAATTGTGCCCATAGTTGCTTCTGTAAACGGTCTAATTGCGAAGAGTTTCGACTAACATCTCAAGAAACTCTCGCTGGGTTGCTGGATTAAGGGCCTGATACAAAAGGCTGTCATACTGGATTCGGCAAGGATGGTGAAGAGGTTCCTCTCTCTGGAGCCCTGAACCGTCGGTAGCTTAACCTCATCGACCTCGTTTTCGACGACTTTTCTCTATTTTTATGTATATTTTTTAAAACATTTTGTATTTTTTTAAATATATGTAAACATATGACATATAGAGACATGAGAATAAATAATTGTAATATGTAATTCAAAGTGTTAAATTTTGTATGTAATGAAACTGTCATTTTTGTGTACGATAGCGCAATAAATCAATATTGTATTTAACCACATAAATGCTAGTAGTTTTATACTGATATTTAAAGCAACTTTTTTTTTTTTTTTTTTTTATTAGGGCAACAAACAGGAGTATTATGATAATTAACAAACAAACAGGAGTATTATGATAATTAACAAAAGCGCAAAGCGCAAAAGCAATTCGTGCGGAATTATTCCCAAACCTTTCCAAAATATTCAAAGGTTCAAGTTTTTTGTTAGTTTCGAAACCTGTAACTGGATCGATCATCTTCATTGAAAAATAATATCCATCTTCACTTTGATATACTTGGTTTTAACATAAGAATACGATAGTTTTCATTAATTTAAATTTTCTCTCGAATCAATCACAAAATTGTCCTCAAAGCTGATAAGACGCCTGCAGGACAACACGTTTTAATGCGCCAACAATTGAAGAAATCGAGTGAAAATTTAGAAACCCGAGTTATAGGTTGTTTTACTTCGGCGTAGCAATCAACGGCAGCGTGTGTTCGAAACACATCGATTAAATGATGCGTTACAATATCGTATCATATTTTGGAAAGGTGAAGATGAATCATTTTTCAATGAAGATGATAGATCCAGTTATGGCATCCGAAACTAAAAAAGAAAGAACGGGTTGCACTCCGGGACTGCCGGCTAAAGTGAAAACTTGAACCTTACAGTGGAGCTTTTTGAAATATTATTATTACTAGCGACCCGCCCCGGCTTCGCACACGTGCAATTATGCATGTATTTTAAATATTAAAAACCTTCCTCTTGAATCACTCTATCTATTACAGAAAACCGCTTCAAAATCCGTGGCGTAGTTTTAAAGATTTAAGCATACATAGGGACGGACAGACGACAGCGACTTTGGTTTATACTATGTAGTGATAACTTATTGAAATGGTTATGGAATAATTCCGCTCGAATTGCTTTATTTATCATTATAAAACTTAATAAAATTAAGTGGTTAAATACAATATATTTATTGCGCTATCGCATATCGTGCATTGTCATATCGTGGTTAAGACAGGACAACGTCTGTTGTGTCAGCTAGTTTTTATATAAAAGACATGAAACGTTTATACTTTTAACAAAACACCATCTATTGAAAACTTCCTTTAATATATATCTATAATCCCGCCAACAGTTATCGCCATTGTTTGGAGCTAACATTATGATTATGACTGTCAAATAATAGACAAATAATTTGCAATAAAATAATATTGCGGCTATGAATAAATTGAGATATAAGGTATCCAATCTTTCAAGTTGGATCAAACTGCACACGGTGTGCAAATTTTATTAGGTATAATCAGTTGCGTAGTTTAGGAGTCCATCGCGGACAAACAACGTGACACGTAATTTATTTATATGTATATGAAGAAGACTTGGGGGTACCTGCCAACCAACCTCCAACTAACTAGAAACGTTACACTACAAAACGAAAACAATAAATAGCTCGATTTATTTAACCGACCTTTTAAATATACAAGTTTATGTTAACGTAAAGCAAACACTCACGTTTTGAATATACTTGCTGGGGCCTTTCCGTGAATTTCTGAACCAATTTGACTGGATGCAGATAGCAAATGAACAAATCATATGCACGTGGGCGCGTAACGAAGAAAGTTTTCCCAACTAGGCTAGGAACCAACAAATCGAGAAAGATAAATAAATTTGCAACTTAAACACATATCGGCGTCAAACCAATTATGGCACTAGATATCAAGACTTTTCTTATTCACTTTCTAATACTGTATTTAGGAACAAAAATGAAAGAGGAAAGTTTTTTTCCGGATATTTTGAGAACCTACCAGATTGACGCGGTAAATTGTCCAAGTTATCGCTGGTAATCGAATCAACTAAAACGATTATAGGCAGTTACCATCCATACAAATCTGAGGTGGGTTGCTCGTTGTAAATAAAAAGAACAATCATATTATGATTGTAAGCAAAGCATGACTTTATGGCCTGTTCTCTACACCATAATTAATCTATGCAAACGTATGCTATACCCTCACCCGAATATCCAATCCTCCAACCAGTGCAGCTCTAGTTCTATTAATTAACACGGTCTACTTCGGTATAGCGCAAAATTTGTAGGTGGAAAATATGTTAACTCGTCTCCCGCAGGCAAGTATTAACAATGTTTGGCCGCAGTTAGTTGTTCCTTCAAATTAAGTGTCAAATTGTTTCGCATGTTGTTGAAATCGACATAAGTAGTACACGCTTACATTATGTACACATTTTATAAAATGTTCTCATTAACCTTATCGCTTTATTGGTGTAGGGTTGCCGCCTTGGGATCACGGATCCTTGGTTCGACTCCAAGCTTGGGCGTGTCTTTGTGTAATCCAGAAATACTTGCGCTGTGTCTTTATGTCTTTGGGTTTGTAGATTAAAAGTATGTAAAGTGCCCCCGCCATACAAGATACAACAAGTTAAGGCAATGGAGCCGGTTAATAAAAACATACAAAAATTCTCAAAATACCCGAATGAAATAAAAAAACATTTTAACCTAATGTTCTATTACGTAAAAGCAGTTGTAATATTGTAGCGGCCGTTGGAACCGATCTGCATGTTTAACGTCTGCTCAAAGGCACTCAAGTATTTGATCCAAAAAAAAGTCGTAGTGACATCACAGTTGGTCCTATACTGACTGATATTCTGTCTCACAAATAAGATATTAGCAAGGATAAACTGCGATGCCACAGTCAAAATACAAAACTTTTTTCTAAGTGATACCCTAATGATACCCTCCACAAAAGTAATATACCACTTATTCTAGCGTGTGGTCGTGTACTAATATTATAAGACAGAAAAAGTGCAGTTGTGCAGTAAGAAATATAATGTACAAGTCCAAATAGATATAGTCCAAATTATGTAAAGGTTGAAATTTGTAACACAGGTGATTCTATCCATGTTAAAAATCACATTTTTATTCTAGTTGGTATGTATTATGATTACAATATCCAATTGCGAGTTTTATTAGTCTCTTAAATCTTGAAATTAAAAACTTTTTAACGGATTTATCGCGTGTATATTACATTATTTAAAAAAATCTTAAAAGATTGTTTAGAGTAAAACAAAACAATTTTGCTGTGAACTGTACATGCTAGTAGGCATTGTCTTTTAATGATATTTGTCAGGGATACCCTGAGAACCGAGGATGCCGAACGGTGAATGAAAACGAGGGCGGATGCGACTAACCCGAAAATTTTATGTTCTAAGTATACAGGGTGGTCAAAAAGTCGTGGATCAAACGAAACCAGCGGTTAGATGGGGCCATCAGCAGCAAAAAATTGTTCTACGGGAGGTCCTTAGGGTCAACCCCTGCAGAGTTACAATAGATTTTGTGTTTTTATGAGAAATTGTCTTTTTTTTACTAAAACTTGATAAAATTCGAAAAAATCTACACCCTGTATCTTTTTTATAATTTTCACTAGATTGGTACTGATGAGTCCTTTCGTTAGACATGCTATTTATGGTAGTTTATTGGGTGTGTTGAAGATAATATTAAGTTTTCCGAAAGACATAATTCTTAAATCAAAACTCGTTACTTACGAGGGTGAATCAAAAAATTCTTGGAATCAATATTAAAAAATGCAAAGATTTAAATAATAATATTTTATTTTTCTACATAATCTCCCTCCAATGCAATGCATTTAGAATAACGCGTTTCTAACTTCCTTATTCCTTGTGAAAAAAAATTATTTTCTTGACTCTCGAAAAAGTCCTCTACGGCAGCTATAACCGCGTCATTATCGTGAAATTTTGTTCCACGAATTTCCTCTTTTAATTTTGGAAATAAGTGAAAATCACTTGGGGCTAAGTCCGGAGAATATGGTGGGTGGTCAAGGAGATTGAAGCCAGCACAGCGGATTGCGTTGAGCGCAACTTCCGATCGATGGGCAGGAGCGTTATCTTGAAGGAACAACACGCCCAACGACAGTTTTCCACGACGTTTTTCTTTAATCGCTTCACGCACTTTCGGGATTAAATTTGCATAATAGGGTCCAGTTATCGTCTGGCCTTTTGGCATGTAATCAATAAAAAGGATTCCTTCACTATCCCAGAACACAGAGGCCATAACTTTGCCAGCGGAAGGAGCAACTCGAAATTTCTTAATGGATGGAGAGGATGGTCGTTTCCAAGACATGCTTTGTCATTTAGTTTCAGGATCAAAATGGTGGACCCACGTTTCATCCATGGTGACAAGACGACGGCAAAAATTATCCGAATCACGCTGGAACATTTCGAGATTACGCTTGGAAATTTCCAAACGTCGCTTTTTGTTTTCGTCGGTTAACATTCGTGGCACCCATCTTGCAGACACTTTTTTGAACCCCAGTGAATCAATTAAAATGGATTGAACGCTACCAAAAGATATCTTTAGGATCTCAGCTATATGTTTTATAGTCATTCTTCTGTCTTCCAAAACCAGATTCTCAACCTTTTTGACATTTTCTTCTGTAACGGAGGTTGAAGGCCGCCCAGAACGCGGGTCATCTTTACAGCTTGATCTACCTCTTTTAAATTCAGCCACCCAGTACGCAACCGTAGAATAGGGTACAGCATCACCCCCTAATGTCTGCTGAATGTCCAAAAAAATTTCTTTCGTAGACATTTTTTTCAAACTGAGATATTTTATCACCGCACGTAACTCACTTTTATCCATAATTTTGACTTTTTAGCAACTCGTTGCACAAAAAAATTTATTACATGCGAACGAACTGACAAAAACAAGTGACAGTCTGCATAAATATAGTGTGATAGACACTCTTTAATTTGAATATCGAACTTGATCCAAAAAGGTTTCATATATATGCACTTCTAAGAACTTTTTGATTCACCCGGGTACTTCGGACCCCACTGTGAAAAAAAATACTCTACAGAAAAGTGCCACTGTATCACAATTTTTGGCGCATTTAATAGGGATTATTACACATGGCTATGCGTGGCTTCGATATCTTTCAAGGACGATCTTTCGTAGCAAGACCAGAGTTAATTCATACATAAAACTCAGTTAGGCCTACTAACCTAACCTTACCTTAGCGTTATCGTTTTCCGGACTACAGGGTCTTTATCGCCGTTTCAGCCCATAAATGACCCACTACTGAGTCGGGCCTCCTCTAAGTTCATGTTGGGAGATTAGCCTACTGTGCCACGCAGCCAAGACCGGTTGACACAGGGTTTGCTTCAAGTTTTCCTTCTGTTGCGGCTAGGTGATCTGCCTAATGCGTTCTTTTAGTCGCCTCTTACGACACCTTCAATATGGTATGGGTTGGTGACACCACACGGAAAATTTATTAGAATGGTATTCTTTATGTGCGTACATAATGCCGCAATATTTTAGAATATTTCATTTTCTATCATAAATATAAATATTCTTGGACATTGCATACAAAGCCATCTCTTCCCAAGCTAAGCAACTTAATGCTTGGGTTATGGTAACGAGATGGATGATAAACTACTTAATTTTTTTTTTGTAAATACATACATATTATAGATAGAAAACACCCAGACCCGGAACAAATACTTGTAGGTCGTACAAATATTTTTTCCATGGGGGAATCGAACCCGCGACATGCTGCGCAGCAGTCGATCAATAAATGATGCCACGTCGAAGAAGTTGCAAAACAAAATAATTGTTGCATTTGTAATAATTGCTTCATCACGTTTTCGCACGTAACAGATGAACGACGTCAATAAAATCAGTCATATAATCAATTAGCTTTTGCGCGCGGCTTCGCCCGCGTGGGCTTCGAATCCGTGCATATTTTTTATGAACATAAAATCGGTTATTGTGACTAAACTATGATAGTTAGATATGTGCTCTCGTGGACTTTTTTGTAGATCTTTATAAGACCTACAAACCCGTAGTACATCATTTTGTTCTATTGGCCATAGTTTTTGCAGCGCACGCATAAATAGGTTTTCGATTTTACACCTTGGTTTACAAAATCGCAATTTTCATGCGGATCCTTAATTCTTTGGAAAATAAAATATAGCCTATAACCTTCCTCGATAAATGGACTATCTAACACTGAAAGATTTTTTGAAATCGGTCCAGTAGTTCCTGAGATTAGCGCGTTCAAACAAACAAACAAACAAACTCTGCAGCTTTATATATTAGTATAGATAGTATAGATTACACCGTAACAACTAATCGCTGAGAAGCCGTTATATAGGAAAATTAATTAACGCGGTACGCCCACCATGTCTGCGATATAAATACGAGTAGTTCTCCGTAAGTCCTTCATGTTAATTTTCTTAGGAACCCACGAGCTGATTGATTCCAACCGAAGCATTGTAAACATTTACTTTGCCTATGTACACACTTATTATTTTTAAATGTCTACACTTTCTGAAATACATCATCATTTCAGCCAAAAGATGTCCACTGCTGGACATAGGCCTCCCCCAAGGATCTCCACAAAGGCCGGTCCTGGGCCGCCCGCATCCACTGCTTTCCGGCGACCTTAACCAGGTCGTCGGTCCACCGTGTGGGAGGCTGGTAGGCCTGCGCCTTCCGGAACGCGCTCAATCTGAACCCTGGATGGGATGTGCCGAAGGGTGAGACAGGGACATGTAATATACCCGAATCCCGTAGTGCTTGAAAACGAAAGACCTCGCACAGTGCGTCCTACTTTACGTCCACAGTGACTATAGCCCAGCAGTATCTGTAGAAGAACCGACAACCGCCGGGCTAGACGAGTTCTTGAGTGGAGAACGCTTGCCGGCAGAGGGCCGTCCTACACGGACGGCCCTCTGCTAGATGGAGCGACGATTTGCGAAAGGTTGGAGGCAGCTGGATGCGACAAGCTGAAAAGGCCTGTCTAGTAGTGGACTACCAACATTTTCACCATATAAATTCTATACACATAACTAGCAGACCCAGCCACGCGTTGCTGTGGCTGAGGTTTCTGCTAAATTACATTTAACATACCTTAATTTAACTTTTCACATAGCGCCGTCAATTGTATACTTACTATATACAGTCAACAGATGATGTATTTGAATGAACAGACAAGTAATTGTGATTGTCAAATAAAAGAAAAATTATATTGCGACTATAAAATGAGAAGCCATCAAACTCAAACTCAAAATGAACTTTATAGTAGGTTTTATCACAAAACTCTTATAAATCGTCATAATTACAGTTACCATTATCATCATCTTACGACCCCCGTCCCACGCCAGGTGGTAGTCTCCATACACACCTATCAGTCGTCATATCTACAGTCACACCCTTCATACACAATTTATCATTCTTACAATCCATCCATCTCCCTTGATCTTCCACAACCCTTACGTCCACCCATATTCATGCTGAAACTACCAACGGTTTGGACAGAGAAACTTCTCTACAGAGAAGCTGCATCCTATCATTTTAGTTGGATTAAACTGCACACGGTGTGCAAAGTACACTACTAGACCTAGGCCATTTACCATTTCCAAGAGGAAGGGATTCCGGCGATCATAGCCAGGTCTTCGGTTCACCGCGACGGAAGCCTAACAGCCTGCGCTTTTATGTACGTTGTTGCCTATCAATATTTACATGGAGTGACCAATCTATTGGGGCTATCGGTAGTAAGCGTGGCAGCACCACCACCCTAGGGTATCACCTACGCACCCTAGGGGTTTTTTATGGTCTTGAGCGTCAGCAATGTACGCAGAGCTCTATTAGGTGAAGCGTAATGTTGGCACATCCAAAGGAACCCATTTTTCCACTCATTTGAGGGTCGGCGCTATACAATGCTTTAATGTAACCAAGATATACGATTAGAGAAAGAAAAACAACCACAAAGTTTCTAATGTATCAGGTGGTGGGACCAATTGTGGCAATTTTACTTTACTACTAGCACAACATTATCTTGCAGATTCACCGCTGTATTATAAAGCATTACAATGTTGACAAATGATTGACATTTCCCCATTTGCTACAGAATTGTCGGCACTATTATCTATTTCCGGATCGTAGGAGAATGCTCCTCGTTCCAAGTTTACAGGAACATTGCGTCCGTGGAATCGATCAATTTCATTTTCCCGTGCTCGCTGCTGTTGTGATCAATGTGCCCGAACTCTTTCAGAACTCAATACAACTGTTACCATTAAGAGCGCCGGCGCATTAGGCGGCCAAGTCGCGCGGCCTGGCCGCCTAACGCGCGGAGGCCCTAACAGTATCTTCCTGGTCATCACGTTGGTTAGCACGGTTAGCGCGTGAGGTAGCTAGACGCACATTTGATCGACTTCGACGACCTATGTTAGGTCATTTTCTCCTCGGCATTATAAACAGTATCAGGTAGGAATGTACTTACGTACGTAGTTTTTGTGCACTGATAACGGTGACAGATGACATTTTTTTAAACATTATTCGTCCTTTTTGGACAGTCCTATTAAATATAGCGCCTTTTCTTATCGTTACCAGACCCTTATTTAAGGTGGATGCTCCAGGGTAGCCCGTGAAATTCAAATTTTCTTACGTTTTTTGCAATTTGCAGGGCAGTGCTAGGTTGTAAGATGACAGATTTATAATCATTAAAACTCATCAATACAACCCTCCAAGCTCATAAAGGTGCAAGAATGACTTTGAGCTTGAAAAAGTATTTCTTGCACCTTTATGAGCTTGGAGGGTTGTATTGATGATTTTGATGATTATAATTCTATAACTACATACGTCTTACAGCCGCGAACAACAACAACCTGCAAATTGCATAAAACGTAAGATTTGAATTTCGCGGGCTACCCTTGAGCATCCACCTTAATCTATACTAATATATAAAGCTGCAGAGTTTGTTTGTTTGTTTGTTTGTTTGTTTGAACGCGCTAATCTCAGGAACTACTGGTCCGATTTCAAAAATTCTTTCAGTGTTAGATAGTCCATTTATCGAGGAAGGTTATAGGCTATATTTTATTTTCAAAGGAATTAGGGATCCGTATGAAAATTGCGATTTTGTAACCCAAGGTGTAAAAGCAAAAACCTATTTATGCGTGCGCTGCAAAAACTATTGACAATAGAACAAAATGAAGTACTACGTTACGTACTTAAGTTTGTAGGTCTTATTAAAATCTACAAAAAAGTCTGCGAGAGGACATATCTAACTATCATGGTTTAGTCACAATAACCACTTTTATATTAATAAAAAAAATGCATAGAGATAAGCACGGGTTCGAAGTCCACGCGAGCGAAGCCGCGCCCAAAAGCTAGTGTAGATCTAAATGTAATTATGCCAAAAATACCGAGCCGACGGGACGAACATGAAATGTTTGACAGGTAAAAAAAATTTGTACGGAATAATAACATTGTCGTTTTTAGCATATTTTCCATATTATCTCACCGTATAAACCTTCCGTAGACTTCCACGAATATTTCAAGATTAAAATGAGCCAATTTGCTTTAGCCGTTCTCGAGTTTTAGCGAGACTATCAGAATTGCAATTCAGTTTTATTTATATAGATAGATGAAGATGATTTCTTAAGCTTTCGCGATCACGAATTTATTACAAATGACGGAGTTATGCTACAGCACATTACATATGCATATTACATATGTTACAAATAAACATAAAAAATAAACAACTGAATTGAGAAAATCCTCCCTTTTGAAGTCGGTTAAAAAATTAACAGATTGTCTTATCTTCAGATCAGGGCACTTCCCAATTGACCAATTTTGTACATTACATTACATACTACAGTACATTGGCGGATGTAACATTACACCCCGCCGCACATACTCGGACTCGCATTGGCTGTGACGAGCCGCGTGCGAGTGGCAGTATTTAAAACATATGGCGCAGTACCAAGCTCCGCTTTTACTCTTACGTGTCGACGCACACGCGTAGATGCGGAGTTTAGTACTGCGCCTCGCACGCGGCGCGTGACAGCCATTGCGAGTGAGAGCATGTGCGGCGGGGCTTACTAATTTGCTTCTCCGCAGGTTATGCAGATCGGGCTACGCGCGTCGATCCTGTTTTGTGATTTTGTGTTCGTTGGTAGTGTATAGTGAAGGTTGCAACTAATGTCATCTGTTTCCTGCTGTACTCTAGATGTAGGACCAGCCTTTGTATACTCGGGAGAAAAACTGTTTGTAGCGAACGTCCCTTTATTTTCTTAGATGTTATTATAAAATAGATAGATAAATAGATAGAATTGATAGCCATCAATAGTGATTCATGCAACATCATTCATTCTAACACGAAAAAACAAATCATTAATTGAAAAATTCCGAAATACCTTATATATCAGGTACTAGCTTTTGCGTGCGGCTTCGCCCGCGTGGTTTCGAACCCGTGCTTATCTCCGCTTCGCATATAGCCTATTTTACTTAGAGATAATATAAGATTTAAAGTGTGAATGAATTTTGAAAATAAAATAAATTTTTACACCTTGTATTACAAAATCGCAATTTTATTACAAGTCCCAATTTTTTTGGAAAATAACATATAGCCTATAACCTTCCTCGATAAATGTACTATCCAAAAAGATTTATCGAAAGTTTTTTGATATCTGTCCAGTAGTTAGCGCTTTCAAACAAACAAACTCTGCTGCTTTATAATCACTGCATAGTATAAAACAAAGTCGCTGTCGTCTGTCCGTCCCTATGTATGCTTAAATCTTTAAAACTACGCAACGGATTTTAAAGCGGTTTTTTTTAATAGATAGAGTGATTCAAGAGTAATTTTTATAAGTATAATACATACATCCATAATATTGTAGAGAAACACTGATAAATTTAGAGGTAGGTACATCATTGCACGCATGCGAAGCCGGGGCGGTTCGCTAGTATTAGTATAGATTATTTAAACAATTGTGTCATGTCAAGCACCACTATTCAAATCTGGATGACAGGGGACGGTATCGAACAAAAGCCGGCAGAAGATAATAGGCATTATAACAACCTTAAAGTTTACGAAGCTATGAATAGGGTATCGCCGAACTTTCGCGAGATATTGATTCAGGCACGGTGTTTCCGCGGTAAAGTGTTTTATATAGATATAGCTAAAGCTGATTTAAGAGATTTTTCCTTTTTATTTCGTTGTCTATTTAGGTGAGGGCGTGCTTAGACACCCAAGCCATGCAGTTTCATTTCAGGCTTGATATTTATTCCTTGGATAATATTACTAACATTATAAAGACGAAAGATTTCTATGAATGTTTGTAACTAATTGGCTCAAAAAGTCCTTTTTTTATTATTTTACCATTCCTTAAATTTAGTAGCAAGAAAAATAACCACCCGTGCGAAACCGGGACGGGCCACTAGTTAATTCATACAATCCACACGTGAACTAGTACACTAGTGAACCATTTAACTGTGTCATCTGTAAGAATGTCTAACCCTTTGGCATTTGACGGTAAACGGTCTTGGACACAATGATAGCACCTTTCTGCCCCATCAGAACTCTATTTCCTAAGCACTAAAGGTATATAAGATATGCTTAGTCGGTTATTAATGATTAGATCTCTTATAATAAGCCCGGTCGGCCTAATCGATTGCTGTGGTATAAACCTTGAGCTTTACTGTAGCATATCAGTAGGTAAGAGGATAGCATACAACAAGTACACTTTTATAGCAAAAGGTTTTAAACTACATGCTGATACTACTAATCCTTTGGTACACAGAGCCTAAGCTACGGGTATTTTGTACTAATTTGAGTTGTACAAAGGTCATGTTACATGTCGTTTTGGTTATTCTTATTTCAATAATATGTTAGTGTTTTAGTGAATTATAAGCAATAACTATTTGTTTTGTTTTATAACAATGTAGAATAACTATATCACGCGTAGTACAAAATAAGATACCCAAGAAGTTAAACTTTTTAGAAGCAAATGAAATTGCTTAACAAAATTAATTTAATGTTATAGAATTGAATATCTTGATACTAAGTGTGGTATTATCTGTAGTTTAAAACTAATCGGCCCCGGAAAATTCATGGAATTCATAAGTTTGTTAATGATATGCTGCGGCAATCGATGTTCCCTTCATGTGATCCACTACTATTCATGGAAAGATATTAACAGATTCTGTCACGCTAGGAAAAACGGGATGGCGCTTAGTTTGTATCAAGTTTTCCTTCCTTCAATTCACTTCGTTGGACCGAAGAAAACGATTTTATAGTAACGACATCGTATGCAAAGAACTCCAACTTCAATAAGTTAGTAACATGTTTTTGCAACATTTAACGAGCGCCGACTGAAAAGGTGTGAACGAAGAACTCGATAAGTTTGATTAAGGAAGCGTGAAAATCAAGCGAGTTATGAATAGAATATCGTGGAGTTTTCTACAGGTTGTATGTTTATTTAAGTACTGAACTATTCGTAATATGTTCATATATCGTTTGGCACTGGCTTGCACTAGCTGATTATTACATAAAGGCAGGACGCTAGGCTAGAACTTTGAAGGTTGTTTGATACTACAGCTCTGTAGTTGTTAAACAAAAATCGTAAAATAAAAGTATATCTTCTACTCTCCCTTCTATTCTATTCTATACGAATTTGCGATCAGGTCACATGTCCTGAGACGAGTTTGACATTTTGTACCCATCCCAAGAAAACCCTGTATAGATTAGTTAGTATACTAGGCCCGAGGGAGACGACGTCCCACCGAGTGCTCCAGACAGAACGTCGATAGCTCGGAACAATGCCAATTCCGAAGAGGAACGCTCTATTCAAATGGGCAGGAGAAGGAAGAGGAGTCGTGGAGCCTTTTTTCTGCATAAGCAAGGAATAGTACACAACGTGCTTATGCCGCTGCAAACAAAGACACGAAAGAAGAATCACCTCGGGCATGTTTAGTGGGTAGGGGATCGTCTGTATTTCAAGGGCGTATCAGTAGTCCCACACACTCCTTCCCCAAGCCAACAGGGATAGTGCACTAAGGATTGCACACCGGTTAAAAATTAATTATAGATGAGGCGGATATAACACAATTCAGTTAAAAAAAATGCACTAAATCTTTCTTAATACATTTTATCCTACAGATTGTTTAAAATATTTTATCCTACAGATTGTTTAAAATACAGGCGACGACGTTTATAATTAACCACAACGCCAAACTAGACAGCCTCACCGAAGGGGTGGCACTTGCCATATAAACGTTTGCTAGTATCATTTTCGAAGTTGCCATTTACGTTGAGGTTATACTAAGATCCGGCCATTTCATATTCGAAATAAAACCACGACGTAGGATTACGTTTTGACCCATTATTGGTGTTGTGACATTGGTTGCATTTCTTGCGCCAACCGGCGGCGAGTGCCGCCTGGGAGCCTTAAAGGCAGGCCCAAGCCGGGAAAGACCTCTCGCTGTCGAGCCTTATCGGTGGGATATTCGACAGCGAGGAATGATGAGAAACCATCGGCTACAACATACATACAAACGGGCACGCTGCCTTGCAAACGGAGGATTTAATGATATCGCAGAAGGGGCGGCGGTGCGGGTTAAAGGGAAGGCGGAGGCTGAGGAAAAGGCGACGTCACGCTCACCTCCTGCAACCACCCGGGAGACTGGTGGTAGGGGGATCCAACACTGATAAGAGTTATTGACAGAGAGCGTCCCAGTTACCCAGGATGCTCACCGATATACGCCGCATGGCGGACTGCCTGTCATGTCGCCACAGTTGACCATTCCAAATGAAACGTTTGAGTGTATTAGTGCGTAGTTGCTAAGTTCCGCAGTCCCACATAGCCACATAGGGTTGTAGTATCTATGCATCAAGCATTTCCCCAGCGATTAAAAGGAGGGTTTTCAATTATATATTTATAATACATATATAGTTCATAATACATATCTTTATTGAAATCTGCAAATTATATTCAGACTCTTGCGCCATTAGATCAAAAATCTTAAAAACATATTTTTGAGGTAAGTTCCGGGCGCTTAGATTTTAAATAAATATGGAAGTCGGATTTCTAATACAAGTAATAATATTGAATTATTATTATGTGATGTTTTTATGAAACATGCTTTTACAAAACTTAATAAACTAAAATAACTATAATATTAATATTAGCTCGTCTGTATTTAACAAAACTTACCGCAAAAGACTGAAACGACCGACCTGATGTTAAGCGCGTCAAAGGTTTGGTACATAATTCAAAAGTGCATAATCTTAACTTCCGCAGACGTACCTGAAACAATCAATTTATTTTTAACATACGATATTATTAAAAACCATTTAGATAATTGCACACTACTGTGCAGGTAAATAAAATAATTCCACTTCAATTTTTCAGAAAAGGATATTGAAGCCATTTCAAATACATATTATACTTGATAACACTATTAAGTCGGTGCCCTAAAGCCTTGGCCATAGCTGGTTTCAATACACGATGGCAGTTTTTGAAGTCGGTTAAAAATTCCCATTCAGTGGGTACAATAAAAATAAAACTCGTTGGAAATAACATCAATTCCATTAGGTACCTTTAAAGAAATAATGTTCCAGTCCAAACCACTGAGGCACTTTAATTTGTAGCAATGCAATCGGGTGAAGTCAACAGAAAGTTCAGTTGGGATATGTTGACTTAATATTAGGTCCTTACATATGAAATTGCGTTTTGTACGGGAGGTATATAGTAATATTTTTTTGTAACATATTGTATATTAAATTAATCAAAGTATGCAGCGTTGTTATCTATGCACTTTTGCCATCTCATAGGTAGTTAATTGAATCCTTTACTAAAAAAAACCATGGAGGCGAGAATCAATAAACTCTTTGAAGGCGGTTTGGACTGCGGCATCGGAGTTGAATTATTTTCCTTGTAAGAAGTTGTCCAAATTTCGGAAAAAATGGTTTTCTGTTGGAACAAAGTCCGGGGAGTACGGTGGATGTCGCAGAAATTGCAATTGTAGCTCATATATCTTAGTGGTTGTTTGTTGTGCAGTGTGTGGTCTTGTGTGGTCGTGAAGCAGCAGTGGCCTAGACTAGAGCGATTGACAAATCTCGGTTGTTTGGCAGCTAGTTCTTCCTTCATGGTTTGCAGTTGCTGACATTAGATATTTGCCGTAATCGTTTGGCCAGATTTTAGAAAGCTGTAGTGTACGACACCGGCGCAAGTCCACGAAACACTCACAAGTAACTAACTTTTACTGTGTCAATTTTCGTTTAGGGCAGGATTTGGCTGAGTCTCCAGGGTTCAGCCATTGCGACGAGCGCTTCCGATTATCGTACACTATCCACTTTTTATCACAAGTAATGATTCGATTTAGAATCCCTTCATTATTGTGTCGGATGAGCAAAGTTGTTAGCAGTCGACCCATGTTTGCAAGTCGATTCACTCAATTCATGAGATACCTGAGTACATCGTTCAAGTTTTTTTACTTTCCCGAGTTGCTTCAAGTGGATAAATATTATTCATTTTCCACTTTGGTCTCCGGCCATCCACGGGGTTGGTTCTGAAGGTCGAAGTTTCCAGAACGAAAACGTTGAAACCATAAACGTACCGTGCTTTGTTTCGCGACACCAGCACCGTACACATCATTAATCCTTTGAGTTGTTTCTGCAGCACTGGTGCCACGGTAGAACTCGTACTCGTAAATATACCGATATTTCATATTTTCCATTGTGCAACGTCAAAAAAGAAAAAGGCAAATGAATGACTGTTTTTAAAACTCAAATGTGATAACTAAATGAATTTATAAATTTGGATTTGGAATTCTAAACGAAATAGGCGATAATTCAGATCAAAGTGGTCAGTACGACAAAACGCTAATTTCTTAGGTAAGGACCTAATAATATGTCCCAACCAATCGATCGATCGGGACAAACTTTATAACCAATCAATTACAGTTGCTACGTAATACGTCATTATGTATTTGTCGCAGTTCAATCAACAGCCTAGCCTCTTTACTAAACAGCGCCATTCAACTAGTGGCCTGAATGATTGTAAGGCGGGATATCGGAGAGACAATTAAACACACCGAGAGTCGGAGTTGGCTACACACTACATGATATTCAGCCATTTGAACCAACAACGGCTAGGAAAATTACTTGGATCGATGACGTTTAATTACTTGCCTAGCCTGTTCATTTCAATTTAGTTTCACTTTCTGCCACCTAGCGCCGAAACTTACCAAACTGTCAATATGGTGTCGGCAAACACCAACTTTTATGGTGTACGGTTGGGTGGTCACCGTACAGAGATTTTTATGGTTTATGAATTAAAGATAATTATGCACAAAATTGGTTTATTGCATAATCTTAATGGTATGGTTAAAATAAAATGGTATGAATGAGCATACGCGGACCGGTGGTGGTGATCGGACGCACACTACTCGAAACGCCGCGCGTTGGCGTAAAACGCTGACAGCGCGAAACGCGATGTATGATTGCATCGTACATGCTCCCACACAGAGAATGTGAGAACATGGGGATGATGGTGAAGGTGGTGGTGAATGATGATGAGACAGGCTGAAAAACAATACTTTTCAAATTATCTAGTGTCCCTATGATTCACAATTGGTTTCCTCACTAAAGGTATGTTTACAAAATACAGGTGACGTAGATACATCAACGCGAACACTAGGTACCGGTTAAACACCACTTTGCTCTGCTTTTTCACTTACACTCACACATTGGTCACTGACACTATACTTATATGCGGCGTTGGCGAGGCCGCGCATGGTGGGGTAGGGCGTAGGCGCCGGCCTGGGTGCCGAGTGCCCCTGCTCTGAAGCTGGCAGAGTTGGTGAGGCTGGGCGGCGACGCGCGCGCCACTCGCGCGCGAAGTACGCCACCGCTACAGCGCCGCAAGCTCCCACCAGCAAGTAGATGACAACGTAATCGTGCACGTCGTGATAAGAAATGTCGTTTACTAAACCCGAATCCGATTTCAGCTGCTTTATTTTAGCATCTATGTCTTTCAATTCTTGATCGTTAGCTCCGACAATAGGTTCCAGTTCTGTATTCGGTATTGTTGGTACTATTAGCCAGCTGTTTTAGCGTCATCATCGCTAAAAATGGTACAGCCTTGGTGCCGTATGTAACGGTAGCTAATTTGTATTCCCGTAGTGATTCTGTAGGACTATCACGCCATATTATTTTTTGCAGGTCTTTGTGGATCAATATAAATCGAAACATTTTCTCGATATCGGCCGTAAAGGCTATCTGGTATTGCCTCTATGGTATGATAATTGATAGCAGATCCTTTTGTAGATTTGGGCCACTGTACATAAGATCGTTGAAAGAATAGCCCGTCGAAGTTTTCGCTGACGCGTTAAACACGACCCGTGTCGCCATGGTAGTTGATTCAGCGCGCGTTACACAATGGTGAGGTAAATAAAATTCCGGTGTCTGGTGACCGGTGCACTCGTCATGTGGTTCAAACGAATGTATTCTTGAATAAATTGTTTATAACTATCTTCAATAATTTTGTTTCTGATAAATCTTTTTTCTAATTGACGAATTGGGCTACTGCTATGGTTCTAGACTCTCCCAATTTTTCTGTCACATCTGGATGGAGTGGTAATCTGACAACGTAACGCCCATCTGGTTGGCGTTTCGTTTGCAATTGGTAGTGTTGCATACGCTGTAAGTCATCGCTGGACATGTCGAGTGTATTATCCGAGAGGTCTTCCATCTCCTCAACTCTACTGGTATGTCCTCGATTGGTTATATGTGCACGAGAAGTGCCCGCATCGGCAGGAGTGGTAACAGTTTCCTGACGATCGGAATATTGCGATAATGGTGTCGCTGGTCTCAGTAGTGGTTTAGATGGTTCAGTGGCTACATAAGCATTTTTATTACGTTATAAAAATTAAGAGCCTTTTGGTAATAATTCTCGGTAAAATATTTATGGTTAGGGTCCTCGAATTCAGCACGTATTCTGGTATGGTTCAGCTGAAATTCGTTCCAATAGGCATCTAAAGTATTTAAGCGTTTTCCGATGTAAGCTGAAGTCTTGCGCTCCGGCCCATCCTTCTTAAAATTGGTCCGAAGGGCGTCCATCGCGGACATGATTTGATCTTGTGTGGCTAAGATCCCCTCCATGGTGATTATGGTTATAATAAATGTGGTAATAAAGGAAAGATCTTACTCAGAGGGCTGGTACGTGGTGACCTGGTTAGACCCGGAGCTCGATCCTGGTTGGTTGTTTGTCAATGAACTTGGTAATATCCACTTGACAATGGTTACTGGTACTGGTGATGGTAAAATGGTTCTTGGTCGATTATGGTTGCTGGTTAATGGTTATCCTTTGAAGCTGGTTATACTGACTGAACAGCGTGCTTCAATAGGAACTCTTGCGTAGCCTTGCTGTTGCGATGGTACAATCAGAGACACGAAGAACGACGATTCTGGTTAATGGTGATGGTAAAACTGGTTACGTCGTAAGCTGGAGTCACTGCCACGTGTTCACTTTATTCACTCGCGCAGGGTCCCGCCTTACGACTTAGGCTCGAAGGACCACGATGCACGGTTGCTGGTTAATGGTTATCCTTTGAAGCTGGTTATACTGACTGAACAGCGTGCTTCAATAGGAACTCTTGCGTAGCCTTACTGTTGCGATGGTACAATCAGAGACACGAAGAACGACGAATCTGGTTAGTGGTGATGGTAATGGTGGAAGCTGGTTACACCGTCGGCTGGACTCCACATCACGTTTCATTAATATTCTTGTCGTTGTATTCAGAACAACTATAAGACAGGAACAACTATGAAGAACGCGAAAGCTCCCACCTAACACTAGGCTCGAGCAAGGCCAAGACGGGCTTACATGGTTAATTTAATTGGTTGTGAGTGAGCATACGCGGACCGGTGGTGGTGATCGGACGCACACTACTCGAAACGCCGCGCGTTGGCGTAAAACGCTGACAGCGCGCAACGCGATGTATGATTGCATCGTACATATGGTGTTTGGTGTTGTTAACAAAGTTTAGTGAAAAATAGTACAATGGAAGAGTGTGTTGACAATAATTTTATAACTATTATAATGTAAATTTAGCTGTGACTAACTCGCGCAATCTAAGGTGTCCCTCAGTTGCGCGAAACAGGGCCTCGAGTTTCACTCCCCAATAGGGAGCATGCTCCGTGACCCTGATAGGGACTTGGAAGGGCCCCTCCATTTGATGGGGAGCTCTGGACGCTACCCAACCCACCGAAAGGCACGTGCGGGACATCCTTAAGGCGCCGGATGAACTGGCGCCCGACCCAAGCGGTTGCGGCGGCAGCCGTGGCACGCCTGTCTGGCCACCCCTCCGCTGCTAGTGGTGGCAGCCCTGGCCTCAACGCCTGGCCACCCTCCACTGCATCACCACGCCGTGTGTCGCGGCAGGTTAAGGCTTCCGGCAGGTTAACCCATACAAGTGGCCGTTTTGTCAAATATTATTCTTTAAGATTTATAAAATTACGACATCTGATCTCATGATTTCCAAAGAACCATAATTGTTACATTTTGATTAAAGCATTTCTTATCTAAGATGTTTCATATGTTTTATTTCTGTCACACGGTCATTATATCGTACGAATGGCCTAAGCCTTAGCCAGCCAGTTTTTTAAATGTTGTAACAGACGCTACGGCTGAATATCATTCAGACCACTAGTTGAACGGCGCTGTTTAGTAAAGAGGCTAGGCTGTTGATTGAACGGCTAATTTAGCTAGTTGCCTGCGACATATATATTGGACACTACACATGGACTTGATACAATATTTTAAATGCTATATACTATGTATATGGCTTTCTAATAAAAATACTAAAGCCGATTTTAGAGCTATTTTGTAATAACACAACCGCGTGACTTCACTTAGGAATACAAATAGTACTGAAAAAAATAAATTAAATATTACTCCGTCCCTTCCACCACCTTTATGTTACCTATTATATATTCAATATTATTTTACATGGTAAGCCATTACACGTTAAACGGATAAGTCAAATATAACTGGCAATTTTTTTTTTATTCATTTTGTTGGAAGTCCTACAAATAACGGTCGGGTACACAGTAACCTGATTAAATATGAAACAGTTTATATATGCATGAGCTGTGAGAACGGCTTGCTGTTGCCTATAATGATATTGAGTAAAGTATTTTATTTGGTAATAAACGCATGGATTTAATTATCACTTATTTACTATTTTACCATTTATTTGGGTACAGACGAGGAGCGCACGTTTTATCTAAAGTCAAAAATCGAGTAGCCAAAGCCACTTGTTACTACTACTCAGTCCATAGAAGCCTCCGCCACTTATCTATAGGGTACCACACTGGCCAGACGGGTTGGCACAGGGTTTCTTATAAAGTTTTCCCTCTCTTGCGGCCAGGATACCGCCCCTTCACTTTTAGCGGCGGCAGCCCTGGCCACAATACCTGGCCGTCTCCACTCCCACCACCGCCTTATGTGACGCGACACTTTAAGGCTCCCGAGGCAACTCTGAGGACAGAGAACAAAACCCACTACGAGAGTGTGTGCTCTGTCTGCGACTCTTCGACGGGCCTCTCCCCGTGGGCATGGGTGACTCAATAGTCACCCATGCCCACGGGGAGAGGCCATCCCGGCTCAATAGCCGGGATGGCCTCAACGAATCCTAAAGGCACGCCAGCTCCCTCACCATCCCAAGGTAGCAGGACGATCGAGGGGGATATTGTTTAAACTAGTCAACTTTTGTCAATATTATGTGCATCCAAAGTAGATGTCGGAATCTGTAACTAATTTTATTGTCAATACGATATACATACGTAGAATACAAAAAAGGGATACAAAAATGTCACTCTTACTCCGATGGATAGATTGCAGTTGGAAATCGTCGGAAACAAGCGAAATGCGGGAATATATAATGTGCGTAGCTTTACCTTATGACGGTATTTATGCTGGCAATTATCTCTTCAGTGCTTTAGATCCGCTACAAATACTACTTACATTTCAATTAGAATATTACGGAATAGGCGACAAAGACTCAATCTTTTAGAAATTTACGTTTTCCAAAACCAAAGATTCCTTATCGAAGAGAGGGTACGTATACTAAAGATAAGCACAATAATTGTAGTATCGTGAAGTCGATAATGACCAAACTGAATAGGTATGATCTGGAAATAAATCCACTGGGTGGAATATAGATTTAATTGCATCCACTTACAGTAGTGGTCCGAGAATTATACCGAGTGATATTAAGTTAACTAAATCGTTTCGGGATAAATTTGAAACATTGCCTACGTGGAAATTACTTTAAACTGCGAATAATACGAGTAAGTAATCAAACTGGCAGCAAGCAATACCGAAACCTACATACATTTTCACGAAACAATGGCTTTATTCTGAGCGTTTTTGGAACCCGAACAGTAGGTATACGATCCACTATTTTGAAATTACAACGCGTACACATAACATAACCATTAACCTAATTTGACTTCAATCTAAGATACTTAATATCTATGATATATTATTAAATTACTTATTTCTATGGTTGCCACCTGAGCCAACCCACCCTCAGGACAGGCCTTTGTGGAAATTGTCGAAATCGAAATTATATTGATTGATTTCTCCATCGCAAGTATACAGAGAAGCCGGTGGTACCACTTTGTAGACCTGCATATATAAAACTTCAAGGAACCCTTTAATATTAGACTAAGCAATATTGTTAAGTACGTGTCATCATGTAGTTTGCCACTAATTACTCCTACAACCGCGCAGGGAACGGCGAGATTGCTGGAGCTTAGGCAAACGGGACAACGCAAATTACCTTCATCACTTTTACCGGTGTACCTGCACATCAACCCGAAGTTGAATGATAAAAAAACGGTTATGACTAGGACAACTCTATAGTTCTAATTATACAATGGAACTAAGAAGGAATTCGGTGTAAAGATGACGCGACTTTGAAAAACGTTCTTCTGAGGAGTAAACGCCTGTAAAAAGTAATGAACACTGTAAAATAAACACCCCAGGGATTTTTCACAATTTTTTAATAATAATAATAATAATAATAATAATAATAATAATAATTTATTTCAGACAAAATCCATATCGCACAAAATCAAATTAAACTACTTATAAATTACTAAACAAAACTAAACTATTTTAATTGTATTACTATTTACATCAACTACTCCACGCTTTAAACACAGGTGCGTGCAAAGACCCCCAGTACTGAGTAAACGGCCCATCCAGACTGTTGGCAACGACACTAAGGAGGCTGTTGCTGCTCTCCCGTATTCTGTCTGCAATGGTAGAAGCTCTCTTGCGCATAATTGTATGAAAACAATCGATGCGAGCTTCCGCGAACAACCCCGATGCACTACAGAAGCGAGGCAGCCGCAACAGCGCCCTCAGCGCATTGTTGTATTGAACTCGGAGAGCGTTGTACGACTTCTGCGTGTATGACACCCACAAGCTGCTCGTGTAAAAAGATGTGCAGTAGGCTCGAAACAAGGTGATTTTAACAACCTTGGAGCAGCGAGCGAACCTATGCGTTACCATGTTCGCCCTAACCGACAAAGCTCTCCTTTCTCGTTCAATGTCAGCATCGTCCTTCAGATCTGGTGTGACAATGTGGCCAAGGTATTTGAAACTCTGTACCCGCTCTAAGGGTGCCCCACACAGTTTTACCACGGGGGCCTCCATCGGACACTTGGACCCAGCTTTAAATATCATGAACATACTCTTATTAACATTGTATTTAAGCCCATGGGTATGTGCATAGTTTTCACAAATACTGATAAGCTCCCTGAGGCCACAAATTGATGCGCTCAGCAGTGCCATATCATCGGCATAGCTGATGTTATTGAAGCAAGTACCATCAACATGACAGCCAACATGACGCCCGCTGAGCTCAACAATGAGCTCATTGATGTATAGGTTGAAAAGCGTCGGAGAGCTTAATCCGCCCTGCCTTACTCCGCATTCCAATCTGTATGGGTCCGACAGAGCCCCCGACCATCTTACATAGTTGACCTGATTTCCGTACCAATGCTGAAAGATCTTGACTACTTCTGGAGCAACTTTGCTGTCAAGTAGTTTTTTCCATAAGACTTTATAAGAAACCAGGTCGAAAGCTTTGGACAGATCTAAAAAGCTAGCATACACATTCGTATTACGCGCCGCGTAGTATTTGACAGCATGTTTTAAACTCAATATTGCAGTTTCCGTGGACAGTTTGGGCTTGAAACCAAATTGATTGTCATGCAGATTTAAGGTATTATTTAGGTGAGTATTAAGCACGCTGTCCAATACCTTGGCTATAACAGTAGCTAATGATATAGGTCTATAGTTGTTTTTATCAGATATATCACCGGTTTTATTTTTGATTATCGGAACTACGACAGTTTTTGTCATCGTGTTCGGCAAATACGAGTGCCCAAGGCAAAATGTGAATAGCATAGCTAAAACTCGTGGCAAGTGGGGACCCGCGTATTGAAGATGCTCGATGCTAAGTCCGTCATGTCCAGGAGACTTGCCTCGAGTCATATGTTTTAAAATTTTGGATATTTCCAAAGCAGAGATCTTGATAACAGCTGTCCCATGAATTTTAGTCTCGGACTCAGAATCATTCACCCTCAAGACCGGAATACTACTTGGTTCAACATTAAAGTGGGTCTTAAACAAATTAGCAATATCCCTATCACTAGTCATGCCCCCGACGCTCACTGGTAGGCCAGGCCTACTACTACACGTTTGAGTGGATTTCCAGAACCCTCGAAAGTCCTTATTTGCGTGTTTCTCAGCTAATATATCCATTTGGATTTGGTCTTGATGTGTTTGACACCATTTTAATTTGGACTTAAATATCTTTCTGCTGTTATACATATCTTCATATAGTTTTCCGGTGTTAGGCCTACCATAATTTAACCACTCAATAAATTTAATTCTAGCGTACGAGTGAGCCTCGCTGACATGCTTATTCCAACCTGTTACACACTTTCGCCTCCTAATGTAAGCCGGCTTTCCTCTATTAATTATAGACGCACTACTCAAAGCGCATACAACATTATAGTACATGCGATCAATTATTGGTCTGTGTTTTGGATTACTACACATCTGATCACAACATTTTCGCAGTTCCACTGGAAAATCAATTTGCCTTAGTCGTCTGTGACATTCCTCCCTATAGATAGAAATTGCTTCCGCATCTCTTACTCCCCATGCAACTTTATTAGTAAGAGTAATATTCGCCTTCATTTTTGGGATAATTATATTTAGGTCACATTCAATTAACAATGGGTAGTGATCCGACCACATGACGTCATACTTAACATTAACACTACACACAGTTTTAAGCGATGCCTCTGTACAGAGGCAGTGATCAAGCCAGCGGTTTGCACCATTACACTCACTGACATACGTGAAAGTATTTGAACTCAAACCCAGCCATGCCACATCAATACAACTAAGCCGATTGTCATTACAATAGTTCAACAGCTCTATAAAAAATAACTCATTAGGGTGAGAGTTAAAGTCACCTAAACAGTATACTGCATCCACGCCACTATTGTCAATAATAGCACTTACCATGCCTAGGCAGTGAGTGAATTCAGGCAAGTTACACGCTGAATCTGTGGGCATGTACACACTCATAACTAGGAAAGGCCTTTCGCTCGTATTTATACGTATCGCACAAATTCGCGGGTTGTCGGTCTGTATAATTGATACATCATGAAATACGTTCTTTCTCCATAAAAGTGCCACCCCACCGTATGGTCGCCCCGTCAGCATGCCAGCCGAGGTGTCGACGGCTGAGGTTCCAGTGCTGCTGAAGTCATCATGGATCGTACCTAGAAACGGCAGCTCGGCGGGTGTCAACCAACACTCTTGAAGTGCTATTATATCACAATTTGTGCATAATTCTCGAACTCCATCAATAGAGCGCTTAATACTTCTACAGTTAAAACTGGCAAAACGCAATAAGGGTTTTTTATTCATTAGTGTTAATTATAGAGCCGGAATTCACTAATGGTATTTGCCGCTTGTAGTGAACAAATCGCCTAAAAATAATATTTTGAGGCCATACGTTTTCATCCAAAAATAATTGAACTTTCGATTCACGTACGAAAAATTTGTATGCGTCGTAATCTACTCTTTTACGTAGTGTCATTTTTTCTAAGGTCACAATTTCATTCGTTTTCCGTTTAATATGATTTACGATATCTGCTACAGATGAGTCTCTATGCACATTTGTAATGAATATAGGAACTTTTTTCTCCGCTGCTTTAAAACACCCAACTGCGTCCTCTGCAACACCTGTTTTCCCCGCGTAGCGGTAGCTATGCCTTGACTTGCGGTAGGATACCGTCTGCCAGTCATCTTTTTTATTGCACACAGCGTTAGAGGATAAAGGGACACTTGGTAGCTGTTTATTTACTGTTGATTTCGCGGGCGCATGATGAGTCTCTAACGATAACCTGTTAGGAAGCGGAGCCAGCTGAGGCAGTGATGATAATACGCTTACACTTGTACTGGCTACCTGTAACGGCTCAATCAATTTCTCCTTCGGTATTTCAGCCTCATTATGAACGTCAGATGTAGGTTTAGCTGTATTCTTACATTTTTCACTGTAGGATAATTCTTTTGGCAAAGGACTTCGCACTGTTTGCTTAGGTACCTCCAGGATTTCGTATGTCGCATTACACGGAGAGCTTTCACAGTTACCGCCACCGCGTTTCATATTACCTTGGAATTCCTGTGCACAATCGAGTAATGAGGCAAATTTCAAGTCATATTGAAGATCTGATTTAATTTTTTCCAATTGGTCTACCATCACACAGTTGGATTTTAATTCGTTCACTTCGCACTTTAGTAAGGTCAGGTCTTTGAGCAACTTAGTCACGTCGATGTGGTCAAATGTAACTGGGGGAAGCTTTTCTAGCTTCCGTGCAACGAAAATCGGAATCATATCTGGATCTGTCGACTTAAAAAGGCTTATTATATCAGCTAGGTCACGGTTTTCTTTTCCTTTTTGCTTTCGCAATATATTTCGCTTATTTGTCGGCACTGATTCGAAAAGTAAGGCTTTGGACTTTTTGATATCGTCACTGCTAAAGGCTGAACAGCTAATTCGCATTAAACTATCATCATCAATTACCGATAACTTATTTTGGACAAAAGATAATAGTTCGTCGATCACAATGTTGCACTGCGCACATTTTACCGTAGCAGACATTTCAAACACAGTAATACACTAAATATACACTAGCATAAACTTTAAAAAGCACAATTCTATAATTTATTAACATCAAATATCTATTTGTAATTTATTTTAATTTAAAAATACACGAGAATTTAATTTTATGACTTGACGTGACAGCCATCATGTCATTTTTATGGCATTTAAACAAGACGGTAAAGATATATCTGTCTCTTAAAGCGGATTTTCCTTGCAATAAGTACAGGTGCACGCTCGCACAGATTACTTAACGTTTTACCACAAAGAAATTGTTTAAGAGTATACCACGCAATCTGTAAATAGTTATTTGTGCAACAAGAGAGCAAAGTCGTTTTTTGCTGCGAGTGCTGATATTGAATCCCGAGTAAGCGAAGGAATCAATGATTGAATCACGAGCGTAGCGAGTGATTCTAAAGTTGGTTCCTGAGTGCTGCGAGGGATTCAAAGGCACGAGATGCGAAAAATTTTGCTCTCGTGTAACACACATAACTTTTCACTTCAGCAGCGAGAACACTATAGGAAATGAAATATATTACGTAACATTTTTGAAACTATAATTAAATATTTTTAAGTTAAATATCAGTTTTTTAAGCAGTAAATACTTATTTTCGTTTAAATACAACAATAAGTTAAAAATTCAATAAATTACAATAAAATATATAATTATCATTTTTGCTAAATTTCTTTAGTTAGTACGAAATTCCGAACGTGTTTGTCTTTGAGGCCGAATTAAAAATCGGAGTAACCCCATAACGAACTCCTTTCATCTAATCGAACTGTTTAAAGTACGTCTAGTTTGTATTTAATCAAATATCTATAGTTCCCATAATATTGCTCTATCAATTTAATATTTATAATCTGTACTTTAATGCTTTGTATTGTTTTCTATAGCGCTACCTGCTAACATTTAACTTCTTAACTCTAACGCAACTTATAACCAATTAATTTAACTTTCATAATCACAGGAAATTTCTAACACAATACACTTGTCGTTGGCAAAATCATCGGTATAACGATGGAAGCCAAAACCTAAATGAAGAAGAAGAAAAATCGGAGCTGTTGATGCTGGCCGCTGGGGCTTTATCTCTCTCTCTTTTCTATTGGCGGGAAAGAGATAGAGTGTCAATGTTTCGAATTAGAATTAAAAAGTTACATTGTCTCACTCAGTGAGCAAAATCGCATTTTGCCCACTGTTTTAAGTGAGCAAAACCTACATGTTTGAGCTACTGAAGTGAAAAATTAATTACAATCCTTAAGTCTTGGAATCCCTTTGATACCTAAACATGTTTTACCAAAATCGGTTTCGGTTATTATTCCAAATTTAATATGTAGTAACAAAATTCTTTAAAATTTGAGTTGAGACTTTACCGTCTCGACAGGATGATCATTAGAAGTTTGACAGTTACCAAACCCTGGATTGGAAAAGATTTTTCTTTCATATTTTTCGTAAAAGATTCAATGTTTTTATAATTTACTCTGTCATCGGGACGTAAACAAATAACGTGAAAGTCAGTCCAGCCGTTCTCGACTTATAAGTGTACGAACCAACCCGACTTTATTTTTTAAATTACTAGCGACCCGCCTCGGCATCGCACGGGTGCAATGGTGAACCTCTAAATTTATCAGTGTTGCGGGCAGCAGCTGGATGCGTAAAGCTGAAGACAGGGCGCTATGGCGCTCTTTAGGGGAGGCCTATGTCCTGCAGTGGACTAATGTGGGCTGATGATGATGATGATACACATAAACCTTCATCTTGAATCACTCTATCATTTAAAAAAAACGCTTCGGAATTCGTTGCGTATTTTTAAAGATTTATGCATACATTGGGACGGATAAACGACAGCGACTTTGTTTTATACTATGTAATGATAATGATCATGATGAACAAAGATTAAATGTCTATTATGAAACATACATTTACTTTTATGTCTTACTGTGTTTGCAGTATCCATGACCACGGACGCTGAAAACAAAGAAACCCTTTCCTGCAATGTGCAAAGAGGATGAAAACCTAAAACAATATTATAGTTAAGAAGATCTCCGAGTCAGCTGGTCGTTATAAAATTCTTACTTTGTTAGCTTTATTAATGGCCCCTCTTTTCACTATTCTTTACACTGGCTACTTGAACGTCATAAATAATTTCGCGAAGCAAGAAACGTGAATCGCAGTATGGGCAATAACAGGTTTCAACCATAAACAATAACAAAATAAACTCTGACATGACCATGTCCTTTTCAGGTGCTACCTTTAGCCGAAGGACCATTGCGGTCACTCTTTAAAAATAGTTTAATAATGCCTTGAATATATATTCAATACTAGCTGACCCGGCGAACTTTGTTCCGCATTATATATATTTAAAACAAAAAGAAAGTTGGACATAGGATACCTGAGATTTTTATATATATACCCGTATAAAACCTACTTTAACAAAACGCAACTGACAGCGAAACGTTATGTTGTCTATAGTTTAATATGGTCGAAAATTTGACAATTAGAAATTTTGAATTTGACTTGTTTATATTGCTGTAATTCACATAATATCTTTATATCTTGTAGCCTATGTGTTATTCTGATGTATGAGCTATATTATTGTAAAGTTTCAATAAAATCCATTCAGTAGTTTTTACGTGAAAGAGTAACAAACATCCATCCATACTTACAAACTTTCACGTTTATAATATTAGTAAGATAGTTATTGTTGGTAACCGTTGTTCAAAACGGGCCTGCCCGAGACTGTAGATCGCGGGACGGTACACCGGTGGACGTTTAGCAAGTCCCATACACCCCGCACCAGTTATTAATTAATTATTACTCATACCTATACAAAGGTAATTCCAAATCAGCACTTTTAACATTAGGAATGGTAAAAAATGTTATCTGGAGGTTTCAGAAGAGACGAATTTAAGAATGAAGGAACCCAAGCTCCCGTTATTATATTTCAGGACAGCCGTCCTGAAATATGCGCATACTTCAGGACAGCCGTCCTGAAATATGCGCATACTTTTTTGGGACAGGTGGATCCAGAGTGGTGGAAGTGCCCAGTCTACACAGTACACCCAGCTGAAGATAATATAAAAATAATTTTATTTCTTACCACATACATTACAGAATAGGTTAAATTTTAATTTATTAATATTAATTTATTGCAAATTATTTGTCTATTATTTGACAGTCATTTGACAGACATATGTTAGCTCCAAACGATGGCGATATCTGTTGACTGGATTGTATATATTGCAGTAAGTATTCAATAGATGGCACTTTGTTAAAAGTACAAACGTTTCATATCTTTTTTATAAAAATGAATTGATAATTCTATATTTGTGTTCGTTATTACCACGGTAAGGTTTGTATAAAAAATAAATCAATTGTGCGTTATAAAATTTAAATAATTTAGAAAATTATTTCTCATCTAACCTTAAACTTCTTTAATGTAAGCTCATGACGTTTGACATAGAATTGACAGAATGCGTGCTGCAAATATCGTCAAAGAGTATGATATAGAACTAAATATTGTACATAACAGATGCTTCGGTCCGAGTTATTTTATTGACGAAACACATGTAAAATAATTAATTTATTATTCCTAACGAAAAGGATGCCTTCACGCCAAATATTAAAAGTACAAGTTAAATACTATATTTATTAATTGCGCTATCGTACACAAAAATGAAAATTTATATTACATACAAAATTCAACACTTTAGAACTATAAAATTATTTATTATAATTATATTACTTCCTCTCCTACGCCGCGCCAGCAGACTACTCCCTCTCCGTCTTACGGATTTTCGATCAGGTCACGTGTCCTGACGCGAGTAAAGAAGGTTTCGCTAAAAAAATAGTTTTATGAATTCATACAGACTGATGGTTCGGGAAAAGAGCATAATCAATTCTTAAATGGCAGCGTCTCTTCTTTTCTCCTTTCTAACACATTTTTTTATTAATTACGAGTATACCAATTCGTATTCAATATTCATAGTAAGACAGGACAACGTTTGTTGGGTCAGCTAGTTTAAATATAAATGATAAAAGGAAACAATAACCCAGTATATTATCGCTTCATTAAAATCTATATGATCGTTTAAATTTGCAAAAGCAATATAAAGATAATTTTACGGTTTTTAATTTGCTTAATAATCAATTAATATACACATAATAATCAATATTATGCATTTTGAAACCCCTCCACGAGCAGAGAGTTTAGAACTCTTTTTTACACCTGCGACTGCTGCCAGCGTCGTGCATTCTTGAGTACCCTCTGGTCTTGCAGGTGTAAAAAAGGGTGTTTTAAAATGTTTAATATTGCTTATTATGTGTACTTTTAGTATAGATACTAAAAATTTTACGCTCCTAGTACGTTTGATGTTATATTATAATAATTATGATCCCGGTCATTTGGAATCTACTGCAACTGATCCATTAAAACCTTAATACCAGACGTGCCCCGTCATTAGATATAAGGTAAGAATGGTCATTACGTCATTGTAATAAGGCAGTACATAGTATAGGTAGAGTTTCTCCTTGAATCACGAAACCATGTCACGTGACTTATACCAGTTTGTCATTAAAAGCTCCAGTTTTGTTTCGTTTACCAATCTAATGGGGTATTTTCTTGTTACACGTTAGTGATGTATCATAAGTGTTCTTTTCGAAGTAGTTATAACACTTTTAAGAATCGGAATTGTAATTGTATATTTTCTTTTTTTACAATTTAAAGACCGGCAACGCACATGCTGTTTCAGGTGAAGGTATTTTTTTATTAAAGTATCCTACTTTATTTTTATAATACAAATATATATATGTATGTTTTGCAATGCAAAAATATATTTTGCATACCAATAAAGTATGTGAAAATATTTTACTTTACTCTAAACTTTACTATGATGCGTAAAACAAAACACTCATTCGTCGTCGTCATCTTTTCAGCCAAAAGACGTCCACTGGCCTCTGCTGGACATAGGCCTCCCCCAAGGATTTCCATTTCCATTACAAACACTCATAATGGATATTTAACTATTTCACGGTACGCATAAGTGAAAACGGGTGATGGAAACGATTTTTAGTTACTAAACGAAATGTTAGATGTCACTTCACTTCCTCTTTAATGGTTTTCCATGTTAAACTACGTAACTAAGCCAATGTATGTTATAAGTCAGATGCGGTGGGAGTGTGACAGGGCATGAGACATTCTGACTATGTCGTAGATTTTGAGTTAAAACTAAATTGTAAAAATATGGTCCGTTGGTTGTTATTGGTTTTGTACGATTGAAGAATCCGTTTTAACCGTAAATATTCTGGAGTAACAAACACTTACCGAAGTATGCAGTTGCCTTGTACGTAGTATTCGAGAGCAGATTGACGCGACTAAATCGTTGTTTTTGATTGCGCTGATTTGAGCCTGACTGGCGAAGGACCAACCCAGAACACCATCTTTGAGTTGTGTTGGCAGCTGAAGGAATCCGCGTTCCTTCTGCTGGCAGCGTCATGCTTTTACTTTACATATATGCAGGTCAGAAGCACCTATGGGATTAGAAACATCCATAGGCATTGTAACCTCGTGGCATCAGGCAGACCGCAATCAGTGGTATAACAAAAGAAAAAAGGGGATATTTACCGACTGCTAAGTTAGGCCACCTCCAGTTACATGGAGGGGAATTAGACTACTGTGCCACACTAGGTGGCCAACTCGTCTTAGCACAGGGTTTCATATAAATGTATCATGCTTTTAACGTTAGGTTTGCGCGGCCTTGAAATTTCCTTTTGTCGGCTCTTACGCATCTTCATGATGTGGTGGTGACACTATGTATTCGAAATCCCTCACCACACGATCTGATCAGATAAATCAGATCATTTCAATACGAACGGCTCATAACAACAACTACAGAGTTTCTTGCTGGCTATACTGCACAAGGTAGCATTCCGAATCTGGGGGTTCGCTTCACAAATGACTATTCAAAAATATTTGTAACTATATCTATTCCCATATAGTGTATTTTGATTTATAAAATAGTTATATTTCTGCCACTTACCAGTAATTACTAGAATTAAAAAGAGAACCACCTGCACTTGGTATAATAACCTGTATCGCGGGGGCAGTTTACAAACATGAAATTCACGAACACAAATATAAACTATAAAACTTGGATTTGTTACAGTACAGCGGTAACACTTACTGCCCTCTCTACAAAATTATATGTACTACATGGCATTGAGTTTCTACTTCCGTCGGATAGGTGGCAGTATTGTCTGATAACAAAGGCGTTCTCTATCGCGGGAACCTTCCAAATATTTCCTAATGGTTCCGTAACCATTTACAGAACACCTCAATTCGCAAATAAATCCCTAGGTGGCGCTGTGATTACATTTATTTCTGGGCATATCTACAAAGCGTGTTTAAATAATACTTTCTAAAAAATCACTTTTGTTTTCTATTATTACTTATGATTTCTGTGCTTTATTTGTTTTGTAATAAAGTGGCGCGGTTGCCAGCTTGAGTAGCATCCCGATATACAAAGCTATTCTCATTATGGAGTAAAAAACGATTTTAATCTTATAGAAATATTACACGTATTTATCTGATTGGTGGCTGTCACCAGTGCAGCTTAGAAGAAATCAGAAGATAGACTAGCTGTTTGAGTACGAATACCCATAGCCCCTTGCATGTACACAGAGTAAAGAAATGTTTTTTTAATTTAGTCGTAGTATGCGAAAATTCGTTAATTTCGTAAAATTTGAATCCACAATTAAGTAGATGGCATTGTTCTCAAACTTCACATCAATTCTATGTGATGGTGATAAATTTGTTTCACGTTTGTTGTAAAATGGCTGAAATTAGTATTTCCTAAATATATTCACTTCCTATATTTTCGTCATCGAAACAATTAAGTTGAATTATATTGGTTAATAGCTACATTGCAAGCTAGATTGTTACGTCTACAAATGGGTAGATGGCGCTGTCTATACTATCTATGGAATGCCTCGGTATACAAAATGTACTCTGTAGTGACACTTAAGGTCAGCACCGACCAACGTAGTTGGTAGCGTAATCTAAATTCAGCTGTATTCTGAAGCGTTTTAGGTTGAATTTAAATTGTTACTGAATTAGTCTCTTTCTCAATTAGACTCCGTTGGTCGGCGCCCCCCTTAAACGCCCGTGAAACGATAAAGGCTGTAACATAAATGTTTTGTATTCAAAAGCAGACTAATATTGAAATTTTCGAATGTAATTTGTGTTTACTTCTTTAGGATCCATAAGAAACATGGATAGAAATCGGTTCAATAATTTAGTTTTACAATAGAAACTATTGACGATCTTTGTGTGTTAATAATTACAGACATACAAATTACAAACCAATAAATATTAATAAAAATCGAAAAGTAAAATGTTAATATTATGGTAAAATCGATCAATGCCATACTACATTTTAAAGCTCGAATAATAGAGAGTAGTATCATTAAACAAGACTGTTTTTAAGTTGGTTGACAATTTCTGCATAATCCACATATTTTGGGAGCATGTTTCACGATCTGATCACTCTGTTACTCAAAAAGTGTGACGATCAAAATTAAACATTTCATCCAATTTTGTAACGTAATAGTAGTTGAACATTTTGTATGATTCTATAAATTTTCCAGGGTCTCTGCTATCTTTTAGGGTTATCAGTTTCAGCATAGCTAAAATTAATGGGCATGCCTTTCGTTTTAGTTGTCTTGAAGGTTTAGATAAATATTTAGGATGTATGCTTATTAATCTTATTATATTGCATAGTATTATGCTCTAAATGGGCCGAATTTTAGTTATCGGTACCTACTGCACCACCCGCGCCTTTGCCCAAATTGATTGGAGTCAGCATCAGTCTATCGGTACCTACTACGCTAAAGTAAAAACTAATTGCCTATGCTATTGATTGGTTGGCGCAGAGCCCGTAAAATTGCAACTTTCCGGCAATTTTAATATACCACCAACACAGCACGTGCACCGCTTATTGTATTTTTGTTCGGTTTTATAAGTGATTCATCTCCGACGAAAAGTTGAAGTGGTAAAGTATAATTTCACCTGTAAATTCTAAATCATAATTTAGCTAACATAACATTAAACTTTATTAGCTAACTTGCGAAACCAATAGCCCGCATATTCGTTCTTAATGACGAACGCTGCAGCCATTAATAATAGATAGTCTTGTAATTTTAATTCTGTGATCTGTGTGTAAATTGTAATACAATTTAGCCTACGAGGTGATGGTAGCCACCGGATAGGACGGTACGTAACTAATGTAAGCAATGTCCGGTTATGCTGGTGCCGACCCCGTGAAAATAAGGAAGAAAAAGGAAACGGAATGTAAGAGCCCCCGCGCATTAGGCGCGCAGCTACATACATCGTAGAAGAATTAGTTGGCCGCAGCGACTTGGCCGCAAAACGCGCGGAGGCCCTAATCTTAACTTGACAAGATAAGCGACACTTCGGTTCGTTGTAATACTTAACGTTACTATCGAATCTTTTATAACATAATGACATCTGATCTGATAGTTAATAATTCGTTTAAGTTAAAACTTGTATCAATATATAGATAGCCTGAGTTTCTTCTATAAACGCGCTTAACTCCGGAATTGTTATACAGATCTGAAAAAAATGTATCAGATAGCCTGTTTATTTATGAAGTACAACGTGTCATCAGAAGGGAGAGTAAACATACTCGTAGGTATCAACAAATCGGAAGACGAGAATGTCATCGATATAGCTACGAATTCGAAGCCCTAGATGACGAAGCCGCGCGCAGATGCCAGTAGTCACGGTGAAAAAAAATCTCTATAAAAGGCATTTTTAACTTAAATTGTAATTAAATTTCGACCCTTCGATGATCAATACCGGTTTACACACTTTTGATCAGAGAGATCGCTGAATATCTGCTTTTATGCCGAAATTATGAAGCTTATTGTTGACGGAAGCATCGGGGCTTATCCAAGTCTACTTTCCTACCAGGATTTATCCTTGTAGAATGAGCTTGTCGTGGAGTCTTCCTCAATTAAGTTAATCAGCTGTTGTCCCTTCGGATTCTTTAAAGTCCCCCTCACCAACACAAGGTAATGGGTTTCAGGCGTATGTCTTCTATTTCAGTGCTTGCAGCTTGGTATCCGTATGCCACTACTGGGATTCAGCAGAATATCAGCGTCAGGTACTGCACTTGACATACGCTGAGCTGGACACCCTTTCGGTGCAGTTTCGAGACACAAAAATCGTTCATAAAATGTTGTTTTTTATTTAGAATTTTTATTTTATTCTTTGGTTTTATATTAAAATCATTGCTTAAATTGATTATTACTATTACTGAAAATAATCTTATTATTCAATCTAATTGTTATTAATATATAAAACTGTACGTTTTGTTCATTGCTAAGTAATAACTTATATTGTGTCTTGTTATTAGTACCGAATAAATGATTATCTTATCTGTTGATTTATTGTTTTACTAGCGACCCGCCTCGGCTTCGCACGAGTTCAATAATGAACATCTACATTTATCAGTGTTTCTTTACAATTATGCTTAAAAAAACATTCCTCTTGAATCACTCTAAGTATCTATTAAAAAAACCGCTTCAAAATCCGTTGGGTAGTTATAAGGATCTAAGCATACATAGGGACGGAGAGACGACAGCGACTTTGTTTTATACTATGGAGTGATATGATATTTTTAGTCTATTTATTATCGATGTATAAAAAATTGATTATATTGTGTCAAAAAGCAAATGAATTTACACGAACGTAAATGTGTTTTCTTTGTTAGTTAAAGGACAATTGGCAGCCTCCCATACATTGTTTTATCCTACTAATATTATATACGTGAAAGTTTGTAAGTATGGATGGATGGATGGATGGATGGATGGATGGATGGATGGATGGATGGATGGATGGATGTTTGTTACTCTTTCACGTAAAAACGACTGAATGGATTTTAATGAAACTTTATAATAATATAGCTTATACATCAGAATAACACATAGGCTACAATTTATAAAGATATTGTGTGTAAATTTATAGAGCTATAAGTTAAATTTAAATTTCTAATTGTCAAATTTTCAGCCATATTTAATTATAGACAACATAAGATTTCGCTGTCAGTTACGTTTTGTTATACCACGTAATATATGACATTCTACGGGAACGGGATAAAAATCTCAGGTATCCTATGTCCGACTTTCTTTTTTTTTATAAAGACGTTGGACAATTCATAAAATCATACTTAATATTATAAACGTGAAAGTGTAAATGTGTGTAATCCCGTTCCGTGATATAAAACATCGTATATCAAAATGCAATTGCTGGAATAACAAAACGTCACTGACAGCTAAACGTTATGTTGTCTATAGTTTGACAAATTTGACAATTAGAAATTTTGAAGTTGACCGGTTGATGTATTTATTTCGAGTAAATACTGAATTTGGATTTAGCAACGTTTCAATACGATGGCAAGCATTGGACCAATAGATGTCATGTAATATTACAAAACACTCCTCTGCGGCTAAAGTTTTATCAACATGGAAAATCGTCATCTAGGACGTATGTACAATAGCGCATACACGTGCATTGGAAGCACTTATCCGATCCGACCGAACACCTACGCAATGACTCGAGATGTTTTAAAGGCGCATTTATTTTACTGCCTGGCTATTTCTGCCTCAAATCATCGAAATATGTGGATTTATTTTATTTTCTCAGAATTTCTGTTCATCGAAGGACGAACTCACAAACACAAAAATAATGAATGGTTGACTGAGCGAGCAATTTTGGCGGCTAAGAATAAATATGTAGATGACATAAAGTAACTAACATAATTCAGAATGAAATCATTGGTACACTTGCATTAATTCAAATATATTGACTGTGTAAAAAAAGACTCCTTGGATGTGCCTGGCTTACCACCGCACAATTTACGACTAAAGGTTGGCTACGTACTAAGTTTGCTTCCAAATATAAACCAAAACCACCAAACCTGTGCAACGAAACGCGTTTGGTGGTAAGTGAATTGATGAACAATGGAATATACTCAAAGTAAAGTTGGAAGGTGAGGAAGTTCTCATCCGAGGATCCCGACGATATCAACTGATATACCGTTTCAGTTTTAATTATTTCCGATCCGTCGTGCATTCGCCGTGACCATTAATAAATCACAGGGCCAATCCTGGAAAGTTTGTGGCCTAAATCTAGAAAATTCATGTATTTCCCAAGATCAATTATATGTGGCATGTTCCGGGTCAGAAGACCATCTGCGTTATTTGTTCATGCACCTGATAATAAACCGAAAAATGTCGTCTGTCACAAGGTGATTCACTGAAAAGTGCAGTTACTAAAATAGATGGCCAATAAAGTATAATTAAAATTATAGATGTTTTATTTATATTTATCCTATTAAAAAATTGAAGTTAATAAAATAAAAAATCTGCTCATTTATTGCCTTTAAGGCGAAACAAAGTTCGCCGGGTCAGCTAGTTTGAGATAAAGTAGCTACGTCTTTTATTGAAAAATATCTTATTTTACTCGGCGTCATCTTCTGAACAAGTTTCTGATTTTTCGTCAGGGTAGGCCGAGATTTATAGATATTGAGCCCTAAATATTCATGAATCCACTACATCCACAGATAACGCATTATTTGTAGAGATGCCCGATACGTATCGATATTTTGGGGTATCCATTGTACCGGAGTACCATTGTATAATAGCATGCGATACACTAACATCTTAAATGACAATGCAATATCGTTTCGCATGGCCGGTATATCGAAACAAAAACCAAACAAACAATATCGTATTGTAATGAATATACAAAATGTATACCAAGAAATATATTTAGTTGTATACAACTCAAGTCAAATTACTATTCTATACGAAAAATACACTCATTAAAATAAGCTATATGAGTTTTACTTAAGAAAGCCAATACGATATTTGCCACGTCGATACAGAGGCAGACGATTTAGAATATATATCAATATATAAACGGTTATTGACATCGTTAGTCCGTTGCATAACCGCTACGCCACGGGGCCCGACAACCACGTGGCGTAGCGGTTATGCAACGGAGTTACGATCTCCAAGTCGAGGGATTTATTATTCTACGTACTTACTTACAAAAAAAAACGTAAAAGTACTACATATATGTATTATATCCGTAATCTGGTATCCATATATTTATTTATTACAATACGAACTCTCGTTACAAACCGGCTTAGAGGACATCCCTAATTATTTGTATTATGCAGATGACAGTAGTCGACGGTTGTTGTCTATTGCCATAGTAGAATCATTTATAACGACTATTTACCCTATTCTCATCTAAACAATAATTTAAAATAATACACTACAAAACAAAACTGCTTTATTTATTCACTTGTGTAAATTTTCTTACCACATGAATTAATGAATATAAAATGGCAACACTAAACTAAATTGTAAGTATATTGTGGACGAAAATAGTCAATTAACTTTTTATTTACTTATTATCTTTTCTCCGGCCGTGACTAGACAGTGCGATTTGCTAAAACATATTTATATAATAGACATTCTTTTGCGTCGTTTTTAGACGCTCAAGTTAAATTCAAATAAATTTTCGCCTTTGTTCTTCGGTAATGCCTGTATTTTATAATTGTAACGAGGTTTATAATATAGACCTTGTTTGCCATGTTCTAATGCTGGCACTTCACATGGACATTTGTGTTCACTATTCGTATTTATTTGCGCCACTTTGTATTGAAATTGGTTCAGAAGTTTGCTATTAAACTTGATATAAGTGAACAAAACCATTTGTCGGAAAGCAAGTTTGGGTATTCATGGACAACTTAATACCCACTAAATAACCATTTAAAGTCGGAGTCAACTTAAATTGACACTGACGTTAATTAGGAGGTACGTATGCCCAAGGCACCTACTCCAGATGGTTATTTATTGGTTACTAGCTGTGCCCGCGATGTGTTCCGCGATATTGAGGGTAACCATTTTACAAACTATTGAATGTCATTCGGTTAAAAAAATTTCAACGGTTTAAAAAGTTTCAAGCCTTACAACATAATGAAACCGTGTTTTTCCGCATTAAAAATAGCCTAATTAAAGGACATAGACTCAGGCTCTAGACTATATATGTACAAAATTTCATCAAAATCGGTTCAGTAGTATTGTGTACTACAAAATTCGTCAAAAACTTATTAATTTATTTAAAAAAAAATTTCCTTTAAAGATTGATAGAAGTTGGGACCGTAGGTTTTGGTAAAGGCGATCCTGAAAAAAAAATACCGTTGATAAAGCCGCGAATAAAACATTTCTTTAGAATAGTGGATATAAAAGGCTCCCGAACACTAAGAGCAAAACATAAAAGAAAATACGTTTGAGGTTCGTGCAAAATCCTTTCTTAGTGGGCTTAATCTACTGTCATAGATCGTTTAACAAACACCGATAGAGCACGCTTGTATAAACCCTGGATGATATTGATAGAATAAGTACAACTGACATCATCATCATTATCAGCCCACATTAGTCCACTGCTGGGCATAGGCCCCCCTAAAGAGCGCCATAGCGCTGTCTTCGGCTTGACGCATCCAGCTGCTGCCCGCAACCTTTAGCAGAGGGTAGGGCGGAAACTACGCTTGCATCGGCAAGCGTCGCTGTCTCCACTCAAGAACTCGTCTACCCCAGCGGTTTTCCGTTCTTCTACGGATATGACCTGCCCACTGCCACTTCCGTCTGCTAATTCTCTGAGCTATGTCAGTGACTTTGGTTCTCTGTCGGATAATCACGTTACGGAACCTATCTTTCAGAGAAACTCCAAGCATTGTCTGGTTTGGTTTAGCTCTTGCCATCGTTTTAGTCAAAAGAAGTCCATTGCTGGTCGTAGGCCTCACCAAGGATTCCCACAAAAACCGGACGCCTACGCCAGCCGTATCCGTTGAATTAAAGCGACCTCTTCGGCCGTCAGTCCTGCGAGCTATGTGCCCTGCCCACTTCCGTTTGACTTTAGCAATGCTGAGGCCTATAGACTAGTAGTATAGTAGTAGTAACCCATAGTGTACCACGTCCACGTCTCGGTACAATATTTCAAAACACATTTATCGAAATATTTTGTCTTCAAGCACTGCAGTAATGTGGTTAAGAAAGAAGATACTATATACAAATACAAATGATCAAAAACTTACACGACTTCCCACAGATTTAAGAGTAATTAGAAATGTGCAACTGATTTTGATGGTAAAATTTAATAATCACATTAGTATAAGAGTAAAACAATTAAATCGACAAAGCAATAATATTTATCGACAGAAATAACAGAAGGTAGAAAAACACAATAAGCTTTCCTGCAAGTTTTACCCCGGAATGAATTTATTATTACATCGCTGAAAGCGTTTGTGTGTCACATAGTTTAGTCACGCGAGAAGTGATAGCGACCGGCTTGATCTTAAAATATGTTAAAATTAGATGTTATTGATGAAAATAGACACGCCGAACCAAGAATCATTTTAAAATTGGAAGCACTAGGGATATGTGGTGTCATAAATTATACGTATTTGAAAGGCGGCCATTAAAGAACAACAGATATAGTAAAACAGCAACCAAAATAGTATTTGCAGCTGTCACGTAGAACGTGCTGATAAATATTGAAATGTTTAATTTACAAACATAAACTTTAACATTTAATATTTACCTTTGCACAACTGCTAAAAAGAACTAAGACATTATTTAAAGAAAAAAAGGTATGTCGCATACATCTTACATCTAATTACTTCTATCAACTTGCTATATCACATTTTGTCAAAGGTAAAATATAATAAAAATGTTGTAGGTATTCTGAAATTCATGTCTACGAAAAAATGTTTTAATGCTTTTATTCTATCCGAAATTATCCAGTTACATGGCTTATATGTAACCTAATTTCCAGACAGGAGTAGTTAATTTGTAATTTATATTACTCGTGATGAAATTTTCTTTTTTGATCTAGCAGTCACAAGAAAATTATCGAAAATAATGACAATATATACTCCATGTCTAAAGAAATACAAATACAATGACAAACTGGGATACACCGTAATTATCGTTAAAATTATATTTTAAATATTGGTATTTTTACTAGTGACTTCTCAAAAACATAATTCAAAAACATTAAGAGTCGGTTCACATCTGACGGAAAATGCGTCGCGTATTATCGGTCGCGTAACGTTCGAAACAGACAATAAATGGTTGAATGTTTTGTCTTACATTTGTCTGATTTAGCGTTACGCGACCGATCATACGCGACGCATTTTCCGTCAGATTGTTATGTAATGACACGACGAGAGTCAGTTGACAACTATATTATTCATAAAACCATAAAGTATAAATCATAAACCACTACACAGATGTGAACCGACCCTTACACTAAAAAAATTACGATATACGAATTCTTTGTTCAAAAGGAAAACACATTAGGACTACGTACATAATACTTATTTATTTAAGGAAATGCTTTCGCAGTAATTCGATTTCCAAGAAGACGAAACGAGAAATATACGTACCTTTAAAATAAAATTCTGCCGTTAAGTATAATTTTATGTCGGCTTAATGTACATTATACAATTGAGCGTTAAATCGAAAATAAAACATATTTTATCTTCAGACTAAGGTATTACAGAAACGAATAACGTCCAGCACGGTACGCTTCCAGCGATCATTCTTACCACGCACGTGCAGACTCTGGAATGAACTACCTGCCGCGGTGTTTCCCGAGCGCTCCTTTAAACGAGGTTTAAAAAGAGCACTCACTTCACGGTAGGCAACGGCTTGGCTGTGCCCCTGGCACTGCAAAGTCCATGGGCGGCGGTTAACACTTCCCATCAGGTAGGCCGCTAGCTCGTTTGCCACCAAGAGCAATAAAAATAATAATTAACAAACATCAACAAAAATAACTGACATAAAGGTTAATTAGCAAGCGCGACTGGAATCAGATAGTAACACGTTATCGTAAGGACTAGATCATTCAATCTGGCGGGATTACAGTTAATTCAAATTACATTAAAACTTTCTGAAGCTCAGTCTTTACTGAGTGATCCGAGGATTAAATCAACATTCATTTCAATGGATATATTTTTTCTAAAAAATACATCGAAATGTTGAAATGGTATAAAACTAGCTTCAAAATAATTATTTACCGATACTAATATTATAAACTAGCTGACCCGGCGAACTTTGTTCCGCATTATAAATATTTAAAACAAAAAGAAAGTTGGACATAGGATACCTGAGATTTTTATCCCGTCCGTATAAAACCTACTTTAACAAAACGCAACTGACAGCGAAACGTTATGTTGTCTATAGTTTAATATGGCCGAAAATTTGACAATTAGAAATTTTGAATTCGACTTGTTTATACTGTTGTAATTCACATAATATCTTTATAACTTGTAGCCTATGTGTTATTCTGATGTATAAGCTATATTATTGTAAAGTTTCATTAAAATCCATTCAGTAGTTTTTACGTGAAAGAGTAACAAACATCCATCCATCCATCCATCCATCCATCCATCTATCCATCCATACTTACAAACTTTCACGTTTATAATATTAGTAAGATAGAAAAGATTTGTATTTATTTTTGTACGTACTTACAACTTAATACAGAAGGTATTTCAATGAGCATGAACAGGGTATTCTGTTTTATATTTCAGACAAGATCTGGAATGCAATAAACTATTTATCGATAAACGCAATTCAACGTCGCAGGTGCTCAGCTTTTATTCGATCTTCCCACGTTTAAAGCTAGAGTGTCTACGTGTTTTGTGATTATTCGCCAGTAGCATAGACATTTCGTGTAAATAGATGCTCTTGCCAAATCTATGTTAGTGAACTTTACATTTGGCAATCGCGAGCGTGTCTGCGCTGTTTGTTACGTTAAAAATATGCGGCGTCATGAACGAGTCACAGTAGCTCTCGATGTCTGAGTGGGCTGGCCCTAGTCCAGGGTACGTGTAGTATCAAATGGCGAATGTTGCTACCATGATAAACGTACACTAGCTGCACGAACGCGTTTTAACTCGAAAGGCTAGCCTTCAAATGTCAGTCGGTAAGCCCGCATGGGGCTAATCGCAACCAAGTGCAACTCGCACTTGTATTAGTGCATGTACTCGTAACGGCGACATGTGACGCGTGACGGTATGACGTGGGTTAGATCGTATGAAAACTGCAAAAATATGAACAAACCTTAATTTTGGCTGGAAACCAGCTTGCGTAGAAATATAGGCGAAATATATTAATGGAAGTTAAAAATCTAGGCTTACAAATACCATTTTGTAATCAACAACACATAGCAATGCATAGTTACATATTGTACCTGAAGAAAATTACGCAATCATTTGCCATGAGGCATTGACCCTGCCCGCCAGTTTAATCATTTTGTTATTCAACCCATCATCCATCTGTCGGTTTCAGAATGAAATGGTTTGGTGACGACACAACTCTCTAACACGGGAAACGTACTTATTTCTCAGAAGATACAGGAGGAGGTCGTAGCGTACCGTATAGTGATTCGTGAAGGGCAAAGGAACTCGAGAACAGATCCTCAATGTCAGGCAGCTCATTGAGAAGGCACACGAGTTCGACACGCCGACGATAATGTGTTTTGTGGACTATAGCAAAGCCTTAGCCTGTGTCAGCTGGAGCTGTTTGTGGAAAGTGCTACACGACCTTGGTGTACCAGATCATCTCATCGCTCTGCTACGCACCCTGTATCACTCAAGCCAAGGAGTTGTAAGAGTGGATAAAACTACCTCCAAACCCTTCCAATTTAACCAAGGAGTACGCCAAGGGTGCATTGTATCGCCTATTCTATTCAATGCATACGGCGAGTACATTATGAGACGGACCTGCGAGAATTGGGAGGGGGGCGTCACTATTGGTGGCGCACAAAAATCACCAACATGCGCTATGCCGATGACACCATTCTTCTTGCAGCAAGTGAGCTGGAGATGGTTACACTTCTTGACCGTTTAGAGAAGACAAGTGAAGAGATGGGACTTTCCATAAACAGATCCAAAACGAAAGTCATGGTGGTAGATCGATCTGGCAAGTTGGAACTCACTGGTGCGTTAGACCTGGAAATAGTGGACAATTTCATTTACCTGGGTTCCAACATCAGCAACAACGGTTCGGCTCATTATGATCGGCAAAGTAGATGAAAAACGACCTCGAGGACGCAGCCCTACACGTTGGTCCGATCAAATCCGCACCACTCTCAATTCTACGGTCCACAATGCGCTCCACACCGCCAGAAACAGGAACAGATGGAAGAACATCATACGAGAGAAAGTGATGCTGAAGGGTGGTCACGACCCTCAACATTGAGGAATACGACGCAAAGAGAGAGAGAGACAGGTAGCCAGCCCCAATGAAAATTCAGACAAGCCAACTATATCTTAATATATATAAATTACGCGTCACGTTGTTTGTCAGCGATGGACTCCTAAACTACTTAACCGCTTTTAATCAAATTTGCACACAGTGTGCAGTTTTATCCGCCTTGAAAGATAGGATAGATCTCTTACATCTCAATTTATAGTTGCAATATGATTTGTTTGCAAATGATCTGTCTATTATTTGACAGTCACATATATATATTAGCTCCAAACTATTCTAACAGATGGTGGTATCTGTTGACTGGATTGAGTAAGTGTTCAATAGATCGCGCTATGTTAAAAGTTAAATTAATGAATGTTCATGTTAAATGTAATATAACAAAAACCTTAGCCACAGCAACGCATGTGCGGGTCTGCTAGTATAGTTATGGATATAAGTCTTATTAGATTTTATAGCATATAATTCCATGTGGTGACGGATTAAGGACACGCAATGTCACCAACCCATACCATCCAGAAGGTGTCGTTAGAGGGAACTTGAGGAACTCAAGAGGCAGGCCACTTAAACGCAAGATAAGGAAAACTTGATATAAACCATGTGCCAGCGAGGCACAGTAGGCTAATTTCCCTCCATGTATTTAGAGGAGGCCCAACTCAGTAATGACTCATTTAAGGGCTGAAATGAAAAATGATGATACGTCTCAAGTATCCACTTCCCATGCATATCTATTAATCAAAAGGAATCGAACCGTAAACCCACCACTCTAGGGCGAGGTAATCTAATGGAATATAGCCAGAACCTCGTTAGTTACTGATTAACTCCTCGTTAAATGCACCGTTAGCAGGCCGTTTATGCAAATGACAGTCAGAACCCTTTTACTGGTTTAATTTTATGTAATGAGCTTTGTCGTTGCATCTAAATATCACTTCTAATTTTAGATTCAGTCTTTCTACTCAAATGGCACCTCGACAATAATGTATTGCTAGTAGTGTATGTATTACAATCGTCATGAAGGTAACAATGTCGCAGAGTTCCATTTTAAAGTTTTGGAAATGATACTTATTAGTTATTAAATTGTAATTTTACGATAAATAATCTGTCAAATATTGAACACAAATCTACAAAATATATTTGAAGAGCACGAAATCGGCAGTAACCCACAAACAGTTAACACAAAGTAGCCTACATACTGACAGTTATCTCTTCAATAGGTACACATTCAACTAGAGACCTGGAAACAGAGTGAATCACAGTAATTCAACTAGCGAACACATGATCGTCGTAGAAAAACTGATGTCATACTCGGATGTGTGTGCAATAGATACGTAACACTTTTCATGACATCACACAGCCGATTTATTTTTAGTGCTCGCTCGAGCCTTAAAATAATTATGTTGACTCGTTACGTCTAAGACGATGTGCTCGTTTGTATATTAGGTGTGCACGTGTGCCGGACGACTATTATAATGATTACTAAAACTTGTTGTTATTGCTAATTTATTGCTAAAGGAACCTGTTAGCGATGATGAGCGGCGGCCGTAATATAATGTGTTAAATGAAACCTATTTTTACTTTCTTTTTTATTTTCTAACTAGTGGCCCGCCCCGGCTTCGCCCGTGCAAATCGGGGGTGTGTTATACATATAAACCTTCCTCGTGAACCACTCTATCTAATAAAGAAAACCGCTTCAAAATCCGTTGCGTAGTTTTAAAGATTTAAGCATACATAGGGACGGACAGAAAACATCGACTTTGTTTTATACTACGAGTATGTAGTGATCAGAAGAAGAAATGTCAGTTTTCAAATTTTCAGTTCTATGTTTTTCGTTGAAGATAAATGTCGTGAATTTTCAAATCCATGTGGTGATGGATTTAAAATACACAATGTCACCAACCCATACCATCTTTAGAGAGGCAGATCACCTAGCCCCAAGAGCAGGTCTATCAAAACTTGTTGTATCAAAACTTGATACAATCCCTGTGCCAACCCGGCTTGCCAGCGTGGAACAGTGGGCTAATTTCCCTCCATGAATTTGGAGGAGGCCCGGCCCAACAGTGGCTCATTTATGGTCTGTAACGATTTTTTAAGTTGTGATTTTTATTTTATATTCATGATAGTGAAGTGAAGTAAAGGGCGAACAAGCCGGTCTTGTTTTTATACTTGAATTTTCTTTTCGTCACCAGGCGAGAACCAAGCACCTCATCGCCTACAGTGCCCAAGCCCTCTCACCACAATAAGGTGGTAGCACGGTCGAGGGAAATTTGCTCCAACACCTGAGGCCGTATGACATGAATAGTGACAATGTGCGGTATTAAAAAAATGCCGTTTCTAATACATAGATACAAAACGTGTGTTTAATCAGAAACTAGCGATTCAAACCGACTTCGCATGGGTAATAGAGTACATTAAAATTGGACTCGACCGGATGTTTGTATACATTATAATACATATATAGTATATACATATATGTAGGGTACGTGTACTAGATCAAGTGAGGTAAAACGATCAACTGAGCAGACTCACCAAAATATTAGTGAACTAGCTTCTGGGCGCGGCTTCGCTCGCGTGGACTTCGAACCCGTGCTTATCTCTATGCATTTTTTTATGAATATAAAAGTGGTTATTGTGACTAAACTATGATAGTAAGGTATGTGCTCTCGCTGACTTTTTTGTAGATTTTAATAAGACCTACAAACTCGTAGTACTTCATTTTGTTCTATTGTCAATAGTTTTTGCAGCGCACGCATAAATAGGTTTTCGATTTTACACCTTGGGTTACAAAACCGCAATTTTCATACGGATCCCTAATCCCTTTGAAATAAAATATAGCCTATAACCTTCCTCGATAAATGGACTATCTAACATTGAAAGAATTTTTGAAATCGGACCAGTAGTTCCTGATATTAGCGCGTTCAAACAAACAAACAAACTCTGCAGCTTTATATATTAGTATAGATAATATTGTGATCATTTCAGCTTGAGCTTCGCAATTTAATTTAGAACTTATGTAGTTGAGTTAAAAATCCCCAACTATACATTACAGCACTAAGATATTTTTTTATTGCTTGCGTGCTGAACAACATACGGAGGGACTAGACCTATAACCAGCATTGGACGTCTTTTGGCTGAAATGATGATGACATAGAGAACCAATTTAGAGACTTGCCGACTTGAACTACACCCACACCGCGCGGTCTGTCACTGCAATTACAGGCTCCTGAGCCTACTCTGAGGACAGAGGAGGCCTCAAAGTAAAAATCCACCCTGACACTGTGCTGCTCTTCGTCTAACCTCTCCCCGGGTCCGCCCGCCAGGTTTATCTTGGCCCGCTATGGCCCCAACGTCATGCAAGCCCCCTAACCACAGCAAGGCGGCCGGCAGCAAACCATTCACTAAAACCAACGGCGTTCCAACAACTGTCCGAGCTAGTGTCACGGGTTTCGCTCCCCAATTCACCGCCACCCCGCACGCATTGAGGAGCTAAAATTTAGATAATTTCGAGCAGAAACTTAAGACTAACTTAAGCGTCGGTACAGGATTATTATCAACTAGCAAATGCGCGGCTTCGCCCCCGTGGGCTTCGTACCCGTGCTTATCTCCTCTTCGCATATAGCCCATAAATGTGTTTTCTTTCTTCAGATGATTTAACATTTTTTATGAACATTCAATCGGTTACTGTGACTAAACTATCATAGTTAGATATGTGCTCTCGCGGACTTTTTTGTAGATCTTAATAAGACTCACAAAATAGTACATTACTTTGTTCTATTGTCTATAGTTTTTGCAGCGCACGCATAAATAGGTTTTCGATTTTACACCTTGGGTTACAAAATCGCAATTTTCATACGGTTCCCTAATTCTTTTGAAAATAAAATATAGCCTATAACTTTCCTCGATAAATGGACTATCTAACACTGAAAGATTTTTTGAAATCGGACCAGTAGTTCCTGAGATTAGCGCGTTCAAACAAACAAACAAACAAACAAACTCTGCCGCTTTATAATATTAGTATAGAAGTATAGATTTTTAATATCATGTGTTTAAATACCTATACATGTTACACGTAATTTAAAATATATTATTGAATATAAGTTCAGAAATCCAATAACCGGCAAGTATTGTATTCAAAAAGAAAGCAACAATCTAATTACTTTAACAGCATTACTTTTTGTGTTGTTTTATAAAATAACAAATATTTATTCATTCGATTATTTTAAAAGCTTTGCTTTTAGCTCTATGTTGTTTATTAATATAATTTGACCTTAGATTTTATATTTGCGTAATAAATTGCACTATTTTGAGAATACTTCAGTAGCGCTATGGGGTCTCCTAGTAAGGAGTAAGGAGGCTTTTATCTGAACCATTTTTATGTTGAACATTAGATTATTCGCTTTTCTATGTTCTGGCAGAATTCAGATGGAGCGTTTTTTACTCATTACGTGCGAGTGATGAGAAGGAATAAGCGCTTATTGAAAATACAGTAACTTCTCAGAAAACGGAACATATTATAACTATGAGATGTTTGTCCCCCACTGCCTTGTTTACGATAAAAATCAACCAATCTATTATCTAAGCACTTCTACCAATTAAGTTATAGTGGGCGAGGGGATGGCTAGAGCTAACTCATTTTCATAACGATATCCCGTTTACGATGGAACTACGTACCTATGTGTCGCGATTCATTACATAAAATACCTGCCCTTTGTGTCCAGATACCCTTGGGTGGTGGGCTGCATCGTAAATAAAAGCACGTAGCACCAGTGGGGTAACATTCCGTTGGCGTCTTGAGCATAGGTCGTATTATGTAACAAGCCTTTATTAAATGCACTAGCCAATTCAAAATGAGATTAACATTTATTGCTGAGATTATAGCGCGAAATAATTCTCAGTAGGCAGTCTTATGTCTTTGAAATGATAGACGGTGGTTATATTTGATTTGGCCTCTTTGTAAACATATACTTGTTAAATAAATCACCATCGTCATCATCATCAGCCCACATTAGTCCACTGCTGGACATAGGCTTCCCCTAAAGAGCGCCCTGTCTTCGGTTTGACCCATTCAGCTGCTGCCCGCAACCTTTCGCCTACACTACGCTTGCTGATTCGCAGTCTCCACTCAAGAACTCGTCTACCCCAGCGGTTACATCTTTAAACGAAACCCTGTGCCAAACTGTCTGGCCAGCGTGGCGCAGTAGACTAATTACCCTCCCTATGTTGGAAGGAGGCCCGACTAGGCAGTGCGCCATTTATGGGCTGAGTAGCAATATCATGTTTATTGAATTTAATGTAATTTTTTAAACAAACATCACTATTACTACATAGTATAAAACAAAGACACTGTCATCTGTCCGTCCCTATGTATGCTTAAATCTTTAAAATTACGCAACGGATTTTGAAGCGTTTTTTTAGTAGATAGTGTGATTCAAGAGGAAGGTTTATATGTATAACCCACCCCCGCATTGCACGTGCGAAGCCGGGGTGGGCCACTAGTTAATAATAAAAAGAGCATTACTATGTAGTATGGACTGCCTACTACTCAAAGTCGACCTTGGGGTAATATTTTAATCCGCTCTCTCCATCTATTCATATCTGCTTGTCAGGCAATTGTAATATTACTGTAATCATACTCGAATTTTTATAATTCATGAAAAATGGTGATTAATTAAAATATTACCATATATATTTTTTACATAGTCGGTGAGCTTTTTGTTCCTTGAAATATCTTATTTCTGATAATGTAAAACGATATAATATATTACTATGGTAAATTTTCTCCAAAAATGCAAAGAAAAGTTAACTGATTATTTTGGGAGCTTTATAGCAAAATGGCCGACGGAAAGTGTTTGGGAGTATTGACGTTTTATTTGTAACAATATTGTCTAAAGTGAAACTCAGCCAGGAGAATTTACGTGAAGTAATTAATGTGTTAATGTACCTTGATACCTAGAAATTGGCCGTTTGACCAAGCTAGCATGTAGGCATGCGATCGTAGTACATACTAACACTACTCAATCGTCCACCTTTCGTCCGTCAGAAAGTACGTTATGCCTTGGGATTTTGGACTATTATAAATGGAAAAGTACGTAAAAAAATAAAAAATCTGTCTGTCAGTCACTCGCGTTTTCACGCCAAAACGACTGAGCCGGTTTAAATGAAAATTGGGACATGGGTAGTCTAGAGCCTGAGAAAGGATATAGGATGATTATGCGAAAAAGGGTTGAGAGGGGGATGACGAATTGTGTGGAAGTATAGTCATTTTTAGTTCTAGAAGCATGAAAAATATTTTTCATCCCCCCATCTCGGAAAGAGTATTTTTGCTCTTCGATATCTGAGTGCAAAAGCCGTTTTTATTCGCTAGAGAATAAAGTAAAGATTATTCTGTAATACTTACCTGTCATAATGTAGTAATTAATACCTAAACTGAAATAAAAGTGTACCTATCTTGTGGTTGTAAACGTTTTTTTTTGCATTTAGTCATTTCCTCGCTGAGGTGGAATGAAAAGTTACGTGTTGCACTCGAGTGCAAAGATTTTTCACCTCGTGCTCTTTTGATTCCCTCGCTAACGTTCAGGATTCTAATTTTGAATCACTCGCTGCGCTCGTGATTCAATTTTAGAATCCTTCGCTTGCTCGGTCATCAAAATTGAACACGCGGTTAAAAAGCAACTTTGCACTCTTGTATAACAAATAACTATTATGCTGTTGATTCGATACAAATAAATATAACAATAATATTTTGTAAAAGTTTTATCCTCAAGGGCGTAAAATAATAATAGGGAATAGGGGATAAAAGTCTGGATGGAAATATATAAGATTTATGTTAATGTTTATAAGTTTGCGACAAGAGACATATAATCTACAGCCTGAGGAAGGACATAGGCTACTTTTAATGCGACTAAGGAGTTGTAAGGGGTTGAAAGGCAGACATGAAAAGTTGTATGGAAGTATCGACAATTTTAGAGCCAGAGGCTTAATACATTTTTTTTAGGCAGCGCGGCGTAGTGCGGCGCAGTGTAGGTGGGGAAATAATGCCTAAGTGTGTGTACATGAACAAATACTTTGAAATGCTACCCAAAGACACTGTTCCACGTGCACAAAGCCTCGAGCACAGGTAGTTTGAAATAAATTAACCATGTAAGTTTAATAGGTCATTTCTTTCTTAGTTGGTTGGTGAAATCGTAACTAGTTCCCAGTTGGGAAACGAATTCTTGTGATTTAAAGACGTCGGGTTGAATTACCGATTTACCTTTGCTCTCTTTGAGTAATACTTAATCCCGGTACGAACACAATACGACCGTGGTTTAATTCGAATTTGTGATAACACCTAATTTTACCAACGTACTCGATCCATGATTTGTAATGAAGCGGTATGTGTTTGATACACATACCTCAATATGGAGTAGGAAATGTTGGTTTATTCAATACTATCATATTTATAATACAATGGCTTTAGATTCGAACAGCTGTTTAAATTTTATCTGTATAATAAATTGTGTTGTAAAATTAAAATATAAAACATATTCCAATCAAAATCACAAAATACATTAATAAAAGTGTTAAAGATACGTATTTGTGAAATATGGCGTTCCAATCAGTACTCGCAAAAGTGTTTATTTTATTACCTTACAGTCATCTCGATAAGGTAAAATGGTTGTTTGTGACTGGTTCATAAATAAGTATATAACTAATTTATTTTACTATAAATTTGTACTTTTAAATGATAATTTGCACTTCACAATCCACACAATCATTACATATGGGAGCTAACAGTTAAACATCGGTCTGGTAACACAATTCCTTCATTTAACATTATTTCTCACAATAAACAAACCTGCAGTGCACTCGGCAGAAAACAGTAGGCTAAACCGCAGTTAACATTGAACGAACTCAAGGTCACAAATGGGTTGTGGGACCAGCTGATACGTGAACGAGATGATAGTGAAGTGATGGAAATAATAAACTGTACTTTCTAGCTATGAATGAGCTGGTAGTTGGCAAACAGGAACATAACTGATCACCGGCTCAACCGGCTGCCCCCTTACCCTCATTATTTGTTAAGTTCACGTTATCTGGGAGCTAAAAATATACAATTGTAATATTTAGTGACGTGATTCGAAAGGATATTTATCATATTTAATAACTTGTAAAAGTTATGAATATTCAGTTTGTAATTTCCCTGACTTGCCTTAGAATACAGTTTCAGTCCTAATTAAACTATATTGATTTTACGAGTAATAGGGAACACAGGTGATGTAAACCCAAACCAGTTGTTGACTTATCATAAACATTTCTCGCAGTTAAGAAATGTGTAAAGATAATTATGTTTACATTTCCTTAAAGTAACAGTTTGCCACAGGAGGAAAATGATTTTAGATTTAAGTTAAATACTAAACTATACAATATAATGTCTCGACATAGCATGATGAATGATGAAAAGTGGCATCTCATTGACATAAATAATTATATAGAGTGCATTTTTTTTAAAAACCGTAGATATCATCTATCTCTAATCTCTATATAATAGGAGACAGATAGCTGCTTCGCTATCTTATTTATTTGAAATGTTCCATTGGTTCCAGAGGCCACCCTACCATCTATAGCAATGGGGAGGACCTGTCCCAGTTATCATCTCATTGTCGTGGAGACCCAACACATTGTTGTAAATGAAACATGCTAGGGTACCGCTGGGGTTTTAGTGAGTCATCGGAGTCCCACATCACTGCCGAACCCATCCCCTTTCGTATTGCAGTGAGTTTTTCCTCAGGGCCGACCCATTGAGATAGGAAAAAGGCGAGGCAGATAATATTTTACATTACACTCTACATTTTAACACTATTAATAACAAACCCCAACACTTTTCAGGTACATATATGCAGCAGGAACGCATACGAAAGGAGATTTAATTATGATCAACTAGTTTCTGTTCATAGTTACCCTCCATCTAACTGGAAGAGGCCCGATTCTGTAGTGGGTCTAGTATGGGCTGAAACGTAGTACATAGTAGTTTCTGTTCACGTAAAATTTCTCTTCATGTAAATACCAATTATTGAAAAATTCTGAGCCTACAAGACTGGCAAAGCTACGCCCTCAGATTATCTCCCTCCCAGTTTTATTTTCGCCTAAATCTTTTCCAAGATCTTCATTAATACCAAAATACATCAAGCTCCGAGGCGTGGAAAGGCATTTACTGACGTATTTATATTTTTACCGTACTTAAATTTTCCACTGTTATGATGATACTTATAAAGTAGCAAATATATTATTTAATAATATGAAGACTGTGTAGGATGATAAAATAAATCTTTTCGCGAAAAACATTTTACTAGAAAAGCTTGTTTGTTCCACAATTTATTATGAAAGGAAATATGTACTTAAAATAAAAGCTGAAATTCTGATAAAAAATATAATCGGATTTCCAATTGCGTAGGAAAATTCCGAAGCGGAAAAATTTAAATCTATTTATGATACTTAATCGTAAGCTTTCACCTTTAAGTGATTTCATCACTATTTCAATTTTTGTTATACGCTATCTAAATACACTTATTTACATGACTAAATACTGTCAGTAGGTTCCACTCGCCTAAAAAATAATGTGTGTTTTTTTTATCCTTTTATATTCTTAACATTTTAACCTGTAAACAATTTATCAATAGTTTAGTCCTTTTCATAGTTCCAAATGTTGGATTTTTTACCTTATTATTGTTATAGACGATATATACTCGTACCTATATATTAGAGTTGGGTATGTAAAACGCTATGATCGTCCGTATTTTCTGTTTAAATATTCTATAAAAGAATTAAAAATAACGCAGTGTGGTTCAATAAGTTTTATTGAGATAATATCGCCGCGCCCACCTTTTAAAATGTAACAAAGATCGACATATCTCCTCGATCTTGCTGTTGTGAAGGGGCTTGCGTGTCTATACGCTCCATTGTGGCTGGGTAGAACCACAACGAATCCTAAAGGCAGGACGCCCATGCCGGGCGGGCCCACGGGGAGAGGCTAAACGAAGTGTATGTATTTCCTAAAATATGTAACCATAATATATCACTACCATGTAGTTCCTAGTAAAATAAACTACTTCGACTAGGCAAACGTAGTATAGATGGCATTCATTTTTCTTTGTTTCGCTGGTAAATTGCCTAATGCACACCAATGCTTCTACTGTAGCGCCCTATCGGATCGCAACTGTTGGAGGGACCTGTAGGGACGCCGTGCTTCAATGAGGCTTGTGTCGGCGGAAGGCCCCCAACCTACCACTGGCGTTTAAGGCGAGAGTATATAATGCCACACCGCCAGATGAAAGAACCATCTGTGGAAGGCCGGGCGTAGCAGCTGGATGCGTCGAGCTGAGGGCCCCAGGGTCTCGTTAACCCATTAGGCTAATGATAAAGATGGCGTAAATTTAATGCGCGTAGTTTTTATACCGCGGTAGAATATTGCTGGGTCAGTAAGCTTTGAATAATTTCCACATTGAAAAATGAAAGCGTCAAAGGTACGGGTTTCAGTGTGATTTATATACGAGTAGGTAGATTGCTAATACAGAATTAACCTGACACCTTACTCAAAATTGCAATTAATTTAATCAAGTTGGCTCATTGGAGCACTAGCATAGACTTATAAAAAAATACATAAAAGAAATACCATTTGAAATTTACTACTGGTTCCTAATGCAGCCTATTGTCAATTATGTCAAAACTGGAATCTTGTTGGTGTTTCCCCTAATTGCAAAACAAATTCTTTTTAAAAAAACCCTATTATCAAATACCAAAGCCTTCAAAGGTTTTGTACACATTTTGCTGTTTATAATGAGGTATTATTATGAGTCTATTTAAAGCAGATACTTTGCTTTAATTGACACCGACTCTTTTCGTAAATGCTGATATTTTTCTGAACGGAAATAATGATTGTAAATATGTACTGCGATGCATGAAAACGCCACAATATCAGTCCGACTCCAGCACTAGATCTCGAAACCGAGTTGTCCATTTGCGGCGAGGTGTTAGAAAGAGAGACGTTATCCCTCCGAAGCTGTTCACCGCCGCACTGGAAGAAAGGGCAGGGCATTAACGTAAACAGCGATTACATAACTCACCTTCGATTCACTGACGACAAAGTCGTAATGGCTGAGACCATGGAGAGTCCAACTACGATGCTCTATGGCCTCTATCGAGCCTCCGAACGAGTCGGCCTTAATATGAACATGTAAAAGAAGAAGATGATGTCTAAATTCATGTTCAAGCCACTCCTGTTGACATTGGAGCTCAAACTCAAACCTCACTCACTCTACTTGAAACATTTTGTTTTTTAAGTATTAAGTTAAAGATAGGACGTTGTTTAGATCATCATAAAAATACGCAATCGGATTTTGTTTTCAGACCGGAAGCTCTAACCGGTATCCGGTTATATCTGACATACGCCATTATTATTTTTAATTGGCTATGCCTTACACTAATTTGGACTAATTATGAAAGTATTTATTGATTCCGCCTGCTATTATTACAATAGCAAATCTGCAAAACGTATTGCAGTTTTGTATTGCATAAAATACATAACTTCCCCACAGCACGCTTGGTGGTAGGATCTAATGTTCTGCCCGGCTAGCAGTTTGCGACCGTCTTTAAACCTAAGAGTGCTATGATATCTGACAAAGTCACTTTTAACGATTGGGCAACCCCCGGCATATACAAAAGTAGAAAACGTTTATTTGATTTGTACAGTCAAAAAAAATACAATCATAGTGTATCGTTTCTTGAATACGCTAAGATATATTCAAAAATATTTAAAAAGGTTTGTGCCTGCGCGAAGGCATTATTTCTAAAGACTAAACTGCAAAACTCCGATAATAAAATAAAAACGACATGGAATATAATAAATAACGAAACTGGTAAAACGAAAGTGCCGAAAAGTAATTTTTATTTAAAAATAGATGATCGATATGTCAAGTCAGACTCGGAAGTAGCGACAGAGTTCGAAAACTTTTTTACCAACATTCCTTTATTAACGACGAAAACTCTGGACGCATCTCCTAGTTTGGCTGAATCGATCTTAAAACAAAGTGTGGGTACATCGAACAATACATTTAGCTTCTTGCCTGTAACTCACAAAGATGTCACAACCGCCTTCAAAAGTTTAAAAATGAAGAAGACTTCCGATGTCTGGGGAATGTCTGTATATATTATTTCCTCAGTTATAGATGTCATAGCACCCGCTTTAGCAATAATTTTTAATAACTGTATTATGAATGGGGTGTTTCCTGACCAGTTGAAACTCAGTAAAGTTTTACCTTTGTTTACGGCTGGTAGCACTGAAGATCTTTCTAACTTTCGACCTATATCTGTGTTGCCAGCCTTAAGTAAAATTTTTGAGAAATTAATTTTATTACAAATGATGCAATTCTTTAACAGCAATCATCTATTTCACGGCAAACAATTCGGGTTCACTAAAAACCTCTCAACCATAGATGCAGGCATTGAGTTGATGAAACATATATTCGGGGCCTGGGAACAGAAACAAGATGCTCTTGGTGTTTTTTGTGATCTGTCCAAGGCATTCGACTGCGTTCATCATGAGATTCTCGTCAGAAAACTCCACCATTACGGCGTAAAGGATAGAGCTCTTGCTTTGCTTAGTTCTTACCTGAGTAATAGAGTCCAGAGGGTTGAAGTCAATGGTAAGCGTTCCCAAGGCTCTCGAGTGACCATTGGCGTCCCTCAGGGCTCTATTCTCGGCCCATTTCTGTTCCTTGTATACATCAATGACTTACCATTCTATGTTCAAAATAGTCATGACATTGTTTTGTTCGCGGATGACACATCTTTATTATTTAAGATAAGTAGACAGCTAAAAGACTATGACGATGTGAACAATGCACTGTCCAAAGTTATGCATTGGTTCAACACTAATAATCTACTACTTAATAACAGTAAAACCAAGTGTTTGAAGTTCTCAATGCCTAATGTTAAACACTTAGCAACCAATGTGCAACTAAACGGAGATGAATTGGGATCTGTGGAATCCACTGTTTTCTTGGGTATCACTATAGACACAAAATTGCAGTGGAGACCTCACATCGATAGGCTGGCAAGCAAATTGAGCTCCGCAGCTTACGCCGCACAGACTGGTATTTGGCCCTAAAAGTTGGCCAAAATCGTTTTTTTAAAATATGGTTCTACTCCCTCCAAGCCATTTTTTCTAAAAATTAGTATAACCGCTCCAAACAATAACAAAAAACACAAATCGCTACTACCATCCACCACGTGGTGGGCTCAGTCGGAAGTTACCGTTCGCCTACAGCCTACAGTGTGATTGTTCGATGCACACAAATTTCATTGATTTGAAATATTTGCTATCTTGTGATTTAAAGATTTTGTGTTGGTTTTCACTATGGATTGTGCACAACCAGGTATGTACTTTATTTGGCACTTAATTTTAACAACTAATCTCTAGCCTTTTGCCATTTATGTCCTTGGAATGTAAATACTAAAAAATACTGCTACAGAAACACATTTTGGAAGATCAAAGGGGGTTTTAATATGTTTCTCACCATTTCTAAGCCAAAATTGTAATTGGTAGTTGTAGGGTAGACCTTATAGGATATAATGAAGCAAGAAACAGCCACCCCAAAGCACCCCCCTATTTTTGGTGAATTTTTTCCGTCGGTACTTACGATACTCAGTAAGTTAGGTTTTACTTATATTTTGTGTATTTTTGTTATAGGCTCTTCTGGAATGAGGGTTTTGATTCCAAATGATTCATTTAATATAATGGAGCGCTTTGTATCCTTAACATTTATTAAAAAGATGCAATTTATGGAGCGGGAACTACTCAATCAATATTCCGGAAATGACCAAGATATTTCTTATTTAAAGCAAAAAACTGACGATTATCAGACACCAGTTAAAACAAAAATGGGTAGCTGCTCGTAATACAAAGGCCAAACCCCTAAAAAATAACGGTGAGTGCCTTAGCGGATGCATATGGCTATCGTAAGCCGGAGTAAATCCCGGTAGATCTCAAAAGTCGTTCTCAGACTTGAATAAAAGAAGTAAAAGTTGAAATAATAACTTTGATCACCTGACACACAGATGAGTAGACGTATGCAACACAGATGAAATTACAGGTGACAGGCAAAGTAGATGCATCAAAAATTGTAAAATACTTGACCAAAATGCCCAGAAGAGCAATGAAATATGCAGCAGCGATGAAAAAAAAACACCATTGAAAAAGAACAGGACAGATCAAACAAATTAACACATTTACGTACCTTGTTCATGTAAACGGAAGCAGGACTAACACTGGCCGAAAATGAAATAGTGCAATAAAACTAATCCAAGCTTTTATCCGTGCTATTTGATATTGCAAATGCTAAAGAAAGAGTGGTATCCTGAAATCCACCGTGTAACTGAAATTGTCCGAAGAAGCGGCAGAAGTACGCAACAAACATATTGGAATGTTCCGGCAACGCCGATGTTCTAAATAGACTCCTCTATTTAGAACCCCTCTAACCTCTGACCCTCCCCTGACGGACATGAGGAAGAGGAGGTAGAGTAAAAAAATCTACCTTCGGACGAAGTTTTATAGTTGATAATAGACACTTTCTAGTTAACATTTTAATGCTTTTAGCTACATTATTATTGTAAATTTTGAAGATGACGACGAAAATGACAAATAAATGCTTGTATATATTACGTATGCCTTTATTTTACCTTTTCCAAGCTAAAAATGAAATAAAACCATTTAAGACAGCCATTAAGGGTATCAAATATTTTTGGCCAACTTTTAGTACCAAATACCAGTCTGTGCGCCGTGAAAAAAATTAGACAGTTAAGTGACGTGGCTACGGCCAGAATAGTCTATTTTAGTTACTTTCATAGTATAATGTCCTATGGTATACTACTTTGGGGGTGTTCTGCAGATATAGACAGAATTTGTGTTATCCAGAAACGAGCAATAAGAGCTATTTATAACCTGGCTCCCAGGACATCCCTCAAAGATAAGTTTAAGGAGATGGGTATTCTTACCGTAGCTGGTCAGTACATTTATGAAAATATATTGTATGTCCGAAAAAACATTGAGAAGTTTGATAAATTAAGTGACACTCACACTGTGAATACTAGGAATAAAAGTAATCTTGTTTTACATGCTACTCGTCTCCATAGAATAAGTAATTCATTTGTAGGTCAGTGTATTCGCTTCTACAATAAGGTCCCTACAAATTTGAGAGGACTTCCGATCCATAGATTCAAAAAGATAACTAAATCTCAACTTTGTAAGAAAGGCTACTATAGCGTTACTGATTACCTGACTGACCCCGTAGCCTGGGATTAAGCTGCTCGAGCTCATGTTACCACATATAAAATAGAAAAATAATTATATATTTTTACTAGTTTGGATTCAAAGCGGCAAGCTTACTGGAAATGAATATTCGAATTTAACCTCATTTATTTTTGTGCGTCTATCCTGTGAGTTGTCATGCTCACTAAAATACTTTGAACAGTGGTAGCGACATGTGGCGGGTCGAACACTTCCCTTTGATATGGTTGAGGAGATCGATGGCTTCCACATGCGTTATGCTTGTGAACAGGTGCCGCTGTTTGGGGTTGGTCGACTCACTGGATTCATGACTTATAATTTCATTTTTAATTATTCTTTTTTTTATTATAAAATTCATATTTCAGTTGAGCGCCTTTCGGAAACAAACGAAACTAATTATAAGATAACGGTTATTGTAATATGGCGTTTAAAAAAAGAGACAAGCCCACCGAGTTTCTTCCGCCAGGTCTTCTCGGTTGGTGCCGCGTTCCGACCTGGTAGTAGTATTTTATAAGTGATGTATCCGATGACGATTGTGAACGCCATAATTGGTTTATACAACAAAGCATTTTTTTATTCTATTCTATTCTATTCTAGCTACCATCTGAGTCCGAGGCCAAGCAGTTTTACTGAGTTCCGTCGTGTGTATGTGAGAGCCGGTGTCGGACAGGGCATTTCCTTGAATTGCCTGCTCCATGTTCGACCCAGGCGTTGCTTTCCATCACGCAAGTCAAAGGTCAAAGGCATTCAACTCACAGATAAAAAAAAGTTTCGTTTATAAATCGATAGTAGTTTATCGTCTTAATTATATTATTTTCAATTCAATTCCATTTTTAGTTATGGCAATGTGCCGTTTTGCGACAATTCTGCTAATTTGACATTAATGTGTGTGCAATGTAAATTCATGTATATTATATTATTTTATATGAAAAAAATGGTGCTGGCTGACTGATGGATCAACGCATAGGGATGTCAAAACTTTGAAATATCGCCATATCGATATTTTGAATATGATATCGGGTTATTCTCGAAATATCGAAACTCGATCATATTTTCGACCAGTACCCTTTTGCATATGTAAAAAAATGTTTCATGTATTCATTCATAAACATCGATACCGTATATTTTTTATGCGCAAACACAGCAGTATAGTAGCAAACCTATTTTACCTTCTCATTAAATAAAATGAAAATAAAGTCAGTCAATGCTCAATCATTCATTTATAACAAGTCAGTCAGTAGTCAGCTCAGTTCTTATAAGCATTGTGTTATTTTAAAAGAATTTAAGTGCAATATTTTCGAGTGGGATGTACCTATTATAATTTGGAGATGAAACTTCTAACGTGAACCACGAAAACAAATGTTATGTACAATATTTTTATAACACACAGTGACTTGACCATGTTTTTCGACCGATGTTATAAAATATCGATATTTTGTGCCGAATTATCGATATCAAGCTATCGATATCAATATCGATTTAAATATCGATATTTTACTAATATCGCTCATCCCTATCAACGCACACCTTAGGCCGCTGAACGGAAGGACTTGAAATTTAAGGGTAGCCCTTAGGTACAATGTAGGCATAAATTAAGAAACGATTTTAAATAACTATAAAACTGTTAGGTTTCATTTTCTTAATCAACCTTTACTTAAATACTTTACGGCTCTTAGAAACATTGACGCATATTACTTTTTTAATTGCACGCTTAGACGTCACAGCGGCCTCTACGGGTTTTCGAAATTCAAATATCTAGCTAGAGCAAGTTAGGACCTAAGCACACTAAGTGACACGAACGCGCCAACGTTTAACGCTGTAGTTAAAAAAATATACACTTCCCATCAATCAATCTATTGCTATTATTATTCAGGCGGTATTCAAATGACAAAGAGGATTGATATGCTGCCAGAATTCCAAATTTTAATTTTCATCTAATAAATTTATGTAGAAATTGTTTTTAATGTCTATACCGTTGGAATTTTTTCATTTAATCACATTTCCTTTTCATAAATTTATTTCGGTTTTTTTACTGAGCTCTGAGCTGACCTGGGGGCTTACTCTGGAACGCGATTCCGATCGACCATGGTGATTATTCTGACGTTTCTTACTCTTGAGCACACTTGACGCTAGCGCCGAATTGTTTCAATATTGTGTGGCCATCGGGTGAAATAATCACCATTGGATTCAATCCAATATCGGTACTCTTGACGCCACTTTGACAGCAATTGACCGCCAATTTTGTGCAGTCTATCTTCATGTGTAATACACAATCGCTAGCCAACACAAGAGCAATTCCAATTTCAATCCAATGTTGTCAGTATTGTATTCATGAGTACGGTAATTTGACAGCAATGAAAATGAATTGGATAGGTATAGGCATTTGATTAAATTTGTTATTGGATTGAAGAGTAAGCCCCCTGAGCGTGATGTTTAACTAAGCTCTGTGATATCCATGCCTAAAGAGAACTTAAACACTTTTTGACGGATTTATCGCCTGTATATTACATTATTTTATTCCCGACTTTTCGAATGCAGCAATTGTGGTCACGGGAGAGACTACTTAGATGTCATTTGTTTTCAAAAGTACAAAGAAACATTTAAATCTACCGTCTATAATTTTGTTTTATCAATAACGGTCCCCGTCCTGAGTTTCAGATTTAGGCAGCGTTTATTGCGAGAACTTTAGGATACAGGTAATATCGCTACTACCTAAGGCAGCGGAGTAGTAATCATATTTGCAAAACAAATCAAATTGTGGACTGGAACACATTTAGATGAGTAATGATTCGTAATACACGCGGGCGACGCCGGTGGGACTTAGGGCCCCCGCGCATTTAGGCGGCCAGTCGCGCGGCCTGGCCGCATAATGCGCGGATTGGTCGCGGCGGCCAATTGGCCGCGTATGTGTCGCGATGTTTTTCGTTGGCCGCCTAATGCGCGCATCTACATACATACTAGAAGATTTAGTTGGCCGCAGCAACTTGGCCGCGCGGCCTGGCCGCCTAATGCGCGGATTGGTCGCGGCGGCCAATTGGCCGCGTATGTGTCGCGATGTTTTTCGTTGGCCGCCTAATGCGCGCATCTACATACATACTAGAAGATTTAGTTGGCCGCAGCAACTTGGCCGCGCGGCCTGGCCGCCTAATGCGCGGAGGCCCTTAGTTCGTACTACTTGGCCGATAAATTACCCACTGCTGAGTCGGGCCTCCTCCCATTACACGAGGGTAATTTCTCTTACGATGGTCAGCTCCTCCGGATGTGGTGACACTATGTCTATTCTAAAATCAAACGGAACACAATAATATAAGTATGGCTTCTTATTTGGTTAGTTTAATTTTGTGACTAACTTGGATGGTTTGGTAACGACGAAGTGTTTAAAATCTGTCACCATACATAAGAATCTTACTAATATTATAAACGTGAAAGATTGTAAGTATGGATGGATGGATAGATGGATGGATGTTTGTTACTCTTTCACGTAAAAACTACTGAATGGATATTAATGAAACTTTACAATAATATAGCTCATACATCAGAATAACACATAGGCTACAAGTTATAAAGATATTATGTGAATTACAAAAATATAAACAAGTCGAATTCAAAATTTCTGATTGTCAAATTTTCGACCATATTAAACTATAGACAACATAACGTTTCGCTGTCAGTTGCGTTTTGTTAAAGTAGGTTTTATACGGACGGGATAAAAATCTCAGGTATCCTATGTCCAACTTTCTTTTTGTTTTAAATACGAGTATATATAATGCGGAACAAATTTCGCTGGGTCAGCTAGTCTGCCATAAAGGAATGAAAAGTACAAGCGTTTTAGAAATGCATACTGCAAAGTTGTGGTAGCATCCACGAAATACGCTATCCTCCTGTGACCACAGCCAACAATGAGACTAACAAGATTGAATATATTATGTACATATTTTTGACCGCCTAATCACGTCGTAGATATCATAACAATTGTAAATCATAATAGTTGAGCGATAAATAATGTAAATGTTGAAGCAAGATATAAGGAATGAAATGGATCTGAGAGCACCGAGCAAATCTCAAACACTGAAACAAATCCTACCACATAACTTCCAATCTTGAAAAGCCTTTGTTTTGCGTAAACAACAGTTAATCAGTTTTGATAGGATGGAATCTACATAATATTCATGATTTACAAATTATGCGCCTCTACTTTAGTTAATTTTAAATATATATATCATAACTTAAAATAGTCTGTACTTGTAAGATTTTAAGGATTTTTTTACAGACCTCCCAGTCTTTATAAGAGTTATAGAAATGATTTTTTTTTTTATTTTTTTGTCTGCGTGTGTGTTTGTTTTAGCATCACGTCAAGACTATACTATGAAATTAAATGAGCTTTACATAGCTCAATAATGCCTTTGTATCTTATTTACGTGATATGATTTGTTGATTTGTATCACGATACATGGTCTAAAAGCAAAGTACTTAATAAAGAAAAGTCTAAAAAATCTTTCATAAAATATAAATAAACATAAAATATAAATAAGTAAAGAGATTTTAAATTGCATACAAATCAATGAAGACAGGGCGCTATGGCGCTCTTTAGGGGAGGCCTATGTCCAGCAGTGGACTAATGTGGGTTGATGATGATGATGACAAATCAAGTTTGAATGTAAAAATGCAATTTCTACTTAATTGTCTCTGAATTACCAGATGTCACTTCGTACATGTCGCAGGCAACTAGCATAATTAGCCGTTCAATCAACAGCCTAGCCTCTTTACTAAGCAGCGCCGTTTAACTAATGGCCTGCATAATATTCAGCCGTAGCGTCTGTTACAACATTTAAAAAACTGGCTGGGTAATGCTTAGGCCATTCGTACGATAGGGGGACCGTGTGTCAGAAATAAAACAGATGAAACATCTGACATTAGAAATACTTTACACTACATAGTAAAACAAAGTCGCTGTCGTCTGTCCGTCCCTATGTATGCTTAAATCTTTATAACTACGCAACGGATATTGAAGCGTTTTTTTTAATAGATACAGTGATTCAAGAGGAAGGTTTATATGTTAATATTAAAACCGTGCGAAGCCGGGGCGGGTCGCTAGTTTAATATGATTTTAAATGTAACATATTACTGTTCTTTGGAAATCACGAGATCAGATGTCGTAACTTTATAAATCCTAAAGAATAGTAATTGACGAAACGGCCCCTTGTATGGGTTAACTTAGGTTACGTTTTTTATCTACTTTTATTATATTATTGTTTGCCGACACCATATTGACAGTTTGATAAGTTTCAGCGCTAGGTGGCAGAAGGTGGAAGTAAATTGAAATGAACAGGCTAGGTAAGTAATTAAAAATTATCGATCCAAGTAATTTTCCTAGCCGTTTGATCAAATGGCTGAATATCATTCAGGCCACTAGTCGAATGGCGCTGTTTAGTAAGGAGGCTAGGCTGTTGATTGAACGACTGATTAAGCTAGCTGGCTGCGACATATACATCGCAAGAGTATTGTACGTACCTAGACGTCAGTTACGTAAATTAGACTTTAAGTATCGTACAAAAGATAACACTCGTTTCGAAAATATAACTAATTCTTACATAGGACTCACGAACCATCCAATAGGCATAACAACGGTATTAAAAATGAAATAACAGAAAAAAAATGTTGGGGAAATCCTACTAATATTATAAACGTGAAAGTTTGTAAGTATGGGTGGATGGATGGATAGATGGATGGATGGATGGATGGATGGATGTTTGTTACTCTTTCACGTAAAAACGACTGAATGGATTTTAATGAAACTTTATAATAATATAGCTTATACATCAGAATAACACAAAGGCTACAATTTATAAAGATATTGTGTGTACATCTATAGAGATATTAAGTTAAATTTAAATTTCTAATTGTCAAATTTTCAGCCATATTTAATTATAGACCACATAAGATTTCGCTGTCAGTTACGATTTGTTATACCACGTAATATATCACATTCTACGGGAACGGGATAAAAATATCAGGTATCCTATGTCCGACTTTCTTTTATATATAACTAGTGGCCCGCCCCGGCTTCGCCCGTGCAAAGCGGGGGTGGGTTATACTTAAAAACCTTCCCCTTGAATCACTCTATCTATAAAAAAAAACCGCTTTGAAATCCGTTGCGTAGTTTTAAAGATTTATGCATACATAGGGACGGACAGAAGAATGCGACTTTGTTTTATACTATGTAGTGATAGTGAAGACGTTGGACAATTCATAAAATCATACTTAATATTATAAACGTGAAAGTGTAAATGTGTGTAATCCCGTTCCGTGATATAAAACATCGTATATCAAAATGCAATTGCTGGAATAATAAAACGTCACTGACAGCTAAACGCTATGTTGTCTATAGTTTGACAAATTTGACAATTAGAAATTTTGAAGTTGACCGGTTGATGTATTTATTTCCGAGTAAATACTGAATTTGGATCTAGCAACGTTTCGATACGATGGCAGGCATTGGACCAATAGATGTCATGTAATATTACAAAACAGCGGTTAAAGTTTTATCAAAATGGAAAATCGTCATCTGGGACGAATGTACAATAGCGCATACACGTGCATTGGAAGCACTTATCCGATCCGACCGAACACCTACGCAATGACTCGAGATATTTTGGAGGCGCAATTATTTTACTGCCTGGCTATTTCTGCCAAACACTGCTACTAATTCCAAGATCGACTGATGCCGCCTTAATAAGCGCTTGCCTCAAATCATCGAAATATGTGGATTGATTTTATTTTCTCAGAATTTCTGTTCATCGAAGGACGAACTCACAAACACAAAAATAATGAATGGTTGACTGAGCGAGCAATTTTGGCGGCTAAGAATAAATATGTAGATGACACAAAGTAACTAACACAATTCAGAATGAAATCATTGGTACACTTGCATTAATTCAAATATATTGACTGTGTAAAAAAAGACTCCTTGGATGTGCCTGGCTTACCACCGCACAATTTACGACTAAAGGTTGGCTACGTACTAAGTTAGCTTCCAAATATAAACCAAAACCACCAAACCTGTGCAACGGAACGCGTTTGGTGGTAAGTGAATTGATGAACAATGGAATATACTCAAAGTAAAGTTGGAAGGTGAGAAAGTTCTCATCCGAGGATCCCGACGATATCAACTGATATACCGTTTCAGTTTTAATTATTTTCGATCCGTCGTGCATTCGCCGTGACCATTAATAAATCACAGGGCCAATCCGGGAAAGTTTGTGGCCTAAATCTAGAAAATTCATGTATTTCCCAAGATCAATTATATGTGGCATGTGACTGCCTCGTTCGTCTAGTGGTTAGATGTGCCGCCTTTGGATCAACGGGTCCCGGGTCGGGCAAGTGTTTTGTCTAAACCAGAGGCACTGGCTCGGAGTCTGGTGTCATTTCTATCTATAATATATATGTATTTACAAAAAAAAATGTATATAAGTAGTTTATCATCCATCTCGTTACCATAACACAAGCATTAAGTTGCTTAGCTTGGGACGAGATGGCGTTGTGTGAAATGTCCAAGGATATTTATTATTTATGTTCCGGGTCAGAAGACCATCTGCGTTATTTGTTCATGCGCCTGATAATAAACTGAAAAATGTTGTCTGTCACAAGGTGATTCACTGAAAAGTGCAGTTACTAAAATAGATGGCCAATAAAGTATAATTAAAATTATAGATTTTTTATTTATATTTATCCTGATAAAAAATTGAAGTTAATAAAATTAAAAATCTGCTCATTTATTGCCTTTAAGGCGAAACAAAGTTCGCCGGGTCAGCTAGTTACATATAAAAAGGATTGTTGAAAAATCATTAGTAATTATAATATAATATTAGCGATGAACAAGATTTGAATGGAAAATCAGAAATGAGGAGATACGCAGGAAAACCAGGGTCACCGACATAGCCCACCAGATTGCCAAACTTAAGTGGCAGTGGGCAGGGCACATAGCTCGCAGGACCGACGCCCGATGGGGCAGAAAAGTCCTCGAGTGGCGACCGCGTTCCGGAAGGCGCAGTGCTGGTAGGCCTCCCAGACGGTGGACCGACGACCTGGTTAAGGTCGCCGGAAAGCAGTGGATGCGGGTGGCCCAGGACCGGCCTTTGTGGAGATCCTTGGGGGAGGCCTATGTCCAGCAGTGGACGTCTATTGGCTGAAATGATGATGATGATGAAGATTTGAATGTTAATAGACGTATAAAATAATGCAGACGGCCAAATTGACTGAAACACTAATCAATGCAAGCGCATGACGTCGCAACTATGTAACATGACATGTCACAACATATTCACCGTCGCTTACATTTTCGCTGTGAATACGCATTTGTATGGATTTTTGCTTCGATTTATTACTTCAAGTGTGATTTCTCAACGTATTAACCAGGCTTTATTGAGGCAAACAGTTTTAATTTGCCCAGGATTTCTTAGTTATGTGCATGGACGTATAAAAAAAGGCGGACGGAACTCTGGCTAAGACAAAAGTGAGACGCCAAAATGGCGGCAGCTCTGTATGTGTGAGTTAATTTTGGGGTTGCCAAGATACACAAAATTTTGCAATAAAAACATGGTAAAAATATAAAAAAAAATTGTTCGAAATTGTTATGTTTAACTTTAACATCCTAAATGATGAGTAATTTTTTTTAAATAATGTCTTTTACTTTGAGAGGTTTTTGAAATTTCCTCTAATTTCGAGATGTGTTGAAAACGATTCTAAATTAAAAGAAATGCTTTCATTACCAAAAATTTTTTTGTGATACTATATTTATGTTGCCTAACTATAATTTATTGCGCACCTCTTGAGAAGCACTGGTATTAAATGGTACAGTAACAGTTTATTCCTCTGCCACGTGTCTTGACTCAAACAAATATTAAAACAAAATAAAGCACTGGGGATTAAAATAATTTATGAATATTTTTACGATTCGACGACACGGTTGGCGCAGTGGTTGAGCGATCGACTGCTGCGCAGCATGTCGCGGGTTCGATCCCCGCACGGAAGAAATATTTGTACGACCTACAAGTATTTGTCCCGGGTCTGGGTGTTTTTCTATCTATAATATGTATGTATTCACAAAAAAAAATTTATTTAAGTAGTTTATCATCCATCTCGTTACCATAAAACAAGCATTAAGTTGCTTAGCTTGGGACGAGATGGCGTTGTGTGAAATGTCCAAGGATATTTATTATTATTATTTTAAACCGACACAATAGCTACAACGTACATTTAAATTTTGAAAAAATAAGCGGCATTGTTTCATTTTTTTTTGTATTATCCATGTCTTGGTAGATTGCTAATTTATCTTATAAGGTACTGCATAAGTAACAATACGCCGGAGTCCTCCTTTAGTTGTTTATAAGTCATCCGCATCAAAATGTATACTGCAAATGACACTGTATTTGTTTGGAATCCAATCGTTTTCACCATTACAATTTCTACTAAGTAATTTTAATTCAATCATTTCTCCATACTTAATTTTCTTTAGAAAATCTAGCAAAAGGAATATAAAATAAAATACCCAGTAGTAACTATTAAATAATTAATCATAATAATTTATTGATTTTTATAATAAACGAAAAATTGCCCACATTTCGGTTAATTTGCACACGTGAATATTGGCAACCCTGAACTTAAAATTAATTGTTTTGTTCTAGCAAATACAAATTGATTTTAATGTATATAATCTGGAAATAAGTGATTGAATTATTCATTTACGTATGAAACGTGATTCCTGGATTGTTTTTCTTTCGATCACTACGGTTTTTACACCATTTTACCACGCAAGACATGATTTATAGTTTTTATTTTTTCGCCGCATATTGCGTCTTTAAGCATCGATGTTCACGCGCGTAATGGCCGACTAATGTGTGAAAGTGTGCATGCTGGCCTGTACATATAGCTGATCTGGCCGACTATGTTGTCACAGTTTTTAGTTAGCGAGACTCTGTCCGACTTTTTTTATACGTCCATGGTTATGTGTCAGATATTTGGGAATACCAATAATTACATTTACCTACTTATCACCTATCACATTTTACTCCATTCATGACATAAGGTAACTGAAATAAGAAAAACTAACTAATTAATTTTCATGAAAAGAATGTGCTCACGCAGCAAAAGTGATGAAACGGAACGCAACGAAAAACTTCACTTGAATCTTTCTATTCTATTATTCAGGGTTGATACGACATAGGGGCATTTTTCTTCATTTCCAGGCTCTGTGCCAAAAATCTATTAAATTGGAGCAATAGATTAGCCGCAAATGATTTTTAAATTTTTGCCTCATTTGAACATGGTGTATCTTTCCTAACAGATGTTTATGCCTAACGCATCGTTTATTAACCTTAGGGGCTGTCCATTAATCACGTGATGTTTTCTTAACACTTTTTAACCCCTCCCTCCCCCTTGGTGATACCTGGTGAGGTTTAAGACTACCCCCTCCACCCCCATGAAAAATCACGTGTATTTTTTTTTGTACCGTTTCGAATTCATACTAATCACATATAGTATACGTAGTGTGATTTAATGCCCCTCTGTCATATCAACTCTGTATATCTTTTTAAAGATCTTAGAAACGTAGGGCTACAAAATGGCGCCTACATTTAAAAAAAAACTACAGACGCGTCACGACAGGCAGCGATCGTTATTATGTTTCCGCCTCAACTCTAATAAAAGGTCCACAGACAATTCTAAAATACATGCACCTTCGGCAAGTTCAAATTCTATCAAGTTGCCCACCACATCTATTCCTGAATTTGATTATGAACATTGGCTCGAATTTAGAGATACCTCTATTTCTTTAGTACATAATTGTAAGACGATAACGCAAATTTAAAGATTTTATTATTTAAACTCGTCGTTAACGGTTATTGCAAAGCCAGTAATTACTCACTTGAATTCTCCGCAAACAATTATAAAGTTGCTTGGGAATTATTAATGAACAGATTTGATAACACATACTTATTAGTTCAAAACCATGATGTTAAGTCCATATTTTAAATACAGATCTGTAGAACTTCGCAAACTAATTGAATTAATTTTAAAGAATTTAAGAGCACCTTATCTTCTAGTAGAACCCACTGAGTATTGGGATACATCTATTATATCAAGAAAGGAACTGGGAGGAATGTAGATGCCAGTTACAAAATAATCGTGATTTTGGTACAATTAAATTAGTAGATTTATTGGAATAGGAGGAATAGGGCAGACATGTAAGAAACACTCATAGTATCACATAGCAAATCAAATACGTATACTAGCGGTGGTCATAGGAAACTCAATACTAATAATGTTGGATCCACAGTTTATTGTTATATAGTTTCTAATAAACGCAAAACGAAACTATAAATTGTGTCCAATGTGTAATGTACCTCATCCACGGTACTCATGTAAAAAAACGAGATCTTGGTGTATATGATAGGTTAAAGTTTGTCATAAATAAGAATTTATGCATAAACCGCATGCGCCGGAAGTGCGAACGCATTAAAAAACATTCTTTATTTTGCGAGGTTAACAACACCGATCGCAACTTAGCACAAGATATTACGTCACAATAAGCTGTTGCACTGCACCCTCACAGTTACTCATTCCAGGCGCATGAAGCCCGCCACAGACGTTATGTAATATAAATTAATATTATAGCTACGTCTGTGACGGGCTTTATGTTTACGCGCAATAAAATGACGAAAATATAAAGAAGGCTCGTTCGCTGTTGCTGTCTACGGCTTTAGTAGATAATACGTAACGCGTACAAGCGCGCGCGATTCTCAACAGCGCAGCGGTAGCGAGCGGTCATTCATTGCGCAGTATTTATGCGACAAATTAAACACACAACACATTACATTACATGTACAGTCCACACAACACATTCACGGAGTAGGTAACTCAATTACAAAGTGATTGCAATCTTGGAATATTGAGAAAAAATATCGCAAAGGCAATCACAATGTACACATCCAATGTGTGCAACTACTTTGAATTTAAATAAGTTATAATACCCGATAATATTATAAACGCAGATCTTGGGCCTTTCGGAAGTTTTCCAATTGATTTACTTATCGGGGCAGATCTATTTTGGGAACGGATTAACAAAGGCAAGTTGCGCCTTAACGATGGGCCATTTTTGCTACATACTAAATTAGGATTGGTCGTATAAATAAGGTTCGATTACATCTCTTGCACAAATAAATAAAAATGTTAAGTGTAATTTTGTACAATCTACTGAATACGACACAATATATTCAGATCTTAGTACCTACATGGGTTTTGGGATATCGAGGAATTACCTGTGCGCAAGTTAGCGTAGATGAACGCGCCTGTGAGAGGCATTTCCTTGAGACAACGAAACGCGTCTCAAACGGTCGCGGGCGGCGTGTCGTTTTTGATGCAAGCATGCCTTCTAGAACGGGAGTCACGCTTAGTGACTTGCAGATGGTAGGGCCTGCAATTCCTAGGTAACATAATTGCAATTTTATGATGTTTTCGCGAAAATAGGTACGAAGCGGACATAGAAAAAATGTACCGCCAAGTATTCATTGACAAACGTCAATGAGACACCGTTACATACGGAACCGCGTCTGTACGCTTTTTGAGTTGTTGTCGGTGTTTAAATTATTTAGCTGGTGAGTGTGGAATTCCGTGTGTAAAAGACACTATAAATACAAATATGTTGACGACATAACATGTGGCGCTAATAATATTTCAAAATTAAATAACGCATGTGAAGGTACAGCATTGGTTTTAAATGCAGCTTTTTTTTCGTCGGTAATCCTTATGGATACCCGTCCGTTGGGGTCTGACCGGGCTTTGTGGGATTCCAGGGCGCGTGGAGATGGTAAATTACGCCCAAACCTATCCACTAGAACCGACGGCGATCCACGACTGCCTGGTCAAAGGTGGGCCACTCCGATTACTCGGGGAGGGGGCCGTAGTAGCCTTCGCCCGTCCCACCGCTGAGAGGCGCACACGGAATGCGGCGCGCCTTCCTCCCGGGGGATCACGCCAACCTTGATGATAATTCGCAAGTATGTATTTAGTAAACATTTGTCATTTGGGGATAGAGTAAATATCCAAACATTAGGGATTAGATGAAACAAGTCAGATGAGTGAAATTATCCTTCGCAAATCAACCCAAACGTAGACGTCATTACTAAACGGATCAAATTTATCTACATCGTCACAGATTTATGACCCACTGAGATTAATTAGCCCAGTAATTACAATAGCTAAGAGATTATTACAAATGTGTTGGCTTTTAAAATTGGATTGGGACGAAATGGATCCCACTGAAGTCACAATTATATTTAGTAAATTTATAAATTATCTGGCATCACTTAACATGATAAAAATACCACGCTGGGTAACGTGTTTGATTTGAACCCTATTCATACGAATGATATACATCATTGCATATTTTCACGAATACTTCGCGAAGCATTTGGAGCTTGTGCCTATAAATGTCGATTGGCTGTTACCAAACGCGCGTGTGTGCTAAAGGTAAACTCGCGCCTAAAAGTCCTATCACGATGCTATGTGCGCGATTGTATAAAAGGATTAACGAATCACTACATAGTAAAATTAATCACATCATATTCTAGACCGATTCAATTGTATATATAAATATAATAATATTCATAAATAATGCTAGTAAAAAAACGAGACAGTCAATACTTTTTGTCGCGAGCACGACAAGGACGCATGTACTACGAACATAGATTTTAAGTACAGATGCGAACGTAGGCACTAAAGTAAGAATTACCCTGTTGTACAGATTCCTTTACCCGTTTTTTTAAATTAATTAATAATATTTGTTGTTTAATTATTTGTGATGTTTTAATATTTGTCATAGACCAGGCAGAAAAGAAATAAATTCGAAGGTGTTTAATTATTGACTTTTGTGTTATTATGGTAATTATTTGTTGGCGATGAAAATGGCGATCTAAAAAGAGCAACTACAGATTTTCTTGCCGGCTCTTCTCTGTAGAGGTGCATTCCGAACCGGTGGTAGATGGTTAATTTTAAATTTTATTTTATTGATCGACTTGTCAAAAGTTCTATAATGAGGCAACTTGATTAAATGAGATTTGAATTTAAATGGATAATAAATAAATATGTATTACCCAACCCACGACTGCTGCAAAGAATTCGAAATAATGTATTCAACGCGATAAATCCGTTAAAAAGTGTTTAATTTCCTTGTACATATTAACTGTTTCATCAAATTTTGTTTCTTTCGTTCGACATAACACTTGAAGTGCAATCGTTCCATTATAGCTATCTTTTTTACTCACGTCCTTAGCCCATTTTTGTACTTTTCATTAATGCTACTTGTCAACATTGCGCACTATATCGGTATGTATTTATGGCGGGATCAGATTTGGAGAGTCGGTTAGTATGAAGGTAACATATCTAGTAATATAAAATCATTGCTCATAGCCAAAATACTCGTGTTTACTATATTCGTAGACTTTATTATTCTTTCCGTCCGTCAATTGTCAAGCAAGTGTCAGTACTGTCTGTCAGTCAAGTCAGTAAGTACACTCATCATTATTATTATTTTTCCTTTTCCCTTTTATTCAGTTCTATTTGGTTTAATTTTTTAACGTTCGTTCGTTTTCCTCCTTCGCACACCATGTTTCAGCGTTTAAAGCTCAACTCAAATGGAAATGCTTTTGTTCCTTGTAAATTAAATAAAGCTTTTATTTTGTAAAAGAAACCGCGGTAACTTGTCCAAGGTCTTTTTATATAAAACTTTGTAGTAAGAATTTACAGAATTAGAATTGTTAAAATATTTAATAAATATGTATTTAATATAGAATTACCTAAATAATTTAAGAACCTAAATAAATACGAGTAAGTAGTAGTAAAAATAATGAAAAATGTTGGAGCAATAACATGTATTTTTTAAGTCTTGCATTCTGTAACTAGATAAATTGCTAATATTTTATTTTTTACTAGCTGACCCGGCAAACTTCCTACCGCCTCATCATCATCATTTTTCATCATCATTTCAGCCAAAAGACGTCCACTGCTGGACATAGGCCTCCCCCAAGGATTTCCACAAAGACCGGTCCTGGGCCGCCCGCATCCACTGCTTTCCGGCGATCTTAACCAGGTCGTCGGTCCACCGTGTGGGAGGCCTACCAGCACTGCGCCTTCCGGAACGCGGCCTCAGAATCAATAAATAAAAAACATGAATATTTTACACTGCTAAATTTAACACTATCATCTTACTAATATTATAAACGTGAAAGTTTGTAAGTATGGATGGATGGATAGATGGATGGATGGATGGATGGATGGATGGATGGATGTTTGTTACTCTTTCACGTAAAAACGACTGAATGGATTTTAATGAAACTTTATAATAATATAGCTTATACATCAGAATAACACATAGGCTACAAATTATAAAGATATTGTGTGTAAATTTATAGAGATATTAAGTTAAATTTAAATTTCTATTTGTCAAATTTTCAGCCATATTTAATTATAGACAACATAAGATTTCGCTGTCAGTTACGTTTTGTTATACCACGTAATATATCACATTCTACGGGAACGGGATAAAAATATCAGGTATCCTATGTCCGACTTTCTTTTTTATATAAAGACGTTGGACAATTCATAAAATCATACTTAATATTATAAACGTGAAAGTGTAAATGTGTGTAATCCCGTTCCGTGATATAAAACATCGTATATCAAAATGCAATTGCTGAAATAACAAAACGTCACTGACAGCTAAACGTTATGTTGTCTATAGTTTGACAAATTTGACAATTAGAAATTTTGAAGTTGACCGGTTGATGTATTTATTTCGAGTAAATACTGAATTTGGATATAGCAACGTTTCGATACGATGGCAGGAATTGGACCAATAGATGTCATGTAATATTACACAACACTCCTCAGCGGCTAAAGTTTTATCAAAATGGAAAAGCGTCATCTGGGACGAATGTACAATAGCGCATACACGTGCATTGGAAGCACTTATCCGATCCGACCGAACACCTACGCAATGACTCGAGATATTTTGGAGGCGCAATGATTTTACTGCCTGGCTATTTCTGCCAAACACTGCCACTAATTCCAAGATCGACTGCTGCCGCCTTAATAAGCGCTTGCCTCAAATCATCGAAATATGTGGATTGATTTTATTTTCTCAGAATTTCTGTTCATCGAAGGACGAACTCACAAACACAAAAATAATGAATGGTTGACTGAGCGAGCAATTTTGGCGGCTAAGAATAAATATGTAGATGACATAAAGTAACTAACATAATTCAGAATGAAATCATTGGTACACTTGCATTAATTCAAATATATTGACTGTGTAAAAAAAGACTCCTTGCATGTGCCTGGCTTACCACCGCACAATTTACGACTAAAGGTTGGCTACGTACTAAGTTTGCTTCCAAATATAAACCAAAACCACCAAACCTGTGCAACGGAACGCGTTTGGTGGTAAGTGAATTGATGAACAATGGAATATACTCAAAGTAAAGTTGGAAGTACGATATCAACTGATATACCGTTTCAGTTTTAATTATTTCCGATCCGTCGTGCATTCGCCGTGACCATTAATAAATCACAGGGCCAATCCTGGAAAGTTTGTGGCCTAAATCCAGAAAATTCATGTATTTCCCAAGATCAATTATTATATGTGGCATGTTCCGGGTCAGAAGACCATCTGCGTTATTTGTTCATGCGCCTGATAATAAACTGAAAAATGTCGTCTGTCATAAGGTGATTCACTGAAAAGTGCAGTTACTAAAATAGATGCCCAATAAAGTATAATTAAAATTATAGATTTTTTATTTATATTTATCCTGATAAAAAATTGAAGTTAATAAAATCAAAAATCTGCTCATTTATTGCCTTTAAAGCGAAACAAAGTTCGCCGGGTCAGCTAGTACATTATAATTTAATTTTGAGCTAGTGCCATCTATTGAATCTCAAACTCAAACGGAACTTTATTTACGTAGGTTTTATTACGAAACTCTTATAAATCATCATATTTAAAATTACCATTATTATCTTACGTCCCCTGTCCCACGCTAGCTGGTAGTGTCCATACACACCTATCAGTCGTCATACCTACATTCACACATTTCATACACAACTCCTCATTCTTACAATCCATCCATCCATCTATTTTGATCGTCAACAACCCTTGCACCCACACCACATTCGTGCTGAAACCGGTTCGGAAAGCTGTTCCACAGAGAAGAGCCGGCAGGAAACTCTGTAGTTGCTTTTATTTTATAAATTATTGATTTTGTTTACAAAAAGCACTAAACAGCAAATTGAGAGCAAGTTCGCCAGATGAGCGAAACACGCTTACGCAATGAATGAAGAATAGAAATTGACAGGGCCAATCAAATAGAAATCTGCGAATAAAAAAACAGAGACCACACTTATACGTCTGTCTTGCACGACGATCCCTGATAGGAATCCTATCTAGGCTATATAGCTTAGATAGGATTAGATTGATAGATATCAAGCTGATCATTATTTCTGACTATTGTCTGTATTATAAATTTTAGTACGTTTGTAATGATATTACAATAGTAGAAGTACAAGTAAATAATAATAATTAATTTACAGTCACGTCTCGGATTTTATTTAAATTATTATTCGTTCTTTACATCCACGTTACATTTTAATTAAATTTAATTCTCTCGGAAACTAGCAATAAACGTAGTTTTCATAGGATATTCCAATGATTATTTAATACTCTTAGACAGAATGATAGAAAAGAGTTAATTATTTTAAGATGTATTTTGAGGTAGTCAAGGGCGTGTTTTTCGGTCTTGTGAATTACATGACTAGATTAAAGAGCTACCACGACACAAAACTAGTGTCTTCTATAAAAGTGTATTATGCCAATACTTTTTTTATGTTGATACGGCAATTACTGCGGAACATGTTTATAAGATTCTACAGTTAAATGAAATTTCTCCGAGGCGGGAAGCACTCGGGAATACGTTACGAAAATAGACCCGTGGGATGGCATCAAGGAGATATCTCCGAGAGAATCTCCTTGATGCCGAAGAAGAAAGGTTACATGTACATTGTACATAGTCGACGTACAATACGATCAAAGAGACGAAAAATCTATTGTCAACGCAAAATCTTCTAATATATAAAATTATCATGTCACGGTGTTTGTTATTGAACTCCTCCGACATGGTTCGACCGATTTTTGTGAAATTTTGTGTGCATATCGGCTAGGTCTGCGAATCGGACAACATATTTTTTTCATCACCCTAAATGTTATGGAGGGACACCCCGAATTATATTTTTATTATTTTTTAGACGACTTCTTTTTTGTAATTCAGCATACAAAAAATACATACAACGTTCGATTTTCACCCCTCTACGATCAAACCCTATTTTTTATAGTGATATTTATAGAGAAAATGGAGGGAAAATGAAAATACAGTGGCACGTGCCTCTCGGTGGCTCATCAGGGTCGCGGAGTATGCTTCCCCATTTCGAGGAGTGAAACCCGTGGCCCTGTTTCGGGCAGTTGAGGGACACCGTTGGTTTTAGTGGGTAGGTTGGGGCGCAACTACCATCTTTCCCCGCCCTGGAGTCCCACATAACCCGGCTGGCGTTTAGCGGTAGGGAATCCATGTGGATTTCCAACGCAAAAAAAGGGGAGATCACCTAGCAATGCCTATTGCAAGACAGATGCCTATTGCGTTCTTTTAGTCGTCTCTTACGACATCCACAGGACGGTAGAGGATGGTGACATTGTGTATTCTAAATGAGTCACCAGAGGGATATTTTATTTATTTCTCTTATATTTATTGTCTCCGGGTTAGTCGTGATGGAAAATAAAATAATAGGGAAAGAATATCGAAGCGTAAACTCGATATCTGACGAATGTCGGGCCGGGCTTCAGGTTCGTCGGTTTGATGCGTATTCGTGGAACGTCCCGCTCGAATCATACGAAATAAATCACAAATACAATCAATACTAGAATTTTTGAGAACGGGTCCTGGATTCCTTCAATACATATCTATTTCCCATGAATTTCGTTAATTTGCCAGATAGCGCATACATACCTTACCTTGTAGTCAAATTTAATTTAAAGTTAATGTTGTCCTTATGTTATTCCTCTTTAATCTTCATCACCATTGTGATCGGTCGTTACAGCCCAAAAAGGACCCACTACTGGGTCGGGCCTCCTCCAAATTCATGGAGGGAAATTTGCCTACTGTGCCACGCTGGCAAGACGGGTTATGATTGTGATCATCTCACAAATATTTCTACGACGATTGGTCCTGCTCATATCGTAACGAGATTATACCGAAGACATCCCGGACGTCAGTCTGTATGAGATTGGAATTGCCCTAAAACAGCTCCAGAACAATAAGGCATCGGGGGATGACGGAATTACGACAGAGCTTCTGAGAGCGGATGGAAAGCTGGTACTTGTAGTCTCAAAGGCTCTTCAATTCCATCATACTTGAGGGAATAACGCCTGAAAAGCCTGTATCTTTTTTATTATTTTCACTAGATTGGTACTGATAAGTCCTTGCGTTAGACATGCTATTTATGGTAGTTTATTGAAGATTTATTTATTTAAGTTTTACGAAAAAAAAAAATTTTGGATCCCACTGTGAAAAATAAATACTCTACCGAAAAGTGACCCCGTATTACAAGTTATGGTGCAATTAATAGGAAATCTAAAAAAGTATTAGATATGGCCATGCGTGGCTTTGATATCTTGCGAGGACGATCATTCGTAGCAAGGCCAGAGTTAAGTAATAAAAATTAAAAGACTAAACTAACCCTTTTAATTAGGTCAGAAACGGTCAGGACTATGAGCCTCTTTCCCCACTTTTTTGGACATTTTGAATACTTAGACCACCGCCTTCGTTTGGAACCCATCACGCGCTCTATTCTTTATTTAATTTGCAGGAATTAAAACACTAACCTAACCCAACTTTTTAGAATTAGGTCAGAAACGGTTAGGTCTACGACTCTACGAGCCATGCGTAATACCTTTTTAACCCCCGACGCAATAAGAGGGGGGTTATAAGTTTGACGTGTCTGTCTGTCTGTCGGTCTGTCTATCTGTCTGTGGCTCCGTAGCTCGCGAACGGATGAAGCTATTTCAATTCAGTTTTTTTTTGTATGACATGTGAGTTACGGCTAGTGTTCTTAGACATGTTTAATCAAAATCGGTTGAGTCGTTTAAAAGTTATGGGGGGTGAACGTGGGGAAGGATAATCGAAAGTCTGCAAATATAGTGTGTGAAATATGAGTGGGGTCTCAGATGAAAGCGCATCACGTGCACATTACAAAATAAATTGTTCCATGAAAATCAGTTGAGCCCTGAAAAAAGTCTGGGGCTAAAAGGGACCCCCCCTTTATTATACCCAATATCTGCAAATATATGTGGTGGGGAGAAAATGAGACAAGAATCTATGTATTGACAACTTAACAATACCTACATCATAATAAGCGTGTACCTATAAAAAGCAGAAAATAAAAATTAAATTTCCTACTCTTCTTCTAAATAAGTAGGACAACTCCTTCTTATTTATTACCTGACTCCTGGCCCCCAAAGCAATGTATTTTTTACTTTTTAAATGGAAATTGGGTCATTGTGTCGGTGGTTAATTAAATTATTAATTAATTTTTTATTAGAATCCCTATTACTTGCGCCAAAACTTGTAATACAAAGTTACTTTTCAGTAGAGTATTTTTTTTCACAATGGGGTCGGAAGTAAATAATAAAGATTTATAATTTGAGAATTATTTGTTTCGTAAAACTGAATACTATCTTCAACACACCCAATAAACTACCATATATAGCATGGCTAACGCAAGGACTTATCAGTACCAATCTAGTGAAAATAATAAGGTAGATACAGGTTGTAGAATTTTTCGAATTTTATCAAGTAGTTGTTAAAAAGGATATGTTATTCATAAAAACACAAAATCACGTATAATTCTGCAAGGATTGACGTTAAGGACCTCCTGTAGAACATTGTTTTGCTGCTGATGACACTATCTAACCGCTAGTTGTGTTTGTTGATCCACGACTTTTTGGCCACCCTGTGGAAACGCCTCTATGTCAGTTCGAATCCAGAACCAAAGTACTGAACATGTCCAATTGCAGCGAGGAGTGCGACAGGGAGGTGTGATTTCTCCAAAACTGCTTAGCGCTGCATCGGAAGATGTGTTCATGCTGCTGGTTGGGATGGACTTAGCATCAACCAACCTACCCTAGATTTACAGATGATATTGTGGTGATAGCGGAGTCGCTGCAGGAATTCAGTACAAAAATGAACATGGATAAAACGAAAATCATGTCAAATGTCCATGTTGCGCCGTATTCGATAGCTGTTGGGAATTCTCTCCTCGAACTTGTTGACGAGTATGTATACCTGCGACAATTGGTCCGATTAGATAAGTCCAACTTTGAGAAAGAGGTCAGTTGTTAAATACAACTCGGCTGGGCAGCGTTCGGGAAGCCACGCCATATCTTCTAATATTCCTCAGTGGGTGAAGACAAAAGTCTTCGAACAGTGCATGTTGCCAGACTCACGGATCCGAGACGTTGGCGATCACAATGGGGCTTATTAGGCGGCTGATAGCGCTCAACGAGCGATGGAGGAAGCTACGCTCGGAGTTACTCTGCGCGATGGAATCAGAAATGAGGCAATCCGTAGAAGAGCCAAAGTGACCGATATAGCTAGATCGATTGCACAGTTGAAGTGGCATTGGGTAGGCCACGTAGCCTTCGGGCTACGAACTTCGAACGGAAGGCCGTTGGGGCATAAAATCCTAGGAGTGTCGGAAGACGACGGTTCTCCAGGAGGACGGACGAGCTTGTGAAGGTCACTGGTAGTCGGTAAATGCGGTCTGCACGAAATCGTGCGTTGTGGAAATCTATGGGGGCTTATGTTCAACAGTGGACCTCTGTAGCTGATAGATAGGTATCGTAATTAATAAATACAATATCGGATATAACACCGTATGACATCCATGCTTGACTTACTTCTCATTAAAATAATGTAAAACGAATTCAAAATTTTTGTTTCACTTCTACATCAACACTGGTATTTGTAATATTGAACTATTAGGTAACGTATCCTAATAATGACTCCAGCCAGCCCATTTTCAGGGAATGCAAAAGCGATTCAGAGTATGGGTGGATACATTAATCCGATAGACACTATTATAGTCACGGTCATTACTGAGACTAGAGATTGTCAGGCATTTCATTAAATGGGAAATTCAATCGGGCAAATTGTTTCAGTAATTATAGGGTGCCTTTGCTTTATGACCCGGTGAATTCGTGTATCCTACCAATATGTATGAATATATAAAACAAAATGTATTAGTTTCGAACATGTATAATTGTAAATAATTAAACAACGTTATTGAAGCGTAGCGGGCTATCATATTCTACTTACCGCGTAATAATAACTGTAGGCCAACGTTATGATCGTGAATGTAAAACGTTAACTCACTATTAATCGGTGGTGAGACAAATAGATCGATAAAGTCCGTATCTAGAAAAAAGGCGCACGTCGCAGTTACATTCTTGTTTTGAACAACTTTTATTTGCAAGTTGCTTGCTTCTTAGTCAACAATAGTGTATACAGCCAATAGTAATCAACCCTCTGTATAAACATTTTAAAGTTAAATGGTAGTATCTGAAAGAATATAAAATCATAGATATAAAAGCATTTTTTTTACTTCATCCAGTATCTTTTTTTCTAATTTATGAAACAATTTGTTCGATCGCTATAACTCGAGAACGTCTGGACCGATATTCATGTTTTTTTATTTGTTTTAATTTAACATTGGCAAATTGACGAAATATTAATAAATAAAAGAACAACAATTTTACTCAAACAAAACAGATTATTATGTCAATCTAGCCAGATTCATCTAAACTAAAAAGATTCATCAATCACTTCTCATCAGAAAAACCAAAATACTTCCTTTTTAAGGTTTCTGTCCTTATTTAACAAAAAAGAGTTTTCATTCCATTAAAAAAACACATGATTGTATAGCTGGCAGTTTGGCCATTACAGTTAAGCAAAAAATTTAAAATTAGAATTTCATTTCTTTACCTATAAATGAAATAATTCACTGTTTTGAGACCAATATGTTTAGAGTTGGAGTACATTTCAACTTTTATAACTAAAAAATAGCACATTATCTTAAAACTTTGTTGTCTATACTTTGGTAGGTCCAAAAAAGTTTTTTTTTTAAACATATGGATACTTCGCCCGCAGAAGCCGCCCAAGTGGTGGCATTGCTGGATCGAAGAGCGCGCCTTAACTTTGCACGTGAGCACCTAAATCAGTCATACCTCCAGTGGAACAAAGTCCTCTTCTCTGATGAGTGTAAAATTATGCTGTATGGTAACGACGGAAGGAACAAGATCTACAGAAGAGATGGAGAACGCTTTGCACAATACTGCATTGAAGAAAAGGTCAGCTATGGTGGCGGTTCGTGGACGGTTTGGGGAGGAATCAGTGCCGACGGTAAGACAGAGCTTGTCTTTGTGTCTGGGTCACGTCTGCCTGCACTAAACAGTCATCGGTACATCGAACAGTGTCTTCAGAGGCAGGGGTGGAGGGGGGTTCGGTGCGGTGCGGGCCCCTTCTGCCCTCGCCTAAGAGGCCGGTGGTGGTTCGGGGGGAACCGCCACCGACGAAAGCCTCGATGACTGAGAGCGTTTCAGTGTACCGGGACGCTCTCTATGATAGTCGCTTGCCCACGTAGCGGGCACCACGCCGCACAGTGGTCCCAGTTCAATAAAAGGTGGACATAGGGATGAAAGTCGGAATTTGAAGCAGATTTTTTTATAGGATACAGATATTAACTAGCCTAACAACATTTGTTCTACGAAAAATCTCTGGAATTTATAGTTTCTTAGAAAAAAAAATGATGATAATTTTTTTGTATGGAGAAAATTATACTTTATTTTTTTATTCGAGTTGTATCGATTTGCCGCGTCTTTGGCTTATAATACGTGATAGAACAAGTAACATAGTACCCAGAAAAAAATAAAACAAGTGCGGTCACTTGCGGCCGCGCGCGAAAAATGGTTTTGAAATTTGCTACCTTTATTTGCATATTTTGCAGTGTTTGGTCATTTCTGGTTTACTATTTTATTATTTTCGTGTATTGGCTAATTTATTAAACGACTTAGGCTATATATTTAGACAAATACAGTAAAAATTGAAGTTTTTCTTTTTTTGAAAAAAAAAAAATATTTTATTGATTTTACCGAGAAAAAGACTGGTTACGTTATTAATTTGAATAAAAAATATGCTAGCACAATATAAAATTAAAATTATTAAGATTCCGCGCTTAAAACGGTCCATTAAAACACATGATATACATTGTATCATTTTCAATATAAATTCATATTATTTAGAATAAAATTCATATTATCATATAATAATATACCATTAAAACTCCGGTACACTCCGCTCTTATTCACATATATATTTAACGACTCAATTGTTTGTGAAGACAACATGGTGCGCACAAACAAAGGAATGCGGGTTGACTTATTTGTTGTTGCAGTTAACATTATGTGCACAAACAAGGAATGCGGGATGACTCATTTAGTTATGACACTTTTCTCGCGCGCACCGTGTAATACAATGTCATGTCTTTGGTTTCAGAAACTTTACAAAATATTGTAGCTCTGAAAAGAGCTGTTTTAAATTAAGCGATGAAAAGAGCTGTTTTAAATGTAGCTCTGAAAAGAGCTGTCTAGATATGACTTGAAGAGCAGCATCTGGGCTGGACAAGACCAGGAATATTTTCAGATTCCGAAATCACTCTCTCTTGTTCTTCCAAATGAGCTTCCTCTGTGTGCAATTGAAGCAATGGCACTGCCTCAGGAAGTAAATCTTGGCGGATAGTCCTGGAAATCTTTGGCCTAATATGGGAGATGTGCGGGTCTGAACTTATTAAGAGACCATGGAGAATATCTACATTAGTATTGATCCTTCCAGTCTTTATTGTATTTCTCTCCCTTATGTTTCCGAAGTCATTGTTACGAGCTTCCGAAGCTTCTTCCGACAAAGAACCAATAGGCAGAATTGAAAAATCCCGCATTCCGTGTTTGTGCACATAAAGTTAACTGCAACAACAAATGAGTCAACCCGCATTCCTTTGTTTGTGCGCACCATATGTGAATAAGAGCGGAGTGTACCGGAGTTTTAATGGTATATTATTATATGATAATATGAATTTTATTCTAAATAATATGAATTTATATTGAAAACTAGCTGACCCGGCGAACTTTGTTTCGCCTTAAAGGCAATAAATGAGCAGATTTTTTATTTTATTGATCAGGATAAATATAAATAAACTATCTATGATTTTAATTATACTTTATTGGCCATCTATTTTAGTAACTGCACTTTTCAGTGAATCACCTTGTGACAGACGACATTTACAAATAACGCAGATGGTCTTCTGATCCGGAAAATGCCACATATAATTGATCATGAGAAATACATGAATTTTCTAGATTTAGGCCACAAACTTTCCAGGATTGGCCCTTTGATTTATTAATGGTCACGGCGAATGCACGACGGATCGGAAATCATTAAAACTAAAACGGTATATCAGTTGATATCGTCGGGATCCTCGGATGAGAATTTCCTCACCTTCCAACTTTACTTTGAGTATATTCCATTGTTCATCAATTCACTTACCACCAAACGCGTTCCGTTGCACAGGTTTGGTGGTTTTGGTTTATATTTGGAAGCAAACTTAGTACGTAGCCAACCTTTAGTCGTAAATTGTGCAGTGGTAAGCCAAGCACATTCAAGGAGTCTTTTTTTACACAGTCATTATATTTGAATTAATGCATTTTACCAATGATTTCATTCTGAATTATGTTAGTTACTTTATGTCATCTACATATTTATTCTTAGCCGCCAAAACAGCTCGCTTAGTCAACCATTCATTATTTTTGTGTTTGGGAGTTCGTCCTTCGATGAACAGAAATTCTGATAAAATAAAATCAATCCACATAATATTTCGATGATTTAAGGCAAGCGCATATTTCAGCGGCAGCAGTTGATCTTGGAATTAGTGGCAGTGTTTGGCAGAAATAGCCAGACAGTAAAATCATTGCGCCTCCAAAACATCTCGAGTCCTTGCGTAGGTGTTCGGTCGGATCGGATAAGTGCTTCCAATGCACGTGTATACGCTATTGTACATTCGTCCCAGCTGACGATTTTCCATTTTGATAAAACTTTAGCCGCTGAGGAGTGTTTTGTAATATTACATGACATCTATTGGTCTAATGCGGACGTAAGTATGCAAGCCGTAATTAGTGCTGCCACCGTATCGAAACGTTGCTCGATCCAAATTATGTAGTACCTACTTTACTACTTTATAAATTTATTCTTGTACCTCGAAAATTATCTAGTTGTTGATCTCTTAAATTTGCTCGACGATTTTGCATTCCCAACCGATCCGTTTCACGGGCTGCCTCGATTTGCTCTTGTGATTGAGAAACACGGATTCAAGCCATACTAATGCGGTGATCTTCAGGTGCATTATTTAGTTCTTCTTCATTGTTCGGCACAATAAGCTAATATTTACTCGAAATAAATACATCAACCGGTCAACTTCAAAATTTCTAATTGTCAAATTTGTCAAACTATAGACAACATAGCGTTTAGTTGTCGGTGAAGTTTTGTTATTCCAGCAGTTGCATTTTGATAAACGAACGGAATTACACACATTTACACTTTCACGTTTATAATATTAAGTATGATTTTATGAATTGTCCAACATCTTTATTATTTAAAAGAAAGTCGAACATAGCATACCTAAGATTTTTATCCCGTTCCCGTAGAATGTGATATAATACCTACGTGGTATAACAAAGCGCAACTGACAGCGAAATCTTATGTTGTCTATTATTTAAATATGGCTGAACATTTGACAATTAGAAATTAAAATTTAACTTAATATCTCTATAAATTTACACACAATATCTTTATAAATTGTAGCCTATGTGTTATTCTGATGTATAAGCTATATTATTATAAAGTTTCATTAGAATCCATTCAGTCGTTTTTACGTGAAAGAGTAACAAACATCCATCCATCCATCCATCCATCCATCCATCCATCCATCCATCCATCCATCCATCCATCCATCCATCCATCCATCCATCCATACTTACAAACTTTCACGTTTATAATATTAGTAGGATGATACAATTAATGTATATCATGTGTTTTAATGGACCGTTTTAAGCGCGGAATCTTTATAATTTTAATTTTATAATGTGCTAGCATAATTTTTATTCAAATTAATAACGTAACCAGTCTTTTTCTCGGTAAAATCAATAAAATAATTTTTTTTTTTCAAAAAAAGAAAAACTTCAATTTTTACTGTATTTGTCTAAATATATAGCCTAAGTCGTTTAATAAATTAGCCAATACACGAAAATAATAAAATAGGAAACCAGAAATGACCAAACACTGCAAAATATGCAAATAAAGGTAGCAAATTTCAAAACCATTTTTCGCGCGCGGCCGCAAGTGACCGCACTTGTTTTATTTTTTTCTGGGTACTATGTTACTTGTTCTATCACGTATTATAAGCCAAAGACGCGGCAAATCGATACAACACGAATAAAAAAATAAAGTATAATTTTCTCCATACAAAAAAATTATCATCATTTTTTTTTCTAAGAAACTATAAATTCCAGAGATTTTTCGTAGAACAAATGTTGTTAGGCTAGTTAATATCTGTATCCTATAAAAAAATCAGCTTCAAATTCCGACTTTCATCCCTATGTCCACCTTTTATTGAACTGGGACCACTGTGCGCCGGGGCGTCACAGTAGAATGCGTTTACTCGAACTTGTGGCGCCCCAAGCGCGTCGTGTGAGGGTATACCGCTGGGGTTTCAGTGGGTAGACGACTCTTGGGTACACGACCCTTGTCGGAGTCCCACATAATCACCGACCTCTCCCCCGGGGGGCAGTGGTATGCATAAAGCATATCCACAGCGACAACAAAAAAAAAGTCTCACACCGCGAGTTTCGTACGAGATTATGTTACCGAAGTCGGTATCTCCATTATGGAATGGCCAGCCCGGACATGAATCCGATTGAACATCTATGGGATGAATTAAAGAGACGAATTCGTGCAAGAGATCCTGCCCCAGAAACACTTAGCCAGCTGCAAAATGCAATCCAAGAGGAATGGAATGAAATGCCACAACATTTGATCGTGACTCTCATCCGATCGATGAAGAACCATATGGAAGCAGTAATTAGAGCTAGGGGAGGGAATACAAGTTATTAAAAACCCTTTTCTTGGCTTTTTTTTTCATTTTATTGTGTTGTTTAATCAATTTCCTTCATAGGTAATCCATACAGGGTAAAAATTACTTGTTTAACAAAATACGTAACCTATGAAATTTAATTTTAATTTAGAAGATTAACATTTGGATTTGAAAACCTCATAATATTATTCACTATTAAACGACATTTAGTCCGGGAGGAACTGGCGCACGATTGCCAAAAACTATTCCACCTCAATTTTTTTATGCAATCCTCTTCAAAATACTGATGATATAAATGCATGTTGCCAAGGGGCAATCCGGTTCCATTTTGCTTAAACCGATTTTTTTATAGAATTTTGTATTTTTCAGCAGGACATTTTTTTATATTCTTTATTGAAATACAAATAAAAAAGTTCCTATGACTTTCCACGATAAAGTTAATATTTTTAGAGATATGAATTTTTAAAGTTTCAAAAAATCGCATGCTTGGTTTCCTTTGACCCATGATAACTGCTTCACGAAAACGCAAGACCACACACTGCACAACAAACAACCACTAGCTTAAATGAGCTACAATTGGAATGTCTGCGACTTCCACCGTACTCCCCGGATCTTCCTCCAACAGATGACCATTTCTTCCAGAATTTGGACAAAATCTTACAAGGAAAAAACTCAACTCCGATGCGGCAGTCCAAACCGCCTTCAAAGAGTTTATTGATTCTCGCCCCCATGGGGTTTTTAGTAAAGGGATCAATGAACTACCTATGAGATGGCAAAAGTACATAGATAACAAATTGGTACTTGGATTACTTATTAATTTTACAACAAAAATGACTTTATAAGAAAAATATTAAGTATGAAATTAGCGTTTTGTACGGGAGCAATTCCCGTACAAAACGCTAATTTCATACTTAATATTTTTCTATAAGAATTTTAATAACCAATGGTAATTTTAATAAATTTGTTCGTTTTTATCAGAATTATCAGAAAAAAGAATAATCAGAATATCAGAAGTTTAGAAATTTACGAAATATGTAATTTATTCCGTGTAATTTATACCATTCCGACGGTAGACGGCAAACTGATCGCGCGCGCTCACCGCTCCTGCGTAGTACTGCCTCGCATAAATTACAATCTTTGGTTTCTCAAACTTTTGACGAGTTTTAGTGTGAATATGTTTAAGTGCAAACGCTGTGGGGTGGACGCCAGGGATGGTGTCACTTGCTCCGCCTGTGAAGGGCAATTCGACTTTCCCTGCGCCGGCATCACTGAAGGTGGCTTCATAAAACTTGGCGAGCGTAAGTTCACCTGGAAATGTCCAAACTGCAAGTCCGCTGCTGCCGCTAGCCCCCGTTCGACTGCCCTCAAGACTCCATCAGAATCTGAGACCATCTTAAAGGAACTTCAGCGACTCACAACCCAAATGGAGGCACTACCTATGCTGCTTCAGAGTGTGAAGTCCATACAAAATGAACTTGAAGAGATGAAAGCTGTACGGTTAGAATTTTCAGATATCAAGAAGTCCTTCGAGTTCGCTTGTGGCGAAATACAGACACTGGCTGGCAGAGTGGTAACCTTAGAGGAGGAAATAAAGTCAATGAATGTTACCAAGGGAGAGTTATCCTTACTACAAAATCGAATACAGTGCCTCGAGAATCAGCAACATGAAAATGAGCAACGATCCCGGTCGAATAACATAGAGATCAAAGGCGTGCCCCAATCTAACAACGAAAACCTATTTAACATTGTAGCCAAGATTGCAGAGACAATCAATTGTCATATCCCGAAGGAGCAAATCAACTATATAGCCCGAGTACCAACGCGTAATGATAAGCAAAATAAAAATATAATATGTTCAGTGCACAATTGCTACACAAAAAATAATTTCGTAGCTGCAGCACGGAAACACAAAAATCTTAACGCGAACACCTTGGGGCTTCAGGGAGATCATAAAATATACATAAATGACCACTTGACGCTGCAAAATAAAGTCCTTCTCAATAAAACCAAAGCTCGAGCCAGGGAACGTGGATATGACTTCGTGTGGGTTCAAGGGTGTAAAATATACCTTCGAAAAAATCTTACATGTCCCAAATATCATATCAGAAATGAACAAGATTTAGATAAGTTTTTAAACTAGAAATATCGATTCACCTCTTTGGCGGGTCAGCTACGTACAGTATTTCATTACAGTTGAGAAACGCAGGTAACTGTTTTTTATACGCATTTCGTACTCGCTTGCCTTTTGTTCCTTATCGCTCCGTTGACTACTGGCTTTCATACAACTGCTTATTAGATTCCGCTTCTTATAGAGTGCTGCTTAAAGTTGATTATCTATTTTACTACTCGTATAAATTTAAATTATCTTTCATATTTTTTAACGCATATTTCTTTGTTCATAGTTGCAATTTTATATTCAAATCTTGTGTACTTGTTGAGGTAGTTATATTTAGTATTAGTCCGATATCACAACGCTCACGTATAGGTATTGTTTCTCTTTGTAAATTGAGTGTGCCTTACATTATGCTTCCGAAATATAATTCTACGCTAATTGCTTTTTACAATGGTGCCATTTAATATTTATTATCAGAATGTGAGAGGGCTACGAACAAAAACAGCTGTATTCTTTAGAAATGTTAGCATGAATAGTTTTGATGTTATCTGCTTAACGGAGACATGGCTTTTAGAGGGTATTTGTGATACAGAATTGTTTGATGATCGGTATTTGGTATGGAGACGGGATCGAGACTATGCCAACACTAATCAAGCTGTCGGAGGAGGCGTCCTAATTGCTGTCAAACGAGAAATTGTCGCGGATGCCCCCAGGGATTGGTTTTCGTCTGCGGAGGATTTGTGGGTTACGCTAACGCTTCATTATAAGAAACCTAGAGTAGTACTCAAGGTTCACATCTGTGTTGTTTATATTTGTTCACAGAACCATGGAAATCCCTTACCAGTCCAGTTAAACAATTTCTCTGACAAGCTTACCGACATTGTTCTTGGACACCCCTCTGATAGATTCATTATACTCGGGGACTTCAATCAACCCAATATAGTATGGCAACAGACAGGCAATGGTCTGTGTCCTGCAAACGTCCATGGCAATATCTAAACCAGTTTCATTGATAGCTTAAATACCTGTCACTTAATGCAGTACAACAATTACTTGAACAGGAACGGTAGGATACTTGATTTAGTACTCTCTAACAACGACGTTATTGTGACCTGTTGTAGTGATCCACTCGTACCCGAAGACCCGCATCACTGGGCTTTATGTATTTCTGCTGAATTTGGGGGCCTTCGTCAATTCTCAGCTCGGCCATATGTCCAACCACTACATAGGTTGGCTGATTATCGTGCCATTAGTGAAGTAATTAAGCAATTAGACTGGGGGACTGAGTTGGGCACTAGGTCCATGGAGCAAGCAACTGCATATTTTTATGATGTGTTAAATAGGCGGATAAACAAGTATGTACCAACTAAAACAATAACCCCAATGGCAAAATATCCGAATTGGTACAAAAGCCCGTTAGTCAAAATATTAAAAGAAAAAGCTAAATATCACAAAAAATTTAAAAAATATGGTTGTCTATCAGATCTTCAGTCTTTCACTATATTACGACATCGAGCTAAGCAACTCGAGAATGATATGTATGACCAATATATATCTAAGATTGAATCTGACATACGGGATAATCCACGGGCCTTCTGGCGATATGTCGAATCAAAGAAACAATCCAGCTCATATCCAGCTGTACTTCAATTCGGGCAAAGGTCTTCTAGTGATGGTGACGTTATCTGCAACATGTTTGGTGAATACTTTGGATCGAATTTTCTTACTAACACTAGAACCAACTACCATTCACTGTGTACTCGGGAACATGTTGAAGAAATGGGAAATATTACTACAGATATTAGCCACATTGAAGTGCATGTGGACGAAGTATGTAAACTGCTTGGCCAAGTCGATGTGAACAAGTCTTCGGGACCTGATAATATCTCACCCCTGCTTATTAAGAACTGTTCTAAAAGCCTGTATACACCACTCACAATCCTCTTCAAAAAATCGCTGGACACGGGATTGGTGCCTATAATTTGGAAGTCCGCATTCATAACACCGGTTCATAAAAAAGGGACAAAGGCTTCAGTTGAGAACTACAGACCTATCTCTAAGCTGTGCGTGTTTGCAAAGATCTTTGAGAAAATTATCTATAGACAAGTTTATGCAGCGCTCAAACACAGTTTTTGCGAGCAGCAGCACGGTTTCTTGAGCGGTCGGTCAACAACGTTTAACCTTATAATATGTACTGACTATATCTCGGAGGTCATGTCACAAAAGTCCCAAGTCGATATTGTGTATACCGACTTTAGCAAATGTTTCGACCGACTTGACCACCTTATCCTCATGCGTAAATTGCTGTCGATGGGTATCCGAGGCAATTTATATCGGTGGTTCATATCCTATGTTGAGGACAGATGTCAGACAGTGGTATTAAATGGGTATTCTTCTAGACGTATGCATGTCCCTTCTGGAGTTCCGCAAGGGCCCTTGCTAGGACCTCTCCTATTCAACATCTTTATTAATGATATCTCATCATGTTTTAAGCACGCAAAGCTACTATTATATGCGGACGACATGAAAATAATGAAGCAGATTACCTCACTCGCAGATACGTTATCGCTTCAGGAAGATCTTTATAACTTTCAAGTATATTGCGGAATGAACAAATTAGACTTGAACGTATCGAAGTGCTTTGTATGTTCATTCACACGTAAACCTAAACCCCTAATTTGTGATTACAGGCTTTTGGATACGTCACTGGCAAGGGTGACTAATATAAACGATCTGGGAGTTGTCTTCGACTCCAAGCTCATGTTTGATACCCACATTGATGCCATTGTCAAAAAAGCATCCAGGGCACTTGGTTTTATCCTTAGATTATCGTCGGAATTTAAACACATCAAGACTATTAAGATACTGTACTGTTCTCTTGTTCGTAGTCATCTGGAGTATGCCTCACAAGTCTGGAATCCCAATTATAATACGTACATTTACCGAATTGAGAGTATTCAAAAAAGATTTTTAAGATACATTCGGTTTAGATCGGGAGCATATATATCTTCTTACACTTATAGATGCAAAAAATTTCATATACTTCCACTTTATGAACGGAGAAAAATATCGGACCTGACACTTCTATTAAAAATTGTGAGGGGAGCAAATAATATTCCTGAATTACTAAATAAAATTGGACTTCGAGTACCGTCTGCGTTCCTGCGTAAATCACATTTACTGCATATTCCTTCAACTGCAACCACATACAGGCAGAATTCATATATAGTAAGAGCTTGCCGTTTGTTTAATGAGGCCTGCCGGGGAGCTGATATCGATATTTTTAACACTAGTACTACTAATCTAAAGATCATTTTAGCTAAAATTTTCTTTGACTTTTAGTTTTGGTGACTAGTTATATTGTTCAATTATACCCTTTATCTTGCTTGATGCTACAAGCTTTAGTTTAACTAGATACCGTCGGTTACTTTCTTTCTTTTTTTAATTATATGTTATCAGTAGTGAAAACTTGTAATTGGCTATATTCTAAATTATTTATATAGTGCACTGTACCTACCTAGCTGTAAGTTTTCCTTAAATAATAAAATAAAATAAAAATATTTATTTTAATACTGTTGGAGATACGCAACCTTTTTGGTGATTCTAATCTTCTTTTTTTTTTTAATTTAAAGGTAATTTTTCCGACTGTCCATATAAATAAATAAATAAATAAATAAATATCCTTGGACATTTCACACAACGCCATCTCGTCCCAAATTAAGCAACTTAATGCTTGTGTTATGGTAACGAGATGGATGATAAACTACTTATATACATTTTTTTTTTGTAAATACATACATATTATAGATAGAAATGACACCCAGACTCCGAGCCAGTGCCTCTGGTTTAGACAAAGACACAGGCCCGACCCCGGAATCGAACCCGGGACCCGTTGATCCAAAGGCGGCACATCTGACCACTAGACCAACGAGGCAGTCAATTGATATGAGCTGGAGATGACTCTAAGCCGCCTAATAAGCCCCATTGTGAACGCCCACGTCTCGGATCCGTATGTGATCGCTGGCAACACGCACTGTTCGAAGACTTTCGTCTTCAGGCACTGAGGAATATTTGATGAAAAGATATGACGTAGATTTCCGAAGGCTACCCACCCAGCCGAGTAGGATTCGACGATTGACTCTTTCTCGAAGTTGAACTTACCTAATCGGACCAATTGTCCCAAGTATAGTAAGGTCACCCTTGCGTCGCATGACCAATGTGTACAACAACATGTTTTCGACAGTAGATATATTTTGTACATCTAAAAATAATTTTAAGCGAGAAATTGTCCAAATTTTAACTCAACAGCAGTGATTTTTACTTTACATTATTTAACCCCGTAAGTGTTTTGTTTATCTTTTTTTTTTTCTTTCTTTACCATTGTGGAAATTTATCCTTTTATCTTATCTTCTTACACTTTAGATATCGTCAGTAGCATTTAGAATTTTCTGTATTTTTTGTTATTAGCATCATTATGGCTCATTGCAGAATATTTTAACTCAATGTGTAGCACACCACGCTTAATACTGATTGTTATTTAACTTGTGGATAACGACGTGGGTGGTACATTTAAGTGTAATACTTAAATATTACTAATATTTTTTATGTTTTTGTCAATGTACTACTGTTTGTTTGTCCTAAATAAATAAAAAAAAAAATAAAAAAAGTATACATACTCGTCAACAACTTCGAGGAGAGAATTCCCTATAGCAATCGGGTACGGTGTAACATCGACATTTAAGAGCCCTTTCACAAAAAAACACGAAATTGCAAGTTTTCGACGTTGAAATTGTATATTTTACGTTCGTTGTATTAAATATCAATTACTTGGTAAAAATAGTTCGTTTTCTCTACTACAATAACCTCAGAACCGATTTTAGATAACTTATTTCATTATATAGTAATAAGCTTTCTCCCGTTGCATGTTTAGGCAAAAACCCACGGAGACATGATTTCGGAGCTCTAATTTGGAGATTCTTCTGAATATCTCCCATAAAAAAATATATAATTAGCTCTCAAATATCCTATACCTCAATAATAATAGAATACATTTTGGTTATATGCCTATTATGCTAAGAAAAAAAATATCTACGTATTTCAATTATCGAGCGAAAAGGCTTCGAAACAAGCGGCAATATCTTCAAAGCCCACCATTATTTAGGCGTAAAATTTATACAAAAATAATCATCAACATTTGCTTAATATATGGTATTATTTTCATTTTTTAAATCGCTACTATTATTTTCTAATTAAATAAATAAAAATACTATATATTTTACTGCGCCGGCCGTCTGCGATTAGTATCGCGCGAGCGCTTGTTGAGGTTGGACCTATGTCAGTTCCTTTCCCGCGCGCCTTCGTTCCGATACTACTGTCGTGTGCGCCGATTGTCGTGTAGACACTGCAGCATTGCTTTTGTGTGCGTGTTAACTACGACCGCAGTTTTTGATCTTTGTAAGTATTTATTTTCTAACGGTATATTTCAATTAGTATAAAGTTCACACTTTATTTTTAAAGTTATTTATAGTTTATTAAAATTTATTTATTATTTATTTATTTTTATCATTATATGTATTTAAGTTTATTAAAGGCAACTTATTAAAGTTATTTTGATTGTAGCTACTTCGAGTTTTATTACCAGTCGAAATGGGGAAAAATAAATACAAGTATAATTGCGATACGTAAAAGAAGAAATATTGTTTCTCTGCAGAAAGCAAGAGAAGCAAGGTAAGTTCCTATTTTATACACCTCATAGTTTTAATCCTATACTTTCTAGTACGGTCAAACCGTGTATTGTATTTTAAGATACGTGATTAATCGTCCGAGATAAGAATGGGATGGTCAATGTTCTTCATTATCAACTGTCATTTGAAAGTTATGTTTAGCAAATTACACGGCGGCGTCAGCTTTAAAGCAAAACACACTTTAAGATTGTAAGGTTAAGTACATTTTCATTCGCAGCGTCTAGAGACTCGAAGGTGTAGCCTACACCTTCGAATCTCTAGACGCTTATGACAGTATATTCGTATGTGTAATTTTGTATTGAGTGGTTTATCATGTAATCTGTGTCTATGTGTGTGTACAGAAAAATAAGTTGGTATTAATGCTTTATAATCATTTTAGATTGAAAAAACGAGGTAATCCTGATAATGTTGTTGCTTCAACATCAAGTAACCTAGTCGAAGCGATGGAAATGGTAAGAGACTAATGTGTGCCATTTTATTTATACTGATGGAGAGAATAAGTCTTTACGACAGTCGATCCGATCACATCTTTTCAAACTGAAAATAGCTAAACTTCAGTTTTTAATCCAAGAAATAACCACTTTTCGGACGAAACTTTTCATGAATGATCTAATATCGATAAGTTAAAGTTAAAGTCGAAGAGTTATAGAAGTTTTAAGTTTTAGTTTAGGGATAGGTTGATATAGAGGAAGGAAGGAAGGAAAAAATGTCTGCATACTTGCCAAATGGACTGGACCAGATATTCCTCTAAAAATTTTAAAAATCTACAAAGACGACGACTTTTGGTCGTTAAATATGTTACCCAAATTACAAGCTTTTTATGAAAAATGTGTACTGCCAGAAGTTATCGACTCAAGAAAAGCTCGATCAATGCCTTTGCGGAAAATATTTTTCTAATGTAAAAATATGGTGTTTTACTGTACCAAATAATAAAAAAATACTTATTACATTTGGTTATTTTATTTAATAGAATAAGTTGCAACCATACTACTACATACATCTCATTTCGCTCATGTAGCTAAGTCCAACCGTACACTGCATAACAAACTAACAGAGGAATTTCAACCTTATTTATTTGCAATACCTAAAGCGTGTGACACAGATTGTTAAGCTCATTGTATTCATTAAAATGTGTCATGCTGGTGCATGCTGGTCCAATGGCTGACGGTCGAGGGTGGTCTGAAAAGTTTCCGAACTAACATAGCTACAAGTTTTTTTTTTATTTTGTTTTTTTTTTCTACACAGAACTCCTTGTGACTCTATACACTTCTCCCAGCGATGCTCCCATCTCTTTAATCCTTCCAAATAGTACTCAGCGTTCTTCTCTGCTAAATAATAGTTCACGAAGGTGATTACCTCCTCATTTGACAAAAATCTTTGTCCTCCGAGCGCAGCTTTTAGTTGAAGGAACAGAAAGAAGTCGCTTGGGGCTAAATCTGGTGAATAAGGTGGATGGTCAAGCAGTTCAAACCGTAATTCATGGATTTTCGCCATGGCAACTGTTGAGGTGTGAGACGGGGCGTTGTCTTGGTGAAACAGGACGGCCACAATCACGGACAGCAATTCATTTTTATATACACGGTGATTTTTTCCCCATTGTTTTCCCGCGGCAGATCGATTTGCTATTAGTAGTACTATCGATTGATAGCGATAAATTAAAAAAATAAAAGGTTTTTTTTTCAAATATCAAAAAAAATATTACATGAACTCGAAAGCGTGAGAAGCAACAGTAATTCATCAAACATAATATTAAATTAGGTATCTACATACGAGATACCACCGCCGACCACAGTGAAAGCCTCCCCTCCCTCGCCACCCCCTATACCCGCTATAACCGCGCCGCCTCAGTTAGTGGCGAATTGGTGACTGTCGTCGCACGCGCGTTGTGTTTTCGTGTAGTGGCGTTTGAGTGCAAAAATGAATCGGCACTACAAATATTCTAACTTAGAGTACGTCGCTATGGTGCAACTGTACGCTCGGGCTGATTATGACTCCCACGCTGCCCAGCGGCTTTATGCGGAGCCGCAACACCTGGAGTCGCTCCGTCTTTGCGGGATTTTGAACCCCCAAGTCCCACAGGCCCGGACAATCGTAGCGGCAACACAGCGACTACTCGATCATGGACAGTTTGAGACACCAGCGCATGCACAGGGCAGAGGTCGATTGGCCGTTTATTTGCCAGAGCTCGATGAACAAATTATCGAATTCTTCGAACGGGATCCTCGACGGAGTACGCGTATGGCTGCGGCTAGGTTTAACGTAACTTTTATGTAACGTGACTTTTATTTGAGGTCAGAGCTTAAGCAACTAGTGTATCGGGAAGAACACGAAACGCGCGACGCGATGATAACTGCGATAGTGGACGCTTTTAATAATATCGTAAGAAGTGACAGAGACACTCTAGTGAAATTGAAAGACAATCAAATTAAACGTGCTCAATTGTGCATTCAACGAAATGGGTTGCACTTCGAACAATTACTTCGGTACCGGTGAGTGTAATTAATTACTTTGTAAATAGCGAAAAAATCATAGTACGTAGGTTAGTTAATTAAAATCATTGTAAATATGTTGATTCCAATTTTTTTAATAAGCCCTAAATACTTCAATAATACAAATATTTTTTGTATTGTATTAAACTTGTTAGTAGTTTCGTATTTAGTTAGTTGAAGGTAAAAAGTATTGTTACGCCGCTAATGAGTGAATTCAAGAATCGCATTCCGTACCGAAAGCTATGGCTCAGGGTTCCCGAAAGTACTGGGGAGTAAACAAAGGCTTTTGTTTCCCACGTTAGTTTCTTTTGTGTTGTTGTAACAATAGCGTCTGTTAAAATGCCGACACCTATTGTAGGTGTTTATTTTTATGATGTTTTTTTACATTTCACCGGCTGATTAGCGTGTGAAAGACTGTGTGGTAATGAAGTATTTATGACGGTCCTAAGCCCGTTAAAGTATGAAGGAAAAATTGCAAAACTTTTAGGTAATTATGTTTTGTGTTTCGTTAACACAAGCCCTCGTGCTACAGCTTACTACGGAAGGTATTAAGCATCAGCTGATAGCGCAATGATCCCCGCCGCGCGCTGCCCTTACTATAGGTAGGACGTCGCTTTCGAGTTTTGTTTTTCACAACTGTAAATACGACATTTATTAATAATTAAATTATTTGTTGTTATAAATCGTTTGTACTACCGGGAGGAAATCATTTCCCTGCGGGAAAACATCCATTTCAATTTCACGGTGTATAGAGATGGCTGACATCTTCACGTTGAGGTCGGAAACTTTTCAGACCGCCTACGTATTTATAATACAATTTATACAACTATGCTATCGACTGTACATATAATAATCGATTAGTGCATAACAATTAAAATATTTGTGAACATATTTCAACAGTAAAGTTCATAGATAATGAAAAATATAACAAAATAAATTCATAATACAATTGAAATGACACGTCAAAAAATTTCCACCCACTTAACTCCCTCCTAAACAAACTTCAGCTAAGGAAGATCAAGATCGTTTAGTCGCCGTATTCACAGTATCATAGTGCGAGCGAGAAGCATGAAAGAAAGTATCGCTGGCGTAGTTTGCCGCGGTCGGTGCGTAAAATACCTAAATTTGCGTAACGCCGAAATGTGAGAGGGCTCTTAACATGATTTTCGTCTTATCCATGTTAATTTTTAGACCCACTTGCTGAGAAACTCTGTTGGGCCTCCGAGCATTGTATTTCAATTGTCCAGCATTGTCCTGCAGCGACACCGATTTCATATGTAAGGACCTAATAATTAGCATTTTATCATCCTTTTACATGCATTCCGTTGAAAACTGTTTTATTCTACATCTACAAGCTGTTAGAGATAAAACGAAGCGATATAGCGCACCATAAACAACAAGTCGGTTTTAATCTATTAACCGGGCCGATTTCCCCTCGTGTCCCCTCTAAAGCATTATTTGGGTTATCTTGTTAATCAATGGTGTGAGCGGTGGGCGGTGGGTTACATAAAAATACTGTAACCTTTCGAATATTTTCATATTAGGACTAAAGTAGAATAATATGCACTCATTTATTTTTTTCTAAAAGGACCTTGAATTAGTTCTCGCTGTTTCTTTAAAGATGGTAGTAGCAGTAGCCCGATATTGGAATTTGGAAGCCGAGAGACGTCGAACGGGGTTTTCTCACGTGTGAACTACTTCAACGGCAGAAAAGATTTTTTGAAAAGTGGATACACAACGATAATCCAAAGCGTAGAAAATCGTGGGGTAAGCCCGGCTATCAACATCGTCTGCAAAACCAAATTTCCATGATTCGAAGCTTCTTCTCTGTAGGTGGGATCAGCAGGGTGTAATTTATCATGAGCTGCTCAAACCCAATGAGACTATGACGGGGCATCGCTATCGACTTCAATTCATGCGTTTAAGTCGAGCCTTAAAAGAAAAACGGCCGCTATACGAGCAGAGACACAGCCAAGTGATGCTACACGACAAAGCTCGGCCTCATCTTGCAAAACCTACCTGGGAACGCTTCAATGTTCTACCCCACCCGCCGCATACACCTGACATAGCCCCTTCTGATTTCACATGGCCTAGGTGATCAACGCTTTCGTGCTTATGAAAAAGTTAAAAAATGGATCGATCCCTGGATAGCCTCAAAATACATGTCGCTTTTCCGATGCAGAATTCATATACTGACAGTAAGATGGAAGAAAGTGGTCGCTAGTGATGGACAACACTTTGAATTAAATGTTTTTGTTCCTTATAATTTTAATATAGGTTTCATTTACGAGAAAAGATACAGCGAGAAGTTATTCAAGTTTTATTATTTATTTAAAACACAAGCAAATACATAATCCCATCATTAGATAAATCCAACTACATATTATAAATCCATCATTAGATTAGTCTACCAATAATGTAATACACGCGATAAATCCGTTCAAAAGTGTTTAATTTCAATATATATATACATATTTATTTTAAACAATGCGTTTTGCACTAGCCTATTCAATACGACATTAATAAATCAAACTTCGTGAGGACATATCATTTTGTATATCAATTTGATAAAAAAGAAACGTATCAGCACAAGAGTAGTTATAAAATTATGGATTATTGTGATTATTTTTATAAGTTGATTGCATTATCAATAAGTTTTTTTCAAAAACCTGCCCCTGCCTCGCTTCAACATTCTCTTAAACAATTTTTGATTTACCCGCAGTTTTCTTTTGCCCGGCTTCAATCGAAACAGATACAGAGCGCTCAGAAAAAAATCACAAAGACCGCATGCATGCATGATTTACATAGATTAAGGCTTTATCGGACTTTATCCGCTACAGCTATCAATAGATTCCGTAAGAGCAAGTGTTTTTATATCTACAGGCAGCATGATCCTGAAACATGACGTGAAGTGAAACCACGTTACAACGTTAGATTTTGAAAAGGTCACGATCGTTGAAGCTAATGACTTACGTAGTAGCACCCCAAACAATTTGTGCGTAGAAGGTCGCTGGTCTCTGTACAATCAGATATCATCTACGCCTCATTATTTTTTTGATAGACATCTCAAATTAAACGAACTATCGTTTATCATAACGATTATACGAAGTTACTAAATATAACTTGACTTACTTGAAATATAAATACGATCACATTTGCGGCAGTAGTTAATGTGTAATTTTTATATTTGGTGTCCCATGAAAATCCCATAGATATTGCCTTGTTTTACAAATCGAAACAGTCGGAAGATATTTTTAAATACATCTCACATTCTCAAATATATTCACATAGAGTATGTTATAATATATTTAATTGAGTATTAGATATATAGGTGCAAGAATGACTTTGAGCTTGAAAAAGTTTTTCTTGCACCTTTATGAGCGTGGAGGGTTGTATTGATGATTTTGATGATTATAATTCTATAATTACATACGTCTTACAGCCGCGAATAACATTTTAATCAACATACAACCTAGCACTGACCTGCAAATTGCGAAAACGTAAGAAAATTTGAATTTCGCGGGCTACCCTGGCACTTTCACCTTAATGCTTTTATGCACAATAAATTGTCATTTTTGTGTACGATAGTGCAATAAATAAATATTGTATGTAAACACATAAATGCTAGTAGGTACTTTTATACTGATAAATAAAGGAATTCGTGCGGAATTATTCCCTAACCGTTTCAAAATATGTATTTAAAAATGCATAACGTTAAGGTTCAAGTTTTCGCGTCTGCCGGCAGTCCCGGAGTGCAACCCGTTGTTTTTCTTATTATGTTTATTCACAAACAATACCTTCATTAATTTGTATGCATAAACATCGCCAAACTGCGCTACAGTTTGTTGGCGATAAATAAGTCGTACAATTCAAACAACTAGTCTATTAGACAAAGATTTTCTCCATTACTAATACTAATAAAAATATACTCACTAACATGCATATATTAAAGGCGTTACCAGATCTATACAAAATAATAATCAGATTATTTCTGGTATTTTTACATTTTACAAATCCACCTTAACCAATTAGTGGTCATTAACATTCGCCATTTCCCATACAACAAAAAAACAACCAAAACCAAAATAATAGTCATTTAAGTATCTCGGATTTTAGGATAATAATAGAGCCCATCAAGTCTTCTCAGATTTGTCAAGGAGGCTGATTGAGGTTACAGGGGAACTAAAGACTGGCTCCTATCTCGCACAGAGATTGGAACGCTATTCAACGCGGGAAAGCGGCCAGTCTTTTCGGAGGGTTCCGACCTAGCGACAATGGTTTAGCACATTTGTATAATTGGTAAATATTTATTTTTAAGTAGGTAATTTTGCATGACGATGATGATTATATTTTTAATAATTAGTTTAGTAATGTCACAAGAAACGTAAGGATAATAATAGTAGAACATTTTGTTAAGTATCGCTGATGCCATATTCGGTGGCTAACATAATTTATTTGCTCGGCGAAGTCTTTAAGTGCCATTTGTTATAAAACTAGGTACGTACGGTCAGACTTCGACCGCCTCCAAAAAATCAATTTAGGTTCAGAAATAGATTATATGACTGCAGTTCTGTCGTATAATTAATAATTATTATTTATAATTCGTATAATTAATAATTATTAATAAATATAATTAATAATTATTAATAAATATAATTAATAATTATTAATAAATATAATTAATAATTATTAATAAATATAATTAATAATTATTATTAATTATACGGCAAGCCATATAAAAACATGTATTGTTGCATTACGGGCATAAAAAACGGGGCAATTTACGAAATCAAATCGTTAGTTTGCCTCGGTTGTTATTTGTTAACAAGCGACGGAAAGCAAGGGGCTCGTAAATTTAAATATTGGGACCATGATGTCTTATAGTTTATTGGCCCATACACTCATTATAACACGTAGTTTACATTTGGCAACTGCAGAGCAGCAACATATCGAAATTCAGAAAAAACAGCAGCTTGTATAATTATTTTATTAAAAGATTACAATGACCAAAAACGTTGCGGGAGGCCAATGCTACTGCAATGCCCCAGGCACACGTCTGATGTCATACATTCCCCTTTCTTTGTTGCTCTAAACATAATTTCACGAATAAGCTGCGGACATTTTTGCTTAATTCATTGGAAATTTGACACCACGTTACAACTCATGTAAATTATTAATTAATATTACTAAGTATGTATTTTTATATATTTTATGTATTTCTGAATGTATATATGTATATTAATATAAATTATTTAATTACCCAAAATCAAGATTCACTAAAGTGCATTTCATTCATAATCTCTCTGTACGACCTCAAGGTATACTGACAGAGATGCCTCGGGCATAAGTCCTACAATAGCGGACCAGCTAGTATTATATATGTTTAATTATTTATTTATTTTTGCGGAGCTTTACCGCAAAAATAAATAAATAATTAAACATATATAATACTAGCTGGCACGCCCAGCTTTGTCGGAATAGATTTAGAATTCGTTCCGGATACCGATTTTTTTTTAATCAATACTTAATGCGACGTGTTACATAAGCGGATTTAATGCCAATTGGCAATCTCTACAAGTCAAACATTGAGTGATGCCGAGAATAACATAGGGTAGATGCACCAACAGTATGGGAATGCGGTTTTACATCATACATACTTATTATATATTCCCGAATAGTAATAAAATAAAAATAAAATAACAAATGATATATTAAAATATATGTATTTAGTAGAAAATGAATGGAAAAAAACTATTTTACTTAATCTAGTATCTAATATAAGTATCTATAGGAGACTTGCTAGTTTTGAGAATAATCCAGTAGAGTTGAGAAATTGGTCTATAAAAGAATACATTCTATTATTAGCCGTACTAATATCGAGAGGTAGAGCGTTCCACATAAGAGTACTGTATGAAGAAAGAAAGTGAATAAAGTCTGAACGGTGTGGAGGATATTGTTTGATGAACGGAAATATTAATTTCCAGATGCCTGATACCCAGGAATGTGATCGAATTTACGAAGGTTGAAAACGAACCGTATGTAAATATTGAGAAGGCGATCGAGTTTGTGGAGAAGGTCTAAGTAGCATTAATCGCCATAATCAACCCGCCAGCGAATGGAATGTTTTAGCTCTGTCCAGGCATTGCTTTCATGACGGATGGTCTGATCAAGGTGTGGGAGTGAGGACGCATGCTTGGTACGAACAGACTGTTGGCGACCCGAAGATAAGAAGAAACCATTCTAGAGCTTTGTAGAAGATCATAAGATAGGATAATAAAGAGAATGTCGAGACTCACGGTATTAAAGGCGTTTGAAAAGTCAAACAATACCAAGATGATGGCATCTTTAGTCTCTTTCATGGCGGCATTCATATCGCCAGTCACATTTAGGAGGGCGGGATCTTATAAATGCCACACAAGCCTCGAGCACGAGAAGTGAATAATCTTACTAATATTATAAACGTGAAAGTTTGTAAGTATGGATGGATGGATGGATGTTTGTTACTCTTTCACGTAAAAACTACTGAATGGATTTTAATGAAACTTTACAATAGCTCATACATCAGAATAACACATAGGCTACAAGTTATAAAGATATTATGTGAATTACAACAATATAAACAAGTCGAATTCAAAATTTCTAATTGTCAAATTTATCGACCATATTAAACTATAGACAACATAACGTTTCGCTGTCAGTTGCGTTTTGTTAAAGTAGGTTTTATACGGACGGGATAAAAATCTCAGGTATCCTATGTCCAACTTTCTTTTTGTTTTAAATATATATAATGCGGAACAAAGTTCGCCGGGTCAGCTAGTTTTAAATATTGGGTGGAGATCGAACGTAAGATTCACGCTTTATGGATAGGATGAAACCAGAAGTGGAAAGTTAATAATCTGAGATATAGACGGTACCATGTAATGAAGAATGGCAAAAATCATTTATTACACCCTACCGCCTTGGATTTAATTAAAAGGATTATTGCCTTTTTGACATCCTTTTCGACTACTAGAGAAAAAAATAATGGATTTATGTTGAGACGATGACGACGGTCCAATTTTTATGGTTCTTTATTAAAAAATGAAAGATTTTGATAAAAAGGACGTTAAATAAGATCTCTCTGTTTCTTTAAAGATGGCAGTAGCAGTACCCCGTTCGTGGAATTTCAAATGGTAATACACATGCCAGGCAGTAGTTTATCTAACCTTAAATTTCAGTGTATGGTAGTTCACTTTGGTGTAAACAGAGTAATTTTCAGACCGAAATAGACATTTTGCGGGGAATTTGGTTGAGACTTGTATGACAATGCTTTGTCGGATCAACATGCAGAGACTGGTTTCGACGCTTCAAAAATAGTGATTTTGAACTTGAGGTTAAAGAACGTTCTGGCGAACCGAAAAAAAATATACTAAAAGTTGGAGTAATCACTCAATGAAGACCGAAGTTCTGCTAAACTTAGAAAAAACATTACAAGTAGATGAATCAACTGTTTCAAAACGTTTAAAAGTTTTAGGAATGATCCAGAAGCAAAGACATTGGGTACAGTATGAATTGAAGCCGAGAGACGATAAACGACATTTTCTCACTTGTGAACTACTCGAACAACGTCCGTTGAAGCAGTAGTCAAAATCGTCTAACCAAATATCCATGGTTTGAAGCTTCTTCTCTGTATAAGGTGTGATTTTGCTATATGACAACGCTCAGGCTCATGTTGCAAAACCTGTGAATACTTACCTGGAAACTATTCAATGGGAAGTTCTGTTCGGAAGTTTCACCTATTTCGTTCGATGGCAAATGGCCTAGCCAGCGCTTTCAATCTTATGAAGAATATAAAAAATTAATCGATTCTTGGGGAGCCTCAAAAGACATGCCGTTTTTCCGACGCGGAATTCCCATACTGCCAGAAAGATGGAAGAAAATGGTCGCTAGTATGCATAATACTTGTAATGTTTTTGTTCCTTATAATTTCAAAAAAGCTTATATTTTGTAAAAGAAATAGCGAAAACTTATTCAAGGTCCTTTTAAACAGTAGAATGAGCGGTGTAAGGCCACGAAATAACGTATTTCGGCATTTGGACTAAGGTCAGCAAATACTTTAGTTTCCATTATGTATGAACCATGGATAATATTGATGCCAAGTGTTTTAATTTAATAACGCGATTCCCACGCTGAATACATAATGGATGATTCGAAATAGTAACTGAATATTTAGGTCGCGAATTGGAATACTATGTTGAATCTATTCATAAAATATAGGTCGAGCCTTGATCTTCTGAACATAGCGACCGTGACTGAGCCTGAGGTCGAATATTGATCTGAGTTCAATATTTCAGGATTTTACATCGAATCAAATCCTGCGCACTGTAGAGTTAACACTGTTTTTCTTCTTCGTCTAATGAACTAGAGAAAATATCAATTATTGCAAGTTAATAGAACCAATCGCATTAGAGAATTCTGGGCGGTCTGGGAGTCTCAGACATAACTTTTATTTCCTACTACTACTCAGCCCACAAATGACCCACTGCTGAGTCGGGGAGTCCCGTCACAGGGAGGGTTTTAGGGTACCTAATTAGCCCACTGCGCCACGCTGGCAAGACGGATAGGTACACGGTTTCGTTTCAAGCTTACCTTCTCTTGCGGCTAGGTTTTCGGCCTCTCTGTCGGTTCTTACGACACCTTCGGGATAAAATAGGCTGGTGACACTATGTATTCTAAATCCTTAAAAACATCTTCCTTTTACATCATATTATAAAAACATTTTTTCTACGTGATCTCAATAATCCGGCTTACCGGAGACCTTCAGGGAGAGATCAGTCTATTTATCTTGTAAAGAAATATTAAATTACAACATTCACTATTGTCACTATAATGTAAGCGAAGCTTCGTTTTATTTAGTACTAGCGACCCGCCCCGGCTTCGCAAGGGTGCAATAATGATATACATAAAAACCTTCCTCTTGAATCACTCTATCTACCTACTAAAGAAAACCGGACCAAAATCCGTTGCGTAGTTTTAAAGATATTTAAGCATACATAGGGACGGACAGGCGACAGCGACTTTGTTTTATACTATGTAGTGATAGTGATTTTTATGATTTTGTTAAAGATATTTAAGCATACATAGGGACGGACAGGCGACAGCGACTTTGTTTTATACTATGTAGTGATAGTGATTTTTATGATTTTGTTTTTCTATGTGTATATATATCATTTTGAAGGTATAGTTTAGAATACACAATGTAACCGCCTGATTCCATCCTGTCAACTGCCCACAGCAGGCTAATTTACTGTGACTGGAGGAGGCCCGTCTCAGCAGTGGGTGAGAAGTAAGAACGTATATAATGCATAAATAACGCAATCATCAATACAAAACATCTATTTATTTCCACGAACCAGTTCCACATTCAATATATATTATTTAATGTCAGGTTTAATTGGGTATTTGAAAAAAAATTACTTCTTTTTATATATTTTATAACTTTATTATTGATTATATAGGTATGCAAGGCGAAAATAAAAAAAATCTATTGTTTATACTTACCTAAAAAATTATGAAATGTCACACACAATTTTTGGGACATGTGTAACCCCAAGTATTTGGGGTTGGCGCCCGTCCTACAAAAAAATCGCAATTGGGACGGAGATGAATACAACAAATAAGAAACCATGAAAATCGGGCCAACCGTTCTCGAGTTATAAGTGTTCGAACAAACCCGACGTTATCATTTTTAACCCCCGACGCAAAAAGAGGGGTGTTATAAGTTTCACGTGTCTGTCTGTCTGTCGGTCTGTCTGTGGCACCGTAGCTCGCGAACGGATGAAGCGATTTCAATACAGTTTTTTTGTATGACAGGTGAGTCACGGGCGAGTGTTCTTAGACATGTTTGATGAAAATCGATTAAGTCGTTTAAAAGTTATGGGGGGTGAAAGTGGGGAAGAATAACCGAAAGTCTGCACATATAATCGAGTGGGGTCTCAAATGAAAGCGCATCACGTGCACATTACAAAATAATATGTTCCATAAAACATCTACATCATAATAAGCGTGTACATATAAAAAGCAAAAAATAAAATTTTTATTAAAAATTTTAATAAACCCCCGACACAATGACCTAAGTTCCCTTTAAAAAGTAGAAAATAAAAATAAAATACATCGCGTTGGGGGACCAGGGGTCAGGTAATAAATAAGTAGGAGCGGTCCCAACGCGACGTATTTTATTTTTATTTTCTACTTTTTAAAGGGAACTTAGGTCATTGTGTCGGGGGTTTATTTAAATTGTTAATTTAATTTTACATAGTATAAAACAAAGTCGCTGTCGTCTGTCCGTCCCTATGTATACTTAAATCATTAAAACTACGCCACGGATTTTGAAGCGGTTTTTTTAATAGATAGAGAGATTCAAGAGGAAGGTTTTTAAATGTTTAAATAATAACACTCATAAATTTCAATGTTCATCATTGCACCCGTGCGAAACCGGGACGGGTCGCTAGTTTTACATAAAATACTAGCTGTATTTGGAGAAAAGACATTACACAAATATAGTTTTTGTTCAGATACCTACCTGAGCTCATGATCTTCAACTTTGCTGAAGATCATTACGTGATCAAATGCGTAGTTTACGATTATTTAAAGGACATAGAGACAAACATTCATTTTTACATGAATATAAGAAGAAGAAGATTGATTGCCTTTCAAGAAAAAGCTGAATAGGAAACAACTCTTGCAGGCTCCTCCAAGGCATTTTTTAAAGCATCTCTAGCATTCGTCGTTCTTATTTTTCCAATGGAATTTTGTACTTTAAGGGTACCATATAACCTTATCATAAAGCAGGATTACGAAAGGCTCCCATGCAGTTTCTCTATATAAAACATCCTTTTAGCGTCAAATACTTAACGTTTATTATGAAAAGATTATCCTGTCTTTGTTCTGTTGTGTTGTGTCACAATAGAATAAATTTGCATTAATGCTTTCATAGCACAATGATGGGTAAAAATTGATAAGTGTAATTAAATATATTGTTACACGAGCGATCCATAACAGTGTCACCACGTGACAATGCTACCATGAGGCCTAATGATTTCCAAACTTACTGGTTCTTCACTTTAAAATCTCACTAATATGAAACTAGTATGTATAATATGAAACTAGAAATAATAATTAGAACTAGAAAAGTCTAAGAACACACCTCTTGGAAACATTTTGTACATAATTCATAAATACTTTTCTTAATTGCGCCCCTATTCATGAATACTATGCGAAGCGTTAGGAACTTCTGCTAATGCCTCAACCACACATGCCTCAACCTGAGTTATATACCACGGCATGCGTCCCCAACCATACATGCTCATATTGAGCACCCAGACAACCACGCAGTGTTCGATACTACAGAGCGCGCAGACTCAGCAACGGACGTATGCAGTGAATGTTGATAGCACAATAGTAGATAAACGACCAGAAACAAAGATTCCAACAATATCGCCACGGTAGGTGCACACTACAACCCTCTCGACTGTGCTGCCACCTTGCCGTGGTGAGGGGGCTTGAGTGCCTCAATGAACCGTGGGGCCATACCGGCCAGGGCCTCCCATGCCGGGCGGGCCCACGGGGAGAGGTGAGACCAAGAGCGGCACCCAGCGCCGCAGTGGATTGAGGCTCCGGGGACCGAGTCCTGGATCACAGCGTTGCACCAACGTCCTCGCGTTGGCGCCGGCTGAGGGCTGACGGGACTCCTTCTGCGAGGCCGTATGTCGCGGAAGGGAGCTGCGGGGCGGACCGCTGGCGTGCTGCGGTAGATTGGGGCACCGGGGACCAGGGACTTGGGTAGACGACCCTGTCTTCAGAGTTTCCCTGCGAGCCCTGGACGGCTGCGGTGCGCCGGCGTCCTCGGGTTGGCGCCGGCTCGAGGGCGGACGGGCTTCCTTCTGCGGGGCCGTTGTGTCGCAGAAGGGGGCAGAGGGCGGGTCGCAAAGGAGGGAGCTCCGGCTGACCCACGCCGCGGACGGGGGCAGGGGTGGAGGGGGGTTCGTGACTCGCCTAGGAGGCCGGTGGTGGTTCGGGGGAACCGCCACCGACGAAGGCCTCGATGACTGAGGGCGTCCCCGTGTACCGGGGCGCCCTCTCTGATAGTCGCATGCCCGCCTAGCGGGCACCACACCGGGGCGTCACAATAGAATGCGTTTACGCGAACTTGTGGCGCCCCAGGCGCGTCGTGTGGGGGTGAGCCGCTGGGGTTTTAGTGGGTAGACGACTCTTGGGTAGACAACCCTTGTCGGAGGGCCACATAATCACCGACCTCTCCCCCGGGGGGTGGTGGTATGCATGAAATGAAGCATTTCCCCAGCGACAACAAAAAAAAGGTGCACACTACAAGAATGATGCGCGTGTGTAAACGAACGTACTCAGTTTATACAGATTCGGCCAGTGCTTTAACAAAGGGCTACCTCACCGCTCGCTGTGTGGATATCTTTTTTAATTAACCCAAACTAATTATCCACTAGGTAAGTAGTAACTATATTAATTTTTTTACTTCGTAAGATTACCTACACCTACACACATACATTATAATATGTATCTGCCTCAATTGCTTCAAACTCATATGGGTGCGACCATGCAAAATACGTTTTGGTATTGATCATAAATTATTTAAGTGGTTTTTAGTAAGTTGCACGAAATAGGTAATACCTATCTCGCAAACGGTGCGTTCAAGAGCAAAAATAGTTATTTAGAAAGCTAAAAGCCGCCGGTCTCTGTTTGGGTATCGTTTAGTGTTTTAATAATTACCTCTATTTATAAATTAAAATACTATTCATGGTTTTATTATTATTTCAGACGACAAGAGACTCCAAGAAAACGGAAACTATCACATGTACTTCGAGAAGCAAAATGGCAAAGAAAAATATGATTTGGATAGTGTAATTAAAGAAGACTTTTTGAAAGTATGCGATAAGTTTATGACCAAAAGTAGGTCTCAAATTATTAAATGGCAAATGTAAACAACATTTGTGTATTTATTTTAATCCTCCTGTGCCAACCCTATCAGAATAGGTAACAATGTTGCTCACTCTTTAGAAGCTTTGTCTCTGGTCGTTTAAATCTACTCTTGGACATAGCATTAAATGCAGTCTGTAGCCATTTTTATTTCTTCATATGTCGCGGTAATATTAAAACTACAGATTCAAATGAATTCAAATTACCGTTGCTAGAGCAGGCTTCACTCGCGCGGATCTTGTTTTGAATTTCGTTACTAGATAGTAATTGTTAATTTGTAACAAAAATGCAAATTACCTTCGTTTATAATACGAGAAGGTGTCGCTCCTATCAAATTATATCATTAACTAAAATTAAATTATTCTTATCATTAATTTACAAATGACTAGATATTAAGAAATAACTTTACAATATTGAACTTTAACCCTAAATGTTAAGGGTAACATTTAGGGGGATGAATAATAGATGTCGTCCGATTCGCAGACCTAACCGATATGCACACCAAATTCCACGAAAATCCGAGCCATTTCGGAGGAGTTTAATTTACAAACACCGTGACACGAGAATTTTATATATTAAACTAGCTGACGTTTTCGTTGTTTGTTATGGTGTCTCTAAACTTTAGTTTACTATTCGTATTCGGGTATTTGCCATTAAGTTTTTCTTTTACAATAATCTTTATTCTTTATCTTGACACAAACATATGTGTACTAATACTGTACTATTTGTAATGAAACGACCGAGTGCTAGACAACAACTTTCTTTATTTATTATACAACTACCTACATGTTTATCATAAAACCTTTACCTACAACATCTCCCCCTTAATAGAAAGACTTAATTCTATATATTTACTTTGGTTTCAAATACAAGCAACTTATTTTCTAAGGAATACATTTTAACTATCTCCTTACACCCCTTTTTCAAGCGTAATATTTAGGCTATGTATATAAATACAGAACTTTGTAAATTAACATTATTTACAATAGATCCTTATCTATTTGTGGCTAATCGCCGCTGAGCAATTTTAGGCACCAGTCCGAAAGGGCGTGGGTTCGGATCCCACCGCTGGCACCATGTACTATTCGTAATGAAACGACCGAGTGCTAGACAACAACTGTTCTTTATTTATTATACAACTACCTACATGTTTATCATAAAACCTTTACCTACAACAATGATCCATTGTCCCTTGGGTTTTACCTCCTTAGTGTATTTCGTATTTCGACGCTTTTTATTTTTGGAGTTCATAAGATAAAATTTGACTACTTCACAAAGCATACATTTATTTATTTGCACTAAAAATAATAAAATATAAAGGACTTTCTGAAAAAAAAATGCAAATCGTCTATAAAATAGGCACCAAAAACGCGAAAAGCGTTTTTCTACCAACCCTGGCTTCGAAGTTGGTGCAACTTACAATGACACGAGCACCGAGGGCACCGACTCCAAATGGTTGTTTACCTTTTGATTTTTAGTGTCTATTGTGAAGTCGGTTAACATGTTGCCAAGCAATTTTAGCATAGTTAAGCATAGTGGCTGGTTATACTCCGCGGCCTTCTGTATTACCTTTTTTTTTGGTTTCGCTGGGGAAATGCTTTATGCATACCACCGCACCCCGGGGGAAAGGTCGGTGATTATGTGGGACTCCGACAAGGGTCGTCTACCCAAGAGTCGTTTACCCACTAAAACCCCAGCGGCATACCCTCACACGACGCGCTTGGGGCGCCACAAGTTCGCGTAAACGCATTCTACTGTGACGCCCCGGCGTGGTGCCCGCAACGCGGGCAAGCGACTATCAGAGAGGGCGTCCCGGTATACTGGGACGCCCTCAGTCATCGAGGCTTTCGTCGGTGGTGGCTCCCCCGAACCACCACCGGCCTCCTAGGCGAGGGCAGAAGGGGCCCGCATCGTCACGAACCCCCCTCCACCCCCGCCTCCGTCCGCGGCGCGGGTCACCCGGAGCTCCCTCCCTTGCGACCCGCCCCGCTGCCCCCTTCTGCGACATCGGCCCCGCAGAAGGAGGCCCGTCAGCCCTCGGGCCGGCGCCAACCAGAGGACACCGGCGCACCGCAGCCGTCCAGGGCCCGCAGGGAAACCCTTAGAACAGGGTCCACCGTCTACCCAGGTCCCCGGAGCCCCCGTCCAGGGCTCGCAGCGAGACACTGGGGACTGGGTCCCCATCCACCCAAGTCCCCGCAGCCCCAATCTACCGCAGCGCACCAGCGATCCGTCCCGCAGCCCCCTTCTGCGACATACGGCCTCGCAGAGGAGGCCCGTCAGCCCTCGGCCGGCGCCAACCTGAGGACGTTGAGTGAGGACTCGGTTTGACGGCCAACTAAGTTGAGCGCCAACCCGAGGACCTCATGGTGCGCCGCAGCGGTTTACGACTCCCAAGGCAGCTCTGAGGACAGAGGAGTCCCCGGAGCCGCAACCCGCCACGACGCTGGGTGCCGCTCTTCGTCTCACCTCTCCCCGTGGGCCCGCCCGGCATGGGAGGCCCTGGCCGGTATGGCCCCACGGATCATTGAGGCACTCAAGCCCCCTCACCACAGCAAGGTGGCAGCACAGTCGAGGGGGCTTCTATATTACCTGCCGCAGCATATGTATTTGGTCTACGGTGCTAAAACCTTTTCGCAATCCGGCTTGTTCAGGGGGCTGGAAGTTGTCAAAACTGCGTGCAAGACGATTCGTAATGACCCTCGAAAACCGCTGATAAACATCGCTCAGGAGCGAGATTCTTCAGAAGGGTTTTATGCCATTTCTTAAAGAACAATATCACCACGCTCCTGTTCCATGCTTCAGGCCTTGTTCTCTCAAGAATAACGAATTGAAGAGCCTCTGGAGCACTACAAGTACCGGCTTTCCACCCGCTCAGAAGCTCTGTCGTAATTCTGGCATCCCTCGTTGTTCTGGAGCTGTTTTAGGGGCATTCCAACCCCATACAAGCTGACGTCCGGGATATCTTCTGTATAATGACGGGTTAGGTTAGGAACGAACCACTGGTTTGTATGCCGAGGTGTACAGCTGCCCATAGAACCTCTCTTACAATCTCGGGTTTGCACGAGACGATATTGCCACAGTTGGTCTTCAGTCAGTAAACTCTCAAGTTCTTGGATGAAAGACGCGAAATGATGTGGAAATTTTCAGCTGACACGTCAATTTGTAAGCAGTTGAATAGGCGAATCTGCAAATCTTTTAGTCACTACACTGGGCATTTTAATGCTACCTGCATCAAAAAGGCCCTTGGGTCACTGCTATGACACTTTGACCGCTATGATCCGCACGATGGCCCCGTTACCAGCGGTGAGGGCTCCGACCCAAACGGACCATACTTTTGTTTTCTTTTCTTTTTTTACCGGTTAATTGTTTTTTACCGGTTGTAGGCGCCTGTAGACGAAGGCTGGGCCGCCGATATTGGGAGGCAGCCTGCCCAGGGCGGCGACGGAGCCGATGAGCTTAAAGTGGGCTGCGAAGGTCCACGTCCCGTCCAGATGCAGGCCCAGTTATTTGATCTGGGCCCGCAACTCAATCACCCCTCGCACCTCCTCCACCGTCTCCTCTCTAGGGCGTCGAGTGCGTCGATCGACGGCTGCCCTGCCCTGAAGCCGCACTGGGCTGCGTTAAGGCTCGGCCCCACTTCTTCAAGGTGCCGAACTAGACGTATGGCTGTTACACGGAGGGCGAATCCTTCGGCCAGCCCACCTTCTTTAGGATGCATAGCCTCTTTCATTGAACTCCAAGGGCGCTCTCTGAACGCGACCCGGAGCACCGTCAGGCGTCTTCTTGGCATGTATGTGGTTAGTTTGGCTTGGCCATACTGACCATGGATGACCATAGAAATACATACACATAAATCAACCAAGGTAATTAAACCACACTACTGGGACCATTAACTTGCTTACTCAGTTTCACACTAATTAATCTACGACTGCCATGTAGTGCACTAAAAACTGATCCAAACCTCGAGGTTACTATATATATGCATAGCCAAAAAGAAGGATGAAATACAATATGAAGTGAAGTGGTACTGTGATATTATTTATATTTAAGTATTATTGTCCAGTGGTGAGGCAAAGTTCAAGTGTGTCATTAATTAATTGCAAAGCTTACACCCCCCTTCTTCAAACAGAACCATACATATATGTATATTCTTGGACATATATATCCTTGGAAATATATGTCCAAGAATTGTCCAATGTCCAAGAAATGTCCACAATGCCATCTTGTCCCAAGCTAAGCAACTTAATGCTTGTGTTATGGTAACGAGATGGATGATTAACTACTTATATCATTTTTTTTGTACATACATACATATTATAGATAGAAAACACCCAGACCCGGAAGAAATACTTGTAGGTAGTATAAATATTTATTCCGTACAGGGATTGAACCCGCAACATGCTTTAAAGTTACCATTAAAGTTTATAATATTGAAGGATTGCAGAAACATAATCACTACATAGTATAAAACAAAGTTGCTGTCGTCTGTCTGTCCCTATGTATGCTTAAATCTTTAAAACTACGCAAAGCATATTGAAGCAGTTTTTTTAATTGATAGTGTTTCAAGAGGAAGCTTTATATGTATAATACATATATGACTGCATGGGTGTGAAGCCGGGCCGGGTCGCTAGTATTTTTATATAGAGACTTTAACAAATACGTAAGTGATTAAATAAAGAAAATGTTACACAGACTACTTTGTATTGACTTTACTTCAAAATTGGGCATCACTGTAGACGTCAAAACTGAGGAAGCAGATACTGTTAGAGATTTTGGAACATGTCTTAGAGGGCTAATCATCACGTCAAGTCAAGAAGCTGTAATAATAATTGCCAACATACATAAATTAACACATAAATATGCTTATAATAAGCTTGGTTTTAGGTTTGAAACTTACACAGTCCGTGGGCCTAATCTAAATTGACCTTAGGTACCTATTTTAGCACAAATGCAAATGCCAGTAGGCTTTTCCACACAAATAGTTAATTCAAACTCTGGACCAAAATGTATTTTATTCATTTAAACAAATATAGACTTCGGAACACTCTTTACCTTCAAAGAAAGATAAAAACACTTACCTCATCAGACATGGTGAAAAGCATTCCAACCAGAACTTCTTGTAATCTTCTTGAAACTTATAGTCCTTAAAACTTATAGAGTCCGATTACAGTACATACTGATCTTAAACTAAATTTGAATATAATAAATGCCACAAAAATATTGTTACTAAGTACTGAGATAACCTGATAAAACTTCAAAATATTATACAAGTTATATTACCTCTGTAACTATGCCTTGACAAAACTGCATTAAATTAACGTATGTACGATCAAATAAATAAATACCACTATGTAAACAATGATAGTTGCTAAAATAAATAGGTAACACCACAGTGACCAAACAAGAAATTAGTATTATTTAAAAATATATTTCATTTTTTACCCACATCACTTTTAAATCACATTGCACTACTAGAACTCAGTTAACGCACTTTAATCAATTTATGAAGTTACAGGCTTACAGCCTTAATCATGTCTTTTTAAAACTCCGAATTGACAAGTCTATCAAATATTTCCTTCAGCATTTTGTACAGCTCTATCTACGCCATATTTGCGGATTGTTAGAGTTGTCAGAGGTTATTATAAATTCTACTAAGGTGATCCATCAAATTACTTGTTAGTGTTTGTACATTACAGGGCTTTGATAATTTATTTGAATATATCTAACATGTAAGTTTGATACGAAGAAATTCAATTAAAAATCAAGGATTATTTCGTTGTTATATTTAAATACTATCAAAATAAATTAAAATCTATTCAAAGAGATAATATTAATTTCTATGAGTAAGCAAGTACTTATATGTTACATAACTAAGTATTATACTGCATGTCTTTAATCTTTGGCATGAGTGTGTGCTCAAGTCACTACAATTCAAATTTTAAGCAAATTAGAGCATTCAGAAAAATCAGTATACGTATGATACCTGGTGTTAATAAAAAACAAGCTCAATTAATTTACTTGTTATGCTTTTAATTCGCAATCGCTGTATTATGCCGTTTTTCAATCGAAATATTTTATTAACCATTTTGGTAGTAACGTTTTGTAGCTTGCAGCACTTCACTGCGCTGTAAAATATTTAGTTTGCGAAATGCGAATGTAAGAGATGAGGAATAGCAGTGTTGAAATCGACTAAATTATTAACTAGAATTATAGTAATGCATGTATAAAATGGTGGTCATGTCGAAAATCTTTTAAATTAAAATTTAGGATATAAAGTAAAAAGTACCATATGAACGACTGAAATAATATATGTTTATTTTTAATGCAATTAGGTATTAGTATCAAATATTAGTTAAACCATAATCTTTTCAAGATACAGGTCATACAGGTACCAATGATGAATAATTTAGGTTTATTTATTAATGTAAACATGTATTATTATCCATTAACAGGTATAACACAATCCGTTCAAGAAACATGTATTAAAGAATGATGCACTAGCGTTGACTACAATAAGCTTAAGGATATTTTGTAGGCTCCCTGGTCGCTCTGCCATTCCGAGCTTATAACAGGGTTCCGATTTCGAGACCAAATTATCTTTTTAATATTATTTTAATGCAATGCATGTCAGTGCAATGCCACGAACAGTAAAATTATCGGAATTATTAAATATCGACTTAATATACCAATTGTCAGACATTATTTTGACGTTTAACGTAGTCAGCCAGCGTTTGTACATCTCTAATCATCGAACACAAAACATTCGCGAGTCGCGTCGGAGCGTCGTCCTCCGTAATGTTAGTTTTGTGAAGTTACTTGAAGTTTTATACTTTAAGTTTTTTCGTGAATCATTTAAACAACATGGGTAAGTTTGTTAAAGTAAATTAACTTCAGTTATGCTATTCGTGTTTTCTCTCAATCGTGAATATTTGGTTGAACTTACTTTTACAGAATCTATATCCGAAGATCGGGAGAATTTAAAAGGTTTTCTCATTGAAGCCGAGCTCCAACAGTATTACGGGCTTTTTAGGTGAATATAATATTTTATGTTTTATATCGCTAGATTGTACTTGTGGATATCATGGAGACATGGGCATCGCGACAGGCGCCTTGGTCCTTTCACTGCTTTGATTTTGTAGCACATAATATTTTTTCGATAAGTCGTATCGATACCGCCCACGCGAAGGTTCTGTGAAATACATAAGTATCCGTTATTTTGTAGCAACGCGAATTTTATTTTTCAGCAAAGCTCCCCCCCAGGATACTCATTATGATATATGGATACCAAAGTAGCTCAAGAACTTTCAGCTATTTCGGTATTACGTAAAAATCATGATCATTAATTTTGCTTCAAGGAACATAAACATCATCAAATATTTACTATCATATCAGATGTTGTAAAAACTTTGATACCACTCATACAACTCTTTGCCTGATCATACATATTCAAATCAGTGTTTATTTGAATATTTATGAATTTTACTTTTTATTTACATGACAATAGTTGTTCATATTTCTGAATTAGAATACAGAGTGTCACCAACCAATTCAATCCTGAGGGTGTTGTAAGAGGCAACTCAAAAATCTTAAGCGATAGACAAACTATTCTTAAGAGAAGGAAAACTTGATACACATCCTGTGACCACTGTCTGGCCAAGGTGGCAGAGTAGGCTAATTTCCTAAACAACTTATAAACTTCACAACTTGGCAGTGGGTAATTTAAGAGCTGAAATAATTTCTTTGTGTGTGAAATTTATTATAATTTAATATTGTTACAGAGAAGTTTTAAAAGTATGCAAGGTTTCTCAACTCAAATATGTCATGGTTGAGGACTTAGCTCATATAGGTCTTTCAAAACCTGAACAACGTAGATATAAGAAAATATATTCAAAATATTTTCCCAATCCCTATATTTCAAGGCTAAAAAAGTTCTTGAGCACCAACAGAAAGCATGATCAAGTTAGTATCCTTTATTATTATATTACTTAAATCCTTCTGGAAATAGTCAAAGCAAAAGCTAGTTTCAAATTAGAACACACATTTGAACACAATTCTCTGATGACTGATAAAAGTTGTTGCTTATTAATATCTTTTAGTTTGGTAAAGTTGCAGTAAAAGAAAATGATGTAACTGTAATATCAATTATTAATCAACATTAAATAAAATAGATTTTTTTCATACAATTGAAAGACAACATATGTAAATTGATCATAAATTTATTTGCTGAAATTAAAAAGTTAACCCATTAAGCAACCAACTATTTAATATTTTAGTTGCCACCTGAACAAATCCCAGGACCCTCCAGCGAAATGCATGTGTTATCATCTGACAAGTTTGTCAAACTATCTACAAAGCACATAATATCCATAGATGATATAACAATCAACAAAGAACTTGGAATGGGGCAGTTTGGTGTTGTTCAACAAGGCACTTGGAATACTGGCACACATAGAGTAAGACAGTATAGTTTTGCCAGATGACTAGTTACTGTTATAAATTATTATGTATTTTACTTTAACTTTGAATGGCTATTGATGTTTTTTTTATGATTTACTCATGTTGTTAGTAGTATAATAAGCCTTCATAAAAAGTTATTTGAGTGTCTCTACATAGTAATTTGCTTGGTCTAAATTAAATCATATAACAAATACTAGGATAAACATACGTAATAAAACGCAACGTTTCCCCTTAATACTGGAATCGAAAAAGGCTAAAAATCCTTATCACAAATATGTTTTGAAATTAAACACTTTTTAACAGATTTATCGCGTGTATATTACATAATTTAAATCCCGACGTTTTGAATGCTTAGCAGCAGTGGTGGTCACGGGTTGTCTTCAAAAGTACAAAGTAACAGTTAATTATACCGCGTATATGTTTGATTTATTGAAAATGTTCCCATTGCACGCGAAAATCGCTCACGGTCTTGCAGAGCGGTGTTGAGGTTGAGATCTGATCAATTTAATGACTGGATCCCAAGCCGGCGATACCTGACGTCCACTCTATTGAAATTTGGATGTTTTTAATTTCAATGCCACGCGATAAATCCGTTAAAACTTGTTTAATTTCAATGTGTAATAATCGCGAAACCTAGACATCACAAATACGTTTTTATACTAGTCATATTACATGTTTATGAAATCTTATTTCACAATACAGTAGATAGTCTAGTCAACAAGTGCCATTTTGGTTCGGAATGGCATCAATAGTTCGAAACCGCTGCAAGAATTAAGTACAATGCTTGTAGGGCTCAATAGAGTTTCTCAACAAGCGGGTCTACAGATGGATAGGACGAAAATCATGTCTAATGTCCATGTTGCACCGTACCCGATAGCCGATGGGAATTCTCTTCTCGAAGTTTTTGACGAGTATGTATACCTGGGACAATTGGTCCGATTAGGTAAGTCCAACTTCGAGAAAGAGGTCACTCGTCGAATCCAACTCGGCTGGGCAGCGTCCGGGAAGCCACGCCATATCTTCTCATCCAATATTCCTCAGTGCCTGAAGACAAAAGTCTTCGAACAGTGCGTGTTGCCAACGATGACATGCGGATCCGAAACGTGGGCGTTCACAATGTTAGGCGGCTGAGAGTCACTCAACGTGCGATGCAAAGAGCTATGCTCGGAGTTACTCTACGTGATAGAATCAGAAATGAGGAAATCCGTAGAAGAACTAAAGTGACCGACGTAGCTAGAAGGATTGCACAGTTGAAGTGGTAATGGGTAGGTCACGTGGCCCGAAGAACGAATGGCCGCTGGGGCAGTCTTGGAGTGGCACCCACGTATCAAAAAGAGAAGCGTGGGAAGACCCCGACTAGGTGGACGGGCGACCTCGTGAAGGTCGGTGGATGCGGTCTCCACGAGTTCGTACATTGTGGAAGTCTATGGGGGAGGCCTATGTTCAGCAGTGGACTTCTGTGGCTGATAGATAGTTCGAAACCGACGCGGGAGCAATAGGCTAGGCTTTATCCGAATATATCGCATTATCTTATTATGTAATAGGAAGATCTCTCTCGTGAGGCGGAAAGGAAATATTTTTTTAATAAAGTCATTATTCAATAAGCTGTTAAAATAACAGGAATTATGAAAGTTATAGATAGGTTCTATATTACCCGTAAGGTATTGTTTTTATTAGATTTATTGACGAGAAAATGAGCGGCTGTAGGGGTTTATCTCCATTAAAACAAGATGAACAAATTAGTACTTTAATAATACTACTCATTACCAATATTGCATTTATCACCATCATCAGCCCATAAATGGCCCATTACTGCGTCGGGCCTCCTATAAATACATAGAGGGAAATTAGCCTACTGTGCCACGCTGGCAAAACTGATTGGCACAGGGTTTGTATCAAGTTTTTCTTCTCCTGTGGCTAGGTGATCTGCCTCTTGCGTTCCTTTAGTCGCCTCTTACGACACCCACAGGAAGATTTGGGTTGGTAACATTGTGTATTCTAAATCCGTCACCACACGGACATTTGCTGTAGCTTGCTGACTACAAATTTTCGAATCAACGTAAAAAAACAGGTGATCTTTTCACGTTTAAACCACATTTAGATGGGCTGGCATCATGGTAGGTGGTCGCAGAACATTATTTTTCTTCATTATTTGAACATTATTTCGAGAGGTGCAATGGGAGATGAAAGGCAAATTCAAACTCAGTATGATCGGGATCGAAAACTACCAGGACGTTGACGCAATTAAAATATTTTGTTTATCGGATATTACTATCTACCAAGCATCAAAGAGAACGAGTATGCTGTATTGCCTTACCCGTAACTATGACGTTATTCGTCGTAAATGCATTCATATACATAATGCATTGTGCGAAATTCAAGGGACCGGTGTATTTAGGGCTCATCGTAATTTTAAATTGCATCCGAGCCACGATGAATAGCAAGTCAATTTTATGATGCTTACGTCTTTATCCCGATGTGCGCGATACCTATATGTACAATGTATGTATCTAAAAACCGTTCAGCGCTTTGTTATACTTTCTTGTTTAAATCGTCATACTTGTGTTGATATCGCCATGACTACACAGACCGTAATCCGATTTAGTAAAAGGTTTCTTTGAAAAGGTTTCTGGTAAAATCCTCGGCGTCGTAAACACCTACCAAATATTTTACGAAAACAACATGCCTATGGAAAAAAATATTAAAGGACATTGAATAAGTTCTCTCTGTTTCTTTTACAAAATCTTTTACAAAAGCTTTATATATACTTTATGGAACAAAAACATTTTATTCAAAATATTTTTCATCACTAGCGACCACTTTCTCCCATTCTTCTGCCAGTATATGACATGTCTTTATAAACTATCCAAGAATCGATCCATTTTTTAGCTTCTTCATAAGAATGAAAGCGCTGGTCAGCATTAAAAAAATATATGCAACAAAATTGCGATCCTCCTCTCATTTGAAGTCGGTTGACGGACAATCAGATTAATCCTCCAGCCACAGCTTTAAAAAAATGATGTAAAATTTTTTTACACTGATACATTTTGACGACTCTGAACAAACTTTAGTTGTTCTACGGATTTCCTCATTTCTGATTCTATCACGTAGAGTAACTCCGAGCATAGCTCTTTCCATTGCACCTTGGGTGACTCTTAGGCGCCTAATAAGTCCCATTGTGAATGCCCACGTCTCTGATCCGTATGTCATCGCTGGCAGCACGCACTGTTCGAAGACTTTTGTCTTCAGGCACAAACTTTTGTCGTCTTTTGTCGATTGTTGTACATCGTTTCCTCAACCAAGTTAAAAGAAATCAGATCTAGGTCCACGCGAACTAGCCTGTGTCCAGGAACTAGTCACCACTAGTCTCAACAATTAATCAACTTCATTTCGTTACAGATTTTCAATTTTGTCTGCGTTTTTCCTATCACTGTCTAAACTGCTGAACCCAGAAATAATTATAGAGCTTTTAATTGGGAAAGAGCTTATAATTTAGGCAAAAAATAATAAAAGATCGGCGAAGAACGAAGGCAAAGCTTCTGCGATGTAGAATGGTCTATTAACCATAATGATGTCTTAGGCATTCGCGATTATTACATATTGAAATTAAACACATACAAATATATCGCGTGTATTTTATATTAATGAAATCCTTAATTGCTTTGTAGGAGTCGTGGTCACGGGAGAGACTAGTCGTTATTAAAAGTACATACAAATAAACCGGCACCTCTTCTGCCTAGTACACAATGCACAAGTAAATTTTCTACGATAAGACATTACACTAAATTCAAAGATTCACTTATTATTTCAATTTTAAAACTACTGTACTGTGTATTTATATAAACATTTCTATGTGAACATCTCGGAGCATAACCATGACAAAGAATCATCGAAATCGGTAACAATTGGCGGAAATGTCGGCGCAAATACATAGAAAGATACCTAGTTATCTGAACTTATAACGTCTCGTGTTTCAAAATATTACTGTTTTTTTATGTCTAAAAGCAGATACTCTCATTTGTGGTGTGGTTCGTTAGTGGGCGTCATTTGAGCGTTACAAACACTCTCCTTGGCCCCTGTGGGCGAAGCCGTAGGCAGTAAGTACTATTACAATAAAGTCTTAAGGCAATAAAAGGTCTTATCAAACTGTTTTCTCACTCACTGGTTCGACAATTAGTAGCATAATTAGGTTTTCTTGGAAAAATATTTGATTTGATACTGGTCAATGTAATCATCACCTTAAGTGGTGTTAAACACCAATTAGGCAATAATATATTTGCAGAAGTGAAATATGAATTTTATTTGCTGTAAATCCATCAATACAAAAATTATGGCTTTGAAGAAGTAGGTACCTACGTTAAGCTATTAATATGTAATGATAATATTACATTGTAATATGATAATAATAATAATTTATTTATTAAATTATTCTCCTTAGATTAATTAATTTAATTAATAAATTACAGCTACTTCAGTTTTAAGTATATCTTTTTAGTAGGCTAGGAATAGCTACATTGAGCCAATAACAAGTCTTCCTAACAATACTAAATAATCCTAGATAACTATTAACAATACAATACATTAGTATTAACCAAGTTTACAAGTATTAACTTGTTAGCTATCGCTGCTGTAAAATGTGTCCCCCCCTGTGCAACCTAGTTGTGACTCTGCAATGCCAGAGATACACATTCGGAAAAAAGAAGCACTCTAGATGTGAATAAGGCTAACGGGCCTGACGGCATTCCTGACATTGTCTTACTGTCATGTGCACCTGAGTTGTCTTCGGTTCTGCCTCGCCTTCAATGCTGGTTGGAAGATGGCCAATGTCCAATCGCTCCCCAAGAAGGGAAGTCGTGCTGACCCTGCCAACAACCGACCTATCTCTATCACCGTTACCAACACAACAACCGTCTCTTTGCACCTGGAAGACCACGACTTCCTCAGTTACCGTTTATTCGGGTTCCGTCAGCGCCGGACCACTGGGGATTTTCCTCTTCTCAAGGAGTCGATGATCGATGGGGTGAACTCCACTTTGGAGGCTGTTTCCCAATGGGATAATGCCAATTTCAACCGTCAAAAACACAGGCTTGTCTTTTTTGGCGAAACGGAGTCCTTTTCCTATTGACTCTGACTTTCCGGAATGTCCCCGTTTCAGTTAACGACCGTCTTGAGCTCTTATGTCTAGATCTCTCTTCCAATCTAAATTTCGGTCGATACATCGAGTCCATAGAAAACAGTGCATCAAAAAAAAATCTCTGTATGCTCTCCAGGGTGAGACTGTATTTCACCTCCGAGCAGCTCTTATCTATACGGAGCTCAAGTTCGCTATTGCTTGGAATACTGTCCCCATCTCTGCGATGGGTCTGCTAGGTATCAGCTGGATGCTCTGGCCTCGTTGGAGCGCCGAGCGAATAGGATCATAGGTACAGTCTCTCTCGTAGAGGTGAATCTACCGAGCCTCGAACAGCGCAGACGAGTGGCCTGCCTCCCGGTTTTTTATCGGTTGGATTTCGGTGAGTGTGCGGAGGTTTTGCATAACCTAATACCCCCTTCGCCTTTCCGTCACCGACCGACTAGGCACGACGCGACGTTTCACCCTTATTTTGTAGACAGTTACATATTCAGATTGTTGAGTTTACCAGTATTATTCCGATCGTTGTGCCAGCGCATGGTTTGATAATGTAAGGTTTTGCTACGTTTGATATGCTCATGGATGCCCGACCGCTAAGCGCTATCCGAATTATATGGGACTTTCGGGCACTAATTGCGCCCCAATCTACCCACTTAAACCAACAGTGTTGGGGAGTATGTTCCGCGACCTTAGTGAGGCTCCTGACACAACTAGGGACACAACTAGAGAAGGAGACAGAGGAGACTCCGGAGCCAAAAACCACCACAACACCGCGCGCCGCCAAGACCGTTTGCCCCCCTACAGATCCTAAAAGCACGCAAGCCCCCTCGCCACAATAAGGTGGCAACATAGTCGCGGAAAATCGCTATTGTCGTCGTGCGTAAAAATTTTGAAACCCGAGATATACTTATAACGTCGCAATCAACTGCAGCGTGTGACGAAACACATCATATCTTATTTTGGCAAGGTGAAGATGGATATAATTTTTCAATGCAGATGCAGTATCAAGTTACAGGTTCCGAAACTAACAAAAAAAAACAACGAGTGGCACTCCGGGAGTGCCGGCAGAAGTGAAAACTTGGACCTTATTTTAAAACTAGTGGCCCGCCCCGGCTTCGCCCGTGCAAAGCGGGGGTGGTTTATACATATAAACCTTCCCCTTGAATCACTCTATCTATTAAAAAAACCGCTTCAAAATCCGTTGCGTAGTTTTAAAGATTTATGCATACATAGGGACGGACAGAAAAATGCGACTTTGTTTTATACTATGTAGTGATGTTCATTGAATTCATACAGACTGATAGTTCAGGAAAATGAGGATAATAATATTTTAAACGTCGCAATCAACTGCAGCGTGTGACGAAACACATCATATCTTATTTTGGCAAGGTGAAGATGGATATAATTTTTCAATGCAGATGCAGTATCAAGTTACAGGTTCCGAAACTAACAAAAAAAAAAAAACAACGAGTGGCACTCCGGGAGTGCCGGCAGAAGTGAAAACTTGGACCTTATTTTAAAATGTTCATTGAATTCATACAGACTGATAGTTCAGGAAAATGAGGATAATAATATTTTAAATGTCGGCTTATATGTCTCTTCCACCAATATGCTGTGAATATGTCAGTGTTTTTTTGTATACGCGCAAGAAAAACACCTTAGAATTTGGTCTATACTAATATGTATTATATAGAGGAAATATTTGTATGTATGTTCGTAACGAATGGGGTCGAAAAGTACTGGACCGATAATAAAAATTCTTTCACCATTTGAATTCTACATTATCACTGATTAATATAATTGCTATTTTAATTGCAAGGAAATAAATAAATGTCCACCCGTGCGAAGACGTGACGGGCCGCTAGTGTATTATAAAAATTGAATTTGGGATTCTTTACCACAGCGGAGATATTTCAGATCAAAGTGGTCAATACGACAAAACGCTAATTTCAACTTTAATAGTTACATAAAAATATATACAACATAAAAATATAATTACTAGTTGACAAAATGCAATTCACGGTGTCGTCGTATTTTTTTGGAAATATTACTATTTCTGTATATTTAAGGTCTATAATTTAAAAAAATATATTTTACGACTCTGAATGGGCTGTTTTCTAAATTAAATAAGTGAAAATTGATAGGATCCATTAGCTGTGGTGAGCAGATGTAAAAGCCGAAAAAGAGAACTGTCATACTGGACTCGGCAAGGATCGTGAGGAGGTTCCTCTCTCTCTGGAGCCCTGAACCGTCGGTAGCTTAGGTCATTGACCTTGTTTTCGACGGATTTTCTCTATTTTTATGTATTTATTTTTTAAAACACTTTGTATTTTTTTTAAATATATGTAAAAATAAGAAATAACGAGACATGGATAATTATTGTAATAGTGATATATAAAGCAATTCGTGCGGAATAATTCCCTAACCATTCCAAAATATTCAAAAATGCACAACGTTAAGGTCCAAGTTTTCACTTCTGCCGGCACTCCCGGAGTGCCACTTGTTGTTTTTTTTTTTGTTAGTTTCGGAACCTGTAACTTGATACTGCATCTGCATTGAAAAATTATATCCATCTTCACCTTGCCAAAATAAGATATGATGTGTTTCGTCACACGCTGCAGTTGCTTGCGACGTTATAAGTATATCTCGGGTTTCTAAATTTTTACGCACGACGACAATAGCGATTTTCCGCGACTATGTTGCCACCTTATTGTGGCGAGGGGGCTTGCGTGCTTTTAGGATCTGTAGGGGGGCAAACGGTTTTAGCGGCGCGTGGTGTTGTGGTGGTTTTTGGCTCCGGAGTCTCCTCTGTCTCCTTCTCTAGTTGTGTCCCTAGTTGTGTCAGGAGCCTCACTAAGGTCGCGGAACATACTCCCCAACACTGTTGGTTTAAGTGGGTAGATTGGGGCGCAATTAGTGCCCGAAAGTCCCATATAATTCGGATAGCGCTTAGCGGTCGGGCATCCATGAGCATATCAAACGTAGCAAAACCTTACATTATCAAACCATGCGCTGGCACAACGATCGGAATAATACTGGTAAACTCAACAATCTGAATATGTAACTGTCTACAAAATAAGGGTGAAACGTCGCGTCGTGCCTAGTCGGTCGGTGACGGAAAGGCGAAGGGGGTATTAGGTTATGCAAAACCTCCGCACACTCACCGAAATCCAACCGATAAAAAACCGGGAGGCAGGCCACACGTCTGCGCTGTTCGAGGCTCGGCCTCACTTTTGTTGGCTTTTTCTCATTTTCAAACACCAATTCACAAGATCGCTGTTTTTTTTTCGGGTTCAAAACACGTTTAGTCTGTACTAGAATGTCCGCGGACCGCATCTGTGAGCACCGTTTCACGCGAGCCCGCTTTTGCTCCGCTGTCAGTTCATGAGGGATTTCTGGATTTTGCTCATACCAATCCCCAGTAGTCCTCGAATGGTATTTTAAGTAATCCGCGGGTGTTCTTCAATTAGCCGCTTAACAGTAGCCACATTATTTTCGTTGATGGCAGTTGAAAGCCGCTTGTCACGAAATTCGTCATGTAAAGAGACTCGACCTCTCTCAAATTCAGCAAACCATCGCCTCACGGTGCTCAAACAAGGTGCTTCTCTCCCAAAAGCATTTTGAAGACGAGCGGCACAGCCTTGCGGAGAGAGAGAACTTTTAAAATCATCACTCTAAAATCTTTTCGACTTCCATTTTCGTTGCGTACGTAGAACTTTGATATGTGATAAAAAAACAATTTACAAATGATTTCCCGCCAATTGTTTTCTTTATTACTAAGAAGGTTGCAACGTTTAAAAAAATATAACATTCGAAATTCAAATATTTCCGATTAGTTAGAAGTAAAAAACTTTTAGTGTGCCTCGTGTACGTACCCGAAAAACGTTATATATATTTTCACATATTTCATCGGTCTATTTAGGACAATGGGTAAATGAAAAGTCTCTGTCAAAGGTAAATCCCTTGACATCCCAATTACCCACTGTTAGTATATTATATTCATGACAACAAAAGTCCTTTCCTCTATTTTTAACGCTCAAACTATCACTTCGCTAACTTTCTATGAAGGCTTGTGAAATTATGAAATACGGAAATTTGTGTACATGTTAAAATAAACTCATCGTATTTTAAGCAGCGATTCTTACACCAAAAGCGCGGTCATGGTTTACTACTATGGTATAAGTTTAGCATAGTAATTTACTTAAACATTTGCTAGTTGCAAGTTGCCATCAAATGCCTGGGCCATGAACGTATGACATCAAATTCAACGGAGTTCCTCAAAGAGGCAGCTGTAATGCACAGCATTGATCACCCAAGCATAGTTCGCCTATACGGCGTGGTTTTACACATGGATTCGCTGATGTTGGTGAGTAGTGATTGTTTTTATATGTGGTTGATAATGTTAAATACCCTTCTTGCGTTTAAAATAAAATCTTTCATGATGTATGGTTTTGGTTGCGAAGTTGTAAACATATTGTTTAACTACAGGTTACAGAGCTTGCACCCTTGCGTTCCCTCTTGGAGTGCCTCCGGGAAGCGTCGTTGCGAGATAGCTTCACCGTACCAAGCCTCTGTGACTTTGCTGAGCAAATCTGTGATGGGATGGCCTATCTAGAGAATAAAAGATTGATCCATAGGTTCGTAATAAATAGCGTATAGCTTAATGTTTTTATTTCATAAAATCTCCTTGACGTTGTATTTTTAAAGACTGTGATTTGTATCTTTATGCTAAGGTGATCCCCTAAATATCACGTTATATTGGTAACTGCTGAATCATAAATGTTCTGCACATAGGAGTTAAAGTATGAAATTGCCGTTAGTACTAAAAAGTCAGACCATTTTTCCGACTGTACGAATGTATGTATTTTATTCATGCGTCCGTCCGCTGTTTGACCAAACCTTCAGCTGTGGAAGTAGCGCTGCTCTTGTTTGAGTCACCAAAAAACGACGTGACCGGATATGGGTGCACGAAATCATGTACAAATCACATAGTCATGTACATGGGTAATATCACAGACTCTGTCTGGAACTGTAACCCCTTAAAGATAAGTTTTATGCCTACTTCAAAATGGCTTGTTCTGAAGAACTACATAGTGTGATACAAGAAAAAAATACTAATGATGACCCAAATCATACAAAAGAATGTACCCTCGAACAAATTCCATCAACTTTTCCTTTTTCTCGATGTCCATTTTTGTAGAAGAAACAAAAACCTGGCATGCTCTGCTATGCGAATTCGTATAGACCACAACGTGTAGCGTCCTGTTCACGCCCCGCTCGCACCCTGTCCTGCCTTGTCCCTGTTTGACCAAACCTTGAATTACTCGCATCTTCGAGAAATCACGCCGAGTGCGGCGGATCGGCCAGCGCGACGCTTGTATGATCAACATGTCTGCAGTGTGTCAACCGCGCCGCGTCGCCGCACAGTGGTCCCAGTTCAATAAAAGGTAGACATAGGGATGAAAGTCGGAATTTGAAGCTGATTTTTTTATAGGATACAGATATTAACTAGCCTAACAACATTTGTTCCACGAAAAATCTCTGGAATATATAGTTTCTTAGAAAAAATAATATGATATTTTTTTTTGTAAAAAAAAGAAAAAACATCCATTTTGATTGTATTTGTCTAAATATATAGCCTAAGTCGTTTAATAAATTAGCCAATACACGAAAATAATAAAATAGTAAACCAGAAATGACCAAACACTGCAAAATATGCAAATAAAGGTAGCAAATTTCAAAACCATTTTTCGAGCGCGGCCGCATGTGACCGCACTTGTTTTATTTTTTTCTGGGTACTATGTTACTTGTACTATCACATATTATAAGCCAAACAAGCGGCAAATCGATACAACTCGAATAAAAAAATAAAGTATAATTTTCTCCATACAAAAAATTTTTCATATTTTTTTTTATAAGAAACTATATATTCCAGTGATTTTTCGTAGAACAAATGTTGTTAGGCTAGTTAATATCTGAATCCTATAAAAAAATCAGCTTCAAATTCCGACTTTCATCCCTATGTCCACCTTTTACTGAACTGGGGCCACTGTGCGCCGTCCCGTCAGCTCTCCGCCGCCGACCGCCCCGAACCGTTCGCTGTTTGACCAAAAATTCAATTAATTAAATTAATTGAATATTTTTTTGGCTAATAGAGTCTGGCCCCGCTAACTCTGCAGAAGTTAGAAAAATGTGAAATTTGAAAATCTATAGATGGTAACACTATCTATACTACGAAAAAACATTTAGTTCGACAATTTTTATTTTTACTTGGCTCCATACCAGCTCAATGGGTTTTAAGTGGCAATCTGAAAACTTCGTGGCAGTGTCCTCTTAACTATTATGACTTAACTTGACTATTATGTCATAAGAAAAGTAATGTCAAAATCCCATCTGCAGGAAGCAAATTTATATGTACATATATACGTAAATTAAAATGGACGTTAATTTGACACGAGCTTCTTGTCAGCAACATGAGCAAGCTTTGAGTATTCGAAAAAAATATCTTAGATACATTTAATGGTAACATAAAACGGAGAAAAATCAAAATCACGTACTCCGAAAGTGACACCAGAAAAAGTATACCATACAAAAATCTTTTCAGGGTTGCCCATTTAATCCATTGCAGAGTTAGCGTGGCCAGACTCTACCCTCATTTTCATTTTTCAGAGACCTAGCCGCAAGAAATATATTGGTATTTAATAAAGACACGGTAAAAATATCTGACTTTGGATTGTCTCGTGCCTTGGGTGCCGGTAAAGACTACTATCAGACAAACTATAACGTGAATCTCAAGTTACCAGTCGCTTGGTAAGTACCTATTCCATTACATCAACTAAAAGGTTCTTAATTTGGCATTGCTTGTGAAGTTATTGGTGTTGTAGATATACCAACTGATTGATTAAAACTATTCTACTGACTAACAAATAATTAGATACACAGCAGGTCTTCCTATGTATGTGCTATTCTATAGACGAGTGATATATTTATGGGACAGTTTATTATAACGTATAAAATGAACTGGAGTGCCAGCAGGGGGCTTACTATTCAATCCAATAACATTTCTAATCCAATGCCAATTCCGATCCAATTCTTTTTCAATGCTGTCAAATTACCATACTCTTGAAAACAATACTGACAACATTGGATGGAAATCGCAATTTTTCTTGTATTGGCTGGCGATAACTTAATGAATGATTACAAATGAAATAATTACAAATGAAGTTAGCTTGCACAAAATTAACTGTAAGTTGGTGTCAAAGTGGCGTCAAGAGTACCGATATTAGATTGAATCTAATAGTGATTAGTTAAACTAATGGCCACACAACATTGAAACAATTTGGCGCTAGCTTTCCGCTCAAGTGTGCTCAAGAGTACGAAACGTAAAGAGTTCAAGAGTAAGCCCCCTTGACAGTAACAATTTAACTTGTTTCGTTGTCCTGTAAGTAAGCCCACGGGCTTTCATTGTAGCTTAAACAGCTGTGGCAAATTATTATTATTATTTATTAACACTGATTATACACAGCACATAGCTCGCATGACTGACGTCCGATGGGGCAGAAAAGTCCTCGAGTGGTGCAGTGCTGGTAGACCTCCCACACTAAGGACCGACGACCTGGTCAAGGTCGCCGGTAAGCGATTGATAAGGGGGACTCACGACCGGCCCTCGTGGAAATCCTTGGTAGGGGCCAATATCCAGCATCCATATCCGTCTTTTGGCTGAAATGATGATGATGATTTACACAGCCGTTCTGCCTACTAACATCAGACTATACCTTAGAATTTTGTAGTAGCGTTAGCAAAGGGTATGTTGTCTATAACAATGCGAACGTTTTCTTATGTGACTACACAATCACCCCTAGGTGTGCACCAGAGTGCATTCTGTACCTCCGCTTCACGTCAGCCAGTGACATGTGGGCCTACGGTGTTTGTCTCTGGGAAATGTTTACGTATGGTTTTCAACCCTGGGCCGCGTTTTCTGGACAACAAATATTGGAGACCATTGACGCTCCTAATTTCCAGGTATGTACTTATGTAAGCTCCAAGTAATTAAAGGTTGAACGAAAACACGTGGAACATTTATTATATTTAAGCTTGATGCTTTCATTTACTCGTATTTAGTTTGCGAATAAGTTTATTTATTTAATACATCAGAAGAACGTATTTATTAAACGTACTTGTGAGAAAATAGTCTGGGAAAATGAGGCTGCGAGATTAACATCGAGGGTTAAGCAAAGAAACGTGGGCTTTATACATTTTCTAAACAAATGTATATTTTCTATTCGAAAAATAAAGTTGGTAAAATGTATGGGTTATTTGAGATCTCATTTTTCTACAGCTCCTTCAGTTTGTATATTATATTTTATATCTATATTATACTAGCAGACCCGGCCACACGTTGCTGCGGCTAAGAATGTTTGTTATATATGTATTACATTTAACTTTTAACATAGCGCCGTTTATTGAATACTCAATCCAGAGAACAGATGTCGCCATCTGTTGGAATCGTTTGGTAGCTCCAAACATATAATTTGACGGCCAATTAATAGTGACTTATCTTAGGCCGGTCACTCACATTCGCACCAATACGCGAACCCTTGTGTGTTCGCGTATTTAGGACGACATTCGCGAATGGGTTTGCGAAGTTTTTGCCGCATTCGTGCTTTTCCAAGAGGTGTCGGTTTTTTAACGCACATCAAAGCGCGCGAACCGCGTACCTTCGCGTAGTCTCCCACACATTTGTGTGACCAGTTGCGCGGTGCGCCCACGAGTGCGAAGGGAACGGATGTGTCGCTAATTTAATAGTTTGTGACGACTCTTGTTTAGCGTACTTTCATAATGGATTGGAATAACACCAAGATGATGGAGTTCATTGAAATACTTTTTTTTAACTCCTGCATAATATATTAAAATTCTTCTTTTCTTCAATGTTCTATTGACGAAAAAAATTAATATGTAATAGTTTAACAAATCTAAAAAACACGCTTTAATAGAAAATCAAACTAAAAAATTATATAATTTCAATTAAAAATAATGTCATGAAAAATGATTTTATTGTAAAAAAGCGTGGGTTGCTTTTCAGGATATTATCAAAATAACCCTTCTAGTCGTATCTGTTCATAAAATATTTAGATATTAAAATATTTAGAAAAATATTTAGATTTTCGTAAACATGTGCAGAACAACATTCGAACCCATTCGCAAATTGAGTAAGCGAACCCATTCGCATAGCCGCTAAGTTTTCGAATGAATGTGAGTGGCCCCGGTAAAGGTCATGTCACTGTTATGCCATACAATACGGAATGGGATTCAGTTCGTTAGTAATGTTGATGATGATGTTTTCTAAAAAGACCTATGAATTTTCAGCTTTGTACAAATTTAATAAAGTGTTTTATTTCATTTTGTTCATTGATTATGGATATTTTTCGCTCAGTTCTAGATAGTGCTTGCTACCGCAAGACTCCTTTAGACATCCTTAGATTAGGAGACCCTTTTTTATAAAGAATTATAGTACCTGTAAATTACCCACTACTGAGTCAGGCCTCCTCCAAGTACATGGAGGGTAATTAGCCTACTGTGCCACGCTGGCCAGATAGGTTAGAATAGAATAGAAATTATTTATTGTTATTACAGGTACATAAAAACTTAAACAAAGGTCTTAAAATAGTGAACAGATCGCTGTGATATACCGTGCTAGACGGTGTACAATATTATGTCATAGAATTTAAAATAACATTGGTAAATTATTATTATTACATAAATTAAGTTATTATTATTTTAAGTCTTTATCGTTCAAATAATCCGCAATACTATAATATGTTTTATTTAAGAGCAATAGTTTAACTTGTTTTTTAAATATTTTAATGTTCTCTTCACTTCGCAAACTTTGAGGTAATTTATTATAAATTTTAGGTCCCATACAGAAAATGCTTTTATTGAGCATACTTGAACGTGAGGGTACCAAACATAACATGTCCCGAGGTCTCGATCTGTTTTTATTTTTGAAAAGATATTTGTTACTTTTAACGAATAATACAGTCTCGTAAGTATATAGAGATGGAAGTGACAATATTTTCAAAGACCGAAAATAGGGTTGGCAACTGTCCGTAGATTTTATATGACACATGGCTCTTATACACTTCTTTTGGGCTTTAAATGCTAATTCTTTATTTGTTGAGTTGCCCCAAAATATTATGCCGTACCGTATGATGGATGTAACATATCATTACGACAACAGTATTACGGTCTGCAAGAGTACTGAGTTTGTATTGGCAGAGGTTGGCATAGCGTTTCGTATCAAGTGTTCCTTCACTTGGCTGGGTTTTCGGCCTTATCATTTCCTTTTGTTGGCTCTTATGACACCCTCAGGATGGAATGGGGTGGTGGCTGGTGACACTATGTATTCAAAATCCGTCACCACGCGGATTCATATAAGATTTATTAGAAGATATAAGGTTAAAATAAAAGTAGATTTTTATGTAGTGTATGTACGAGGGTGAATCAAAAAATTCTTGGAATCAATATTAAAAAATGCAAAGATTTAAATAATAATATTTTATTTTTCTACATAATCTCCCTCCAATGCAATGCATTTAGAATAACGCGTTTCTAACTTCCTTATTCCTTGTGAAAAAAAATTATTTTCTTGACTCTCGAAAAAGTCCTCTACGGCAGCTATAACCGCGTCATTATCGTGAAATTTTGTTCCACGAATTTCCTCTTTTAATTTTGGAAATAAGTGAAAATCACTTGGGGCTAAGTCCGGAGAATATGGTGGGTGGTCAAGGAGATTGAAGCCAGCACAGCGGATTGCGTTGAGCGCAACTTCCGATCGATGGGCAGGGGCGTTATCTTGAAGGAACAACACGCCCAACGACAGTTTTCCACGACGTTTTTCTTTAATCGCTTCACGCACTTTCGGGATTAAATTTGCATAATAGGGTCCAGTTATCGTCTGGCCTTTTGGCATGTAATCAATAAAAAGGATTCCTTCACTATCCCAGAACACAGAGGCCATAACTTTGCCAGCGGAAGGAGCAACTCGAAATTTCTTAATGGATGGAGAGGATGGTCGTTTCCAAGACATGCTTTGTCTTTTAGTTTCAGGATCAAAATGGTGGACCCACGTTTCATCCATGGTGACAAGACGACGGCAAAAATTATCCGAATCACGCTGGAACATTTCGAGATTACGCTTGGAAATTTCCAAACGTCGCTTTTTGTTTTCGTCGGTTAACATTCGTGGCACCCATCTTGCAGACACTTTTTTGAACCCCAGTGAATCAATTAAAATGGATTGAACGCTACCAAAAGATATCTTTAGGATCTCAGCTATATGTTTTATAGTCATTCTTCTGTCTTCCAAAACCAGATTCTCAACCTTTTTGACATTTTCTTCTGTAACGGAGGTTGAAGGCCGCCCAGAACGCGGGTCATCTTTACAGCTTGATCTACCTCTTTTAAATTCAGCCACCCAGTACGCAACCGTAGAATAGGGTACAGCATCACCCCCTAATGTCTGCTGAATGTCCAAAAAAATTTCCTTCGTAGACATTTTTTTCAAACTGAGATATTTTATCACCGCACGTAACTCACTTTTATCCATAATTTTGACTTTTTAGCAACTCGTTGCACAAAAAAATTTATTACATGCGAACGAACTGACAAAAACAAGTGACAGTCTGCATAAATATAGTGTGATAGACACTCTTTAATTTGAATATCGAACTTGATCCAAAAAGGTTTCATATACGAGTATATGCACTTCTAAGAACTTTTTGATTCACCCTCGTACATTTATATATTTTACGGAATTTAAGCTACCTTCAAGGCGGCCGTTTTATGGAACATGATAAATTGTTATAATTCCATTTATTTGCTGCAATAGTTGAAAAACATTAGTGTTTTGACATCGAGATACTTCTAGAATGCTTTATTCTTCCAAATTCTTCATAGGAAAAAAGTATTGATTCCTTCTTTGTAAAATATTTCACGATTTACAAAAGTTGGCTGACATGTTATGGTAGCTATTAAGCAAGCAAGGTCTTGGCTACGATATTACGAAGGGTTCGCAATCATGCAGCCAAGACCTGTGCAGAAATCCAACTTCCTGGAATAAATAGTTATTTGCCTCTGGAAACGTTATCTACGTTTAGTTAGTATATTAGTTTTTTTTGTTTTTTTCAGAGACTTGAAAGGCCTGACTGTTGCCCGGATTCATACTATTCCACAATGCTGGAATGTTGGGCACACGACCCTTCCAATAGACCTAGGTTTAGAGAACTACGTCAAAAACTGCGTACTATAAGGCCAGATCTGGTAAAAGATCTTCAGTTTATTATTTTCAATTGACATTAATACTTATATTCCTCTTACATGCCACTCTTGCTCGACACAGTGCTTTTTGCTATTTTATAACCTATACAAGATTAGATTTTGCCAACCTTAAAAATATATTTGGCTGGTTAAGGGCACTGATTAACATGATCAAGCAGATTTGTTTGGTTGAACTATCTAAATGCTGTTCTGAATGCTTTTTTATATACGATGGATTTAAAATTATTTTTATTATATGTATTGCTTATTAGGTGCAAACGATAGTTGACTTCAAGAACACCGAAGATGCAAGGCGAACAAATCTTCTAGAATATAAATCTGGTGAAATAATTACAGTATTGGGGCGAGAGTAAGCATTGAACATTATTTTATATACGTTACTTTTATTTGAACTTCGCAAGTCACTTTTCTTTCTCTTTGCCAATTACCGCTTCGAAAAATAAATTAGATCTTACGTAATACACACCTATTTCATCTCCCGATAAATAAGAGGATTGTATGTTTGATGTTGACGTTATAGTGAACCACCACCAAGTGGTGAAAGATTTTGCTATATTTTTGTTGGCAGTTGTGATTATTCTTGTTATGTTTGAAGAACCTTTGGAATATTATAGCGTCTATTTTGTAGTTGCGACGGGTCAATGTTCCTTTGTCATAAATAATTCACTTTTTATTAAGTCAAGGCTTTTTTCAGAAGTGCTACGATAAACCCGTTGTGGTACGGAGTACTACCAAGCGGGGCGTGCGGTATGTTCGATCCAAGCGAAACAAAGCCTTTCATCAGGCCCGACGTAAGTTGTATTAAATGCTCAGGTAAAAAGGTGGCAGTGCTCCTTTGAATTTTTTGCTATGGCATTTTGTGTGTGAACTCTGCCCTATACCATAACAGGGTGTTGGAAAAAAATATGTTTTTCTACGTTTCATCTCCATAATATAGATAATTTCGCACATTCGATGTTGAATAAAATGTAGTATGTGTTTACGAATATACTTATTATTGCGTAATAGAATATTTATGATTTTTCATTACCTAGTTTGCTTTATATTGGTTTCCAGCACCCTTTTTTCATTCTAATTTTTAGATTTGGGAAAATGTTTCTTCGCATTTTTATAAAAACTAAACATAAAAGTCATTTTCAAAGTTTATTTTCGTATAATTACTGAATAGTGGGATGATTCCGTAGCTGTAGAAAATTTGGGACTAGTGATAAAAAACGCATCAAGTAGTTTCGATCAAGTATTCCCTTACGTTATAACCTGACCTGGCTAAAGAATACTGAAGAGACTAAAACAGGTGGAAATCTGAAGGGTCAGGGTTATATGGCGGATGCATTTAACTCCTCCCAGCCAAACTACACTCGAGAGCAATGAATCCGGGTCACTTAAAGAATTCTCAAAATCTCGGAAACTAAAAATGCTAGGTTAATGCAATAAATCGTATTTAATAGACAATGTAATACTCCTTAAATTAAGGTATTAAAACTTATTAGTTATTGTAAAGTGATATCATAAAAAAATCAAACTTGAAAAAGGGCCACTTTCGAAGATGGAACTACGAAATTACAGCATTTGGTTTTGCTTTTGTTTGTAATCTGTCATTTATGTGGGTACATAAACCATGTTGATAGTGCTCTATATTCATTATTCAAGCTGAAATTATATCGCTTACGCCTGAAGAATGCACCAGAATACTTACAATGCTGGAAACCGGCCGGAGTCAGCGCGATACAGCCAGGACTGTCGGTGTGTCGCTGTCAACAGTACAAAGAGTTCCCCGACGTTACGAAGAAACTGGTTCTAACCTACGCAGACCAGGAACGGGCAGAACCAGGTGTACCACAGCACGAGAAGACCGATACTTGGTGAACACCATGCTTCGAAATCGCTTTCTCACAGGAACTGAACTCACAAATCAGTTTCGACGCCTCGGAGGAAGTAACCCAAGTGCATGGACAGTAAGACGTCGGCTTGCTGAATCTAACTTAAAACCCCTTAGACCTGCAAACGGCCCTAAACTGGAGCGTGGGCATCGTATTTCAAGACTAAGATATGCCCAGAGCCACGAAAATTGGAATATTGAAGATTTGTCAAAAGTTCTCCGACGAATCAAAATTTATGCTCTACAAGCACGATGGAAGACACAGAGTGTATCGAAGACCAGGGGAAAGATTCAAGCAAGCATGCATCGAAGAAAAAGTAGCCTACGGTGGTGGGTCTGTACTTGTGTGGGCCGGAATTTCTTCTGAAAATCGCACAGAGCTGGTGATCATAGAAAACGGCTCTTTAACTAGCGTAAGATATGTGGAAGAAATCCTCAATCCGTCAATTTAGGTGAGGGTGCTATATTTATGCATGACAATGCCCGACCTCATACAGGTAGGATTGTGAATGACTACCTTCAAGAGATGAACATTACTCGTATGGAGTGGCCAGCGCGCAGCCCGGATATCAACCCGATCGAGCATGCTTGGGACGAGCTAGGCAGATGCGTAAAACAACGAAACCCTCCCCCAATCACGCTTCGTGAGCTCAAAATTGCTCTCACAGAGGAATGGGAGAAGGTTCCCCAAAATCGTATAACGAACTTGGTGTACAGCATGCCAAACCGCGTAAACGCAGTAATGGAAGCACGAGGAGGCAATACGAAGTATTAAAATTCAAGAAAATCGTAATAAAGTTCAAAAATTTCATGTTTCCTATTTTTGTTTTAAGGAGAGATCAGCAGTTTTTTTCTTTATGTAATTTTGTGTTAATAAAATGTATGGTGACTCATATTTTTTTTACTTTCATTTAAGGAGTATTACATTGTCTATTAAATACAATTTATTGCATTAACCTATCATTTTTAGTTTCCGAGATTTTTAACATTTTTTAAGTGACCCGGTTTCATTGCTCTCGAGTGTATCTTAATATTTGCTGTTATAGTTGTGTTATTATCTTGAAAGATCACACCCATTCTATTGATCAATCCCGACAAGCTTTCTCTTAACTTTTTGCTCTTTTTGCTCAATATCTCATTAGTTGTTGACATCCGAATTATGGTTAGGCCCGGCGCGATAAAACATCATAATGAACGATGCTATCCCAATTTCACCATACCAACGGCATACTTTATTTGGAGTAAAACCAGAGTGTGCCATATGCTGTGATGCCTGGCCGACCTTTGACCACGACCTTTTTCGTACGTCATGCACTTTTCATCTACTTCTGAGCCTATACATGACCCACTGCTGAGTCCGGCCTCCTCCGGACTACATGAAGGGTAATTAGCCTACTGATCCACGCTGGTCACACGGTTTAGTATGAAGGTTTCCTTCTCTTCCTTTCACGTTTCATCACCAGTTACCAAGCTCTACGAAAACGGTTCGGTTTCATTGTCTTCTCTCTCTGTTTTGTGGTCGATTCCCAGTTATTCAGTTGTCGTAACTGCTGATATGCCGCTCCTGTCTTGCTAGACTTTTTCACAAATGGCGTCCACATTTTACCACGACAGGATGACTAGAGGAAGGTGCAGCTTGAAATAAACTAAACTGCACTATTGGACCACACAAGTCACAATTTCTTATCCCGGCTAGTGTATTATAAGCTTTAGGTAATGTTGTTTGTTACAATCAGTGACAATGATGCCGTATTCGAATCTCGAGCGTTAATGAATAAGCGGTTTTGAACCGGAGGCTTTGCATTTGATTATTTTTTGTAATAAAGTATTAAACTGTAAAAACCTTAGAAAAACAAATGAAAAATATTTGAAAACCAACTTCAAAACAATAAAGACAACACTGAAAAGCGAAAGCGATAAAAATTTGGTGATACATATATCTTAATTATCGTGGGTACCAATTTGGCGGCGACGCGCGTTGTATAAGGTGTTTATTTTTTGTGCATAACAAGTAGGTATATTTAAGGAAACATAATATTTAAGGTTTCCAAGCTATACCCTGTTCTCGTTAGCGAGTTAACACCTGAAATATTAGAGAGTGCGTAAGTGGTCAGAGATAAGGGCGACTCATGCGCACCGGGTGAGTTTACATGGCGGCCAAACTTCAGTGAACATCTGGCTCTTGTACGATGCGGGCGAGTTATAGTGATCTCCCTTCAACTGTTTTTGTTTTCTATATGGTGACCCGTTTTATTTGCGACTCAGCTTATTTACTGGACTATCATCTGTTTACTATGCAACTCAGATTTTGTATTGGACTATTTCCTGTATACTAAGCGACTCGGCTTATGGCAAATTCACCAGTTAAGAATACAGAGAAAGGCGAAAGAAGCTTTTTTCGTTACATGAAAAGCAAATGATATGCATCTTAAATAAATAAATAAATAAATATCCTTGGACATTTCACACAACGCCATCTCGTCCCAAGCTAAGCAACTTAATGCTTGTGTTATGGTAACGAGATCGATGATAAACTACTTATATACATTTTTTATGTAAATACAAAAAAAACTTAACTTTAAATTGTTAAGTATCAGTGAATGAACTACTTTAAATTGGTCCTATTTTTACTACAATATTAAAAACCGCACCAATATCATTAAGGAATATTAAAATAAATATTCCGAGCGACGGCATGTAAGTCGAGCAAACACGCCCACAGCCCTTCTACGTCCTTTTCATTTGCATACAAAAGTACGACAGAGCGACCGCTATATTAGCTTGCTAACGTGAACGGTATAGATTAGATCCGTATATTAGAATTACATCAACATCAGCCATTTACAGATTACATCAAAAGAGATTGTTTTACAAGTTTATACGTACACTATGCGAAAAGACTTTTCCCCGACCTATTATTATTATTATATATTTAGATAATTTAATGAATCTTTCGACATATTGACTGCCAAATCTTTATTCATTAAACTCATCACTTAGTATTCAAAGCAATATTTTAGGCAGACAATTAGCCTCAAGCCACTGTCATCACGTCAGTGCGTAAACATATGTACTTAAGCAAGTCACTATGTGGAAAGAGTTCCATAATGTGTGAGTTTCCTTGTTCTTCTTGTGCCCTCATTATTTTTCTGTGTCATTCATATGGGGACAGCCATTTCACAATGTCGAATGTTGAACACTTTAGTTAGACACTTGGCACATGAATGGGCAACTCTCCGCCTCTATTCGATCACACTCGATGTGATTTCACCAGAGGGTTCTCTGTGCCACCGAATCCCTGCGAACCATTCGTATCATGCCCCGCTGATTGTGTTCTGCCTTGCTCGTTCTGACACCACTCGTCACACTTACCACCCCATCAAGCGGCAGATAAAAAGAAGCATGATATCCAGTCCGCAAGGCGAAGTGAAGCACACCGGCCACGTGGGCCTAGACGGTGCATTTTTTGGAGATATCTTTTTCCTGGATCCGGCTGGATACGTGAGTACCCTAGGAAAACGGTTACTGATTTGGAATTAAAAGTAAGTCATTTGATTTATATGTGTTTTACTGTTTATGTCCAAATTTATGTCCAAATCAGCCTGCCGTTTTCCAATATCATCCATTTATGCTTATCGCCGTTTTTTGTCAGTTGTGATTGTAATGTTTGCTTAACGGAACTAACATTTTAACTATTGATTCATTTTCAATATGCTCTTTAATCTTATGGGTTATGGTTTTTAAGTATCTGAACATTGAGTACAGCTAATAATGGCGTAATATCCCGCTAACACTCGTAAGAAGAAAGCATCTTGGAAGATACCCTTTCCCGTCTTTATAGTCCGCTACTAAAACAACCAATAAATAGGATTTTAAATTTTAATCTAAAACGTGAAGTTGCTGTAAGACATTGATATATTATTAAAAAGTCATAAAAATAATATTAAAAAAGTAGTAAGTATTAAAAGGCCTCCCTCCCAGCCGGTGGACCGATGACCTGGTTAAAGTCGCCGGAAAGCAGTGGATGCGGGCGGCCCAGGGCCGGCCTTTGTAGAGATCCCTAGGGGAGGCCTATGTCCAGCAGCGGACGTCTTTCGACGACGAGACGAGAAGACATTTTGGGTATCATTACAATTGTTGGATATATTATGTTGATGGTTGGTTTGGTTTTCAAATTTCTTTAAACACGTGTATAAGAAAGTTGTGTAAATTTTATTTACAGCCACCCAAGCAACTGGTCAACCCCTACAAGGCGTCGGAAGATCCGGAGGAGGTACCTTTACTCAACCCCAACTCACCGTCGCATCTGTCTGTGGCGACCTGCACTCCCCCTTATCCGCTGCTCAGTGCCAATAGGAGGCTAATCTCATCGGATTTTGAAGAAGTCGATCTACCAAGTGAGTGTGATATCCGGTAGACAGCTCCCACGGTACAGAACACAATTGACGCTGTGGCGTCTTTTTAAAAAAAACTATTAATTGCGTTTAAGGCAGCAATATGTAAAGATTTATATCGCCTTGAAAATTGAAGTAGTGACATCCATTTGCAAAATAGGAACCAAACTAATTTAATGCTTAAATTTGTGGGGATCATCAAAAACGAGGATTGGTTTAAGTGGTTGTTCATATATAACAAACAAATCTACAGTGATTTTTCGATGTCATGGCGAAGGAAACAGCAGAAATTTGCACAGCGCGATTGTTTTATTTTTCAATTTTATTCCGTTGAGCATTTTATTTCCCTGCATGGTAAATTGTTTTTTCGTTTTAATTGTAATTCATTTTGTACATGTTAATTATCTTGATAAGCTTATCTTTGTTTTGCCATCTATCTTTATATTTTACGTAATTATTAAAACTATGATTAAAAGTAGGCGAATTATTTTTTTAGGTAGATTGCGTCGCTGTTTGCTTACGTATTACGCAGTAATTGTAGCAAGTATACATTTTCATCAGTTTTTTTGGTGTAGAACTCGTTACTAAACTGACTTCTAAAAGGTGAACTTTTATGCTTAGCCGCGTGTGTATATTTTAATGTATGTCAATAACAGCGAACGCGGGCGAAGACGCGGTATGCAGTTCACATAAGTAATCGGAAATCAATGCGTGTCTGTTTGTCAAAGTGGTTTTGTAAAACAATTAAGTTTGGTATAATAACAATTTTCTTTGTGTTTTTCAGTGCGACGTCCACTAAAATTTCCTAAACCCATGAAGAAATTGCCTGCCGAACCATCGACAAGCAAAAAAATACTGAACAAGGTAACAGTTGAAATTAACAACGCTTTTGCATGCAGAATATGCAAAACAGTGATCTAGTTGTTTAAGGGTTTTAAACTGTATGACTACTCACTAGTGCCCACCCATATAGTTTAATGTCATTATATAATGTAGTACCATACTTTCACTTTTTGTTGAGTTTGCGATATTTGTAGTTTTCATTGCTGTTGTCCGTTGTAGTGTCGTTTTTATTTAAATTTGTACATCTTTGTCGATAATCCAGTACTGTATCAATTGTAGGTAGACTGTTATTTACTTTGCCACGCTGACCAGACGGGTTTCTATTTTTCGGAACGTTTTCTAGCTTTTCTTCTTCGTTTTCTTGACTACACTACGTATGCTAAATCTGTCGCACAGACGAAAGTCGAAGGTCGGGTAAATATTGATTGTCAACGAGAGGCTTTAAACCCCTATATTCGCAGGTAAAAAGTGCTACATTGGGCAGAGTTCATAAGGGAAATGGTGAAGGTGCACCCTCAAAGAATGACGAGGTGCACGAATATCATGAGATCTCCGACACTGACACGGTAATGCGCCATAAAATATTATTTACAGCAACCCTTTAATATGGTAATTCAGCTAGATGACAGCAGCGACATCGTCCGCGTTGACTTTAAAAATTAGACCCGAGAAAATTTAAATTTAAGAAGGAGAAAAGCAACCGCCGCGACCACGGGCCAGGCGGCTCGACATGTTAGACTTGAGGATATCTAGTGGGTAGGGGTTGCGCCCCTCACACCACCGAAGGGTGAACCTTCCACACGCCCAGCACCGAATATGACAGAGCTGGCACGAAAACCGCCAAAAATTCAAGTCTGAAGAAATGATATACAATCTACTATAGATAAACCACGTAAATCAAACGTAGTTCCCGGAGTCCCACATAATCGCCCCCGAGGGGTGGCGATATGCATAAAAAAATCCCCAGCGTCAAATAAAAGGTCCTAAATCAAGGTGCTTAGATTATTTTCATTAAAAAAACTTATAGTTTCTTAGTAGCCTATTACGGCTCCATTAGGGTGGAATGGGACAAAGACTAGTTAACGCGGTATCCAAAAACACGCAGCCATTCCATTTAACGATTTTGCAAGTGTATTAATGTAAAGTGAATTGATTAAACTAAGGCATCCCGCGCATTTCATTGTCAAACATGCTGACAGCTTTTTCCACCACTATTCCGATTTATGTGTTGCATGCGTTGTTGCATAGTTTATCATTTTGCATGAATCTAAACCTTTTCCTGCAAACATGCTCCATGTTGCAGTCCAGTTTATAGACTCGATGTGAAATTTCATCCAAATCTCTGCCCTTAATAGTGTGATTGCATACGAAACGACCCACCGTCAATAAGACTAAAGTCGCCCTACCAAAAGTTTATTGTGATTTATTTAGTGTGACGAGTAATTGAATCCCTAACGATGACTTGAAATTATTCTCATCATGTAAAATGTCTTCTTAATATGTTCTAGGAAGGTAATGCGGCTGAGGCACGCGCTGAAGGCAACACAAAACCCGAAAGTCCAAAGGTTGCTGTAAGTATTAGCAGCCAACATACTACTTTACAAAAGATACGAATATTATTCCATATATCTGTTTAATAAATTTACGATGGAACACACATAACAATACAAAAAAAACGTTTTACCAGCGTTTATATAATAGTATCATTATCATGTAATATCTATTCTTCATCTGTTATACATGATTCAGCTTAGTGCATAGTAAGCTATTGGATTAAATAACTAGTAATTGCAGTTTTCTCTTTTTGTACTTGTTTATTTTACTGACATACCTACATACACATGAATGATTCCTATTTTTCAACGGTTAGATGATTATTTTGCATTTTTATTTTGTTAATTAAAATGCACGGCCATAACTGCTTACAGCGCCATCTATCGCTTTACAGAAATCTTACACAGACTTCAGTCAATGCTTGCTCGAAGAGATGGAGTCCATGTTTCGCAGGTTCGAGGGAAGGAGGGACGATCTCGTACGTATATTTTTCATGATTTACATATGATAAATCATAATTCTGTGTAACTTATATTCGCTGGTTTGGCAGTTTAGGATCAACAACGTCGGGACTGTTAATTATAAAAAGTAACAAGCAACTTTCTCAATAGACGCTAAGTAGTTGGGCGATCTTTCCATGGACAACAAGGTTTTCTAGGCGAACTGAGCTGTTGTGTATAAAATAAATCAAATTATCGTTTTATTCACAAATACTGATTTACGAATGCGTTCAAACACATCATGGGTGTAAGTAATATAGTGGGTGCTCTTGATTAAATGTGCGTTGATGGTCAAAATTGAAACTACAAAGAATATCGGCAAACGCTCGAAGGAGTCTCGTGCCTGAATTTATGAAATATAAACCTGCATAATTTCACAGAGCTAATTAATTGCTATGTGAAATTCGTGGATATAGTCACGGTTGGAAAAATTACCATTGAGATCTTTGGTGAAGAAATATGACCAGTTATAGACCTATGTCTAGTCGTTCTTTTTAATGATTCATATGAAAAGAAAATCATTGACATGGTAGTTTTTAGTTACAAGTACACTACAAGACATAAATTGTTAGTGATAATTTTGACGGGTTCCGTCGAAACATTTGTGTGTTTTATTTTCATGTATAGTAGAGACAATTTACTTTTATCAAATCGCCGATTTCACTGAAGTCGTTGATGCTTTTAACAATTTAATCTTGTTTTGAACTTGTACAATTTTACTATGATTGCCCCTTAAGTTTTATTTTTATTGTCACTTGCTTACAATGAAGAAATACACCCGGCTGCAATCCTCACCCAAAATGCCTCCGCAGGTAGGTGAAGCATGGGCAGCTTCTGTCAGGCCTGTAGCCGGCCGGGGTTGGTGTTCTTTAAACCATTACATGATATTCCTTTGTAAGTGTGCAAGTGCACCTATCACGATACTTGAATAATATTGGCCAGAAAATTGTATTTACCGCCCTCTGTTGCGCTACAGGCGTGGCTTTCTCCGTTAGCCTACCATGGCTATCGTTCGCTGTACAATAATAAGGTATATAATGATTTATTTATGTCACAAGGTGGCGCTGCTTGATGTATACTCGGTATAAGTCTTAATGGGGAGTAAGTGACTATTAATCCAAGTTTCTAGATTCTTGTGTTTATCTAAATCGTTTATTGAGTGACGCTGCTTCGTATCCTCACGTTTAAAGCTACGTATTGACAAAACAATACAAAAGTCGTGGAAACACACTCGCGATGGCAATGGCCATTTTTTATTGGCCTCAACAGTATTTTGGTAGTATGCCACGACATTTGTATGAAGCCAACACGCTTATTTTTTCAGAAAGTCTATGGACAACTACTGCGATATGGACTGAACGCTTCTCAATATATCCACGCTTACATATAGATTCACAAATAATAGAAATATGAGGGTCGTGACGTATGATAATAAATCATTATGATCACTTTAAATCTTTAAATTTACTCAGGTGCAACGGTAATGGATAATGGTGAGAGTGAGGATTTTATAGCGTAGTGGTTTCCTGTGTGAATGTTTACACGATATACATAATTTAACAACGTAGTTTTTAATAAGTAGAAAATAGTAGCAATTTTAGTCCACAAACTTTGATAAAGTAGCTAATAGAATTTGAATTTTTATTGTAAAATTGACGATGGAAATGGTGATGAGAGTTTTTAAATTACACCTTCTGTTTTTGGACAGTTTTTGATGCTAACAAATAAGTATTACGCTTATAAGAGTCGCATGGTGTGAACTGTATTCCGATTAGCTGACAATTACTGCGGATTGACTGGAGCACAAAAGTCTTTACTACAAATGCTACATTCCTCTTCATGTTACGTGGGCAGACATTTGTCGCTTAGTGAATTCGCAGTGCTGTTACAATGTATGGTGAAAAATGAGTTTTTTTACATTTTTTAGTTAAGTTTGATATATCCGTATTCGCCGTAGGAAATAAAAAAAATACGTGATAATGTGTTTTTATTTTCAGTTTAGTTTCGCAAATACGTTTATTTTCGGAAATATTACATTTGAAAGTGAGCGGGCGACGCGAATTTCCTTTTTCATAAAGTCGGTCCGTGTGACGTCATGTTCCAGCAGTCGCTCAGTCCGACGCGCTCTGCAGTGGCGCTGCCTTATTGTGCAGCATCTCCTGGTTATTTGTAGCGCGTAATTACTATATTTGAAGTAAACCATACGTCTACTAAATGAACAAAGTTGACATCACAGCCCGCGGCCAAAAATCTTAACTACCTTCTTCATAAAAAGCAGATGTCGATTAGATCGTGTTGAAATCCGGTGTTAAATTTAGTAATATTTGTTTTGAAATATTTTTGTACATCGACACGTTCTTTAAATTTCTGGTTTGATTCATCTGCACTATTCACATCAGCACACTTAGCTTAGTCACAAGATCACAATATTCATCCGCAACGAAGAAGTATATGACGCCTATTATTGGTTTGGAACATACTTTTCCTCTGTTGGACAAAAGAACATGCTAATATTTTTGGCTTAGTAGACTAGAAAAAAGGAAGCATACATTTTATGCATACCGCAAAACATATGGAAATTTGTATTCAGGCAAAATTTTGTGTGATTTACTCATTTAGTATAGACTAGCAAAACAAAATTCGATATTCTAGTGATTTTTGATTTCATTTATACTAGTTATTACCTCGCCTTTCACTAAATATAAAATATTTTATTGCAATGACATGTACTAAATTTACTCTAAATGCAAAAGTTTAGCGATGGGCATTTCAGTCTGTTGAATACAAGTTTACATGTGATTCAGTAATTAACTTTTTTTTATCCTCGCAACGTATGGAAACCTTAACAAGCTTGTGATAACAAAACTAAGTGTGCGTATTAAGAGTGGTAAATAATTAGGGTAAGGTATGGTTGACATATGGATGTCAATTAGCATTTAGACAAGTGAGTTCAAATTCAAATCATTGATTTTGTTTAGGTCTCGTGGGACACTTACAAATTGTCAACATGTTATATAATAAAACAGCTGCCATTAATAACATTGACTTTATCCTTTTATCTGATACATAAAGGATATACATAGACATATCAACTTTTAAAATGGCTATTTATGCAAAATACTTGTTTAAAATCAGATATATAATTATAATGTTTTAGTCTAAATATTGATGGCTTTGTAGTTATATTGTTGTAGCCTTATTATATAGTTTGAACTATAAAAAGTATAAGTTTCATAGGAGGTACTTTAGTGAATGGGTTTAGTTTTACATACATTTATTATCTAACATGGTTTTTATTTTCTAGGGTTCTGCTGCAAAGCACGGCGAATCTGATTCGGCCGCAAGGTACAGTTACATACTTATTTGTCAATTACCTGTCAATTACTTTTATAATATTCTAGTGATAACTTTATATAATGTCAAGGGTAACAGGCAACTTTATTTTTAAATTATTCCAATTCAGATTATTTCTAGAAAAGTGAAAGCTCAGAGGTTACCCTCGCAGCTGTGCAGCTCACTCGGCTGGCGAATAAGCCTGGCCCTTCATTGGAAAAGCCTGCCAGCATTTTAGGCACCTGTAAATAATTTTCCCTTTGACCCACTGCTGAGTTGGGCCTCCTCCCATTACATGGAGAGTAATTAGCCTACAGTGCCACGCTGGCCAGACGGGTTGACACAGGGTTTCGTGTTAAGTTTTCCTTCTCTTACGGCTAGGTTATCGGCCTTGAAAATATCCTATTGTCGGCTCTTACGACACCCTCATTGTGGAAGGGGGTGGTGACACTATGTATTCTAATGAAAAACGACCACAAGAAGCAGTCGTTTTTCAACAACACCAACTCCAAGGATCAATACCGGATTTGCTGGTCGATTTTCCAATTACCTATACCATAAAATATATAACTCCGTCGTACTAAGAAATCCGACAATCTTACATTGTCCAAAGTACCGCATAAAACGTGTTGTTAGGGAGTGGCTACTGGAGAAGAACTACATAGAAACAGAGGCTCTGTTGGCTGACACTCAGTGAGGATTGGGTCACTTTAGCTGCAATTAAGCAGATATGTTTCTTTTTAAATAAACAGATATTTTAGTAATTATTTATAACATAATTAATAATTCTCATAATGTCAATAGTTAATCTTAATCAATAAGTAATCTTATAATGCTTATTTCATTTCATTTTATCCTGTTCTATATCATTTCATAATTTGTATTTTATTGTAAATTTAATCAAGTGTAACTGTACTAATGTGTAATTGCTCATGTAATTGATCGCGGTATCGCGCCGGTGTACAATTAGCATAAAATGTATCAGCCTTTTAGGTCACCAAGACACAGGCTTGCCTAGTTTGGGACCTATAGCATTAAGACTCTGTATACCATATTTCAGGAAATAAATGTATTCTATTCTATTCTATTCTAAATCCGTCACCACACTGACCAATAACAATAGCTAGTTGTTTCGTATTCACTGCAGCACATGTTTTGAGATAAAAGGGTCAGGTACAGGATGTCACTCATACTTCGGCCGTTTGTCCACCGCCCGTCGTCACCGAGAACGAGATTATTTCGGGCCGAGTTTATGATGACGTGACGGCGATCGTTTCTCCACTGCGCCGATATATCGGTGTTACAGTTTAATCAAAAACCTGGCGAACGACGTGGTGCGACGGTAGTGTGTGGACAAGAACAAACGTGTTTTGTATGCCAGCACATCGGCCCGTCATAAAACCGTGCCGAGTCCTAGCGATCACGCCGAACTTACACGAAACATCGGCGGCCGGGATGACGGTTCTCGGGTGACGGGCAAACGGCCTTAGAGACAGACAAAAATTTAAATACAAATAGAGAAGTGAGGACATATGATGGCAATAGGGATTTTGTTACACCTAGTACACTCGACAATCGTTTTAAAAAATAGATATGTTTATTTTTTATTAATTACCTCACTATACTCACTTAACATCTTACACAATACTTTCGTAGCTTAAATATATCATTACAGTTGTGGGTAATGAAGTGTTTTCTGATTTAAATAATGTTGCTCATGGGTCATATATTGTTTAAACTACTCGCTGGGTTCCACCTGATTTCTGCGTACTTCAATAACATTTTTGTTTAATACTATGCAGTGTGATTCTTTATTACAAGTGATATTGAGCAGTGTTATATGTGAAAGGACAGGTGTTGCATTGTGGAGTCTGAGAATAAATTACATTTAATTTATTACATATTTGTATCTATAGATTTGTTTATTTATCTTTTCTCTTAATTTTATGGGGATTGCAAAGAAATATAAAGTGTTTATATTTTTTGCCAGCTAAATAAGTTGTCTGTACAAATTTATTTTATTTCTAAATACGTTTTACAGGTCACATACTCTTAACAAGTCGGAGAAGAAGAAGGCTCAACAAACTGGCACAATGAAAATGATGTCGACTCACGAAGAGAAGACACTGGACGCCGCAGTGGCTCTCGCCAACGAATTATCTACTAAGTACATCTTATGTTTTTTTTAACTATACACACACTGTGATTTTTTCAAATTCCATCGACACCATAAACTATCTACGAGGATCAACAAAACATATTCGGAATATTCTACGAGCAGATAGTATAGTACCTAATACTTTGTCGAATATAGGAAGATATTTGACAGGTAACGCTTATGAAGTATATTTATTTTTGTAAAATTAACCATAAATACGACGTGTACCGCAAGTCGCTATTCAAACGCTTTCTATAAAATATTAAAATAGGAAACTAACTACACCTAAAAAATATAACAGTAGGTAGTAAGGAAACTAGCTGAACTAAACCTAAAAGTATAGATAACAGAAATAAATGTTGCGTCTGATCCCTATCACTAGACACGGTGCCCAGAAGGCTTACCATACAACGTGGCGTTCAATGTAAATAGCATAAGAATTGTTTAACTATTAAAGCTAGAGACACGCTAGAACTAGAACCTTGACTTAAAACGGCGCTAAATCGAACCGTCATGCCAGTATGGCACAAGTAGCCTAGTTTCCACCTGTGTGGATCTATCACATATCATGATTTCAATTCTTGGCTAAGAGAAATTACCTATTTAAACAAAAACAAATCCCTTGTGTTTGTCGTGTATTTACTCAGTACTTAAAATTTATTTTGTCGTACATTAATACATAATTGTAAAGCTACATCTTGTAAAAGTGGCCGACTAAATTCAAGCAGGCGGTGTTAATAGAAGAAGTGTGTAAAACTGATATTAAGCCCCTGGCCTTATTTTACATGTTTTCAGCTGTGAAATAATGTCTGTTTTATAAGTTGTTGAAAGAAGTGGTCTCTGCAAACAACCAGTGGCGTATCCTTAAGTGTTGTACCCCTTTTTTGCTGTCGCTGATGAAAGCGGTCGTCTACCCACTAAAACCCCAGCGGTATTCCCACACACGGCGCGCTTGGGGCGCCACAAGTTCGCGTTAACGCAGTCTACTGTGACGCTCCGGCGTGGTGCCCGCAACGCAGGCAAGCTACTGTCAGAGAGGGCATCCCGGCAACTGGGACGCCCTCTCAGTCAACGAGGCTTTTGTCGGTGCGACCGGTGGACCACTGCAGTGCACCCGAAGACGTTGGTGCACCGCAGTGGTCCAGGACTCGCAGGGCAACTCTGAGGACAGAGGAGTCCCTGGAGCCTTCGTCTCACCTCTCCCCATGGGCCCGCCTGGCATGGGAGGCCCTTGCCGTCATGGCCCCACGGATCATTGAGGCACTCAAGCCCCCTCACCACGACAAGGTGGCAGTACAGTCGAGGGGGATGTGTTGTACCCCTAAGCTAACCCTTTACTATACAAAGTGCATCAAGTCAAGCTAAACTACTGTAACACCGACGTTGCGTTACCCAAATAATTGCCGTCTGTTATTCTAGTGAACTAAATTCTAGAAAATATAAGTATATATTTGTAGTTGATAGTATTTTGTCTTTTATGTTCTAGGTCCATGACAGATTTGGAAAGATACCAGAAGGTGCCAAATACTCCAAGCGACCGTAGCAAATTTCATTTTAAGTTTCCGCTGGTATCTCTGCACAATTCTGCGAGCGATTCGGACAAGGAGACTTTAGGTATTGGATACATTTCATGAACCATTGTATAGTGTAAATGCTGTATATATATATATGGTGTATTAAAAACCCTATAGCCATCCAGAGCGATAGTTAGCTTAGCTTATTAAGTATACTTTGAATTTTATTTTTATCTATGAAGGAGAAACCGAACTTTTTCTGAACCAATGTTAATTACAAAACGTGTAGCGTCAGTATTTTTTTACACAGGCTCAAAGTAACATTCTAATATAACAATGTCGTCGTGTATGTGTATAACAATGTCTCACAAAATTGCCTATGCATCTTGTCTATGAGATCGCAATTGTTAATAAATATATTTTTAATAACTACTTTAGTTAGTTTATGGTTTCTATATATTAATTTCCCACCCAATAACCACTTATATTCTTAAGTTACAATTGTGTTACTGTAACATATTTCAGTAAATGTTCTGTCTCCATATATTTACATTATTTTCTCTGGGTCAACATAATTACTTGCTCCCGATAGAAATATAAAAGTCAATAATTATGTTTTACAGTTACAGGTAACATTTCGCGATTTTTGAAAATATTGTTTTGTCTACTAATATTTTGATTATCCCTATCTTAATATTCTCTAACTTACTTATATGGGATTAGTTGTCCGTTTTCGTAACCTACTAATACTATAGTGTCAGTTAGAGACATATGCCACGCTTTATATACAAGAACTTTTGAATTCAACAGATTAGGGCTAGCAATGGCAAGTCCGGTGAGCAATCCAAAAAAAAAATATTAGCGTTTGGGCGCTGGAGTACTATCGATCCTTTCGTTATGGCTAAAGAGTTTTCGTTACACCCTGTATAACTATAAACTATTAACAAAAGCTTCAATGTGTTTCAAACTAATATTACAATTCCGAGAGTTAATATAAAATGGCTAGAGACAAATTCGGATATTGTACCGATGCTCAAACTTCGATCTTTCATGCTGTTTCTTTTTTTCAGGCGCCGTCCTATTGCCATCGCTCGTGCGATGGCAATAGGATGGCGCCAGAAATGGAATGAAATTTAATAACATTAATTCTTTGTATTTTTTAATCTGGTGCGCTTGTGGTGCACATTGTAAAAATGTATATTTCTTGTCCTAGCCAACCGTATCTCGAAGTTTTTTAGATTTCGTAAGTATTAGAAGGAATGTTATCCTGAATGCGAAACCCTTCCTCCTCGTGTCTATCTTTTATATTGTTACCTTGACAACGTGGGCTTGCTGACTATCTACTATTGCTAGTGGTCGGCGGCGCTCGAAATTCGCCCACAATTAATTTAAATCATAGTTCTATTCCTAATTTGACCACAGGCTTTAACAATAAACAAAAGTCTGTATAAGCGCGTGTGTCAAATGCATGTTAGTAGTGTCTGTAATGTATTTTTATGCTTAATTATAAAATATATTTGCATTCTGCACTCCTTTTAAATTTCTTACTACAACTACTACGTACGCAAAATTTTTTTAAAAAGCGGTACACATATTTTGCTTCACGTATCAATATTCAGATGATGACTTATATAATCTGTATAGTAATAGGAAGGCTCCATAGGAGACGACTAAAAGCAAAGGTCATAGCAGAGAAGTTTTGTCCAAAAAGCAATAATTATTTTTCGAGAAAGGCCGTAAGTTCGGCCGTATTTAGCCGTGCAAAAATTGTAATGAATTTCCAAAGCTATCGGCTTTTAGTCAAGAGTTGGTCCACTGTGTGTGAAGCCTACCAGCACTGCGCTTTCTGGAACGCGGTTCCCACACGAGCACTTTTCTGCCCCATCGGGCGACAATCCTGCGAGCAATGCCTATGTCGGTAACTCTGGTTCGCCTGCGTATCTCCTCATGCTATCTCGCAGGGATTCTCACCAATGCCCCTTGGGTGTCTGAGCCTTCTGATGGAGCCCATAGTGAGCGACCATACTATGGTTATCGAGAAATTTTGTTGTTGCAGATATGAGCTTGAATATTACTTAATACTGTTAAAGTCGTTGTAGTGAACCAAACTCTTCTAATTGTTATTAGGGGTTGTAAATGCATGTCTATTTGTTGTATTATAGTGATGTATAAGACATCTGCATGAATAAATATCGTCGTTAGTACAGGAGGAATCGGCGCACGAGTACCTACAGAAAAATATGCCAACCTAATTTTTTTATGCGATCCTTTTCAAATAAACCACTGCTGGGTCGGGCCTCCTCCAGTTACGTGGAAGGTATCGAGCGTACTGTGCCACGCTGGCCAGACGGGTTGGCACAAGCTTTGTATCAAGTTTTCCTTCTCTTGCGGGGCTGGGTGATCTGTCTTGTAATTTCCTTGGCTCTTACGACACCCTCAGAAAGTTAATGTTCATATGTTTGTATGGACCACTTCTGTAAAATCGTTGTACCTGGGAAATAACCAAAGTCTACGGCTTTGATTTCAGGCAAACCCGAGCGACGCAACTTTAGCGACGAGGCCAACACCTTACTCGACTTACAGGTATGGTTGTAATTTATACAGTGTATTATCAGAATAACTACGGACTAATCAGTTGTTATAATACTATAATATTAATATTATAGTACTAGCGACCCGCCCCGGCTTCGCACGGGTGCAATGATTAACACCAAAATTTACCAGTGTTTCTCTACAATATTATGCATGTATTATACATATAAACCTTCCTCTTGAATCTATTAAAAAAACCGCTTCAAAATCCGTTGCGTAGTTTTAAAGATTTAAGCATACATAGGGACGGACAGACGACAGCGACTTTGTTTTATAATATGTAGTGATTTAAGAAGTTTATGACAAATCAGTGCAGCTAGAAATGCAATTAATTTATTTATTATTCTTAACACACGCCAGCAACATACATATTACGTCATTACGGTTGCATACACACTACAGATTTTAACCTGATATGCATGTCAGGCATGCACAGCATTGGAGACTTAAGTGAGAGCATTTTAGGTTTTTCTTACATTATTACAAACATGTAATTCACGAACACAAATGACACCCAGACTCAGAGCAAGTGCCTCTGGTTAAGACAAAGACACTTGCCCAACCCCGGAATCGAACCCAGGTGCTGCTGATCCAAAGCGGCACATCTAACCCCTAGGCCAACGAGGCAGTCAAATAAAAAAATGTAGATTAAAATAAATTTACTATTCTTGGGTTAGTTTCGCTAATGTGATAATTTGTTATTGTATGTATTTTTTATTTGAATGTTATTATTCCGACTTCTAGTTCAACTTTCAACTATTTGCATACCAAATTTCAGCCCTATGTACGCCGCATTGGGCTATGTGTATGATGTGTACAAACTATGTGACCATAGTTTGAATCAAGTCTCGGATGAGGCAAAGTTCACTTAACCGGATGTTTAGATGTTTGCGCATCTATATTACTCACGGGCCAAGAAACCTTAGAAGACACAGTTTTCTTTGAATTACGGTTAAAGTAGAAGATTGCTGAAATGACAGCACTTATGGATTAACAAGCAATAAGGCACTGCGACATGAGTATTGTCGCAGCGCCTATCACCCGCTGGTTATTGTTGGGACTTTTCTTATCCGAGCCAATTACTCTGTAAACTTAACTACACTAGTTAAGATGATGTTAGATGATGTCTAATTTATGTGGCGATTATATATTTCAGGCCAGTCTTACGGAGGAGAGCAAGTTGGCGTACACCAGCTTGATAGAAGATCCAAAACCGTCAACATCATTGATGGCCCAGATTGCTCAAGACGCTGGTGGCCTTCGAATGCCCAACGAGTTTGCCGGACCGTCCACCGGTGCCATTCCGAAGTCGACTGGGGCCATTCCGAAATCGACTGGGGCCATTCCGAAGTCAACCGGCGCCATTCCGAAGTCGACCGGCGCCATTCCGAAGTCTACCCGCACCATTCCACAGTCGACCGGCGCCATCCCGAAGTCGACCGGCGCCATTCCAAAGTCTGCCGGTGCCATTCCGATGTCTACCGGTTCCATGCCGATGTCTACCGGTGCCATTCCCAAGTCGACCGCAGCTATGCCGAAGTCGACCGCGGCCATCCCGAAAAGTATGGGAGCTGCTCCCGAATCCACTGGGCTGATCCCAATGTCGACCGGTGCTATCCCAAAGTCCAGCAGGGTCATCCCAAAGTCTCCCAGGGCTCTCCCAAAGTCGCCGCAGGCCATTCCAAAGTCGCCCAAGACCAGCCCAGGCCAGCTAAGGCAAGGTGGGATTCCCAATCGGGGACTATCGCTTCCCAAATCATTTCATTTGCTACAAGTTCCTACACCACAAAAATTCAGGTATGTTCAAAGTTCTGTATTATTTGTATGTACTTTACGACTTGATTGCGGAGTATCATTTTGTTTTGCTACTCGACTGCATCACAAATTGACGTTACATTAATAAGATCGAGCAGGTGCTAAAGTACACTATACGTTAGTCAGTACTTCATGCTCATTGTATTCATGGCTCTATCACATCGAAGTCCGGCGCCACGCATTTTTACTGTTTCGTCTTGTTTATGTGAGAGACAGTGCCCAACAGAGAATTTCCTTGAATTGCCTGCTCCATCTTAGACCCTGGCGTTGCTTTCCATCACGCATGCCTAGGGTCAAAGGCGTTCATGTAACTGACAAAAAAATTAAATGATTTCGCAGTGGTTGAGCGATCGACTACTGCGCAGCATGTCGCGGGTTCGATCCCCGCACGGAAGAAATATTTGTACGACCTACAAGTATTTGTTCCGGGTCTGGGTGTTTTCTAACTATAATATGTATGTATTTACAAAAAAAAATGTATATAAGTAGTTTATCATCCATCTCGTTACCATAACACAAGCATTAAGTTGCTTAGCTTGGGACGAGATGGCGTTGTGCGAAATGTCCAAGGATATTATTGAAAAAAATTTTTACCCGATTTACCATAGTACATAATAGCAATTTCCTCTTTTTCAGGTCGCCATTCCTGAATAGTCTGGACTTGCATGGCTATAGACGAGACGTAAGTGTTATGCGTACCATGAACAATCGTGTTAAATACTAGGCCTCGGTTCACGTCAATCAAAACAATAAAGCACTCTCTTAGCTAGTCTAGCTAGTCACTGTTAGTATCTAAACGGAATGAAGATGAAACATCGGATGCGAGCTCCACATTAGACAAATATTTCATGCGATGGTCGAACAAAGACTGCGACTTTTTTACATATCTTCTATGTCGGCTAGTTTTAGTATACAATACAATAATCAGCTACATAAAATGGTCTTCTTTGTAGATGATTATCATGCTGAATATAATGTAGGCGTTTAGCAAGAAGATAGATATTGTGTATTGACACATAGCATTTTTTTTGCAAATTGTTGGCACAGGGTATATATCAAGCTTTTTTTTCTTTTTTGTTTAGATGCCTTTTACGACACCCTCTGAATGGATTCGGTTGGTGACACCCTGTATTCTAAATCCGTCATCACACTCGCAAACTATTTAACGATAAGACAATAATAATATGAAAATAGTTTCAGCCGGTAAACGTGCTCCCACTGCCACCGAGGATCGACAAGCCAGAATTGATCGATAAACCGCGACATGTCAGAAAATATCCACTCAAGATGCCTGTTAAGCCACCAGCGCCAGACCCTGATCAGCCAGGCATTTACCAGAATGCATTACCCAAGCTGAAACCCAGGATGCCCACTCCGACTGAGTCCAAATCCGAAGGAGAGGAAGGCGAATCGACTGAGATGAATCCTTTTAACGACGAGTCAGAGCCAGGTTGGGCCAATAAACGAGAAAACGAGGATGCAACCAACGATGGCGGCGCGAGCAGTTGCGACACTGACGAAGAGTATAATGAGCGCCTTGAGAACGCTCTTGTTAGAGGTAACTTTCATAATGTATTAGGCTGGAAAAGCGATGTTAGCCCTTGTAGAGCATCCCAGGGCCGTCAGAAATCACGTATTTTCTGACGGACAAAATGTAGACGATCGGTGTGATTTTTTGTTTATGAATATCGACGGCGAACTTTAGTATTTTTTACAATTCAAAAATGCATTTTTTTAATTGTTGCTAGTCAATTTCTTTTATTGCCGTTATTATTTATTATTAAAGTCCTAAATATTATGAAGTATCTGCTCAATTAAATTTCATGGCCTAAATCGGTCTCACCCGGTATCAGGCGCGTGGATTATGCTAGAGCGCTCCCACGCATAGATGTTAATAAAATTGAGTTTAGAGGATGATTGGCCCCTTGGATCGATCTTTCTTCTTGTCAGAGGTTTTAAAATAGTTGTCTGGTAAACCTATTTAATGGAGCATCAGAATTTAAGAAATTTAAGTTAACTAAGTATTTTGGTAGTATACAGGCGTCTGTTAAGCAAAATGGCTGGCGGAAAGATTCCGGGAGTTTTAAAAAATTATTTTTAACAATATGGTCTAAAACATACGTTAAATTCAGTCAGGAGAATTTACGTGAAGTATGTAATGTTTTTCGGTAACTTGATCAGCTGATACCTGGGAATCGGTCGTTTGATCAAGCAAGCAGGTAGGCATGCGATCGTAGTACATATAGTCCGCGCCAATCTTTATGGCCGCTCTGAAAGTAGCCGTGGGTACGAACTTGCGCATTATACATTTCGTCCGTCCAAAAATACGTAACGTACGTGGTGCCCCGGGAACTTAGACTATTGCATAAGGTCCACATACTTTGACGCCCTTTTTGGGTTCAGCACCAATCTGACCCGATTTGACTAATTACCTATATTTGTGTATATGGAGCGATCTCCGTATGTCATCTGCGGCCCATTATTTGGTTAGACCGGATGTCGGTCTTCATGCTACCGACTACACATCTACATCACATCATCTGTACATCGACTGCTATAGATGGTACGATGGCAGGCGGCTGTACACGCCCTCCTGCACGGTTCAAGGTCAGATGTTAAAAATGATGGCAGCCATCCAACATCCAGACGTTGTTTTACCTGCAGTTCCATTCCGTACTATGCACCAGAAGCCACTACTTCAACGTTGCTTAAATTTTTGAATAATCTCGCGGTTACGCTTGTATAAATTAAGATTAGATCTTCTGTACTTAATAATATAAACGTTGTAAAACGAATCATGTCGCCTTCATCCCCTATTGCTCCCCTTGAATTCACATTATTACCACAAAAATAACATATCTGTCACTATCCCAGTCGCCTATTTCATTTTCTTTTCATATCACTTTCATATTATCGTTCTTATCATTCACTTTTCATATCAAAATATTTCAACATATCTGTTCCATGTTTATTCTACTTTGATAGTGATAAACAAAAAGAAATGAATTATAAGTTTTAAACTTTCGGCGACACCTATAAAAAAATATTTTTGACTGGTGGACCAAAACTTCATGCAGTCTGTTTCTCCGAGTCCAGATATAGATAGATATATTTGACTTTTTTATGGAATGATGTTTCGGTAAGGCAATTTCATGGTTAATTATTTTTAGAATCTCACATAGCTTCAGCTATGAACAGTCGTTGCAGCACAGATCTTCAAGGATATATGTCTGGTCACGTGGTATGCAGAGGTTGAATTTCGCCCAGAGGTTGAATACAGAACTATAAATTTAGCTTATTAATTATAACTTTTTATTTTCCATGTTTGTTTTAGTTGCATATTTTTGCTTCATAATATTGTTAAATGTAGTGCTGAATATGAGATTAGATTTATAAATCAGCTAAAAAATAGTCTATTGTGGCACTTTCATTCTTTGTTCTTTGCATTAAATAAAGTTTCACTAGATAGTAGTAAGTATCCTCAGTATTTTAAAATTACGTTTACTTAAAGTCAGTTATGGATAAATCACTCGTTTCCCTCTCCAAAAACCTTTTTGGTATTCATATGCTTGTGTTTGAGCGGCAGGTAAACTCAAATCGCCACGGATATACACTCACCCGATTGTTTTGAGATAGTTCTAATGTTGATGGCACTGCACCGTATTATACGGCACAACGGCGCGGAGGATTGCATATATGTTACCCGCTAGTTTATAGTTGAAACCATGTGTAAAAAATCGCTATTACACTGATATCAAAAATCTGTTAACTATAGTAAAAAAATACCAAGGCAAGAAATCACAAGAGATAAATGTATGAAGAATTTTGCTAATAAGCTATACATACAGCATATATTGTAACTTTTCGACACTGAAATCGAATACGCTGAATGCGTGGCATTATGGTTACAGTCCCACCAGCATCTTGAAACTAATTTTGTATTGAACTCGTTTGACTGTAGAATTTGTGTGCGTGCATCTCGCTTTTGCACGAAATTTGACGGATACTATAACCTGAGTTGTATGTTGTAGGCAGTTAAAGTAAAATGTAAAATAGATTCACTGTTATTGATGCTATGTATAGTTATGCTTCATCACCATCCTCACCAGCCCACACAAGTCCACTGCTGGACATAGGCATCCCCTAAAGAGAAGCTTGTATAGTTATGATTAATTTGTGCCGTGTGGTGACGTATGGGGCGACTAAGGGAATGCAAGAGGCAGATCACCTAGCCGCAAGAGAAGGAAAACTTGATACAAACCCTGTGCCAACCCGACTTGCCAGCGTGGCACAGTAGACAAATTTCCCTCCCTGAATTTGGAGGAGGCTCGACTCAGTAGTGGGTCATTACTGGGCTGAAACGAACGAACGATTATTAATTTATATTCAACTAGTTGCCATACTCAAAGGTTATTTTTAAGTTAAAGTACATGTTGCTTGTTTTCATCGAATGCTTTGCACATAAGATTTTATAGATGTTTACCCATTTTGTTTTATTATCATTTTCATAAAGATTTTTATTTTGTCCCGCATGTGTTTTAAGTTATTTTGCCATTCTCAGACTGCACGGATCATGTGTCGGTAGAAGATCTCCTGGAGTTCGCCGATCAGAAGCCTTGCGGGCGACAAAGAGGGGTGGAGTCTGACGAAGTGCGGATAATGACCAAAGTGCTCAAAAAACAAGTTAGTCCTATACAAAAGCTCATAGCTATTTATTCACACAATGCAATTTTTTACTTTACTAATACATGTTTGTTTACAGATTAAAACATCTAAACAAGATGAAGTGAACGAGTTATTTTTATAACCTAGAACATGGTGTATGACGGTTTTGTCTCACGTTGTTTTAAACAGATTATTGTAAAAACTTTTGTGTGTGATCTATGATTTTGTAGCTATGATCTACCTAGGTAACGGCTGCCCCCAGGGCAAAAGTGACTCCCGGAGCTTCAAAGACATCCTCTGGAGTTGAAGAATAAACGGGCGAAAAGCGAAGGCATACTCCTTCAACATTATGGCCTAAGATGTAAGGACAATGTGGTGCAACTCAAATGTCGAGAGCAGCCAGGCGAGTCAAATGCAGCCAGGCTTCTTGGCACATCTGGTCCGGAGATATACCCGTCCAGGGGCTGAATGGCGTGGTCACAGTAGCGCAGGTCGTCCCGGCGATTATGTAAGAGGGAGAGTACGCGGAGTGTGAAATCAAAGTTGGCAACATCCGCCGGTTACCCAACTCCCTAGGGAGTGCGCAGGCACACTGTGTTCGTGCCTGAATTAAGGCCATCCCTTTCAAGGAACTGGCCCCGCTTCTTCCAAAACATAGAGCAGACACGTCCTGTAGCTGCCGAAAAGGAAACTCATAGACGTAGTGCGCTCGGTAGCGGGAGGGGACTAACAAATGCGCTTTGCGATCCACGGAGTTGGCGGCGCATTTTCCTCCACCAGGGAGGAGTGAAACTAGTGGCCTCGAGTCCGACAAGGTTGTTGGACGGAGTGCAATGTTTCAGTGGGTAGGGTGCTCTTCGCCTTCACCAGATATTTCGCACGTGAACCCGTATATGACCCGGCCGGCCGATCTTACGGTCGGGTATTCGCAAGAGGAACAAAATGTTCATTGATGATTTAAACTGACCGGTCAGCCTGTAGTAGTAGTGTCTAAAAGACATTAACACATGAAGTGATATTACTAAATATAGGGGTCAAGGAGTAGTGATTAGTAATTGATATTTTTATAAATGATTTGTTTCTCGTTACAGGAGTAGTGCTAAAGAACAAACAACGAAATTAAACAGTCATACTCGCTTATATACGTCTTGATCCAAAGGTAGAGGAAAGTTCGTGCGTGCCATGAATCAATGGTGTGGCTTACGCCTCCCATATCTCCGCCAAACAGACCCAAAATTTCGTCTATGGCATATGATTTTGTAATATGTACTATATATAAGACTACCTAAAATAAAACACCTGTATTTCTTTCGTTTTGATGCACGTATCTCTGTTTCTGTAATACGTAGGTCTACACACAGTGGGGGCGTATTGTTTCGTATTTTCCATCAATTGTTGTGGTAAGTATTTGGGTATATCGGAATATTGGTGATCCTAACATACTGATCTGGCACATATTCCAAAGTTAGTTAAATATTTGTAAAGTAACGTCGGGGATAGTGCAAATCTGCGGAACTAGCATTGGATAATATTGCGTATCTGACAGATGTAGCCAGTTTGAAGAGTCGCGCGAAATGCACGCAAGGTCCAAATTTTTAATAAGACTAATATATTTCTACTGTTTACAGTATAAAGAACATATAGATTATTACTCTCTCTGTAAAAATAATGTCAATAGCCGTTGAAATAACCATGGCCAGTATACTTACAAGTTTTGCAGATACGCGCACTTTACGTATGGTAGATTGGCGGATTTGCACTATCCCCGACGAAAGTTACTTATTGGGATTGTATAAATGTTTCATATCATTGCCGGTACGTTGGCGAAGACGTTTGAATAGGTTTTACTATATATATATTAATTTGAACTGTTTTTCTGGCAGGTACGTCCAGAGCAATGCCTGGAAGCCCTGGAAATCTGCGAATGGGACGTTCATTTAGCTATTAAAGTTATACGAGTGAAATTGATGGCTGGGGCTGATGTTACGATGGAATCGTGCCGGTCTCGGCTCGATCAAGCAGCTGGCGACACTGCGAAGGCAGTAGCGAATTTAGTTAATCTAAACTCATAAATTTTAATTGTCGTTGTAATTTAATAAATGTTTGTTATCGATGTTTAGAAAAATGACTTTTATTCTGGAATGTCTTTGTGAATAAATTTGATATTTAGGTTACTATTGAAGTGGCGCCTAACCAGCTATTAAGATATTTCTCCTAGAGTATGTTAGTTCAGTTAGATTCATTCAAGCTCATTCAAAAGTAAGCGCGCTCGTAAGCCGTACCTACTCAAGCAGCTGGTTATTCTAGGCTTGCCCGACGTGTCGCAGTCAGTTGCATTTTTCGGTCATATGGACGGAAATCAAACGAATTTAAAACTTTTTTTTTTACGGTCTTAAAAACCAATATAAACTCGCCTACAAAATAAACCAACTGTTCTACACCTCATTTTGGGCAATTGTTCATAAGTTTGTAGGCAGATATACCTTACTACTACCAGTCAGCCCATAAATGATCTACTGCTGAGTCGGGTCTCCTCTCATCACAGGGAGGGAATTCCCCCAGCGAAATATAAATAAAACATGTTGTGTACAGTTTAACTTACACGCCCCAATAGATAGACTGACAATACGGTGACAAACTATGATTATAAGTTATCTTATTTCAATATAAATTTCTTTTTGAGTGAATTGTGTGTGTATTGAATTTCGACCACTTGGCTGTCTCTAATATAGCACCCACCGCAGTACGACAATAAGTAAGCGCGGGTGAAACCGCGGGGCGCAGCTAGTATAAAATAAATCTTGTACCCCGTCTTTCCATCTTACAATAGAACCACAATATTAATATATTTTTTTAGCACGCGCACATTTCGCAACATTTTACAAAAGGCACTGACAAATACAGAAGAACAGCAGCAACTCACATCGATTTCTCTTTATTCGGAATTAATCCATTTTTCAAAATACGATTTTTAGTAAAATAAAATCGAATTTTAAAGAAAAGTCTGTAGAAATTTTTGTAGTATTATTAAAAATAATCATACTTTTCATATTCCAATAATAAACTAATGACCAACATTAAAAATCAAAGGCCTGTTCCTTTGAAATGTCAAGGTAGCAATTAGGAAAATAAGTATTATTGATACAATTTTAGTAAAAGCCGAAAATGTAAGAAAGAAAGAAAATAATTTTATTGTAGCTCACAATTGACATGAAGTGGGTAGTATCTCAAACTTCTGTACAACTAAAATAATTACTTACTTAATATGCTAATGTTATTGTTGTATTTACTTAAAGGTGTTAGAGACAACCACCTAGCGTATGGGACAGGGGGCGTAAGATGATAATGTTACCTAATATGAAATATGACGATTTAAATAACTTTTGTGATACATACAACCTACGTTTGTATAGTTCCTTTTGAGTTTGAGATTTTATATGGCTTCTTAGTTATTAAAGATCAACTGTGCAGATATTTTTGTCGCGTTTCGTAAACTTCATTCATGTAATAATTAGCTTTGTTGTAATTAAACTGTTCTTTTTTTACCAAAATGGGATTTTATAATGATATGGTAAACGCGTTCGTACTACGATAATTATTGATAGTACAATAAAACGATTACCGTATACTATATAGTGTAAGAGTTTAGGTGTCGATAGAGCATCACATCATAACGCTCCGCTGGAGCCGTGAATTAGGTAGTGACCTATTATCCCGAGCACGGCGCATCTGGGTCACGAATCGGTTCAGCCTACAATGGCCTACATCCCCTCGGGGCCCTCCGTCCTTACCTTATACATAACTATAGCTACGTACCTTTTATAAGTGATATTGAGCAGTAGATTGACGCTCAGGATGTGCAATTTTCAATGAAAAAACAATTATGAGTGTCGTATTCGTAAGAGTATTGTTTTGTTGAAGAGCGTAAGTAATCGCTTGAATTTGAATGTTTATTGAAATAGTCTGCTATCCAATGAAAGTAGATTGAAAGTCTTGAAAAAGAAATGAATTATTTTTGATTAGGATTACTACAAAGGTATGGTTAACACGGTCTGATTTTGGCTGGCATTACTAACCTACAGCTATTAGTTATTCTAAGATTATTTATCCGATAGGAACATGCGCTTATAAGAAATTTTCTGCCAATGTATTTGCTCCGTATGGGTTCATAATAAAATTACTAGAATAACTAACTAGTAAAGTTTTAGTAGGGATCCCTACTTCCCTTACCCGACCAAGATTGAGCTTGCGTGCGTTTAGGATCCGTTGGGGCCTTATCGGCTCAAAGCCAGGCGAAGAGCGGCATACAGTGTCGTGGTGGGTTTTGGCTCTGGTGACTGCTACAATAGAGGGCGGGTGGTGGAGTGGTCCGGGCCGGCGATGCCGATGGAGACGGATCCCCCTATCAACAGCAAGAGTGGAGGGGAGGCCCAGTTTGAAGTGATGCTGTAGATCGGGCCCTTTCACACCCGGTCGCGTGGAAGAGGCAAGTATAGTCTCTCGCGCGTGCCTCTCTGTAGGGGTAGGGAGTCCGGAGTTCCATACCAACGCGTGGGGCCCGTTGAAAAGCGGAAAGCCCATCAGGGTTGCGACCCTGATGGGATACAGGTTTTGCTCCACAGAGGGAGAATATGCTCTGCGGAGCATATTCTCCCTCTGTGGAGCAAAACCTGTATCCCTGTTTAGGGCAGTCTAGGAACGCTGATGGTTTTAGTGGGTATTCTCAGGTATAATGTACCATGCGAACGAAAATACGAGTAGCTGCAGGACCATAATATGACGCATTCGAGTACAATACATTATTATTGAGTATAAACTTTTGCACTCCTTATTCACTCTCCATGTCAATGGCCCTTTTACCAAGCCTGCGACATACTGTGGATCTGTGTTAACCAAATCGCAATCAATAACTCACTAGTAAAAACCGTGCGACATCGTTCCAGTTACGGTAGAGCGAATTTCACGAAATCAGGTCACCTGTAAGTCAATCGAACTACCTACTGCTTTATCACAAGTGGCTATTTAAACGTACATATTATATAATGTATAAGTGTGATAGTGTGTATAAAGTAAATATTTATAATAGGGCCATTAAAATTGAGTTAGGTCAGAAAAAGAAAAGTCTTCCGAACAAAGCAGAATTAAATAGGTAGTAACTACGTAATCTCAAAAAGCATACAAGACAATGACACCACGTTTAAGAAATTACTTACTCTCAGTAAGTTTTATTTGTACGCAACGCAACATATCAACTGGAAAAAGAATTCAAAATATTTGAAATGATCAGAACGGTCTCACCTATCTCTATCTGTGCTAGGATGTCGGTACTTAAGGATTATTTTTCTCTAAACTGGATTTGTCACCAAGTTACATGCGTACACCCCTAGACATGTGCTTCTTACCTATCCTAAACAACTGAGCTTAAAAGTGGTCAATATCTGAGACTCGGAAGTCCAGATTCAAGGTTTTCCAAAGGGCTGTGAAACGGAATGATCCGAGACCGCATTTATGATGTGCGTGGTAAAAAAAATATTGAGACGGGCAATTCCGCACGGTGATCTGCTGGCGCCGTGCGGAATTGCCCGTCTCAATATTTTTTTTACCTTATTATTATATATAGATTTTTCTAAGTCAAGGGTACTGTACATTTTCACGAAAATGTAGGTAAGTACCTACGATATGCTTGTTTGACACCCAAAACGGGCCTCATGAACTACAACACAACCATATCAATTAGGCACAACAACAAATGCACACAAAGACACTCTACCACGTGCCATAACTGACAAGCAAACCAGTCAGTTTTGGCCTGTTCAATACTTATTTTGTAGTAGAATGAATACAGTTTGTATAGTAATGTGGCTCAGTTTACTGTGGTGTAAAAGTAGAGTCGAAATTTCATGCGATGATCTAACAAAGTGTGTGATAACTGTTTATATTTTTTCTTTATTCTATTATATTTTTCTTATTTATCTTTTTATTTCTCACTAAATAACTTATAAGTTTTGTGAACATTGCGAAAAGGTACCCAGGTATGCAAAAACATATACATACCTACCAAATTAAGACAAATAAGTAGACTTGGAAGAAATCAATGCGTTTAGTAGATCGAGTTAGGTATCGCTCTATACAGATAAGAAAGTTCCTGACTTTGCGTTCTAAATTGAAGGGAGATACTCTAAATTGGCACAGTTGTTTGATTAGGTAGGTGTTTATTGTGCACTGTCGGGTTAGTATGATGTACTTAGGTACTGTTAAGGCTAAAAGACGTCCTGTTTTAGCTATGAATATTGAATACAAATTGCTATAATTAATAAAAGTGTTTATTATTATACTGCTTTAAGATGTTATACAACATTAAATTTTTTTTCCTTGCACATTTAAAATGTGATTATCCTTATTTCCCCGAACCATCAGTCTGTATGAATTCAATGAACTATTTTTTAAGTGAAAACTAAAATTTCGTGGAGACGTGACCTGATCTAAAATTCGTAAGACGGAGGGATAGTAGACCGGCTGGCGCGGCGTTGGAGAGGAAGTAATATAATATGTAATCATAAATTTTACCAGTATCAGCCTCAACCAGTTCTCGAAAATGACCATGTCACGCTCTACAATTGTAATAGATAGGTATACACGCCGCGTAAAGCTGGTTGACATCACCATTCCGCATGGTGAGAACCTCGTGAAGGCGGAAAATGATTAAATATTTAGACCTGGCCCATGAGGTGACCGCCATATGGAATGCTGAGTAAACCAGTATTATTCCTATCGTTGTATCAGAGCATGGTTTGATATCGAAAAGTGTTGATAGATCAATCAACTCTTGATATCCAGTTGGGTGAAGGGTCTGATGCAAAAGGCAGTTTTACTTGAGACGGCGCGCCTTGTTAGGCGGTTCCTTTCTTTGCAGCACTAACCACTAGGCGGCTTGAAAATTTGTCCGCCCCTGCTGCTATGCTGGCTGTTACGATTTTATATAATATTTAAAATAATGTTTTTCCATGTATTATAAATATTATGTAAAACAATATGAATAAAGAATATTTATATTATGTCCAAACAATAATTGTAACAGTGATAAATAAGGCAATTCGTGCGGAATTATTCACTAACTATTCAAAAATACACAACTTGAAGGTTCAAGTTTTCACTTCTGCCGTCACTCCCGGAGTGCAACTCGTTGGTAACTGGAACCAGTTAACTGGATCATGTATCTGCATTGAAAAATATATCAATCTTTCTTCACCTTGCCAAAGTAAGATAGGATATTGTAACGCACCATAAATTATAATCGACGTGTTTCGCTGCAGTTGATTGCTACGCCGATGTAAAACGACATATACCTAAGGTGAATCCGTCTGTGAATGTAATAACAAAATTATTTCATAGTTAAGGTGGCCGACTTTCGCATTTCCACAGCTTGGCGACCTCTATTATTCATTATAATTATCCTACAAGTTTAATACACACAAACACACGAGTGTGCACGTACGCAAGCTTTGATTAAAACACTTAATTTTGCTTTGAACCAAAAAGGTGATAATTATGTATAGTGCTACATTACATATTAAACCGTCGCGTAGGTAGACTTCTTAATATTAAATACCTCCTCAGGGCTCATACGTTGTGTTGGACGTTAACCGGCCCAAATACTTCAAACACCACGGTAGATAATACTATCTGAACAACTTTGCTACGTTGATGTACGCATGCGCGAGTTTTTCGGCCTAGTTCTTGGACGAGGCCGATGCGGATGTGTGCGTTGATATTTGCATGTCGGCGTTTCCTCATATCTGTGTGCGTTTGGCAATGGGACGCGACTCTCGACCCAGTTACTGTCAGTAACACTAAGACCACAAAGCGAAATGGCATAAAAGGTTAACTTTCATCAGGCACATATCTGCTGTTTGCTGGGTGACCAAACATTATGTTACGTGTGCTCACCTCCGTACTTTAGAGAGCACGTAATGGCGTCGGTGACGCCTAACATTGGCACAACATTCATTGCAGTCGACACACTAGTCAGCTACGTGAAAGGTGACTGCTGGTCTCGCAGGGCAGACAACAATATCACGGTGTAAATGTTGAAAATTAGTTCAATCAGATGCGAATATAACTGACCCCCACAAAATTACACATTTTTTATAAGAGAGGGGACCATTATGTTCATCATGTGCTTATATATGTATAATTCACGAGTTATTCTGTATCGAAAGATGCATAAGACGATTTTTTTATAGTGGAGAACCCTTTTTATGGGCTTCCGCCGACGTCATCCCTGATGTGTATGAGACTCGGTAACGCAAGATGTTATACCATCCCCATACTCATTAAACTCCACTTGTGCTCCTTCTTGTCTTTTGTGTGCAGCCTCATGGGTACGTTTGGCTCTATCCTTTGGCTGTAGACGAAGGCTTCTCCCTCCTCCTTCGCTTGCTTGTGTTAGCCACAAGCGTTTCATCTTCTGAAATGACATCTTCGCTTCTTCGGTGTCTTGTCGGGAGCACTAGGCAAAACAACGCTTCCTTCGAGGGGTTTGGAAGTACCTAAGAAAATACAATCCACATTAATGCAAAAGTATATCTAGTTTATCTTTAAGCAAAAGTAGTTATCTTTATGCATTCTAAATGCAAAAGTTTATCTATTTATCTGACTGTAGTTATTTTAAAGGGAATGTGGAGTAGAACTTCTCAGTCTTAAATTACAACATGGCCGTAGCAGGACATACCGTTGTCCAGCATGGACAACTAGACAAATTGATTGAACGTGCGGTGGAGACTCACAATTTTTAGTTGAAAGTAGGTCACGGGATACAATTTGCTTTGTACTGGGGCATATACGAGTATGTATCGGTAGTTAGGTAACAGCAACTTATATAATATTTAGATGCATAAGGAATGTTATCTTAAGTATTTAGAAGTGGGTACATAGTGAAATTCGATTGGATATGGACCGTGGCCCTCGTCATTTCAAGTTCATACTTCTACCCGTTCATACATATTCAGACCCGCATCCTTACGTTAAAATGTTAACATAATCGCGAAAGTTTTAAAATCAATTGACTCCTATGTTTAAGTTAATTTATATATTTATTTTTCTAATTATAATTATTTTTGTAATTAGGAAATAATTCCATTTTTGCAAATGATTGTATTAGATACTTTGTATGTAAAGGCATTTTTTATTTTTATTGTCAATCGATGTGTTAGGTATCTGCCTACAACTATAGTACTATGTAATGTAGTCTTAGCTCTTAGGTATCTGTAATACAATACATTGATATTGAACACTTTTTGTACGGATTCTCGCATCGGGGAACGGATCTCCCGTGACCACGACTGCTGTAAAACATTCGAAACTTCGTCGGGAAATAAATACACGCGATTGACCCGTCAAACAATATTTTTACTGTATAAAAAGCTGTGTTTCCATTATTGACCAGCATAATATGATAATCACAACGAACTGGCATACATAAAATCAGTTCATCAAAAGCACTTTGAGGAATGGCCCACTTTCTTTCTAACAAGTGCAAGAGCATTCCAGAGCTCCTCTGTCGAGCATGTCCCATGTGTGTTCAATGCAGTTGTGGTCTGACGATCTAAAATTTATTTTTATTTACTTAGATAGGATACCTCAATTTCGAAAGAAACTCGTATAGGTGCGATGCCGCGATGGCGCAAAAAACGTTTTGGTTTTGATCATAAATTATTTAATTAGTTTTTTTAGGAAGTTGCACGATATAGATAATACCTATCTCGTAAACTAATTAGAGTAAGCAATTTGTAAAAACATATACATACCTATAAAAGCTGACAAACGTTTTGTGTATTTTTAATAATCCTCCTGTGCCAACCCTATCAGAATAGGTAACAATATTGCTCGATCTTGAGAAGCTTTGTGTCTGTACGGTATAATTACTCATGTGACTACGGCACATCCACTTTTTACTATTTATTACGAGTATTACGATTTAAATTATTTTTTAAAGTACCGCAAAACGGGTATTAATCGTTCAGGTAATTACTGACATTAAAGTGTTTTGTTTAAAATAATAGTATATAATCAAAAAGTTAGTTGTATGTTGTTCTATAATTTAATAAAGTTTTTTTACATAGCGTGTTACTATACCTACATCGTCTGAAACTAAATAAATATGCTTTTAATTCGCAAAACGCCATTAAGCTAACCTTCTGATGTACTTAATACTTAGATGATATCGGAAAAGACTGTCATTTGTCAAATCAATACTTCTAATAAATTACATATAAAGACGTACCAGGGGGACAATATAGTACCACGCGACATTTCATCGAGCGAGCACCCATAATACCTTTGTACATTACTGAAGCCCAACTTTTTCAAGTCTGATAGTTTTTTTCCCAAGAAAAATGTAATGACTGAAGAGTTAATATTATGTCTGGTTATCGTACCCTTAGAAATTAATTACAGTTGAAAAATATTTTTTCAAATTAAATAAAAGAAAGTGGTTTCAACTTTCCTCTTGATTTACATGTGGTCCTGTGGTCAACGTTAGTAAAAGTTTGTAACTATAGACGAACTCAAACCACCACCCAACAAATTAGGATATTGATTGAAAATTTGGCGTATAGTTATTTAGGCGCAAAGGGATGATCATCCAGCCAGACGAGGTGGGATGTCTGGCTAGGGGTCGCAGCGCCTATCCCCCGATAGTTGTAGTCGGGGAATTCTCAACTGTTAGAATTGCTCTTGAAATTTCGACTTTTTGGTAATTCTCGAAATTGTAGACGATATTTCTTGATAAAATTAGTTCAGATTGATCCGGGTTATTGTGTAAAGTATGTAGCATGTTGGTCGCTACAGTTACAACATGGCTTACAGATTCGACTCGAGTTACATTGCATAATTTTAGGCATCTTTCTATTCATTCACTGGAACTATACTATGAAATCTACAATTAAACCTTCAGGTTCAATCACACACAAAGGGCAATGGAGAGGGCTATGCTCGGAGTTTCCCTGCGAGATCGAATCAGAAATGAGGAGATACGCAGGAAAACCAGGGTCACCGACATAGCCTACCGGATTGCCAAACTTAAGTGGCAGTGGGCAGGGCACATAGCTCGCAGGACCGACGCCCGATGGGGCAGAAAAGTCCTCGAGTGGCGACCGCGTTCCGGAAGGGGCAGTGCTGGTAGGCTTCCGAAACGTTGGACCGACGACCTGGTTAAGGTCGCCGGAAAGCAGTGGATGCGGGCGGCCCAGGACCGGCCTTTGTTGAAATCCTTGGCGGAGGCCTATGTCCAGCAGTGGACGTCTTTTGGCTGAAATGATGATGATGGTTCAATCACTAAATCTTACATCATTAATGTGTTGCTACTTCTAAGTAACATTTTAATAATAGCTAGACAAATCAATAAAATAATCAACTCAAATAAACGTAAACGGCCAGTGCTTGCAAAATTAAAAATTATTATTATACACATGCTAATTTCAGCTTGACAGTTATCCCAGAGTACTCTGCATTTATCATAATACTGAGGAGCTGTTATAATAAATATATAGCTAGTCATAATACTTTCGCAGTTCAGTCTATGAATCCATTCACGGTGTTCTAGATTTGTTGAAGAATCAAGGGGCGCCTTGTGCCGTTTGCGACTATGTCTGAACCCCACGTGCGACTATTCACAAGCCAGCTTGACGAGAACGCGACAGACTTCTTTGTATCCTATAAAACATAATAAACGTATTGTAAGGATGTAAATTGTAATGCGGTGAATGCAAGCCTTTCAATGTGTATTAATTCTTGGGCTAGGGGTTCTAGTTTTACCAAGATATAGTTAGTAGACACAATGATAGAGCATTTGCAATTATTCTCAGTTGAAGGGTTGCTGCGAATGGAAACTGGTTTTGTGTCTGTCTCAAATTTATAGATGACCAGTAACTTCATCCGCCTTTAAAATCTTAATTTGCGTCCAGACGCAGTTATCAAAAGTCTACCCACACAGGTCACTAAACATGAAAGTCTACCTTTTAAAAGTCGGTTATTAATTAGTTATCTGCCGTCTTCAAAACCAGTGTTCATGGCGCTCAGTGCACTAAAGAAAAGTAAATTACGTTTCAAGTTTAAAGTTGCATAATAATCTAAACAACTTAAATTCAGAAAATGTTTGAATTAGATAAAAATTACTTCCTGTTCATATGAATTTTTATGCGAAAAAAAATTACTCTTTTATGAAAGAAATCAGAATGAAACTCCGTACTTTTTTTTGACATCTGATATTTGTCAAACAAATAAGCTTCCATCGGTTATTATTATTTTACAAACTTAGTGACCTGACGAGTTCCATGATATTTCTTGGGTTTGCTGTATTTATTTCTCGAGTCACCAGCTGTTGACTAACACAAAAAAACATTTAACATTTGAGACAATTTAGTGGAAACTATGATAATATCGAAATATCGAAACGTAACTATAAAAGTAAGATAAAAAATAAAAATTATTGTTCTAAACTCTAAAAAACATAATACAGTATATTTATCGTAAGAATAATTGCCTTGTTTAGATTGAAGTTTAGATAGAAATCTGTGCTTTGAGAAAATAGAAAAGTCACTATTTTTCACTAGATTTCTTCCCATTGATTTATTTGTTGCATTCAGCGCAACATTTAAATCGTTTTTCGTTTTTCATGATCCTAACGAATTAAAGGATTTGCCAATAAAACATCCAGGCATATTTTTCAATTCACATTAACAAAATTTCAAGCCAATCTGCCAATAAAATTCCGTCGTGTTTACGTTTATTGGTAATGGTAACAAACATCAAAACTTTTATATTTATTAAATTAATAAGATAAAAGATACGCAAGATAAAATACGCATAATATAGTTAGCTAATCTAGAAATTATTTATTTATTTTATGATGGTTTTATTGCTTACTACACTTACAGTTTTCCATTACGTACAGCAAGCTAAATTCTACTTATGTATTATAATTGAACACTAATTATATTCTACCATACAGTAGTTTATCAATTGACTAATGATGACGGGCACCTTTGATTTTTACGTCGGCCCTAATGGCTACCCAGCTGTGGGCTAGCGGGGCTAAGTAGAACTCCTACCTATCCAATAAAACCAACGTCGGTCCTCAACTGCTGGCAACAGGGCCATGGGTCTCACTGTCCAGTGGGGAACAATGCTAACCCGACGGCCCCACGTTTTGATGTAGAGCTCCGGACGCTCCCCAACTTCAAGGAGAGGCAAGCCTGGGACACCGAACGTGCCTCTATCAGATCAGAGGAATCGAGATCAAACAAGTACAGCGATAATATTTTACGCACTTGTTGTAGGTCTAGCGACCCCAAACGATGCCTTTGGATCTTGCTTGATTTGCTCAGTACGGGTCATTTGTATCTGTACATAGTGCATTAGTATGCACCAGTAAAGTTGCTGATCGTAAAAATCGAATATGCATGAAAATAAATATTTATTGAAAATTACACAGGATGCAACTGAAAAAGAGGTATTTTTTCAAAGTTTCTGTCGGTTCCGTTTTTCACCGCTTTCATTTTCGATTTTGTAGCAATCCTGATTAGATTGATTTATTTGTCAGCATCATACATAATAGATGTACCTGATGAACGAGAAATGACAATAATTTAAAATAATCCTTTTCATGCTGGTTTTATTTGTGAATTAGCATTGGGGTCCAAGGTCAAAAGCAAAAGAGTATGTAATCAAACATATTAGATTAAAGTGAATATGGCATTGCACACAAGCAAAATGTACTTAAATACGTGGTAGGTTCTCTGGTAAGTTGTAGGACTTTCATTCGGTAATACTCCCAACGAAAGTTATACAGGTTGCCCCAGGGTAGAGGCGATCCCCCAGCGTCACGGAGCATGCTCCCGTAATGGGAGTGAATCCCGTGACCCTGGTTTGGGCAGTCGAGGATCGCCGTCGGTTTTAGTGGGTAGGTCGGATCGCAATTCACCATCTCTACGTGGGACACGTAGAGATGGTGAGTCCCACATACCCCGGCCAGTTCCCAACGGCCGGACGGGTATCCATGAGGATCCCTCTCAATAAAAAATTAAATTAAACCGCTCCTACTTATTTATTACCTGACCCCTGGTCCCCCAACGCGATGTATTTTATTTTTATTTTCTACTTTTTAAAGGGAACTTAGGTCATTGTGTCGGGGGTTTATTTAAATTTTTAATTTTATTTTTATTTTTTGCTTTTTATAGGTACACGTTTATTATGATGTAGATGTATAAGTTGTCAGCAGATTTTCATGGAACATATTATTTTGTAATGTGCACGTGATGCGCTTTCATTTGAGACCCCACTCGATTATATTTGCAGACTTTCGGTTATTCTTCCCCACTTTCACTCCCCATAACTTTTAAACGACTTTTAACCTATTTTCATGAAACTTGTCTAAGAACACTCGCCCGTAACTCACATGTCATACAAAAAAAACTGTATTGAAATCGCTTCATCCGTTCGCGAGCTATGGTGCCACAGACAGACAGACAGACAGACCGACAGACAGACAGACACGTGATACTTATAACACCCCTCTTTTTGCGTCGGGGGTTAAAAAAGGGTAGAAGCGATGGAACAAATACTCACCATTCAACTTTGCACCCCTATGACTTTTAATCTAAAATTCATACATCCAGGCCGTTATTACATTTTCATACAAAAGGGGTCACTGCTCCAGATTCCCATTTTCACTCACGAGAAGGCGAGCGCGCTATACATACCTAGTCTTACCGCAAATACTGAAACAAAGAAAATATATTTTTTATATTGCAAATAACATTTATTACTTTTACAGTGTGTTAAAAGGTAGAAAGAAGTAGTATCTGCCTACCCCTACAGGAAAGAGGCGTAATTATATGTATGTATGTAGTTTAATACATAAATATAAAACAATTTAAAATATAAAAAGCTTATTCGAAGTGGTCTCCATTGGCTGCAATGCAGTCCTTTAAACGTTGAGGCCAGTTATTAATAGAAGCATCATATACGAGTAGACTGCAAGTCTAAGTCTTATTTTGAAATACACGACATGGTTTTAAGTGCTATCTTCATCGCCCGAGATAAAATCGTTTGCTTTCGGACAGGATTGCTTTGAATTCTTTCTCTCACTGCTTTGACCACCTTTTTCGTACGTACACTACGTGCGGTCTGATCCTTTTTTGTCACCATCAGAGGAGGTCTCATTGTACCTATTAATAGCCCCGTACACAAACGTTGTACTAATACCAAGATTACCAAGTGTATGGAGAGTTTTTTTAAATTACATTGGCTCCATAGCTACTTTGTGTAATGCAATCACAGCGATTCGTTTCTTTTTATCACCCCACTCCATTTTAATATCGCAAAATATTGTACAATGTATTGGCGTCAAAATGAAAAAGCTCAATTAACATTATATAAAATGATAGATTCCAAATTTAAATGTAATATTTTGTTTATTTTTTATTTGTAACAATATTTATGGCAAGACTGTATAGAACTGCTTGACGTACGAGTAGGTACCTGGAAGATTTTCCGCAGCAGCTCATAGCTCGCTCCGTATTGTATTTTCTTTTATTTTACATAATATGTATATACTTCATTTTATGGTTTCATTTATTTCAATATTGGAATGTTTGTATCTTATGCCAATTTTAAGTAAATATGTATTATTTGAGTGAGAGTAACAGTAATAGACTTGAGTTTTAAATACTGCCAACATCCAGGCAACATAGTAATACGAACAAGAAATTATAACCTAGCCCAACATAAATACTAAGATACATTCGACGTTCTGATATCAGAAGTCAATGGACTTTAAAGTCAAAGGCTATCTAGTTATTTGGGTCCCGATAAACGAGACGCGCGCAAGAATGCGCAAAATTACAACATTCCTCATCCTGATGAATAAACAGGTAATCACACGGATAAAAGATTAATAAACTGCCGTTTATCGGGTGATGATAGCGAAACTTTCATCTCAACTCATTGCGGCTTGGAAAAAATATTGATGTATACATTTATAAATATATTAGGTATCATTAAAATCAATAAAATTTGCAAAGTCACCATGCCTGAGGGTGTCGTAAGAGGCGACTAAGGGGATGCAGATGGTAGACAACAGAGCGAAGAAAAACTTGTTTTTATGCACCGCCTTTGGATCACGGGGTCCTGGGTTCGATTCCGGTGCCGGGCAAGTGTCTTTGTGTAAACCAGAGGCAATTGCTCTGAGTCTGGGTTTCATTTGTGTCCGTGAATTTAATGTTTGTAAACTGCCCCCGCGATATAGGTTTTGTTTAAAAAAAAAATAGGTAAATAAAGCTAATTACTTTCCCTGAAATTATAATAGCCCTCACTCAGCAGTGGGTCACTTGCGGGCTGAGATAATTTTGATATCCCAATTTTGGAATATCGTAAAGCCGGATTTATATTTGTCTGATGTGTTGTGACGTGTCGCATCAGAGAGGTATCGGTAGTATGATAAATAGTAATCTGTTCAGATTTACAAATGTGTCTTATATCCAGTCATGTACCTAAAAATGGCGATCTAAAAAGAGAAACTACAGAGTTTCTTGCCGGTTCATCTTTGTAGAGCTGCATTCCGAACCGGTGGTAGATGGTAAATAATTAATTTCAAATGGTAAATTTTATTTTATTGTCTTACTTGTCAAAAGAGCTGTAAGTAATGAGCCAACTTGATTGAATGAGTTTAGATTTTTTTTGTAAGCCTGTCAAGTAGGCATGGAAAAAAAATCTACCTATTATCTATATTAGATCTGAATTAACACATCAGGAGAACTGTTATAAAGTACTTTTATCAGAAGCGCGACATTATCTTGGTACGAACATATAAAAAGAAAGGTTGAAAGGTGTGTGGTAAGAAGGATCATCAAAAAGACAGTGAAAGGATGTAAGAATCGTGGAAGTCCCAAAAAGAGGTGGGTGAATTGTGTGAGTGTAGCCAGTCAGATATTATCTGATCAGATTAATTTATTCCGGCTAGCTACCACCTAATTGCCTGCTCCATCTTAGACCCTGGCGTTGCTTTCCATCACGTTAGCCTAGGGTCAAAAGCATTCAATTCGGTGATAAAAAAATGATAATAGTGGTTGTAAGTAGTGTATTGAAGGATAAAACATGTTATACTAACCCAACGAGGTCTGAAAGATTAAAATGGTATTAGATCTCTTACATGTAACATTCGGTAAGAAACACAATAATTGTTAATGACAAACATTTGCACTTTATTCTCAGTCATTCCAAGAGGTTTCAATTGAGTGATTTTCATGGTTGAGCTAACTGAGAAAAAATAGTCAAATTAATGATATTTTATATAGTATCTAGGTGTTATCTATGCGCAATACAAAGAGAACGAACAAAATTGTCTTTATGTAGAGGTCCAGGCACTAATAAAATATTTACCGTCATTCAGTTTTGAAATATCACAAGTAAAGAGAATATAATTAGTAGTTATCACATGCATATTTACCGTCAACGGAAAAAAATATAATAATAATCAATGAATATACACCCGAATTTGCCATATACATAATTCTGTACAAACATTAAATTTCTAGTTTTATAGCAAACTACAGAACCGATTTCGATAAAATGTCTATGGGACCAACTTGTAAGCAATACCATACGAATAATCAATTTTTTTATAAAGTTAAAAAAACGTATTTTTAATCTTACATTTTCAACAAAATCAACAGTAGACAATAATTTGGAATTAGACGTAATTACAATCAAAAATAATATCTTAATATCGGGATATATTTCGATACCATAAAATTAATTTTATGATCCTAGAAAAATCTTTTGCTCATTCTAATCCTTTAGGTAAAGTAATAAATGACCGTTCAAGAAAATCTTGGAAACAATTGAGTAATATTAATTCGCGGTAACAGACCAATTTCATTAAATATTTTTCATTGAGGTCGGCACCAGTCACAGCTTATTTGACCATCTACCAGTATTTACACATCGATTTCCGTCGTCCTCTGCATCTCAGTTAGAGGGATGACCGGTAATTATGTGTCAATTGTCATGCTACAGACGTCGATATATTTATTGGCTGTTCCTGAAAGCATCTGCACCTGCAGTTCGATCCAACTTCAAAGATAGGATAGCTTTTTTAGACGCAATGTTATTTGGTTGCAAATTATTAGTCTATTATTTGACAGTCACATGTGGACATGTTAATATATTAGTAAGTTTATGTTAAATTAATGTACGTCAATGTTAAATGTAAATTAACGAAAACCTTAGCCACAGCAACGCGTGGCCGGGTCTGCTAGTATACAGAGTTGATATGACAGAGGGGCATTAAATTACACTACGTATACTATATGTGAATAGTATGAATCCGAAACGGTACAAAAAAAATACACGTGATTTTTCATGGGGGGTGGAGGGGTAGTCTTAAACCTTAACAAGGGGGAGGGAGGGGTTAAAAAATGTAAAAAAACATCACGTGATTAATGGACAGCCCCTAAGGTTAATAAACGATGCGTTAGGCATAAACATCTGTTATGACAGATACATCATGTTCAATGAGGCAAAAATTTCAAAAATCATTTGCGGCTAAACTATTGCTCCAATTTAATTGATTTTTGGTACAGAGCCTGAAAATGATACCTAGTATAGGCAGTTAAAAAAATCCCCTATGTCGTACCAATCCTGTATAATATAAATGGATTTTAAAATTCGAATTCTAAATAGTTATTTGTGCTTGTCAAAGTGCATTTGGAAAAAATAACGGTATCGTTATCGGTACAAGGTGATCGTTACCTATACGTAAAGGCTCTCAAGATTTAAGTATCAACGAAGACTATAGAATCAAACGCGCATTCGAATGTTCCGTTCCGTCTCTACGTAATTAGAGCAACCTATTGATGCCCCATCTCATTGTAAGTGCCCCTCTTCAATTCAATCAGAGACCCCTGAATAGTGCTCAATTTAAATCCTATCAAGCAATCTTTTTCATAAAACTAATAGGTCAACTAAAAAACTAATAGGTACATTTTTGAAAACCAAATGAGTTAAAATTTCAAACTGTTGTATTAGCCTGTAATAATGTCTTTAATACAAACATTGCATTAGAATAAAATAATTAAGTGAAATAAACCTCTTAGTTGGCAATAATTTTGCAGTCTTGCCGAGTTTTCGTGATATTGTTTTACAGAAACCTTTAATATGAGCCTCTATTTCATCACCACCAACATAAACCTCATCTAAAGAGTGCAATATCGCCATTTATTCAGCAGCAGCTACCAATATGTTGTGTTGTGTGTTATATAAAGTTATGTAGAGCAACAGAGCCGAGAAACGTGATGTTTGTAGTTAGTAGGTACCACTAACTAACGTGGTGACGGATTTACAGTACACAATGTCACCAACCCATACCGTCTTTAGGGTGTCGTAAGAGGCGACTAAAAAAACGCAACAGGCAGATCACCTAGCCCCAAGAGAAGGAAAACTTGATACAAACCCTGGGCCAACCCGTCTTGCCAGCGTGGCACAGTAGGTTAATTCCCCTACATGAATTTGGAGGAGGCCCGACCCAGTAGTGGGCCGTAACGACGATGACAACGTTCCTCTGTATTCTTCATACACATTTTATAATTCAAACTAGGACATTGCCAGCGGTCACACTTCGACTATAATTTGTTTAAATTACTAGCGACCCGCCCCGGCTTCGCAGGAGTGAAATTATCCCTGCATTGAAACCTTCCTCTTAAATCACTATCGATTAAAAAAACCGTTGCGTAGTTTTAAAGTTTTAAGCATACATAGGGACGGACAGACGACAGCGACTTTGTTTTATACTATGTAGTGATGATGTGACATATGAATAGGATAGCTTACATCTCAATTTAAAGTCGTAACATTACATATTGTACTGCAAGTTAATTGTCTATTATTTGACAGTTACAATTGCCTGTTAGCTCCAATTCTAACAGATGTCGATATCTCTTGACTGGATTGAGTAAGTATTCAACAGACGACGCTGTGTTCAAAGTACAAAGGTTTCATCCAAGCTACAATTTAACAGCATATCCACAATGTGTTGCTTAGAGAGTTTACTACAATTTAATATAACAAATACCTTAGCCACAGCAAGCCGTGGCCGGGTCAATAGTTATTTGTGCAACAAGAGAGCAAAGTCGTTTTTTGCTGCGAGTCCTGATATTGAATCCCGAGTAAGCGAAGGAACCAATGATTGAATCACGAGCGTAGCGAGTGATTCTAAAGTTGATTCCTGAGTGGTGCGAGGGATTCAAAGGCACGAGATGCGAAAAATTTTGCTCTCGTGTAACACACATAACTTTTCACTTCAGCAGCGAGAACACTAGGAAATGAAATATATTACGTAACATTTTTGAAACTATAATTATATATTTTTAAGTTAATATCAGTTTTTTAAGCAGTAAATACTTATTTTCGTTTAAATACAACAATAAGTTAAAAATTCAATAAATTACATTAAAAGATATAATTATCATTTTTGCTAAATTTCTTTAGTTAGTACGTTAGTACGAAATTCCGAACATGTTTGTCTTTGAGGTCGAATTAAAAATCGGAGCTGTTGGTGCTGGCCGCTGGGGCTTTGTCTCTCTCTCTTTTCTATTGGCGGGAAAGAGATAGTGTCAATGTTTCGAATTAGAATTAAAAAGTTACTTTGTCTCACTCAGTGACCAAAATCTCATTTTGCCCACTGTTTTCAGTGAGCAAAACCTACATGTTTGAGCTACTGAAGTGAAAAATATATTTCTATTCTCAATTTGACACACCATAGACTTTAACTAAAGAATAAACAAAAGAGTATAAATGTGTGTGACTCAAATACATACAATGTTTAAATTTTAAATACAATGTTACATACAATGTTTAAACCGTGTTTAAATTTAAATGCATAATTTAAAAAAATATTGCATTTCCTCCCTTTCTATATAAAGTATAATTGTAGGAAATTTCATACTCGTCCGTCTGAGCAATTTTCGTAAAAAAGGGTACAAAGTTATTTCTTTACATAACAATATGGTGCAATGGTGAACCTCATAGTTTATCAGTGTATCTCTAAAATATTATGGATGTATTATAAACCAGCGATCCGCCCCGGCGTCGCACGGGTGCATATTATACATACATACAAACCTAACTGTTGAATCACTCTATCGATTAAAAAAACCGCTTCATAATCCGTTGCGTAGTTTTAAAGATTTAAGCATACATAGGGACGGAACAGACGACAGCGACTTTGTTTTATACCATGTAGTGATAATGCGTTAAAATGATTTGATTTTATGTACCTACCTACGCACTTATTATCTGTATGAGCATTATAATATTATAGTATTTTCGTTATGTATACGGGCATAGACCCATTCAGTTAGAAACTGCATAATTTATTACGCTCGGGTATATGGAAAGTGTTGACTTAAAGGCTACGCAGTTCACTTCTATTGGATTATTTATGTGATACCACAAACACGGTAAAAAATCGTTGTGCAGTAGAGCGAGGCTCTGCACATGTAGGCCACCTATTCCCCCTCCTTCGCAACGGCCCTCCATCCCATGGGGGGAGGGGTCGTGGCCTCGCGACCTATTTATTTCCAGCTATGTAAGCCGCGCCGTTGCACATCTTCTTCGTCAGTACCGTTGTTCCTTTTTCATGCCACAATAGTGGGCTCATCAGCCTGGATCCAAATACATAAGGAACAGAGGTTGAAAAAGAAATGTGTAGACTTTTTTTTAAATTATTTTTTAAACGTGTAGATATTCGTTTTTGAAAATTTGTTTTTATAGGACTTCCACAAAGGCCTGTCATGAGCCGCCCGCATTCATCACATTCTGGAGACTTTTCTTCTTTTCGATTTCCATGAATTTATTTACAACACTAATAACTAAGAAACGGTGTTTGGCTGTTGGTTCTGATGTTCGAAACGATGGGCTACATTAGTTCCGAAAAAAACATGATTTCTTAAGATTCTTCTAGAAAAAACTTACCGCATTTTGTTAGGTTGGAATCTATGCGAGTGCTATGCATAGTCGCGAACGAAGATAAAGCAAATGTTCGTCATTCCTCAAGTATCAAGACAGTTTATGAACAAGACTGTAAGAAAAGTAATACTAGGATTTTAGTTTCGTCATTCTACCGTCATTCGCAAGTTCTATTGTATACTATAGTGTAGACGATCCATGAAAACCTAATGTGTGTGCGACTGGCTGTAAATGCAAATCTTGACATTGATAACAAAAAAGGGGCTGTCAAAAAGTCGCTACCATTTCCTAAAATCAATCCCGCGATCGGTAGTATCGAGAGCGGAGAAAGTGTTAGATAATCGTTAACATTCCGACGGCAACATCAGCAGAGGCACTCTCTCTTTCGCGCGAAGTGCTGAGATTACAAACATTAGTATTGACCCAGATATTTAATACTGTAAGCCGTTGTTGTGGGAATCAGTAAGAATGCCACGTTACTTGCAACAGTTCTATCGTCCACCTGTATAATGGACTGAAAAAATGAAAATAACATGTACCAAATGTTTTACAAACTTTTAAACCTTTTCTCCGCCTTTTTAATTTAATTAGGGTCAACACTAGGCTAACATGATTTGGCGTCAGCCTTCCGTAACCCATCTAGTGGTACAACCGTTAATTATTTGGTTAGACTAGCTATCAGTTTTTCATGCTACATGTATCGACTGCCATAGATGGCAGAATTGCAGCCGGGACCGACGGCTTTGACTATCCTCCGAAGCATGCAGGTCAGATATTACATACAAATGTTGGCTTATTTCAAAATGTTAAGTTTAAAAGAGAGAAGGGATATGTTATGGAAGCGACTTTTTGTATCTTTATAAAATCGTCAATGGCGTTATTTATGCGGAACTGATTAGTAACCTTAACATCAAACTCCCTCAACGTATCGTACGACAGTATCCTGTTTTTGAAATACCCACTTCCACCCTAAACTCAACATACAATAGTCCTCTCACGCGTATGTCAATACGCTATATAACGAATGATGTAAATCTACAAATAATAATATGTATTCATATTTTATCCATCTTAATATATATATTTCTTGTGTGCGTGTGTATGTGACTGAACTCCTCCTAAACGGCTGGACCGATTTGAATGAAATTTTTTGTATGCGTTTGGGTGGCACCGAGGATGGTTTAGATTCACAAATCAGCCCGACAGATGGCGCTGCAGTCGGTAAACAAATATCATGCAGGACAACGTCTGCCCGGTCAGCTAGTATATATATATTTCTTGTGTGCGTGTGTATGTGACTGAACTCCTCCTAAACGGCTGAACCGATTTGAATGAAATTTTTTGTATGCGTTTGGGTGGCACCGAGGATGGTTTAGATTCACAAATCAGCCCGACAGATGGCGCTGCAGTCGGTAAACAAATATCATGCAGGACAACGTCTGCCCGGTCAGCTAGTTTTATATATAAAATTCGTGTCCTACAGGCGCTTCCTCTTGAAACTATTTGAAAATAGTATTCAAGTAAATGAGATGTGCATGTACATAGTCACTCTGGATATCTCTGGAACCATATGACCTAGAGACTTGAAATTTGGTAGGAATATTCTTTTCACCGAGTTGAGGTCAGCTTAGAATTTGAAGAAAACGTGCACTAAAATGGTGGTCGATGAAAAACATTGATTTTAGTTGGTGGGAACAGCAAGTTAGTTATAATTTAAGTAAATTTTCTCTTAGTCTTGTACACTGTTTTGTATTTTTTAATTATACCAATGCCATGCATACCTATAATTTGTATAATTGCTTTGCAGGAGAACTTTAATTGTGTTATGTTAAGTGCGTAATTGTACTGTTTGTGTGCTAAATAAAAAAAACCTATGGACATGAACCTACTTATATACATATATATGGTCATACTTATATATATGACCCACTGCTGAGTCGACCCTACTCCCAGAGTCCAGTTACATGGAAGGGGTAATTAGCCTACTGTGCCAGACTGGCCAGACAGGTTGGCAGAGGTTTTCGTATCAAGTTTTCCTTCTCTTACGGCTAGGTTATTGTCCTTCTCATATCCTTTTGTCGACACTCAGGATGGAATGAGGTGACATCATGTGTTCTTAATCCGCCACCACACGCAAACGGAAACTTAATGTAACGTTTTAAAATTTTCGTAGAATATAGATTGTAAATGTTTAAGAAACCGGTCTCGTTAATGTGAAACTCATTTATCAATCAGTACCCGCCAACAAAATTTAAAACACTTTCGAATAGGAAGTTCCTACATAGTAATGAATGTTATACCATAGCCGCAAATACGAAGTTTACAGCTGCTCCACCTACGAGGCGCAGTGGCCATGTGTTAAAGCAGGTCATGAACGTACACATCTGTTCAGCTGCTTAGAAGTTATTACGCAACATAGAGCAAACGAGCGTAAAACCGCTGGCATCATATTTTTCTTTACTACAAAACAATCTAGAATGGATTCATCTGCGATCAAATTCGTTTTTAATTAAGAATCCGTGTGGTGACGGATTTAGAGTACATATTGTCACCACCGGAGTAAGAATATCACCACCCCATATCTTCCCGTGGGTGTCGTAGAAGGCGACTAAGGGATAACAGACGTTGGGCAGCAGCAACGCTCTGATACAAAGTCACCTTATTACTGCGATCGCCAACCCGCCTGCCCAGCGTGGCGATTAGGGCAAATTCCCCCCATGGATAATAAAACCAAACAACGGCCCCCAGTCTCCGGTAGCTCCAACGCCCCTGATTACGGTAGCGGTCAGGCAAGCGTCGGAGCAGGGGGTGCTAAGAATCCCCGGAGGCGTGTAGGCTACCACCAACGACAACTGGCCCTGGCAACTTACAACGCACGATCTTCTCATCGGTCCTCAACCGATGAGAAGATCGACGAGCTGGAAGAAGCCCTAGAAAAGGTGCGCTGGGACGTTATCGGATTATCAGAAGTCCGAAGAGAGGGGGAGGGCACGATAATCCTACAGTCCGGCAACCTTTTCTACTACCGGGAGGGCGATCAACTGTCCCAAGGTGGTCTGATCAACAACGTGATCTGCGTCGAGAGTGTGTCGCCGAGGGTCGCGTGCCTTGTAGTCAGAATCACCAAGCGGTACTGTTTAAAGGTGATACAGGTTTACGCACCAACGACGGCACACCCCGATACAGAAGTGGAGACTATGTATGAGGACATATCTAGAGCCATACACACGTCCGAAACCCACTACACGGTGTTGATGGGGGACTTTAACGCGAAACTAGGTAAACGAAATGGAGCAGAGGAAAGAGTGGGGCATTTTGGATATGGGCAAAGGAACCCGAGGGGGCAACAGCTGGTTGACTTCATGGAAAAGGAGGGACTCTACGCGATGAACTCCTTTTTCAAGAAGAAACCCCACAGAAAGTGGACCTGGATAAGCCCCGATGGTTCCGTAAAAAATGAGATTGACTTCATCTTTTCGACTAAAAGGCAGATATTCAGCGATGTCTCTGTGATCAATAGGGTGAAAACCGGTAGTGATCACCGAATGGTAAGAGGCACGCTGAATCTGAACACTGCACTTGAACGGTCGAAATTGATGAGGTCTACGCTCCGTCCCAACCCTGCTGATATCCAAAACCCCGAAGCCTTTCAGCTGCAGCTACAGAACCGCTTCGATTGCCTAGGAGACTGCGTTACGGTGGACGATATGAACAACGGGTTAGTGGAAGCTGTCCATACCGTCGGAGCTCAGTTTTATAAGGCCCGACGTAAGGGAAGACCTAAAAAGATCTCCGACGAAACTCTCAAACTCTTGGATAAAAGACGTGACATGAGGTTGCAGTCTTCAGTTGATATGTCAGATTACGGGCAGCTGAATAGGCAGATCTCCAAATCTCTTAGACGCGACACTAGGCATTTCAATGCCACATGCATTGAAAAGGCCATTGAGCGAAACAAGGGCTCCAAAGTGTTTGCGAGAGATCTGTCTATCGGGCAAAGCCAGTTGACTAAGCTGAAGACCAACTGTGGCAACATTGTCTCGTCCAAACCCGAGATTTTGAGAGAGGTCGAGAGGTTCTATGGACAGCTATACACCTCGGCCCACAAACCAGATGTTCGTCTGGACTCGGACCCAAGATCCAGACTAACCCGTCATTATACCGAAGATATCCCGGACGTCAGCTTGTATGAGATTGTGATGGCCTTAAAACAGCTCCAGAACAATAAGGCATCCGGGGATGACGGAATCACGACAGAGCTTCTGAGAGCGGGTGGAAAGCCGGTACTTGTAGTCCTCCAGAGGCTCTTCAATTCCGTCATACTTGAAGGAACAACGCCTGATGCATGGAACAGGAGCGTGGTGATATTGTTCTTTAAGAAAGGGGATAAAGCCCTTCTGAAGAACTATAGACCCATCTCGCTCCTGAGCCATGTTTATAAGCTATTTTCGAGGGTCATTACGAATCGTCTTGCACGCAGGTTTGACGACTTCCAGCCTCCCGAACAAGCCGGATTCCGGAAAGGCTTTAGCACCATGGACCACATACATACGCTGCGGCAGGTTATACAGAAGGCCGAGGAGTATAACCAGCCACTATGCTTAGCGTTTGTGGACTATGAGAAAGCCTTCGATTCGATCGAGACTTGGGCTGTGCTTCATTCCCTGCAGCGATGCCGCATTGATCAGCGATACATCGAAGTGTTGAAGTGTCTGTATAGAAACGCCTCTATGTCAGTTCGAATCCAGAACCAGACCACTGAGCCTATCCAATTGCAGCGAGGAGTGAGACAAGGAGATGTTATCTCTCCAAAACTGTTTACCGCTGCTTTGGAAGATGTCTTCAAGCTGTTGGATTGGGACGGACTTGGCATCAACATCAACGGCGAATACCTCACTCACCTTAGATTTGCAGATGATATTGTGGTGATAGCGGAGTCGCTGCAGGAATTAAGTACAATGCTCGGAGGCCTCAACAGAGTTTCTCAACAAGTGGGTCTAAACATGAACATGGATAAGACTAAAATCATGTCGAATGTCCATGTTGCACCGTACCCGATTGCTGTTGGGAATTCTCTCCTCGAAGTTGTTGACGAGTATATATACCTGGGACAATTGGTCCGATTAGGTAAGTCCAACTTCGAGAAAGAGGTCACTCGTCGAATCCAACTCGGCTGGGCAGCGTTCGGGAACTACGTCATATCTTCTCATCCAATATTCCTCAGTGCCTGAAGACAAAAGTCTTCGAACAGTGCGTGTTGCCAGCGATGACATACGGATCCGAGACGTGGGCGTTCACAATGGCTTATTAGGCGGCTGAGAGTCACTCAACGTGCGATGGAGAGAGCTATGCTCGGGGTTAGTCTACGTGATCGAATCAGAAATGAGGAAATCCGTAGACGAACTAAAGTTACCGACATAGCTAGAAGGATTGCACAGTTGAAGTGGCAATGGGCAGGCCACGTGGCCCGAAGAACGGATGGCCGTTGGGGCATGAAAGTCTTGGAGTGGCGCCCACGTATGGGAAAGAGAAGCGTGGGAAGACCCCCGACTAGGTGGACGGACGATCATGTGAAGGTCGCTGGGAGTCGGTGGATGCGGTCAGCACGAGATCGTGCATTGTGGAAATCTATGGGGGAGGCCTATGTTCAGCAGTGGACTTCTGTGGCTGATAGATAGATAGATTGTCACCACCACATTCTATCCTGAGGGTGGCGTAAGAGCCGCCAAAGGGAAACGACAAGGCTGAAAACCTAGCCGTAAGAGAAGGAAAACTTGATACGAAACCCTGTGCCAACCCGTCTGGCAAGCGTGGCACATTAGGCTAATTACCTTCCCTGTGATGAGGGGGTGTGACTCAGCAGTGGGTCATTTATGGGCTGATTAGTAGCAGTTGCAGGACACTGAACACAGATTGAGGGATTTAGAGTAAAGAATTTCACCAACCCATCCAAAGGGTACGGACAATCGTAAGATGCGACTAAGAGGACATCCTCAAGCAGTCGTTCAAACGAAACTTAACAATAATTCGACTTTTAGAGATGATCCCTGCAACCCCCAACAAGGCTTGGTGTATTTATTTGTGTGATTTAAAAAGATATTGCGTTTATACTAAGCTTGCGTATATGTGATAAACTAGTATGCTTTTAGCCTGATACAAATCTAAAATGTTAAATAAGGAAAGAATGATACGTGTTACAAATATTGATGATATAGAGAAAGAGATTATAGTGATCGTTGGTAAATATTTTAACATAACCAGGGCGGCGTTCAAGCATAATGGTCCGCCTGATGGAAGAGGTTAACGTCGCCTATGGACGTCAAATTTTAGGTACTAGACGTCAATTAAGCAAGACAGACCCTGTTAAATATAAATAGGGAAAGCATGACGCTGGCAGCTGAAAGAAAAGTTCACTTCAACACCGTGTTTTATCAAATAGAGCTATGGCATGGAATCTACGCTTGACCAATAGACTAGATTCTGCCCAGCCAGTGGAGCAAGCAGGCTTTCGACGTGGCTTTTCGACTATTGATCATATTCACACTGTCAGGCAAGTTGTAGAGAAGTGCACTGAATATAATCGACCTTTAGTAGTAGCCTTTATAGACTACGAAAAGGCGTTTGATACCGTGGAACACTGGGCCGTTATACAATCTCTGCAAAGATGCCAGGTTGACACGAGATATGTGGAAGCGATCAAAGCAGTCTACCAAAGTGCAACGCTGCAAGTGAAACTCCACCAGCTCACTGAGCCCATTCCGGTCGAGAGAGGAGTGAGGCAAGGCGACACTATTTCGCCAAAACTATTTACCTCATGTTTGGAAGACATCTTTAAGCTTCTTGACTGGTCAAACAGAGGTATTAACATCAATGGTGAGCGCCTAACTCATCTCCGATTTGCGGATGACATAATCATTTTTGCGGAAAACCTGCAGGACTTATCAGCTATGATCGGACAGCTTTATGATGCATCAGTGATTGTTGGGCTAAAGATGAACACATCGAAGACGAAAATAATGTGCAACAGCTCCAATATAGATCACATTACTGTGCATGGGCGTGCGATAGAAAGAGTTGAGGAATATGTCTACTTGGGACAAACCTTGAACCTTGCCAAATTCGGACAAAATAGCGAGATTGAGCGCCGTATCCGCCTAGGCTGGGGTGCTTTTGGCAAACTGTCCGAAGTGTTCAAGAGCACAAGCATTCCCATTAACCTCAAACGTCGGACCTTTGAACAATGCGTCCTACCAGTCTTGGTCTACGGAGCCGAGTCATGGACGCTGACAAAGCAGGTGATGCACAAGCTCCAAGTCACCCAAAGAGCCATGGAACGGGCTATGTTAGGTATCTCTCTACGTGATCGAATCAGGAACACAGAGATCCGGAAGAGAACGAAATTAGTCGACATAGCCCATGTGATCGCTAGCAGAAAGTGGAAGTGGGCAGGCCATATATGCCGTAGACAAGACAACAGGTGGGGAAATCGGGTGCTTGAGTGGAGGCCTAGAGTAGGGCATAGAAATGTGGGCAGGCAACCGATGCGCTGGACCGACGACCTTGTTGGAGTGGCCGGAAAGGATTGGATGCGAAAGGCGCAAAACCGAGAAGAATGGCGTGCATTGGAAGAGACTTACACTCAGCATTGGGTGGTGAAGGGTTGAAGAACATGGAATCCACACCACGCCTAAACGAATTTGCTTGTTAGAGAGGGAATTGATTGCAGCGGAACCGCTTGCCCTGTCCATAAAATTAGGTTCTACCGAGGCGTAATTTCATTATATGCAGACATCACTTAGTTTGAACTTTGAAGATCCGAAACGTAATTAACCTATCGATAGCGGCATGTACTTAAACGACCAACTAATTGACACAAAATGGTTGTTATTAGACACATACAAAGTAACAAAATTTACCATGATGAAATTTAAGTTATTAAAAGGAACAGTATACGAAACATTAAACAAAATAATTTGTAGCAAATATTTATATTTTATTTCACACAGTATGTAATGTAGTAATCCTAATTATATAGATGATTACGATCTCATCATTATCGCCTCTAAAATGACAGGAAATGCTTAAGAAAGGTATGAATACTCTTATAAGATATGACGCCAAAATAATTGTTACCTACCATCTGGCGCTCTCCATTGCCCTTTGGCCCAAAAGGCAAAGGGCAATGGAGAGGGCTATGCTCGGAGTTTCCCTGCGAGATCGAATCAGAAATGAGGAGATGAGGAAAACCAGGGTCACCGACATAGCCCACCGGATTGCCAAACCTAAGTGGCAGTGGGCAGGGCACATAGCTCGCAGGACCGACGCCCGATGGGGCAGAAAAGTCCTCGAGTGGCGACCGCGTTCCGGAAGGCGCAGTGCTCGTAGGCCTCCCACACGGTGGACCGACGACCTGGTGAAGGTCGCCGCAAAGCAGTAGATGCGGGCGGCCCAGGACCGGCCTTTGTGGAAATCCTTGGGGGAGGCCTATGTCCAGCAGTGGACGTCTTTTGGCTGAAATGATGATGACCATTTAGCGTGGGTCTAGAGCCGAAAGATGATGATGGCAGTTTTAAACATGAAAAGTTATCAGTTTTGTCATAAAACCTACAGGAAAAAAAGTTCCTTTTGAATTTGAGACCATAACTGCTGAATCGGATCCTAATTTGAATGGGAAAATAAGCAATAGACTGTATCATATACACTACCAGACACGTATTAATAATATGAAGTATATCTAATATTATAAAATTCTTGTGTCACAGTTTTAGTGTTTCCTAGTGGCCCGCCCGTGCAAAGCGGGGTTGGGTTATACATATAAACCATACCCTTGAATCACTCTATCTATTAAAAAAAACCGCTTCAAAATCCGTTGCGTAGTTTTAAAGATTTATGCATACATAGGGACGGACAGAAGAATGCGACTTTGTTTTATACTATGTAGTGATGATACTCCTCCGAAACGGCTTGACCGATTTTGATGAAATTTCATGTGTATATTCACTAGGTATGAGAATAAGATTTTAACGAATTTTTACACCCCAAAAGTGTCAATCAATTAATTTAAGTAATTTTTATGATACACCATACAAAAATACATACAACCCTACATTTTCACCCCCCTACGATCAACCCCTATTTAACTACATGGCAAAACAAAGTTTGCGGGTTCAGCTAGACTAAAATAAATGTCTAGAATTTTATCGTATATGTTTTCTATACTACTACTACTATACTACTAGTCCAAAGATGACCCACTGCTGAGTCGGGCCTCCTCCAGTTATATGAAGGGTAATTAGCCTACTGTGCCATGCTGGCCAGACGCCACAGGGTTTCGTATCAAGTTTTCCTTCTCTTGTGGCTAGGTCATCGGCCTTGTCATTTCCTTTAGTCGGCTTTTCCTACACCATAAGGAAGGAATGGGGTGGTGACACTGTGTATTCTAAATCACAAGTTTTCCATATCTGACAGTATAATATGTAGTTTTTGAATAACTTTGCTGTGTGGAAAACATTAAATGATAATTATTATGTAGGTTATCTTATTAATTAATTATTAAATTTCAAAGATAGAACTAATTATAAGGTCTTGAGGCAAAATATCAATACATTTTCATACATTGTATCATATCGTAATGGACAGTTTTGCTCAATTAGAAATGAAACACTTGCATGAAACTGACAATAGATAATACATTAATTAAACCTGTTTTGTCTCTACAAACTGTGTCAATTGATAACATACCTAACCCTAAACAAGATACGACGGGTCTGATGTTCGTGTAAAGTGATTTCAATTTATATAATCATGTCACTATTTTCTTAGGTATGCATTTTTTTACCGTAATATTTAATTTAAAGCTCTGATAGCTTCGCCGATTAATGCTGAGCAGGTAATTTCCACAACCAAATTGCAATTCTCAACTAAACGGTTAGGATGGATTGGTCTAGGGTTCATAGTGTATCGGCGTGTTCCAGTTGCAGTTATGTCGTTTTGGCTTCGAAGCAGAGGCAACGATGAGCGAGAAGAGCGCGGGAGGCGGAGGGGGCCACAGCAGCGCATATGTATACAATATAGAACACAATGCGGCATCGCTCTGCGTCGACGTGGTCTCGTGCGCCAGCGTACTGGCCGCCACCGTCTTCATAAATATACTTTACAACCCAGGAGCCACCATCACACCACCGGCCGAAGCCGAAGACAGCGCGTCCCGGATCCAGGTGAGTCCCGCTGAGCGATATATGCAATTTTCGTCTATGAAGTTTATTTGCTAGCGATGCGGGCAACCCTGCATTCTTTGTTTTCTTTTATGCAAGTGCATTATATTTTAACCAAATCGGCTCTAATAATACAATATGGAAGCAAACACTTTGTGTTAACTAGACAATTTTTTTTAAAGATTTCTATTTTGTTTTTTACAAGTAGGTACTAACTTATCGTGTCTAAGTATTGGGCCATTCTTTGAGTGCCTGCCAGTTATCGTATCACGTCTGGTACAAGGTGGATTTCGATCACGTATACGTATCTTTCGTGTGAGTCTATAGACTAAATTCTTATCATTTCCGCGTGTTGTTACAGCGTTATCAGCTGGGTTGGTGGCGTGTTGCAGCGTAGTCAGCGCCTACACTCGTACTAACCAACTATTACAACCGCTTTGATATCGTACTATTGCGCCTCTTCAATAATTCAGTTTGGGACACCGTGCAACTGACACAACGGAAGACGTTAGAATTCCAGTAACTGGAACTAAGTGTTGAAGCTAAATACAGCTGATAAGGACAACATCACAGCCAGTAGTAGCACGAAAAGCTTCCAAATGGAGTTGAATTTAATTAGAATACGTTCAGTAGGCACATAGGGGTGGATATTTATAAATGTTTCTTAATTTGAACTCTATTCGATAAAAAAAATACTCGTCAAATTCGCGTAATGGCATAACATGCAATGTAGAGCATCCAAATGCAAATTTATACTGATTTGTAATATTGTATAATATAGTTGATATACAACATGACGAAATCATTCAGACCCGGTCTTCGTTATGTTTTGAAATTTAAATATTCCTCAATAAATCGAATATAAATTCCATATACTAATTTAATAAGCTCTATAAGGCATATATATTCCAGATAAGCCAAAAATCTACAAAAAAGTTTATACTAATCATTCAAGTATAGGTATACGAAATGCAATACAAATGTGTAAATTGGGTGCTACATTTAATTGATATTAGATAAATGAGAAATTATTTATTGACACAAATTTACTATGTCTTTAATTAGGCAATAATTAGGAATGTTGATTAGACATAATACATTCATTATATTGATGTTTTGTTTTTATATTTTAAAACTATTCGTTCATTAAAATTTTATTTTTCATGATGTCTTCTTTTCAACCTTTCTCCTATTTAGAATTCATTAGTTTGTTGCAAGTTACAGCTAGATAATCAAATTTTCGAAAGTTTATAGGCGTTGCGTTCTCATACATTAGTCCCAGCTCACTTTATTTGCTAGCTGGGCAGGAACTATCCCCCATCAATTTTGCAAAATCTGCCCGTTTTGACATTTATATGATTACGTCTCGGATCCCTGGTTAGAAAAATTAAGAATTATAGGAAAGTCCTACGTAAATCAACTCAATGAAAATCTTTCTTTTTTAAATTACTCATATGGAATGCCCATTCTTAAGATTAGCGCGAAAAGTAACGTGACTCTCTCTTCATAGATATTATGTATTAGTAAAAGTGAACAGCAACTAAGAAACATTAGGGGTTACAGCATAATATTCAGCAAAGGTCCAATGGACTGAACTGGTTGAATATATTAAAATGTATCCATACATATTATTCGTATTCGTGTGGCGATCATAATATTTGACCGACCCGCGTGTCGGATGTCCTGTATTAAAATTCTGTGTACCTATATATACGATGTGAATATTAATGAACTAGAAACTTTCGGCAAAGAAACCACTGGGTACCGTTTTACAGTCGCCTATTACAGTAGTTCTTTATTTTTGTTCATAAACAGAAAGGTGTCTGGCCTTCATGTCCGTCATATAAATAAATGGTTCTATATATTTTATTTTATTATAAACTGTGTCTGGCCATAATGTCTGTCATCAAAATAAATGGTTATATATATTTTATTTTATACTTAAAACTACACAAATATTATGTTTTGTAGTTTTATCCAGTTGGTAGAAACACTTGTACCCATTGAAAAACTTTTTGATTTTAGCGATTAGAACATATTGGATTCAATGAAATACTTTAGATCACGTGTATTCTAAAATAATTAGTTTCGAACGTTTCGAACTCTTTACAGCAACTGTGATCATGGGAAAGTCTAGGGAAAGAAGGTAGCTTCTTGTCTTGCAAGTCTATAAAAGAAACTTAACATGCATTTTTGCCTACATATCATGTGTACAGAACTCGTGTACAGTTTCTTAATTATATTCCATGAGCAATAATACGTTCTGTAGTAGGTGCGTATTAGAGAGCGCTCGGAACATCGTAGAGGTCGATTTCGGCAACTAGTCCCACCAGTTTTAGGTGATCTCCCCTGCCCCGTAGCTCACTAACTGCAGAAGATTGGACGCGGAACAAGCTCATTTCTTGCAGGTCTGCTTATGATGGACATGGAATGCAAGCTATGACTATAAGTTGCGATAGCGACTGCGCAGTAACGGTGCCCTAGTTATTTCGGGTGCTGTCCTAGATACGAAGTTGAAACGCTGTTTTCAACATCAGCATCAAGTTTTATTCGATGGGGCCGCGCTGAGCTGTCCATCCTCGCTTAGTGAGTTAGATAGCCATCGTGATACCGTTTACTATAAGATGTTAAATTGGTTTCTTCTAGTTCCTCTTTTTGTTGCGCTTAATTTACGTATTCCTTGACCTCACACACGCACATAGTTTACGATATAATCTTGTATGCTGTCTTCGGTCTTTTTAAGGGATTTATCGTTTGCATTTTAAAATATATTATATTTCGATTTAGCAGCAGACGCGGCCACAGGCGACTCAATCAATAGATGACAGTTGTCAATCAGTTAAATCAACCGCCTTTAATTTTGTTTAGTGTACCACGACTCCTAATAAGCATTTATTTATTTCTTAAATAAACGTCAGGAATTAAATAATTTAGGATAGTGTTAAAAGTGTTTAATTACTATTCTTGTTTAAATTACTCTTAATAATTTTGTTTTTTTTGTAAATTGTCACTTTTTATCTTTGTGATTGTTGTTTGGAACTATAGTTATAAAACTATTCTGGAATTACGAAAAGTAGTGAGTATCATATGGAATGATTTCAACCTTGAAAATTATAAGGTACAATCGAAACACTGACCTAATTTTGACGTTGGGGTGAAACGTGTACGCTTAGGGGGAGGAGCGTTGCAGTAAGGGGCGGACCCCTAGCTTTACCCTTCTGGCCACGCTTGGTAAATTACTTAACGTTACAGTAATTTACGTTACACATTACTATTGCTTACAATTGGTTTGGTAATGCTAAGTTTTATCGACATGTCTCAATTAAAGTTGATATTGATGTAACGGTCTTCAATATTTTTTGATTGTGATAAAAGTTTATGACAAGTTATTTTTGTAATGATCGCGTCATACTCGTCTGTCGTAAGTAAGTTCGGCATTCACGATGAAATACCTACAAGGTTTGAGCAGAGAACAGCCGGGCGACGGGTACGAATGCACGCGGACTGCGGATTACGGAGAAGGGGAGGTGCCATTTGACCCAAAGTAAGCCAAGGCCGTCGTGGTGGGGATAACGTTTACACGTGTGACCTACTTAGCAACCGAGCTCAACCGGAGTAAGACGACAGCCACCGACACCTCGCACTGCTATACACTGTGATCAATATCCAACACGATAGCAGTGTAATATTAACTAGGCTCTGCCTAGCTCGCTCTCGCTTGGAGGTAATCGAACGAGGTGCGCTTACGCCGATCTCATACATCGCGCCACTCTTTGTCACTCCACGTGCAGCGTAGCACGTGTCATCGGGGTCACTGACCTCACTCGAACGTATATCTACGCGAAATGAGCCGCGCGGATTGATTCACTTCACTGCGAACAGGAACCGTACCACCATACCTGTTTTTACCTTCTGGTAGCAAACTGAACTGAAATTTATGGAGGTTTAGTAGAGCGGTGATGCTTGCGTGGTTGCACGGCGGTTGCGACGCACGGACCAGAGTGCATCGATCGCGATTACATCACCACTTGCGTCCTTTCTCTGCGCGCGCAGCACGCCTCGTGACCCCCTCCCCGCGCACCTTTGCCGCGCCCCTCTAGTGCCAATCGCCACTACGCCATGGATCTCCGCTACGGGCTACCATTCGCACTTTGGTCGTCGTTCGCTTCGGTCGTTCTCTACGATCTAACAACTCTTCAGTGGAAGTTAAACTTTGTTTTTTTTGTTGTTGAGAAATTTTCTAACTTTTATGTCCGTGTGATCTGTACCGCGTCTAATACCAGCGGGAGATAGTAACTATTAGTGATTGCTATTAATGGAGGAAGTGTTTTAAAATTAAATGTAGAGTTTTAGTACATTGTGAGATGCTCGCGACCCACTTTTGAAACTTCCGCAACGGTCGAGTAACTATTTGGTTTTATTTTATCATTCGGCCAGAAACTCGGGAAAAGTTATTAGTACGATCAGTCTCAGTGCGGTGTGCGTTCTGGTTGCGCCAATTAGTCACATTTTTCCTTGTGACTTGCCATGTGAGTCACGTCTATGGCCAGGCCACTGGTCGCGCTCGCATTGTCCTTACGTTATTTTTTTGCAGATAGAGCCCATGTTTTTCAAGATAGAAGCCGTCACTGGGAAGATTCCAATTTGTCTTCCGTGTCGGGGGGAGAGATTGACTTGACTTTACTAAATCAGTCAGTCTTTTTCTCTCTCCTATACGGTCGGCATACTATCTTCGAACGCAGGCGGCGCGTATGATGGCGTAACTTTTATGGCTAAGTCTGCAGTGAGGTCGGGGATTGCGCGAGCTGTTAATTGTTTCGGCTGCGAAATCACTGAATTTTCTGCTTATGACAAAGCCGGGAATTTGGGTGTTACTTCTGTTATAGCGAAAATTTTTCTATTAATCACATCTTTATCATTCATTTGAAATATGTGTTGTAGGTAAGCGTTAGGTTTGAGTCATTGTACGACATGATGAAATCGAAATAATCGCCGGCGCGGCACGCTTGGCGGGAATTGGGCAATCCGCGAGCGAACGGATGCCCCCGCGCGCCCACCACCCGCGGCCCGCCTGCGCCCGCGCAGTTGCCTAAAATTTCTCCTCCCGCGCCGACAATGCGCGATTTCAACCGACTTTTTTCAAAACTGATGATTTTCCCTTTTGTTACAGCTATCGCGGATGCCAGACCTCTCCGCGAATTCCAGTATCCCCTGCGGCCTCACTTGTTGTAATGCTGCTTGCCATTTGCGATTGTCGACCATAGTGTTTAGACATTATTGTGCCTACTAATTGTAATGCAATTGCGATTTGTCTATTAAAAATATTCGGCCCTGAACTTTCTGGTTTACATTACTTTATGTTTTGTTTTATATGTTTGTTGGATAGCCTGTTAGGTGAATGAATGAAATATTGTTGTGTTATGTAATATATGGATGGGACCCTAGCCTACACGCCCCCAACCGTCACCCAATGGCCGTGCATCCTCGCCATTACAACAATTCCAAGAAAGGCTCCTCTGAGACCGAATCCTAGCAAGGTAGGTAAGCAGCTCGGCGATTGGACGTAAAATGGTTGTCTACCAAATAATAAATTATTTGTGTAGCTACAACTAGCTTACAACGCATCCCTGAGTAAATAGGATGCTTGTAGCGAGTGAAGTCTAGGATGTTTTATTGATAAACTAGACTTGACCTTAATTATCTACAAACAAAATTCTATTAGTTATGGACGAATTACATTTTGATTGATAGTACTTATAGTTAATATAAATTTACAAATATACAAAGTCACTAGGAAACACTGAAACTAACCCCAACTAAAGTCACGTTTTAGATGTTTGTCACAAACAATTAACGTTCTATTTTTTATCATCTTTAAGTAAAGATGATTAAAAATTTAAACTTTTAAACTATGTCCATCAGTGGACTAATTTGAGCTAATGATGATGATGATGTAAAGATGTATCGTGTCTTTATCAAAATATGACAAAGGTCAAACTTTGGAAATATTCTTAGAATGTAATGAATACTCATTCAATGCAATGAATATTTTCACAGTTAGTAATTTTTTCTAGGTACATAATAAGAAGGTACGTAAATAACCTAACATGGACCAAAATTTCGATCTTGACTGTCCTAAATTTCGCGTTAGCATCAAGCATAGACGGAGAATTTATAATCCTTACATATTATATTATTGTACCTATACCTAAAAGTTAAAAATACGAACTAACCATGGTCCGCTTGACACCGAACCAGACTTTCAATTACGACTTCAATTTTTTTTTTTCATATACTACGGCCATTCATATTAAACTTTTACGCCTAAAATACAAAATATGGTAATAAATTTGATTTAGGCCAGGTCATGTAAGTTATGATTAACCTTATGACCATGGTTCATACCTATTAGTTTACATATCAAATGAATTAATAATAAACTACCCTAATGTATCTAACCAGTTGCAAATTGATATTTATGGCTTCTTTTTTTATTAAAATACTCATTTAGTGGATCATACTTGTAGAAATAACAAAACGCATTTGTAGCGTGTCAAGTTAGTGTAATATGAAATCGGTAACAATAACACAATTTGTGCCACACCTATCTCAGGAAATAATATAAATAGGTAAATAAAAAACATAGGTAAAGAGCCGACAAAAGGAAATGACATGGCCGTAACCTATCTACAAAAGAAGGAAAATGAACACATCGGCATCGATACCACTTTCATCTCCTCCCGAAACAGGGACCCAGTGACAGCAGATCAGCATAATAGATGAATGCCCGTGAAGTAATTATAAAGCGTAGGTATATGATGTTAGGGAGGGCGCCCACTGCATCGCCTCTGATGTCTGTCAAACGGCAATTCAATCAACAGGACAGGGACGACGGCGGACAGGGCGAGGGCCGGCCGGCGCAGGCGCCCCGGCGACGTAGTGGACGCTATACCTTAATCTTAAAAATCTAGTATAATGTAGTAAATTACGTTATTGGGGAGGGGAAATGTAACTAATTGTACGTATCTCATTTCAAGTAATTTTGTACGGTAGGTAGATGTTAGCAGTCAGTGCCATGGAATACCGTGCCGAATAACGGTACAGCAAAAACATTTCTTTAGATGACTGTGGAAAGTGCCAGAATAAAAGCTTGGTATGCCTTGCCCTTCATTTTTATAGAGATGCTACTATAGGTTTTATATCACTACATAGTTTAAAATAAAGTCGCTGTCGTCTGTCCGTCCCTATGTATGCGTAAATCTTTAAAACTACGCAACGGATTTTGAAGCGGTTTTTTTTCTATAGATAGAGTGATTCAAGAGGAAGGTTTTTAAGTATAATACATGCATAATTGCACCCGTGCGAAGCCGGGCGGGGCGGGTCGCTAGTAATTAATAAAGACCTAGAAAGACACAACAATCGTGGGAGTAACCTTTACGAAATAGCGTTTCTGCAGCCAGCATCTTCAAGGTTTGACCAAAAGAGTAGCTTCATATATTCATCAACCTCAAAAATCAAGTTTAACATCAGCTGATTTGATATACTACTCGTATTATCCAGTGATTAGGCAGTTATCAATGGTGAAATGTTTTGCACTTGACACAGCAGCTAACATTTGATGGTGAACCATAGGTAAGTGTTAATTACCTTTGGAAACATACCCTGCCAAGTCTTTGCCAAATTTCTGACTACTAGTCATAAAGGATTTGCCTAACTTTAGCTGAATATCGATTGGCTAGTACAGTTGTTAATTATTCACATTACTGATTTCGAAGGACAACTGCCACATAATGTTAAAATGGTAGATTTGTACATTACCTACCTTGCTATAAAAGTTAGTTGAAACGCGACGTCTTAAGACGTTAGATTATGACGCTTTAAAGCTAAATATTGTCCGCAGCTTGTTTCCACAGCAATTCGGCTGCGTACAGCGTACAATTCGATGTAAAAGTAACGGCACCTCAAAACCACGCAATGGAATTTGACAAAGCAAAAATTGGGGCGATGAACTGCCGTTGTTCGGTAGTACATTTGTCGACAGATAGAGCAGGCGACGCGAACGTCACACACCAAACATACGAGTATGTTGTTTTTGATAATGATTGTTAACCTATGTTTGTGGTTTAGACACGATGGGTTAGAATCTAGTTTGAATGTGAAGGCATGTAGCTGATATTTCTTAACGGATTTATAACTTTACCTTTTCTTTCTTCAAAGAATGATGACATTACTTCAGCTTTTCTTTAAAAACCTCCTTTATTTTTCGTCTTAGGGACTTCCAAAAACTGTCCTATGTAGGTATATACACGTAACTACTTTTCCCATTAGAATGTTACATTATCCCTGAGTAACATAGACTATTACGCGAAGCCAAGTTAAGCAAGGATTTGAATCCTACGAGTGTGAAACCACGTGCATAAGCTAGTAACTTTGAACTAAAGTTCACGTCATTTTTGAAATAATCTTCTTTATATAAAAATGAATCGCTGTTCGTTAGTCTCGCTAAAACTCGAGAACGGCTGGAGCGATTTGGCTAATTTTGGTCTTGAAATATTCGTGTGAGTCCAGGGAAGGTTTAAGAGTTGAGAAAACATAGAAATATTGTAAGTAAAATAATAAATACAACAATTTTATTTTCCCATACAAACTGTTACCTGTCAAACATCTGACGTTCGTCCCGACGGTTCGGTAATCTTTATATCATAAACTAAGTAAATGATTTATTATTACTAAATACATCCAAATGCGAATTGTATATTTCAGAGTCATGCACTGATCAGATAGGAGTATTACAAAAATTTACTGCCTTGGCTCCGGATATCAAACGCATACATAAACATTCACTCCGCCTCCTAGGTGCCCCCGTATTTGAAGAGTCTGTGCCTTCTTTCATTGAGGAAAAAATTCTAAATTTTACCATGAAAACGGACAAACTATCTGAAATTAATTCTCATATGGCCTTTTTCATTATTCGTTACTGCCTTTTTGTACCGCAATTTATGTACTTTCTACGATGTTGTCCTCTTTGGAAACACACTGAATTATTACAAAGCCTGGATAACATCGTAAAAAGTACACTCATTTGCATTTTAAATACACCATTGGATGATCGCGCTTGGTCCCAAGCTTCACTGCCAATCCGACTAGGGGGTCTTAGTATTCGAAAAATATCATCTGTTTCTTTGCCAGCATATTTATCTTCAGTCCACAGTAACACAAATTTAATTGAAGAAATTTTGAGACCTGCTTTCGGAAATGTGGAAATTTTAGACCATAATGAAGCTAGGAATCACTGGCTATCAATCTGCTTAAACTCCACCGAGCCGGACAACCTTTCTTCCCAGAGACAATGGGACGAGCCGCTCTGCGAGCTGCTGCGAGTAAATCTCCTAGATACGTCAAGCAGTTCTACAGAGCGTGCCCGCCTTCTTGCCAGTAAAACATGGGAATCTGGTTTGTGGCTACAGGCACTTCCATCCACACATATAGGCACTTTAATGGACTCTACAGCTTTTAGACTGGCCGTTTGTCTCCGCTTAGGAACTACGTGCGTTGTGCCCCATCGTTGCCACTGCGGTGAGTCGGTTGACCGCCTTGCGCACCACGGATTGTCCTGTCAGCGCAGTGTAGGCAGAATACCGCGGCACGCCAGCCTCAATGATATCATACGTCGGTCTCTTATCACGTCCAACGTTCCGGCGATTCTAGAACCGAACGGTCTTTGGCGTGATGATGGTAAAAGGCCAGACGGAATGACGGTCATCCCTTGGAAGATGGGTCGGCCGCTTGTTTGGGATGTCACATGTGTAGACACCTTTGGCGCCGTCCCATCTTCCTAGAACATCTGTCGAGGCTGGTAGTGCTGCGGATTTTGCAGAAAACCGTAAACGGCGCAAATACAGTAGGCTTGACGAAGGCTACTTGTTTGAGCCGTTTGCGGTTGAGACATTGGGTCCGTGGGGTCCTAGTGCTCATCGGCTTTTCAGAGACCTGTCGCGTAGGTTGGTCGATACTTCTGGTGACCAGAGGGCTGGCACGTATCTCGCGCAAAGGATTAGTATAGCTATCCAGCGCGGGAACGCTGCTAGTCTTCTGGGCACTTTGCCAAGTGGTGGCGATTGGGCACAACTGAACTTTTTATAAATTATGTATATTTTAGTTTAATAGTTATTTAGTTTAGTTACAGACATCTATAGTACATATTTATGTTAGTAAATGATTATAATCGAATTTGCGCAACGTGTGTGTTTGTTTGATTTAGTTTGATCAAAATTAAGATAGCTTACATCTCAATTTATTAATATTATATTATTGCAACTTATTTGTCTATTATTTGACAGTTATAATCATATGTTCGCTCCAAACAATGGCGCTGTTGACTGTATTATCTATATTGGAGTAAGTATTTAATAGACGGTGCTTTGTTAAAAGTACAAACGTTTCATAAATGTATAATTAATTAAATAAATAGCAATAAAATAAAACAATTACACGGAAAATTAGGAAAATAAAGAAGACTTAAACACCATATAAAATTATTTCTAATCTAAAATTAAACTTTTTAAATGTAACCTCATTACGTTTGACATGAAATTAATAGAATGCGTGCTGCAAATATTGTCAAAGAGGATGTAACAACTAAAAAGTATCATTTAGAACAGATGCTTCGGTCGGAGTTACTTTAATTACAAAATACATATATGTATATATTTAAAAATAAAAATTAATTGCTGTTCGTTAGTCTCTCTAAAACTCGAGAACGGCTGGGCTGATTTGGCTAATTTTGGTCTTGAAATATTCGTGTGAGTCCAGGGAAGGTTTAAGAGTTGAGAAAACATAGAAATATTGTAAGTAAAATAATAAATACAACAATTTTATTTTCCCATACAAACTGTTACCTGTCAAACATCTGACGTTCGTCCCGACGGTTCGGTAATCTTTATATCATAAACTAAGTAAATGATTATAATCGAATTTGCGCAACGTGTGTGTTTGTTTGATTTAGTTTGATCAAAATTAAGATAGCTTACATCTCAATTTATTAATATTATATTATTGCAACTTATTTGTCTATTATTTGACAGTTATAATCATATGTTCGCTCCAAACAATGGCGCTGTTGACTGTATTATCTATATTGGAGTAAGTATTTAATAGACGGTGCTTTGTTAAAAGTACAAACGTTTCATAAATGTATAATTAATTAAATAAATAGCAATAAAATAAAACAATTACACGGAAAATTAGGAAAATAAAGAAGACTTAAACACCATATAAAATTATTTCTAATCTAAAATTAAACTTTTTAAATGTAATCTCATTACGTTTGACATGAAATTAATAGAATGCGTGCTGCAAATATTGTCAAAGAGGATGTAACAACTAAAAAGTATCATTTAGAACAGATGCTTCGGTCGGAGTTACTTTAATTACAAAATACATATATGTATATATTTAAAAATAAAAATTAATTGCTGTTCGTTAGTCTCTCTAAAACTCGAGAACGGCTGGGCTGATTTGGCTAATCCTACTAATATTATAAACGTGAAAGTTTGTAAGTATGTATGGATGGATGGATGGATGGATAGATGGATGGATGGATGGATGGATGTTTGTTACTCTTTCACGTAAAAACGACTGAATGGAATTTAATGAAACTTTATAATAATATAGCTTATACATCAGAATAACACATAGGCTACAATTTATAAAGATATTGTGTGTAAATTTATGGAGTTATAAGTAAAATTTAAATTTCTAATTGTCAAATTTTCAGCCATATTTAATTATAGACAACAGAAAATTTCGCTGTCAGTTACGTTTTGTTATACCACGTAATATATCACATTCTACGGGAACGGGATAAAAATATCAGGTATCCTATGTCCGACTTTCTTTTTTATATAAAGACGTTGGACAATTCATAAAATCATACTTAATATTATAAACGTGAAAGTGTAAATGTGTGTAATCCCGTTCCGTGATATAAAACATCGTATATCAAAATACAATTGCTGGAATAACAAAACGTCACTGACAGCTAAACGTTATGTTGTCTATAGTTTGACAAATTTGACAATTAGAAATTTTGAAGTTGACCGGTTGATGTATTTATTTCGAGTAAATACTGAATTTGGATCTAGCAACGTTTCGATACGATGGCAGGCATTGGACCAATAGATGTCATGTAATATTACAAAACACTCCTCTGCGGCTAAAGTTTTATCAAAATGGAAAATCGTCATCTGGGACGAATGTACAATAGCGCATACACGTGCATTGGAAGCACTTATCCGATCCGACCGAACACCTACGCAATGACTCGAGATGTTTTGGAGGCGCAATTATTTTACTGCCTGGCTATTTCTGCCTCAAATCATCGAAATATGTGGATTGATTTTATTTTCTCAGAATTTCTGTTCATCGAAGGACGAACTCACAAACACAAAAATAATGAATGGTTGACTGAGCGAGCAATTTTGGCGGCTAAGAATAAATATGTAGATGACATAAAGTAACTAACATAATTCAGAATGAAATCATTGGTACACTTGCATTAATTCAAATATATTGACTGTGTAAAAAAAGACTCCTTGGATGTGCCTGGCTTACCACCGCACAATTTACGACTAAAGGTTGGCTACGTACTAAGTTTGCTTCCAAATATAAACCAAAACCACCAAACCTGTGCAACGGAACGCGTTTGGTGGTAAGTGAATTGATGAACAATGGAATATACTCAAATTAAAGTTGTTAAGTTGTTGTTGTTGATATACCGTTTCAGTTTTAATTATTTCCGATCCGTCGTGCATTCGCCGTGACCATTAATAAATCACAGGGCCAATCCTGGAAAGTTTGTGGCCTAAATCTAGAAAATTCATGTATTTCCCAAGATCAATTATATGTGGCATGTTCCGGGTCAGAAGACCATCTGCGTTATTTGTTCATGCGCCTGATAATAAACCGAAAAATGTCGTCTGTCACAAGGTGATTCACTGAAAAGTGCAGTTACTAAAATAGATGGCCAATAAAGTATAATTAAAATTATAGATTTTTTATTTATATTTATCCTGATAAAAAATTGAAGTTAATAAAATCAAAAATCTGCTCATTTATTGCTTTTAAGGCGAAACAAAGTTCGCCGGGTCAGCTAGTATTATATATAAAAATGAATTGCTGTTCGTTAGTCTCGCTAAAACTCGAGAATGGCTGGAGCGATTTGGCTAATTTTGGTCTTGAAATATTCGCGTGAGTCCAGGGAAGGTTTAAAAGGTGAGAAAATATGAAAAAATATCATTCAGGTTTTTTATTTATTCATTCTGAGGCGGTACGAAGTTTGCCGGGTCAGCTAGTAATGATATATTTAATTTAGGAGCAATTAAGGAGGGCTTTGGATGATGCGATTCTGGTATACCGCGATATTCCTGCGACCAATCGACAGCGGTTACCCCGTTCGCCAATGAACAAACATATTCTGGCGTTGACATCTGTTCTTGACCCAGTTTAACAATCCTATTTTGTTTGATGTAGTTATCAGAAAACTTAATAGAAACGCACTCAATTCTATGTGATGCTGTCGCCGTCTGTTGAGTAGGTAGTGATAGGTTCCTAAACCAAAACAGGCTTACTACACAAATGGAGACTCATCTCAGCGCAAAATAGAATTGAGTTGCGAATTCGCGAAACGCATAGACTTTTATAAACAAAAGGTACGCATGGGCAAAACGGATACGTCGACGGTTTAAGCAGTGCTGTGATAGATAGAAACAGAATCGCCTCTACCAAAATCATGCAAAGAAGGTATGTCGAAATTGGGAGCAAAATAGTCGGCAAATGAGTCCTGGTGTCACCCCGGACGCAGGATATTTGGGCACAACCAATTAGTCACACTGAAGGCGAATGGATGACTGATGTTAGGCGTTCATGTGAATGGGCCCATTTTTGCTCGAGTGTCAGTCGTGTGTAATTTATCGAATTTACATGAGAAAGTTCGAGAGACGCAACCGACAAGCCGAATCCTTCTGCACCATGACAATGTATAATCGATATTTTTATGAACGCAGATGAGGCTGTTGACCAGCATGTGGAACACATGTCATCATATCTTTATACTTCCAAAAACAAGTTCATCATTATTTCTTTTAGAATCACTACATAGTATAAAACAAAGTCGCTATCGTTTGTCCGTCCCTATGTATGCTTAAATCTTTAAAACTACGCAACGGATTTTGAAGCGGTTTTTTTAATAGATAGCGTGATTCAAGAGGAAGGTTTTTAAGTTCATAATACATGCATAATTGCAACCGTGCGAAGTCGGGGAGGGTCGCTAGTTCATAATAAATTCAACCACCTGCCCAATGAGGCTTCCTTGGTCTAAACTGATATTATTAACTACTAATATTAAATAGACTAATAAAAAATAGGTAAACTATGTAAAATTTTGAAATATATTTTAAATTATCTATATAGCAGACAAATAGAGCGACTATTACCTACAAGTCCAAAAGTTTAACTAAAACGAATTGTGAAAAACGACTAAAACTAAAACTTCATCGTAATACCACTCCACTCATCATCGGCTTCATTATCATCATTACAACCCATAGGTAAATTACCCACTAATGATTCGAGCCTCGCCCAAATTCATGGAGGGAAAGTAGGCCACTATGCTGGCAAGACGTACCGGGTTTGTATCAAGTTTTCTTTTTCTTCAGGCTTGTGTTGTTTAAGGCGTCTCCTACGACACCCTCGGGATGGTAAGGGTTGGTGATATTTTGTATTCTAAGTCAATCACCACCACTATGAACAGCTTATATCAATCCTATGACCCAATTCAGATGAAGGTTGTAATCACCAAAATTCATGACTTAATCATGCAAGGCTTCCAATCCAAGCCAAAAGTATTGCTACAGTATACAGTCCAGTTACCGCAAAATTAATGGAACAATTGTATATGTGTTAACGCTTGCACTCATAATACCGTTAACCGCTGACTTGGTTGTATTTTTTTCTGATTGCAATCCAGAAAATATCACTTGGACGATGCCCTTGTCGTGGTGAGGGGGCTTGAGTGCCTCCATGATCCGTGGGGCCATACCGGCCAGGGCCTCCCATGCCGGGCGGGCCCACGGGGAGAGGCGAAGAGCGGAACCCAGCGCCGCAGTAGACTGGGGCTCCAGGGACTCCTCTGTCCTCAGAGTTGCCCTGCGAGTCCTGGACCGCTGCGGTGCACCAACCCGAGGGCCGACGGGCCTCCTTCCGCGAGGCCGTTATGTCACAGAAGGGGGCTGCGGGGCGGGTCGCAAAGGAGGGAGCTCCGGCTGACCCGCGCTGCGGACGGAGGCAGGGGTGGAGGGGGGTCGTGACGATGCGAACCCCTTCTGCCCTCGCCTGAGAGGCCGGTGGTGGGTCGGGGGAACCGCCACCGACGAAAGCCTCGATGACTGAGGGCGTCCCAGTGTACCGGGACGCCCTCTCCGACAGTCGCTTGCCCGTTGCGGGCACCACGCCGGGGCGTCACAGTAGAATACGTTTACGCGAACTTGTGGCGCCCCAAGCGCGCCGTGTGAGAGTATACCGCTGGGGTTTTAGTGGGTATACGACCCTTGTCGGAGTCCCACATAATCACCGACCTCTCCCCCGGGGGGCGGTGGTATGCATAAAGAATTTCCCCAGCGACTACAAAAAAATAAAAGAAATGGTGTGTGAGCATTGCTAGTTCGTCTCTAAAATTTACTTATAAACTTTGGATTCAATATAAATCAATTATTAACCCACGCGTGTTCTCTTAAGACCTTAATATATTTGTATAGAAAACAAAAAATATAAAACAAAGTCTAGTTGTTTTGTGTTTGGCCAGTCTTCTGAAATAGTATTCGATGTATGTAGGTATCATATCTGTAGAAGAACCGACAACCGCTGGGGTAGACGAGTTCTTGAGTGGAGACCGCGAATAGGCAAGCGTAGTGTAGGACGACCCTCTGCTAGATGGAGCGACGATCTGCGAAAGGCTGCGGGCAGCGGCTGGATGCGTCAAGCCGAGGACAGGGCGCTATGGCGCTCTTTAGGGGAGGCCTATGTCCAGCAGTGGACTAATGTGGGCTGATGATGATGATGATGATGTATGTAGGTACACATACATATTATGATTTGGTACGATAGCGTAATTTAGCTTATAATTTGTGTCCAGGGCTAATTGCTTTGGTTGCAAGTGGCGGAAAACTAGATTTGTCCTCTCTTCGAACCTAAGATTACTATGAACCGTGTGTATGGTAATTTTTCTCCAGCAAATTATTGTAGATTGCTTCAACCAGCTACTGCAGACCCACTGCTGAGTCGAGCCTCCTCCAACTACGTGGAGGGTAATAAGCCTACTGTGCCACGCTGGCCAGACATAGATTGGGATAGGGTTTCGTATCAAGTTTTCCTTCTCTTACTAGATATTCGGGCTTACGACGTCGTCGTAAGGATGAAATGAGGAGGCGACTCTATTTATTCTAAATCCGGGGACGAATAATATTCATATTCACTAGTAGACCCGGCAACGCGTTGCTATGGCTAAGGTTTTTGTTAAAATACATTTAATATTACCATACATTGAATTTAACATAGCACCATCTACTAAATACTTAGGTACTCAATCCAGTCAACAGATATCGCCTTAAGTTTGAATCGTTTGGTGCTAACTTAGAATTGTGTCTGTTAATTAATACACATATAATTTGCAATAAAACAATATTGCGACCATAATTAATTGAGTTGTAAGTTATTCTGTATTATCAAGTTGGATCAAACTGCACACAAAAATCAAATTGTAGATCTTATAAAAATCTACAAAAAAGTCCGCGAGAGCACATATCTAACTATCATAGTTTAGTCACAATAACCGATTTTATGTTCATAAAAAAAATGCATAGAGATACGCGGGTTCAAAGCCCACGCGGGCGAAGCCGCGCGTAAAAGCTAGTTTATTAAATAAAGATAATACAAACCCTATAGCCATGCAAAGTGAGAGAATAGAGCCCACCGAAAGGAGTAGTTCTGTATGTAAATTATTTGTTTATTTTATAGTGGGTGGGAGATTTGTTTTATTTAAACTGGATCACTGAAATCCATACAGGACGAAATAGTAAGTAGTAGAAAGTTTGACTTATTTCTATCATCGGCAAACACTCCAACCTCCAGGTTGCATAACGTAAGTAAGCCTTCTTAGTAGGTTACTCTCAATACAATGAGGTCTTTCATGAGTCTCCGGTCAGTTATATCATTGATTTATCAGGAAATATTTTTATCTTTGATTTAACTCGACCCCGACGGGGTGCTCCCAGCGTTTTGGTACTTTGAATGACTGCCGAATTGTGGGTTGGTGCAATCAACGTAACAATGCCTTAATCAGTAGCATGCAGCGGTTTGGATGAAACTGGATTGTTAACATTACATCGAATGCCATGTGCTTATCGTTATATCAAATGGTCTCAAAGCATTTGCATTACGGTGTTAGCCCTAATGCAAATTATATGGTTTGAACTATCTTTAGGTACACTAATAACTGTAGATCCGGATTTCACTCATAGTGGGGGAACATGCTCCGCATCCCTGATGCTCTTTGGCGCTCTGGGCGTTCCCCAAATGAACCACGAGGCACGTGCGGGACGTCGCCTCTCTTAGGCGACGGCTATGATGTGTGGCTGCCAGCGGCGGCCACACATCATAGCCCTCCTTCACTGCGAGGGGTGGCCGCCCTAGCTTCCAAGCCTGGCCATTCCTCCGCTTCTATCGGTGGCAGTCTTGAGCTCCACGCCTGGCCACTCTTCTACTACTAGCGGTGGCAGCCCTAGACTCCAAGCTTGGCCACTCCTCCGCTCTCGCTTTGGCGGTAGATCCGAACCGATTATGCCGACCTGGACCATCGTGCAGTGTGTCGCAGCGCGGCATTTTAAGGCTTCCAAAGTAACTATTTGGCCAGTGGAGACCCTGGAGCGAAATCCACAACGATATCATCATGTTCTGTTCTGAGAACAGAACATGATCATCATCATATAACGCGAAGATGATGATGATGATGATCATGTTCTGTTCTCTTCATCTGACTTCTCCCCGTGGACCCGCCCGGCATGGGTAATCCTGATCCTGAGTCAATAAGATCCAACGGATCCTAAAGGCACGAAGGCCCCCCACCGCTGCAAAGTGGCAGCACGTCGAGCTGGGACTCAGGAGTCAAAGGGCCTTTTTAAGTCGCAACACTTAATCCCTAATCTTTTTGCTAATTTAATGTTTTTAGACTCACGCAATTTGTACACTTTTATATACTTATTTCAATAATGACACGGATCTGGACAGTGGATATATTTTGAAGGTACGTAGTTAATTACGTACCTTAACTTGCCTGACGCACTGAATCCACTGACCGCCATTACTATTTTAAAATTTAACGTGAAGCAGTAGAAATAAATAAATCGTTCGATCAATATACTTGTCATACCAAACGGTTAAAGAGAAAGCCAGCCTTCGTATAATAATATTACCTCCAGATGAAAATATTTAGCTAACGTTATTGATGAATTCATAGGTACATCAAGAATGTACACGGGCGGCGCGGCGGTTGGGGCGCCAGGTCTTCAGGGAATGGCGCCTTTGTCCTGTATTACCTATGAATATTGAAATCGAATAGGAAAAAAAAAATTAAATACCTTCCAACTCATAAACCTTCCTGGCCTCATACACAACAATTTGCTGAAGATCATCACATGGTCAAATGCATAGTTTACTTTTTAACATTAGTTTTGAACTTGTTATCTATACATCTATACAAATACAAATAATAAAATAACCACTTTTTACTAAATCCGTAAGTATGTATACCAGTACATAGACCGAATTAACTTTTTTCTTAATTTTTGTCAGTCTGTCCGTCTGTCTGCTTGTTCCGGCTAAGCTCTGGAACGGCTAGAAAGATTTAAACGGGACTTTCACTGATAGGTAGCTAATTATATAAGGAGTAACTTAGGCTACTTTTTGTAGACTAGCTTTGCCCCGCGGCGTCACACGCGGTACGACAATAAGTAAGCGCGGGTGAAACCGCGGGGCGAAGCTAGTATATATATATAAATTTAAATAGATATCTGATTACACCCACACGCTAAAACATCCCTTTTGATTCTAAATTCACAATGGTAGGATTTAAGGGGCGCCATGTTCTTGGCGCTCCCGGGTGTCGAGATGTTTAAAGCCGGCCCTGGGTGCAAGCTAAGCGGAAAATTCCTATTGCATATTTCTTCTCTGCCTTCATTTCTCACGTGGCGCAGTGGCTGATAAAAGCACTACCATGTACCGTTATGAACCTCTTTTAAATATCATTTATCTATTTTCGGTACACTGAATTATACTTTCATGAAAATGTAGCAACGTCTTCACATCTTTTATGGCTTATATTAGACTGAATACATAACTTAAATATAGGGATTTATTATTTTAGTTTGTAGACATCTCTCAATTTCGATTGTTTCTGTTACAAATAATGTAAACATAGGATTAATTGTAGAGTAAAATGTAGCGATAATTAATAAACATTGTTGTTAAGAAAATAGGCCGATTAATCTTCTGATCGACATTCACAATCGAGTGTCAAATCTTTTGGTATCTGATTAATTTATCGTTGTAAACATAACATTTGTAAATGGATGCATTGTAGACAGGCCCTAACAAAAACTCTATAGCCATCCGAAGTGAGGGCAAAGAGCCTCCCGAATGGAGCAGTTCTTTATAATTATAGTAGGTACGTACGTCCTTTCGGGAATCAACCATATATACTTTAAAGATGATTACCCGGATACCATACTTCGTACCAACTCGGAATCAATAAATAAAAAACCTGAATGATAATTCCAGAATGTTTCAACTTTATGATTTTTCATATTTTCCCACCTTTTAAACCTTCCCTGGACTTCCACGAATATTTCAAGACCAAAATTAGCCAAATCTGTCCAGCCGTTCTCAAGTTTTAGCGAAACTAACGAACAGCAATTATTTTTTTATTTATATAGATAGATTATACTAGACCCTTAACTATCGATCTTCCACACCGTTTCTTTAGGTTTCTATGTTAACTCTTGTGTTATGATTTCTTTCCATGAAGTTGAAATTCTGACACAGCAGTGGGTTATCTATGGGATGAGATAAGCTAAGAGCGTATAAAAATGAATCATCATAGTTTTAAGTCCGCTTTGCCGGTGAGAAACAAGTCTAGTTAAAAAAGACGACTATATTCAGCCCATAGATGACCCGCTACTGAGCCGGTCAGTCGGTCAAGTTACATGAAAGGTAATTAGCCCACTGTGCCACGCTGGCCAGACGGGTCTGCACAGAGTTCCGTATCAAGTTTTCCTTCTCTTGCAGCTGGGTCATCGGCCTTGTCATTTCCTTTTGCCCGCTCTTATGATCCTTCAGGAAGGAATGGGGTGATGACACTTTATATTATAAATCCGTCACCACACTAAAAAGAAAAAGACTAGGTACTATCCTGCAAAAATTCACGTACACAAAAAAATTTGGTTTATTGTACTACACCTAAAATTTTAAGTGAGATCTTCCACAATTTATTGAGAAAACAACATTCTATACTACTACAAGTACTCAGCCCCTAAATGACCCACTACTGAGACGGGCCTCCTCTCACCACAGTTTCTGTTCAGTAATTCTGCGGTATGGCGTTTACAAATATTAGACAAAAAAAAACAAATCTAAAATTAACGTATGGCTCCTAGCGTTCATACGAGGCATACGAATGACGCTTGCCAGGCGTTTGTCGGCCTCCATATTTGTGCATTTGGCATGGATATTCTAATAAACCCGATGATAGATACTCATCGCAGTATTATTTTTAGAGCATTGCTTCATGTCTGTAACGAATTGATCGTGACTAACTCTATAATGACGTCACTATGCAGGTTACGGTTTACAAAAGGGAGAGTGCCTTATGTTTTTGTTTAATTTTAATGTACTTTTCACATTAATACTCGTCTACGGGTTACTTGGCCATACGCTACAATTTATTCGATTCCTTTTTTTATAATAACCCTGGCGAACTTCGTACCGCTAACAACCAGTTTGTATGGGTAAATACATTAATTTTAATCTATTTTTTCTCTTATATATATAAAATTAGGCAAATCGATCCAAATTATTTTTTATAAAATATACATATTTAATAAGATTAAAATCATTAAATAGGTACATTATGTCTAACAGTCATGATCACTAAGATATCGTTCGTATTTGTCATCTTAAATGTACCTACCTATCTAGTGATACAACTACTGAACAGCAAGATTAATCATAGCAGAAATATGTAATATTATTGTAAACAAAGTTCGGGACTCATTAGGGCAGTCATTCGGCCGCGTTTGATGGCAAAAGCCTTTGACATGTCAACCAAATGAGCCGCATGAACTGCGTCATACAAATGGAAATAGACCGCAAATTTGGTACTAAAATTCATTAATGTGTGCAGCCCGAGTCCGATTCAAATTTTGGAGTTGACTGAAATAGTGGTTTACTTTGATAATCGGTTTCAAAGCTGTGCTTGTTTACTGATCACCGTGCCTTGATCAAAGCATTATTTTGCGTAACTTTTGGACGTTTTTTCCTTTAAGATTTGTTTTCGTAAATTTAAGGTCGCGGCCGCTGAATTTCTTTAAGATGATGATGATTATAAAAACTATCAATTGCTAGAATTAGGATTCGGGAAGTAGGTAATGTATATTTTATGAAAAAAATACATACCTTTTAGTTGCAAAAGTCTATTTCGTGTATATTCGTACCGTACGTTCACAAATAATTATGCAGCTTTGCCGTATACACAGTTAATGAACACTGCATGTAAAATGTATATAGATCCATAAACCATTTACTTGCAACCGTTTTGATAAACTGTGCAGTCTTCCCTGCCTATTATTGCCTTAAGCATTGCGTCGGTCTTGAGTACAATTTTAATTGACTAAGTTGTAGAGGTTTGACTGCCTCGTTGGTCTAGTGGTTAGATGTGCCGCCTTTGGATCAACGGGTCCCGGGTTCGATTCCGGGGTCGGGCAAGTGTCTTTGTCTAAACCAGAGGCACTGGCTCGGAGTCTGGGTGTCATTTCTATCTATAATATGTATGTATTTACAAAAAAAAAAATGTATATAAGTAGTTTATCATCCATCTCGTTACCATAACACAAGCATTAAGTTGCTTAGCTTGGGACGAGATGGCGTTGTGTGTAATGTCCAAGGATATTTCCAAGGATTTCCAAGGTGGAGGAGGTGCCTTTTGAGAATTATAAGGTGTTAAATTAGACACATCGCTAAAACTTAAATTATATTTTATTGTCTCCTGTTTTAGAATATTTTCCAACAACGCACATGATGTCCAAAGGATTATAGTCTGTTTGTCTAGCAAGATGGGATGGCTCAAGTTTCCATGTCTTGCGGCTATGATCTGCCTCTTGCATTCCTTTAGTGGCCTCTTACGACGCCCTCGGGATGGTGTGGCCTGGTGAAATTGTATAATGTAATATACATTAAATTGTACCAAACAGCCGATGTCGAGGTACCATCTACTTGGGTGTAGCACACGCCGTATACCCGAAGGCTTTATTCAGCGATTGTGTAAAGTGCACCGCTCTTGCCAGCGGTCTGTGTACCTTGTTAGGTAAATAATGGCCTCTCCATATTCCGGTTCCATCACTTTCAGGAGAAATTTCCAAATTGCTTCATATAATGAAAAGCACGAAATATTGGTCTTATTCATAAATATACGATAATATGTAATTACATAACTTGCAGCTTCACTCGCGTGTACACAGTGCCGACTATTTTTATAGGACTATCTTCAATTCTTCTTTCTCTACATTTTAACACACAAACAGGTACGTATCTATAATTTCGAGCATTGGACTTTGAAATCTTTCATCTTCATCCTTCTACGCTGCATCCACTCTCAAGAATTAGATTTTGAATACCTAACACTATTAAAAGACTTTAATAGTGAAGTTGCCCTCTGTTATACCGTCATGACTTGAATACATTCATCCAATGACCTGACCTCCAATACCTAGGCGTTGATTATATTGTATAGTTAAGTATAAATGAGCTAATTATTTAAGATATTTTTATAACTGTTACATCATTATTACCATAATACCGTCATGAGAATGTAAGATGATGGTTTTTAAATAAATTTGTATTTGTATTTGATTGTCTTATCAACCCTTAAGTTATTATTCTGAGAATCAGCCAGTCAGGACAAAGTATTTTACATAAACCAGAGCTCGCCTAGATGACAAAATCCGACAACAATACCTGTATGGCAAAATCTCATTAATATGATAAAACTTTGAACAAAATTCACCGTGTACCTACGGGTTATTTTTAAATGGTGTTATAATTTAGTTTGACTTGATTAGCTAGGTAATTGTTTGTAAAAAAATTGTTTGTCAAATTTAGTAATTATTATTTCACCCACCCCACCTAAATAAGATATTGTGAATGTCGCGCCACCATCAATTTAGGATTCACCATTAATTTTACATCTCTTGTACTATCATGTTCTGAAATCCAAGCCTGGGTACACGATAGTGTACAGCCCGCTGAAAGGCAGGCTAAGGCCCACCCTGGGGTCACGAAGTATTGGAGAGTGAAACGTGTGGCCCTTGTTCGGGGAGTCCAAAGACTACATTAGTTTAATGGGTACCTTGAGACGCTCATTTCCATTTTTCCGCAGCCTACTGCACCACATAACCTGGTTAGCCTCCATGCGGATTTATAACTCCCAGCAACCTTTATGACATCGTTCGTCGGGTGCCGTTCAACATTGCACTTTCTCGTAACTTTAAGCTTTTTTGCTAAATCGGCGTTAAAAATGTATTTGCCTAATAAACTGACTTGAAGCATCATAGCTGCTGAACAATTGAATAAATTATGATCTATAGGTTTTTTAAAGTGTAATAATCGACCTCTTCGATTCTACATCTCCAATTATAGGTAAGCGTTGTATATACATATATACATATATGTTGTATATATGGGAAAGATTCCCAACAAATGTATTATTCTAAATTTAAATAATTTATTTATTTGAGTTTTAGTTGTGGCTTCAAAGAAAATAGTACTAAAAGTATTATGACGAAGAAAAGCAAATAAAGAAATTAAGAACCCATTATGATTTCACTTTCACTCGTGCACGAAACGTTCAAATCTTTGATTGCAACGCAAAAAAAATTGTTCAATAGTTAGTTATTATCAGCATGTTGTGACTTTCTAATGTAATAGTGATTGTATAGATACTTTACGTACCCGTCGTAATGGTAACGGATTTAAAAGAAGGAAATCACCAACAACTTGCCTCTGTCTTTGCGGGCTGCGACGATGATGAACACACACTCTTCGCCTGTAGCGCCTTTTCCTAATTCTATTGGGATCGATACCAGCGTAACCGCATTCGGTTAACTACCGGTATTTACCTGGTAGTATTACTTGTCTGCTTTCAGAGACAGATCTGTGTTACCGGTAATTATATGGTCATTAACTTGAAAACTGACAGCATGATTGCATCGACTGCATTAGATAGTAGATTAGCGTTTAAATTTTAAGTCTTAACCATCTATTAAAAAAATATAAAGGCAGACGAAGACTGTATAAAGCTAGTATATACATATCTAAAAGTGCATAAAAAATGTGTGTCTCACTGAAGCTACAACTAGTGAGAGCAATAAAATTATACTGCGGTGCATGCACTAGTATCATATACTCGTAGTGCTATCTTAATATGTAGACGTTTTATAAATTTTATGACTCGCTAGTGCCGGGAATTTTATATTCTCGCTACACTTCCACTGGGCTTTCATTTTGCTCCAGCGCAAATAAACATTGTCTATTTCTCAGGTACAAAGTAACTAGTTCGACTGCCTCGTTGGTCTAGTGGTTAGATGTGCCGCCTTTGGATTAACGGGTCCCGGGTTCGATTCCGGGGTCGGGGAAGTGTCTTTGTCTAAACCAGAGGCACTGGCTCGGAGTCTGGGTGTCGATTTCTATCTATAATATGTATGTATTTACAAAAAAAATGTATCTAAGTAGTTCATCCATCTCGTTACCATAACACAAGCATTAAGTTGTTTAGCTTGGGACGAGATGGCATTGTGTGAAATGTCCAAGGATATTTATTTATTTATTTTATTTAGTTACTACTGCTCGGGCCATACATGTCACACTACTGAATAGGGCCTCCGCCAGTTACATGGAAGGTATTAAGCCTACTGCGCCACGTTGGCCATACGGATTGGCATAAGGTTTCGTGTTAAGTTTTCCTTCTCTTTCAGCTGTGTTATGAGCCTTGTCATTTCCTTTTGTCGGCTCTTACGACACCCTCAGGGTGGAACACTGTGTATTTTAAATCCATCACCACCCGGAAAGTACCTAGTCTCCGGTAAAATTTCAATTTTTGATAAGTCATATGTGTTGATCACTTAGTGTAATATTCAACCATCATAGAGTATAAATCGTAGACTTCTAGCTTATCAGATTATTAGACGCGTAAAACCGTGGATCCCGTTTGTTATAAGAACATCTATAATTGTATTTATAATTGTGTTTTTTTATTTATATTGATAGTAGTAACGTCGCATTGGCGCTATAGCTGATAAGGTGTTATTTGCGTAATCATAATTTAAAAAACAATATTCTTTGGCTGCTGCGTGAAACCTCACTAACCAATTCCCAGTTGTCCTACTAGACGGATATCCGAGCTCAGACGGTAATCGATCCGTTAGAATACTGGTAATTTAAAGAAATCGGGTTGCCACCGGATCGCCACACTTAAGTGGCAGTGGGCACATAGCTCGCAGGACCGACGCCCGATTGGGCAGAAAAGTCCTCGAGTGGCGACCGCGTTCCGGAAGGGCAAAGGTGCAGTGCTGGTAGGCCTCCCACACGGTGGATCGACGACCTGATTAAGGTCGCTGGAAAGCAATGGATTCGGTCGGCCTAGGACCGGCCTTTGTGGAGATCTTTGGGGTTGGCCTATGTTCAGCTGTGGACGTCTGTTGGCTGAAATGATGATGATGATGATAAAAGAACTCGGGTTAGACTGTTAAAAAAGGCAGATAGGCAAAAGGCAGGGTTTCTTTTTAGACTAGTTACTTGAATGCCTTTGACCCTAGGCTTGCGTGATGGAAAGCAACGTCAGGGTCTAAGATGGAGCAGGCAATTCAAGGAAATGCCCTGTCGGGCGCTCTCACATGCGCTCGACGGTACATTGTAAAACTGCTTGGGGCCCGACGTGAGGGTGCTAGCTAGCCGCGCGGACCATTCGATCCTATACCACCAAGCATGCTGGGTTTTCTTGACTTTTACAACACGCGACAAATGTATGTATAATGATACATACATTTGTCAACATCTAAATAACTACTTATATTCTAATAAATAAACGTTTCTCTCTCTCTCTATTCTCTCTCTCTCGCGTTTTTTCCCAGCGTGCGGTAGGGAAGTTTTATATTCTGACCCGTTTAAGACAAGTATACATTTTTATTCGACGAGTTTTTTTCTATTCTACACATAATAGAATAGAATACTCTTCAATGTACACTAATAGTAGAAAAGGTTAACATGGCATCAGAGAAAAACATCATTGCCCGAAACTGTAGGAATGTTCAGAGTGATTAAATAATTTCTCAATTGGTAACCATAATGTTTGCAAAGAAATTTCGACACTATCATCAGCCAAATCATCGGTCCGCCGAGCGACAATTGCTACATGGATTGGAATTCGTATAGTGGCTATGGAACTGGGCATGCAATATAATCAGCTACTGGTCACAGATATCTATCTGCTGATTATATATATATCTCGCTCCCTCCTGAGAGTGTAGATAGTTAGATAAACAGCAAATCTAACGAACTTGATATTAAATTATGTGCCAGCCCGTCAGGCCAGGTTAATGTAAAGACAACCAGATGAATCAACCCCTTCCATCCTGAGCGAGACGCAAGAGTCCTCAAAAGCAATGCAAGAGGCAGGGACAAAGCTGCAAGTTAAGGAAAACTTGACATATTCATATTTTCTACACCGTTACTTCTTCATACAATCCATCCTTCTGTGGAATGCGCTAACTCCGGAAATCAGGATGGTCGTGACATTTTCAAGCAGAGACTTCGTAAGCACTTACAGATTACTAATTAGTTGGAGTGGAAGTGATGAATCATATATATGATTCATCACTACTCTTCTACTAATATAATTTTACACCTTCCACTATTTGTCTCTGCACCACCCAAGGTAGACTGGCAGAAAATTCCTAAGGCATTAAGTCCGCCTTTGTACATTACTTGTGCTGTGCCATTCCGTTTGACCAGTGTGACATAATATGTCCTTCGTAATTCCCCTCCATAAACTTTGAGGAGGCCCGAGTTACCAGTAGATCATATTGGGTTCAGATGACGATGATTAAATTGGAGGCCTAACTCAACAGTGGTAACTCCTCTCGGTAGGAAATGCTCTGCGTATTAAGATTTTATTTTATTAATTTGGAACTGAATCCAGAAGAAATTAAGATTCGTGTACAGCCTGTTAAAATGTTAAGTAGTTTTAATATAGTTATAATATAACAGCCTGTACACAATTGGTCATTTCTTCGGCTCTTATTACGCAGAGCATTTCCTACCGAGACTGCATAGCATTAGGGTCAACTTTTACGTATGGCATTGTTAGAGCTTGTAAATAGCTTCACCAAGCGGAAACACAAAAGTATGTTTAATGTATGCAAATAAAACAATGACCATAATTTGTGTGTATATTTTTCTTAATAATGCACAGCAAAGACTTAAATCTCATGCTGGACCTGCACATGCGATTACTATGTAGAGTTTATAGAAATCGTCTGCCTACCTTTTAGATCCGAGATGTTCTTACATTTTAGCCAATCTAATGGCTCAGCATATTGTAGCAGTATTTTCACAACAATTGTCTTCGTCGAACTCTGAATATATGTATTTTAGAGATTATCGTTTGATTTATCTCTGTCTTGAATTATTATTTGCTTCTTAATTCAGAATTAAAACAAATTTTATTAAGAAATGGACATATTGCTGATTCTTTTTTTAAATGCATGACAACACCTGTTTTCTTTGCGGCCAGTCACATCGCATCGCTAGCGCCATCTCTTGACAATGAGTAGTGAGCGCCACCCAGCCTTGAAAAATGATAAAATTTTATTAAATCACAATAAGTATGTATGTTAATTTATAATATATTTATTTTATACTATTGATAGCTAAAACGCATTGGAAATTTTAGGTATTACTTATCGTTCTAACGTTTTTTACTAGTGTTTTAAATAGCAGTTTTGGTATCAGATAATAAGTGGACCTTATTGTATCGGCGGTTAAAATAAAAACTCTGACAGGTTTTAAAATCGCAATTTTGCATTCCACTTGCTAATTTATCAAGTGCTAAACTACAACTATGAACAAACGTACTTATACGAATATAATGTATTATTGTTAGGTACTACATTAATGCCAATAATTCCATTGCTCGGAATAATTGCTAACATTATGAAACGAAACCAATGTCATCTACGAAAAAATCTAAACGCAACGCCGGGATCATAATAATGTTGGTAGTTAGAATTATGGTACACGAATAACAATATAATAAATATAAAATAACAAAAGCCAATAATCAATTGCTGAGTCTGGCCTCCTCCAATTTCGTGCAGGCAAAATAGCCTTCTGCGACACACTAAAACGCTGGTTGGCACCGAAGTTTCCCTTCTCTTGTGGTTTTCTGTCTTGTCTCTTACTTCTGTCTTGTTATTGAATCTATTTTCGTTGGGTGACATTATGTATTATATATCCGTCACCACACAGACCAATAAAACAAAATTACTTAACTATATACGATAAACTCATCTTTTGTACCACTAGTTGATATTTCAATGGGAACGCAATATCATTTGCATTAAAAGTGCGTTTGACTACCTACTGAGTATTGATTCGAAATTCTTGACCCACTTCGCGTCCAACATGCAATCTGTGCGTCAAACGGAACGGATCTAATGCAGATAGATAAATTGTTCGCAGTTCAACTGCGAGGCAAAAAATGGCGCTGTTATTAAAATTAGAAAATACTTTTGGACTACGTAATAACGTTGACAATGGAAATATTCATATTCTGTAGGTATATCGACTAGCTTCTATCCACTGCTTATCTTCATGCTAGTATAATGCGTGTAAAGACTATAGCATTATTGTGTGCTAAATTTCAACAAAATCTACTGGGCTGTTTTGACATGATTGAGTAACAAAATTGCATTACAGTATTATACTTAATCATATAGCAAAATATCTTTCGCATATTTTATCATCATATTATTTACAAATGCGAGATTTTGAATGAACGGAGATTTATGAGAAGTAAAATACTCTTCTGAAAACACACGTATGATGTGTCCTCCAGTCGCTATTTCAGCACCCAGGATCATAAATGTATTCAGTGAATCAAAGTTTTTCCGGTATTTGTATACACATTTTGTAAACATATTAAAAATATAGTAGGTAGTAAAAATATAGCACAATGCTCTATTGATTACGGCTTGTATCTAAATATTAGGTAGGTTATTAGGGAGATCCCGTATATATTATACCTTAAACCTACATAAAAGAAATACGTTACCTAGAAATCATATGCTATCTAACATTAATTTAAAATGCTAAATATTTCCGTTGGTCTATTATCAAGCCCTGTTGATCCTGAAAGGTTCTTCTTTTGCTCTGTTTATTATTTATATATTATTTATGTCTAAAGTTTATATATCTACATAGGTAGGAAATGCGTTTTGAATAGTGTGTATTTGATGATAGATATAATAAATACATAAATCGATTGATAACAAACGTTGAATTCGGAATCCTATGGGGTAAGAAATATCAAGGGCAGTTCGGGCGTGTTCGGGCAGCACGCCTAGTATTGATTCAAAATTCTTGACCTAGTTTCGCAAAGTAGGTTGCATTCCCTACTTATTTACTTATGCATGTACCTAGAATATATTGCGCACTTTTTGTTATAATTCATTGCCGATATTTATGTTTTTATTTCGTTCATTAACGTTTCTGATTCACCGAGTAGGTATTATACAGTACTACCTGACCCGGCGAACTTTGTTCCGGACATATATATTTAAAACAAAAAGAAAATTGGACATAGGATACCTGAGATTTTTATCCCGTCCGTATAAAACCTACTTTAACAAAACGCAACTAACAGCGAAACGTTATTTTGTCTATAGTTTAATATGGTCGAAAATTTGACAATTAGAAATTTTGAATTCGACTTGTTTATATTGTTGTAATTCACATAATATCTTTATAACTTGTAGCATATGTGTTATTCTAAAGTATAAGCTATATTATTGTAAAGTTTCATTAAAATCCATTCAGTAGTTTTTACGTGAAAGAGTAACAAACATCCATCCATCCATCCATCCATACTTACAAACTTTCACGTTTATAATATTAGTAAGACTAAGTATTTATACATGAAAAAAACGTACGCGAGTGTAGCAAACATTATGTGTGGCACCTATGAAAAAGGTATGCATAGGGCTTCAAATGAATGTTTATTGGTTATTATTAGCTTTTAGTACCTATTTTGAAGTCGCTTTACATGTTTTATTACAGAGGCTTTTATATTATGCAAGCCATTGTAATTTTGCTACTACTAACTACTACTACTACTTCTCAACCCTATAAACGACCCAATGCTGAGTAGGGCCTCCTCCATTTACACGAAGGGTAATTAGCCAACTGTGCCACGCTGACCAGATGGGTTGGAACAGGGTTTCGTATCAGGCGTGGTTCTGCATCAGATCCCACAATGCCGCAACAGGACGCGAGTTGGAGCACCCCGGGGAGGTTTAGTGGGTAGGCCCCCACTATAGGGGAGAGTCCCACACTCCCCTCGCTGGCCATCCCCGTGGCCGGCGAGGAAGTCCATAAAGAATTTTATCCCGGGCGAAAAAAAAAAAAAAAAAGTCTTTCGTATCAAGTTTTCCTTCTCTTGCGGATAAGATAAAGGCTTTGTCATTTCCTTTTGTCAGGTTTTACGTCACTCTTTAGCATGAAATGGGGTACATTATGTAATGAACTCGTTATCGAAAATATTTATTAGAAATCAATATACTGGGATTATTATTTTCAGTTTTGGGAACTGTAGGTGAGCTCGAATTATAGTTACTACTGACTCTATGTACCGGTACGTCTATTAAACGTCAGCATAGACGCAGTTATATGTCTATGCGTTTAGCAATCATGTCATGCGGTTAAACTAGACCTTGTTTACTTCAGAGTAAAGTCCACATTGGGAGTGGTTGAAGTAGTCTGTTTGGTCATCGGAGACTAAATTGGCGCTGATTGAAACGCTCCAGATTTCAATGAGTTCGTGCCCGGGCAGGTACTGCATCATAGCAATGCAGGCTGGAATAGGTAGGCAATAGGATGCACAGAATTATAGTAACTTAAAACATCTTGAACCAAATGTGCTGTGGTGGGGTAAAGTCCGCGCATGTCATCAAGCTATAGCATGGAATAGAACCTCTAAAGGGACTTAAAAATATTTCTGCTCGGGATAAATTTGGCTCAAAATGTTTGTACATACATGCAGGCTTGTTTGGCGTTCTAAAATAAAATAAAATAATAATATTTGAATTTAACTTTATTTACTTTACTTTAGGATATGTCGGGGATAGTAGTGGTAGATATTTGCAGATTAAAAAGCTAAAGCTAAGTCTAAGTTTAGATGAAGCACCGTACGAGTTTTTTAAAACGTAGATTTTTAAAGTAGGCTAATGTGAATTGTAATTAATCTGCTGGTTAAGCAATGTTGGCTGTGCTGGATATTGAACGCGTGTTCATCATTATTATGACCTGCTCGGTGCTTAGGACGACATGTGATAAGGACACAGTCTCGGTTGTCATTCCAACAGGATGTCGCTGGCGTACCAACTAAGTGCTCTTCTAACCAAATTACTTACCAACATCCCACCAATATTTACATAATATTTATAAAAAATAGAAGATTTTATAAAAATAGTGTCTTTAAATTATAATCTATCCATCTTTTTATAAATAAAAATGAATTGCTGTTCGTTAGTCTCGCCAAAACTCGAGAACGGCTGGAGCGATTTAGCTAATTTTGGTCTTGAAATATTCGTAACTGGACGTGAAGGTTTAAAAGGTGAGAGAATATGAAGAAATATCATTCAGATTTTTTATTTATTCATTCTGAGGCAGTACGAAGTTTGCCGGATCAGCTAATATTGTTTATAAAGTATGACAGCCTTATGGGCGGAACATTTTCAAACCTAGCTATTGTTGTTAATATCTTTCGAATAAGATAATAACATAAAACTGCCTGAACTTTACGTTCATTGAGTGCATGAATACCGATGAACAGTGTAACCCTAAATAACGTCAAAGCATAACTCTGGTAATGGTTGATAAGTGCTAGTGGGCTGTTATCGGTGAGCCTTGGCCTACATCTGCGTTGCCCCACCTACTCGACGATTCTAATGCTGTTAACTAATATTCTTTGTGCTAAGTATACATATTACCAAAAGGGCTTACTACTACTAGCCAGCCCATAGATCGGGTCGGGTTTCTTGCAATGACATGGAGAGTATTTAGTCTTCTGTGCCATGTTGGCCAACGCCAACAAGGCGGCGACAGAGAGGTTGGCGCAGGGTTTCCTGTTAAGTTTTACTTCTCCTGCGGCTAGGTTATCGGTTTTGTCATTTCCTTTTGGCGGATTTTGGGACACCCTCCGGATGTAATGGGTGGCTGACACCTTAAATTCACAATCCGTTTCCACATTTCTAAATGGAAACCCTGGTCTTCCGGACAGAATATTGTATTATTCATCCTGCGTCTAACTTAGGGTGAAATAAATAGTCAACCCGCGCAAGGCCCAAGGGAAGGAAAAGTTACGCCGTACACGTCTAGCATAGACAACGTCAAAAAATACTACTTGTAAGGACGTAGTATTTTTTTGACGTTTCAGATGCATTTCAGATGATAAATACCTGATGTTTTTTAAAAGCAATGTTGGCTGTGCTGGATATTGAACGCGTGTTCATCATTATTATGACCTGCTCGGTGCTTAGGACGACATGTGATAAGGACACAGTCTCGGTTGTCATTCCAACAGGATGTCGCTGGCGTACCAACTAAGTGCTCTTCTAACCAAATTACTTACCAACATCCCACCAATATTTACATAATATTTATAAAAAATAGAAGATTTTATAAAAATAGTGTCTTTAAATTATAATCTATCCATCTTTTTATAAATAAAAATGAATTGCTGTTCGTTAGTCTCGCCAAAACTCGAGAACGGCTGGAGCGATTTGGCTAATTTTGGTCTTGAAATATTCGTAACTGGACGTGAAGGTTTAAAAGGTGAGAGAATATGAAGAAATATCATTCAGATTTTTTATTTATTCATTCTGAGGCGGTACGAAGTTTGCCGGATCAGCTAATATTGTTTATAAAGTATGACAGCCTTATGGGCGGAACATTTTCAAACCTAGCTATTGTTGTTAATATCTTTCGAATAAGATAATAACATAAAACTGCCTGAACTTTACGTTCATTGAGTGCATGAATACCGATGAAATAAATAGTCAACCCGCGCAAGGCCCAAGGGAAGGAAAAGTTACGCCGTACACGTCTAGCATAGACAACGTCAAAAAATACTACTTGTAAGGACGTAGTATTTTTTTGACGTTTCAGATGCATTTCAGATGATAAATACCTGATGTTTTTTAAACGCATACATATAGTTATTATGACGACACGGTTGGCGCAGTGGTTGAGTGATCGACTGCTGCGCAGCATGTCGCGGGTTCGATCCCCGCACGGAAGAAATATTTGTACGACCTACAAGTATTTGTTCCGGGTCTGGGTGTTTTCTATCTTTATTATGTATGTATTTACAAAAACAAAATGTATATAAGTAGTTTATCATCCATCTCGTTACCATAACACAAGCATTAAGTTGCTTAGCTTGGGACGAGATGGCGATGTGTGAAATGTCCAAGGATATTTATTTATTTATAGTTATGACTTAAAAGTTTACCTTTCAATCCTTTATTACTTAGAAGTGACACCTTCAGGTACAAATATGTATTATTAATAGTTTTCATTTTGTCATTTTGCAGCCCAAGTAAAATGATAGACATATTTTATTGTTTAAAATATACATGTAATTTTAAATAAGTAGGTCGTTGAATTTCTTGCGAAATATTGATATGACATATCGTTTTAGTGACGAATATATTGTACTGATAGTATCGCTGATAGTAGCCGTAGCAAAAAGACACATCACAATATTATCAAGAAAATATTGAACTTCAAAATAATAACAAAATTCCATATATTTCTTCACACTGGCGACAAAGACTTCATATACATGAACCGACCATTCGCAGTTAATCATACGATATTAGACTCTAACGCTGATAATATTAAGGTGCGATCAATGTTGACAGATTAATGTTGTTGGTTTGCTGATAAATTGTTCAAAGTTGCTCAAGGTTGTCGACTCATAGAGGAGTAAAAACTTGGTCAAGGTCCACTCTCAGTTAAATAGTAGTTAAAATATTAGATTTGAAATCTCAAGCGTACATTTAGAAACTATTCAGTATAAGAATAAGGCACTCAAATTTCATAATAAAACAGTTGAGAGGTTATGAAACACATACCTAACTCTGATGAATATTTCTGGTGAATGAATGATACACAAAATTATGTATCAATGGTACATAAAAAGTAATTGCATGGAATTGTTTAAGAACACAAGCCCGTTTGACCCTCAAATCTGCGTATGCAATGCTATTGCAAAATCTTTGGTACCTATGGTTTTAGAGGTTAACTTTGACACAACTATACTGGTTCTAAACTAGAGATGGGCCGAGTGTGGTTGGAATGGAAGACGAAATCAGGCCGAACCTTTGCAAAAATAAAACCATTGTCCGAACTCTTTAATGAATTTAGGCAGTCGGTTTAAGAGTTTGGTATTGGTTCACTGTCCACCTCCGCAGTTTGTATTAAGTTTTCCTTACCCTGCAGCTAGGTGATCTGCCTTTTACACTCCTAAATTCGTCTCTTACGACACCCTAGGGATGGTATGCGTTGGTGACATTGTGTATTCTGAATCTGCACCACACGGACACCAACACACAACATATTATTGTAGTCATATTCTAAACATTGCTGTCTGGTCTATAGAGGTGGTAACGGCTTGGCCTTACCGAGTTCTGTATTGATCGGTATCGTGCAACCTTCAAGCTAGAAGGCACGGTATGTGCCTCTGGGGTTATCAAAGTACTTGAAAATAGTGTCAGTTAAGATCTGACTTTCTGATGTACATATATCTGTGGGTTCTGAATATGTACGCAAAACTGAGGAGATACGCAGGTGAACTAGAGTTACTGACATAGCCCACAGGACTGCTAAACATTAAGTGGCGGTGGGAAGAGCACGAAGCTCGCTAGTCTGACGGCCAAACGGCGAAACGTGTACTGGAAAGCGCAGTGTTGGTGCACCTCCCACACGGGGCACCGACGACCTGGTTAAGGTTGCCAGTAAACGATCGATGCGGGCGGCTCAAGCCGGCCTTCGTGGAAATCCTTGGCAGTGTCGTCTTTTACCTGACAGATTGATAGAAACCTGAGAGGTTTTAAGACACAAAAAAACAAAACCTAACCTATTTTTATTCTTAGTTAACTTTTAACTAAGGCTCACTTAAACTATTTGCTTTAGTTATCAATAGGTTCAATGCTTGTGAGGTAGACATTTTAACTTGGTAACGCTTACTATGTCGGCATGAATTTAAAGTAGAAAGTGGCCGATTAGTTTGACCTTTATCGTTATTTGTGTAATAAGCCACGACAGTGAAGGTTGAGTATTATGTTTAAAGTAGCTAGGGGCCGCTTTAACTACAATACACTAAGCATCTTTTCACCAATCCTATTGTCATACTTATTGACATTTGTATACACACCTTTAGTTGGGTTCAAACCGACTGTATTTCGGTCCACGCAGTTTCCTTGGTTCCTTTCGTTAGGTTGGTTATAATAATTTCGTTTTTTATATTATTGTGAAAGTGTCGTTTAAATTTTGTTTATAGGAAACTCGTGAATTATTATAGTGGACTTATTATTATATTATTATCTGAATTATTTATAAGCCTCTAATAAAATTATGATTACCACGGCTTTCTCGTAGCTAGCATTGGATGTATACTACATATTTAAGTAGGTATTTCACACGTTATTCTGTACGGTCTGTACGTTACCTTAGTAAAATGGACACGAGGAGGCCGTTCGTCCAACATTTTAGTTATATCACTTAAAATATTAAATACAACTTATGAAAAAATCAATTAAAATATTAGTTAATATAATAGTTACGTGATATTTAAAAAGTTATGCGTTCCCACATTTTACTGACTACATGTATCGAGTGCTTTGATTGTAGGACACCAGTTTATTCGGACTATATTTCAAAAATAAAACAAAATATCTTTTCACTGTGGAAAGAATATTTTGATCTTAGATCAAAGGAAAAGGGTATCTGGTTCAGGACGATTCAGCCACAACCCATGCCTTCACCTTGGGTAGACGTCAGCTCTATGTCGAGAGGGGATATCACTCTTTTGCTGCGGCTGCGCTCCGGGCACATGCCTTTAAATAAATTTGCTTACCTAATGCATAAAACACCCTCGCCAAAATGCGACGTTTGCGATGATGAAGAAGACGTATACCACATTTTAATGAGATGTACTCGCAACGCAGCCGTTAGAAAGAACCTTGGTTTAGAGTTCACTTTGGCAGATCCCCTGTCTGCCAAAGTGGAATCTATACTAAGAATGGTCAAAGTGGCGTTGAAGAAACGAAACGCAAATGTATCTACATAAATTATAAATCTTAGGCAATACTTGATGTGTACATACAGAGCGGCATATTCGCATAGCGAAAAAGCTCTTTAAATTGAGAATAAAAAAAAAAAAAAAAATAGCAGCCGTAACGGCATTACACGCCCTCCGAGCTTACCTCCTCCAGGTTATATAATAAATGGTAATTTCATCATCATTCATCATTGTTTTAAAATCACCGTGACACCGAGAACCTGATTAACCATGTAGGAGCCCCTAGGCAAAAACAATTTCATATATATATGAATTATTAATTAATATACCTATATATGAATAGAATTCCGCTGTCCACCGTGTGGGAGGATTTTCAGTATGCAGTCGCCACTCGACGACCTCCATCGGCCAGGTGGTCCATGGATACGCAGGTACGTATCCCCTCATTTCTGATTGGATTACGCCAAGAACCTCCAAGGCTCGGAGGGTTCGAGGGTTGTTTTAAATCAAAACATACAATACAAATGATAAAACGAGATTCGCGGTAGCGAATCACTAAATATGGATCGATTACTCCAATTAAATTGAAATTTCGGGCTACGTATTGCATCATTCAGAATTCAGATTTAGTATTCCCTTTGAATTATATTTTCTGCGAAAACGTTTGTAATGGAAACATCTAAGAGACGCTTTAGACGCTAAAGTACCATCAAAAGATGGCTTACGAAGTCTAAGGGTTATTCTCAGTAATATGGGATCAACTGCTGAAACATTTTCATTAGATATTTAGACCGCCGCGCCCCTTTGAGATTCATGTTCCCATTTCATTGTTAATGGGAAAAATATTTCGCTTTAATTTTCTTTATTACAAATTCCTATAAGTCGGTACTTTATAGTAGATTCAGCAAAAGGAAATGTTGTAGGTAGGTACATATTATGATATGTCGGTTTAAGAGGTTTTGGTGTTAGCTTGGTGGAAAATCTAATCAGGATACTTGAGCACATTAACTTCAACTAAATTTTATACTGATAAGTATGACTGAGCAACTTGAGAAATGCGCAACAGTCAATTTTTGTGTCTCGGTTTATGGTATGCGCGAAAGTTCCTCCACCATGGCACTTTAAGCTCATGGGGATTGAGATCAACCAGTTGAGACAGACAAGTTGAACAATTGGAAGGGAAATTGGAAAGTCTTGTTACTAGCAGTGATTTTTATCTGAATTGTTGAAATGTTAGGATGCTTTGTTTAAATATTTACTCTGTTTACTTTTTCACTTCTTTATTAGGATCGCTAATACGTTATGTTTATGGTTATTATGGCTTATTTAAATTATTATCGTTTTGGAACCGCGTTTATCGACATGCCGTTTGATGCTTAGTTTGTTACAATATCACACTTACAAGCTGATATGGGTAGGTGTTGGGAATAACAAGTTGGACCGCAAGTTTAATAAATAAATAAATCCTTGGACATTTCACACAACGCCATCTCGTCCCAAGCTAAGCAACTTAATGCTTGTGTTATGAGATGGATGATAAACTACTTATATACATTTTTTTTATAAATACATTCATATTATAGATTGAAATGACACCCAGACACCAAGCCAGTGCCTCTGGTTTAGACAAAGACATTTGCCCGACCCCGGAATCGAACCCAGGACCCGTTGATCCAAAGGCGGCACATCTAACCACTACACCAAATGCAATAATATTTGTATCATTTTACACAGGAATATATAAATAGAGACTGCGACGCCTTGCCCATCAAGCCGAACAATCAAGCTGAATATACTCAGGTATACCTCTAGTATACCTGAGTACCTACTTGGCATTGTAGGATGCTGCAGTTCTTTTCTAATTCTCGCTACCGAGCACGTAAACAGTCAGCTGTCAGGCTGTCGCGTCCTGCGTGATAGCAGAGAACGGATCTTGAAGATTGTAGCAGTTTATTGACACTGTACGCACTGGGTAGGTGTCACGATGGGTGAGATAAAATAAGTTTATTGACGCCATTAATGTAATAATTTGAAGTTGGGTATTAACCAACATTTGAACACTGACGACATAGTCGTAATGGCTGAGACCACGGAGGGCCTCACTACGATGCTCGATGGCCTCTGTGGAGCCTCCGAACGAGTCGGCCTTAAGATGAACATGGAGAAGACGAAGATCATGTCTAATATCCATGTTCAAGCCACTCCTGTTAACATCGGAGGTTCTAACCTCGAAGTTGTTGACCATTACATTTACCCGGGACACACTGTCCAGTTAGGTAAGTCCAACTTCGAGAAAGAGGTCAATCGTCGGATCCAACTCGGCTGGGCAGCGTTCGGGAAGCTACGAAAGATCTTCTCGTCCACAATACCGCAGTGTCTGAAGACAAAAGTCTTCAACCAATGTGTGTTGCCAGTGATGACATATGGAACTGAGACGTGGTCGCTCACTATGGGCTCCATCAGAAGGCTCAAAGTCACCCAAAGGGCAATGGAGAGGGCTATGCTCGGAGTTTCCCTGCGAGATCGAATCAGAAATGAGGAGATACGCAGGAAAACCAGGGTCACCGACATAGCCCACCGGATTGTCAAACTTAAGTGGCAGTGGGCAGGGCACATAGCTCGCAGGACCGACGTCCGATGGGGCAGAAAAGTCCTCGAGTGGCGACCGCGTTCCGGAAGGCGCAGTGCTGGTAGGCCTCCCACACGGTGGACCGACGACCTGGTTAAGATCGTCGGAAAGCAGTGGATGCGGGCGGCCCAGGACCGGCCTTTGTGGAAATCCTTGGGGGAGGCCTATGTCCAGCAGTGGACGTCTTTTGGCTGAAATGATGATGATGATGATTAACTAACATCAATTGTACAATTGAGGACCTTGCAGCAAAAAGGGGGCAGATCCAAATTTTTTGCCGTTACTGTTTTTTTTTCACGTACACGTTTAACAAAAAATAGGGCTATCGTTTGATGTATGAACGAGGCACATCCGACGAAAAACAAGCGCGCTGTAACAAAAATTGGATATGCCACCCTTTTCCATTTGGTGCATTTTTATTAAACACTGGTTCGTTTTTCTTTTGATTGTTTAATCTTTAGCGAGCTGATTGAAATACTCATAATAATGTATTTCATCAATATATAAAATACAAAATAAAGTAGTATTTTTCTTTAACTTCGGTGCCAAACGGAGGCAGACCTAACTTTAAAAACATCGTAGTAAATTCAACAAATTATATAATTAACTTACATTTTTGGTAAAATATGTAAATATATTGATATTATCTACCTTATACCCAGTGGTGGATTTACAATAGGGGCAGTCGGGGCTAGTGCCCAGGGCGGCAAATTTTCTAGGGCGGCAAAAGTGGAAAATGAGAAAAAAAATCTATACAATATATAAATAACTAATTCTTTTATGTAAATATTTTATCTTTCAAGATATACAATTTAAGTATTATGTATCAAATAAATTTTTTGTATAACTATTATAGTAGGTATAGGAAATTTAAGGGGATCAACTAATATTCCTGAAATATTAAATAAAATTGGACTACGAGTACCGTCTGCGTTCCTACGAAGGTCACATTTATTACATATTCCATCTATTGCAACCAATTACAGACAGAATTCATATATGGTGAGAGCAAGCCGTGCGTTTATCGCAACCTGCCAGGAAGCTGATATCGATATTTTTACCACTAAAACAAATAATTTAAAGATAATCTTAGCCAAAAAAATTTTCAACTCTACTGACTTATTCTATTTTTACTTTTTTTATATCCACACCCAATTACACGCATTGTCTTGCTACATGCTTAAGTCATAACTGGTGTACCGTCAGTAATTTTCTTCTTTTTAATTATATAATATATTGTATTGTACATTATAAACATTAGTGAAAACTTGTAATTGGCCATATTCTAAATCATTTGTTTTGTGCACTGTACCTATTAGCTGTAAGTTTTCCATAAATAATAAAATAAAATAATATTATGTAATTTTTAGACACGACAGATCACCGTGAGATTTATAAATTTACACGACTGATTATTTTTATATAGTAAAAGCGGTAGGTAATGTATGTGATAATACAATATATAAATGTCTAATTTAGGTCAACCGTAGCGCAATAAAAATAATGCAACCGTTTTGTCCCACCTGGCTAGATAGCCAGAACGGTCGAATTGAGTAAGGCGGTAAATATAAATTTCCTAATTATAATTTTCACGCGAACAGGGACGCGTGTCGCCGACTCGCTGGCGTTCCTCCAGATTTATATATAACACCCACGACTGACATTTTGTGAAACCCATTTTGAAACATTCCAAAATGTGACAAAAACAAGTCTTAAAAGTTGAAACTATTTGAGTTTTTTTACGTTTCGTAATGCTTTTATGTTCCTCGTATCCGTTCTAAATGGCGTAGGTGCTTAAAGTGACCCACGTGGTGACGTAGCCCTAATATCGGATGGCTTTTACAGAAATCGAACCGTGAGACGACCCCCGCCGACCTAATAAAGGTAGCTTGAAAGTCGGTGTCACCTACTCAGCGTCAGTTGACGAGCTAAGCCTGGTACCTGGATAACCTGGACTAGACGGTTTTAATCTCTTGCCATGCCAATATAAACATGAAGTCCTTACATTATATTCATGACTAGAACAAAACAACATCACATGTTTTCTTTATGCATTCTGCATCTAAATCGAATGCGTCATCCCAACACTTGCGCTGTGAATAATAGATAGTATGATAAATGTTGAACTAACGGTCGATTTCAAATATTATTCTAGTTTCTTGGTAATGATATGCACATAAAATAAAAAGAATGAATTTCAAATAATTCTTCTCTTTGTTTGTACCTATTTCATCATAGTGCACATGGCACAAACAGATTTGAATAAAACAGTGTGTCTGTTCCAATTATTTTGTATAGTACTTAATTTTACTTACAATAAGGTGAAAATGCGCAGTATTAAAATAACATTAGTAATGATATGGATGTTTGAAAAATCTAGATAGCATTATCTGAATGTAACTATAAACACACGGCGCGCGGCGGGCGTGACTACGTAACCAGCGTGCGTTTTAGGCACATCTTACAATTTAAATACATAGTGTCAGAAAATATAGTGTGTGTGCTGGCGTAAGACACTGACGTCATCGTCTGCTTTCACCAGATTCTGACGAGCTCAAGGCGCCGGTGTGCCAAATAATTTGGTCTGAGTAGACGCGTTAGGAACTTTGACATTGACGTGCACACACTTACAATTAACCTGAAAGTGAATTAATGAAGCGTTGAAAAACAGACTTGGCGTCTCCTGATTGCGATATTGTTGAGTAAACTCAAAATGAGGTGAATTATGTACAATCAAAGTCAAAGATATGCAAGCATCTTGGCCAAATATGTGTGAGCCTATAAATACCCTCAAAATTGTAGTCGTCTAAACGCAAATAACAATGTTAGGTACTGTTACTGTGTAATAAATATGTTAAAATTTATTTACTGGCAAATTTACAATAATATGTATGCAGAGTGTAAAATACAATAGTTAGTTGATTGAACCCATGTTTTGTGACACGAGAAAAAAGGATTAATATTAGAATTGCTTCCATTGAAAAGCCGTCACCTCGGATGGCTTATGTTATCGTTGACCTTGACTGTACCTACGACTCGTACTCACGCAATGAATTAAAAAAGAACTAAATCTTAGAGTGATTATATGGCTAAAGACGTTATCTGGGATCTTTTAAAAACTAAATTAAAAGATCCCAGATAACGTCTTTAGCTATATTAGAACAAGCTGCAATTCATGCCTTCGTAAAATACCCGCAGTCTGTAACTAAGCTTTTTACCCGGAACACAAGTTAAAATTATCCTAAGTTATTAATTTCAACTTTATCTATCTCCCAACGAATGTACTTTGGTGATTTAACAATACGCAATGTAGAATTTACTCAACCTGAAGGTGAAAATGATGCAAATAAATCTATAGGTATCATAGGTATCAAGAATATTTTAAATTAAATTGACAACATTCATGGTACGAAACAAGTGGCTTCTTAATATATTATCAAAGTTGAATGAACGGAAGCGGCTGGAGCTACACATAAAGATTAAAATGTACGGTGGAATTAAAAAACGGTTCGTCACCTTTGAAGTCAAATTTGCACCTTTTCTCTCGTGCCTATATTTAATTTAAAACAAATAATCTCTCATATTTCTTTTTAGGTAATATGGGTTTCATTGACGCTTTTAAAATAATCTACAAATTATGTATAAGACGCTGCCTCGCACCGCCAATTAAAACATAAAACTGGCAGTTATTGCCGAAAATCGACTAATTGCCTGAAAAACTTTACCTATTTAATACCAATTTCGTACTAACCAGACTGTTACAAAGATCTAAGTTTAATAAGTATTGAGTGCGTAAAGCCTGCCAAGTGCTTTAGTTTCAAAAAGTACTAAGAGTACGAAGTGATTAAGAAATGAATTTTGAAAACAGACGACGATTTTTATATCCAACTGTACCAAAAATTTGGTTAGTAACCAACATTGTTATCTGAAGCGTTGTATTTAGTTTTACCGCTAAACAAGTAACGGTATTTTAGCACCGATTAAAAGTGTTGGTTGTGTATCCTTCCTTTTGTTTGTAATTAAGATTCTAAGTTGTTTTATTGGTTAAACCCAAGTTTGGAATGATACAACTGTGAATTTGAAATAAAACCTATTATGACCTTATACTTAGAGTACCTATGCATCCAATTTTCTTCCTTTAGTCGTCCAGTACTACACTTCACATACCAAACAAATGGAATCATGATTTTGTGTGTTCAACATTTATAATTCTTCATTTCCCCTTATCATTTTAAATAAGATACCCGGTTCCGATTACTTACACGATGTTTGTAGTAACAACGTCATACATTACTACTAACACTCCACAAGGATCGTGGACCGAATAATTAGACTCGGCTAAAGACTATTCTCAAAAATCGGGCGTTTCACTATTTTTAGAAACTGGCTGGACAAGTCTGTCTTGATCCGAATAGCGTGTTAGAGGTGAAATACGAAGGAGGGAGATGGCTGTATGGATCTAATATGCAGAAATAGGATGGGTGATGCGAAATTCTTTCGCGGTAATGTTGATTGTGACCGGCTGCCTGCCGCGAGACAGTTAAGAATAGGGTTGGTGAGCTGAGGTTTACCATTTAAAAGGATTGGAAGAGCAATTTTAATCAGTTACACTTAATAGCTAAGCTGCCTGAAATCACCATCATCAAATCATCATCATGACTCTCCATCGCCTTATTCCCAATATCATTGGGATCCGCACCGGACTAACCTGATTTTACTATCTAATTAGAGCTGCAGATCGCTTGCATCATCATCTAAGCCTATGAAACCCACTGTAGAGTCAGCAGCCAATTCTTAGACAACTGTATTACATTTAACATAGACATATACATATATTATAAGATAATAAATATTATCTTATATACTATTAGCTGACAAGACAACCGTTGTTTTGCCATATAAATATCTCGATAAAAAAATAGGGGTTGATCGTAGAGGGGTGAAAATGTTGAGTTGTATGCATTTTTTTATGCTGTATGATAAAAACAAAAAATGTGTATGATAAATAAAAAAAAATTATTTTGCGATTATAACGTTTAGGGGGATGAAGAATATATGTTGTCCGATTCGCATACTTACCAAATATGAGTATAAAATTTCATCAAAATCGCTCAAGCCATTTCGGAGGAGTTCAATAATAAACACCGTGACACGACAATTTTATTTAATAGATTTTATGTTTTAATGTCTTATAATAAGAGATAATACTCTTAAAAAAACAAATGTTTTCTCTATCGCGCTTGTCTCGGGAAGTATTGAAATATTTTTTGCTTCATAAAGCCCGTTTATTATGGGCTATTATCATCATGGTGACGGATTAGCAATATAATGGTGTCACCACTGTATTCCATTTTATGCAGACAGAAGGAAATAACAAGGCCTAAAGCCTAGCTGAAAGTTGGGTTGGCACGGGGTAACATGATTTGAGCCCCCGTGCCAACCCGTCTGGCCAGCGTGGCACAGTAGGCTAAGTGTCCTCCATGTAATTGGAGACCGACTCGGCAGTGGGTTATGGATGGGCTGATAGTACCTAACCTACTACCTAACACACTACCTAACGGAGCGGAGCAGTAATCATAAACGTTAAGAGATAATATTTAAAACGGGATTTGTTTGGGTCCAAAATACACATGGCCGCAACCACGGGCAAAACTAGTTACCAAATACAAAAAAGTCCGCACTGGATTTCGAGTCGCGTCACTAGCTCCTGCAATTTTTAAAAAGCCACCTTTTCTCATATTAACAGAGACAAGTCGTTGTTTTTCATAAATTTGAGCATAACATATCGGTACGTTAATGTTTTTAACTCCGATAATAACCCGTATAGAACTCGACAACTATAGATCGATTTGGAAAATATTTTTCTGTTCGACTGATATTGGACCAGACTGGTCACATCAAATGTTGTCTTAATCGATTCAGTAATTTAGTTTTATGCTTGATATGTATGCCATTTGCGTACAACATATTACTTTATTTGCGCAGACAATAATTGATATTAAAAATATTTACCAAAATAAAATGTAAATGTCAAGAACTATGTAAAAAACGTTTTTTTTTATTTATTTCTTACAAGCAATAGTTACGTCATGTTTACATATCATTTGTTTTTGATAGGATATCAAATCCAATTCGTACAGTTTTTAGTATACCTCTATCAGCTCTATTTTCGTATTGCTTGTAAGTTTAGTTGCCTTGTTCGACGGCTTCCTCAGGAATAGAATGGAATGGATTGGTGACACGAACTATTCTCTACTTCTACATCTACCTCTCGAACACGCAGAAAGATGAGTGTGAACCATACAGAAATGTGACGGGGCTTACGAGATACGAGTACAATGCATCTGCTGCTGGTACCAGCATTCGCTATCCTGAATGTTATCTTTTTTTCTACACAAATCATCGCACTTACCATTTTACTTTTAGTCATACACTGTAGTCAGTTGTACATCTAGGACACATTACTAAGTAAAATGAATATCAATTTAGCTAGCTGGTTACACTGCCTACTAAACAGGCAGAAGCAGTTACTGTTAATATTACATCCTCATAGCCCAGCACTGTGTTGCCAATCTAATGTTGGGAGCAGACGAGCGACAAAGCTATACGCAAACAGCAACAAGTCGGTTGTGTAAATCGTATAGCAAATCACAATCACCTTTCACGATGATCGGCGTGAGATAACATCTATGGTAAGGTATGTTAATATCCCAATACGTATTAAGGTCATAATAGCAGGGCCCACACGTTCATACCGCTCCGCGGGCACAGGCGAAAGGGACGAGGCGACGTAACTAACCTCCCATCTCCAAACCAGAGGGCGGTGGTGGTTCGAAGGGTCTGCCACCTACAAGAGCCTTTGATTGACTGAAGGCGTCCCAGTTACCTAGAGGGCAAGTTTTCGGGCGCAACAGTAGACTACGTTCTCGGGAACCTGCGGCGTAGTACCTGCGCCGGAGTTCTTCATAACCGCTGACGCCTGCGAGGGGTGATGGTATATACCTTAATCGATACCAACCTTATATAAATAGAATCACTGGTGGATCTGGAAGGGATCAGCCTGGCGGCATAGGACTTCAATTTGGATAGAACCAAACCCGTCGTTAACTGTGTTGTACATTTTGAAGCTGTTTCGGAGTATACACGTAGAGTACGGATGCAGATTAACACGCGTCGATTCGTGTCTAGTGAAAAGTTGAAAGTCGCAGATCGACCAAGTCAGTCGTAAGTGAGAATTGAGGTCTGAATAATGTATATGCCAGTCAGATAACCATAAATAGGTACAGGATCTGTATGTAAAGTTGTTTTAGTGTGCGCTCAAATATCTAGTAAGTCTAAATGCGACCTGTCTTGCATAATTTTAATCGGTCTCCGTTGGTTGCATCGGTGGCGCGAGTATACTTTCTTTTTAGATATTTTGATAGGTTAACACACAATAGTTAGTATGATTTAAGGGAAAATAGCGTCCGTGTGGTATTTAGAACAGGCAGTAGCAGGCAATGACAAGGAAGACTTAATACTATACCCTATGCCAACCCGTATGGCCAGTGTTGCAGAGTAGGCTAATTATCCTCTATCTAATTGGGGGATGCCCGACGCAACAGTCATCTATTTACAGGCTGAGTAGTAAAGTTTTGGCTCTGGCGATTCCTCTGTCCTCAAAGTTGCCTCGCGCGCCACATAGCGCGGTAGTAGGAGCGGAGGGGCGATCAGGCGTTGAGGCCAGGTCTGCCGCCGTAATCGAGCGCCGCGTGGATCGGGTTCATCCGGCGCATGACGGAGGCACGTGCGGGGCACATGGGTTGGAGAGCGTCCAGAGCTCCCTATCAAAGCGTGGGGCCAAGGCACCATCAGAGTCACGGAGCATGCTCCCCTTTGGGAAGTGAAACCCGTAGCCCTGTTTAGGGCAGTCGAGGGACACCGTTGGTTTTAGTTTAGTGGGTAGGTTGAGGCGCCGTTACCTTCTTTCCGCGCTTCGGAGTCCCACATAACCCGGCTAGCGTTTAACGGTCGAGTATACATGAGGATACCCAACGTAAAAAAAAATTGTTGGTGGCACTGGAACGTCCATAGGAACATTATGCACGTATTTAAATTTAAAAAACTAAATGCGACCTGTTTGGTCGTGAGCCTCGTCTAAGCCAGTTATTTGGCAATGCCAATATAGGTCCGCTCGCTCCGCCTCACCGCTTCTACTTTCACTCCATAGACACTCATGAAAAAAAGTATCTACCTATCTAGCACTGTAGATCAGATAGGTGCAGTTAGTTATATAAGAACTACCATTACTTTAGTCAGCAACAAATAGTGTATAAGGTAAACATTTACTTCGCCTTGGGACCATAACAGTTTGAATTTCAACTTTAAATTGAAACCGAATAATGTTCCTAAATTGCTGAATTGAACTGAACTGTAAAAAACTAAATTCCTTGTGGTGACGGATTTAGAATACATAGCGTCACCACCCCATTTCAGCCTGAGGGTGTCGTAAGAGCCAACAGAAGAAAGTGACAAGGCCGAAAATCTAGCCGCAAGGGAAGGAAAACTTGAAACGAAACTCTTTTTTTTTTTTTTGTTCGCCCGGGTTAAAATCCTTTATAGACTTCCTCGCCGGCCACGGGGATGGCCAGCGAGGGGAGTGTGGGACTCTCCCCCATAGTGGGGGCCTACCCACTAAACCTCCCCGGGGTGCTCCAACTCGCGTCCTGTTGCGGCAAAACCCTGTGTCAACCCGTCTGGCCAGCGTAGCACAGTAGGTTAATTGCCCTCCATGTGATGAGAGGAGGCTCGACTCAGCAGTGGGTCATTTATGGTCCGAGTAGTGGTGGAATAATGATAACGATCATATCTTTACTAATACTTAATTGTATAAATGTAGAGCACAAAACTACAAAAATGTTACGAGACGGTAGGTGGAAAAAAAGCAATACGATCGAACATTGGCTAATTCTTAGAATTTCTTGGAGCCGTGCTACACTAGCGGAGTTAGCGCTTCGCATGAGATGGCTATGGAGTTTGCTTTCAAAACTAAACTTTTGTTTAGTCGGTTCAGTAATATTATAAATATTATTAGATTTTTAGATGAGTATTTACCCTGATAAAAAGGGAAAATACTCATCTAAAAATCTGATAATATCACTACATAGTATAAAACAAAGTCGCATTCTTCTGTCCGTCCCTATGTATGCATAAATCTTTAAAACTACGCAACGGATTTTGAAGCGGTTTTTTTAATAGATAGAGTGATTCAAGGGGACGGTTTTTAAGTATAAACCACCCCCGCTTTACACGGGCGAAGCCGGGGCGGGCCACTAGTTTATAATATTACTGAACCGACTAAACAGTATAACCAATGAAAAAGTATTTATTATTTATATTTCGCTCTTATCGGTGACTTGATTGCCTTTGACCCTAGGCTTTCGTGATGGAAAGTAAAGCCAGGGTTTAAGATGGACCAAGAATTCAAGGAAATGCTCTGTCGGGCACCAGCTCGCACATACACACGACGAAACACAGTAAAACTGCTTCACATAAACTTAGATGTGAGGGTGGTGGGTGTATTTTAAGTATATTTATATATCCACTTGCTGACCGGGCAGACGTAGTCCTGCATGATATTCGTTTACCGACTGCAGTCGGTCATCTGTCGGGCTGATTTGTGAATCAATATCTATCAGTGTGTCTATCAGTTCTGGGTGGCACCCAGGATAGTTACGATAAAAGTAAAAAATACCTTTTTTGGATACAAAAAAAGTCATTCAAATCGGTCCAGCCGTTGGGGAGGTGTTACATAGAGATATTGTATGATTATTTATATCTCATTTACCTTTCTATACTTCAATAGCAATTTTTTATACATTATTTTGTTATCTGCAAATAAAAACGCTTTCACTCAGGTTTGCCGTTAGAGATCTCCTAAATGAGTTCATATGCTCGCCTTTGTAGATGTAATTACCAATGTATATTTTCTGCTTTTGGCTCACTGTTTGTGTACATTAGAGATTAAAAATAAAGTCAATAGTTTTTTAGAAATAAGATTGTGTTTCTTTTTTGTCGTAATAATGTAGTGTTGTAATATTATTTTATAGAATACGCCTGCTAGCCCCGACAGGTGCGGGACGCCATAAAACCAAAATATTTATGTAGTACATTAATTAAGCAGAGATCATTATCCACAAATATAATGTGCCGTAATTAAATGTGTTGGTGCATAATCACTACTAAGCTATAAGTTAAATACATAATGAAACTAAATAAACTTCAAGTTGACTATTCGTTGTTTTTATTCTATGACGATTTACAACGGTCCCAGAGACTATTCTGTCGTAACGCTAGTCGAGTTTGTAATGACGTACTGTCTCTCATTTACTACGTATAACGGTTGTTAAGTGCGAGCAATGGTAGAACCGCAATCAAATTATGGCTCGTATGGGGATTTCTAGCGCTGTGAAATAGGGTCTACTAAAGGTCAGATGTAATCTTTCAAATATACTCCGTGTTGCGACGGGCTTAGATCGTGTCACCGGCTCATTTCAACCGATGGCGTCGTAAGAGATAATTAAAATTATCTAAAATTATCTAAAAATTTAAATAAACCCCCGATACAATGACCTAGTAGTACCCTTTAAAAAGTAAAAAATACATCGCGTTGGGGGACCAGGGGTCAAGTAATAAATAAGTAGGAGCGGTCCCCCAACGCGATGTATTTTTTATTTTTATTTTCTGCTTTTTGTAGGTACATGCTTATTATGATGTAGATCCCCACCATATATATTTGCAGATATTGGGTATCCCCCCCCCTTGTTACCCCCAGAGTTTTTTCAGGACTCAACTTTTTTTCATGGAGTATATTATTTTGTAACGTGCACGTGATGCGCTTTCATTTGAGACCCCACTCAATTATATTTGCAGACTTTCGGTTATTCTTCCCCACTTTCACCCCCAATAACTTTTAAACGACTCAACCGATTTTCATCAAACATGTCTAAGAACACTCGCCCGTAACTCACCTGTCAAATGTATTGAAATCGCTTCATCCGTTCGCGAGCTACGGAGCCACAGACAGACAGACAGACCGACAGACAGACACGTCAAACTTATAACACCCCTCTTTTTGCGTCGGGGGTTAAAAATGGATTCATGCCAACACCCTGGTTACCCAGATAGTGCGTTCGCAGGGACTCGCCTTCCTCCTCAACCTTAGTCACTCGCAGGGACACATTACCACCCAAGGATCATGTTGATTACTACTATTACTACTACTACAGAGCCCGTACATGATGATGTAACATAACAAAGGTTTAGCCTACGTTGCCATGCACGGGGTTTCATTTCAAGTTTTCCTTTCCTTCCAACTAGGTTTTCGGCATTGTTATTTCCTATTGCCAGCTCTTACAACAGCCACGGGACGAAATAGAGCTTTTTTTTAAATCGGATCCCCTGCACTCTGCATTATCTCTATCGCGGGGTCAGTTTCATCATCATTTCAGTCAAAAGACCTCCACTACTCCCCCAAGGATTTCCACAAAGGCCGCTCCTGGGCCGCCCGCATCCATCGTTTGACCACCTAGTGTGGGACAGGGGCCGTAAGATGATAATGGTGTTTGTAAATATGACGATTTATAAGAGTTTTGTGATGAAACCTACGTAAATAAAGTTCCTTTTGAGTTTGAGTTTGAGTTTTGCGGCGACCTTAACCGGGTCATCGGTCCACCGTGTGGGAGGGCTACCAGCACTGCGCTTTCCGGAACGCGGTCGCCACTCGAGGACTTTTCTGCCCCATCGGGCGTCGGTCCTGCGCGCTATGTGCCCTGCCCAATGCCACTTAAGTTTGGCAATCTTGGGGCAGTTTACAAACGTAATTCACGAACACAGATGACACCCAGACTCAGAGCAAGTGCCTCTGGTTTAGAAAAAGACGCTTGCCGACCCCGGAAATTAACCTGGGTCCGGTTAATCTAAAGGAGGCATATCCAACCCCTAGGCCAACGAGGCAGTCACCACACGGATGTTGGTGATGTTGTTTATTTGCGGTATAAGGGTTCGCCAGATGCGCAGCTCCAACGAGCGGGTTGTCTCTACTCTCTCCCTCTCTCTCTATCTCTCTTTATAGTTCGCCGATTTGAATAGTTGTTTAGACTACAAAAAGGTTGAGTAGTTACCTATGACGTGGACAGGCATATGTGACCTATTTGCGCCCCAACCGCATAACTATTCACCGCCAGGTGTACGTTTTGGACACTGCTGACCGCCGCCGGCCCCAGTAAAACATAAACACGCTAATTTGAACCTTATACATGACACTGTTTAACCGTCTTAAAAAAATGCAGGAGGTTCTAAATTCGAGTGCAATTTTTTTATATTTGCTACCTCAGAACTTTTAATTGGGTGAACCGATTTTGATGGATCTGCGTTTACGTGAAAGCTGGTGCTTCCCGTGACCCATTTCATTTTGAATCGAAATCGGTAGATACCCTAATTTGCTATTAAACTTGAATTACGTGAACAAAACCTTATCGGCTGGCAAGTTATAGGTTAAAATATAGGTATTCTTGGACAACTTACTAGTTGTTGGTTCCGAGTTATAAGTAGAAAAAACTCAAAAGCCTCAAAAGATCATGAGGACGGTGTTCATTTTTTAGCTTTTTCCAACTTGCATTAAAATGATTAGAAAAATGAGTACCAGTCGAGCTTATAAGACGAGTTGCTTTCGTCATTTGTATGTGTAATATAATATAACTTATGTAGTGGTATATAATATATACGCACTCTGTATACTGTCGTGACAGATTTAGAACACATAGGATCATAACCCCATTCATGCCTGAGGATGTCGTAACAGGTGACAAAAGGAAAAGACAAGACCGAATACCATAGGCGCAAGAGAAGGACAATTCGATACGAAACCCTGTGCTAACCCGTGCCAGCGCAGCACAGTGGGCTTATTACCCTCCATATAACTGGCAGAGGCCCGACTCAGCAGAAGGTCATCTATGGACTGAGTAGTAGTAGGATGTTTGTTAGACCTTTAAAGGTCTGGGCAAACAGCGGACGGGGCGGGACGGCGACGCGACGCTGGCGGGACGTGAAGAGTTGTAATGTATTAGTTAATGTAGAATATGTCACACAGAGCCGACGCGACGCGACCGCTAATCTCGCGCCGAGCGCGACGGCTCTATGTGACCTATTCTACATTTACTAATACATTACAACTCTTCACGTCCCGCCAGCGTCGCGTCGCCGTCCCGCCCCGTCCGCTGTTTGCCCAGACCTTAAACGTAAAGATTTTAAGTGGAAATCTTTGGTAGGTTGCTTCTTGCGTGGCGTCGTGCGGCGGGTCGTTCTCTTCCCTGCAATATGGTTGAAGAGGGCGATGGCTGCCGCATGCGTCATGCTTGTGAACAGGTGCCGTTGCTGGGGGTCGGTTGGCTTGGGAATTAGAAGGTTACTGTCGACTAGCTCTGGCTGATGTTTGGCCCTTTGCAACTATTGCGCGAGTTTGCTCTAACAAATTTGTCTTTTATCCAGTATTGTACCCAAAAATGGCGATCTAAAAAGAGCAACTACAGAGTTTCTTGCCGGCTCTTCTCTGTAGAGGTGCATTCTGAACCGGTGAAAATAATTAAATTTAAATGGTAAATTTTAAATTTTATTTTATTGTTTGACTTGTCAAAGGAGCTATAATGAGCCAACTTAGTTAAATGAGTTTTGATTGATTTGATACATTAAAGATTCTAGTGATAGGTAGTAGGTCCATCGTACTTCAGAGGCTTGCTGTTTCACCTTCAGTCTTTCAGAACACCCTTGCTTCTTTCACTATGGATATTCTCCAGAATTCTGCTTGGAACACTATATTTTCGTCATATCGGTAAACCGACTGTCGTAAAATGTCTCTTCCTCTCTGCCTTATTAACACAGTGATTATTGTACTTTTACATAATCTTTGTTATATGAAAATGGAGTTCTATTTGTTTAAAAAGAAACTATGCAAACTATTTCAAGGTTGTTGTTAATTGCTTTTTAGTGCATATTGAAATCGAACTTTGTTTTGTTCGCTGTTTTTTTCTGAAAGCTTCTTGATAATAATTTATTTTTAATTCAAATTATACGAGGGTGAATCAAAAAATTCTTGGAATCAATATTAAAAAATGCAAAGATTTAAATAATAATATTTTATTTTTCTACATAATCTCCCTCCAATGCAGTGCATTTAGAATAACGCGTTTCTAACTTCCTTATTCCTTGTGAAAAAAAATTATTTTCTTGACTCTCGAAAAAGTCCTCTACGGCAGCTATAACCGCGTCATTATCGTGAAATTTTGTTCCACGAATTTCCTCTTTTAATTTTGGAAATAAGTGAAAATCACTTGGGGCTAAGTCCGGAGAATATGGTGGGTGGTCAAGGAGATTGAAGCCAGCACAGCGGATTGCGTTGAGCGCAACTTCCGATCGATGGGCAGGAGCGTTATCTTGAAGGAACAACACGCCCAACGACAGTTTTCCACGACGTTTTTCTTTAATCGCTTCACGCACTTTCGGGATTAAATTTGCATAATAGGGTCCAGTTATCGTCTGGCCTTTTGGCATGTAATCAATAAAAAGGATTCCTTCACTATCCCAGAACACAGAGGCCATAACTTTGCCAGCGGAAGGAGCAACTCGAAATTTCTTAATGGATGGAGAGGATGGTCGTTTCCAAGACATGCTTTGTCTTTTAGTTTCAGGATCAAAATGGTGGACCCACGTTTCATCCATGGTGACAAGACGACGGCAAAAATTATCCGAATCACGCTGGAACATTTCGAGATTACGCTTGGAAATTTCCAAACGTCGCTTTTTGTTTTCGTCGGTTAACATTCGTGGCACCCATCTTGCAGACACTTTTTTGAACCCCAGTGAATCAATTAAAATGGATTGAACGCTACCAAAAGATATCTTTAGGATCTCAGCTATATGTTTTATAGTCATTCTTCTGTCTTCCAAAACCAGATTCTCAACCTTTTTGACATTTTCTTCTGTAACGGAGGTTGAAGGCCGCCCAGAACGCGGGTCATCTTTACAGCTTGATCTACCTCTTTTAAATTCAGCCACCCAGTACGCAACCGTAGAATAGGGTACAGCATCACCCCCTAATGTCTGCTGAATGTCCAAAAAAATTTCCTTCGTAGACATTTTTTTCAAACTGAGATATTTTATCACCGCACGTAACTCACTTTTATCCATAATTTTGACTTTTTAGCAACTCGTTGCACAAAAAAATTTATTACATGCGAACGAACTGACAAAAACAAGTGACAGTCTGCATAAATATAGTGTGATAGACACTCTTTAATTTGAATATCGAACTTGATCCAAAAAGGTTTCATATATATGCACTTCTAAGAACTTTTTGATTCACCCTCGTATATATATAATAAATATTATATAATTTGACACAAATTACACCCAGCGACTTACCTGACCCCGAAATATAACTCGTATCAAACGAATAAAAATGTCGAAACATTTAAAAAGTCCTTTCCGGAGACGGCTTTATACTAATTAATACGAACGTATTTGAATATAACTATACACATCTCATCAAAAAATCGAAACACCTTGCAAGTTTATGTTTTGAAGGATTATCAGAAAAAGGTTTATATATATTTAGGAATATACTTAATTCAAATGTCGTTTATTAGTGAACATAAAATGTTTTCAAATCCTAATGTTATTGTTCTAAATTCAAATTAAACTTTCATAAGTTTCGTATTTGGTTTAACAACCCTAAAATGGAAAGTGTTTCGATTTTTCTGATGAGAAGTATAAGTTTAATATCACGATTTCGGATCAGAAGTAGGTGTTAAGTAAAATAATTATAATCTTTATATTAATACTGTTATAGCTTTAATTGATCCGAAGTTTTCGGTGATCGTTTTCGGTTAAAACCACATTCGACCTATCTTTAATAATTACGTAAAACCTTGTCAGATTCACAGAACAACACAGACAGAACAGCTGGACAGATTATGTGCCTATTTATTAGTAAACATATATACATTAAACATTAGATTTATAGTCAACTTAAATTAATTAAAAATTAAATTAAAATTAATTAAGCATACACAATTTTACATTTGCATGTGTAAAATGTTGATGTAAAATAGTTTTCTAATGCAAAATAAGGTTACCGTATCCATTTTCGATTATATTCAAAACGAAAAGTTCCGAGTACTCCATAATATTTTGGCAACCCTAGATTAAGCTCCTAACCTTGGCGAACACACGCCCTTAGCAACAATTTGGGCGATAACTCGGCAGCAAGTCTAAAAGATATCGTCAGGAGTGAGCGAGAAGCCCAAATGTGGATTGTGGAATCTCGCGAATTTATTAACACGCGTCAGGGTTCCATACGCTTTTGTCAAAACATGTACATCTTGTTGGTATAATCTTTAAAAATCACGCAGACTATGACACAATTCAATCGTTTTCATTATAGGTACCTATCCCTAAACATATATACTAGCTTCTCCCCGCGGCTTGGTGTTTTATAGCCTTCTACAGGTTGGTACAATTAATAACTAAAAACGTTTATTAAAAATATTAATCCGGATGATCCTCAGAAAACAAGCAAGGCATCAACTTAATTGAAAATAAAATGTTTGATGTCTTAGAGTCGGAGTCCCTTACAAGGCCTCGGCTCCCCGCCGCCTCGCTATGATCTCGGTTATCGACAAAGGACTTTTAGCTGTGTGGCATATATTTTAGATTTGTAACTAAAAGTTTAAAAAGTTTACTGTCATCTCGGTTTACGGGTGCCGAGGTGTTGTAACCTTAAGAAATACTACTACTCAGCCCATAGACAGTAGGCCAATTACCCTCCAAGTCATGTCTGGCCATGCGGGTTGGCACTGCAGTTCGGCGTGGCTCTGCATCAGATCCCACAATGCCGCAACAGGACGCGAGTTGGAGCACCCCGAGGAGGTTTAGTGGGTAGGCCCCCACTATGGGGGAGAGTCCCACACTCCCCTCGCTGGCCATCCCCGTGGCCGGCGAGGAAGTCCATAAAGACCCCGGGCGAACAAAAAAAAAAAGGGTTTCGTATCAACTTTTCCGTATTTCCTATTGTCGGCTGTTACGGCACCCTCAGAATGGAATGTGATAGTAACCTTACAAAAAAAAGCCTGACAGTATAAACCAGCCATCGAAACATTGGAAATAATTTCAAAGCTCAAGTTATCTTGAAATGTTTGATAAGTTCGTCGTGCCGCTTACCGGATATTATCTGCTCAAGTCGGAATTAACCGTCAGGATTGCTTTCAGAAAGTTGTTGGTAGACTAATGGTTTTATTGCTTCGGCAATATCCATCCATTCCAGAGTCCTCGTTTATTGCAACTCAGCTAGATATTTCCGTACTTCTTATGAAGTTCAAAGTTCTCTTCATGTGCTAAACTTGTGTTTGAATTACACAAGTTTTGACGCGGGCATTCAATATAGTTTGTGCCTGTAACTGTTTATACATTTACTAGCTTAGCTTCTAGTCTTTCTGATATTTATGATTACTGATCAAAAAACAGGCCATGTATAGCAGGTTTTTCAGACGTAGTTCTTGAGATAAGCGCGTATAAAGTAGGTACTTATATATATTTTGCGCCAGCGTAATTTCAAACTGCTACTAAATATAAAAAATATTTGTTCACTCTTTCTTTTTTATTTTGCCTATGGCAGACATCCTACTGAAACGTGTTAGCGAAAAATAATTAGGGACTAGGTATATTTTTTTAGAAAAACCTTAAGGTAGTGCATTTCTGTGATCCAATATTAAACATTCAACCTAATATTGTTATATTAGAAAGAAAAGTTGAAATGTATACACTAGCTAATGTATCTATAAAAAATGGTCTGTATAAAGATAGCTAATTACTAAAAAGGAATGTTCGACGAAAACTTTGACTGCCACTAGGTAGGTACCTACTTCCATAATACACATAATGTACTACTACATACTTATATACTTAATGAATGGCCCAATCCAAAGCAGATTAATTGGCCTACTGCGGAACGCTGGCCAGACGGGTTGGCACAGGGTTTCGGATAGAATTTTCCTTATGACACCCTCAGGATGGAATGGGATATTGATGCCATGCAATCTAAATGGAACACCACACGTACCACGTAAAGCACTTACTGGCCCCCAAATTAACCCGTTAGCTGATACTAGTACGTTGCGTGCTTGGCGTCACTACATAAATGTATACACAATGATCAGATCTTTCAAATATGGAGGAAATTATTAGAGTTGTTATATTACAAAAGATCAATCTTTAGCACACACAATTGAGGTCATTGACATTGTAACTCGAAACCTGAACTGGAATCAATTCGGATCGTGATATTATTTGTAAATGTCACTTTGATTGATCTTGTTTTAAAAAATAGCTGTTTGCCTGGTTTTGTTTATACTGAGGAATAACATTTCAAACCTCCACTGCCGATATGGATTGATGTCAGTTACTTAAAATAAAATTAAAAGCTTACAGTTGTGAAAATATTATGTAACATAATGATATTGTCAAAGTATTCATACAATTTCATAGCCGAATAGCACATATTTTCTTACGATACGATACCTTTTCATATGTGCTAAGTTGTACACGCAAGAACTCTCATTACATACCAATAGACTAATTCTCCAATGTAATGCGTTGAGAAATCCAGCGGAGTACTTTCAGTGACTAAAGCTATATCTTACTAATATTATAAACGTGAAAGTTTGTAAGTATGGATGGATGGATGGATGGATGGATGGATGTTTGTTACTCTTTCACGTAAAAACTACTGAATGGATTTTAATGAAACTTTACAATAATATAGTTTATACATCAGAATAACACATAGGCTACAAGTTATAAAGATATTATGTGAATTACAACAATATAAACAAGTCGAATTCAAAATTTCTAATTGTCAAATTTTTTATCATATTAAACTATAGACAACATAACGTTTCGCTGTCAGTTGCGTTTTGTTAAAGTAGGTTTTATGCGGACGGGATAAAAATCTCAGGTATCCTATGTCCAACTTTCTTTTTGTTTTAAATATATATAATGCGGAACAAAGTTCGCCGGGTCAGCTAGTCTACTATAGTGTTGACATCGGAGATAAACCCACTTTTTATTATTTCTGCCAGAGTTTACTGATGCCGCTTACTACCCGGCGTGATGCTGTTCCTGCCGGATTTTGAACACATAGTGTGCAGAGAGCACGGAAGCACAGATATAATAATACTAAAACGGAAGGAAATGACAAGGATGATATCCGAGCCGTAGGAAAACGAAAGCTTGATACGAAACTCTGTGGCAACCCGTCTGGCCAACGTGGTTCAGTAGCCTAATCTAATATATAAAATTCTCGTGTCGCGGTGTTTGTGGTTAAACTCCTCCGAAACGGCTCCGAACCGATTCTCATGAAATTTTGTGAGCATATTGGGTAGGTCTGAAAATCGGACAACATCTATTTTTCATCCCCCTAAATTATAAGGGGGTGTCCACACCAATAATAATTGTTTATTTTTTAGTTTTCTTTTATTTTTTTAAGATGCAGCATACAAAAATACAAACAACCCTAAATTTTCACCCCTCTACGATCAACCCCCATTTAATTACATGGCAAAACAACGTTTGCGATAGGAGCTGATAAAATGATAGATTGAGTCATCACGATATCTCTGGAACCATAAGACCTAGAGACTTGAAATTTGGTAGGAGGTTGCGGGGGGGGGGGGGGGGGCGGGGGTTAATTATTTGGCAAAACAACGTTTGCGGGATCAGCTAGTTACCTTATAATGTAATCCGTTATTGTGAATAAATACTCAAGTAAAAACGGACATTACTGAGTATTTCTCCATTTTGAGTATCTATTCGGACGAACAGTTTTCTAAACTCTAATTCTCAGATAGGGCTATTTTGTGACAACACTGACATCATCAGCTTACGTCACCCTACCACGCACATGTGTAATAGGTGCCTACATCTAAGGTTACCACTACCTACAAGTAGAAATTCATATTTAGGGCTGTGCGATATTTAGTACCTACTCACGAAATAATTTGCGTTCTCAACTTGTAAGTTGTAACATTACCTATTATAACATCAACCAAATCAGTGGGCATTTTTTAAATCATCAGCTCCGTATTAATGTTTATAGAATTTAGTTTGTATATTCTATATTCACATTATTTTTACATAATATTAAAAAAAGGAATCAATTTTTTATATTAATAAATTACTTCCCTAGGCGGATAGATCTCAAGCCACCTAGTGGTCAGTGCTGCAAAGAGAGGAACCGCCTAACAATACGCGATGCACTGATACAACGATCGGAATAATACTGGTTGACTCAGCATTCCACATGGACCTGATGGGCCTGATCTAAATATTTAATATTTTTTCTTTTTCCGCCTTCACGAGTTTATATTATAGAATTTTTATTATTAGCTTGAACGTATGTAATCGATCAACGAACAACGGTAATCACTCCATTTAAATACGAATACTTAGTCAAATCAAGGTAGACTGGTGCCAACAAGGCGACACGAGGAAAAGTTGTTCCTATGTAAAGATGTTATTCTTAAATAAAATTAAATAATGTTATATCGATTCAAACCTTTGGCCAGCCCTAATTCTGTGTGTCACAGTTAAGTATCTCTCTACTAAACGCGTACAATTATGAAACTAGTCGTCTACTATAGTATTATTGCGAGAAGCAACCACTTTGTACACCGTTTTACAAAATTTACGCGGACTGAAAAGTATGATTACAGTCAAAGGTTGTTAAGGATATGCGGGGCAAAAAACTAATATGTAGTTGTATAAGATAAACATTAAAAATAAAACGTACACTACAGACACACAAAAAAAATACATTTCATGGTGAATGTCATGACTATTTCATAGTAAAAACATCGCCACTCGAATCCTACGCGCTCTGCAATCCTGTGTACTATGTCGGTAGGTAACTCTGGTTCGCCTGCGTATTCGAGCCGAGCTTGATCGAGCCCATAGTGAGTGACCACGTCGCTGTAAAAACAATGCATGCGTTATTGTCGAATTTCGAGATCTACACGACTCTCGGCAGATCAAATTCATTTCATTTTGTATTTCTAAGCATTGAGTAAAACACGTAAACACAAATATCTATACATTCCATAACAAAATGAGATCTTTTCAAAAACACTTGTCCTTTATGGCAAATTTTATGAACAAGATACAACCTTTCCAAATTACTGAAACCGATTGCCCAGAAGAAATCCCCAGTAGCGATAAGGCCACCCATTGTACTTTTACTTCAGTATGAATATATTATTTTAAGTTTAATATTTCCAGCCAGCTCTCTGTGTTGTGCTGACAAACTTTCAGCGATTATGTATGAAGTGAATTGTCGATGCATATCATTATATTGAAAAGGAGACGAATTTGAATTTCCAATTGTTTAAACGCGAGTATTCATAATTAGAATATTCGCCCTATTTATTTAAAAAATAACCTGTTTTTGATCATCTACAACGCTGGGACCGCGCATTCGTGAAACGTGTGCGGTATCGGTGCGTGAACACCTGTTAATTAGGTGTGTACATTTAAGTCTCTAAACGTTAAAATTTGGGAAATAAAAAGCTTAGACCCACAAATTTCCCAACTCCGCGTTCAGTGGTTTAGGATGTGCGTCCCTCAAAATAATATTTTAGGATGCAAGTGTATATAATTATTCACCTACGATTGACTGATAATAATATTACAGTTGGTCAAATCGTTTTGCAATTTTAGTAGCGATAAACAAAAAAGAATGCTATAAAGAATTTACATGGTAATTTTTTTATGTACAGTCATATCTATATATCATAGTGTATATAGTTCTATACACTAAAAGTTACCATTAATATCTGAACATTCAATGCTTCTTAAATATCTGAGCAGATGCTTGTCAATAATATCTATACAAACAACTTGCCAAAAATATCTGAACAGTTACAACGTCAACTGTATCTACGCAGATGGGGTAGTCTTAGGGCCTCCGCGCATTAGGCGGCCAGGCCGCGCGGCCAAGTCGCTGCGGCCAACTAATTGTTCCACGATGTATGTAGATGCGCGCATTAGTCGGCCAGGCCGCGCGGCCAACGAAAAATATCGTAACACGCCCGCGGCCACTTGGCCCTTAGGGCCCCCGCGCATTAGGCGGCCAGGCCGCACGGCCAAGTCGCGCGGCCTGGCCGCATAATGCGCCGGTTGGCCTCGGCGGCCAATTAGCCGCGTATGTGTCGCCATGTTTTTCGTTGGCCGCGCGGCCAAAACTCGGCCGCGCGGCCTGGCCGCCTAATGCGCGGAGACCCTTAGATATCTGACCAGTTGTTAGGCGGTTCGTCTCTTTGCAGCACTAACCACTAGGCGGCTTGATAAATTTTCCGCTCTTAGGGCTGACATTGTTTTGTATATATTATATATAAAAAAAAACTATTTTTAATAAATATGAGTAAAGAATATACAACAAAAAATAATGTATTTCATTACAAAACCAAAATCTATTTTCTATATAGTGGTGGTGGTGACGGATTAAGAATACATAGTGTCACCACCCCATTCCATCCTGAGGGTGTCGTAAGAGCTGACAAAAGGAAACGAAAAGGCTGAAAACCTAGCCACAAGAGAAGGAAATGTTTATACGAAACCCTATGCCAAACAGTAGGCTAATTACCCTCCTTGTGGTGAGAGGAGGCCCGCCTCGGCAGTGAGTCATTTATGGTCTGAGTGGAATTGTCTAGTCACGTGTAATAGGCGTAAACGCTGTACTGTTATTAAATAGCATTTTGACGTCACAACTATGATGACCGATCATGGCGTATGAGTATTCACCCTCATTGTATATTCATTATTGCCATCTCATGGGATGGTCATTTACTAACCACAGATAGTCAAGTCGATAGTCGGTTTTGGTTCGTCCTGTATAACACGCAGTAACGAATTAGGTAAGCTCCGTTTTTCTGCATAGATACACTTGACGTTGTCAAAGTGTTCAGATATTTTTGGTAAGTTGTTTGTATAGATATTATTGACAAGCATCTGCTCAGATATTTATGAAGCATTGAATGTTCAGATATTAATGGTAACTTGTAGTGTATAGAACTTATTGACATTTTAAATTGTTCAGAAGTATTTGGTCACCTTGTCTGCTACGATATATCTGATGGTGACTGTACGTATTACTTTTCCCATCAAGGATTAGCGATGGGTCACTTTTTCTTCCTTGAAATACGCCTTACAATCTTGAGGTGAGAAATTGTTTTAGGGTATATTGCGATGTTTGATTACTGAAACCATTACAAACTAGGTAAACAAACGCAGGTTTGACTGCCTTGTGGATTTAGGGGTAGGATTTGCCTTCGTTGTATCATGCGTCCCCGGTTCGATTCCGGAGTCAAGCAAGTGTCTTTGTGTAAACCAGTGACACTTGCACCTGTGTCTGGGTGTAATTAGTGCCCCTGCGAGGAGGCGATTCCGTTTTTTGGGACGACTCGTACAGCTAGGTCATGTACACGCAGGTATAGTTAACCAAAATAGCTGTGTCTCTAGCTAAGGCCGCCTGCAAAACTAGGTAAGGGTCACCAACAACGTCATAGTCTTGTCGAAGCTAGAAATAACTGTCAGCTTTTACGCGTTAGCGGGAAATATAAACATTGTTGGATCAGTGGTAGTCGCCTAGCACACGGCGCGGGCGGCTACGTGGCTTAGCGGTAGACAACTTCATGTTGAAACTAAAATATAAACTTTTTAACCAAAAATGTGGCTTCAAAAGCAATGAAAAAGCTAAAAGTAACCAATAACAAATAACCGGTGCCTTGGGTATTTACGTCAGTGTCAATTTAATTTGGCACCAAGATCGAATGTTTGTTTATTTTATCTTAGGAAGATTTTATTTAAATATTTTTAGTGCATATAACTATATCAGCATAATTTCAACCAAAACACTTCCACTACTGGACATATGCCTTCCCCTAGGATTTCCACGAAGGCCGGTCCGGAGCCGCCCGCATCCATCACCACCACTTAATCAGGTCGTCGGTTCATCATGTGGGTGGCCTACCAGCACTGTGCTTTCCGGAACGCGGTCGCCACTCGAGGACTATACTGCTAGTGTCTGTAATAAAAATCTATGGGACCTATCTGAATTTTCCAAATCAGTTAATTATGCAGTTAATTATCAGTTAATTATGCAGTCAGTTATGCAGTAATTTAAATACATGCAAAAAGAAAATGCCTGCAGTCGAAATAAGGACATGTTCATCCTTTTAATAGTTTTGTTCAAAATTAAACAGCTTTTGGGTTATTTTATTGAACAGGTAGCGAAGAAAATAGTCAAGAAATCAGCTTCTATGAGCGTGGTAATAGGAAAATAGCCTTGAATGCTGGCCCATAGACTTCGCAGGTTGCTGATTCGATTGTCAAGATGGAAGTTGGAACGTATTTATTTATTTAACAATTTATGTACACATACAAAACATAGATAGAAAAACTTGGAAATATGTAGTTTAAATGTTACCCATACGGCAGACGGCCCGAGATGAACAAATCCGTGTTAGGTTTTAGTGGGTAAACCAGTCGCACCTTACCATATCCTCGCGACTGGGACTCCCAGATACCCTGTCCCTGTCCCCCGGGCTGGGGACCTCTAAGAGGTTTCCTCCACGTTAAAAACAAAAAAAGGATAAAAAGTTATTCAACTTCATTCATCTTCAACTTCATCATTATAATCAAGTCTCGATTTATTTTTCCTCTCACAACATTATTTCAACTTCGTCAACACTATCAAAAATAACTTGTAAGTATACAATTTTATTATGTATAAAATAAACCTCTAGGTTAAACGAGATACCTCGTTTATATATGGAGACCAAACCTATGGCTTCAATGCGGTGAGATTTATCCTTCGAAAAGACTTTAGGATCGATACAACGGGAAACGTTACCATGGTAATGACGCTTTGTAACCCAAGTTCCTAAGCTGATTATAGATCGAGAGCTAGTGACCCACATAATACTGATAAATAAATACTATACATTATTATTGACTGAAGATTTTATGAAAGTTCACTACAGATCAACTTGTATACGAAACGTGTGTAAATGACCCACTACTGAGTCGGGCCTCCTCCAATTTCATGGAGAAAAATTAGCCTCTGTGCCCCGCTGGCAAGACGGGTTGGCACAGGGTTTGTATCAAGTTTTCCTTCTCATACTATACTAACTCTATACTAAATCATACTTCTATTTCATTTAAGAGTTAGTTTAAGTAATCACTATCACTACATAGTTTATAACAAAGTCGCTGTCGGCTGTCCGTCCCTATGTGCCTCGTTGGTCTAGTGGATAGATGTGCCGCCTTTGGATCAACGGGTCCCGGGTTCGATTCCGGGGTCGGGCAAGTGTCTTTGTCTAAACCAGAGGCACTGGCTCGGAGTCTGGGTGTCATTTCTATCTATAATATGTATGTATTTACAAAAAAAAATGTATATAAGTAGTTTGTCATCCATCTCGTTACCATAACACAAGCATTAAGTTGCTTAGCTTGGGACGAGATGGCGTTGTGTGAAATGTCCAAGGATATTATTATTATTATGTATGCTTAGATCTCTAAAACTACGCAACGGATTTTGAAGCGGGTTTTAATAGATAGTGATTCAAGAGGAAGGTTTTTAAGTATAAATGACATGCATAATATTGTAGAGAAACACTGATAAATTTAGATGTTCATCGTTGCACCCGTGCGAAGCCGGGGCGGGTCGCTAGTTCTAAATTATAATCTAGTCTTTGTTATTTTATAAGAATCGTGACGAAAAATATCAATGTCTGTATTATGCCATCCATTATTTAACAAATGATACCTCGAGAACATCATCTCCCGGTCTGTAACTTTAGTTTCGTTCGTATCTGCGTATGGGCCCAATTTGACTTTGTAAGCCTGCTGTGCCTTCTCTTCTGGAAATAACCTTATTTGGGTTTGAAGATGGTTGAGGCTTAATACGTACTTAATTTGGCCTTCGTCGAAAACGTTGTGGGAAGCTTATAACCAGCAGTGGACTTATCTGATCCAAATTATGATGGTGATTTAGTATACGTAGCCTTGACGGCGTCAAGAGATGGAAAACTTGATATGAAACCATGTGCCACCTCGACTGGCCAGCGTGGCACAATAGGCTAATTTCTCTCCCGTAATTGGTGAAGGTCCGACTCAGCAGAGGGGAGAGAAGAGATGGTACTGGTACCTACTATTGGATTTATCTACATGTTTTCAGTGCACTATTACCTATTTTCGGAAGCAGCCATATCTGCCAATTAATCATGTTTGTATATAGTAAAAATGTTTTTAAGAACGAGTTGAGTTAAAAAGAAATTATCAACGTTATTTACCTCGTCAGGGAACCGTGAGCTGCAATGAATGGCTTGATTACAGTTGTATGTACGTAGGTATCTACGGGTATTAGGTACATACACCATAATTAATACCAAGGGTACGTGTATCGCTGTTATCAACTTCCTGTTTTTATTTTTCCAAGCGATAATAAACGCTAACCGCTAAACATACCGAACAATATGACGTGACGTTCGTCTAAATAGTTTTAACGACTACTAAGGTTAACATGATCACGTCTCGATGCCCTTACGGGCCTATGTAGGTAACCTTGATGTGTACACGACTGTATTGCCATCTAACTTGATTATTGAATAGTATAAATACTTAGGTATCACAGGCATCGTTGATGTAACCTCGGAGGTCCTACGATTTTGATTATCTACCTAATTAATAAGATCTGACACCCTAATTGTGCAAACGAAAAGGCTTCTGTAGCTTGGTGGTAGGAACTAATGGTCCACCCGGCTAGCTATCACCCTCACATCTAAGGCCGGCGCCAAGCAGTTATACTGTGTTTCGTCGTGTGAATGTGACAGCCGGTGCCCGACAATTGCCTGCTCCATCTTAGACCCTGGCGTTGCTTTCCATAACGCAAGCCTAGGTTCCAGGGCATTCAAGAACTGTTAAAAAAAAGAGCTCATTAGAACTGCATTTTTTATAGACATTATTATATGACGTTACCATTCTTCAAAAAGAAAACTTGAACTAACATCGACATTAATTAGAATAAAGTTATTCCTAGGTCATCGACTTAAAATGGTTGTTAATATTTCACTACATAGTGCCTATTTTGGTATGGTTTATCGATTCTTATGGTAAGAATTGATTTTATATATTTATCAACTATTTATTGCTTAATAAAATAAAAAAGGTAACAGAAAATAAAATATTTTTACAGTAAAGTGTACATTGGGCTGCCTTATCTCTTCCAGGCAAGCATATCAATTACAAAATCTTCGAAATAATAAAAAAGCTGTTTAGTCCGTGTGCATATTATAACTATTACCTATAGTGTAAAGAACTATAGCGCCATCTATATAAATCGAGTGAAACAAAAGTACAGTAGTAGCAGCATCTAGCGTAAACAGCCATAACCGCAGTGTGCCATTTTGGAGCAATTACGTTCAAACAAAAGATAAGAGATGGCGCTTTAGTGATTACGTGTAGCACTATAAAAAAATAGCTTCTGTAGCTAGACACTAGCTTATATTTATTTAGCCTTTAACTGCGAATTTACAGTCTACGCCAAATAACTTGAGCGCAATAATCTATTTTTGTGTCACACTGGCGGTGATTGGCGTACCTAACACTCACAATTTGGTCGTTGCCAAACTTTCCCCCACTACGGCAGTTTTGTGTTCAAGTTATTTGGCATAGACAGCACCCGTGACCTCTGTATTTTCCAACCCGTATTTGCTACCAAATTCAATCGTTCCAAGTTCGTACACCTTCCCTTATCTTTTGCGGGAACTCATACGTCCAAAACATGGACGTTTAAAAAAAAGTCCATGTTCCAAAATAAAACATAGAGTCGGCTTTTCATTTAAATTCCTAATTTAGATTGGAATATTCGGTGATGAACACCTAGCTAACATCCAGCTGAAGTGTAAACTGTAGATCAAGTTTTCCAACAGTGTCTCGTGACTAGATTTTCTGCTATTTAATTTACTCGTCTCATACAACATCATCAAGAGGAAATTGATTTGGTTACTCAAATTGTTAATGTCATCACTTGACAGCAGGTAAAGGTAATATGCAATAGATTGAAGTTTTACAATTACAAACGAGGAGCAGTCTGAAGCATAGCATACTTAAATGTCTGCTTCATTATGTTCAGTTAGGATTTTCTTATCATTATACACACACCTAGATGAATGTCAGAAAAGCAGACAATCTCGAGCATGAGGCAAGCCGTACGCTTGAGCACTACAGGGTGATATAAAAAAAAACAGTTTGGTGCCATTCATTTCTTATTCATTCTTAGTGATAATGACACATTACGAAAATTATTGTGTTACAATTACATAAACAAATATAATTACTATTTCATAACCTAATTATAAAATATATTAAATGTTAGTATAACTAATATCACACACGAATGTTACGAGTTCCCTGCTAATACAGCAACTAATAGTTCTGAATATATGAATATAAAACAAACAAACACTAACTTGAAAATAAGGCAATTTGTAGGTAGAAATGATAGATGTTGTAATGTAGAATTTTCTGTACAAAAACTGCTTACACAAAATCAGATGTATTATGGCATTAACATGCCATAGAAATTGTGTTGTCCTACTTGTACTAATGCTACTTCACTCAAACACATTTGACACCTATTTTTGTGGAGGGTTATGGTGTTTTGGACAAAAATGTTAGGGTAAATCTTATAATAAAATGAACAATGACAAAAGAAAATGTGCAGTACATTCAGTACATTTTCACTACAAAATATAGGAAATTTCACTCCTAATCTGTAAATCCATCTGTGAAAGCATCTATAAGTAATCTCTCAAACCATTTCAATTTTTCAGGGGATGGCTTCTCCTCAGTGCCTTCAAATAATTCCTGAAATCGCCTTAAAATTCCCTCCCAGAAATAGTGTACCAGAAACTTCAATACAGGATTAGTATAATACAGCTGTCCTTGACTGGCAGTGGCTCTATTGATCACATCTATTACTGTTGTATACAAAACAGATTGCCTGGTAGCAGGCTTGCAAATTGTTAAATGGTCTAAAGGTAATTTATAAAATATACCTCTTCCCAAATCAGCAGAATCAGCTTCAACAAAATGAACTGGAACTTTAAATGCAGTTACAAGTGTTGGTAATGTCTCCACAAAACTTATTGTCTCCCAGTCATAAGCCTCAGCAAATTGTAAAAAAGATTTATTAAGCTCTAATAAAATTGGCGAGTTCCCTTGCAGTTGCCTGACATCATTGGATGGCCACAATACAGCAGCGGCTGCCCGAGGCATGCTTGCTACTGAACTGCCTTTGTGTGGGGTACTGTAGAACAACACAGCCTTAGTATTATTAGATATTGCTTTGTATAATGGATTATCACTTTGTGAAGTTTCCACCAGAGCTTGTTTTACTATTAATCCTCCCATTGAATGAGCCAACCAAACCAATGGTATGTCTTTGGCACCAACTCCTGCATCTAGGAGCGTTGGTACCATCTCCTGTGCTCTAGAAGCGATATCTGCAGTTTGTAAAGGACATCGCTCTAACCACTCTGATAGAGATGTCCAGTAATTTATACCTAGAATTCGTAAATTACTACAGTCTTTTGGTAACCAATCTTTAGGCCAGCAAAATGTGTAATGGCACTTATCTTCTGCTTCTTCAATAAGAGCATTACGTTTTTCAAGGGCCGTATATGTATTGTCAACAAATGGCTCCCTTATTGCTTCAATTGGAATATCATGTAAAACAACTTCTATGCCAGATAACAATGCTTCCTCTTCTTGTACTATTAAATCTTCAACTACTTGACGAAACTCAGGATCAAGGTAATTAATTTTTGATGACACTTTCGGTTCACATGGGTCACAATCCATATTTGGCACAGTCATGTCTATAACACCAACTGGAGTAGCACATTTTTTGTCTCGCTGTCTCCATGTCACGAAGACTCCGCCTCTTAAGCCATGCACTAAAAGAGTATCACAAGTGTGTGCTGTAGTGGTTCTGTATATAGGGTGCAAAAGGTACAGCCCCGGTCTATAGCACTCCTCTCCAGATAAATTTGCTAAGCAAACTGCTGCAGAACTTGATAAACGGACATCTTTTGACTTTATAAGTCTGGCTAATTCCCCTATGAGGCCATTTATAAAAAAATCTTTTAGTAAATTGGTATGAACACTGAGTACAGTGAGTATTCTAAGAACGGCCAAATCTAGTTCATGGTCATTTCTATTTCTTAACATTATCTCAGCTAATCTTGGCAAGAGACCCATGTTTACCAATTTTGATGCTGACAAATCCTCACTATACTGTTTGGTATTAAAAAGTTTTACATGATGATGGATAGCATCAAGACACAACAAGCACAAGTTTCTTTCACTAATAATGTCAGGTTTTTTTAGAATAGCGTCTGCCTCCGTTGCCTCTTCCTGAATGTTAGCAAAGTACTTAGAAATAAAGTGCTGAATACAGCTATGAGGATTAATGGCTTGCACTGATGCAAGTAATTCTTTGATTTTAAAAGACATTAATTCTGAGGTTAATGCTGCTCTCCTCACATGGATCGGAGGTGGAAGGAAGAATCGTAAATCGGCTCCGCGCGTCCTGGCGAGTAATACTGCTGTATTTTTATCTAGAGCCTGAGCCAACTTTATGAAGTCCCAAGTCTTGTTGTTTTTGAAGGCGGCGAGCTGTTGGAGAGCTACGTTTCTCTGTTCTTTATTTCCATGCCGGCACAACCATAGCAATCTCCATGCCAATGAATGTTTTAAGCTTTTCCAAATACGAGCCAAGCCAACTGAACTTTTCGACTCAACTTGTTCCTCCATTAGACTGTGGTCATATAATGGGTCATTGATGTAAATAAACTCACATGTGTACTTCTTTTCGACGTCGATAACCTTTGGATTAACAATTTTATCAATAAACCTATATGTCTTGTAAATAGGATACGAAATAGCAAACCCAACACTGCCCGATATAGCTGCTATTTTCAAAATTATTCTAAATGACTTCAATTTATCGTGTAGATTCATACTTCTAGGTTTGTCTGGACGTCGACGTAATTGTGATTTTAATAGTAGATAAAAAGTTGTTGTCGATATAGATAAGAGAGTGGTACTACTTTCATTTTTCTTCTTGATCCTTTATTTTTTTTTATTAATTTCTTTAAAAAAGGCTCCATTCTGTCGCTCCATATTATCAAAGAGTATAATAATAATATGGGAGAAGAGAGCCCTCTTGCGCCATTTTGAAGCATACAGATTTGAAGCGCCATCTGGATTTCTTAACGAGTACTAAGGCTCTATAGGTAGCTATAGGTAGATAGGAATGTATGTATACCTTCTATACCAATAGATAGGTCAATATTTGTTTACTTGGTGATCATTCAAATTTTCTCTTGTTTTTTTTGCAAATAGCAGCTGTGTTTACGTCATAAACAAAAGTATAAACAAAACAATAATAAAAGAATTTCGCCGGCTACATTTATATTTGAATAGAATTGGCAATTACACATTAATGAACTATTTTGTTTTAGTAATTAATTGTAATCTGTAACTATTGTGCTCCATTTTAATTCAACTTTACGAGAGCAATGAAGATAAAACACCCAAATACCAATAATTAAGCACAAAATGGACACACGAAACAAAAAGAAGCGCGGGCGCAAGTTGCGGCGACCATTTTGTGATGTTGCCAAGACAAGGTTGCCATAATTGAAAATATTGGACAGCCATGAAATATAAAAATGTGATAATTTTGAGGAAAAATTTAACAATTAATCTCTAGAAAAATACTATTAAATTAAATTAGAGAATTGTTTTTTTCGCATTAAAGTTCGGAACGCAGAGACATCTATCGGTAATTATGAAACTAATAGTTTCTCTGTTAAGAATTTTAGATGGCGCCTCTTTCTTTAGTGAAATTGCGCCTGTTCTAACTGTCTCCCCCCTGCATATTATACTAACTAGCTAGAGTAGGGAGAGTAGGAGTGCTTGATAAAAATCGATATTTCGCTAAATATCGATATAAATGAGCGATTTAACGATGCAACCCGATATTGTCGAATCATTTAGTATCGATTCGATATATTAAATATTAGGAGAAATGAAAAGCACATGCCATTTATTTTTTTATAAAATGATTTTACCTTATTTTATTTCATAATTTGCGAAATTACCGTTACAATAAACCAAATTGACAGCTGTTGACTAAATCGGTAGTTATTATCGACATTACCATAACTAATTAAGGTGAATGTTCCAGGGTAGCCCGCGGAATTCAAATTTGAAGAAAACTTTTTCAAGCTCAGAGTCATTCTTGCACCTCTATGAGCTTGGAGGGTTGTATTGATGAGTTTGATGATTAAAATTCTATAACTACATACGTCCTATAGCCGCGAATAACATTTTAATCAACATACAACCTAGCACTGACCTGCAAATTGCAAAAAAACGTACGAAAATTTGAATTCACGGGCTACCTTGGAACCATTCCTCAGGATAGACATGAACTCGCGTGCCTATAATACTGAGAGTATCTCCGTGAGGGCAGCAGTAGTAGTAAGATAATCTATATGATATGTCCCAGAGATACCTGGTATCACAATATAAGGTTTGTGATTGTTTATTACAGTCAATATAATTTATGACAGTATATACAATTTACTAAATGTGTAAATACAGTTAGTGTGCTTAAAGATATATAAAAACGGCCAATAGTCAGTTGTTTAAAGACTAGATATATATCACTTACCTACGACATAACGATATACTTGTACGACATATCGCAAAGTATCGATAGAACACGACGATATATTATATCGACAAAAAACACGATACTTTTTTACATGAACGTCCTTATTTATGGTAGAGTCTGTCTCGTCTAGAATTTACAATTAGTTTTTTTATGGCAATGTTCCTTTGTCATCGGATTTTTTGCCAGTGTCGCATGATGACTGCTTGAAGTTCAATGGAAGATCCTATAAGTGGTAAGACAATTAGTGAATTGATTTAGATACTGCAAAATTATAAATCATGGAAAATCATACATTTATAAATACCTCACATTCTGCATGTTCTGTCTGTACCTACAGTCCTGTTGACATCGGAGGCTGTATCCTCGAAGTTGTTGACCATTACATTTACCTGGGACACACTGTCCAGTTATGTAACTCCAAGTTCGAGAAAGAGGTCAATCGTCGGATCTAACTTGGCTGGGCAGCGTTCGGAAAGCTGCGAAAGAACTTTTCGTCCAGAATACCGCAGTGTTTGAAGACAAATGTCTTCAACCAATGCGTGTTGCCAGAGATTATTTAATTTCTGGCTACAGTCTTACGGGTCCCCGCGCATTTAGGCGGCCAGGCCGCGCGGCCAGTCGCGCGGCCTGGCCGCATAATGCGCGGATTGGTCGCGGCGGCCAATAGGCCGCGTATGTGACGCGATGTTTTTCGTTCGCGACCAAAACTTGGTCGCGCGGCCTGGCCGCGTAATGCGCGCAGCTATATACATCGTAGAAGAATTAGTTGGCCGCCGCGACTTGACCGCGCGGCCTGGCCGCATAATGCGCGGAGGCCCTACCAACTTATCTGTGAACTGAGAGAGGCCGACACCATCGATTCAGTGTTGCTAGTTAATATAAGGTGCCGAAAGTTGAGTAAATCTTCAAGAAGGAAATTTTACATCAGACATAATCGTGTAACAACAATTACAGCTTTTACAAATTAAAAACAATGTTAAGTATATAAAAATAGTAAAATTAATAAAAAGAATTTGATAATTCACAGTTACGTAGTTACACTAACAGTTTAATCTCTCAACAATAAACAATGGCTTTACCTAAAAAATAACCCAATGAAGTCGAAATTTAGCAGAAGTTCCACGGGGCTTATATCTTTCATTTATTGGATGTCTAGCATTTAGTTATGTCCGTACCTAACCTATAACACCAGATTTGACTAATTCATAATTAGCAACGGTACTTAGTTGTAGTGTAGTGTAGGTAATAAAAAAAAACTAATTGCTTTACAATGATTTATTGAAAACCAGGTTTACAGTAATTGTGATCTATAGATGAACCTGAATACACAACTTCATCCTGGTTGTGAGGCCATACTCCGCTTATTTCCATACCACTATCATCATTATCGCTTTCGGTTTTTTCTCTCCTTGCCTGGTGTCCGAAATTTTGTACCAGTTTCTTCTGCTGCGTGCCCTTCCTTAACTATTTTGAAATTAGTCCATGACTCACACCTGAAATGAAATAAAATAAATGTTAGTAGACATTTTAAATCTGGCAGGTTAGATTGCTCACTCACTTAGCAGGTTACCTATTAGATGTACCGTTACGCTAACCTGCAGCAAGAATAAAAACGAATATTTCGTGGACTTAAATAATTAGTTCAGTATCGGGTAACTTATAACAAGAAAGTTGACAACACTAACCTGTCGCCGCCGAAATTCGTTTGTATATTTGATTAAATGGAATTATCGGAGACCCCGTCCGAGCTTCATATTCAAAAAAGGTTTCAACCTTTAGAATAATGTTTGTAGCATCACATAAAATAGCTTTCGGCATAATTAACTTTATAAATTCAGCAATATCAAGACAAAACAACCAGTGAATCCCCTCCCAAAGGCCAACCCCACGTCCGTGCAGAACATCTTAGCCACGTGGGAGGGGGACACTCAAAATGAAATTACTTAAAGTGGCTAACAGGGAAATGGCAAACCCATGATGATGGAGAGAAACAATATTGAAATGATACAAAGTGACTTGACATTGGCTAAACACAAACCGTGAGAGCCACAAGGAAGAAAAAAAAAACCAGTGAATCTGAATGTAGTTTAAAGTGACAATCGAAGGACATTTCAACATGACGGTCGTAGTTCCAATTTTCGCCATTTCACAGATAAGTTGGTAGGAGTTTAAGTCCAGCAGTGGACATCTTTTGGCTGAAATGATGATGATGATGAATAAAAAAGAGTCCTTTTTACCTAATTAACATCAATCATCCCCCTAATGCATGAATTATGATGAATGAATAATTTTGCAGCTCAAGCACTTGGCAAGAACTTTTGAATTTAGCAGATTATTGCTAGCAGCTGCACTGCATCGTGTCGCATGTCGATAGAAGTTTCGGGCCCTGGTCTGTTGCTATAACTTAAATCGTAGGAGTATATAACTGTAAATAGGTAAGTAATAGTAAAATTGTGTATATTTATTAATAAAGGCACATACCTTAACCTTCACCTACCTTTTATTTTTTTTACTGATAATGGATGTGAACGAACATGTAAACATTTTGAGTTTTCAAAACATGAAGCAATAGCTTGATAGCTTGCGCCGGAAGTTGTTATCGTAATATGCTTTCTTTTACATTTACAAACATGAACTTTCAACTAAATAATCAATTTTATAATGTATATTGTCCGTATGATTTCATTTAAAGGGTGTCACAAAATCCCTGAAGCTATACCGAAAGGTTCATTTGACTGATAAAGAAACTGTGTGGAAAATTTGAAGTACTAATGAGGATTTCATTTTAATGTTGGTCATCAGTTTGTTAGGAAATTGTCATCGCTGAAAATGAAGCAAACATCTATAGTATTATGAATGGATAGTCGTTAGGTCAGTAAACTGACCACTGACTTTAAGGACAAGTGGCCCATCGCACTGCCGTGAGTGTTTTGTTTAGGTTTATGGGAAAGTACAAACCATACCTTATCTAGTAAATTAACTGTGGTGGATTTGGTGCCGAATGTTGAAGTTATATACTACTCAGTCCATACATGACCCACTGCCGATGCTGAGTCGGGTCCAGTTACATGAAGGAGATTTAGACTACCTAGCGACTGTGCGCTGGCCAGACAGGTTGGGACTTCCTTCTCTTGCAGCTACGTTTTCGGCCTTGTTATTTCCTATTGTCGGCTCCTACGACACCCTAACGGTGGAATGGGTTGTGACACAAAGTATTCTAAATCTGTCACGACACGGCCTTCTCTCATAATAGTGGTTCCATCAATCAATCAATCATTTCAGCCAAAAGACGTCCACTGCTGGACAAGGTCTCCCCCAAGGATCTTCACAAAGGCCGGTCCTGGGCCGCCCGCATCTGCTGCTTTCCGGCGACCTTAACGAGGCCGTCGGTCCACCGTGTGGGAGGCCTACCAGCACTGCGCCTTAATAGTAGTTGCTTTCATAAAATTATAACATCTTTATAAAATTTGCAAATAAGCTGTAGCTGATATTTTCAAAGATTGTTTTGCACTGAATAGGATGTAGTGGTAGAATGTAATTGATCTGCTGATATGTAACGTCTGCTCAGCCGGTTGCATAAGTTAGACGTAGATTAGCAGGATTAGATATTTGTAACTAAATATCTCGGAGTTTAAAGGCAATATAAATAACCAAATAGAGTTAGACTCGTAGCTCAGCCCAAAGAAATTAGGAAAAAGGCAAGGTACCTATGTCGATAAACAATGCATATATTTGTATAGATTGTAGTGTACGGTGATCACTGTTTTACAAAGCAACTAACCGCACCTTGCTGTCAATAGTAGCCGCCATGTGTCGGATAAAGGATAGATAAGAATCTTTAGGGGAAGATAAACAAACCTAGAGAGATCCACTTAAAGATCTCTCTAGAATAGCATTAAAATATAACCAATATTAAATTAGCACTAAACTATTGGTAGATATGATATAACTCTGAACATTTTGCTTTTGGTTTTGTGAACATGTTTTGGCAAATTGAAAATAATTTATGAAAAGAATGAATTTATACGAATATTTTTATTGAAAAAGAAACAGCATATAACTTAAAAAAATATATCGCATCTTTTGAGAGAAAATACAATAGTCACTTAAGAGAATATTTGTGATTATGTAGGTAATAGTGACACAAAATATGTATATAACTAATATCTTTGGGCCTTATATTATATAATATTCTAGCAATTCACTAATGACTGGCAGAATAATACCTTTAAATATTATTTGGTAATATTGAAAATGAACATCGAAATAATGCTTTGCAATGTTTCACGTTTTACACAAGGTAAGTACATACAATTAGATAGATACTCACACATATTGTGTAATAAGATGTAATGTGTTTTTTATACCACCGCAATGGCTTTAATTAGCTTAGTTTAGCTTAGTTCATGTTTCGATATCATTTAGGGTATATTTCTATAAACTGTTCACGTAGGTACGTACGTACCCACATTTTCTTTAATCACTGATTTATCTACATCGTATAATTAAAACTAAAACTTACACTAACAATTACAGCTAATTACGTATATATTCATCTAAATAAAAATGTCACTACAACGCAACACCGTTTGCCAATCCAAAACAGAACTCCGAGCTCTACTTATAAAAGTTAGTACTATAACTAATGCTTTCAACAAATGTATCTAATCATTGTGTTACCTACATCACATTGGCAAGCCATTCACATAAGAACTGTAGGTATATTTGTTGCTCTAGGTCATTACCGTTGTCTAGCAGACAGAGATGAGTGAAATACGTAAGCTCTGCTACTAAGGGCTTCTGTACCTTTTTAAAGGGTATAACAAATAACTTAATTTGATGAATAAACCACGTAAAAAAGAAAGGTTATGCAAATATTTATGTAACTGTGACAAATGATTGATACGTGTATCTAAATGCCAATGTAACAATACACAATCCATGATGATGGTGGAAAGGGTAGCAACTGCTAACATAATCTAGTTTTCAACTTGATTTCATTATTGATTAGACGAGTGTGAGGATTTTTAGCTCATAGCGGAGTAAAAGTTTGGAGACAGGCATCGTCTTTGGCTGACTTAGAGTACGAGATCTCTCATTGGTAGTAATTGTGATTGGAAGTCGGTGGCGGTGCGGGTGTCGTTACTGGCGCCGGCGCGGGTAGCGTCGGTAGGGGGGCTGGGGGAGGCGTAGAGTATACTTTGCGTTCGGGCAGAGTTGGCAATGGCGAGGATAATCCGAAGCCTCCAAGGCCGCTAATTGATGATCCTCCAGACAGCATCTGCCCGTGAACACCTCTCATACCAGGAAACATTGGCGTCGTACCTATAACAAAGAACGAAAAGTAACACATTGAAAGAAGTACTGATAACAAATGAAAAGTGAGCTTGTTGTAAGGTTTATGATAGTGTGAAAATATTGGCACTATGGATAGAATTGTGGCACAGTAGGAAAATTATCTTCCATAAAATTAGAGAAATCTCCGACTCGCAGTGGCTTATTCTATAGAAAAGAGAAGAATGAGTTTAGTGGTAATAAAAATCCAAATCAGTAGTACCTACTGTAATGTTCACTCGCTACCTAGAGTTATATTCTAACAGTGTGCGAGCTAATCCCGTCCACTGCTCTAAAGTCTGCAGCTCATCTTTTGTCGGCCTTAAGCGCGCTCCGCAATGAACAGCCATAATTTAAACAAATCCGCCGCAATGAATTGCGTTCCAATATCCACCGGAGTTGTTTTAAATGCATATTTTGAATTTGGTTTATACTGTGAGATTATTTTTGTAAAGCAACAAGTGTGCTTCGATATTAGTGCTAAACTCATTTGACTCGATTAATTTAAATTAACAAAATGAGTTAGCAATGAGTAAACTAAAAAAAAGCCTAATTCCATTCGATTGGAAGTGCAAACTCTCTTTAAATTTCGAGAACCATTTAGAACGAACTGCTTTGTGAAACTTTCATGTAACGTTGAGTATACGTTACGCAATCTAAAATAAATGCCAGTGCACTGGAGCCGGGAACTGTTCCATAATCTTACAGGCGGGTGCTTGTCATCGCTTTTTAAAGGCCATAGATCACGTCGACTCGAGGGCCTTGCCGATGGGATAAATTGCTCTCGATCCGTAGCCGACGAGTGACACGCGCCGGCACCCGAATCGCCCGGTTACCGAACTACTTTAACTGTTTAACTATAGATTTATTGGGAATTAAGTGGCGCGTTCAGGTACGTTGCTTCTCACGCCGTTTTAAAGCCCTATTTTGGGTGGCTAGGTGTGGAGTGGAATGTCATAAGGGCCTCACTCATGTCAAAGACCTCACGTGTCAAATGACTGTAAATATGATCGAAATAGGTACAACAAAATATAAGTTTATTAAATTAGCAATGACTAAATTACTATAACGGTGTAATGGAATGTTTCGTTTTTGCTGTCGCTTGGCGTAATATGTTGGAACGTGTAGATTAAACAGCTTCAGATATGGACTAGTTTCGCCTGAAATTGGGTTTTTGGTCTATAGACACGTTATAAATTGCCTATGTATATGTAGTCCGTGTGTTGATTTAGAATACAAAGTGTCAGTAGCCCTTTACATTATGCGGATGTCTTAGGAGTCGACAAGGAAATGATAAAAACACTGTGCCAACCCTCCGTGTAACTAGAGGAGCCTGATTTAACAGTGGTATTACTTAAATGTAATTAGGTATGCTAGTACATTGTCAAGATTTGGATGACACTGGATGGATGAAATGAAATGGAAAAGTAACATCTACTTGAGAAGTAGAAAAATTTAAGTTTATTTTTATGTGGAATTATAAATAATTTGAAAGGTTTTTTCAGCATTTCTTGAATGATAATGAAAATATGAATAATGTGTATGTTTCTTGGCTTCTCTGGGCTCATTTCTCGGGGTATGGCACTGGCTTTCCTGAAGTTTTGCACAGAGAATCTGAATCAGCAGTAACATCGATCCTTTCGGCCTATAGCTATAGATTTTTTACACCTTGTAGAACTATAATAAACTTAATCGTTTAAAACTATATAGGTATGTAGTTATAAACTAATAAGTTGGATCCAATACAAATTAAGTAGGTTCCCACAAATAAAGAAAGTATAGTTACAAGCGTTTGAAGTTATTCCTGACTTTTCTCTAACGCTTAATATATTCTAACAATAAAAATACGTGAATCTAGCCTAGCCAGAACACAAGAGTATGATGAATGCTGTCGTTAAAAACATCATTATTAATTGGCATCTATTTACCTATAAAATTCAATAAACGTAGGTACGTACCCTCGTACACTTAACACGATCATGGAAGCACCCACTGATTAAACGAATGAAAAATAAATTATATGAATTCGCATAAGTCGCATAGCAATTGCACAAAAAATAAATAGAAAATGTTTTAAATGGCTAGCGATTTATGTGAATCCTGAATGCCGGAAATTTATTAGGGTAATGAAAATATTTTTATGTCATTAGAGTAATGAAACGGAAATATTCGTTTTATATTAGTTCGTGCGTTCCCCAATTACCTTCGTTTACGATGCTATAATGAAAGCTGTGTGAATGGCGAACATTTGTAAAGATAGTTACATTGACGACTGTTACTTGAAGGCGATGGCATTAAGGATTCACGACGACGCAATATTCTAAAATAGAAGCCACCGATAAAATGCACACATAGAGTCTCTGAAACATATCTACGTAAACATACACTACGTTTTGTTATGTTTGAAATGATAAGGCCGTCACCAAAAACCCATACCTACACAGGTGATGGCCACAGAACAAAACATCTACCGAATCATGAACATGATTCATAACATGAAATCATTTTGAAAGTATGTTTAATTCTAAAGAATAAATTAATTCGTAAATATAATTCCAGTAAATATTGGCTTCGATTCAACGGAACTCTCACTTAATGTATAAAAAACACTTTAACTTATAGCCTAATACCTACCTAGTTCAAAATATACATTTTAATTAGCTTTTTATAAACTTCCTATTGGATAATCTATATTCCAATGACGAGATGTCGAACGTTTGCGAAAAAATCATTTAGTTAATAGTAGTATGTGTGGGAAGATACAAGTACCTATATGCGCATTTTGTCGGAATATGTGGCAAAATCACAATTCGCGATGAGCTTAATAACTTAATTTTGTTTGTACCTGATTATTAAGAACCGGCGATGTGCTTAACTCAAGTCACATAGCTCGGTACGAGTATGTTACGTGGTATTGCGCCTTCGATCCTCCCTAAATCAAGAGAACATTATTTATTTTGAACATTATACATTACTGTAGGTTATTATATAAATATATAGCTGCTTTTAGACATATACCCTAAATAAGTTCATTTCATATCATTATTTCAGTCAAAATAAGTCTGTTGCTGCACTGCTGGTCAGACACCTCCCCCAGGCTTAGTTAGGTAACCGTGGAGATATAGTTAGGGACCACGGGGCAGCAAGCGCGGGACGGTACGGTACACCTTGGGGTCGTTTAGTGGGTATGCCTCCGTCTCGTCACTGAGGCGTAGGGGGCACACACCCCCTGCTGACGCCGGGTCAAAAAAAACAGGCAGAGCAACCGGCCCTAAGCCGCCCTCATAGATTGATACATAATCTCTTTAGTGTACACGTGAACGATGAACACAATAAATACAACAATTTGTACAAGGGGCGGTCGGACAACCTTGCAAGACGGGTTAACACAGGGTTTGTATCAAGTCGACACCCGCGGGATACCCGAGGTTGGTGACCTCGTGTAGGTATGGGGCTGTCCATTAATCACGTGAGGTTCGAATGGGGGAGGGAGGGGTTCGGCAAAAATCACGAAACATCACCAAGGGGGGGGGGGGGATTATAGTAAGATATCACGTGTATTTAACTTTTCGTCAAACGCGTCATTTCTGAACCGAAAAGCGGCGTGTTTAAGGTGGATGCTCCAGGGTAGCCCGCGAAATTCAAATTTTCTTACGTTTTTTTTGCAATTTGCAGGGCAGTGCTCGGTTGTATGATGATGAACATTTGATTGACTTTGACGTTGAAAAAGTTTTTCTTGCACCTTTATGAGCTTGGAGGGTTGTATTGATGAGTTTGATGATTATAACTCTGTAACTACATACGTCTTACAGCCGCGAATCTAATGTTCATCATCATACAACCTAGCTCTGGCCTGCAAATTGCAAAAAAACGTAAGAAAATTTGAATTTCGCAGGCTACCCTGGAACATTCACCTTAATCTTCTTTGTAGGTAATAAAAAATACACGTGATTTTTAAAGGGGGGTGGGGGGTGGTCTTAAACCTCACCACGTATCACCAAGGGGGGAGGGAGGGGTTAAAAAATGTTGAAAAACATCACGTGATTAATGGACAGCCCCTATACTAAATCCGTCACGTTATAACCTGTTCGCATTCAACTACATTATTAGCTGATTGATAATTATGTGATACGCAGTACGCTAGCTAGATCTAACACGGATTTACATGGTTTTAAAAATATTTATTATTGTAAAACTCCATTCTACTGGCCCTGTCCCTTTTTAATGCACCTAACGTTTAATGTGAAGAAAACGATAGCGATACCAAAGTTTTACATGCGTTGTGAGCCGGGTTTATAAATGTATGCAAAAAATTTCGAACCATTTTTACGACATCAAGCTACCACGTGAAAGGGTTAAACATGGTAAAAGATCTGTTTCGTTTTCGATGGAGGGCGCTTTTTACAATTTCAATGTTTACGTAACCAGATCCTAGGGACCACCCAGCAACAATGTCTATGGTATGGAAATATATGTATATCTATAAAAATAAAAATGAATTGCTGTTCGTTAGTCTCGCTAAAACTCGAGAACGGCTGGAACAAAACAATTTGGCTAATTTTGGTCTTGAAATATTCGTGGAAGTTCAGGGAAGGGCGAAAAAGGTGAAACATTCTGGAATTATCATTCAGGTTTTTTATTTATTGATTCTGAGGCGGTACAAAGTTTGCCGGATCAGCTAGTTATAAATAAATTCATATATCATAGGAAAAGACCAAAAAGTCCAAAAACACTCTCGGGCCCCTAACCTGCTAATATAATTCAATATTTCTTGCCTATTTCTTCTGTCAAATGCGTGTGCATGGCAAACATCATAAACTGACACTTAAAAAACGGTTACTATCGATGATTGTCGATTTGGACTGTATTATTAGAAGGATAGCTTGACCCGAATCCTTGTGCCAACTCGTCTGACCAGCGTGGTACAGGAGGCCCCACTTGGCAGTGGATATTTTACGGGCCGAGAAGAAAACGAAGAATTAGCGGTTTGGGGCCCAGGTCTAACTAAAGCAAGTTGGCATTCAATGAATTAACAACATAGCCAGTTCTATTTTCAAATACACATGTATATGTCAATTTTGAAATAATAATAATGGTGCAACAACTCACCACTCCCTGAACTAGGGTCTTTATTGTTTTGTCTCAATAGTGTAGAATCTGGATGCACCGTCCACTGCGCAGACATCGCGCGTACGTAGCTAGGGATCGATTCTGAAACAGGACCGCACACATCGACTCGAATGCATCGATCTAAATATATCAATTACTCGATCTATTTTTATCGAGTTCAAAATAAAACAATGCTGTAAATGTGTTATTCGAATAATATGTATTTTTTATCGACGGAGATCTGAGTAGTATTTAGGGATTTCTGAATACTAAACCATGGGCAAGGACCGTTGTTGAATATCTCTTACCAGTCAGAAGACACCCACTGACCAGTATGCCAGCTTCACAATAAATAAATAAATATAAATATCCTTGGACATTTCACACAACGCCATCTCGCCCCAAGTTAAGCAACTTAATGCTTGTGTTATGGTAACGAGATGGATGATAAACTACTTATATACATTTTTTTTTTGTAAATACATACATATTATAGATAGAAATGACACCCAGACTCCGAGCCAGTGCCTCTGGTTTAGACAAAGACACTTGCCCGACCCCGGAATCGAACCCGGGACCCGTTGATCCAAAGGCGGCACATCTAACCACTAGACCAACGAGGCAGTCCTTTTGTATAAAAAACTAATTACACTGAGATTCTCACGCCAGGTTTTCACTGTAGTGACCACGAACTGACTTATGTAGTTCAATAAAAACGATTTAACTGAGTCATTTGTTTAAGCAATTTTTCACATCTGTATAACCTACTACTCAGCTCATATTTGTCCCCCTGTTGTGTGGCCCACTGTCAGGCCTCCTCCAGTAATATGGAGGGTAATGAGCCTGCTGTTGGCCAGTCACTGGCCAGTCGGATTAGAACAGGGTTCAAATTGAGTTTTGCTTCACTTGCGGCTAGGTTATCGGCCATGTCATCTTTTCTCGGCTCTTACCCTTTAGGATGGAAAGGGGTGGTGACACTAAGTATTCTGAATCCGTCACCACATGAATGACCTGTATTACATGCATAAACTAGGTACAATGTTGGTTTTCGACCTTCAAAATGAATGTAAGGAAATAGACGGGAAATTGCTTATGGTTTTAGTTAAACTCAAACTCAAAATTAACTTTATTTACGTAGGTTTTATCACAAAACTCTTATAAATCGTCATATTACAGTTACCATTATCATCATCATCATCATCTTACGATCCCTGTCCCACGCTAGGTGGTAGTCTCCATACACACCTATCAGTCGTCATATCTACAGTCACACCTTTCATACACAATTTCTCATGTTTACAATCCATCCATCCATCTCTCTTGATCTTCCACAACCCTTACGTCCATCCACATAAAGCTAGGTATAGTAGCCGGTATAGATAGAATGTATTTGATTGTTGTGTCTCTTTGGATTGGTGCAACTGTCCCCCACCACGGCACTTAGGCTCAAGATATTTGCGGGCTGCTGTATATTCTTGCGGCTATTACCCATGTGTATTTGAACGAACATTTTGCAATGGGGATCTACGTAGATATTTTTAGTACAAAATTACACGAGCGTCTTGTTTACGTGCGTTTAATATGTAGCTACGTTTGTCGGCGTCGTCCGTCGGTGCGTAGATGCAACGCGATGACTACGGGCGCCCGTCTCGCGCGCGCCTCGTATGATGTGTTTACATCAGCCCGCGTTTGTTCAAACCGTTTGATCTTTATAAATGCAATAGGTATTTCAAAAATATCGCCGTCGGCGGAACTTTAACAGTTGTTTTCATTAAAAAATCGAGAATGATTTTTAAGAACGACAACCTTGATGCGCTGTTTATCCTCGGCTATGGGTGCTGGCTTTATGAGCATTTTTGATTTAATTTAACTGACGGTTGTTTGAAAATTTTAATTCAGTGCGACGCTTTTAATGTTTGTCCTTGTAAAGTACGTGCAAGTTGAGTTGAAGCGTAGATTGATTTTCTCAATCTAACGTCTATTTAAGTATCTACCTACGTCTATCTAAGAGTTGGCCGTATTATAGAAATCTTCATAAGTAATTATTATAATAGAAAACTTTAGTCATATTAGACAACATTAACCAGTTCACCACAACCAAGATCTACCGGTCAAATCGAAAACAAAAATATTTATTATATTTTATTCCTTTAAATAGCTTTACACAACAAAATGTATAACGGATTCTAAAATAGGCACCAAACCAAAAAAAAAACATTTAAAGTCGGTATCTTAAGTATGTACCCTGTGCCCTGTACCTATCTCCCCGACCGTGCTGCTACCCTGCTCCGTTTCCCCTGTATAAAGCTTGCCTTGGGAGCCGCACATGCGGTACACACGCGCGGTGCTGGGGTGAAGCACGGCATAACTCGTGCCCCGGTACGAGCAGCGGAGGAACGCCTATGGTTTCTGTCCGCGCCCTGGACTCCCGCACAACCCGGCTAGCCCCCAACGACCCGTTAAGTATGTGGATTTTCAACGTAAAAAAGGCAAATCTCTATCCTAATTAAAGCCGGTACCAATTTCAGTTGTTATGTCTTCAAATGGTTGTATAATTCTGCTATTTATTGACTATTTTGAAGTCGGTTTACTTTGTTTTGTTAATAAGCCTTTATTTTTAGTGCATATAAATGTATGATTTGTAAAGAAGCGATTTTTTAAGGCATTGGTGCTGCTTCGTTGCGTCCTCTAATCTGAAACTGTACATTTCAACTAATAATGTCTCTACAACGCTACAACACCAATCGCTGGTCTTCGTAGAACCTTTGTAGCACATCGAACAGACGTAACACGCATTGCCGCTGCACATGTTACCACAACTTTTATGGCGGTCGTTGGTGCTTCTCAGAAACGGGCCGAGACGCACATGGATGGCTATAAATCGAAGATTATCCGGCCATGTTTCCAACTCGGAGTTATCCGAATTTTATTGGCGCGTCATTTACCTACAGGGCTTTATATATTCGCACATAACATTCTAGATACAAATTTATAAAAGAACTAGTTTCAATGAAACTAAACTTGTTAATTTAATTGCGTCGTAATCGATACAAACGTCCCTCTGATTATAGATTTTGACAGCTTTCATAACATACTAAGACTATAGTGTCCGACCGTGACGTATGCCACAAGCTTTTAATTTATTTCATGTGTGGAAACTGCCCCCGGCATACGGTCTATTAAACCCAGTGGAAGGGTTTCGTTTAAATTTCGTTCCAATCGTATATTAATACGATTGGCACTTTTTTAAACTAACAATCTTGGGGGCTCCACACCTGCTATGCACGTCTATTATAGATGTCAGCAAAAGACGAGCTGATAAAACTGCAGTCGAGGTCAAAATTTAAGATGAAAATTAATGTAAATACATACACATACGCGCGGGGATCAATTTCCATTTATTTTCATCGCAAAAGATGGTTTCGTTGACCATGTGGGACTAGGAGCACAGACATACTGCAAAGGTGTCTTCTGATTTGTGTTAAAGTAATCTAGACTTTATGGCTTTATCAAACAGTCGATTGTGGTATAATAAACTTCAGTGTGTGACAGAGTACCTTGAAGATGATAATATTGAGAGATAATGTACGAGTTATTTTATTAATCAAATATCTTAGTGTATTTTCCTACAAAATATCATGCACATGCACACTACTCGTATGTTTTAATACTTCAATTTATAGGCCATTTAGTTAGATCCTGGCAGCCGCAGCGGCTGCAACTTGATGCAGCTGCAGTCGTTTGATAGATAGGATAGGATATTAAAGGATATTCAATCGATTTTGTCCTCCACCTAGTCGAATGTTGGATTGTGTGTAGACCCGATGATGTAGGTACCCTTTATGTAGATAATGTTAAAACCTGCTTTGCCATATCCATTTTACGGTAACTTGTATCATTTCAGAGAGCCACATAACAAACAGAAACTGGCGACGTTTGACTTCAAATAGAACTGAAATCGTAGAAATCAACAATCAATGGGAACTTTGGACACTTAATTCGTAATGACGCATTCAAGGCCTATGCAAAAATCCAATATAAATACCAAAAATTTAAAGAGAATTGTCTCTTAAATAAGTTCTTTCATCGGCTCCAACTATTCTCAAATTAAAATTTATTAAAATACATGCAATATTGTTTCCATGCAACAGGTTTTTGAACACAAATCGGTACCAGGAGATAAGTAAAACCAAAGAGGTGTTCTGAAACAGAAAGTTCCAAGAAAATCAGCTCTGTGGGCATTGGTAATATGTCCATAAATTTGGTTTAATGCTTGAATTGCATTGTTCGCCAATTTACTGCCAGGTGAACCCATTAAAATTAATCGAAGTCGGTTAAAAAAATGTAAATCGACTTCAAATTAAAAAGCGAATAACAACCTACAAATTGAAGTGGATACGAAATTTAATGGACATCAAAGACTTTGTAGACCTGGTAGAGCCCAGGGCTACCACCACTTACAGAACCAGAGCGTCCAGAAGCCACCCCAGGGTCGTGGAGGTGTCATCCGGGATGCGGAACGATATAACATAACCCAATTTGCCTCCAAAGACGGAGGATCCATGACGATTTCCAACGCAAAAATAAAGAAAGGCTCCGACTTAAAATGATTGTTTAATAGCTATTTTTTCGCTAATTGTTTTATTTTGATGTCGGTTTACATTTATTTTTTATGGTGAAATATTCTTGGAGGAAAGTATTTTTTGGAAAAAACTCTTTACGTCATTTTCGAAATCTCGAATGCCATTCTAGCGATTGTTTTCTTTCTCTTTATTATGTGGCGGCAGTGGCGGTAATATAAGCTTACAAAATTGCAAGAGTAAAAGAATACTTTGAAGATCGAGACAAGATACGTATATTTAAGTAACCGAAGTAATGTTTTTTTTTTTACTTTAATGCAATTGCATCCCATGGTCACTACTGCTACCACTCGGCCCATAGATGACCCTCGGGCCTCCTCCAGTTACATGGAGCCTGCTGTGCCACGCTCGGTCTTCTCATTTCCCTTTGTCAACTTTTACGACACCCTAAGGATGGAATGGGGTTGTGTCACTATGTATTCTAAATCGGTCACCACACGGAGAAAATTTGATCCTCACTGTTTTTATAAATGATCGCACGACGAACATTTTTGGGTTGATAAAATGCATGCCGATGTAATGCAGATATGCCCTGCCAGGTGTCACTTACATCCTTCAATTGTAAAAAAAATGTCATCACTGTATGACTGTATGGTGTTCTAATAAAAATTGAACGTAGCACATCACATCGCTCTGTAATCGTGTGTGCCCTTTTACTGAGATTTACGTGTTATTGACATCGGGTCTTTAAGGCTATTGAATAACGATAATAGTGGTTTTTAAATGAAAGTGCCGCTTTTACGTAATAAATTAAACCTGCGTGGTGTGAGATTCCACACTGAAACATTTTTCACTGGTCAACTAGAATATTCTAAATTTAAAAAATGTTAACCATTCGGTTGATTGTCTTTCAATTTGATTTTCTTTCAGGTTTTTAAGTATACATTTAAAACCGGAGTAATTTTTAATACGAGTTTTGGTGTGGAATTGTCGCAGCAGATACGGCGCGCAATATACATATTGAATTGTTGTGCTTCGAGAGCTATTATGCACTGTGAGTTTTTGGTATAACCATTTTCGTAGTGGAAACTTCGACTTGAAGAATGAAGCTCCAGGTAGACCACCTATTATGGTAAAAAAAGATCAGATGAATGCGAAACAGATCAAATAATTAGCAGCACTGTTCGATGTTATCATACCCACAATAGTAACCTATTTGTATCAAATCGGTAAAATAAATAGGAGTCCCATGATTTCACAAATCTGCAGAGAAACGTTCAAGCTTGCATTACCTCTTTGTACCGGTACAGAAATGAAGGGATTTTGGAGGTAATTGTGCCGTGGGATCAAAAATTAATTGTTTAGGTACCCATAGATAGGTTTAGTATTCGTTCTCTGCGTAATTTATTTACGTTGCAGAATAGTATATTTCATTACAAGTGCGGAAAGGCTGTCATTACAACGAGTTCCGACAAATGTCTACCCGAGCCGAGGCGCAGCCGAAGGCGAGGGTTGACAGTCGGAACAAGTTGCAATGACGGTTCCGCTCGTGTACTGAACGACTATTTTTAATACAGTTGCGAAAAAATGAAGCAATTTAATAAAATAATAAAAACACAATAAATTCAACTAACTAATCATTTCTGAAAAATGGCGCCGACCGTAGAATATAAGCAGGTTTTTTTTTTCTTCACTCATTCTGGTAGGCAAAAGGAACAATGCGCATACAGCCAAGTCTTCAGTAGATTTTTTTTATTGATATGAAATGAAATTTAATTAGATGAAATAAAACACATTCAATCAAATCATTAAATCTGATATTGAAACAAATTAGTACGTAGTTTCTTTTCAGAAATATACGTATTTGCATGAATCATAAAAACTTCTATGATTTTTTTTAGTAAAAACTTCATGGTTGGTTTTTCCTTATAATAGACATTATTTTGACAGTTGGGAAAGAAAACGCACTAGTGCGGGAATGGTAAAGAAAAAGCACGCGTGTGTAATAGCCCACTTCCCGAACGCTATACGTCCCTGTAATATGCCACTTTTTGAGCAACTGTATTAAAAATTGCTTTTACCTAAAAAAAACCTTGAAATTTTAAGTACAATACGGTAACTCCTTTTTTCGTTGTAAATTATCATGTATACCTCATTTAACCGGGCCATTGTGGACTAGCCGAGGTATGTGGGACTCCAGGGCACGGAAAGATAACTCCTAATATTTTTTGGGCAATACTAAAAAAAAAAACTCACGAAAAATTTGCTTCATAGTAATCAAATGAAAAAATAGTCCGTGAATCCTGGACAACAAGTAGGTAGACTGTGCGGTGACGGAAAAACAAATAACTGGGATTATGCTAAAAAAAAAATGAGAAATATTTATGTTCTGTGGTCTCTCTCGGCTCCAACTATTTTTTATTATAAGTTAAATTTATTGAAATAGGCATTTAAATAGGCATTTCTGGATCTACGACTTTTCTCACCTCAAATCTGTACCAGGAGATAAGTAAAGCCACAGAGGTATGCTGAAACCTAAGATGTCTATGAAAATCAGCTCTACACCTATCGGCATTAAGTCCTTAGTTTGAATCAAAAGCTGAACTGTATTCTACGTGCACCCAGTATTTTACTGCATACGTGTGCATGCATAAACCCACCGAGCCGTTAATTTATTACGAAATAAAAATTAAAGGAGCATTTATTATCCAGGAGTTTTAAATACAGATGCATTCATTTTTTTTCGCAAATTGAATAATTGCTTCTAAACTTTAACTAAACAAATCTACTTATACCTTAATTTGCATATTCAACGTAAATTAAGTCAAGCTGAATTAGTCTGTTTAGTGTTACAGGTAAAGTCATGTTCTCTCATTAAAAAATAATGTTTAAATATGCAAAATCATGCCGGAATAATAAATAAATTCCCTATCTCACTAAAATAAATTTAAATATGGCTTACGGGTACCACGATAATAACTAATAATAACGATAATATCTATTATACTTGTAAAATACCTTTATATATAATATTTCAATGTTAGGTCAATTGTTGTTGTTAGAATGTATTGTTAGAACAATTAATGTTCTATCAAGTTTGTGAATTGATTGACTTGATTCAAAAATGTTTGTCTGATATTGTGTCGCAATTATTTTTCGCAAGTTTTTGCAAAACAGTTGCTATTGCTTAAATACACAATAAATGTATCACACACTAAGGTAATCGAATACATAATACTAAGTATATTTAGGAGACGTGTAATATTCGAAATATTTTAATCATGTGGAACTTGAATAGTTTTCCTTTTCCTACACAACTTAATGAGTTTTAAGACTTTCATACGTAAACCATTTAAACCATGCGACAAACGGCGGGCTTATAATACGGACATTATACAATAGAGAGAGGGCATTGCACATCGTCATCACCTCAAAGACACAATCGTAAATATTGCCAAGAAAACTGATGAAGAAATCTACATTGCTGTCAAGCGGACATCGAAAACCAAACAATAATTAAAATAATTTGTACCTCTGCACTCCATGCTTTATATGATGCTTTTTAGGATGACCTAAACAACAAGTTATTAACGACATAAAACCCACCTGAAGAATTTATGTTTGTAATGTGTGACTCTCCCTGTGGTGACACTGGAGATTTCGAATACGCAGTGTCACCAACCCATACCATCCCGAGGGTGTCGTAAGAGCCGACTAAGGGAACGCAAGAGGCAAATCACTTAGCCGCATGAGAAGGAAAACTTGATACAAACTATAGGTTACGAACGATAGGCTAATTTCCTGTTGAGGTTCTGTTCACTGTTGATTGATTCCTGTTGAGATTTCAAAGTGTGTTGCCAGTGATGACATAAGTCACAGATACGTGGTCACTCACTATGGGCTCGATCAAAAAGCTCAGAGTCACCCAAATGAGAGACGGACGAGGATACGCCGGCGATTCCGGAGAACCAGTTAACGATATCGGCAACAGGATTGCCAGGCTTAAAAGGCAGTGGGCAGGGACATAGCTCGCAGGACTGACGCCCGATGGGGCAGAAAAATCCTCGAGTGGCGACCCCGTTTGTTTCGGAAAGTGCAATGCTTGTAGGCGGAATTACCAACAGGCTGAGTAGGCTGGAGCCTAGGGCGGCATGATTTAAGGGCAGGGCGGCAGTTTTAGGACGTCTAAAAAAGGTCGGCAAAAAGAGTGGACGTCTAAAAAACGTCGTCAAAAGAGTGGACGTCTGACAAAAGGTCGCAACATCAAAGCGCGTCTAAAAAAAGGTCATCTAAGAACTGTAGAGGCGGCATAAAAAGCCTACGGGCGGCAAATCTGTAAATCCGCCACTAGTTGTACGCCTCCCACACAGTGGACCGATGATCTGGTGAAGTTCCCCGGAAAACGATGGTTGCAGGCGGCTCAGTAGGGGAGGCCTAAAGGCCTAAGTCGAGCTGTGGACGTTTTTTGGCTGAAATGATGATGATGATGATGATGATGACAGGTATTAATAAAACGGCGAAATGCAGACACAGGTGAACGAGATTATAAAAATGAACACGCCATAGAGTTAAAGCTGATCCAAGGAAGTATACAGAAGAGTCGGATAAAAAAGAGTATCTGTAATGCCTCTGTAAATCACATTAAACAACAAACCTAAAAAACTATTGCCTAGTGGAAATTGGTTATTTTGCCTAAATAAAATATATTAATTAGACGGATATTCGTCATACCAACATATTTAAGGTGCTTAAGATTTTGAGAATTAGAGAGTTGAATCAATAAGATATTTTTTTTTATTTAAGCATTCTTTGCTTACTTTGTTGCTAAGTGATATTTCTGTGAGCACAATCATGTACCAGGAGATGAGTAAAGTGACAGAGGTATGCTAAAACTAAATATGTATGTGATAAAATACAACTGAATTGTGAACCTCAATTCAGAGAACATAAGTCTTTCCTTAGTTTGAATCAGAAGTTGAACTGCATTCTACGTGTACACGGTATTTGGTTGCGTTGTACGTGCATGTATGTACATATAGTTGGTTTTAATGCAAAATAAGAATTTAAATTTTCGGCTTTTGATTACGATTATGATGTAACTAATATTAAAGAGACTATATAAATTTCCTACATTGATGTATGTTTATGATACCTGTATCTTAATAAAAATAATCTAAATTTTAAATGAGAGATTTCACAACTTGAGCAATGCGCAGAGGTCGATTTTTGTTGGTCAGTGGCGTTGATGGTTGAAAAGAGACGCGTACCAGGCGAGGTTAATGAGATGCGCGAGCTTTCCGCGCCACGGCACGATGTACTCAAGTTGATTAAGCTCAACCTATATTAAGCTATTGAATCTATTCACACTGTTTAGTTTTATTGGAAAAATATCTTTATTCGTAGAAAATGATGTTAAAATATACTATAGCATGCAAGAAAAAAAAATAACAGAAAAAACCGTTATATTGCCATCAACAATAAACCAAGTAAAGGTTTTGATTATTGTACGATGTAAGCTAATTATTGCTTTATATTATTATGATGCATTGAGATAAGTATACTTCCAAAAATTAATCTTTAGCATTAATTTATTCCAGTAATTTTGATGTTGATGTCCGTCTAGCACAAGCTCGGCGGGACTTGTCCCGTTATATCTCCCGTTTAGCTACGGTAAATTTCTAGTGCTTACATCGGACTAAATACCAGGGGTACAGAAAACGTGAAGAGGTGACAATATTCTCCGAATCTAGATCGCGTCTAGACCTATGACTATGAATGCACACACCCGTAGGTTTTCTATTAAATACAATGCACAGAAAAGATATAGATAGGAATTTTTTAATAATTTATTCTGAATCTTCTTAATTTTCTGTAACATTATTTTATAAAATCTAGGAAGAAAAAATATTTATATTATTTTAATAAATCGCGTCAAAGAATTATTTTTGAAGAAAATTTGTATTATTTTATTTATTAAAAACAATTTAGGCCATTAACAATAATGAAATTATTTTTCTTTCCCATTTAAAATAATGTAGATAGGTAGGACTATAGTTAATTAATTAACTAGCCGTAAGTTAATCATATTTCATAGCAAAATAGATAACTTTTGTGTCTATGAAGTACTAGGACTCCTGAAAGATATAGGAGGTCGATGGAAAAACGACCGGCATTTCTTTATGAAACAAAGTGGACTTAATTTCGAAGCAATAAAGTTTATAGTGACTTGTATAGAACCCAAGAATATGCGCAATCCATTTTATGTAAATAGTTTAGGTTAGTTGAAATTGAAATTTTGCTCTATATGCGGCATCTTGACTAATTTCAATTTTAGAACCACCGTATAGTAATAAAAATCAAAGTCAATTTTTTTCAGAGTCTTTTATAGGTTCTTTATTTTATTAACGATCATTTGACATTAGCATAATTATAGGAGATAACATAGTGACAAAATATGAAATGTTTGTCAGTGTTTAATCTTACTTATTCTAACGATTCGTGCCGCCGCGCCCGCGCCGCCCAGCGTCGGTAGGTGCGGTCTGTGCAGACAATTTTTTGGGATGCATAATATATTATGTCCTATCACATCACGAAACAAATAAAGATTATAATTATTTATATGATACTTGATAAACTTAGATGCATAATACTGCAGACACCGTGCAAATGCAGTCGAAGATGCAAGGCCGTTAGTGCATATTTTCGTTTCAACAGTACTAGGAATACAGAAACACTAGCGGGTCTGCGACACATAAATTTTGCGCATAATGTGGAACTACCGAGTTGACGTCAACAGAGTGATCGATATTGCATCGCTGCGCACATTGAGAGGGAAAGTTATCATATACGTCATTTTGAACATACTGTGTTGATGTTTCACGATACGTTTTTTTAATATATTTTTTATCGTGATGTTGGAGAAAAATATTTTTATGAATGTAAAGTAATGTGTGTATGTACCATCATATTCCTACGATATAGTGAACAATTCATATCTGAAAATTATAATAAAAAACACATAATCAGCTTTTTTTTAAACGTAACCCAGTTTACCCAGTTAGCAGTAACCCAGTTAGCCGCCAGTTGGGGCCGGTCATCCCTTAACTGCTATTGACATACCTACATAGCTTTATATTGATCTCCTGGACACTTCTGTTGTGCAATATGTTACATTGTCCTCACATCTTAGCTTACTATAAATAAACACGAAATCAATGTAACCCAATCAGATGCTTGTAACAGAAAATATGATAAAAAGAGTGTCCATGGAGTTTCTTGCCTGTTCTTCTCCATAGGATCTACTTTTTGGAACATGCAACTAGATTCCTAACTTCACTTTTGACTTTTCAAAAACACCAGTAAATAGGTTCAATTGAAATAAATGATTTGAGTTTGAGTTGAGTTGAGTTTGAGTTACCAACTTGTAATTCACAAACACAAATGACACCCAGATACTCGGAGCAAGTGCCTCTGGTTTAGACAAAGACACTTGCTCGATCCCGGAGTCGAACCCGGGACTCGTTGATCCAAAGGCGGCTTTTATCGTGAAAATGTTTTTCTATTAATTGCAATTGGTAGTAGATTTCTTCTTTGGCTTTAGAAAATAGAGCTCAAGGCTTCATGATCTCTATTTCAAGAATTTAGTAGTTTACTATATCACAACGCAATAACATGGCTGTTGAAGCTATGTGTATACTTCCTAAAAAATGAAACACCTATATTTAAGCGGAAAATAACCAATAAATAACCTATCTGAAGCCAGTCCCTTGAGCAGGAATGTACCGACTACAACTGGTTTTAAAATAGTTATTTTGTTTATTTAATATTTTTTTAAGTCGGCCTATATGTTTTGATAAACGTTTTTATTATTAGTTCCTATAACTCTGAATCAACAACTACATAGTTGTATAAAAATCCACAAATTTGCCTTCGGACCAATAGTTTTGTTCACTTATTTTCAGTTTAATAGCAAACTCTAATACAAAAGATATGGTACCTACCAAATTTATGAATTCGATTTTTATTGAAGAACCTAAGCGGTAACATACATACAACAAAAAAGACAAACAGTTGAATCAAGAACTTCGTCCTTTTTTGGAGGCGGTTAAAAAGAATCTGCGTCTCTATAATATGCATATTAAGCTCACATGAAGTGTAATCACCTTTAGATGTTTTTTTTTGTAAATATCTACACTAATAAGTACTACTACTACTCAGCCCAAAGATGAACCACTGCTGATGCGTGTCCCCTGCCACGCTGACGGGTTGGCATTATATTTCTTATCACCCCCTCGACCATGGTGCCACCTTGTTGTGGTGAGCGTGCGCTTAGGATCCGTTGGGGTCATACCGGCTTGGGGTCACCAATACCGGGTGCGCCCACGGGGATAGGTTAGACGAAGAGCGGCACACACAGATTTGCCACAATTAAATCGATAGAATCATCGTTGAAGTTATTTGTAAAACAAATCTCTGGGCTCAATCTGAATAGAAGAAACATGATATCTGGACGGCGGTATATGCAAAACTGATTAGCAATATTCTGCATGCATTCTTTACAATTATGTTTTTATAATGTTTATATCTACCAATTAGCACACTTTGTTTTTTGTATAACTTATCTCACGTTATCGTGGTTGACATTGGAAACGTGTACTATTGAAACTCACTCCAATAGCTTATGAGAGCCTGGTACATGAGGCGATTTGAGGACACAAGATGTCAATACTATCTAGTGCGCGGGTGCAAATGTCAGCCAGGTTACGGTTACAGTAATTATTGATTCCAGATAACAACACGGGATCTCAGCACTAGGAGATAAGACACATATAGGAGGTTGATCTGTATAATATTATCATAACAATTTATGCATTGTCGTTGACGTCCTCGATTTTGGCTCGGTAGTAAGACAAAGTTGCATTTGTGTGTGTGTGCAAAAAATGTATGTGCCTGTGGTGTTTGAATAAAACTTAATCAACAAGCAGATTCTCTTGACTAACAGCCTTATTCATAATAGCTGGAATTTTATCAAAGTTTTAAAATATCTCTGACCTTGTCAGTGGACAGTCAAAAGAAAGGGACAGCAACAGAAATAAAACTATTAAACTATTATGAATATGGCAGGTAATGAATAGTTTAAATAAAGGAAATGTTAATCGTGTCATCAGGCGTGACTCATGCACTCGTGCAGTAATGTTAGCAAAGGTTACATTCATATCAGCATATAAGATCTCCAAATTTATGATGGGAAATTAGCCAGTGCCTATCTGGTTAACGTTTACGAAGTTTCCCGCAGGTGGTTTGGTTCGAGACTGGAACAATTGTGGTTGGTTTAAGTGGATAACCCGGGCGCACTTCACCATCTTCTCGCGCCGGGGACTCCCACATACTCCAGCCCCGTCCCCCGGCTGGGGATCTATAAAAGGTTTCCCCCACAATAATAAAAAAATAAAAAAGGGTTTGTATTGAGTTTTTCTTCTATTGCAGCTAGGTGAGATGCCTCTCGCGTTCCTTAAGTCGTTTCTTACGGCACCCTCAGTAAAGTGTGGGTTGGTAACATTGTGTATTCTAATTTGATATTTAACCTCATACTTCAAAAATACAGTGTTTAGTTAAAAAAAATATCATCCCTTTTAAGCCACCCAGCGACGGAATTAAAGAAAAACTCTAATACTAATGTTCAGTTATTTCCGACGAGAAACCGTATACGATTGGATATGTTCTTATACAATTTAGTGCTCGTTGAGATATACGTGTCACAACACAGACACACAGGCCAGGACAGGCCTGTTAAGCTAGCGGTAAGAAAAAGAACTAGGCTAATTACAGTCCGTGTAATTGTAGTAGTAGTGGCACTGTATTGACTGCAGTCTGGAGATAGCAGTAAAGTGACCAATTTCTGTCCTTGTTCTTATAACGTGTAGAAGTTTATATTTGAGGCTCTAAGAATATGGATCGGGATATGAACCTTGAATTTATTTAATACTAGCGACCCGCCCCGGCTTCTCACGGGTGCAATGATGAACTTCTAAACTTACCAGTGTTTCTCTACAATATTATGGTTATGTTATACATATAAACCTTCCTCTTGAATCACTCTATCTATTAAAGAAAACTGCTTTAAAATCCGTTGCGTAGTTTTAAAGCTTTAAGCATACATAAGGACGGACAGACGACAGCGACTTTGTTTTATACTATGTTGTGATGATAATGATGATGTATTTACAGTAATTATTCATTATCTATGTAAGAATACGCAATCTGATTTTTTACAACGATTAGTAGTGTTATAAGCGAGTATCATTATTGGCAACACGGTTCACCAGGTGGTCATCGTACGAGAGGTGGTACAGAAAAAGCCTTTGCGTTCCAGATGCTTAACGGGTTGCATGTGCCACAATTAGATCACGAGGTCCCGGGTTCGATGCCGGGGCCGGGCAAGTGTAAACAACCCCATTGATTTAAAAAAAAGCAACTACTGAGTTTCTTGCCGGCTCTTCTCTGTAGAGCAGCATTCCGAACCGGCGGTAATTTCACCATGAATGTAGGTGGACGTAAGGGTTGTGGAAGATCAAGAGAGATGGATGGATTGTAAGAATGAGAAATTGTGTATGAAAGGTGTGACTGTAGATATGACGACTGATAGGTGTGTATGGAGACTACCACCTAGCGTGGGACAGGGGTCGTAAGATGATGATAATGGTAACTGTAAATATGACGATTCATAAGAGTTTTGTGATAAAACCTACGTAAATAAAGTTTATTTTGAGTTTGAGTGTCTTTGTGTAAATCACAGGCACTTGTTGTGTGTGTCATTTGTGTTCGTGAATTTCATGTTTGTAATACCGCAGGGGTTAGATTTCTTTAAAAAAAAAGGAAAAATCCGGTTTCCATACGGCAGAGTCATATTCAAGGACTGAGCGAACTAGCGCATAGAATAGTTTAATTTTGGTGTATGGAAGTTTCAACTTTTTTCAGTTACGATCTCTAGGATGTGCGAGTCAAATTTAAGCTGGTTATCCAAGAGGATCTTATGGAGGTTAATATTAACCTTTTATTATCTACAGTTGTTTCTGTTTTGTGTGAATTATACGTAACAACAATAACATTTATTTAGATTTATCAATTTTTCAACACTCATGCTGTTCCAAACTAGAGACGCAAGAGTGCTTAACACCCATCAACACTTATGAAGTGGATGACTTCAGATGTGCTCATAAGGTTGTGGCCCCTGCCATGCCAGTAGGCAGGATTTTCAACGACATCAAGATGGAGGGGGCTTTTCATTCGGTTATTTGATTTAATTTTACGTTTTTTAAACTTTATAATATAAATATACTAAGTAAGTGCATGTACTCTGTTAAAATTTGGAAAATCTGGTGAAAATTGCGATGAAAATTGTTAAAAATTTTGGAAACCTATTAAAACACCGTGATTTAAGTTGTCATTTTGGACTTTGAAATTTCGGCCACTTTGTACAAATTGTAGGAGAAAGGTGTTGGGTACATCAATTCGTATAGCCAAGTTAGTTTACTGATTTTTCTAAAATAATTAGGTGTTGGTGGTGTCAATCGACGCGGAGCGACGGAGACTACACAAAGAAATGCGATACCTACATTTTGGAACTACTACACTCGAGAGCAATGAATCCGGGTCACTTAAAGAATGTTAAAAATCTCGGAAACTAAAAATGATAGGTTAATGCAATAAATTGTATTTAATAGACAATGTAATACTCCTTAAATGAAAGTAAAAAAAAATATCAGAGTCACCATACATTTTATTAACACAAAATTACATAAAGAAAAAAACTGCTGATCTCTCCTTAAAACAAAAATAGGAAACATGAAATTTTTGAACTTTATTACGATTTTCTTGAATTTTAATACTTCGTATTGCCTCCTCGTGCTTCCATTACTGCGTTTACGCGGTTTGGCATGCTGTACACCAAGTTCCTTATACGATTTTGGGGAATATTCTCTTATTAAATTTTGATTCGTCGGAGAACATAACTTTTGACCAATCTTCAATACTCCAATTTACGTGGCTCTGGGCATATCTTAGTCTTGAAATACGATGCCCACGCTCCAGTTTAGGGCCGTTTGCAGGTCTAAGGGGTTTTAAGTTAGATTCAGCAAGCCGACGTCTTACTATCCATGCACTTGGGTTACTTCCTCCGAGGCGTCGAAACTGATTTGTGAGTTCAGTTCCTGTGAGAAAGCGATTTCAAAGCATGGTGTTCACCAAGTATCGGTCTTCTCGTGCTGTGGTACACCTGGTTCTGCCCGTTCCTGGTGTGCGTAGGTTAGAACCAGTTTCTTCGTAACGTCGGAGAACTCTTTGTACTGTTGACAGCGACACACCGACAGTCCTGGCTGTATTGCGCTGACTCCGGCCGGTTTCCAGCATTGTAAGTATTCTGGTGCATACTTCAGGCGTAAGCGACATAATTTCAGCTTGAATAATGAATATAGAGCACTATCAACATGGTTTATGTACCCACCAAAATGACAGATTACAAACAAAAGCAAAACCAAATCCTGTAATTTCGTAGTTCCATCTTCGAAAGTGGCCCTTTTTCAAGTTTGATTTTTTTATGATATATCTTTACAATAACTAAGAAGTTTTCATACCTTCATTTAAGGAGTATTACATTGTCTATTAAATACGATTTATTGCATTAACCTAGCATTTTTAGTTTCCGAGATTTTTAGGATTCTTTAAGTGACCCGGATTCATTGCACTCGAGTGTATTTACGAGATAAACCACGAAAACATACACGAAGCCCAGTAGTATGAAAACTGATAGCTTGTATAGTCGGGTTGATTCACTAGGTGCGTTTCGAAGGGCATATGGCATTTGTGTATTTATTGCAGTACACTGGTAATTAGCCAAGCAAAGTAAGACTGCTGCCAACACCCGAAAATGAGAAGAATGTTACCGTATAACATTGGCATTTATAACAGATTTGGATTTCACCTGAACCTGAACCCTGAGCCACTGAGCCTGAACAATGGTAAAATTCAATTGAATTAAAAATGCAGAATAACACAGGTAAGGGTGCTACGTACTGGGTACTGCCATTATCTTTTTTAACATTGTAACAATATACAATTTAACAACACCAATGACAGAGTATTCAGAGTTAAATCAAATCTTAATATCTTTAAAAAAATATACCATATTTCCCAATGTTTATTAATAGTTTATAATCTATACTTTTTTTAAATGTATGTATAGTCCTCATTTATCGATAGAATGCCCTCACCAGATCCAACTTTTGGTTTGGTTTCACTAATTTCAATATTTAAACCAAACAACTGATCCAGTTACGATATGAGGGATTGCAGGAATGAGGAGTTGTGTGTGAAAGGTGTGAATGTAGGTATGACGACTGATAGGTGTGTGTGGAGACTACCACCTAGTGTGGGACAGGGGCCGTAAGATGATAATGGTGTTTGTAAATATGACGATTTATAAGAGTTTTGTGATGAAACCTACGTAAATAAAGTTCCTTTTGAGTTTGAGTTTGAGTTGACCGATAACCCGAGGACACTTGTGCACCTGAGCGGTTTAGGGCTCGCAGGGAAACTCTGGGGACACCGTGTGCTGCTCTTCGTCTGGCCTCTCCCCGTGGGCCCACCGTGATGATGGGTGACCCTAAGCCGATATGGCCCCAACGGATCTTAAAGGCACACAAGCCCCCTCACCACGGCAAGGTAGCAGCACCAGTCGAGCGAGGGGGTACAGATTTGAATCCTATACCAGGTATGGCCAGCCCATCTTCCATGGAACAAGAGTCGATCCGTTCGGTCGCTTACCATTGTCAAGCAATAAGGCTTTTGGTTCTAGAACGCCCGAAACGTTAGCGTGGATAAGAGCGCGGTGAATGATGTCGTTCAAACTGTGGTGCTGCGAGACTCTGCCGACGGCGTTACAAACACAGGAAACTAACTCCTAATAACTTTGCTACCTATTTCATCATTATTTCGTTTCATTTTTAGTTTCCCTCTCAGTTACAACTGTTTACAAAAAATATGTACTTAATATTCCTCATTTTTTAATTGGTATCTACGATTAAAATGGTTAAATAAAGGTATTTATTATTAGTTATTTGTATTATTAGTATTTGTGTTTTGTGTAGTATTAGGTATTTGACCGTACCTTGGTAAAAAAATATATAATCTAATAAAATGTTATTTTTGTTTTGTTCCTGTCTGAATTTGACCATCTTTATAATTTCCGTCCAAATTTAAAATAACGGCAGGCAGAACGCAGCAGCTGGCATGGCATTACAATGTATTTAAGTATGTAATTAGGTATTCTCGTTCTGTCAACTAGGTACCAAGGGTACCTACGATAAATTCAACTCTGATTGCATATTAAAGTGAAGTACCTAATTATGGGAGAACTACCAAGCGTAGCCATTTAAATTCGTGAAGAAGCTGTGTAACCTAGATTTGTTCAGTATGTAAAGAAAGCGTCCAGGGCGACGGTAAACCGGTTTCCAAAAACTATTTAAAATCACAAAAGTTTCGTGTAAGATTATCGTTAGCATCAGAAAATAAAACGTAGCAAAAACTCACCGTGATCATTTGCGACGGCGTACTGGTAATTGGGTATGAGGTCAGGTAGATCGTGGTGCGGCGGTGACGCCGGCGCTGGCCGATAGCCAGCCTCCACTGCGCCGTATGTTAACGGCCACTCGCGCTCGCTCATCGCACCGTAGGCGCAGTACTCGCCGCCATACGCCAGTTGCTGACCCGAACTCGCATGAGAGTAGGCACAGCCTCCATAATCTATGGATGTGCTCCCGCTTGAGCCGGCCCCGCTCGCTCCCGCCAGCTCGTAGCTCCCGGGCTGGGACGGCGGCAGGGCCGGCACTCCTCCGCCGCATATGTAACCTCCACTCCCGAATTGAGGTTTCAACGCCTGGCACTTGCGACGAAAGCCCCTGGGCCGTCTTCTAAACGAACCCTCCTCAAACATAAACTCTGACGAAGGATCGATGGTCCAGTAGTGGCCTTTGCCCGGCCGTCCGAGCCCCTTCGGCAGTTTCACAAAACATTCGTTTAAGCTCAGGTTGTGTCGCACGGAGTTTTTCCAGCCCTGATACGAGCTACGGAAGAACGGAAATTGTTGCTGAAGGAACGCGTATATCTCGCTGAGGGTGAGCCGCTTGTTCGGGGAGTGTCGTATCGCCATTACGATAAGGGCTATGTAGGAAAAGGGTGGTTTTTCCTGGCGGCGTGTGGCAGGCGCCCGACGCGCCGCCTCTTCCGTAGCTTGGTCCTCGGTCTTCATACGTGCACGTGCGCGTGGAAGCACGGATCGCTGAGCAGTGGCGCGCGCGCAGCCGCCTACCGAGCGTGCGCGCCGCCCAGCTCCTCGCCCGCCCCCCGCCGGCCACCCCTCGGCACACCCACTCCGCCCATACATACTTGCTTATTATTGGCAAGCGAGCACACGAAACGCGACTACAGACTACAGCTAAAACCGCCAGGCTAAGGGTCCTTCTAATTGAAACTTTTTGCCACAACTTATCTGCTAAGTGCTGCTGAAGATTTTTCATTTTCCCAATCCTTACAACGGTACTGTATCCGACATAGTACCAGGTTCCGTTGTCGACTAATAAATTTGAAAGGTAACTTTATAATTATAGAAGTTCTAGGTAAATAGTCAGGTAGATGATCGCGGTGCATATTGCGGTCAATGCACTCGCAGATCCCCGCAGCGTGATCCACAAACACCCAAACAGCGGAAAACCCGCTTAGACAATAATATTTACCCGTCGCAAGGACGCCTGTCGAACGCCCGCTCTTGACCTAGCACAATTAAACCAAACATTTTACTAGAACTATAAAACAGTTATACGACGTACACCAAATATTTACCATAAAGCGTAAACCAAAAGTTTTGCATTAAACTTGCCGGATTTATTTACTCGCACGCGTGTAAACGAAACCGTGCAATAAAAAACGAGCTTTACTGTCCATGGATACGACTCATAATAGAAAAAAATAGGAAGTTCTTTGCGGCCACTTGTACAGCATAGTACCGGGGCAAACGCAGAGGAAGACATTGTAACAAACATTGTTGAACAATCTTAAACTTTATATCGGCATATTAAGCTACATTGTCGGTATTGAAATTCCCAGTACTTTACTGGAGAGTTCAAAACAGGAAATTAAGGCGTCTTAAAAACTGCCGTCAGGGAACTATCGATTAAACTATTATTAGATATCCTAACCCAGTAACGTGCAATATACATTTTCTTAACTTAATCTTACACTGTTATAGAGCTTTTAGCCCCGCGAAAAAGAGGTGTGTTATAATTTGTTATGTGCCTGTCTGTGGCTTTATATCTGATGAACGGGTGAACCAATACTGACGTTTTTTGTATACTTAACTAATACTGATGATTGATGAAAATTTGTACAGCTTATACAGGCTCGTGTTTCGTTTATAAATTAAGTCTATTACTCGTAACGTTTGTACATTCCGTGTGGTGATGGATTTAGAATACATAGTTTCGCCACCCCATTTCGTCATGAGGGCAGTAAGAGCCGACAAAAGGAAATGTTAAAGCAAGAGAAGGAAAATTAATGTCGGTTTGACATTAGTTTTCCTTCTCTTGCTCTCTTGCTCCTTCTCTTGTCTGGCCAGCGTGGCACAATAGGCTGATTACCCTCCATGTAGTTGGAGAAGGTTCGACTTGTTCGAAGGTTCAAAGGAGTTTTAGTAAAGTCATTAAAGTAGGCCCCAGTTGCTCCCAAATACCTACATATAGATACACTAGGGTTTATATGTATTTACTGGAAGTTAACAGTGTGAGGTGTAGCTCTTCTAAAGAAAAAAAAATCCTTTTTGTACATACATGGGAAGACTCGACATGGGTACCCGGTCGTTGGAGACTTCCCGGCTAAAGCAGGACTTCACGGCGTCAATCGGTAAGGAGAAAACCTCACTCCTTCGAGCCGGAGCATTATGCTCGGCGATAAAGATGGACACGTCACAATATTGGAACGACGACGTAATACATACTTACAAAATGTCAATAAAATGACGTAATACGAATGTCGTGATAAATAAATAAAGTCGCTATTATGAATATGAGGCGGTCGGCGCGACGGGATGCGCCCGAGCCGGGTTGCTGATCTCTCCTATAAACAATAGCTACCGCTGTAGTAAACACGCTGAACTACTTACCACTGTTGTGAATAGGCTTTTCCAAGTTCGATTTATTTTCAGCTAGAAAGGGGAAACTGCCACCCGGAGCTTTACTCACGTAGATATTGTTCAGTGAATAAAAAATTGTGTCCGCGCTTATGGCGATGAAATAAAAGTAGCTTAAATTACTCCTCTTATCATTAAAATTGTATCCATGCATTTCTAACCGCAATCGATCCAGCCGCTTCGGATATTACCCGGAGCAAACAGACAGACAAAATATAATAATTCGTATTTTTGTTATCAACCCGGTATTCTCTTAAACCTATTAGGATTAGACGCTTATACCTATTGGGTAGATAGAGCCGGTGTGGTGACTGATTTAGCACACATGATGTCACCAACCTATTTCGAGGTTTCATATGAGGTGACCTAAGTAATTAGACGGGCCGAAACGACGGTCTCAAATTATGTAATCCCCATGGCACTGCAGTCAGTTACGCTCTATCAAATTGCAGTCCAGATTCAGCAGCAATTATTTTATGAACTGAGAAGGTTTATTAGGAAGGTAAAGAAGAGTGGTGTCTACTCGTGGTATCAACGTGTTTGGATCAGTGGGTCCCGGGTTCGATTTCGGGGTCGGGCAAGTGTTTTTGTCTAAGCCAGAGGCACTTGCTCCGAGTCTGGGTGTCAGCTGTGTTCGTGAATTATAACTAGAGGAGGGGTTTCGTGTTTAAAAAAACCAGAATCGAGAGTTGTTTACTTTGAATTTGCTCGGCAATTTGTTTAATTTAACTATAGAGGTACGCATAAGTCATTAATTTTCAAATACATATTTGAGGGTAATACGCCTACTGCCACTGTGGCCGGACATATTATAGTTTCAAGTTTTCTTTTTCCTGCGGCTATGTTTTCGTACATGTCATTTCCTTTTGATGGATCTTACGATACCCTCAGAATGGAATAGGGTGATGACATTATGTATTCCAAATCCGTTGCCACAGGGATTACATGGCTTCCAAGTTATAATTTCACGTTACTTTCAGTCTCCAAAGCTGAAACGTACGTCGAAGTACGCCGCATTACCATTTGCTTAGGTTATAAAGAATTTAGCACTCGGTACTGGGATTATCTCAGACCCAATACTGATTTGGGTATTTTCCAACTTTATGGGGGTGGGGCGCTAAATAAGCTAATATGCCATGCTGGCCATACCGGCTGAAACCGGTTCAAATGCTTGTTTATTGGTTACTTTTCATATATATAAGTAGGTAGCGTAAGGACCAAATTCAAGGATAATATATTAAAAACTCATGACAATTTAATTGTATAATTTTATAGCACACACACGACTGATCTACTTACAGTTGTAATTAAATTCTTTCTTTGAACTTTTTGGAATGCACAAACATTGAATCAAAGCGTTACGGGCTAAGTACAAATTAATTTTAAAAATAGTATTCAGGTACAATCCGGTAAAACGTATACTTTATAGCGCAGTACTAATATCAGATGTTCTCTTTCCAACATAGGAAAATAAGGCAGCGGGGAGGTGAAAGGGAGATTTGATGCGCAACGTTTCTGGAAACCCCGCCCACAAGATGGCGCGGCCGCCATGTGGCTGCGCAGGCGCACAGCGTTGCCTGATCTTGAACCCTCCATTCATCACCTTTTACGATCTAGCAATGTTTGCTTTGAGGTTTGATGGTTTCGCCTTAATTTTTGGTGTGCAATTACAGATTTTATTGACCATTATTACAAACCAAGAAATTCGGGAAATTGCGAGACAAGTAATGACTTGTAGGATGTGTTTCGTACGCAACAGATTAAAGTCACGCATGCAGATTACTATGTAATGTAAGATGCCGCCTAGCGTAACAGTCTGGCCATTTTAGATAGTGACATCCTGTACGAACTATGTGACATTGGCTTCGAACTTTATGAATCTTACTCAGCGGTTAAGTTTACCCACGTGCTTTACTGATCGGCCCTGCACTGCATCACCGTTCAATAAAAAGCCTCTTGGTCGATGTAGGGATAGGTACTAAAATGTTAGCTCAAATATGCTTTTGTGAGAGTCCACATGTTTTAATTATTTCGTTGCATTGTGTTGTCAACGTCACGTCGGAAACAAAATTGTTTTAGTATTTCTCCAGTAGGTACCTATCGCCATAGCCAAACGCTTCCAGAATAAATGTGGTTTTGGAAATGTGTCGGCTTCATCAGAAGAAAGCGATTTACAGTTGAATCATACTGCAAATTTATTACCCTAGTCATTTGAACAATGTCGAACATGATACCTAGGTACACCTCCTGGTGATGCGACGTCGGCAAAGGCAGACAAAGTAAGTAGTGGTTCTTATACGTACCTATTACCTACTCACACATATGCATGCTCTTTAATTTCCTTCGTAGTTTAGTTGAATGAAGTGGGCCATGCACACTTCATTCAACTAAATTTATCTAAACGTCCACCAGTGGACTTCGGTAAAGAAAATAAAATATTATTACCTACAGAATTTTCACTAGTGATATTTAAACAAATAAATATATAGAGCATGATTTTTATTTAATCATGTCTAATAAGACACTTTGTTTAAAATAATAGCTAGTTATATTATATGTCTGGAACTCATATTCTGTAGCAGAAGACCTATGGCGAAGGAGCGTAGCAGTAAATTACATTTTATGACGATCGGGCCATGTGCGTTCCGTCCGTCAGTAACGGGAAGCAACGGCCAGACAAATTTGCGCGACCGAACTCCTGGCTGACTAAAGAGAAACAGATCCCACTGGAATGCTTCCATCAGTCAGAATTTGAGTTAGTAGTATTTTAGTCGTGTCAGATACTGTACGATGAAATACGACATCAATCGGTAGGTACTCAGAATGGCAAAGGATATTATAAGTTTCCTTGGCTTGGACCCTATAGTGTGACGCCTTTTATCTAATATAGTATTAAGCGGTATATATACTCTTAAACGGTATTATAGGTAATTATTTATCATCAGTAGAAAAATACTCAACGTTAGCTACATATTCGATGATGAGTCTATCGTAATAGATAAGTACGTTATCACTATCTGTGAACTTTGCGGAAGTCCGCCTCGGCAGTGGGTAAGAGGCTGTCCTTTAATCACGTGAGGTTTGCAACGTGAGGCAAAAATCACGCGTGTTTTCTTAACCGAAAGCGGCGTGTAGTGTATAATATACACGTGATTTTTTATGGTGGGGTGGGGAGTAGTCTTAAACCTCACCACGTATCACCAAGGGCGTTAATGGACGTTGGGCCATGCAAATGTACCTACACGTCGTGAAAGAAGTTCGTCTAATATTACACCATGATAAAAACAGCACGTGATTAATGGACAGCCCCTAATTTACTGTTATTTATGTACTCCAGTACAACCCGATACTCGTTCTACTTGTATAGATGAAACTTTCGAAAAGATAAATAAGTTATTTGAATGAATTTTACCTAGCTACGTGCATTTTATTTAGATTCACTTCATGGATTCAATATATTATCTTGTCTATGTATTGTGTGACGTATGCATTCCGACATTTCTCACCCGTACCTAGAATAGCCAAGAAATACCTCAGCTATTCTCGTAGCGAAATTGCACTGTGAGTGCGAAGCTTTTGTTGTCGCTTTCATCAATTTACCAGTCTCGGCATTTTTCCAAAGAAAACACGCTCAAGCCGGCTCGTTCATCAGTTTGGGAACAGAAATGAACTAAGTGTTTGGATAAAAAACTGCTTACATAAAAAACGAAAATTTCAGAAAAAGCATACCTCTCAAATTATGGTCGATTTTATGTGATAACGTTGTATTATTGCAATACTTTGCACATAGCAGTATGCTATGTAGTCATAGCAGAAATTATAAGTATTTTTATTGTTATCTAGGTATACTACAATAACATTATAATGAGTAAAAATGTTTTAATCTCCATTAGAATGCCAGAACATGCGAAGTCGAGATAACCACGGGTTTAGACCACTCGGTAGAATTCGAGATTTATAATCTTACGGTCTTACTAATCTTAATGACTACCTCATAGCGCTACCTGATACTTAGCGATTAATCAGATATGTAATGTACCTAACTCTCAAGTCCTTAAGTACGTAATGATTAACGATTTTCACCCAGTTTCCACTTTTAGCGGTGCCTCAGCTGAAAGTTGGTTGAGACAAAATACTACCTATTTACTATATCTCCATAGATATTTAATATAAAAACACAGTTAATAATCACAATAACATGATTGTTATTAATCACAGAGTCAAATGTAGTCCCAGTTGATTGAAAATTCATCTTCTCAACTAGACAATAACAAAGTCTTACCGCTGTTACAATGTATCTGCTACTTAACTAGTACTTACATAATTGACTCTCTGGGTGAGATGGTGGCTATTCAATCGCTGAGTAGTAATTAATAAGTAAGTAGTAAGTACCAATAATTTTTAATATTTGAGAGCTGTTTCTAAGTAGGTAAGTCCGATACTAGCTGCTGCTAAATTGGGTCAATTACCGATAAAGATACCTATAATTACTTACTTACAAAATGCTGCTTAAGACGGAATAAAATGTTCAGTTACTTTCATAATTATAATATTTACACGATAAATTCATAAATATGGTTGATAACACATTATGATCAGTCAGCAGATTTATGTTATTGAATTTTTTACTAATCGTACCCAAATATGTACCTCATTTACACAAGTCCTAAACGTAGATAAGAAATTTAATTATTCACTTTTACGAGTCCAATGTACTCGTATCTATTCTTATCGAATTATCGTTGTTTCTATATTCATGACGACGACGACCTGGTTAAGATCGCCGGAAAGCAGTGGATGCGGGCGGCCCAGGACCGGCCTTTGTGGAAATCCTTGGGGGAGGCCTATGTCCAGCAGTGGACGTCTTTTGGCTGAAATGATGATGATGATGATGATACTCATGTATAGTAATTTTAATAATTTTAGCAAAATAACATTTCATTTAATATTAACATTTAATAGACCTGCATTTGTTGACATTTGTTGATGCAATTAGTTCAGATTTTGCGGATGAATTGTGTAAAGTATGTAGCATGCGGTCGCTACAAATATTTCATTAGTGTATCTATTTCTTAATTAATAGACTTTATTGCTGATACTAAACAATGATTTAACACACAGTAGCAAATTGTTTTACCTACTTCGCGTTTCCCGGTTCAGTGGTCAGCGTTTCCAATGACATTCCATGCTTCTCTATTTATAGCTTTGGTGTATCTAGTAAAGTTTAATTAAACTCTAAAACATTTATTTTTTTCTTGGACCAAAATGAAAACTACATTTAAGTCTCACGCTATAAGCCAGCCTCGCTGCATTACATGAAAATAAACAGCCAGGCTTGGCTTGTCTAATTTACAACGTGCTAACACAAGTATTCAGTGATGAAACCCCGCGAAGCATCTGCATGTCACACTAGTTTAAAACTTATAGTTTACTGAGCTTGTTTTAGCGTCGGTGTAAATTATTCGCATAATTTTATAAACAATTGATTTTTATTTGAGACTAAAGCGCAGGTGATTCGAATTTCCTCGCTTCGGTAACCTGTTTCGACTGTCAAATGTTTAGTTAAGAAATACAGTATAACAGTGATGAAGAGGCTTAGGTTTATTAGACCAAGAATGATTAAACTGTCATAACAAAGTAAATACATATTTCGTCGGTCGGGCAGTTGTCCTTGTAAGCCCGAGATGGTTGCTCTGGGTCTAGGTGCCATTTGTGGTCGTGAATTATATGTTTGTAATGTGCACCGCGATTCAGTTTATACCAAGTCGTTTTCGTTAAATATGTGGTCTAACGATTTCCTCCGTACATAAAGCGCCTCGTCCACGATAGATTAAAATTACGGATATAGGGCAATCTACGACGTGTACACATTAGCGAGACTACCCTAGCTAATGTGTCACTACAGTCTACGTAGACAGGCTACACTAGGAAGGCGTCGTGGACGCAGGTACGAGAGCGAGACAAGCGATGCGAATAGAGAGCTCTCGGAATATCTACATGTCATAGATCAGTCTAGCTATAGTTGTATTTGTAATTAGACGTAGTCAACTGACGTTTACTGTTTGTTTATGAATATCTAGTCTACGAGTAGTGTAGTTTACGCAGGCCAAAATGTCACTATGTTAGAGCTACCCTACGATTGGGCAAGAAACTGCACTAGGGCGCTCTACGTGTACGTAGAAATTTAAGTATTGATTAGATTATCTCTGCGTGGACAACGCGCTTTACGTAAAATGCAGTGTACTGAGTAGGTACCATTCAGCAAAATTTTAAGGGTACGTAAAGCCATTGGTTGCACCTACCATCTATGGCAGTAGTCTTACGAAGTCAGAAGGGTGAAAAGTGACAGCCAGTTTCACAAAATAATTATCGGAGCGCCGTCGCCGCCGCGCCGCGCCAATGGCAATCGCTCCAGTATTTGTTATTTTGGCAGCTAGCAAAATCGGATTAGACTGGTAACCGAAACTGCGAACAAGGCAGAGTACCTAGATGTACATGGTTATTAATTTAAAAATCCCACTATTATTCACCAGTGCTTCATATCAAACTTTGGAAATTGAAGCCAGTACCGAGAACTGACACTCGCGTCGCTCGCTTTAAATACACGTAGCGTAATAATGTAATGATCCCGTGTAATATTAGACGAACTTCTTTCACGACGTGTACATTTGCATGGCCCAACGTCCATTAACGCTCGGCAAACGTAAACAACACCAATCGCTTGACGGCGACTTAAAAGGCATCACACGGATTTGAATCTTTGAAACGCTTTTTGTTCCCCGCCGCCCATGGTGATGAGATTAAGACAATGTATGTGTTTACGTTAGTCATATCTAGATGGCAAGCGACATCGGTAGACAAAATTTAAAAAGTTCAAAGCAGTCATTGATATAATTCAGTGCGCTTTACTCTTCAGTACATATAGATAGTTGTAATATATCGGTTGGCGATTCAGGTTATTTTTAAACATTTTTATCTGGATTCGTTTCTGGACTCAACCCTTACGTAGGTAACGTTTAACCCTCGGACGGCGGATGTAAACAAAATGTAAATCATGTTACACAGGCCACATGTGCGCTGTACGAACGGGGTTAAAAAACTTACTGATTGCTATCCAATTCTGACACAAAAAATATTCACAGTTTTACAGCATGTCTGGTGCAGATAAGCTGATGGGAACACAAGGTGCGAAGTACGGGCCCCCGAACTTGCTATTTTGTATCCATGTACCCATCCAAAACTGTGTAATACATGCAGAAATGCAATTACTAGCATTAATCTGCTAAAATCTAAAGTTCTTGCCAAGTGCTTGTGTGAAAAGCGTGTCGTGTGGCCATTGATATACTAATGCGTGTGGCATAGGTACGTCCCGAACTGACACTAAGGTATTAGGTTTCCAAACTGTCAAAATCGACTATCAACTAAGACGTTGACTCTACTGACTGATGTAGCTAGCCTGGTTTAGGGCCCTGAATCGGTGGCTGGTGTATAGCACCAGTAACCTCGGAATCGTATGTTCCAGGAGCCAACGAGGGCAAAGTTGCTATTTGTTCAACAACGACAAAAAATAAAAAGTGTTTGAAATAAGTTGGAAGTTTGTCTGTGGCATAATAGATAAGATGACTGAGACAAGCTTGATCTAGTTTTTTTTCATAATGGTGTGTTAATCCTGAGTGTTCTCAGTTATGTTTGAAGAACTCGAATTTAAACTCGTGCAGCTGTTTAAAAGTCATAAAACAAATATTTGCAAGAATAGAATAGCAACTACTTTTTTGGGAAGATTATGGACAGCGGCGGTATTTAAAAATATTAATAAAAAAGCTGATAAGTCTGGATAATTTTTATTTACACGCCATAACTAGCCTTGTAATAATCAGGTCCGTTTTCAGGTAAAACCGTTCAGACCTCTGATATTGAGGCATTAACGTAATTTCAAAACAAAAGCGTCATCGCCACGTTCAGGATGCAGCCATCAGCTGTGTTCTTTGTTTGCCCCGGCCCATACGTAGCTTTAACAAAATATACAAGTTACCCAAATGTAACCGACGACGTGGCCACACGCTGCGGAGTCGTTTATGAGGCCTACTATATTTTAATTTCTATTTTTAATCAATTGAAAGTTATACGGCTGACATTGTGTTATTAGAGGTGATGTTGGTTGCTTGATACACGACCTATTTTAATTTTAATGATGCCTTAGGTTTTCACGATTTTTATTTTATTTCATTAAATCGGGTAGGGGAAAAAGGGGCAATGGGAGTCAGAGGGCAATGGTGGTCAGCGCTCTAGGTCCTAGATGAAAGTAGCTAAACAAACGAATATCGTCCATAAAGACTCGTTAAGTGACTATTTGCGGCCCCCCGCTCGCCCGCTCAATTCGCGTCCGTGGTTTGCACTGGAAGGCCGTTGCGCAGTTTCGCGCTCATTTGATGTAATTTTACATGTACACAAAATAACGGTGAGTACATCAATACATACAATTTTGATACTTATAGTAGATTATTAGGTGTCTTTAACCATATATTATCGATTTAAAATCCATTTCTGGTATTTTAATGGTAAATTAAAGTTTTTTTTTTTTTTACACATTTAGTACGATCGGGTAATAGGAGTCACTGCAGTGCGGGCAATGAGAATCGACTCCCATAGCCCGCTATCATTGTAACATACCCAAAAAAATATTTATTATTAATTACTATTCCAGAAATGCCGAAAATACGTCACAGGACCACAAATAAGGCTCAGTGGTCAGCTGATACACTGTCAAAAGCTGAAATCTTATGTGTCAAGGCCACTCTTTAAGAAGTGCTGCTAAAGCCATGAATACACCCTTTTCAAGCCTCCAAAAACGGTTAAAGAAGAACAATTCATCAGAACCACGTCTCGGGCGACTTCCTGTATTCACAGCAGATATAGAAAAGGTTTTGGCAGACCGGATAAAATACTTATCTTCTATTTCTTATCACAGCTATTCCAAAAGGAAAGCAGCATACCAGTATGCAGGCTGTTGCAGGCTCTCCAGAGGTGCCAAGTCGACTATCGGTACATCGAAGTGTTGAAGTACTTGTATGAGAACGCCACCATGTCAGTCCGACTTCATGACCAGACCTCGAAACCGATCCAGTTGCAGCGTTGTGTTAGACAGGGAGACGTGATCTCTCCGAAACTGTTCTCCACTGCACTGGAAGATGTTTTCAAGGTTCTGGACTGGGAAGTGCTGGGCATTAACGTGAACGGCGAGTACATCACTCACCTTCGATTCGCTGACGACATAGTCGTAATGGCCGAGACTATGGAAGGCCTCACTACGATTCTCGATTGCCTCTGTCGAGCCTCCCAAGAGTCGACCTTAAGATGAACATGGAGAAGACGAAGATCATGTCTTAATCCATGTCCAAGCCACTCCTGTTAATATCGGAGGTTCTACCCTCGAAGTTGTTGACCATAACATTTACCTGGGACACACTGTCCAATTAGGTAAGTCCAACTTCGAGAAAGAGGTCAATCGTCGGATCCAACTCGCCTGGGCAGCGTTCGCCAGAAGCTTTTGGCTAAAATTATGATGATGATGATGATGAGTTTGGTCGCAACAATGAGTTATGGTATAGATGCACTTATTGTGACTTATGGGCACACGCTAGTTGCACAGGACGGGACTCGCCAAAAGGTTACCTATGTGACAATTGTTAGCCTAGGCTGACTCCCATTGTCCCCATAGTGACTATAATTACCCTCAGGTATGGACAATGGTGGTCAAAGGTGTTTTTTTTTTAAGTTTGAATGTTACTTTTTGTATGATTCCAAAGTAGATGAAACTGTCTGAGACTGATAGTGTAATAATTAAAATACTTCGAAAGTTGATTTAAATTAAAATAAAGTAAATATTGTGTGTTTTATCCTGTATCTTGCTTAAGTGACTCCCATTACCCCCTTTTCCCCTACCATCATTAATACGGTCCCAGTAAAAGAAAATAATAGAAGCATTGCCTGCAGGTAGATTGTAAACCTACAAACATATAATGTTTTGGCATGTTACCAGTACAAGAATTTAGATGTCAGTCTTTGTACCGGAATGCAAAAAGTTTGATTATACAATGATAAACCTCTCTAAAACTCACGTAATTAGAAGGTGCCGATGGTTAGCAAAAATGTCTAGACTACTTTTGCCAGAGTTAAATTTATATATAATAAATAGGTATACCTAGCTGATCCTGCAGAGTGCAGACGTAGTTTTGCCATATAAAAATCCGGGTTGATTGTAGAGGGATGAAAAATTAGGGTTATATAATATAATATCCTTGGACATTTCACACAACGCCATCTCGTCCCAAGCTAAGCAACTTAATGCTTGTGTTATGGTAACGAGATGGATGATAAATTATTTATATACATTTTTTTTTGTAAATACATACATATTATAGATAGAAATGACACCCAGACTCCGAGCCAGTGCCTCTGGTTTAGATAAAGACACTTGCCCGACCCCGGAATCGAACCCGGGACCCGTTGATCCAAAGGCGACACATCTAACCACTAGACCAACGAGGCAGTCAAATATATGTATATGTATTCTTGTAAGCTTTATTAAAAATAAAATGTCTACAAGTTTAAAACTAATAAACTTTGGTGGTACCACCCTTAACATTTAGGGGGATGGAAAATTGATTTTGTCCGATTTGCAGACTAGTTAAAGACAGACACAGTTAAATTTACAATCACACGTGACACGAGAATTTTATTTAATAAGATTAGATGTACGTATCTAACAACTTATGGAAAATATTACAAATCACACATGAATTAATCACAATTCAGCCCTTCCACAACATCATCGATTCCTGAAAACCGTAAAACGTTCACTGAAAAATGAATCCCACAAAATGCATAGGTGGTGTCCAGTGCGCAAACTCCAATACGTCATTGTGCAAGCAGGAAACTTTAAAGCCTAGGCTAGACTGCCTGTTTTATGTATGAGTGGGAATTGAAAATACTTCTCTTGCTTTATGGTCTCCTGGTACATTGCATGCACAGACAATGCAGTTTGCTGTAGTATTCAGATGTGTTTGGTGTGCAGATAGATTCGAACGCAAAGATAACGCGAGTGGTAAATGTCATTATTATAATAAGTTAACCCTGCCCACTTTCATTGTAGCAAATAAAAGTGCATTTGTAGTAATGTAAATTATGAACTTCTATGGATGAATGCGGTAACAAATATAATAAGTAGTTGTCTAAGGATGTAGGCAGAAGTTATGCGTATAAGTAATCAATATAATCTTGAAAACGATTTAACAATTTAGTCGTGGGTAACAATTATATTAAAAAATGTAAGAACTATTAACTGCACAAAGTTCCCATGGAAGAACCCCATTTGTAACATTTTTTTCTTATAAAAATGTTTTTAGTTTATGTTACTTAAATACTGGTATCTCGAGATATATTTATATATATATTTTATTGCATTTAAGCTATGATTCATGCATTGGCATTGGACAATATGAGGTTTGTTACTATCATAGTACGAATGTATAAATTATAAGGTACCAATACATTGTAATATATTTGGTACACAAGGCATGTACATTCTCATAAAAATACACAATGTAAATGGTAAATATAATGTAAATACCTAGAAGTATACTTGGATTTGCAATTATTACATACGGGAAAACGGTATCCTGCTAATAGCGTCTTCCGATTTTTCGTACTCTGCTGAATATGCTATCCCTAATGAAAGCCCACAATCCCTATTTGATATTTTGCGAATTTCACTGTTCGCTTCTATATAACATTTGAACTTTTCGAGTTCTTAACCGCTTTTTTCTTACTGTCACTGCCTTAGCAAACCAAGGGTTTTAACTGGTCGCTTTCAATTGCCCCTCAGTGTCTCGTATTATCCGAATTCTTTACGTCATTGGTAGAAGTAGAAGCGTTTTTGAATACGCAATAGGCTTCTGGCGACAGGCAATCCTCTCATGTACATTTATTGAACAAGCTACTTCGTCTGGAGGGAGTAAAGTATCGCCTTCAACCAACTCTCAGTCTCATGTGCAGTCAATTGATGCAATTTCTTGGCATTGTGTTTGGCTTAGGCCCATCACTTCATAAGCCATAATCCATTCATATTTTTGTCATCTTGAGATTTATTTATTGAATGAATGAATGAGTTAATAATGAATGTTTAAAAAAATAATTATGCAATACTTAGTAACGTCCTTCCTTTTAACTTGTGGAGAAGTTACGTCAAACTCGTATCATACTGTCGATAACCTATCGAAATAATAGTATGTAGAGGTGTAGAGATTTAAAAAAACAATGCAGATATAGTTTAAAAATATACAATCAATAAATATTATTAGAGGTATTAAAATTACATACCGTATTCCTAAAAACCTCTATAAAATGATGAATGATAAATAATATACATTATACAAAGGTAGTTTAAATAATATGGCACAGTTACAGCAAAATGCATTACATCTAGAGCTCTGCGGTTTTATGGTTGCCTGGTATCTCGATGCAACTCGCAAATAAAGTCAGTGTAGACGTACATAATGTTAATTTTCGTGTTGGCAATGTAGATCCAGAAAATAGACGGAACATTCGAATTGTCATAAATATGTAACAATACCTATAGTAAAAATTCAAGTGACCTATAAAAGCATACACTTGAAAATAACGCAATGCTGTTGGAGAGAATGCATTTATAGTTAAATTTTAATAAGAGGGCCACCGCCCCTTTTTGTATACTTTTAAGCATTAGTAGAATAATATATCTAGTAGGTAGTATATACATATTGGCTCAAAAGTGTTGTAAAATTTATAAACGAAACTAAGTACGGTGTCTATGTCTATCGTTAATATAGTCCAATGCTGTAATGTAATTAAATTGAAATACAACCCTGTGCCAACCTGTGTCTGGCCGCGTGGCTAAGTAGGTTCATTCATTACCCACAGTGCCATGTGGCATGGATGCCCAACTCGTCAGTGGGTCATTTATGGGCTGAGTAGTAGCAATGTTAAGGGCGCATTATAAGAAGTCCGTGTAATCCCTGATATTTGGATAACCCAAATTTGACATAACCGAATGGTTGTGCAATAATGATGCATTAACCATTTAAAAGACAGGGCTGCAGTTACCATTTTCTATAGTATGAAAAAATTGTTCGTACGTGCATTATAAGTGTACTTTGTGATCCGAAATTAAATTAAATCCGCATTCAATCAGTGGTTAATTACAACAATATATTACAGTTTTAATTTTCAAGTTATTCTTTGTTAAAAGCGCGTGACTAAAACGTTTAAAGAAATATAATTGAATACGGCCAACTTCACTTTACATTTGTGCAGTTAATATCTTAAAACACATTTATTTAAACAAATCGACGAACAGCCGCCGCATAAGATAAGCATTTTGATAGACTTGACATTCACGAGACTGCGACCTACAAAATGCACCGCCTCGAGACGCAGACTCCAGCACAACTGTGCAAGCAGGAAGGCGCAAATACCTAGGTTCTTCCACGAGGTCTGGGAAACTGAAACGGCGTACTCTTTACTTGTTATGTTATCCTGGTACATCGAATGCACGCGCGATGCATTTGTCTGCTTTATGTCTGAATATGCTTTAGGTTATGTATGCAGATTTAAATTATTGTAAATGTATCATACATCGACTGTTTTTTTTTATTGAAAACCACTACTCGTATTAGTTTTCAAGAATAAAAATATTTTAACGCAGCAAAATTTCAATTCTATCGAAAACAGCAGTATTGTATCGAATCATTTTCTTCTTGTTTTCGTTCGAGTGGCCTGGATTCATATTGGTCCCCTTAAAATTTTATCGAAATTGGTTCAGTATTGTAATAGCTGATCAAAGTTTACATACTTAGCTTTTATTTTATTCACTACTTAAAATACGATATTTTAATTCACTACTTAAAAAAGCAAACGTTTATTTGCAATAAAAATCGAAAATTATAAACTTTTAACTTAAACTGTAAACCCAATGCGGTTTACATTTTTTTGTTATAAACTTTATATTTTCTGGCTCTGGAAGGATATAGACAGGGATAAAAATAGATTTATGACAGAAAGCTTAATAGTCACAAAAAGCCAAACAGCAGCAGTATGACAATAGTATTTTAATCTAGTAACGCTTGAGCCGACCGACCGCCAGCAGCGGCGCAAGTTCTTAAGCATGACGCGTGTGACAGCCATTTAATTTACCAAATATTAAAAAATTACCTTATATAAAAATTTACCAAATATAACGCGATCCAATGGTCTCGTTATATTTGGTAAATTAAATGGCTCTCGTAGTAACTGCATAAAGCTATCATTTTTCTTCAGCTGCATCGATGTAGTTGTAGTTTTATTAGCAGGCTTAATATAGCCATTCTGTACTTGTTTCGTAAGCAAGTTTAAGCAGCTTTTAAATGAATAAACATGCAAAAGGATTCAATACATTATATTTTCGACTTAAAACTGAAGGAATTGTATTTTAAACGCTATTTATATTAAAGAGTGAGCATGTCAGGGACGATCACCTCCGACGGATAAACGTAGGCGTTCTGAGTATTAGTAGGTGCAGCCAATTCTGCCGCATAGTACAAAGTTTCACCGTCTTGAACTGGCTGTAAGTTGGCCAAGCTAAGGAACTCCATTTGGTTTTCCTGTTGCACTGCGTGTTCATAATTTTCTACCATTAAAGTTCCATCACCCAAGTGCGACCGCATATGAAAATTCAAATGACTGCTCTGTTTGAATTTTCTACCACACACTGGACATTGGAAGGGTTGTATATTGGTATGAGTGCGCATATGCTGGCGGAGATGTACGGATTGTGAGAACGATTTACTGCATATGATACACGTGAACGGTTTCACCTTCGTGTGCGTTCGTAGATGCTGATCTAAACCTGCTTTCTGTGTAAAGGCTTTCGGACAAAAAGTACAGACAAACGGTCTAATACCGGTGTGCATCCTCATGTGTTGTTGCAGACCGCCTTGTTGGGTGAACCTTTTGGTGCAGATTGAACATTGAAAGGGTTTCATTTTAGCATGCACAATGCGGTTATGCTTGTCATACTCAGCGCTGCTCAGAAATGTTTGTGCACAGGAATGGCAAGAGAAAGTTACTTGGTTTGACAGAATTAGAGCGTTGCGTGGTGGCTGTTGAGCAGCCATATTTTCCGATGAAACTCCGTCACGATCGAGTCTTTTCTCGCAAACTTGACAGCGTAAAGCAGCTTTTCGCCTTTTCGTATGCATTTCTCTGTAGTGGAGAGAGTAGTCGCAACAGTTGAAAAATATTTGACGGCATTGCAAATCCGGACGCATTGTTGACGGAAACGTGCACGTGAAAGGACCCCTGTAAATTGGATTTAGTTTACAAACTTCAATCAAATGTATTCGCATTCGTATTCGCAATTATGTAATATGTGTTTAATAGTCGCGTCGTAAATATTATAAGAAGCTACTATCTTTTGAAATATGAACGTGCTAAGAGCTGTTTTGCAAAGTAAGGTTAATAAAGTAACCAACCTTAAGTCTACCGACTGTTTTGGTTTCATTTGCGTTTTTCTAATAACATGGTTCAGGCGTGATCTCTTTAAGGAATCACTTTCCAAATCTTCCTCCATTTTAATTATCAAATAAGTTGTGTCTTCGGAAAATACTCTAGTGGTGAGACCATCGCGTTCTGTCTGTTCTACTTCGCCATTGGTGTTCAGAGGTATGAATGTAAAACTGCCATTGGCGTTTATGTCCTGCAACATATAATTCTCTGCAGTTAAATGCTTGTCTTTTTGCAGATATATCTCCTATATTGAGTCGAGGAGATTCTTACCTCTACATGCAATCCACCATTGGGCGGCAGCTCTCCTTCACTAGTATCTTCATCATGTTGTGTTTTCTTGTGGTTATGAAGGGCATTCTCGTTATAAAACGTTTTTAGACATAGTCGACAAACAAAATTCGCTACGGCCCTTTCGGATCGAGGTATTGGATACTGAAACTAAAAATATATATAACAGTTACAAACAGTTTCGGAGTTATTTAAGACGTCTGCCTAAATAGAGAGGCGTTTTGTCGTACCGACCACTTCGATCTGAAATATCTCCTCTTTTTAAGAATTAAATTGAATTCAAAATTCAATTTTAATAGAAATTTATTAATTCTTTTCGATGTAAGATATACGATTCGATATACTCGAATCACTACATGTGATGAAAAGTGGAAACTGTACGACAATCGGAAGCGCTCGTCGCAATAGCCGAGACCCAGCCAAATCCTGCCATATACGAAAACGATAAATGGTAAATGTAATGGACAACAACTTCGAGGATAGAACCTCCGATGGTGTTTTGGTTGGTTTTGGCATGGTTTCAGCCATTACGACTATGTCGTCAGCGAATCGAAGGTAAGTGATGTACTCGCCCAGCTCATTCCAGTCCAGAAGAATTGATAGCCGGATCTCTGCCAGGGATTCTTAGCATCCCCTTTTTTTGTTGACATTGGCTGGGGAACTGCTTTATGCATACCACCGCCCCCTGGGAGAGGTCGGTGATTATGTGGGACTCCGACAAGGGTCGTCTACCCAAGCGCCACAAGTTCGCGTAAGCGCAGTCTACTGTTACGCCCCTGCGTGGTACCCGCAACGCGGGCAAGCGACTGTCAGAGAGGGCATCCGGGCAACCGGGACGCCCTCTCAGTCAACGAGGCTTTTGTCGGTGGCGGTACCCCTGACCCACCACCAGCCTCTTAGGCGAGGATAGAAGGGGTCCACATCGTCACGAACCCTCCCTCCAAGCGCGGCGCGGGTCAGCTCCCTCCTTTGCGACCCGCCCCGCAGCCCCCTTCTGCGACATAACGATCTCGCAGAAGGAGGCCCGTCAGCCCTCGGGTTAGCGTCAACCCGAGAGGCCGGTGCACCGTAGCGGTCCAGGACGCGCAGGGCAAATCTGAGGACAGAGGAGTCCCTGGGCCCTGGAGCCCCAATCCACTGCGGCGCTGGGAGCAACTCTTCGTCTCACCTCTTCCCGTGGGCTCTGCCACGGGAAGATTGTGGCCCGTGGCATGGCCTGCCGTGGGCCCATGGGTATAGCATGGGAGGCCCTTGCCGGTATGGCCCCACGGATCATTGAGGCACTCAGGCCCCGTCACCACGGCAAGGTGGCAGCAAAGTCGAGGGGGGCATCCCCTACCCCAGCCCCAACGCTACCTTGGCTACTACCGTAGCCGAAGGAATTTCGGTGTTGCTGCCAATACGTTTTTTGTCCCTTAGTCACCTTCTACGACACCCACGGGAAGATTTATCCTCCCAAACGGAAATTTAAGTGAATTTATTGTACAACACAACTATCTTCAATATATAAATAAATCTATCAATAAAACGGGTACATATATTTATTATTATGGCAATTTAACTTTATAGTACAAAATCATTATTTCATATTTTACATTCGGGCAAAATTCATGCATCTGACGCCACGGGATCTCCCGTGGCGTCAGATCAGATGCTACATTGACATTACATGATATTTATTATTATTATTTATTAGTTTAGAAATAAAGCGTGTTTTCTATCTTTGTAAAACATTTTGCATTCCTCCAGCTTAATATTAATTTAAACGTTCAGTGTATCACATCATTCGTATAAAGAGACACGGAGTCCCTGCTACACGTAAATACAATATTTACATTTGATTACCGATCTTTATGAAAACTTTCTTACTTTGATTGCTTGACTTTCATCTGTTGCACGAACTATTACTATTGAATCGACTGTTGAAAGATTTCCTTTTAATTTATTGAAACTTTCCATAGCTGCTTATTTATAATATTATTCTGAATTCAAAATTCCCCCTTTTAATCATAGATATTTTCGCACACTGTCAATTGGAGCATAGATATAATATTTTGTCACGTATATATTTTTAAATATGTAATAAAATAATGTATCACTACATTTTTAATTAATTGAAAAGTAGTGACTAATTGAAAGTTATTAAAAGTTTATTTCCATTCTTTTAATTTAATATAGTAAAAACTGCAATGTTGTGAAAAATGCGTAGCATTCGACAGCTCCGAACGCTAATTTATCGTTAGGATCTGTTATCGGCGTTATATTTTAGTGTTGCAGCTACGTGTTCGTGTTCTGGGTGTAACATAGATAATAAATGCTGATGCGATGACATTAACATCTGATAGCCAGTGACAGTGATGACATTGACAGTTGATTCCAACTCAGCTCAGGCCTCAGTTGCCATTGTAAATTTCGGCTATTTTAATATTTATTAATAGGTCTACACGAGTGTTTACTTTATAAAAACAAACCCAATTATGGCAGGATCAGCCCTAAGAAGGCTTATGGCCGAATACAAACGTAAGTATTTCCTTGCATCAATTAGTGCCAAATGAAAATTTGATCATCATAATCAAGTAACTGTTTATTTATTACAGAATTAACGTTAAATCCACCTGAAGGGATCATAGCTGGTCCTATAAACGAAGAAAATTTCTTTGAATGGGAGGCCTTAATAACGTAAGTTTATTTCACTTTACACTTAAAAGTTAGGTATGTTCTACAGTTGCAGTATTACAACGCTAAGTATTACCTGGACTATACAATTGCGGACTTATAAAATCTCTCTAATTTGAAATACAGTAATATTATAAAATATTTTGCATAAAGCTAATACAAATCTAGCCAAATGGACCGTTCAATGCAAAGCTACAACAACAACCTTTCTAAAATGTATATATGTTTGTATTTGGAGAGCCAAATATATTTTTAAAGTTACTACCACCTTAGATATTATAATTATATTAAAAATTGTAATTAATAATATCTTAATTGAACTCTTCTTCACATGCCATTTAAATTAATAAATAGATTATGTTTGTATATTTATTTACAATGTTACTTTACAGAGGTCCTGAGGGTACCTGTTTTGAAGGTGGCATATTCCCAGCTAAGCTGGTATTTCCCCCTGACTACCCACTGAGCCCTCCAAAAATGCAGTTCATCTGTGAAATGTTCCACCCTAACAGTAAGTTAATATTCATATAGTATAAGCTTTTAGAAGCCTATTGTGCTTATGAATGTTGTTGAATATGTGGTGATGGATTTAGAATACATAGTGTCACCCCATTCCATCCTGAGGTCGTCATAAGTGGTGACAAGGCCAACCCTGTGCCTACCCATCTGGCCAGTGTAGCACAGTAGGCTAATTACCCTTCATGGAGGAGGTCTGACTCAGCAGTCAGTTGTCTATGAGTTGAGTAGTAGTAATAGTCGAAATGCACCATTATTGGTTAAAGAAAAGTCAAAAGGACAGTCACCATAATTAAAATTTATCTTACAACATATATAAAGATCATACCATTTTCTTTACTTGTGGTTTGTTTAATTGGTTTTACTAATTTGGTGCATTATCACATTACTTTATGTAAATAAAACAAAATAGGATTAATTACAATATTTACTACCCAATAATGGCTGGACCAATTTTAATAGTAGTAGATTAACCACCCCATTACATTGTGAGGGTGTCATAAGGGCTGACTAAGGCCGAAAACCTAGCCACAAGACAAAGAAAATTTGAAATGATAAATTATGCCAACCTATCTGGCCAGTGTGGCACATTAGGCTAAAGAATAAAAAAGAGAAAAGTATTGGTAGATTAACTGGTGTGTTCTGTTTTTTTATGTTTCTTAGTATGTTCCAAAAAAGCTCAATATAAGGTGCTGGTCATAGATTGAGAACTAAGTTGCTATGTAGAGATGATGCTAAACTTGAAATAGAAGCTACTTGACGAAAAAAAGTACATTACAAAGAGTAGTTTCAATTATTAACATCACTTTTTGCAGACTACTTATCTTTTAGCAATTAAGAGATGGACCAAAGTTCAGTTTCATCTAGAGCTCGACAGTCATAATGATAATGTTTAATCGGTGACGTTCATAATTACATTTTTGATATGAAACCCCTTGCACTTGGCATAACCTGTATGAAGCAAAGTCTATATAGATATATCTTTTACGTTTCAGTATATGCAGATGGCCGTGTATGCATATCAATTCTCCATGCACCGGGGGATGATCCTATGGGTTATGAAAGCAGTGCAGAGAGATGGTCACCTGTGCAGAGTGTGGAGAAAATACTGCTATCAGTTGTCAGTATGTTAGCCGGTGAGTAGCATATCTTGTCAGTATTAGTTGCTTAGTATGTTTTTTAAGCTATGTTTGTCTTGATAAAATATGCAAGATTTTGAGCTAGGCAATATTATAAATTAGTAATTGGATGATTAATTTTGGATTAGTTATAATTAATTGGATGATGTAATATAACAATGCAGTGTCTGTGTGGCGACAGAATAAATAAATAAAAAAAAAATATCCTTGGACATTGCACCTATGTCTATCAACTAGATGACTGAAAAACTAGCTGCAAGAGAAAGAAATCTCGAAATAAAACCCAATGTCAGTGCATTGCATTTAATAAATTGGCGGAATGTTTAATGGCAATATGAAACATTGTAACACGTATTTATAAGGCGACAACCCCTCCCCCCCCCCCCTTCTCTGGGATTACAATTTGAGCATAGAGTAAACGTCTTAACAAATGATTATGGACCTTTTTGTTGCTATATTGAAACCAGAGATACCTACATCAAAATAGGGCCGCCGCTCTACAATGTGTTCCGATCCAACAGTGGCTCTGTTATGGACTAACTAACCTATTTTACAGAGAAGATATTGGTATATGTTGTCGACATTAGTTTTAGTTTTCCTGAAATGAATTCTGAATGATTCCAGAACCAAATGACGAAAGTGGGGCCAACGTGGATGCGGCAAAAATGTGGAGGGAGGACCGAGAACAGTTTAACATGATCGCGGAACGACTAGTGAGAAAAACATTGGGCCTTCCTCCGCCGTAGTGTAATCGTAGGCTCAATAATTACAGACTTTTGGAGTGCGGTACACTGTGGGTCGAATGCTCAAAAATAATTCGGCAACATTCGCAGTTGGTAACTATTCCTTCGGAATTTGTTCAGATACTAATAACACTCGTATTTGCACTTTAAAGGTGGCAATATGTCGATTATGTTTATAGAAATATTGTACATAATATTGTTATTATATTTAAGGTGCCGGGCGTTTGATAGTTTCCATAAACTCTTACATTTCTGCAAATGCATAGCGAAATTTATCTGCTCATCACTTTATTATTTGGTGTTTGGATTCATGTTATATTCGTAAGTAATATCTTGCTGTTGTGATTTTGGTAACAATTTATCTTGTTTTTGTAACATTAAACATTCACTTTTGAACGGATTGCCTTTTGTATATCATATCAATAATATCCGGAACCTAATATGTTAGAAAAAAAAGGACTTTATTAAATTATATTATTTTATTATTTGTTATTTTAGTCCTACTAGGGTCAAGGCCCACGAAATTCCCAGAAGCTCAGCCCAAAAGCTGTGTAAAGTCTTGATAGACTAAACTAAGTCTAGACGTTTATAACTATAGACTATTGTCTAAATCTACAATAAAGTCTTAACAAATCAAAATTAGTCATTTTGTGATCTATTACATTTAACTAAGTATGATTTGTTCACAGAAAACAATTGCACTAATTTTGAAAAATACTACAGCATTTATCCGGTAACACGAAGCGACTATGACGAAACATTATGTTTTACGGAAGTAGTATTTTTCAAAATATAAATTTTATCAATTCTATTTAAGGAGTATAGACTGCAATTTAATGTAATTTTGCAGTTTTAATAATGCAGCTTGCGAATATTCCGTCTGGTGACGGAATTAGACTACATAGTGTATAATTTCACCGCCCCATTCCATCCTGAGGGTGTCCTAAGAGTCTAGCCAAATGAAAAGGAAAAGTTCCTCTTCTACTTCACTCGTCTGGCTAGCGTGGCACAGTAGCCTATTGTAAAAAAGAAATTTAAGAAAACCTAATTTAGGAGATTATTCGAATCCAAAGCAAAGTCTGCTATCAGTGTTGATATTTTTACAGCTAGAGATGCTTTACCGGAGTTGCACGCATTAGTTAACCTATTAAGGTTAACATACAGATGAATTAAAGTAAAATCTGCTGTGTAAATCGTACTTTAATTAAATCCAATATTATTGACACTGTTATTTGTAATTTCATTCATCATTCATCAACGTAATCGTAGGTGGGACTGACAACTACGTATTACAGAAGTTGGTGGATCGGCATCTCTAAATATAGATATCATTTTAGTGATTTTAGGTATTGGGTGAATTCTCAGTACTAAGTAAGTGTGAGCGAATTGTATTACACCATTCGTGTATTAACATATTTTTTACATGTGAAAACGTTAACTTCTAGTTGATTGACCTATTTAGCACCAATTTATTACTACTGTAACCACCACTAAGAGGCCAAGAGAAATGGAGCAAAATTGTGACACTATGGTACCCTAGAGAAGGGAAAATGAAAAGGGGCATTCAGCATTAGAATAGAATAGTTTCGCTACGTAAACTGTATTTGTGTATCCATACCTATAGTTTTCAGTTCATACCTCGTTGGTCTAGTGGTTAGATGTGCCGCCTTTGGATCAACGGGTCCCGGGTTCGATTCCCGGGTCGGGCAAGTATCTTTGTCTAAACCAGAGGCACTGGCTCGGAGTCTGGGTGTCATTTCTATCTATAATATGTATGTATTTACAAAAAAAAATTATATAAGTAGTTTATCATCCATCTCGTTACCATAACACAAGCATTAAGTTGCTTAGCTTGGGACGAGATGGCGTTGTGTGAAATGTCCAAGGATATTTATAATGCTCTATTGGTCTATATAAAGGGCTTTATAAGGGGCTTTTAAGTAGTAGTAGTTGTACTACTCATCCCATATATGACCCAATGCTGAGTCGATTGCACACTTGCGAGTCGGTAATTAGCCGACTGTGCCACGGTGGTCAGATGGGTTTCGTATCAAGTTTTCCTTCTTTTGCAGTTAGGTTTTCTGCCTTTGTTTTTACCCGTTTGTCGGCTCTTAGACACCCTCAAGATGGAAATAAGGTGGTGACACTGCTTGTTAAATCCGTCACCACACGGAGTGTACTATTATAACTATATATACCTTTTTCTGTTGCGGAATTAAAACTCCTTAGTAGACTATTCACACCGCCCTGCGTAGTGTGCGACTCTGATCCACCATTCAATAACATCAGCGCCTTCCCCATACCTACTAAACACCCGAATGCATCGTGAGTCCCAACGGTGTCTCCACGGTAAACTACATTCAACTTGTTTTGCACGGAACTACCGTTTTTGGTTCTCCCAAGTGGTAGGTAATCAATTTCTTAATGCACTTTATTTTATGCCAAACGTGTATGTCAAGTGACCTATTCGTCGATTGTCATTATGTATAGTAATTGGAAGACATCCTTTGATCCTTTGAATCTAGAAATGAATGATTCCATTTACGCAGTTAGGTACCTACTATTATGTGAACTATTCTAGGTTTTCTTGCTTTTAATTAACTCGTTATTTGTCACAATTTTTCTTTCATGTGACGTTTTTCACTTAATTTCCTTTAAGCGATAAAAGTTGAAAGGTAATTGTTTTAAATTATGTAGTTCGGTGTGTTCGGCGGAAAAATGTTATATGTAGAACATTATAAAAATAGAAAATAAGTGTTTCAAATTGTCCATGTGTAATAGACACGCGGCGATCAAAATGGTGATGAAACAATATTACAGAATACCATCACATTAATGATAGACGTTGGTAGTTCTTAGGCTGGACGTGTTCGTGGGTTCCTCATTACCGTGCTGCCACCTTGTTGTGGCGATGGGGCTTGCATGTATTTAGGATCCGTTGGGGTCATACTGGCTCAGGGTCACCCATGGCGGGCCTACGGGGAGAGGCCAGACGAAGAGCAGCACACGGAGTCGTGGTGGGTTTTGGCTCTGGGGACTCTGTCCTCAGAGTTGCTTCAGAAGCCTTAACCTGCCGCGACACACGGCGTAATAAATGCAGTGGAGAGCGACCAAGCGTTGAGGCCAGGGCTGCCGCGACTAGCAGCGGAAGGGCGGCCAGGCAGGCGGGCCACGCCGCAACCGTTCTTGGGTGAAGACCGAGACTCGGCAAGCGTAGTGTAGGCCACATACGGCAGCAGCTCTATGAGGACACGCTATGGCGCTCATTAGGAGAGGCCTTTGTTTAAGTAATCCGTGTGGTGAAGGATTTAGAATACATAGTGTCACCACCCCATTCTATTCTGAGGGTGTAAGAGGAGTGAAGAGAGATGATGACAAAATGGTAAGAAAAGATTCAAGTCTTATTAATTATGTAGATAGATTTTGGTTACAGGATATTATTGTTGAAGCACGTAGGTACCTAATTAAAAAAAGCGTGGCTAAAACCACGGTACTTTAGTAGTATAAGATCAAACTGAATGTTGTATGACGTGACTTCGTATTTTATTAAACATCAGTTAGTGGATATATATTTATTGCAATGGTATAATTGATTTATTATAAACTCTATTGGGAACCAGTTATCATTTGCTCCTAGTTTGAAGAGATATATGTACCTATTGCTATATTCTCACTTTTAAACTGTGTTACACGTACTCGTAGTAGTCTAACTTAGAATTGGTGGGATAGTTGGAATATCTGATTATTTTTGGTTTAGAGGCTCGAATAGATATCCAATTAACATAACAATCCGTATACCTACTTTCTGATAATAATCGTTATTTATTCATTTATACCATACTGTAATCTATGTAACTGTTAAAATTGGCGCGAGGCAATGTTCAAAAAAGTTTATGCGGAGGCTTCATCTCGGTAAGTACTTCGTCAGTACTTCTAATAGCCACGACAGATATTTTACTACGAGCGCTCAAGCGGACGGCCTGGCTGACACAGCAATTACTATTCGATAATATGGATGTTGAGTAAGAGATGGATATTAAATAATAGAGAATGGATATTAAATAAGATGTCCGTTTGGTCACGGATTTAGAATACAAAATATCACCAACCCATACCATCCTGAGCGTGTCGTAAGAGGCGACTAAAGGAACGCAAGTGGCAGATCGCCTAGTCGCAAAAGAAGGAAATCTTGAGAAAACCCTGCGACAACCCGTCTGGCCAGCGTGGCACAGTAAGCTATTTCCCTCCTTGTACTTGGAGGAGGCCCGACTCAGTAGTGGGTCATCTATGGCCTAAATGAACCACTACTGAGGAGCTCTGGCCTCCTCCAAATGAACGGAGGGGAATTAGCCTACTCTGCCACGCTGGAAAGACGGGATGACACAGAGTGCAAGGGAACCTAATTAACCTCCATGTAACTGGAGGACTCGGCAGTGCCCGAGTAGTACTTTCCTTCTCTTGCGGCTTGGTGCTCTGCATCTTGCGTTCCTGTAGTCGCCTCTTGCGACACCCTCAGGATAGTATCAAATCAGAACTCATTTAATCAAGTTGGCTCACTAAAGCTCTTTTAACAAATCAAACATTAAAACAAAATTTTCAATTTTCATTTACCACCGGTTCGGAATGCAGCTCTACAAAGAAGAGCCGGCAAGGAAGTCTGTAGATGGCCATTTTTAGGTACAAGGCCGTGATAAGACAGATTTGTCAGAGCACTTGCGCAATAGCCGCAAAAGGTCAAACATATGCAACATCTAGTCAATCATAGTAAACTTTTAACTCCTGAGCCAACCGACCTACAGAAACTGCACCTGTTCACAAGCATGACGCACGTGGTAGCCATCGTCAACCATATTACAGGGAAGAGAACGTCCCGCCACACTGCCATGAGTCTTGAAATGAGCATGATAAGTCCAGCACCTAGGAACTGAATATACTCGTATAAAAGAGTTATAGGTTATAGCTGACCCGGCAAACTTTGTTTTGCCATATAAAAATCGCTATTAAAAATAGGGGTTGATCGTAGAAGGGTGAAAATTTAGGGTTGTATGTACAGTATATGTCCTGTATCATAAAATAATTACAAACAAAAATGTTGTCTAAAAATAAAATGAAAAACCACCCTTTACATTTAGGGGATTGAAAAATAGATGTGCGATTCGCAGACCTATCTACCTAAATGTGAATATAAAATTTCATCAAATTCGGTCGAGTCATTTCGGAGGAGTTCATTATCAAACACAGTGACAAGAGATTTTTATAAATTACTAGGGACCCGCCCCGGCTGCGCACGGGTGCATTGATGAACCTCTAAATTTATCAGTGTTTCTCTACAATATTATGGATGTATTAAACATATAAACCTTCCTCTTGAATCACTCTGTCTATTAAAGAAAACCGCTTCTAAATATGTTGCGTAGTTTTAAAGATTTAAGCATACATAGGGACGGACAGACGACAGCGACTTTGTTTTATACTATGTAGTGATGCTATGCTATGCAATGTCTATATCACGGGTTCGATCCCCGCACGGAAGGAATATTTGTACGACCTACAATTATTTGTTCCGAGTCTGGGTGTTTTTCTATCTATAATATTACTTCTATAATATTAATTTACAAAAAAAAACTTTATTTACGTAGGTTTCATCACAAAACTCTTATAAATCGTCATATTTTTAAACACCATTATCATCTTACGGCCCCTGTCCCACACTAGGTGGTAGTCTCCACACACACCTATCAGTCGTCATACCTACATTCACACCTTTCACGCACAACTCCTCATTCCTGCAATCCCTCCATCTCCCCTGATCGCTCACAATCCCTGCGTTCACTCACATTCATGCCGAAACTAGCACCGTTTCGGAAGGCTGCTCTACAGAGAAGAGCCATCCAATCCAACATCCATCTCGTTACCATAACACAAGCATTAAGTTGCTTAGCTTGGCACGAGATGGCGTTGTGTGAAATGTCCAAGGATATTTATTTATTTATAATTATGGGGCAGTACGAATTTATGTAACAATTATATTAATATTTTTAGTTTGATAAAATCGCCTATGGAGTATATACACGTAAAGATAATTCGTTGTATACTAACGATAATTGGCTTCTGGCCATTCAAAGAATGCGAACAGACTGCGCGCCGATGGGCCTGGCTATTAACCGTCAACAATGTTATTTGGACTTCGCTTATAGCTTCTGGAACCACAGGATACTTAATCATTCACTATGCTGAGCATACGTTCATGGAACTAATACAAATAATATTAACTATAATTATGAGCTACATGTCGTCGGTAAGTACCTACCTACTAACTACTACACAGCCCACAAATGATCCACTGCTGAGTCGGGCCTCCTTTAAGGTGAATGTTCCAGGGTAGCCCGCGAAATTCAAATTCAAGAATGACTTTGAGCTTGAAAAAGTTTGTATTGCACCTTTATGAGCTTGGAGGGTTGTATTGATGAGTTTGATGATTATAATTCTATAACTACATACGTCTTACAGCCGCGAATAACATTTTAATCAACATACAACCTAGCACTGACCTGCAAATTGCAAAAAACATAAGAAAATATGAATTTCGCGGGCTACCCTGGAACATTCACCTTAAGGAAGGGTAATTAGCCTACGGTGCCACGCTGGCCAGATGGGTTGGCACAGGGATCAAGTTTTCCTTATCTTGCGGCTAGATTATCGGTCTTGTCATTTCCTTTTTTCGGCTCTTACGACACCCTCTGGATAGAATGGGGTGGTGACACAATGTATTCTTAATCCGTCACCACACGGACTATACCTACCAATAGAAATGTAAATTGGAGTAGGTATTTTACATTATTCATGTTCATGAGTTTAACTAAATAAATATTTTTACAACTAATAGGAGCTTCTAAGACCTCAGACTTAACTTGTTTTCAGAAGGACAATAATAATATGTATAATTGCTAGTCGCGTTTCTATGTACGTAGTTGCAATGCGTGCTTACTACAAATGAGAACGATTTTATTGCTGTTAAAACTTATTGTACTTATTGTTTTAGCTACGTGTTTTGACATTGCCTTTTAGTGCAAAGTATCGAAAAACGGTCGGGGCTTTTTTTACAAAAATTCACCTTATACATCATAAAGATCGCTCCGATTATGGAATGGAGGTAACTAATCCTTACTTAGTGTCCAATATCAGATCAAAAGATTTTGTTAGCATGCGAGTTCACTTCACAAGATTTTATATCTCATTACGATACCTTTTTCAGATTCACACGCGGGTACATATGTACTGTAACATCTGTGTTGTTTCCATAAGTGCAGTGGTGTTGGTGGGGCCACTTTTGAATAATATGAGCTTTATTTATGCAAATATCGCGCAGGGTAAACTCGACCAACCATATTTGAACAACAGCAAATATGAGTATTTAGCGTATTATATGTTTCCATCTGACGCAACAACTAGTCGTACCAGTTACTTTTATGTCAGCGTTTTTAATTTGTGAGTACCTGCTTACAATATATTATTATTAGATTTAGACTAGTTATAATGATGAACATATTTAACTAGAAAGAAAATCGAAAGATCTTCTCGTGCACAATACAGCAGTGTCTGAAGACAAAAGTCTTCATCCAATGTGTGTTGCCAGTGATGACATATGGAACAGAGACGTGGTCGCTCACTATGGGCTCCATCAGAAGGCTCAAAGTCACCCAAAGGGCAATGGAGAGGGCTATGCTCGGAGTTTGCTTGCGAGATCGAATCAGAAATGAGGAGATACGCAGGAAAACCAGGGTCACCGTCATAGCCCACCGGATTGCCAAACTTGCCACTTAAGTTGGGCAGGGCACATAGTGCGCAGGACCGACGCCCGATGGGGCAGTAAAGTCCTCGAGTGGCGACCGCGTCCCGGAAGGCGCAGTGCTGGTATGCCTCCCACACGGTGGACCGACGACCTGGTTAAGGTCGCCGAAAAGCAGTGGATGGGGGCCCAGGACCGGCCTTTGTGGAGATTCTTGGGGGAGGCCTATGTCCAGCAGTGGACGTCTTTTGGCTGAAATGATGATGATGATGATGATGATTTAACTAGTGTATATCTATTTAAATATAAAATTAATTGTAAAAAGCTTATTGAATTTAAAATTGTTTTGTAGCAACGCCTACATTTCTCTACTAACATTTGCACTTTGCAAAATTTTAATCATTTCTGTTGCAGTTTTGTGTCCTTCTTATGGTGTTTCAACGTATTTATTGTTGATCTCTACGTCGTATTAATGGTATTTCATGTATGGGGACACTTCAAAATCCTCCGTAACAATTTGTGTTCCATTCAAAGACCTGCACGCAAGCCAATAGGGGTTCTCGATAATGGAATATTCACTGACGATGAGTTGAAAGGAATTTCCAGCAGCTTGAAACAATGTATCAATTATCATCGGTTCATTATTAGGTAAAATGGTTCCATATTTATAAGAAAGTGTTCTTTCCCAATTTCCAAAGACCCAATTTCCTCTTTTTTAAGCCGGTTAGAAGTTAAAATTCGGCAATTATACAACCATATGTATACGGTGCCAGCATAAGTGGACGTTGACGTTTTTTAGGATTTAGGTATAGGCAAATGGTTGTTATTGGTTATCTGTTGAACTTTTTTAGTTCTTGTAGTCGGATTACACTTTATATGAACATAGCTAGTCAACAAATCGATAAGCATGGGATGGGCGCTAGATTTACCCTTCATATAATGACTCGTGACCACGAACGCTTCGACGGCATAAGATGAAACTATCTTTTGTTACAGTTACATAAACGAAATGTCAAATGCATTTGGATTGATGTTACTGTCATATTACGTGTTTCAGCAAATGTGTTGCTGTTTGTTTCTATTAATTTCTTCCGAAATGGTTGGTATTTAGAGGTATTTGGTTCGTACCTATATTTTTGTACATACTTTAAATTTAACAAAATTTTACACAATTTCAACCGGTGTGTACGGACAAATCTGTGTTGGTTTTTGTTACACCGGGACCAATTGTTATGTAACGAAGTAATTGTTGATAAGAAATAAATAAAAAGTAAAAAAAGTTAAATTGAAAACGTTTTTACTATGATACTGCTGGGTTTTAGTTCAATAATGTTATGTTATTTCAGACATTAGCGGCCTTTTGTCGATTTGGCTTACTTACAATTGTGATATTTTGCGAATTGGTACTCATGTATTCCATATTTGAAATGATCGGGACTGCGGTAAGCTTAGGTTTATAATATTGTAATATTTGTAATTAAATATCTGCTAAGATATTCCTTCAGTATCAATCGGGGGTTACCTTTGTATGTAATAAATATGTATGTAATATTATATGTATTATCAGATGCTGGACCAATAAATTATATAAAAATAGCTTTATTCCAATCAATTTGATTGCATATATTTGCGTTCTATGGAGAACAGTGGACTAGAAACTCAGCAGTGTGAGCAGAACTCCGTAGAAGATGAATAGCTATCAATAAGTTTAGATCCATACGCTACATAGCATATAATGTATATGCAGCCTAAGATTGTTTTCAGCATGGTGACAGATTTAGACTAAATACCTAATGTCACCACCCCATACCATCAGGAGGGTGTCGTAAGAGCCGGCAAAAAGAAATGACAAGGCTGATAACCTAGGCATACGAGCAGGAAATCTTGAAACGAAACTTTTATTTTTAATTTTTTTTTTTTGTTCGCCGTGGGTAAAATCCTTTATGGACTATCCCCGTCGGCCACGGGGATGGCCGAGGGGGGGGGCGTGTGGGACTCTCCCCCAGAGTGGGGGCCTACCCACTAAACATCCCCGGAGTGCTCCAACTCGCGTCCTGTTGCGGCATTGTGGAATCTGATGCAGAACCACGCCGCCGCAGACGAGGAGGCCCTCCTCCTCACCTCATGCTCCTACGAGCTCTCGACGTCCTGCAGTGAGCACCCGACAGGACGTCGCATCTCCTCAGATCCCACGTGAGGCGAGGGCATCTCCGTGCCCTGCCCCGGGATCTGCGGCCGTACTCGGCCTACGTCCTGGCGGGAGCGGCCCGGCTAGTCGGACCCGCATCCACCGCCATGGGCGCCGCCACCTCGCGCCGACCAGGGGGCTTGTTACGGCCACCCTTGTCTTGGGCGCATGACCCGCTGCCCAGCCGGTGCTCATGGGGTAAACCCATGTCTGCACACAGCAGGCAGCATTGCTTCTCGGCCTGACACTCTCGTGCCCTGTGGCCGAGCTCGCTGCATTTATAGCAGCGAGCTCTTCGCCCTGCATGCTCCCTATTGGGGCACTGGGCCCCTACGTGGCCGCACTCGAGGCAGCGGAAACAGAATTCCGCTCTGGCCTCCAGTGCCTCCACTCTCGCCCTGGCCCAGCCCACCACCAGGCGGCCGGACGACAGAAGCCGCTGCGCAGCGGCCAGGGGGCAGCGCACGCTGGCCACGCCCGCGCTAACCTGGCCAGCATGGCACGGCTCATTAATGTAATGAGACCCGACTCAGTAGTGGGTCAGCCATGGGCAGTCATTAGTAGTAGTAGTATAATATGCGCAATATACGCAAAAAAGAATTTTACCTAATCTGCGTTTTAATGTTATAAATAAACACACCAGACATTTAAAATGTACGATTGTTTTCCTCATATAGGGATCATTATCATCATCATTTTAGCCAAAAGACGTGCACTGCTGGACATAGGCCTCCCCAAGGGATCTCTATTAAGGCCGGTCCTGGGCCGCCGGCATCCATTGCTTTCTGGCGACCTTAACCAGGTCGTCGGTCCACCGTGTGGGAGGCCTGCTAGCATTGCACCTTTCGGAATGCGGTGGCCACTCGAGAACTTTTCTGGCCCATCGGGCGTCGGTCCTGAGAGCTAAGTGCCCTGCCCACTGCGACTTAAGTTTGGCAATCCGGTGGGATATGTCGGTGACCCTGGTTTTCCTGCGTATCTCCTCATTTCTGATTCGATCTCGCAGAGGAACTCCAAGCATAGCCTTCTCCATTGCCCTTGCATATAGGTATAGCTCTTTATAGCTATTGAGCTTCAGTAGTAAGATTGAAGAGTCCGGTCTATTTAATATTGGTGTTAGGTGTTAAGATTTTAATTATTTCAGAGTGAAGAAATCATTGATGCTGTATACGGTGTCCCGTGGGATTGTATGGACGTACCAAATAGAAAAACTGTTCTTATCTTCATGATGATTACCCAAAAACCGGTTCACGTTAAAGCAATGGGCATAGTTGATATCGGAGTAAATTCAATGACTTCTGTAAGTTCACGGTCCTATGCGTGATATCCTACAAGGCTATGCAAATCTTCGATACTCAACGATTTTAGTGTTCAAGCGACTAACGCCATACAAAGTGAGTCGCGGGACGAATGTCGGCGACGCGACTCGTGTACGAACCTCAAGGGATTTGTATGGCGGTTGAGTATGGAAGATTTGCGTAGCCTTGTGTACGAAGGGCCTATAAAGTGAAGGCGCCGACTGGCCTTACGACGCGTGTAAAGTCACCATCATACGTAAGAGGGCAGGATACTGAGTGTTGCCTTAATTCCTAGGTGGTAGATGGTACTTGTACTTCCATGTAATTGGACGAGGCCCGACTCTGCAGTGGGCCATGTAGGTAGTAGTAGTATATGGTACTTGTAAATGATTTCCGATAATATCGTATAAGATGGTAACTGTAATGCCAGCAATGACAATTTAATACAAGGCAAGTGCTACTGCCTACACGTTAGGCAAGTGTATCGAAACCAACTAGGCTAGCGACGCGTCTTTACATTCTATACAACGCCAGAACGCAGCCATAGGAAACTGCTCGCGTATATATTGTAATTTTGTTTTAAAAAACTGTTATTACAATGCATACAAGAATTTTGCGTACTCGTCGTGTATAGTTTGTATCGTGCATGCTCGCGTCGTCGTTCCTAACTATACTGAATTACTTACATATACATTTGACAAGAGTGATATAAGTCTAAGTAGATTTTTAATTCAGTTAAATATGAAATTATAATTGAACTTTATTAGGTAGGATAAAATAGGCAGGATTCTATACATAATAATAACTTTTATCATAAAAAAAATCGGGACAGTCCTTTTTTAAAGTTGTTGAAAATAAAATTTTGGGGCTGTTGGTCTGTAGTGACATGTTTTAAAGAATTATTGAAAATATTAATGGCTTTTATATGTAATATCGCCAAAATCTATATTACAAATAGTGATCTAGGTTTTAGCGCGCTTATTCCGAAACATACACGATTAGTCCCTATGTGTACTGGCGCTGTACGTTATGGAACAAGATATACTTCTATGTTACTACAAAGTATACGCTAGTAGTTGCGTACTGTTATTGTATGGATTGGAAGAACTTCTTAAAAATCTTATTTCCAATCTATACGTGATTAGTTTCATACCCTTGCGTTCTGGCCTTGTACATAATGGAAAGACGCGCGAGCGACACCGAGCGATGGCCAGACAATGCAAATATACCGTCTATACGTTGGTATTGGCGTTCACTCGGCAATGATAGGCCAACGTATATTGCTGGCTTAAGGGCGCGCGGCCGCGTAATGCGCGCAGCTATATACATCGTAGAAGAATTCGTTGGCCGCAGCGACTGGGCCGCGCGGCCTGGCCGCATAATGCGCGGAGGCCCTTATTCATGTCTTCTGTGTAATGGTCGAAGCGGTGTGGTTTTCACTTACAAATTGACGGTAGAGCGAGACTAGAAAACTGTATTACTACTACACATATTACCCACTATAGTCGGGCATACTCCAGCTCATCATCATCATCATTTTAACCAAAAGAGGTCCACTGCTGGACATAGGCCTCCCCCAACAATTTCCACAAAGGCCGATTCATGGTTTCCCAGCGACCTTAACCAGGTCATCGGTCCTACAGCTACATGGACGGTAATTAGCCCACTGCGCCACGATGGCCGGACGGGTTGGTATCAAGTTCGTATCAAGTTTTCTTTCTCTTACTGCTAGCTTATCGGCCTTGTCATTTCCTCATGTCAGCTATTACGACATCTGAGGATGGAATGTGTTGGTGACACTATGTAATCTAAATCCGTCACCACACGGAATGTGGTATGGTTTCCGTATGTATACTAACCGCCTAACTCAGTCATCTATGAAGCGATTTGGAAATACGTTTTTATTTGATTAGGTGTGTAGGTATCGCCTCTTTATTGGTCCCATGTCGAAATCTGTTCAGTAGATAGAATGCTATAGGACTTGTAATACGGAACAAAACTACTCGCCGCAAGGCAGCTTTGGGTATTTTAGAGTTACTAGTACGTTCAGAGTTATAAGCAAAAAAAAAAGAAAAATTACACTTTTTAACAAGAATGTAAACCGTTGTAAAGTTGGTGCCAACTTAAATTGACAGCAACGTTTATTACTAATAAGTATACCAAAGCGTTTTAATTATTGTGTTTGAACTTTGAAGTCCATTTATTTATTTTTTATTTTCAGGTCCTTAAGACTTCGTTTTCATATTACACATTCCTCCGCACAATTCCGGAGTCTAAATAATTGTAAACAATTTAAGGGCAGTAAGTAGTAGCATATTTTTTCAATAGGTACCTACTAATTATTTGCTTCAGTTACTATAGCACCTAGGGTTAAAATAATTTATTAAATTAAAAATTGTCTTAATCTTATGCACGAGACCTAAATAAATATACGTACATTTTATCCTATTTTATGACATTTTCATTCTGATCCGATGTTCCTAAAAGTAGTTACAGTACATTCAGTAGGTGTTACAAAATGCCTACACAGTTCAGAGAAGTTCTATGCTAAAAATTGTTTTCCCTCTGAAAGCACCACTGAAGATTTTTTAATCGATTATAATTTCAATACTAGTAGAGAGTACCTACTAGTTCAAATAAAAATGTGACACAATATAATATAAACATAAACTAAAGTACGTGTGGTGACGCATTTAGAATACATAGTCACCACCCCATTCCACCCTGAGGGTATAGTAAGAGCCGACAAATGGAAATTAAATCGCCGAAAACCTAGCCGCAAGAGAAGGAAAACTTGAAACGAAATGGTGTCCCATTCCGTCTGGCCAGCGACGCACATCAAGCTAATTAGGTACCCTTCGTGTGATGGCAGGAGCCCCGCCTCAGCAGTGGGTCTTTTAGAGGATGGGTAGTAGTACATAGTGGACACTTAAAATAAAAATAGATAACTTAACATCGGATTGCCAAACTTAAGTGGGCAGGGCACATAGCTCGCAAGACCGACGCCCGATGGGGCAGAAAAGTCCTCGAGTGGCGACCGCGTTCCGGAAGGCGCAGTGCTGGTAGGCCTCCTACACGGTGGACCGACGACAGGTCCAGGACCGGCTTTTGTGGAAATCCTTCGGGGAGGCCTATGTCCAGCAGTGGACATCTTTTGGCTAAAATAATGATGAGATAACTTAAATTAATTTATAAATTATTTAAAAATATAATAAGAAGCTGCCACGTATGTAGGGGCACGGACTATGGCGCATAATATCTGGCTACTGGCCTTCTAGGCACTAGGCTAGCAGGGCATTAGCATTATTTTGGTAATTCGCTGAATTTCTTTGGTAATTCCTTGAGCGCGGTATTTACCGGCTCTTTGGTCTCTAAGAGTTCTAAATGAACGACCCAGCAATTGACGTGACTAGCCTATCAAGTATCTAATCTTACTTTTCCAATTTGGCGTTTAGAATAGTATCGTGATGAAATATATAAATTAATGATAGAAAAAAAATGAAACTAAATAATGATTTCACACGTATAATAAAACACACACTTTTCTATAATATAACGCTATTTCGTGCTTATTTTTATCGATGTAAATATTCAGTTGTTCCTTAAGCATCTTGGATACCAAGATATTTGTATTAACACACAAGTGTTGCCACGAACGTGCCAATTTCTATTGACGTGCACATAGTACGTGCATAAGCAATTCGCCTAAGATAGAAGAAGAAGAAGCCTGTCATAAATACCAGCAAAATTTTGCTGGTTTATATGCCATTCGTACAAAACGTTCTAGCGCAGTTGTTTTAATATTGTACATATTAGTAGAGATTACCAAAACCACCACTCGCCGTGCATTTGATTGACGCAACTCCACTGAATTAGCAGTTTTGGGGCCCAGAGCAGGCGATAATTTGGTGGCTTGTCCCTCCTTAATCCTTCTCCTAAATTTGCAATACATGAAGAAAACAAAGCTGGGACAAAACAAACCTTTTGAAACCAATCGCACATACCTACACAAAAATCATACAGTTCAAGGCAGTCAAACTACGTAGCACGTATTTTTTTTTAAAGTATTATATTATACTAGCGACCCGCCCCGGCTTCGCACGGGTGCAATGATGAACCTCTAAAATTATTAGTGTTTCTCTCCAATATTATGGATGTATTATACATAATTTAAACCTTCCTCTTGAAACACTATCTATTTAAAAAGCCGCTTCAAAATCCGTTGCCTGGCTTTAAATATTTAAGCATACATAGGGACGGGTGACATCGACTTTGTTATATAATATGTAGTGATAGTGATGACAGTGAAGACGGGCTTACCTGAATTGAAAAATCAAGCCCGACATTAAGATTACCATATAACTTCCGTAGCGTTCATCCATGCATAATTAAACCCGTGTTTATGCTTAGCCAGCTCAACATAGCTACTCGAGAGAGTTACTATAAGTAGCCTCTTTGTGCACCATCTCATTAAGGATCTCGAGTATGCTGGTATAGCAGCCAGAAATCAAGGCTAGTATACCTACCATGATTATAAAAATGTCGCGCACCAATCGGTATTTACACAGGCCATAGCGTTCTGGTTCTTTGTGCCAATAGCACAAGTCCATGAGGCCAGGAAATATGGCAGCTAGCAGCGAAAGACAGAACGCGCCGAATAGCGATATGAAGGGGCCTAACTGCGGTACTGCTAGAGCCATCAACCCTGCAAGCAAACAATGACGTTCAATTAACAATTGTAATTTCAAGCACACAAACTTGCTAATTCAATAGCTTGAATCCACACTCAACGTGCTATTCGATCAGTGGCGGATTTACCAGTAGGCTGAGTAGGCTGGAAACTAGGGCGGCATGATTTAAGGGGGGTGGCAGTTTTAGGACGTCTAAAAAAAGGTCGTCAAAAAGAGTGGACGTCTATGGTAGTCAAAAAGAGTGGATGTCTAAAAAAGCAAAAGAGTGGAAGTCTGAAAAAAGGTCGCAAGCGCGTCTAAAAAAAAGGTCGTCTCAAGAATTGTAGAGGCGGCATAAAAAGCCTACGGGCGGCAAATCTGTAAATCCGCCACTGTATTCGATTGTCGATTGCCTGTTTTGGTAACTTTGTCCCTCCGGGATGTACGCCACTGATCTTAACAGAAGTTAACTGTTCTGAACTTATGAACTGTGTAATTGCACCCGACATGATGCAAATATTGTCTTATTGCATAGATAAACAGCAAGATTGGGCTCGTCAAACTACCAGCGACTATGACAGGTGATACCAAATCATGGTGGTATTTGATACTGATAACAGCATGCAAATCCGTACAGTATATTTTTATACAGACAGACATACGAGTACGTGACCGGGGGATTGTCTTTAATAATATGTAATGGCCACTCCACATGGCCATTCATGTTCGCTACCCCCCCCCCCTTTCAGGAGCCCATAGTTACAGAGATTTTCCACATTGCTTAATACAAAAACAGGGATTGTTTATAAATCCGTCATCACACATGTAATACACGAATACAAAGGACACCCAGATTCGGAGCAAGCGCCTCGGACCCCTTATCCAAAGGCGGCACTCTAACTCCTAGATCGAAGATCAAAAATTGCAGTCTGTTTTCAAAGATCCGTGTGGTGACGCATTTAGAATACATAGTGTCAACACCTCAGTCTATCCTGAGGGTGTCGTTAGAGCCGACAAAAGGAAATGACAAGGCCGAAAACCTAGCCGTAAGAGACGGAAAACTTGTCATGAAACCGAACCCGTCCGGCCACCGGGGCACAGTAGGCTAATTTAATTACCCACAACGTAACTGGAGGAGGCCCGACTCAGCGGTGGGTCATTTAAGGGCTGAGTAGTAGTGGTAGTGTTGCAAGCGCAAATAGCTGTTGATACTTTACTGGTGCGGTCGGACATTTAATGAAAACCATTGTCTATTAGCATGGAAAATAAATTACATGGAAAAAAAACCAGTGCGACTCGTAGCGAATAGTCCACGCATTTGCTTGTTGTGGCGTTAGCAAATTTCTTCTTGATTTTTCTCCAAACAATATTGTATGCGACGAAATTTTGGAGTGGGAATGACAACGCTATAGCCAACGAAAACATAATTTTGGTTGCTTGCGCTTTTCTGTAAAAAAACCGTGAAGTTAAAAAGCTATCTAGCTTAGCTTGAACAACAAGCTTAGATTATGCAACTAGAACCGACCACCATCGGGGTGCACAAGTTGGGTGGAGACCGCGTCTCGGGAAGCGTAATGTGTAGATTACCAATTTTCGTACTTAAGTGAAACCGCGACAACAGCCAATTCATAGATTTGTCGTTTGACTAAAATCAGTAATTTGGTCGACATTAATAGATGGTTCTTTATCACATTAATTAACATTAAAATTTGACCTCTTCCATGCTTAAGAGGGCACGTAAAGCCGTCGGTCCCGGTTATCATTCGGACATCAATAGCAGCCGTTAAACGAAGTCAGTAGCTTGCTAATTGAGAGATGATCAAATACAAATTCCCGGTTATCCCAGTAACGGAGTTTAAAAGGTCAAACGTCAATTGCTCCGTGTAAATACTGGTACATAATCAGCCAAATAGAGTAGACTGGTAGCCGACTTCAATGACATTGAGCAAAGGAAAAGTATATGTGTTTAAGTAGAAGTATTGCTTACTTTTGATTAGCAGGCAAGTTCAGTGTGATCGAAGCCTTAATAGTTTCATCATATTTGAGGTATCCGAATAATCCAACTAGCGCGTAGAGGACCGTGATCACAAGTATACCAATGTTCAACAAACCACAGGTTCCCACAAAGCGTTCTGGTTGTTCCATATTGTATTCTAACGCCAGAATCTGAACGCGCATTCAAAAATAACTCATAAGTATATTTCATTAAAAAAATAACACAGATCATCTATATTATAGGATCTATTCACTCAGCCCTCAAATAACCCATCGTTATGTCGGGCCTCCTCCACCGCAAGCCACTCAAGGAAGGCGACATCGGTCCACTTTGGCATACTGGCCGGACATAAATCGCACTGGGTTTCCAGTGTTGCTTCTTATATAGACATCCCACTTTTTCCGTAGTAATAGTAGAATACTACTTTTATTATACGCATCCTGTGCCATTTGTAGGACACAAAAATTGACTTACCACTCCGACTGCTTCCATAGCGAACAGAGTAATGCCTATAAAAACTGGGATTCCTTCCAGATCCTTAACCATCAACATGTCTGTATGAACTTCCAAATCGTCTTCTATTAGATAGAAAGTCACGAGTATGAGACCGAACATTGTCACAATGTTAGATATGGTGGACATGGGTGTCATCATTTTCAGGTCCTTGACCATATTTAGGAATAACTGCGGGATCAGCGAGTAGAATATGTGTAACCGCAGCGACAACACAAACCCATAGTAGTCACAGACCTATTAGGAAACAAAAAACATATTAAAAAGGTATCGTATGAACAATACTCCTTCCATTTCTTAGAGCTGAATGTTTGCGAATTCAGGTACCAGAACTCATTAAAATAGTTACAATATAAATTGGTATTATCTGGTTAAATGGATTAGCTCGTTTCGTACTTCGAATTAATTTATTTTTAGCACTACATTAAAGCACCGTCAGTTAAGATAAACTCATGTGATTTGGAGAATGTTATCTACCCTACTAACCCCAAACCCTAAGAAGTTCACAGTAAAACACCATACAGTTCTTACATTTTGTGGGTTTTATACATAATCTATAAACATGGATCAATAACATTTTATTTCTTGAGAATACGTGTAATTAGACTTTTTTGCGGGGGTAAAATACGTTTACTTTTTTGCGAGGCTGATGTGAGGGGTGAACCTCCTACCCGCTAAACATCCCCTGGTGACTGCATCCATGTGGATCCTGGCTGTACCACCACGGGGTCAGTATGCCCTAGGGGGCAGATAGAATCACGCAACCCTTTTCATTTGTGCCTCCTTGTAGAGAATCCTTCTCTTGAAGCTCTATGGCTACATATTCCTACTCCTAATACAATTAGCATTGTATTCTATTTTGTGTACCTGTTTGATGTTTTCAGCAACAAATATAAAGTATATGACGCAAAGACCCAATTGCCAAAACACCATCACCGAGTCCACAAAGTAATAGAAGAAGGACGCTGAACGACGCATGCACTTTGGCCCATCCTGCAACGCCAAGCGCATGGACTTCGGATAAGCCATGTAGCCCACTTTCCATCGCTTACATAGCAAATATTGAACTGTGATCTGTTGAAAACAAAGACATGGTCGAATTATTGCCCTAAGAATTGCATGGGGAACACGTGTTTGATTCCGTTGTCGTACAAATGTCTTTGCGGAAGCTTGAGGTTTTCGTAGTACGGTCTGAGTCTATCGAGGGTCATGCGATCAAATTTAAGCAGCCGTGAATACCATTTGCAATGCTCATGGAACATTTATGTATGTTCACGGCTATTTAGCTGCCAAATGCTAATCAAAATAATAGAATAACAAATCTAGCTATATTCTCCTATTTATTTCAATAACATATTATGTTGTAGACAATTATTTCACGGATTCACTGTATTATTCGGTTTATTTCCAAGGTTGAGCGGATTTCGGACCTAAGTTGGGTCCGAAATCCGCTCAACCTTGGAAATAAAGGTGGCAAAAATAGCTTACGATGTCTATAACGTTCACTTATCTTCTAGATTACAACAGTTTTGACGACCCTTACCGATTTACATTATTAAATTTAATAATTGGATCGCTAAAATAATATAAAACCAATGTGCGGCTATATTCGTACTTGTAATCTATGCACATGAAGGCCGCGCAATGGGTTTACCGGTGTTTACCGATTCTATCATGCACTGAGCATTCCCCCCTTCAAATTGAAATGAGAGCCTTCGGAGAGTATTTCCGTAACTAGCAATTTATCCTAGAAGAACAACTCCACAATAACTGCAATATGTTCAATATCATACATACAATTCCTACGATACATCCCTGACAGTATTGTCTCAAAACGAGACCGCTTCTCCCTCACTCCCTCTTTGTCGTCACAGTTTAATAGAATATGTTCCACGGTGTTACTCACGAGTAATTGTATGCAGAAGAAGGCAAATAGGCCAATTAGTGTTATGCCTACAGCCCCTCCTACGATCCCCACGCGCGCCACGCCAGCTGGCATTGCTAGTATACCGGCACCGATGCTTCCTTTCAACATATGAATCATAGTATCCAAGTATCTGTTAGGGAAAAGAAATTTATATAATGTTAGCGACATGACAGAAATGACTTGCGTCAGCCCATAAATTAGCTACTGTTGAGTCGGAGGCATGACTCTACAGGCATCCAACTACATGGAGGGTACCTAATTAGCTTTCTGTGCCACGCTGGGTTTCGTATTAAGTTTTCCTTCTGTTGTGTCTTTCCCTTATTTATTTAAATTATTTCAAATAATATGTTAGGGGTTTAATGCTGCCTCGTTGGTCTAGTGGTCAGATGTGCCGCCTTAGGATCAACGGGTCCCGGGTTCGATTCCGGGGTCGGGCCAGTGTCTTTGTCTAAACCAGAGTCACTGGCTCGGAGTCTGGGTGTCATTTCTATCTATAATATGTATGTATTTACAAAAAAAAATGTATATAAGTAGTTTATCATTTATCTCGTTACCATAACACAAGCATTAAGTTGCTTAGCTTGGGACGAGATGGTGTTGTGTGAAATGTCCAAGGATATTTATATATTTATTAATGTGGATCTATGTTTTTAAAATAACGATTTTAAGTAAAAAAAGGTATTGAAAATTGAATACTTACGAGGTAGGATGATCTACTTTTCTGTGTTTGTGTGGGTCGTATTCGTCTTCTTCCTCTCCTACAGCGAGATAAGTTCATGACATTTATGGCCAATAATAATATTCAGAAAAGTGATTCAGTATTAAAAAGAGAAATTAAAATTATATAAATACTAGCTGACCCGGCAAACGTAATAACGACAAACAAATAGGGGTGCTAAAGCGCTGCACTGGATCAGTCGCCAGTCGCGCTGGCGCTTTATGAAAGAGGCAGGTGCGACGTCCCTCACGAGCCTCCTTGTGGAGTTGGGCAATGTCCAGTGCTCCCTGAAAGATGGGCCAAATCAGGCCTCCTCCAATTGTATGGAGGGGAATTGGCCATAGTGTGCCACGCCGACCAGACGGGTTGAGAAAGTGTCTCATATACTATAACATGATGATGAAAAGACTTGCCTCCTGTGATAGTGTCCACGAGACCAGCCATAAACTTGTATACGTCATCCATCCTGGCTTTTTTATCGCCTAAATGTATCGAAACTAAAACAATACAGCTATTACAATACAGAGACTCAATATTCCATTTTATTTGTAAGATAGTATATAAAATTCCAAAAGTACTAATAAAATGTACAATTATGTGCGTGCACAATAAACACGTCAAAAATAATGACTTACGACTTGTCCATGTCAGAAGAAAACAAAAACGATTTTATGCAATTAGTCTTTATTTGAATAGAGCTGTTAAAAACTTTCGAATCTATAACTATTTTGCTGTAAGTGGCATTTTACTATTTAATGTGAACGATTTTTGGCAAATTCTAACTTGATAAAGATACAAATTGTTTTAGAAAATATGCTTTGCGTGTAGGAGTTGCAAATCATGAAACTACTACTACTCACCCCTTAGATAACCCACTGCTGAGCTGAGCCTCTTCCAGTTACTTGGAGGGTAATTAGACTACTGTACAACGGGCGGTCAAACTATCTACTTTAAACTGCTTAAGGTGAATGTTCCAGGGTAGCCCGCGAAATTCAAATTTTCGTACGTTTTTTGCAATTTGCAGGTCAGTTGAGAATGACTTTGACGTAGAAAAAGTTTTTCTTGCACCTTTATGAGCTTGGAGGGTTGTATCGATGATTTTGATGATTATAATTCTATAACTACATACGTCTTACAGCCGTGAATAACATTTTAATCAACATACAACCTAGCACTGACCTGAAAATTGCAAAAAACGTACGAAAAATTGAATTTCGCGGGCTACCCTGGAACTTTCACCTTAAGGCGTTTAAGTGGTATTGACTTTCCGAAAAAATATCATATGCTGCCACTTTACATAACGGTATTTAGGTGCGCCAGATTTTTTGGGACTTTTTGAAAAATGTCCGTGAGCGCATATATGACACGAATATCAAAGTGGAGTGCAGCCATTAAGTAATGTTGTACATACATATTACAATATACATCTATAGAGGGTGTTTCAAAACCCTTATAATCATCCGAAGTGAGTGCTATTGGCTTAGAGAAAGCAGTTCTTTAGTAGATAAATTCCAATTTTAAAGTACGAGGGAGAAACTGACATTTTGTGATAATTACTTATAGTATGTTCCATGGATTGTCTAGCAGCCACAAGCTTTGTAATCTTCGTTGCACACCGCATTTATCTAGTTATAAACTTTATTCAATAGCCGGTTAACGAAAGTGCAAAAACCAACTTGGTTCTTCTCTTGGAATTATCTACATAGATCAGTATCATATGGATTGTATAGATATTAAATTGTTACTCGTGGTGACGGATTTAGATTAGAGATACATAGGGATAGAGAGGATTTAGAGATACATAGAGTTAGTTACCTTCCCATTCCGTCCTGAGGGTGTCGTAAGAGCCGACAAAAGGAAATGAAAACCGAAAACTTGAAACGAAACCCTGCGCCAACCCGTCTCGCCAGCGGAACACAGTATGATAATTACTATTAATATTAACTAATTATTTAGGATGTTTGTCTCCATTCATGGGGGGGTTGGCCATAATCGCCACGCTTGGCAGGCGGGTTGGCGATCGCAGTATCGGATGGCCGATTCTTGACAGAACGTCGCTGCTGCCCAAAGTATGTTGTCCCTTAGTCGCCTTCTACGACACCCACGGGAAGATATGGGGTGGTAGTATTCTTCCTCCACTAGCTATAGGGCTATGCTCGGAGCTTCCCTGCGAGATCGAACCAGAAATGAGGAGATACGCAGACAAACCAGGGTCACCGGCATAGCCCACAGGCACATAGAGCGCAGGACCGACGCCCGATGGGGCAGAAAAGTCCTCGAGTGGCGACCGCGTTCCGGAAAGCGCAGTGCTGGTAGGCCTCCCACACCGTGGACCGATGACCTGGTTAAGGTCGCCGGAAAACGATGGATGCGGGTAGCCCAGGATCGGTCTTTGTGGAAATCCATGGGGAGTCCTATGTCCAGCATTGGACGTCTTTTGGCTGAAATGACGATGATGATGATGATTTAGGCTGTTGATGCGGCGTGGTACGCCGCGGTATAGCTTATGAAGTAAAGGAATACTTCTTTACTCGAACAAATAATTAAAAATCTAACTAAAAGACAATATTCCAGTTTACACGCGGACGAAGTCGCGGCCACAGTCAGAATAAAACGCTTACTTTTTTAAAAATAATTTGGTTGACGAGCTGAAGGGCCTTAGTCAATTTATTAAATTAATTAATATTAAAAACAGAACATTAAATAAAACATATAGTTATTTATATTTTTACAACATTCACATCATAGGGTTTTATGATAAACGATAAACCAAAAGGGTAGACTTAGGGGCCGATTTGTGACACATACACTTCATCATCATCATCATCATCATCAGCCCACATTAGTCCACTGCTGGACATAGGCCTCCCCTAAAGAGCGCCATAGCTAGATTGTAATTTATACTGTTTTTGTAAATGTATGTCATGCATGACTCATGAGTGTATCTGTTACAAATAAAACTTTTTCTATTCTATTCTATTCTAGACAGGTGCCGATCTTTCACAATAAGCACCGCACAGCTAGGTAATAAAAGATTGTTTGAAAGTTGATTAGAATAGTCTTAACAAGCTCGTGAATGAATACGAGAAAAATGCTTGTACATTAAGGTACAAAATAGGAAATCAACCGCGCATATCACCGCGCAGCAACGCGGCACAGCCAAGTGCCGCAAGGTATAGTGCCGGCCGCTTTACTGTAGTTGTTGGTAGCCCTTGTAAAAAAAGCTGTATACTATCTGCTGGGGTTATGTAATTCTATTTAGCCGCAAGTATAGTGACAATATGTGTGGTTGTCCTCCCTGCCTTTAAAGACAAAGGTGCGTATAAGCATTGCGTACAATTTATATTAAATTATAATTTAAACTAACAGTCGAATGCGCCATGTGTCTCGAAAATGCTCAATGCAGCTCATAAAATGCTCAACTGATAAAATATCCAAAGTAACTAAATGCTGGTCGTAAGCATCGTATGCCAGTAAAAGAATTTGATCTGACTGATGAGGTTCATTAAACTCTAGTAAGACGCATGTAGCTGACGTAGTAATTAGGTACTTGTATAGTCCTGACGTCACTACGTCATAAACTTGGTTATGAGTCCGTTGTTGGCACTTGTTATCCATTAGCACACACAGCCTTACTATAGACATTAAAAAATAATTTTGATTTTATATATTACGGTTAAAATTAAGTAGATTGAAATTCTAATTATAGTTTATTGTTTCGGTTCATAACTCTAGAATAGCTTTATTATTCCCAAACAGGTTAGTTCCCTTATTAAGTAGAATCCACATGGCGCATGTGCGAATAGGTCGATCGTCTTGTCTCCCAAATGTCTTTTGTAGCGTAAAATATTTTCCCGCTTTTGCGCCCACTTGTAATTATATTTTTTATTGGATAATTACGAAAGCACAACAGTATTAAAGTTTAACATACAGGAAGCAAGTAAAACATTAAAGTAGGCCCTTGTATTTAGTACCTACATATTAAAAGTTTCTTCTGGTTTCGATCGACTATGATTCACTGTTGGTAGACCGGCCGTAAATAATGACGATAAACGTGTGTGCGTGTTCTTCCTCGGAACATAACTCAATTTTTTTATGTAGACTTGGTAAATAGCTCCGCTGTGTTGTGGGCCCCACTAAATGTCACCTCAAAACCGCTCCTTGTGTTTGGGGAGCAAACATGTAAATACATAACTAAACATAAGTAACTAAAGGTCGATAAATAAAATGTTAAACAACTAACACATGGTAACTTCTATCACGATGCTGGCAGTTCGAAATTCTCTAGCACACTCCGCGATAAGTATCTTTGAATCTGTTTAGGAAAGTAGTCTAGAATCATTTTCTCTCTATAAAAATAGATTAAGCTTGAATATAATTTCCTTCAATTTCCAGCCTTGCCTTATATTTTACAATGTTCCCATTCGTATCTCTCTTGATTTTGTATATGTACTCACTTTTTTGCAGTGAAGCATGTTCACAATGAATTTTAATGTGTATTTCCCATATTGATCTTGTACATGAAATGTCATGTATGTGTTAGTTGCTATTTTTTGTCCACAACAAGAGGTAAATATGCAAATATTAACACTATATTAAAAAAATATATAATAAAATTTAGTATGAGGTCTTTTTAACTGCATAACATGCCAGAACAGATTATAACTTTATCTGTCTAAATGTATATCTGAATGAAATAAGGGTTTCAGAGTAATTTTGGCAGCGTCTGCCTAGAAGAATCACTAAAGGATACTCATATAAATTTCCGAACATTCCTAGTTGATAGTTAAGTTCGCAAAACAAATCTGTATTTTATTTGGGCAGCAATAGCGTCTATTTATCTTTGACTCTGGCGTTGCTCTATGCGATATCCAGATATTGGGTCCGACGTCACAGGGCACGCGACGGACGCGGTCGGAGCTGGCTGCGTGTAGTCGGCGCTCGCCTAGCGCCGCGTCCGCTTCAGGCATAAACTCCCTATAACGCACAATCTACATCTATATCATTTCTATAGTGCAGTCGTGTGTTTTACGACCCACCAACGGAAAAGTGTATTTTTGGCGGCTGTATCGTCAGCCAACGCAGATGTATGTATTCTTTTTAATATTTCGCACTCTACTGTGGATGAAGATCAGAATAGCTATAACGTTATCCATTTAACAAGTAAGTAGGTAAATTTCGGAATTCCAGCCAAATTCTGTTAGTGGCTGAGTGCGAAGCTCAAGGTTATCGTTTTCATGATTGATGGATAAATAGGTAATTAATCTCTTTTGGTTATCATAGTATGCGATATGGAGGTTGATATTAAAAGGTGAAGGTGCCATGATAATGTTTCATGGATAATAAAAAAAATATTTTGTGATTGAGGATAAAATTCTCTTGTCATAATATGCAAGGCTTTTTTGACGCGAGGGAACCCTTTCGGACAGGACCTTAAGTTGCACCCGGGTTACACACTAAACCACCTTGAAAAGTGCGTCGCGCACTGTCTTCCACTACTTTCTACTTCACTATCAGCGGCTATGTATAGTATTATACCCAATGTATCCTGCGTTGCTACGCCACTAACTAAATTTATTTTTTTCATGAACCCCCTTTGGGGAGCATTTCGTAAAATCCGTTCTTAGCTGTCCTCTACTCGGTGAAAAGAATATTCCTACCAAAATTCAAATTTCTAGGTCTTATGGTTCCAGAGTTACTCCTTTAAATAGGTATATATATATATATATATGTGTATATAGATTTAAAGTGTTATAAATAAATGAATCATTCAACATCTTCAAACTATCCGCGTTTTACTGTCTGATTTGTCTTAATGTGTTAATAGTGGTTTACTGAAAGACATACGAGTATATGTTGTATAATTACGAGTACGTTCCAATATTCGCTTCGTTTAACCAGAGATGTTTGTCTTTCGTCACTTTCCGCGATCCATCACACGATACTAGATTCTAGTGTGCACGTAAAATCATGTGGTGACACTGTGTATTCCAAATACGTCACCACACGGCGCCACTTTCAAGAAATCTAACAGTATTATGAAGGTAAAATACTGTCGAATGGACCGCATTACCCGCACCGAATCTGACGTCATCCGGCAACTTGTCTAGGGTTCTTCTAGAATCGGAAGATTCTCGTACAAAGATTTCTATTGTTCGTTTTGGTTCGGCGCTACAAATATGTGCGATCTAGCTATACTTCCCATTTCATTGCGCGGTTCAAAATTAGGACAACGTGCGTGGTGAGTGAGGCAGCCGCGGTCTCGGCACTTGGACTATTAGAGGTTCCGGTACTCCTGCGAAGGTCCCCCACGCACTTGTTACTATCGCCGGAGCTATCAAGAGCACATCACATCCGCAACGCCTACTGTAACATAATTTTGCGCCTCGCTGGGCGTTTAGAAAAAATATGTCACAGTTAATTATAATCCTTCTTCTGACAACGCCATGTTTCCCCTTATACCTTACACACGCGAAAGAACACGACACCAAACAAGCAGGGTTTTTTTTAAGTAACCCCTGCGCGCTCTGTAACTTGTATCGCGGTAACATACATATGACTCAGAGCAAGTGCCTCTGGTTCACGACACTTGCCTGGAATCGAACCCGGGACCCCTAGACGAACAAGGCAGTCGACCATTATTTGGACCTAATCTATAAGTTCCATATCTATGTGCCCTACCTCTCGTAAATTATGACAATAGCTGCACGTACGGTTTTGAATGTGACTTTAAAATGGATTTTCATGGGCAGATGCAACCCGAAATGGAAGTTAGCAAGTCAGAGACTGTGCAACTGCAGGCGATGGGTAACAATTCGCACAATAACGAGGAGCAGCCTCTTAAGTAAGTAACCAATTCTTAAAGTACAAACATGAAGTACGGCCATAGAGTCTACATAAGATTAAGGAGACATGCAATCTATATTATTAGTCTACTATTAGTCCAGCTATTACTGTCGGTGTCTTCAAATAATGTTCTGTTTAATTGTCAGCTTGATTGCTTGTTCAAATTAACTGGCGGAACATTTTTACGGCAACTGCACTTCAATGCCTGGTAAACTAGAAATGTATGCTTTATATTAAATTAATTTGTTTGTGCAGGGATGGCGAGCTAGATGATTATGATCCTCATGACCACCGAGAACTGCCTAAGCCTACGAAGTGAGTATGCCTTTGCTTCTTCACAGTTGATGTACAGTCCTCGCCAAACTATAGGGCCCCTCTGAATGTACCCGTTGCGAACTTGCGCATCGTACTTTTCGTAACCAATACCAACGTAGCACACTTACACTAACCTGCCTCCATCCCCCCGCGTACTGCGGCTACATTCAGAGCGGCCATAAAGTTTGGCGAGGACTATTATTAGGTATGAGCAGAGGCGGATTAAATAATAAAAGCGCTCTAGACAAGTGGTTAATCAACGCCTTTTAGCAGCCTTGCCTTATTTTAACTAATATTTGTCTCGCGCGCCTGTTTGTATACTCGCGCCACTAGACATCAGCTGATTAGTTTAGGCACACAAGAGTGTCTGTTGTTGAATAATAACAGCTGAATGAAAGTCGAGTTAATTTCTCTATTATTGGGTAATTTGTTTCGTAGACCACTGACCATAACTTTGAATGAATTGGTATTAATGACAGTTCAATTGCTAGTTCAACATTTTTACGACTACAACTTTGCGTAGGCATTGCCCATGTTTATTTGATTGTTCTATTTTTACGTTTTATGTTAAATTTGTAAGTTACATTTACGAATTCCTATAACCTATAGTACGTTGGGCCCCATATTTTTGTCTATGGCACTCGTAACGAAGACTAACGACAGATGTAGGATTTCAATCCGCAGACAGAGGACTAATAGGAAATGTTGCGCCAATTTTCCCTCTATTAATTGGCTGAGCTGAGGTGACGAAATATACTTTATGAACGATGGATCTGCAAGACGAATCGTCCATACTTCTAAACAGTGTCCCAGTCTAACAAACAGATTAGCCCATAAATTATCCTCTACTGGGTCAAGCCTCCTCCAAATTGATGGACGAAAATTAGCCTACTATGCCACGATGGCAAGATGGGTTGGCAAAGGGTTTTTATCACGTTTTCCTTCTCTTTCGGCAAGGTGATCTGCCTCTTGCGGTCTTTTAGTCGCCTCTAGTAGCAGTCCACACACAGAAGGGTTTAGGTTGGTGACATTGTGTAAGCTTAATTAGTCACCACACGGACAAACAGATACACGGTAGCCCTGATTATAAATAGGTAGTTTGAATAACTAGGACCACAATATTATATTTTTACTAGCAAATACTCAATAATTTTGTGAGAATACTAAAATACACCACAAATAATTTTACTACATTATATTTTGTGCGTGTGCAGTAACTGGGAGACTCTCGTTCATTTGCTGAAATGCAGTTTGGGCACTGGTATATTGGCGATGCCCCAAGCGTTCTCCAAAGCTGGTCTCGTCACCGGCATCATATCCACAGTTCTCGTAGGTGCACTGGTTACACACTGCCTACACGTACTGGTAAATATATACGAAATTACATTAGCACTGTTATTGCTTCTATATCTATACTCATATAAAAGGATAAGAGAGTTTAATCTTAGGAAATAGCTAGTTACATTACTTTCTTCTATAAAACTCGAAACCCCTGCACTAGGTACGATTTGTACCGCGGTGGCAGTTTACAAACATGAAATTCACGAACAGATGAAATCCAGCCTCCGAGCGAGTGCCTCTTTACTCAAAGACACATAACCGACCCCGGAATCGAACCAGAGATCAATGATCCGAAGGCGGCACAATTAGCCCCTAGACCAACAAGGCAGCCATACTTGCCGATCAGATCAGGGTTTTTTACTCCGAAGGGACCGGAGTAGGAATTATAGTCTAAACAAATCGGGTTAGTTTCCGTGTATATTATGTAGTTAGATTGGCCCCAATTTTTAACTGATCGGCCCTTTATGGGTTCGACCCAAATTGAAGATTGAGCTACACACGAATCTTGTTAGGTGTTCAGGGCCTGTAGCGAAATGAATTCAAGTTTAACATGACTAAGTCCCTGTTAAGTTAGTTTTTTTAATAAATTTATGTCATTTAAAGTTAAATCCACCTGTGTAGAATCCATTTATTCTATATTGGAAAATGTGGAAAATGGTGGTTGGTTATGCATTTGTTTAACTATGTAGTGATATTATTTTTTACTTGTTTTTTAATGTATAGCCGTTTGTTTTCCCAAATAAAATAAAATATTGTTTTTGATGAAACGCTCGTGTCTCCTTCATATTCATGGGGGGAAATTAGCCTACTGCGCCACGCTGGCTTGACGGATTGACCCCAAGTTCCCCTCATAATCGGAGCATCGGGCTCCCTTAAAAGGCGGGCCAAGGCCCCCAGGGTCACGGAGCATGCCCCCGCAATGGGAGTGAATCCCGTGGCCCTGGTTTGGGCAGGTGAGGATCGCCGTCGGTTTTAGTGGGTAGGTCGGGGCGCAATTTACCATCCCTACGCGCCCCGGAATCCCACATACCCCGCCCAGTCCCCAACGGCCGGGACAAGGATCACCGATGTAAAAAAAAAAGTTATGTCAAGTTAGCATAGTTAGGGTCGGGCCGAGTAACTTATTGTGACTAACTTCCTCAAATAACGATACATTTTTAAATCACATAATATGAGGGGAATTTAATACTGCCAAGCTTTAGATTCCAAACAAAGAAACATGATTAAAACTAGTTATTTAGTGTTATTTGTTTACAGGTACGGTCACAATACGCGGCGTGCAAGCGTCTTCGGGTCCCGCTACTCTCATACCCTGCCGCGATGACAGTAGCACTGGAAGCCGGCCCCACGCCGCTGCGTCGTCTGTCCCGTTCACTTGCAATCACCGTCGACATATTCCTCGTGGTCTACCAGCTTGGGATCTGCTGTGTCTACATTGTTTTCATCGCAGATAATATTAAGAAGGTAGTGGTCCGTGTAGTGACGGATTTAGAATACTTGGTGTCACCACCCCATTCCATCCTTAGGTTGTCGTAAGAGCCGACCAAAGGAAATGACAAGACTTGAAACGAAACCCGGTGCCAACCCGTCTGGCCGGCCACATTTATTTACTACTATGAATTTGGGGGAGGCCTGACTCAGTAGTGGACCATTTAAAGCCTTAAACGACGAGTTGATTTAGGAAATTCGTTCTTGTGAACGGCGATGTTAACCATAACAGGATGATCAATAACCGAAATTCGGTGATTACTTCGCCCTAAATTGTTATAGCCTACAAATACGCCCGATGGGGCAAAAAAGCCACGTTCCGGAAGGCGCAGTGCTGGTAGGCCTCCCACACGGTGGACCGACGACCTGGTTAAGGTCGCCGGAAAGCAGTGGATGCGGGCGGCCCAGGCCCGGCCTTTGTGGAGATCCTTGGGGGAGGCCTATGTCCAACAGTGGACGTCTTTTGGCTGAAATGATGAAGGCCATAGTGATTAAGATCTGGTAAATCAGTACACATCCAGATGTGTACATTTAAATTCTAAAAATATAATATTTAGATTCATACACTATTTAAATATAAGAATTCGTTTTCTCTTATATTGCATTAACAAGAATCTGAATAGCTTTCTTGATTGGTGCGGTATCTAATGTAGAATATCCGGCCAGCATCGACGCCTTGGATAAATCTGGATGCAATACGAGCTTGAATAGGAACGGAAGACCCTATGCGTAGCATTCTTTTGCAATTAAGCGTGATTGTAGTTGAACGGGCTTGCGTCAGCGTCAAATGAATATTGACCGTGTCGCGCGCGGCCCAATTGACCCCGTACCGTTGCATTGGTCATCAGAAAAATCTCATGTCACATATAACTTATTCATTGCAATTTGCCAGCGATTCAAATTCATGGACGTTGAGGTGGTACCTACTATTTTTTTCTTACACAATCATAAAACGTACATACAGTACTGTCATGATTACAGAGTAAGCAATTTGCAAAACTACATTTACTAGTACCTAGTACAACTACATTTATTTAATTATAGTTCTATTTTAATTTGACCGCAGAGTTTAACAATAAATAAAAGAGTATATATGCGTGTGTATGTTAAGATATTCGTGATCCCAACTACTTAAATATTAAATGTCATACATTATTCGAAGTAATCTAATATTATGAAGAAAATTGTATGATGCATAGGCTACTCTGTCAGTAAAATAGGATAAATTGTTGTCCCGGCTAATCGCCTGTACCTATTGCAACGCAAGTCACTGGCAGATAATTGATCATATAAGAACTCACTTTTAACTTAAAAGTTAGCTTAAAAGTAGCTTAAAAGTTTTAAGCTACTTTTTATCACCCTCATCCAGTGGCGTAGCGGTATCAGCCGCCCGGGCGAAGGAGCGGCGAAGGGCGCTCTCTTACGTTTTCAGGTTTATCAATTGAAAAGAAAAAATGTGTTACGGTAGTCGGATTTACTATGAAAATTTCTGTGTGTCATTTATATTGTATTTCAGGTAGTCGACCCGTATTACGAGATGGCAGTACAGCTCCATATGGTGATCATCCTGTTGCCGTTGGTCGCATTCAACCTGATCCCAAACCTCAAGTTATTGGCGCCATTCTCTGCACTTGCTAACATCCTCACATTTGTGGGGCTTGGCATTGTGGTCTACTACCTTCTGGGGACAGCGCCGACACGTACCACACCATTAGACCTTTGGGGATCGGCTGCAACGTTCCCTCTATTCTTCGGTACTGTCTTGTTCGCGTTGACTGCCGTCGGTGTGGTAAGTCTAACCAATATAAGGACAAGCTACATTTAACTTTGTATAAACTCAGATCTCAAAACCTGACGATTTGCGAATACACTATGTGTTAATACTGAATACAAGTACTGGGCTTTGCATAAGTAGTTTTAAGTCAAAGCAAAAGCGAAAGTCAACCATTTCACAAAGCTCGCAAGACTGTTGTTCTTTATAAAACCTATTTTTATAGCGTGCAATTGATATTCGGAAGGTGAAGCGTGGCTACTGCATAGCAAATGAACTTGTTTGTCTAGGTGATCGCGTTGGAGAATAACATGAAAACGCCCAAAGCCTTTGGCGCGCCGTGTGGGGTTCTCAACGGAGGCATGACCATCATAGTCCTGCTCTACGTGGCTGTGGGGGCAATCGGCTACGTATACTGTGGCTCGAACTGCGCGGATTCAGTCACCCTCGACCTACCGCAGGGGCCGTGAGTTACTATTTTCATGTTTGCGTATCACACATGAGCCACTGATGAGCCTGGCCTCCTACAATTACATGGAGGCTAATTAGCCTACTGTGCTACTCTGGCCAGTCCGGTACAGGGTTTCTTCTCAAGTTTTCCTTCTCTTGCGGCGAGCCTTGTCGTTTTCTTTTGTCGGTCCTTACGACACCCTCAAGATGAAATGAGGTTATTTTTTTTATGGTTTTCACTGTATGATGGAATCTTTGACTGAGAGACTTTGTTTATACGTATTTCTAATACCATATGTCATCATTGGTAACACACGTTGGTTGAAGACTTTTGTCTTCAAACACTGCGGGTTGGGTTATGGTCGCCGGAAAACGATGGGACCAGCCTTTGTGAAAATTCTTGGGGCATCCCTCTATGTCCAACAGAGGACGTCTTTTGGCTGAAATGATGATGATGATCATGATTGCTAATACTATGTACTTACTGTTCAAGGTAATCACTCATATTATTCTCGAATAAACGAGAACAATATGAGTGTTTACCTTGAACAAGTCACCGACCAAAGAGTCTGCGTGTGGTTTGATCAGCATACTTAGTATCTATCATCTTATGTTTTTTTCTACGAATAGAATACACACTCACTTTACTGTGCTACGCTGGCAAGACGGGTTGACATTGGGCCTGTATCAAGTTTTCCTTTCGGGTCCATCTGTGATGAGGTGAGGTAGAGGGACTGAAGTATTTATTATTGAATAGTTTCTGTTGATCGAGAAACGAGAGAAAACCTATATTAATCTATTATAGCTGCCCGGACAGACGTTGTCCTGCCAGATATTCGTTTGCCAACTGCAGCGTCATCTATCGGGCTGATTTCTAAATGTAAACCATCCTCGGTGCCACCCAAACGCGTACAAAAAAAAACATTCAAATCGGTCCAGCCGTTTGGAGGAGTTCGGTGAGATACACACGTACAGTAGAATTGTATATTTATATTAAATGTGCCCAGTTTTCAGTAGGTACATTTAATATAGGTTTTCCAGTTACTATGGGATATGAAGGTTGCGGAATATATTAGGTCAACTGTTAACTGTTATTAGGAATGCGCCTGATTGAACAAAGTCCATACGGGCGACTAGCTGTCGCGTCCCTGAGGACTTATGTATATGTTAGTACATTATATACATACATACTCGTATACTATATTGATTAACGATATTCATTTGCTGATTGTTAGTAGATACACTATAAATTCTTGCCTATGCCGTATTTGTTTAAATTATTAAACCTAGATTACATACTACTACTATTCAGCCCATAAATGACCCACTGCTAAGTCGAGCCTCTTCTCATCACAGGGAGGGTAGTTAGCCTATTGTTCCACGCTAGAATATAGGTTACTTAATAAGCAGTTATTATCGTGTAATCCCTACTGAAAGGTGAAGTTTGACTCGATCAAATCGATATGTCGTTAGGTTACGGGTCTGTGGGAAAAGTATATTTCTTTTTATTTTTTTTTAATAGTTTACTGTTTCAAAATCCCAAATATAAACGTAACCGACAGACACTGTTCAATTAACATGTTCCTCCGCAAACATGCGGCTTTGCTTCATTTGTAAATGTGGAAGAAAATTTTAACGTCGCGGGGATTTCATTAATTGCTACCTTGACTCTAAGCCCCCGTTCGCACTAGTGGTTGGCCGCCTAGGCGGTTCATTTGAGCGGTTTTATTGCGGTATCTTCGCGGTTGGCTGCCATAGCGGTCAGCCGCGATGAAACAATCATAAGCGGTTGCTTAATAAACTGGAAAAGCTGCCGCGCGGCTAGCTGCCTAGGCCACCACCGCTAGCGCGTACTTGCTAAGTGTATGAGATAATTATGTCATTAATTAAATTAATTGAAACTGTAATAATTATTGGCCTTGTAAGTGATATCATGTTTATGTCTAGTTGTAGAATAGTTGAGATACTAGTATCATGCGGCTGTTGTGTCACATAAGAAATAAAGCATAAAGAAATAAGGCATAAGAAATAAATCTGCGCTACGCTTTCCCAAAAATACATCCCTGTAACATTATTTTTGCAATATTCTAGCTACAACTACAATAAACTGTACAGTGAGTTTACTTTACACATACTACGACAAGGACTTGTTAGCAAGTAGGACTAAAACATGGGTATTTTTTTTATTAGTAGTGCATTTTACTACGACTACATTACTATGACAATTAGACATGTGTTCAATGTTGTTGTTTATGGATGACGAGGAATGATGTTCACTGTCCCCAGGTTAGCAAACAGCGTCATTATAATGTTTGCGGTGGCAATATTCATCAGCTACGGGTTGCACTGCTACGTGCCAGTGGAGGTTGTGTGGCGAGGGTACCTGCTGCCGCGGCTGCAGCAGTCGGGGGCGCCGCCGGCGAGGCTCGTCTACGCCGAGTATGCGTTGCGAGTCGTGCTCTGTTTGCTAACGTGTTAGTATTCTTTTTACTACTCTTATGCATTAAGATTTAGCTCTATAGCATTATGTAAGAGAGAACGAACATGAGAGTTCCTCAAAGCCTGCGAGATAACCTATCCTGAGATTTAGCCAATGCACAATGGAAACAATATCAAAACTTATACCATTTATTATGACCGTATTATGTCCACGTGGTGACGGATTTAGAATACATAATGTCACCAACCCACGCTATCCCGCGGGTGTCATAGGACGCGACTAATGCAGCGCAAGAAATATCCTAGCCGCAAAAGAATAACTTGTTACAAAGCCTTTCCCATCTCGTCTTGCCCGAGTGTCTGTCATTTATTGGCCGAAATTAAATATACCAATAAGTTGTTTAAATATACCATTTATATTTCTGTTTACAGTTATACTAGCAGTGGTAGTGCCAAAATTGGGTTTATTCATCTCTCTGTTCGGAGCGTTGTGCCTTTCGGCGCTCGGAATTTGCTTCCCGGCGCTCATGGAGATGTGCCTCGCATTTCCTGACAAGTTTGGGCCTGGGCGCCTTCGGCTGATCAAGGACGTCGCTCTCTTCGTCATTGGTGTAGTTGGACTAGTCGCCGGCACCTACACAGCTCTTGACGGCATCGTACAATACTTTATAGGTACCACAGTACCTGAACCCGCGGCCGAGAACGCGTAACGTGTCAGACTGGAATGAAAAGTGGTCCTAGAATGCTCCTGTTATACGTTGCTTGTCTCCGCTCAACATTATTCGGTGTAGTTTTCGTCATAAGTTTCGATTCAGAGAAACGTAAATACGCTCCCTGTCAGATTTTCAGCTCTTTGCTATATTACATGGCTTGCATTCTTTCATTAATGAGGAGAATACTGTAAAATACCTTTTTTATTTGGGTAGTTTTTATTGTTGTGGCAGTGACAAATAGTTGTAAAAGTATAATAATAATAAATACGCACTATAGGAACATCAAAAGCAAAAACATGATTCGAAAACCGAATTAATTAGCACCTTAAAACATTGATTACTTAGAAAACGAGAAAAAACAATTGATTAGAAAATGACAAAATATATACCTCAATATTTATTTTTTGCACCAAGTAAAGCTACTTATTTACTTAATATAATTACGTAAAAAAGAGAATAATCAGTTAGTATTTAACTATCGCCACTGTTGGAAAACATTGCCTTAAAGACAAATTACAACGAACTATAATTAAAGGTTGTGTGGCGTGTGATTTAGCCTATTTGTAAGAATTACCATAGGCGAATTTTAAAGGAAGTTTTATTCCGTACGGAGCACTTTTTTATAACTATGAATGATAATTTGTATTAGCCCGTAGGTTAATAAGCTATGTGATGCTCAAAATGGAAATCGATGAAAAATGTATCTAATATTCGATATGTGAAAAAAGGTTACGCTCAGAATATACAATTAAATACATTTTTGAATAGTTTTGCCATGGTTAGTCTACACTGTAGAGAGAATTGTGCAATATTAGTTAAAGATAGAAAGTAGAATCACCCATTCTGCCATATTTGTAAAAGCTCTTCTATCTTAAGTGGAATTAAGATTAGTACCTAAGCATTGATTTCCAACGAAAAAAGTTCATACGCATTGTTGTTTCGGTTCTCCTTTCGAATATCCAATATACCTACTCGTACAATATGGATTGGTCGTCACTTGTTTACAGGACCTTGTATCTTTACGAATTCTGATGATCGGACGGAGATCACAATAATTAGTAGGTACCCTTTGGTGCTCCATCTTTATGGATGTGAATATATTAGCCATCAATATTTTAAATTGAGCGTAAAATAAATTTAAATTTAGATCTGTTCTTTGACGATAATTTATTAGCAAACACCGACAAGATAGTGTTTTCTCGTGGAACGACACTCCGGATGCAGTTCTCCATTGCCTTCTTAGTCTTTACTGACATGTTATAGAATAATGCCTTCTGTGATTAGATCAAATTGTGTTCAGGATCTCTGTGATTCTTTACATTCGAAATAGATTAGATAAGCTTAAATTTCATACATAATTAACGTAAGCTTACATAATATATACAGATTTCAAGGTCAGGATTTAAAACGATGGCAACACGTCCTTTTTTTACTGTTGTGATCATTATCATCCAACTTATAAAAGTTTCACTTTCTTTCTCGTTTATACATTTCTTATTCATTATTGTGAATAGGTCGTGTATACTACAAACTGCGGATAGTTGTGCTACTAAGTACAGCGTATGGTTATCTTGAAGAAATGCTTTTAGCAATATAACTGCAGGTTTTACTATACTATCTGTTCATAATATTTTAGTATTAACTTTATGTAGGTACAATACACAATGTCAGCAAGTCATACCCTCCTGAGGTTGACTTTTGGTTCCTTACGACACCCTCGTAAGGATAGAATTGGCTAGCAACTGCTTCTTATGTTTACGGATAATACAGTATATATTTTAGCCATAACGAAATTTCAGGAAAAAAACAAAGAAACTTGTTTTTCTTAAAATGATAATCCCCAGCAGCTATGACCAAAGTGAACTCTGATTAAAAACCTTCTAGTATAATAAATAATAAATTAATCTGTTGATTTTCAACAAAATCTGGTTCTGAAAAACGTTGATTTCTCACTCTGATTACGAGATAGAACATTTTAAACACAGTACTGCTTCTTTTGATTAGCTCACTTCGAATGGCTATAGGATTTTCGTTACACCCCGATTATGTATAACACAAAATAGTTTCATCATCATCATTTCATCCAAAAGACGTCCACTGCTGAACATAGGCCTCCCCCAAGGATTTCCTTTGTGGAAAATAGTGTAGACTTAAAAAAATATATTTATTTATTACATTAATCTGAACATATTACTGTAAATTTGGTATTCATTATGTTGTGAAGTTTATTTCCTCCGAAAAAGAGTTATTTCTTATACTCACCCCATAGACGACCTACTGCTGCTTCGGGGCTTCTCTAATTACTATTGTCCCATGCTGGCCAGATGGGTTGGCACATGGAAACATATCAAGTTTTCCTTCTCTTGCGGCTAGGTTATTGGCATTTTTATTTCCTTTTGGCGGCTCTCACGACGCCCTCAGGATGGAATGACAGGATGGTGACACGACTAATTATAAATCCGTCACCAAGCGGAATATTGCCAGTCCAAGCTTATCTTACTGAAAAATACTTCGATACAATTGCAAAGCTTGCGATTGGATGATGCTGTACAATTGTTTGGTGCGATGACGCTGTTGCATAGAATTTAAGTAATATACTGTATCGGTACAACAAACACCCCAAGCAACTATATTTTGATTACCTTAATCTAAACCCGCACGTCCACCGCCAGCTAAAATAAGTTAGTTTAGTTTAGCTTGCATAGTTGAGCCAGTTTTTCATACATTTGCGTCCACTGTCGGTCAACTAACATGTATGAAAAACGGACTCAACTTCCAGCTAAACTAAACTAACTTATTTTAGCTGGCGGTGGACATTCGGCTCAAAAAGGGACCTTAGTTGATGAGCTAATTACATTAGTAAAGTGCAAATCGTGTTAGTACAAATTTAATGTTGTGTGTAATAAAAAATCCAGGAGCATATATTAAGCAAATAAATTCGATATAACCCTACATGTGGTTTTATTTAACGTTGTACCTCTTTTTGGGTAAATAAGGACTAGTATGAAATTCCCCACACACATAGTTTATTACAATATTAAACCAGTAAACAAACATTATACACACACCACACTATATACCATGAATTCGACACACAAGAATATTATTATATCTTATGTTTGTTGTATTATTATTTATTGATAAAACATGTGGTCAAATTGTGAATTATTAAATCAATTTACAAGAGGAAGCACATGAATAATACAATAATAGGTATCATAAAAGAACGAACGAAGATACTACCACGATGTAAGTGGAGAGACGTTCCAAAATACTCTTTGAGCAGTAGTAGTGACCAATCAGCTTCTTGTTTTTGGCGTATTCTCGTTTATATTTACTTAGCCTAATCTGATACTGCATACCTTACCCTGCTCGCAAAACAATACAAAAAGGTTTCATAATTCAAGTTGAAGGCGTCAATGCAACAATTACGCCTTTGGGTGCAAATAATAGGGCGCTATCCTCATTTTATGCACTGGCCTCTATTCTCTCTTTTCAATGGGAAAGGTGAATGAAAACTCATATAGTGTGCAAGGTAATATCTTTATCCACGATTTATTAGGTACATAAACACTCACGCCTAATCAAATGCAGATGTCAGCACTCGTTCATTAGCTAGCCGGGGTAGCACGCGAGCACGCGTCGCGACTCGCCAAGAAAACTAATCGTAAATACAACAATTAACGTTTATTTTCAATCCATAGTACCATATTATATAAATTAAATTCAAAACAAAATACTACTCGTACACGTTAAACAATGTTGTTGCTATGTAGAGAAGTATAGAGCGGGCGGCCTCGGCGCGAGGCATTGGATAACCAAATAAATAAATAATAAGGAAGCACAGGGTGTGCACCGCGGTACGGGCAGGGACTGCGGGTCCCCGGGACGTGCGGAGTCCCCGGAACGTGCGGAGCCCCGGGGGCTTGCGGAGTCTCCGGTATATGCGGAGACCCCGGCGGGCATCGTCCCTGGGACACGACCGCCCCGCCCGTTCCACTGCCACCGCGGTACGCAGTTACACCTTACAATGCAAAGTTCTTACATACGACTCCATTTTATCACGATATATCTTAATATTATTACATTTTTTTATATACTCGTGTTACGATATTCGGAGAAACGATTAGAATAGTATGCTGTATGTATAGGTACCATTTATACATAATATTGAAGTATTTAATGTATATAATTTAACAAACAAGGTGGTAAGTATATATCAAAGGGCGCGCGGCGCGGCGCTGTCGTTATACGTAAGTATAATACAATAATATCGTTTGATATGAAACAGTGCATCTCAAAGTTCAGCCGTCACACCCATGTATAGTATCCATCACATGTAAACTTTTATAGAAAAAACATTTTATTGTTCTCGCTTTGTATCCATAAAATACTTTCAAATGCAACAACTTCTTAGTCTTAGTTTATAACATTATTTTTTTCTTCAATTCAGTAAACATTCAATTGACTCATTTATCAACGACAAAAACCTACAAAAATATATTATAACATTAGCACGAGTCAAGTAGAGTGCGGGAATCGCCGCGGGGCGTCATTAGTGAAAGGTCGCGGCGCGTGGCAACGGCGGCGCGGCGCGGCGCGGCATGTCGTGTCGCACCGCGCCGCGCCGCTGAGCGACTCATCCGTGGGTTCTACCCAGTTAACACAATTTCGCGAGTCTCTTTAGAACTAAAAAAAATAATATAAACTTTCAAAAACATTAACAACTACAGCCATAACAAAAATAAACTAATGAAGACTACGCTACGGAATCTACTTACTACTTAAACTATCCACTAGGTATATTTAAAACGAAACTAGTGTTCGCTCACTACTGAAACGACAAAGGGTAGATCGGGGACCTAATCTCAGAACAGGCTACAAGCGGGCGACGAAGCGCGGGCCGGGCGCGGGCGGGACAGGGGCGCGGGGGACGAGGGTCGAGGGACGGGGGCCAGGGACGGAGGGGCGGCACTGGCACTGGCGGAGGTCACATCACCAACTTTTATAATACAGATTTCGAGTGGGTATAGTGCCCGGGGCCGGGTCGGGCCCTATTAAAACTATCTATTTACAGACGTAGCCACTACTATTACGCATGCGTACATGCCACTTGAGCAAACACGCGTGCGGCGCGGCGCGGTATGACGCACCTCGGCGCGACTGCCGCCCCGCGCCGCGTTTACATAAATATTCAACAACATTAACTTATAAATAAATCCGCACTGGAGTCGGACAGCCGCCGCGGGCGCGACGCTGCGCGACCACGCACCCCCCGTAGGGACGCAACGAACACCGTTCAAACATAACAATTTTCCCAATAAAATTTGGTCCGAACACCCTTAACTAACCCTGTCGAGAGTCAGACCGGGAAGAATCAGAGACGACGATAGATCCAGAGCTCTAACGGAACTTTGGTTAAGATTCACCTATTAAACTAAGTAGATAAACTTACGGTAACTGCGGTAACAATTAAACCTACAAGTCGAGCGGATTATGTGCTCGACCGGCGTTCAGCCGCGTCGGCACGGGGCGTGCGCGGTGCGGCCACGGCGCGGCGCGGCGGCGGCAGACATAACACAAAGTGGACAGGGTGCGCGCGGGGTGCAGACGGCGCCCGGGTGCGGCGCCCGCGACCTGCGCAAACACACTGACTATGCAATTCACATTTTGTGTAAAAACAACCGGGCATTCGTAACAATAAGCCTGGAGGAAGGAAAAAAATATACTGTGCCAACATTGATTGCCAAGACACAAGATACCTGCCGCTTTTCTACCTATCTGCTGTCGCAAGTTACTTCGGGATTGAAGGATTAGACACTATCTGTTCTAAGTCAGTGTCTTTCACGGTGTTCCGTATGGTAACGGATTTAGAGTACTTAGCGTCAGCACACCATTCCATACTGAGGGTATCGTAAAAGCCGACAAAAGGAAATGACATGGTCGATAACCTAGCCGCAAGAGAAGGAAAACTTGATTTGGAACCCGAGTTGGCCGAGGCCGGACTTAGCAGTGGGTCATTTATGGCCTGAGAAGTATACACATAGACCTTCTCTGATTGCACAGACGATATAAGCAGCTATTTCATAAGATTTTCTAATCCCTTCTGAATGGACGGAAACCGGCACAGCGCAGCTACTAATTTGGTAGTAAATAAGACGGAGGTACTTCCTAGATACGCGTATGCGTCACAACTACTGGAACATACAATCATTGGAGTAGTATTCGTCGAGGCACACCATTTCAGAAAACTCGATAGCGTACGAAAACACTAGTACAGAGTGGTACTTCGTGTGCTTTAGAATAACTTCCTCGTAGGACTACTTAGAGGACGTACATGTCGTGTGGCATATTTGTGCTATGCGGGTGTTGTGTAGGTGGGTGGGCAGGCCGCCTATACATCCGTGTACTTAGACAGCTTCTCCCTCAAGATGTGGTTTTCCTTTTTAAGCAGCTCCACCTCTTGCCGAAGCCCCATGTTCTGGAAATAAACACGTAAAGATGAAATTCCAATCAGTAAGGCTATTTTCACAATGGTAGAACGTGTAATCCTATCGGTTGGCACAGGGTTCGTATCGATCCCCTTGACCATGCTGCGACCTTATTGTGGTGAGCCTTTAGGATCCATTGAGGCCATACCGGCTTAGGGTCACCCATCCCAGGCGGGCCCACGAAGAGAGGCCAGAGCCAGACGAAGAGAGGCACACAGAGGCGTTGTGGTTTTTGGCACCGGGGACTCTCCTCTACCCTCAGAGTTGCATCGAGAGCCTCAAACGGCCCTGACAATGGCGGGCCAGGGCTGCTGCCGCTACCTACGGAGGGGCGGCCAGGCAGGCGGGCAAGGCTCCATCAGGGTCGCGGAGCATGCTCCCCATTATGGGGAATGAATCCCGTGGCCTTGTTTCGGGCAGTCGAGTGGTTTAAGTGCGTAAGTTGGGGCGCAATCGCCACGTCTCTGAGTCCCACACAACCGGGTATCATGATGATTTTCAACGTAAAAAAAAGTCGAGTTTTCCTTCTCTTGCTGCTAGATGAGCTGCCCGTTGCATTCCTTTAGTCGCTTCTTACGATACTCTCAAGATGCTATGGGTTGGTGACCTTATATATTCTAAACCACGTCACCACCCGGTTACGGACGGTTATAATATAACTCTTTATTATAAAATCATTCATCATCATCAGCCCACTACACTTTAGTCCACTGCGTGACTTAGGCCATGACCATGAGTGCTATTGCGACTTGTCCTCAGCTTGCCGAGCTATGGTCTCCACTCAGGAACTTGCCTACCCTAGCGGTTGCCAGATTTTCGGCAGATGTGACCAAACCTACTGTTGATGGTTTCAAAGACTATACATTCTGATGGAATAAGCAGCAATGGTAGTAACACCACTTAGGTACACCTACTACACTACTAAGTGCCATCACCGTGCTTTCTTGCAGAAACGGGGCAAGAGTTCCCCTTTGCCTCTTTTGGGACAATTGGGCTTGTAGTGCGGTTGGACTTACCTCTTTCTCAAGGTATCCCGCGCGCATGGCGATCTGGTTTTCCTTCATGCGGCGCGCGTCGCGGGAGCGCTTCGCGGCCATGTTGTTCTTCCGCCGGCGCGCCCAGTACTTATCATCCTTCAGATCGTCGGGGACGAACTGCCGACGACGTCGATATGTTAGCACGTCGCGCCATACACTCATATTCACCTCCACCAGCCGAAGGAACAACAGGCGTTAGAGCTACGCGGCTCACACACAGAAATAACGTATTGCCAATCTCTAAACCTTTAACTCCGAAATATTTATATTTTTTAGCTAATTACTCATATTCCCGTTATTCTAGTACTTTCTCCGGACAAAGCTTTCTAAATATAAATAATAATAATATACATCAATAATTATGTAAATTTGTAGCGTGGAAAGCTTACCAAAATAAATTTTGAAATCATTTAAGTAAACTTATGATGTTTCCATAATATCCACAGGTTTAACTACTTTAATGCAATATGCTTAATAAATAAATACATATACGTAAAGTCCAAAAGATCTTCTAGTATCTAGTATTAGATAAAAGAAAGACATAATTCTTGACTTTATAATATCTCTGCAAAAAATATATTAATGGAGTACCAGGTTTAGGCCGTTGTTATTCCGGTGTGATTACGCTCATTGTATTTACTATGTGGCGACTTGGCACGGGGCCGTAACTATACCAACTTTAGTCCTTACAATATATTCCAGTTCACTAGGCCCTAAACTTTGCATAGGTAATTAATGTAATGTACTTTTACTTTGGCACCCTTTCATTACTTTTTCTTCAAGTCAATGTTCAATTATAATAATGAAATTTATCGAAGCATTTTATGTTTGATAAAAAGTAAATTACATTACTGGTCACGCATCGAAATGAACCAACCACCATTAGATTCAAACAAAATAAGAATAATGTCAATCAATTGTCACTATTACGGACGTGTTTTGAGCTATTTACAGTGTAGATGCTACTCACTTTTTTATTATTGATAATTTATATATTTAGTATTTTGCTAATTTAACGCGCGCAACTAAATACATATTGAAGTTGAATTAAGTAGGATTTGTATTTGAAATAGGTACAGTACAAGATCTTTACTTTACTTTTGTTTACAAGGACACTGTTTCGTACAACATATCGAACGGATTGAGGATTGATTAATTTTTAAAAGTACCTCACCCAAGGACACAGAGCCAAATAGGTACGTTTAGTTCTATCCAATCCTAAATTCCCTAATTCGTAATTTTTGTGGAACTTGTGATGGCATCACATATTAAACACTGTACTTGATGTTTCAACATTTGTTCCATCCATTCAGTAATATTTTTTAATAAAAATAATTGCAGCATTTTCTATTTAAAGTTTGCTCAAAATTTAAAACTATTATAACTTGGTGTTAGCCTATCACCTAATGTCACATGAATTACCTTTATTTTGTCTTTAATGAAAATATTGATTCGAGACGCGACGCAAGGGATCGTTTTCCTTTTGAAAATATCACAACTTCCTCAATAAAGTATCCGATGGTCAAGCGTTTAAAAGATCGATCAATAAGTCGCCACTCACATTCAAAGCTCAGCCAGCATACTTCGACATTGGCGTTATTTTAATTATTAATTACCTTTATTTGATCCACCTGTTGCATGTAAATTTAAGCAAAATTAAACTAAAATATAAAATACGTGGTAGCAAATCACAAAAAGAGAAATTAAACAAAAATAAATGTTCAATAATACCATTTAAAGTACAAAATCAAACAGATAGACGGTAAAACAAGTATGCAAGTTAATTGCAGTGCACAAAATGTTTTAAAATGGAAAACTGAACTGAAGAAGATATGAAACAAAATCGCAAACACTGAAACATTAAGCACTTGACCAATGGGACACAAAAAGCCTTACAATATTTTAGACAAAACCCAATTAACGAATGATAATTAATAATTAAAACCTCATTTTTTCTGTCTGCAGGGAAAGGCTGTCAAACCTAACTCTGTATTAACTTTTTCAAGGTCTGTAGATTTAACGAGGATTTATTTATTAGTAAAAAGACATTTAACATTAAAAAACAGCTATTCCAAATTGGAACATCTAATCTTTGTCTTTGTATGACGTCTTTTATAACTAAAATTTACTGCAGGCATAAAATTGATGAATGTAAAAGCGTTATAAATGTGATGGTTCTTTTTGTTCAATGCAATTGTCCTCCCGAGAGACATTTTTGTTTGGCTCTGTGTATGTAGACTGTATTGGTTGCTAACCGATTCTTTAACAAAATACATTTATTGCGTAAGACATAAAAAATTACCATTACAAATATTGTTGATGTCGGTGTCAATACTGTATATTTAGGTTAGAGCCGGTTCGGCTCGACTAAATAGTAAATTCAAATTGTAATTGACATCTTCAGGGAACGAAAGTTCCATAAACGTGTTCAAGTCACGTGACTTGAACAAACTGAACTACGCTCAAGACTTTCACGTTCTATTTTCTTTACGGGCTGTCCATGAATCACGTGATGTTTTTTTAACATTTTTAACCCCTCCCTCCCCCTCCCTTGGTGATACGTGGCGAGGTTTAAGACAACTCCCCACCCCATTAAAAATCACGTGTATTTTTAGTACCTACAAAGAATCTTATACTCAAAGATTACACTATTTACACGCCGCTTTTCGGATTAGAAATCACGTGTTTGACGAAAAGAAAATACACGTGATATCTTACTATACCCCCCTCTCCCCTTGTGATATTTCGTGACAACCCCTCCCTCCTCTCAAACCTCACGTGATTAAAGGACAGCCCTTTAGGAGACTGGCTTGAAATGGAAAAAATACAACAAAATAACCACCCTCTCTATGTGGCACGTGGGTTATCGTTTGCAGTTATTACCTACAGACATTTTTCTTTCAATGAAACTTACGTAAAATGACAGGATAAAATAAACAATTTATTGGTCACGATTCTGCACGGCATTACTGGCAAGGCATGTTACACAAAAGCGATTTTGAAAAAATATTGCGACAATTGATTGCTCTAAACGTAAACAATAACAAATTTTGACAAACTGAAAATAACGTCGGTAGCCCATTGATACGATTGCGAGCCCGAAATATTGGTTTTAATTGGTCGTTACACGTGGATAAGCAAGACTTTAACCAGATTAGTACTGTACTATGGAGGCGTTAGTTAAGCGTGGGTGTGTTTATTTCGGTTAGTGTGTGTAGTGTAGTGATTTGTGTGTCGCATTGAATTTAAAATTTACGATTGACGAGAACTTTGCAGATTCAAAATAAAAAAACTACAAAAAATAACAACTTTGTCTTAAGATTAAACTTACAAAATTTTTCATCTTTTTACTGTACTGTGCTTTGAGCCAAAATTTTGGTACTAGATTTTATTTATAACAGGGCCAGGAGGCATCACGTGAATATCAGTTTTAACTGCAGACAGACAAGTAAAACATGCTGTTAGGTGTAGGTATAACACGCACATTAAAAAAGTTAATATTTTCAAGCCCGCTTCAATTTTATTTTCTCTTTATCGAATTTTAATAAACTGTAAACTATTTGGAAATTGTAAAATGTCGAACTACGTTCCAGAGAATCCATTCCAAGAGCATCAATCGCATTAGCTGTGTCATAGAGTTTCATTAATTGCATGAAGAAACGGGATATTCGGTATACGAATTTTGACACAGCAAATTCAATGCCGCATGATAGAACATTACATTAAATCAATGTGTATAAAAATGAAATGCGCTTGAAAATACATGCAATAGAAAAGCTAAAGTTATAGTTAAGACTCTAGAGCAGTACAATATTTCAGCAGTATAGAGCGGACACCCTGGGTCTCAACTCTTAATGGATTTCTCGAGGCGTCATTTGTTATCACTCGACTATCCAAGTAAATTATCGTAACTGTTCTACTCAGTTTTAACACTGTAAAGTTGTTTCAAACGGTGGGTCAATGTTACAAGAGGCGTTAAATAATTGCGATTACTTTAACAGGTGCTCTATTCGCTGGTCAACGTTTAACTTGTAAAATACTACATGGTGTTTTCGACGATATCGCGCGCGTCTGAAGATAAGCCGAAACAACCCGTCCTAAATGTATTTGTGTGTGTAAGTGTGCAAGTTTGTTAGTGTCACGCCGCCCCCGCGCAGCCCGCACATGCCGCTAGGAATGATCAGCGCACTAACATCATTTACCTGTTTCCGGGACTTCTTGATCATGGGCTGCGGCTTCAGCTCCTCGTCGGAGAAGGCTCGCGTTCGAGGATCGAAGTCGCGCCCTGAAGACGCCATTGAAAATGCTGAAATCGTCAAGTTAACTGTCATGATTTAAGGATGAGAAATGATTGGAATCAAATGTCCAGTTCATTGGTGGAGACCACCCAATACTTATTTAACTTCTGCAGTCACAGTTCACACGGCACCTTTGTATTGTATCGCTTTACTAGTACAAATTATCGGATTTTCAGACTCCGAGTTTTCAGAAGTTACTACAGCACTATGTAGTTTTTTTTTAAATTAGGTATATTGGATAATCATATTTATAGCAACGGTTTACTGTAGAACCTGTTTGATTTTATCCAACACTATCTATAACCTGCGCGTTGCTACGCCACTTACTAAAATAAATTTGAAGGAATGCCATTACACAATTATTTTTATTCCGAAACACTTTGCTGAAGATCATAACGTGATAGTTTATAATTCTTTAGAGGACATACAGACCAATATTCATTTTTATAATACGCACTTGTACAGCACATGACTTAGTTATGTAGACATTTTTGTAAAAGTCCATGTGACAACAAACAGCTTGAAATACGTGAAAAAGTAGAACTCTGCTCTGAATATTTGTAAAACTAAATGATAATCTAATTTCGGGATTTCCCATTCGTTCGTAGCCATTTGGATGTGGGTACGAACGAAGTGCGTGTCGAATTAAGTACCTACTTTTAGATCAGAGTACTTACTCGAGTCGGCGGGTGACAACGGCGGGTTGATGGTATCAGGGCTCATACAGTCGGAGGGCGAGGGCGAGCGCTCGCGCTTGGTGACCGGCGCCTGTAGGCCCAGCGCCGCGGCCGGGCCGAACGAGCCGCCGAGGTGCGCGCCGCCCAGACCCTCTCCGGACATGCCATTCTCCGACAGGAACTCGTCTAGGTCGGCGTACTGCAACACAAGATGCTTCGTCACTCGCCGCGACTCGCGCCGCCGCCACCAAGCGTGCGCGAACGCAACGCGCGCGACTGACGTTGCTAACAAGTATGCACACACAATAAAATGTACAACAATTCGCAGCAGCAAATTCGCTGGGCTTATTATAAAAAAAAAATCACACATATTCATTTCATAACCATATACATATTTGGGCATAACAGAAAAACATGGACACGCCACAGTCGTATGCGAAAGCGGTATGCGGAAGGAAGGGGTCGGGAAAGGCGCACTCGGGGCTGGAAGCGACTCTATTACCTAGTGCGGGCGACACGGCGCGGTTAGGTAAGCCGGAGAGAGACGCACACTACACGCAACACGCCTTAGGTAATAAAGTGCGATTACTGACTTCTTGTACCTTGAGATCGGGGTCGTAGGGCAGAGTCTTGTCCCAGAGCGTGGGTCCAAGGAAGGCGGCCTGCGCCTCCCACAGGTCGCTGTCATCCTTCTTGTCCTCGAGGGGGTCTTTATTATTCACCGACTTGCCTGTAACAATGACGACAGGGCGTGAGCCCGGTGACTGGTGCGGCGGAGTGACGCCGCGCGCCGAGCGCCGCGACGCCACAGGCTACACTCGCCACCTATACAACCAACCTCGGCTTTGCTTTGCAATACCCATTCGCGTAGCGTTCGCACGTAGCTTCTAAATAGACTATATATTCGCGCCGGCTGACAGACGTACAAATATCATTATTAATAAAACACACATATAAAATACATGACTATGGAATTACTTAAATTCTTGGTTACTAATTAATTCATACAAAAAATGCGTTCTTATTAACAATCCGACGGGTTTTTAGCTTGTTTGATAATTATAATTTTAGTACTTTGACAATATTGTTTAATTTTGAGACGAAGATAAGCATTACGCGTTGTTCAATTATCTAATCATCTAGATTACCCTTAGACGCTACGTCCGAAACCTAGGTACTCAGTCTTCTAATAATTACTTAAATTCTATCATTTTTACGAGATAAAAATGTAATTTTTCGTTATAATATATCGTTATATTTAATATTCAAATGAGTGTTATTATAAAAAGACGGGTGTAAAAACGGTACGGCCTACAAAGTTGTGTTTCTTCGTACGGGTTTGTATTTCCATTATTTCATCTAAAACTTCATACCAAACATCGATGAAAGTTTATAATTAGCGTACCGAAAACACGAACCACTTCCATTATTGTAGTGACTTTCCACGGAAAGAAGGTACACGTGATCAGGGCAGCGATATTATTAATAAAAGACGATTGTTTCTGGGAGGGTCACGTTGGCGGTCCGGCGAAGGGCGGCGCGGGGAAGCGACATGAAAATAGCATCGCCGCGCTACACGTGACTCTAACACGAGACCTACGCTAAGGACTCGATAGAAAGGGTAAGTGGGCAAAATATGAGGACCGCATTCCGTGCATACTGTCGACCTATCCAACATTTGCCGATTATTATTATGGATTATCACGGGACGTCTATTCAAGTATTATTCATCTATACGAGTATAATAAGAAAACGGGCACAAATACTTTGGAATCATCATATTCATTAGTTTAGTGACGACGGATCGGTTGTGCGTTTGTGCCACACAGTGCTTATAGAAACTGTGTTTTCTCACATATTTATATTCCCACACCAGCCTCGCGGCTGTTCGCACATTGCATTTGCGCACTCGTCAAACCTAAAAGTATTGTAAAACCCTTTTTTTTCTATGCAACTTAAAAACAAATATACAGGTAGACAACCCTGATCGAAATTTCCAGCGTCCGGCTTAGCTTCGCAATAAGAGGATTCGCCTACTAACTAGCATTTGACAGTTTTCGCTAACTTTAATCTTGTTAGTGTACATTTAGGAGGGGTCAGCCGCGGAGGTTCATTTTAACAGTACCTGACAGTAAACATATGTTTTACACATCCAATTTATGTGGACAAGATCGGTTGCTTGTACTCTCCACGCTTTAGATATTCATTCCTTTGAGCCGAGATTAGCTTCTTCTTACTTCTTAGCCCATAGATGACCCACTGTTGAGTCGGGCCTCCTCCAAATGCATGGAGGGTAATTAGCCTACTGTGCCACGCTGGCCAGTAGGGTTTCGAGTAAATTTTTCCTTCTTTTGCAGCCAGATTTTCGGCCTCAGGACGAAATGGGTTGGTGACCCTATGTAGGTATTCTAAATCCGTCACCACCGTCAGTAGTAGGATGATTTGGCTTCTTTTGGGCATGTCCCTAGTGCAGGTGGACGATTGGGCTAAGATTATAGCGAGAGGAAGGCGAGTCAAGGCGATCCACTGCATTACCATAAAGTGTCGTCTGACCACTCAAACGTTGCGGCTCTTGTCAACATTTCGAACGACACCCTAATATTTATCCGCTATCGAAAACAAATCGCGTGATTTCCATTGATTGTCAATTTTAAATATTTTACTTGAACGTATCATCACGATATATAAAGGATCATCCACATTTGAAGAATGAAGCAGTGGTAGAATATTTTTTATGTTGAAAGAAGTAAAAATGTATTTGATATGGAAATCGAAAATCGATCAATTCGTGAATGAGTAGTTTAGTCTACAGATACATGAACGTGTAAATTGCGTTGCTAGAAAGGAAGTTATTATTTAATTGAGAATGATAAACAGGTAAGCTCCAAGTAGGCATTAGCAGAAGAACTAATTATTGAATAGCTACTGGGCTTCTAAGCAATCACGAAAGTCTCGCTAAAACATTTGCCATAAACAATATGTCCTATTTTGTAGTTGTGTTGATTGAAAATCAAGTTGGCGAAGTGGCAGAAAAAGACATAATCAATAAAGTAACGCCGCTGCGCCTGCATGTCTATCCGTATGTTACGTCCGTTGATATAGTGATAGGTAGGTATTTCACATTTGGTAAAAATAAAGCTTGAAGGGATTAGCAAGTTATCGTAACGGTCACAACTCCTATCCAGAGGTTGTCTAAAAGAAATGCGATAGGAACACATTGTACTGGTTTTGCTTTTTATGTACGAGTAGTTGTTTCATGTTCATCTTTTATATAAGTATAAAATGAAGGATAGAGTGAGAGCACCAATCTACATTATTTTGAGGATGTGATAAGCGGCGATTATAGGAAGGGAAGTGCGAGTGCCAACCCGTCTTGCCAGCGTGACACAGAAGCCTAAATTCCCTAATTTGGGAGGAGAGGCTTGACTTAGAAGTGGGCCATATATGGGCTGAAATTATGATGGTGATGAGAAAGAGAGAGAGGAAGTAGAGTCTGCCTGTTCTATTATATGCAAGGGTTTGAAAATCACGCATATAAAATCAACGCGTTAGCCACAGCTAGGCGTAGCCGCGGCAGCTAGAAAAAAGTAATTTCCTAGAACAAGAACATAGTACTCCTGTCCTTTGTTTTTGCTATTGTAATTATGCTTCTATGCTTACGTGACCCGCGCAGTCTAACAATACAGAGCGTGGGATTTTATATGGCTGTTAGCAGTTCAACAAGTGGTTCTAACGTGTCATAGTTTTAATTGACATCTCATTAAAATGACCGATGAGTCTTTTTTCGAAATCAGACCCCTAACAATTTAAAATGAACTGTATTTTTTAGAATTTCATTACAATCTTACATTTGGTTACACCGAGAAATATTTCTATTAAACAAGAAAAACTTCATGAAAATCCGTTAAACAACCAATTAGCTACTAGATGCGTAGAGCATACTTATACAACTTTATACGCCACTTTATAGTAAATACTATCGGGCTGTATTTGGGTAATTTATGTGCTCCCTGCTGATTGTGGAAGTCTACATACTTGTACAGTGGACTGCCAATACCTGGTCCAAACCTGCAATTAGCCATAATCTACCAAATTCAAAAGTTCTTACTATTTAAAAAAGAAGTTATGTAACCTGTGTTGACATCATCTTAATATAATATATAATTTACGCGTCACGTTGTTTGTGCGGGATGGACTCCTAAATTACTTAACCGATTTTAATAAAATTTTCACACGGTTAGAAGTAGTTTGATCCAGCTTATAAGATATAGCTTATATGTCAATTTATGGTCGAAATATTATTTTATTGCATATTATTTGTTTGTCTAATATTTGGCAGTCACTATTATATGTTAGCTCCAAACGATTCTAACAGATGGCCTTTTATATAAAATTGAACTGCGTTATTAATGTACGCGCAAAACTTCAGAACACCGGCAACAAATTAGAAAACTTAAGACATTTGACATTTAAATGACAGAATGCGTGCTGCAAATAGCGTCAGAGGATCAAAAAACTGAAAAAATTTTCTAAAGCAGATGCTTCGTTCGATCGGAGTTATATCGGAGTCATTTCTTGCAACAAAACTTATTCAAGAAAATTTAATGCTAATTTTCAAGATTCAGGGTCAACGCCGAATAGTGACTACAAATTTATTTTATAGACGATTCAGCAAGACAAGTCGAGCGGTGAAAAGACCATTGTGGAACAACTCTAAACGGTTTTTCATCAATATTACGAATTGGTGGCATTATTCACGACCGCTATGGACCGCATGTCGTCTGACAATCACAAAATTGTCATCAAAGCTCCTAATACGCTTGCAGGACAACATGCGAGACGTTTTAATGCGTCAGCAATTGACGAAGTCGCTATTGTCGTCGTGGGTGAAAATTTTGATAACCGAGATAGCGTTTTACATCGTCTTAGTAATCAATTGCAGCGTGTGTCCGAAACACATCGATCATATAATGCGTTACAATATCCCAGCTTATTTTGGTAAGGTGAAGATGGATATCATTTTTCAATGAAGACGATAAATTTAGTTACAGTTTCTGAAACTAACAAAATAGTTAGTTCAATGAATTATTATTCATACAGACGGCATGGACAGGCATACAGATGATTCGGGACAATGAGGACAAGCATAACTTAAAATGTCGGTCTCTTCCATCGATACGCTGTGAATATGACAAAATTTCGTAGTATATGCGCGAGAAAAAAATCTAATTAATAATTAACACTTTTTTCATTATGTGTTTTATTATTTACTAGCGACCCGCCCCTGCTTCGCACGGGTGCAATTATATTATACCTATAAACCTTCCTCTTGAATTACTCTATCTATTAAAAAACCGCTTCAAAATCCGTTGCGTAGTTTTAAAGATTTATGCATACATAGGGACGGACAGAAGAATGTGACTTTGTTTTATACTATGTAGTGATATTGATTCCTATGCGAATTCAAAATTCATATTTCAGATAGGACAACGTCCGTCGGGTCAGCTAGTCGTAGTATAAATTATTATTGATGCTTGAACTTAAGTTAATAAATTAGCCGAGCAAATATGTAGTTGACATCACGTGGCTTGGACCTATCCAAAGGATGTTCATCTACAACAACGTAGTTTTTACGTTGTAAACAAACACAGAGAAGTTCCTTTATCCGTAATGACATACTATTCGAGTCAATAGTAATTTGATTGAGTAGAACGTAGTAGTTAGTAAGCATTCATTATTTTTTGCATAATAGATGCACATAACAATTCCACGTACAATTAAGTCGGTTACGGTACAAAGATAATTCATTTATTCGTATCTGCAACTGTTATCTACTACGAATAATTCAGAGACAAGGCTTTCTCTAATTGCTATAGTCACTGGCTTAGCTGTTTGTAAAATTTAATTAATTTTACAATACCCGCAGTATCGATCCATTGAGTTACAAACGAACACGACGTACATCTAGACTTCTGGATTGCATTTCGCATAATCATAACATGATAGTTGTCTGTGTGATAAAGGATTTGGTATAAATAGTGTCACCATCCTATTCTATAATGAGGGTTTCGTAAGAGCCGACACAAGGTAATGACTAGGCAGAAAACCTAGATGCAGCGGAAGGAAAACACAGTAGGCCAATTACCTTTTAAACAATTAGACGAGGCCCGATTCAGAAGGTCATGTATGGGCTGATTATTAGTATTATCATAATATTATAAAATATGTAACAAACACCTTACGGCCTTCTCAATTAACTGTAAAATGGCAACATCTAGTCCCAGTACAAAAGTAAAAAAATCGTTCTTTAAACAAATGCTGCTTTATTAACAATAAGAATTTCAAAGGCCGAATTTAAAGTACTGATGTTTTGGTTAAGTCATTTTCAAATGTAGTGTTTTTTATATATTTAACTAGTGGCCCACCCCGGCTTCGCCCGTGCAAAGCGGGGGTGGGTTATACATATAAACCTTCCCATTGAATCACTCTATCTATTAAAAAAAACCGCTTCAAAATCCGTTGCGTAGTTTTAAAGATTTATGCATACATAGGGACGGACAGAAGAATGCGACTTTGTTTTATACTATGTAGTGAAGTGACAAGCAACTGATCGAATTATTGAAAAAGAATTTCATCAGTAGACATCGGTAGCAGTATCGCAGTGCGTTGATATAAAAACGCCTAACCTAGCTGCAGGCACAGGAAGTGGGAAGTAACACAGTTGTCGGCATAACTCTACGCTTTCCGCGCCGAGACGCACGCACGATCACATCCCTACTACGACCCGCAGCAGTTATACAACCCTACCCCGTCAAAGTCGATTCAACGGATTATCGTTTGACGTATGTTCTTTTAATGGTACCTAGTACCTGATACATGCATTTTCTCTTCACGGGGTCATAGAACATTATTTAACCTTATTAGGTTTAATACTGTAACTAATGCTATGGTATTAACATGTTTCAAAGTATTTTATTTTAGCAAAATACACAAAAGACAATACTTTAAGTGATGGGAAACTAATGAGTTTATAAGTTCAGCTGGAATATCGCTGTGATTTTTAAATAAAAGGTAATTTAATTATTAATAAATAAAATTAAACAAAAATTGCAATCAATTCGAAACTGTCTATTGCATTATTACAATTTCTAATTGGAAGAATGTGTATCAAACAGAACCTTGTGTCATCGTTATACGATTAAAATTTTAAGGGTCAGTTGCGAGTGTACAGTCTTTACGCCGCCCGCCACCAACGACCGCTCTCACTTTCATCACACCTGGAGAAAGTACTCATTGGGTTATTCCAATGACGACATCACGTACAAACGATCATAAATTCCGTAAGAAACCTTTGCATATCAAGCAGTTCGGTCGCTTTTTAAAATTTGGATAAATAAAATCATATGTAATATACAATATAAGGCGAATAAACGTTTTCGTATCGTACTGGTAATACGGAATTTGGATAATACTAATTTTATTTACATAGAACATTTTATATTTAATTTTAATTTAATACGAGTTATTGTTCTACTTATATCTTCTTTCAAAAGCAGTTGAATAAAATGTATTACTTTGATAAGTTTGTTCATATTTAGCATAAATAATTAAGACACCTTTTTACGCAAATTACGTATGTTTTTAGCACTGAGTATAACATGGAGAAGAAGCATTTGACACACAGTCGCAAATAAAAAAGTTAGTTAATACTAAATGTAATTCCAAAATATTTTCATAGAATTTTGACATTAAGTTGATCTTGTATAGATACTTTGAAAGTTACTTTCAATAAAATTTTTATCACGACCTGATATGCGGTTATTCAATTTATTATAGTAATTCTATCGTCATAAATAATAGTTTTATCGGTCGACATGGCAGCTCTTTTTTTGTTTTATTTTCGTTGGAGATGCTCATGGATACCAGGCCGTTGCAGACTAGCTGATGTATGTGGGACTCCGGGACGCTTAAATATAGTAACAAAAAATAATATATAGTAATTAGCGCCCCAACCTACTGCTACTCACCCCACAAATTACCCACTACTGAGTCGGGCCTCCTCTTATTACATGGCGGGTAAGCCTACTGGCGGGTAAGCCTACTGTGCCAAACGGGTTGGCACACGGTTTCGTTTCAAGTTTTCCTACTCTTGCGGCTAGGTTTTCAGCCGTGTCGTTAGTCAGATCTTACGAAACCCTCAATATGGAATGGGGTGGTGACACTAGGTATTCGAAATCCGTCACCACACGGCCCCGACCTACTCACTAACCAAACGGCGTTCCTCTAGAAAATCCACTCACGGAATAGAGGTTTAGCTTTGGCAATTTCGGTTGGCTGAGAGAAAGTGTCCGAAAGGCGCTTGCTACGGCACGGCCGGTTTGCTACACGTCACACTCTCACTTTCCTCCAACCAGTAGAAAGTGACGCGTCGCCGAATCGCGTTCCGAACTAATTTACATCAATAAGTACAATAGCTCAGAGCACGAGGCTTAGAAAACGGAAAATTAATTATCTCCCTTCAATGTGTTGTAAACGTGTGTCTGTGAAACTTATAGACGAGGTAAATCAATAAAATGTGTTGTATTGTAACAAATATTCTGAGTATCTTTTCAAAAGGGCAGCCACTTGAGGGTTGTTTATGTACAGATCCTTTCATACTCAGTTAGGGCGTTCTTATTATAGAATGGAATCACGTAACCGACATTTCTCTTTAAATAGCATTGTTGACTCGGTAAAAACTTGTCGAAGTATATAGCAACGTAATGCTTGTATGCTTTGGTTTTATTCTTACACTAAGCGCATGATGCCACCGAATAAAATAATATTTCTGCCATAAAAAGATGTTTCCCATGATTTTAAGTACCCAAGGAACATTTATTTTTCTTATTTATGTTAGGTTGCACCTCATTATATTACGGATGATACGAGCGGAAGTCAACGCCCCCTAACTTGTGTTTAAACCATGGTTTTACCGCGTATGTGAATATTTGTTTTCGGCATTGATACGTCAAAAAAATCCACTCATCATCATCATCCATATACTTGTGTAGAAGAGCAACATGAAAGATCAAGACATGGTAGCCACACATAGGCATTATAATAGAAGAGAACTCGCCGAACATGTCACGTTTTATTAACGCTGTACCTGTGGATTAAAGTTCGCTGATACATATCACCGCTTTTCAAGCAATTGCTAATGTGGTACCAGGATACGTGCGATGACATGCAAGCGGCGTGGCGACGTCGCGATCGGAATGCTTAGTCGGAAGCAATGGAAAGCTAGCATTGCGTAACTTGCTCATTTCCTACTTGGAAAATAGGTGAGGAGTGCCTTGTACCGGAGCGGGGGCGAGGGGCAGGGCGGCGCGCGGGGCAAGTGGGAAGTGGTTGCTGTTCTTGCGCAACGGAGAAAGCAGGCGTTTTCCGTCGACGCGCGATCATTTTCGTAAACGTGTGAATTGAGCGAAAGTCACGAGAAAGTGTAATGTCATCTTGAAACCTGCGTTGTACAGTATCGAATTTGGAACGGGCTGATTTACCCGGTGACCTATTTTAAACGCAATTTATGTCTTATGCCATGTCATAGCATGTTCCTTACACGAATACGTGTTCGCTATACATGCATGCCTTTTTTGACAAATATTCCATCCACACATTATACGCACCCTATTTGCTAATGAAATCCCAATCTGCCACGATGCAATTGTTAGGGTAGCTAATTTGCTAAATTCAAAAGTTCTTGCCAAGTGCTTGTGTCAAAACCGTATGGCATACGACTTGAACTTACAGTATCGTATTAGTGAATTGTTAAAACTGTCAAAATCGACATTCAATGGCAAGGTGATTATCCGCTTTGACTCTAATGAAGAGCACGTTTGGAGCTGCGGTAGCGGTAGTATATCTTAATAAATAAATAAATAGTATTTAATAAATAAACAGTACGTCTTAATCGCAGAAATTGGAATGAGCTTTACTCGAAAATAACTAAACCGTTAACTATACCTATTACTCTCCTATAGAGGCTTAAATAATTAGACAATAACACCTACATGGCGAACCTTTAATCCACCGTTTCCCAAAATAAGACAAGCAGCGTTTATGTGAATAAATGTATTTTGGGGGCCTTATTTAGATCAATTCCAAAAAAAATAAAACTCGAAATTTGCAATTGCAATTTTTGAATTGCCTAATTTTTATCCAACAGGTAGTTTAAGGCAAAAAATGAATTATCTCCGAGTTTAAGCAAACACTACTACTACTGTGTTTATAAATAATGCTTGTATGAAAATGGTACTAATCCGAAATTAGTAGAAAGAATCTTTCATCAAACTACATTTCGTTCTGCTACTCTACCAGCTTGTTTACTATTTTGATTGTAAGCTTCATTGTAATACAATTGTCTACTACTACTCAGCTTAAAGAAGGCCCACTGCTCCATCGGGCTTCCTCCCATTACATTGGGTCACGCTGGCCAGACGGATTGGCACAGAGTTACATTTCAAATTTTCCTTCTCTTGCGGCTACACATGTAGGATGGAGGGAGTATGGTGACACTATGTTTTCTAAATCTATCAGCATAAAGACTTCTTTTGCTTAATTGAATGCAAATTGTTACCTGCGACTGGACGTCAAGGGTACGAGCTGATGCAGGAAAGCAACCATTTTATAATAGACATGAAACGACCACTAAGTGGACTTGATGTCGCAAATTAAAAATGACAGAACGTCGTACGTGCTATTTTAAAAACTAGAATCATCTAAGTATAGTTGTAGCTAGCTAATAGTAGCAGGTTACTATGTAATGCATTTACTTATATTATTCTGCAAGTGCATACCAATTACGTGCATAATCATTGTAACCTAATTACTTGACAAGATTTATTAGTGAACTTTGACTTGACTGATATGGAACTTCACTTCAAGTTGAGCAAATTTCTAGCACTGTTTAGGTATAAATATTAAGTTCAATATTTTCAATACATAAACGCAGATATTTCATGTACGTCTACCACTTTGAAAGTCTACTGTCGAATGGTCTCAGGTTAATTACGTTAATTACTTATTTGTAAGATTCACACCCAAAAAAACATTGAAGGTACATTTACAGGTTTAATTTAAAATTCTACTACTGAAGTATTCACGTTTACTAAATGAATGGTTGGCAACCCTAAGCGGAGCGTTAGATCAGCTGTGGCGGGAGTCGCGCGCATTTCTACGTCATCAGAAAAGTAAAAGTCGGAAGAAGTCGACTAGGCGACGGTTGAGGCGCGGGAGGGGAACGCGGAAATGCACCGGAAGAATACTTTTACTCTCACCTCGCTTAGGAGCCTGCGCCAGCGTCGCGCTTCGCTGCGCAATACATTATAATGTGCGTCTAATGCACTGATGCGAATCACTAGTCCCCGTGCATAGTTATATCGTGTTTCATAGCTGATTTTTCCTGCACACTTATAGTTTTATTTATATTCGTCGCCATGCACAGTTTGTTGTTTGTGATTATTGAGCAGAGTTCTGAGTTCTATGACTGTTTACTGTCATAGCGACATCCGCCTTATAAATTCGTCGGCACGCCGAGGATCTCACGGCCAACCGGTTTTAGTTTAGTTCTTAGTAGATTCTTGTTTAATTAATAGCTGTTATAAACTGCTAAAAGCCATCTCTAGAATTAACTTGGTGAATTTGACAAAAATATGTACAGTTAAGCTAACATATAAAAATATCGTGACGGAGTTTGTTATCAAGAAATCCGTAATAGCTTGGCCAATTTTTGTAATATGTATTTTATATTTGCCATATTTATTTATTTATATATGGCAAACAACATTTGCCAGGCCAGCTGCTAGAAATATAAATATTAGCGGCACTGTTAAGAAAATATATTATAATAAAATATTAGATCCTTTTCATCTTATAATATAAAATCATGTTGTTTTTTTTTGTAAAATATATTTAATTAATCAAATTATGCACTTTTCCCATGTCACAGGTCAAAGGATCAAATGTTAGAAAGCTGAAGTCAACGAAACCGGCGCTAGTCCACCAAGTAATTTTTATGAGTCCATTTTAGGGCGGGATCTGGCTGGGTCTCCTGGGTTCCACTTTTCATCACAATTAATGATTCGATTAAGCAAAGTAACTCTGCAGTCGACGTGTGTTTGCAAGTTCGATTCACTCAATTCATGAGGTACATTCATCGTTAAGTTTTTTTACTATCCCGATTAGCTTCAAGTGGATTAATTCAGTTTTATCACGTACCCCGAAGCCTGTAATCTCTGAAGTGATTTGTGATGGATCCGCTTCCACAATAGCCTTTAATTATACATGTTCCACTTTGGTCTCCGGCCGTACACAGGGTTGGTACTGAAGGTTGAAATTTCCAGAACAAAAACGTTGAAAACAAAAACGTACCGCGCTTTCTTTTGCGACACCAGCTCCGTACACATCATTAATCCTTCGAGCTGTTTCTGCAGCACTGGTGCCACTGTAGAACTCGTACTCGTAATTAAAGCGATATTTCATGTTTTCCATTGTGCGGTAATAAGCGACGCCAAAGAAAAATAATCAGGAAAAAGCAAATGAATGACTTTTTTCAAAAATCGAAAGTACCAGCTAGATGAATTAAAAAATTTGGAATTCTTAACCAAAGAGGTGATATTTCAGATCAAAGTGGTCAGTACGAAAACGCTAATTTCATATGTAAGGACTTAGTATTCTAACTTCTTCTCAGCCCATAGAGGACGTGCTGGTGTGTCGGCCCTCCTCCAACATGGAGGGATTTTAGCCTACTGTGTCACCCAGGCTCATGTCAATAAGGTTTTCTGCTTTGTCATTTCGACTAGTCAGATTCTGAATCCACCACACGCATCAATACAATTTAAGGCATATGTAAAATGTACGCCAATACAATTTGTTAGGTATGAAAGACGTTTGAAACGGAATAGACAGGTTCGGGCTTTGTTAAGTTTAAAAAGTAAAAGTGGTTGCCCATGCGCTCGCGCAAGAGCGCACGTGCGGCCGCAGGCGGAGCAGAGAGCAAGGGGCGATGGGCGAGGGGCGCGGGGCAATGAGAAAGTCGCGAAAAGGTCGCCACTTTTTCCCAAATATTCGGAGTGAAAGTGTGCGCCGCCACGCTCGAATTGATCAAAAAAGATACGAGAAACGATGACGCTACGTGATCAACACCCTTCTTGCAATGTACCACTCCATTTATTATGCACACATAAATAAATAAATGAGATTAGGCAAATAAACGGAACGCAAAAGGCACATCACCTAGCCGCAAGAGAAGGAAATGATGATAATTACGACAACCTCGCGAAGCAATTATTTTAGTTTATCCAGTCCATGTTGATATAGTTACGTTATCACTGATAATATATTCATCAAATTACGTCTTATTATGTGTGCCTAGTGCATATAATAAATAGCCCATGGAACATCTGAACTGGCATATTTTATTTTTTGAATAAATTGAATGACGTACAAATTTTCTGAAATACATCTTTTGTTAGATTACGCAAACATGATAATGATGCTAAAATTGAGATAGGTATAAACTATGAAAATGAAAAAATAAGAGGTACCAACATTAGCCTACATAATTAACATAATATTATGTTGTGTAAAGCGCTGGCAACAGGTTATGTGATTTTGTTTACGACTTTAGTACATATTATGAATTCAAGAAAGTGTCAACTATCAAAGCTATCGACTGCCTCGTTGGGTTGAATGTGCCGCCTTTGGATCAACGGGTCCCGGGTTTGATTCCGGGGTCGGGCAAGTATCTTTGTCTAAACCCGAAGCACTTGCTCTGAGTCTGGGTGTCATTTGTGTTCATGAACTACATGTTTATAAACTGCCCCCGCGATACAGGTTACATCTAGTGTCGTTAAACTATTATACAGGTTGCATGAAGAAAACCGCACGAAAAGTCAATACTGTGTTTTTACACGACTTGTGAAAACGGAAATCTTCGTTATTATAAACTCAACCATGTGATTGTAGAATTCGTACTTTTTCTTACATTTTTAAAAACCTCAAGCTGGTCTTATCAGGGACTTGAGTACAAAATATTTTCTTTAGTTACGATAGAGCAGTACATACCAAGCGAGTTAAGGCTACTCACGCTTATTATTGCGCCCACAAACGCATTAAGGTAGATGCTCCAGATTAGATCGCGAAATTCAAATTTTCTTACGTTTTTTGCAATTTGCAGGTCAGTGCTAGGTTGTATGTTGATTAAAATGTTATTCGCGGCTTTAAGACGTATGTAGTTACCCTCCAAGCTCATAAAGTGCAAGAAAAACTTTTTCAACGTCAAAGTCATTCTTGCACTTTTATGAGCTTGGAGGGTTGTATTGATGAGTTTGATGATTATACCTCTGTAACTACATACGTTTTACAGCCGCGAATTAAATGTTCATCATCATACAACCTAGCACTGCCCTGCAAATTGCAAAAAACGTAAGAAAATTTGAGTTTCGCGGGCTACCCTGGAGCATCCACCTTAATGTTTACAATTTACACTTGGTCTGTAATGCCATGCTCAGGACAATGATTTTTTTATTAATTAGTACATGTGGTGGCTTATAGAGAGCCAGTATATTCGTGATGTTGTTTCTCTATGGACCTGGAGGATCCCCAAGTGGTGGGTCGTTTATGTGCCGACATGCTTTTCATGCTAACTCTTAGCCAATTCCCTAATGAGGATATTGTTTCTCCAGTAAAGGCTTTCTCGTCAAACGTCATACTTTTCATTGATGAAATGTGTTTAGTAAGTAATAGTTAGTTAGTAGTAGTGGAATTTTCCATAGCGCGTACGTAATTAGCGTAAGTTACGTCTAATAAACCATAATCGCAAACTGCAGGCTTATCCCTTAAAGGATAACTTGCATGAACTCCATGATCAGATCTATTAAAAAAGCCGGTCATTATTTACACAGATATTTCAATGGACTTGGATGTTATCATCATGAAGTTAAATGAATGACGATATAATACAAGTATTGTTCATCTTTCCAGGTATTAGTCTAAAATTAAAACAGCTCTATGATCCGCGGCAATATTTTCATAATATGATCAATTGTGAGCCGCGGTAATTTCAATAACAGAAGCGATATCCTGATTTTCCTGAAAGGGGTACTCCAGTTTTCAAATTTCGGCAGACTACCAATGACACTGTTAATTTAAGTTTGTTTCACTGCCTCTTCCAGAACTGTATTGATACACGTGATCCGACACCGCTAAGGCTTCCTGCGTTCGAAACTAATTGGGTTTAAACCCCGAGTACCTAAGACTAACGTATATAACCGACACTTGTGTCTACACGTCCCACCATTTTCCAAGTGTAGTTGTTAATTGACAATGTTATGTAGGTATGTAGATATAGCATCTTCAAATAATACACCTTTTATGGTAAGTGGTTCATGGAGGGGTTGTTCAAAATAACACCTTTACACCTAAAACTCGAGCTGCGTATATGAAATGTAAAATATAAATTTATCGAGTCTCGTGTTATCGCAGCTCCGTTGACCCGCAAAACATAAAACGTATCCTACGGCATGAGGCGGTTTCTGCAAAATATCCGCGATCTACTCGAACACGCAACTCAGAAGTATCGGTGGACGAAGGTGTTCACGGGTGAAAGGCTTCCACTGCCGAAACAAAGAACTCTCAATCGACCGAAAAATTCGGTCCGATATCGGTCTGCGCTCGCGCACTTTCTCTTTTTTTCGTAGCTCTCTCTCGCCCGGGGGCAGCATCAATCACAAATCCGGCGATGTCACAGAGAAAGTGCGCTTACGCGTCCCCAGGCCGCTGCGAGCCTGCCCACTAACTAACCGTTGACGAAGACGTGCTGCCTCCAGATGTGGTACTGGTTCCACCGATCGTCGTCCTGCGCGTGACCGTGCTGAAGTTGTGGCAGCGAGGGAAGAGGGGGCGGGGGCGCGGGCGGCAGGAGCTGCGGCGGTGGCGCCGGCGGGCCGAGCGGCTGCATGGGCTGGTGCTGGTACTCCATGGGGTCGAGTCGAGGCGTTCGACGACGCGCTCGCTCAGTGATCACTCATCGCGGCGCAGGCGCGAGGATGCGCGCGGCGTGCGTACACGGCGGCGGGTAGCGCGCGACTGGTGAGGCGCAAGACCACGCGGCCCGCCACGCGGCGACCCCCTCCGCAGTAATCCCCACCAGTTGTTTTCCTCTAGCGTGACCGCTTCCTCGCTTCGGCTGCGGTCGCTTCCTCACACCACCAGCGCGGCACAGATTTTAATTGCCGTGACATAAGAGCTGCGATGTGCGATGCGATCAGTCTCACCGCTTCGCGCCGATACTCCGAGCTGATGAGCGGCGCATGTTGTGTGTACATAAGAGTGCACGTGTCGCTGGCCGCATGTAAACAAAGCCAACAACTGGGTTACACGACCGTCTACTGATCATCACGTAACATTTCGCAAGTGTGCATTCTGATCAAACGTCTTACATTAGAAAGAAAACAATAACAACTACAAACACAAAAACGTCGTCAAATATGATAAATCATTCGTTCTTCATTCAAGTCAAAAATTGTGAAACGATATCTTTGTTAGATACGACGGGACTTACCGACGTTTTTCCAAGCCCTAAAATCTAGCGGAGACATAGTTAAACGCATAATCAAAAGTAAATGTCAAGGAAATTTATTCATTTCTACACTGTGAATACAACAGATAAATCATAACTTAAATGCTACATTAAAATTTGAATACCTTTACCTACTTGAACATCCGAACGCGTTGAAGTCTTTCGCTTTAAGTATGTACTAACACAATTTTTTTGGATGATAGATAAAAAGCTAAGTATGTATTTGATAGTGCCGCAGACGAGCCCTTTACGTATCACAATACACTTACTGACTTCTCAGCCCATAAATGAACCACTGCTGAGTCGGGCCTCCTCCGACTACATGGAGAGTAATTAGCCTACTTTGCCACGCTGGCCTGACGGGTTAGCACCGGGTTTCGTTTCAAGTTTTCCTTCTCTTGCGGCTAGGTTTTCAGCCTCAGCATTTCCCTTTGTCGGCTCTAACGATACCGCCAGGGTGGAATGGGGTGGCGACCCTATGGATTCTAAATCCACACGTAATCACAATATAATGGGTGCCAACATGACCAAACTAATATAACCGCTGATATGTATAGGAATTGTAGAAAACACGTTCATCATTTTGTAAAATATTTAATTGACAACCACAAAAATATGACAGGTGTAAAATCGTCATCGAACCAAAACGGCCAGTATACTACACAAACGTCAGTACGATCATGTTTAAGAAAGAAGCAATCTATATAATCAGTCATACTACACAGAAAGAATGAATGGCGTACAAGATTACATCAAAATTCGTAAATAGCTGCATGATGGTTTTGAACAAGAACGAGAAGAAAGGAAAGAAGATACAAGTTTAAGTGTTATTTAGTTTATTTCTTACTAGTGGCCCGCCCCGGCTTCGCCCGTGCAAAGCGGGGGTGGGTTATACATATAAACCATCCCCTTGAATCACTCTATCTATTAAAAAAAACCGCTTCAAAATCCGTTGCGTAGTTTTAAAGATTTATGCATACATAGGGACGGACAGAAGAATGCGACTTTGTTTTATACTATGTAGTGATAGTCGAGTCAAAAGCCCATACTTTCCGAAGGTGCCGTAAGAGGCCTACCACCTAGCCGCTAGCGAAGGAAAACTTGATACAAACTTTGTGCCAACCCGTCTAGCCAGCTAGAGGCAGTTAGCGAATTTCCCCCAATGAATTTGGAGGAGGCACGACTCAGACGTGGGTCATTTATGGGCTGAAATGATGATGAATTGGTAAATGGTCAGCTTCTATACCAGAAAGCCAATTAATAATGTGGCCGTGTGATTTTTTTTTCAAATGTTAGCAATGCCATGGGCTATGGAGATGGCTATGCTCGGAGTTTCCCTGCGAGATCGAATCTGAAATGAGGAGTTATGTCAACCTCCTTCTAATTGTAGAGTCACTTACAGCCACCCTACTTACAACATGAAGCTGCTGCTGCAGTTGAAAAGCATTAAGGCGTCAATCTCGTCAAGACGTTTTTACAATACCACTTGGGCGGCTTCTGGGGGCGAAGTATCCATATGTTTTAGAAACATACACATATTTTTATTAAAATAAGTGCCAATTTTTGGTTTTCAAAGGTAATCCAACTCTAAACACACATTTGTCTCAAAAACAGTGAATCATTTCATTTCTATGGTAAAGAAATGAAATTCTAATGTTGAATTAAGAACTTTCGCTCATTACTGATATTGGCCAATCTGCCAGCTCTAAATAGGCATTTGCTTTTATTCATGGAATGAAAACTATTCTGTGTTAAATTAGGCCGGAAACCATACAAAGGGAAGTGTTTCGTTTTTTCTGATGAGAAATGTATATTATGTAAAATACTTAACCTTGCACGTAACAGCCGAGTTACTTTCTATTTGCAGATTCTGTTAGGTAACAGGCGAAGGTTCTTTTTGTACTTCAACGAGGGTTCTATAAATGCCACCCGCAGAGCATATTGTCACATTGTTGTCCAATCAACCAACCCCTAATGCTCACGCAATATTATAAGAATAAACATTCTAATTTCAATTGTATTACTTAATAAGGGGTGGTTCAACATTGTAAAGAAAGCAACAACAACAATATTTATTACTAATTAATATTTAACTAGTAAAACATTTTAAATGAGGTGCAATGGTGGATGCACGAGTGTTCTTGAAGGCACACTCGTGCATTTTTATTAAGAAAGTGATTAACGTATTTTATGTTTAAAATCTTATTCTATGAGTAGATACTCGTACTCATAGTATTACGTACTAGTTGACTATATTACAATAGGACGGAATTTGTTCCACATACTTTCACTACCCCCTTCCTTAGTGAGGGTGCTGTGAGAGCCGACAAGGCCGATAAACTAGCCGCAAGAGAATGAGCCCTGTGTCAGCCCGTCGGGCCAGCGTGGCACCAAAGGCTAATTAATTACCGTCCGTGTAACTGCAGAAGGCTCGTTTTAACAGTGGGACATCGTAGTTATGGGCTGAATTTTAGTAGGGTTCTACATAAAGAACAAGAGCATAAAACCCTTAAAACGTGATGATTCAACTCTATAGAGAAGAGACTGGTCACCAGCCGGTCTGCCATTCTATCTTCAGGCAAGGCACGAGCATTGTAAAAGCCTTCAGAAATTCAGCCTGCATCAAGTGCCTACCCAAAATTGTTAGCCATCTCCTACTGTGCCGCCTGAGACAGTGCGCCAACTGGCTAAAGATGGTATTCAAACATTCCATTATGTAAGGAACACATGTTCATACTCGTATTTATAAACAGAGTATGATGTAACAGCTACCGGAGGCAGGGTTAAGGTCGCTCTCATTGTAGAAATGCAAGTTGATAGTGTTTCTAGCTAACTTTACCTATTGTGGTTCAGTCAGGTGTTTGAGTTAGAGCTACGGGGGAACGGGCGGAGTGTGTGCCGCCGATAACGTTACAATGATGTTTACTCTCCGCCACTAAAACTGCAGCTGGCCAACTGACTCATGACGCGTTGTGCGAGCAGTTTTCAGGAATTTCATAACATTATTTAATTATATGCGTCAGTAATTATAAAGACATTTACTAGAGTGAACTAAATGTTGGATAAGATAGAGTAAACTACTGGGATTAAAACACGATTTTTTTCTAATCGTTGAACAAGGGTGAATTATTGACAGACTACGATTTCATCCGTACCTTACGTACGTAAATAATGTAAGCAGTGGAGAGGAACGGGCTTCAGACATTTCTGCTATTTACAACCGTCGACCATCTGATACTTCTTAATAAGTGACATGGTTAAATATCTAATTATATTGGAAATGGATTAAATATGCTTTGATAGAAATAGACTTGTAGTTGAATATTAAAAACTTAACCTGAAAGTTACTTTCAGGTCGATAATATTACACTAAATAATGATTGCCTAGTTAATAATTCAAATTACGCTAAAACACTCTAATCCTCAGTGCAGACAAAAAAACCAGATTAAAAATATAAAAATACAGGTAAACATGAAAACTTATCTTCACACCGTAAAGCCAAACGTCCACCGCCAGCTAAAATAAGTTAATTTAGTTTAGCTTGCATACTTAAGCCAGTTTTTCATACATTTGCGTCCACCGACGGTGAACTAGTATGCATGAAAAACTAGCTCAAATATGCAAGCTAAACTAAACTAACACAATTTAGCTGGCGGTGGACGTTCAGCTTAATAATTGCTTCGGCTTTCGTTGGATTTCAAAGACATGTAATTTAAGTAACTTGTCATTATACGTGGCTAATATAATGCGGAACATAACAAACATTTATCAACTTACTGGCCCGAGTTATCTTGGGTCGCTCATTAATACGATTTGCGTAAGAGCGCTTCATTAGGCGAATACTTATAATAACCCATAATAGGTGCTAATGTTAACAAAAAATATTAGGTATGTTTATGTGTTTCGTGAAACTAGTAGTATACACGATCGTAAATGAGGGAATCCGTTTGGTGACAGATTTAGAATAAATACATAGTGTCACCACCCCTTTTCATTCTGATGTTGTCATAAGAGCCGACAAAAGGAGATGACAAGGCCGAATACCTAGAGAAGGAAACCTCCGTTGCCGACCGTTTTCGTTTATTGTTCAATTCTGTTGGTAAATTGAGAATATAATGAATGAATGAATGATATTATTTATTGTACACCAAAAGAAACTTCAACATAAACATTGTACAGTACAAATGGCGGTACTATTATTTAAATTAATTATGGGTGAATGTCGACCCCTTGATGACCACTAGTTCATTTAAATGAAAATTAAATTATTTGTACAAGTTTTAGCTTTTAATCGTATTGTACATATTTCCTGTAACTAATGACTAAATGATAGTATTATATTATAATAAAAGTATAACCTAGTCAAGTTTGAAACACTATTGATAAAAGATGAAACATCTATACTTAAATTATTATAAAGCTGCAGAATTTGTTTGTTTGAACGCCCTAATCTCACTAACTACTGGCCCGATTTCAAAAATCTTTCAGTGTTGGGTAGTCCATTTATCGAGGAAGGTTATAGGCTATATTGTTTTTTTATTACTATTTTATTTTTCGAAAAAAATAAATTCTATCACCACGCGGGTGACACAGCGGGGAGCAGCTAGTATATTAATAAAGGCTAAGTATTTGTTTAGTTATCTCATTATGTAACATCGCCTCATATTTTTTTAGTAATAGCCGATCCCTGATTTACTATAAAGCCTCCAGTCTACGGGTCGTTTATACTGCTGAGTGCCTCCCATTTTAAGGAGGGTAATTAGCCTACAATGCCACGCTGGCCAGATGGTTGGCACAGGTTCTCGTATCAAGTTTTGCTTCTCTTGCGGCTAGGATTTCGGCCTTATCATTTCCTATTGTCGGCTCTTACGACAGGATGGAATAGAGTGGTAACTCTATATTTTCCGAATTCCATCACCACACGGAATCTAAATCAGAACCTTGTGCACATTGGAGATACAAGCTTTCGGCTGTTCCATTGCCAAAGAAAAGAAAGTATAATGATAAATGAAAGACCGGTAAGGCAGCAACGATGTGTGCGCACTGTTGTCTTGTGTGCGTGAGATAACCCGACAAACCCGGCTATCTGAACAACGAACTTGAACCCACATCTGAGTCTAACGCCTTTAACGCGTTCCTCACATATTTTGCACTTATTTAAAGTGCGGACCAAGCCTTTATGCTCAGCTACTATTACACGGATGGTGCCGGATTTAGAATAAATAAACGTCACTATACTGATGGAGTCATAAGAGGCGGCTAATGAATTAATTTCCCTCTATGATTTTGGAGGAAGCCCGACTCAGTAGTAGGTCACTTATAGACATTTTTATCGATTACTGGCGTTTCGCACAGATATCGTCGTAAAATAATTATGTAGCATTCACATAGCTTTTTAAGTTAAGATTATAGTCTAGTCCGCAGTATTTTGGAATATTGTTGTGTTATTTGGCCGCCCCACTTACTCTGTTCACTCTGATCAAAGAAAGCGTCCAAAAGAAATGCTTAAGAATGCTATATCGCAAAATTGGTTTGGGTCGCCGTGAGCCTGATTAGTAAGATATAATATGTAGTAGATTAGTAAGATTCATGTAACTCCTCTGCAACTTCCCCGTGTGTAATACGATTTGTTATACTTGCATAAATTATTGCACAGTTCTATTGACTCCTCATACTTATGAAATATTCTTACCCTTAACACCAGGCGTAGCTTGCGCGTTCCAGATCGTACATTTTCTTTACGAACTTATGTTAACAATACTTCGTATTACAATGCTCTTTGTATGCTGAATGTGCATTTTATATAACGAGATATATGTATAGTGATATTTATATGGAAATACAACGTTTGCCGGGTCAGCTATGTTTTATATATTTTGCTATTTACCTGATTGTTTTCCGTTTCATTGTCCAAATAAATAAATGAATATGAGCTTAATGGTATTACGAATTATACATACGAATTTCATACAAGTATATTTTAAAATCGGAACCCGACAAGTGATTATTTTGTTTCTGTGAATAACTATGCTAGCATAAGGATTTTCTGAACAATGCAAATGATAAATGATTAGCCCGATCACGAGTGCTAAGAAACTGCACAAAGTTGTGTTAGTGTTTACTAAGAAAGTAAGTAGGTGAAGAAAGTAAGACACTGGGACTTTACAGCGCGCAACTAACCAAGGGTTACGTCAATCGCGTCGTAATTTTAATCATTTACCGTCATACGTTGGTAATCCATCTATGTATCATACATATTTTGGTCTATCACCTGACATTCTAAATGAATGTTTATTGCGTTTATTCAATTTCCCTCCATGAACTTTGGGGAAGATGTGATGCTGATTAGAAAACTTATACACAATTTGGCTACTGTCGTTTAACTATCTAATAAAGAAGTAGCTTGCGCCCACGGCTTCGTGGGTTCGAAATGTTTGAGATGCCAGTGCATTATAAACAGCCTTAACTTACATTTAGTGTATATATCTCTGACTTATACATGGACACATTACCTACGTACTGTTATTTCAATCCCTATTGCATTTGGCACACGAACCCAGTGGCCTTCGTAAAATCTGGTCTTACCAAACGATTACCGGTAGTCAAATTGCTGGGGTCTCGGAGGTCAAACAGCGATCGTTCGTTGTAAATATTAGTAGTTACCGAAGGCAGACTAGTATGGTGCCACATAAAATTGCGAATAAGCAAGGTACTTAACCTTTATTACTTAAACCTACAGGCTTGCTCGGCAACGACCAGTGGCAGTGGAAACGTATAAATGTCTCTGCCAAATGCCAAAATCGGAGCGCATATGCGCCAAGTTTCACTTTCATGGGTTGAGGGGTGCGGGCGGCAGGGGAAGCCGGTCCGACCCAGCACCCGCACAGCCTCTTACCACAAAAAATAAGCAACTTTTCCTTTCTCAAAAACATGAAGACTTTCACCTTTGCCGAAACCTGCGCGAAAATAGCCACTGCGCGGCTAAGCGAATTATCATTCATATGAATATGCTGCGGTTTTCACTATCACCGGATTTAGGGTTGAGAAATGCAAAAAAAAATACTATCTACGTTTAAAAAAGTGAGCCTGTATGGCATCAAAACGGCTGGACCGATTTTAATGATCTCCGATTTGTTGGATTTGTCTCCGCTACGAATAGGGTTACAGCTATTAAATAATAGAAAGAATACTATTTTTTATGTGTTATTACAAATAACAAGAGAAATAAATTTGGTTTACTAACACTACTTATAAATTAAATGATCCCATTTTCATTGATTTCCTTGGATGGTTTGAGTTAATTTAAAATCGGAATCTACATTTTCCTGTGCCACGCTGGCTAAAAGGGTTGGTACAGGGTTTCGTACCAAGTTTTCCTTTTCTTTCTAGGTCTTCGGCCTTGTCATTTCTTTTTGTCGGGTCTTACGACACCCTGGATGTAATGGGGTGGTAACACTATGTATTCTAAATTCGACACCATACTTACTGCAAACTAACTGGTTACTACTAGCAATAATACGGTTAATAGGTAAGAAATTTCTGGACAAGGTTGGTAAGAGTGACCTAAAGGGTAACCGTGATTAACGTGACGCAAGTCGGATTTTTTTTCATTATTTTTGTAAAGTGGGGGAGCCCTTTTATATGTGGGAGTCCCAATCGCGAGTAGAGGGTAAGATGCGACTAGCTTTGGGAAGGGAATACCCAAGTCTACAAATAAGCATCGTGACAACGAGACCAGTCCACGCACGGCGTGTTTGCGAACTGGTGTTGATAACTCCGCATGGTATTATTTAAATAATTATTGTACGGCGACATTACAATTTATTAAAATGTTGAATTGGCTTTGTTGGAAGCTAATTGCATACAATTTTGGTTGTAGCCCCAGAAATCACCGAACAAAACAATACATTTTCCACGGGTTTGATTGGCGCCTTATCGTAATGCTAGCAGGTTCATGAACAATAGCATTTGTAAGTATAAACACGCTTATCGTAGATTCGCGGTCTGCATCGAACGACCCACCACCGCCATCGGTCGACTTTCTAAACTGTTGCTAAGTGATGGCGCTGCCAAAAACCGTTTCTTTAGCTTGTTTTATTGCAGGACCTTAGCACTGATAGATCGTGAAGCGTTTATTGCGAGGTGGGCGGATGTGTGTATCCCGAAGGAAAGCGAATGAGCGAATGGAAATGCGTGCGCTCACGATGTCGCATTCGATTCTCTTCTCACCTCACTCTCTCAAAACCTCCCACTTTATCTCTCTTTCAATCACCCCAAAAACCTACGATCGGTCACAGGTCAGACTTTAAACATCGTACATTCCATTATCTTGTAATATGCCTTTTGCCTGAAATATGAAAAAAGAAATCGAATTAGAAAAATGGTTTGTACGGCTTATTAATGGTTTTAAATCAATTCATTATAAATTTATTCATAATTCATATTAGGAGTTGTCACAAAGCCAACAATGTCCAGGAATATCAGAGCTTTCCTCTCGAATGAGAGATAGCCAGCTATACTAGTAATCACTATCACTACATAGTATAAAACAAAGTCACATTCTTCTGTCCGTCCCTATGTATGCATAAATCTTTAAAACTACGCAACGGATTTTGAAGCGGTTTTTTTTAATAGATAGAGTGATTCAAGAGGAAGGTTTATATGTATAACCCACCCCCGCTTTGCACGGGCGAAGCCGGGGCGGGCCACTAGTAAATTTATATAAACCTAAATATATTAAAAATGTACCTTTACCTAAACCTTTATTTTGGTACTCAAAAACTTGTCTGAAAACCCCTCAAAAAAAAATTCAAGAGCAATTCGCACAGTTAAGAATTCCCCGACTATAACTATCGGGGGGTTAGGCGCCTCATGTGCAAGCTAAAGTCTAAAACACCTTTGTTCAAGTTGTTGGAGTAGAAAACACCAAATTGTTATACAAAGCAAATCATAGGGCAAGAATAGCAGCTGCTAATATTGTTATTAATATTCTTAGAACTGACATACAGTATCTTTAATATTCCATTTAAATGATGTACTTTTAATGGACATCTGCACATTTTAAGGCGTACAGGTCACATCTAGTAAATCAATCAATAATTGACAGTTGAGGTTTGATAATGTTAACAAGTCGTCCGTGTGTGATCGATGTAGAGTACGTAGTGTTACCACCCCATTACGTCATGAGGGAGGGTCCGCGTGAGAAGAAAAACTTGATACGAAAACCTGTGCCCACCGCCTTGGCCAGCGGTGCCCAATCTGCTAATTAAAGGGAGGAGGACCGACTCCGCAGTGGGTCATTTATGGGTTGAGAAGTAGTTGTAGTAATATTAACAATGAATAAACAGAAGTTATAAGCTTAATGGTTCTGTTATTAGCTTAGCATGTCCCTCTAGCTAGATGTATTAACAATGACATAGATCACAAGCTGTAGTAGCTTATATACATGCATGACAGGTAAAAGATTTACCGCAAAAATAAACTATGTTAGCTACCGAAATTATTACAGCCATATTTTACAAAATAAATTTTGCGCTGGTTTGGGTTTTTTATTTTAAGCGATTTGCCGGATATCCTTTATGGTGAACTTTTTAAAATTATTAATCTTTGTTTTTATATTAGGTTTTTATGTATTACATTTGATTTCTAATAACTTGGTCTAAACTCCTATTCATGCGGATCAGATATAAGGTGTGCATTTATTCCAATGTCAAGTTTGGCACCTGCCTTATCGCCTTTTTATCAACATATTGTGAACACAATAGCAACCAAATCCTAATTACCTGCAACACCTGCCAATACAAATCCCAGTTGCTATGACAAAGGCCCCAAACTTCGCAGTAGGTACTAAACATCATAATAAAGTGTCAGTTTGTAATATTAAAATAACCGCGTTGTACTAAGTGCATTTGCATATACACAGCACATGTACCAAAACGTGTGTAAAAATGAGTAAATTAGGCCACTTTTAGACACCATTCTCCTCTTTTCAGGATCCATAGTTACAGAGTTTTCAACATAGTTAAATACCACGCGAACGAAGTCACGGGTAACAGCTAGTTAATAAATAAATTCTAATATTCTGTCAAATATACTTAATAAAAAAAAACGATTCTGTAAAAATTGTGGTACTCATTTTTACGTCGCTCTTTATGATAGGACTAATGACCCACTAAATTCGACTTAATGGTGTTTTGCACGAAGCATGAAGAAGCCTCTTGCGGCCCATGATAGGCGGTGTCTAGGCTAGAGCATTTAGTTAGTCTAAACGTTGCCTTACAGTTTGCTTTGTCTACAAAATATGACATTGACATAATCTTGAACCATTAAATATTTTATTGCAATGTACAGTGTGATGATAACTTTCAAGTTGACGGTATGCAAATATTGCCTTTATGTGAAATGTAAGCGAACGGTGGAAGGCGAATTTTGAAAGCGAGATTGGGCGACCTTGACGGTCGCTTTGTAAACAAAGATGGTACTGTATTGTACAGGCTTCGCGGCGCTTTCTCCGCAGTTAACTTCACTGTTCGGCAAAATGTCCCGATTTTATAACGCTCAGGTTGTTCTCTGCTTTCAGTTTTAACTAATAGGATGTACGAATATTATCAGGGCATGACTTGCATTACATTAAACTATCGCTTACTCAATAATGTCATATACCTTAGTATTCGAAACTAATATTTATTTACGAAAAAGACTTTTTCAGTTCTAACTAACAAAACAGTGATGCATTAGTTAATATTTGACGCAAAAGAGTGCAGTGTTCTATCTCACGAATAGATGAAGCTTACATTTATATACTTAATAAATTTTTGCGAATATAAATAGTGAATAATATCTTTGTATTTTTTTACTTCGATAATAAGCGGTCCAGACATTATGCCATAAGGAATTATTCACTTTATTAGTTAGAAAGAAAAGGTCCACGCACATCGCCAAATTTAGTCCTGATTCATCATATAACCAACGTGGGCGGCCCCACCTAGGGTTGCCAACTATACTGTTTTGAACAGTATTACACTGTTTTTCACTAAATTATACTTTTTACTGTTGAACAAAAATAAAGTATACAAAATACTGTTTTCAGCACCAAAATGCAAACACATTACTATGTGTTTTATTTAGACGCTCACACATTTTTCCAGTAATGAATGCTAAGTCGCGGAAGGGTAGAAATAGAGCAGCTTCTCATTTATTTTAATTTCAGATATAAGTGTGGTGAGGAAAATAATGTTTATAAAAAGATTATAAATTAGTAATTTGTGCCAGAAGCTCTAAAAATATGTATTTAAATCAATAAATAAATAATATACTGTTCATTTTTCTAAAATACTGTTAAATGTTCTTCATAGAGCTGAATATACTTTATTTCTTGTCAAAAAAGTCACAACTAGAAAATAGCTAGAAAAGTGTGCCAGATATAATAATATAAGGTAATCCTGTAAATATCTTCAAAATTATATCGTAAATGCAAACAAATATGTTTGTAGTGTTGGAAAGTTACATATCTACACCACGGATAAAATTAGAAATAACACACAAATGTACTCACGATACGAATTTTATTATATGTATACGTTACCACACTTTATAACGAACTTATCTCGCGTATTTTACATTATCCCCGACATTTCGAATTCTTTGCAGCAGTCGGGACGATCAGTCTCAACCCTTGAGATTTGATCAATTTAATGATGGAGAAATCACTTGCGAACCATTATCTCTTAAAATTTTAAAGGTTTTAACCTAAATAGCCTCGCGGATCATTCTTGGGATGTGATGATTTCCCTTAGCAAGGATTTGAGATCTATCAAAGTAAATGTGTCGGTCTTTTTGAATTTGTGCTCGCAAACTTAGTCGAGCGCCTGGTTTTCATATCAGCTATATGTTTTTTTGCCCATACTTCTTTTTGATCTTGTCATCTAGTCTCTCCCGTGACCACGGCTGCTGCAAATTAAGCAACCTAAAACGTAACGTGTTTAATTTCAATATACATATGTACCTACAGGTAGCAGCAGAACAGTTATTTGTAAAGACTTACATCACGTTGAAAAATTGAAGCGCAGATAAAGCCAAGTAGTATTATACAAACGGTAAAAATATTAACCCATATAAATACAACCCACGGCCCACGGCTGAACGTACGTGTGGTGACGGGTTTAGAATACATAGTGTCACCACCCCATTCCATGCTAAGGAAATGACTAGGCCGATAGCCACAAGGGAAAACTTGATACAAAACCATGTGCCGATCCATCTGGCCAGCGTAGACTAATTACCTTCCATGTAGCTGGACCACCCCCGATTCAGTAGTGTGTCATTTATAGGCTGAATAGTTTAAATAACAAATGAAGCCAAGCGCACGAGTTCAATGATGCTTCCTCCTTCAAAAGATGAGATCTCATAATTTTAAAAGTCAATGGAAAATCTTTACAACATCTTACACGTAATTATTACTTAACTTGTTCCCTAACAACATTAAAACACTCACTGCGAGTGATTTTTTTGTTAAATTGTACCGATTGTGATAGTAAAAGAACTTCGAATCAGGGTACATAATTTCCAAAACCTCCTGAGGGTGTACTGTAAGGTGACTAAAGCAAATAGGGCAGATTAAACCCAACAAAAAGGTGTCCTATGTTCTTCTCAAAATTCCCCATAAAGTCTTGCTATTGACAGCTGGATAGTTTTTATGGGAAATAGAAAAATGTGGCGTTATATTTTTTTTTTTTCTATTCTTATACATTATTCAATAGATGTAACTTCTATGCAATTAAGACGGCTGGGATATTGATTTTTTAATCTTTGTTAACTTTCAATTTCAATGTATATCCTAAAACTACCAAATCCCTAGACTTTCTTAAGCATCGAGTAGGAGAACCAATTCGAGTAATTTTGAAATTGCAAAAAAATATTTTGTTAAAAAACCTGCAACAATGTTTCATTTTTATGTAATCATTAAGCAGTCGTGGAAAGTTACAGGATCTGCTGTGGGAAGGGGCAATGTCGGGGCAGTAAGGCTTCTAGAACTACTTATTTGGCAGATCACCTGAATCGTATTTGTGAATGTGGTATCATTAAGCTTTTAATTTTTTTTTCGTGTTACTTGTTTTTTTTCTACTGTCTTTTTGGCCATTGGGTAATGGTAGCGATATGTGGGTCTCGTGGGCAAGAAATTTGCTATCGGGTATACTCCCCGCCTGTATTAAAGCTTGCTCTATACATTTAAATTGCGAACACTTGAGCAGGCTGAAAAAAGCATATCTGTGGTAAAGTTTATATATGTATTTTAAAAAAAAATGAGGCGGTTCCTATTCATAAGCCATTCAGCGCATCATACATTATGTCCCCGTTCTTTCAGTCTTTGGGATCTGGGTCTTTCTGCTCGTACATTATAAGAACGAAATGTCTCCCAAATTTTAGGCAGTATGTTGATAGCTCAAAAAAACACAGAAGTCAAATATTGGAAATAAAGTTTCCTATTTATTTTATCGTTAATGAAAACGATCTTAACCTAAAGTACTATTTGGTGACCAAGAAAATATAAAGACGATAAATTTATCACCAGTCTACAGTTCTACACACGACTGGTCACGTGTCCGCCTCACTTGCGTGTGGCGGCACTGGCGGGCGGTATGTAAATGTGTGCAAACATTACGCACACGTGGGAATAAGATCTCATCTGCACACACAAGAATAATAGCTACAGAAGGCCCACTTTGCAAAAATAACGCAAAAGGTTTCTATTCAAAATATAATTAGCCCATGATGGTCGTACGTTGATCGGCTTACAAATATATTTTTGTAATAATATAAATAATATTTCTCTGGGTTAAACGCAAAATGTATCTGCGAAGAATAAACGTAGTCGTAAGTTTAAGGGCAAAAAATTGATATTTTTTACTTGTGTCTTTAAATACTACGTTATTTTTAAATAATTTCATTAAACTAACATCTGTCATTTGGCGCTCAGCGACAATTTACTATTAATATTATTGGTGTATTCTGGTTTTAATAGCAAAGGGACCAACTAGCTTATGGTAAATCTGATGTGCATTTTTAAGTAGATGAAAATCTGACAACTGGACCTTGAACTGTGTCCAACAGTCATCATGTGTGAACTGCATTAAATCCAGCTGTAAATGGGCTTGAGTGCAGATCAGTGCCTGTAATATTGCAATTCATTCAAATTCAATTGAACGACCGGCGAGAGTAATGGAACAATGAGGATATGATGCAGATTGTGGGAAGAAGATCACGAATAAATCCTTTGGCAGACTATTTCGTATTCAAACCCCGAGCGAAAATCATGTTTAAAATAATCTATATTGTAAAATACTCTAAGATAAGCAAGATAGCTGTAGATAAATACTACTCAGCCCATACATGACCCACTGCTGAGTCAGGCCTCTTCCAATTACATGGAGGGTAATTAGCCTACTGTGCCACGTTGGCCATACGGGTTGCCACAGTGTTTCGTATCAAGTTTTCCTTCTCTTGCGGCTAGGTTATCGGCCTTGTCATCTCCTTTTGTCGGCTACAACACCCTCAGGATAGAATTGGGTGGTGACGCAGTGTATTCTAAATCCGTCACCACACGGAACAGTTCTCTGAGTGAACTCACAAGAAAGGTATTATTTGTAATCAGCTACAAAAATAAATAATTTTAGAATTAATACACTATCGCATTGGGGAAAAAACACGTGTAATGATAGATGGATGAATAAATAAATAAACAATAATATTAAACTTAATACAGATAAATGAAAAAAGGAAATATACATTGGGCGGTCCTATCACCTTAGCCGATTTCCGATTTTGGATGGATAGAAGTTGCAAATATTAAAACAAAATGTGATTGGTTTGAGGTACATCTATTAAAGTATCATATCACTCTCAAAAGGTATCTACTAACTCACATTTTGTTTTATTAATTGCATTGTATTATAAATTATTAATTTATTATAAATATAAAATACAGAAATGTATGTAATAAAACAAATATATAGCATAAAACCTACTGATGTACTATATTTTTAAATATAATAACTTAGATAATTCTATAAAAAAAATATTATTATAATTGTAAATTATGGTATTTAACAAGTTTAAGTTTGGTCAAGACAAAACTTTACAAAAAAGCGTATTACCGCATTGCCGATTATGTAAACGACCCAACTTAGCTGGGACTAGGCTGTGCAGTGTCAATATACTTTATTATTTAATTATGTTATTTATTTGTTTATTTATTTATATATTAAAGAAAAAAATGACAAGCCCTCTGAATTTCATGCCAGTTCTGCTCAGCAGTGGTCTCGTTTCGAACTGGTGGTAGACGGTCGAATGTTTTTATTGTTTAATGATATGTTATGAATAATATTTTTTAATACAGTTGCTCAAAAAGTGGCATATTGCAGGGACGTATAGCGTTCGGAAAGTGGGCTATTACACATGCGTGCTTTTTTTTACCATTCCCGCACTAGTGCGTTCTCTTTCCCAACTGTCAAAATAATGTCTATTAGAAGGAAAAACCAACCATGAAGTTTTAACTAAAAAAATCATAGAAGTTTTTATGATTCATGCAAATACGTATATTTCTAAAAATAAATATACGTACTAATTTGTTTTAAAATCAGATTTAATAATTTGATTGAATGAGTTTCATTTCATCTCATTAAATTTCAATTCATATCAATAAAAAAATTCTACTGAAGACTTGGCTGTATGGGCATTGTTCCTTTTGCCTACCAGAATGGGTGAAGAAAAAAAAAATCTCTGCTCATATTCTACGGTCGGCGCCATTTTTCAGAAATGATTAGTTAGTTGAGTTTATTGTGTTTTTATTATTTTATTAAATTGCTTCATTTTTTCGCAACTGTATTAAAAATAGTCGTTCAGTACACGTGCGGAACCGTCATTGCAACTTGTTCCGACTGTTAACCCTCGCTTTCGGCTGCGCCTCGGCTCGGGTAGACATTTGTTGGAACTCTTTGCAATGACAGCCTTTCCGCACTTGTAATGAAATATACTATTTTAATACAGTTGCTCAAAAAGTGGCGTATTGCAGGGACGTATAGCGTTCGGGAAGTGGGCTATTACACACTCGTGCTTTTTTTGCCATTCCCGCACTAGTGCGTTCTCTTTCCCAACTGCCAAAATAATGTCTAATAAAAGGAAAAACCAACCATATACAAAAAAAAGCATAGAAGTTTTTTATTATTCATGCAAATACGTATATTTCTAAAAAGAAACTAGTTACTTACTAATTTGTTTCAATATCAGATTTAATGATTTGATTGAATGAGTTAGGTTAGGTTCCATTTCATTTCATCTCTTTAAATTTCATTTTCATTTCATATCAATAAAAGATTTCTACTGAAGACTTAGCTGTATTGGCTGGCATAGTTGCTTTTGCCTACTAGAATGGGTGAAGAAAAAAAAATCTCTACTTATATTCTACGGCGGGCGCCATTTTTGTTTATAAGTCATAAATTATTAGTTAGTTGAGTTTTTATTATTTTGTGAAATTGCTTAATTTTTTCGCAACTGTATTAAAAATAGTCGTTCAGTACACGTGTGGAACCGTCATTTGTCGGAACTCTTTGCAATGACAGCACTTGTAATGACCGCACTTGCAATGAAATAGTATATTTCCTATTCGTAAGTGTCCATCGTGTCCAAAACAAAAGAAATGATTTGACATTTATTGAATATTGCAGAGGATTTTGCACATCTCATTGAGATGGGTAAGTAGTTCTACAGACGTGATGCAGTAATTGTGAAATAGGTGTGCACCTACCTACTCGTGTGAAAAACATATACCTAGTATTTTCAAGTATACGTATCTGAAAAAATAATTAACATATCGACCATGGAAACTCTTTTTCATAATAATACGCACATCATCACCTCAGCCCATAAATTACCTACTACATACTAGGGACGCCTACGTGTCCCCCAAGGACTTCCACGAAGGCCGGTCCTGACCCGCCCACAACTATCGCTTTCCGACCACACAGTGGACTGGGGACCTTGACCAGGACGTCAGTCCACTGTGTGGGAGCACTACCAGCACCAGCGCATTGCGGGACACGGGGATTTTACTGCCCCATCCTGTGCCAGTCCTGCTAGCTATCTGCCCTCCCACTTCCACTTATGTTTGGCAATCTAGTGGGCTATCTTGATAACTCTCGTTCTCCAGCGTATCTCCTATTTCTGATTCGATCTCGCAGGGAAACTCTGAGTATAACCTCTCCATAGCCTTTGCTTTTTTAAAAGGAACAATCATTACTTAGTATGTTACTTTTAAGGGAAATTGATGTTGTCTAAAATTCGTATGAAGATGGAGGGAATATCAGACGCCGTTATTACAAGAAGTATTTGTTTGTACTAGTGGGATGGTCATTACGATGTATCCTTAACAATTATGAACTATTGTGGCCATATAGAAATTACCTGAATGGGGTGTTTATTTGGTTTCTCAAGTCCCGATTACCCGGCTTTATTATAAATGGCCTGTTAATTTAATCCTTGAATGTTATTTTCGTTCTGTACAGAATAATGAGGTGAGAGGCAAATAATTTATGATAATAGGAATAGACGAAAAAGAAATGATTACTTAAAATGTATTAATGAATAAGAAATATCAGGAAGGTATAAAGGTAAGGTTAAACAACATCTAACTGTTAAAGCGTAAATTTACTTTTGAAAAAAGAATTGGCCGATATGGAAAGGATAAGGCCGAAAACCAAGCCAAAAGAGAAGGAAAACGTAACCCTATGGTAACGTATGGCTGGCCAGCGTGGCACAGAAGGCTAATTACCCTCCATGTTGTAGACTCCTTCTACAGGTTCCTCCTATCCTACCCGACTCAGCAGGGGTCATTTATGGGCTGAAAAGTTATAGAAATATCAACGTTCAAAGTCAATACTTTACAGTCTTATCAACTTACCTAAATAAAGCGGAAGCATTCCACGGAATCATAAGTATATAAAAATCAATATCATCAATATTGTACAAAATATGCTTATGTGTGTGCTAATTTGTAATATTTTCTACAAATTTAACCCCTTGGCGTTATATTTTATGGAAAAAGTAGATAATCTCTTTCTCCGTGATCAATTATTTATATAAAAACTATAGTTTTCATTATATTCTAATAATTTCAGTAAAACTAATCTATGTCTATGTCGATGGTTCATCATCATCATCAGCCCACATTAGTCCACTGCTGGACATAGACATCCCCTAAAGGGCCGATGGTTGGGGATCCGATAATTTTGGAATCCATTGAAAGACAAGTCGAGCGGTTTACGAACCGAAGTACTATTGGCCTCTTGACTATCACGAAAAACTGTTTGGCTCTTTTAGGGCCATTTACTACAAATATACCCCGTTCAGCGTCAGTAAAGCGTAAATTATCCAGTTGACGTCTGACGACGTAACTCCAGTAGAATTATTTTATGACAACATATTGGTTAATTTAGCATAAATTACTGTAAGAGCCGACCAGGCAGACGCCTTACACTTGAGGTTGATGTTAGTGAAGTAGACAAGACGAAACCAGGCGTTTGAATGTTATATAAGCCGATTGTAATTTACAGGTTTATAGGAAGGTTTTGTGGTTCCTTGACAAATGTATTTGGCCATTTCAGTTTCAGTGTGTGTAATATTATTTATTAAATAAGTATAGGTGAGGTATTTTACATATAATCTTATAAAAAGTTGCCCAAAATGCAGTGTAAAACACAGTTCTTTTATTTTTGTAGGCGAGTGTAAAACTGTTTATTTGGGCTTAAACCGCAACAATTGGTTTAAAATGTTTTAAACCGGTTGTTTTACATGTATAGTCTGACCTAATCGTGATGTGCACTAAGTAATTTGGTTTTATTAGATACTTTTTGTTGGGAATAATAAATTAATTACGTTACATGTATTTTAATCCAAATTTTATCAATAAAATAACTTCGACGTTATAAACGATATTTACTTTTTTAACATCCTTATCGTCAATATTTGCATTCTGTCAATTCTTCGACACACGTCATGAAAAAAATCACATTAAAAAAGTTTAAGGTTAGATAGGAAATAATTTGATATGAGGGTTACATAAATATTCTTAAATTTTCTAACGCGCAAATGTGTTATTGTTTTTATACAAATCTTACCGCGGTAATAACAGACTCAAAAATTTTAAATCATAAATTCATTTTTATACATAACATATGACGACACGTTTGTACTTTTAACAAAGCGCCATCTTTTGAATACTTACTCCAATATATACAATCCTGTCAACATATTATATCGCCATTGCTTGGAGCTAACATTATGAATATGACTGTCAAATAATCTATATATCTTAACGTAAATATAAAAATGAATTGCAGTTCATTAGTCTCGCTTAAACTCGAGAACGGCTGGACCGATTTGGCTAATTTTGGTCATGCAATATTCGTGGAAGTCCAGGGAAGGTTTAAAAGGCGGAACAATATGGAAATGCTCGGAATTTAACAAAAACATAAATTTTGCGTTATCTTTGACGTTACGCTTGATTGAGGCAGTACGAAGTCTGCTCCCCCTTGACCGTGCTGCCACCTTGTTGTGGTAGGGGGCTTGTGTGCTTTTTTAGGAGCCATTGGGGCCATAACGACTCAGGGTGACCCATGCCGGGCGGGCCCACGAGGAGGGACGGGGACACTCTGTATTCAGAGTTGCCTAGAGTTGAGAAGGCGGGCCAGGGCTGCCGAAGATAGCAGCGTAGGCTCGGCTACGCCGGCGGGGCAAGGGCTGCCGCCGCTTGCTACGGGGGCGCGGCTAGGCCGGCGGGCCAGGGCTGCCACCGCTTGCCACGGAGGGGCGGATAGGCAGGCAGGCACGTGCAATGTCCCACATGCTTCTAGGAGGCATGTGGGACATTGCACGTGCCAGAGCTTCCTATAAAAGCGTGGGGCCCGCTTATACAAGCGGGGCAAGGCCCCGTCAGGGTCACCGAGCATGCTCCCCTATCGGGTGGAGTGAAACCCGTGGCCGTGTCTTGGGCAGTTAAGGGACACCGTTGGTTTTAGTGGGTAGGTTGGGGCGCAATTACCATCGCTTTGCGCCTCGGAGTCCCACATAACCCGGCTGGCGTTTAGCGGCCGGGTATCCATGAGGATCCAACGATAAAGAAAAACAGTACGAAGTCTGCTGGGACAGCTAGTAGACAAATAATTTGCATAATAATATTGCGACAATTAATAAATTGAGATAAATGGTATCCAGTCTTTCAAGTTGGATCAAACTGCACACGGTGTGCAAATTTGATTATAATCGATTACATAGTTTAGGAGTCCATCGCAGACAAACAACGTGAAACGTAATTTATATAATATTATATATACGTATAATAAACTAGCTGACCCGGCAAACGTTGTTTTGCCATTTAAATATCGCTATTAAAAATAGAGGTTGATCGTAGAGGGGTGACAATTTTGAGCCGTAGGTACGTTATGAATGTATCATAAAAAATTAAAAAAAAAATCCTAAGAATAAACATTTTTGGGTGGACCACACTTTACAATAACCACACACATATAACCATTGACATGCACACACAATTTCAAGAAAATCGGTCAAGCCATTTCGGAGGAGTTCAATAACAAACACCGTGATACGAGAATTTTGTAAGATGATTATAAGATAGATTATTCTATCAATAGAGCCTGTATATATAAATAGATCACGCTTCCGATGAAGTAAATTGTTGTTTTGTCTATAATGCCGGAATTATTATAGATTACACTACCACGCAATACGAACTTAGAATTTGGTGGCAGATTAAAGAAAGCCTGTACCTAGTACACGAATTGCTACGATCGCAGTCATATCAGAATGACTACCGCATGCATGTTTATATATTTTATTAACCACGCTGTTAACGCTATTTGTGTTTACCATGTAATCAATGTTATCCGATCCAGCTCAGTGTACTGGGCCCACGAGTTATCAAGTAGGCCGCCAGTTTGATTTAAACAAAACGCAACCTTCCCCGTGAACACCTGCGGCGTTTTACGTTTGTTTACCTTTATGTGCAAAGACAATATTCGCATTACTCATACAGAAGCACTGGATTAAACCTCGTATTAGTTGGTCGGTTTGTGTCTGCGATGCGGAACGATATCGACTGCATTTCCGTGCTATCGTGTTTTCAGGAAATTCGAGCTAGCCGCATTAGATGAAAGTGGGGCTCGCCACGCGGCCAGGTAGCACATACCTGGTTCGGCAAGCCACCGGTGGGAGTAGCGATGGTGGTACGGCACCGGCAGCGGCGCCGGCGGCAGGGGTGCTAAGAAGCAGTGCTGCTCCGGCCTTTCCCAAGCCGGCTCAGTTATCGTCGAGTTTGTGCCCATGTCTATGTAGCCGTGTCTGTCTAGGCGCAGCTCGGGCCAGCATCGAGAATACGAGCTGTCCCGCTCTGCTTTGATGCACTCAATGTTTGCTGTTAGCCGTTTCCACATTCAGAGTTCGCGCGGGTTTTTTACGATACTAGCCACGACCGTTCCCGGTGAGGATTGCGGCAGGATTGAAGGAGCCGGCGAAGCGCACGGCGCGCACGCTTGAGGGCACGTGGCGCCGCACACTCGACAACACGTGCGACGCTCCGCCCGCGCGACAGATCGGTCCGCCTCTGAGCCCTCAGGGTGGCGGCGCGGCGGCTTCCACTACCCACACCCCTGACAAGTCTAGCCAAATTTTTACTATAATCAAATATTATTATAATTAAATAAACCTTACATAGGTAGGATGCTGTGTATCGATCCAACCTTAATCTCGCAATTTTATAACAAGAGGGTGTTGGTGAAAAATAAATTTGTACCGAAGCCGAACAAAATGACAGGCTGGCCCACCCGATTAAATGTAAACTTCACTGAGTTATGCACGAGTCGCGGTACATCGTCACTGTGCCGTTGCATGCCTAATGAATTGTGTTGTATTCATATAGGAGATTTACGTAATGAGATTCATAAAAAGTAAAAGGTAAAAGCGCAATCATAGTTAGCAAGAAAGGATTTCGAGATGAAGAGCACAAATGTAGCAATGCCAAGGCATTCAAATGAAGTGGCGACCGCGGCCGCCATTAATACATGTTTCACACTATTATTCTTTGTGGCCTAGTGTTGTTTCCGTGCATTTATATTTAAAATTATACTGTGGTGTGGACCTTTCCAGAACTGCTTTATTAGAAAAAAATATTATTCTTATTTCTGACTATGACTCACGTTACTTGGATTATTTATGACACTCGTGCTCAACATTTTATTAAATTCACTTTTATAATTATTATAGTAAATAAAAATTGAGTACTTCGTTACTACTGCAAAGGGGAAATATTTCAGCAGCCGAATTTTCCTTCATTCAATTTGAGAACCGTTCGACCCAGCTGTATGTAATTTAAGGACTGAGATTATGATGATAACAAAAAAATATTTATTTTAATTTCACCAAATACCTTGTGATTATCTTCTCTAGCCACCTCAAACAATATGATTATGCTATTTATTGATAGAGAATATTCGACAACTAGCTATAAAATACTTTATCCAAGATACGCGATAATTTCTAATGTCAACCATTAAATTACAATGTGTCGGTCATCTTCCACTAGGATGGAGGTAAATTACGCTGTCCCCGTGGAGATACAGTCAGGGCCCACGGGGCAGCAAGTGCGGGACGGTGCACCCCGGGGACGTTTAGTGGGTATGACTCCGTCTCCTGACAGAGGCGGGGGGGACTCCCACACACCCCCTGTTGGCCATCTCCAGGCTGGCAGGGATAGTCCATAAAAGATTTAACCCCGGGCAAAACAAAACAAAAAAAAAAAAAAGGATGGAGGTAAATTAACCTACTGTTTCACGCTGGCCAGACGGCTTGCCTTATAGTATTCTACTGTCTTTGTCTATTTAGTGTAAATTAAAATAGGCAACGAATCCTCTCCGTTGCAGGAGTTTGCAAACATGCCCAGACTTGGCGGCATTACCACGCTGGATGGCAATGCTGATTCGCTCAGCAAAATGAAGGCCAGACTCAACACAATAAAGGTCACGTGTGCAATCGAACAGCCGCTTTGCTAGGTCCTTAGGGAAGGCCCATCATTTCCAATCTAAGTACCACTTACTCGTCCTACATATGACCCACTGCCGATTCGGGCCTCCTCCAAATAAATGGAGGGTAATAAGCCTACTGTGCCACGCTACCAGACCGGTTGGCACAGGGTTTCGTATCAAGTTTTCCTTCTCTTACGGCTAGGTTATCGACCTTGTCATTTCCTTTTGTCGGCTCTTACGACACCCTCTGGATGGAATGGGGCGGTGACAATGTGTATTCTAAATCCGCCACCATACAGAAAAAACAATGGAAACATGAGAAGCAAATTGTTTAGACCCAATTCACTGGCAATGACGTTTTAAGTAAATATGATAATTATGGAATTCTTAACCAAGCGCTAAATAAGGTTATAATAGTCATTTCGATTAAACGCCAATTTCATATACATATAAGGATTTAATAGGTACATTGTATATCACTATTATTTTGGCTTGTGGCGAAGATTATTCAAGATTATAAAGTATTCTTAGAATCAGCCTAATTTATAGATCACTAGCTGCTCCCTGCGCGCGTTGCTACGGCACTAAGTAAAATAAAATTTAAGGAAAGGCACAACACTTCGCTGAAGATCATCACGTCATGATCAAATGCATAGTATAAGAGACAAACATTCATTTTTATATACGAACGAAATAATTTTAACCGACTTCAAAAGCGATGAGGCTTTCAAAGAATAGAATAGAATAGAAATTATTTATTGTTATCACAGGTACATTAAAACAAACAAAGGTCTTAACATAGTGAACAGATCGCTGTGATATACCGTACTAGACGGTGTACAATATTATGTCATAGAATTTAAAATAACATTGGTGAATTATTATTATTACATAAATTGAGTTATTATTATTTTAAGTCTTTATCGTTCAAGTAATCCGCAATACTATAATATGTTTTATTTAAGAGCAATAGTTTAACTTGTTTTTTAAATATTTAAATGTTCTCTTCACTTCGCAAACTTTGTAGACTAAGAGCCCGTGAACGCCAGACTTACGGTATTTTATAAAAGCTGAAAGTTTGTCAGCGCATGCTCCCAACACAGGTAAGAACGATGGGCCATTTATGAAGTTTGGGTTACAGTGGCTTTGGCAGGTAAACCTCACTAAAGGTGTGCAAAATACCGATCCGTAATTAGATCAGCTTTTATAAAATACCGTAAGTCTGGCGTTCACGGGCTCTTGCTCTATTGAGGTAATTTATTATAAATTTTAGGTCCCATACAGAAAATGCTTTTATTGAGCATAGTTGTACGTGAGGGTACCAAACATAACATGTCTCGATCTGTTTTTATTTTTAAAAAAATATTGGTTACTTTTAACGAATAATACAGTCTCGTAAATATATAGAGATGGAAGTGACAATATTTTCAAAGACCGAAAATAGGGTTGGCAACTGTCCGTAGATTTTATATGACATATGGCTCTTATACACTTCTTTTGGGCTTTAAATGCTAATTCTTTGTTTGTTGAGTTGTCCCAAAATATTATGCCGGACCGTATGATGGATGCAACATATCCATGATAGGCCGTGATAACAGTATTACGGTCTGCAAGAGTACTGAGTTTATATCCAAGACAAGTTCAAAATGTTTTATTCGTGTTGAATTACAAAATATGTTACGAACTGTCAATTTTAGAAATAATACATTACCACCGGTTGGGAACGCCACTCTACTGAGAATTTTATTTAGACTATATTGATTTATCAACCTAGTTACAGCAGCCGTATCTTATTAATAGGTAAATCTTTAATGTTACTTGTAAGTTGTAGAACCGCTTAAAATAAATTGTCTGTTCTATGGATGGAAAACAGTGTGCAACTAGAATTTAGAGCTCAATTATTATTATAGCTTTGTTTCCTTCGCATTCCAAGTTGCCATGGCAACGGACAATGAGACCATAGGCCATTTTATAGTATACATAGCGCAGGCGCGTCCGCCATGTCAAAAACGCAGCATTATGACAGTTTCGGGCACTTTTCATAACTATGGCTGTGCAACAAGGATTATCACACATCACATTTTTAAATAAAGTGCCCGAAAAACATGACGGAAGTTCGGGCATGCGCACAAAATATTTTCAACTATTACAAGGACTATTGATCTAAGTATTGCGTACAGCATCACCTATATCTATACTCGTTTTAGATACGTTTCAGTAACACCAATATTATTCATTGTTCCTAGAATATTTCTGCATTACAAAGTCTGTTCTTGTCAGTCTTTAAAATGCCCAACATGGTAGTAAAATCGAGAGCGAGGAATTGTAAATAGGGAGACTACGCACGATTAAAAAACGTATGTTTTTGATATTGTAAACTAAAATCTACGGGAAGCCGCGATCAGAAGCATGTTTAGCAATAAGAAGATAACGCGACATTGAAAACCCTTGCCATTTGATTGATATTGCAAACATGAGAATAAGTTTATATTGTAATAAGAATACGCTGCATCATTCATGGCAGACACATGTGTTGACGTGCATGGCAATATGCACGCAGGTAGTGCACTGCAAGATCGGAGGGAACTGGATCAAATGAAATTCAAATCTTTTGTTTTACTTTGTGGCGAGACGTATGACAAAGTAAGGGGCTGTCCATTAATCACGAGAGGTTCTAAAGGGGTTCGGCAAAAATTACGAAATATCACTAGGGGGTAAAAAATAAATACACGTCATATTATACTATAACCCCCCCCCCCCCCCCCCCCCACGTGTATTTATTTTTTCGTGATACCTTTGAGTGTAAGATTCTTTGTAGGTACTAAAAAATACACGTGATTTTAATGGGAGGTGGGGGAGGTAGATTGTCCAATGAAATTATCCGTGTGGTGACGGGTTTAGAGTACGTAGTGTCACCATCCCTTTCCATCGTAAGGGTGCTTTTCGTAAGAGCCGACAACGCGAAACGTCAAGGCCAAAAACCTAACCGCGAGAGAAGGAAACCTTGATACGAAACCCTGTGCCAACCCGTCTGGCCAGCGTGGCACAGTAGGCAACTTACCCTCCAATGTAATGGGGGAGGCCCAACTCAGCAGTGGGTCATTTATGGTCTGAGTGGTAAATAAATTATCCATAAACAAATTTTAAAATTGAATATTAGTTTTACTAAAATAATATAAAATTAAACCTTTTAAAATTGCAAATAAGAATTGAATTGGTGTAAGGAAAGTTAAATTAACTTAAAAGCTCACCAAAAACCAGCTTTATGTATCCGTGGACTTAAAATATCAAATACAAAGGGTTTTTTTCAGGAGTAGGCAGCCACAATACAGAAATATTTCCATTACAAGTGCTAGGACAATGCTGCCTGCTACGGCTTCAAGGCACCAGGGAAGACCTAGTGCTTTTCTATGAAATAATAGGATTGATAAACCTTATCTCACCTATATTTGTCTAAAATTACTTTGACAATAGATTATCACTATTCTTGATTTGAATAAAATAATCCACTAAGAAATATAATTTTGAATAATTTAATTTTATATAATTATCACCAGTCATTTTTGTACACATTCCAGTAATATTTGTTTGGTGATGTGCACGCAAATAAAAAAATGAACTACTGTATTTATAGCTACTAACTACATTTACTTTAATTACTGTTTAACATTTGAATTTACGCCTTTACGACTTTCACCCGGGCTACGTGTGTTTTGTTGTTGAGAAATTCACCCATTTTTAATTTATTACATACGAGTATATGTATAGATTTCTACATCAGAAAATTGTGATTTGGGTTATTAATAAATTAAAATGGGGCGCAGCTTGCCGTTCTAAAAGTAATTTTGTCAAGACCTCTTAAGGCCGCGTATGTGACGCGATGTTTTTCGTTGGCCGCGCGACCAAAACTTGGCCGCGTAGCCTGGCCGCGTAATGCGCGCAGCTTTATACTTCGTAGAAGAATTAGTTGGACGCAGCGACTTGGCCGCGCGGCCTGGCCGCATAATGCGCGGGGGCTCTTACTCGTAGATACTTCACGAACATCCTGTACACTGAAGCTAAGCCACTCAGGATTAAACAACGTTTTAACTTCCTTATAACAAAATAATGATGCTCGAAAGCAGCCCCCCTAGGCAGCGAGAGCTTGTTATTTTCTAATAAGCTATCCGACACGATACAATTGCTAGCCTTAATCTGCTAAATTGTCAAGTGCTTGTGTCGAAAACGTCTTATACGTTATAGTTTACCACAAGTGCGGGAATTTTGTTTTTTTTTAATTATCATGATTGGAGCCTAGCCTGCTCACCCTCTGCTCACCCACTCATAGATAAATCAATACACTGCCACTATGCATTACGCAGGCCCTTATATAAGTTTCAGCCCTTATATAACTTAAATTGCAATCAAACCAACGCAACAGGGTTTGTATAAAATTTTCCTTCTGTTGCGGCTAGGTTATTTACCTCTTGCATTCCTTTAGTCGCCTCTTAATCCTTATTACTTTTACTATGGGGGTAACGACAAAATCGCAGCTTTGGCCACATTAGTAGCTCATATCAGTGGTATTTCCCATTTTTAATAAACATTTATGTTTGATTTAATGTTAATCATTAATATACCAAATAAATAATTTAAATTTGTTTGCTTACATCGTTAAAAGCTGAGGCGGAATGTCTGAAGAGCTTACTCCCACTGTTAACGGCAGATTCATCACACACTATGTAATAGATTCAATAGCGGATAAATATTTATTAAAATATTAGTATTGTATTGTATAAAAGTATTGTATTGTATAAAAAAGATGTTAATATTGAAGTAGGTACGAGTATATCTCTAAAAGTCAAACAAGCACACAATAACACCGTGGGCGGAAAGTAATATTTTACTGACCGTATTTCTTGTTGAAACTTGCCCCGTGGCTCAGGAAATCTGAAAGCAAACACACTATCATTGAGTTTTTGGGGGTGTCGCAAATACATTGCTTTCTAAATTGTAAGTGATTATTACACGTAAATCAGTACGTATAGTTTCAATAAAACGTTTTATGTGTAAACTGGTAAGTATTAATCTCTTCGCCTGTTCGACAGGCAATGGAAAAGGGGCAATGCAAAAATTTATTGCGCAGCGTTAGTTTTCGTGTGGTTAGGACGAGTACCCAAATTGTCAATTTTGACTCAATTGAGTTAGCAGGTTTGGGGCCGGGATATCCACACAAAGAAGGTCATGTTGCTAACTTCACATTATGCCTTTGATATCGAGCCGACGTAAGATTCTATATCCACCAACAAAACGCGGCTACAATAGCCAATCAATATCCATTCAATAAATACAAGCCAAATGAGAAACTGGTAACTGCTGACCTAGGCCATTTAGAAGAGACACAACACCATTTCGAAAAAAAACCCACAGTAAATGGCAATTTACTGTGTTTTTTTATAATATAACGCGGAACGCAATAGGTCTGCAAAGTCTAGTTCTGTTGATCCTAATCTTCGGGGGGCACATAAAACGTTGGTCAGCTATCATTGAGTGAAAATGTACTACCGGTCCAACCAAATAATGACCGGTTGTCCCACTAGATGGGCCGCGCAGGGCAATCGGCAATTGCTCCAAATAAGTACTGGGTTTTTAGTCCATAAAGTTATTTTTATTATGATAATAAAATAAACAACCCAAGTTACTAGTGAAGCAATTCGGACTACGTATCACGGTTCAACGCTTAGACCGCTAAACCGATAGATACGTTTTGGCAAACGTCGAAATGAGCACTGCTCGATATCCTTGCCCTTCCTCCCCCCATGGGCCGAATCTGGTTATTTATTATTTACTTATTAAATTTAAGCAACGGGATAATGTTTTACGTTCTAATAATTTTAATCCATAGGTTATTTCTATGCAAGTATGAAGACGGCACTGTTCGGGTACTCAAAATGTACTTAAGTTTACAAGGAGCGATATCTTGAGAATCGTCTAAGAGATATTGTAGAGCGGGTCTAGATCCAGTGAAATGTGGCCACATTTGACTGGATCCTTAACTTATTGTCTTAGTAGCTACTTTTGAATACAGATGGTTAAGCAATTTATCCCTTTGCTTAAGGGTCAACACTAATTTATTTCAGATATTTATCTACACATACAAATAAATAAAATTGGAGTGTCTGTTTGTAATAACAAAATAACATTTTTTTACTATATGCGTATGTATGTATACAGAGTACATAGACCAAAATAATATTTCTTTTAATTTTTGTCTGTCTGTCTGTTTGTTGCGGCTAATCTCTGGAACGGCTGGACCGATTTTGACGGGATCACTTTCACTGATAGGTAGCTGATGATATAAGGACTAACATAGGCTACTTTTTTGACAAGCTACGCCCCACGGCTACACCCGCGGGTAACATCGCAGCCGTGCGAAGCCGGGACGGGCCGCTATTTGAGCTTCAACCTTTCTAATGAACAAAAGGCGGATATGCTTTACGTATTACGTGTAGGTTGATCAAGGGTTAGAGGAAAATTAAGCAATTATGTGTTTTAGACAATAAACAATTTAACCAATTTTTTATTTTTTTATTTAGCAATCATTTTTGTATTAATAGTGTTTTGAGACATACCATAACAAAACATATATTTATGTAAATAGGTTTATTTACAAAACTTTTTGATAACAATGTAAGTAAATCGCGATAAAAGAACAGCAGGTTTCTTTCTCTACCCCCTCGACTGTGCTGCCACCTTGTCGTGGTGGGGGGGCTTGAGTGCCTCAATGATCCGTGGGGCCAAACCGGCCAGGGCCTCCCATGCCAGGCGGGCCCACGGGGAGAGGTGAGACGAAGAGCGGCACCCAGCGCCGCACTGGACTGGGGCTCCAGGGACTCCTCTATCCTCAGAGTTGCCCTGCGAGTCCTGGACCGCTGCGGTGCACCAACGCCCTTGGGTTGTCGCTAACCCGAGGGCCGACGGGCCTTCTTCTGCGAGGCCGTTATGTCGCTGAAGGGGGCTGCGGGGCGGGTCGCAAAGGAGGGAGCTCCGGCTGACCCGCGCCGCGCACGGAGGCAGGGGTGGAGGGGGGTCGTCTGCCCTCGCCAGACAGGCCGGTGGTGGGTCGGGGGAACCGCCACCGACGAAAGCCTCGATGACTGAGGGCGTCCCATTGTACCGGGACGCCCTCTCGACAGTCGCTTGCCCGTTGCGGGCACCACACCGGGGCGTCACAGCAGAATGCGTTTACGCGAACTTGTGGCGCCTCAAGCGCGCCGTGTGAGGGTATACCGCTGGGGTTTTAGTGTGTAGACGACTCTTGGGTAGACGACCCTTGTCGGAGTCCCACATAATCACCGACCTCTCCCCCGGGGGGCGGTGGTATGCATAAAGCATTTCACCAGTGACAAAAAAAAAAAAGGTTTCTTTCTCTCAGAAAGGCAGTCGTCCAGGGCCCCTGGAAGATTTTTTCACGATATGTTCGCATACCTAAACAGATATACCCACTTTCGTTCTAAGGGGTCGGGTTTTACTCTAGTGTTGTTTAACCCAACATAGTGTCCGTGTGGTTACAGATTTGGAATACATAGTTTCACCACCCCATTCCAACCTAATGACTCCGAAAGAGCCAATAAATGGAAATGACGGCCGAAAACCTAGCCGCAGGAAAAGGAAAACTTGATACGAAACCCTGTACAAACCCTGGTGCAATCCACGCCAAAATGTCAGGCAAATAAGGCTACCACCATACCTTAGAAATATTTCCGCGATCCCAGGCTCCTGTCAAAACTACATAAAACGTGTACAAGTCGCGTGAGTCGAAAAACAAGTCGTCGTCGTTTTAACCGATAAATGGCCCACTATTGAGTCGGGCCTCCTCTAAATTCATGGAGTGAAATTAGCCTACTTTCTCACGCTGGCAAAACGGGTTGGCACAGAGTTTGTATCAAGTTTTCCTTATTCTGCAGCTAGGTTTTGCCTCTTGCGTCCTTTTAGACGCCACTTACCCTCAGAATGACATGGGTTGGTGACATTGTGTTTTATTAATAAACTAGCGACCCGCCCCGGCTTCGCACGGTTGCAAAGATGAACATCTAAATTTATCAGTGTTTCTCTACAATATTATGCTTGTATTATACATAAAAACGTTCCTCTTGAATCACTCTATCTATTAAAAAACCCCGCTTCAAAATCCGTTGCGTAGTTTTAAAGATTTAAGCATACATAGGGACGGACAGACGACAGCGACTTTGTTATATACTATGTAAAGATAATTATATCGTTACTGCGCTGACAATAGAACCAGTTTCCGTATTCCACATTAGTACACAATTTTGTTTTTTCTTGTTTGTTTGGTTTATTTTTTTTTACTAAGTATTGTACTACCTATAGTTTGCCTAAGTTACTGTTCCATTATACAAGCTTGTTGTGGCACCTTAAATTATTGTGCATTTACTCTATATGATTAAGAACTATCTTTTTGTTTATAATAATGTAACAATTACTTGTTGTCCTAAATGAATAAATAAATAAATAAATTAATCCGTCACCACACGGAAGACGAGAATCATGTATTCTTCATTATGTTGGGGAATAAAAACACGCTATTGCTATTTAATATTGTGGTCGAACCTTAGAGCTTAGGTAAAACTATGGCTATCTCGGACTTGAACTAGTAGTCCTAAAAATTAACCCATTCAAATTCAAATCAACAAGTTTTTAGCAAGGAAATTTTCTTATTAAATTAAACCTATTATGGTAAATTATACAAATGTTATATGTAGGAAGCTAACTAAATTTCCGCCAATTTGGGTCGGTTGAGTTTTGCAAAAAAACGCCCAAAAACCATTTAACATTTCGGCTTACATGCTTTCTAACAAAGAAAAATTGTTCCATGTAAATTTATTTTTCTTTGCTTAATTTTATTATGTATCACATTGCCATGATAACCCTGAATCGTAAACACATTACGCGTTATCGTTATCTATGACCATCTACAGTATTTCTGTATTACTGGAAAATGGCTAAAACTGCAATATTTAAGGAAGCGTCATCTGCAGTTTTCATCAACACCTACTTGGTTCTACAAGTTCTACGAAATTTCTTCATGATATTATACAATTGTTGGACCATGTGAAAGTCGACATTTTAACATTTTACAAAAAATATGTATTCGTTTTATGTTAAATTTAAGAAGTCATCAAAATAATTTGCACTAAAAACCCGATTAAGCGCCATCTGTTACTCCTGTACTAAACTTTTTCATCGTAACATTGTAAACTCCGACAAAAAGTACACAACCGTACCGTGAGTGGCGCTAGTGATACTGCTTATTATGGAAAACTGAACCTTGAAGTGTACTTACCATTTCTACTCATTTTAAACTAGTTATTTACGTTTCACAACGTTTGTTGAATAGTGATATCACAAAATCTATAAACAATATCCAACCAAAATTAACTTGAAAAAAAAAACAATATTTTGCAACAAAAATATTAACCGGGCAGTCACATGTGCACACTGTGACCAAAGTGTACTTTGCTACGATTGGTGGACACAACGCAGTCGGCAATAGCAGAATACCCCACGATTGGGCGATCACGTCGCAGTTGGTAAAGCAGAAAATACCGCAGCACGTGATGGGTACTGTTGAAGGCCGTACTTATACTTTGCGAGTTTTGTGATAGATGGCGTTGCTGTACAAGTTGTTTACAAAGTTCTTGATTACAACTATTACAAAATATGACATAATTTCGCGTAGTAATAGTAAATAATATTTTGTTGGCCGTCGATGACTCGGCGCTAAGTTAATGAGACCAGCGGACAAAGTACCTTTGTTGTAAATTACAAAAATCTGAGTGGAGAAAAATATTTATATGGAAATTTAAGAAATCAATAGGTCACCTAATGGATACCTAATTGCCTAGATAGACTAAATCAGTGTGCATAACCTTGAGTGGTTTCGATTTTTAATAGAACTGAAGGTAGGTTGTAGGTATGATAAAACAGGTGCTTACCGGTTGTTGTTTTGCTTATTTTTACACGGTGTCAAGCGACACGCGTAAAAACTATAATGACGCAGCAATTAGTAGACCTACGTCGTCGATTGTTTCATTGAAAAGCAATATAGTGACCCACGTACCTACTAGGTACCTACATCCAAACATTTATTTATAATATCTGCATTAACATAATATACCATTATATATATTTAATAGATAGGTATGATATCAAGACAGGGAATTATTACTTATAGGTGTTTAAGTAAATGCACAATCTCAGCAACTAGGTCTACTCATCCGATTTGAAAAAAATAATTGGATCGTCAACCTTATTTTTTAATGACTAGAAAAATCAGGAGACCTTTACGAGCGTCTCTTTTCGTTAAATCCAAAAAATAAATATTTTAAGCGAAACTAAGTTATATCTGTGTCACTGTAGAGCAAAAATAAATCGGATACTTAAATATTTACCCTTTGTTTCAGATAATTAAAAAATAGTGGTGTTTATTAGGGAATTCAATAGGCTATATTACACGCTACAAGCCAACGCAGCCTCCTTTAGCTTCCTCAATAACCGGGATGTCTATCGCAAAAATGTTTTTCAGATAGGGTCTGTAATTTCGGAGATAAATGCGCTGAAGGAAACGTAGTATTTATCTTTATTTATCTATTTAACAGCTAGCTTCTTATCTCATTCTTCTTCATTTCGACATGAATTAAGTAATGATTTCTCGCCATTCCGCTGCCTAGGGTACTATCGTGCTAATAAAGCATAAAACCTTCCCCAATAAACAGGCTATCTAACGCAAAAATACCTTTTCAGATCAAGTCAGAAAGTACTTCCTGAGATTGCAGTCATATTTTTTCTTAAATGCGTATTGTTTTACCTATTTTATTACCTTAGAATACCTACTGTCTGTCTTTTTACGAACTGACAGTCTGAAAACAATGAATCGGTCGGTGGGTGGCCATGGACTGACATGAAACCGTGTCAGTTTACTACCCCATGTAATTGCGTACATCAATGGGTGTTGGATACAATAGCTCTTTGTGTATAAAAAAACTATAGGCAATAAAAACATTAGGTACCTCTGAACTGCTGGGCCAAAAAGACCTGGGCGTTAAACCACATGATAGGTAGTTAATTAAAGAAAACAATCTCCATCGCACGCTCCGGTACATTTAAGTGAGCTTTACTGCTCGCCTAACGTGATTGGTGACGTTGACAAAAAGTCTCTTCTTAAAATACTCGTTTTGGGCTAGTCCCCGTGTATAAGACAAAAAGAGAAAAATTGCGGTATTAGAGCAAGTTTGTTGTATCAAAATAATGCGATGTTATCCATATGTTACACACGAGGATTACAATGGGAACAGGAAAATCACAGAAAAAGACAAAAAGTGCCTATATTATATTTGAATTACTATTCAAAAAGTGTCACAAGGTACCGCCTTGCGGAAAGCTACCTCAGTGATAATTGGGGGCTCCCCGTACCTCGACACTCGTCGGTGCGAACGACGACCAGTACCCTAATAATATATCAGTTTCTTTGAGATTTTATGGCGAGGTTTTTAATCTGGAGCAATTGTTAAATAGTAATATTTATACTATAACTAGTGACCCAGTCCGGCTTCGCCCTGGTGTAATTATGCATGTATTATATAAACCTTCCTCGTGAACCACTCTATCCATTAAAAAAAACCGCTTCAAAACCCGTTGCGCAGTTTTAAAGAGTTAAGCATACATAGGGACGGACAGACGAAAGCGACTTTGTTTTATACTATGTAATAAATATGATAGCCGCAGAGCACTGGCTTACGTCCGGATTGTTCTCTTTAAAGGAAAATGAAATATAATTCAGTAACAAAAGTGGCTTTTCTTGATACCCACTAAGAATAATAAATTAAATATTTAGGTACAATATTTTAGCGGTTTTCTAAATAATCAATCAATGTTTTAAAGTGCAGTTTTCGTCTACTATATCTATCGAGTGAAGTGTAAATAATAATATTTTTGCCTTTGGCGTTTCAACTTTATTGTGTATTTTTTAACCATTTTTTAAAATTTATACAGCTTGTTTTTACTTACAACTTTTTATACAATTTGTTACAAATCGGTCCAGACTAAATAAAGTACTCTCCAAAATTAAAAAAATAAGTTGAAGTTCGTCGTGTAGTAGGTATACACAATAAAAGCCAGACAAGCCCACCTATTAGCACTGTTTTCCGCAACGCCGTATTTCAAATCTGCAAACAGCTGATACCTAAAGTTATCAAATGATAAGTGATTGTAACAACGTCATATTTGAGTGATAAGTAGATACTGTGATATATTATTAAAATATATCACAGTATCTACTTATTATTATTAAGTCTGGTAAAAAAAAAGAACACTAATGAACGTCGTCGGCTGTGACTAAGTATTCATTCATTGCTCGTAGTATTTAAAAATAATACAGAATACATTTCAATGAGGTATCTACTTTAATATTTACCCCAAATGCCTCAACTACACTAAAACTTATCCCGAATTTCAACGCAGCGAAGAGAAAGCGAACAACATTCCGAACCAGAGAAGTTTCGAAACGTCTACGAAAGTTATCAGGTTCACGAAAGGGCACTAAACAATTTGCAAGTCGTATACTTGTTCACTGCCCAATAAGAAGCCTAACCTAATCACTACTCTAAACTTTTTGATTTCTTCCGCAGACATGAACCAACGCTATCTTATCTCAGACAATAATTTACGTATCAAGAAACTGACGTATTTTGCGACACGATCGCTCAATTGAAACGGCTAAACCCCATGTGAGATACTGGAATTAGGTGAGCAAGGCGTGTCCCGTGTGAATGACAAGGCAACTTATTTTGGCGAATCTAAGTCAAGCCGTGAGTACTTCGGATGCTACTTAAAAATCCCCCCGCGTCCAGCAGTGGTCGCGTTCGGACAGTTGGTAAACTATATTACTTACAATGTATAATTTTTATCAATGTGTTGACAAATTTAATGTCCATTGAGTCGTAAACAAAATATAGGACTTGACTTGGCTTAAACACCCACCTGTCATCACAGTTGGTGCCCATACCAAGATCTCATGTAAATATTAAGTCATGTAATTTTGATAACGGCCGAGTACATTGTTTCCAAACAAGAACGTACTTCATTAACGCACTTTTCCATGCTAAAAAACTAAATCAAATACCAATATCTTCGCCTTCCATCAAGCGAGATTGAGGTCAAACGTAAGCCTATTTTAGCTTAAAAAAAAAAGCAGACAGACATCGCAAAAAGCAAATTTTATGTGGATCTAATGATAAGGGCAAAATACATTTTAAAACGTATAAGGTAAGTTGGAACAATACAATATTATAGAGAGAGTCTAGGAGCAGCGGACAGCCCACCAAGGCGCCCCATCATTCATTATTTCCGTGCACCGAGTTCGTAATCAGAAATGCCTTGGAAATGTCGAGGCTGCTCTACTTCTGTCGCGACCTAAATTCTGTCCACTCCTTGCCTGCAGCTGCCTTTTCACGTGCCTGCACTTGTGAGGAATGGCATCGACTGTACCTGTTGCAAAAAGCAACCTCTAATATACTCCTTAACTTTACTTGACGCTTCGATACTAAATTATAAGTACACCAATAAAAATACTAGGCATATTGTAATAACGGTACATACACACCACTCTGGGAGTGTCATATGAGGCGACTAAGGGAACGCAAGAGGTCTGCACTAAGTGATTTGTCTGTGTGTGTGTGAAAACTTGTCACAAACCCTGTGTCAAACCGTCTAGCCAGCGTAGCACAGTTGACATATTTCCCACAATGAATTTGGAGGAGGCCCGACTCAGTAGTGGTTCATGTATGGGATGCAACTACGCAACAATTACCAACTGCAAATAAATAATGAATTACGCAAGAATACTTCTGTTGTGATGATCTGCTGCCAAAAATCTAAACTACTACTTAATAAATATATGTAAAAATTAAAAATCGTTTAATGCCAATACATGAAGTAATGAATTTTGTTTGTTCATTTTCAACTATTTTTACTATTAAATACTTTTAAAAGTAATGTGCTTGGCATTTAAAATACCTACATAAAATATATTATGTACTTACAACTCTCAAGCAACCAAAACAACCGATATGGTATCGGATTTAATATTTGGCACATCTAGATTATGTAATCAACAACCAAACTACTGAAGACGTACATGAAATGTTATCGTGTTTTAAATATTATCATAATTAAGTTTCGGATCGGCTTAACATATTGATAAAATATTTACAGTTATTTCAACAGAGGATTCGCATCGGATTGTTTTATTCATCGATGCAATCTAAAGAGGTTATTTTAGAGCACTAGCTGCCTCCCATTGCTTTGCTCATTCAACACGCAGCCGAAATATCAAACACCTTTTGAAAATTATGTCGGTCCATTTGAATGAAAAAATAATTTACAAATAGCAGGAAGGGTGAATTTTGTTCAATCACTTACAAATGTTTTAATTAGTTAATCATCATCAAAATTATGATAATTTCACCCCATAAATTAAATTTATAAGAGGCACAATGTTACACTTGTTACCAGGGGCTCTCTAGGTCTCATCAGCTTGGGCGATGAGACCCCTTGGTACAACTTATGTACTATATTATATTTTTATTAACCCTATCTTATTTAAAAGGCGTGTGTGTGCGTGCGTATGTGTGTGTTTGGTCGCGCGCGCGTGTTTGTGTGTGATGTATGTTTTAAAAAACCCCTCTGTGTCGCTGTAAATTAAGTCCGGGAAGGGTCTTTGTAAGGTCGGACACTGTTTGGTTCTTTCATCTTACGAACTTGCTCTCACTATGCTGTTAAGTGATTTTTGTAAAATTGATGTTTTTTAAAAAAAATGCAACTACAGAGATTCTTGCCGGCTCTTCTCTGTAGAGTATCCTTCCGAAGTGTTGGTAGTTTCGGCATGAATGTGAGTGAACGCAGGGATTGTGAGCGATCAGGGGAGATGGTGGGATTGTAGGAGTGAGGAGTTGTGTGTGACTGATAGGTGTGTGTGTGTGGAGACTACCACCTAGTGTGGGACAGGGGCCGTAGGATGATAATCACTACATATTATAAAACAAAGTCGCTGTCGTCTGTCCGTCCCTATGTATGCTTAAATCTTTAAAACTACGCAACGGATTCTGAAGCGGTTTTTTTAATAGATAGAGTGATTCAAGAGGAAGGTTTTATGTATAACAAATGCATGAATTTAGATGTTCATCATTGCACCCGTTCGAAGCCGGGGCGGGTCGCTAGTGGTATTTATAAATATGACCATTTATAAGAGTTGTGTGATGAAACCTACGTAAATAAAGTTCATTTTGAGTTTCAATTTGTTGAATCTTTTAATGGTTATTTTCTGACACTGTTGTATCTATGGGAATACATTCCCTGGCTAGTTCTGATATGTGGGTAAGTGAGGGTAGTTTATACGTTCGTTTTTTACATACGATATCAAAGTCCGGAAGGTCTATTGACCCATTACTTAGTCAGGCCTCGACCAAATAAAGCCAGCTGTGCCACGCTGGCAAGACCGGTTGACAAAGGGTTGGTTGCGGGTGAGGGATTTGGGGAAATCCCTCGCCCACGGGAGAGGAGACCGGGGTGGCTGGTGTTATGCCACGTGTACATGGCACCGATGAGCAATAGTTAGTTAGGCACAGAGGAGGATGCTCCACAAGGATCCAAGATCGGGCGGGGGTCGAACGGTTCTAACTGTTCCCCCCGGAGATGTTTAGTGGGTAGGTTTCAGGAGGAATTCACCCCCCCGTCGGTTCTCCCTAAGGCTGAACGGAAGTCTAGATGATCTGCCTCTTGCCGCGTTCACTTAGTCGCTTGTTACGACTTTCTTAGGAGTGTGTGGGTCGGTGACATGTGTATTTTAAATCCGTCACCACACGAAATTAGTAAGTACGAGTATGTACTAGTATTGATTTTAGGTATGAAGCAGCGTTTAATCTTTCGCGATTCCTTTAATCTTATCAGAAGTATTTGTGACTGGACAGTTATTGAACTGTGTTTATTAGAATGACTGGAAGAATGTAAGAGACGCAATGATTTATATTTATTAAAATTAATGATTTTATTTAATTATTATTGCACGACTTTGCTCTCACAAATCTGTTTCATCCCTTGGCCTTTTACCTAAAAATGGCGAACTAAAAAACGAACTTAACTTATCTGTAGAGCTAGCTGCATTCCGAACCGGAGGTATAACAAAAAATTTAAGTTAAATTTTAAATTGTAAGTTTTCCATTTTACTATATTATTTAACTTGTCAAAAGACCTCTAATAAGCCATCTTGAACTAGTTTTGATTGGTGTATGTATACCTACTAAATACCTTATTTGACCGACTTCTAAAACGTGGTATTTTATTTCTGGTCGTTTTTATAATACATATCTGCTTATATAACATTTTACCTATATAACATTTTAAACGCACACTAAGAATAATAATATATCATCAGCCTATTTCAGACCACTGCTGGACGTAGGACGTAGACCGTAGGCGGCTCTATGCATCCAGTTGTTGCCGGCTGTCCGTCGCAGATCGTCGCTCCATCTAGCAGGGGGGCGTCCCACCCTACGTTTTCCTTCTCTTGCGGCTAGGTTATCGGCCTTGTTATTTCCTATTGTCGTCTCTTACGACACCCTCAGGATAGAATGGGGTGGTGACACAATGTATTCTGATTCCTCACCGCGCGTGTCACATCACACCGCATATTGTGTACCTACATGATATGCAAGTGGGCACTTAAGTTAGTAGGCATAACAATAAGGACTGAAACCAGCAATGCTATTGTCCATAGTTTGTAGGTGACATACATGTGTTTGAGTCGTGACTATTGCAGAATACATAATGTCTCTTAATCATATCAAGGAGTGTTGCGGGTGAGGCTACAGGGATAATATAATAATAGATAGACAATCTAGCCGCAATAGAGGTAAAACGTGACTTGAAACCCAATCTATTCGAATCCATCTGGTGAGCGTGCCACAGAATTCTGCTAATTTCCCTCCATTGAATTGCAGGAAGCGACTGGGAGCTTGCGGGGTAGTCTTGTCTTGTCTTGTCTCCTGTTAGCGTGGCGGACGTCGGTCTGCAGGTTATGCAACGTCTGGCTCTGCTGCCTGTTGGATGGGTGTCCATCATGTCCATCATTCGTCGATCCCGGCTGCCATCTTACCACCTATCGCAGTTTCCTATCTATTACATGTCATCATTCATTTGACAACGGAATGGCACAGAGTTTTCCTTCTCTCACGGCTAGCTTACCGGCTTTGTCATTAGACACGACTTCACTATAGTTTGTATTAACTTGTAGAGAAAACTGAGCATTAAGTGTATGTGTTACGGTATAACACTGTTCGTCGCAAAGAAAACACGTAGCGTGTCATAAAACGCCTCGAACAACAATGCCATCGATCATACGTTGTCGAGGAATGTCATCTTTTGTTCACCCGTTAAACTGATAGTGGAATGAATCCGCCAGTCTTGAAACTCGAGCTAATGGCGTGCTATTTGTTTGGTGTCCTGCCACTGTCTTTGTCGAACAATGTGTTACGTCCTTTATATTATTTTTCTGATTGAAACTGAACTGAACCGTGTTGTGACGGATTTAGAATACACAGGGTCACCACCCCATTCTATCCTGAGGGTGTCGTAAGAGCCGACAAAAGGAAATGACAAGGCCGATAACCTAGCCGCAAGAGAAGGAAAGCGTTATATGAAACCTGTACCAACCCGTCTGGCCAGCGTGGCACAGTAGGCTAGTTCCCCTTCATTTAGTTGGAGGAGGCCCGACTCAGAAGCCCATAAAGCCCATTAATGGGTTGGTAAGGTTTCATATCAAGGTTTCCTTCTCTAGCGGCTAGATTATCGGCCTTGTCATTTCCTTTTGTCGGCTCTTACGACACCCTCAGGATAAAATGGGGTGGTGTAACTTTGTATTCTAGATCCGTCACCACACCGACTATTATTATGTATAATGAGGGACAATTTACCATGCGAGACGTTCTTTAGCATTTACATTGACAACATTAAAGGAATAAGTAGGTGCATTTAACCAGACTTGCGACTTTGAGATCTAAACATATATAATTAGATTTTATTGTATTTTAGCAGTTACTAAATTTAACAACTACTAGAACAGGCATGTATTTACACGGCTCACTCGAAAGCACTTGCCCGACCCTGCAATTAAATCGGAATCCCGTGACTAAAACTAAAGTGTTTTGTCTAACTCGGTTCTATTTACTTATTGTTTCATTAAATATTCAAGGAAGGAAACTGACCTAAATATACAGATTATAATTACGAACGAAAGCAAAAGGGGAGATGGGCTCGGGATAGACAAGTTTGATTTTATACACTCATCATAATTTTCATCATCATCATCAGCCAACTGCTGGACAAAGGCCTCCCCTAAAGAGCGCCATAGTGCCCTGTGTTCTGCTTGACGCATCCAGCTGCTGACCGCAACCATTCGCAGATCATCGCTCCATCTAGCAGAGGGCCGTCTACACTACGTTGATAGTACATGCATTTTTCTAGCCAAAAAGGAGTAGTACCTAGTCATGCGCGCCCAGATATCAAACAAAGTCAGTGGTTACTATACATACCGCGTCAACCCAACTCACGCTCTATCTCGCGGTGGCTTCAATTTACCACGAGTAGAAACGGTTTAAGAATTAAATGACTCGGCAAGTACGAAATTCACAGCTGAAGAATATAATGAAGAAACTTAAAGTGTTTCATTTTAAAGTTGTGCAGCCATTTATTTTCTTTATGTTCATTCTGGCCATTACCCACTCTTCGTTGTAAATCGTAAACAACGTTACATTAGTATAATACAAAACACTGGTCTGAAATATAGCCCCGAGTTGTAAAAATAAAAAATAGATTATCTCAGATAAACAATACTACGAGGGTGAATCAAAAAATTCTTGGAATCAATATTAAAAAATGCAAAGATTTAAATAATAATATTTTATTTTTCTACATAATCTCCCTCCAATGCAATGCATTTAGAATAACGCGTTTCTAACTTCCTTATTCCTTGTGAAAAAAAATTATTTTCTTGACTCTCGAAAAAGTCCTCTACGGCAGCTATAACCGCGTCATTATCGTGAAATTTTGTTCCACGAATTTCCTCTTTTAATTTTGGAAATAAGTGAAAATCACTTGGGGCTAAGTCCGGAGAATATGGTGGGTGGTCAAGGAGATTGAAGCCAGCACAGCGGATTGCGTTGAGCGCAACTTCCGATCGATGGGCAGGAGCGTTATCTTGAAGGAACAACACGCCCAACGACAGTTTTCCACGACGTTTTTCTTTAATCGCTTCACGCACTTTCGGGATTAAATTTGCATAATAGGGTCCAGTTATCGTCTGGCCTTTTGGCATGTAATAAATAAAAAGGATTCCTTCACTATCCCAGAACACAGAGGCCATAACTTTGCCAGCGGAAGGAGCAACTCGAAATTTCTTAATGGATGGAGAGGATGGTCGTTTCCAAGACATGCTTTGTCTTTTAGTTTCAGGATCAAAATGGTGGACCCACGTTTCATCCATGGTGACAAGACGACGGCAAAAATTATCCGAATCACGCTGGAACATTTCGAGATTACGCTTGGAAATTTCCAAACGTCGCTTTTTGTTTTCGTCGGTTAACATTCGTGGCACCCATCTTGCAGACACTTTTTTGAACCCCAGTGAATCAATTAAAATGGATTGAACGCTACCAAAAGATATCTTTAGGATCTCAGCTATATGTTTTATAGTCATTCTTCTGTCTTCCAAAACCAGATTCTCAACCTTTTTGACATTTTCTTCTGTAACGGAGGTTGAAGGCCGCCCAGAACGCGGGTCATCTTTACAGCTTGATCTACCTCTTTTAAATTCAGCCACCCAGTACGCAACCATAGAATAGGGTACAGCATCACCCCCTAATGTCTGCTGAATGTCCAAAAAAATTTCCTTCGTAGACATTTTTTTCAAACTGAGATATTTTATCACCGCACGTAACTCACTTTTATCCATAATTTTGACTTTTTAGCAACTCGTTGCACAAAAAAATTTATTACATGCGAACGAACTGACAAAAACAAGTGACAGTCTGCATAAATATAGTGTGATAGACACTCTTTAATTTGAATATCGAACTTGATCCAAAAAGGTTTCATATATATGCACTTCTAAGAACTTTTTGATTCACCCTGGTATTGCCAAATATTATTAATTAATTGGTTTGGTTTACCACATTTAAGAACACATTTAACACGTAAAAACAGGTTCACTTTGAAGAACCAAGTTCATAGGTCATATAACGAGTTTTTTAATGTAAACACTTATTTAAAAGCACCATGGAATTAAACTCTTTTCTACAGAAGGAACGTCACACCTGAAAACGAGTTGCAAAGTGCTGCGACGATAATGGACGTAGATTTAAATACATTGCTTTCCCTTAAAACGTTACAAACAAAAGTAGATCCTGTGATACATTATCTAACCAACATAAAAAAGGAGAGGCTGCTTAATTCGGTTGTATGTTTTTTCATTCAAATCTTATTATTCTTTATTCCAATGGATATGGTTCCAAGGAAATTTGATTGAAATCGGCTTTGTAAAGAACTTGAAATAATAATAATAAGTGACTTGATGCTAACCTTCCTCAGGTTAGTATCAAGTTTTCCTTCTCCTGCGTGAGCCGCAGGAGCTAATCTGTAGCCAATCTTCCTCTTTGCCTCTCGGGATCGTATGGATCGATAGAATCGTCTGCGTTGGTGACATTTTGGATTCTAAAGCTGTCACCACACGGACATTCGTAAATTACGAAGATTTTGTTGCAATTAGATTTCTTGGCCCTGCATACATTTATGGTTTATTATATCAAATACAATGTTGACAACCTATTGATCTAAGAATACAAAGTTAAGTACAGTGCACCTATCTATTGACTCAGCCACAAGCCAATTGTAACTGTAACAAGTCTTCAAGAGAATGTTAAAACACTTGTCAAATCTCACGCCACCCTGTATAAGTGGCGAATGGCAGAGGCAGGGACGGCGACCCCTTTCGGGAGGAATGTGGGGTTACATTTAGTTTATAAATCATATACAACTTTTTTAATTTATTCACTAAGGACACCTTTACAGTTACAAATTAAAATTCAGAATACTGCACGGTAATTCTAAAATACGAGTTGAAATGGGTTCGGGACTGCTGATCAAGTTTCAAGTATCGTCTAAAATATTTCATGAAGAATAAGATTAAGTGATTTTCGGAGCACGGAAGTGGCGAAGGGGCCAGGATTCGGGGGCAGAGGGGGTGATATAGGTGGGCCATGGTGGGTGGTGGGGTAACAATGGAACGCGCCGCGTCGGCGGCTCCAGCCAGACCTGGCGACGCCTACCCCCACGGCGGCATAAAAACAAAAGATGCAGACACCTACAAAGGCTGCTTTGCAGAGCGCATGCAATAGAGGACGTGGCGTTTAGTATAAATTGCTAAAACTTCAGCGATCGCTCATTGCATATATGAATAGACAATGCAGCCTCTGCTTTGTCGCAGAACATATTGCAATACCAAGTATGCTCCCCTTTCTATCCGTATTCAATTTAGCAACACCTTTTCCATTTTCATTTCTCTGAAAGTGTACGAGCTTCTCTCTTGTTCATACAAATAAAATTATATTTTACTAGCTTTTGCGCGCGGCTTCGCCCGCGTGGGCTTCGAACCCGTGCATATTTTTTATGAACATAAAATCGGTTATTGTGACTAAACTATGATAGTTAGATATGTGCTCTTGGAGACTTTTTTGTAGAGCTTTATAAGACCTACAAACCCGTAGTACATCATTTTGTTCTATTGTCAATAGTTTTTGCAGCGCACGCATAAATAGGTTTTCAATTTACACCTTGGTTTACAAAATCGCAATTTTCATACGGATCCCTAATTCTTTTGAAAATAAAATATAGCCTATAACCTTCCTCGATAAATGGACTATCTAACACTGAAAGATTTTTTGAAATCGGACCATTAGTTCCTGAGATTAGCGCGTTCAAACAAACAAACAAACAAACTCTGCAGCTTTATAGATTAGTATAGATTTTAAGACAAACTGTTACTCGTAACTTCGGCTGCATTGCTCGTTCCAGTTTAACGCTATAAAACTATTTACAAATACAATTAATATCAATATTTTTTCTTATAAAACTGAATTTACACTTAAGCTTGTAGTGGAATAGGTCTTGTGTATTTCAGCAAACCGCCATTTCCAAGTATTTTTCCTAACATTGTCCTATCCAAAAGTTATGACACAAAGTATTTTAATTGTTTCTTTTGTACTCAAAATATTTAAGTTAAAGTACCCTTTACCTATAATAGAAACAATGGTTCAATTTGTATTTCAATTTCGGTATTGGCGGTATCGTGTCAAAAGGAACAACAAACCAGTCAAGCAAGAGAGGAAAAAAGAAGCTGTTTATGCCCGAATAGCTGTTCAGTCACGTACACAGTTATAATGTCTGTATACCATTACGACAGTTGAAGCAAAAAGTGAATCTGTATAAAAAAAATAGTTCCTTATATTAAGAAACACTAATTACCTATCGTATCGGCCATGGACTTGTAATTTCAAGTTCAACCTAATAAACAAGCAATAAGCAGCAAGAAAGCTGCAAGAATTTATCGGAGTTTCGCTTTTCATAAGGTAATGGCTTATCTGAATTAATATATTGACTGCCTAGTTTGTCTAGGTGTTCGATCACGGGCACCCGCGCACCGGTTCGATTCCGGGGTCGGGTACGTGTGTTTGTGTAAATCAGAGGCACTTGCTCTGAGTCAGGGTATAATTCGTGTTTCATGTTTTTGGAACTTCATGTTTGTAAACAGACTACCCTCTTTTTGTGGCGGGACTGTATTGGACTACCCACGCGTGTGGGTACACGTGGCACGTTACCGGGTGAACTACCCTGCCCGATTTGGTAGCACGAAAATACATAAATATTATTGAAGAGAGCACAACGACATCCCATAGATTAATTAATTTGTATTGCTTAAGCCGTATTTATAAGGAGCCGTTTATCGGAAGAAATAGGAACTTATAACGCTGGAATAAATATTTACCTAATAACTGAAATCTTTTGGCACAAGAAACAGTCACGACCTGCTGAATCGCTCTCATCATTATTAAAACAATATCACTGTGTATCAAAATAATAATCATGATACTATATTATTAGGATGAGTTGTTTTTGTCTATACCTACTTCATATTATCACAGCAATTAATCGATTTCCTTGAAAGGGAAAGAGCTATTCGATTTAAAGGAACCATCCCTTTCTAATAATTTTAATCTTATCTTATTAATATATGATTTAAATATGTAATTATTAATATATTATAGCTAAATATGAAAGTTTGAATGTTTGTAACTATTTAACGTAAAGGAGTTCTAAAAGTTCGTGGAATGGAGAGGATGGAGTGGGGATGGGGGCGCTCGCTTAGTGTCATACTAACTGGGTACTCATAATTGGTATATAAATTGAGTTTCAGCCCTACCTATTGCGTCATTGGTTTACGAACACTCGCCTACTAAACACGTCAATCTGGAAGAAAACTGAAAGTATGGAGAAAATTGAACACCGTGCTGTCATAATATTCCTTACCAAGCAAGGAAATAACTCGGGTACTTTAATTTTAATTTGGTTCCTTTGAGAAATTTATTTTTGTTTATTGTACTTAATTTAAATAAATAGAATTCACAATTAATGTTTAGATTTTAATAAGTGTGCTTTACCAATAAAGATTAACAGTGGTAAGCCACTGTGAATCTTTGTAGGTCTCAGCCCTTAAATAAGCCACTGCTGAATCGGGCCTCCTCCAGTTAGATGGAGGGTAATTAGCCAATTCAGCCACGCTGGCCAGACGGCCTCATGAATCTCTTACGATAAAATGGGGTGATAAATCCGTCACCGTGGTATACGAGCAAGAGAAGGAAAACTTGAAAAGAAACCCCGTGCAGACTAGTCTGGCGAGCATGGCACAACAGGCAGGTTTTTCTCCGTAATTCATGGAGGCCATACTCAGTAGTGGGGGTTTCACGGGCTAAGAAGAAGAAGCAAGTGTAGAATAAAGGGAACATACAAATAAAATAATGAAGTGAGTTATTAGTAGTTAACAAAAGTATCAGTATATTCAACATAAACATGGTCTAGGGATTAGATGTGCCGCCTTTGGATCAACCCAGGAATCTAACCCGGGACGGGTTAGATTCCTGGGTAGCGGCAAGTGTCTTTGTCAAAACCAGAGGATGATGGATGATGATGATGAAACTGCCCCCGCGATACAGGTCATAAGTAGGGCAGGGGTTTCGTTACTTAAAAAATATATATTATTCAACATATCTAGGTCATTTCGACTAGAGAAATAGCAATAAAACCAGATACCCATATATGTACCGGAAATTTCCCAGAATAATGACGTTAAAATAGCTTCAGAAAATAATAGACTATGTGTCTACAATAAAGTAGCAGGCATTTAAAGCGTTAACATGTGCTATCGTACGGCAGGTATAGCGTATAGTTTTCAGCGTGTATTATTCTGTGCCCCGAGTCAGCTGTTCGCAGGCTGTTCAGATTACAGAGCGACCTGCTTCCAAGGCTATTGTGCTCCACGCTTTCCAAGCGCAAACTCACGTCGAAATATTACGACTGCATTGTAAGTTTCAAAATAAAAACTATATCTTCAATACGATACAGTAAGGGAATTGGACTAAAGTAAGGATACAAAGAGAAATGACGATCGGGTTTATTTGTTGTCTATATTCCATCCTATTATATATTAATTAGCCCCCGACGAAAGGATGTTGGAAGTGTGACGCCATGTCCGTTTATTGATCTGTTTACGGTAGCATGACTCCTGAACGAATTTAGATTGAGGTCCTTTAGAGGTCTATGTATTGTCTACATTCCGTTTAGTGGTTTATGGGTTTAGACGGATTTAAAATACACAATGTCATCAACCCATGCCCCTCTGCGGGTGTCGTAAGAGGCGACTAAAGGAACGCAAAAAACAGATCACCTAAACGTTAAAGAAGGAAAACTTGTTACAAACAACGTGCCAACCCGTCTTGCCAGCTTAGCACAGCAGGTTAAATTTCCCTCGCATGCATTTGGAGGAGGCTTGACTCAGTAGCGGGCCATTTATGGGATCAAACTACGACGAAAGGTCTGTATGGAGATTAGTTATCTTCAGGAAATAATCTGCTGGGTCGTTTAAAGATTCACAGTTACCATGTCACTTCTAATGGTGGGTTATTTTAGTTAAACATAAAATTGGAAATGCAGTTCTTGTATGTCATTAATACCGCAATTATTGGCTTTAGCTTGTTTACATTCAATTGCAGTAAAGGCTTAGTGAACTACATTAACCAAGGTATGTTTATTGTTGCCAAGCATGAAACGCGCGTCAGATATAACCGGCAAGACATGACGTACCGTTGGAGCCAACGTTGGTGCCAACGCTGGTGCCAAATCACATGATTCACATTTTAGGCAGGTCACGCGCGGCCACTAATACGAAAATTCCTACTGAGTATATTATATTCGTGGTCGCTCAGTTTATTTATAACAACGTAGTACTATAATTAGTTAAAAGGATAGAACGGAAAGTCTTATTGACAATAAGTAGTGAGTGTGTAATTATATAAAAGATCTATCTGGGCTATGATTTACTTATTTCTTCTCTCTTATTACACTAGTAATTTCATAGTTTTAAAATTGACTCAACAATTCATACCCTCCTATGCACAATTCATATGGTGATTTAAGAATACATAGTTTCACCACCCCATTCCACCCTGAGGGTGTCGTAAGAGCCGACAAAGGGGAATGACAAGATGGAGAACCTAGCCGCAAGAGAAGGAAAATTTGAAAAGAGACCCCGTGCCAAGTCGTCTGCCCAGCGTGGCTCGGTAAACTACAGGCATGTAATAAATAATAGGCGATCCGACTCGGCAGTGCGGGTCATATACAGGTTGGGTAGTGTACAGCGATTTGTATCGCGTTAAAGACTGTAGCAGCGGCATATATTTGCAAAAAAAAAAACTAACCGACGTTAAAAGCTCCAACCAAACATACCGCATCCAAAACAGTTCACCCGTTCAAGGGGTACGGAGCCACATGCAGACACAAACATTGTGATCACTCTTTTAACATCCCTTTTTGCGTCGGGGGCAAAAAGTTAATAGGGATGTATTTATTTACTGATTTGCTTGTTTAGATAATGTGAAACCATTTTAGTGTCGCTCTCGGAGACGCGTGTGCGTCGGCCGCCCTACGCCAGCTCGACGGCATTAATACATGAGGAGAGCACGCCAGAGAGCATCTAATGTGTGTCAGTTATTCACATTCTCTATTTTTGTAAGCTATTTGTGTTTTATGTTTACTTGTGTTCGCGGTTCTTTTATTTGTGTAGAATGGCTGTGCGTCGGCGGGCGCGCAGCGTGGCGGGCCAGTTTGCTATCAACGTGACACTAATCTAATGGCCAAAGTCATACAGTGAAGATCGTAAATATTCCGCGAAGATAACTATGTGACCTGCGAATGCGCTTAATAATTACCCTAGTTAAGATCAATCGATTTACCGAGATCGATGTCCAAAGTGCGGTTAATGCGTTCGTGTCCACAGACACACATTGAGTCGGACGTTCCTTGTGGCAATAGGTATGGGAAATAAATAGACCCTTTCATTATAGCCATAATGAAAGGGTCGATAGTACTTCTGTATCTAATCGATATCTCCCTCGTACTTCAAGATAGATGTACATTATAAACACAAGCTGCTTCTTTTCATTAGCTCTATGACCTCCAATAGTGGTTATTGTGACACCCTGTATAGGTTGTAGTAAGTTCGGTACGCCCATAATCTCGTTAAAAATCTGTAAATAAATAGAAGAAATAATAGGCTCCTTGGCCCGGCCCATGTAACGCTAGTCGTGCGAGTTAGGCTAAAATTAAACGACGCGCGTGAAGCAAAATGTCAGGTTATAAATATATAGTTGACCATTTAAATGTTAAGATCACGGCACATGCTCTGTGATTACACTAAAAATGTTGACAGAGAGACTTTCATTACTATACTAACATACTTGATTGAATATTATTGAACAAATATTTTGTTTCCAGATTTTTATAAATAGATCACACTGTAAGAGGCACAGATATATTAATTAATCAATCAAGTTCTGTCATTTACTGGACATATTAATAACAAACTTAATGTTTTTAAAGCTCTTATCGATCGTGCTCTAATTAATTAAGGAGCCAGGTCGTCGCTTCTAAACATTGCCCGTTTAGAGTACGTATAATAGGTACCAGCGTGAAACTAAACTTTATAATATAATATACTCGTAAATATCTTGCCAAAAGGTTCCAAATTAATTTCGGTACTTAACCTAAAGCTACTTTTAATGGCCTAATCAATGAGAATATTAACTTTAATTTTTTAGAAACTGTGTAACGGTCAGTGAGTCAAGGCCAGGGTCTGGATAGGATCGCGTGTGTGTACGTCGGGGTCACGAGGGGAGCAGTCGTGTTCTTGCTTAGTCAATATTTGTTTTTAAACTTACTCATGTACTTTGGCTGTGTAAAACAATACAACTGGAAACTTGATACGGTACCCTATACCGACCCATCTGGCCAGAGTGGCACGGTAGGCTAATCCCTCCATGCAATTTGAGGAAACCCGACTCAGCCGGCAAAAGCTACTAGTAAGCCCATAGACGACCCACGGCCGAGACGCGCCTCCATCAGTTACATGGAGTGTAATTACTGGAACTATACAGATTTGATATGACAGAGGGGCATTAAATTACACTACGTATACTATATGTGATTATTATGGATTCGAAACGGTACAAAAAAATACACGTGATTTTTCATGGGGGGTGGAGGGGTAGTCTTAAACCTCACCAGGTATCACTAAGGGGGAGGAAGCGGTTAAAAAATGTTAAAAAACATCACGTGACTAATGGACAGCCCCTAAGGTTAATAAACGATGCGTTAGGCATAAACATCTGTTAGGAAAGTAATAAAAATAATAATAATAAATATCCTTGGACATTTCACACAACGCCATCTCGTCCCAAGCTAAGCAACTTAATGCTTGTGTTATGGCAACGAGACGGATGATAAACTACTTATATACATTTTTTTTTGTAAATACATACATATTATAGATAGAAATGACACCCAGACTCCGAGCCAGTGCCTCTGGTTTAGACAAAGACACTGGCCCGACCCCGGAATCGAACCCGGGACCCGTTGATCCAAAGGCGGCACATCTGACCACTAGACCAACGAGGCAGTCAAAAAGATACATCATGTTCAAATGAGGCAAATATTTGCGGTTATACTATTGTTCCAATTTAATTGATTTTTGGTACAGAGCCTGGAAATGATACCTAGTATAGGCAGTCAAAAAAAGGCCCCTATGTCGTATCAACCCTGTATAAAGCATTTTCATACACAATTCTAATTCATTTCGGCACGAAATAGACGTCATATGTTTGCACGTCGTAGTGCAATTCAACCTCGGGCAAATTAGACGATGCCGTGACGGACGGTTGTCGTATCGTATTAGCAGTGTACCTTCCCCCTCATGACCTTGGCCGTTACAAAATATTGAATAGAGCAAAGCCTGCTCTGAATCAGCATATTCTTTTCAATTTAAAGCACAATAACATTATGAAAAGGCGACAGATCAATGAAAATCTACTCTTGAATATGAATTCCAGAAGTCACAAGTACAGAAACATGATAAATTAAAAAGAAAGTAAACTAACCATAACAAAAAATATTATAAAAAGAATAATATTAGATATTTTTTTAATTTCGTATGTTTTTTAATTATATTTATGTATGTTTGGTTCAATAAATGTTTAGAAACATGTTTATGTTTGCTATGTTATTTTATTAACCGCTTTATACTACACTAGTGGCCCGCCCCGGCTTCGCCCGTGCAAAGCGGGGTGGGTTATACTTAAAAACCTTCGCCTTTAATCACTCTATCTATTAAAAAAAACCGCTTCAAAATCCGTTGCGTAGTTTTAAAGATTTATGCATACATAGGGACGGACAGAAGAATGCGACTTTGTTTTATACTATGTAGTGATGTGTCCGTGCGGTTACGGATTTTGAATACATAGTGTCACCATCCCATTCCATCCTTAGGTTGTCGTAAAAGCCGACATAGGAAATAAGAAAACCGATAGCCGAGCAACAAGAGAAGGAAAACTTGATACAAAACCCAATGCCAACCCGTTTGGCCAACGTGGCACAGTAGGCCATAGTGAATTGGGCAAAAACAAGCGTATCTCGCTCTTCAGTTGTTTTTCTTCGCCGATGCGTTTTCGTATCCTGTTTACTTATTGGTCAAATGTTCATATCCAAAACGAGTCCCGGAACATCTTTAATTTAATTGTGTAGTAGAGTCAGCACTTGTAAGCACGTTAACCCTATAAATAAGTAAGCGGTACAAATTAAATTAAATCAAATAAAAAGAGTTCCAAAATATTATTTTATAACAGAATTTTCGAATGGGTTTGTCCAGTCTGAGGTGTGATGCTCGTTAGACATGTAAACTGATAAGCTATTTATGTAGCTTTATATGCTATTATAATTTACTAGTGTATAACTTCTATATTGGAGAACAGAGACAGCATTGGAAAATAAATTTTATTAGTGCCTAACATGACTTTTCAAAATACGCACCTCGTGGCCCTCGTCACGACTCGGGCCCACGGAACATCCTCGTCCACCGTTTGAACGTGCGCTAGCGATTACTCTAAAACATATGTTTACCCACATTTTAGCCGACATTAGAAGACTGCTAAACTGTTATCCCTTGAACAAATCTCGAGATTTTCGTCAACCAAACATCTGATATTCAGTTTTGTTAGAAGTAATAATTCCTAGTTGTAGTTCTTTAATATTTTTTATGGTGTATTATAAAAGAGATATTTATTATTATGTTAATTTAACTTACTGCTTTGGAGCGTTGTAAATTGTATACATGTTATATAATTAATGTTATAAATATTCATAAAGTTCAAAAATTTTGTTAAAACTTCATTAATTAGTAAAGGGTACTACCGCGTCAACGACTATATGTGTGATAATGATGCCTGGAAGTAACTGTCATTTTGTGCCTGTGCTCTGTTCCTTTGGCCCCTTCAATAATATATCTCATTGGCGAAATAATGTGTACGTAGCATTTAGAAAATGTCATATATTGTACACTGTATGTGTGAGCAATGACGCAATGGAGACCTTTATTCGCGGATTTGTTTCTTGATTGGCCCTGTCAAGGTCTATCCGTCATTCATTGCGGAAACGTGTAGCGTGTTTATTTATTTATTTAATTTTTATGCAAAAATGTACATTTCTCTCATCTTGCGAACTTGCTCTCACTATGCTGTTTAGTGCTTTTTGTAAACAAGACCAATAATTTTAAAAAAGCAACTACAGAGTTTCTTGCCGGCTCTTCTCTGTAGAGCAGCCTTCCGAACCGGTGGTAGTTTCGGCATGAATGTGAGTGAACGCAGGGATTGTAGGAGTGCAGAGTTGTGTGTGAAAGGTGTGAATGTAGGTATGACGACTGAGAGGTGTGTGTGGAGACTGCCACCTGGTGTGGGACAGGGGCCGTAAGATGATAATGGTGTTTATAAATATGACGATTTATAAGAGTTTTGTGATGAAACCTACGTAAATAAAGTTCCTTCCTTCTAAAAATATAAATGTACGCGAATGATTAAAAACAAAACTCAAAGAACCAATATGATATATTAAAGATAATATTGTATACTAATAGTATTGTTTATTTTTTACTAATATATGAATACATATTTGTAAAATTATTACGAGACGCATTGATAATGATGTGGCGGGCCTAATAATGATCAACAAGTATTAAAAACTGCGTAGGATGACACTGCGGATTGCAGAGGTTCACGGATTGATCAAAACAATAATAAGACACTTTTTTTGTAATGGATTACTTTACTATTAAATAATAATACGGCCTGAAACACGAGGGAATATTAAAAAAAAAATATAATGTAACTAAAATTTTTATTGGACGATTTCAGATTTCTATACCGCTTCTGTCACTAAATTTCTATCTACGAACTTTGCAAAGAAATTGTAAATTTAATCTATCCATCGACATTCAATCTCAACACTCATTAATTAATAGTCCCTTGTAAACAGTATGGTTATTATTAGTTACCCAATGTTTATAGTAGTGGCAGTTTATTTGGAGCATTTAAATCATTATCTTGGAAGCGTAAGTAATAAATTTATACGGACCAATATTGTTGTTATTGGTCGAGAAAACACGCTATCAATTAGTGATATGTTTGTCCATCGTCCTTGTACTTCGTTACCTTTGGAAGGACGTGACGTAAGAACTGTATTAATGAGTAAAAATTATGAGGAAGGTATAGGTAAAATAACATAATTTTATTTTAAAAGAACGGCCGCGGTTGACTTCTTTCGCGGAGTGGCATTCCAATGTTATTGTACCCACCATTCTATCCTGAGGGTAGGCGACAGAAGGAAATAACATGGCCGAATGCCTAGGCCTCATGATGAGGAAAACTTGATGTCACCATGTGCCCTGCGCCGTCTGGCCATCGTGGCACAGTAGGCTAATTACCCTCCATGTAATTGGAGGAGCCCAAACCCAGCAGTGGGCCAATACATATTTGGCCCACTGCTGGGTTTGGCTGGTACTGCTGAATAGTAGTAATGTCATTTCAAATACATTTGTATATATATATTTTTTTAAGAATACAGCGTAACCATATCTCATCACTACATACCTAGTATAAAACAAAGTCGCATTCTTCTGTCCGTCCCTATGTATGCATAAATCTTTAAAACTACGCAACGGATTTTGAAGCGGTTTTTTTAATAGATAGAGTAATTCAAGAGGAAGGTTTATAGGTAAAATATAATTGCACCCGTGCGAAGCCGGGGCGGGTCGCTAGTTTAGTAATATTGGCCAGGCGGGTTGGCACGGGTTTCGTTTCAAGATTCCTTCTCTAGCGGCTAGGGTTTTGGCCTTGTCATTTCTTTTTGATGGCTCTTACAACATTCTCATGACGGAATGGGGCGGTAGTACTACTTATGCTTAATCGGTCACCCCACGGACTCATGTTATCAATTTAAATTCGTCTCCACATGGATAATAATGTTTCAAGTATTTTAATATACGTCGTTATGTATATACGAAAACGAAACTGTAATGTTCACTTTGTGAATTGAAAAAATAGAGGCTTTTTTAGATTTATTTAGAGTAGTTACCGCGAATCTCAGTCTTTTTGTTTATTAGCATGGTATTCTTTCCAGATTGGTCGCATAGACCCATAATTAAAACATCGTTTAATTTGAAAGTGAATTTCATAATCTACTACCTTAAAAACGAAATAATATGTATTAGTAAAAATATATTAACGTACATGTAACATTAAAAGAAACCTTAAACTATTAACAAAAAAAAATTAAAGATATGTTAATTCATCGTCATTACAATTGGTCCTTTCACGATCTCGTGGAATGATGGAATAAAATTATGAATAATAAGACTGAGAAGTACACGCGGAAGATGTTTTGTCTCGATCTTGTAAATCTTGGCAAGATATAAACATAATGAGCATGATCAAAACACACGCTTCGCGATTGGACACGAGTGCGCACGTCCATTTTACTGCGTGTTCGTCGACTCTACGACCAAGGTGAAAAAAAACATTATAAGCCAGTTTTACATCACATTTTACGATAAAGATACCAGAAAGCCACAAATGCATTTGCAATAAAACAGTACGCTCGATGTCAAGGTTCAAGATCATCGGTTATCAAAAATTTGAATGAATAGGTAATATTAAACACGCCATAAAAGTAGTTCTGTGTATTATAACAAATATTAATTGTAATATAATATCTAGTTTATTTAAATTACGCACAAAGCATCACGCTTTTAGTTCAGACTTGTAATTTAATGCCGTCGTCACCGAAATATACGACTTTAGTCGAATCGCGCCTGTAATTAATGATATATATATATAATACTTTAGTCAGTGTGTTGACGGAGTTAAAGTACATTGTGTCACCGCCCCATTCTAGCCTGAGGGTTTCGTAACGACAAGGCCGGAAACCTACCCGGGTTCTCCCATTTCTCCTTTCCAATTACATGGTGTATCCTACTGTGCCAGGCTAGCCAGGCGGGATGGCAGAACGTTTCGTATCAAGTTTTCCTTCTTATGTGGGTAGGTTATCGACCTTGTCATTTCCCTTTGTCGCCTCTCACGACACCCTCAGGATGCAATGGGGTGATGACTATGTATTCTAAATCCGACACCACACGAACCAATTGGTAATCTACGGAGTTCCAATATTTACCTCATGTACTTGTAAGCAAATGTGTGCATGTCCATAGGTCCCGAACTGACACTGTAGTATTAGTGGAGTAGTAAAACTGTCAAATACGCACTTTTTGGCACGTTAATTTCGACTCTATTGAATTAGCTCGTTTCGGGCTCTGCTGATAAATAAACCTTAACTAACAATAACTATATAGGTGCTACGTCTCGGCAAAATCAATCAGTTGAAACATGTTTGGCAGTGCGCCAGAATGCCACATGAAAAATATGCCGTCTTCGGCTGCTCGACGGCCTATTTTCCATCACGGCGGCTGTCAGAATAGATCTGTTATCTAGAAAGACTCGATTGTTGAGTCATTTATGCTTTGGATATCCTCAGACCTATTGAAGTGCCATATACAGATCTAAGAACTGTTATCCGCTAAACTTCAATTAGCCAACGGAGTATGGAGCACATGTTAAACATACTCGAACATGGATTTTAATGTGCGAGACACTGCTTTTATTTCTACAGTCCGCCGCGTTAGTCTGCTAAAGTTACAGAGATTTTATGATTACTAGTGGTAGCCCAGCGCACGAAATTCAACAATAATTAATTTATAGTTCTATACTTATTTGACCATACACTTTACCAGTAAACAAACGAGTGTGTGGACACCGCAAGAGCATGTTTAAAGAGCATGTTTACAGGACTTGGTAGCACTATTAAAGGCTGGTTTCAGTTTGTCACGTTGACGTCAGGAGTCATGTTGGGCGCTTTGCTGGAAACTAAAAGAGCCTGGTTGTCTCCATGTTATCGGTATGCAACCGATAAACACTGGCATAGAGTATCGGCTCCAAGCCCCTGTTCACCAGAACCACATTACGAAAAAACTGGAATCCTCTAAGTTGCGGAGATGTCGACAGCAGATGTTAGAGCAGTTGTCTCTAGATGATGGTGGACTGGGACGAGATTGGAGTGCATCTCGGAAGTTGGAGAGGTGCGGAAATTTCATACTATTCCGTTCGCGCAATTTTAGATCTTTGAATTTTTATACCTATTATGTTTAGTATTTATTTACCTATTATATAAGTAATATTAGTGATATTTCCTCTACTTGGAGAGTACACGCCTGTCCCATGGAAAGCTTTTGTTGCAATTAATTGTACAACATAATGCCACATATGAGGTAGGTACGTCTTAAAGATTATAAGTCTATGAGATAATACTGCAAGCTAGGGTTGCCTGTATGTGTAAGGAAGGTTACACTTTTAGTGGCCCATCTTGACACATTCATATAAAAGATACGACAAGCGTGATATAATTATAACCAAAGTATCACCTTGAAACAGCTGAACAGATTTTGGTAAATAATGTCATAAACTTGCTTTCAAATAAAAAAACACACCACAATCATATCAGTACACTCGTTTAGGAGTTAGAAATCCACAGACATTTTAACCTTAAAAAGCCTCAGCCTTAAAGCCTGAGCCAAACCAAACATTGTCTTTTGGATTCTGAATATGTGTCAACCCTGGTGTGGTCCTGTGACTTGTAAGAGGCTGCTAATATAATAAATTTGCCAGAAGACAAGGAATTCCAGGTAAAAAAGATATATCTACCAACCCAACGTAGAATAGTGGGCTTAAGCCTCTTCGGTGAACCGGAGTAAGTAAGCACGACTCACTTATGGGCTAAAAAGAACATAAGAAACAACCAAAATGCCAAATTAATTATCAGAAATTTATTCACGCTTGCTCCAGTTTCGCAAACAAGAGTTAATTATTCAATCGCTTTTGTTTATTTACAGGCTGTATTTAAAACTGGGAATGTAATCATTAGCAAGAATTTTAATGAAGGTAATGTCGAAAATGACTTCATAAAATTAATTTCGACGCTTATCCGGTTTCAGCGAGATAAATGTTAATTAAACATGAAACTGTCCCCGGGCCATGCATCGCCGTTGGATCACGGGTCCCTGGTTGGATTCTAAGGTCTGGCAAATGTCCTTGTGCAAACCAGAAGTACTTGCTCAAAGTCTAAGTGTCTTCTTGCTCGCAATACAAGGTTACACCTTAGTTACAACGAATTCTTTTTTTATTTATTTTATCGACCCCCCCCCCCTGTTGGTGGAATTTCTTAAATTCTTAGGTGACCTATACTCGGTGAAAAGAATATTCCTACCAAATTTCAGGTCTCTAGGTCTTAGGGTTCCAAAGATATCGTGATGAGGGACTATATACGTGGACCTCCTAAATATATAGCGCAGCAAAGCATGGTCCGTTTTTTCGTGCTAAATCCTCATGGAACTACAGGGCGCAAGAAAATGGTAAATTACGCTCCCGCCTAATAATAAAACCCACGCCGGCAGTTCCTCGACGGCACAGTCTGCGCAAAGTAGGGATGTTCGATCTAGGTGCTTTGTATCGATATTTCGGATCGCAATGGAACGTAATCCACTGTATCGACCCAAGTATTGATCCTATTGATTTTATACGTTTGTTAGGATCTATCCAGTATCGTATCAAATATTTTTATGAACCAAACTTATTTTCTTCTTCTTTTAAATAAAGAACTTTTAAATCGCCAGTCTTTAAATATAAAATAATAATTTGCTGTTGGTGGTTCAAGAGAGCAAACGATACACATGAATGAATCATGCCAACTATGAAGGTATATTAAAGTTTATGATGATATAACAACTAATTTGACAGATTCAACTAATATGAACGTGTTCGTATAGATAATAATTTTAAGTTGAAGAACGTGGTATTAATGTTACGAACAAATATCATGGTTGAGGTTAGTTTAACTGATTTAGAATTTAATTAAAATTGGTCCGATTTATTAATACTCCAATGGATCGGTACACATACAGTGTATCGGTACAAAACCCGGGTGGATTGTATTCCTTTGTATCGATCCACACAAGTATCGGATGGGATCGAACATCCCTAGCACAAAGGAAGCAATGTCCTGTGCAGACGATATACATATAGTGACACTTTCTGGCCTTTATTTATACCCAGACGGGACGGATGTACCACGCTGCTGTCAACATTCGATTGGTGTCATCGTAACAATGCAAAAAGAGTTAATCACATATTTTAAAACAAAGTCGCTGCCGTCTGTCCGTCTCTATGTATACTTAAATCTTTAAAACTACGCAACGGATTTTGTATCGGTTTTTTTTTTATTAGATAGAGTGAGGAAGGTTTATATGTACATATAATACATGCATAATATTGTAGAGAAACACTGATAAATTTAGATGTTCATCATTGCACCCGTGCGAAGCCGGGGCGGGTCGCTAGTTAAGTTATAACGTAATAAAGTTGTAAAGGCACAGTATTTATACCTAAACAGGGTGGTCAAAAAGTCGTCTATCAAATGCAACTAGCGGTTATATCGGGCCATCAGCTGCAAAAAATTGTTCTACGGAAGGTCCATAAGGTCAACCCCTGCAAAGTTATAATTGATTTTGTGTTTTTATAAGAATATGGTCTTATTTTTAATAATTCTTATTAAAATTCGACATAATCTACATCCTGTATCTTTTTTATAATTTTCACTAGATTGGTACTGATGACTCCTTACGTTAGACATGCTATTTATGGTAGTTTATTGGGTATGTTGAAGATAATATTAAGTTTATTAAATCATAACTTTTTGTCTGTTGGTCTGTGAAAATAATACTCCACCGAAAAGTGAGCCTGATTTGTGTTACAAACTTTGGCGCATTTAATAGGGATTCTATAATGTTATTACACATGGCTATGCGTGGCTTTGATATCTTTTGAGGACAATTATTCGTAGCAAGGCCGAAGTTAATCTAACCATAAAACTCGGTTAGGTTCGCGAGTAAGGTTAGCGGTCGTTAGTTAATAGCGAACAAGAACTAAGACAAAAGGTCGAAATGCAGCTGATAGCCCCAACAACTGCAGCCGACGACGCGTCGGCGAGTGCCGTCGACGGCAGGCAGGAAAAGTTGATACGAAACCCGTCTGGCCACCTTCATTTAACTGGAGGAGGCCAGACTCAACAGTGGATCAACTATGGTCTGAGTAATAGTATCAGTGGCATAAAGAATTTAATAGCAATTCTTCAGCATTTATAGTCGAGATTACAACATTAAATTTATGCCTTTTAATTTATGCACTTGAAGAGAAACTAAGGGTGAATTTTGTATGTTTTTAAGTAACAACTAGCTAATCCCGCAAACGTTGTTTTGCCAAATAATTAACCCGCCCGCAACCCCCCTTTTTTTAGAAATACCTAACAAATTTCAAGTCTCTAGGTCTTATGGTTCCAGAGATATCGTGATGACTCAATCTATACAACAGCTCCTATCGTAAACGTTATTTTGCCATTAAATAAATAGGGGTTGATCGTAGAGGGGTGAAAATGTAGGGTTGTTTGTATTTTGGTATGCTGCATCTTAAAAAAATAAAAGCAGAAATTTTTGTCTAAAAATAAACAATTATTTTTGGTGTGGACTCCTTAAAATTTAGGGGGATGAAATATAGATAGTAGCCGATTCTCAGACCTACCCAATATGCTCCCAAAATTTCATGAGAATCGGTCAAGCCGTTTCGGAGGAGTATGGGAACGAATCTCTAAATCTGTAATAAAAGCTACAACTTTAGTCTGAGATAACAGTTTTAAAACAACTAACGTCGATGTAAGCGATAGACTGAATAACACCTTAGTAAGATAACACAAATATGTCTGAGCAGGAAACCAAATAGAAATAAAATGGCGACGGCCTCATGAAACAACGCGGTATTTATTGACGCAATAGCTGTAATGCTGTAAGTAATATATTAATGAAAGCTAAAAATAGAACGCATTCAGAACTTTAGGGCGTTCTACGAGCATCACACATTGCTCGGCGGTACTGTTTGCGAGCTTGATATACATACATAGATACCAAACATATAGTGAGTCACTGAATTAAAACTGATGTGAGATCTGAGAGAAAATGGTGGTTCCTCCATTTTCTTTCAGCATCTCTATTTTATCATACAGCGCTCTCTTTGGTGTTCCTTAAATAATTTTGTTCAATGCGAAATTTATAGATGCTTGCCTATTCATTCGTAAAATCCTGCAACTCAATAACTTAAAGTAACCGTTTAGAACCTTAGATACGTACACACGCGACGAAGAATGAAAAATATAGAGATAAGTATTGCTTAACAAACGACTGTGGAAATCTATAGACAGAAGAGACAATCAACAAAGTAGGAGTGTATAACGATTCAAATATGAAAATGACGGCTACAAATATACGGTGCCTCAAGATAAGGATGTACTGAGGTTTTGACCGTTACTCCGTTTAACTAAACCCACCAAACCGAGTTTTAAGTAGATACTATCAAAGATTATACGTATTATCGATAGGATCATTCTCTTTATCATAAACCAAAACGTAAAACGAACATGTTACCAAAGTGAAGTAGACAAAATCAGCAAATTGTTTGTTTTTCAGATAATTAATGAAATTAAACGCGATAATCATTCATTGCAGAAACTTATTTCTGAATTTTCTAAGCGCTGCCTAGTTACAGGAACCAACAGCCAAAGAATTATCGAAATTAGGTTCGGTAGGCATAAAAGAAGGTTCGGTAGTCATAAAAGAGGGAACCCGCCTTGGCAAGGGCGACGCACGGGTCTGGTTATCTGCCGCCGCCTGTAATCGATTTTCCAGCTACGCCATGCTCGCTACGGCAAAGGAACCGTCGCCGTATTTTATTAACGTGAACGTTGTGCGATCCCTACAAGCGTACTCATATTAATATTATGCAAAATACACCAATAAAAAAGCAGTTGCAGATTTCCCTTTGAAATGTGGATGGTGTGTAAACAACACTGTACTAGGATATATGAGAATAAATAATAAATAAATATGCTTGGACATTTCACACAACGCTATCTCGTCCCAAGCTAAGCAAATATTTCTTCCGTGCGGGGATCGAACCCGCGACATGCTGCGTAGCAGTCGATTGCTCAACAACTGCGCCAACCGTGTCGTCAAAAATAAAATATATAAATAAACAACTTTACGAATAGTTTTATTTATTATATAGACAAAAGAAACCGGCCATACTGAGAGGACAGGATTTCTACATTACGTAAAAATTGTATAAACAAAAATTTTTATTTTATTATTTTTGAGTTTCATACAACAACATTATTTATGTGGCAACATAAAGATGGTGCCTAAAGTGATGCCGAAAAGTGGTGCCGAAGCAAATGTTTCGCGAAGCTGGGGTGCGTTCCAAAACGAAACTCACTTCCGATAGAAATGACGAGGCCTTTGGGGCGCGTCTAGCTAATGCCACTTCTCTAATGCTTTCCTTCCGACACATTTAGATTGGATTAGCCGTTGAGTTCCGAAACAATTTCTCTTCGAAACCCGTCGCTTAAATACACGAGACCTTGTATTTTTTAATAGTCTATAACTTATTTAACTTGTGGATTCGCGAAGTTTGGTATGTTGGTACATTGGTATGTCAATCTCACAACAAGGAGCCTTCATAATTTCCAAGCCATAATCTTCATTTCTCGTTAGAACTGAGAAAATACTTTGCTTAGGAAACGAAAGCACAATCCTGTCAGTAACGAGATTTTCGGAAGCGGAGACGGAAGATTTTGAATTATATTGGATCAAGTCCCACGTTCCGGAAGGCGCAGTGCTGGTAGGCCTCCCACACGGTGGACCGACGACCTGGTTAAGGTCGCCGGAAAGCAGTGGATGCGGGCGGCCCAGGACCGGCCTTTGTGGAGATCCTTGGGGGAGAGCTATGTCCAGCAGTGGACGTCTTTTGGCTGAAATGATGATGATGAAGTCCCAGCAAGAGAGCTAAGGGATATTAAATCAAAATTGTATAAGGGCTCCCCAAAACGATTTAAGTGCTTCATCATTATCATCATTTCAGCCAAAAAAAGTCCACTGCTGGACATAAACCTTCCGCATTTCCACAGAGGCCGGTCCTGGGCCACCCGCATCCATCGTTTTCCAGCAACTTTAACCAGGTCATTGGTCCACCGTGTGTCAAGTGCTTCATATCTCCGCTCTATTTGTATATTACGAGTTGTGTTAACTATAATCAGCGCTGGTGGATGGAGCTATTTGAACAAATCACCACCATAATTTCAGGCAAAAAATGTCCACTGCTGGACATAGGCCTCCAAAGATTTCCAGTTTGACACAAATCTCAGACTCGAGTACCAATTAAGTAATTGGTACTCGAATCTGACGCACCAAATTGCACAATAAATCACAGGCACAAAATTGGAAACGGAGACAAGTTCCAATCCGTGGTCTATCTTGTGTCAAAGAAGAGGATTTAGTTTCATAGTTATTTTTATGCTATGTAGATCGCGTGACTGGTATCCACAAGTTTACTATCGAAATATTTCATAGGTTTTATGTTGGATTTTGGTAAGGCTACCGGGCCGACTGCTTGCCTAGTCGTAAATATTCTCGCTTTTATTGAAAAACGAATTGTATTGCGTGTGTGTATGTCAAATCAAGATACCTTATAAAACATTTCTTTACATATAATAAACAAACTTTGTAATATCATAAAAGTAAATTGTAATATCAATTTTGTAAACTATTCTTATTCATTATCTAAGGTTTAAAAAATATGTTTGATCTCGTCAATGATCAGCCAAACGAAAAGGACAATATATAAAATATGTACACGTTTTAAGTTATTAAAAGATTATTAAACTACATATTATGAAAAAGGCTGTGCGGCGTAACACGCTTTACCGCTAATGCGAAAGTAAATCCGTCTATCTGTAGCGCTTTCAAGTCAAAACTACTGACCCGGCTTAAATGAAATTTGGTACACAGATAGTCTAGAACCGGAGAAAGGTCATAATATGCTAGTTTTTAATGCGATGTTGTAAGGGGTTGAATGGTGGGATAAAAAATTATTAGCCTAAATAATTAAAAATGCTCCCAAAATACACACGGACGAAGTCGCGGGTAGTAGTAGGTACTTATAAGTGTCAAGAAAGTAACTAAGCAACTTCCTCTGCCAAACGTTGTTCACTAGAAGCCTATTAGATCCGTGTGGTGACTGATTTAGAATACATAGTGTCACCACCCCATTCTATCCTGAGGGTGTCGTAGGAGTCAACAAAAGGAAATGGCAAGGCCGTTAACCTAGCCACAAGAAAAGGAAAATTTGATACGAAATCCTGTGCCAACCCGTCTGGCCAGCGTGGCACAGTAGGCTCAATTACCCTCCATGTGATTAGTTCTAGCCAGGCTTAGGTGCAGAGACAGTGGAACGGTTATCATACGCCTTGAGGTTTACTTGGGACCTTCGTTCTGTAACTTCTTCGCTCTCATTGACACAATAAAATATTGTTTTTTTTTTAACTTAAACGCGTTTTGTTTGTTTGTGTGTATAAACTTAAATATTTTCTCCTCCATTCATCCATCCAGCTCCATTGTTTCACTCTATAAATGGCCCACTACTGATTCGGGCCTCTAACAAATTCATGTAGAGAAAGAAGCTACTGTGCCACACTGGCAGGGACTATATCAGTTTTACTTCTCTTGTGGCTAGGTGACCTGTCTCTTGTGTTTCGCCTCTTACGACACCCTCAGGATGGGTTGGTGACATTGTGTATTCTTAATTCTCACCTCACGGAAAGCTGAATTTTTTAGCTTCAGCTGTATGAAAAAAAAAACAAATATCATATGAGTCTCAGTATGAGTTTAAGGTAAGCGATGTACTCAAACATTCTTATTTTAAAAAATATCTTTAGAGCACTTACTCAAAGCATACACAGTTAGCGAGAGGGCTATATGTGTTGATGATGCTCACCTGTAAAGAAAAAATATATTTTAATGTTGTATTATGAAAACATCCCCTAAACTACCACTGCTGAGTCGGGCTTCCTCCACTTAGATGGAGGGTAATTAGCTTACGCTGGCCGAACGTTTCGGCACAGGGTTTCGTATCTCTTTTCCTTCTCTTGCGGCTAGGTTTACGGCCTTGTCATTTCCTTTTGTCGGCCCTTACGACACCCTGAGGATGGAATGGGGTGGTGAAACAATGTGTTCTAAATCTTACTATAAACCATTGCGAATCCTTAAAAAAATATACTATAGTACTATCCCATTAATATTATAATTTGTTATAAAGCAGGTAACTCTCAGGATGGAATAGGGTGGTGTTCTAAATGCATCAGCTTTCATCCATAAATTGTGATAAAAGTTATAGTCAAGTGTTTTAATTTATACGTAAATTGAAATGCTTGTGTAAACCACTCGTGTGCACAACACAGTCGGTGAACAATTATTTAAAAGAGACAAGTATTGTCATTATTGTGAATTCAATAATAGGGTTCACCGTCAAAGATGCTTTGTAAGTTTATCGTTGAAGACTGATCAGGAAGATTTTGTAAATACATCTCACATTTGTATTCCGTGCCTAATTATTACGTACATTCTGATTTTATTTTGTCCGAAATCAGAAGGAAAACTTAATATGAAACCCTGAACCAACCCGTCTGGTCAGCGTGGCACAGTAGTCTAATAACCCTTCATGTAATTGGAGGAGGGCCGACTCAGCAGTGGGTCATCTATGAGCTGAGTTGTAGTAATACCAGAACCACAATGCCAATACGATTAAGTCGGTGATTTGTTCGGGAGGCTAGGCTTAGCGATTATATTCAATCCATGGTCCGGAGCGAGAGAGCCTGGAGAGAAATGACTTCATTCTGCGAGGTCGTCATGTCCGCCAAGGAGGCGGCTGAGAGGGAGCGGGAGTTGGCCTCCCTACGTCCAAGTGGGCGTCACCGCAATCGGCGCCGCAGGGCGCACGATGACCTCCGCCCACCGTAAGTGGTTCTGCGGGCGATAGACCTGGGAAATCCATCGCCTGCGCAATATAGACCCCGGGAGGAAGGTGCGCTGCGTTCCGCGCGTGCCTCCCAGCGGTGGAATGGGGGGAGGCTACTATAGCTATCCCCCACGTAATCGGAGGGGCCCGCCTCGGAGCTAGGGGCTCCACTAAACGAGGCGGGCTGAGGTCCCCAGGGTCCCGGAGCATGCTCTCCTATTGGGGAGTGTATCCCGTGGCCCTGGTTCGGACATTCGAGGATCGCCGTCGGTTTTAGTGGGTAGGTCGGGGCGCAATTTACCATCTCTACGCGCCCCGGAGTCCCACATATCCCGGCTAGTCCCAACGGCCGGGAATCCATGAGGATCTCCGACGTAAAAAAAAAAAAAAGGCTTAGCGATTAGCAACGCGGCCAACAGTAACTGTCCGTTTAAGCGAAAGATACGACCGAGGGCAGCCAGAAACGTTGCTACTTGTCGTTAAACAGAGCAATGTTGTGAGTATAATCAGATACACATATATGCTAGCATTCACTTAAAGCTGTTTTGCACACATTACCATATTTGTTTCTCATTTCATTGAATCTTGTAGGCATTTAAGGCACAAAACATGCTGAAATCGACAAATACCGTATCTCTTGTGGATTTTGTCATTTTTGGTAACCTACTCGCACTAATATTTTATAGTCAGTTAGAGCCCTAATCCTTTAAACACCAGAACTTGGCAAGACCTTTGGAATTTAGCAGATTACATTTGGGCAGGCTAGCACTAGCATTGTATTGGATTGGCACTCAGTAGAAAAGCAGGTAGTGAATTTTTTGCAGAGATTAACTATGAGTAATAGTAAAAGTTTGCTTCGATTTACAACACACACACAGACGTGAAAAGAAATTATACCCGTGTGAGGTCGTAGAGTAGGTACATATATATTTCTGCCCACAGGCACATTCGACACGCGCCCGGCTCTTATCCTCTCGACTTCATATTCGGTGCCTCTGACAATAACTATCTACGGCTATCAGCATATAGCCAGAGAGCAAAAAATAAAAAATAAACATTAACAATTAACTATTTTAAGAAAATATAGACGGATATTTTTCGTATCGTAATTATCCTATCTTATGTTTTCTCAGTTTTATTGGGATATAAACTAATTAGACTTTAAAACCCAATTATCTAAACTGCCGGTAATCATCATTACCTTAATAACGATGCATATGTATGGGATTTAGAATACATACAAGTCAGGACAAGACAAGTCAGGATAAGACAATTCAGGATATGACAAGGCCAAAACCTACCGAAAGCTAGCCGCAAGAGAAGGAAAACTTAAAACGAACGCAATCCGTCTGGCCAGCGTCGGCCCTTCATGCACGACACAGGAGTAGGTCGTGTATGGGCTGAGATTATGTCCTAATTTTACATTTTTTCAAATATAAATAAACCATAAATAAAAATAATGATACCGTTTTCTTAAGCAAAGGACATTCGAATGAAATAACGCAGTTTCTTTGCGCAGAGGTTTCCGAAGCTAGTTTTGCCTGAGGTAATGCAATTGAAAACACTGACAATTGTACTCTGCTGTATTCATTAAACATAAAAGGATATTAGTTATTTCAAACGTTAATTTTCATGTGACTAACACTGCGTGGTGTCATGTTTTTAAATAAGATAAATTAACAACGTAGCTAGCGGGCAGTTTAGTATGTAAAGCTGAATAGAGGTAAAATCGACCTTTCTACAGAGATAACTTGGCTCCCCATTAACTGAGCCCTACCGTCCATTTAAAATGTCCCTCAGGGTTTGTTCTATATTAGAGTATAAATTCAGTAGGTACCTTTTATAAACTTCTAAGGTATATATCCTAGTTTATTTTTGATTTGTTTCCAATATAATCTAATATTAATCCAGAGATAGAATAAATAATATATATATATATATTACGAGCTGACCAGGCAGACTTCGTACCGCCTCAGAATCAATAAATAAAAAAATGATATTTTTTCATATATTCTCACCTTTGAAACCTTCCCTTCCTATTCGTGGAAGTGAATATTTTAAGACCAAAATTAGCCAAATCGGTTTAGCCGTTCTCGAGATTTAGCGAGACTAACGAACAGCAATTCGTTTTTATTTATGTAAAAGATTATTAGATGTGTAAGTTTCATAATCATTACTGGAGTTTCATAATCAATACTGGAGCCGTCCACATCTATCTTTTTCCGGCTATCATAACCAGGTGGCCCACCTTGTGGGAGGCTTACCAGCACTGAGCTTTCCGGAACACGGTCGCCACTCGAGGACTTTTCTGCCTCATCAGCCGTCAGTCCTGCGGTTAACATGCCTTACCCACTGCCACTCAGCTCTGATTCGCCTGCGTATGCCCTCATTTCTGATTAGATCTCGCAGGGAAACGCTAAGAACGGTTGTGTGATCTTCTTGTGTGATTGAAAATAACACCTTTTTAAGGCATAATACACGCGATAAGTATTTTACATTATATAATTCCCGACGTCCTAAGCAGAAGGTACTTGCCAACCATCCTCTCCAAAACCTAAAATAAGTGATGAATATGTATTTGTATAACGGGTATGTTGTAAAAGGGTGTGTAATAAGACGATTTTGTTGAAATTCGATTCCTTTACAACGCATAAAATGATTTTAGTAATAAAATAAAATTTAACCGACTGCATAAATGGCACTCAAAGGCAAAATTAACCAATAACCAACTAGTTGAAGTCCGGTGACTTAATTTGTACCCTAAATAAGGACTGATAAGGACTTAATCAGGAGCAAATAGGTGTTAATAGTTATTTTTTAAAACATACTCTTATAGACTTCATTGATTCATTTTAGGGTCCCACTAAATCTATTAACTTTTTTAAGTGCACGAGTTTTTAATCGATATAGATTTAACATGATAGTGTGTATTGGTTTTTTCTTTGAATTATAAACTTATCCTTCTTTTTAAGACCGATATATCTAGTCCTGCATGTCCACCTGGAACGGGCAAGCCAGTTATCAGAGACTCTTCTAATGACGTTAATGGGTATCCCTTCCGCGTCTGGGCCCGAGAGTTCACGTAAGGAATCTACGGCCCCGACCAACCATAACAGTCACTGAAAGTGGGGTATCATACATCGGTGTCCCTGACTAAATTCAAATTCAACTTGACTGCTCTACGAAAGCAATTTCATTAAGCTGTCTAAAATGGAGCCGATGTTATCGACATGCAGTTCATTTTCGAACCGACCGCTGTCGATCAGGGTAATAGACTGTCTATTATGTTTCGTTGAAAATCCGTTTTGTGGTTAGGTCGTGTTGTAGTTTCAGTGCCTTAATGCATTAAAACCTGTTTAATGCAGAAAAGAAGCAATCTTTTTTATAATTTGATTTATGGAATATCAATGAACTTGTTTCTGGAATATTCTAAGACCTTGGGGCCTGTCATCTCGTCTCGTCAGCCTATAGGAGAGCCACTGCTGTGTCGGACCATTTAGATAAAAAAAAAATGCCTAATGTACCACGCTGGCCAGACGGGCGACACTATGTTTTCTAAATCCTGTAATGTATTGTATGTAACTAGTTGCAAAATGGTTGTTTTCAAATGTGGTTGTCAAAATGGTTGACTTTAAAGCGCTGTCACAAATATAAATTTATATTCACTTACCCACTACATAGTACTTTAAAATATTCAATTGTAATACCTAATTGAAAATGACGTAATCGGTATTTAAAAGCAGACAATTTTGCTGTTTAACTGAAAGAAATACAGGGTAAAATGCATAGCATCAGAACAAGTCACATACCGTGGCGTTTTCCTTCAGTGACTCAGTCAAGATAAGCTGGAGGAAAACAACGACAGACATAATGTTAATTACAAGGACCTTTCACTACAAGATACGCCATCCCAAAAAAATCATCTTGCAAACAGATTTGGCTAAACAAAATTACAATTGTGGTACAAGTAAGTACAAACCGTATTCATCAACCACTCGTAATTTGGAAATGGAGTAGGTTGTCAAAGCAGTTTTTATGTGTGTTACCGCCTGACTCCATCATTTATTCGATTGGTGTTTGTCCCAGATTGGTCCCATATAAATTTTATTGAAGTCATTTCAATAGTATAGAATAAAAGCCTTGTAAGCAAGCAAAATTAGTATATTTCTACGATATACTAATTTTGCTTGCTTACTAACTTATCGACTCCTTAACAAAAATACCATCATTTAGGCAAAAAATTGAAAACCTAATATTCATAAGGGTAGTGCCTGTTTGCAGTCAGTTTAAATTTATTGTGAAATAGAATTTTCGTATTCGTACCTGAAAATAAAAACACTTTACAAAAAGTGCAATTAAATGTATGTTTTATATATAGCGTTACTACGAGAAATCGTCTAGACATGGTACAGAAATCGATACCCTGGAAAGAAAGAAAATACATTAAATCGGCAAATGCACACTACAATGCCAATTGTGAGGACACAATATAATTTAACAGAGATTAAAAACAATAAATATGATAGATAGATAACACAACAGAGTACCTAAAATAAAAAATGGGATGATAATTACCTTTAGAAATATACAACTAAATTGAGCGATTGACTATGCCAGACCTAGGACTATACTGTCTGTGTGTCGCCTATTTTACTACGTATATCGTGCCTCGGTATCTTTTTAAACAAATGTGTACAAATTACAGATGTAATTAAATTCACCAAAACATACTTGAAGTGCAATCTGGATCCAAACACATTAAAAAAAATGCATAATTTATTATATCCTGTCAGTAATTCCAAGTAAACAATTTAAATGCTAATTATTGCGAACCTCTTATCGTTTGTCAATAATAAGCTGAACCCTGCAAACGCAGTGTGATATTTTATCAAAGGACAATCTATAACACTTCTAGTTGACAGTTGACCTACGTACGGCAAAGTGCGCGTACATTGAACCGGATCAAGTCCACTGCAACGTTCCCGACATGGCCATTTATACATTTTTATGGAAACTCACTTCAGTATAACACGAACTAGCCGTGCGGTGACGGAGCCGTCGCCAACCATCCTGAAGGGTGTCTAAATGCAGGTGGTACCGAAGAAGAAGAAAAACTAGGTCGCAAATATAGATGTAAAACCACCGGTTTAAAACGTTATAAACCAAATGTTGCGGTTTTAAACCCCAAATAAACCGTATTAAACTCGCCTACAAAAATAAAAGAACTGTGTTTTACACTTCATTTCGCATTTTTCACAAGTTTGTAAGTTATCTACCTACATTAAATTATTTAATAAATTATATTACACACACTAGAAGGATTGGCAATACCTACGCTTGGTTGGACGGACCAAATATAACTTACCAAGTATAATAATATCATTAACACATTTAACAACTTTACACAGTTTATATGTAGTCCGATATAACTACCTCGGTAAAATTAAGAAAACTTAGTTATTATTATGAAAAACAAAACCTTCAAAACCAACCGTTCTAAACCGATAAAAAATGATTAGTTAAATTTCAGTTTTTAACGGGTATTTTCGTTATAAACGGATTTGTTTAAATCGGTTTCAACCGGGCGCGGCCTTAGATCTATAGTCAGTCGCAAACCTTGTGCCAACACTTCTAGCGATAGTGGACCAGTTAGCTTATTTCTCTCCGAGAACGTGAATTGCTTATCCACTGAGTTTTATTTTACATAAGGCTCTGCTATCCTGTATATAGTATAAATAGGCTATTTCGAGCTCTTTCGAGTCGTCGCAATACACATGATATTTACTGGTCCGGGCAAGCGTTCAACAGGGAATTACTGACATGATTCTTAAATCTTTCTTAGCGCCTTTGTTTCGCCGGATTTGTGAAATTAACTTCGCTACATGTAACTAATAAGGACTTCAGACAAAAGACCGATCGTATATGTAAATAACATGTTAGATCCAGGGCTTGCGTATTTTTACCTATAACTAGCTGATACCCGCGACTTCATCCGCGTGTTATTTAACAATGTGGAAAACTCAGTAACTCCTAACAAGCGGAGAGTTACTGCTTATTAGCCCAAACAGCATGACAAAAAGTTTAAACAATATTAATTTGGTATATGTACCATATATGTATAGGTACAACCAAATGTACTTAGTAAAAGCGGTTATTTTATTATTACAAACTGGAACTCCAATTTTATTTATTTGTTTAAATGTATTTCATTTCCCTTAGAAAGTATCTTAGTATACAAAAATGTCATCCATTACTACTGACATGGCACCGCACTCCTATCTTTAATTAATGACTAGCACTATATACGACTGCATACATCATGCGAGTAAAATATCATAACATTCGTTTGGTGACGGAATTAGATTACATAGTGTCGCCACCCTATTTCAATCTATGGGTGTCGTAAGAGCCGACAGAAGAAAATGACAAGGCCGAACACCTAGCTGCTAAAGAAAATTTGAAAATTTGCCCTGTACCAACCCGCCTGGCCAGCGTGCACAATATGGTAATTACCCTCCATGTAACTGGAGGAGGCCCGACTCATCAGTGGGTAATGGGCTGAGTAGTAGAAGTAGACTGCCTCGTTGGTCTAGTGGTTAGATGTGCCGTCTTTGGATCAACGGGTCCCGGGTTCGATTCCCGGGTCGGGCAAGTGTCTTTGTCTAAACCAGAGGCACTGGCTCGGAGTCTGGGTGTCATTTCTATCTATAATATGCATGTATTTACAAAAAAAAATGTATATAGGTAAGTAGTTTATCATCCATCTCGTTACCATAACACAAGCATTAAGTTGCTTAGCTTGGGACGAGATGGCGTTGTGTGAAATGTCCAAGGATATTTATATATTTATTTATTTATGGAGCACACTGTTCGTACATCTTGAAGATTTTCACCTAATTTTCAATTTGGAAAAAGCAACACACATTCTGTAATGGGTTTTATTCGCCCTACGAAATATATTTGACTATTTTCCAGAATAATTCAGAAAAAAAGCTATTTGAGCATTTGCAACATATAGCAAACCGACTACAACAGGCTTAAAACGGAACCTACAACTAGTCCAACACATGTAGACTGTCTTGGTTGTATAATATTAATAGTATACACGTCTAAGGCCTACCGCCATTATCCACACGCACAGCTGTAATGGGTGGATTAAAGTTAAATAGCCGTGAACACCGATCGATACAGGGCGCAATTCGCTTTTACCAGGAATTTGCGGGGCATATTCAATTTGGTGTACACCAGATCACATCACTCTAAGCTGCCTTAATTACAGCATGTATATAGGGTTAATTAAGGGAACCTTGTACCACTAAGTTCATCTTAAAAATTTAAATATCGAAAGCGTCCGCACTCATAATGAACCAAATTGGACGCTTCCCGTATACTCGTCGTTTCGGAATAGAAACGGACCCACTACTGAGTTCAGCCTCCTCCAAATTCATAAAAGGAAATTAGCCTACTGAGTCACGCTGGCAAGACGGGTCGGCACATGAGGGGAAGCGACGACCTGCCGGGTGCTCACGGCAGGACGTCGAGTGCTCGTAAGGAGCCTGAGGAGAGGAGGAGGGCCTCCTCGTCTGCGGCGGCGTGGTTCTGCATCAGATCCCACAATGCCGCAACAGGACGCGAGTTGGAGCACCCCGGGGAGTTTTAGTGGGTAGGCCCCCACTATGGGGGAGAGTCCCACACTCCCCTCGCTGGCCATCCCCGTGGCCGGCGAGGAAGTCCATAAAGGATTTTACCACGGGCGAACAAAAAAAAAAAAAAAAGGGTCTGTATCAAGATTTCCTTCTCTTGTAGCTAGGTAATCTGCCTCCCGCGTTACTTTAGAAGCCTCTTCCAACTGAAGGTGTTGAAATGTTGAAATCGAAATAGTCCGTGTAACCAACCCGCACTGTCCTGAGGATGTCGTAAGAAGCGACTATAGGATTTATGGGCTGCGATGACGAAGACTCTAGTCCAATTTATTCAATGTCGTTTGGGGATGAGACATTAAAATTTATAGACATCTTGTCATACATACTAAATAATTAAACGTGACGACGAAGCCTAAAAAACAAAAAAAAGTGTAACTATTTCCTATTCATCGCACAATTAAGCCAACGATCACTGCCCATAAACAACACTGAACGATTAGTTGATAATGAATACCTCCCATTTATTTAGCGGCTCTTGGGAGAACTCTGTTTTATTTTATCGCAACCGACACAGCGTATAAATTATGGAACATTCACGACTCGGTAAGTCTCATGAGGGACACCGCATCGCACAGTGCACGTAATCAAACAACCTGATGTTTCATTGCGTAAGTTGAATCAAACGCGATTATGTGGAAGCTAAAATATTGTCAAATTATTCAATTAATTTGGACCACACAACAGTATTACACAATCTGTAATATATTAATAACTAGCGACCCGCCCCAGCTTCGCACGGGTGCAATTATATTATACCTATAAACATTCCTCTTGAATTACTCTATCTATTTAAAAAAACCGCTTCAAAATCCGTTGCGTTGTTTTAAAGATTTATGCATATAGGGACGGACAGGATTTTTATATATTAAGTTAAAGTAAGTATTTTTTTAATTTTCTTTTGTTATAAATCATTAATAGTTTGTAGTAGAAATAGTTTGTATATATCATTGCGTAGGTAAATTTGTTACATAAACTTATTTCCATGTGTGACGTCACCCGCCGCCCCTAACGGAAGACCAGCGTTGGTTGCTTGCAACCAGCATCGTGCTGAGTTTGGGACGGGTTGTGGCAGGAAGGCTTTCCTAGAATTAGTTTAGTGCCTAGTTTTATTACTTTGTATTTTTCTTGCCACAATAAAGATTATGTCTATGTCTATGACAGAAAAATGCGACTTTGTTTTATACTATGTAGTGATGTAAGTGTAATATATACAATCTGTTCTGTCTTTTTCTCTCGTGTACAATAAAAATTTTATCTATCTATAGGCAAGTATGAAGAATCCAGATGTTTGAGGGAGACTGTTGTCAAACTCTCATTAAACATCTGTAATCAAATAGAAAATTTACAGCTTTAATTTAAAAGTTTAACGTTGTCGAGTTTTTCAGTAATATACCGAAACATTAAGTTCTATGTGGTGACGGATTTACAATACTTTTCATCCTGAGGGTGTCATAATAGTCGACAAAAGGAAACGATACGACACGAAAACCTAGCCGCAGTAGTAGGAAAACTTGATACGATACCCTAAGCCAACACGTCGGGCCAGCGTGTCATGGTATGCTATTTACCCTCCATGTAGTTGGAGGAGGTTCGACTCGAGCAGTGGGTCATTTATGGGCTTAGACGCAAACCAAAAAATAAAACTACGATGGTACTAATTTGTTCGTGTAATATACGACCTGACCCGGCAAATGTTGTTCTGCCATATAAATATCGCTATTAAAAAATAAGGGTTGATCGTAGGGGGATGAAATGTGATTTTAAGGATGTATGTATTTTGTATGCTGTATCATAAAAAAGTCTATAAAATAAAATTTTACCCCCCTTAACATTTAGGGGAATGAAAAATAGATGTTGTGCGTTTCGCAGACCTAACCGATATGCACAAAAAAATTCACGAAAATCGGTCGACCTATTTCGGAGGAGATCTATAACAAACACCGTGACGCGAGAATTTTATATATTAAGGTGGATGCTCCAGGGTAGCCCGCGAAATTCAAATTGTCTTATGTTTTTTCCACTTTGCAGGTCAGTGCTAGGTAGTATGTTGATTAAAATGTTATTCGCGGCTGTAAGACGTATGTAGTTACAGAATTATAATCATCAAAATCATCAATACAACCCTCCAAGCTCTTATAGGTGCAAGAAAAACTTTATCAACGTAAAAGTCATTCTTGCACCTTTATGAGCTTGGAGGGTTGTATTGATGAGTTTGATGATTATAAATCTGTAACTACATACGTCTTACAGCCGCTGATCAAATGTTCATCATCATACAACCTAGCACTGCCCTGCAAATTACAAAAAACGTAAGAAAATTTGAATTTTGCGGGCTACCCTGGAGCATCCACCTTAAGCGAAAAATATCCCATGAAGAACAATCTGTTAACACCAACTTCAAGTGTTGTTTTATTTTATTATTCACGTTTTAGGATATTTTTTGCTCTTGACGTTAAAAAGTGACTTTCTCACTCAAATAGTGACTAGCTGTACGAACCGGCAGTATTTTTTATACTACGATAATAACAAAATATACATATTTCTCACTGAATAAATAAATAAAATCTTTATAAAGATCAGAGATTTGTGACATCAAATATTTCTACAATACAAATCATACTTCAATTGCTTTGCTAACTAAAAAACAGAACGTTTAACACGTGGTGTTTTAAAATAGTATGGCCCTCAACATCGAAATAAAATGTCTACGGAATTATCGCAATATTTCTGGTTGCACGGTCAACGTTAGAGCAACGGAAACTTCATCATTGACAGCCTTTAAATATAAGTGTAGGGTACCAAAATAGACACAAGACAAAGAACAGTTTCCAAGTGACGATGCCAAGCGCGCGCCAACGCGGGCTGATGCAGCGCAACTAACCTAATGCATATTATGTTCGTTTGTGTTACCATTCCGTGTGGTGGCGGATTTTGAATACAAAGTGTCACCACGCCATTCCATCTAGAGGGTGCCGTATGAATCGACAGAAGGAAACTGCCTCGTTGGTCTAGTGGTTAGATGTGCCGCCTTTGGATCAACGGGTCCCGGGTTCGATTCCGGGGTCGGGCAAGTGTCTTTGTCTAAACCAGAGGCACTGGCTCGGAGTCTGGGTGTCATTTCTATTTATAATATGTATGTATTTACAAAAAACAAATGTATATAAGTAGTTTATCATCCATGTCGTTACCATAACACAAGCATTTAGTTGCTTAGCTTGGGACAAGATGGCGTTGTGTGAAATGTCCAAGGATATTTATTTATTTATTTAAATGACTCGGCCGAATACGAAAATCGTCATCATAATTTCAGCCAGACGTCGTGCACTGCAGGACATAGGCCTCCCCCGTGGGTTTCCACAAAGGTCCTGAGCCGCGAGCAGTAACTCTGGTTCGCCTGCGTATCTCCATCTCCTAATTTCTACTTAGATCTCGCAGGGAAACTCCGAGTATAGGCCTCTCCATTGCCCTTTGGGTGACTCAGAGCCTTCTGACGTAGCTCATACCGACCACGACTCCTAGGCCTGTTCATCATAGAAGAGATTGGAGAGACAGTCCATTCCAATTTGATAAATTGAAATTACTTTCCAGTACTTAAACCTGCTAATACCTAGTACCCTGCCTCGTATGACATAATAATCCGCTCTTAATCCGACACCATACAGATTAGTACTACGATAAACGACAAAGTTCTCTACAGACTGATCGTCAAGTGATAGACTAATTACAACTTATGATATATCGCCTTGGGTGTTGGTAACTCCAACCAAATTACTGTAATTATGAACTTCGTAGGGACAATCAATTTCAACAGCTGGAAAGCCTATCAAAGTTTCACGGTATCAACTCAATTATCAGCAAATAACCTTATCTCATAATTTTTATGCACTATTAGGAAGGTCTGCCAGATTTCTTGACATGATCAGCACGTTCCAGGATATGCCATCCTGCTCGTGCCTCTTTGTGGGGTTACTAGAGCTCCCCAACAGTGTGCGGCCCTGTTTCGGGCTGTTATGGGACGCCGTTGGTTTTAGGGGCAGGTCGGGGCGCATATCCCGGCAAGCGCTCAGCTGCCGGGTATCAATGAAAAAAGGTAGGCTATATCTATGGTCTGCTAAATTACGGAATCTGCTATATTCATAATTCCACATTCCATTATTACACCATTAACTATTACTCGATTATTAGTTATTACACAGCCCCCACTTCCCTATAAAATTATAATAAATCCCACCGAACATTTTGGGTATCGAACATTAAGAGATTTTAGTTAAACTGTGATCGCCCTGATGTCCGAAATCGACAGTATTTATTTCTTTAGTAAAAGTTTTGGAATATACCATTTATGTGTCCGAGTGGCAAATGTAGATAGTGTGTAGGTATAACATTTTTTTTGGTAAACTATTTTATTACTCATGTAAATTATAAAAAGAACCTTGCTGCCTTCTCTATTAAAAAATTAAATGTTTAACTTTAACCAACAATTATAACTATACTGTCGTGTGTTTCGTACAAACATATGGAAGAAGAAGGCAAAGAAAATAATAGTTATTCCAAATCTACCTCTTTTATAAACAGAGAGCCATTCGCTGTTCAAGCAGTCACGAGTACCTGAACGGGTCACGAATACAAATAGAGCATCTGAACGGTCATTACACGTCAAATGCTCTTTGTTTTCTTATACATGTATACATCAATATCACTTTTCATTCAATGTTCGCGCCAACAATGGGTATATAATATTATAATGCAGACCCGTATGGACACTTTTGAAGTTCAATGATATCAAATACCGATTCCTTTGTGCCAACTTATTGCAAAAATTATGACATTTCTCACCAACTCCAACAAAGCGACTGAACGGTCCCGTGCCCCGTGCAATTCTATTGTACTGATATAATAAGCGCCTCCACCAGCCTTTCGTTTCCGAAAATATTCCCAATACGGTCGGAACTCGAGAGCGTAGCCAGGCGGGTAATGCGGAACACATTCGATCTGCAGGTTAAGCAACGTCTGACTATTTAAGTATCCGTCCGTTCGTCATTTCTTACATTAAACCTACTACGTGATTCGGATGATAAAGCCGACGGTCCCTGCTGCCATTCTACTATGTATCTATGACAGTCGTTACACGTAGTCAGTAGCGTGAAAACTGACAGCTGGTCTAACCGAATAATTACCGGTCGCGGAAGGCGAATGGCTCCGTGTAAATACTTGTGGTTAGCCAAATCAGGTTTGAGCCGTCCCCAATATGAAATGGCAAAAATGCCAGGAAAAAAGCCGCTGGTTTTAGGTAATAGTTTTACTATTACTACGGGTATACATGACTCACTGGTGCGTCGGGCCTCCTATAATTCCAAGGAGGGTAATTCGCCCACTGTTCCACGCTGGCCAGAATAGTTGGCAAAAGGTTGAACCCGTCGGGACCAGCTAAGCACAGAAGGAAATTACCTTCATGTGAAAGAACACACGACTAAAACATAACACAACAATTTTGTTGCGTATAATCGACTGCTCAACTATTTGTAATCGATTCGCGTAAAATAGCAGGATTGTGGCAATCGATAACGGCGACATTCGGATTTAGCACCACTAAAGTACTGCACCATTTAACGTTTATTGCAGATTCGACGAAATATAAATCGCTACAGCTGAATTGACCAGCTAGGCCTTTATTGCAATAAAAATGAGATATTATACAAAAAAAACATTACGTAGTACTTTTATCCATTCCATAAGTATCAGCAGTTAATTGATGAAGCAAAGCAAACCAATTATATTCATAGGTCAAATGATACGTAGGATCCATAAAGTTAATGAAGCCGGAGACTGGAAGCATTGAGTCCACTTCCGTGCCTAAAGATTGATAAACACACACAGACACTACGATAATGTCTAAATAAATTCTTACTCCCCTACGGTGCAAGTAAATGTACTCAGCCCATGTATGGCCCACTGCTGAGTTTGGCCTCCACCAAATTGCATACAAGGTTTACCCTGTGATTTCGATAGCAAATTTGTAACGCTTCTAGACAAATTTCTTAGCAGATGCTAAATAACCTAGAAGGTTTTTTATCAAGTATACATTTATATTATTACTAAATAATGTAAAGCCACGATTCAATGTCTTATATTTCCACGAAAGTATTAGCTAAAAAAGAGGCCCTTTTTGTACCATTACATGATTTAAGTATAAAATATTGCAGTTCATGCCAAAGGCTATCAGCTATCGTTGCAGAATATCGTCGTCGGATTTTAGCCTTGTCATGTTCATGAATATAAAGCGCTTCACTCGCCGTCAATGGTAGGTAATGGTAAGGGCTGAAAATTTCGACTTGCGATGATAAATCACGTAATTCGATTCCACTCGGAAACCGCGACCTCATTTCGGGAATAGTCGTAGCGTTAGACATTGCCCGAAATGATTATTTAATTCCAACCAATCAAAGTAAAATATTAGTGACTAAGCAGTCAATGTAAATCACTATTATTTTACTAGTTCGTCATCAAATTCAAATTCAAATTTATAACTCATTTAATCAAGTTGGCTCATTAGAGCTCTTTTGACAAGTCAAACAACAAAATAATATTTAATTTAAAATTTACCATCTACCACCGGTTCGGAATGCAGTTCTACAGAGAAAAGCCGGCAAGAAACTCTGTAGTTGCTCTTTTTAGATCGCAATTTTTAGGTACAAGGCCGTGATAAGACAGTTTGTGAGAGCAAACGCGCGCAATAGTCGCAAAGGGCCAAACATCAGCCAGATCTAATCAACAATACTAACCTTCTAATGCCCGAGCCAACCGACCCCCAGCAACGGCACCTATTCACAAGCATGACGCATGCGGCAGCCATCGCTCTCCTCAACCATATTGCAGGGAAGAGAACGACCCGTGGCACGACGCCACCACTGCCATGAGTCTTAAAGTGAGCATGATAACTCATCATCTCTCATCATCATAGTATATGCGCAAACTTTTAGTTTACCATTTGTTGCACTTTTAATAGTCGTGCAAAATATATATTGTTTGCATATATAATGAAACATTAATATACCATATTGTCAAACGACTTTTTCAATTCCGTTCATGTTTTTTTATTTACTTTTTAGGCTTGGTACAGCATGACTGCGTCATTTCTAAACTAATCCTAATTTTTTAGGGCTAGCATAAATATATCTTATCTTATATCTTTAAAAGAGCAATTCTTGGATATATATAATTGGAATCTCGGCTCCAACGATTTTCATGAAATTTAGTATATAGGGGGTTTCGGGGGCGATAAATCGATCTAGCTAGGAATCATTTTTAGAAAATGACATTTTATTTGGGTTTTGGGGGCGATAAATCGATCTAGCTAGGAATCCTGACATCTATTGGCGAATAATGGCAACAGCAGATGGCGTTGTTATGTAACACGAAGTCAATGAGTGTTTGTTTTGAGGTTAGACTTAATTCCTGACATCTATTGGCGAATAATAATACTACTTTTTTGTGAGCACAACATCAGATGGCTTTGTTAAGTAACACGAAGTCAATGAGTGTTTGCGTAATTCGTACTTAAATATAATTTCCATAAAACACAATTTATATAAAAAAAAATCAACCAATATGTATATATGAATTATATGCCTAAGACACTGACCTAAAATGGTTGTTTATTTATCGTTTTCTATGGCTTATTTCGAGTTGGGTTTACATATTTTGTATAAAAAGATTTTATAAACCAGCATTCGAATAGAAAAACGTCTCTGGTATAGTTACCATGCGTCAAGCAAAGTGAATGCAACATCGATCGCGCGCGACACTGCAGCCTACGTGATCTGAAACTGAACTCAGCCAGCCAGCTCCAACGCGCGTACCAAAAGACTCGCCAACCCGCCCGTCTCAGTAGGTATCTCTATGATAAGAGCTCACTCACTGAATATCGATGACTGAAATTCTTGTAAGTCTAGTGGATTTTTTAAAAGTAAGATGTCTGACTGGCGATTACTGCTACTCCTTGTAAACTTAAACGGAGCCAGTATGCCTATATTGTTTTACTATATTATAACATTCCGTTATTTAGAATACAACAATTTCACCAACCCATACTATCCTGGGGATGTCGTAAGAGGTGACCAAAGAAACGGAAGAGGCAGTGCACGTAGCCGCATGAGAAGGAAAACTTAAAACAAACGTTGTGCCAACCCGTCCTGCCAGTGTGGCAACAATAGGCTAATTTCCCTTCATGAATTTGGAGGAGGCACGACTCAGTAGTGGTTCATTTAGGAGCGGATACGACGATACCAAATGGTATTTTAAAATATATTGAAACTGTGGCTTTTAATATTAATGCACGGGATTGACCTAATTTGGTTAATGTAACTACATTTTAATATAATACGCTTTTATTAGCTTCAAACGTATGTATGTATCGGAATCTTTTTCGATTTTTTTACAATACAATCATTTTTTTACTCTATGTTTAACTAACATTTATTTTTTAGTTGGATTTTCTATAAAAGCGTATATTTATTGATTTTTTGACGAAAATAAGCTTGCTAGAATTGAATGTTTTGCTTGGCCATGTTTGGTTTTTCGCGTTGCTATGATCTGAATAAATGATGTATCATTCATTGATTTTCTTTTTTTAGAATGTGCAGCAATCGTGGTGTCTAGTCTAGGCACTGCTATCAAACTGTAGTCAATATTAAAAAGTTATTATTTACTATAATAAAAGAATAATAGCTAACACCACTGCACCTATCCTAATGCACACAAACAATAATTCTCATTTAAATGAATAAGCTCGATGAAAGAATATTCAATTTCGTTTTCCAGGGAGTGATAATAATTCCTTGATAAGCTCATACAGTAACTGTCAAAAACACACATACAACACGCACGCATTAAATAGATCCGATTAGGTTTCGGTAGAATTATATCATTACTAGCTGACCCGGCGAACTTTGTTCCGCATTATAAATATTTAAAACAAAAAGAAAGTTGGACATAGGATACCTGAGATTTCTATCCCGTCCGTATAAAACCTACTTTAACAAAACGCAACTGACAGCGAAACGTTATGTTGTCTATAGTTTAATATGGCCGAAAATTTGACAATTAGAAAGTTTGAATTCGACTTGTTTATATTGTTGTAATTCACATAATATCTTTATAACTTGTAGCCTATGTGTTATTCTGATGTATAAGCTATATTATTGTAAAGTTTCATTAAAATCCATTCAGTACTTTTTACGTGAAAGAGTAACAAACATACATCCATCCATCCATACTTACAAACTTTCACGTTTATAATATTAGTAAGATTTGTTTACGTTAATAAATAAATTAAAAACTACTACTCAGCCCATAAATGACACACTACTGAGTCGGGCCTCCTCCAATTACATGGAGGTAATTAACATACTGTGCCACGCTGGCCAGACGGGTGTCAACAGGGTTTGAAAGAACCCCGTGGCCCGTGGCAGTCGAGAATCGCCGTCGGTTTTAGTGGGTAGGTCGGGTCGCAATTCACCATCTCTACACGCCCCGGAGTCCCACATAGCCCGGCCAGTCCCCAACGGCCGGGTTACCATGAGGATCTCCGACGTAAAAGAAAAAGGTTTCGTATCAAGTTTTCCTTCTCTTGCGACACGTTCAGGGTGGCGTTCCATACGTCACCACACAGAAAAAAAATTACGAACTTACATCCTTCTTTAAAATAGAAGTCGCTACTATCATATTAATATCACTTTACAAGTGTCTGGATAATATTAACAAATGATTTCTTGTCATTAAAAAATATATTATTTGTATACACTTAAGTTATGCAAAAATAGAAGAATTTTGTAAATCGGTGCAGGTGTGTATAATTAATAGGAGTATGTATATACTTATACACATTTCGACGAATTTTGATAATACTCAGTTTCTTTTTTTTTAATTCGTTAAAACCCATATCTCACTCTAGAAGTTCTTCAATTTATTATTTAATAGATAAGAAATTGATATGTTTGGGCTTTATTTGGACCGGAGCGAGATTTTTATATGAGTATTTTCTTTAACCTGCGCCTGCGTGTGCGCCGAACTGCTCACTAATTGAGTTAGAGCGACGTTGAGCTCTTGGCACCCGCACGGACGCCATGTAGGTCAGAGAAACATTGTGATCGCCGTGTCATTGCCATCTTATTCAGAACTAGCTGCAACTCGTGACTTCGGCTGCGTTTAAAATCTTATTTGGGACCAGTACCATAATATCGCCAACCATAAAAAACATGAACAAACATTAAAATCACTTAAACACATGAAAGCCAACCTTTAAAAAGTCAGTAAACTGATCAAAATGTATAGTTGCCATTCCTACTTGTTGAAAACTTCGCAATCTACCTAAAAATCATTATCATAATTTAGTAAGCATTCAAAAGAAAATAACCACTACTCATTTTAATTTTTTACGTTAACTGTAACAATACTTCAATCTTTTTATTTTCTGGTACATTCATATTACATAAATCTATCTATCTACAGAATCTATGTATCTATCTAGAATATTACATTAACGACGTAGGTACATATTCTAATGTTAAATATGTACGTCGACATATAAACCGGTGTTCTTGGCGTAAAATAAATTAAGTATCTTCTATATTGACCTTGTTTATAGGTGTTCACTTGGTTACCATAGTAACGGACAACATTGATTTATGTGTTCCATAGAGCACCGCTTATACCTACCTGAACTCATTTTTAATAAGTCTGATGAGATGAATTTTCGCAAAGGAGAGAGGCGGTTGACCTGCGCCGCGGGCGTAGGCCGGGGGGAAGGCCGTTATGCCGTCGTCTGAGGATATACGGCTGGGATTTTAGTGGGTAGACCAGTAATTTCCGGAGTCCCACATAATCGCTGACCCCACCCTCGAGGGGCGGCGGAACGTGTGAGACTCAGGGTCACCGAACACCCACAAAACATTCCCCGGTGTACCGTCCCGCACTAACTAGCCCGTGGGACTTGACTGTATTTTCACGTGCGCTTGCTACACAGTAGTACAACTCAACCCATTTTATTTGAGGCTCCCCGTAGAGCAACCCTCTTTTGGGGTTGTAAAGCTGCGACGATGCCATGCCCGGTACACGCTGATTAAAAGAGGGGTTAGAAGTTCGCATACCGAATCAATTTCGTAAAATTTTAGAACACATAAGTGGGTTACGGTTATATTGTAGTGTAAGCTATTTGAAAAAACTCTGCTCAATCGTTTCATATGGATTTTTGTAATCCTTGATTTAAAAAGGTTGACGGAACAGATGCATGGAAACTTGGCGGGTTCATATACATACTACTCAGCCTATATATGACCCACTGCTAAGTCAGGCCTCCTCCAGTTACATGGAGGGAGGGTAATAAGCCTAATGTGCCACGTTGGGCAGATGGGGTGGCACAGGGTTTCGTATGAAGTTTCCCTTGTTTTGTGGCCAGGCTATCGACCTTGTCATCTCTTTTTGTCTGCACTTACGACATCCTCAGGATGAAATAGGGTGGCAGCACTACTCGTATGTAATATATATACAATAGTTTTCGGTGTGGTGACGGATTTAGAATTTATTCTAGGAGTCAGTCAGATTTAGAATTTATTCTAAATCCGTCACCACACAGAAAACGATTGTTTGATTGTTCATATACTCGTATATAATATTGCTATCTAAGACTAGTTTGAAACCCAAAAATCATATATGTACTAAAATCACCAGTTTTACAAAAATATATGGAAGTCTGCCCGATTTGCAAAGATGTTAATGTTAGAAAGCAATTCGTTAATAGCAATTTTCGTGTCCCGCCGAATTTAAAATTTTAGGTAAGTACTAGCTGACCGGGCAGACGTTGTCCTGCATGATATTTGTTTACCGACTGCAGCGCCATCTGTCGGGCTGATTTGTGAATCTAAACCATCCTCGGTGCCACCCAAACGCATACAAAAAATTTCATTCAAATCGGTTCAGCCGTTTAGGAGGAGTTCAGTCACATACACACGCACACAAGAAATATATATATTAAGATTGAAAACAAAATCGCTAAATTTATTACCGGCAATAGAATGAACCAAGATTTTTTACTTAAAATCCTGAATATTATAAAAAAGTATGCTTCTTTATTCCTCGTCGCAATTTTTAGAAATATCCCGGATCAGAAATTGTTAACGCAGCGGAAGAAATCATCGCGAAAAGGCACGTTTATTTTATAAGTACGTCAACCTAAAATAAAATCTATACGTGTACAAATAAATAAAGTTGGGGTGTCTATTTGTAGTAATATACCTAACCGTTTTTTACTAAGTCCATTTGGATGTATCACGTTACATAGGTATACCAAAACAATATTTTGTTGATTCGGTGTTAACTTATTGTTTCGGCTAATCTCTGAAATGGCTGGACTGATTTTGACGGGAAATTCACTGGCAGATAGATGATGTACCAAGGCAACAGTTTTTGGCCCCTCCTTTCCTCTCAGGAGCCCAGTTACTTCACATTTCTATGGCAAACATAGCCGGTTTTTTCACAGAATTATTAAGATGTCATAAACTCTGTCAAATAAACATTTTTTTTTTGTAAAATAGCACGTGGAAGAAGTCGCAGTTATTACTTGTTTACCCATTAAATGTCTCATCTGTCTTTATAATCATTATATGCCATACTTAGGGATACAGGTCCCGACCCTGGTGAATGGCTGTATGTCGCTGCCTACACCACGGGTAGAACTCTGGAGATGTTTCTTACGCGCAGGATCAGATACCTAGCTGGTTGGGAAATTCTGTAAGGCAGAAATCCTTCCCCAGCAGGTCAGCTCTACTATCAATAGTGATAATATATTACCATAAAAGACCCCACCACAAATTGACCCTAGATATGGATATCCCAAAATACATGCCGGTTTGAAATCCACTGCAAAAGCTGGCTTTATGCGGAACCGTCTGTTGGGATTTATTTTGCGCGCAGAGGAGATTTGCATGAAGCGCGAAGTTATATTGCCCGACTTTATCCATCGCTTTCGATCCATGCTCTTGATGTTTGCCTGCAGCTTTTCCCGTGTGTTATTTGACCACCGCAAGCTTTATTTATATATATATATATTCTTTTTTTAAGTGTTGGCTATATTTTCGTTGTGCCAGAATCGTTTCTTTTTTCTTCCCTTTTTTAAATGATTATCTAAGTTATTGTATGTTGAGTAAGGAGGAAAAAGTAACATTTACAATAGTTTTCAATGCCTTGTTTGTCTAGGGCCTGGATCTGCGAACTTTGGATCACAGGTTCCCATTTATAATTTTATAAGGAGATCGTAATAATTTCACGTAGGTATCCATTGTCCTATCGTCACGACTCCCGTCGAAGGGGAGTGCCATTCAGGACACGTTACGCGTCTAGTCACCAACTTTCATTTGCAACGAAGGGTGTCTGCTGGCACTGGTTCAACAAGGCAAACAAACTACGAAAACAGCCATTAACATATAAAATACCTACGCTTATTTTGAAGTAGAGAAAAAAATGGTCTACAAAATGTTCCAAAGTATACACGATTTCGATTTAATGGAAAATATAGTAAAATTTTGTTGAAAACGGTTACGACCCGATATATTCAGTTCATTTTTCCAGGTTTTCCATGTGAAATTGATTTGTCTATATGATATTATCAAATGAGGGTTTCATTAAAACTCGAATATCAGCCTTAAACTCCTAAACATAAGGTGGATTTGCAGTCAGTGTATTATTTCGTATTTGCAGTCTTACTTTGTATGTATACATAAGCCAGCCAATTTATCTCACTCGTCGATCATTAGCCGCTGAATTGATTCGCGTGTTCGCACTGTGAAAATTTATTATCTCCAATTGCTATACGAGGTTCTTTATTGTGTTTTTTTCTATACAGCTGCCTGTCGTCTACGCCAACGAGCTTACGATCGTTCGCCTCGTGACTGACTACTTGTAATTAAATAGCCTACCAGAAAGAAAATGCTGGTTTTGTTGACCCGGTGAAGAAGGTTTTACGGTCATCATTTATATCATGTTGGGAAAAGCTGATATGATAATCAACAAGATCTGCATAAAAATCTGTGTTTTCCTGTTATAATTATTAATTTCAACCTCTGAAATTCTGTTTGGATTTAACGATGTTCAGTTTTTGTACGTATAGGCAACACATGTCCATTATGTTGTGTAATAACAATGACAATGGTCAGCTGGCCACTGTTTTATTCATAAAACCATAAACGGCTTCCCTTTTATACGAATTCTAAAGTACTTCATAGACTCGGTGAAAGTTGGAAAGTTGCCAGACTTCTCTCATCTTCTAATCTCCGTGGAAGTGACGGAAGCCGCTACCCGCCGCCACCCTGCCACTACCGCTGCGCGCCGCCTGTTCTGCTTGCGCCTCTGCGCGCTTACAACATGAACCTACTTGTGAGCTGCTCCCAGACTTGCTCCACGCGTCTCCATTATGCGAATTAAGCATCCCAGATGCGTCGAAGGAGAATTGATTTTTGTCAACGCTATCATACGTCAGCCCGGCTGACCAAGTTGCCCTCTAACCTTAGTTCTGGTGGTGATGGGGCGTATGCATTTTTAAAATCAAACCGATCACACTTTTTTAACATTACTGCATGAAAGATTTGAAACATTAATCATTTAAATAATTAGTTATTTTACGCTGTCTCCATGTTGTGTAATTACAATGACAAGAGTAACTTGACAACTGTCGGCAAACTTTCGTCACCGGATCTCGTGCTAATGGTATTTAGATCATTACTAACAAAAAAATAACCACTTATCCTAAAAACCAGCTATACTTCATAAGTAACATAATATTGGCTTTGTTTACCCAACGCTTGTCTAACTAACTAGCACAAAGATAAAGTCTTCAATATCAATGTTTATACAACACACGAGACATTCCAAGTAATTTATATAATTAGTCTGTTATTAAATCGCCTTTCATTTATCTCGGCCGGTTCTAAAACAATTATGCATATATCCTATATATCACATAATATGTATTTGCTGGGTTCTTGGTGTTCTTTTAAAAAGCAAAACAAAATTCAAGAATGCACACAGTACATACAAACAGCTCAAGTGGAGATGGACAGGACATATGTTAAGAGAGAATATAGAAAAATGGACTAGAAAAGTAACGGAATGGTACCCATTAGACAGCAAAAGGAGAAGAGGTAGACAGATTAAGAGATGGGAGGATGACTTTAGAAAAGTAGCGGGTCCGATTTGGACACGTACAGCAAAGAAAAGGACAGAATGGAGATCTTTAGAGGAGGCCTTTGTCGGAAGACAGGTTGTACCAAAATAAGAACCGTTTGCCGATATTAAATATTATAATAGCTACAATATTAATAGTAAATTAGTTTATATAATAATAGTTAGTTAGTTTATATAATAAGTATACCAAGTATAAATAGTTAAGTAAATCACAGGCACCATAAATAATTTCATGTTTAAAAATAAGTACAACAATAAAGGCTTTTTTCATTTTTTCATTTTTCATTTTTCATGGTGTTCTTTAGTAATCACACCCGAATCAGTTATTTATCACGACATATTATAAAACTGTTGAAGTATCACCTTCATGGAGTCAACGCAGCACAAGCTGTTTATAAATATAGTTTTGAATATTTGTCAAATTTATTCTATTGTCTTGTGTACTCCATTATCTTGTTATGTCGTGTTGTTTTACCATTTTATATATTTTATTTATTATACGTACTACGAAGCTTCCACCTTGTTTTGCATACTCTGCCATGACCCCCTAACAAAAACAAAGTCGCTGTGGTCTGTCCGTCCCTAGGTATGCTTAAATCTTCAAAATTACGCAACGGATTTTAAAGCGTTTTCTTTAGTAGATAGAGGGATTCAAGAGGAAGGTTTTTATGTATAATACATCCATAATATTGTAGAGAAACACTGATATATTTAGAGGTTCATCATTACACCCGTGCGAAGCCGGGGCGGGTCACTAGTATTAAATAAAAACAAATCGTCTGGCGCCCCGCGACAACACAATACACGTGCGTTATGTTAAGATAAAAAGAAAGATACGATATCTCCATATATCATCAACTCGAAGACATTTTCTGAAAATAATTTCGCCATTATGATGTAGGTGATATACATATAGATTTGATGGGCTCATCCACCATAATTTCTCCATTGACAATTTCTTAAAACCTTTAGCAATAAAAGGTAAACAGATTCTCACAAACTCAAACGGAACTTTATTTACGTAGGTTTTATCACAAAACTCTTATAAAACGTCATATTTATAATTACTATTATCATCTTACGGCCCCTACGGTCCCACGGTAGGTGATAGTCTCCACAAACACCTATCAGTAGTCATACGTACATTCACACCTTTCATACACAATTCCTCACTCCTACAAACCATCCATCTCCCACAACACCTACGTCCACCCACATTCATGCTGAAACTACCACTGGTCGGAAAGCTGCTTACAGAGAAGAGTCAGCAGGAAACGCTATAGTTCATTTTTATTCACATTATTGGTCTTGTTTACAAAAAACACTAAACAACACAATATTAGCCGGCTAAAAATAGCTTGTCCAGAAACGAATTAATGAAAATTTTACTTGATGCTTTATAATAAATATTCACAAATAATACAACTATGCTAAATCACTTACGCAAGGTAGGGTTCCCAAAAGACTGGCCGCATTCCCACGTGTAACGTGATACGCCTGCCTTTAGTTCCCCGTAACCTCAATCAACTTTCTTCTATTCGGTGATTTCTTTAAAAGAAAATCTAAAGATACGTCGTCGCCACCATACTTGTGAACAATAAAAAGCTGTGACATGAATCCTTATAAATGCGATATACCCTATGAAAACGGTTTCCCAATGAATGGTGCGGCGCAATGCTCGGTTGTGTGGCAACAGAAGTGTGTGATCAATAGTAGGAAGGAACGACACCGCCCGAACGTCTTTGCGCTTGTTACATATCATATCAATTCACATTGAAGATAGTGATGTTTGTTTTGTTGTTGCCGTAACCGACCCTATAAAAACCTTTGCTGTGATACAAATTTATCTTCGTAGCGATAAGTTATATTAGATTGGGGAAAAAGTTTCTTCGAATTTCATATGAACACTCAAGGCACTTTTTTTCAAAGTTCATTAAGATTCTTTCAGTGTGCCCGTGTGCAAACCAAATTATCGAACTATTAAGTGTACCCAGCTTTTTCCAAATGGGTCAGAACCCAGTTTTTCAGCTATGTCGAGCCGATGTTGCTACGCTTATTTAAAATGGCGTCCATTTTATCCGTAGCAGGGCGACCAGAGCGAGGTGGCTCTTAGACATCAAAATGCCCGGATTGCAAGCGCTAAATAGCTTCGTTTTACTGACAATGCATTAAGTCCATAAACCACACATTTTGTAATATAATAGTAAAATGTATGGAATGTCTTCAATAGGTTCACAAATTTTGAAAACAGCAAAAGCAAATGAAAAGTAGCTGGAAACAACAGTTTACTAATTGTTTTTTTAATGTAGGTAACCTTTTTAATGTCATCAAAACCAGCCACATACTCGTAGATATGGTACAACTAGAGACAATTTATATTACAACTTTGTACATACAGGGTGTATCAAAACCCCATCCAAAGATATGGCATACAGCAAATCAAAAGAAGCAATTCTGTGTTTATAATAGTTGTCTTTAATGAAGTATGAGGGAATAATCGACGTTTTGTGAAAACAACTTCGAAGTTTAACGTCGAAATAAGTTTTGTGAACTACAAAATAAGGATTCCAGTGAAAATCAACCAACTACAAATTATTATTATTGTCTTACAAGCTTAGTAATTTGTGTTTCTTTGTGTTTTTCAGTTCTTTTGCCCTACCTGTTTGGTTTCTGATATATTTCGTTACGGCTATAGGGGTTTTGTTACACCGTGTATACTACACATCTTCTTATATATAAAAATGAATGTTTGTCTGTATGTCCTTTAAAGAATCGTAAACTATGAATTTGAACATGTGATGATGTGATGAGCCCACGACGGTTTCTGAAGAAAACAAAATTGATTATTTGTTTAATGGCTTTCCTTCAAATTTATTTTAGTTAATGGCGTAGCAAATAGCCCAGGGTACTGATAGATTATTTATAAAATTAAATATAATACGTCTATATTGAGATCTTTAATTTATCTAAAAATATAACCGATAAATTTCGAGGAGATCTGTTAAATATATTTTATTGTTTTGTCTTTTTTATGGCGCGATTAAAATGATGTATTTCGCCCGATCCAAAGCTGAATATTTTTTTTTATTTTCGTAACACACCTAATAACGCGGTCATAAAAATACAACGTGTTACATACAATATTTAATTATGGTATACGTACGTTAAAGCAACTCTTTTATTAAATTTATTAAGATACTCGTAGGAAAATTACATAATTGATAACCTGGATGAAGCTGGTGTACGCCGTTCCCGAAGTCTTGTCTCCGCAATCATTCAAATCAAATTGCAGGTCGACGACACGGCAGTCTGTACGCCCATTGTGTTTACTTTGCTTGGACCAGCTTACTGGGCTCTGTAATTGCCTGATTACTGAGCCGGGCGCTCAGGTTTTGGCAGATTTTATCTGGTTTCGGCTGAATACGAACAAACTTTTTGTAACGCTCCAGTTTGGAAACAAACTTGTTCTCCGAGCCTCTGGTGTTTAAAATAGAATTACCGACAAGGTAATAATTGTGTTAAAACTTGTAAACAATAAGTATCGCGTTCAAAGTTCACTGTTTGCAAAAATCTGTTTGTATCATGATTTATGTCATCCCAAATTCCTTGAGGTCCGCACCAATTTAACTCCGACTTTACGTACCCTCTGCAGAACGGTAAATGACCCTTCCTACATTGAGCCAGACGTTGCTTAACTTGTCAGACATCTATACATATACGCCATGAGAATTGAAATTTGGTAGGAATATTCATTTCACCGAGTAGTGGTTAGCTAAGAATTTACGAAATTCCAAAAAAGGGGGCTACCGCGGCTCTTCATTCTTTGGCAAAACAAGGTTTGCGGGATCAGCTATACTATTTGCGCTGTAGCATGGTGCGGGTGACAGTTGCCATTATGACGTTACTAGGGATGTGACGTTATTCAATTCATTTTTATCGCTAACGATACTCGTAGCATAAATCTGGTCCTCTCTATTATTGTTATAGAAATAAGTGTGTTATGCAGTTGTCTAGTGTGTATAAACTTGTCGATATAAATGTTTTATGGCTAAATAATTATGTTTGTACTTTTATAAAATAATCAAAATCTGGTTTACGTTTTTTTTTTCTTAGCAACCTTATATGCAACCTTACCCTATAAATGTTCTGTTGAATAATTATTAAAAATTGACTTACGCACAAAATTAACCTATCCATCGTAGCAGTACATTCCATCACTAAATACGACTATGGCGTTACGTTATACACATAACACTTTGCTTAATTTTTCATTAAATTTGATTTTATTTGTAAACTAGAACATTCTGGTTGGTTTCATTTAATTTTCTACAGTTATTAATGATTAAATATATCACGAATACGAATGTGGTACAGCTGAAATACGAATGTCATAATATGAAAGTCTTAATTTGTAAATCGCGGCAACTTTCAAGAGTAAAACGAAATGTTACCGAAACTATCACCCGCACCATGCTATAACGCACAAACTATAGTAATTATACAGGGTGGTCAAAAAATCGTGGATCAAACGCAACCAGCGGTTAGATGGGGTTATCAGCAGCAAAAAATTGTTCTACGGGAGGTCCCTAAGGTCAACCCCCGTAGAGTTATAATTGATTTTGTGTTTTTATGAGAAATTGTCCTTTTTTTACTAAAACTTGATAAAATTCCACAAAATCTACAGCCTGTATCTTTTTAAAAATTTTCAATAGATTGGTACTGATGAGCCCTTTCGTTAGACATGCTATTTATGGTAGTTTATTGGGTGTGTTAAAGATAACATTAAGTTTTCCGAAAGACATAATTCTTAAATCAAAACTTGTTACTTACTTCGGACCCCACTGTGAAAAAAAAATACTCTACAGAAAAGTGCCACTGTATCACAATTTTTGGCGCATTTAATAGGGATTCTAAAAAGGTATTACACATGGCTATGCGTGGCTTCGGTATCTTTCAAGGACGATCTTTCGTAGCAAGGCCAGAGTTTTTCATACATAAAACTCGGTTAGGCCTACTAACCTAACCTTACCTAAGCGTGATCGTTTTCCGGACTAAAGGGTCTTTATCGTCGTTTCAGCCCATAAATGACCCACTACTGAGTCGGGCCTCCTCTAAGTTCATGTTGGGAGATTAGCCTACTGTGCCACGCAGCCAAGACGGGTTGACACAGGGTTTGCTTCAAGTTTTCCTTCTGTTGCGGCTAGGTGATCTGCCTAATGCGTTCTTTTAGTCGCTTCTTACGACACCCTCAATATGGTATGGGCTGGTGACACCACACGGAACATTTATTAGAATTGTATTCTTTATGTGCGTACATAATTCGTACATGGAGGGAGTCTTACCGGGTCAGCAAACCCTGTGCCAACCCGTTTTGCCAGCGTGGCACAGTAGGCTAATGTCCTTCCATGAATTGTGAGTAGGCCCGACACAGTAGTGGGTCATTTATGGGCGGAAACGAAGACGATAAAGAATAAACAATGTCACCAACCCATACCATATTGAAGGTGTCGTAAGAGGCGACTAAAAGAACGCATTAGGCAGATCACCTAGCCGCAACAGAAGGAAAACTTGAAGCAAACCCTGTGTCAACCCGTCTTGGCTGCGTGGCACAGTAGGCTAATCTCCCAACATGAACTTAGAGGAGGCCCGACTCAGTAGTGGGTCATTTATGGGCTGAAACGACGATAAAGACCCTGTAGTCCGGAAAACGATCACGCTTAGGTAAGGTTAGGTTAGTAGGCCTAACCGAGTTTTATGTATGAATTAACTCTGGCCTTGCTACGAAAAATCGTCCTTGAAAGATATCGAAGCCACGCATAGACATGTGTAATACCTTTTTAGAATCCCTATTAAATGCGCCAAAAATTGTGATACAGTGGCACTTTTCTGTAGAGTATTTTTTTTTCACAGTGGGGTCCGATGTAAGTAACAAGTTTTGATTTAAGAATTATTGCTTTCGTAAAACTTAATATTATCTTCAACACACCCAATAAAGTACCATAAATAGCATGTCTAACGAAAGGACTCATCAGTACCAATCTAGTGAAAATTATAAAAAAGATACAGGGTGTAGATTTTTTCGAGTTTTATCAAGTTTTAGTAAAAAAAAGACAATTTCTTATAAAAACACAAAATCTATTGTAACTCTGCAGGGGTTGACCCTAAGGACCTCCCGTAGAACAATTTTTTGCTGCTGATGGCCCCATCTAACCGCTGGTTTCGTTTGATCCACGACTTTTTGACCACCCTGTATATTTGAAATAAGTAACCATAGAGTTTCCGTCCGCATAGCTTAACAGAGCAGCCTTCCGAAACGGCGGAAAATTATATTTCGAACCCGCTCAGATGTACTGATTTGGCTATAGGAATTAAAAAAAATTAAGAGGATATATAAACTCATCCACACGTCCAAAACTGATTTATCAACTCGAACTGTAAACAGAGTAGAGTACGATAGTAACTGCAGATGCTTGCTTGTAATTATCAATATGTAACATCGCAAAACAATCAGAAATCTAAAAGTGTTTGTTCATCTTCCATACATACATACATACATATAATCACGCCTCTTTCCCGTAGGGGTAGGCAGAGACCACTTCTTTCCACTTGCTACGATCCATACATACTTGTTTCGCTTCGTCCACTTTCATTATTCCCTTCATACATGCTCTTCGGTTTAGGGTACTCTTGACCTGGCCTTTTTTCAAGACGTCCCTGATTTGGTCTTGAAACGTCCGCCTAGGTCTTCCCCTTCCAACACTTTCATTCACACTCGCCTTATACACTTTTTTCGTCAATCGTTCTTCATTCATTCTCTCGACATGGCCAAACCATCTCAGCATACCTTTCTCAATTTTTGTCACTACATCTTCTTTCAGACCACAACGCTTCCTTATCTCACTATTTCTTATCCTGTCACTCAGTTTAACTCCTATCATACTTCTTAACGCTCTCATCTCAACTGCATTTATTCTGCTTTCATGTTTCTTCTGCCATACCCAACTTTCACTTCCATACATGAGTGTCGGAACCAACACTCCCTCATGCACAGCCAAACGAGCCTTGTTAGACACCTTCCGACTGCTCATAAAGGAGTGCAAAGCTCCGTTCACCATGTTCCCTGCATTCACTCTTCTTTCGATATCACTCTCACACTTTCCATCTCTTGTAAACTTTGAACCCAGATACACAAACTCATTCACCTGTTCAACTTGTTCATCTCCAATCACGATATTGCAGACTGTCACTGCCTCATCTCTTTCAAACACCATCACTTTCGTCTTCTTAACATTAATCTTCATTCCCTTTCTAGCAAAAGCTCCACTCATAGCAGTTACCATCTCCTGCAACTCCTCGGCCGAAGACGCAAGTAATACTTGGTCATCAGCATAGAGAAAACATTTGACGAGTAACTCATTCATTCTCAACCCACTTTCATTCTCTTTTAAATCTGTCAAGCAATTGTTCATGAACAGATTAAACAGCCACGGTGACGCTACACATCCCTGTCTAACACCCTTTTCGATATTAAACAATTCAGTGTATGCCCCGTTTATCCTTACACAAGCACTGGAGTCCCTATAAAGAGATTGCAATGCTCGTATAAGGATACTGCTCACACCGTTCACGGACAATGCTGACCACAATTCATTCCGCACCACTCTATCATAGGCCTTTTCTAGATCCACGAACGCGCAATAGACCTTCTTGGTTTTAGCCAAACACTTTTCGGCTATGCACCGCAAGGAAAAGACCTGATCCGTACATCCCATTCCCTTTCTAAATCCCGCTTGTGCATCCCACACTTTTTCATCTGTTTCATTCACAACCCTTTCAATTAACACTTTCGCGTACAATTTACCGACGACGCTGAGAATCATCTTCCATGTTAATGGTTAATGGGTTTTAGTGGTGTTGGGAATTTACACAGGTGTTGTGGATCAACATTTAACGTCTTTTGTGAAGATCGATCTAAATGTGTGGTGAAATTGCCATTAATAAAACATTTAACAAGCGTTTTGAGGAAAGCCAACAAACCCGTGTTTCGGTTGACTCGACTTCCTTGCGACATCCATCCGTAGCAAACCGATTTATAGATTGTTAACGAAACATAAAGAACTGACCTTGAATTACGGATTAGTTTCAAATAGAAAATCACCTTCGTTCATAACGCAGAGGTTTAATCGAATTCATGTGCCTTCACGTAGCTGGACCTGTCCATAAGTCCAGCTACCTACACTTAGCACTAAGATTTGGTTAGGGCTCCATTGAGTAACGCCGGCACGGTCGCTTCTACCGACTGGGGGAGTATGCCCCGCAACTATCGAATCGGGCAGTCCAGGAATGCCTGGGTTTTAGTGGGTAGGTCGGGGCCCCATATAACCCGGATAGTGTCATTTGTGTTCGTGAATTACATGTTTGTAAACTCCATACAGGGTATACCTGAGGCAGGGATTTCATTTAAAACAAAACTGCATCTTTTGCTAATGGGGCTCAAATTGCACATTGTGACAATGTAATCCTAAATGGACTGAACAAGTTACTTCTTTGTTATTTTTCCAACTGTAAACGACGCTGTTATGCATTCGTCGCGGATTTCTGTCGTGTGGTGACGGATTTAGAACATATAGTGGCACCACCCCATTCCTTCCGGACGGTGTCATAAAAGCCGACAAAAGCAAATGACAAGGCCGAATTTTACAATCACTTAAACTAAATGACCTTCGAATTGGTGTTAATGACACGTAAGTGGCTGCCAGTTTTTAGTGAATCACCATTGGCTCATCACTCTGTGTCAATTGCCGCCACAGCAGTATACGTACAGGTGTGGTGCTGAAATTCTCCCACTTGTTACTGTCGTAGATCGTCCCATATTTTTAAGACGTTAGTACAAAGTGACACTTCAAGTATCAGCTTCCGCAATAATTTGCATACTTGTTTTTTACTTGACTATATTTCAAGTCCAAGCAGCATAATAAGTATGTATCTATCAATGTATGAAATTGAAAGTGACTAAACAAAAATCTTCTTTATCCTCAAGCCGTTTTCAATTAATTCAAAGCACCATATGTGAATTAAAGAAGGCAGTTTGGATTTTATACACCTCTTGTATTACTATGTAACCTACCCATAAACGAAGGACATCTTGATACGAAACCCTGTGCTAACCCCTCTAGCCAGCGGCTCCATGTAACTGGAAGAGGCCCGACTCAGCAGCGGGTCATCTATGAGCTAAGTAGTAGTAGTAGAGTGCTATCGTAGTGCTCTACGGTTCGGCAAACGACATCAAAGTTTTCAAAAAATAAAACGGAACACTGCTTAATACAATTCCGATGAAATAAAACACAAAACGATAAATTGCATATCTGATCTATTCTGGCATAAAAATGTAAAACGTCACCCTGGATCCCTACATTTATGAGATGTCTAACAAATAGCATTTCGTTCTTAGTCCATTTGACGGCCGATTATACCACGCTGGCAAAAAGGGGTTGACACTATAGGTTATATTTCAAACTAGCTAAGCAGGAGAATTCCCTATCCATAGCGAAAGTAAAAAATAAGTATAATCCAATTTGGTAAAGTCGTTCGAAAGTTATGCGTGTACATACCTTTCAGTGCGTACATGTCCCTTCTCTCGTTGACTAGGTTTTCCGCTCACCTTGTTCCTTTAGTTGATGACACAATGTATTCTAAATTGTGACACCACACGGTCATCGTACAACATACGTCAGTAAAATTACTTTTCTGTATTCCGTGAGCCACAGGGCTCTAATAAGAAGATTGTAGTGACAATGATGTCGATGATATGCGGGGTCATCTCGCTTCTGCGTCACACAATGATAGCGATGGCCTTGGGCGACATTTGGCCACTGTCTATGTGCAGTCTGCTGGTTAAAAAAAATATACTTGATCAATGTCAATATAAACTAAAGAGGTTGTGGTGTTCGAATTCGTTGCCATGTAATAAATTGGCTTGCTGTTTCTACTAGTATGGGCGACGTTTGGATGGTTTTTTGCGAGTTTTTAGGTTTACTAACGGCTACAACTGCAGACTCACTGTAAATAAACAAGCTGTTCTTTCACTAATGGACTGTAGAAGTTTTTGGGAATGTAGACCTACAATAAAACACTTAGGCAGCGGTTTTGTGGCCTTATTGTGGTGCAATGTCCCGTACGTGCCTCTCGATGGTTTGGGGAGCATCCAGAGCTCCCCACCCGGGTTGCGGAGCACGCTGCTCATTGGGGAGTGAAACCAGTGGCCCTGTTTTGGGCAGTAAAAGGAACACCGTTGGTTTTAGTGCGTAGGTTGGGGTGCAATTACCACCTATTCGCGCCTTGGAGTCCCACATAACCCAGCTGGCGTTTAGAAGTTGGCTATCCATGAGAATTTCCAACGTAAAAATAAAAAAAAAACTTAAAAAGATACAATTAAAACAAGCTACAGATAGGTTGGCTCTTTACATGAAATGTTTGGATTGAAATATGGCAAAATACGTTTACCAAGAATTTCGCTAGCATAATTTTATATTCTACCGTCAGAAGCATGAAATATATGCGCTGAAACCCTAAGATATCAAACCTGACATGGGTCCGTTTCGCTTCTCCCGTCTAATGAGAATAACTTTAGAATACAGCCATGAAAGTAGCGACTGCGAGGCTCTGAATTATTTAAAAAGATTCCAAGGAATGGAAAGCGCCACATTTAGCATATAGATAACTTCAATCTATTTTATAAAACTGATCAGATCTTTATCTAGTAAAGGAAGTACAAAGATTTGCTTCAAGTAAAGTTGATAATCACGTGGTTCCTAAAAATATACCTTCCATTATAAGCTTAAATCAAGAATATATTAATTAACCGATCAGCACTTTAAGAACGGGCTTCTGGAGAAATAATAGCACAATTAGACGTGGGACCTTATTTCAGCCAAGCATAGCCAATCGCTAAACGTAACGTAAACATATATTTTGTTCACTGAGATCAATTTCACGACGTATTTTCGACGATCCTGTTTTGTTTTAGATCTAGTGTATTTTTGATGAAAAATTATAAGCAATTCGTGATTTTTACATTAGAAAGTAGAACTAGCAACCAGCCCCGGCTTCGCACAGGTGCGATGATGAACCTCTAAATTTATCAGTTTCTCTACAATATTATGCATGTATTACACATATAAACATTCCTCTTGAATCACTTTATCTATTAAAAAAAAATCGCTTCAAAATCCGTTGCGTCGTTTTAAAGATTTAAGCATACATAGGGACGGACAGACGACAGCGACTTTGTTTTAAACTATGTGAATAGTGATATGTATTGAAGGTAGGTAAACTCGTCAGGTTGTGTTAGCAATTTGTTTTATTGTTGAACCATTTCAAAAAGCAACCGAAAACGAAAAAAGAAATTGTTATATCAAATATTTTTGACAGAAGGCAGGGAAGTATACTACAAGAATATACGCGTGTAGCAGAGCTTCATTTACTTGAGAATAATAAAGAACAAAGGGCAATGGAGAGGGCTATGCTCGGAGTTTCCCTGCGAGATCGAGTAAGGAGAACAGAAAACAGAAATGACATGACGGGGCTATCCACAGGATTGGCAAACTTAATTGGCAGTCGACAGTGCACATAGCTCGCAGGACTGACACCCCAGGGGCAGAAAAAATCTCTAGTGGCAACCGCGTTCCGGAAACCGCAGTGCCGGAAGTCCTCCCACACCGACGACCTGGTTAATATCACCGGAAAAGGATTCATGCCGGCAGCTCAATACCTTCGTGGAAATCCTTGTAGGAGGCCGATGTCCAGCATGGGACGTTTTGTGATGTGGCCAGAGTGTTAAAAGTGTTGAAGCGATTGAAAAATGCGGTTTAACAAAATAAGACGCTGATTTAGTGGCCACACAGCGCCAGGCAAATATTAATCTTTGCCGAGGATTTGAAGCTTACTCGAACAAATGATACCTCTTTCTTTTGTACATTATAATCTGTACCAAGCTTAACTTTGTTTACGTTGTTGTTGAAGTTATTTGTGTTTCCTGAAGGCCGGGCGGCGTTATGTATACATTTCGATACAATTTCTTTTAACCATTTATGTCGCCACAACTAGGGCTATTGGGAGACGGTATTTTCTTCATTAAAAACCCGAATTTATTCGTTGGAACGTGACCAGAGCGGAGCCTTAGAGCAATGGTTAAGGTAGGTTTATTTAGACTTGCCTTGTCTATACATGGAGTTTATAAAAGTCCATGGATAGACAAGGCGAATAAATTCGGGTTTTTAATGACGAAAGTACCGTCTCCCAATTGCCCTAGTTGTAATGTCATCGAGGACGTTCAACATATATTGTTGGAATGTAACAAAAATGTTGAAGAAAGGAGATCTCTTTTGGCAACAGGGCATCATATTATGATATAGGTTTGTGCAACAGCATTCTTGCTAACCCAACATCGGGAGAAGCGGAGTTATTGTATAAGTTAACTAGCGACCCGCCCCGGCTTCGCACGGGTGCAATTATGCATGTATTATACTTAAAAAACTTCTTCTTGAATCACTCTATCTATTAAAAAAAACCGCTTCAAAATCCGTTACGTAGTTTTAAAGATTTAAGCATACATAGGGACGGACAGACGACAGCGACTATGTTTTATACTATGTAGTGATTAGATAAGTGAAATTGTAAATACAAATGTAAACGTATGAGGCGAAACGATCGCTCAGCGACAAAGCCTATAAAAGAATTAAAAAAAAATCTGCTTTTCCGTGTGGTGGGTTTAGAATATCGAGTGTCGCTACCCCATTTCACCCTGAGGGTGTCGTGAGAGCCAACAAAAGGAATTGGTAAGGCCGAACACCTAGACGCAAAAGGAGGAAAACTTGACACGAAACCCTAAGCCAACCTGTTTGACCGGCGGTACAGTAGGCTAATTACCCTCCATGTAGTTGAAGGAGGCAACTAGACTTGCTGTAGAACTCAGCAGTTAGTCATTTATGGGCTGAGAATAAGTATTAGCAGTAGCGCTTGTGCTACGTCTGATGAAGTGGCGAGGCACATTTTCGAAGGCTGTCGGTTCCCATTCTTGCATTTAAAGCAAGTATCGACACTTGAAGTCAGTAGCGTGTAAGCTGACAGCTCTAACAATCATGATTACACGTCTACGGGGTCTTAGAGGTCGGACGGTAATCGCTCCATGTAAATACAGGCAGTTATCCAAATTAGGTTAAACTGGAGTCGCCAATGAAAATTATAAAAGAAAAAGAATGATAACTACAAATATTTATTCGTTAAAGCTTGTATTTGATTGCATGGATCAAAATACAAAACGGCAAAAGTAAATGAAGTTAATGGAACAAACGAAAATCCATCGGTAATCAAGCGAAGTCATTGTTCGAATGTCAGGCATGCAGTGTTGTATTGTCGATCATCCGATGTTTTTGTAATCCATTGCACACTCTCGGCAGATTCCATTTCTGATGAAATATCTCTGTGTTAGTAAATCCTGTGCTGGCATTAGTAACGTCACAAATAAATTTATTATTATTTGAACTGCACGTCATATCTCTAAATCCAATGTTGGAAATACGATAGTTGGAACGCCAGCATTATTTAATGTATTTATCGGTACCAGATAAATTGTTGATACAAAATATTGAATTTATATAAACCTCCGTTCTTATAATTTAATTTAGGAATCCCAAAGTCCAAATAGCTTTATTTCAATAGGTTTTTTACTGTTCACAAAGCGGAGCTAGCAGAAACTATTATTTTAGGTTGATTTTTTAACCATGTCTTGGTAAAAGCAATTTAATAAAGGATTTTTCTGTCTGGTGACGGATTTAGAATACACAATAACACAAACCCATACTATCCTGCAGATGTCGTATGAGACGACTAAAGGAACGCAAACTGTAGATCACCGTTATGTTTGTTTTCGCTGGGAAAATTCTTTACGCATACCGCCGCCGTTCGTCGATTAAGGGACTACTTAAACTATTCGTCTACCCACTAAAACCCCAAAGATATACCCTCACACGACACGCTTGATGCCCCACAGGTTCGCGTAAAAGCATTCCACGGTGACGCCCTGAAAACGGAAGATCACCTAGCAGCAAAAGAAGGACAACTATGATTATTGATGATTGAAACAAAACCCTCATCTTGCCAGTGGGCACAGTAGGCTTATTTTTCTCCATGAATTTGGAGGAGACCCGACTTAGTAATGGGTCATGAAAACGGAAGATCACCTAGCCGCAAAAGAAGGACAACTATGATTATTGATGATTGAAACAAAACCCTCATCTTGCCAGTGGGCACAGTAGGCTTATTTTTCTCCATGAATTTGGAGGAGACCCGACTTAGTAATGGGTCATGAAAACGGAAGATCACCTAGCCGCAAAAGAAGGACAACTATGATTATTGATGATTGAAACAAAACCCTCATCTTGCCAGTGGGCACAGTAGGCTTATTTTTCTCCATGAATTTGGAGGAGACCCGACTTAGTAATGGGTCATGAAAACGGAAGATCACCTAGCCGCAAAAGAAGGACAACTATGATTATTGATGATTGAAACAAAACTCTCATCTTGCCAGTGGGCAAAGTAGGCTTATTTTTCTCCATGAATTTGGAGGAGACCCGACTTAGTAATGGGTCATGAAAACGGAAGATCACCTAGCCGCAAAAGAAGGACAACTATGATTATTGATGATTGAAACAAAACCCTCATCTTGCCAGTGGGCACAGTAGGCTTATTTTTCTCCATGAATTTGGAGGAGACCCGACTTAGTAATGGGTCATGAAAACGGAAGATCACCTAGCCGCAAAAGAAGGACAACTATGATTATTGATGATTGAAACAAAACCCTCATCTTGCCAGTGGGCACAGTAGGCTTATTTTTCTCCATGAATTTGGAGGAGACCCGACTTAGTAATGGGTCTTATATGGGCTGAAACGATGAATATAATTAACTATTTTCACTAGAGTATAAGTATAAGCCACTGCGTCTGGCAAACTCGGACTAGCAAATAGTTACACCGACATTACAACAACCCATCTTTTTCATAAAATAAAGCACTTTGCTAACGGGGCCATGAATACTAATAGAAAATGTTAATGCATTTGCTTTTCCCTTTTCAGTGCTGAATTAGACATCAAGTGCAAAGCTAATGTATTCTCTTCGTGTACGTGTCACATTATGCAGTGCACCGCACACTAAGCCTCCCCCTTCACATCCCTTCGAACCGAAAATGAAGCGCATTTAGCCAATTATCCAGAAAAACCTTCTCAATATACTGATATACACATACATTTAATGTACATTATTTACTATTATCGATTGGATATTGCCGATGTTTGGCCCTACGTGATTATTGCGCGAGTTTGCTCTCTTTTCCTGCTCTTGCTAGCCAAGCTTACTGACCTTGTCGGATCTTACGACACCCTCAGGATGGAATGGGGTGGTGACACTATGTATTCTAAATAGGTCTCCATTACGTAGTAGTACGTATATCATTCAAATACGTATAAGTTTAATTAAAAAATAATAATTAAATGTTTGTCTTTTATTATATTATTTCTCTTAACAGGGGTACTTGTAATAGTTTTGTAGGTTTGTACCTGTTTGCTACTCTTCAGCGCAGATACTATAGAACTTGTTAAAACATGAAGCGGATATATTTCATACGGGACTAGCTGAACTGGCAAACTTTGTTTTGCTATTTATATAAATTAGCTGACCTCCACTTGACGAAGGAATATTCCTATCAAAATTTTAAGTCTCAGGGCATTATTGTCCCAGAGATGTTGTCAATATATAGGTGGAAATCTCATATAAATAGTGAAAAAAAATATTGTTTTCTACCCTGTTGGGTCGTAAACCATTTGCGATCTGCGCAGCAATCATCTCCAAATATTTATATTTGGGAGTAATTCGAAAAAATAATAAGCAACAATAAAACTACTAATAAATGCTACTCGAGATAAACGAAAGTTATTGTAGCTTGAAAAGAAAACGCAGAACAGGTAAAAGTTGCCTTGAAATTTTAACTGTGGAATCGTATCGACTTGACATTTTCCGCCGCTGATAATTCGAGTAGCAAGGTTGTGAAGACTGGGACACCAGCTGCTAGCATTTGCAAAAAAAAAGTTTACTCTTATTTAGTTTCATGATAAGATTTGTTTAAAACCAGGTGCTGTCGGAGGATTCTCTCGTAAACCTAGTAAATCAGATTTGAAATCTGTTTTACGTAATCCTAAGTTTATAAGTTAAAAACAGAGTAGATTAACGGGAGCGACATTTCCCTTGGAGAGTTACAACCAGCGAATGAATTTGGTGTGTTTTAGTTCAACAAAAGTCCAAATTAAATATTTTAATAGAAATTAAATTACCAAAAATCCAAATTACCTTATTGATGTCTTAGGTTTTCACGATCCTTGTACATTTGAATAAATAACCACGACCACGATCAGAGCAGAGGTGAGACCTAATTTACCAAAATTATAAAATCTTAACAAAATTCCAAATTACATTTCTCAAAATATTAAACTTATTTCACAAGTAAAAATGTAACCTCTTACCGTCAATAACGTTTTAGAGATGTTTTGAAAATATTTACCTGAAAAAATAAAACACTTAGTAAATCCTTTAATCTATTACATCAGCTGGTAGCAGTTAGATTTGAATTTCAAAAAGAGACGTTGTTTTTAAAGTATTGCGCCACTTGAGAATGTCACGAGTCACTTAACAGAATCTTACAGACACACATACTGGACAAAGTAGGCAAGGAAGGTGATATTATGTAGCAATAAGTCGAAAATAGAAAAATAAATCTATTTGTATAGCTTTACACGCCACTATTCTGTGAGATGTTAAAAAATGTAAATGGGTCTATACCAGATTGTACCAAAACAATTAGTGAATCAAAGTGAGTTGATGATGATGAATGCCATGGAACGGCCTCCATCAGTATTCGGTAGTTCTACCAATAGGACGTAACCGTTCAATAATTCCCATAATAATAATAATAATCTAATCCGACATCAACAAAGTAATTACTATGATATGTTTGTTTACCAAATCGTGATACCTTTGTCGACCATTTATTTGACATGAATACATATATACAATGTTACGTCTAAGTATGAGAAGATCAATACACTGTCTAGACTTTTGTTTTGATGGCAATGAGGTCTTAAGTATCTTTTTTGTTATGTAAAATTTGACTGCGAGATGCACGGGTTGTAGCCTGCTCCCACCCGTGCATCTTGCAGGACATACGAGTAGCAGTCTACTCGTATTCCGCCGGGAAGTAGGCCTGTCCAGCTGGCCGACTGATCCCGGGGCAGGGTACGGGGAGGCCCTACCCCACGATTGGATCAGTATGGGCGCCCTGTCACGTGTACCTGACAGGGCGCCATGGAGTTCTTACTCCATGCTGGGAATGGTTAGGGGGTTGAGCTTTACCATCTTCGCTCCCCCTGCGCGTCTGTCCTGTGGAGTTACAGTCAGGGTCCACGGGAGAGATCTTGTGCGGGATGATACACCAGGGGGATGTTTAGGGATATGCCTCCGCCTCTTCACGGGGGTGTACGAGAGTCCCACAAGCCCCTCGTCGATCTTCCCACCGTTTGAGTTTCCTTAGCCGCTTCTTACGCAACCCACAGGCTGGAATACATTGTTGGCATTGTGTATGAGTGGTGAAGGATTTAGACTACATAAGGTCGCCAACCCATACCGACTTGACGTACACCGTCATATGTGAATGGGTCGTAAGTGGCTTAATCATTTAGCACGCTGATTTCCCTCCATGAATTTGGAGGAGGTCCGACTCGGTAGCGAGTCTATGGACGAGTTGTATTCTAAATACGTCACCGCATGGATGGAGAAATATTTCTTTTAGATTGCTCTTCGCCTATCTACGTAATATAACGAATATTGTTCATCTTATATCCGTTGAAAGCAAATAGCAGTTAGTTTAAAATTTATTTGCCAAGCTACTCATTTAGATATCTGTCGCACGTAAACTATTAATTTGTATTACATACAAGTATCATTAAAATTAATTGAAATCTTTCGAATGACCTGCGTTTATTGAAACGAAATAATCTGCCGGACCACATCAGGCAGTATTGAAGCAATCGGCTTAATTAGCTACAGTGACGAGTCAAATATTGGAAAACGAATACAGCAATTTAATTTAAAATTCACCCTTTCCAGAATTCGAATTTAAATATCCGACAAGAGGCAATATGCGCATATATCTATTGAAAGAGTAGGGTCACAGGACGCTGGATTGCGTTTCAGTATGAGTAGAGTATGCGAAATGGGTAAGTTACAAGTGACAAGGTGGGAGAAAGATTTCGCACGTACGTTTTGTTTCTAATCAAAGCATAAATAGTCCCCATGTACGTTCTGCGATTTTTCATAGATAGAAAGAAAATTAAACACGAACAATATGAATAATCGCAGAACATACATGCAGGTGATTCGGGTACCCCAAGGGGTTTTCTACCTCTGGACTTCCGCTGGACATTATTTTTTGGGACACCCTGTATAAAGTCTATCATTGTGTTTTATTAATAAACGTATTAAGCCTTAATGCAAACGGCATTCTATAACCAATCAAAAAAAGATTACGGTAGACTCCCTAATAAGTTTGGAATATGGTATTGAGGTTTATCGTCGTTCCATACTGGCACAGGGCTATTATCAAGTTTTCCTTATCTTGCGGATAGGTTTTCGGCCCTGTTAATTCCGTTTGTCGGTTTTTACAACCCTCTCAGGATATAATGGGGTGCTGACACTATGTATTCTGAATCCGTCATTACACGGACTGAATATAACTAAATATGTATAAAATACATATTTTATTACACTATACTCGTATAACTTTAGACAAATGCATTTCGTTGTGAAACTGGTTTCGCGGGACTAATACAAGAATATGAATACTTTTACCCATGCTGAGTGCGTTCCATTTAACAACATTATTTGTTTTATTAAAATTGCCGATTGCTTTTGCAGTTCTTCAAAATATATACGTTTCCTTATTGCATTATTTTTCATGTAGCAATAAAGCATTACGGATGAAATACAGTAGAGAATTGTTTATATATTAAAAATGGGCTAGTGATTACTTTACGTGAAACTATAGGTAGTCTCTTTCTCCCTTTTAAAAAAACGATGCCATTCACTCTGTACTTACCTGTATTGCGGGGGCTGTTAACAAACATGTAATTCACATACACAAATGACTCCCAGTCTCAGAGCGAGTGCTACTCTGGTTCACATAGAGACACTTGCCCGACTCTGGAATCGAACCGGGAAACCCTGATAAATCCTTCATAGTTTAGGAGAGCACATGCAACCCCTGAGCCAACAAGGTTTTCATATAAAGTATCCTACGTACAACAAATATTCTACGAACGTTTGTAGTGCCCATACATGTTCTGGAATATTTTTAATTTCTTCCATGGATTTCCAAACCTAAATGCGCTGTTTAAACCTTCCGCATCGAAGCTCGGTTAACAAAAATGCTGACCCAAGTTTCGAATGTGTACTGTATTTATTATCTTATGTCCCTGTTTAGTAAGCGCGTAATTTGAATACGAGATGCAGGAGAATGAATTTGGCAGTTAAGCTTTATATTAGAGAACGCAGAAAGAAAATATTCTTTGCCTTTTTCCTAGTTTCATTGCGGTCGGCACCAGTTTAACACGATTGGGTTAACAACCAGTATTTACACGGATCGGCTGCCGGCTGCCTTTCCTAGTGGGACAACTGGTAACTATTTGGTTAAACTAGCTATCAGCTTTAACGCTACTGACTACGTATAATAACTGCCATAGATGGTAGAATGGCAACCGGCAGCCTTATGTGCCCTCTGAAGCACGGAAGAGGTCATCTAGTACAACACAAAGTATACGTTAAAAATAACTGATACAAAATAATTACACTTTTGCGCGTTTGACAGTTGCACAACAAAAAAACTGATATAATAAACTTTTGTTTAAATGGCCTGTGTACTTTATTTCAGCCTTAAACTGAGTACTTTATGTCCAGGGCGCGGCTTGATTTCGTGGCTTCGCACCCGCACTCATCTCATAGCAAATAATAGAGGGTGTAACAATAAATCTTTCATCATCATTATCATCATTTCAGCCAAAAGACGTACACTGCTGGACATAGGCCTCCCCCAAAGATTTCCACAAAGGCCGGTCCTGGGCCGCCCGCATCCATCGTTTTCCGGCGACCATCAGGGCATCGGTCCAGCGTGTGGGAGGCCTACCAGCACTGCGCTTTCCGGAACGCGGTCGCCATTCCAGGACTTTTCTGCCCCATCGGTCCTGCGCGCTATGTGCCCTGCCCACTGCCACTTAAGTTTGGCAATCCTGTGGGCTATGTCGGTGACCCTGGTTTTCCTGCGTATCTCCTCATTTCTGATTCGATCTCGCAGGGAAACTCCGAGCATAGCCCTCTCCATTGCCCTTTGGGTGACTTTGAGCCTTCTGATGGAGCCCATAGTGAGCGACCACGTCTCTGTTCCATAAGTCATCACAGGCAACACACATTGGTTGAAGACTTTTGTCTTCAGACACTGTGGTATTGGGGACGAGAAGATCTTTCGCAGCTTCCCAAACGCTGCCCAGCCGAGTTGGATCCAACGATTGACCTCTTTCTCGAAGTTAGACTTACCTAACTGGACAGTGTGTCCCAGGTAAATGTAGTAGTCAACAACTTCGAGGGTAGAACCTCCGATGTCAACAGGAGTGGCTTGAACATGGATATTAGACATGATCTTCGTCTTCTCCATGTTCATTTTAAGGCCGACTCGTTCTGAGGCTCGATAGAGGCCATCGTAGTGAGGCCCTCCATGGTGCCCTAAAATACTTTAGCCATACCAAAAGGATCGATAGCGATAAAAATATATTTTCAAAACCTGAGAAAAAAAAGCATCTTTATTTATCATATTGGTCTCCAACTGGCGACGAAAGTGTCATAACTAGAGAAATGAGCACAGAAACCCTAAGAAACATTGTGGAACACACACATGCTTTTAGGATACGTTTCCCGGCAATTACACTGCTCATAAACGATGCAACACGCATTTTGTGATTAAAAACTGGATTACAAAATCGTCATACTACAAAATAGAAATATTTTTTATGTACACTAAGAAGTAAAGTTAGTAGGCTCTATCTATGCCCTCATTTCGGATGGGTACAGGGTGTTTGTATCACCCCAGTCATCTAAATCTGGAACCACGCCATTGATGGGTGAACACCGCATTCATATCCGTGCGGTATAATTGGATTTTATCGCCAACGTGTTTATACACAGAGAGAAGCGGCCTGGCCGGGGGACTTTGTTTAATAATACGTCTAAGAAAGGAAAATTTGTCTGTAACTCATAACCGCTAACATGAATAAATTCAAGCACAATCTTGCTATTTATAAAAGCGAGGAATGCAGATATAGTAACAAATAGTTAAGACATACATCATTTTGGAGCATGATATCCTACAAAAATTATAATTCGGAAAGTAACTAACCGGATAATATAATAATACTTTAACACAATTTAAAGATTGACGAGTATAGTAAATAGTTGCCAAATTGATTTTCATTTTTATAACAATTGAAATGACTTTACGAAAACTATGAAAAATCGTAGAACAAACATGGGGATGATTCAGGTACCCCAAGTGGTGCTCTATCTCTGGACTTCCGCTTGACGCTATTTTTTAGGACACCATGTATAAAACCCGAAAAACTTTTATCTTGGCAAAACCGGGGGCGAAATACCGTAAGTACTTCCTAGACGATATATCAATCATCGCATAGCAGTAACAGTCATTTTCTAATGAGAAAAACCATCACGAGATTGAAAAGAAACTTCTATTGAAACGTAAGGCTAGCTGCAAACGCTAAATATAAATGATCTGTCAGCGGTATCCACTGCTAATGAGAGTGAAGTTTGAACTACACCAGTTGATGAATACTGACGGCTTTTGGTTACGAATTCAAGATAATATAATCCTTGCTGGAAGAGATTGCTTTGGAAATAAGCTGTACCTTTGTACAAATGAGTCCTATATTTCCATGTAATCGTCTAAAGTTTTGTATGTGTGTGTACATTGACAAATAAAAATAAGAAAATGCTTTACTAACCTAAATTTGGTTAATTTCCTCATATTTCCACATTTTCATTCATAATTTTCACAACGCCGTGAACTTAAAATAAAAATATATTTAAAACAGGGTGTTTTAATTCTTAAAGCACAAGAGTTGCAATTTTTGTTTTATTTGGAATGAAATTAATGTAACACTACCTGTTTAATTAAGGATTGTATATAGCTTTGCTTCCCTTGAAGAAATTGCTATAACTAATTATCGATATCCTTCATCATTCCTTTCGTCGCCCAAGTACAGAGTGATGTAAATGTACATTAAACTGACATTTATCTTCTTAATTAAAACTCAAAATACGAATAGAATATCCTATGTACACGTAATAGAATATCCTACTACCCATCTCTCCATACATCAGTTTCAATAATATTATGTGAAATTAAGTCTGTCTAGTTTAATGTGTCTAGGATTATGTTTTGCGGAGTGTTTGCGGTAGAAACAAACCGTGGCAACTTTTCGAATTGAGTAAGTAGGTAGTTGAGTAACCTAAACACGTTCTGAGTATAACTTAAGCTTTGCGAAATACTTACATGTTTGGCATTATTCATTTAATAACGATACAAAATTAATTATAGAATGTTACAACAAATACATATTTTGCATTATTAATCATATTTAACGCTATATTCTGATTGTAAGTATTTTTTTCAGTCAGCTAAGCACTAAACACCCTTCATATTGCTATCATGAGCACCAAATTCGAGATTTATTTATTTATAATTCACCGCAACAATCATTTTAACCTGGCCAGACTTGATGCTAGGAATTTAATTACATATATGATATTTATTGAGTTTGTTATACGTTGTAGATTTCATAACCTGAGCCGTGTACAACTTTAAAGTTCCCTGGAAAATAGGTAATTATTTTTGAAGAGCCGCTAATGCGTAATGGGGATCGGAAAAATGTACGTGGGGAACACGGAGGTTTCATTACAATGTAGGCAGGGGCTGCGGTTTGTGCCCATTCCAGCCCTCCCCAGCGTTAGGACGTGCTCAATGAGCGGCACTTCGCGGAATCGAAAAACAGAAAGTGAATACGCTTTGCAAATATTTGAACCTCATCAATAAATTGTGTACCACCCCATTGTATACTAAGGGTGTCGTAACAGCCGACAAAGTGCAAATTGAATGACAAGGCTGATAACCTAGCTGCAGAAGAAGTTTTCTTTTTATCGAAACTACAAATGACACCCAGACTCCGAGCAAGTGCTTCTGGTTTAGACAAAGACACTTTCCCGACCCCGGAATGTCTACCCAATCCTTCTGGCCAGGCGTGGCACAGTAGGATAATTTCCCCTCTCCCTGTGATGGGAGGAGACTCGACTCAGCAGGGGTCATTTATGGGCCGAGGAGTAAATATAGTAGTAAACCATGTTTTCGGTGTTTTGGCCAATTTCGTTGTAATACTTGCACAGTTGAAGTGGCAATGGGCAGGCGTCGTATCCCGAAGAACGCATGGCCGTTGGAGCATAAAAGTCTTGCAGTGGCGTCCACGTTTGGGAAAGAGAAGCTTCCCACGCTTCTACTAGGTAGACGGACGACCTTGTGAAGGTCGCTGGGATTCGGTAGGTGCAGTCTGCACGAGATCCTGCGTTGTGGAAATCTATGGGGGAGGCCTATGTTCAGAAGTGGACTTCTGTGGCTGATAGAAGTGTACTTAAGCTGATGGAGTGGTTTTATGTCAATGAAACCACAGTGACCCTGAATTTAGGAAAATGTGCACCTACTATAGACGGAGTGTAACGAATTACATATTGCCATAACGAAAGGAGCGCTAGCTAGTACTAGTTGATTTGGATATTGTATGCAAAATTATAATTTAACTGTAATACTCGTATTGCCACAATCCCAGATTTTACGTAGTGGGTAGTAAAACGACAGATATGTAATACATACTCGTTTAAGTATAAGATATCGTATATTTCCATTGACATCAAACAAACATTCTGAAATAATTCGTTTCAAAGAGACTCTGCAATATTTTCGCTAGTAATACAACAATAACATACGAGTACAATCTCGTCTCTCATGTAGAGATTGAAAACTCCCGAATATGGGTAAACAATCGAGCAGCGAGTTCAAATATTCGCGGAATATTTCAACTATTGAAATTTGCACCAAACGTCTGCTAGAATATCCGTCAGAGCCGCTAATAGTGGTACGGGCTGGTCATGTGAGCGTTATATATATACGCGCAAGCTTCCGGCACGCGTCAGCCGCTCGCGCACGCCTAAGGTCCTATTCACCACGCGTATTTTTATCGCACCTCGCCGACGACGTGCAAACAGATCCCTTGACGTGCAAAGCTACCAGCATCACAGTCGATATTATCCAGAATAATTTATAGGACAATATTTTAGAACCCTCGAACCACCATCCATTTATGGAGTTCCAATACTAGATAATGTCATAATTCTGTAAACCATGTAAGCTCTGGCAACGTACCCATGTTCGCACTATTATACGCACGGCCAAATGACTTCATAGAAAATTCCTACTTTTGCGTCTTTCGAGGTTTTCAGATTAACCAATTGCCTTCGGATAATGTGCCAGTATATTGCGGGCGGCCCAGGACAGGCCTCTGTGGAAATCCTTGGGGGAGGCCTATGTCCAGCAGTGGACGTCTTTTGGCAGAAATGATGATGATGATGTTGATTGTGCCAGAATCGTCATCATTTCACCCTATCAATGATTACTGAGTTGGGCCGCTTCCATATACAAGGATGGAAATTAGCCTACTGTGCGATTTGGTATCAACATTTCCTTCACTTGCAGCAACGTTACTGACTGACTGACTCATCATCATCATCATCATTTCAGCCAAAAGACGTCCACTGCTGGACAATGGACATAGGCCGTGGGTACTGACTGACTGACTCACTGATAATAACCGGCTGCTGAGTCGGGCCTCTTCTGCGTACTTTCGTCGCCCTCAGGGCGATATAGGACGTTGTGTAGGAGTGAGTAATTTAATACGTACACTCCTAACACAATACAGGCAAAATGCTATTCCAACGAAGCGGCGGCGGTAGCGACATCCCGAACGTGCGATGGTGGAACATGCTTAGTAGGCGTATAAAATAGCCTGTGTGAACAGGCCCTAATCTGCGTATTCTTTTTCTTTAAAAGTATAGGTATATTTGTTGCCGATGCCAAGTGATGACTAACTTCTAAGACTATTTTGTGTAATTACAATAGATTCACGATTGGAAAATACAGTTAGTCGCTTTGACTATACAGTATTATTTATGGAATTTATCGCTGTCTTTTACATTAATATGAACTAAACAGCAGAAATGTGTCGCATTCCGCTCCGTCTAATTGGTTATATAACTTAAAGACCATTCACATTTATTGTACCTCTGACATTTGTTTGTCATTCTATTGTTTTCTTTTCGTTAATAACACTGTGGTTCGGTACTAAGCTTAGTCGAATATTGTATTTTACTCAATTTAGTAGAAACTACAATGTTTAATATTAACTGTCAAATTATTACCAATCAATAACTTAATTTCATCATCATCATCATTTCAGCCAAAAGACGTCCACTGCTAGACATAGGCCTTCCCCAAGGATCTCCACAAAGGCCGGACCTGGACCGCTCCCACCCATTGCTTACCGGCAACCTTAACCAGGTCGTCGGTCCACCGTATGGGAGGCCTCCGAGCTATGTGCCCTGCCCACTGCCACTTAAGTTTGGCAATCCGGTGGGCTATGTCGGTGACCCTGGTTTTCCTGCATATCTCCTCAATTCTGATGCGATCTCGCAGGGGAACCCCGAGCATTGCCATAGCATAGCCCTCTCCATTGCCCTTTGGGTGACTTTGAGCCTTCTGATGGAGCCCATAGTGAGCGACCACGTCTCTGTTCCATATGTCATCACTGGTAACACACATTGGTCGAACAACTTCGAGGATAGAGCCTTCGATGTCAACAGGAGTGGCTTGAACATGGATATTAGACATGATCTTCATCTTCTCCATGTTCATATTAAGGCCGACTCGTTCGGATTAATTAACCGGCATCCATGTTTAAAATATGTAATCATAAACAAAAACAAAAAACTATATAAATGGTGATTCGATTTTTGGGATTGCCAGTTTTCACCCAAATTACATCTTACAAAACTAGAAATACAATGCAATGTGATTGGGGTACCGTAACATTAAATATAGGAGTATTTTCAGAAGAAGACATACATTGCTTGGTTTATAAAGACACGGTACAGATCATATGTTAAAAAATAAGCAATTTATGTTATGTGCTATTAGTCCATTGAAAAGTTACATTTGGGGTTGCGTTTCTTAGAGGACGCAATTTTATTTTTTTGATGTGTAGGGGGGGTAAGTGTAAAGCTAAAATCAAGTTTGTGGGGTCGCCACCCTTGTCCCACGGCCGCCATCTTGAAAATAGGGGTTGAAACGGTTTTTACGATATATCTCTTGAACTAATAATCTGATAAAAAAAATTTTGTAACGTTTTTTGTTGCAAATTAAATTCTCTATAACTTTGGTCCAGTAACTTTTTGTCGTAAAACTATAAATAAAAAAGTTATAAGTGAAAATGTTCAGAAAGTCGAGAAAAAGATTAATATTTTTCGATATAACTTTTTTTTTTATCATTTTACGAAAAAACGATATCAGACCATTTTTGTAGATCGTTTTTTAAGGAACAACTTTTATATGCAACATTTTTTCATTAAGTCAATAGCTAAGGTTTTACAGCGCTCCGAAGTGAGTACTATTTTTCAGTACTCTTAACTGTACATATTTTATACGTGGGTACTAATAATGTGTCATCAGTTATTTTTTTTTATTTTTTTATTTTGTTTTTATAATTCTTTTAATTAGTAATTTTGCAATGGTATTAATAATTAATTATTGACTCTTTTCCACTCCATTACAGAATTTTACAATTATTGATTTTTAAAATAATCATCAAATCCTCCAACACAAGACACAGCTCGCTTTCATACTTTCCGAGTCTACCATCAGGTCCAGTCGTGGCTTGGTAATAATAATGATCCTGAAGACTGGGGCTGGAAAAAATGTGGAAAATTATTGATGCCAGTGCAGAGCTCTAAACCTCCAGCACCCCCTAAGCTTCTAAAATTGATCTTTTGCAAATGCAAAGGAAACTGTGGAGCGATGAGTGGATGTCAAAAAGCAGGGCTAAAATGTTCCGCAGTGTGCTTCCATTGTTCTGGAGAGACTTGCAGCAACGTAATGGAACTCTCAGAATTAATAAATGAAAATGACTTTGATGATGAACCGCCGACATTGACACCCCTTCCTTCTCCAGTTCTCCCACTGATATTTGATTCAGAAAACCGATCAGATGCTGAGCCGCAGCCTGGTCCATCGAAAAGACCGAGGACGGAGTAGTTCAAATTTATAAAATCACCGTGGATTAGGCCTATTGGGGATACCACGTAAAAAAAAAACGCGCCTCCAGACTCTACCTCGTGGGTGGTGAGGAAAAGATTCAATAATTAATTATTAATAACATTGCAAAATTACTAATTAAAAGAATTATAATAACAAAATAAAAAAAATAAAAAAAATAAAAAAATAACTGATGACACATTATTAGTACCCACGTATAAAATATGTATAGTTAAGAGTACTGAAAAATAGTACTCACTTCGGAGCGCTGTAAAACCTTAGCTATTGACTTAATGAAAAAATGTTGCATATAAAAGTTGTTCCTTAAAAAACGATCTACATAAATGGTCTGATATAGTTTTTTCGTAAAATGATAAAAAAAAAAGTTATATCGAAAAATATTAATCTTTTTCTCGACTTTCTGAACATTTTCACTTATAACTTTTTTATTTATAGTTTTACGACAAAAAGTTACTGGACCAAAGTTATAGAGAATTTAATTTGCAACAAAAAACGTTAAAAAAAAATTTTATCAGATAAATAGTTCAAGAGATATATCGTAAAAACCGTTTCAACCCCTATTTTCAAGATGGCGGCCGTGGGACAAGGGTGGCGACCCCACAAACTTGATTTTAGCTTTACACTTACCCCCCCTACACATCAAAAATATAAAATTGCGTCCTGTAAGAAACGCAAGGTAAGGCCTAAAAAATTTAACATTTCAATGGACTATATTGAGAAAAAGCTATACCGAATGTTTCAAAATCTTTGGGGTGTAACCCTTGGGTGCATCTTTTTATAGTGCATATAAAAAGAATCCTGACGATACAACGCTACGTCATAATCTATGTATCTTCTTTAAAAATAAAAATAAATTGCTATTCGTTAGTCTCGCTAAAACTCGAGAACGGCTGGACCTATTTGGCTAATTTTGGTCTTGAAATATTCGTGTGCGTTGTCGGTCTTTAAAACATATAAAGGAAATCATCACGCTTCTTGCAAAAAGGATACGTTCCTCTCACTACCAGCACTATGGTCCCCTGAAGGTACTTCCCCAGTTCAGCAGCACCGGTTCGATCAGTTATCCGCTAAGCCATAACTCTCCATACTACAAACCAAAAATAAAATCATTATTTTATAAATCGAGCGATCACATCCAGACAACCTTCCAAGCAATATTATCGAAACTAATACCTTATTGAAGATCGTTTTCAATATCCAACTTTTTTAATAAAAAGTAGTACGTAGAATTAGTGCTCACTGCAGAGATTACTACAGCTGCCGCTGGGACGTAATCTAACTGCGGCATATCTTTCCTTTATGCCAAACTTCATTACCGGTGTGAGCGAAGGCTTCCATCTCTCAGTCCTTTTTAATATTACTTTACTTACTTCTCAGCCCGTAAATGACCCACTGTCGAGTCGAGGCTCCTCCAAACTACATGGAGGGTAATTAGTCTACCTTGCCACGCTGACCAAGCGTCTTGGCACAGGGTTTCGTATCAAGGTTTCATTCTCTAGCGGCTACGTTATCGGCCTTATAATTTCCTTTTGTCGCCTCCTACGATACTCTCAGGATGGCATGGGATAGCGAAACTCATCATCATTCACTTCCCACACATCCCCCAAGTAGAATCAAATATTAGTAGCACACTATTCTTAATCAGTTACCACACGGAAAGGTAGGTATTAAAAGAGAGACTTTTTTAATGTAGGTATTAAAAGAGACTGAGAGCTTATGCGTGAGTTTTTCCGTCACGTTATATACTCGTACATGTTGTATTGCGGCCCACATAATGTACCGCGTATTTAACATATATGACGTAACATGAAAATATGCTCCGGCTACACTTCAGATGGTTTGTTAACTGAATTCTGTTATTTTTCAGCCAATAGCGATTTACAAATTTTCCACCAGACTTTCAAATTTTGGCTACTGACCGCATCCATTCCATACCGTAGTTCACAATCATATAATGAAACTCAAAAGTAACTTGTGTACGATTTTCACAAAGCAAGGCAAGGCGCAAACGTGGTGGAGACGGTTTCTTTGTATTGTTCGAATTAGTATAAAAACACGACACACAAAATCCGGAGCGCATTGGCGTACCACACTAACTCGAATACGTATACACATTTAACAATCAGAATTTCCACAGTTCATTGCAGTTTTGTAGTCGACAGTATACATTGCGTGTCGTAATTTATGTAATTGTTACTTGTTCTGGCATCTTGTCAAACGCACGCCTCGAGACAGTCCTAATTGACGAAAAGTTGTGTCGCTACATTTGCTCAGGGTACAAACAGTTCGCCGCACACTGATATAAACATTGTATTTGTGTTCTCTGCATCGCAGCCAGACTCAGTAATAGTCACAAGAGTATAATTTAACTAAATACTTGATTGGTATGAGGTGGGTAAACAATTTTAAAAGGAGTAGCTTTGGTTGAGTCTTGCAACAATCTCAAATCAAAAAAATCTTGTTCTGTATGTGTTTTAACGTTTGTCGCCGACTATAAATAGGTTTTTAATTGAAATGTCTGTGCCATCAAAACATATTTATTCTACAGAAACACGCGTTATGTTCAATTTATAAAATCAAACTCATTTAATCAAGTTGGCTCATTAGAGCTATTTTGACAAGTCAAACAACAAAATAAAATTTAAAATTGACCACTTTAAACTGATTATTTACCATCTACCACCAGTTCGAAAGGCAGAGAAGAGCCGGCAAGAAACTCTGTATTTGCTCCTTTTAGATTGCCATTTTTAGGTACAAGCTTAGATATAAGAGCAAACTCGCGCAATAGTCGCAAAGGGCTAAACATCAGCCAGATCTAGTCAACAATAGTAACCTTTTAATGCCCGAGCCAACCGACCCCCAGCAACGGTACCTGTTCACAAGCATGACGCATGTGGCAGCCATCGCCCTCCTCAACCATATTGCAGGGTTACTACAGGCTTATTGTAGTTGCAGGGGTTACCTCAACCATATAATTTAGGACCTAGAGAATCGCTGAGAGAACGCTTCAAAGAGATAGGCATTTTAACTGTATCGTCATAGTACATACTTTCTAATCTCATTTTTGTTCACTAAACATGAAACACAACACTAACAAAATTTTAATAGCTTTATAAAATATTGTGACGTCTCGTCCTCCAACATCGAGACAAGAAATAGGTATCAGCTAGTTACACCACTCCATCGCCTACAAAAAGCACATGGATCTTTTGTAGGTCTCGGAATTCGCTTGTTCAACAAATTACCGGAAACTGTTTTGGATTGGTCGTTCCAGAAATTTAAAAGTTACGTAAGTCCGGTCTCATTAAAAAAGGCTACTAGGTCAATGATTATCTATAAGATAGTGATGCATGGGGGTAACGTCGGCTGTGTTAGGGCCTAGCATCAGCTTTCATCAATTATGAGTGCAGTTTCAGGTCCTGTTTCTGGCTGACGATAAAAATAGTGTTATGATAGCAATGAACTTACGTACATTCAGAAAGGAAAAGTTTTGGCAGTTCGTCGGAGCAAATTTAAAGTGAGATGACCTATGTGGTAATCTTGCCAATGAAATAGGTCGACTTAGTTTTCATTGACTTATATGAACTTCGCACGAAAAATTCGTGACATACGAGAAATAGTGTCCTGTTTCCTTTTTCTATTTTATGTGAACACATTATTCATAACAATATATTCAAACTATTACCGATTACCAGCTAGCCTTCGAGACGAGCCCAAAATAGGAAATACTTGCCTAACCAACAACCTCACCATATTTTTAACACGACCCGTGTTAAAAATATGGTGAGGTGAAAGAAGAAATAAGATGAATACTCGTAATTGCGATTATTCTTTCTGTGTGCGAAAAGTCTGAATAATAAATAGAAATATTTGAAGCTCAATTATTGAAACCTTCCAAAGAATTTCGTGGCATTTGGGCATTTTCCGAGATTTATATTTTGGCATACCTTGGTCCAATTTGGCTGTTGTCCACAACAGGATCGAACGCAGGGGATATTTTGTAGTTGTACATGCACATACTAACCATGTTTCCATGTACAATAGCTTCGACAGATACTGGCGATGGTGTGCGGCCACAGCCGCTATTTTTTATTATTTCTAAAAAACCTTTGTTTACTTATTTGTTTCTTTAATAATTCCCGCGGAAGAGAGCTGTCATGTGTTTTAAAATATGGAGTTATATTTTTTATTCGAAGAAAATGACGTATTTTAGTACTAGACAAAAAGACGTGTGTGTAATATTGCGAACTCGAGATTAAAATTAATCAATCCAGTGTAAAGACATCTCCTGTAAAGTAAAAGCCTTTTCTGTTACAACCGACCTGAATAGCGGATTTTTCGCTTCGGTGTTTTCCACAGGACATATAACTTTCATTTCTAACGCGGCTGCAGAGTTTCGAGTAAACATCTTGACGCCGATGTCAATTTAATAAAGTTCACTTTGCTCTTTATATAAACGCAATTTCAGATTCTGTTGACTGAGCTCTTAATCCGGCGGAATAATAAATGCTACCTCGTCGTACCGGCCCCTGAATGATACACTACTGAAATTAGCCTATTAGCTACGCTGGGAAGTCTGGTTTGTACAGGGTTTTTGTCAAGCTTTGCTTCTCTTGTGGTGATCTGCCTGTGTTCCTTTAGTCTTACGACACCATCAGCGTTGGTGACATTGTATTTTAGAAATCTGTCACCTACTTGTTCAATATTAGGGAGAAACTAACGAGTAAAATAAAATCTAACATAAATTCTTATGTGTATATAAAAATGATGTTTTGTTGTTATGTCCTTTAGAGAATCGTAAACTATGCATTTGATCATGTGATGATCTTCAGCAAAGTGTTGTGCATGAGGCCACGAAGGATTCTGAACAAAAAAAAGTATCGTACTTACCTGTACAAAAAACCGGGTCAACGTCCTGGGTAGGGTTCATTCCCGGGAATTCTCGAGCCGAGAATTCCCGGGAAATCGTTGGGCTTTGTTCCCGGGAAATCAAGCTCGAGAAAAGTCGAGAACTCGAGAAATCATGTACGTTTGTAGAAAATAAACTTGCAGAGTTTTAATTTGTTTATACATATTAACATGCCACAAATAGTGCTATTATTGTAATGTAATTATAATTTACTCTACCTGAGTTTAAGATATTTAAGATTTCTTTCGTGTTTTATAGAAGCTATTTTGTTTACAAGATTTAAGTTGATATTTTTTTTCTAAATAACCAGCCCAAAATTGTGCTGTGATCCTAATGTAATGTAAGTTAAGATAATAGGTTGGGGAAAAAGTTTCGTCGCATTTTTGATACCGCATACCGCGACAAGTGGTTTTGGCAGTCCTCTCGTGATGTTAACCTGACACTGCCTAAAGAATTCTGAAGAGACCGAAACATGTGGAAATCTGAAGGTGCAAGATAAGGACTGAAGATTTTATTACAAGTATGAACTTGTAATAAAATCTATGTATGAACATACTGTAATGCGAAAAGACTTTTTCCCCAACCTAATATTTACGTTTTCTTTCATGTTGATTTTTTCTTTAGTTTAAGTTCTAAATAACCAACTAAAAATGGTGCTGTCATTATGATTATGAGCCTGAATTATATTTTTTTCTGTAATATTTTATAAAACAATATATATAAGATTAATGTTTTTGAATAACACCTATGAAAGTATTATAATTAATTTGATACTTTTATTTGAGAGGAAAACCACTGATTTTTAGACGCAATTGGAACCAAATAATATGAGAAAACGTACGTAAATGTAAATTTCTCGACAACCCGAGAGTCCCGAGAAATTAGCCTCGAGAATTCTCGAGACCCGAGAAATTGAAAAGCTCGAGAAATCATGAACCCTAGTCCTGGGAGACTAAGACGCCACATAACTTATCAGAACTTATCTCCTTATTCCCGCAGCTAGTTACGTATTCAGTTACAATAAGAAGTATTGACATGGTAACAGTAACCCTAATGTCCATAGCAGCCTGGTGTCGTTAGACTCATTTACGATGAAGTTTGTGACATATTAGGCTTGTTTTTCGCCTCGCCAGAAAAAGCCATTCTACAAATAGTCGCTCTTACGACACGCTCAAGATGGAATGGGCCGTTGACATTGTGTATTCACACCACACGGACATAGTTGTAAAGATTACTAACGTAAATTAAACTCTTAAATCGGATACAAAATTTGTAATTTGTCAAATTAAACATTGATTAACTAAGACAGCCCAACTTAGTAAGTTCGTTACTGTTCCGAGTTCAACTATTAGCGTTTACTCCTTGATTAGATTTACCTAAGTACAAAGATAGTAACAGTAAAAAATATGTTAACAGTGAATGAAGAATGCAGAAAAAAATACTACCGACCTAATGATATTTCGAGTACCTCAGGCGTTAAATTTAATATCGTCAAATAATTTTTTATCGCAAAATAACGTAGGGCATTAATTTATTTGGCAGTAGGTACCCGATGTGTTTTTGTTCAATTATACAACGTTTTCATAAATTAAAAATGGTAGGTTAGTTTCTCATATTACACGAAACAATAACGTATCAATAAAAAGCATTGTGTCCCGTCAACTGCGCTTTGATCTACTTACGCGCGCGAATATCCTTTCGACACAGAGAATACAAAGTCTATCGTGTCCCTAAATAAACGTGAAGCCGCATAGCTGTGCGGTCGGTGGATTTTTATTATGGTGGTTGACATTTAAAATCGCTGTAGCATATTCTAGAACCCGGCCATTCTGGTATTAAGACTATCTTAAAAGGTACAATATGATCTACACCGGGCTAGTTAACCCTATTTCTCGTAATGTTAAATGGACAATGTTCAGTTGCTTGTTGCATATCACTGAAGGAATATAAATTACATTTGTGCAACGAAATCAGATGAAATGTATACTTAAGTATGGGTTTGTATAATAGCTTTTAATTAGTATAATAGCTAGGTGTCGTAAATAATGTGCGATCCCCGTTTAGGCTCACCCGCTACCAAGTTATATTCCGCGAGTCACTAAACACCTGGATACTGGAGGGTTATCTTCTGCGCTACTAATCGCACGAAGCTAGTCTCCAAACCAATAAATCTGTAATATGCACTATAAACCTTAATTCCAATCAGTTCTTGGTCACCCGTTCGGCCGACTGAGTTAATTGAGTTTCGGTCGCCTTTGCCGATCGCTGTCGCTCAATTTATTAGCAAACAATCGAAAGCCGAGCACAGTCTGCCAGCTCTAATTTTGTGTGGGGGTCAAAAAGTTGCATGTGTAGCAAAAAAAATATTGAAAATAAAAGCTCTATAAATATAAAGTTTACCCGGATTAATGTAAATATACTATTATGGTGGGAGGTGTAAGATATTAAATACATTAACGGTTACCTTGAACGTGAATGGTTGTTTTAAACATTCTCGTTCGACAACCACGTCTTAACCGTAAAGAGGATTTAAAGAGGACAAATCTGTTACAGCTTATCAGACAAGAGATTTCATTTCTCATAACGAGAAGGCTCATGAAACTCAATTCAATTATCTCTTTACCAATATTTTTGTAAAATGGAGTGGTTTTAATGAGAATACTTAAATTGACTTATATGTAATTTAAAATTGAACTAGCAACCCGCCCCGGCTTCGCACGGGTGCAATCATGAACCTCTAAATTTATCAGTGTTTCTCTACTTATTGTGGATGTACTATACCTACATAAAACCTTCCTCTTGAATCACTCTATCTATTAAAAAAACCACGTCAAAATCAGTTGCGTAGTTTTAAAGATTTAAGCATACATAGGGACGGACAGACGACAGCGACTTTGTTTTATAATATGTAGTGATGATTACCGAACAGTCATCTCTATTAATTAATTTTTCATCGCCGTGTTCAATGAGATTCCATTATAGCCTTTCATGAAACTTTCTCTAGGAAACCTATAGTGTTCTATGTCGCAGAGAGCATCTCTAAGCTCTTTACATTCTGGATAAGCCTGCATTTTCCATTTTCAGACTACTTATAGGTCTCTAGAATTTCCATAGATACATGTAAAATTATTTTGTATATTCTTTATTCATATTTTTTTCAATAATATTTATAAAAAGAGGATTATTTTTAATAAAAATCATGACAGCGGCGGTAAACAATTCAAGCCGCCTAGTGGTTAGTGCTGCAAAGAGAGGAACCGCCTAATACCGCCGATGTCAGGTATATTGGCAGCAATATACCTGTCCGTTTTAATAGATTGGTCCACCAGTAGGTTGGTCCAACGTGACATGGCATTTTCGAGAACTGGTTGAGGCGGCTGATACTGGTAATCGGCACTCACAAGTACATATTTAAAGGCAAGTTATTGACGAATGTACTTGGCTACTTGGTTGTGTCTATGCAAGTAGGTAATCCTCGTTAGCAAGACGAGAACAACCGGAGACTACATATCTGATAAATTTGCCGGGTCGCTAGTATACCCGACAAATGTCGATCGTGCCGTCCTTCAGAATAATGCTTCCAGTAGTTGTTCATCATGATAACTTTGTCCGTAAGTACCTAATTGCAAACATAAACCCTTCATTTTCCCCGAAAAGGTTACCGAAGCGTAACCAGTAAAATTATAATTATGAGGTGCAATCAAAATAAGTAAGGTTAAATTAATTATTTTTGACCTACAAAATCAGGTGAGATATATTTATACGGTTATTGTTTAATGCGCATAATATAAACAGATCCTACGTACATAATAGTGCTAATAGAACTGGTACTAAAAGCAGCATAACGTAGAATATATCGATCGATAGTTTGCCTCTATTGGCAACTCTCCCAGACCCAAAAGTAATTGTTATGCGGTAAGCGTCGCACCGCACCGCACCGCACCGTGATGTCTGTATTGGTCCAAAGATTCTGACCTGACTTTGCAGACCAAAGCGAAATGACTTTGGATTTGGTAATTATTATTTAAAGTCAGCGTCAGCAGGCTAATAAAAAAAAAAGATTAATGAATAAAACTCAGTGCTTTAGTCTAAGCAGCTGCATATCGATCAATGACCATTAATTATTAATAAATTAGTTAGCTCTTACAAATCTCCAAGACTGTAGGCAAACAGACAGCAACGGCGAAAGCCCGGAGACGGTTTCTTTGTATCGTTCGAATTCTTAGTCTCGTTTTAAGATGAAAATATGGTATAGAATTTACTACAGTGAGGTGTATTCAAACAAAACTGTAAAAAGTTTAGTGTATGAAATTTGTAGTTTTATTCGTGCCACACTGACACCAGAATAAAAAAAGAATAAGTCGACGAAAAATGGCTACAGATCTCTGCTTACTCTAAAGATACTCTAGTTTACTATTGCTTAGTATTTGTCACATGAGTTAAACCAATAATTGATGTTATTTCAATGTGGGTCATCGGAAGCGCTGGCAAAGTTTCTAAAAGCCGCAGCACGCCTCTCAAGTAGTTTGAGTCTCGCTCGCGGCAGTGGCGGTCGCAACTGTTTGGAATAAATGGCTCACAGCCACCCCCGATTTAGTTAGTGCCAACACTATGATAATCAATGCCTTAACAACGACAACAAGATTCTGCAAACAAGACAGGGTTTAGATTTACTCAATTTATTAGAAAAACGTAATATTTGTTTAATATACAATAATATAAATTAGTATCATAAAGAACGAGCATTAAAATGCTTCGTTACCGAAATAAAAACAGTATGCGTATTATAATTGTTAATAATAATATTAGTATATAATATTATATAATAAGCCTGATATAGTGATAATTGACCGATCGGCAAGCCGGGCAATGCTTGTTGACGTCACTATCCCGCATGACGAGAACCTCGTTAAAGCCGAAAAAGAGAAACTCACCAAGTATCTCGATTTGGCTCACGAGGTTACCGCAATGTGGCATGTTGATTCAACAATCATTGTGCCGATAGTTGTTTCAGTAAACGGTCTTATTGCGAAGAGTTTCGACCAACACCTCAAGAAACTCTCGCTGGGTTGCTGGATTAAGGGCCTGATTCAAAAGGCTGTCATACTGGACTCGGCAAGGATCGTGAGGAGGTTCCTCTCTCTGGAGCCCTGAACCGTCGGTAGCTTAGGTCATCGACCTCGTTTTCGACGGTTTTTGTCTATTTTTATGTATTTTTTTTTTAAAACATTTTGTATTTTTTAAAAATATATGTAAAAATATGAAATAAAGAGACATGTAATATTAGTATCAGATACTAATGTGCAAAGTACATACATACCTATTTTTATCGAAAAATGCTAAATAAAATGTAAATTCGACTTGGCTGAGGGCTCTATCGTGCATTTAGCTAAGCTTGTCGCGTCTGCCTAGTAAAACTGCCGTAAAATAGCAACATAACATTGGGCGACCTTCGCACGATCACAGGAAACTCTAAAACAGACACATGAATGAAACTGCAAGAGATTAAATTAACGTAAAACGTGCGTAGACGCCTACGACGCGGTGACGTTGCGCTGGAACACTGCAATGCAACGATACAGGGACACACATTCCACGGGTAGTATAAGTAGATCCTATCAAGAAAACTAATGATACCGGATATGTTCAGTTTAGGAATTATACAGAGTGATTTATTGCATAGCGAAAACCTGAAAGTAGTTTACACGGAATCAGCAACAGTTTGGATTGGAACAGTTGGCTCTTACGACACCCTCGGGATGAAATGCGGTGGTGATACCGTGTATTCTAAATCCGTGAACACACGGGCAACCTTTCCAAAATAAAGAGCGAGGTAAATCATTATGATTTACGAAGACGGTATCCTAAACAACCCATTTGTTTGTTATAAAAAGCGGGCTAGTTTTTCGCGATCGATTACTACTCAATATTTATTATAGGCGAACTATTTGACAATGACGCCTAAATACGAACCATAGAATTCATGGAAACCAAATGGTATACAACTCTGGGGTTGTACCAAAAAAAGTAATGTGCAAATCATTCAAAGATTTCAAAATAAAGTACTAAGGGTTAACGCACCGTGGTACATCAGAACAAATGACCTCCACCGGGACCTGAAAGTGGACTTTGTTGCCAGCGTAATAAAGAAACAGGCTGAAGCGCATGACCATAGGCTTCATCACCATGTGAATGTCGAGGCTATCCAGCTCCTGGACACCACAGACACTATAAGACGGTTAAAAAGGACTAAACCTTTCGAACTAGTGTAGTGAACAATAGTGAAATATAAAGTGCAATAAGTGCAATATTCTGGCAATAAGGCGCAGTGCTGGTAGGCCTCCCACACGGTGGACCGACGACCTGGTTAAGATCGGCGGAAAGCAGTGGATGCGGGCGGCCCAGGACCGGCCTTTGTGGAAATCTTTGGGGGAGGCCGTCCAGCAGTGGACGTCTTTTGGCTGAAATGATAATGATGATGATGATGACAAATTACTTATTAGCCTAGGCTAGATTGTATTAAGAATGGTGCAATCTTAAAACGAGTATACTATTAAAAAAAAATGGAAACCAAAGCTTTGTACTACTACTATTCAGGCCATAAACGACCCACTGCTAAGTTGGGTCTCCTCAGACTACAGGGTAATTAATTAGTCTACAGTGCCACGGTGCCAGACGGGTGGCACAGAGTTTCGTATTAAGTTTTCCTTCTCTTGCGGCTAGATTATCGGCCTTGTAATTTCCTTTTGACGACCCTCAGTATGAATGGGGTTGTGACATAAAAAATATTCTAAATCCGCACCACACAGAGAACTGATCGCAAAGCTTTGCACATTTTATTTCAATGTTAGAAGGATACCAGTATATTTATTTATTTATAATTACGTAAATGACACCATAACAGCTATAGCGCCAATGCGATGTTACTACTACAATACATATAATTAATACACTACAAATTAAAAACACACTTAAAAATACATTTGAAATACCTAAAATTAAAACACTTATGTACAATTAAAAATAAAATAATCATCCCAGTCTTTCAATGCACTCCAGTGCTACTCCTGTGAACTTTATCAGGCTACAGTGAAATATATCAACCTCCTCTGAAACAATGCTGTTAATACGTCAAAGTTACCCTAACTGAAGCAATCCTTTAGAAATGCTAACAGGTACCTACACGATCATTGGATCGTCAAGACAAGAATTCCACAGAAAACAAGACATTTCAAATATGTTCCCAAATATGCTTCAATATAATGCAGAGTAAATGTAGCTTGTGTTTAGTAGTTATACGAAATCGGAGGATACGGGGAGCCGTGGCCCTTTTTCGGGCAGTCGTGGCCCTTTATCGGGCAATCGTGGCCCTTTTTCGGGCAGTCGTGGCCCTTTTTCGGGCAGTCGTGGCCCTTTTTCGGGCAATCGTGGCCCTTTTTCGGGCAGTCGTGGCCCTTTTTCGGGCAGTCGTGGGACGCCGACGAGGGGTAAATTACCATCTTTTGACTTGAAAACCTGGCTGGCACTTCCAAAAATAGTATATCCGCAGATTGGAGTGGTGCGTGTCGGAGCGTCGCGTCGCGGCGGATCCCGTGGGTCTGATTCGGGCAGTAGAGCATCGTCATCGGTTTTTAGGGGGTAGTTTTTGTTAATATTATTTTTTTTATTGCCCTTAGAGGCAAACGATTAGATCGGGACGCTAAGTTTTCTGTTCCCGCCCGCGAATCCCACATAGCTCGGCTAGCGAATCCGATGAAAAATTATAATAATTAAAGGGTATGGGAGCTACCAATATCGACTATACGATTTTTGGAAAGGAGTTTAGGAAATGCAACATTTCAGTTCAGTTGGACAATTTAAAATCCAACAACGATGTAGTGAAAGGTGAATTTTGAAAGGAAACACATTAATTAAATTCTTTGAAAGTCTCGAAAGTGATGCAGCGCATGAAAGCTATATATAATAGCTTTTGACTTTTCACCTTATACCGCCCAACACCCCACCGACACCCGGCGACCGTTAGGCGCCGGAACTGTGCCTCCGCCTCCGGCCGCAAAATACCTTCGATACCCCCGGCGCGAAAATTCAAGCGGAAAATATTGCGACACGAAAACTCTAGACCGGCCTTTCACTTAGTTTATTTGGTCCACACCAAATATTGACGTTGGCACTGTGACTGTGACGTCGAACTATTCAAAATTGGCATTTTTTTTTCGCAAGTGTATTTGTTACCAGGGTTTGATGTCTTGTACCATTAAAGAAAAGGTGGTACATGTTCAATAAAATGTTGCTAAAAGTTTGATGATCTTCATCCTCAAACTTTAGCCAGGTAAACTTAACATCTTGCCAAAATATAGGTAGGTAGGTACATATTAAGTTATACGAAGTTTCATGATAGCATAAAGTTACTATGAGTCTATGAAAAAAACAATTTCTACTTGTTCTTTTACTTGAACTATGGATACGTCTAATATTTATTTTCTTGTTGTTGTCTTTTGCCTGGGGTTTCGATACAAGTAGGAACATACACTTTCGCTTAGCCATCATGTTCTGGCAAAAAAGAGTTGTATAAACGTTTTTCAGGATCATGTTCCGAGGACGTCGACCAATTGGTCTTCTAATTTAAATTGTACACGTTCAGTGACATTAATACATGTGCAAGCGTTATAACATACCCACGACATTTATAGAACCAACACAAACAAAAAATACAAACACACCAGTGCTGTGTGGCTAGTCTAAATGTATCTGTGTGCGAACGATTAGCACGGGCGTTTATTGTACATGCTAAAACCTGTCTTATTATCATCGCGACAGATATCTCTATGCCCCAAGCGTATAAATTTAATAATGCTAATCATTATGCTCCCGCGACGAATGTAATATGTCGAATAGGGCCACTTTAGTATTGCACATTTTAAGGCGACCAATGACAATATCAAAGGCTTAATTAATAAATCAGGCGCATCGCATATTCATTGTTAAATCATATATTAATAATATTTCCCAGTCATTCTGTAAGTGGGAACCACGTCTTGAAGTATTATGTCAATAATAAGTACGAGTATTCGCACTCGTCAGCTACTAATCAGCTTACCTGACCAGTCATTTCTAATGGAGCTAAAAGATTAAACACAGTTTTACTTTGTGTCACTCCCAATGAGTATTCTGACCACACGATACGTGTTGTTTACAATTATTAATTGAGGAAAAATACAGAAATTACTTACACTTTTGAAATGTTTGTATAATTTAATTTAAAAGAAAATCATGCGACTCTATTAAACAATAACCACCATGATCGGTCACCATAGTTATGACGTCATAATGTTATCACTACATAGTATAAAACAAAGTCGTCTGTCCGTCCCTATGTATGCTTAAATCTTTAAAACTATGTGTGTGTTTTTTTCAATGGATAGAGTGGTTTAAGAGGAAGGTTTATATGTATAAAAATGCATTTTATTGTGAAGAAACATTAATAAATTTAGAGGTTCATCATTGCACTCGTGCGAAGCCAGGGCGGGTCGCTAGTAGATATACAATAACAGTACAGCGTTTACAGCTATTACACGTATTACGTACGCAGGGTTAATCTATGAACACCATTGTATACGCACCAACAACAATACCACTGTAGGTACATACATCAGCAACAAAAAAACGAGTTGTTAGTTTGTTCCGATTAACTATTAGTGTTGTAGGACTTATTATTTATTGGAAAGTCTGATAATGTTCATGATGTTAATAATATGTATTGTATAGTATTATAAATGTTATGGTACAAAACAAGAACGATAACCTTTGAGGTTCGACATTTTCTATTAACAATGGCAACAGAATGAAATAGATCAAAACACTACTTATTATTTCTTTAACAACTGCAATGAGTGAAAACTAACATTATGAAGTCACACGTGCTCGGGTTCGTTCGGGAGCTGTCGGCGTGTCTTCGGAAAAGGATTCCTCTTTTTCTAAATATTTTTGAAAAAAAAAAATAGTTTTGTTTAAATCTCATATATGGTCTTTAAAATATTATAAAAAATACTATAACCCAATCACTAATAATATGATTGGACGCGACACAAATAATTGAAGGCCGTCAGCGTAAATAATGTAGTAACTCTACGAGTACAATACTGTAATGGCTAGCGGTGGCGTCACAAGATCTAAACGAACAGAGTATAGAAAATGTCGTAAAATTATTTTCTATAGAGTGCGGTAGTCATTTGTTAACTTTATTGAATTTCTAAGTACGTTTTGCGTAGTGTACCCCTCAGCTTCATGGTGATCAGCGAAAGGTTGCGAGCAGGAACTGGATGTTTTACGCTGAAGACACCAGAGACGCAGAGTCCATATGTGGACTAGAGCTGACTGATACTCGTAATGATGACATGTTACTATTGTTTTGTTTTTTTTTGTTTAAAACTATAGATACCTACTACTACGCAGCTAATACTGCGACTTCTGAGTCGGGTCTCGTCCAATTTCTCTGGTGGCTAACCTAGCGGCCTTGTCATTACCTCTTGTCAGCACTTACGACACCCTCAGTATGGAATGGGGTGGTGACAGTGTGTATTCTGAATTCGTCATCATACAGATAGGATACAGCCAATACGCAACTTCTCACATACATATTGAACAGAACTCATTGCTGAATCCAGAGAGTCGTCACAATCAAAATCAAATCAAATCATCAAAACAAACTAAAACAGAACAATGTAAATCCCGTATTATGACGCTTTAGTAACACCACCTCTACATTTACGATATTGACGAATATGATTTTTTTCCCTAGATACGTAATATTGTACGGAAATTTAAATACAATATCTCGATATTTACATCTAGAAACCAGGTCTAACTCGTGACTACTACTCTCGGCAATTTACAAAGTCGCTAAAAAGCAACATTTTTTGTCTTAAAATGTTGTTCACGTTGTGTTGTTCACGCGACGGGTCGTTCTCTTCCCTGCAATATGGTTGAGGAGAGCGATGGCTGCCGCATGCGTCATGCTTGTGAACAGGTGCCGTTGCTGGGGGTCGGTTGGCTCGGGCGTTAGAAGGTTAGTATTGTTGATTAGATCTGGCTGATGTTTGGCCCTTTGCGACTATTGTGCGCGTTTGCTCTCACAAACTGTCTTATCACGGCCTTGTACCTAAAAATGGCGATCTAAAAAGAGCAACTACAGAGTTTCTTGCCGGCTCTTCTCTGTAGAACTGCATTCCGAACCGGTGGTAGATGGTAAATTTTAAATTTTAAATTAAATATTATTTTGTTGTTTGACTTGTCAAAAGAGCTCTAATGAGCCAACTTGATTAAATGAGTTTTAAATTTGAATTTGAATTTGAAAAAAGTTGACGAAAGTGCCTCTGGTCAGCGTGGCACAATAGGCTAATTACCCTCCATGCAATGGGAGCAGGCTGACCCAGTAGTGGGTTGTTTATGGGCTGAGAAGAAGAGGAAGTGCCAGTATTATCTAGTTTAATGTAACAAATTATTATATGTAACTTTGGACTATTACATTTAAATTTTTGTTACAGCCCGTAAATAATAATGAATAATTCAAATGTGCGTAGATGGCCACAATCTAAACTTACAAGGAATATTGGAAAACGCTCAAAGGATTGTTGACCCCAATGTTGCTGAAAAATAAATCCACGCTTTTGTATTTCTTTTTATTTTCGTTATCCGATAAAAATGTTTATATTTATTGATTTAGTGTATAAGATTACTTTCCACAGATAGTTCCTTATTATGGACGCTATGGGATAATGTAAGAAAACATTCGACTCGATTGCTGGCTAGGAATACTACTTCAGTTTTCCTCAATATCGGGTTCGATTGCGGTAATGCGTGGATCACATATAAAAATTCATCCTGTAAATAAAATAACAATTAACTTTTTTCCCATAGACGATGTCGTAGTAAATATGGTAAGTTATCTCTTCTAGATTAGGCGCGCTTGTGCACCAACTACTGTAACACGCGTTAACAGTATGCAAATGTATAACGCGAACAATAATCCGGCCAGCGTTAGTTGGGACCAGTTACACTAACGGCTGCTCCGAATGGCCATTTAGATAATGGTAGTGGCCTTGCGTATGCAGGACGCACCCGTACTCAACACAACTGGTACAAAACCGTATAAAAAGGCTATCAGCAAAAAACTAAAGCTAAAAAATCTTGTGTAGGTACTAAACTTTGCAGTTCCTCAGTTTGTTTACTAAGCTATTGATTTAGACACAATGATATAACCGAGTATTAAATGTTGGTCAACTAGATAACACGATTCTTATTGCATCATTCTTATTGCGATTTTAAATATCCCTGAGCTCCTTCAACACGAAAATAATTCAGGGAATAATAGAATGGAACAGATATTCGCTTGGCTGCATGCCAAATCAAAAATAAAACGCAATTTATGATTTTAAAATATTGTGTGGAATTAGAAAACTTAAAAATTAATAATAACATATGTGATTGCAAATTGCGAAATGTCAAATAATAGTTAATTTCGTCTTCCTGTTTTTACAGCATTGTCAGTCAATAAAACTATTCGAGTGAGTATATCCAGCTAAATGTTCATTCCATAATAAATGACTTGATTAATTTAGTGTCAATTTCGTGGAACAGCTTCATTTACAATGAACGGTGATGTGTTCGAATATCACGCCGCCGTTGTAATGAAAAATATTTTAAATGTGTGTTGCACTGGTATCCGCCAAACCAAGTTAAAAATAAGGTACCTATAGGTAGTTTGTTTTTAAACTAAAAGATTCCCTACCTCTTTATTCCGTATTGCTTTGAAAATAGCAGTTAAAGTCAAGACCATAAATATTATATAATATGTAAATGAATAATTAAAATTGTATTATTAAGCAACTGTAGTGATATTATTTATGAGTGAGCATATGTTATTTATAACATGTTGCAATGAGATAGCACTCACACAATCAAGTAACTTTGTAATCAAGGGAACACGAAAAAAAATTATTTACAGAACTTTGTATAAATAAAAACGCATATTAAAAAAAAAGTCGCGGTTATCAGTACCGATCAACACTTATAATGATGGCCATAGAACTCGAGTATAAAGTGCCATAATGACATTTCCTTCCTTTCACAGCCATCCACCGCCAATGAGACACTAAAATTCGCATCGTCTATTGCGCATTGCTCAAGCTCTTTGCCTGTCATATATATTATAATACACGTGTCTGTAATATGGTGCGTGAGAGGTTTCATGGAGCGACATGAAGTCGTGACGTTGCCCCTTGATCATTAAATTGAATGATCAAAATCAATCAACGTAATTAAATATAGACGTTTGACAACGCTCGATCCAGTTGAAAACTCGCGACCTGTACCACAGATCATTATCTCGTTTCAGTTTAATATTTTGCATGCGTAGGTTGCACTGAAAGAAATGATGACTGTCAATCTGCATTTATACAGAGGTGTCGTCATTTGATTTTTAGGGTTTGTTTACCGGGATCACAGCTATAACCTAAAGTATTAATTAACAAATACCAAGGTCATTTTAAATTGTAATATCATATTTTACTCAAAACCAGGACAACACTTACATATTTTAGTAAATTCTCAAAAACTAGCCATTTGTTGGTCGGGGCGCTAATTTCCATCATTCCGTTTCCCGAAATCCTACATACACCGTCTAGTCCCCAAAATTGCCTTGGATATGCAGCGAAAGTCTTCTCGTGTTTTCTAGATATTTTACCTTTACAAACGGCGTGGCAAAATATAATTGGGGTGCGCATTCTCGCCCCGTTTGTATCCCATTTTTTCTAGTGTGATTTACACTAAACGTTTCATGAAATAAATGTCCAATGCAGATTTCCTGCATTGTAGAAAAGTAATCGGCTTTTAATTTTACTGCTGAACAACCTTTGTCCACGCTTGTTTTCTCTCTCCATCTCCATCTGCTACCGGCCCGCTATGCACATGTCCTCATTCGCACAACCGTTCGCACTTTTCTGTCGATGCATTATTTATTCAAACCGTTTAATGTCATTATTTTATCTTTTCATTCATGTTGTCATGTTCAAATGACTCCGTCCTGAAATTCCGCATTATTTTGTTACGGGTGGATGGGACGGAGCGGTCAAAAAACTTATTATTCATTCAGTTCGATCCAGAGACTTATCCAGTTAGAGCAGGAGGCTAATCCAGTTTTATATCAATTGAGCGCGCCACGTCGCAGAGCGGCGCCGGTCCGGCTAGGCAGCTAATCGTGTTACTTACTGAAACTGCCTGGCACCCATCTATATCGCCAGGGAGGCTAATTTGTAACATCACATGTTTACATATTGTATCACTGAGGTAGTCACAGTTGGTGCGTAACGCATAATAAATTGTGAGCTGATTCCCTATCATGTCGTATCAAGAGGTCTAAATTAAATTGTGGGTCTTTGCTAGCCATGATGTTGATGATACGACACACGACAGTTCCGAATAAACTTTACATACGAGATATTTCCAAGAGATTTATCTTATCTTATCTAAATAGGTAACAGCTATCTTTTGTACTACGCACGAGATTGATTATATATCGTGTCTCCAAAAATAGCCAAACCATCGGATTATCTCTACAAAAGACTTGGCATTATGTTAAGAATATCCACGTAATTATCTCGTTTAGTATTGCACAAACCGGTAACATAATACGGATCAGGATCGTGTCAAAATCGTGTGGCATGCGGTCCGACACGACACTATAAAGTATTAGAAAGATCTACATTGTCAAAATCGACAACTAATCCCTTTAATGTTGTTTTTGACTCTATTGAATTAGCAAGTTTGGGGACCTGAGGTACGGCATTTATGCAGGGTGTCCCAACAAGTAGTGTCAAGCGGAAGTCCCCTTGGGGTACTCGAATCACCCCCATTTATGTTCTGCGATTTTTCATAGTATTTGAGTTACGATTCTTTTTCTGACGTTTATATGTTGTAATGGTTTACACCATTTTTTTCATAATTTTGGTCAAAGTTACGAAGCTAATTATTTTATGCATAAAAGTACAATTCAAGATGATACAGTCAGAGAAAGAAAAAAATTAAGTCTTCTACTTTAAATAAAAATAAAGTAACATTTTTTGTCGAAAATTCAGAAAAACAATCATAACACAAAAACTATGAAAAATCGCAGAACATACATCGGGGTGATTCGGGTACCTCAAGGGTTACTCTACCTCTGGACTTCAGCTTGACACTATTTTTTGGAACACCCGGTATAAAAATGGCTGCGGCCCGCGGTTTCACCCCCATGATGATGGAAAATTGTTGATAGTGGCGCCATCTGTCGAAGATTGGTCTTACCAACTCAGAAACCTTCGTGGGCTCATGCACTTTGCTAAAGATCATCACATGATCAAATGCATAGTTTACGATTCTTTAAAGGACATACAGACAAACAATCATAAGAGATGCATTTAAGTCAAAGCTACACGTAGACCTACAAGCTACCGTTTCGTCACTCGCAGTTGTAGCGATCAGATTTTTCGTGGTCGCTACAACCGAATTAATTAATCACTTTTAATCAGCTCCATAGAAGATTGGCGCCATAGAAATGTTATCGAGATGGCGCCTGTACTTTGGTTATAATACTTGAAATAAGTAAACAACATAGATTTGTACGGACGGTAAATTTGAGACTATTTCTTAAAATTTTATGTTAAGTTTGTTTTTTTATTTCATAGCTGGATTGAAGCAAACTTCAATGGAAACATGCAAATTAACGTTTATAAAGGAACGCCACCTTTGAAATCGAACGGCTATGCAACAACTGAATGGGCGATACTGACGCAGGCGTTTGATGTTAAATTGAGCGGGGCAACGTGTCGGATGCCAAGCTGATTTCTGCCGTCACAGGGCTCACCGAGTAAGTGTGGCAATTTAGCTGATGCAATTCACAGCACGAAAAACAAGGTCTCTCACACATTATAGAAATGTCATTGCGAATGGTAACTAGCTAAAATTATTATTGCAAGTTTGGTGAGCAACGAGCATTTAATTCAGACCATTTAACATTCCCCTTTTTGAAGTTACAACATTTGAAGTGAAAGATTATCTTCTTGGGAAGGATGTAAAATGTCAATCTCGCGTCAGGGCACGTGACATTATCGAAAATTCGTAAGACGAAGGGAGAGTTGAAGATAAACTTTTCGATACAAAATTATTGAAATAGGTATTATTACATTTTTATGTAAATATAAATTGTCATTTTTGTGTAATAGCGCAATAAATGAATATTGTATGTAAATGGTATGCTACATTTATACTGGAAAATAAAGCAATTCGTGTGAAATTATTCCCTAACCATTGGGAGTGCCACCACCTGCCGGCACTCCCGGAGTGTTAAAATAAGTTCTTATACGAGGTTCTAGGGCAATTCTTACGCTATATCATAGCTATATGTAGGTACTAATGGTCGCCCAAGGTCTAAAATCGACCGATAGTAATAAAAATTATACTTTTATAAATATAGTAGTGTGTGAATCACGGACCCACACGATAAAAAGTGGTCTGTATGATAGGGATGGTAAGCTGCTACGGCGGGACAAGATAACACGCTTATTATCCTTGGAGAACTTCTCCAATACTCGGCGTATTATTAATTAAAGGCGAAGAACAACAAGGAACTCACTCACCTCCGCTCTGGAGTATGCCAACATCGGCAGCAAAAGTGATCGCACACAACGCGGTCAGCAAGGTACACTTAACTTGAGTGTTCGGCACACCAATAACACGGAAAAAAGATTGAAACTAAATTAAAACTAATTATGTAACACAGACTAGCCCGCCATACACGAATGTAAAAAAACAAGTGACTCTCGATCTTCTCTTGTTTTTCTTCACCGACGCGCTTTCGAATACTGGCCACTGATAGGTCTAGGAGCAAGCCTATGCTGCATCACGTGATATTTAAAAATCTCAATATTAATTTGACCACAGAGTTTAACAAAAAACAGAAGAGTTTATACGAGTATAATATTTTTATTTATTTTTATGTAGGTTAGTTGCAAAAGACTAAGAAATAACTACATAAATGTAACTACCACCGATTTGCAATGTTGTTCTGCAGATAAGCTGAGAAAAAAATCTGATAATTTTAATTTGAAATCTTAATATATAAGTTACCAACAGCAACATAGTACAATGAGTACGCCAATCAGGAGAAAAGACAAGTAATTGACATGCACGGATGAATCTTTATGAGTAACATAGAGGGGAGTCATTTAAAAAAATAATGATAAACATGATTTAATTGCGCACGCTGTAAGTATTTACAATACACAGTGTTGCCACCCTATTTCATCCTGAGCGTGACGTGATAGCCGACAAAGGGAAATGATGCTGTGAAAACCTAGCCGCTAGAAGGAAAAATTTATATGAAATCATATGCCAACAAGTCTGGCCAGCATGGCACAGTAGGCTAATTACCCTCCATGCAATTGGAGGAGGCCCGACTCAACAGTAGATCATTTATGGGCTGTGTAGTACTAGTAGCTGTTACGTACTGTGTTATATCACTAGGCCAGTGCTCAAGCTTACGCCCTTGCTGAAGATAAACGGTTACCTTCACTAAAGGTATTTTTTAACACCAGAGGCATCACCAACGCGTCGCCAACCCTATTGTAGTGAAAGCATGACGCTGCCATGAAGAAGCAAACGTGGGTTTCTTGAGCTGATAACACCATGCTATCCCTGACAGGGCTTTTGGCGACTTAACCCACGCGCAGGACCACAACACCACCTGAGTATGATGTTATTTGTTTTGACCTCTAATAAAATATATTTTATTTTATTATCACTACATAGTATAAAACAAAGTCGCTGTCGTCTGTCCGTCCCTATGTATGCTTAAATGTTTAAAACTACGCAACGGATTTCGAAGCGGTTTTTTTAATAGATAGAGTAATTCAAGAGGAAGGTTTATATGTTTATTACATGCATAATATTGTATAGAAACACTGAAAAATTTAGATTATCATCATTGCACCCGTGCGAAGCCGGGGCGGTTCGCTAGTTTATTTATATACACACATAGAACACGTAAAGTTGCATGTTAGCATAATTATGTACAAAGGCACTACGTATTTTCTGTAGACCTCTGTTCCAGTAGACCCACGAAAGGAAATGGTGAAAATTGGATAATAGGCTTAATGTAACTGAAGAGACGAAAAGAGAGAATGGATTTAATACGTAATATTAATACATACACATACATCTATCTACTATATCTTCATCTAAACAATGAATTGCTGTTCGTTAGTCTAGCTAAAACTCGAGAACAGCTGGGGCGATTTGGCTAATTTTGGTCTTGAAATATTCGTGTGAGTCCAGGGAAGGTTTAAAAGTATAGAAAAATATCATTCAGGTTTTTTTATTTATTGATTCTGAGGTGGTACAAAGTTTACCGGGTCAGCTAGTACATAATAAATACATACAACCACTATTACTAGCAGCAGAACAAATAAAACTCATTGACTCATAAAGCTAAACAGGCATTCAGAACTGCGAATACCAGCGAGAAATGAATTCCATGAACAAACGGCGTATACAGAAAAGGAGTAGGATTAGAAATCGGTTGAATGAGAGGGACATTCAAGGAACAATAAAGAGAACAGTTATTATCTTTTTTGCCACGGAATTAAATGCCCAATCACATACCATAACCAGCATTGGAAAGGATTATTAAATAAATGAACGATGTGTCATCTGTCGTAAGTTAGACTAGTTCCTTATGACTGTAATATTTTTCCAGATACGGCAACGTTATCTGACACTCGGAGTGATCTACTAGCAAGTGCGCGGTGGCGCATCGTAGAGCATTATCAATAAGGTCTGTAGATAAGAAGTGACGATAATTACTGCGCACAATCATACGGGCGTGACTTGCGACACACTACTACGCCACGCCTGCTCCCACAGCAACTGTTAGTGGATTTTTCTATTAGGTGTGGAGGCTATTATTGGAATTTTCTAACGAGGTATAGCTAAGCGTCCCACAATGCACAAAAGTACATAGAACTGGTCTATCAATACTAAAATCAACTCGAACCATAAATTATTCACTGCCAAGTGTGCCCTACATTTGCGAGCGCTATACTCGTAATAAATGAAATATATTACAAATGGGGCTTTACTAAAAATCAAAAATATATTCGAAAGTACCTTCTTAGTCATCCTCAAACAAATAAAACCACAAATACGTCTCTTGGCTTGGTAGATGATAATATCATGTTTATAGTGTAGCAAAATATTGGTCAAGGGTAGGCACACTCCATCCGCGCTCAACGAAACTATTCATATCATAGCGTTAGGTATTTTTTTTTGTTGCGTTTGATTATATTTGCTCACCAAATACTTTAATAAAACCCGCTTTCGAGTATGCGCAAAGTGGCGGAGCGACAGGAGTGGCAGGGAAATGATTAATTGCTGGCTCAACTGTAAACTCACGCTGCGGTCATCTGAACCTCTGCACTAGTGTAACCAAGCCATAAGCGTATTGATGAATGAAATTTACCCTTATTTCCATTCTTTAATTGAATATACTTCAATGGGAAGTTATCTACCGTAGAATTTGATCGACTACCATCATATTACCGACTTTCTAGTACTGTCAGACAACGAACGAACGACGATTTTCTCACAAGAAACGATCACCGTTTTGTTTCCTTGGAATAACTATTAGGTAGAAGCGCTGTGGCTCAAGGAAACTGAAGTTAAAAATAGGTGATGTCGGTGAAGAAATTCAAAATTATCCATAGCATTATTTACAAGACGTGTCGGTTTCTCCGACACCTCAATGAATAACTATCAACGATCATCAAGGAAATATAGAAAACGAAATTTGCGCACAAACCATTTGGGTTTATTTGAAATGTGCGTGCCATGCGAAGTTGTTCATCCATTCATCCCTTTAGACATTCAACTGCTCGCATATAGCATATTAGGGAGGGTGCGGAAGTTTGGCGCAGTAAGGCGCTCCGGTAGCTCGGCGGCCTTATCTCTGCGACACCACCCTCTCCAACTTATTCGGCTTTCAGACCTAAGGTCACCGATTATCGATCCGCGGCAGCTGGAGACCGCACCAAAGCACTGCTTACAGTTTTCCGTCCGCGAGATACTACCACCACCGAAAAAGTTCCCAGATCACAGACTACCAAAGCAGTTTTCATTCATCGAGGACGTGATGGCAGGCTATCGCGAGTTTATACGTAGGTGTATGCGTTTCGGGAACGGGCCACCGGGCGCGGGTCGATCGAAGCGGTGGATGCTTCAATGCGGCAAAGCTTATCGTTTACGGAGATCCGCAGCGGTCGCGACGCCGGCGCCCGCCACCATCGCGCGCTCAGCGCCGACCGCTGCACGCAACACACCGCACGACGAGCGCGTGATGAGGCCTGCCGGAGCGTGCATTCGCTCCTCATCCATGCACTGACTCACTGACCTTCGGTCCACCTTCTCATTCAGGAAATACTAGAAACTTGACTTACCGTTTCCGTTTATCAGCGGGTAGTCGTCGTCGTGACGACCGATGTACGTCTTCAGCGGGGTGTCCGTGAGGGAGGGTGACGACCTATCCCTGTCGCTCATAATAGATGGTCACTTTAACACCGGCTCCGAGTGGATACAACAACACAGAACGGGGAGACGCCGGCCCCGCACACACTCAACCACGACCGACCTCCGGCCCGCGGCTCGCGCGGCGAATAAATAACTGAGCGCCGAGCGCAGTGAGCGGACTGCCGCCGCTGCCGCGGTATTGGAATCAATGTGTGAATAGCGACCTCTACTTGAGAACCCGAGAACCTCGTAAACGCCACTAGAGGGCAGGCTAATTTTTAACTAAAAGTATATGCACGAAACGCCTTCTAGCGGATTGCCTGTACAACTCTAAATAAGTGTTTGTGGCACGAAAATGTCAGCAGCAGTATTCTTCGAACTTTTGTAGATTTTATATACATAGTGTACAACTTTGAGGTTCTGGTTTTCCAGGTAATTTGTACCTCAAATTTCAGCCCTCTTGGCAAAGCCTGCCAAAGGCTACATATTGGTTACAAGGTACCTATTTACAAAGTTGTAAATACTATAATATTACAAGACCAATTTGTACACTTACCTACATAATAAATGGTTTGAGTTTGATTGAATGGCTACCTACCCAAACCTTTGTACGTTCCCCGAGACAGCAGGGGGAATTAAAAAATAACACCATTGTGTCTTAAAATATGACCTATAGCCTATAGGATGGGTGGATGGGAGGAGGCCCTATTCAGCAGTGGTCATTTATGGGCTGAGTAGTATTAGTATAAGACCTACACTTAGGAAATGTCACACTTTATAATTTTTGTGGTTCGTACATAGAAACCACTTATTTACATTCAATGTAGCTCTCAGTCAAATAACAAATAAAAGATCGCTATATCTTTGCAAAAATTTTATTAAAGCTAAAAAAGCAACACAAGTGTTCAATTGCGGGCGGAAAGACGCGTTTACGAGCAGGAATCTGTTCCACTGCCGTTCAACAGCGGAGTGCACGGCCCCCGGGGGGAACGTGGGGGCAAAGGACGCAAGGGTCACGAAGTCACTCACTTCCTTCCGCATACGCCGCTGACTTAAGAGTGCTCGCAACTCCCGCTCGGCCACTCGAGAGATATTGGTCGTCACTGTCGTGGATTCTGTAACAATATTAGAAGGCTGGCTGTACATTATTAGATACTTAATAAGGTCATGCCGCGTTTTTGTCTCTTTATTGCTTCTAGATTATGAATTTTAAACATTTCACTACATTCTTTTAGATGATGATGATTAGATGGTTCTCGTATCTTTACGTAGTTAAAGTACTAAACGCGTCAGTATGATACTAGACGTACCGCGTCATTGTCACTTATTTACCGCTTCAAAATCCGTTGCGTAGTTTTATAGATTTATGTCTATGGATGGACGGACAGACGACAGCGACTTTATTTAATACTATGTAGTGATAGTGATGTTTGAAATTAGACACATCTCTGTAAATATACAAAAGAGGTTTACTCTATCGCTAATATGACAATACGTACCTACAGCTTTACACTGAAATTCCAACCAACATCGTTCTTTATGAAAAGGAATAAGTAGTTATAGAACATTGTCACCAATTCTAATATGCACTCTTCGAAAACTGTGCTTTCGCTTTCAACTCAGTTGTTTTGTTGTTGTGATAGACGAAGATGCACTCAAGGCTTTCTATTTTAAACTTATCTCACAGCAAGGTCGCGTATCTAACGCTAGCTCACGTAAAAATACATGATTATTGCGCCTTAAATTAATACAAGAACGAGCCAGGTAGTTAGTATATTTGCCCACTATACTAAGTGGCAATTGGCTTAAACACTCCATATAGTTAAGAAGCTATGTTTCCGTTAAGCAACATAATTTGGCGACAGAGAAGGAATTTCCGTTGGCCGTCTTCTAGAATCCGCAGTGATTTAATGGACCGATGCCCAAATAATACATAAACGTTTAAAAGTCACATAATTACAATTTCTGCCAGGCTTTTGTTTCGTCGACTTAGCAAACACCACAATACACGGAAGCGTAATCGCCAAATCACATTACCCACTGAAACTTAATATAAATAGGCACGCGTTAACAGTTATAGATGAACAATCAGAGTTCATCACGGTTTTTACATCTTGCTTTTAAGTAATACCAAACTGACGGAAGTTCAGTTTAAATTTAAATATGTACCTCAGTCTAGTTATTGTGACGAATATAAAACACTACATTTGACAAATCCATAAAATATAATAAAATAAAGTGGAAACAAATACAAAATTTTACACAAGTACACAAATAGAAATATAGTTCTCAAGTAAAAGACGCACTCCCCTCACTGGTTTATAGATAAGCCCAAAATCAAATGGCAAAACTTAGCCATTCTTACAGACATGGCAAAACAACTAGCATCACAGTGCTAACCCTGATATAATGGACGGAACCACTTGATTCAAGAAGTGTAGTATCGATGTAATCACATATCATCTCGTCCCAGTTATCTGTGAGCTCGTGAATGTCTTTTGCCTCCGACACAAGTTTCCGTCTCATTAACGCCTTGGCTCGCTCTAGATGTTCAGGGGTGTCAGCGCCTACGTCACGCACCCTTTCCCAAGGTTTATGGCTCGAGGGTGGCTCCACCATCACCACTGTGAGCAACCTGTTTCGCATTTGCAGCAAAACCGGTGGTTTTTGCGTAGACTCCGCATATACGCCCTCTTTACGTTGAGCTTTTTTAAGTATAGACAAGCGAGACTTCTCGGCTATTGACATCTCTCTCGACGTTGTTGCTTCACCTCTAAGGACAGTCGTAGATTCGGTGCGTGGTGTTGTAGTCGTAATGCTAGTAGTAGTATACATTTTTGTAGGTGTCAAAGAAATGCTAGATTGCGTCTTGCTTTCACTGAATTCATTGTTAACGTCGTACAAAGGTTCTTGTGGTCCTGACTCAGGTGGTTCTCTGATGTCATCGAGGCGACGCCTGTTTTGCAACAAACGCTTGGAATCGCTCCATTCCGGGGTCTCCGCCGATGTCAGCGAATACACTAAGCACACACAATCCCTTAGTTAGGTTTTTAGTTACTTCGTTTTTTTTAGATTGTTCAGTTTTATTAGGTAAGAACGTTTAAAATTAATTATCTATGTAGGTCTGCCGAGTATCTGCTATTATTGATAATAATTATTATTTTCATTTGACATTATCATTTGTCACTTAAAATTACTATTTTGAATGTGAATGTTTGTCGCATAATGAAAAGGTAGCCATATTGATACGCCTTATTTAGGATCGACAATACTTTCATTACTTTAAAGAAAAGCATACGTTTACAACTTTTTTTCCATTCAGATTGCGTGGTTTCGTACAAATACCAGTGAATTTCAATGACTACGTTCAATACCTGAAAATCCGAATTCAAACCTACTAAGCCAACCTCGCTCCCCGATTTGAGGTCACTCCCCTTATCATATCAGATATTGAGAAGTCATAAAAATTTTGGAACAGTTTGTAATTTTTTCATATTACATTTTGCAGTTCATTTTAGGTGCTTTTGAACAAATTACAAACAACAAAATAGATTCAATCAACCCAAATATAATTAACTAGCTTTTGCGCGCGGCTTCGCCCGCGTGGGCTTCGAACCCGTGCATATTTTTTATGAACATAAAATCGGTTATTGTGACTAAACTATGATAGTTAGATATGTGCTCTCGCGGACTTTTTTGTAGATTTTTATAAGACCTACAAATCCGTAGTACATCATTTTGTATTGATGTACTACGGATTTGTGTTCTATTATATATATCTATGTATGTTCTATTGTCAATAATTTTTGCAGCGCACGCATAAATATGTTTTCGATTTTACACCTTGGTTTACAAAATCGCAATTTTCATACGGATCCCTAATTCTTTTGAAAATAAAATATAGCATATAACCTTCCTCGATAAATGGACTATCTAACAATGAAATTTTTTTTTAAATCGGACCAGTAGTTCTTGAGATTAGCGCGTTCAAACAAACAAACAAACAAACAAACAAACAAATAAACAAACAAACAAACTCTGCAGCTTTATATATTAGTATAGATTTGGATCATCGGGATCCGGGGGTCGGGCCAGTATCTTTGTGTAAACCAGAGGCACTTGCTATGAGTCTGGCTGTCATTTGTGCTCGTGAATGACATGTTTGTAAACTGGTTTCTCGGGTTCTCGTTTCATAAAAAATAAGGAAAAATTGTGATGCCCAAGCTTATTACTCGTAATTTCTAGATTTAGTGCAGGCTTACCAGTTGTTCTTCGATGCAAGAGCGACGGTAATTTTTCCTTGATACTGTTTAGGCGCTTTGTATCATAGTACTCGCCATAATTGTCATATTCCTTGTTTTCCTTCGGCATGCCATGCCTCGTCTCTGATTTCATTTCATCAACGTCATCTACCGAAGGTTTAAAACGGTCAACATTCTGAAGCCGCTGACTACTGCGTTGGGGAGGTCTCTGGAGGCGTATTACTGGTGGTTGATTTTCTTTCTCAAAATCACTATTTATTTGCCTTTCCAGTTCATCGACCCTCTCCATTTCAGAATCGTAACCTCTGTTACTTCGGTCTCGTGGCTTTCTGCGTCTCACTCTTACTGTAGTGTCACTTATGTCCTCTTCAAAATGTTTACTCTTATCCACGGGAAAATTATCTCTATCTATTTCAGAAAACTCTTTTCTTTTACTATTGCTTTTACTTTTTCTATCGCGATTATATTTTACAACTCGTCTAGTAGGCATTTCATCATCATCTCTAAGCTTCGGACGTCTTTTTCTGTTTCTATGACTGACTCTAGAGTTGCGAGCCACATCCGGATCATCCACTAAGCTATCTTCCAATGACTTCATTAGCTCTTTTTGATGTCTTTCTGACTTCGACCAACTACTAGTGTCATCAAGTTCTTTCCCAATTATTTCGGAATTACCTAAAAAAAGAAAACTTTAATTTTACATAAAAGTCCCACTTACTACACCTACAAAAAATTGCCAATACCTCATTGGACGAAAAAGGATGTCTTAAATTCATACTCTTACTACAAGTTCAAACTTGAATTAAACATAAAACGTATAATGTTTTATAGTGTTCACAGATTTTCTGTCTATACTTTGGCAATGGGCACTCACGTTGATCTTCGTATTTGTAATCAAGGGAAGCGGGCGCGTCCGGCGAGTGGCCATGGTAGTCTTCAGAATGGCGTCCAGGTTCACCGCTCTCGTAGTCTCCTGCAGGACCGTACTCCGGCATCTTCCCGCCACCGTAATCGACGTAGCGTGTGGCGGTGACAGCGGTGCACGCTAGCGCCATAAGCAGTGCTCGCGCCATAGCCGTGCGCGCTCCACTTTTCCCCGCCACGCTGCCGCACACCAGATTTATAAAACCGCCTTTCGACTGTCAGTTTCTGCTGGTGTCCACCGAATATGCGGCATATTTCTACAAATTGTAACTAAGAATTTGACATTGATAGATTTAACGCTTCGTTTATGTTGACATTGTCTTCATGTTTATTGTTTTTCGATGGCCTGCATTTCGAAACACATAAAAACGGCCTTCCCGTTTGCAAGCAAATACCTATTTTTATAGTATCTAATTTTGAATAATGATAGGTAGGTAGGTATGTAAGAAATTCAATTTCTTGTTTTTTTACGGTCAACTCGTTTTCGGTATGAACTTATTTTTAGATTCAAAGATATCAAAACTTCTTAGACATACATAAATATTATTTTTTCTTTTCAAAAATGTTGAATAGTAGTCAACAAAATTCTGACATTCGGCAAACTTTAGATAATCAGTGAAGTCATGAAATATCCAAAATGAAAATTACTGTGAACCGTAAATAAAAAACAGTATTTAGTATTATCAGTCCATCCTATCTTTCCATTATGATACCGAAGTAACAGAGATCTGCTAGCGGTATGAGTAAAGAAGTTAAGAAAGAAGAGTCTTGTAACTGCTACGCGGACTCAAGGACTAGGAAAACCTGTCCACCGATTCAAAATGTCACACATCCACTGGTAGTTATTGCAAAAACCAAACAATGACAAATTATTTATGATTTAAAACTAATGTCTTCAATAGCGATTTAATGTGTTATGTATTATAGCGTTACTACGAGTTTACCCAAGATGAGATCAAGGCGTTGGAGGAATGTGACAAAGAAAGCTTCTACCAGCGGTGTATTCCATTCAGCACTCTATTTGCCACCGTCACGTACGCTGCCATTAAATACGGTGAGTATAGTTGCGTTTTGATTAAAACAGAAAGGCTTTGGTAAGGACGCCACGAAAAAAATCATAGAAGTGAGAATATTATCATTATTCTATCCTTTATCTAGGCACATACTTAATTTTTTTCGAGACGTTCTTTCCAACATTTATCTGCTTCTATGATTTTTTTCTCATTGTAGGTCACTTGCGCCGTAATCCTCACTTCGGCGTTTTCCCAAAAGTATTGCTGGCGGCAATGCTTGGATATTTCTATGGGCGACTGTCATATATTCAAGATTGTGACGCGAAACTCCGAAGACTACCCAAGGCCAGTTTTGTCGGAAATACTTTAAGAAAATATGAGGAGGAAAATAATCCTCCACTTAAAAAAAAGTGAACATATACTTACATTTGATAGCAGATCTTACAAGAACTCTAAACCCTTTTTTTGTAAAAGAACATAACTGTAGGTACTTGCTATTGTGTGTTACTGTTGCCGTTTGCTACTTAATGTGTCAGTGTTACATAAATCAGTGGGGTATATGTATGTAATAGTAATTAAATTCCGATGAGTAAAAACGTGGTGTAAATACAATTACATAGTAAGCTTTATTTAATAAATTAGGTAGGTAAGTTCCCTCCTATGTAGTTTTGTGACATATTCAGCTAACGTCAGATCTGTTTGTACAAACATATTTTGGTTTCGCGGGGGAATGCTTAATGCATCTGACCCTCATGTGGGACTACGGAACACACGACTATCCACTAAACCCCAGCCTTATACCCTCACACGACGCAACAGGTTCACGAGGGCACAGTCTACTTTGGCGCCCCACCAAGTTGCCCGCTAGACGGCCAAGGTATCATATATTTTAACATATCAACAAATCTCCCTCTCAACTTCCGTTGCGTCGCCCGATCACACTTTCCGTAACGATCTCGTCACGCCTTCACCAGGTTACTGCCCAAGTCAAGCGTGCGTAATTAAATAAAAATTATTTCTTAGGTATATTGCACCAAAGTGAGTTTTTATCAATACGGTGGGCATTTTTTAGTGAAGTTTCGTATCTGTGTAAACTCTATTTACGTGGTGAAATACACCAAGGTGGTTATACCCTATGAGGTGGATATAGAGAGTTGGGTTTTTTAAAGAGGACCATAGAAATATTAAACAGAAATAAGTTCATACTAAATTTTATAATGATGATGATAAATCATAATGTTATAGCAGCCGATTTAAACAGATGACAGATTGAAAAGATCCGACATTAATTATTTTTCTATCAGTTGATAATCGAACGCCATAGATATAATCGTTAAAAAGGATCTGTCTTCAACATTTTAGCCCATAAAATCCACGGAAATAATGTCATCATCATCTTAGGCCTTACAGCCCAGGATGGGCCTTAGCCTGGTCCAGTGTTCTTCCAGACAGATCTGTCCATAGCTTTCTCCTTCCAGCTTCTGACACTAATCACTGAGGTCCTGTTCGACGCCACCTAACCATCTTAGCTTGGGCCTCACAAATACACTTGTCGAATGCAATATTGAAGAGAAGAAAACAAAGGGCATCATCGGTGTATGTTATCATAGGTAGCCTTGAAATCATTAAACAGGTGATAAGTTTCGATGATATGTATTTTCGAGGATCCGTTTCAGCGAGAAAATTCCATCTATTGTGCATCGGTCTGGTCGGAAAACATACTATTATTCAAGATAATACAAATATGGTTTCTAACCAGACCGATCCATAATTATTATACTATTAAACAATTAAAATCTTTTGTGGAACCTAAACTAGGAAGTTAGTTCCACAAAAGGTTTTAATTTGTCAATATTGAACAATATTGGCGAATATCTTGTAAAGCTGTATTACATATACACATAATCACGCCTCTTTCCCGTAGGGGTAGGCAGAGACCACTTCTTTCCACTTGCTACAATCCTTACCTATGTAGGTACTTGTTTCGCTTCGTCCACTTTCATTATTCCCTTCATACATGCTCTTCGGTTTAGGATACTCTTGACCTGGCCTTTTTTCAAGACGTCCCTGATTTGGTCTTGAAATGTCCGCCTAGGTTTTCCCTTCCAACACTTTCATTCACACTCACCATAAACACTTTTTTCGTCAAACGTTCTTAATTCATTCTCTCGACGTGGCCAAACCATCACAGCATACCTTTCTCAATTTTTGTCACTACCTCTTCTTTCAGACCACAACGCTTCCTTATCTCACTATTTCATAGCCTGTCACTTAGTTTAACTCCTATCATACTTCTTAACGCTCATATCTCAACTGTATTTATTCTGCTTTCATGTTTCTTCTGCCATACCCAACTTTCGTGTACGGAAGTACCCTCATGCACAGCTAAACGAGCCTTTTTAGACACCTTCCGACTGTTCATAAAGGAGTGCAAAGCTCCGTTTACCATGTTCCCTGCATTCACTCTTTCGATATCGCTCTCACACTTTCCATCTCTTGTAAACTTCGAAATGCCCCGATAGTTACGACAATCCGGTACATCGCCTTTTTTGTGGATGGGGAGAAATAACCGCAGTGTTCCCCTCGTCGGGTATAGTCTCAGTATTCCAGATCTGCAAAAGCAAATTGTGTATGATGTTTATTTTATTTGGATATAATCCTTCCCGGGAGCTTTATTGTTGCTGAGCTTCTGAATTGCTGCTGCCGTCTGCCAGAGATTACCATCTCTGTGACCGTAGGTTCGTGCTCCTGGTGATTCGATATAACTTCGGCTTATATTAAAAGTATTGAGTTGTTTAGTAACTCTTGAAAGTATTCTGCCCTCCTTTTAATAACCTCAGTTAGTTGTCCATCATTATTTTTACATGTTGACCGTCTAGGTTTGAATTCCTTTCGCACTGTATTTATTTGTTTGTAGAATATCCCCGAATCCTGACTTGAGTAACTATTTGAAATTTTCAAAAATGTTGATGTTCTTCAAGCATGCGTTTCTTTTTCCTGTTTATGTACCTATCATGGACGTATTATACGTCCATGGTACCTATATGTTTGGTCTTTAATTCTAAGATTTCTTTATTCGTTCTTTCAACAACGAGTGTGCTTTTGCTGTAGTAGTAGGTTTATGGGCCTCGTTCTTCGTATTTGTGGCTTTTGGCACTCATCCTAAAACCACCCATTCCGCTTTCATAAAAAATATCATCACTATCACTACATAGTATAAAACAAAGTCGCTATCGTCTGTCCGTCCCTATGTATGCTTAAATCTTTAAAACTAGGCAACGGATTTTGACGTGTTTTTTTTAATAGATAGAGTGATGACATAGGAAGGTTTATAAGTATAATACATGCATAATTGCACCCGTGCGAAGCCGGGGCGGGTCGCTAGTTATAAATAAATTTGTCCGATCACCGATGGATTCGGGGGTGTTGGTTGTAAACTCACGAGAAAAATATTTTCAAGTTGAGGGAGTTTCGGAGTTTGTACATAGTTTAAAAGCAGTGACTGAATGTTTCTCGGCTAAGAGCTTGGCAGCAGCTGTAGATAAAGTAAGTTGTCACTTGTCACTGTCACTGTCGTCCATCAGTGACAGTTATGGTTATGGTACACTCATATTAATAATCATATCAATATACTTATTTAATACCTAACTAGTTAAGTTGATGTAGTTTTAAACAATGAACGATTCCAATGATTATGGATATCAGGAGCAAAATGTTTTGTCTCCGTCATCAGCACCGGGTCAGACTCCAGCTCCAGGCGGGCAAGTCATTCCGGTAAGGTTATGTTCTGGACGGTAAACGATTCTGTATTCTCCGAGGGTAACGATAATGGCTTGTTGTGCAGTCGCAGTACAGGTTCAGCCCAGAAGAGTTGAAAGTGCTGGGCGAGTGCAATCGGGAGAGTTTCATGCAACGTTCGCTGCCTTTCGGTACTGTGTTTGGGCTAGGCACACTTGTTGCAGTACAAAAAGGTCAGTGTGTTACCCCAGAATGCTACAATTCAAGATGTGTTTAAAATAATTTATTCTTATTAAAATAATTCACCAAATAAATCTTTCATATATTAGTATGAAAGATAAGATACATACAGCCCGGGACTGGCCTTTGTTGAGCAGTGGACATCTATTGGCCGAAATGATGATGAAGAATGAAATCTTTCATTTAATGTTCTGGATAAACATTCCTGTACACTCAATGTACCTACTATGGAGTTAAGAGATTTACTTAATTTCCATAAATTTCTTATTTGTTACATGGCATGCAAAATCAGCATGAACTATGATCCTAGTCTTGTAAACTTAATTTAGATACTATTGATGTTTATAGAATAACTAGTGGCCCGCCCAGGCTTCGCCCGTGCAAAGCGGGGGTGTGTTATACATATAAACCTTCCTCGTGAACCACTCTATCTATTAAAAAAAACCGCTTCAAAATCCGTTGCGTAGTTTTAAAGATTTAAGCATACATAGGGACGGACAGAAAACATCGACTTTGTTTTATACTATGTAGTGATATGTGTGAAGTTCCTATGTGATGTAATTGTAAATAACTGTGACATTATATTTAAACAATAGTGAAGCAATTAATTATATCTGTGGAAAATCTGGGCAGACTAAATAAAGTAGACATTTGTAAGTATATTACAAACTGGGTAATACTTGAGTTAGTATGAAAGGCTTACAGCCTTTCATACTTTTTGTTTTTATTGTATGCATACAGATTAGTCTAATATTTATTTTATCGAAATTCTATGTAGATTATACTATATTGAACCTGGTCTGACAATTGTAATTTTGTATCAAACTCAAATGAAACATGTATGTTTTATCATGGATCTCTTATACATTGTCATGTTTAAAACTATCATCATGATCTTTTGGGCCCTATGCCATGCTAGGTGGTAGTTTCCATATACTTCAATCAATGTCATATCTACATTAATACCCTTACGTACAGCAAGCCTATCATTTTATTTTGAAAGAATCATATGAAATTACCATTTAAAAATGTTTGGGTCATAGTGTTTCTTGCAATACGGCATAATTCATTCGAATAAGTGTGCTTTTCCACCCTTTCTTTTGGTTGGTTGGTCAATGGATAATTGAATTTCTAAGACTTGTTTTCATAAAATTATAATTTATATAGTTTGAATGTATTTTTTTATCTTCACCTTGTATTGTTGAAGGGGTAATTAATTACATAATGCCATTCCATTCTTATATTATATTCTATCTGTAGAAGAACTGACAACCTCAGGGGTGAACGAGTTCTTGAGTAAACATTGTGTATGCTAAATCAGGTACCACACGGATGACCACACCAATGTAAAGACACTTACTTATTTACATAAGTTATAAAATTATATAATAACTAGCTTCACCCCGCGGCCTTACCCGCGGTACGACAATAACATGGCGGGCCGCTAGTATATAATAATAATGATTTTGTTACGTTTTAGTTAGAAAATGTGTGTATGGGAAAAAGAAAAGGCTGTTTTTAGGATTTGTCCGGCAATTATTCGAATTTTTCTCGTAAAAACCATCCTTGAACTTCAACGAACATGTCAAAAAAAGAATTGGCCAAATTGGTCTAGGCATTGTTGAGTTATGCACTTACCAACACATTTTGCGATTCATTTTTATATTATAGATTAAATGGCTTAGGTTTTTATTAGCATTTGTAGTTTTTGTCAAAATACTTCAGACTTAGGTGCCCCTTCACCCAAGGTATATTTGTAATTTGATAACATTCAACATGTATCAGTCATCAATATCATATGTGGCATTCCTTTGCTTCATAGGTCACTTGAAACCCAATCCGCGATTTGGAGCATTCCCTAAAGTGACACTGGCGGTGATGGTGGGATATTTCCTTGGGAAGCTTTCCTATCAGCAGGCCTGTGCTGAAAAACTGATGGCACTACCTGGCAGTTACATTGGACAACTCCTTAGAGAAAGAAGAGATGGAAAGATTGGAGGGTAAATGATTTTAATGCCATGTTAAAAAGTACTTTTAAAATCTCAGACATTTTGCATAGACTTTGCATTAATCGAATATTATCACATAGACATGTATCCATACAGCCTAAAAAAAATAATCAGAAGGCAAAATCCAGACATACGTTTTTTAAATATTAGATGTTGCATCAATTAAATTAAAATCCCAGTGTGAAAAATTACAAATGGCTAAATATCAAGGAACACATTATCTATTATTCGGACTCTGTGCAATTTATTTCATTGTATAGTTTTAGCTGTAGCATAGCAATCCGTGCTACTTCCCTCTGTTTGCATATCAGGTGGTCCTCTGACATAGACCTCTCCTAGTTCCTTTGTCCCTGTTTCGAATTCTGACATTACCGGTGTTTAAATGTGATAATTTGTCGTTCGCAGGGCCAGCCTTCAAAGACAGAGTCCAACCATGTTTGGGGCGACACAGAGCGACATCTACTCGGACGCAGGCCCCGGCAGTTCGCTAGATTTGGACACCGATCGGCCGCTATTCAGCGACGATACTTACCGGCCCGACAGTGACCGTAAGACCACCTTGGGGCCTAGCCACAGTGGCTTTCGAAACGCACGCTTCGGTAGAATAGAAAGATAAATGTTTGGGATTGACCCGGCTTTCCAATGTCACGACCAAGGCATGAGCTTCGAAAGCTACTTGGCTACAGTCCCATAAATAATTCTACAGTTTTAATTCTGGGACATACAAACTGAAGAATGTTTCAGCTGTATAGATAGACATAATTGCATAGGTAATGGTTTCCTTTTCTTCCTATGAGATATTAATTTCTTAAAGTTGTTGTTTCAAATGTACTACCTGATTGAATGCTTCTTTTGGGGAATATCATTCATACATCATTAAAACTGTGACTGATTGTTGATGAATGGGGAAAAAATCAATTAACATTTTGCAAAATGCATGTAGAGTGACAAGATTAAATTCCCCCAATTGTAAATAACCTCTATGGGTTGGAGATTAAATTGAAAATAGATTGAATAAATTAACGAAGAGTGCTGCTGTCCCGCTGCGCCCCCTATTGCCGCTGCGCTCTTTGTTACCTCTTCGCCCTCGTGGTAGTGCTAGGTAAATCTGCCTATGGCTCTGGGTAAATACTGGTAATCAGGTCAGGTTAGAGCCCGACCACAGTGCAATTGAGAAAACACGAGGGTCAGTTTCGTTTATTTATCTTTCGTTTATTTACTTGTAGTCTCAGGTCAACACACGAATAATGGAGATAAGCAACCGCAGCAACCTGTCCTGTCTTACGACGAGCTGCGTCGCAAGAATAGGGGACACTATAATGATTCAAAGCAGGATCCCTACAAGTGAGTATATTTAATTTGTTGTCTTTATTATTTAGTTTTGTCACAACTAGATTTGCCAAGGCGATCAAGTCTAAAGTTAAAGAGACGCATTTTTGTTTAAACCTTTGTTGCTTTTTATTTTGTACAGTGTTGCATACTCTATAATTAACATACAGAAAAAAATACAACAAGTTCCCGGGGCTGCAATTCGGAAATTCTACATGCTGTAGGTACTATGACATAATATTATAAAAAAAAATAAAAAAAGTGTTGCAATTGTGTTTGCTTAAATTTAGTTTGCCTCAGAACTAAACTATTATAAATGGATAGGTATAAATGATCTCGTACGTCAAAATGTGCCAACAGGCGACCCACGCTAATTCCAAGTTGATATATGAAGTATTTTTAAGTACAGTATTTTTTTTTATTTTTAACTTTCTCTTTTTAAGTACAAGTAATAACATTACTGGCTATTGGGTTACAAATTGGTGCTTATTCGTTAGTAATTACTTAGACTGATACTTTTACATACAGGTAATTGATTCGGGCGTAAATATTGCATTGTTTGGCATGAGCAAGCGTTCTACGGCGATGACGAGTAGATGAGAAAAATAAGGAGCACTTCCACAATGTAACATGTGAACTTTTAACTTAAATGCGGACAAAGAACAGTCGGATCACACTTCTTTAGTCGTTGTAGTATAACGTATTGTTATGTGCTTTTTGGTTGTGATTAGATACTTGCCTACTAATTGTATTAAAAACAGATAATCTTACGCCTCGACTAAATTATTTACGATTAGTGAAAAATGAGATGCTTAATGAAAAAAGCAATGGAGTATGTAGTGATTATACACGAACACAAATTGCCCGATTTCAATCATTATTCTAAAACAAATGTGTCTAATCATGGTTACTATTGGATAACTCCTCTTTTTTTATGATAAAACACTGTTCTTAAAAATATAATAGAAACTGCCGGGTGCGGAGTTAACACACATGCAACCAACACAGTCAGGGCTTCAGGGAGAGGAACCTTTTCACGATTCTTGCCGAGTCCAGAGCCCCCAAACCCGCTATCCTGTATCCGACACGATGGTATTGCTAGCCTTTCCCAAGGATCTCCATCCGTCCTGGGCCGCCCGCATCCATCGTTTTCCGACGACTTTTATTAATTAGGAAATTGACAAACCGTAAATATCGACAATCAATCAATCAATAATAGGCTGATGGCCGATTTTCACTCATTGAAATATATAACCTGTATCGCGGGTGCAGTTTATAAATATGTAATTGACACACACACATATGACACCCAGAGTCAGACCAAATGCCTCTGGTTTAGACAAAGACACTTAATTGCTCGACCCCCGGACCGTGAATCCAAATTCGGCATATCTAACCCCTAGAGTAGACGAGGCAATTTAAACATTATTTTCATTTCGCAGTCAGTATTATCTTAGATCTGTTACGAATAATACAGATTTCGTTAATATCGGATTCAAGCGGGCTAGAATGCGACGATGTAAAAAGATTTTTGACAATGTATACTGATCAGCATGAATTAACATAATTTTAAATTATCTATATCTCTGGCGAAGGGCTTTTATTGTGCAATCGACTGTTCTTTGGCTAATGAATGTAGCTTCACTAGATAAAAAGAGAGAATTCGAAAATATATGTAACGTAAACGTTCTTCTAGTTTGCAAAACCCTAGCAAGAAAACACTTCAACCTATTGTTTTTGTAAATTATGTTTGGTGTACAATAAAGATCTAATCTATATATCAAAGCCGCTGGGTGACTGATTTAGAATACAGAGTGCCACCACCCCATTCCGTCCTGAGACAGTCTTAAGAGCCGACAAAAGGAAATGACAAGGCCACTATCCTAGCCGTAAAAGAAGGACAACTTTATACGAAACTCTGTGCCAATGTCTGGGCAGCGTGACACAGTAAGCCAATTACCCCCCTCCATATAACTGGAAGAGGCCTGAATCAGCAGTGGGTCATTTATGGGCTGAGTAGTAGTATATATCAAAGTGTGCGATACAAAAGATACTTGACCCTACCCTTAATTTAAGACTCTTAGGATAACATCGCCAGTCATGTAGGTGTCGATGCATATTCAAAATGAGTGTATGTGCCGTCCCTTGTTCTAGGTTGGATCCAGGGCCGATTCCCCCCGTGAGTCGCGCCCGGCCCGTGAATCCAGCTCCCTCCGTCACCAACAAGTACGGTGACTCCATGGAATAGCTATTACAACGAAGTCCACCGTAACGAACATGTCCTATCAAAATTTACACCGCACGCTATTAACATGTCTTCAGGACTATCGTAATTTGTATCGCGCAATATTTGGTTGCCCTAGAGAGTACGCTACGCATTATGGCGGAGTTATGCCTTTATGAAAATTGGGCCAGTAGTTCCCAGCGGAGAGCTTTACATTAGTACTTTATTTAGGATACATTGAATGTGTTGAGCTCAGGCGACGATGTAATAAAAAAACAGCGTAGGCCATTTTGCGTGATTTTGTAATATATATATCCTTTAAAACAAAAGTCAGAAGCAAGCAACTTGAAAACTAAAATAGAGCGCCGGCTTAGTTGCTAAACTTGTATTTCTTTGTTGCTTATGATACTTAGTTTGTAATAAGGAATATATTAACAATCATAAAATAAGCATCATTAAAAATTAAAGTACACGACGCTCCATTTAGAGTAGGACTGTTAAAAATAATGTCTTGACGTAAAGGTGTGACGTTCTGATGGCGCACTTATCTATGTAACCGTTGAAACCAACTTGAGTTGTCATTAAAAATAAAGTAGTTATGGATATGCCTGGCTTTTTCTTCGACCTAACTCCTGTAGCTAAGAGACTTACGCCACTTAGTCTTCCAACACGAACTATGCGATGTTGGATTTGTTTCGTACATACTACAGAGAAAAGATGCCAAGAAACAGTTGGATTTCAAGTAATAGATTCATTCGTGGGGTGACACTCACCTCATTTTATCCTTTTAGGTGTCTTTAAGGCCGAAAACTTGATACTGAAATTTGGATACTTTGATACCGAATACCTGACTTGACGTGACCCTGTGCCTACCTATATAAGAAGGGTCACTGCTAAAGACACGGAAGGAAAATGATCTTATGATATTATATATCATAAGGTCATTTCCAAAAAATACTAGTAGGATATAAAGGCTGTGACTATGTGAGCTTAGGGTAATTATTTTTGACGATATCCTGTAATGCACATTTAAAATGCCGCACTCATACCTACTAAGACAAGCCAGATGTGGTATCATCTGTTAATTTAAATTTAGCGTACTATCTCATAACTTTACGAGAAATTAAGTTATCAGAGTGTTTATTATTCTGTCTGTATTTCGTATTGATTGATAAGATTGACATGATAATTTGCTGGCCATATTAAGTAAATTCCATTGTCAGTAACCTTAGAAAGATGAAACAAATATACGTTAAGGGCCCCCGCGCATTTAGGTGGCCAGTTGCGCGGCCAGGCCGCATAATGCGCGGATTGGCGCCAATAGGCCGCGTATGTGACGCGATGTTTTTCGTTGGCCGCGCGACCAAAACTTGGCCGCGTAATGCGCGCAGCTATATACCTACATCGTAGTAGAATTAGTTGGCTGCAGCGACTTGGCCGCCGCCATTGGTCGCGGCGGCCAATAGGCCGCGTATGTGACGCGATGTTTTTCGTTGGCCGCAGCGACTTGGCCGCATAATGCGCGGAGGCCCTTAGGATAGTACCTGTCGCCGAATTAACATTTTCAATTCTTTAGTTAGAATTATTTCTGCTATACGCAATTCAAGTAGAATAATACCTATCACCGTATGGAATGAGCAGAGAGGTAATCTACCCATCGAACTGGGAGTTACACGAAGAAGTTAAATTTCAAGGTATAAATGCAATAAACGCTACCCGCCCGTTAATCTGAAGATATGTATATATTATGAAATTCGCAATGGCGCGCCAATTCTATAAGCTTTATTTCGCATAGGCTAGGGTCTGTAAATGAAACGCACAGCCAATGAATGAAACGCCATATACAAAACATTTTATTTTACTAAAATGAACATAACGAAAACAATACAATAAATACGTTTTATTTTTATTTTCATTCCGCACCACTATCATTCTTTTCCATGTCACAATATAACGTATATTCATATGTGCACCCTCCATGTGTTAAGAGTCCTTTCAAACAAGCAATCAAAAGTAGTAAACCTCATAATTCGAGATAATAAGCTGGAGACAAAATTAAGAAAGCATCTGAAACGTTTCACAACTTTGTTTTAAATTGTAACAAATTAACGTAGAACAATACATTTATCTAGATCTGGGACAAATATATGGTCTAGGTAATACACACATACATGCATGATATTATTGTTGTGATATTTTTGAGACAACGTTCAAAGGCCGGTTCGGTTTATTATCTCAAATAGGTACCGAAGTCAAATACGTACATAGTATGAATAGATTATAAAAATAAATGATTCAACAGACACCAAAAAATTCAACTACCTATACAAATTTTCTAAAAAAATATTATATTAAAATCTGTCAATTGAAAAACGACAAAAATAACAATAAACATTTAATATTTATAATTATATTATATAAACTCATTAAATAACAAATAGGGTTTTTAGTTTCCGTGGCAAATACACCTATTTACCTCTAATGTTTAATTAAGCATGCTGAATATTATGCTTTCAGTGCCTACAAAATAGGGTAGGTGCCACGAAATAATGGTTCTTAAAAACTAAATATATATTTTTTTCATTCAAATTTGGTGCTTACCTAGATAAAATAGAAAATGCATTGAAATGTATAGAAGTATCGAATACTGTCGTCATAAATCTGAATATCATAAGGTGGCTGACACGCTGGATCAACGTATTATAACGGCTTTAGTAGTTCTTATCTGACCATCCAAAAAAGTGTCATCACCCCATTCCACCCTGAGGATGTAGTAAGTGTCTGGCCAGCGAGGCACAGTAGGCCCTCCATCCAACTGGAGGAGGCCAGGCTCAGCAGTGTGGCATTTATGGGCTGAACAGTAAGCGATTTTATGACGACAATATTAGCGACTGATTTAATGCACCTAAACAGTGATCTCCTTAATTTCGTCTGTTGATAAAGCTCGGTAACATTCTTCATATTCAATTAACCTAACCAAAATATTTCGGTCTGAAATGCCTCGGTCTATTGATGGAGTACGAATAAACGGTACCTCTTTTCTAAGATAACCCTTTTCAACAACTTCATAATAAGGAGACCAGTACACAGTAGATAGAAGTATAATCCTATTTTATAGGCCAAAAGGCGTTTTATTGAAACCGGTATATCCTAAACCATGTTAAAACTCGCTACCTACCCTGTAAATATTTATGGACAAGATGATACGTTACGGTCAGTCGCTCTCTACCATAATAAAATCGTTAAGATGATTTCTAAATATTATATATAACTATGACACGGGTCTAGATCGCGGGAATACGCCGAAACAAATCGGCTAATAAAAATTACTGCGATCTAGAGCCGTGTCATACCTAATTATAAAAAGTCGCGAAAGATAAACGTTGATTTCAAAATGTTTCAGAAATTAATATCGATCATCAGTCGTTTACAATCTCGGATGGCAGCTATGATATTTTTTATTTAAAATTAAAGTAAATTGCACACACCTACTTATACGATACCTTGTATATTTATTATGTATAATTAATTATTAGAGCCGGGCTAGTTACCCTTACATATTCGGGCTTAATGCCAAAATGCATTCTCTCCCAGTCAACCTTTAGGTGGTGCAGAGAGGGGCTTACCGTAGATGCACTGGCAGATTACGAAAGTATGGTATAAACTTTAACCATAATTTAAAAATGTAAGTTTCCATTTAGACAAAAATATAATTATTGAGGCCAACTGCAAATTGTTGGCTTATCGTAATCGTTTAGTCGAATGACTTATTTTTTTTCACTATTAATTATACATAATCTTCATTTGAATGCCGGTAATATGACACAATAATATTCTTACTTGGAAAGTTATCCTTACGATGACCATGAACATAAAATTAATTTATTAATTATAGCCGTATGCATATTATTGTCACTAAATTATAGTCTCGTCGAAACTTTTATCAATGAAATAAAAAGTATTTAGTCGAGTTTTTGTTGTATACATATTTATGGCGATGGCTAAAATGGTTTTAAACTTGTTCAAGTGCAAATTTGCAATGTACTTTGCTTGTGGAGATTTTGTCTTTATTTCATTTCAAGTAGTTTTTAGGTTATGTAAATCTAACCATATTATTGGAATGAAATTTCCAATTCATCTATTACACAAATACCCCGTTTTTCAAACAGTATTCCAGAGGATAACACACAACAATTTTGGCACAAGACGAACATGTTTATACACTAAGTGCATTGCGATTAAAAAAGATAAACTTACTAAAAAGTTGTATACACTTAAAACCTATATGAAACCCGTTTTTTATTAAATAGTCGGAATTACTAACATTAATATGGGTTTTTATGATGTAATACAACTAAAATTATACCAGTGTGTATGAATAATTTCAAATAGTGATACCATTACAAATTGTAAGGCAGTGGATCATTTAAGTAGCGCCATGGTCGAATGTTTCAAACCTCCATAGCATACCAATTTCGGTTCCGGGCGATAAGATCAACCTTTAACGTAGCCACTGAGTAAGACTAACTCTTAATTGACTCTGTGAATTTTAAGCCCTATTAATACGTTGGTGAAAGTTCATCAAATGTGTGAATAGGCCTTAATTTTGCATTCACATAGAACAACATCTACGCGGATCAGATATCGATGGGGTCGAGGTTCTCATATCACGGCAGAGGCCAAGGTAGGCCGGAGCAGTTGACGTGCCCGCCGAGGCCCGCGTCGGCTTCCAGTAGACTCATAATGACAGCCATAGCGGCCTCTCCGTTGCCGTCCAGGCCGAGGGTAGGAAGAGGCGGCGATGCGGGGGGAGGTGTTCCCGAAGACATGTCGGCGGCACTCGGGGCAGGCGGGGACCCCTCAGCCCCCACTGAGCTCAGCGGCACGTTGTTCCGGACCTGCGGGTAGTCCATCTCCACGCCGAGGATGTTGTCGACCAACGATGCCTGGTCGCACACGACGTTTGCTTTTAGTAGCCACTGTTTCAGATGGTGATATGAATGATCAACTGGGCATCAAGCAAGCGTGCCAAGTCTACGTAAAAGCAGGTTTAAGCTCACTAAATAAAATTATATAGCATGACTCACTGATGGATAGATGTATGTTCAAAACTTAAAGTGTCACTCCAGTTATAGGATGAATCTGGTGCTATTAAGTTGCAGCTTATATAAAAAGTTTTTACTTTTAACATAGCGCCATCTATTGAATGCTTACTCAATGCAGTCAACAGATATCGCCATCTGTTAGAATCGTTTGGAGCTAACATAATAATTGTTACTGTCAAATAATAGACAAATAATTTAATCTACCTATCTTTCAAGTTGGATCAAACTGCAAAAGGTGTACAAATTTGATTAAAATCGGTTAAGTAGTATAGGAGTCCATCGCGGACAAACAACGAGACGCGTAATTTATATAAAGGGTGGTTAAATTTCAAGGGCTGATGTTGAATGTGAACCACGCCTAAACGTCAATTACTTTCTGCATTGCTTTTGAAATTTCACAATTTCAGACTAACTCAATTCGTACCATGGAAAGATACACAATCGAGCAACGCGTTAACAATATTGAGGCCTATTATGAAAATCGACTTTCAAATCAATATGCATATCGTGCCCTTTGTGACTTTTTCGGTCAATTTAATCGTTCGAATTTTGCTTACTTTTATGGCCCGAATTGGAAGATAGGGATAAGGACGATATATGGTTTAAACAGGACGGTGCCACTTGCCACACAGCTAACGATACAAAGGCTCTTTTGCGCGAAAAATTTGGTGGCCGAATAATCTCACATCGCGGCGATGTCAATTGGCCGTCAAGATCATGCGATTTGACACCGTAGGATATCTTTCTTTGGGGGGTGAAAAGAAAAGGTGTACGTCGATAAGCCAGCAACAATTCAAGAGCTAAAGATGATATAATTCGGCACATTAACGACATTGAACCTCAATTTATGCCTCAGCGTCATCTAAAATTTGGACCACCGGATGGAGGAGTGCCGCCGAGAACGTGGCGACCATTTGGCCGATATTTTATTCTATATCACTACATAGTATAAAACAAAGTCGCTGTCGTCTGTCCCTCCCTATGTATGCTTAAATCTTCAAAACTACGCAAAGGATTTGGAAGCGGTTTTTTAATAGATAGAGTGATTCAAGAGGAAGGTGTATATGTCATAATTGCACCCGTGCGAAGCCGGGGCGGGTCGCTAGTATCATAATAAAAAGAAATGTTACTAATTTCCTAAATAATTTGTGTTTTATTCAAAATCAAGATCGGCCCTTGTAATGTAACCACCCGATATATCACTACTTAATATAATACAAAGTCGATGTCGTCTGTCCGTCGCTATGTATGTTTAAATCTTTAAAACTACGCAACGGATTTTAAAACTACGCAACGGATTAAAGTTTTTTTTTTCAGAATGATTCAAGGAGAAATTTTATATGTATAATACATGCATAATTGCACGCATGCGAAGCCGTGGCAGGTCGCTAGTTAAGATGTAATGTAGGAAATGACCTGCACTTTCGGCTCGGCTTAACAGTGGGTTATTTATGGGCTGAATAGTAGTAGTAGGTATGGATAAGACTTAAAGATAGATGCGTAAAAGTTAAAGATAGACATAGATAGATTTTGAGACGTGGACAAATAATACTGATTTATAAAACTGGAGATTTTTTTTATTTTGGGGGCACTCTCACCTACCTGTGGCGTCCACAGGTAGGTGAGAGTGCCCCCAAAATAACTCTACATTATGTTGGGCACTTATTGCATATAACGTTACTAATATTGTGAGATAGATGAAGCGTTTGACATAAAAATTTAATACCACGATCCTTTTATTATGTTCCGGAATATGGCGTATACAGATTAATGCATGCTTTTAAGTATAACATTAGACAATTATCGGAAACAAATGCAAGCATTTTTAAATAGCAAATGTAATGAAATAACCCACCCACAGACACAGAAACAAACACACACATACAGCGAACAACATAATGGCGGTCAATGGACCCATTACGGGAGTGTGTTTGGCAACACTAACATTGATGCGGTTGACGACGAACCTTACCGTGTGATGACGGATTTAGAATACATAAGAGTTCTGAGACCGGAGGAAGCTCAGTCGGAAGGCGGACCTTGGCAATAGCCGGGATTGAAGCCAGGTTGAAGAAGAAGAGATCTGAGAGTGCCGTGAGAGCCGACAATAGGAAATGACAATGCTAGAAACCTAGCCGCAAGTGAAGGAAAACTTGAAGCGAAACCAACCCGTCTGGTCAGCGTGACAATTACCCTCCCTGTGGTTGGAGGAGGCCTGACTCAGCAATGGGACATTTATGAGCTAAGTAGTAGTATTGTGGAATCCCTTGGGGAGGTCTACGTCCAGCAGAGAACTTCGGCTAAAATGCTGACGAGGTATACCTGTTGGTTGAAATCGGCGTCCTGCAAGAGCTCCACCGGCAGGTCGGGCGAGAGCTCTGAGGAAGATCGGCGGTAAACTTCCTCGGCGATGGCGCTGCCAATCTTGTGTGACTCCACCTGTGACTCGATGAGCCGCTGCATATCCGCGTCCGTTTCTGAAACGGCACTGGGGTTATCACTCGCAAACTCCGAACGCCTTATTTTTTATTTTATTATAAACGAAACTCCTACCCTATGTATAACATGTACCGCGGGGGCAGCGATATATAAAATACAAAAAATTGTCACTTCGGTCTTTGACTCAATCAAGTGAATAAACAGTAAGTACAACTTTATTCAGCTGCCGTTGAAAAAATATGTTCTACGCTTGGCTCGCAATGAATTTAAAAAACTAGCCCTTTCTATGCTGATTTAGAAATGGTATGAGAAATGGTATAAGTACACAATAAATTAAGAAATTCAGATTTTGTGTCACTTTTTGTCAAGATGGATTTTTCCAAGTCATTAACAAAATTCGTGAATTGCTACACAAAAGGTACCTAGGTGACTCACGTATAACGGTGCCTCATCATTTCAGCCAAAAGACGTCCACAGCTGGACCGGCCCGAATGGTGGTTCCAATTTTACAATTCGATTTACCAATTCTGTTTACGGAGTTATAAGGTACCACACATACAAACAACATAGAGAGGAATTAAGAACCGTCTCCTTTTTTAAGTGGTTATAAACAGTTGTAAGAACATTAGTCTTGGGTGCAGCTCTAAAGAGAAGAGGAATATGTATGTATTTACAAAAAAAATATTATGTATGTAGTTTATCATCCATCTCGTTACCATAACACAAGCATTAAGTTGCTTATAACTCCGTAAACAGAATTGGTAAATCGAATTGTAAAATGACATGGCAACCTTCAAGAAACGAGCCTATTCCTTTCTTAAAGGCCGGCAACGCACTTGCAACCCCTCTGGTGTTGTGGGTGTCCATGGGCGGCGGTGATCACTTACCCGCTTGCTGGTAGGCCTCCCACACGGTGGACCGACGACCTGGTTAAGATCGCCGGAAAGCAGTGGATGCGGGCGGCCCAGGACCGGCCTTTGTGGAAATCCTTGGGGGAGGCCTATGTCCAGCAGAGGACGTCTTTTGGCTGAAATGATGATGATGATGACATACATACTATAGATTTCCTTACATTAATTTACTGGCACTCACTCTGTTTATAAATGTCGAAAGATGAAAGATTTTCGTCTTCTTGGGTCAGGAAGTAATCATCAGGGATGACAGTGTTGTTCGCGACCAGGCATTCCACGTCTTTTGTCCACGGGTTCCTGTATTTTAAAACGTAACTTACAGTCCTTGCCAAACTTTGTGGCCGCTCTGAATGTAGCCGTCTGGGTGCGAACTTGCGCATCGTATATTTCATAATCAATACGAACGTAGCACACTCACACTAACGCACGGGAGCGAGGATGCTTGCGGGTGGAAGACGGCGAGTGCGGCCCTGCCTCCACGCCCCGCGTACGTCCCGCTGATACCTGATTTTGTGTCCTGCGCAGCGTAATGCGGCTACATTCAGAGCGGCCATAAAGTTTGGCGATGATAGTACTCTAGTATTCTGTATTATACAGACTGTAATACAATGCATTTTTTCATATGCTTTTACAAAAAAAAACATTGAGCGGTTGACGTCTGTCTTTCGAAACCCATCTAGTGGGACATCCGGTAGTCATTTGGTCAGACCAGTTGTCAGTTTTCACGCACCGTATCGACTAGGATGCATGGTATAATGGCACGGAGAAGAGAGAGAGGGAGATAAAAATTTTATTGTGCAAAGAACACGGCTCACTACGGAGAAATATATGGTAGTCGTCACATGTTTCACACGATGGACCCAACATCGAGCAGATCCAGATGCTGCTCACCGAACAGAAAAAATGCGTACCATACTACCTGCTAGGCTAGAAAAACATCAACCGTTTTTTTTTAAATACACCTGTGTTATATGCATCAGAGTTTTTCACCGGTGACTTCAAAGATTTCTCAAACGCTTCAAAATTAGTATCTGCTCAGTCTGGACCTATATGATAACGTCCCGCCATAGATCAATAGAACAGGAATTCGTCTGTATTGTAGCCAGCGAGCCATCAGTGGTCATTAATATTATGAAGATTAAGACTCACTCAAAAGTTTTGAAGTGCGTGTGTATTCTAGCCAGTGAGCCATCCGATGTCAATTATATTGATTGAACAGAATCATGACTCACTTGAAAGGTTTGAAGTGCGTCTGTATTCTAGCCAGGGATCCATCCTTTCGTCGGAAGGAGTACGGCGGTGTATGTAGTATGTCTCTCTCCATCAGAGCGGTCTTGTGCGCGCCTGCCACTGCACCTAGTTCAGGCCCACTGACGTACTCGTACAGACTGGTCCCGAGGAGTTCTTGAGGAAGAAATCCTAATGCCAGTGTTACCCTGCAGAACAAATTGTTTCCGCGATTTAGAACCGTGTATAAATTGCACATTACCCTCCATGTAGTTAGAGGAGGCCCGACTATGCAGTGGGTAATTTATGGGCTTAGAAGTAGAAGTAAGTAGTATTTGTACAAAAACTGTATCACTACAGGAATGAATGAAATTCAATTTCCATTCGTCTCCATAAATAAGGAGGTTCTCAAATCGGCTGTATGATTGTTACCGCATAACTCTGTCATTTGGAAACTAATTAATTAAAAAATATTTCTAATCGATTCCGAAGTCTTAAAAGCGTCGACTAGGAATCGTTACTCATGAATAATGGGATTAAAAATGTATCGACACAAGTAGTATGCTCACCTTTGGTCGACAAAGAGGAACTTTCCATCGGGAGCGTGTCTGGACACGTACTGCAGTTGGCGCAAGGGTGCGGGGCGAGACGGATGCGGGGGTGGAGAATTGACCAGATCAGGCAGCGCGCGTCCCACGGCTACTAGGCACGACAGGCTACAGGAGTCGTCCTCAACGCCTTCGCTGCCGCTTTCGCTTATGTCGGCTGGCGCCCATGACTTCAGGTAACCTACATACGTTTTTATGGCAGCTTGTTCATAATATTCAGCTGGTGTCCAGTCAGGCTGGCTGGACACCACACCAGCAGTATAGAAATTACTGTATGTTACCGACCTCAAGCTGAAATGCAGTTAACCGACAAATTGAACATGATTATTTCAAATATTGTTACCAAGGTTTTGTGTACAATAAAGAAACAATACTATGCACTGACACTACTGTATCGTACCATAATCTGGTTTACTTCAATCCTATTAATATTACAATATCATTCTGAAAGTGACTGACCAACTATTCGTTCCAACATATACAACAATTAGTAAATATTACGTAGAAAAATATCATCCATACGCAAATAAGGACCGTAAAAGGCTTTACTTGGTAAAATCCTTAAAACCACGAAATAAACGACGGACCTGCGCAACAAATTCGCGTCGAAATCTTAGCAGCTCCTACCTGTGCATTGCACCACGCAGTACTTCTTCTCGCTGCCATGTTTTTTGCGCAGTTTGCCGTTTGATTCGGTCTCTTGTTTGACGGGTACATTGTTGTCCACTGGCGCTTTGCACTTGATACGACAGAAGAAGGAGCGGCGGGTGCCCGGACACAGCCGCGACCGGCCCGTTATCAGGTCAGCCTTCAGCGGCAGCATTGCTGCTCACAGACAGCAATTATTGGCACACAATATAATTGTCCTGTATAATAATGTACGTAATGTAACAAAGACTAACTATCCTAAGCCCAAGCCATCCTAAGTGAGTGTACAGAGGCGACCAATTGGAGCACTACGTTCTACTTTGAAATTGTTTTTCTATCTGGTAGCATGAGAAATATATTAATGTCTTACCAATTCAACTTTGAATCACAAAACATGTGTGTTATCGGAAGTAAACAGACTAGCTATCATGATCATTATCCTGTAAGCTTAGTCATCACTATCATCACTAATAGTTTATACTATTCAACAAACAAAGTCGCTGTCGTCTGTCCGTCCCTATGTATGCGTATATATTTAAAACTACGCAACGGATTTTGAAGCGGTTTCTTTTAATAGATAGAGTGATTCAAGAGGAAGGTTTATAATTACAGCCATAATATTGTAGAGAAACAAACTGATAAATTTAGAGGTTCATTTTTGCACCCATGCGACGCCGGGGCGGGTCGCTAGTCTTAAACAAAACGAAAAAAGAAAGAATTAATTCTGCACACAGTATCTGATAGCAAGAGGTCGTAACCTGGCGGACGGTGTGCATTGCAAGTTGTCTGCAGACTCGGAAGTTAGATTGGTGATCATTATGAAAAATGTAAGCAGTTAAGCAATATTTACGATCAGACTTCAGGCATCAACGAAATTAAACACTTTTTAACGGATTTATCGCGTTTATACCTATTACATTATTTAATTCCCGACGTTACGAATGCAACAGTGGTGGTCGCGGGAGAGACTAGATAACAGTTGTCTGAATTTCAATGTGTAATAATCGCGAAACCCTAAGAAATCATCATCATAAAGGTTCGGAAGTTAGAACGACAACTTACAAATTCAATTATTCTGACTCAGCTGACTTACCTTGCTTGCATTCATTGTGATAACGTTCCCCGGAATACATGCATTTAATTGACCGCGGGGCAGCTGTGCTTAGGGCGTGTGTAAGATGTGCTTCTTATGTTTCAATTCACCACAGACATTCACTGCTGAACATATGCCTCGCTCATAAGAAGCACACACATGTTTTGTGTTTTTTTTTCTACGTCATACTGCCGCCCCTCGCGGGTCTGATCGGTGGTACTCCGAAAACTACTCGACTAACCACTATAGCCCCAGCAATATACAAATGTCTCGCTTGGGACGACACCGGATTACAAAACGCAGTCAACTGTGGAAATCACTAATGATTATGTTATCATGTTACGAGTGATTTGTTCACACGCTATTGATCGCAGATCTCGACTGGAGAATACCGCCCAATTTTCATTCACCCAAAGACATCCTGACTCTGTTAAACTAAACGATACACCTACTAAGTAATCATGATAGTTAATCATAGCTATTTAATTTCCAATATTACACATGTATTGTAATAAAAAATTACTTCAAAATAACAAAACAGTTCATACCTACACAGAGTTTTGTGCTCAATGCCCTCACTTGTGTCTGTACCCACACACGAATGTCTACAGGAGGTTATTTATAAGGATGTACCTCGAAATATTAGTTAAAACGGGCGCCTTACTTTTAGCATCAATGAGTCTTTCCCGAGGGCTAAGGTCAGATGATGACAGTTGTTCTTTCACCTTGGCGACATCTTTGGGGTGTAGAATGTCAAACAGACTTTGACCCAGCAACTCGGTCTGTAACAAATGGAGTCAATTGTGACTGCAGCTTCAAGTGGTTGGCATCCACTGTATGCTTATTAGCCATCAAGTGGTATTCATTGTTGAACGTTCGCTTCTCGTATCATCTATTTGCCGCGTACAAAGCACGACAGATTTATTGTAATATTTTTTTAAATACCGTTGTTACTCACATGTTCGTATTGCAGCACGTTCTTCGCCGATGAAGATACAAAAAGCAGTCTTCCTCGATCGCAGCCGACCACCAGCAAGAAGCAATCGTGGGCCGCGTCCAGTATCAGCGTGTTAAGGTCTTGTTCAGGTATGAAGGCCGGCCGGGGTTGAGCCGAGAGCGGACAAGCTGACAAAGCGCCACGCACAGTTCGCAGGTGTTGCACCGCCATTCGCAACACCGTCAATTTATCCAGCTTCCGCGCCATCGCCCCGCACATCGGTATCATAGAACTTAGTTCCGAAATATATGTGTTCATTTTGTCGCGTCGTCGTTTTTCTATTTCGCTGTGATTCTGTCTGTAATTGGGTGGCAATGTAAAGAATTTTATAGTAAATGCGTCAAAATAATTTACAGCTCAAAGAAAACTACGTTAAGAAACTGGTACTTAAATTGGAGCCCACAGTCCTTTGCTGAGTACTTCAACCTGTGATTCAACTTTGTAAAGACTACGTACTTCTTATCCGGCAGCGTGCGTGTAGAGCGTGTATCTTCGCCGTCATCATCGAATGTGCTGACTGTACTACTAGAATATTAAAAAAAACACGTTAAGCCCCTGTTCTTATAGTTTAATATACTAAGTAATCATTGATGTCTATTTTCAATTTTATCGAAATATCTTCAGTATCTTGAAATAAGTGATCAACAAAGATTTATTTGAAAGTACAATATTTTGTTGTAATTGTACTCCCTTGAAAACACCCAAACCTTAAGTTCGTGTTAGTCGTTGTCGACACGTCGACTAAACTCTGTGAAGTTAATTTAAATCAACCCCTGTACTAAAATGCATCAATCCCATCACTATCAAACTTAAGAGGTTTGGTATTAGAATATGAGTAGATGATGTCCACTGGGATTTCAATGAACTTCTGAATTGCGTGATTTGAAATCTCAAAGATAATTAGATGTGTTTCGTCCTCCGAGACTACAGCTTGACGTCACTTAGGTACAGGCTTTGTAATTTTTGTTAGTTTGCTTACAAACTCGACGTGTCTCTATTTAGCATTTTCATTTCACTATGGTTAAGTTTTTACAAAAAGAATAAGATGTAACGCAAAAACCTGACCAATTTGTAGTAAAACTTATTTAATTTTTCATAACTGACACACAAAAATGTTACTGTTACGTAAGTAAAACCATCGATGAAATGAAAAGTCTCAATTTATTTTTCCACCATTTAATGGGTACGAAGTCCTACAAAGGTGAGAGCACAATGATGACAATTTAACTCGTTAAAGGGCTCAGGTGTCGCTCTGGGTTGGGTCATGCCAACGAGGGCTTCAAGTTGTGAGGGAGAATAATTATTGTCGACTGTTTCTATTAGCTGTACTATATATTGAGCGATGGTGATATATAATCCGAAACAAAATACGAATGTACAGTAGGACCTAAAATAGGGTTCGTCACCATAAAGGGGAAATTTGCTTGCACCTTATTCTATTTCATCCTGAAAGTTTCGTAAGAGCCTGCCTAATATAGGAAATCACAAAGTACAAAATCTAGCCGCAAGAGATGAAAAAGAAGGAAATCTTGAAACAAATACCTGGGAAAATCCATCTGACCTCTTCTCTTCTCTCCTGTGATTGGAGGAATTTCGACTCAGCAGTGAGTCTTTTACGAGCTGAGAAGTAACAAGTGTCATAAGTCTACTGTGATACTTTGTGATATTTGGCCAACTAGTCGGAATAACTAGCAAATGACAAGTGGTGGTCAAGTAACCCACAATTATGTTGCACTCGCTTAAATTCGCGACTTCGCCCGCGTGGGGTATAAACGCGTCCCATATTCGGCGAAGTCATTTGCCCGGAACGCCGAACGCCGACCACAATTGAAGTAGCCCTTGGCTAATGTTATAAACTTATTATTCTTCTTAAAATAACCGAATGTTGAACATCTAGCAAAATCGTAACAACTAACAACCGTTTCGGGGGTTCAGATAACAGTGATACGGTATCGCAAGTAATACCTAGTAGGAAATCGTTATTTTGATATTAAATACAGAAACAAATTTATTCATTTGTGTAAATTATCATACATACAAGGTTGTGAACCTTCCTATAAATCGCAATAAATCAACCAGGAAAGATCCAGTAATAAAAAAGTGGGCACAGTAGTAGTAAAGTAGTATAAAATGTAATTTGATCTCTGGCAAATAATATTAATTGCATTGTTACTCTAAATAGCAGAACACATCTATTATGTGTTATTAGGTCAGGTTAAACTTACAAAAAGGTAGACTATTGAACATCATCACTAGGTAAACAAAAAACCTAAATATTACGTATTCGGGATAAAGGAAGATTGCGTTTCATGGAATCTCCCAGAAGCTCTTTAAGCTTTATCTATTCGTCTTTAAGCTAACTCTTTTAGCGAAATCGAAGTCTTTTAGCCAGTTATTAAACGAAACTACGAGTATCTGGTCCAAATATGTATGCTATGAAATATTGTATTTTCGTTGTAGGAAAGCGCAGTGCTGGCAGGCATCCCACACGGTGGACCGATGACCTTGTTAAGGTCGCCGGAAAACGATGGACGCGGGCGGCCCAGGACCGGCCTTTGTGGGAATCCTTGGGGGAGGCCTATAGCCAGCAGTGGACGTCTTTTGGCTGAAATGATGATTGCATTTTCGACATCCACCTACCTCGAGCTTACTTTACATTATGGTCAACAACCGGACTGTGCAGCAAGCAGTGGAAATTGCTATATCGTCAGTAGCCGTGTAGATGAGACGATGGTCCATGGTGGAGAAGTGAGGTCAAATCCCAAACTATATTTTTTCCATCGATGTTTTTCCATCCAGTGTTTAAGCGTCTGACATTCATTAGTCATATATTTTCTAGTTAGTTTTAATTTAGTTATTAGTTATAGTTTTTGCTAAACTAATTGGTCTTTTGCTATGTCTCATTTATCCCATTTCTATACTAAATATAATATATTACAGTGACACATGCCATGTGTTATCATAAAGGTCTGCAAAATTGTGTTTAAAATTGTGTTAAATAGTGAGTTGTGAAGGTGTAATGGTAGCATTATCAAATTTCCTTGAACTTCCGCAATATTGTGTCGTCACTGAGAGAAACTAGTGTCTACGGCTTCGCATAGAGTAAACAACAAACGTATTGCGAATGGCAGTATTTTGCTTAAAATTCAAAGGAATAGTTATGGTCAATGTTCCTGAAAGGCAAAATAGAGAGTGATTGATCGGTCGAACTTAGGAAATTTAATATTTGACTTTCCCACAATTGGTTATACGAGTATGTACTAAAAGAATACAGTTCGGTCGGGATCATAGGTTCAGCTGACATTTGAGTGCAGTGGGGTTTTCACTACTTGGCAAGTTGCCAAATTATGTAAGGTTACTTACCAGTACTGCGTAGTTATGCACTCATCATACACAACCAAAATAATGTCGTAACCCAATGTTGACGATATTGCCTTACATACTTTCAAAATCTACCTGTACCGATTGTGTTTTGCTATTGAACTGTTTCATTATTCTGATTCCATGTAAATGACACATCTAGATTTGTGAATACCACCGCAGACAAGGCCCGCTGGATTAAAGGGGGTAGCCACCTGCCACCCTTATCGATAGACTAATTGGATTTCATTCCCAATATACGCAACAGATACTTCCGCTTAACGGCCTGTCATTAAAATTGTACAGTGCACAAGTCGGTGCATGCATGTACCGACTATGATAAAAAAAATGTACAAACAAATAAAATTCGACTTCAAGTCATCCATAGATACCTAAATCCATAATAACTCTCGTCTCAGGGTCAACGTCTCAATGTCTCGCTTCACAATACATGTTAAAAAGATTGACTGTCGATTTTAGTGCAAATAAAAGTGTGTAAAGTCTAGTACAAGTACGTCAATAATTATGTTGCTGACAAAATTTATTGTTGTAATGATTGGAGCCGACAAGTCCTATAACTGACGCAATTATGCGGCAACAAACACATGGAAAACATACGGCTGAATCGAGAATCTCGTCCTTTTTGAAGTCTGTTGGAAACGCTAAACATTCACATCTCTCTACACCTACAGGCGTTCTTTAGCGAAGTTGCGGGCCACCTACGCATTTCTCATTTTAACTAGCAGGGCTTCTGAAGTAAAGGCGTGGTTTCTATTAAAGAAATATTGTGTTGTGTCTGGTTATATATTGTTATGATATAGCCTAGACGCACTATCTGCATAAAAATACAACCAAGACTCTCATGAAAAGTCTGTTTTGTATTGCATAGGATACATTTACACAATTATTACGTGAAGCGGAAAGTTTTGGTCCGGCATTAGAGTGTTTACGCTGACGAAGCTGTTTGTGTGAATGACTTTAGATATAGTTAAAGTTTTTACGGAGAAGGTGTATATAAATGTTATTTTAATATTTATAACAAAGTCGAGTTTGTTCGAACACTCATAACTCGAGAGCGGCAGGATCGATTTTCATGCCTTTTGATAATTTGTATTTCTCTCGGTCCCGAATAGAAGAATAACTATTAAAAAGAACAAAAACATGCAATAAAAACATTTTCCGATACAAAATCATAATGCATTTCGTAACTAAAATTAAAGAACGTCAAATAAAGGTTTCGAATCGACAAGATATATATCCAGAATATTCGATTAATGGAGTATTAAAATTAAAAAAAATTGAATAATGTCATTAATAAAAAATGATTGACATATTTATACGAGTATATTGGTTGTCAAATATTTATCGATGCGTTCTAAAATTATTTTGTGTAAACTAAGAAAATTATAACAAGCTAATGCGCATCGCAGCGGTGGCGCGGGGGAGGCTACTACAGCCCCGTGTAATACAGCCTTTTCAGCCAACCACCCATAAGAGACGAAACCCAAAAAAAAAACATACAGGTAACAAAGATAATACTTACTATGTCTTTTTTCTTTTTCTGGATGAAGAGGGACCGGCGACCAGAGTCGATGTTGTCGCAGAGATCTCGCACCCTGACATTTCGATAGCTTCCGAGTTGCTGCTGCAAAGATCGTGAACAGTTTAGTAAATATCTATGTATACTTAAATATTAACTAATAAGTTACACATACCCTTTTACTACTTCCACCGTTCGGTATACTAACACTCTTTGTGAACAAAAAATGTTAGTTTTGCCAAATGAAATGCTGCTTTACAGAGATTTTCTTTTACCTATAAGATTATCTTGGTTACAAAAAGGCAATATTATACAGAGAAACTAATAACTAAGAGCTAATAAAAACAAATCAAAACACTAAACGAGTTACCCATACTTCTATTTATTAGTCACCAACGTTCAATGCTCACATAGGCCAATCTATCGACTCCCAGCCCCCTTAATAACGTCGGCCGTCCATCTAGTCAAAGGCCATTCACTCGCATGACGTTTTCCCATACGAGTTCGCGTATAACACTCTGATGTGCAAAGAGTTTGATGGGCCACGTGTTCGGCCCACTGAAATTGCAATTTGCAATCCGTTGAGTTGCGTGGGTCAGTTTGGTTTGGCTACGGATTTCAATAACTTTCAGCTTATCACCACATTTCCGAATATGTACATGACCAAGCTGTTCGGTGTCAATATACTTTATTTATGTTATTGTAAATATAAGAAATGGGACCGGAAGAAAAATAAAATGACAAGCCATAGGTATGAGTTTCTGGTCAATTCCTCTCAGCTGTGATCGTGTTCCGAACTGGTAGTAGACGGCTGAATTGTGAATTTGAAATATAAATAATAACGCCTTAATTAGACACATTGCAAATTAGCTTTTATTAGGGCTGCTTACAATTGCATTGTCTTCCGTTTACGCATGTCATGGTGCAGCTGCTGATGCTCGAGCGCGCTCGGCCCGCCACACGCTCGCGCATCGCCCTCCGGCGTCAGCTCGTACACCGATGTCGAGCTTTCGCTCGCCCTGGTACATAAAAACATTGACATATTAAAATAAAACTACACACACACACTTTTGTACTAACATAATATTATTCGGCTAAAAGTAGACCCCGATGTAAGTGATAAGTTTAAGCAAATAATTCTTCGAAGCGCGGCCGCGACTTATCTTATATAAGGGCCAGTCAAATAAAAAAACGTTATCAAATTGCCTACCATACCATACCATACCGCATTATGGTTAGTTTTACATAAACTTTAGTACGAAGTTAAGATTTCGTGAAAAATGTTTCAATTTCTTAATGATCGGTCCACATATGAATACCGTTCGGCTGAACAAGTGGTCCATAACACAGATGCGTACAATTGAAATCGGTTATGACGACCTTCCGCTTAAGTCACTTATCTGCTATTGATAAATGAAACATCGACCGCTTCGTCCAAATGGTCTTCATACCATAAATTTATTCTGGAAATTTTCCGGGTCCTCGGTATTTGTGACATAATATTATAGTAGGTACCCAACGACACTCGTTGCAGTGTCGTTGTGTGGCTCGCAGCATGAACGGCTAAATCGATGGGACATCATTCAAGGTCATTTCATTACACCGCGCTTCGTTGATGCACCTAACAGTCTTGTTATTCAATTTACAGACTTCAATAATTGAAGTCTGTAAATTGAATAACAATTGTTTAAGTTTGTTAATTTAGTTACTAAGGATAGACAAAAAATTGTAAATTTAGACATTCGGAGAAATATTATATTAACTATGTACCTACTATTTGTCATGTATCTGTGTAATGAACCGGTGACGGATTTAGAATACATTGTGGCACCAGTCCATTCCATTCTGAAGATATCGTATGAGGCTATTTGAAAAAATATCGTAATATATATCTCTGTATCCGAATATCATATGATGTCAATCGCGTTCAGAAACCAAGTAGTTACCCTAAATACTAGTTGCCAAAGATTCTATACCCATGTAACTGAAGACATAATAGAATCATAGTAATTTCATGACACAGAAACTGTACAAAATTGCCCTACAATTATGTATGACGCATTATGTCTTTACTATTACAGCCTTGGCATTGGCCGGAAATGCACGAGTGTGCGGTATACGAGTACATGCTTCAACAATGCGATAAAACTACTCGCCTGTGCGGTTGTCTATTAGCAACTATGTTTACGAATGGCAAAGCTCCGGGTTCCCCGCAGGCCATTATCCATTCGAATACACTCTACATGTCTGGCGATCGTTGCCAAACTATCGACATACCAAGAAGCACATTCTTATTTAATCAATTTCTTTTTTAACATCATAAATGTTGATGTTCTGTTTAAGTTCACTGAACACAATCACTATTATTTCCCAGACTCTGCTGGGCAGCACGATTACTCTTTAAAGCAGTGTCACCACGTTCGTTAGGGACGTTCGTTGTGACTTTAATCCCAAGAAATACGTGAAGCTCTTAATTAAACTTGTAATTCCGAACCATCTGCGGCGGACAAAACTGACATACCATCTTCCGCTGAGTAAGCCGTTTGTGTGTTGGAATATATCTGCAAAGCCCTTACTGGACGCTTTGTCTTTTTAGACAACCTTTTTATTTCGTTCATTAAAAGCCCATTTTAGAATTGTGACAATTGTCGTGAACGCTTGTAAATCAAAGCTTTATATTTTAATTGCAATGGAGAGGGCTATGCTCGGCGTTTCCCTGCGAGATCGGATCAGAAATGAGGAGATACGCAGGAAAACCAGGGTCACCGACATAACCCACAGTATTGCCAAACTTAAGTGGCAGTGGGCAGGGCATATAGCGCGTAGGACCGACGCCCGATGGGGCAGAAAATTCCTCGAGTGGCGACCGCGTTCCGGAAAGCGTAGTGCTGGTAGGCCTCCCACCCGGTGGACCGATCACCAGGTTAAGGTCGCCGGAAAACGATGGATGCGGGCGGCCCACGACCGGCCTTTGTGGAAATCCTTGGGGGAGGCCTATGTCCAGCAGTGGACGTCTTTTGGCAGAAATGATGATGATGACATTTTAATTAAGAGCGCTATTCTATATTAAAGTAGGCGTGCTCGGTAGGCGCATTTTTAATGATTCCCAATCAAAATCACTGTACCTTCATTAGAATATGTTACCATACGATAAAATAAGAATATTTTACCAGACAGAACGTACAAATTGCCATTTTTAATAACAGCCTTCACCGCCGTTAATGCATGTGGCAAAGACGGTAGATAATACGCTTAACAAACAATAATGTAAGAATACTCGTATTTCACAATGTACTAAAATTACAGCGTAAAATTTGTTAGCGAATCTTATGATATTCTACCTTGAGAAAAACTGTTTAGTATTTTCTACAAAAGAATTAAGCACTATTCCAAAATCATTATTATTTAACATTTCATTGCTCTATACTTCGTTTCCTTAATCTCTTAAAGTAATTAAGGTATTTTTATTTGGGATTTTGTAATATTTATTTACTATTATCATATATTTATGATAGGTATGTACATATATTGAAATTGTTTATATGTCTATTTTATAGTTACCAAGCGACCCGCCCTGGCTTCGCACGGGTGCAATTATGCACATCTAGATTTATCAGTGTTATTTTAACAGTCATATTGAATCAGTCTATCTATTAAAAAAAACCGGTTCAAAATCAGTTGCGTAGTTTTAAAGATTTAAGCATACATAGGGACGGACAGACGACAGCGACTTTGTTTTATACTATGTAGTGGTTATGTTTATGTATAAATATGGCATTTGCGTTCACTTAGTCGTCTTACGACAGCCTCAGGATAGTGTAGGTCAGGTCTATACAGGTCGGTAACTATGTGTATTCCAAATCCTTCACCACACGGCCTAGGCCTATGTAATGTTTGTTTCTTTCGATTCGATTCCCAAGGGTGTAAAAAACCTATATCCATAACGAAAGCATCGATAGTAATTTTAGTCACTATTTGGAGACGAAAGTTTATAACTAGGTTTAAGAACAGGCACCTTAATAATTGTTGTGGAAGCTGCAACGCTTGTAGGATAATAATAACAATATCTAGTTGGTTGATTTTCAATAGCACCCATGATGATTTCTTAGGCGGTAGATTTTAACTGTTTCTTTGTACTTTTGAAGACAACTGTCATCTAGTCTCTCCCGCGACCACGACTGCTGCAAAGCATTCGAAACGTCGGGAAATCCGTTAAAAAGTGTTTAATTTCAATAGCACCCATGTTTTGTGACAAAGTCAAGTTCAACATTGATATCTCACTCATACGTAGAGAGAAGAATTTAAGGCGCAAAACTACATCTATCTCCTCGCTTCGGATTGTTAATCCTTGCATACACACTTATTGGCAGTTATGGCTGTCTATTTTCTAAGTTGTGCAGTGGTTCAAACTATTATTCTGTACTAGCGGCCCGTCGGTCCAGCCGTTCCAGAGATTAGCCCGAACAAAGAAACAGACAGACAAAAATAAAAAATAAATTATATTGGGCCATGTACTGTGTATACTTACGTATTTAGTAAAAAGTGGTTATTTAATTATTACAAACAGACACTCCAATTTTATTTATTTGTATAGATAACTACAACCAAAGCAAACAAGCGGACAATATGATCTTGGCTGTTGCGGGCCAAGATTCTAAACATTTCCTATTCCACGTTTTATTGATTAGACCAACAGTTTTAATTATTCCCATAAGTAGCGAACTCAACACGCAAATTCACATTCTAGTTGCCTTGACGCAAGATTGAGGTTTGTAAATTAAATTGCATTAAAATTAGCAGTGGTGTACCAAATATATAATAAGCACTTATGCCATACTATTGTCCGTGTGCTGACGGTTTTAATATACAATGTCAAGAAGCGATCTAGCATAGTCCCGTCTAGTCACACTGAGGGTGAGATGGTGTCACGGTATTTTAAATCCGTCACCAGACGGATGTAAATAGAAGTGTATTATAGAGTTTTCTAATAGTCACATTAATCTGCATATTACTTGGTATGAATATTATGTGCCTATACATGCCTGATACACAAGCCCTACAAGCGCTGTGGAAAACTCACATGTTGCGTCAATGTTCAAGGTAACGAGGTGATTGCGCAATGACGATCATTTATACCGCTGTATCGGCTAGCAATGCACTTCCGTGAGCCTTTGTATAAATCTTTGTTGTTCTCTATTATAAACAGCATATTATATTATTATATGCAGCAACATGAAGAGGTAATGGGGCCTGAAGATTACTTATACCGCCACTAATTCGCGCTTTCACTACTGAACCAATTGGATGATGATGATGAATTGAACCAACTCAGTCTAGAGCCTGAGAAAGGACATAGGATTATTTAATGCGAAAAAGGGTTGTAAGGAGAATTTGTACAGAAGTATCATATATTTTTAAAGCTAGAAGCTAGAAACAATTTTATTAGGCTTTTGATTCAATATGAGGAAATAGGGGATGACCGTTTGCGTGGAAACGTGTAAGGTTATTGTATTTTTTTTATAAGTTTGCGTCAAGAGACGAAATATTAGAGATATTCTGATGTAACATTTAGGGAGTCTTTACATAATGTGAAGGTGAAGTTATCGCGAGTAAGAAACTTGCCAAGTACCGCGCCGTACACAATGCGAGCTGTGCAGACGCGCGGGAGGGGGGTCTTAGCTCGGCGTGGTACCGCGGGTGTATGTATAGTCCAGTCGGGCCAGACATTTAAATAGAAAAAAATCTGAAGAGCGTTTTTTTATACACGTCGGGGTTTGTTTGAAGGTATAAATCTCGATTTTCGAACTAATCCCGCAAGAGGATTCGCCGCCGTCTTATTTTAAAATTCAATTTTTTCGTTTTTTCAGAAAAACGAAAAAATTGAATTTTAAAATATTTTAGAGCAAAAATGGCAGAATCCAAAGTGGTTGGAAATTTAATTTCTCACAAGTTTGGTCATTATCATTTTTACGCTAGGATCAATATTTGCAGACTTATATGTACTATTAATAAAAGAAATCGAGATAAAACTAAAACAATTTTTATTTTTCATATATAAATTAACGTTGTTATCATTAATTTTGTAGCACATTTGCGAGTGTGTTTACGTAATAAGTCGTTTTTATCAATAAGTTCTAAAGTGCTAATTCGGTTAATAAGTTATTAAATACAAATTGCAGTGAAACACTGCAAATAGCTCGATAAAGTATTTATTATAAAAAAATAATTAAAAATTCTACCCAAACACGCTATTCCACGCGGACGAAATTGCGGGCACAGCTAGTATATTAATATACAGTGTGTAACAAAATACAGGCTAATTACCCTGCATGAAATTGGACGTGGCCCGACACCGCAGTGGGTCAGGTATGGGCCGAGTAGTAATAGTAGTGTAACAAAATCCAAGGCATCCGAAGTGCCCCTATGATTAGCTCTTTACCTTACAGGGCTAATCATAGACGCAGTCCTGTGATCTGTGAAGTATGGGTGAGATATGGATATTTTTGATCAAGTTGCCATTGATAAGCGCGTCGTCAGCGAAGAGAGAATAGAGCTAGACAGCTTGAAAACTAATCTAATCTGAACTCTTATTTCTACGTGCACGCAGAGTTCAATAGAGCGGCCTATTGCAGTTTTTGCCCTATCGTAGGGTCCTCGAGTGGCGACCGCATTCCGGAAGGCGCAGTGCTGGTAGGCCTCCCACACGGTGGACCGACGACCTGGTTAAGGTCGCCGGAAAGCAGTGGATGCGGGCGGCCCAGGACCGGCCTTTGTGGAGATCCTTGGGGGAGGCCTATGGCCAGCAGTGGACGTCTTTTGGCTGAAATGATGATGAGGGTAGCTCTATCATAGTGACATTTTGGCCTGCGTACATTTAACTACTCGTGGACTAGATATTCATAAATAAACAGAAAAGTCAGTTGACTACGTCTAATTAAAAATACGACTATAGCTAGACTGATCTATGGCATTTAGATAATTCGATAGCTCTATTCGTGTAGCTTGTCTCGCTCTCGTACCGGCGTCCACGACGCCTACCGAGAGTAGCCGAGCCTGTCTACGTAGACTGTAGTGACAGACACTTTAGCTAGGGTAGGAAAACTTGATAGTAACCCTGTGCTATCCTATCCTTCCTTATTAATCCTTTCGTCGTGGCTATAGGCTTTCTGTTAAACCTTGTATATAAAGGTTTTAACTAAGTCCCTACATACTCCATTATCCGAAGGGCAAGGTGCAGGTCGAAGGAAGCAATTTCGGGAATAAATTGTTTCTCTATCTCACAGTATTAAACGTTTAAAAGACGTTCGCTCCGTCGACAGTTAAACGTCTAGCTATCGTGATTTGTATCCCAGCTAAGCCCAATAATTCCACGATGGTTTCCGGGCTATCATTGTTTATTTTTCTAGCACTTATCATCACTAGACAGTGTTTAATAAACTTAGCGCTTAAGAGCCGTCTACAGTCCTCGCCAAACTTTATGGCCGCTCTGAATGTAGCCGCATTACGCTGCGCAGAACACAATATCAGGTATCAGCGGGACGTACGCGGGGGGTGGAGGCAGGCACGCCCGCACTCGCCGTCTTCCAACCACGCGCGTCGTCACCTCCCGTGCGTTAGTGTGCTACGTTCGTATTGGTTATGAAATGTACGACGCAAGTTCGCACCGGCGGCGTCGACGGCTACATTCAGAGCGGCCATTGAGTTTGGCGCGGAGTGTAAATAGGTAGATTGGAACGCATTTGCCTAAAGTCTAAAGTACGTAGACCTTAGGAAAGATGTCTTCTAATTTCAACCTTAAAGGGTGGAAGCTCGGCAAAGCTTTATACCGCTGCTTCTAATTTGGGAATAATTAAAACTTATTAATTATAACATATTGGAGAACGACGCAACTTAATTGCGTCGTTTTCCAATATGGATTACGATTTGAAGTATGACATTTCGTAAGCGTATGCGTATTGCTTAAAATTAAAGGTAATATTTTCTTACTTGGAACTTCCTGTAATCAATGAAGCCAACAAATGTCAACGTTACTTACAATTCGTAAATTGAATAGGGCGAGTTCTAAAAAGTTACCAGCGAGAATAAAACAACAACACCAAACTTTTAGAAGTTACCAATTATAAGGTTTACAAAATTGTGATTGTTGGGAATGGTTTTTGTTATAGAATTAAACGGGTGTGTAAGCAATGGCGCACTACAAGAAAATTTATCTATTTTTTTAACAACTTGATTATATATGGGAGATGTACATATAATATGTCCAAATGGTAAAAACTACCGTTTCCCAAGTGAAATTATCTCAAGTAGCTTACACATCGAGGCATCACTTCTTAATATTTAAACGAATAACACATACACAATGAGATAGGAATTGGTCCTGCAATTGGATTTAGAATATAAAATGTCACCAACTCATACCATCCTGAGGGTGTCGTAAGGGGCGACTGAATGAACATAAGAGACCAGTCACCTAGCCACGACAGAAGTAAAACTTGATACCAACCATGTGTCAACAGTAGGCTAATTTGACTTCATGGAACAGTTTGGACCGATTTGGATTTTAATTCAGTAGTGGGTCTTTTAAGGCGGTAATCATGATGATTATTGAAGGGTCCATCCGACACGATGAGATTGCTAGCCTGCAAGTCAAATTCAAAAGTCCTTGCCAATTTCTTGTGTCTTAAGCGGGTGTGGCATATGTCCCGAACTGGCACTTTATGTATGGGGCGTTCACATTTAATCAAACCAAATATTATAGCTACGATTAGATATTATTATACATTACACTGAATTGATTTGAAAAAAAAACAACATATATGGGTAAACTTTTTTTAAATAAATTAAGAATCACAATTGTTAGAGGAACAATAAATGCGAACGATCTATGTATAGTACGTACACTAGTAGTCCAATACCTGACCTGTGTGTTACCAAGACTGTCGAAATCTTCAATCACAGACAATGTTCAATGTATAGAATTAGCAGGTTTTGGTGCTACACGCATACAGGTACGTTGTGTTTACATAAGTATTTTTTTTTTTTTTAAAACTAGTTGCTAGCTATTATGAATAATGTATTATATTAAAGTCTATTCTGCCACAGGTGATCAGTATTCGGCAATAAAACTCGTTTGCAAACCTCACCTACATGAACATGCCATTTGTGTGTGACTGTGAAATGTACTTGCTAGTGTGTGTAAATTCATTAATTTATTGTATTTTTACTTATTTTATATTGAAATATTGGCATACACTTCCTCTCCTTAAACATAATACATGATTAATCTATACTAATATATAAAGCTGCAGAGTTTGTTTGTTTGTTTATTTGTTTGTTTGAACGCGCTAATATCCGGAACTACTGGTCCGATTTCAAAAATTATTTCAGTGTTAGATAGTCCATTTATCGAGGAAGGTTATAGGCTATATTTTATTTTCAAAAGAATTAGGGATCCGTATGAAAATTGCGATTTTGTAACCTAAGGTGTAAAATCGAAAACCTATTTATGCGTGCGCTGCAAAAACTATTGACAATAGAACAAAATGATGTACTACGAGTTGGTAGGTCTTATTAAGATCTACAAAAAAGCGGTAGCACATATCTAACTATCATAGTTTAGTCACAATAACCACTTTTATGTTCATAAAAAATATGCATAGAGATAAGCACGGGTACAAAGTCCACGCGGGCGAAGCCGCGCGCAAAAGCTAGTTATATTATGTCTGTCTAATTAATTTTCGTAAAAAGGGCTTATTGCTTCCCGTCATGTGGTTTACGTATATGTTGTCAGCCCCCCTGGTCCACTCAGTCCATAGGCCTCCCCCAAACTTTGCACCTTGTCGCTATGTAGCAGAAGGACGCTACGCTTGCCGATATGTGACGTTGGATAACTGTCGGTACCGGCTTGCTCTTTTGTTTTGTGTCCTCGTGCAGATGCGTGCGAATCGTGCGATACACAGACGGCATGGGTCACCCATCCAACAGTCACTAGGCTACGACCTATTTTACAATGTACGATATCAGTATTTACTAACCTAATCGAATACAATTTATTGCAATATTGTTAATTTATGAACAGTGACAAAGATCAATTGCGCCTGTAGGTATTACATTTGTAACTTGATTACTCTCTTACGTAAATAAAATAAAGTACACATTTTGTGCGTTAAATCTAGGACATATTACTATTAACCAGTAAAAACAGTGATGTCTTTGTGGTGAAGGATTAAGAGTTTGTGGCATCACCACCCTATTCCATCCTGAGTGCGTCATAAGAGTCGGCAGAAGGAAACCACGAGGCCGAAAACCTAGCTGCAAGATAAGGAAAACTCGATACGACACCCCGTGCCGACCTGTATGGCCAGCATGGCACACTAGGTTAATTACCCTCCTTGTAAATGGAGGAGGCCCGACTCAGCAGTGGGTCATGTACTGGCTAAGTAGTAGTAAAAACAGATGTTGACGGCGACGTAAGGCACTGCTATAGCGTTACTTCAATATACTCATTGGGTTTAAAAAAATCCAAAGAATACTAATAACGGTGTTCAGTAGCTTTAACAGCAGATGTTGGTACTGTAAGGAAGTATTTACTAAAAATGGCTGTTCAAAATGAAAGTAAGGTCAAGTACTAAGTTCAGTGGTTCTACAACAAAATGTAGTATCCAAGCATACTAATATACTCAAGGTAGATACGTCGAGACACGGGTGATTTAACTGCTAACAACAAATCGGTATATCAGGCAGACAGTTCGGAATCCTAAGATACTGTGCATGAGGAGGCGGGAGATGGAGGGGGGACATAGCACCGCCCGGAGAGGGGCGTGAAGACCAACCGCCTATCGCAAGGCACGCCCCGATGCTCACACCCGAAACGAGTCAACGGAATATCATTGACTTCGGCCCGTTCGTTTCAAATGGTCGGTAAACGGTACACATTATGTACGTCAAACTGGTACCCGCTGCTCGACGTCAAGTTGTTCCCAAGCCGCTTGAGATTTATCCAATAAAAAATACAATTGCTTTGCCCATATTACGTTAGTACCGGCCAGTATAAAAAAGAAAAAACTAACCACTTAAAACATTAGGCAAGCGTAAAGATTACCGCGTTCCGGAAAGCGTAGTGCTGGTAGGCCTCCCACACGGTGTACCGATGACCTGATTAAGGTTGCCGGAAAACGATGGAAGCGGGCGGCCCAGGACTGGCCTTTGTGGAAATCCTTGGGGTAGGCCTATGTCCAGCAGTGGACGTCTTTTGGTTGAAATGATGATGATGATGACTGGCCCTTGGAAGCTATTCACGTATTCGTATGATACGGAACTCCAACCCATATGTGGAGAAAAGCAGCAGGAACATTTCTATTAAAATGTGTCTCATTAAAAACGCGTACGTGTATTGCGATGACAAATTAGCATTTGGAACCAACTTTGAAAGATAGGATTTCAATTCGTTTCTATGATGTTTTAAATCTTTGTTGTTATCGCATAAACCGATTAGCAAAAACCTTTGTTTGTTCGCACTGCATTAGTTGATTGGTCTCATATAAATTGATATTTTATTAAAGTCAGTTCCGTAGGTACTTTGGAAAAGTTTCCGTAGATTTTTTTAATTCAAGTTAAGTAAATAGATCTGTATGAAGAATCAATTTGCGTATTTTGTTGTATTATATGTTATGCGTCTTGCCAGCGTGACGCAGTAGGCTAATTTCCCTCCATGAATTTGGAGGAGGCCCGACTCAGTAGTAGGTAATTTATGTGCGTTCACGAATCTAGGTCATATCACTAACCAGTAAAAACAGTGTAGTCTTTTTGGTGACGGATTAAGAATATATGGTCTCTCCATCCTTTTCCATCTTGAGTGCGTCATAGGTATACATACAAACATAACATACCTACATTTATTTGCACTAAGAAGCGAACAATAATATTGAAGACTAATTAAAAGGGGTGCCACCTTAAATATACACCGATGTTAATTAAATACATATAGTTTTTGATTACTCAATTTTATTAACCTCTGAGGGTGGGAGCGCGAGAGCATTAGGGTGCTTTTCCACCAGAGATGTGTTATGCTACGTTGCTATGGATGCGTTTGATATCCACCCATCATATTAATTGGTGCACATAGCTTAGCACTGGTGGAAACGGATTCAACTAAGATATGATATAATGAAGGATGAATGCTATGGACTATGGATGCCTGCTATGGGCAGTCGCGATAGGTGTAGCTATGTGCAGAGCATAGTACCCACAGTATGCCCGCGTTTGTCGCTTCATAGCGCATCTTCCTCGCACAGCTACATAGCTTAGTATCGGTGGAAACGGTCACATATTTTCGTAGCGTAGATTTCACATCTTCGCAGCATAGTTGCATAGCACATATCTGGTGGAAAAGCACCCTAATCCACGCGCATGAGACTGAGTGACGATTGCGTTGTTTAGGGCATGAAAATTAATTTAGTAGATATGTTTATTAACAAATAAATTATGGCAATAAAAATAAGAACAAGAGGTAGCTAAAGGTAGCCGATGTTTTTTTTTCATTAATTAATTAGAACTTAAAAATAATAGATCTCTCCCATTCTCTTACAGATTACCTTATCAATAAAAAAATTCTGGTGAATAATTAAAAAAATATAAATATCCTTGGACATTTCACACAACGCCATCTCGTCCCAAGCTAAGCAACTTAATGCTTGTGTTATGGTAACGAGATGGATGATAAACAACTTATATACATTTTTTTTTGTAAATAAATACTTAATATAGATAGAAAACACCCAGACCCCGAACAAATACTTGTAGGTCGTACAAATATTTCTTCCGTGCGGGAATCGAACCCGCGACATGCTGCGCAGCAGTCGATCGCTCAACCACTGCGCCAACCGTGTCGCCAATTAAAGATTAATTTGTAAAATGTGCTTATCTGACCACAATAATTCTTGAATTGTACCCTGCAAGCTGTTTTAATATAATTGAGTAAATTATTTGTTTTAATGATAAGTCCAAAACTCTACAGTTAACAAATTATTATTTATTGGAATTAATGTTACAAAAAAAATGAAAAATATTAATCTTTTTTACATTTTTAAGTAGGTAGTGGCTTCTAATCTTCTAGATAATTCATCATCGAGCCAATCTTTGTAAATCGTGATCGTCATCATCAGCATTAGTATTAACACTAGATACTAAATCTCTCAGATTTCGTCCGTCAGAAAATACGTGACGTCTGATGGCCCTGGGATCATGGACAAGAGCAAGATCCCGTATTTTCATGCCCAAAATTGCGCAATCGGTCTCACTCAGTCTCCTGCGCGTGGATGAAGCAGTAGCGCTCCACCTACCGAGGTTAATAAAATTGAGGTTAGGGGATGATTGGCCCCTTGGACCGGTCTGTCTTTTTGCCAAAAGTTTTAAAATAGTTGCATGGTAAACAAATGTATTTAGGTAACATGCTTCTGACTCTCCATTTTATATAAAGGAGCTTTAGAAGTTATGTAAACTAAACTAATTATTTTAGGAGCTTTAAAGCGTCTGTGAAGCAAAATGGCCGTTGGCCATGCACAGACATAATGTAGAGTTGTTCTCACCAAGTCTATTTAACGTACTATTACGGTGACGTACTGATAAGTGCACTTGTGTATAAACGCGTAAATGTATAAACGTAAGCGTCGGCAATGAATAGTTCACTTACAGTAGTATTACAAATTAGTTTTTCACCCCGCGTGTGCTATTTGATTTTGGCTATTAAGCCAGCTCAATTATTATGTGAATTTATCGATAGTTTATCGATTTATCAATTCTCGCTTAACTTTTGTAACGGCCCATTACATAATCTCACACCTATCGATGTTAGCGGAGGCGGTGGGCGCAATGCTGCGACTTCAGCGCAGTCGATTTATGATTAACCCAATAATGCATAGTAATTAATTCAACAACAGTTCAATTAAGTACGCCCCCGCTACGAGTCCACGGCTGCCAGTCAACTGAATCAGGCAATTTTACAGACGTCACTACGTTTCCATTAGCATTACTCAACTGAAACCAGAGCACACTCCGCTAGCGATTATTTAATACGAATGGTAGTTATAGATTTTGAACTTGTTGTTCAAAATCTTACGATAATACAATATATGTTCACTAGTGGCCCGCCCCAGCGTCACCCGCGCAAAGCGGGGGTGGGTTATACATATAAACATTCCTCTTGAATCACTCTATCTATTAAAAAAAACCGCTGCAAAATCCGTTGCGTAGTTTTAAAGATTTAAGCATACATAGGGACGGACAGACGACATCGACTTTGTTTTATAGTATGTAGTGATAGTGATGATTATAAAAACTATAAAGCTTTTAGTTTTAGGTTTTTAGTGTCAGTAAATGTTTGCTTTGCAAAGGGGCTGTCCATTACTCACGTGATGTTTTTTTAACATTTTTTAACCCCTCCCCCCCCCCCCCCCCCCCCTTGGTGATACGTGATGAGGTATAAGACTAACCCCCCACCCCCCATCAGAAATCACGTGAATTTTTTATTTCCTACAAAGAAGCTTAAACACACCGCTTTTCGGTTCAGAAATGACGCGTTTGACGAAATATTAAATGCACGTGATATCTTACTATACCCCTACCCCTTGGTGATGTTTCGTGATTTTTGCCGAACCTCTCCCTCCCCCTTTCGAACCTCACGTGATTAATGGACAGCCCCAAATGACCAACCACCAATCTGGAACCTGTGCCATTCGGTACAATTTTCCAAACCGGTTTAAAAATGGCAGGCTTATGCGGTAAGAAACTATACGATATAAAATATCATACAACGAAATTCGGTTAAGAACGTTCATTAATAAAGAAATCTGAACACATGCCAAGGCGTTTGACCCTCAAATTTATCTGTATAATAATAACAATAAAAATTCATCGCCTAAATGCACAACTTCCGAAGACCCACACCAAATTGGATAGTCTTTTAATGTTATTTGACGATAATGGACAAATTAAAATTGATCAGGTGTTATTTTAAATCTCATAATACGGCGGTATGAATATCGGCGGGTCAGCTAGTGTATGATACAGTACCGCACCGTGAATGTCCTAAACATTTCAGAGCCATGATCCTAGAAGGTTTCGTATTATAAGCTACAAAAGCTTACAAGCTATAATAATAGATTTCTATTTACCTATTAAATGAGCTGAGGCTGGAACTTTCCTTTGTGATACTGACAATGATGTTAAGCCAATATACTAGATGCACTTGAAGCAGCCATTTTGTTTTATTTATTTTTTTTACCTTGATAATCCTCCTGGTAACCCGCACCGCTAAGCGCCAACCCGGTTTTGTGGGAGCCCGGGGTGCGGAATCATAGTGATTGCGCCCCAACCTACCCACTAAATCCAACGCTGTCCCTCAACTGGCCGAAATAGGACCTCATTTTCCACGCCTTGACTTGACCCGAACTAAGGCGCATAAGGCGGGGCCCACTCTTCGATTGAAAGCTCTGAGATGCGCGTACGGGACATCAGGCGTCAGGCGCCGATCCACGCGGCGGCAGCGCTGACCTGAATGCCTGGCCGCCACCTAGGGCCTACCCAAATGACTTTCGTGATTGAATAGAAAGACAAATGCATGGGATTGATACGACCTGTCAAAGACAATATTATACCAAAGCTTCACTTGGCCACAGGGCCCTCCCGGCAGGCGATAAATTAATTCAAATTCGAACAGCATAGCCGATAATTTTTTGCCAAAACTAGTAATTAAAATCAAATCAGAAATAATTAGCAGGCCTTGCAAGCAACGTATTAAGTTGGAACAGTTTTAGTAATGTAGTATAAATGTAATTTTGCTGTAGTTATAAATAACAAATTGTCTGTGTATCCATTGTTGTTACGGTGACGACATAAGGATGTATCGAATTTAGAATATATTTCAATGTATAGTGTCATCTTCCTACTCCTTCCTGACTAAAGTAAATAATTTCCCAGACCAATGGGTGTGATATTTCTAGACCTAAATTTATTTATTAACCGCGGAAGCATATTGTGCTGAAATCCACGCATAGAAAACAACAGGCCACCGTCGCAAACAAAGGAAACATGTCATTACCAAGTTGTACAGGCTGTAATATAATGGGGGCCAATGTCGCGGAGATATGGAACACTATTTAAAATAGTAGGCACGGCTGTCAAATGCATTCTGGAGTGTCCCATAGGCGTGGTGTATCATCATGTTATTCAAACCAATTGAGCAATATTGGATAATACGAATGGACTGAAATTGTTTGCACGATTTACGCAGAGCTTCGCACGGGTGCAATGATAAATATCTAAATGTATCATTTTTTCTCTTCAATATTATGCATGTATTATACATAATATCTGGATGACCGAGCTTTACTCGGTATTTCTTTTTTAAATTGTGTTTTTTGGAAATTATATTTAAGTACGAGTTACTAATAAAATAATGAAATATGAATAATATTTTTCGATCTTACCGATTTTACTCAAACGCCTCCTGTTATTTTTCTTCCAAGTTTAAAAAAATAAATGATGATGATTCCTAGCTAGATCGATTTATCGCCCCCGATACCCCCCATATACTAAATTTCATGAACATCGTTGGAGCCGATTCCGAGATTCCAATTAAATATACAAGAATTGCTCATATAAAGATATAAGATAAAGCTTCCTATTGAATCTCTCTATGTATTAAAAAAACCGCTTCAAAATCCGTTAAGCATACATAGGTACGGACTAGGGTTCATTCGTGGGGCTTTGTTCCCGGGAAATCAAGCTCGAGAAAAGTCGAGAACTCGAGAAATCATGTACGTTTGTAGAAAATAAACTTGCAAAGTTTTAATTTGTTTATATTCTATTATCATGCCATAAATGGTGCCATGATTGTAATGTAATTATAATTTACATTTACTTTCTACCTGAGTTTAAGATATTAAAGTTTTAAATCTCTTAATTTTTGCTGAGTGGCTAAAGATGCGTGAGGTCTAGCGTTATCATGATGAAAAACCACACCACTTGATTAATTCCGGCCGCTTTCTCTCTACTTCTTGCTTTAATTTCATCAGTTGTTCGCAGTAGAGTTCAGAATTGATGATCCTGCCTGGTGGTAACAGCTCATAATTAATAATGCCCTTCCAATCCCACCACACACCTCACCTTGTTGCGAGTTAACCCGGGTTTCGCCACAGTCTGTGAAACCTGACCGGACTTTGACCACGACCTTTTTCGCACGTTCTTGTCGTACGTGATCCACTTTTCATCACCAGTTATCAGCTTCTTCAAAAATGGTTCGGTTTCTACGTCGTAATAAAGAATCACAAATGAGTACACGGTGCATAAGGTTTCTTTCAGTGAGATCGCGAGGAACGCAAAATGCCCCAAAACTGTTTTTCGAAGAATGGGTCAATTCCCAGTTTTTCAGCTACGTCGTCACAACAGATATCTTGCTCCACTTTTAAAAAATGGCATCCATTTTATCCGTAACTAGCTTTTGGGCGCGGCTTCGCTCGCGTGGACTTCGAACCCGTGCTTATCTCTATGCATATTTTTTTATGAATATAAAAGTGGTTATTGTGACTAAACTATGATAGTTAGATATGTGCTCTCACGGACTTTTTTTGTAGATTTTAATAAGACCTAGAAACTCGTAGTACTTCATTTTGTTCTATTGTCAATCGTTTTTGCAGCGCACGCATAAATAGGTTTTCGATTTTACACCTTGGGTTACAAAATCGCAATTTTCATACGGATCCCTAATTCTTTTGAAAATTAAATATAGCCTATAACCTTCCTCGATAAATGGACTATCTAACACTGAAAGAATTCGCACTGAATGAAATCGGACCAGTAGTTCCTGAGATTAGCGCGTTCAAACAAACAAACAAACTCTGCAGCTTTATATGTATATTAGTATAGACAGGGCGACCAGAGCCACGTGCATCTTTGACATCAAAATTTCTGGATTGAAAACGCTTAAACCAAATGTGTGCTACTCTCACAGACACTAGGTCCATAAACATCGCGGCTTGCGTTGCATTTTTTCCTGTTTTGTAGTAAAATTATAAAATGTATCGAATTTCTTCAATAGATTCACTCATCTTGACAGTACGAAAAACAAATGAAAATCACACATTTTCCTAATTTGAATTTGGAATTATGTTCTATATAATTTAAACTTTCAATGATACCAAAACCAGCCAGATACAAATAGTATCTTACTAATATTATAAACGTGAAAGTTTGTAAGTATGGATGGATGAATGGATGGATTGATTGGATTGTTACTCTTTCACGTAAAAAGTACTGAATGGATTTTAATGAAACTTTACAATAATATAGCTTATACATCAGAATAACACATAGGCTACAAGTTATAGAGATATTATGTGAATTACAACAATATGAACAAGTCGAATTCAAAATTTCTAATTGTCAAATTTTCGGCCATATTAAACTATAGACAACATAACGTTTCGCTGTCAGTTGCGTATTGTTAAAGTAGGTTTATTATACGGACGGGATAAAAATCTCAGGTATCCTATGTCCAACTTTCTTTTTGTTTTAAATATTTATAATGCGGAACAAAGTTCGCCGGGTCAGCTAGTAATAGATAGTAATATAAGCGAAAGAGATTTTATTACAAGTTCATACATATACTATAATGCGAACAGACTTTTAACCTACTACTACGACTACCTAATATTAACGTTTTCTTTCATGTTGATTTTTTGTTTAGTTTAAGTTCTAAATAACCAACTAAAATGGTGCTATCATTATGATTATGAGTCTGAATAATTTTTTGCTGTATTTTATTTTAAATGTCAATATGATATTTTTTTTTGAATAAAATCGATGAATGTTTTTTTATAATTTTATATATCTATTTGAGAGGAAAACCACTAAATTTTTGACGCAATTGGAACCAAATAATATGAGAAAACGTACGTAAATGTAAATTTCTCGACAACCCGAGAGTCCCGAGAAATTATCCTCGAATATTCTCGAGGCCCGAGAAATGGAAAAGCTCGAGAAACCATGAATACATATACAGGTTGGTCAAAAAGTCGTGGTTCAAACGAAACCAGCGGTTAGGTGGGGCCATCAGCTGCAAAAAATTGTTCTACGGGAGGTCCTTAGGGTCAAGCCCTGCAGAGTTACAATAGATTTTGTGTTTTTATGAGAAATTGTCTTTTTTTACTAAAACTTGATAAAATTCGAAAAAATCTACACCCTGTCTTTTTTATAATTTTCACTAGATTGGTACTGATGAGTCCTTTCGTTAGACATGCTATTTATGGTAGTTTATTGGCTGTGTTGAAGATAATATTAAGTTTTACGAAAGCAATAATTCTTAAATCAAAACTTGTTACTTACTTCAGACCCCACTGTGAAAAAAAAAATCTAAAAAGGTATTACACATGGCTATGCGTGGCTTCGATATCTTTCAAGGACGATCTTTCGTAGCAAGGCCAGAGTTAATTCATACATAAAACTCGGTTAAGCCTACTAACCTAACCTTACCTAAGCGTGATCCTACAGGGTCTTTATCGTCGTTTCAGCCCATAAATTACCCACTACTGTCGGGCCTCCTCTAAGTTCATGTTGGGAGATTTACAAAGGTATAACAACAAAACGTGCGTACATACATACGAAATAACAGCTCAGATCTTTGGAGTACAACCACTGTGTCAAAACTGTTTTCCCATTGTGTGCGTTCCGTAGTAAATAATTTACGAACGATTATGTTTGTCGTGCAACCCTAGTAATCTGATTAGTTTTTCTTGGGCCTAAACCTGCTAATTTAATAGACACAAAATCGACAATCGCCGTGCCGCGATTTGGGCAGTTTTGTTATGTCTAAGTTCAGCACGTATGCCACAAGTTAATGACCCAAAGAACTTCGCAAGAACTTATGAATTTAGCAGATTATGGCTAGCAAATCATTGTGTCACATGGGCACTATAATAGAAAATATAAGGTTTGAAGCCCTGTTCATCCTTTCGTTATGTACGAGTTAGGTATAAAGGTGTCAGGAGGCATCGTAATCAACTTTATTGTATAGCGGCGTTCGGTAATTTTGCATGGATTTCTTGGTTCATAGTTCATCTGTTTAATTCTGTATGACTTTTAAATCTGTTTTTCTGTAATTTCGATAACAGAAATTAACGGAATATAATCGCAGTTGGCTAATATGAGCCCCCGCGCATTAGGCGGCCAAGCCGCGCAACTTGGCCGCGCGGCCTGGCCGCCTAATGGGCGGGGGCATGTAGAACATTGTTGGCGGCTTGGTGTGCTTATCTTACCTACCTGAATAGCATAACCACAAGGATACGATGAGAAAGAGACAATCTTAAAAAATAAACTTATCGCTGCTAAAATTGTCAGCAACAAATCAAGAAAACGTATCAATTTCATTAATCATTGGCTACATCGCGCATTTGGGAGCGGAACCTATGGCTCTGGTTCGGACAGTTGAAGGACGCCTTCAGTTATGGTAGAGGCACAAATTATTCCGCGCTCCGGAGTCCATCTATTATTAGGATTTCCAAAGTAAAAAAAATGATGATAGACAAGAATAACATAAATATATGGCTACCTACAGCTCAGCTACCACAGTTAGTTCTACAACAATCATCATCAACAGTATCAACAACAGTTCGAAGGCCCCCTCATCAGTTTACATAAGGTTACGTGCTGTTATCCATGATTATGCAATATGTATCAAAATATTTTAATATTACACAAACATTTTGTCATAAAGTACATACCTATAATAATTTATTTGTTATTCAAGCCCGATGTTGAGCACCACTTTCAATTATCGAAGACTTTAATTAACTGACCAATTATAACTTTTAATTGTACAACACAGTAACAAACTAAATCAGCCAGTAGAATACAGTATAAAACATTTTTTTATTGATACCGGGATTAAGCTTATCCTTTGTGCTCTTTTTAGCCATAGTCAGATACCCGAAAAATGACAGTTTACGCAACGATTCAGTTTCGTAGTATGCTGTTGTCACACTGGTGTTCCAGAAAAACAGATACCATATGTACATTAAGAATTCGGCAATGCAATATTAGTTTGTTTTCATACAAGCTTATCATATCACAATAGTCGATACCAAATAAGTGAAATGGTGAATACAGAATTCTCACTGAATACTCTTTGTTGCAAACTTCTGCAAGGCTGGGTTTGTGATTTATGTAACCAAATTTATTACGTAGCCTGTAATATTAAATAGGAACTTATTATGAATATTGACCCACCATCGCTTATATACCCAATGTGTTATATGTCCAGTGCAATAAAGAATTTCACATATAATACACCCAAAGTGGGGGCCTACCCACTAAACCTCCCCGGGGTGCTCCAACTCGCGTCCTGTTGCGGCATTGTGGGATCTGATGCAGAACCACGCCGCCGCAGACGAGGAGGCCCTCCTCCTCTCCTCAGGCACACATAATACACCCACGCCAACTTGTCACTTTTACAAGTATTATAAAACGTTATTTTTTGGACTATAGATATTTTCAGTTTCCCATCAATAGCCCGTCTGTCAAATCGAGCATGCTATTTTGAACAGGGTATAGTTTGATTATGTGTCTGCCATCGTTGACCTATGATTTTACCAGTAACAAATATGGTTAGCTTTGAAATTAAATAAAATTGCCATTTGGAATTTGAAAAATCCGTTTTCATGAAGAACAATTCTAAGCTGCCCTCTACTCGCCGAAAGAAATATTCCAACCAAATGTCAAGCCTCGGGGCCTTGTGGTTCCAGAGATATCGTGGTCCGTAGTCAGAATATGTGAGGAAATCTTATATTTAGTACTAAAAAGTTAATGTTAAATGGACAACATATGATCAACTGCTATTTGTTCATGTAAATCTGAAGGGAGATGTAATTAATGTAGGATTTTATAGTGAATAAAAGTAATTTATCATGACTGTTTCGTAAAATCATAATTTTATAATACTGTTAGTACAAAAAGGCCAACCGACTGTGGGGTCAATTTTTGAAATGTCAGCAGCCGATCACAAGTTAAAGTTGCATTTTTAAAATATGCATTTAGTTTGTGATAAGTATTTTTATTAATTTTAATGCATATTTTATAACAATATTATATTTCAGCATACCCCGCCACATAAACTTTAACTGTGCTTAAAATCATACCCCTCCAACTTAAAATTATATCACACCTAAAAGCGGATAAAAGCTTATATATAACAGGTGAATTTTTCACTTATTATCCATATGCCATATGTGAAAATATCAGGCGCCACTTACTCTACTAATTGGCGGCAAGTATATGAATTTTATTTAATTGATGTTTATTTCATTACTAGATATTGCAAAATTTTCATATATTCCATCAAAAAAAAAATCAACGTCATGTCTTATCAAATGTGATCACACCCGACTCCATTAAGGGGTTTGAATAAATTTAGTTAAATATTAAAATTTCACACATATAAATTCTGTTTTTAATCTATTGTAAGAAACCTATGATTTCCAGCGTAACTACTCAAAGACCGAACCATAGATTTTATAAATTTCTTAGCAATCTTAAAAAAATAATTCCTGTTATAGACATAAACTGGCAGCGCCGCGTGAAAAAATCAGTAGGTATTGAGCCCAAATACAAAAAAAAGGAATATAGGAATTATAGGAAAAAAAATAAAATAGCAAACTCAGGCGTGCGTGAAATGAGTAAACATTATACATATAACTAGAAAGAGATAAGCCAATTCACCGCGAATTTCGAAGGATTTTTGAATTATAATCCAATTTCGAATATTCAATGTTAGTTGGGATACTCACTGATGATAGTTGTACAGGTATTGCGGTGTAGGTGCCTGTAGATCGGACGATCGACACGGCATATATAACTCCGGCACTCGCGGGTATTGGCGCGCCATGCTGCGAACGAACAGAGTATACGCGACCACTTGTCTCGGCGGTCTTACTCGACTAACTTCAACACACCGACCGAACGCATAACGGCAGCGTCTAGTCAACCCCTGTCAACAGGTAGCAGGCTCCGGTGTTCACTACCCTTACGCAACACGCCATCTTAGATGGAAAAATATGCGAAAGAACCCTAGTGTACCTAATAACACTTGAAATTAAGTTGCGCACAAATATTTTTAAAGTTATAGCCGAAATCCTATCTGTGCTGAGTAAATTAGATACTTCATGCAGACACTGATGAAATATGTTGCTACAAATCAATCAACGATGGCCAATTATGAAGTGAAGCTCATACTGGCTTTGGTAATTATTAAGTTACAAAGTGGCTCCAGCTTACTTGCGGCATTTCCGAGACTACTGCTGCTACTCAACCCATAGGCCCCACTGTTGAGTCGGGCCTCCTCCAAGTACATGGAGGGCACAGCCTACTGTGCCACGCTGGCCAGACGGGTTGGCACAGGGTTCCGACATTCTCAGAACGGAATGGGTTGGTGACATTTTGTATTCTAAATCCGTCATCACACGGAAATACTAATAAGTACCTACATTTGTTATTATGAGTCAGATTTGATGGTTTTGATAAAAATGGGAATATACAGCGACTTCCGTTGGAGAGGAAACCCGATAGAAGTGCGCGTAGCAACCGCCCCTCGAGACCATTGCGAAATGCATGAAATGGCCCAACTTCTATTGCCCGAATAAAAAGTTGAGGAACTAAGGTAAGACGATGACAGTTTTTTTAAACGTAACACGTGTTTACGAACATGTAATTCACGAACACAAATTACACCTAGACTCGGAACAAGCTCTGGTTTACCCCAAGACACTTGTCCGATCCCGGAAATGGACCGGGGATTCAAAAAGCACCTTGCGTCCTCACACTCGCCGGTAAAAATTACTAATTCAAATAAGAAACACAGTAATAACAATACGATGCAAATTGGTCAAGTAATTTGAATTATTTATCTTGTTTGATATCTCCGCGGTGAAAAAGAGAATGCTTCACATTCTCAGATGTAAATATTAAATGTTGTATAATTTATCCCAAACAAATAAAGATTAAAAAAGCAATTCAATTATATTTAAATAAACCCTATACACTTGTTCGCTGGATTTCGAATACAAACTGTCAACGGCATGGTTAGGTACGTAGGCGAATAAAGGAACTCAATAGGCAAATTAGTCCAGTCGAAATAGACGAATAGAAAAAAACCCGGAGAGAGATTTTTTTGAACGTCGGGGAGGGGGGGGGGGACAATATTGATCCTATCGTAAAAATGATAACCAAACTTGTGGGAAATTAAATTTCTAACAACTTTTTTGCTCTACCTTCCATTTTTGCTCTAAAGTTGAAAATTAACGAGTTATTTCAGAAAAAAATAAAAATATATATTTTAACCAAGATGGCGGCGAACGATTAGTTCGAAAATCGAGATTTATACTTCCAAACCCCAACCACCCCCCCCTTTAAAAAAAACCCTCCCCGGATTTCTTTCTATTTAAATGTCTATCTCGACTGGACTAGATCAGCCAGCCACAAACGAAGGAAAACTTGATACACACCCTGTGCCATCCCAACTTGCCAGTGTGGCATGAATTTGAGGAGGCCCGACTCAGTAGTGGGTCAGTAGTGAAGAACGATGAAGATTACTTCTCAGACCATAACTTAGGGCCTCCTCCAAGTTCTACATGGAGGGTAATTAGCCTTAATATTTTAAATAAAAACACTCCGTAGTTGTATTCAATCAATACTAGCGATTTACTGTATGTTTTTTAGTTACACCCCGTACAAGATTGTTGATTATAATAATGCTTATCAGCCGATGTCGGCTAAGATGTTTTGTGTTGTATAGTGTATTATTCTAAGGTATAGCGGTGGTACGAGCATCTTTCTCGGTTACATTACATTATAATTATATCCCCGGAATTATCTTCTCCGAACGTCTAATTGAGAAGATATAAATTCTCAGCTACCGTACAACATCTGTGAGAGTCGCCAGTGAGCACTGCATTTACAATTCTGATTTTTTATATACATAATTTCAGTCACACTCAACACTGACACATTCGACAAAAACTTTCCCGCCGATAAATCAAAATTTTAAAACATTAAAAACGAGTCACAAACCTGCAGCAAAATAATTGATTACACTTCCCGCATACTGACATGTAATGTATAGCGATAGCTCAAATGCATTTGCTAACGGCTAAAACTGCATTGCAATGACGCACAGATGGCCCTGAACCTGGCTGTCACCGAAATCAACATTGTCACACGACACCGCTCAATGCTGGTAGTACAGCGAGCGTCGCCGATAGAGACCTTGCCAACATCTTCCAATTGAATGGGTAATGGATAGCACAACCACATAAAACGCAATAGTTACGCTGATTCTAGTAAAGGCTACACGTGCCGACTGCAACATGTAAACATAAGCATAGTATGTACTATAAATACAGAGCAAAATGCACGGGTGCTGTGTGCGGCCGACGTCACGTAATCTGGATTTGCCCGATTTAACATCGTAATATGGATGCCATAATGGTTTGCAAAGCGAAGAATGCTTGGCTTAACCGGAGTCTGTAAACCAGCAGGGTTCCACACCTGCTAATTTCTATTTACTTGCCAATCCGACACGATGCAATTGCTAGCCTGACATTTATTCTGCTAAATTCATAAAGGTCACGTCTCGATATCGTCGTAGAAACGTTACGGCGATGCCATTGATTCGCACAAAACGGAAAAGTCGAATCATGTGGTACTGTGTCGAATTGCCACGGTTGTAATAATAGATTACTAATACTGTTAAACTCGGCCAACACTGAGCACTGAGCATCTTGTGGGGGCTGTTTCAAACATGTAATTCACGAACGCAAAAGAGCAAGAGCCTATGGTTTGTATATAGATATTTAGGCGCAACGGGACATCTAGGTGCGAATTGCTCTTTAAACTTCGCTATCGCGGTGTCTGACTTTTTGGTAATTCTCGCATCTGTAGGCGATATTTTCTTAATGTTGATAGTTCAGGTTTTTCGGGTAAAATTGTTTATAGTATGTAGCATGCCGGTCGTAGACAATTGCCCGTTCCTGGATTCGAGAATTGATCCAAAGGCGGCACATCCATCGAGAATTAATGAATATTCAAACAAAATTCGAATAATTAAGTACATATGAATATGTCTACAGCGTATAATATTTGCATGTATTTATTTCTATTATGAACCCGCAACTATTTAGTTACTATGCGAGGAATAACAGGTGGCCTTTTCCAATTAAAGATATTCTACTATCCCATTCGAGTGTCAGATACAGTTAATCTCAGTGGACACTCGACCCTGTGACCGGATACCGTCCAATCGGTTGTTATTACGTCATTTCTGGCTGTGACACAGGGGAATTGTGTTTCAATTTTCTTCTATAGGTATATTTGCGATAACAGTCCAGTGCGTGGTGACGGATTTATAATACAAAGTGTCACCAATCCGTTCCTTCCTGTAGGTGTTGAAGAGCCAACAAAAGGAAATGGTAAAGACGTAGGTTAACGCCACAATAGAAGGAAAATTTGATACGAAACCCTGTGCCAACCTGTCTAGCCAACATGGCACAGTAGGCTAATTACCCTCCATGAAATTGGAGGAGGCCCGACATAGTAGTGAGTCACGTATGGGCTGAGTAGTAGTATATCTATCTATCTATCTATACCATATCTGGGCTCAATCAATTTATTGATGACACTTTTATTCTAAATGCGGAGCATTACCTACGTTCAATGTAATTATAAATGTGGGTAGCTGTGGGCTTCATCAGGCAAAGTCCATGTGAGATATTGAAATCGATGTTGTTTGATTGGCAATCAGAGGCCTACATAAATGTAGACCTTGCGATTTCGCCGGATGTTAGTTGTAAACCTTAAATCCCTAAACATTGCGGTTAAAGATCCCACAGGGAAGAGCTACTCAAAATAGGTAATCGATTAAGTTACGATGTGGCCATGTGGTGAGGGATTTAGAATACATAGTATCACTACCCAATTCCATCCTGAGGGTGTCGTATGAGGTGAAAAAGGGAAATGCTAGGGCAAGAAGATGTTCTAGCCGTAAGAGAAGGACAAATTGATACGAAACCCTGTGCTAGCCCGTCTGGCCAGCTTGGCACAGGGTAATTATCCTCCACGTAACTGAAGGACGCCCGTTTCAGTAGTGTGTTATCTATGGGCTGAGTAATAGTAGTAGTAGAGTAAGCGATTGTAATACTTAAGTTAAGTAAGTTTTGTATATTTCAGTAAAAATTCCGGTCTCTGCATCCATGCCTTGTCATTCACAATTTTATTGAGACTGGCTACTAGACTAAGGTTGTTTGCCTAGCTAGTTCACCAACTTGATTTAGGTCAACTTTATCAGCAGTCTCGGGCGAAAACAATGAACGACGTCTCAATGGTTCCGGAATAACATGCATTATAATACGCTTGAACAAGTTGAAAGGGTACTTAATAATTATTTACCGAAATTATAGTATCAAAAGTTATGATGCCATACATATTTTCTTTTCTATGACTAACTAGGGTCAGCTAGACCCGGCGAACTTTGTTCCGCATTATAAATATTTAAAACAAAAAGAAAGTTGGACATAGGATACCTGAGATTTTTATCCCGTCCGTATAAAACCTACTTTAACAAAACGCAACTGACATCGAAACGTTATGTTGTCTATAGTTTAATATGGCCGAAAATTTGACAATTAGAAATTTTGAATTCGACTTGTTTATATTGTTGTAATTCACATAATATCTTTATATCTTGTAGCCTATGTGTTATTCTGATGTATAAGCTATATTATTGTAAAGTTTCATTAAAATCCATTCAGTAGTTTTTACGTGAAAGAGTAACAAACATCCATCCATCCATCCATCCATCCATACTTACAAACTTTCACGTTTATAATATTATATTAAGTAAGATTAAAGTTTTTAATTTTGTTCCTCTTTATTGTATACACATTAACAATCAAGAACATTGCATTGGATAAAACATATTTTTTAATCTCCAAAGGAAGTCTATTTTGCATTGCCAAGAGGCGTGAGGAGTTCGTGAAGAATCAAACACAAACACTATGCCAACTTGTCTGGCCAGCGTGAAACAGTACCCTTCATTAAATTGTAGTAGTATCATAATTATTACCTCTCCTTTTAGCAATGTCTTAGTTTCCTGGAACAGATTGGTCCTTAGCGATAAGGCCATCTATTATACAAGTTTGTAATAAATGTATGAATTGTTAATAGTGTTGCACAATAAAGAGATAACCTATCTATTCAATAAAACAAAGTCGGGTTAGTCACTCTATTTATAGCTCAAAACGGCTGGTCTGATTTTGATAAAATTTGGTTGGGAATGTTTCATTATTGTATCGGATAAACTGCGGGTAGTCCGTGCCGGGGTCCAGAGATCTTTCGTGAACCAACCAACTGTTTTATTATTAGTACAAATTAATCGATAACATTACTATCAAGAGTACGAATGTATCTCTGGGCTTTCAGACATGTATAATGCTGTTGTTTAGAAATGTCGCCGCCAGTGGTGCCTCCCTTCAGGTGCAATGTCTCCCCTGTCGGATCCCCGTGGCTACGCAAATTGGGCAAACGCCCTTACACCCGACTCCTGCGAGTGTTTTCAATTTTATTTTTTAATATCGATGCGCTAAATATTAATTTTATTTATTTCTTTTTAGTACATAAAAAAAACACAAAAACATGGTAATACATTAAAACAATTTTGTACATTTAGGCGACCTTATATTGTCCATTTAAATATTAATCAGCCTGTATCTTAGCGGTATCACCGCGGCTATCGCGATTTACTTTTTAAAACTGTGTAATTCTACGATTTTCGTAATGTTTATGTAATTTTATTAATGTTCTGGGAAAACATATATCTGCCAATGCGTAAAGCAGTGCCTGGTTGGTCTAGGGGATGGATGTGTCCCCCTCGACAGTGCTGCCACCTTGTCGTGGTGAGGGGGTTTGAGTGCCTCAATGATCCATGAGGCCATACCGGCCAGTGCCTCCCATGCTGGACGGGGCCACGGGGAGAGGTGTGACGAAGAGCGGCACCCCGCGCCGCAGTGGATTGGGACCTAATCTAGCCTAGCATAATGGTGGATATATTTGGTGTGCCTATGATTGCCCACGTAGGTATGATATTTTTAATTATAATGCGTGCGGAATTAGCGGCGCCGTCCTACCGCTCACATACTAAGGCACGGCCAACTAGTTCCGCGCGCACTATAGTGCACTGCACTGGTTGCAACATTGGTAGGTGTATGTAAAATACTACATGTATAAGCTCAACTGTCAGCTAAAATATAGTCACTAAATTGGCTAATAAAAGTGATCGCAAGAAAGTAAAAATGGCACAAGGGCAGGGAAATGTTGTCGTCACCAATAATAAAATAAGTCGGCTTAGAAGGTGTGTAGGCTAGTAGGCTTGTTAATTTCCGTTAGTTACTACTAAGATCGCCCAAGGTAACAGATGACGAAACAAGACACCTTCGTTTCACAATGATATTAAACACTTTTTTATTCTCGATATTTCGAATGCGTTGTAGCAGTCGTGGTCACGGGAGAGATTAGATGACAGTTGTCTTCAAAAGTACAAAGAAACAGTTAAATCAACCGCCTATAATTTAAAGTCATTAATTGATAACATTCCCCGTGCATGCTAAAATCGCTCACAGTGGCCAGAGGTAGTGCAGATGAGTGTTGAGCTTGAGAATCGTTTCAATAGTAAAGTAAATTTTAATTCGTGTTAAGCTTGTGTGTTATTCTAGGGGCATGAAAAAGATAGCCAAGTGGAATTTTATATTACTTTAACATTATTCTGATAGACGAGTTATCAACTGAGAAGTCAGATGTATGTATCCAAAATATTCCTATGACAAGCAGAATGTAAATTGGTCAAAGTAAAGTTGACCTTCAACGGCTTCAACATTATGTAATGTTGTTTAAGTCAGCGAACTAGCAAATATCGCGAGCGCAATATTAAGCGATGTAGGTATATTCATCGTGAGAACAATTACATCTGCATATCAAAAATAACAATAGTAACTCTTTATCTTTTTTAAATATCGACAAGAATAACCCGCGGTTTTGAGAAAAATGGAGAGCTGAATAAATAGGTATATACCTCGGCACAAAAACCCATTGTGCGTCTGGACATAAACCCAAGATTTTGACTGATCCGTCACTATATCAAAGATATCCTTAACGCGGCTTATGTTATTGTGGATCAACAAAGCACCGGTTGTGACGGAATTACTGAGACTTAGACTTTTTTTATCATTTACTTGAATGCCTTTGACCCTAGGCTTAAGCTTAAGCAATGTCTTGGGATGGGGCAGGCAATTCAAGGAAATGCCCTGTCGGGCACCGGTTCTCACATACACACGACGAAACACAGTAAACTGCATGGCGCTTGACTTAGATGTGAGGGTGGTAGCTATCCGGGCGGGCGGACCATTAGATCCTACCACCTACCACTTATTTTTTGAGAGCGGGTACAAATAGTCCTCCAGAGGCTGTCTCATTACTTCATCCAAGACACGTAATTTCTTTCAGAACTTTATACCTACGAAGCCAAATGAAAGTAAGTCTTTTACAGTTGGGCACGACGACATGCGGGCCGATATGGGATTGCTAATCGGTTTCAGATTCCATGCAAGTATTTAGATACACAAGTATTTACTCAGACTTGAGATTTAATTAAGTCAGTAGATTTTTAATAAGGATGGTCCGAACTTCGACATTCAGCCGATATTCGGTTTAAATGCCAAACATAGGGAAAAATTTGTAATTATTAAAGTGTGATCGGGCGAGGCGAACGGAAGTTGAAGAACACATTTTCTTTCTTTCATAGCTAGTTACGTTAAGACACAGACCAAGGAAAATTCCTTTTGTTTCCTTTATATTCCTTTTTTCTTAGTAACTTGTTACCAATATTTTTAAAAGATGCCGTTTTTGGGTGATTTTAAGATTAAGTCAATATGACTTTTACTAAAACTCCTCTGCTTCCTCCCCTATTGCAATTTCATTGGAGTAGGCACTAGTTTGGCTGATTTGGCTAACTACTATATTTGCGCTGTGGCATGGTGCGGGTGACAGTTGCCTGTACGACGTTGACATCTGTCAGTACCACATGACTAGGGATGTAACGTTACGTAATTCATTTTTATCGCTAACGATACTCGCAGCATAAATATACTTCTCTCTAATATTGTTATAAAAATGTGTGTGTTATTCAGTTGTGCAATGTAACTAAGTGTATAAACTTATCAATAATATATAAGTGATTTATATTTGTTTTTTTTCTAAGCAACCTATGCAACCTTGCCCTATATAAATGTTCTGTAGTATAATTAGAGATCAATTTTAACAATAAAAAATGACTTACGCACAATATACGTTTATTACTATGAAAAATATCGACTATCCATCGTAGCAGTACATCCCATCACTAAATACGTCTATGGCGTTACGTTCTACGCTTAAAGGAAGTAGCAGACATATCAACTCGGAAAGGCACCGTATCGCCTTTCGCCTCGCTGTCAAACATGCGTCAACATAACACCGAACCCTGGCACTGCCAAAGTCCATGGGCGGCGGTTACCACTTACCATCAGGTTGGCCGCCAGCTCGTTTGCCACCAATGGAAATAAAAAAAAAACCAAAGCAGATCAGCAGCTCCGATACGTCGTTTCGGCTACGGCTAGGCGATGCAGTCTTTTGCACTAGCAAAAGCTAGTGCAAAAGTTATATATATTTACATATTTGTAGGCAAAACAATTTGCTACAAATTATGTCTTTTGTAGGACGCATAGTTTCCGAGATATCGCGAATAAGATGTTTTCCAAGATGGCGGCCGGGGGACAATGGTGGCAACACCACAAACTTGGGGTAAAGCTTCTATTGACCCAACACATATGTCCCAGAAATAAAATTGCGTCCTCTAAAAAAATGCAATATTCGGTCCTTAAATTGTAACATTTCAATGGACTAAAATGTGAATATAAAATTTGCCACATCTACTTTACTCCCCGGACCTTGCTCCAACAGATTACCATTCTTTTCCGGAATTTGGACCATTTCTTACAAGGAAAAATATTCAACTCCGATGCGGCAATCCGTTTTCCGTCTTCAAAGAGTTTATTGATTCTCGCCCCCATGGTTTTTTTAGTAAAGGGATCAATGAAGTAACTACCTATGAGATGGCAAAAGTGTATATAGATAAAAACGGTGTATACGTTTATCAAATAAAAACATTTTACAAAAAAAAATACTTATTGTAGAGACTATATTCCTCCCGTACAAAACGCCTAATATTACGACACCTTCCGGATGGAAAGGTCATGACATCATGTATTCTAATTCCGTCACCACACGGATAACGTTGAGTAATAAACATTATCCCTTCTAGATCGCTCAAAGATTTTCTGGTAGAAGGGAGAACGTTAATTAATTCCGCTTTGCCATGCGCCCTCAGTAAAAAAGCAAATGCATTGCAATTTTAATTAATATCGCTGCAGTGCTTCCTTTAGTTTTTTAAGTCCTTTTATGGATGCCGGTCATGCATGTACAGTAAATTACAACGAAAACAAACCGCCCAAATGGCTATTGTGTTTACTAATAAGCAGACCTGTGGCTAAGGTTTTTGTTATATTACAATTAACATACATTAATTTAACTTTTAACATAGCGCCATCAACATTCCAGTCAACAGGTAGCCATCTGTTAGAATAGTTTGTAGCTAACATTTAATTGTGACTGTCAAATAATAGACGATAATTTGCAATAAAATATTATTGCGACTATAAATTGAGATGATCTTTCAAGTTGGATCAAACTGCACACGGTGTCCAAATTTGGTTACAATCGGTTACGTAGTTTAGGAGTACATCGCGGACAAACAACGTGACATGTGACAGGTTTAGTAATATCTGGCTCCGCGGGTGTTGGATGACTGTTCGTCATTTGTGAGATCTGCACTTAGTTTACCATTCGACTATCTATGGCAGTACACGTATTCGTACGTATATAGTAGCCCCATTACATAGGTCTCTGAGGTCACACGGCAATCCACTCCGCGTAAATATTGGAAAATAGCTAAAAATCAAGTTACACCCGCCTGCCAACGGATTTGGGTAACGGCAATCAATATCTTAGACAAGTACCTGGTACCACGAAATCGCGTCATATGCACGTGAACAGCGGGCAGCCACAGCCATCAGTGCTACCTGCAAGCAAAGCCAATGGTGGCATGGTAACAAAACTCTTTCTTTTCTTGAATTTCTAGAACACTTCCTGATTTTCACGACTTAAAAAATTAAGTATGTTTTTAATTTTTGTTAGCGCATAACCTCTTCATGTAGAAATATGTCTTTTTTTAAATGGTGTTTTTGTTTATTTGGTATTTGCTACAAATTCGTTCCATACAAACTTTATCGACATCGGTTCAGTAGTTTGTATGTATGTAGTAGTATCTAAAACTTAACATATGCGTGTATCCAACAAAATATCCGTTAAAAAGTGTTAATTTCAACTATACCGGAAGTTTTATTTCTCAAAGCAACGAATGTCCTATTCATGCAAATAAACGTTCAGATGTTATTATATAGAAGCATTTGTAAAACTCCATCGTCATCATTGTGTAATTGAATAGTGACGTACAAACACGTAATGACGGGTAACACTGCAAATAAACATGATGAATAATTTCACAGCCGTGATATGGTCTTGTTTACATTATATCGGCAGCGCACATAACGTCACCGTGTCTGTAATCCTTCGAAAACATGATAAGACACAGTTCGAATATTTTGCCAAAGCAGGCTCTAGACTTTCATTTAGGTTTCTATGTTCATTGCTGTTCGTTAGTCTCGCTAAAACTCGAGAAAGGCTGGACCGATTAGGCTAATTTTCGTCTTGAATGATTCGTGGAAGTCCAGGGAAGATTTAAATGGTTTTTATTTATTGATTCTGAGGCGGCACGAAGTTTGCCGGTTCCCATAGCCCCATAGAAAATAATCGCATGGAGAGATATCGGGGTTACGTGGTGGCCATTCAATATCCCCCTTTTCGAATGAATTCCTTGCGATTATTTTCAATAGGGCTATCTCAAATCGGTAGTCTACGAGAATAATCCAACCAATTTAGAGCAGCTGAAGAGGAATATTATTCAGGAAAGTAACAAAATACGGAGAACAACTTTTCAACGAGTTTACTAAAATTTGCGACTTCGGTGACTTCGGAAGTAATTTGGACAACACTATTTCAGGTAGTAGGTTTTTCTACTTTTTAAAAATAAAAATATATTTTTGTTTTGTTAACACAGACACATTACCACGGAGGATGTGCCAGTTACCATACTTTATTTCTTGGTATTATTTTATTTCTTTCTTCCTTCCAAAATTAATTTTGTGGATGTTACTAGGCAATTAGTAAATTACCAGTACATATTATAATATAGTATGTCTGTATGTTTGATAATATAGTACTATATTATCAAACATACAGATATTTACAAGAAGAATATTTTAATAAATGATTATAAATATGTTCACTTAATTCAACCGTGTCCCAATTTTAATCAACAATGGCGTTCGCCGCGTTTTTCTGTCTGTTCCAGATAAACTTAAAAGCTGCTGGATTTCACCAATATATATTATACACAGGGTTTCGAACCCGTTCCCGCTCGATTGTGCTGGTACCTTGCCGTGGTGAAGGGGCTAGTGTGCCTTCATGATCCGTTGGGGCCATAGCGGCACAGGGTCATCTCGCGGCGGGCGGGCCTACGGAGAGAGGCCAGACGAACAGCAGTACACGGTGTCGTAGCGGATTTGGGCTCCAGAGACTCCTCTGTCTGTCCTCAGAGTTGCCCTGCGAGCCCTAAACCGCTGCGGTGCACCAATGTCCTCGGATTGGCGGCAAATCTGGTTGGTCGCTAAGCCGAGGGCTGACGTGACTTCCTTCTGCGAGGCCGTTATGTCGCAGACGAGGGCGGCGAGGCGGGTCGCAAAGGAGGCCGGGGGAGGAGGACGTTACGTAACGCCCCATTTTCCTTTTCTTCTCTTGCGTGTTTTGCCCCAGTAACGCTACTTTATCTGTGTATTCTAAATCTGTCACCAAACGGGCATGATTTCACGGTCAGATCAGAATCAGAATACTCTGGCAAAAATACTGATAGAAAAATAGACGACGCACCGAGCAATGTGGCGAGGGCGGCGCAAAATGTTTAACAAATAAATATTCACCCAAGAGAAGCCGGGGCGAGTGCTGGTAATAATAACGAAGGTCATATCATACATAACCCTGTTAATATTTAATGGCTTTAACGACCAACTATGCAAAATTTACGTCGCCTTAGTGTAAAAATCGTATATTTATAGCCATAAAATTAAAAAAACACACCTGAACCGAAAGATCTATTATGACTGACAATAGAAGTAGTTACAGTCAGTTGTAGTTATAATAGCCTAATCAAAAAACGATAACAACTAATTTAGTTATCATAATAGGTAGGAAAATTGTATGCTGCAGTTTTTTTAAGTTGTTGGTTGCTTCTGACAACACAGTCAATATTTGAGCCTCTACTGATCACATTTCTCCATCGAAACGATGCGAAGTTACAAATAAGGGTAGGTGCCCAAAGCAGCACTGTCTAGACATGTTACTGTTCTGCTCAGAAAGACAAATGGCTTCTTGCTTTTAAAAATCTTTTCAAACAAAATCATCATGCATCACTATTGGACGGTGGCCTAATCATTTACGAGTAAACATGCACGGCACATTCATTTCAAGAAACGCTAAATTCAGACATAGAATATTCTAGCATATTTCATAAAAATCTGCAAATATATTTACCACGATTTAAGTAGAACGCTCCACACACAACTAGGCTATGTGAATTACTGGAAAACAGTAAGTTTATAAAAGATCTGGCGCATTTTGAGCAGCGCCTCTATTACATTCAAATTTAATCCGCACATCATTTCGAAGCAACTGGAACTAGGTTTATGAATCCATTATATTGACAATGCTAATGTACATAGGGTGTAGACATATTCGGTACAAATATTTGTGGTGCTAATACCGCGCTTTGAGTAGAATTTCGACATTTAAGTAAAATATATTTAAAAAACATGTACGTTTATGAGAAAATTTATCCACTTTGCTACCTAAATACACCTCTTCAATTCTTTGGTGGGCTCTTATTGACCACCTCTGATAATTTTCTGATTACTGTGGACATTTCAAATCTTTGAATCATTTTAATTTCCCGTAAAGTGGTTCAGCCAGCCAATGTGTTGTTATTGAAAAAATCTTAATCAATCAATCAATTGTGACTAAATCGCTTTACAGGATTTTACCATAATATGGTGAAGAACACAGACAAAAATCATGACACGGAAAAGGAAAAAAGGGTTGGAAATAAATATGCACTTATAAAAGGCTTTGAATTTGATTTAAATGACGTGCCGTTAATTGTTACGGTTGAATTTTATTTATTTATTTATTCTTCATGTACTTACTAATGGTACATAAGGCGGACTTAATGCCCTGCGGCATTCTCTGCCAGTATACCGTGAATTTTCATTAGGTAGTAGTGGTCATTTAAGGGCTGAAACGAGGACGTCTCCTGGTAACTGAGAAAAAAACGAGAGGCTTGTCCTCTTTTATGTCTCGTATATATCCATAAATATGGTTACCGATCAGAAAACATAATACATTCGCTGTCTCTAGAATCTCCTAAAATAAGATTTGAGCCAGGTTTCGTATCAAAACAATGATTGCACAGTAAAAATATGCCGCCGACTGAAATCTTGTTTTTTTATTTAGGTGCGGTATATTATAATCGAATTTGATATATTTAATCTATTTGAAAAAGATCTAACGAAAGAAAAACATTTATTTATGTATTGAGGCACCTAGTGGAAAGTTACAATCGATCGTTCTAGTGCACACAGAATATTTAGTTCACAGCACGATACGCGTGACATGTTCTTCATGAAATATGAATGAGTTAGATTAAATATGGAATGAGATTGTTCATCGGTATACAAGCATTATAACGTGGTAGATGCGTTATAATAATTTAAAAAACAGGCACTGGTTGTTTTTGTAAGATGGCTTTCAGTACCACATAGCAAATAAATAATTAACGACCCTAAACGACACCCAGTTCCAGATAATGTATCTCTAGATTTCACAACGACCTTTGGATCAACGCTAAATGCGGTATTTCCAAACCCTAGCTAGACTAACAACAAGGACTTCAACAAAGGCGATGATATAAATACTTTCATTGGGGCATACATTTACACAAAATGTGCTCGTTATTACGCAATGCTAGGAATACAATGAGGTTGTATCTCAATATTTGTATAATTGGTATCCGTCACCTATGGACGTTTGTAACCCCGGAGGTATACTCACGTCTCACCGACCTTTAATAAAATCAAAGTATGACGGTGACAGTGGAGCGAGAGTGGATTCCTTCAGCTGGCAACACTATGCTTCCCCTAATAGAGCTTTGACTACCTTAGTCGCGCGGAGGAACAACACCCATGGGGTGATGATACTTGGCTGCGAAGTGCTGTAAACTATTCTTTACACAATTATTTAGTCTTTAATAACTAAATAAGAAACAAACTAGTGTTTGTACATTAATCTGTTTGTTATTTCAGTGCCTAAAATGCCATTAAAAAAACAATTACATAGACGTACAGTCAAGGTCAAAAATAGGTGTATACATATTACAAAGTGTTACATTACACGCGCACGCTCGTCGATGAGGGAGCTAGTATTGTAATGTAATGCTCAAAGTCGAATCTATAATGTTACATTACACGCGAACGCTCGTCGGTCAGGGAGGTAGTATTGTAATGTAATGCTCAAAGTCGAATCTATAATGTTAAATTACACGCGAATGCTTGCAGTGAGGGAGCGCCTTTAATTAGATACTTTTAGTATACTGATAATGTGATTTGAAATGATGTTCTTCTAATGTACAATGATGTTTATACACAGTAGATGAGAGTTAAGTAACGATAACGCATTTAAATATTTTTTTAAGTTATTAGTTCCTTGGTGCTCCGTGTTATCATGCTCACTATAAGTGCTTCACGGCAGTGGTGGCGTCCTGTAGAGCGTCGTTCTCTTCGATTGAGGAGGGCGATGGCTGCCACATGCGTCATGCTTGTGAACAGGTGCCGTGACGGGGTCAGAATTGGCTCAGGGACTAAAATAGACTATTATTAGCTAGACGTTGCTGATTTAAAATTTTACTTTATTCTTTGAGCTCTAATGAGTCAAGTTGAATAAAAGAGTCTTGATTTTGAATTTCATTAAAATGATTGATGATCATGCAAATTTTACACATAAAACGAGAGACGAAAAATATTGATGAAACGATACGATACATTATTTACTATAATGACAATTATAGTTATATATAACATTGTGCAATAACTGAGGTATATGTTAAGTTACATAATAGTCCGATAAGTTGATACCAGCGCATGCATATTTAATTTGTAGTGAAAGAAGTTAATATTTACGTTTCGTCCCAAATGGTTTATTTTAAAATAAATAAATATCCTTGGACATTTCACACAACGCCATCTCGTCCCAAGCTAAGCAACTTAATGCTTGTGTTATGGTAACGAGATGGATGATAAACTACTTATATACATTTTTTTTTGTAAATACATACATATTATAATTGGAAATGACACCCAGACTCCGAGCCAGCGCCTTTGGTTTAGACAAAGACACTCGCCCGACCCCGGAAGCGAACCCGGGACCCGTTGATCCAAAGGCGGCACATTTCTGATTGTAAGTTGTGGAATATTATTCCAACATTTGGAGGCTGCCTATCTAAAGCTGCTGCGAACTAAGTGCAAAGTGCTCTGTGTTAAGCACTTTTGAAGTTTATATTGCATAAAAGGTTGAGTGATTGCATGACCTATCCTATCAACTAGGCAACTAATACAAAGTAGTGCTAGCTCGGTATTCGTAAGCTATAAATCAGTGCGGAAAAGGGTCAGATAGTTGCCGAGTACAATAAACTCTTTGGTCACCTAATATTGTTAGCAGATCAGAAAGTTCAGTCTAAAATGTAGTTAAATTTTATATCTCCGTCAATCACCGACCGATTTTGATTATTCTATCTCTGTTTGAAGAGTTTGCGCTCTGAGATAGTACCAGAGAATTTCATCAAAACCAGTTCGGGCCATTGCGGAGTCATAGCAACATACCATTGAACCATTGAGATAAGTGGTGAAATCCTAGGTACTATTAATATTATAGTTTTGAGAGAATGAACAATCGCGTCGCAAACAGTCGCGAGAAACAGCTACAATTTCTTATAAGTAGTAGGTTTAGTCACCACCCGATTCCATCCGGAGGGTGTCGTAAAATCGATAAAAGGAAACAAGGCCGATAACCTAGCCGCAAGGGATAGAAAACTTGATACGACACCCTTTTTTTTTTTTTATCGCCCTGGGTTAAATCCTTTATGGACTATCCCCATCGGCCACGGGGATGGCTGAGCGGGGGCGTGTGGGACTCTCCCCTAGAGTGGGGGCCTACCCACTAAACCTCCCCGGGGTGCTCCAACTCGCGTCCTGTTGCGGCATTGTGGGATCTGATGCAGAACCACGCCTGATACGAAACCCTGTGCCAACCCGTGACGTGTGGCCAGCGTGGCACAGTAGGCTTATTACCCTTCATTTAACTGGAAGAAGCCTGACTCAGCAGTGGGTCCTCTATAGGCCTATAGTGGTAGTAGGTTATTGTACGCCTGTATTAGAGAAGACCTTTTTTCCTCTTGTTTTTCGTTGGAAATCCTCATCTATACACGGTCGTTGCGGACTACCTGGGGTATGTGGGCCTCTGGTGCGTGGAAACATGGCAATCAGCGCCCCGACCTACCCATTAAAATCCGTGCGTTCGTTCCTCCTTCCTTCCGTTGAGTTCCTCGACTGCCCGCTTCACGTTGGTGACAGCGTAGCAATAATAATGCTAAGAATCATTTTGGGGTTTAGAGGTTAGATTAGGGATGCAGTTTTCAGTAAGCGTTTGGACAGAGTATTTGGCAAAAGAAGCACCAAAGTATAAAAGGTGTGCCTTTATGATCCTCCGAACCTTGGCGAAGGCTGATAGAAATCACTCTAGGCGATAAGGCCGCTTAACTGTATATTTTATGTTATTGTTGAAAGAAGTGTGCATAAATATTAAACGTTATATGCCAACAGCAGCACCGTTAGTGTCTAAGATTGCATCTGAATTTCGGGCGCAATTCTACTTAATTTATTCTATTTAATTCCCCTGGATACAGTACTAAAATCAATCAAAATAACTGCTAATACATATATTATATACCTATAGTTAGGGCTTCGTTATAAAGTCACTTCGTTAGGACAGATTACCCTTGTTAACGTTCGTCGACGCTTACCATAGACCTATCATATCACATATACGTACTGGAACTCTATTTGAACAAAGTAAAGTAACTCGCTGTTACCCGCGACTTTCTCTGAGTTGAGTTCAAATTGAGTTCAATTTTGCAAATAGATTTCAGTCTTTCAATTTTGAACGGGTTACAAGTGTTTACAAATGGATGCTTAAGAATAGAGTCTATCTATCTATAACGTGTATGTATTTACAAAAAAAAATGTATTTATGTAGTTTATCATCCATCTCGTTACCATAACACTAGCATTAAGTTGCTTGGCTTGGGACGAGATAGCGTTGTGTGAAATGTCCAAGGATATTTATATTTAACTAGCTGACCGGGCAGACGTTGTCCTGCATGATATTTGTTTACCGACTGCAGCGCCATCTGTCGGGCTGATTTGTGAATCTAAACCATCCTCGGTGCCACCCAAACGCATACAAAAAATTTCATTCAAATCGGTTCAGCCGTTTAGGAGGAGTTCAGTCACATACACACGCACACAAGAAATATATATATTAAGATTGTCAGTTAAATTGTCAGTTACTTTAAGCATTTAATATAATTTTAGTTTATACTAAGTATTATAATTCTGTCTCAAATCATTTATTTTGCATAGAACACAAAATAGTCAACAATAGTTAATAATAAATATTATAATATATGTATAATGCAAAGTGTTCGACAGTTTTCTACCAGTTTGGAACGCGGCCAGGAGCAACAGAACCTTGCCAGAAGAACTGGGAGAAATGCCAGAAGAAACTCAGAGAGCTTGTTATTTTTTTACTTAACTTATATTAATGTGATTTCCTATCTTTTATGGCTTTTTTATTTGAATTTTAAATGTTTGATAAAGATTCAAATATGAATCTATGTGGCAGTAGATAAAAATAACCATACGAATAGACGTGGTCTGTAAAATTTACGAAGACCTTGAAGTGTAGACAAGCAAAAGGTCACATTACAATGCATTTAAATATGTGACCGTAAAAAATAATATATTAGGTCCTTACATATTAAATTGGCGTTTTGTACGGGAGGAATAAAAGTATTTTTTTGTAAAATATATTTAATTAATCAAAGTAGATGCACCGTTGTTATCTATGCACTTTTGCCATCTCATAGGTAGTTCATTGATCTCTTTACAAAAAAACGATGGGGGCGAGAATCAATAAACTCTTTGAAGGCGGTTTGGACTGCCGCATCGGATTTGATTTTTTTCCGTGTAAGAAGTTGTCCAAATTCAGGAAAAAATTGTAATCTGTTGGAGCATGGTCCGGGGAGTACGGTGGATGCCGCAGACATTCCATTCGTAGCTCATCTTACTTCGTGGTTGTTTGTTGTGCAGTGTCTGGTCTTGCGTTGTCGTGAAGCAACTGCTGCCTATAGCGATTGACCAATCTCGGTTGTTTAGCAGCTAGTTTTTCCTTCATGGTTTGCAGGTGCTGATAGATATATGTCGTAATCGCTTGGCCAGATTTTAGAAAGCTGCACTGAACGACACCGGCGCTATTTCACCAAACACTCACAAGTAACTTTTACTGAGTCATTTTTCGTTTGGGGCAGGGTTTGGTTGGGTCTCCAGGGCTGAAGCCATTGCGACGAGCGCTTTCGTACAGTATCAACTTTTCATCACAAGTAATGATTCGGTTTAAAATCCCTTCATTATTGTGTTGGTTGAGCAAAGATTGATTCACTCAATGCATGAAGTACCCAATACTACTTGCCTGATCCCCACTACTACTACTACTTTCCCGATTCGCTTCAAGTCGCTTAATACAGTTTTATCACTTTGTGATATTTGAAGTGCCTTGTGATCGATCCGCTTCCACAATAGCTTTTAATTCTCCATTTTCCACGTCTCCGGGCGTCCACCAAATTGGTTCTGAAGGTCGAAATTTCCAGAACCGATAGATTAAAAGCGCCTCGTCCACGATTGATTAAAATTACGGCGAGCGACTCTCATAGGGTACGAGAACAAGACAAGAGATACGAATAGAGAGCTCTCGAATTATCCACATGCCATAGATCAGTCTAGCTAGAGTCGTATTTTTAATTAAACGTAGTCAACTGACGTTTACTGTTTATTTATGAAATTCTAGTCTACGAATAGTGTAGTGTACGCAAGCCAAAATGTCACTATGATAGAGCTACCATACGATAGGGCAAAAAACTGCAATAGGCCGTTCTATTGATCGGAGCCTATTGATCCGATCAATAGAGCGGCCCGGAGTGCGTGGTAGAGCGATATAAAGAATCGCAGAACATAAATGGGGGTGATTCGGGTACGCCAAGTAGTGCTCTATCTCTGGACTTCCGCTTGACACAATTTTTTGGGACACCCTGTATATATTGTATATGGACATTTATATAATTAGATGATAACATTTTGATAATATTTTAATCTTTTGGTTTTCTTATTTCATCACAGTGACTCTTTTTATTTGCGCCTACCACGTTGTTCTCTGTATCGCCCAAGGGTTGATTAAAAAGAATGCATAGCGCACTAAAGTCCGCCTATGTTCAAATTATTGTTACACAACGAACAAATAAACTCTACAGCATTTGCGACACGTATTATATTCAACTAGCGACCCGACCTTGCTTCGCACGGGTGTACGGATTATACTTAAAAACATTCCTCTTGAATCACTCTATCTTTTAAAAAAAACCGCTTCTAAATCCGTTGGGTAGTTTTAAAGATTTAAGCATACATTGGGACGGACAGACCACAGCGACTTTGTTTTATACTATGTAGTGAAGTAGAAGAGAGGTTTGACCCGATGTCAGATACCGTAACCGATCCGTAAGATATGTTCATAATATGGCCTGTTACGTACTCACAATCAACATGGGCAATAAATACACAGCCGCAAAAGCTCTACTACTTCATGACAAATAAATAGAACTAAGTCGATTATACCACACCAATGAACGGACTTCATTTGACCTCCATAACCAAACAGTGTTGAAATACAACGAATATGTCAAATTGTGTACGTACTTAGACTAGACTGACCTATGAAGGGCAGTTAGTTAATACACAGTTAGGTAGGTGAGTCCCGACGAGTTACACAATTATAGGGCAATGAATATTGGAGGCATTATAGATTAGTAACAGCAATAGTAAACTCATTCACGTATGCTCGTTCACCAACGACTCCTATAAAACGGCTTTCATGTAACACACGAGAAAATGATATAGTTATGTACTGGAAATAACTATAGCTTATCTGTATTTAAATAATTTAACTATACGTGTGTATGTCACTGAACTCCTCCTAAACGGCTGGACCGATTTGAATGATTGTTTTTGTGTGCATTTGGGTGGCACCGATGATGGTTTAGATTTACAAATTAACCCGACAGATTACGCTGCAGTCGGTACTGGTGCAACTATAAAGTACTAGCAGACCCGGCCACGCGTTGCTGTGGCTAAGGTTTTCGTGCTATTACGTTAAACATTAACATACATTAATTTAATTTTTAACATAGTGCCATTATCTATTGAACACTTACTCAATCTAGTCAACAGATATCGCCATCTCTTAGAATTGTTTACGGCTAACATATTATCTATCGACTGCCTCGTTGGTCTAGTGGTTAGATGTGCTGCCTTTGGATCAACGGGTCCCGGGTTCGATTCCGGGGTTGGGCAAGTGTCTTTGTCTAAACCAGAGGCACTGGCTCGGAGTCTGGGTGTCATTTCTATCTATAATATGTATGTTTTTACAAAAAAAACAATGTATATAAGTAGTTTATCATCCATCTCGTTACCATAACACAAGCATTAAGTTGCTTAGCTTGGGACGAGATGGCGTTGTGTGAAATGTCCAAGGATATTTATTTATTATAATTGTGTAAAATAGTAGACAAATAAATCCAAATAAAATAATATTGCGTCTTTAAATTGAGAGGTAAGCTATCCTATCTTTCAAGGTGGATCACACGGTGTGCAAATTTTATTAAAATCGGTTAAGTAGTTTTGGAGTCCATCGAGAGGCGGGGCCACGAGATCGTGCGTTGTGGAAAATGTATGGGGGTGGCCTATGTTCAGCAGTGGACCTCTGTGTCATTTTTTTCCTTACCCGTTTCTTTAAGAAGAAATCCAATCGATGTTGGGGAGTCAGGGTAACTACAAACTTTTTCAATAATGCGTATAGTAGGTAAATGGGTTCTCGACAATGCAAATAAAAAAATGTAAACAAGCCCTGACTTATAAGACTTACTGACAGTTTTGTAAGGACACGTTTAGTATTATTTGCCGCGCGTTTGGTAGTCTCGTCGTTCTTACACTGTACAAATAGACTCCTGATTCCGTATTCCGTAAAATACTAGCATTTACCGAGACTACGCCTGCATATTTTTCTTATACGAAACAACTGTAATGTATTAAATACCATCCTATTTCTGACCAGCGCGCTACCTTAAACTAAGATACAAACTGTGTTAACTAAGATACAAGGTGTATTTTCAAAAGTGCATGGGCAATATTGAAACTGTACAATATTGATATAGAATTACTACTAGAAAAAAGAGAAGTTTTTATGGAGATGATCCCTGACTAAGAATAACGATTTTGTTCTGAAATAAATAAACTGATACCAAAAATTCATTTTGGCTGCTTATGGAGTTTCACTACTACTTAACCACACTATGTATTCTAAATTTGGAATTTGTCATCTTTATATTAATAGTAGCTGTGGAATAGTGTATATTTTCACATTAAAAGTAGCCTATCGCCTTTCTTAGGCTCTGACCTATATTATGTGTACCACATGTCATTGAAACCGGTTCAGTAATTTTATCGAGAAATCGCGATATGCAAACAGACATACATAGTTACTTTTTCATTTAAAATACACTAGCGACCCAGCCCGGCTCCGCACGGGTACAATTATGCATGTATTATACTTAGAAACCTTCCTCTTGAATACTCTATCTATTAAAAAAACCGATTCAAAATCCGTTGCGTAGTTTTAAAGATTTAAGCATACATAGGGACGGACAGACGACAGCGACTTTGTTTTATACTATGTAGTGATAATAGTAAGGATGCTTTGTGCTCTCTCGTTTCCGCTGTTAAATACTTTTGTGATATTAAATTTGAGTCGGGTTTTAATGATAAGATCGGACTTGCTGTGATAGGATTACGTACGCACACAAAGTACGTACGGGTTATCTATACAAATAAATAAAATTGTAAATTGGTACTATCACTACATAGTATAAAACAAAGTCGCTGTCTGTCTGTCCGTCCCTATGTATGCTTAAATCTTTAAAACTACGCAACGGATTTTGAAGCGGTTTTTTTTATTAGAAAGAGTGAGTCAAGAGGAAGGTATTTAAGTATAATTTGATGCCGTGCAAAGCAGGGGCGGGTCGCTAGTATATATATAATTTAACATTGACAAACCACAATTTTGAAACTACTTCTGCTTTGATAGAAACCAAAAGATTTTTACCATTGTTTCTATTTCTGGTGATTATCTGTGTTTTATAATTTCTTATTGTTTTTAAAAGTTATCTTTTAATTGTGTCGCGTTATATTCCTCCGTATCATCGTAATAGTTTTGTTTTCTGAGATAGAGACCAAACAAGGTAACTTAGATACTGTATTTATTTTTTAATTAGTAAGCATTTTACAATATAATTAACTTGTGTTAATTTACTTATTAATCAACTTGAAACATTATTTCTAACATCTAACCAAAATTCACATGACTAACAAAATCTTTACGCAGGTTTCAACCCATCTTTAGTCTTCATAGGAGATTAGCATTCCAGCACTCTAAGTAATGCTTTGTGATTGTATTTACAATATAAAATATTATTAGGTGTCAAATTCTTATGTTTGGATTTTATTAATATTATCGGAACAACTACCTCCAAGTCAACCTTTTGGAAAACAAAATATCTGCTATAGCAATTTTTGAAAGGTTGCCCAAAGCATATCACATATGTAGAAACTAGTCACATAACCAAGTGCGATAACGTTGGAATTTTAAAAGATATCCCTATGGAACCTGAAAATATTACATAAAAACATTTCGGAGACCTGGCAGATTTCTGTATTTTAAATAAAATAAAAATTCATATTATAAGTTTTCCAAAGCCAGTACATAATTCCTACAAACGTTCGGTATATATAAATACAGCCCTAGTAGAAGTATTGATTTTGTTAGCTGTCAAAATTTCCCAGCGATATGTTTGTAGCTCCTCTGAATATTACGTTGGTTTGTAAGGATGAACAGGTCGCAGATTTTGTTAATTTATTGATGAGAATGTTTATCTTGTTTAGTTTATGCTCAAAGCTCTATATGTCTATTGAAATTACAAGGCAGATCACCTACATATATGATACAAACCCTGTGCCTAAGCAAAATGGAACTGGGTTGCCCCCTGGCAACATGCATTTATATCATCAGTAGGGCATTTTGAAGAGGATCTCATAAAAAAATTGAGGTGGAACAGTTTTTGGCACTCTTGCGCCAGTTCCTCCTAGACTAATAGACAAAAAAGTATGAATGGTAAGCTAATATAAGGTAGCACATAATACATAATGAAGTTTTATTACACATCATCTACTAAAGCATTTTATTAATTTGTTATTTAAGTTGTCAATAGTGTAACCTGATTTAGATAACCACTGGTAGTTACATGAACAATTGCTATCTGCCCTCCCGCTTCTATCTAGTGAATCTACTGGGAGTGATAATCTGGTTAGCCTTAATGACAGTTTTCATGGTATTGATTTAATGCATCAAGCTAATAGCTTTAAGTGCCCTTCATATGACTGAGATCAAATGTTACATTGTGATGGACACCCATCCAATATCCAGCGGATCAAGTCAGGTCAGGGTTAGGCAATTAGTTAGGTAGGTAGTGTTTTAGTCACTAATAAGAAACATTTAGTGTTGATGAATTTAATTTGAACTGAACCTTAGTAAAGTTATGTTTTGGTATTGAAATACTCTACCATAAGGTCTAAACTTAAGTGTCAGTCAAATTAATTAAGGTTATTTGGCTGTTGAATGGGCATATTAACTAATACCATTGATAAGTAATTTATTCATTTAATAAAACCTACTAAGCTGAAACTGAAACATTTATTATCATGCTATCAAATTGTTTATCTATGGATAGAGAATTTTGGTGTTATTCATACATTTTAATAAACACTAAGTGTTTAATTTCATACTATCTTAAACAATCATATGAATTCTGACAACATAGTAACAAATGATTTAGGTATGCCATTCATTGTTAAAATACTAACATTCAAAGTTAAGTAACATTCAAAGAGGTTTATTTAATTCACTGGCTACATAAAATAATGGGCATGAATGTCAAGGTTGACTTAAAGATATTCAGATACATTCACATACAGTTTATTGCACACCAAACAAATTGAAGACACAAAGAACAGGTTGAAAACAACTATTCAGTCAAGATCACTATCCAAACACAAACCAGAATTAAGACTGTATTTTCATATAATTATGAAACCCTTTTGATTTTAATGAAATTAGAAAATCAACTGTCTAATATTGTCTTAGTCATATATTTTACTTTATTTTAATATGCTATATGTCAGGCAGTTCATCTCTTTGGAAGACCAATCACTAGGTGGCTGGAAGATTTTCATGCTGATTTCACAATGAAGTATTATGTGAAAAAAATTAGAAAAAGTAATCTCAATCCCACTGTATACAAAGTACATTGATAGAAAACACCTCAATTTTATGCAAAATTAAACTGTAGTCCAAACAAACATTAGCATAAATAAACATCTATCTCGACAACCAACATTATAATATTTGAATATGTAGATATTCTAGGACATAGGACTATCAGATTGAACCTAAGAAATTATATATACCTAAAAAGAGCATGCTTACTTCAATTACATGTTTGATGACTACTTACCAACTAAAAGTATAACCAAACCATATAGTATATTAAACTAACATATGATATTAGCAACATCACAGAACGGATCTTTCTACACGGGTTGATAATTAATCATTATTAAAACAATTCCTTCACCTGGACAAACAGACTTTTTTCTACCTATAGCCACAGAGTAGAATGTAAACAAAGTTATTGAGGGTCTCTTCGCAATCACTATAATTATTTCACTTACTGATCACATTGCGAGGTACTAGGTTCGCTGGGAATATCTGCCATCCCCTGATAAAAAGCATGGAAGCTTCAGGAACTTTGAATGTATCTTCAACACTATAGTTAGCTACTGGCGCAAATCTACACCAAATCCGTTAGAAAATTATTTCATTACAGTTCTATTATATCACGGAATCACTTAGCATGAGTGCAAGTTTTTAAAACATATTAGATTATTATCTACTTTTAATTACACTAGTTTAATTGGAAAAACACTTCGGTCACACACAAGTTTACAAACGTCAGTTTACGTCACTTGACGTAACATTGACATAACTTGTGCGTTTTATTCTGTTTATAGTGCTGAGAATAAAATCACCATGCGGAGCGTAGAGTGCAAGTGCGTTTTATTTTATGCTGTTGCCTGGTACTTCAAATGGCAATCGGTATTTGTCTAACCTTTAAGTTTAAATAAAAATTCTATCCGCACATGGCGCGTATACGTAAACGGCAAGTACATCACTCACCTTCGATTCGCTGACGACATAGTCGTAATGGCTGAGACCATGGAGGGCCTCACTACGATGCTCGATGGCCTCTGTGGAGCCTCCGAACGAGTAGGCCTTATGATGAACATGGAGAAGACGAAGATCATGTCTAATATCCATGTTCAAGCCACTCCTGTTAACATCGGAGGTTCTACCCTCGAAGTTGTTGACCATTACATTTACCTGGGACACACTGTCCAGTTAGGTAAGTCCCCGACGTGCGTAAGCAAAAATTATTAAAAACTTCGCTGAACGCCTGTCAGACCTGTCAGTCTTGTCCCTGGAGGCAGAAACTTTAGAAAAACTAAAGTTATTATCAGCTATGAATCATTTAATAAATCAGTTTGCCGAAAAAAACCGCAAGGAGAGTGTATATTTAATTTAAATTAGTTGAAATTTTTTGGAAGAAGTGACAGATTGATTAATAAGATGAATAAATATTTCTATCATTTTATGCACACATTTTTTTTTTGAGTAGCTTTTCCCTTTATGAGGGCCCCCAAATATTTTTTTATACGGGGCCCCACCAAGGCACGCTAAGCCCCTGGTCTGAAGACAAAAGTCTTCAACCAATGTGTGTTGCCAGAAAAGTCCTCGAGTGGCGACCGCGTTCCGGAAGGCGCAGTGCTGGTAGGCCTCCCACACGGTGGAAAGTAGTGGATGGGGGCGGCCCAGGACCAGCCTTTGTGGAGATCCTTGGGGTAGGCCTATGTCCAGCAGTGGACGTCTTTTGGCTGAAATGATGATGATGGCGCGTATGGTAAAATACGCGAATACCAACACCGAAGTGAAATGCTACAATTAATAACTTCTACCCGCAGCGTAGGCTAGTTACCCTCCATGGTCTCAGCCCATAAATGACCCACTACTGATTCGGACCTCCTCCAAATCCATGGAGGGTAACTAGCCTACTGTGCCACGCTGGCCAGACGCATTCCGTCCATGGTTTCAGCCCTTAAATGACCCACTATTGAGTCGGGCCTCCTCCAAATCCATGGTGGGTAACTAGCCTACTGTGCCACGCTGGCCAGACGGGTTGGCACAGGGTTTGTGTCATGTAGGTGATATGCCTTGTAATTTCATTTTGTCGGCTCTTAAGACACATTCAGCATGGAATGAGGTGGTGACACTAAGTATTCTAAACCCGTCACCACACGGACAATGCTCTAACTAAAACATTTACAAACATTATAAAAGCGGCCAGAAATAATTAATTCGTGATTATCAGTAAGTGAAACGTACAGTAAGTAAAATACTTGTGAGCGCGCAAATTTAAAAAACAGGTTTACACAATGTTTTTTTAAAATCGCTATTTATCATGTTAATAACAAAGGGATAATGAATTAAAAAAAATATTTTTTCTTTTTTTTTAAATATAGTTCCCGAGTTTGCGATTTCTCGAAACTTTAAAAATTCATTTCTCTAACAATATTGACTCTATCGTGAAAACTCATAGGACCTTTTTAATTTGTATTTCATTATAGAATATTAAAAAAAACCGGTTGGAAAATAACAATTTCTTGAAATGAATAAAAAAATCGGTTTAAGGTGATTGCTCCAGGGTAGCCCGCGAAATTCAAATTTTCTTACGTTTTTTGCAATTTGCAGGTCAGTGCAAGGTTGTATGCTGGCCTGCAATCACCTTAGGCAAAAACGAACCGGGTTGCCCCTTGGCAACATGCATTTATATCATCAGCAGGGCATTTTGAAGAGGATCGCATAAAAAAATTGAGGTGGAACAGTTTTTGACACTCGTGCGCCAGTTCCTCCCGGACCTAAAAAAAATCACATTATAGGCCTTTTTATAGTTCGCATAGCGCAAGCCCGTCCGCCATGTCAAAAACGCAGCAGTATGACAGTTTCGGACACTTTTCATAACTATTGCTGTGCAACAAGCATTATCACGACATCACATTTTTAAATAAAGTGCCCGAAAAACATGACGGAAGTTCGGGCATGCGCACTAAATATTTTCAACTATTACAAGAACTCATCATCATCTTCGCGTTATATCCCGGTTGCAGCCCAAACTCTCGCTTCGGCGCCCAGGGTCCGCTTTCCGACTTTTTCTCTCCACTTCGCACGGTCTTCAGCATCCCTGGTAGTGAGCCCATTACGACGTCAAGCCAGCACTTTTTGGCCAGACATTTGTTTCCCACGTAAGCCTCCGGTTGCCGCAAAACGTGGCCGTACCAACGGAGCCGGCACTCCTGCAATTTATCCGCAATATCACGGACATGAAGACTGCCGCAAATGCGCGAGTTTCATATGCGATCCTTTCGCGTCACTCCACAAATCCACCGCAGCATATTCATCTCTATGACACGCAGTTCTTGCTTGTGTCGCTCCAACACTGGCCACGCTTCACTTCACACGGATAATTCCTCCTAGCGACCAGCCCCGGCTTCGCACGGGTGCAATATTGACCTATTAACCTTCCTCTTGAATCACTCTATCTATTAAAAAAAACCGCTTCTAAATCCGTTGCGTAGTTTTGAAGATTTAGGCATACATAGGGACGGACAGACGACAGCGACTTTGTTTTATACTATGTAGTGATAGTGATGATAGATGTCATGTCACGAGTCACGTCTATCAAAATAAAACCCAATGATATAATTTACAAATGGCTGGTTAGGCAGAACTGTTTTGCAAGTAGTAATTGCAAGACGACAAGTCTACTTAAAAAAATGAACAGGAATGTAGCAGGAGGGAGAATAAAACAATACCACGTAATAGAATAATATAATTTGGCATTGATTGGCTTACTGTAACCAATTTATGTTTAATCCCACAGTTGAGTGTTTTTTTAATGTTTAGTACCTACCTATTGATTATACATAGCCAATGTAGATTTAGTACCCGATCCGTACGCACTAGCGGTTGAACCGCGGAGGCGGCTAACCGCGCGGCCTGCCGCTTTTCCAATTTATTAAGCAACCCGCCTATGATTGTATGCACTAAGCCGCCAGTGCGGTAGCGGTTGCATAATGAACTAGAAAAGCGGCCTTAGGGTTGAAGCGGACACCAAAAATATCGTACATGTAACAAAAAGATATATTACCATTATCAATTAAATTTGAAGTTGTCTGCATACATGTAAACAGAATGTCTTTAAAATATAGTGTTACAAAATAAATTCAAGCTTCACAGTTAAATGATATAGTATTACTATTATTATTGTCATACAATTTTTAGTGTCAAGACTCAAACGGCCAACATTACGTAGAAAAAAAAACACTTTACAAATTAAGCGATTCCATCTTTAAAGAGTAATCCAAAGGTCAGACAACATCTGATAAATTATTCGAAATATTTAACTCCCTCCACTCAATTCCTTTCATTAATATACTTCATATATTTCATGCTTTCGAATATAGTTGAATGGAGTAAATGCAAATGGACACAATGCTTTCTTTTTAATTTTATACATCTTCAACTATGTATGCGTTCCATTTCTCCTTTTAGAAGTGATGAGGAACAAATTAAATGCTTTATTTAAATCTCATAGTATTTACGTAAATATAATAGCAGATTATGTCGTTGGAAAATTAAAATACCCACTTATGTGGTAAACCTTGTTTAGTTCGCGCCCCGCGTGCGACCCGCTGATACCTGATTTTGTGTTCTGCGCAGCGTAATGCGGCTAGGTTCAAAGCTGCCATCAAGTTTGGCGAGTGATGGTACATAGTTCTTCATGTTCGCTTAGAGTCGAGTAGCCTAGTTTTGTTTGAGCGAGCTGTACCAACAAGATAAACACGGAACGCGACTGAATAATTTGAAATAGTACGGATGGAATCGCAGCCAAAGAAACATGAAATCAAATCATTAAACGAAATATTGGAATGTATGATGCTGATTTACATGGAAATGTATTACGTTATTCAAGAAATTAATAAAAATAGTCTTTATTAATAAACAATCACATTTGTGAAATAAGAACTATATTATAATTTCTTTACAAAAAAATTAAACCTAATTGGGTATTGGTTAGTCTTCTAGTTGGAAGAACGAACTAGTTCAGTTGACCGATTGTACTATTGGGCTAGGTTCTTCAAACCACGCGCGCAACTACTTGCCGCGCCGTGTAAGATCAGTATAAGCTGAGCCAATGATGTTAGAAGTAAAAAGGTGTAGATGGGTTATAAGCGGTCAGCAAGCGGCACGTTAAAAGTGGGCTAATTAGCAAACCTGACCTCAGTGTTGCGTCGCTAGCATCAACAAATGCACGTCAAGAGCCGTGTGTAAAAAGTGCTTTAAAACAATTGAAAATGCCGTCGTGTGTTATGAGATATTGCACAAACTACTCTAACAAAACTTCTAAAAGTCAAGGAATCACTTATCATTCGTAACTATCACTATTTCCGTAATATAATTAATATTTTTTACAAATTAAAAATGTTTTTCGTAAAATATGGCGGTAAAAATAAATGAGTGGAACAAAAGTATCCTCATTACCAAGTGCAAAAGAGATAGGATGTCATTACGCATCACAGATTAAAGAGAAACAGACATGTGAGCTGTAACGGAGTAGGTACAAAGGTAAGGTTATTAGGTGATGTTATTTTTTGTAATGCAGTTGTTATTTAAATTAAATTGTTTTAATTTTTGAGCTGTGTTACTTGAGTAATAAATAAACTATTAATACAGGGCAATTTTTAATTAACATACATCTCAGAAGGTGGAGTTCTCATGATTATAAACCACTTTTACTATGGGAACAACCCTGAAATTGCGAAAAAAATACGGCTGTTTCTAACATATATGTTTACTTACCGAGACAAAATGTTTTTACAAAATATTTTTAGGCATAAAACTTGGTAGGGCAAAATGTTATGTCTGATTTAATTAATCTATATTTTTTCTAGTGCATGTGACGACGCATCACAACAAATTATATTTGTCTCTATTTAGCACGTGATTATTAAATCATACCATCCTACTTTCACGACTCATCTAAAGCAGTGTGCCTATTGCATATTAAGTTAACTATGTGTGCGTTGGCTTGCCATTTTTATAGATCGAATGTTGTACAGGTAACGTATCTACACCTATTAATTGTAACATCATTGAGCTGAGCAGTGTTTGTTGTTCACATGACCCGCGCGCAGTTAGCATTACGGAGAACTTCGTTCAGTGTAGTTAAAACAAGCTTAGTCAAAATCGCCGTTACCCCGACAATATAAAGAAAACCTGTCAAATATCGGTGTTACATTAAAAAAAAATTTTTTTGCCTATCTACATGTGTTTGACATTTGAAATTTGCAACTGTTTATTTTATGAAACATATTTGAAATTTCGGCATGAGGTAAATTATAACTGAAATAATAAAATTATTTATATTGTACAAAAAAAGCACAAAGTACCCGATATACCTACTGTTATAAATTACATTCCACATAACGTATAAGAATTCTTAGAGCTATGATTTAACACTATTGTCCATAGTTTTAATTATATGTACTGTATGTAGGCAGTGACGGCTCCTCCATGTGCCATCCTAATATTACTATTGCTTTATGAAAAATAAAAAATATATTAATAAGTCACATGTAGTCAGACAGCGAAAAAAAGATGATTTAAAAAAATTGCTCGTATAGTAAAATCAATCTGCAACTACGGCAGATGTATTAAAATGACAAAAGAGAATTCAATATTATGTTTAAATTGTATAAAATAGACCTCATGGTAGATTTAAGTAAATCAGCATAAATTTCAGTCTGATGTGATGTGACTCGGGCGAGGCCAATTTCCAGCAGTTCCTACTTTAGGCCGACACTATGAAGTTTTATTCGAGTATTTTCTAGGAACAAACCAGAAATACATAGTAAATAGCGTGGGACAAATACAAAACTTCTTTCAATCTTGTGGAAAAAAGTAAATATACATATACGACAACAAGTAATCAAAAAGAACAAACATTTATAAAGCGTTATTTATATTGCTATTTAGTTATTGCGTAACAATCACTATCGCTTGTGTCAATAACTTACACTTGTAAGATTACCAATTGGGATTGATGAATGGGTATTCGAGATATTCGTACAAGGTGATTTCCAAACTATTTCCATTGAAAAAAGGCCATACAATTTTACTTCATCTTATCATTTTTCTAATTATTGAGACTTCCAATCAACGGTTTGTCACAACTAGTATTTTTAATTACCACCTCAAAATATAATGTACACATTCTAATACGTTCTATAACTATTTATTTACAATACAATTCAGTACGTTTCCGTTGTAACGAATTCACATAAATAAAAAATACATAGACACGATTGGAAATAATTGTGTGAAATGGAAACATTAAGTCAAATTACAATAAAAAGAAGTCTACCCAAACATAGTCCATTTCACATTTAAATGAAAATAAAATCTACTGAATACAAATGCAACTTATATAGCATAATATCGGCCAGTAGTTTCTAAAATCTAAATGAAAGCTGTTAGGCACGAAATCTTACCTAAATAAAACTTGTGAGCGTTTTTCTGTTTATTAGGACACTTGATTTAGTTGTTGGGGTAGGCGCAAATATGTTCAGCCCTAGTTAAAGAGGGCAAACAGTACAATAAAAGAAACACGTAATTTATTCAACGTAGTTCAATCGTTGCTGTAAAAGTTAAATAAATAAAAATATCTTTAACATCAGCTCACCTTAGTGGAATAAGCACTAACCCAGAATTAGTGGAATAAGGGCTGTACCATCACCAAGATACTCCATAAAACGCGTTAATGGATTTACAGTCTCATAAAATTGAGGATATCTACCGCGTCGCTTACTGCCTCATCATTTCAGCCAAAAGACGTCCACTGCTGGACATAGACCTCCCCCAAGGATCTCCACAAAGACCGGTCCTGGGCCGCCCGCATCCACTGCTTTCCGGCGACCTTAACCAGGTCGTCGGTCCACCGTGTGGGAGGCCTACCAGCACTGCGCCTTCCGGAACGCGGTCGCCACTCGAAGACTTTACTGCCCCATCGGGCGTCGGTTACTGCCTGCTTACTCGAAATAAACGATTATAAATCACAACAAGTAATTATAAACCAGACTGTTCAAACCTGAACATTTATTTTCTTAGACGATTTCTGTAAATAGTAGCATACTTATATGTATTTTTTTTTCTAGAATCAAGACTAGACTTCATTACAATTGTTTTCTTATGAAGTCATTTTTCTATTGAAATTGTAATTGTAGTCTCTTAATATTTGTTTTGTATGGTTTTATTTGAAACAGTCCACTCTCCTAGTATAGTACAATATACGTATACACATAAACTTATTTCCCAGCTTATAGACCTCATGTGGCTCACAATTAGGGTTCATTCCCGAGAATTCTCGAGCCGAGAATTCCCGGGAAATCGTTGGGCTTTGTTCCCGGGAAATCAAGCTCGAGAAAAGTCGAGAACTCGAGAAATCATGTACGTTTGTATAAAATAAACTTGCAGAGTTTTAATTTGTTTATATTCTATTAACATGCCATAAATGGTGCTATGATTGTAATGTAATTATAATTTTTAATACAGTTGCTCAAAAAGTGGCATATTGCAGGGACGTACAGCGTTCGGGAAGTGGGCTATTACACACACGTGCTTTTTTTTACCATTCCCGCACTAGTGCGTTTTCTTTCCCAACTGTCAAAATAATGTATATTATAAGGAAAAACCAACCATGAAGTTTTTACAAAAAAAAACATAGAAGTTTTTATGATTCATGCAAATACGTATATTTCTAAAAAGAAACTACGTACTGATTTGTTTCAATATCAAATTTAATGATTTGATTGAATGAGTTAGGTTAGGTTTCATTTCATTTCATCTCATTAAATTTCATTTTCGTTTCATATCAATAAAAATTTCTACTGAAGACTAGAATGGGTGAAGAAAAAAAAACTCTGCTTATATTCTACGGTTGGCGCCATTTTGGTTTTTAAGTCATAAATGATTAGTTAGTTGAGTTTATATTATTTTGTTAAATTGCTTCATTTTTTCGCAACTCTATTAAAAATAGTCGTTCAGTACACGTGCGGAACCGTCATTGCAACTTGTTCCGACTGTCAACCCTCGCCTTCGGCTGCGCCTCGAATGACAGCCTTTCCGCACTTGTAATGAAATATACTATTACATTTACTTTCTACCTGAGTTTAAGATATTAAAGATTTCTTTCGTGTTTTATAGAAGCTTACAAGATTTAAGTTGATTTCTTTTTCTAAATAACCAGCCCAAAATTGTGCTGTGATCCTAATGTAATGTAAGTTAAGATAATAGGTTGGGGAAAAAGTTTCGTCGCATTTTTTAATAAATTTCAAAAAAAAATTTTAATATCGTTTATTTACATTTAACTAAAGTATGTAGCTACCATTTTGTTCGATAACTTTTTGCCATCTTGTAGGTAGGGACATGATCCCATTGCTATAGAAATTTTGGGACTACTGATCAAACTACCGCGACAAGTGGTTTTGGCAGTCCTCTCGTGATGTTAACCTGACACTGCATAAAGAATTCTGAAGAGACCGAAACATGTGGAAATCTGAAGGTGCAAGATCAGGACTGAAAATTTTATGACAAGTTCATACATACTATAATGCGAAAAGACTTTTTCCCCAACCTAATATTTACGTTTTCTTTCATGTTGATTTTTTGTTTAGTCTAAGTTCTAAATAACCAACTAAAAATGGTGCTGTCATTATGATTGTATAATATAATATGAGCCCGAATAATATTTTTTTCTGTAATATTTTATAAAACAATATTTATAAGATTAATGTTTTTGAATAACATCGATGAAAGTTTTATAATTAATTTGATACTTTTATTTGAGAGGAAAACCACTGATTTTTAGACGCAATTGGAACCAAATAATATGAGAAAACGTACGTAAATGTAAATTTCTCGACAACCCGAGAGTCCCGAGAAATTAGCCTCGAGAATTCTCGAGACCCGAGAAATTGAAAAGCTCGAGAAATCATGAACCCTACTCACAATCTTCCACAGCATATTAAAGCTCAAGTAAGTCAGCGGTAGGCGAATTTTGGTGTTGCCCCTTAATGGTATTTCACGTTAGGTGTAGTGCGATACTGGAATTCTCTTTTCGAGACTGCCTCGTTGATCTAAAGGTTGAATGTGCCGCCTTTGGATCACGGGGTCCCGGGTTCGATTCCGGGGTCGGGCAAGTGTCTTTGTATAAGCCAGAGGCACTTGCTCTGAGTCTGGGTGTCATTTGTGTTCGTGAATTTCATGTTTGTAAACTGCCCCGCGATACAGGTCATAGTCGACTGCAGGAGATTAATAAAATAGCTTCTTCAATTAAATCGCAGATTAGAGTTTTGCCAAAATTCTGTGGCAGTGCAGCATACTTATTACTGACTCAAATTTGAGAAGAATTTCATAATTTATTTGTAATATCTCTGTAGATGGTACATCTCTTCTGTAATTTTAAGTATGTATTTTACATTAATGTGTAATTATGTGCTTTCATAAAACACACAGCGTTCAATTGAAGAAGGCTAGTATGTACTCACCTTTAAACTAGGTATCTATGGTCTAATTCCTCAATTTCTCTATGGTTTTTATACCTTTCTCTTTCTCTCACCAGCTGGCGTCCTCTTCTCTCCGATGAGGAGGCCGCCATTAAATATGGCTGCTCATAGCTAGTGTCTCACGACAAGTTTAAACACGTGAAATTTGCAGAATTTTCATTTTTTCAAATAGTCTAGTTAAATTTCAGTTAAATTAGACTGAATTTGTGCGATAAAATACACAGCGTTTTCCTTTTCAAACTCGAATTTAACACCTGGTAAGTGTTTTTTAATTAATATGAGTTCGAAAGAAAACATCGAGACGCCAGTTGAGGGTGGAAATAATTCTAGACGTGATGCTTCGGAAGATCAACCGATAGATAAATCTAGCTCTGATGAATCTTCAACCTCTTCGTCCTCGGAGGACGAAAACTCTTTTCCACCCAACAAAAGGCGAACAAGAATTTCTGATCCGCGTATTGATAGTCTCATGCAACAGGTAGAATTTATAACGCAATATATATCACAAAACCAGTGGCCTCACTGCACAAACAGTGCTCAAAACTCTCAATCCATTAAGTTCCAACAAAACTTTGGCCCTGGTCCCTCTACATCACAATTTCTTGTTAACCCAAATACATCGTCGCTTGAACTCAGCCTTGGGCAATTAGTCACTGACTTTGATGAAAAGGCGATAATCCCAGTGGCGGACAAAGATAGGCTACAAGAGTTGATTAACCTACAAATGTTCAACACTGCTGCCTGGAGAGGCATTCGTTATAAAAAAGCATTACAATCATGCATTGCTAGACCGGGTTTTATGGGACTAAAGTTAAATGAAGAACTTTGCCACCTTAATAAGAGTAAAGATTACTTAGCATCTACAGAACAATTACTAGCAGGCTTGTCAAATAACATTTTAGAACAAAGACAGCTACTAAAGACAGGTTTACAAAGTTTGCTTCAGTGGGCTGTATCAAACCCTAATAGTGTAAACTGTAACAATTTATTTGAAAAAAATTCTAGTATTTTTGGGCCGGGTTCCCCATCATATAAAAATTCAGAAACTGCAATGCAAATAGTTTGTGGAAAAAGGGCAGAGTGTATTGAAGTGCGAAGAGACCGCATCTTAAAGGAAATAGCAAATCCTAATTTAAGGGCAACTCTGCAGAACGTTCCTCCCAGTGAGGAATATCTTTTTAACCGGGGTGCATTGCAACCTACTCGTATAATAGCTTCCTTAGGAGGTTCTCAATCATGGCTCAACACTCCAGCCTATGTTAAAGATAAAAGACCATTAAATACCTCTAACTTTCAAAGTAGAAAACCATATAAGTCTCAAAACAAAGATCATAAAATACAAAATAGATCATTTAAACCACAGAAGAGACAAAATAAGTTTAGAAACAATCAGCCCTTTCGTAAAAGCTATTCAAAATCTCCAAACACAGCCTCACTCAATAACAACCCCATTCATAAACAGATATGACTGGCAAGTCAGACCTTTTATAGGGGGCTGTCTAAAAGATTATGTACCTCTATGGCAACAACAAGGTGCCCCCAGCCATGTAATCAAGTTGATAACAGGTGCTCGAATACCATTTGTAAAGAGACCTCCACTACAGTTCCCAGTCAATTTAATATTAAAAAGTTTTTCAACCAGAGTTACACACAATATGACAGCTATAATTACAGATCTAAAAGAAAAGAAAATATTGGAAAAACCTTCCACCCAAGACCCAGGGTACCTGTGTCGAATGTTCTTAATAAAGAAATCGGATGGGGGTGTACGTCCTATCTTCGACCTCAGGGGTCTAAACTCTTATGTGTCAACAAAACACTTCCTCTTGATATCACAAACACAGGTGGCAGAATTCTTGCAGAGCAAGGACTGGCTAGTCAAAGTAGATATCCAACAGGCCTATTTTCATATACCAATAACACCAGCTCACAGAAGGTTCCTTCGGGTGTATTACAACAACGAGCTACTCCAATTAACTGCTCTACCATTTGGCCTATCATCAGCTCCAAAGATGTTTGCAATGGTTACAAATTGGGTTGCGGAAACCCTAAGAACACAAGGTTTCCGAATTTTAGTATACCTGGACGATTTTTTATTGGCCCATCAGGATCCATCAACTTTGGAAACTCAAATTGCCAAAACACTGGTAATGCTCAATTCTTTGGGATGGCATGTAAATCACCAAAAATCTGTCCTGAGACCTTCTCAGGAAATAGAATACCTAGGGCTTCTTTGGAATACTCAACAAAATATTATAACACTACCGTCAAAGAAGATCATAAAAATAAAAAGGATAACTTCAAAACTTTTAAACAAGGGCAAAATCTAATTAAAAGAATCTCAGAGTCTACTAGGCCTGCTGAATTTTGCAAATCATGCCATCCCCAGGGGTCGACTTCACTGTCGAAATTTACAACTGTTCTTGAGAGGTTTCCTACAAGACAACCTTAAAAAAAAAAGGGGATTGTCTCCATCCGTTCGAAAAGATCTGGAGTGGTGGTACCAGATGTCTGGACAGGGCTCAATGCCAATTGTCAGGGGGAGCATAACACACTTCCTAACCTCAGACGCAGCGGATGCGGGCTGGGGAGCTCAATTAAGCAGCCAATACCTCTCAGGGAAATGGACTCCACATCAGAGCCATTGGCATTCCAATTTGAAGGAAATGTATGCGGTATTTGCCACCATAAGAAGCCAGCGGACGGCTCTCAAAGGGGCAAATGTTCTTGTGCAATCGGACAACAAAACCCTGGTTGCATACCTCAGAAACGAAGGGGGGACACGATCAATAGCCCTACTAAAACTGACATCCAGGCTCCTAAGTCTGACAGATCGCTTTCAAATAACCCTCTCAGCCACATACCTCCCAGGGAGGTTAAATGGAATTGCGGATCGCCTCTCAAGGGGCCGCAAAGTACCCGAGTGGCACTTACTCCCACAGGCCACGGAGGTCCTATTCAATCTTTGGGGCGTCCCAGATATAGACCTGTTCGCGTCAAAAGACTCCGCCGTAGTACCAAAGTACGTAACGTTCGACTCCAGAGACGTCTCCGCAGCCTTTTGCGACGCTTTCAGCCGGGAGTGGAACTTTCGTCTGGGTTGGATATTTCCACCACCCAGCCTAATACCCAGAGTTCTAGCGCACCTAAACAAGGCAAAGGGGATATATATTCTAATAGCACCGGAATGGACCAAGTGCTTTTGGCTACCCGAACTGCGAGCGAAAGCTCTAGCAGAGCCCGTACCTATACCGAACCTGCGGAAGGTTCTAACAGACTTAACAACTGGAATTTGCCCCCCACAAGTAGACAAGTTGTCTCTTCTCGCCTGGAAGATTGGGGGTGGTCCGATAAAATTTCCGACTGGACCTTAGAGGAACAGAATCTAGTAAAGAGTAGCTGGCGGCGGCCATCTACCCTTTCTACTTATAGTTCCCCAATCAAGCGTTGGTTACGCTGGTGTAATGAAAATGCAGTAAATTCAAAAACACCTAGTAGTCAAGAAATAGCTAGATTTTTAGCTAATTTATTCCTTGTTGATAAGCTTGCTTATAGTACCATTTTACTACACAAGTCGGCAGTTTCGACTTATTTGTATGGAAGAGACTTTTCAAAAGATTTTTTCATACAACGGGTTTTAAAAGCCATTTCAAACCAGCACCAGCTTACTAATAATTATAGAAAAACTCCCAAACCGGTCTGGGATACTGAGATTTTGTTTAATTGGTTTGGAAGTTCCTCAAATTCGAGGTCACCTTTTGAGATCTCCAGACGGACAGCTTTAATACTCCTGTTAGCTTCGGGCCGTAGGATACACGATCTCACTTTACTAGATATCAGTGCAAAAAATGTAAGTTTTGAGGATAATACAGTTTGCCTTTGGCCAATATTTGGATCTAAGACGGACAATAGATCACATAGACAATCAGGTTGGGTATTGCGGAAACACCCAGATCAACACCTGTGTCCAGTCACACATATAAGAGAGCTAATTGAGGCTACAAAACAGAGGAGAAAAGATAAGAACTTAACAGCCTTATTTATTTCACTTTCGGGACACTTGAAGCCTGCTTCAAGGACTATGATAGGAGGTTGGATCCGTACCATTTTTAAAGAAGTTCAAATTGAAGCCCCTCCTGGAAGTATTAGGTCAGCAGTAGCCTCTAAGAGCTGGATAGAAAATGTACCTGTCCAGGAAATATTAGACAGGGGAAATTGGAAAAGTATCCAAACTTTAAAAAAATATTATTGTCGCCCAGTGCAGACCCCTTCTAATGCTGATCCATTGCGGAATAGTTTTACAAATATTCTATAAGTTGATTATTGTGATAATTTTTGTACCTAATTTGTGGTATGTTTGTGATTCTTGGTGATAATTAATAATTGTTGATTTGGCAAGACAACTATAGGATTTGATTCTAACAGTGGAGCCAAGAGAAAAAGTATTATTAGATTTTTAATAAACAATTAGTAGTGTGATTATTGAAAGAAAGATCTCATACTAAGAATGTTATTATTTACTTATTAAGTAAAATATTATTATTTAAATTAAGTTGATAAATTACTCTGTTTACTACCCTAAAGGTTTTAACATAAGGCATACTAATTGGGTTGATTAAATTGATTTATTTCACAGTACAGAGCCTTTTCTATTTACATTCAACATAGCATAGTGTCATTCACCACCAGCAGATAACAAACAGGTCTTCAATTGAACGCTGTGTGTTTTATGAAAGCACATAATATAACTGTTTTGCATTCCAACAAAACAGGTATTATGTGTGCAATAAAACACACAGCGTTCCAGCAATGCTCTTGCTGATGTATCGAAGACTATGAGCGGCCATATTTAATGGCGGCCTCCTCATCGGAGAGAAGAGGACGCCAGCTGGTGAGAGAAAGAGAAAGGTATAAAAACCATAGAGAAATTGAGGAATTAGACCATAGATACCTAGTTTAAAGGTGAGTACATACTAGCCTTCTTCAATTGAACGCTGTGTGTTTTATTGCACACATAATACCTGTTTTGTTGGAATGCAAAACAGTTATATTTTATTGATTGGAGTCAATTTTGGCAACGTGAAGTTTGGTCATCCACGCCCATATGCGAAGTTCATATTGTATAACTAAACTTTATGTCCTCGTGATATAAAAAAACGTTATGTTAAAATAACAACATAGAGTGTAACAGAGGGTATACACATTCGAATGAGTGAATTTTACTCATCTTATGTCATACGTTTTACAAAATCAAAGACCTTATGACATTTTGTAAAATGTGTCCCATTTTTTATTGAAATCATTAAAAATATCTTTTTACTAAAATTTGGCACACAGGTTCCGAAGTAATATCGACCTTTTCGTTACATATACACATACCCTCTTGTTGCCCTGTATTTATATGAGAAAAACACGTCATTGCTTTTAAATTTCATTTCTGGTAAGCAACCAGGTTACAAAATTTATATTTTCCTAATTTGAACACAACACCTTATATGTATTGTATTAGGCAAAAATTAAAATGGTTTATATTTCCACAGATTATTATTTTACGAAATAAATATATATAATAGTTAATAAATACTTACTAGTCTTTCAAATGACCTTTGTAGAATAAAGCATTAAAATCATAATAGACATAATTTCTTATCTCAAGATTAACTTACATATTTTAGTTAGGTGTTCTACGTTTATGTTACACTAAAATACGGCAATTAATTCGAAGTTCACTGTGATAACTAGGCCAGAATTCATATTTAATACAACTGCAGAACTGCAATTAAAATAGTGATATTTCATGGACTAAATCTGCAAATAGACACATGTGTAAACAGTGGTAAAAATCAATAGATTTGGAATTTCATTTAATGAAGTAAAATTTCGATACTATAAAGAACTATGTATTATCAAGATTCACTTTAACTGTAACAGAAATAGTTGGCAATATTTTTGTTTCTGATTACACGCGCTACAAATAATGACATCCCATGGTAACATGGGTAAGAAAAATACACCACCCCGATTAATCGAGACATTGCAATGGCTCTATTGTCATACTTGCTATACAATTTACTATGACTTTAAATGTTAGTACCGAGGAATGAAAATTGACCTGATACGTGTACAGTCTACGACAAGAGCAATGTGCAAAGGCGATTTTAGTGTCGCCTTTGCACATTGCTCTTGTCGTAGACATTGGTTGATGACGAACTTTGCCCCACTACGGCACTTTGTGCTCAAGTTGTTTGGCGTAGACAGTAACAGGACACACTTTTTGGCTATTCGTTTTCGGTAATTGTGTCCACTATTCGGGTTTGCATTTTTTAATGGATTTTTGACAAATATTTCATCCACTTAAAGCGATTAATGTCAAATATCGCCAATACGAATAGCCAAGTGAGGTGCCACGATAAAATTGTAATACTACACCAAGAACAATAAGAAGCGGTTGTATCCCTCTTAAGGTTATTTCTTCGAGTTGGAACTAGCTCTGTTCGAACGGTTTTCCTGTAGTGGAATCTGGAAATAAAGTATTCATATTAGTATAATCACGAGCCTGTACTAAGTGCATCTAAGGTTGGGCTGCCTCACTGGTGAAGGCACTCTGCCTTGCAGAGTACCGCAGGTGTCGTGTTCGTGTGCGCTATGGCGTCCGAGCTCTATGAGAGGCAGCTGAAGGAATGAACTTTCCCTCCCCCGCCGGCGTCCCGCCATTCTTGGAGTCGGTGACTCGTGAATTTTAACTAAACAGGGTGTGACAAAACCCTATAGCCAAATTTCTATCGTTAACAAGTAATTTTAATTTGCAATACAAAAAACCTAGCCCTACGAAGTAAGGGCATCTATCTAAACAAAAGAAGCATATTCCATCTTCAAATATGAGTGAGATATCAACGTTTATCTAAACCAGACTTGAAACAGAAAACTTGGGCTCCACTGAAAATCACCCAACTAGCCATCGTTATTATTAATTTAATCTTATATCTATAATGTTTCTTAGTTTCTCTGTGCTCATTTCTAGTTATGAAATTTTAGCTGTTGACAAAAATGTAAAAAAAGGCAATATCGGCAGTGCTATAAATCTTTTCGTTATGGCTATGGGGGTTTTGTTACACGCTGTATACCTATGGCCATTCGTAACACTGGAAGTTGTTTTAAGTTCGCACCAAATTCAAACGATTATTTATTGGTTTGTTTGTTTTATGAAGTCAGTTATGATTTTTTGCTCAAGACTTTTTTTCTTAGTCCATATTACTGGACCCAATCACTAGATTGATTTGATTTTATTTTCCAATACGACATCATGTCTCAGTATATGGGTCTTGCAGGGCGATTGTAATCACTTCGTCTAGATTTATCTTATGTTTAGTATGTAGCAAAAGAATATAAATTCCGTGTGATTTAGAATATATAGTGTCACCATCACATTCCACCCTGAAGGTGTCGTAAGAGCCGACACAAGGAAATGACAAGGCCGAAAACCTAGCCGCAAGAGAAGTAATACTTGATAAGAAGCCCTGAGCCAATCCGGCTTGCCAGCGTGGCACAGTAGGCTGATTACCCTCTATGTAACTGGAGGAGGCCCGACTTAGCAGTGGGTCATCAATGGACTGACGGGCGAGAAAAGAATAGATACTAACAGTGGCTCGCTGGTCCTCCATTCTGCCAGCTTGGGCACGCATGAGCAACGCAAAAAAGTCGTCGTCGGGGACAGTCTTTGGGCGTTCCTCGGGCTTGGGCCGCGGCAACTCTGACCGTTGATCTTCCAGTCGAGTGCCCTGCAAAATAAACACATTAAAAACAATTAGAACCCTGTTCCGTCTGGTGTCGAGGTGATTATAGGACATAATCGTGCGAATAAAAGTACGAATCGACAAGATACTCGTATGTCCACAACATTCAGATAATGGCGTATGCTATCAAAAGAATTGACATACGTAATAGATTGATTGTCAAATATTTATGCGTGCGTTCAGAAATTTATTTTGTGTAAAGTAAGTAAAATATATCAGGCTGCTTAAATAGAGAACAAACGACTTATTGAAAAACCCAAAAATAATTGTCAAATCGAGTAGTCTCACTCAATCATTACAGATTAATCTGTCAATCCAGTCAGAGTCATTTAAACTAATATCATAAAGAGGAAAGTTTTGATTGTTTGCTTGTATTGAATAGGCTCTGAAGCTCCTGGACCGATTTGTTAAATTCTTTCACCATTAGAATCGTAAATAATCCCTGATTAACATAGGCGATAGAATATTTCAAAAAAGTTAATAGGCAAACAAAAAAAAAAGAATTTATTAGGATGCTGTAGTAGGAAAAACCTACTCCATTCTTTCTTGCAGTAAGAGCAAGCGCCAGTAGCGATAATAGATATATATACTCTATAGTGTACACCAATTATACTAATAAATTTATTGGGCATAGTTCATAAAAAAACATTGCACATTGCTGAAGTTGATTTTTTGATATGACGGAGACTTACCTGAATACGAGCAATCATATCTAAGAAATCGTCTTCAGGCTTTGTGCTAGAGGTATGCTGTGAACGAAGACCCGGCAGGGAGGTACCCTTGGTCTCCTTCAGTTTCGGTTTCGACTTGGCGACGGGCTGCAATTCCGCTCGTTGTGAGTCCATCCTTTCTGATTGCATATCCGTTATCATATCTAACATAGCTTCGTTGGAACTGTGAACAGAGAAATTGGAATACAAGGTAAGCCAATGTATCCGACGATCGCATTTATTTATTGACGACACGGTTGGCGCAGTGTTTGAGCGATCGACTGCTGCGCAGCATGTCGCGGGTTCGATCCCCGCACGGAAGAAATATTTGTACGACCTACAAGTATTTGTTCCGGGTCTGGGTGTTTTCTATCTATAATAATGTATGTATTTACAAAAATAAATTAATTATATAAGTAGTTTATCATCCATCTCGTTACCATATTACAAGCAATAAGTTGCTTAGCTTGGGACGAGATGGCGTTGTGTGAAATGTTCAAGGATATTTATTTATTTAAGGGTTTTTTTTTAATCCGTTTATACAAGCCGAATCTTAGCAATAACGATAACAACAAAGAATAATAGATGCAGTCGTTGGAAAATTTTACGTGTAATTACATTTTGGCAATTCATTTTGTTCATACAGATAGTCTTCCGTTCTAAACATTTCCCAATTTAATTAGTTGTTTTTAAGCAGACTTACACAAATAATTACTATATCCGATATCCGGAGCTGGTCCAATATTTAGCCAAATTATTGTGAGGTCATAAATTCGGAATATCACTAGAAACAATAATTCCAACTGTGTTAATATGACGGCGAAAACATTCGACGTCGTATTACATTCGGCGAACATCTTATCACAATTAGTAGGTATCAATACAGGTATACTCTTCACAACAACACCTTAATTACAAGGTCAACAAAACCTTGAGGACACATTACATGCTCGTAGTTCGTGCTTATCCCATTACCATATTACTTATGACATAGTTGAAAATTTCGGTAGTGTAATAGATTTTTAATAAAATAAGCTGCTTCTACAATATTTTTGACTCATTCTTTTCTAGTTAAGGTTTCCTAGTTGCTCAACACTTTAGAGCGTTAAATGATATTTTAATTATAACGGAGACTTGTTATTTTTATAAATATTTAATCTATTACACCAAAATATAGGTACCTATAGTAAATATAGGTAAATATAGGTATGTATTTTTAACACCAAATGAAAAATAGCTTAAGTGCTCGTCTGTACGGCTTAAACTCGTGCCTAATGCAGCATTATTATATTGTGCGTAAAGCCTATTTTTAGTTACTCAGGGTATTAATGCGGAAACGATTTTTGAAATAGGTTGCTATAGTTTTTGACTTTATTGCCTCTTGAATTGAAAAACGTTAATTTAACAAGTAATGTTTCAGCCGCATCCTTAAACGTCAAAACGACAATGGCGCTATGTGTTATAGCTGTGTATTAAATTCGTCACACGGATTATTATTGTCAAAGCATTTTAAATTTATACTGAAGCACAGGTAAAGAAACATAAAATATGTTGGTCACTGGGTATGTCGAAATAAGAGATTCGATTTTTTTAATAATGTCGCCATGCTAGCGCAATGGCATCTCCCAGACGAGCATAATCGCGGTTGGATATTTTCATCATAAAATCCAAAGCTGTGGTGTATCGAAATTCAATTGCATTATTTTAATCAATAGCATATTTAAAGATAGAAATAATATTTTGCGGTGTAAAATCATCGAACACTATTGTCACTAATCGAGATGAGAGACAAAGATTAGATTACGGCGATGTTGAACAATGACTTTCTTGAACACAGTTAAAATACAACAATAACTTCATGGATACTTTATAACGGAAAACTAGTAAAAATATGCAGTCAGCAGATGTGTATGTATACCCGACTAAATCCTCGTCGTAGGCTTTCATTTTTCCCTGCACGTCCCTGCGTCCACTTCAGAACAATGACGAGATAAAGACTATCAATACAATACATATATAATAACGCTATTAAACACGAGGTTTAGCTATACGACACAAAAAGGTACTGCACTCAAACGTCCGTGGCACGAGTAGCCAACGCATATAGCGAGAACACAGAGGGTACAAACAAAATACGACGACCAAAAAAGGTGGAAGAAAAATGTTCAGTATTTTTTTTTATTGCTACTACACTCTAATTATAACAGAGTTTTGTATTTTTTGTTAATTACCTGTGCAAAGCCGGGGTGGGCCGATAGTACAATATCATACCTTAAAGGTATATAGGTTCTCTGCAAGATACATACACAAGATACATACACATGTATCTGAGAATTTTGTTTCTGAAATGTTTTAACAACTATTTGATGTCTCTAGAATACAGTCTTATTTAAAGGCTCTTTTATATTTTACTAGCGACTCGCCCCGGCTTCGCACGGATGCAATGATGAACATCTAAATTTAACAGTGTTTCTCTACAATATTATGGATGTAATATACATATAAACCGTCCTCTTGAATCACTCTATCTATTAAAAAAAACCGCTTCAATCCGTTGCATAGTTTTAAAGATTTAAGCATACATAGCGACGGACAGACGACAGCGACTTTGTTTTATAATATGTAGTGATGTAAAAAGGATTGTGTTGCCGATATTTTGTAATAAAATGTTATTAAAGAAGAATATGCCTATTCAATATTGTGCAGCGTAGTATTTTTCAATTTATTTGGGGCACTTTCGAAAGTTCGTTTAAAAATGCCCAAATTATTAAAAGAGTGGGACTTCTACACCATTTGGTTTGTGACGACAGTGAATGTTGAAGCACCGAGATAAGTTATTGGTGTTTTGTGGAGATATGGAGATCATGTACTGATAAACGACAAGTGACCGCACAATATTCTGATAGTGAAATCGGTCAAGAGCAAATGAGACGAAATAGAAACTAGGTTTCTTTATATCAACATATTAGGGTGGCACTATGCAACGCACAATGGACTAGAGTTCATTAGAGCTGGAATTCCAAACTTTTTACCTTCATGTAGAATCCATTGCTTATTCTGTCTTTGGTTATTAAGAGAAATAGCATAATTAAAAACTCTGCCAAAATTACCATTTCCATCCCCGACAAAAAAGAGGTGTGTTATAAGTTTGACATATCGGTGGCATCGTGGCTTCTAAATGATTGAACCAATTAAGAAGCGGTTTTTTTAATTAAAAGCAGGTTTTCTGGCGGGTTTTAAACGTATTATCAAAATCGGATCGTCGATCAAGGAACGCGATTCCTTCAAATATACGTTTTAAATAATCACTTAAATTTGGTGTAAGTAATTATATAAAAACGTGTCAACAATAGTATATTTCGGGTTTGTGGGTTCCCCTGATAGCGATTCAAGACATCTCAAACAAGATATGGCTTGTATTCTGAATTTACGATTTGTTTAATTTGGCTACTTCGTTGACATAGCAATGTAGGTTATGGAAGATTGCAGAGAACCATTCCATCGTAGATAACATTGTTGGCAAAGATCAGATCAGAGAAAGTATTTGCAAATACAGCTACGTTGTATACTTTAATTGGCTTTGTTGCACATTTTCTAAGTAAATATCAATGGTTAACAACTAATTTAATTTGCAATTACCGGGTGTATCTAAACCCTTAATGCCATACGAAGTAACAGCATAGAGCTAACTAAAAGAAGCAGCTTTGTTTGTAGAAATCTATTTATATCTTAAAGTACGAGTGACTGTATAAAACAAAGTCGGGTTAATTACACCATTTATGACTGACTAGCGACCCGCCCCGGCTTCGCACGGCTGCAATAATGAACATCTAACTTTATGCATATCTTATACATATAAATAAACCTTCCTCTTGAATCACTCTATCTATACAAAATCCGTTGCGTAGTTTTAAAGATTTATGCATACATAGGGACGGACAGACGACAGCGACTTTGTTTTATACTATGTAGTGATGAAGTATAGGCGAACCTATTTTAATGACCTCTGATGCGTCCCTTCTTCTCAGTCCATAAGAGAACCACTGCTGAGTTGAACCTCGTCAAATTGCAAGAGCGAGATTAGCATACTATGGCACGCTGGCCAGACGGGTTGGCACAAAGTTTCGTTTACAAACGTTCCTTATCTTATCTTTAAGTTTTATGCCTAGTAATTTCCTTTAGTTGGATTTTACGACATGCTCAAAATGCAATAGGAATACACGCTCATTACTTAGTTGCACAGTAAGTTATGACTCTACTTAAGTACTGTTTTGTCCAATCCACTTACTTCGGATTTTTTTCGCCGCTACTCGCCGATCTCTGGAGCTTTTGGGTAGTTGGGGCTTTGGGCTTCGGCCTGTTTTCCTTGTTGGCATTGAGAGTTGCTCTCTGCTCGTCCATACGGCCCGACTGACAGCGCTCCAGTAGTTCCAAAAATGACTCCACCGGGTTATCTTCGGATTCGGTTCGAATTACTTCAGGCTTCTTCTCACTGTCGGATTCGGATTCTTTTTTCTTCGCATCTGGTGTTATCTGCAAACATACATAACAATATATACTAATATTTTAAAGAGGAAAGATTTGTATATGTGTTTGTAACGAATTGGCTCAAAAAGTACCCGACCGATTTTAATCTTTCACCATTCGAATGCTACATTATCACTTATTCATATAGGCTATTTTAATTGCAAGAAAAAAAAATGCCGCTAGTCATTGAATAAAAAGATAATTAAGAAGGTTTGTCCATGCAGGTATCTCTATTGAATTCCAACAACTGGTCGACCTGTATGAGGGCTAGTTGTTCCATGCTCTGCCTTCGCACACGCAGCGCGTTGAACGGCGTGCGGGGAGCGTCACGTTCACTCGGCGGCGCTGACACGGGGGCCTCACTCTCCGCGGGTAGTCCGAGAACTTTGCGTAGGTCGCTGATGTTCATCTGAGCGGTTGCCATGCCCAGCACGTCACCCAGCTGAGGACCAAACAATATAATCGCATATCCAGTAAAATTAAGAATTGGCTGTCCAAGACTACAAGCTACATCATCATGTGTAAATACAGTAGAACCTCGATTCCGTCGTCGAGTCCAAAATATTTTGAGTTATAGAGGTTTTAAGTTATCAAGGGTCGATGTTAAGGATATATTAATATAGAGGTAAGTACGTATATATGTATGTATATCATGCATATGTGTGCTTAATTAGCTTTTAATTTATCAGCGTATGTGAGTGTTGTTAGTTTTCTTTTTGAACTCATTTTAAACCAGTTTCATCACACAGCGGGTAAAGAATCAAGAATGGCAACAACTGCTGGGGTCATGGATTATCGTCCGAAGATTATTGCCTAGGGTAATGTTAAGATCGATGTATAAAACGTAAAAATTAACTGCGATTGTTTTTATTTGAATGGCTGGACGGTTAGTGTATCGTGATCCGTGAACGCAATATTTTAAACCGAAATAGTAAGCGTTGTCCACGCGCGAGCTCCGACGAAGCGGGACCAAACCCCGCACACTCTACCAATATCAGTTGCTTGGGTAATTGGCAATGGAGCACGTTATTGAGTTGAATACATGGAATTTTTAAAAAGTAAAAGTAGTTGCTTGAAATAATACGTTAATATTTAAATTAATATTAAAAATACACTATTTGTTTAGTTACATATTTACACTTTTTGTATTAAGTGCCATTAATGCTCCGTAAATCAAATCAATATTAACTTTACTGATTAACATTTTTGAATCGTCGAGAAACTATCGCTAGTTCGGAATGCTGCTCTACCGAGAAGACCCGCCAAGAAACTCGAAGTAACCGGATTAAGAAGCGTCTTATAAAAATGCGGCACTAATATAAATAAATACTTAAGAAACTTTGTAAAACAACAATAATATTGTATTAATTTTTATGCAGTTATGTCATACAATTTATTATTACTTCTTCTTAGACTCAAGCAAGGATATTATTCGTAGAACTATTTCAAAAATAGTTAAATTTACATGCGCGGTGTCAAAACGGAGTGTGCGATAGATGTAAATATCGACCAAATCACGGCTCTAGGTCATTACGTCCACATTGCTCGATATTCTACGGACGGATTAAATATAAAACGACCGATGAAATTCAATACTTAAACTCACCTCTTTCGAAATATTGTAATGCTCATTCGCATAGTACAACGCCTTCTCATGGTTGCCCAGCGCTGCGTGAGCATTGCCGAGCGACCAACAAGCCCTGCCTTCCCCGACTCTGTCTTGCAGTTTCCTAGCAGCGGTCAGGTGTCGTGCGTGGTACTCTTCAGCAACTCGGTACTCTCGTAATAGGGTGTACGTGTTACCGAGTGAGTAGCAGGCTTGAGCTTCAACGGCGGCGTCACCTAACTCTTCCGCAAGAGCCAAGGTGCGCCTGCAAGAGATATTGGTATGGTCACACAACTACAAGATTAGTTTCAAGCACACTAATTTCCTGTAGTTCCCATTTCGCACAGCTTCTTTACAATACAAACCAAATATATAAAAAAAAACCTGCAAAATAACATAGTGGCCACATCCACATACTATTAGTTGACGTCCTATCAACACTTAACAGTTACGAAATAGAGTTTAAAATGTTATATTGGCTTTTTAATTATTATAACGATTGCGCGTGTTTTATAAAGTAATCCGCTTCAGAAAAGGCCACACATTTTATATCATATCGCGTTTGTTGGGACACACACAATGGGAACCCTTTATTCGAAAATTCTAGTAACAAAATTATACCTGATCAAAAATTGATCATTGCGAACGTGACGTTTATATACGTACGTATTCATAGACCACAGGGTCTTCTAAATAAGATTTAGATCACTATTAAATTTGGCTAAATGTATTGATGATAGTTGATGTCTTGATATATTGAGTTTTAACTAGAAGATCAGGTATCCCTTTAAATTATTTTTAGAATCTACGAAAATATACACGCCTTACAGTGAATAAATTTGAGGACGCATTTTTATGCATTTTACATAATTCGCTAGGCAAGTATACAAAGCAATTTTACATGAGAAATATCATCGCATAAGCAATGAAATCGCGTAGCTGAATAGAAGATATGAAGCCATTTTGTGGCACCAAATACTGAAATCACACTGACTGACTGACATCGTAATCGATGAAACGATGCCATGCCGACTTCTTTAAAGTACCTATTGCTTAAACCTAGGTAAGTTTCATGAGAAACGTGCATGGTTTAGATTTAGTCGGTATCTACACTTTGCGACACCGGAAGAAGTATCATAATACAATTTTTTTTCTTTGATATCAACATGTCATAATAGTAATTCATTAAATAATACAAACTTGTAATGTTCAGCGGCATTCTCGAACTGTCCCAGGAATATGTGCGAATTTCCTAAGTTGCTATTAGCTCTCCTCTCGGCCGCCCTATCTCCAAATTCCCTCGCGATTTGGAGTCGATCTGTGTGATATCGAATGGCTCTCGTGAAGTCACCGAGAAGGTAACATGTGTTACCCAAGTTTCCGCATGCGCGACCCATCGCTTGGCGGTCTCCGAGGCTACGCATCAGCTCCAAGTTCTCTCTGACGAAAATGAATACAAAACATTACAGATGTTGTGGATGGATTAGTTAATGATTTAGAAAAAATTAAAACAGCTAGTGCTAAGAGTAAAAATACGAAATATACTCACTCATAATATTCAACCGCTTGCATCAGACAGTCACGCACTTCTTGTGGAAAATGCCCGGGGTCATTTTGTCCCACTCTACCTAAATGTTTGCCCTGGGCGTGGTATACGTTCCCCAAGTTATACAGAGCTCTTCCTTCACTGAGTTTGTCCCCTAGTGCGCGCGATATTTCTAAGTGTCTTTTGCAACATTGGATGGCGTCTGCGAACTTGCCCATGACCTTCAAGGTATTGCCAAGGTTTCCGGAAGCTTTGGCTTCCCCTAATTTGTCTTTCATTATACTGAAATAAGAAATGCCATGAAATTGTAAGTAGAAAACTGAATTCAAAATGGTTTCAATGTTTATCTTCGGTTAATTAGGTTTATGTATTACCAGCTGTGCCTTCGACTTCTTCCGCGTAGAGTAGTGTCCCAATGAAGTGAAATGCAACCCAATATTTAAATTATTTGTATACTTAGGCATATTTCCCCACCTACGCCGCGCAGTGCCACGCTCCGCAGCGCGTTTGCACAGCACTCATTGTGCACGGCGCAGTGCTTGGCAAGTTTCTTACTCGCGTTAAATTCAGTTTCACATTTTGTAATGACTCCGTAAATGTTACATCGGAATAGCTCACATAAGTTTCAATCTTCTTTAACTAAAAATGACTATATTCCATAAAACTTTCCATCGTCCCTTCCAACCCTTTTTCGCATTAAAAAGTATGTCCGTGTACAAAATATCATTAAAATCAGTGCAGCAGTTTTGCCGTAAAAGTTGATAGTAATGGAAATCTTTGTAGTGTCAATGTAAGGCCAGCACATATTATTTTTTTCCTAAGCGTTTCAAATAGGGGTCTCTTGATCTTTTTAAGAAATAAATATTTTAAATTTAATAATAAGCTCTCGTGCGGACTCTTTACACAGTCTCACTTACCAAGCTAATTTCAAGTCGTGCTTATGGTACTCCATGGCCATGTTATAGTCACCAAGATAGAAATACGCGTTGCCTAGCTGGCTGTAGATAGCACTAAGCGTGCGTCGGTCGTCTGTTCCAGCTTTGATAGCAGCTTGGAAGAAGGCGACGCCCGCGCGACAGTCTCCGGCTTTGCATAACCGCTCGCCTTCCAGAGCCAGTTCGAGACACATGGAGCCACCATCACAGCTCTGCAGAAAATTATCACTATAAAGAAATTGGCTTGACAAAGTACAGTGCTTTAGATGGTATTCATGTTCTCTAAACAGGCCAATTGTATCAGCCGAAGGAAGTCCACTGCCCTTTGGCCTCCCTATGATTTTCCACAACGGCAGGACCTATGCTACCAGCATCCAGGACGTCGGCCCAACGCGTGGGACGCCATCTGCACTGCGCAAAGTTAATTGAGATATTGCATATTAACCCCTCGATAATACGAACCGGTTTATGTTCTACGTAATATAATTATGGGACTCCATTCATTAGCTGAATTTTATATATATATATAATAGCTGGTTATTTTAAAATACCGTACTTTCCTTGGTCAGCGACTAGTTCCATTGGCGTGGCGAATGCTTTTAATGCGTCATGCACTTACGCGCAAACAATAAATACCAGTAGCCGCAAATGAATAACCAGTACAAAACATAAACAAGTATCTATCACGCTATGTGAGTCACTAATTGGGATAACATTTATGCCAATTTATCCATGTCGTGACGGATTTAGGATACATAGATTCCCCACCCCTTTCCATTATGAGAGTATCGTAAAAACAGACTAAGAGAGTACTAGAGAAGGCAAATTGGAAATGAAACTCTGTGCCAACCCGTCTGGCCCAAATGGCACAGTATGCAAATTTCGCTCTTGCAATTGAAGGAGGCCTATTGTGCTTAAAACATAAAATATTGCAGGAAATGATCTCTTCACGGTTATGATTGTTTTATTTTATTTTATTCCCAACCTTTTAGACACTAAAAAGAAAAATTGTGAGAAAAAAAAGAAAAAGTGTAAAGATCATGAAAACCTTCATCATCATCATTCATCATCATTTCAGCCAAAAGACGTCCACTGCTGGACGTAGGCCTCCCCCAAGGATCTCCACAAAGGCCGGTCCTGGGCCGCCGCCATCCCTTCTTTCCGGCGACCTTAACCAGGTCGTCGGTCCACCGTGTGGGAGGCCTACCAGCACTGCGCCTTCCGGAACGCGGTCGCCACTCGAGGACTTTTCTGCCCCATCGGGCGTCGGTCCTGCGAGCTATGTGCCCTGCCCACTGCCTAAAGTTGCTGCTAAGTTTGGCAATCCGGTGGGCTATGTCGGTGACCCTGGTTTTCCTGCGTATCTCCTCATTTCTGATTCGATCTCGCAGGGAAACTCCGACCATAGCCCTCTCCATTGCCCTTTGGGTGACTTTGAGCCTTCCGATGGAGCCCATAGTGAGCGAACACGTCTCTGTTCCATATGTCATCACTGGCAACACACATTGGTTGAAGACTTTTGTCTTCAGACACTGCAGTATTGTGGACGAGAAGATCTTTCGCAGCTTCCCGAACGCTGCCCAGCCGAGTTGGATCCGACCATTGACCTCTTTCTCGAAGTTGGACTTACCTAACTGGACAGTGTGTCCCAGGTAAATGTAATGGTCAACAACTTCGAGAGTAGAACCTCCGATGTTAACAGGAGTGGCTTGGACATGGATATTAGACATGATTTTCGTCTTCTCCATGTTCATCTTAAGGCCGACTCGTTCGGAGGCTCGACAGAGACCATCGAGCATCGTATTGAGGCCCTCCATGGTCTCAGCTCGATTGATAATTACCTCTTATTGCAACAGGTAACTCCTTTGAGGTGTGCAGCAGTCGCCATTTGCACTGTTAGTATTTTATTTACATAATGGCGATGTTTATTCACTGTAAGCTGAGTGTTTATATGCTCAAGTACTTTTTATTGTTGCTAATGTGGTTATGGTAATTATGCAGTTATTATTTCATTACAGTTAGCATACTTGCTTATCAGCATATTTGATTACTTTCAATATGCAATGTTGTTATATAATCAACTAACTGCTGCCTGAACGTGTGCCTAAATCTAGGTTGTGGAGCTAGATCAAGTTGCAAATTGGTTGTACTTTGCATTGCATAATTTAAACTTACTTTGTTAATAACAGATGTCACTCTGATCAAATTAAAACATTCTATAATAAAATAAAAATGGCCTTGTATTAAGGAATACCATTATGTTGCTTTAAAATTTATTTAGATACATAAATTTACATAGATTGGCACACAACATTATTAGTACACGTAATACAAATGTCCACGTAATACAATATAATTTATAATTACAAATTCAGAATCAAATTCTGAGCATGAAACTTTCAGTAACACTATTGCAAATTATATGGCCAATCTGCTTGACTCCTTGCTGTGACTCTTATATTTCTTGGTCCAAGAGCTGAAGACCAATTATGACAAAATGAAAAAAAAAACATACATATTTGCAAACACCACAGTCTAAGGTAGATTGGGCAACTTGAAATATGTTTCATTATCATGGTATTTGGCTCTCCAGCTTTGACAATTATAATTTGACAAAAGTAGATGCAGAAAATCAGCCTTGGCACCAAAAGCATAGTTACTTATTTTTATGAATAATTGAAAAACATATGTACTAAAATAAGACATATTAGATTGACAAATTAGTTTAATCACCAAAATGTAACAATTGAATTGTTGAATTTGAATTTCTTCAGCAGCAAAATTTTCTACATGTTCCTACAGGATATATTGGGTTAATAGCCATTTATTTTAAAGCTAGTTTATACAGAATTTTAAGTTAAATTCTGTATAAACTAGCTGTATAAACTAGCGCTGACTTGAGCTTGGCTAATTTTGGTTTCGAAATATTTGTAGCAGTCCAAGGAAGTTTAAGGTAAGAAAATATAAATATTAAAGAAAGTCCCATACAAACTGTTTTTAGACAATACAAAGTTTGCAGAGTCAGTTTGCAAAGTTTGCATTATCATAATTAACTGCTGCTTTAAAATACTATCAACATTTTAACCTTTGCTCACTCTGCACAGATATCCAATCAAGTTAACTGCACAATGATAATTTTAATATAAATAAAAATTGACCTGAATTCCAGTTTATGCTTGTCGTTTAGTTATAGTTTATCATCACTATATCTAAACAACAAAATTATTAATTAAGGCTTAATTTTTTTCTAGCATAATTTTAACAGAATATTTGCTACATCTGCTGTCAGCATTCTATAAATTATATCAAGCATACGAAATACATGGAGCATAATATAACTGTGCCCTGTCAATAGAGAACAGACGCTGTTATAGTGCGGATGTAGACCCCAATAGGTCACGGTTTCCGTATTAGGAGCCCCTGCGTAATTCTGTCTATGACTCATTCCAAATGTACACGTTACAGCCCAAAAGATCCTGTTGATGCGACATTTAATGTAGTGATTACACACAATGAATAATGCGACAATTAGAGACAACATACCTGTGCGTCCGTAGAAAGATTCTCGGCACTTGCGCTCACAGACATCTTGCACTTAAATATTTAAATTACGGAAGGCTTAATTACATACAATAAGGTATCAGTCGGTTTTCATGCTTATAACTTAGGTTTAAAATATAATTAAATTTCACTTTCAGGGCGTGTACAAGCGTTAGAAATTGACACAACGGCTCGGTTGCTTGCTTTGTTATTTTGAATGAATGAAATGATTGAATGAATTGCTTGTGTACTGACATATAATTGTCACGACTCGTCATGGAGGTAGGATAATAATACGAGCAATTCACTGACTTAGAATCCTAGTATTTCCTACCTCCATGGACCAATTTGAACTATCCGAAGAAGAAGAACTCTCAAAATCGCTCTAGGGTGGCACCAAGGGTGGCATTTCACCTCGCTATTCGGATTCGCGTATCTGTCATATTTGACATTAAATGTGTGGATGGAACATTCGCAAAAATACACAAATAGCAAACAAGATTGGTGTTCTTAAGACCACCCAATAGGGAACTCGAATGACCATAATTGAGGTGTCAGCATCAGTGTTGCCAACAGTTAAAGTAGATAGCTCTCCACCAGATATAACTTTTAAAACCACCAGAAAACCACTAACAAAAATGGACTGAAAACGTAATGTAAGAGGCTGTCCATTAATCACGTGAGGTTCGAAAGAGGGGGGAGGGTTTGGAAAAAAATCACAAAATATCACAAGGGAGGGGGGGTATAGGAAAATTCTGTTCAATGAAATAACATAGCTGAACGCAAACTGTCTGGCGCGTTCATAAGCCGCCACTTACGTAATAGAAACACTTGGCTAGTGGTCAAGAAAGCGGACAGACATCTGGCGATAAAACGATAGCGATTTACGCATATAGTGTGCGCGGTGCGGCTCAATGCATTTACTTTGACACTTGAAGGTCTTTTACATGTTATTGGTATTAGAACATTTTGTCCGAATTAAAATGTATTGCCGAATTGCTAACTTCTGTCTTCCACCAAATGTGGCACAAAGTCAGCACTAGTTAAGTGCAATTTACTAGTCGTCTTTGTTCGTTTTATTCTTTTTTATGACTTCCTCTGTAAATGAATAAATGTCGTATTCTGAAGCGCTTTATGTTGAAATTAAATTGTTACTGAAAAAGCCTCTTCGCCGCCACTCCGATAGTGCGCGCTGACCCTAAGTCACGACTTACGGACGTCTCTACAAGCCGCGTCAGGTAGTTTGCATTCAGCTTCAGTGTACAACTCAGATGACGTTTCTTAATGTTGCAAGCCGTAAAATTTAATTAATTTAAGTATTAATAACAAGTGATACTCGCGGCTTCAATCGCGTGGATTTAGATCTGGGCTGTAATATTTTATGCAGAAACCTGACTGTGTATATACAATTTAAAATAAAGATTTCTGTTATTATACAGCCACTACCCGAAACAACCAACAGCACGAACATTAAATTTTGAAAAAATATTGTCACTGTTTTATTTGGTATTGATATAGTTGTGCATTTACTAATATTTTGTATGACGTTGTTGGCTTTTAGTTGTATTATTTCAGGAGTTATTGCAGTATCACTTACAGAACCCGACGTAGAACTCTTCTGTTTTTGCAAAATACAAAAAGTCCCTACCGCTTACAAGACAGGAAAAAGGAACTAAATCGCGAGCCTTTTTTTAGTTGCCGCGTTTTTTGTTATCACTTCTGCCGGCACTTCCGGAGTGCAACCCGTATTGGTTTTTGTTGTTTACGTATATTTTTTGTTAGATGTTCTATCCCCTTATGTCAAATAGACTTCAATAGCCAAGTGAAGTTAAAGATGTTTGAATTAACAAAGCTGCATATACCTAAGTAGCGGAATTAGTAAGTAATGAATGATGTGATTGGAAATTATAAATTTTGAGTTATAATTTAGAAGTTAGATAGGCAGTCTGGCCACTAACCATCAACGGTCTGAGGATTCTGTGGGCACGTAAAGCCGTCGGCCCCGGCTGTCATTCGAACATCTATGGTAGTCGATACACAAATTCAGAAACGTGAAAGCTGACGGCTGTTGGTGACACAATGGTTAGCATAATGATTAACGGCAATCCGTGTAGGATTTAGAGACTACACAATGTCACCAAACCATACCATTCTAATGGAACGCAAGTGGCGGATGATTTGTTCGCAGATTGAGGAAAACTTGATACATTTTTTTTTACGTTGGCAATCCTCATGGATACCCGGCCGCAAACGCCAGCCAGGTTATGTGGGACTCCGAGTCGCGAAGTGACGGTAATTGCGCCCCAACCTACCCACTAAACCAACGGTGTCTCGTAACTGCCCGAGACAGGGCCACGGGTTTCACGCCACCCGATGGGGGAGCATGCTCCATGACCCTGACGGGGCTTTGGCCCGCTTGTACAAGCGGGCCCCAAGCTTTGATGGGGAGCTCCGGACGCTCCCCAACCCACAGAGAAGCACGTGCGGGACATTGCACGTGCCCCCGTCAGGCGCCTGATGAAGTGGCGCCCGACCCACGCGGTTGCGGCGGCAGCCGTGGCACGCCTGCCTGGCCACCCCTCCGCTGCTAGTGGTGGCAGCCCTGGACTAAACGCGTGGCCGCCCTCCACTGCATCATGTCGCGGCAGTTTAAGGCTCTCGCGGCAACTCTGAGTACAGAGAAGTCCCCGGAGCCAAAAACCACTACGTCTCCTTGTGCCGCTCTTTGTCTGGCCTGACCGGGATGGGTGACCCTGAGCCGGTACCGTGGTCCCAACGGATCCTAAAGGCACGCAAGCTCCCTCACGACAACAAGGTGGCCGCACGGTCGAGGGGGTTGATACAAACGCTGGCGGCCTATGAAAACGTATTATACCTATTGTAAAACGACCTATGAGCTCTATCGTTAGCTAGCTATTCCGTTCCAAAGCAGTTGGAGGCCACGTGAATTACAAACCATTTTGCAAACGGTTAAAGGCGCATTACAGTTTGATTATTCTAGAACTGCAGTGACATAATTGACTTTACGCTTTTATATATAGTTATATATTTTAATAAATACTTACTGTAATCATTCTGGATGGTCCATCGAGAATGATTTCAGAAAGTATTTATAGCCAAATACAGGATTAAATATAAAACTCATATGTAAGTTGGTGAATTTTGACGAATCAGCAATAACTAGGAATTATCACGAAGAAACTTTTATTTATTAACGCAAAACGAGGTGCGTTAAATGGATAAATAAATAAAACTAAAAATTTTTATTTTTTTTAAAACTCACTGCACTATAACATATTTCCCTTTAAAAAGTAAAAAAAAAACATCTCGTTGGGGGACCAGGGGTCAGGTAATAAATAAGTAGGAGCGGACCCCCAACGCGATGTATTTTTTTTATTTTATACTTTGTATAGGTACACGATGAATGCGGGCGGCCCAGGACCGGCCTTTGTGGAAATCTTTGGGGCAGGCCTATGTCCAGCAGTGGACGTCTTTTGGCTGAAATGATGATGATGATAGCTATACACTTCGTATAATGTAGATTTTGATAAGCTGTTAATACATAGATTTTTGTCGCATACTCATTTTCTCTCCACTACATCACTACATAGTATATAGAAAAGTCGCTGTCGTCTGTCCGTCCCTATGTAGGTATGCTTAAATCTTCAAAACTACGCAACGGAGTTTGAAGCTGTTTTTTTAATAGTCAAAGTGATTCAAGAGGAAGGTTTTTATGTGAATATTACACCCGTGCGAAGCCAGGGCGGGTCGCTAGTATTTTAATATTTTTTAATTTATTTTTATATATCTACAGGCTTCTTACAAACGTAGAAAAGTTAATTGATTTTAAGGTTAGTCTTTCCAATTAATCCGTAATTATCATTGGTAGCTAACGACGACTACGACATGCTTTACTTCTACCATATTTCAGTGCTTTATAACATTTACCTATAGCTACGACTACCCTGAAGGTTTACCGGGGAATTCAGAGGTGAGGGGGCCGCGGAGCGCTCGTTAACTATGCAAATATCGAAAAGAGGGGCGCGGGCGGTGGGGGTCGCAATCTGATCAACCACCACGCATCTACATAGCAGGGGATAGCATAGCCGTAGAGATTTATCCTCTAGAAAATTCATTTTGACAGGTACGACTCTCACTGTTAGATGAGTTTTTTCACAGGAAAAATCACCCTTAGATTGATTTTGACGCAGACTAAGGAGGCGTTACAGATTTTTTTTCGACCCGTGGTTTCACCCCTGCGGATATTTCCACACCTGTCTCAAGACCTCTGACTTTTATTTTATTCATATTAATATATTATAGGTGTCTCATGTGACCAAGATAGTAACGAACGTTAAGGTTTCATCTTGTGATTGTAGGTAGAGTCTGTTTGTCATCTAGATGTCAAGTCTGTTTCATTGTATAGTCTCTGGGAAAATACAGGGACTAGAGGTATCGGCAGCAAATAGATGAGTCGGCTCCCGCGAGGCCAAAATTTTGGGATATTTAACAAAATGTGACGCATATTTTAGCGGAAATGCGTTTTATTTGTGTATTTATTGGACACATAAAATAATTAGTTATTTGGGTTTTTTGACTTAATATTTAGTCCAAAGTTATCTATAGATTCACCATTAAAATTCAGAAAGGAGTTATTCAAGGAATCTGCTGTTCTCTGTCATATTGCTAGTTCTTCGGCTACAGGACGCGTATGTGTCAGCAACAAGAAAGTCAAGAAACTCACCAAATTACGCTTCAGTAACGGTATATAACTTTAATACGATTTTTTAATAGTGCACTCGTTTTAAGACTGCACCATTGTTATTACAATCTAGCCTAGGCTAATAAGTAATTTGTATCTGTCCTAAATTACTACGGAATTATATAAACTAAGGCAGTGTCCACTAGCACTTGTCTTATTGTCTCTAGTAATAATAAAACACTTTGTTCATGTGTTCTTCAGACAAGAACAAGAACAGCCACAAGAAAGTCAAGAAACTCACCAAATTACGCTTCAGTAACGGTATATAACTTTAATACGATTTTTTAATAGTGCACTCGTTTTAAGACTGCACCATTGTTATTACAATCTAGCCTAGGCTAATAAGTAATTTGTATCTGTCCTAAATTACTACGGAATTATATAAACTAAGGCAGTGTCCACTAGCACTTGTCTTATTGTCTCTAGTAATAATAAAACACTTTGTTCATGTGTTCTTCAGACAAGAACAAGAACAGCCACAAGAAAGTCAAGAAACTCACCAAATTACGCTTCAGTAACGGTATATAACTTTAATACGATTTTTTAATAGTGCACTCGTTTTAAGACTGCACCATTGTTATTACAATCTAGCCTAGGCTAATAAGTAATTTGTATCTGTCCTAAATTACTACGGAATTATATAAACTAAGGCAGTGTCCACTAGCACTTGTCTTATTGTCTCTAGTAATAATAAAACACTTTGTTCATGTGTTCTTCAGACAAGAACAAGAACAGCCACAAGAAAGTCAAGAAACTCACCAAATTACGCTTCAGTAACGGTATATAACTTTAATACGATTTTTTAATAGTGCACTCGTTTTAAGACTGCACCATTGTTATTACAATCTAGCCTAGGCTAATAAGTAATTTGTATCTGTCCTAAATTACTACGGAATTATATAAACTAAGGCAGTGTCCACTAGCACTTGTCTTATTGTCTCTAGTAATAATAAAACACTTTGTTCATGTGTTCTTCAGACAAGAACAAGAACAGCCACAAGAAAGTCAAGAAACTCACCAAATAACGCTTCAGTAACGATATAACTATAATACGATATCGTGCGATTTGTTCATGACTACATTTGAGAACAGCTGACCGCGTTTGCTTCTTTTTTCAACATTCTACCTTTGCCATGAGCCGGGCCTATTTAAAACTATAATCCTTTCATACCTGTTCTCGCTTTTATTCTTCTCGCACTTACAAGACCTATTCCCAAACCAGGACTCAGACTTAGAATGGCTGGAAGAGTTTCTGGCCTATGGCAAATCTCATGAAGGGTGACTCCCTTCATGAGATTTGCCATAGGCCACCTCCACTAACATTCATACGCAAACTTGATGTATGATGCACAATTATGATCATTGTCTGAGTCCCAAAAGTCCAAGGAAACTACAGGTTTGTAAAGAGCTATAGGGAGTAGTATCAGACATCCGAACTTTCTATTTGATATTGACACAACTGTGTCGGATGGGCACAATGCAAAGTTCTTGCCAAGTGCTTGTGTCAAAAGAGTATAGCTTAGGTTCCGAACTGACAGTTTAATATTTAGTAGGTTATAAAAACTGTCAAAACCGACAATCAAAGGCACGTTTACGATTATCGTCCGTGTGGTGACGGATTTAGAATACATCGTGTCACCATTCCGTCCTAAGGAGGGAAGGAAAACTTCATACGAAACCTTGTGCCAATCCGTCTGCCCCCCCCCCCCCCCCCCCCCCCCGCGATACAGGTTATACAAAAAGCAGAAGATTCGTTTTAAAAAAAGTCCCGACTCACTCAGCAGCGGGTCATTTATGGGCTGAATAGTATTAGTCGTCGTTTCAGCCCTTAAATGACCCACTACCGGGTCAGGCCTCCTCCAAATTCACGGAGGGAATTAGACGGGTTGGCACGGGGTTTGTATCAAGTTTTCCTTCGCTTGGGGCTAGGTGATCTGCCTCTTGCGTTATTTTAGTCGCCTCTTACGACACTCTAAAGATGGTATGGGTTGGTGACATTGTGTATTCTAAATCCATCGCCACACGGACATTGGTAGTAGTAGTTACGGTTATCGATTGTGACTCTGTTGAATTATCAAGTTTCGGGCTCTGGGGCTGGACCCAACAAAGTGCGAAATACGGTAGGACGTGGGAGAAGACAAATACGAATGGTTAGTAATCGGTAGGCCAGTCGCCACATAATGGATACCAGGCCATGGTTGAAAAAAGAGAAGATGATAGACAATCAGGTAGAGAGAGAACCTAGACGGATTTTGTGATGACTGGCACAGGTTGAAATAGTTGGAGAAGAGTTTGCCCAGCAGTCTGACAGTATTTAACCCTTATTATTTAAAAAATAAGAAACCGAATTGTATTTGACTGATATCGATATCGAGTTGTTTTATCGAGACCTTTGTACATAAAAGGATGTATGTCGTATCTTCGAATCTGTCTAAGAAGACTGTAGAAGTGTAATTATAAAGCTCACAGTCCCCTGTGGCATGACCATAGAATGACTTGCAGAAGCGCGGTGGTCTTCATAACAATCGGCGACCACTAGCTGCGACTTGATGGTGTAGAATAGCCCGAGATACAGAGAATATCAGTCATAAAAATTCTCGGATTTAAGGTTGAAATTGTTGTTTTTATACGATCGTTACTCAATATGATTATTAATACATTCAATTTGTTGGTACTTGCCGCAATCTTGTGTGTCAGGCACAGGATTTCGTATCAAGTTTTCCTTCTCTTGCGGCTCTCGGCCTTGTCATTTCAGGCTGCCTCGTTGGTCTAGTGGTTAGATGTGCCGCCTTTGGATCAACGGGTCCCAGGTTCGATTCCGGGGTCGGGCAAGTGTCTTTGTCTAAACCAGAGGCACTGGCTCGGAGTCTGGGTGTCATTTCTATCTATAATATGTATGTATTTACAAAAAAAAATGTATATAAGTAGTTTATCATCCATCTCGTTACCATAACACAAGCATTAAGTTGCTTAGCTTGGGACGAGATGGCGTTGTGTGAAATGTCCAAGGATATTTATTTATTTATTATTTCCTTTCGTCGGCTTTTACGACACCAGTAAGATGGAAGGGGGTGGTGACACTATATATTCTAAATCCGCTACCACACGGAAGTTGTATTGTCTACCACAATATAAATATTTTGTTTGACAAAAATATAAGCGGTCTCTATCGACGAATAGCCTGTGCAGTATCGTTGTCTCATGAAAGGCCACGATGATGTATGGAGACACATCTCGCTGTGATGGCCCGTCAATATCTGTTACTGGGTCGAGTGGACCCGTCCAACGAGTGATCGTGATATCAGTAGAAACCAGAATTCTTTTGGATGCGGCAGTTCTCAGATTTAGTAACTTGTTCATATTTTTCGTATTATAATAGATTGTGTCCATTTGAGGATAATACTTGACTGTGTCATGTATTCTCCTCAATAGGACACTGTAGCAACCCGTTGTGCCAGCGTGGCACTTTAGGCTAACTTCCCTCCATAAACTTGGAGGAGGCCCGACTCAGCAGTGGGTAATTTTTCGGCTGACATTATTAATAATCAGATACCTTAAACTCGTCTAACCAGAGTTATGATTTAGTTAGATTTTACCAACATGGGCATATAAATCAGAAAAATGTTACTGGCCTTATGTTCTCAGTAAGTAGATAACTACTTACCTACTCAAAAGATATAAAAGAATCTTCCTGCAATACAATAGCACATAGGTGTCAATCGATATGAATCTTATCGTATTTCCATATACAGGATATTTATTTTCTACTATCTATAGCACCCGGCTTCGCTCGCTTGGGCCCCAAACCTGTGCATATCTCGGTGCTTATCGTATATAGCCGATGTTCCTCAGGGATCCAGCAGCATTCTATACCTCGTTCGTGTTAGGAACGCAGTGAGTCAGTCATTGCCCACTAGCTCGGCCACAGCCGTAACCAGTAAAATCGTTCCTAATTCCCGAATTCAGAAAGTCCCGTTTACAGTTTACAGTTAGTACGGCATACTTTCAAAGGCATCGCTTGTGTCCTGTCTTTTATCCTTTACACCACCGTGAATACACCCTAACTTACTGCATTCTTAATGCCCACGAACTAGGAAATTGGGAAAGAATTTTTGAAATCGGTCTCGTAGTATTTTCGTTACAAAAAGGCGCAAGGGGCGATCTAATATAATTTCATCGTGTTAAAATGCTATTAACACCTTCCTTGCTTCGTAAAGCCATGTATTTGGTCAGTTGTATATATAATACTTATATGAATAAGCATGCATCTAACAGGCCATAGGTCATGTCTACGTCATCTCAAGCCGCAATCTATTGTTGGAACTCCTTATTTGAGCAAAGGTACGGCAAACATTATGATTACTGACCTCTCTGAGGAAAAATCAAGACTTACCTACACAATAGAGCAGAAAGCTCAGCCCTGAATGCCCGTAAGTAGGTATTATTTACCGGTGAACACAATCAGATCCTTTTACGTTTTTTTGAACGGTTCATTGACACTAGAAATCACTTAATTATAGAAAATTCATAACCTTTGTGGTAGCAGGTTATTGACATTGCCATGGTTCTCGAATAATGATAAAATTGCTAAATAAATGGTGTAATTTAGCAATATTCCATTGAATAAGAAGCTAAAATATCTTACTTGACTTCCGTATCTATTAGTCCGTGTTGGGACGGATTTAGAATACATTGTGTCACCACCTCCTTTCATCCTGAGGATGTCGTAAAAGCCGACAAAAGAAAATGACAAGGTCGAAAACCCAGCCTCAAGAGAAGGAAACTTGAAACGAAACGCCCTGGCAACCCGTCTGGCCAGCGTGGCACAGTGGGCTTATTACCCTCTACGTAATGGGAGGAGGTCCGACTCAGCAGTGGGTCATATATCGACTGAGCAGTAGTAGCAGTAACTAACTTGCTGTGTAACATCGATGAGAAGTATTTGCCTGTTTGGAAATATGTAGGTAATTAAAAAACATACAAGAGAAATAATTTAAGCGAATAAAAAAGAGCCGCCGGGCAAACTTCGGATCGGGCTGCTCCTTTTCAATGCAATGAAATATGTAAAAACAAATTTCGTATCTTAAGTTGGTAATTACATTTTTCAACAAGGTAAATAAATATTTTGATAGAATAATTACTACGGGCCTTACGTCGATTTTCCATCAAATACATTTTTAAACGACCATTCTATTGTACTAATGTGTAACTTTGTCTCGCGCAGGCTCTGTACATACATACTCTTATGCGCTGCCCTGGAATCTAACTAGGGACCCGATCCCAAAACTAAAAAGCGATTCATTTAACGTGTGTGAACTATAAATCTTTATTTTATTTTATATAAATATTTTTTAAACAGATAGATCATAATATAGATTACAAAAAAATATTTGACTATATTAAACAAACACCAACAGTCCTCGCAATATCTCTATGGCCGCTGTGAATGTAGCCATTCGGTAACTTGCGCATCGTACATTTCATAACCAATACGAACGTAGCACACTTACACCAACACGCGGGAGGCGAGGACGCTTGCGGGTGGAAGACGGCGTGCGCGGGCGTGCCCTGCCTCCACGCCCCGCGTACGTCCCGCTGACACCTGATGTTGTACGCTGACACGCTGACGCGTAATGCGGCTAGGTTCGGAGCGGCCATAAAGTTTGGCGAGGACCGTACATTTATCACTGAAAAGCAATCTCTTACAGGCAACCAACTAATATTTGATCCCAAATAGCATTTTATTACAACAAACTGGCTAGTGTTACCTACCCATGACTAAATAATACTTACCATGACAAACACCATTGCCCACTGGTACACACCTCTGTCGAGAGAATGAATGAAGAACGATTGATGAAATAAGTGTGTATGGCGAGTGTGAATAAAAGTATTGGAAGGTAGACCTAGGCGGACCTTTCGAGACCAAGTAAGGAACGTCTTGGAAAAACGCCAGGTCAAGAGTACCCTAAACCGAAGAGCATGTATGAAGGGAATAATGAAAGTGGCCGAAGCGACACAAGTATGTACGGATCGTAGCAAGTGAAAAAAAGTGGTCTCCGCCTACCCTTACGAAAGAGGCGTATGTATGGATGTATTTATTATCTTCACTGTGATATTCTATTTTTATTCGGTTCATCAAACTGTCAGAATTTCTCTTCCATCTTACTCGTATAATTTGGTTATGTTTGTGTGTACATAGTACAGTTGATTTGTGAAGACAACACGTAAGCGACAATATTATGTTATTAACTATAATCGGTATCTACTAATAAATAGAGACAGCCTACTGTGACTTAAATAGGCCATTTTGCCTCATAATTGGGAATGATACGATACGAACGACAAAAGTGAATGAACTAAGATAATTGGTATACTGAGTGCAAACGTGATATTTGAAATGGGTTCCTATTGTTGGCGTTGAGCAAGGTTGTCATAATAAAGCTACAAAACTTATAAGCTGATTTGATGATGAACTGATTAGTTATCAATTAGGCCACGAGGAGCGATGCTCGGCACGCGCCAGCTATTGCTTAACGGTGTTCCGGACAATAGCCGCGTGGCTAGCACAAAGCCGATCGCTCCCTGCGCGCACGCATCCCGCCCACCATTTTAACCGAATTATTGCACGCTCTCATACACATGTCACAGTGAAATAACAGTAGGTAATATTGTATGGCGTTACGGCAAAGTTAATGTTTGATAAATATAATTGCAATTTTTTATAATAATAATTAGACAGTTCTTTTAATCAATGACCGTGGCCATAATACTATACACATAATTAGTATTGTTACTACAGGTTACTAATTTTGTCGAATATTACGCTATAATTTCACCTGAATTTCAGTCAATAAGTAATATCATAATATACTTAATTGAAAGGTTTTAGCGCAAGTTGAATCTACCAAACCTTATAGCGGAATAATGGCCTTTGGATCAACGGGTCCCGGGTTCGGGCAAGTATCTTTGTCTAAACCAGAGGCACTTCCTCGGAGTCTGGGTGTCATTTGTGTTCGTGAATTACATGTATTTAAACTGCCCCAGCGATACAGAATATACCTAGAGTAGGGGTAACGTTTAAAAAAAAATTACATATTAAATTATGAGACGAATTTATATGATATAGTTACGTGATGATGATCTATCTATAAGAGGCTACAACTCTTTAGGTTTTATTGGAATTTAAAATTAATTTATATTTCATAGCTAATGTTACCATGTTGCCTTGCTTTCTACAATAATTTTACTATGGTCTCTTAGATCACTGTTGTGTTGTGACAACTTTTGCGATGTGTGTTTAACGATAGGGATGTATATTATTAATATATTGTGTAATGATAAAGGGTGGCGGATTTCATAATAGGGTTGTAAAGTGGGTGATCAAATTGTCAAGTCTTTGTTTCTTACATATATTTTTTTTTAATCTCTCTCAGTTATTATCAAGTCTTGTAAATTGTTACTGCCGTTATTTCAAGAATCTTTTCGATATAGCTGAGGCACTTAGCTTGATTATTTCGAAAAATATTTTGTTCTGGCACTTAGATCTAGGTATTCCAAAATGGTAATCTTTTTGTGAAAACAATCTAAAAAGACTGAGGATACGCGTAAGCATTATTCCCTTTAAGCCGAAAGAAACTATTTATTGAGATGTATGTTGTGACATATAATTATTAAGTTTCCATCTGTGAAAGGTGTTTTTATTAACAAATAAAAAGTTTTTATACAACTGTGGTACGAATAGGCGAGAAACAATAGACAATAAATAGTAGAGTTCGCAACTTAGCAGATTGCAAATCTCTCTCCAAAGAGCAGAGAGGGATTTATTTTAGGGTTCGGTAATAAATTGACACAGAACTATTTAGTTACGAAATATTGCCTTACCTTTGCTATTTATTTACAACTAGCGACCCGCCCCGGCTTCGCACGGGTGCAATGATGAACCTCTAAATTTATCAGTGTTTCTCTAGAATATGCATGTATTATACCCAAAAACCTTCCTCTTGAAACACTCTATCTATTAAAACAAACCACCTCAAAATCCGTTGCGTAGTTTTAAAGATTAAAGCGGACAGACGAAAGCAACTTTGTTTAATACTATGTAGTGATAGTGATGTTCATTTGAGACATTTAGACGTATACTTTTGACTACTTCGTTATCCGTTTCATGAAGTATTATCGAAATGAAAAGTAACAGTTTTCATGCACCAGTGGCAAGATGGCAGCCGATATAACTTTACACGCCCTATAAGGTGCGGGTCCGCATGGTCCGCTGGAACTTAAACTAGTAGGTACGGAATCTTCAGTGTCTCCCTTGCATTTTTACTGCACTATGCTAACAAACCCGCATGGAAGTATTTGAGTTGAAGCCGAGGGAGAGGGCTCCGCATTATTTACCATTGTGTGATGAGCAGACGGAAATACACATCAAACGGTACCTACGGAGGTGTTTGTGTAGGTGTTAGTCATTGTTTCACTATTGAGGGAGAGATTCAGCCTTCAAAAGTAATGGAATGATTTTTATAAGACTAGACTTGCACTAAAGAATGATGGTTTGGCATGATGGCCTGCCTGATGGCCGGTAGAAATACCGAAGGTGTCACTCTCACATTGCCGACATTGTAAAAAGTGAAATCATTGCCCTTGCAGCAGGGGAAAATATAGTTCTGGTTACCTTAGTCACGTGACTAAGGTAACCAGAACCATTGGGCTGTGTCCAGCTACAGCCGCTAAATACACCGAATTGTTGTTTGTTTTCGTTTTCTCTTTTCAGATTAATGTATCTACGGTTCAGTACTTTTACATAAAAAACGGAGAGGCATGGATTGTTAAAATGATGAAATGTGTATGAAAGGTGTGAATCTAGATGAGACGACCGATAGGAGTGTATGGAGACTACCACCTAGCGTGCATCAACTTTGCTAAAGTTTGCAAAGTCTGCTACGCGCAGTTTATGCCAAACAGTCAGCACTCCGCGCAGAAACTAAGTTTCACCATTAAAAGCTTACGGTAAGAAATTATGGCACAAATATACATACGTCTGTGAAATGCAGTGAAAACCAACGTCAAAGTCACTGGTTAATACTACGAGTATGTACTTAGTTGCCACTAAGTTCCCACTGTGAAAAATGCTAGTATAGGCGAATAAGCCGACCGCAGCAGGCGATCATTACAGCAATAATTCGGCCGTCCTCCTGTCTCTGTTATTACATGGAGCACGCGTCACTTCACAGTATTATGCTCACCCCTTGTGATTTTCCATCCACGGGATGTAAATGGTCTTGATCATTGCGAATCCAGTGCAATATTGCATAACACTATGCCTTCCATAACCCCTACAGGAACTTTGAGGGTCATCTCGCCTAGCCAGCTTGGCAATAGTCTAATTTTCCTTCGAGTGTTGCAGAGCTCGACACGGTAGTGGGTCTTTTATGGTCTGCGATGATGATGATTAAATATTTAAAATTAATTTGTACTCATTCATTCGTAAAAAATCAATAACGTGAATTCTCATAATTATAGTCTCTTGTACTAAATAAATATAAGGCCATGGCACTTTCAGTTTTGTTGCAAAAATGTAATACAGTCGATTATCTTGAACTCGGCTAAATCCTAGATAATTGAAATAAAAGCTTATTTATTCAGACAACTGGTCCAAGTGTTTTGAGCACTACAAGTTTATTAAAGTCAAAGTCAAATCATTTATTTTGCATAGGACATAATGGACACTTACAAATTGTCAACATACTAATAAAATTTAATTTAATTTAAAAGTAAAATTATTACAAGTTTCGACATTAAAATAACTGTAAATACTAAATATTTCATCATAATATATACTGTAAATATTTTCATCGGCATTAAAAACTCATATTTTATGTTTTCGTTTGCTCAAAACCAATAAGCTTTCAAGTATCAAAATGTGTCGATACATGATTGAGCGGACTATGAGCGGTGATTACTCAGTCCTAATTCGATAAATAGGCCTCGTGGCCCCTCGCAGCCCTCTGTGAGCCTGCGTCGGCGTCTCCTAACGCAATTTGATTGTACCCGCTTGATTGTAGCGCTTGTTTGTCGACCTATCGTGATACAAGGAACTGAATTATCTTGGATTTTTTGTCGATAAATCGAAAAATGTGCGGGACTTTTGTAGCCCCTATCGCAGAAAAGACAGACATAAGTTTTTAAACTTCGAAGTATAGAAAGCGTAATAGTTTATCGATCAATGTTTAAAACTTTTATCCGTCCGTCGGGGTGATGGGAAATGGTGATAACTATGATAAAAACTTTTCGTCAGTTTTTTTTCACACTACATATTTATAAATTATAGCCTATGTGGTATCGTGATGTGTAAGCTATATTATTGTAATGTTTCAACAAAATCCATTCAGTACTTTTTTTCCTGAAAGAGTAACAAGAATACGTCCACAAACATTAGCGTTTGTAATAATTTGTAGGATAAATAACAACGCCACTGGGACAGCGGCAGAGGAATCTTCATTCATAAATCTGGTAATAGAAAAGGTGGCAATGGAAATTAATAGGAATGATAGTACGGACATGTAATCCTACAATGTTCCAATTATTTGTGGTATTTCTTAGAAAATATTTAAGTGAGCTCGTTACGGGAAAATATCGCTATGGGCTATTGAACAGTGCAATGGTCAGTAGTCGCCATATTACGAGAATGATGGTGATTACTCAGTAGCTTAAAGACGTTGCACCAGCTAAGCGAAAGTGTCATAACTCAGTTAAATATGCACAGAAAACACAATAAAGATTATGGAACTCAGATTAATAAATATGCTTGTAGAATAATACAAATTATAGATGCTTTGTCGCTGTTTACTGGAACCCATGTTTTGTGATACTTGATCTGGTTTATTCATACGCGATAGAAGCATATGATAGGCATAGATCTGATTCTTCTGAATAATTTCTATGGCCTTCTTCGGGTGACTATAGTGTTACACCCTAAATACTTAAACAAGGCCACCACTATCATTTTTCTTAAACACTGATATTTAGTGAAAAAGCCCACTGCCACCTATGTATGGTAATCCTGTCGGCTGGCCTGGCCTGGCTTGTCGATTTCTAGTTCGGCCTCTCAAGAAAACACCGAGCATAGCCCACTCCTGATCTACATCTGATGGAGCCCATAGTGAGCGACCACGCCTTTGTACCATATGTAACACACTTTGTAACACACATTGATCGAAGACATTTGTCTTCAAACACTGCGGTATTTTGGATGAAAAGATCTTTTGCAGATTCCCGAACGCAGCTCAGCCGTGTTGGATCCGACGATTTAATTATTTCTGGAAGTTGGACTTGTCCAGTTAGGACAGTGTGTCCCAGGTAATTATAGTGATCAACAACTTGTATGTTAAAAGCCTCCGATGCAAATAACTTGAACTTGGGTATTGGACATGATCCTTATATTCTCCATCGTGTTAATCTTATGGGCAATTCGTTCAGTATTTAAATTACTAATAAAGGATAGAAAAATCATAAATTCAGTTAAATAATTCGGAGGAAAAAGCCAGAGTTTAACATTTTCACCATTAATGTTTCTTGAATGTCACACGAGCCTTCATACTTCATTACCAATAAGCATGATTTACTGCGATACTCATCAGATACGCCACATTTCTGATATACCTGACAGCAATGGTAGTCCTATTGGCCATTTGGACACGCAATCGAACGTGTTTGTTTATTACAAGAAAATGTAAAACATACCACTGGGGCACAATTAGTGGTTGCTTTTTCATATTATATTGTGTAACTATTATAACTAAGCGTATTCGTTATAGGTATGTAAATTATCCTGTAAGAACCTTACATGAGAGAAACAACTTTGGGATGCACCCAGTGGCGTAGCTACCAAGGGGCTAGGCGGGGCAGTGCCCCGGGGCCCTCAAGCTCAGGAGGCCCTCGAATCCTTATCAGAAATCTCGATCGAATTTTCAAAATAAATATGACAGGTTGCAGCCCCACTTTAATCATGACAACTCAGTTGACAGAAATTCAAAAGTTATGCCAAGGGATTCCCCTAAATTCCCTTAAATTTCTGTAGGTTGGCAGTGTTGTCAATTTGACGGATAGTGATATGTGCGTTTTATTATTCATCGACGTGCGTTTTATTGTTAATTCGAGTTAAGATATTTTTCGAGAACGGTTTAAAAATTAATGCTGTATCAGCAGTGCCGGATTAACCACGTAGCAAGAGTAGCAATTGCAACGGGCCCCGCGCGAAAGGGGGCCCCGCATATTTAAACCCACTCATCTCAGCCTGAGCGTATTTTTTTGAGTGAAACTTATTAAGATGTGGTATGTATTAATTACCCAAAAATTGTAACTTGTAGATAGCAAATAAACGGATTGAGTATTGAATTGTATTTTTACCACTATCACCCATAGCAGATCAAGGGCTCTTTGAAAGAATTTGCTACGGGCCCCGCGTTTGCTTAATCCGGCACTGTGTATCAGGAACGGAGTAAGTAAGCTAATGTCAATAAACTTTTTTGTACTGGTCAATATAATGGTTTAAATTTATTAGATTTTATCACTCATATTGATGTCCATTAGGTCAATAAATGGTGTCAAATATATAGATTTTAGCTACAACTCATTGTATAACGCGAAATCTCGTGAAAAAATGCAAGTCCCCTGCAGTTGATACGTTAATTCCCGCAGGCAGGAGATCGGTCATGGTCTCCACCGATAAATGTGGTAACACTAACGGTGATAATTCTTTTCCGGAGTTTCCCCACTTGTAGCGTATCATTGTCATCATTACCTTTTATTTTACTTTTAACGTCGTCAATGAATAGTGAGTACCTACATAGTCAAGCACAATCTAATATTGTATTGTTTAAATAAATTAGTAAATTAAAATTATTGTTTTAAAGAAGAAACCCAGTAGTGTATTTAAACGCAAACAACGCCAAGAAAGAGAGAAAGAAGATAGTAAATAAAAATTGCCAAAAATTGACAAGTTTTTTAGTCAACCTTCTGCAAATACACATGGCCAAAATATTTATATTGATAGTGACTCAAATAATGTGGTAACTGCAGTGTTGGTTGAAACATCCAAAACTTTACAAATTGCGACATCAATTTCGACGAGGCAAGTAAAGTTTTAGCAGAGCCCAAAGCAAAGTTGCTAATTTATTGAAATGATTTCGTATTATTCAAGTGAAAAGCCAGTGAAACTGCAAGAAAATAAGGTATTGATACATTTTCAAGAAAAAAAGCAAAGAAAAGTTAAAAAATATTTTGATGAATTGATTGAAATGATTTAAAATTGAGATTTTTAATAATGTACTAGACACAGTAATGACTCAATTAGATACACATTTTATTGTCATGACTGCATTGCAGTCTGTCATTTATTCGATTTTCTAACACCATCATTTTTATTACATGTTGATGAAGCAACTTTATTGCAAAAGTGTGACGAATTCCAAAGAAAATATTCAGATATAATAGGCTCTAGTGTTTCACTTCAATTTATTAATATTTGCCACCAAGTTTTACCTCAACTAACTCAAGCATGTACTGTTCACCAATTATTTAAGGAAATAATGAGCAAATATGGAGTGATACAGCAATGTTATTATTCTTTACAATTCCTGTCACCTCTGCAGCAGCTGAAAAGTCATTTAGCAAATTAAAAATAATAAAAAAATATTGAAGAAATAATATGGGCCAAACTCGACTCCGACATTTATCGCTAATAGCAATTGAAAACAAAACCGCATCAAGCATGGATTTAAACGAAGTCATTGATACTTTAGCGAAAACTTGGTTGGTAGGCACAACCTTTATATAATAAACCCTTGAATCTTCTTTCAAGGTTCGTTTTATTAGCCAAACCTACACCAAGCATTAATTGTAATTTATGTTGTTACTGTTTAGTATTTTTATATTACCTGCCCTGCAGTGCACAAAAAGAGCCTATGTAGCTTACTAGCATTTTTAAAGTATTTGTATATTTCATAATTTTATTTGATAAGACCTAATCAGTTTACATAGCAGTGGGGCCCCATTTTTTAATTTGCCCCAGGGCCCTTGGTTACCTAGCTACGCCACTGGATGCACCACATTGAAACGTAATAATTGCTTCATTTGATGTTCCTATTAAAACGGTTTTGTACCATGGATACATTTGAAGTTTACCTAGTAATGCTGACAGAGTTTTTCATTTATTGAAACCGTATGACGTACGCAAACCGATATCTCACGATTCCCAAATTCATTATTGATTTACGTCCCTCGTTACTGGAGCGCGCCTGTTTTTCAATTACACTACATTGTGACACAGATCTTTAAATGAAAACAGAAAGTCAGGAATTACTTGTAAACTGCTCGAATCCAATGGAAGTGCTTTAGATAGACCAGTCGCAGAAATACATGTTTTTATATATAAATCGAAACAACTGCTCTAGGTATAAACTGTATCGCGGGGGCTGTTTACTAAGATTTAAATCACGAAACCAAATAACACCTGGACTAAGAGCCTTGGTTTAGACAGGAACGGGTAAGAGCCGTTCCTAGAAGGGTCAGACTGGGAACCCGTGATCTAGATGCGGCACTTCCACCGCCTAGACCAGTCAAGTCAAATGTACCTTGGACCTTCCATATTCATTATAGACATTGTGATTTTTGTTGCTTGTTATTTTCCTATGCCAACCTACTTGACGCTAGGCTAACTGACCTTTTATTCAGTTGGAGAAGGCTTGATTCAACAGTGGGTAATAACATCAATGGCCGGAGATGATGATGATGACTTTTCAATCGACTTCAAAAAGGAATGCATGGAATTCTCAATACCACCGATGTTTTTTATATTTGTTACCGCAAAACTCCGTTATTTGTAAACCCATTCGAGTATTTTTATACGATTCACATTGGTTCCAGATTGGTCCCATATAAATTTTATTGACATGGTTCACTAATTTGGCAGAAAACATCAAATAAAAAATTGTTTTGTCTCGACGATTTTGATAGTCGACTCGTTTATATTAAGTGTCATCTTGAATTGATACCGACAGTTTATTGTTTCGCTTTTTGTGTTATTGTTAATTTTAGTGCCTATTTTGTAGAAATAAGGGTTAAATTATATGTTCAAGTGTTTTGGCTGTATTTTAAATGCAGTTGACCTTCTTAACATTTTTATTTGACACCAGAACGAAAGGGATTTTAAACGTATCGTGGCCAGTTGTAAATCAAAATTTGATTATGAGGCAAAAAGCTTCGGCGAGGTCCCTAAGGCTGTGGTTACAGACGAGCCGTGTGCGTGGTGCGGAATTGACACCACATACCTACTGGCATTTCTTTAACTGTTTGGTTAATTTTCCATAAAAGTCATAAATAAAACCAGTTATTTCTATATTTATTTCATCATAGAGTTACCGTACCGTTGTTATCGTAGTTATCTATTATAATATTTGGCTATTTATCTCATATTATTTCATTATCGTCATCATTTCAGCCAAAATAATGCACTTGCACCACTTTTCCACACTTACATAAAATACATACATTACATCAATAAAAATGCTATGTGTTTGACACACATGCATGTATACTGTTTTGTTTATTGTTAAAATCTGTGGTCAAATTGACAATAGATAATGTTCAAACTTATAATTTAAATTAATTAAGGTTGAATTTCGACCACTGCTAGAATTTGTTAGAGAAAAACACTTATAAAATAAATTTAAGTTTCGCACACTCAGATCGGTTTATTATTAAATAATATGAATGCTTATAATTCTGAAAGTGACTGAACAATATTCATCTTTCTGTCTTGTGCAGCAATTTATGATTTTTTACAGAGTTAAAAATCTTAAATTGGCAAAAAAGGAATTAATCAATTTTAAGTTCTCGCAGACGAGGACACAAGGTCGGAATCTATGATTCTGAGTCGACTATGTCAATATGACCCGGGATCCGCCCCCGCTCATGTAACACCAAAGTGTGAGAACCATCATGCGGCTATAATTCAGCCCACCGGGCGATGATAAGACCTTAAAATGTAGTCGGTTGTTGAAAAAGCTGGTTTCATTATGTTAGTTATTTATTCCCAGCATACTACTAAACTCTAAGTATTACAATGAAGTGGTTTAATGCGGTCAGACTGGGCTGCCGCAAAAAAAACTGCGTTCATTCAGCTCCGATGTGTGTAGGCTGTTGTTGTAGCGTCTGCATAATAATTTATCCACCTGTATTTAAGGACTGAACGATATATCATCTACAAGAACAACAAGATCATTGTAATATTAGATTCTAAGAGAGATTTCGCTGTTACATTTGTTAAAGAATCTCATTTTAAAAATTGTATGTTATCTGTCCATCCACCACCCCATTCCATCCCGAGGGTGTCGTAAGAGTCGACAAAATAAAACGAAAAGGCCGATACCCTAGCCGCAAGAGAAGGACTACTGGAAACCCTGTGCCAACATGATTGGACAGCGTGGCACAGCAGGCTAATTACTCCCCATGTAGTTGGAGGAGGCACGATGCAGCAGAGGGTCATTCATAGGCTGAGTGGTAATAGTTTATAATTAGTTTCTATTGTTTTCAAATGTCGTGTGCTTACAAATTCCTTAGGTTACTTAGTACTTACTTAGTTTTGACTGCCTCGTTGGTCTAGTGGTTAGATGTGCCGCCTTTGGATCAACGGGTCCCGGGTTCGATTCCGGGGTCGGGCAAGTGTCTTTGTCTAAACCAGAGGCACTGGCTCGGAGTCTGCGTGTCATTTCTATCTATAATATGTATGTATTTACAAAAAAAAGTATATAAGTAGTTTATCATCCATCTCGTTACCATAACACAAGCATTAAGTTGCTTAGCTTGGGACACGAAATGGCGTTGTGTGAAATGTCCAAGGATATTTATTTATTTATTTAGTATCAACAATCTGTTGGGCATCTACACGGTTTCTGCTGACCCTGCCGAGGGCGAACAAACACCTATAAATACGGAGCTCCATATATCTGTCAGCGTCTCTGCCACAAATAAACCGCACTGCGTGTAAACAGGCATGGCCTCTCTGGCCGACCTCACCTCGGATGTCGCCGAACGGAGTTCCTATTAGGCGTCATCCGAGGTTAGGGTATTTATTAATTCTGCCGTCTACGTAGAATGGCAAACGGGATCGATGCTTTAGATGCCTTTTAAAGCATGGAGGAGGCTGATATAGCACACCAATGATGGACACCCAGCAAAGTAGTTTAACCTGAACCTGATGAGATAGATAAGCTAATTTTTATTCCCCCTTTAAGTTCACCAATAAAAATGCTACATTCTAATACCTTATATTATCCTCCCTCGATATGAAATTATTATTCAAAGGATTACAAAATTGGCTCACGACTGAATGACAATTGTTTGGTCCCGGGTTCGGTTCTCGGTCTCGCCGCTCATTACTGTGCGATATTCAAATTTATTCAGTTTAGCCGGAGCCCGGGGCGAGGGAGTATTTATAGGGTAGCACTATTTAGATGAGAAAGAGAGATGCGCGTACAGTTTAAAAATAAAAATAAAATACTGTTTTCATGACTACTTTTGTTTTTATTATCTCGTCTAATATAAAACACAATAAAGGACCAATGAAAACGATTTTGAAGGAAAATATATTTTTTAAATTGATATTTCTACAAATATTTTTATTCTAATTCATAAGTGGCGTAAATATAAACATTATTATTACCTTACAAGCTTAGTCGTTTGTGCTCTATTATGCTACATCGGTTCTTTGTGGTTATTTCTCACACTTTCGTCATCAGTTAGTGACCAACACGTAAAGACTAGAAAACGGCTACCTTTGACAAAAAATGTGTACCTACTATATTAACGATCCTTTCACTAGGAATATAAGGGTATTGTTACACACTGTTTCACGGCCTTTAGAAATTTCATATAAAAACATCCCACATTGAGGAGTGTGGAATTCTCGTATATAAAAAGGTAGATGTAATACAAATGGCACGCACGATCAATTTGAATGAGAGAAGCAGATAATTCTATCTCGCGTATCGGCTTTGTAACGTATTCCCTGCACGTAGCTCCCGTCTGCGATACTGAAATAAACATTGGGAAATTCAGCATGGGGAGAAGTTAAGGAGCTATCTTAAAATGATAGTTATGTACTGATTTCACCCGTGTGGTGGCGAATTTGGGATATAATGCTTGATATGAAACTGTGTGTTCTGTTGTGTTACTGTGTTCCAGTGGGCAGGGCACATAGCGAGCAGGACCGACGCCCGATTGGGCAGAAAAGTTCTCGAGTGGCGACCGCGTTCCGGAAGGCGCAATGCTGGTAGGCCTCCCACACGGTGGACCGACGACCTGGTTAAGGTCGCCGGAAAGCAGTGGATGCGGGCGGCCCAGGACCGGCCTTTGTGGAGATCCTTGGGGGAGGCCTATGTCCAGCAGTGGACGTCTTTTGGTTGAAATGATAATGATGATGATGACTGTGTTCCTTCCGTGTAATTGGAGGAGGCCACTCAGGAGTGAGTTCTTTTGTGAGCGAAGATCATGAAAGTGACGATATGCCTTGCGGATTAAAATAGGTAGTTATTTTTATCACTTACCTGCACTCAGTATCTTTGTAATCCACAAGCGGACCCCGGGGCATCAAATACATGAATCAAAGTTTGCACTGGTAACCTCTAAAGCAATAACACGTCCAGAGAAATACGGAAACTCGTTTGATCACTCGCATGTCAGTACTTGGAATTCAGCTATTTGAAGGAAGGAACCGTCACTTAATCAGTTTAACCCGCCAGTCTCCGCTGTCGTCCAACCCTAAACGTAGGCCTGCAATTGTGCGCTATAAATTACTGTAATATTTGGTCGAGGGCCATCCCTTGCTGCGCTTCTGTCCCCACGATGCCGGCCGTATGTCCGGATTACTTGCAGTGTCGACTGCTCGAATGCTTGAATGCAATTTGTCGAGTTATGTCAGCCACTTCTCTTCCTCTACGAATATCGTGATTCTATGAAGCTGATACTATAGTGGACATCCTCATGGATGGATTTCCAACGTCCGGTTTAGGGCTCGCAGGGCAACTCTGATGACTGAGGAGACCCGGAGCCTGGCCTGTGTCCTTCTTCGTCTGGCCTCTCCCCGCAGGTGCATGGGTGACCTAGAGTCGGTATGGTCCAAACAGATCTTGAATTCACATGCCCCCTTACCATGGCAAGATAGCAAGCACAAGTAAGACGTTCCATTCCAGGTTTTCTAAGTGAGTACTTACTGCATGAACTTAATGTATTTTAACAACAATTAAAATGTACATGACAATATTTGTTTTAGAAGTCTAGTGAATTTATACTAACCAGTAAAATACTATTTTACTCATACACTATTTAGTGCAATGTCAAAGACTATTAAACATTTTCATGTGTTTCATTAAATGGGTGTGCTTCTGCTGGGGTGGTTCCAGATTTGATTACCTGCCCCGTGGCTGCAAACACTTCGTTACTGACCCGTAACGAACTGGCCGTAGAGACTTGTGTTCTCTCCAGAATTGTTCCGAACACTCTTAATGAGATACACTGTTGTGTTGTACAGCACATTGCCTTTAATACCTTGTCTTAAATTTTACAATAATGAAATGCAAATTTGCAAATCACAATTGCAAATCACAATAACGTGATAATGTGGTATTCGTGGTACACAATATTGTATTCATTCGCCAATTCATTTAGCTTCTTTCAGTTTATGTGATTAATATGTGCATTTTACAGCGTGCTGTCCGTACCTCACGTACATAACTACATTATTTTTTTCTTCTATTACAGTGGATTCTTATTATGGATAATAACCAGATTTTGCTAAAATTCTAATCCTTTGACAAGACAAGTAGATTGATGTGCGTTTATGATTTTGTTTGGCTGTTTTTACACGGCACGTATCAAATAAAATAAATAATCCTAACGCAATCCAAATCCACAAAACGCCCTCAGCCCCAAAGTCATCGTCAAAGCTTAATTTTTGCACTAAATAACGTCCTGATTGATTAACAAAATAGTTATTATACCTATAGATATAAAGCTGTCTCTCCAAAAGCAAACTAAATTCTCAGTTTCATTCAAAGGTAATCAAGCGTATGCGCACAGTATCCAAATTATACTCTCACGCAACTCATTCATACGATAACTGACACGGGAACAGAAGCTTACTCTATTTTGATGAAATGAAATGTTTTAATGACGAGGCGAGAATATGTACATCGCATTATGTGTAATAAATAAGTTGTTTATTTGCGCAATATGACGTAGATTGCGCATTGCGGATTAAACTTTACTTCTTCTATGATCCGTATAGATTATAGTGCGCGTATTTAAAAAGTACTTTCTCAACTTTGAAGTTTCATTCATTATAATGGCATTGATAGGTAGAGTAGATGCTTTTATAAGGATGCTTCTACAGTCAGGCGTGAAAGGGTTTGATTGGTATCAAGGAAATCCGATCTATAGGATTGGTTCTTGTAATGTTCCTTAAGCCCAATGTTGGCATTCTTCATATTTCGTTTTTTATGATGATGTAATAATACCGATACAGTAGGCTACATACCCTCCATGTAATTAGAAGAGGCCCGACCCAGAAGTGGGTCTTTTATAGGCTGAATAGTAGTAGTAGTACCTAGGTCTATTGTTTAAATTTAGTCTTTAAAACAAGTAGGTAAAGTCCCTAAAGAGTTTATCGAACGTGAGCTCGGGAATCGTATTTATCCCTATAATATTGTTCTCATGTGTTGTGTCCCCACAACAAATGCAAGTGTTGGTTTGTGTTTGTCAAATAAAATCATCACTTGAAATACTTGTTTTATTTTCCTTCAAGATTTAATAGTTAATAATTTTACTATACCCTTGGTCCGTTACTACAATCTAATTTTGAGACAGAAATAAGTGGCACATTTTAATGCCAAAAATACGGTGCTCAGAGGCTGTAAAAATACAGGCAATAAAAACAGAAAAAGAAAGAAATATTACTCACTTGAGAGCTGACCACTGAGCATCACTATCACTACATAGTATAAAACAAAGTCGCTGTCTATGTAGTGTCGCTATGTAGGTATACTTAAATCTTTAAAATTACGCAACGGATTTTGAAGCGGTTTTCTTTGTTAGATAGAGTAATTCAAGAGGAAGGTTTATATGTATAATACATGCTTAAGTAATATTCTAGACAAAGACTGATAAATTTAGATGTTCATCATTGTACCCGAGCGAAGCCGGGGCGGGTCGCAAGTTTAAAATAAATAAATAAATAAATAGGATAGTGTTGAAATTTTGATACCGGTATGTTCATTTATACACTTTTCTACATCGAACTTAGGATCTATTTCCACACCAGTGGAGCGACGGACAGTAGCTAGGACAATAAAAATTAACATTTTGTATCATAATTGTTCGATATTGACGTGAAAGAAAACACTTTACAAAAAACGATTTTATTTTGTCCATAGGGATGTTACATTAGGGACAATAAGACGACCGTTTGTCGCAAACTAGTAGTTATACGTACAGTAACAAGTCCCGCGGGACATTGTCACCATCGACAAATTAAGAAATCGCGAGGGTCTAAACATAACTGTGCAAGGGTCCTAAATCCATTTTATTTTGTTGTTATTGATAAACAAAACCTTTGAAGCTTGCATTCGCTTTAGAGAATCGATTTTGATTACTTAATTTACAAACTTACTCTAACTATGTTGTTTACTGATCTTCGTAAACAAGACCAATAATTTAAAAAAAATAAACTACAGACTTTCTTGCCGGCGCTTATCTGTAGAGCGACGACTGATAGGTGTGTGTGTGTGGATTAACTAGCGTGAAACAAGGGCCGTAGCATGATAGTGGCAATGTATACAAATAAATAAAATTGGAGCGTCTGTTTGTAATAATAAAATAACCACTTTTTACTAAATACGTACGTATGTACATACCAAAATATCATTTTTTTTAATGTTCGTCTTTCAGTCTGTTAGTTCCGGCTAATCTTGATGCTAATCTTGATCTTGGTTTTGACAAGACTTTCACTGATAGGTAGCTGATGATTTAAGGAGTAACTTAAGCAATTTTTTTAGACTAGCTTCGCCCCGCACCTTTCCCCGCGGTACGACAATAACCGCGGGTACATCTTGGGACTCAGCTAGTTTTAAATATGGCGATTTAAGTTCTAACTAACCCATAACTATATGAGTATTTATTCTGTTAAATTTAAGTAGTCGTTTTTGTATGTTACTAACATTTAAGTAAGTATTATTTTTTATTTTTTTTATTTTTTATACAACATTGAGATCTTGTGAATATTGTGAGCTGCAATAAAATTATTTTCTTTCTTTCTTTCTTTCCCTAGGAGTTTTGAGTCATCTAGCTTAATAAGTCAAACAGTATATTTCCTCCGCTAAGTAGGTACATGTCATTTTCGATTGTTATCAAAGTTGGAGTTATTTTTTCAAATGACTTACCTATTGGTGGCTCGAAAGTTATGATGTCAAATACTACCGTAGGCATGAAGAAAAACCTATGTTTTCAACTGATATTCATCACTTTACAACTCTTTTTTCATTTACAATTCTCGGTCCTATTGTTAGCTGTGTCAACGGTAGCGGTGTCAAGAATAAAAATTGAATTTTCGGAGCAATTAAATGTGGGTGCAGCGCCACTAAAATGCCCCGCTGTGTGAACAGGCATCTATGTATAAGATTTCCACTTAATTTGTATTGGAAAGGTTATAATTTTTTTTGTAATTTAACTAGCGCCCCGCCACGTTTTCGCCCGGGTGCAATGATGAAAGTCTAAGTTTATCAGTGTTTCTATACAATATTATGCATGTATTGTACATAAAAATCTTCCTCTTGAATCACTCTATCTTTTAAAAAAACTTTTAATCTTTCAAAATCCGTTGCGTAGTTTTAAAGATTTAAGCATACATAGGGACGGGCAGACGACAGGGACTTTGTTTTTTAATAACTATGTAGTGATAGTGATGATAAGGAAACGTACTTTAATATTTTTTTAATATAGTTTTCAGAAGGTAAGTATCGGAGTAATTTAAAATTAAAAATAGCTCTCCTGTTGAATGTACTTTAGTTGCCAGGCGAAATATTTTGTGTGGTTGATAATTACCACATTGACGTGTAGTTACACGAGTATATCAATAATAACGGCCACTCAAATGGCACATTTTAGCGCTTCACAATCGGACTCGACTAAATCCAGTTACAGATCAAAAAAGAGGGGTTGCTCTGCCCCGAGGTTGGGTATGGGCTACCACGGAGGGAGGAGGGGTGTAGTAATCGCATTGTCCGCTCGGCTGCGCGCGCGCCTGCCGTGTAATCGTGTTGCTGTAATAGTCTTAAGGCGCACAAAGGACTGATCAAACGCTGCAATTCGATCCGCCAAATGTCGTAGAAATGGCGGTAGTTAGTAATGTGAGGTAGAGGTACGCTAGATAAGAAAATTAGAAAGTTCACAACTGCATACATATTTTATCATTATAAAACTCATCGCTACAAACAAATTATTAACCTGATGATGTGTTTTGTCATAATTCGAAATGACGGCAATTTTAACAACCGCGATAAATTTGTTAAAAAGCGTTTAATTTCAATTTTTGCCTGTAAAGGACATAAACTTATGAGTGCAGTATCCTATCGCTGGATTAATATCCTTAAGATTAGGGACATTAAATGACCTTTGCAATCGTTATGTTAGTTACATAAGTATGTATTACTTTTCCAAAACAAACGATATGTTAAGTCGATTACAATAAACAGTACGAAATCAAAATACATACAAATTATAACAATACGGTTAAAAGACATTGCTTTGAAACTATTAACTACGAAATAAAAACTCTTCTACATTAAAATCCAGCTGGATTCGATCACAACATGTGTACATACGCCAATATTTGCGTAAAATGTTACAATGTATCGTCGTGTTGGGGTGTCGACTGCCGTCTCCCCTAGGGAGCAAAGGCAAGCGATTAAACTTAACATAAGACAAATACTTCAATACTGTGTAGTAACTTATCAGAGGCATAATATCTGAACAATGACGTAAAGTAAGTCGAAAGTAGCAATATTATTTTCCCCCTAGTATTGTAAGAGTAGGTATACAAGCTGCATCATCTGGTAAGATAATATGTTAGTTCCAATGTGTGTAACGTAAATATTGAATAGGTTTCTTTTAGTTATACAATGATTGCCATGATTTTGCATATAAGTAGGTACACAATGCAACAAAAATCCGATATCCATATAAAAAAGAAAGTGTTATATATAATATATAGTAACAAGCTTAGGTTGTTAGTTATGAATGCTTTGTAATATCAATCACTCAAACTTCAAGATGGTAGAAAACCTTACCATACCTACCACTCTGCGTCTTTCAATTAATATCTGGACTGAGCTGGTGTTAAAATGAACAATCATAGAAACTCAATATCGATTTTATTTTTTATTTGTACTGAACCAAGATCGGCCATACTTATTAACAATCAAGGTCCCTTGTTCGAATCCATTGCTTGCGGCATTCGATCCTAATGAAAGATGCGATTCTAAACGAGACAATGTATTTTATATAAATCTGGTTCGTTACTCGAGTGTTCACTGCATTTACGACCATTTATATACACGAAGGAATAATGTTGGAAATATGTAAATCTGGCTGGAGAGTAAAAAGGGAAAATATTCTAGTTACTGGAGTAATGAATGGTTTTGTATATGACTCATGTACGATTCACACTTGGTGCTTAAAACTGTTAACGCTTTAGGTAACGTTCACTACAACAATGCGCTCTTCTTACCTGTGATCAATGAATTTAGATGCATATTGAAACTACCACCTGTTCGGAATGCCGCTCTAACCAGCCTTCTGACCAGATAATGATTGCATGTTTTCTAAACACCTGACGGATACGTTCAATAATTAGGATTGTAATGAATAAATTTATAGTTAGATACAATTTTGCCAATTATTTTCACGCACTTGCTGGCTACTGAATGAAACTAACATATTGAACTGACGTCCCTATATGGCTCACCCGCTAAACACGATTTGGAGGGCAGATAATTATCTTGTTATCAATACCGCAGGTGGAGGTTATTGTGATTTGTATTAACCATATTTCAATAACAAACAATATAAAGAGTTGGGTTTGTTTCCTTGTTACTTGTTTCCAGCTCCTTCTTTTACCCAATTTCAGTAAGATAGGCCGACTGGTCCTATCTGATATGGCTAACTACCAGTTTTTACGCGGAGCGACGGCCGTCTGCCCACCACGACTCATCCAGTGGAACTAACGGTAATAATATGGACAGACCGGCAGTCAGTTTTTACGCTACTGACTCCGTACAAAGAGTCGCTTCTACCGCATATATGGTGCAATGGCAGCCGGGACCAAGTGCTTATCGTGCCCTCCGAAGAGAGGATGTCAGATATTACACACAAGGTAACGGATTTATAATACACAAGACCAACTCATTCCATCCTAAGGGCGTCGCAACAAGCGACATAAGGAAAACTTGATAGATACAAATCTATCTGCCTAACTCCTTAAGCAAATCTAACTGCCCCCAATGTAATTGGAGGAGGCTCAACGGTGGGTCATTTATGTTAAGAAGAGATATTATGTACACTCATCGAAGTTCTATGTATTCCCCTCGACTGTGCTGCTGCTGCTAGCCGTGGAGGGGCAGCCAGGTGTGGGGCCAGGGCCCAATAAAAACATGGGACGCACTTGTATAGGCGTCAAGGTCCCATCAGGGTCGCGATGCATGCTCCACATTGGGGAGAGATACCCGTGGCTCTGTTTCGGCCTCTGTTGGTTTTAATGGATAAGATAGGGCGCAATTCCCATCTTTCCGCGCCCCGGAGTCCCACATGGCCCAGTTGGCATTTAGCGGTCGGGTATCCATGAGGATTTCCAAAGTAAAAAATAAAACAAAAATAGTTCTATGTTCAAATCTAGTCTATGTTGAAGTATGATGTAGCGATAAAATACCAGTAGTACTTAGTACATCCTGTGCAAACCGACAATAATCTCTTTTGATTTTTATTCTTCCACCTAAATACAGATTGTAACAAAAACCCTGTAGCTTTCTGAGGTGCGGGCATAGAACTAATCAAAAGAAGCTTTATTTAAACTGATTCTTCATAAAATAAAATAAATATGAAATGAAACATCTTCAATATTTTCGGTGTGGTGACGGATTTATACCCCGTTCAAGATAGCGTGATCGATTTGACAGATGGGCTAGTGATGGGACAGAAAATATCTAGTAGTCCAAAAAACAACGTTATAAAATACTTGTTGGCGTGGGTGTATTATGTGTGAAATTCTTTATTGCACTAGACATATAAAACATTGGGTAGATAAGCGAAGGTGGGTCTATATTCATAATAAGTTCCTATTTAATATTACAGGGTTATTGTTGGACCTCCCGCCAAATTTAAATAGGTGGTTCAGACCATGAAAGTAAACAAAAAAGAAAAGAAAATAATAATTGTAAAAATGTTAAATTTCAATGTGCGAAAGCCAACGAATTTTATTTCAAAATGAAAATGTGTTTTATTCGAATATTGTCATATAAAGAGAAGAAAACGTGATAAAGAATTTCACACATAATACACCCACACCATCTTGTCACAGTTACAAGTATTTTAAAACGTTATTTTTTGGATTACTAGTCGTCATTGCAAAGTAAAGGTATGATTCCGAACTACACTGCACGCAGAAGTGCTACCGCGGCACTGCTGGTCCCCTTTACCGCGACGTAATTCGGAATCATACCTTTATGTCGATCAGAAAAATTGACACCTGTCAAATCGATCATGCTATCTTGTACAGGGTATAGAATAAACATAACGTTAGGTATTGACTACAAAATCTCTATACATGAGACAATAAATTATAAATGGTAAAACGAGGAAGTTAGGGCGTCCTTAATATATGTATAGGCAACGCTGCCAAGGGTTATCAAGTCACGTGACCTCGAATTTAATGCACCTACTGGCTGTCATTCGAAGACTCCGTCTGCTTTGACTGCTTGGTGTGTTAGTTACTTTATCGCAAATAGATAGTCACTGCTAAAATATTTAACGTGACAAACTATTTAGACAAACTGCAAATGGTGGTATATACATATAACTATATGCAGTTTGTCCAAATAGCGAAAAAATTATGTTAAATAATGTAAGTACATAGTTTTTGTCTGTATTATTGAGTTTTCGGGTAATGCCTAATTTCTGTTCAGTTATCTTTAGTTGAAGTATTAAAATGCGACGAGTATGCAATAGAAAACCCCTTTTGTGCTCCATTTATAATTGCAAATCTCTGTAAGGATTAAGCCGTGTCTCTACAGTACGACGTGCCCCAAATTGCAGTCACAGAACTTGAAGAGCCATCTAAAAGAGTTGATTGCGCACTAATCTCTCAAATTATCTAGGTACTTGGACACAAAACCCAGAGTTAAACTTGCATACCAAAATAGTACCTATGTACCTACTCAATTAGATGCATTTGACAAAGACAGAATATTTATTGTGTCAAGAAAATACAAAATAATAACAGTAGGCTTTAAAATATTGTAGATCAACCATAAACCGGCCCAATTTTGGCACGATGCTGGTTGCAAGCAACTTAGCTGGAAGCTGGTCTTCCATCAAGGGCGGCGGGTGTCGTCACATATGAACATACCTACGAGTATGTATGTTACAAATCACCGACTTAGTGAAACATATAAACGTGTAAGTACCACAATGTTTGCTGTATCTGATGAAAGTAATCTTACCACTACTATGTACTACCTCATTTGAGTCGGGCCTCCTCCAGTTAAGTACTTGGATGTTAATTAGCCTACTATTGTAAACCACGCTGTACCACGCCAGATGGATTGGCACAGGTTTCTTATCAAGTTTTGCTTCTCTTACGGCTATGCTATCGGCCTTGACATTTCCTATTGTCAGATCTTAGGGAGACACCCTTAAGGTGAAATGGGAATGGTGACACTATGTATTCTAAGTCCGTCACCACTAACTGCATAGCACGGAAACTACAAAATATGTAGGTAATAAAGAAGTCTACGATGTCAAATGCGATTTAGGCATGTTTAAGAGACCTTGGAGTTCCATTTATAGTTAAATTATGTTTATACTTGTTTAAAGGTTTATAAAGTAACTACGAATGTTATTTCACGTTAATTAATGTTTGTTTTGCGGTAGACCAACATTTAAATCACCAACTGTTATTTGAATGCTGTGGATTGTTGTGAAAAACTTGTTTTAAGATGGGTTAAATTGTGTATTTTAATTTTAAGTATTTTGTTTGGATTTTTCCACGTGGACGGATTTAGATTACAAAATGCTACCAACCCATACCATCCTAAGGGTGTCGTAAGAGGTGACTAAAGGAACGCAAGAGGCAGATTACCTAGTCGTAAGAGTAAGAGAACAGAAACTTGACACAAACCAGCCCTTTTTTTTTTTTCGCCCGGGGTAATATTCTTTATGGACTTCCTCGCCGGCCACGGGGATGGCCAGCGAGGGGAGTGTGGGACTCTCCCCCATAGTGGGGGCCTACCCACTAAACCTCCCCGGGGTGCTCCAACTCGCGTCCTGTTGCGGCATTGTGGGATCTGATGCAGAACCACGCACACAAACCAGCCCTGTACCAACCCGTCTGGCTAACGTGGCACAGTAGGTTAATTACCCTCTACGTAGTTGTAGGAGGCCGTCTCCCATAACCTAGCCTATCAGCTGTAGCATAGATGAAGTGGGGTGGTGACACATTGTATTCCAAATCCGTCACCACAACTTTTATGAACATTTTAAAACTGTAATATACAGTTGCACATTTTTTTATCAAAAAGATTCTAGTAAAATTACGTAAGCTTCACAACTGGGCGTCGTTGGGCGGTGGGGTGAAGGTGGAGGCTGCATTAATCCCCCTTTCAGGGACGATATCCGAGGACTGGTTCCGGTGCACGTTTTCATTTTAGAAGTGAATCCTGAATAGCGACTTTTTACAGTATTTTTGCATTCATCGCAATATCAGCGAGCGGCGAAACCGGAAGGATCGATTTTAGCTGTTACAAATATTGTCAGCGCTTTTCATTAGAGGGTAAATTTAAAAAATCATCGTGATTACCGATCATCATCATAATGTCAACCCATAAATTACCCACTGCTGTTAAGAGAGGGAAATATATCCACTGATCCACGCTTTTACGACGGAGACTTGGCACAGGGCTTGCATCAAGTTTTCCTTAACTTGCGGCTATCGGTAGTTTTTTTATCAGTGTCTTGAATGCCGTGACCGTAGTATTTGGAAAGCAACGCCAGGGTCTAAGATAGAGCAGGTAATTCAAGGAAATGCCCTGTCTCACATACATACGACAAAACACAGTAAAACTGCTTGGCGACTTAGATGTGATGGTGGTAGCTATTATTCTGACCACACTAAGATCTGTCTCCTTCAGTTGCATCTTAGATTCCCTCAGAATGGTACTGGTTGGTGACATTGTGTATCCTAAATCCGTCACCTCACTGACATCTACCGTTAGTTTTGTCTAATCGTCTAGATATCACTCGCCAATTGCACTTGATTGTATTAATAGAGCATAAATGATTCGAGTTCGAATGGGGCTAAATTTATCAAAAACCGGTATTTCATTAGAAACCGCAATCCAATATTATCAAGTCAGTTTATTTTCGAATAAATTATTTTATATCCTCGTAATCTGCCCGTGTTAAGGAAATATGTGAAGTATTCTAACTGTAGTATTGTGTATTTTTCCCAGGCTACGTAAATATACTCATCGGGGTTTTAGAGACCTGTCGTAGACGTTAGTTGAAGTGAAAACTTCTTTAGCGGCGTTGAGCACTTTCCTTCGGATGGGTATAAAATTTTCAACTCGCGTCAGGATACGTGACCTGATCGAACATTAGTCGAGACGGAGGGAGAGTAGACCGCCGGAGCGGTGCGTGTGCAATGTGCAAGTGCATCTATGTATTAATGAAACTAACGAAGAAATAGAGAAAGGAATTGACTAAATACTTTATAAAAATATACCTACACACTATAGATGTAATGTTTATACTTCATGGCATTAACCTATATTTTCATAACATCACAAGAAGCACTTCTGCGGTCAATGTTATTAACGTGAGAAGCTGCATTAACCTTCCGATACGCAGGAAAATCAGGGTCACCGACATAGCCCACAGGATTGCCAAACTTAAGTAGCAGTGGGCAGGGCACATAGCGCGTAGGACCGACGCCCGATGGGGTCGAAAAGTCCTCGAATGGCGACCGCGTTCCGGAAAGCGCAGTGCTGGTAGGCCTCCCACACGGTGGACCGATGACCTGATTAAGGTGCCCGGAAAACGATGAATGCGGGCGGCCCAGGACCGGCCTTTGTGGAAATCCTTGGGGGAGGCTTTTGGCTGAAATGACGATGATGAAGTCGCGCTAGTGAGGGAATGCCCGTGTGTCAGCTTTTCTTTTTTAAATTGAAAAACATATAAGTCTGTATTGTAAACATTTCAGAATTTGTATAATATTTGGTAAGGTTCAAGTTTTCACTTCTGGCAGCACTCCCGGAGTGCAACTCGTTGCTTTTTACTAATACGGGAACGCTGCTAGGCTACTGTTCTGGCCACTTTGACAAGACGGAGTGATTGACTACTAATTTTTGAATAATTTCAACCGATTTGCAAATGGAGGGAGTTCTCAAGTCGAACCATCATTTGGAAGCCGATTCGGAAAAATCTTTTTTTTTTTCGATTGGTTACAGATTGGTAACATACAGATTTTATCTAAATAGGGCTTCAAAATATGCACTAAAACGAGAAAAGTATACAACCACGTTTTAATATTAGGTACCATTTTGAAGTCGGCTCTCATTTCTTGTAAAAAAAAAAGTATGTTAAATAATGTAAGTAGGTACATAGTTTTTGTCTGTATTATTGAGTTTTCGGGTAATGCCTAATTTCTGTTCAGTTATCTTTAGTTGAAGTATTAAAATGCGACGAGTATGCAATAGAAACCCCTTTTGTGCTCCATTTATAATTGCAAATCTCTGTAAGGATTAAGCCGTGTCTCTACAGTACGACGTGCCCCAAATTGCAGTCACAGAACTTGAAGAGCCATCTAAAAGAGTTGATTGCGCACTAATCTCTCAAATTATCTAGGTACTTGGACACAAAACCCAGAGTTAAACATGCATACCAATATAGTACCTATGTACCTACTCAATTAGATGCATTTGACAAAGACAGAATATTTATTGTGTCAAGAAAATACAAAATAATAACAGTAGGCTTTAAAATATTGTAGATCAACCATAAACCGGCCCAATTTTGGCACGATGCTGGTTGCAAGCAACTTAGCTGGAAGCTGGTCTTCCATCAAGGGCGGCGGGTGACGTCACATATGAACATACCTACGAGTATGTATGTTACAAATCACCGACTTAGTGAAACACATAAACGTGTAAGTACCACAATGTTTGCTGTATCTGATGAAAGTAATCTTACCACTACTAGGTACTACCTCATTTGAGTCGGGCCTCCTCCAGTTAAGTACTTGGATGTTAATTAGCCTACTATTGTATACCACGCTGTACCACGCCAGATGGATTGGCACAGGGTTTCTTATCAAGTTTTGCTTCTCTTACGGCTATGCTATTGGCCTTGACATTTCCTATTGTCAGCTCTTAGGGAGACACCCTTAGGGTGAAATGGGAATGGTGACACTATGTATTCTAAGTCCGTCACCAGACGTACTAAAAGTGAGTCACTTTTGAGTATCTCTGCTCTACTAATATGGTTCGATGGAAGACAGAGGCTATTTGTCGGTACTTTATAAGAGCTTACCTGACCGATTATTACTTGTGAGGATAATTTTAATTACTACTACTACTCAGCCCATAAACGACCCACTACTGCAGAGTCGGGCCTCTTCCCTTCACAGGAGGGTAATTAGCCTACATTACCACGCTGGCCAGACGGGTTGGCACATGGTTCCGTTTCAAGTTTTCCTCCTTTTGCGGCTAGATTATCGGCCTTATCATTTCCCTTTGTCGGCTCTTACGACACCCTCAGCATGGAAGGGGGTGGTGACACTATGTATTCTAAATCCGTCACCACACACAATTTAGTTACTATTATAATGAAACTACTTGTACTTGATTATATGTTATTAACATTATTTAATTGCCATATGTTGAGGTAAATGTGAATGTTTATAAAATGTTAATATTATTATAATGTACATATGTATCTATTTATAGTCAAATTGCTATTATGTAAACGCCAAACTATTTTTGACGTGGACAATATAGCATTACGTTTGAGGCAAAATAACGGAACATTTGATTCACCCTCGAGACTCACGATATAAATAACTACCTGTGATTACGCTCAGGAAGAATACGAGTTGATTGAATGAGCGGAGGGAAATAGTATAAAATTTGCAATAAGTATGACATAGTAGACATTGACATTACTTGTTGCAACATTTACAGTAGATTCACTGCTTACAGTAAGACGGAAAGAGTGCAGGAGCATTGACACATCAACCTGCCAATTTCAATCTCATACAGTTTGACTCTCTATTCTACGCTTGCGTTTGGAAAGTCACTTGGCTACAACGCCAGTAGACGTTAAGCTGTTATGTCTTGTATTTTCCTTGTGGTGAGAGATTTAGAATTAAGTCCGCCTTATGTACCATTATTATGTACATGAAGAATAAATAAATACACAGTGTCACTACCACATTCAAAATTCAAAACTCATTTAATCATGTTGGCTCATTAGAGCTCTTTTGACAAGTCAAACAATAAAATCAAATTTAAAACTTACCATCTACCACCGGTTCGGAATGCACCTCTACAGAGAAGAGCCGGCAAGAAACTCTGTAGTTGCTCTTTTTATTAGATCGCCATTTTTGGTTACAAGACTGGATATAAGACAGATTTGTGAGAGCAAACTCGCGCAATAGTCACAAAGGGCCAAACATAGCCAGATCTAGTCAACAATAGTAACCTTCTGATGCCCGAGCCAACCGACCCCCAGCAACGGCGCCTGGTCACAAGCATGACGCATGCGGCAGCCATCGCCCTCCTCAACAATATTGCAGGGAAGAGAAGATCATATTGCAGACCCGCCGCACGACGCCACCACTGCCATGAGTCTTATAGTGTGTGTTCCATTTACAATCTAGGACCCAAGGAATCACTTAGAAATAAGTTTTGTGATATAGGAATTTTGACTGTGGCATCGCAGTTTATCCTTGCTAATATCTTATTTGTGAGACAGAATATCAGTCAGTATAAGACCAACTGTGATGTCACTACGTCTACTATCCGTACAAGAAATGGGCATAAATTAATGATACCTCACCACAGACTGCAAAAAGCCCATGGATCTTTTGCAGGCCTCGGTGTTCGCCTGTACAATAAAATTCCTGACGCTATTGTAAATCTACCCTTCATAAAGTTCAAAAATTTTGTTAAAACTACACTAATTAATAAAGGGTACTACCGCGTCAACGACTATATGTGTGATAATGATGCCTGGAAGTAACTGTCATTTTGTGCCTGTGCTCTGTTCCTTTGGCCCCTTCAATACTATATCTCATTGGCGAAATATTTTGTACGTAGCATTTAGAAAATGTCATATATTGTACACTGTATGTGTGAGCAATGACGCAATGGAGACCTTTAATCGCGGATTTGTTATTTTTTTTATGGGCTCTGTCAAGGTCTATCCGTCATTCATTGCGTAAACATGTAGCGTGTTTCTCTCATCTTGCGAACTTGCTCTCACTATGCTGTTTAGTGCTTTTTGTAAACAAGAACAATAATTTTAAAAAAAGCAACTACAGAGTTTCTTGCCGGCTCTTCTCTGTAGAGTAGCCTTCCGAACCGGTGGTAGTTTCGGCATGAATGTGAGTAAACATATAGGGATTGTGAGCGATCAGGGGAGATGGAGGGATTGCAGGAATGAGGAGTTGTGTGTGAAAGGTGTGAATGTAGGTATGACGACTGATAGGTGTGTGTGGAGACTACCACCTAGTGTGGGACAGGGGCCGTAAGATGATAATGGTGTTTATAAATATGACGATTTATAAGAGTTTTGTGATGAAACCTACGTAAATAAAGTTCCTTTTGAGTTTTGAGTTTGAGTTTGAGTTTGAGTGAGCATGATAACTCGAGTGCTTCCATCATAAGAGCCAACAAAGGATATGACAAGGCCGATAACCTAGCCGTGAAAGAACTAAAGCTAACCTGTCTGGACAGCGTGACAAGTAGGCTAATTGCCCTCCTTGTAATATGAGGAGGCCCGCTAAAATTAAATTATAAGAAGCAATTCATCAAATTCACAGAGATAAGCATTGTGATAGATTCTAGAAATTATTATTACTTAGGTCAAAATAATAATTTCTAGAATCTATCACAAAGCTTGGTCAGTGGTCAACCATTATATTGAGTTATAGATATGTGAGAATTGACTATACTCTGTCTACACCTCGCTGCCCTAGTTCAACAGTAAGATATGTTGAAGAAAGTATGTTTTGCGTTATTCATACTTTTGTGATTTTACTGTTATTAATTCACTCGTCGTTAATTAAAATGTGGTTTTGAAATAGCTTATATGGACATTCGAAGTATTGTAAGTAAGTATTCTGTAAGTCGAAATAAAAGAAAAGTAAAAATCTTCCTGACTTTATAAATATCTCAAGATATCAAAATCTTGAACTAAAAAGGTCGGTAAAAATATGCTTAAATGTCTCAGTGAGACATTAAAATATAGACACTTGGTTGCGTTTACAAATACTAAAATTTGATCTTCTGTCCGGTTCCAAAATCACTTGTGTAGATTTTGGAACCGGACAGAAGATCAAATTTTTCACTTGAAACAAAACTTATCTCAATTATGATTTTTTTAAGACATCTTACTGTTGAATAAGTTATTGATAAATGGTTGAGATTAAGTGATTTGAAACATGCTTAGGTACTTATATATAAAAGTAGATATTATTTATCTATGTAGCGTGGACACTCGTTTACTTAGACCATGTTAGAAACAGTTTAATGAGACGTCTATAATAACAGGAACAGTCATCTTAATAATTTTAACATAAAGGTTGCCCGTTGGTTTAAAGGATTGTGTTAATTCCAAAAGCAGATTTACTTTTTAACTACTATATCTTGAGCTTCTTTTAACCGTTTTATAAATTATATATATTTAGGGATACCTACATATTTTTTTATAATAAATTTACTTGCAGAGATCATGTGCTAGTGAAGTTAGGACATATTAAAAAAAATGCTCGTTAGAGGTAGAACCATCGTAATCACTAGTCCACTACTAGACCTAAGATCTTCCCTAATGAGTACATTCGCTTCGTAATAAAAAGGTAACGTATCAAATATAACTATTAATGCTTTCGATAGATATTTATTTTCCGAAACCGATATTGATAACACGCAATCACAAACTTGATATGAAACAAATCGATTAATATAAAAAATATGATACTAAATAGGTATATATAATAAATACGTGTAAATATGTTTATTTGTCTATGTCTACTCATGGTACCTATAGATATAGGTAGGTACTAGTAAATATAGAGACTTGAGTCTATAATCGGTCGAATTTAGTGTGGCAATAAAATCAAATAACGCTGTCTTAATTCAAACGATAGCAAACCTCTTAGATCCTTACCAAAGCCGTCGATTAAGTCCAATTTGCAATATTCCTCAGCATTACAATCATTATAAAAAGTAATAAAATGCTGGAAATATTGATGGCCATAGTTTTCAATCAGAAATTCAATCGTAATTGAAATCCGATACGTCACGCAAAAAGCCGGTTCGAGTATTAAACGTACACTTACTAATAATTCAGACGGGATGATAATTTTTTGGACACCTTTGCGTAGTTGTAGACTACTGTGTTGGTGAGTACGGGGAAGGCGTGGTTTGGCATCGGGGTTTCGGCCGGGGCCAATGAGAGAGTAAGGGGCCGCCAGGGCTATGGGAGGCGGCGCCTCTTGAACCGTAAAAACTTAGTTGAATCGTAACAATTGCCAAGAGCGGTCGCGTGCGGGTGGCAGTCGTGCCAAGTACTCTGTGTTGCTGTATAGAAGAGCAGTGGGTGCGATGTTCTGACGATTTCATGAGTGTTGCGAGCGCAACCCGTGTTCTGTTTTGTTTTGTGCTCTCGCTGAAACTCTACCAAGGTGTTGGGAGTCAAGCTGGAAATGAAGGTGAGCTTCATTATACCTAGAAAAAAGCCCAAATCACCACATTCCAGGCTTATCTTATAAGTATTCATATTAGGTACACGAACTGTTTACCATACTTATCATAATAATTGCATACTGATACCAATTGTTTGGGTACCTACTTTATTTGACTATATAATTGTGTATTCAGTGCACCTATATAAATAGTGACCCACTATTATGAATTAGAGATGTGCGGTATTCAACGAAGACCCAAGATTTTCGTCAGTGTTGGTATGTAATGAGAATTTCTTTTGTAGAAACAGGAATTACATTTATACTAAAACCGAGAAACATTTAAGCAACCTAATTACACCAATATTGAATCACATTACATATTGTTCTTCTTTATTTCTCTCCGGTACTCAAAATAGAGATATTAAGGAGCAATTACTACCAACTCTATATTATCTCCAAAAGGTCTTTTTGCCTGTTGCTAAGATTATGTAGCACTAAGTATACAATTCATTTTCTTTCTCGAATACTACATCACGTGGGTACGAGCAGTCCGATGAATTTGGAGATGATCAGTTCACAAATTTAAGACGAAAGCCTTATCTAACGTTGAACCACCTGCACTTATTCTAAGTTTTCATCAATTTCTTGGCCAACGCGCTGGTAGGCCTAACATACGCCTAAAAAATTTGACAGCCATAAGCAAATACGTAAACAAGTGTATAATTTTACTGTAATACATATTAATTATATCAAATATCTATCCAAAAAAAAATCCTTTTCAAAGATTTGCATTTATACTATCAAGTATAGAAACGACATCAACGGGCGGGCACGTTACTTGATAATCCTAATGCAGACCATAGCAATCGTAAATGATAACATAATAATGCTATCAAAAATCGTAACTTATGCTATACTTTACATCTCATGCAAGCCGATAGACCAAGTAGAATTGGATCAACAAACTAAACAGTTAAAACCCTAAGCGCTCCGGAATTTTACGCTAATTTAACATAAAATAATAGGTAACCTAATGATATTCCAAGAACATTTCAATGAAATTTCTAAAATAACACCCAAAGCAAGATTATTGTCACCCTTATTGACGAAACTATAGATTCTTCCCGGCACATCTTTGATTTAGCTCAGTGGGAAAATTACCAATATGGTTTGCATTTTAAGAGATTATTAATATTAACTAAAAATTATTGATAAATGCTGACAAAAAATAAATTAATTCACTTTCTTTAAATGCAAAGTCATAATAATGAATGCAGTTGAATGTTGCAATTAAATAATAAGACCTTAATTTAATAACATTATTAGAATGAGTTTCTATTAATATTATTATTTAAAAATGAGAGAAGAGGAAATATTGTAGAGTAGAGTATTATTAATTATTTGAAAGAGTTTGCAACGGATTTTGAAGAATGTTGACAAACCATTAACTAACTATTCGCCTAGAATATTCGCGAAACTACATATATTACGAACGTATTTTTGCCAGCGTATTCTTAGAATCTATTTAGGTACTATTACTAGAGCCTAAAGTGGGCAATTTTCCTTCTCATTATGATAATATTCTCCCTACCTTTAACAGACGTTAGAGTAGAATTCTAAGTAATCGGTACTCAATTGAGAAATAAATCGATAATATAATAGTTCAATGAACGACCTACTGCAAAACCTGCTCGATGCTAACGAATTTTCTCCATAGTTTTCCAAATTGTAACTTATTGATTTTTCTGTGAGTTTAGCAATCTGGATAGTGATGAATACACGAATAAAAACGTTTCCATCTATGAAGTGTACGGAACAATTCATAAAACAGTCCAGAAAACTAATATTTGTCAACATCTGTTGGTGCTACACTAAAATTATAAACTTTAATTAATAAAATTTGTAGAGGTTACGGAGTCTATTTTTCAGCAGCCTATCGTTTTTTGTTATATCACTACATAGTTTAAAACAAATCGCTGTCGTCTGTCCGTCCCTATGTATGCTTAAATCTTTAAAACTACGCAACGGATTTTGGAGCGGTTTTTTTAATAGATAGAGTGATTAAAGAGGATGGTTTATTTAAGTGATGTTTTAATATATCATAATATTGTATAGAAACACTGATAAATTTAGTTCGTCATTGCACCCGTGCGAAGCCGGGGCGGGTCGCTAGTAGCTAATATTTAGTCTGATATAACCTGTATGTGAAGTGTAATTCATGTGGAAACTATCAATGTTGCTTTGTAATTAATGTGCTATAGGTATGAGTTATTTTAAAACTCTTCGAAAGTATAAGAGTATAGTATCTCGCTGGTAGTTTTCCAAATTTAGTTAACTGATAAAACTGTCGTAGCTCTCTTGTCTGCCTTTAAAAAGACGGTCAAGACAAAGCTTTACAAAAAAGCGTATTACCGCATTGCTGATTATATAAACGACATAGCTGCTTGGGACTAAGCTGTTCAGTGCCAGTATTTTATGTTATTTATTTATGTTATTGGTACTTGAACATAAGAAATAGGACCGCAATGAAAAACAAAATGACAAACCCTCTGAGTTTCTTGCCAGTTCTTCTCAGCAGTGGTAGCGTTCTGAACTGGTGGTAGACTGTAGACCTTTTTTTCGTCCTTTCAAACAACAACACGCGAATAGCATAGTGAAAGCACGGAACATACACTTTAAACATGTAGATGAGGATTCTGGCATACCCGGGATACCCGGGAGCTGACGATAACAAGCTTCTACGGTTTCAATCTGTCCAAATTGTGCAAATAAATAAAATTGGAGTGTCTGTTTGTATTAATAAAATAACAACTTTTTACTATTATTACACACAGATTTTTCTGTTTGTGATGATCTCTAAAGATATAATAATACTAGCTGACGCGACAAACTTCGTAGCGCTTCAGAATCAATAAATAAAAAACCTGAATGATATTTTTTCATATTTTCTCACTTTTTAAACCTTCACTGGACTCACACGAATAATTCAAGACCAAAATTGACCAAATCGCTCCAGCCGTTCTCGAGTTTTAGCGAGACTTAATTTTTATTTAAAAAGGGATAGAAGACAGAAAAAAATGCGTATTAAAAATATTAATCACTGGCAACGGGCGTGGGTTCAGCTTTGGCTGAGGGCGCTGCACTTGGCACACCTTCTCCAAGCGCTGGTTTGCAGGACAGACACTACAAACATTTTACATATTTGCTTTTGCGGACACACACTCACACATCAACGACTACAACGATATCTTTACCGCGAGGAGATACGCAGGCAAACCAGGGTCATCAAAATAGCCAACAGGATTGCTTAGCTTAAGTAGCAGTGGGCAGGGCACATAGCGCGCAGGACCGACGCCCGATGGGGCTGGAAAGCGGAGTGCTGGTAAATCAAAATCAAAATGTTTTTTATTCGAATAAATTCTTGCGAAAGCTTTCAAATAGTAAAAAAAAATGTATTAAATTTAAAAGAAATAGAAAAATAACTAATCATTTGTTTTTTAGGCCGCCCACACGGTGGACCGACGAATTGGTTAACTGGACTGGCCTTCGTGGAAATCCTTGGGGGAGGCCTATGTCCAGCAGTGGACGTCTTTTGGTTGAAATGATGTTGTTGATGATGATGACAGAGATATAAATATAAATATAAATAAATATCCTTGGACATTTCACACAACGCCATCTCGTCCCAAGCTAAGCAACTTAATGCTTGTGTTATGGTAACGAGATGGATGATAAACTACTTATATACATTTTTTTTGTAAATACATACATATTATAGATAGAAATGACACCCAGACTCCGAGCCAGTGCCTCTGGTTTAGACAAAGACACTTGCCCGACCCCGGAATCGAACCCGGGACCCGTTGATCCAAAGGCGGCACATCTAACCACCAGACCAACGAGGACCAACGAGAATACATAATCATACGGGGTGGCAGTTTAGCCCTGGCTCCTCGAAGAAGATATTTGCGGACTTATTACAGGGCTAGTGATACATGCCATCATTAATATCCGCATTGTACGCTTAGGCTTCGGCGCGCCGCGGGGCTCCGCCGGCGGCCCTTCTAACAAATTATCCTGTTAAGGCGGCAAACATATGTTATAATCCTTGTATGATTAGAGTCTTAAATATGATATTTTGTAGGCTAATTGTGTATTATTAAATGATCTTTATTTGAAAAGTTAATTTATAAATGTAATAAAATATTATATACAATGTCTAAAACTAGTAAAAAAAACAACTTAAATATATACCCAAAAGAAAAGAGAAACTAAACACTAAATAAATCTAAATTAAATTAGGCACCGTATCCTCAGCGGTGCAGGGGTTTGCAAAAGTGCCCAGAAGGCTCGCGGCATTGCCACGCTGGATGGCAATGCTTATTCGCTCAGCGAAATAGAGGCCAGACTTCTGGTCACGCGTGCAGTCAAACAGCCGCTTTGCCAGATCTTTATAGAAAGACTGGGCATTAGGGCCCCAAGCTCCAAGCGTCTCCACACCAAACGGCACAAATATATAACCGCTGGTTAAGCTGCTGTATTTGTGAAATATATATTATTAAATAGTTTGTGAACGACAAACATCTCGCGCGCAGAAACTTTGCAATGGGTTTTTTAAATGTGTCCTTTTGTCAACTCTGAAAATCACAAGTTTATTTATTATTATTCTTTATGATACACAAACAGCCTAAAGTAGAAATATACATTAGAAATTACATGTACAAAGGCGAGCTTAACTCATACATGAGTTTTCTAACAGCAAACCCGAGTGATAGACCTTAATAAAATATTGACTACCACTACACAGCCCATAAATCATTCACTGTTGTTGTCATTACATGGAGGGTAATTAGGCAACTGTGTCACGATTCAAGTTTTACTTCTCTTACGATACCCTCAGGACTACTACGTATTATAAATCCGTTACCAAACGGCACCAAAGGTTAATATATAACAAGTGGAATATCGCCATCATCATTATCATTTTGGCCCATAATTGTCCAATTTCTTGGAGGGAAATTGGCCTACTATACAACTTCCCAAGACTGATCAGCACAGGGTTTGTATCAAGTTTTCCTTGTCATTCGGCTCGGTGATCTGCCCTTTGCGCTCCTTTAGTCGCCTCTTACGACGAACTCAGGAAGTCAGGAGACTCTATGGATTGGTGAGTTTTTCTAAATTCGTCACCACGCGGACAGAATATGCCAATTCCAGAACATCCCTAATGATTCAGACAGACCTTTGACTCTATATCTATATGCAGACGTCCTTACTGATATGAAAGTTATTTAAAGTTTCCTTTTGTCTCTTTCCGATAAGCGCTCTACATAATTAATACGGACCATAATTATAATTTCTCCGTAATGCGTTATTGTGACTAATATGTGATTATTTTGCATATTTTTTTCTAATGTTGGCCGCCATGTTTACGATATTAAGGATAAGGCCTAAGGCCGAAATTTAATATAGCTAAATACAACGTCATTTCAGCCCACGTATGACCCACTACTCAGTCGGGTCTCCTCTAAATTCATAGAGGGAAGTTAGCCTACTGCGCCACGCTGGCAATACGGGTTGGCACAGGGTTTGTATAGATTGTGATAATTATGTTCCTCTCAGACACTATCAGCACAGTACATTCAGTCAAGAAAGTATTGAGAAAGGCTGATTTGGTTATGGTCCCAAATCAATTTTTTGTTTTTTTTTGTTGTTAGATTGGCTTTAGTATTAAACTATCTGTGGATTGGCACAACTGTTTTCCATTTTGGTCCGGAAGTTGAGTTGCATCGGTTATAAATATTAAATACAGTGCTGTTTTTAGTTATATCATATCTAGTGTGTACTTTGAGAATTTGTCTTAAATTTTGCATCGTCAATAGAATTTCGTGTTCGGAGTCACTGAAAATATTACAGAAGACTTCAAATGAATCGACTTTATCAATAACACGTGGATATGAGTGGTACAAAGCGAGGCAAATCTTCCATCTCGATCGCTTCAAGATTTGCCTCGCTCTGGTAGGCCATCAACGTCTGCAACTGAAGTTAACTTTGCAAAAGTGAAGGATATAGTGACTGAAAATCCTCATTTAACTTTGAGAGAGATAGCCGCCGAACTTTCTGTGTCCCACGAGTCGATCCGTAGCATTTTAAACAATAATTTGGGTATGAAACATGCTTCCTGAATTTTCTCCAAAAACTCAATCGTATGAGTGTCGCCGAGGACACGCTAGAACGAGTCAATTCCGATGCAACATTCATGAAACGCATTGTTACTGGTGACGAGACGTGGATTTACGAGTTTGACATGCAAACTATTTTTTGAATAGTCAACAAGCTTCGGAGTGGCGCCTTCCAACTGAACCGAAACCGAAAAAACTACGCCAAAGTCGATCAAAAGTCAAAGTCATGTTGACTGTTTTCTTTGACTATCGCGGTGTTGTGCAGTCGGAGTTCTTGCCGCAAGGTCAATCTGTAATATAGAATATTATTTGGGCGTTATGCGGCGTTTAAGAGAGCAAATTCAACGAAAAATGCCAGATTTGTGGAAAGATAATTCTTGGATTCTGCACCACGATAATGCGCCTTCGCACAAGGCCATCATTGTGAACGACGTTTTGTCCAAACACTCAGCAAATACCATCGAGCTACCACCATATTCACCAGATATGGCTCCAGCCGTCTTCTTTCTTTTTCCTAAAATCAAATTACCACTTCGTGCAATTACCTCACCCGTTTTCAATCGGTAGAAGACATATAGGAGAATTCGCGGCAAGAACTGAACTTCAGTTGAACTCAATTCCAGAAACAGCGTTTAAAAAGTTTTTTTTGCATTATTCGTTGGTGTCTATAGTTTCTGAAGGAGCATACTTGAAGGTGATAAATAAATTTGGATGAATAACAAACATTTTGTGTGTTATTGATATTTCTTCATTCTATACCCAATACCGTACCCAAGACTAATGGATGCTGACACTTGAGAAAAATTACATAGTTTGGACCAATTGCGGTGTCAAGAGTTCAATTTCTCTGGATAATTTTACAGATTAATGTTCATTTTTGTCTACTCTTTTAAACTAAAACAAAATAATATCCTGGCAAAATTTTTGGTTGTAACAAAACTCTAGTAAATTGTAACGTGCATATTTGAACTACGTACGTGTAAATTAAAATGGCATATAATATAAAAAGCGGATAAACTATGAGCCATGTTAAAATTGGGCCAGATGCCTTCGGAGCCCATTAAGGTCCCGCATTAGTATTTTAAATGGTATTTATCTTCCAGTTTTTCGGTAAATCGGAACGTAACGAATTACCGCGGCCGCCGACACTCGCCACGATTTATGTCCTCATAATATGTTACGCTGTGCTGTGCGGTATGGCCTGTGCTTGCGACCATGTATTGAGCTTATCGCATTTGGTGCGGAGATTACTCCGGGTGCATTATACATTAAGAAGTTGATGCTTTGCTTGGTTAGAAAACAATAACGGATGTTCAACGTCACATTGTTCTCAAACAGCTGTGAGCTGTGTCAACTACAAAAAGTATAATTACAATTGGTTAGCTTATATTATGTACTGCCAAAAGACAAAAATCTTTGTAAATTACTAAAATCTGTGTTTGTGATAATTACGCGTAATTAAACACAAGCAAAAGCCACCGGCCTTTTATTTTGGGTTTCGCTGGGGAAATGCCTTATGCATATCGCCGCCCGTCGGAGGTGGGGCCGGCGATTACGTGGTCCCACATCCGAAAACTATTCGTCTACCCACTAAAACCCTAGTGGAATACCCTCACACGAAACGCTTGGGGCGCCACATTTTTGCGTAAACGCATTCCATTGCGACTCCCCAACGTGGTCCCCCACCACAGGCCTCTAAGGCGAGGGCAGAAGGGGAACGTAACGTCATGCCCCCCTCCCCCACGGCGTCCGTCTGCGGCGCAGGTCAGCTGGAGCTTCCTCCTTTGCGAACCGCCCCGCCGCTCCCTTCTGCGATATAACGGCCTCGCAAACGGAAGCCACACCAGCCCTCGGCTTAGTGATCAACTAGGTAGACCGCTAACTCGAGGACACTGGTGCACCGCAGTGGTTTAGGGCTGGCAGGGCAACTCTGAGGGCAGAGGAGTCTTCGGAGGCCAAACCCGTTCTTCCCGTCTGGCCTCTTCCCGTGGGCCAGCCCGGCATGGGTTACCCTGAGTCTGTATAGCCCCAACAGATCATGAATGCACACAACCCCCTTAACACGATAGGGCAAAAAAAACAAAGCTCGGTCTTCTCTACATAAGCCTCTTTGAAGTTGTTTAAAGATTCCTCGTGATATCTTTACGTGATCAATTTGTTTTTCAAGGTTCTGAAAGACAATAATCCCCCCACGCCCGCTATCGTGTATCACAACTGTGATGAAAACCCTGCGCAGACGCATGTCAGTACGAGTGACAGGCGGGCGGGCATGTTTGTTGAGTAAACAACCCAGCGCCGGGCTTTGTGCCGCGATGACGTCGCTGTTTCTACGAGAAGGGCTATTTAGGTTAGATATCCTCTGGGCACTGGTACTTTATGAGAATTCCGCCCCAAGGAAGGTACAACTATAATAGTTTTAAACACATGGTCAACATGAAAAGATTCCGTTTGACCATATTAAACACATTTCATTTGTAATTTTTTTTTAACAGTTTTATTTAAATTATTTCCATTTAATTTCTTGGCATTCCAAGTTGCCATGGCAACGCAAAATAACGAAATTAATAAATCTGTTTTACAGAGCACCATCGATAACTATGCTCATTTCTGATAATTGCAATTAATTTAAGCTTTTACCGACAATACATCGTAGCCTTTGTTGCAATTCCGATATGCACCAAATCTCAGCCCAATCCAAACTATCACATTTAAAATATTAGTGAGATAAAGGATAAGGATAAATAAAAATCAATTTAGCCGTTCAGGAGCTATGATGTGACAGAAGACATATAGACAGACCGACAGGAAACTCATCACAGCCCTCTTTGTCAAAGATTTAAGCTACTTTATAAATCGGGCAATAATATTAAAGTTGACGATATTAACGAAGGTTCCAGAATGACCCAGCTAAAATTCCGTCGGTTGTCCTCCGGAGGTCAAAATACTTTTCAATAAAAACGTACCGAAGTATACTAAGAAAGCAAAAAGTTTGGGCTTCGTGTATTCAATAATATTTTTTGTGTATCCATCCGATATTGGCATTATGTAAAGGTAACCACCGACTTATACTCAGCAGTGGGCCATTTGTGGGCTGAGTAGTAGTACCTAGTACCGCGGGCTGCATCTACACTGACCTGCAATACTAAGTACTACACTTTTAATATACCTATTATTTTTTTCTAAACTATAGAAGTTAGAGATTTAAAATAAAAAACGTTTTGTAGTAAACTAGCTGACCCGGCGAACTTTGTTCCGCATTATAAATATTTAAAACAAAAAGAAAGTTGGACATAGGATACCTGAGATTTTTATCCCGTCCGTATAAAACCTACTTTAACAAAACGCAACTGACAACGAAACGTTATGTTATCTATAGTTTAATATGGCCGAAAATTTGACAATTAGAAATTTTGAATTCGACTTGTTTATATTGTTGTAAATCACATAATATCTTTATAACTTGTAGCCTATGTGTTATTCTGATGTATAAGCTATATTATTGTAAAGTTTCATTATAATCCATTCAGTAGTTTTTACGTGAAAGAGTAACAAACATCCATCCATCCATCCATCCATACTTACAAACTTTCACGTTTATAATATTAGTAAGATGTAATCAGCTTTCTATGTAACTATAGCAAACTCTACAAACTTTTTTCGAGTCCTTTTTATTTCGAAAGTATATCTTGTGTACTTAAATAGTTATTGCAATTTTAAAAGTGTGATACTTAGTTTTTACTTAGCCCAGTGTAGTTGTCACTATTGTTTGAAGCTCACACTGCACATGGCTATGTGCGCTATTGGTTTAAGGCTACACGTCTTTGCATGTTTTGACAAACCTTCCACCCACACATGGCCCTTAGTGTCAAATATTACTGATATACAAATTGCACACTGAAGAAAAGCGCACTATTTTCACTTTATTGAAAACTATTGTAGGTTTATTCCTACACCTGCATCTTATTTGGAGCAGACGCTAAATCATGTAGGTACATGATTCCCCAATCAGTTTTATAATTTAAAAGAAGGTACTTTTACTCGTCTCAGCTATACCCATTCACCCGTTTCGGCCATTAGTCGAAAGAAACAGTCAGAAATTACGAATTAACTTTTTATTTCATTTTAATCTTTTCATATACATATACGTTTTATACGCTCATAACAGTAACTTTATTTATTTGATTAATAAATGCTAAAACGTATTATACTACGCATCATCATCATCAGCCCACCCTGGTCCACTGCTGGATATGGGCCTCCCATGAAGAGCGCCATAGCGCACTCACTGTCTTCAGCTTGACGCATCTAGCTGCTGTGCGCAACCTTTCGCAGACCGTCGCTTCATTTACTATTAGTAAGAGGAAACAATGACTAATAAGTAATCAGCGAGTTAATTTACCTTTTTTATGTTAGAAATCCTCATGGATACCCGACCGCTAAACGTTATGTGCGGCGGTATGTGGGACCCACTAAAACCAACAGTGTCCCTCCACTGCCCGAAACAGGGCCATGGGTTTCACTCTCTTATGGGGAGCATGCTCGGCGACCATGATGGGGCCGTAGCCCGCTTGTACAAGCGGGCCCCACGCTTTGATGGGGAGCCCTGGACGCTTCCCAACCCATCAAGAGGCACGTGCGGGAACGGCAGCTATCGGCGGTGGCTCTGGCCCACCCCTGCCTGGCCGTCCGTCCGCTGCTAGCGATGGCAGCCCTTGTTTGCCTCTGTCGCGGCAGTTTAAGGCTCTCGAGGCAACTCTGAGGACAGAGGAGTCCTCGGAGCTAAAAACCACCATCCCTTTGTGTACCGCTCTTCGTCTGGCCTCTCCACGTCGGCCCTAAGCCGGTATGGCGTAAACCTATCCTTAAGGCACGCTAGCCCGCTCACCACAACAAGGTGGCAGCACGATCGAGGGGGAAGTTAATTTTGGAGTGTTAAATAATTGGAGTAGGCCTTTTAGCAGTGGACTAAGAATCAGCCACAGCAGCAGTCAAAATCGTGGAGTGGGTGGTAGTACATTCGTGATGCCTTTACACTCAAATTATTTGTAGAGAGGCAAGACGCTAGAAGAGTATGAAGATTTCTTTTGTTATCTACTACCATTACTAATACTCAGCCTATAGATGACCCACTGCTGAGACAAGCCTACTCCAGTTACATGGAGGGCAATTAGCCTACTGTGCCATGCTGGCTAGATTAAAATTCAAATCATTTATTTTGTTTGGGTCAAGATGGACACTCACAAAAATTAAACACATTATTCATAATGATATTATCTATACTAATATATAAAGCTGCAGAGTTTGTTTGTTTGTTTGTTTGAACGCGCTAATCCCAGGAACAACTGGACCGATTTCAAAAAATCTTTCAGTGTTAGATAGTCCATTTATCGAGGAAGGTTATAGGCTATATTTTATTTTCAAAAGAATTAGGAATCCGTATGAAAATTGCGATTATGTAAACCAAGGTGTAAAATCGAGAACCTATTTATGTGTGCGCTGCAAAAACTATTGACAATAGAACAAAATGATGACGGGTTTGTAGGTCTTATAAAAATCTACAAAAAAGTCCGTGAGAGCACATATTTAACTATCATAGTTTAGTCACAATAACCGATTTTATGTACATAAAAAATATGCATAGAGATAAGCACGGGTTCAAAGCCCACGCGGGCGAAGCCGCGCGCAAAAGCTAGTTTAATATAAAAGGTCTACCATCTACCACCAGTTCGGAACGCGACCACTGCTGAGAATTGAAAAGATTTCGCTTCTCTAAATCATCTTATAACGTGCACCAGAGACTTCTTACTTAAAAATACATACACGATGGAGGTCAAATGGTAACGGCCAACAACCGGCTGAACAATATACTGTATACCTAGGGATCTATATAGTACCTTTACTTCTTCCTGGCCATCGATACCAGTCTAATGTATTTGGCTCTTTGTATGTTATTGTTTGAGTTATTTCAATCAATGTTTTTTTGCCACAGTGATGGATCAGTGCGTTTAAATTGATGCGCGTACTTTTATTTTATTAGCGATAAAAAAAACATAACGCGATTATAATTATTTTATCACATTGTGCAGGTATTTGTTTTAAATAATGGAATGGTAGATCCATTCCAGGCGGTGAATTTTAAGAAGTAATTATTTTGCAACATATTATTTTGCAAATGGTTTATTTCTCGAAGAAATTATCTGGTTATGTCGTACGGTTTTTCCAAATGACATTCCGACGAAAAGAAAATAAAGCTTGGAAAAACGACCGGCTTGTTCGCCCGTTTATTCACTATACATGATCGTTAATACAAAATGAAATAAATATATAAAATCACAACATAAAATAACACCATTGTCTCCTGACCAAAATTAAAGAACTCAATATTTAAAACATTTAAAACGCAACATCCAAATTACCTAGCCGCAAGAGAAGGAAAACTTGAAACTAACTCTATATCAACCAGCATGGTAAAGTAGGCATTAGCTCCCTCCATTTACTGACTTATTCTACTAGACGTAGCTAATAAAAAGGGGATGGACGCCAGCGATTTCTGGCCTCGTTTCAACTTAACTAAGCGACGAGAAACATTACCATTCTGTAGCTCCATTAAATCAAAAAGAGAATCAACTCAGTAGGGGGTTCTAGTGGCTACGCGCCCCGGAGTCTGGAGATAAACCAGCTAGCCCCACGGCCGAGTATACATAAGGGGATAAAAGATATATTCTTGTAAGTTTTACTTTTACAATCTTAAGTGCATTTAAAATATATATCTTTGGCAAGTTCGCAATCATGCATATTAAGCAAGGTCAACATATTATACCGTTTAGATCTAAAATTGCAGTCGTCCAGACACTGCAGTTTGTGTTTATGTATTGCATAGGCCATGAATAAGTGAGTCTAATGTAGGGTTGTCGAACAAAGTTATTTAGCTATGTTTTTTCAGAAATTGGCATCTTAGTGATAAGAGAGATTTAGAGCCTTGCTGCTAAATTGAAATTCACTCTTGATTTATTGTCTGAACGTTTATTATGGCTTGAAGAAAACAAGTGCCAGTGCCTTCTTAAATAACTTATGTAGTCTTATTATTCTGATCTTCGATTGGACATAAAATGGTTACTTACTTTGAGACCAAAAAGATAGGGTATGAGATGAAATATTTTACCTAGAGAAGCAAATGTGGAAGCCGACCGAAGCCCTGAAAAGTCGATGATTATTTGATAAACTATGACAGATGACAAATGTTACCATTATTTTCTATCCTGCAGGAGGAACCGAGCCGCAAGATAAAGACATCTTGATAAAAAGCCTGTACTTGACAAACAAACCAAAGCCAGGATTTTAGCGTAAAAGATAAAGTATATGATAATACTTAGTTAATAATATAAAAAAGGGTAAAAAATTACAAGATAAAATATATGCGTTGGCCCACCTCGATTAGTGGAGCTCCAAGCTCCGAGGCGGGGGACATTTCACAACCCTAGCACCATAACATTAAACAGATCCATTTTTGCATCAATCAAATAAGCAACGAATAAATCTTATTTTTCCCAACTGTTTTGTGATTCAATATTGCCCTTGACCAGTCTGGTGTATAAAAGTGTCCTCGAATATAACAATGATTTTTATAGACATACCGACACTATATCGACGCTGTCTAAACCCAATGAATAATGTAAATGATTAATGAATAATCGTTCTTCTGCCGATAGTTTATAGTTTCGTAATTGTTTTTGCGTGAATGGTGTTTGCAGATACAGAGATATCAGTCACGAGCCGAACTTTGCTCCGACATTCAATAGATTAGGCAATGCTAGTTTGTAAATTATATTATGAGAAGTCAGGTTTCTACAAAGAGGTTTTGATGTTTATTGGCATTGATTTTGTATAGATTTTATGATTTGTAAGTGCAGCTAAACCTGGTTAAACGGTCTCTGGTTATGTGAGAAACCTGAATTACAATCGAGTCTTGACACTTTTGCATAAACATTACTTCTGTTACTGAGTGAGATTTCCGACCACCAACTCTGATTTGGTTTCATAGATTTTTGTAAGGTTACCACTATAAGTAGAAATAGTAATAAAGATTAATTAAAAAAAAAGTAACCCAAAAAGTTTTAAGTGATAAATGTAGATAAAATATAATTTTTTTTCTGCAACATCATGTCCAATTAAAGGAGCGATAAACTTTGCAATTATTTATTACTAGCGACGCGCCCCGGCTTCGCACGGGTGAAATGATAAATATCTAAATTAATTAGTGTTTCTCTACAATATTAAGCATGTATAAACCTTCCTCTTGAATCACTCTATCTATAAAAAAACCGCTTCAAAATCCTTAGATTATTTAAAGATAGTAAAAATGTTTATAAACATTTATATTTTCTTAATTGCACTTTTACGTGTAGATTTATTTATTTTATTTTTATAGATGTTTTTATTCGTATTTAGGTTTATGTAATATCCTTCCTCATCAGAGATGCACCGATTAGCTAGTGGTATTGAGTCCAAAGGGACCTCTAGCACCCAAGTCTGCTCAATATAGGACCTCGGGCAATAAGGAATATGCTCTTCTACCGACTACATTTAGGGCTACGTAAGTAAAAGAAAGGTATAACATCTTGTGTCCCGCTAATATGTAAATACAGCGAATATAATTTCAACTCTCATAGTACTCCGAAATAATTTCGAGAGTTAGCAATTTAATTTCGGAAACAAATAATAAGTAGTTTCATCACCAGTTATGACAAGGCAACAATTAAGACTCCCACGTGCGATGATACGGAGCCGATTTGTTGAAATTAGTCGGCGTGACTAAAAAAGTACACGTGTAAGTCTGGTAATATACTGGTATAAAACAATATACATCATATTATTTTCAGCAAAACTTTATAAAATCTCTTCATTGTGCTTAATAAACATCGATAATTTACTTTATAATAATATTGATACATCATTAACACTGAAACAAATAAATTGACAGCTATTTAATCAACAAACAGGCAAAAAATATTTAAGTAATGAGCCATAAATCTTGGCACTTTTATATTGAACTAGCGGCCCATCCCGGCTTCGCACGGTTGGACATTTTTTTTTCTTGCAATTATAGTAGTCTTCAATAATCAATGATAATGCAGCATTAAAATGGCGAAATAATGGTCCATTACTTTTAGGGCAAATTCGTTACAAACATACAAATCTTTCCTCTTAAAATATTAGTATAGATAAGAACAAAGATTCCGAAGATTTATTCCGTTTAGTGGTGGATTTAGAATGTATAGTGTCGCCACCCCATTACATCCTGCGGGTGTCGTAAGAGCCACAAAAATAGAAAAAGGAAAACTTGATACGAAACCACAATGCCAACCCGTTTGGCTAGCGTGGCACAGTAGGCTAATTATCCTCAATGTAGTTGGAGGAGGCCCGAAACAGCAATAAGTCATTTATGGGCCGAGAAATAAGAATAAAGACAATCATTTATTACATTAGGGTCGGTTCACATCTGACGGAAAATGCGTCGCGTATTATCGGTCGCGAAACGTCAAAACAGACAAAATGTATAACGCTGTACGCTCGACGCTCTAACGCATCATCGGTTACGTGTGAAAGGTTGAATGTTTTACCATACATTTGTCTGTTTTGGCGTTATGCGACCGATCATATGCGACGCATTTTCTGTCAGATGTGAACCGACCCTTACTGACCCCCATACTGTAGAAAAACAATATCAAATACTCGCTGTTACCGGCGACTTCGTCCGGTAACAGCGAGTATTTGATATTGTTTTTCGTCGTCCGCTAGTACTTACGAGTTCAGGAATTCGATGTTTCGGCTAAACAAACAGACAGACAAAATGTGATTTAGTTTGATCAGATTAGGATGTTTATACGGTACAAATGTACCGTCGCACTTAGTAAAAAACGGTTATTTTAATATTACAAACAGACACTCCAAATTTTATTTATTTGTATCGTTAAATTAATATCTTTCGACCTTCGCGGATGGTCACAAAGTGACCGCCTCGGCTCCAAACAAAGCAAGCTTACATGAAGTGGTATGTTTGGACAGATATAGATGGCGGTAATTTCGAACTTGTAAACATTTAACACCTTCAAGCAAGATGAGTCCATTATTCATCACTAGAGATGTACCGGGAAAGCTCCAAATAAAAATACATATTAATATTGTATAGTTACTTTTGTGGTTCACTAGTATTCATGGTACATTTTGGTTTTTACGTTGTTGGTATATACATTTTTTTACGCAATATTTGAAAAACTAAATATTTATTTGATCATGTATGGCTTCGCTCTGCTAGATGTTCATATTACATATATCCTCCTCCGGCCCGTATAACAGTCGGTTTCAGCGGCTATTCCTTCAACAATAGTAATAAAAATACGGCGTTCAAACCAAACTGAATATCAGTAGACCAGGTACCATCAAATATTACATACGATGGAATAAAGATTTCACGTAACATCTCTGTTTAATCTCTTTTTTTACTATGAATTATGTTTTGTCATGTCTGAAAGATGGCCATGTCTGAAAGAAGTTAAATAAAATGCCATTGGAATTTAAAAAAATACATTTGATATCACCTTTCTCACCTCTATCGTTGACTAACACGCGTGTCTCGGTCTATCAGTGCAACAATAAGAGCTCCTATGATTAATACCCAAGATCCAAACGTGCCTTATGGTCGCGCCCAGCTGAACCCACCCTATTAATATCGAATCAAAGGTGCGCAGATCCTTTGGTAGTCAGATCAAAGGAACACTGAGGTACACGTAATAGTTTTATTTTGTGTTGTAAAAGCAAAATTTGTTAATGATATGTTATTAGAAATATTTCCAACAAAAAAGGAATGTCCGAAATTATAGAAACCTACTTTTAATTTGCTTTATAATTCAAGAAGATGATATTATAGTGGTAAGAAAATACGATGACAATACAATTACGCAATATATATCATACAATACAAATGAGTGTTATTTAGAAATACATATTTTCTAAATAACATTCATTTGTACAGTTTTAGATAACTTGCTATTCATATCTAATTTGTATAATTGTCCAAAGATTAACATTCATTGAAGTCCATAGTAGTATATTTGAAGCTAGAATTTCAATAGATATTTATATTATTTTTTTGTTATAATGATGTAAAACAAAAGTTGCCTTGTATATTTTTATCGCTGGAGTCATAAGTCATATGTTCGTACCTACCTGCCTGATAACTGTTTCGAGCTAAAACAATAACTCGTTTAATTGTTGTGAATAGTGAAGACGCATTGTGTAAATATTATAATATTTACCTTCATTAAACTGCATGCAATAACTTTGTTCGTACATTTAATGTTTGTAGGAAAGAGATTTGTGGGAACAGTTCTTTCAAAGGCTTTGTTGATATAGAAGATTTTGTAAACATACAGGGCGGAACAAAATCCCTATAGCTATAATCCTTCGTAATTCTAATACATATGCAGTAAACCAACATTTTTGAAAAATCAAAGCACCAGAAGGAAATTCCGAAGTTTTGGTCATCACTTGATGACGAAACGGTCATAACTCAATAAATGAGCACAGAGAACCGAAGAAACATTATGGATATTGGATTTGGATTATTAAGCTCGCAGGATAACAATAATCATACATTATTTGCTGATTTTCCCTGAAACCTATGTATTGTAATAAAAATCTGGTACAGAAAAACGTGGACATCTCACTCGCACTTCAAGATTAACTTTTAAACATAGAACTGCTTATTTTGGTCAGCTCTATGTTCTCAATTGGCATGGCTACGGAGTTTTTGATACACCCTGTGTATCAAAAATGTCCTGTTCAAAAAATGTAAAATGTTCTTCATGTCCTGTTCAACAAGACATGAAGAACTTCTCCCGGTAAATCAAACATGATAAGGGGTGCACATTGCTCGCTCGTTAGCACTTATTAATCTTATTAATAATACATATACATTGTTTATTTTTTATCGTATTTTCTCATGGATACCCGCCCGTTTGGGCACCTGCCGGGTGGGGTATATAGCACTCCAAAGCCTGCATTAAGATAACCATTACCGGTAAACATCAAAATTACGTTGTCGAAGGAGCCACTTTAATACCTATCTCGTCAACAACAATGCCTCCGTTTAAATAACAAAGTACTACAATATTGAAAGGTAAATAATATTGAATACCTACTAATAAGGATTTGATAATACATATAAGAAAAATAAATAATTATATCTTTGCCTTGAAATCACTGGGGAAGATTAAATATCTTCGGAACGAGCGAGTAAAAAAAATAGTGTTGCAAGATATGGAGAAAGGCCGCGTTACTTTATCAAAGTATTAAGAATAGGAGTAACATTTTTCATTATAAACTTATTATACACTACATAAAAGCGTTGTATATCACCGCCAGGGTACAAATGCGCTCTGTACTGGAACACAATGTGAGAGGCAATGCATCACGTTATAGGGATGTGGTTCTGGGCCTATCGATATGTTGTAACTTCAATTTTACTTATTTGCAAACTTATGCTGGCACATTTATTATATTATATTAGCCAAAACATGGAAATGTATTGTTTGACTACTTTGAAATTTCCACTACATCAGTAAGCTATATCGGATTTCATTCATAAAAATCAAACGCTAATATACACTAAGATGACGTCCATTATTTTGAGTACCGATCCAGAATCTTACGTATGTACTTAAATTAGTCAAAAAAATATACTATATTGAAATATTGCAAGCAAAACAATGGGTTAAGGAGCGGAATTAGGCGTAAAAACACGTTTGGCGTACTTGGAAATTTAAATGTTGTTTCGTTTTTATAGAGGCGCAGTGCTGGTAGGCCTCCCACATGGTGGACCGACGACCTGGTTAAGTTCGCCGGAAAACGATGGATACGGGCGGCCCAGGACCGGCCTATGTGTATATCCTTGGAGGAGGGCTATGTCCTTTTTTTTTATTGAAATAAAGATGATGAGAGGCGCAATGCCATAAGCGTCTCGTACATAAGGACTCTATGTATTGCAAATCAACATACAGACAGAACTTATACTGTTCTGATGAAAATCTTGGATAAAAACGTTCATAAATTCACAATTGTATTATCCTCATATTTCATCCATCGTAGTTACTCGATACGTCGTACGAGCATGCGTATGTACCTATATGGTGTCATCGCGCAGGCGCTGGTTCGCCTAATCCCAGCCGTAAGACCTCATTAACCATACAACATTAACCACCCTACGGATTAACCATGTTCAAACTGGTATAATTTTTCAATTTGTGGCCAGCCCAAGGCATAAAAACATTTTTCACTTCAGTAGCTCAAACATGTAGGTTTTGCTCACTGAAAACAGTCGACAAAATGCGATTTTGCCCACTGAGTGAGACAATTAGTTATTTGTGCAACAAGAGAGCAAAGTCGTTTTTTGCTGCGAGTGCTGATATTGAATCCCGAGTAAGCGAAGGAATCAATGATTGAATCACGAGTGTAGCGAGTGATTCTAAAGTTGATTCCTGAGTGCTGCGAGGGATTCAAAGGCACGAGATGCGAAAAATTTTGCTCTCGTGTAACACACATAACTTTTCACTTCAGCAGCGAGAACACTATAGGAAATGAAATATATTACGTAACATTTTTGAAACTATAATTAAATATAAAGTTAATAAAGTTAAATATCAGTTTTTAAGCAGTAAATACTTATTTTAGTTTAAATACAACAATAAGTTAAAAATTCAATGAATTACAATAAAAGATATAATTATCATTTTTTCTAAATTTCTTTAGTTAGTACGAAATTCCGAACGTGTTTGTCTTTGAGGTCGAATTGAAAATCGGAGTAACCCCATAACGAACTCCTTTCATCCAATCGAACTGTTAAAAGTACGTCTAGTTTGTATTTAATCTATACTAATCTATACTAATATATAAAGCTGCAGAGTTTGTTTGTTTGTTTATTTGTTTGTTTGTTTGTTTGAACGCGCTAATCTCAGGAACTACTGGTCCGATTTCAAAAAATCTTTCAGTGTTAGATAGTCCATTTATCGAGGAAGGTTATAGGCTATATTTTATTTTCAAAAGAATTAGGGATCCGTATGAAAATTGCGATTTTGTAACCCAAGGTGTAAAATCGAAAACCTATTTATGCGTGCGCTGCAAAAACGATTGACAATAGAACAAAATGAAGTACTACGGGTTTGTAGGTCTTATAAAGATCTACAAAAAAGTCCGCGAGAGCACATATCTAACTATCATAGTTTAGTCACAATAACCACTTTTATATTCATAAAAAAAAATGCATAGAGATAAGCACGGGTTCGAAGTCCACGCGAGCGAAGCCGCGCCCAAAAGCTAGTCAAATATAGTTCCAATAATATTGCTCTATCAATTTAATATTTATAATCTGTACTTTAATGCTTTGTATTGTTTTCTATAGCGCTACCTGCTAACATTTAACTTCATAACTCTAACGCAACTTATAACCAATTAATTTAACTTTCATAATCACACGAAATTTCTAACACAACACACTTGTCATTGGCAAAATCATCGGTATAACGATGGAAGCCAAAACCTAAATGAAGAAGAAGAAAAATCGGAGCTGTTGGTACTGGCCACTTGGTCTTTGTCTCTCTCTCTTTTCTATTGACGGGAAAGAGATAGTGTCAATGTTTCGAATTAGAATTAAAAAGTTACTTTGTCTCACTCAGTGGGCAAAATCGCATTTTGTCCACTGTTTTCAGTGAGCAAAACCTACATGTTTGAGCTACTGAAGTGAAAATAACTATTCTCGTTTCAACATTGTGTCAAAAGAATCCTTTGCATATTGTATATAATACTAGCTTTTGCGCGCGGCTTCGCCCGCGTGGGCTTCGAACCCGTGCATATTTTTTATGAACATAAAATCGGTTATTGTGACTAAACTATGATAGTCAGATATGTGCTCTCGCGGACTTTTTTGTAGATCTTTATAAGACCTACAAATCCGTAGTACATCATTTTGTTCTATTGTCAATAGTTTTTGCAGCGCACGCATAAATAGGTTTTCGATTTTACACCTTGGTTTACAAAATCGCAATTTTCATACGGATCCCTAATTGTTTTGAAAATAAAATATAGCCTATAACCTTCCTCGATAAATGGACTATCTAATACTGAAAGATTTTTTAAAATCGGACCAGTAGTTCCTGATATTAGCGCGTTCAAACAAACAAACAAACAAACAAACTCTGCAGCTTTATATATTAAAATAGTATAGATAAATATATAAATATAGAGTGACTAGGTATTAAATCTATTTGCGTTTTATAAGATGCTAATTAAGGTTTCGACTAGTTTCAATATGATTGGTTGGAGACTTGGTGACTAAAGTCAACTGGTAGGACGACCTAATTAGGTTTCGTGGGTAATATTTAACTTTAGCGGGTACCATAACTTTGACTTTAAATAGAGCTGAACAAACAACAATACCGTGTTTGGTTTTTGGTGAGAAATTACCACTATTATTATGGTCATTGTTGTACCGTCTCCGTGAGGTGACGGATTTAGAATACTTAGTGTCACCACCCCATTCCATCCTGAGGGTGTCGTAAGGGCCGACAAAAGTAAATTACAAGGCAGATCACCTAGCCGCAAGAGAAGGAAAACTTGATACAAACCCTGTGCCAACCCGTCTGGCCAGCGTGGCACGGTAGGGTAGTTAGTTATCCTCCATGGATTTAGAGGAGGCCCGAATCAGTAGTGGGTCATTTATATTTTGGAAATAAAAGTAGTTTCAAATGATATATTTTGTACCGGAATAATCGGAAAGTAATAATATAAACGGCAACTTTGCGGTAAACGAAAAGAAATAAACATTTGAATTATTAATAAACTTGCCTATCAACATTTGTGATTGTTTTGTAATTTATGACCCGATTTAATATGTAGCGATAGAAATAACAACTATCGTTCCATCTCTGTTTTGCAAACCTAATCATGTTTAATTATTCACAATTACAGTTATGGTGAAGCGTTCCATCGTAAAAAAATGATTTAATGTAGCGACTAAGCTATAATTCATAAGACATAAAATAAAAATCATATTTGAGAAATCTACCAATGGGTTAACTTTTGAAATGAGAAATTAACATCTCCATTTCAGTAGAAAGATAATCATTTTACCAATTTTTTTTTATTTATAAATATCCTTGGACATTTCACACTACGCCATCTCGTCCCAAGCTAAGGAACTTAATGCTTGTGTTATGGTAACGACATGGATGATAAACTACTTATATACTTTTTTTTTGTAAATACATACATACATATTATAGATAGAAATGACATCCAGACTCCGAGCCAGTGCCTCTGGTTTAGACAAAGACACTTGCCCGACCCCGGAATCGAACCCGGGACCCGCTGATCCAAAGGCGGCACATCTAACCACTAGACCAACGAGGCAGTCGATCCAATTTGACACTATCATTAATACTCTACTACATATCAACACTTTTAATTCCAAAATATATTTTATTGTGACAATTGATGTGAAATTAGTTATAAACAATGTAACTTACAATCGTCACTGAAAGATTTTTTTTCCACATGTGTCGGTCTATGCAAATTAATACAAAATGAACAATCTCGTATGATTATTAATATATCGTCCGTGTGTTGATTTAGAATACATAGGGTCACCACCCTATTCCATCCTGAGAGTGTCGTAAGAGCAAGAGAAGGAAAACTTGATATGAAACCCTTTTTTTTTTGTTTCGCCCGGGGTGAAATCCTTTATGGACTATCCCCGGGTTGCTCCAACTCGCGTCCTGTTGCGGCATTGTGGGATCTGTACACAGACAAGAAGGCCCTCCACCTCTCCTCCAGCTCCTACGAGCACTCGACATCCTGCCGTGAGCATCCGAACAGGACGTCGCATCTCCTCAGATCCCACGTGGGGCGAGGGCATCCCCGTGCCCTGCCCCGTATGCCAACCCGTCCGGCCCGCTTGGCAAAGTGGGCACTCCGTGTGGAGGACACCAACTCAACCGTGTATTGCGTTACGTGCTACGAATATAACGATAGCAAACGTTTCTAGAGCAACTATACATGTTGCCACATCGGATACCAACCGACGAAAATCACCTCCAGTAGAAACCGTGGTTTTTATAGTTAGTTCCCTGACGAAATCAAAGTCTGACGAAATTTGATAGAGATCTTGTAAGCATTGAACAATTTTTGCCTGTTTCTAAGCAATTAGTGCAATTATATTTCTTACCATATTTTTAGTGTCATTATGGGGTGCTACACCGAACTTGATATAACGGTTCTAGGCAAAATTAATTGTCCTTTCGTTTATTGAACGCTTACCTATACCATCCAATGTACCCAACATTGCATGGCATAGATTGAGATTAAAAACCAACTTCAGCGTTGCTCTGAAACAATAAATTCGTGTTCACTCTTTAAATTTAAATCTGAAAAAGAAAGAAACGATATATTAAAAAAAGTTTAACGTTTATAAGTCAACTAATGCTATTTTTAATTCCTAACATGTGCCAACAGCACAAATAACTTTTTTAAATTTTATTAAAATGTTTTATTGGTTTACCTACAGCAAATAAATTTCAGGAGGAAAGTAATCTTTCCTTACATTATATTTATGTAATATAGAATTTGGTAGCAATATTTATTTCCTCGTATAGAGGTCAGATAGAAACGGATTATAAAAAAATCACGCGCAAGGGATTCGCAGCGGCGTTAATTATTTATATGGCAAAAAATCATATAGGTAGTGGATTAATAAAACCATTTACTACTACTACTACTTCATCATTTCAGCCAAAAGACGTCCACTGCTGGACATAGGCCTCCCCGAGGATTTCCACAAAGGCCGGTCCTGGGCCGCCCGCATCCACTGCTTTCCGGCAACCTTAACCAGGTCGTCGGTCCACCGTGTGGGAGGCCTACCAGCACTGCGCCTTCCGGAACGCGGTCGCCACTCGAGGACTTTTCTGCCCCATCGGACGTCGGTCCTGCCTGCGAGCTACTTACCCATTAATAAATGTTCTACTGCTGTATCGGGCCTCCTCCAGTTACAAGGAGGGTAATTATCCTACTGTGCCGCGCTGGCCAGACGGGATGGCACAGGGTATCGTATCAAATTTTCCTTGCCTCGCGGCTCTCGAGCCGGGTTCTCGGCCGTATCATTTCCTTTTGTCGACTCGTACGACTCCCTCAGGATGAAATGGGGTGGCGACACTATGTATTTTAAATCCGCCACCATATATAGCTCACACATTGTTAATACCAAATTTTTTGTACGTTGACAGTTAATTTTTTAAATTGTGATTTGAACACAAGAATTAAAATTTTGTTAGTTACAAACAATGGAATGTAGGTCGTTATTATGGAACAGAACACGTGTGAAATGTAAACTTAGCTGTCGCCTGACATCTATATTACGGAGAACTTGTCATGAGGCTTACATCAATCAGAATGAGGCTTTAATTACTAGAGTATAAAACTTGAATTAGCTCAACAGAGTAGAGAGTGTATGCTTCACTTGTGTAAATGGTTTCAGTCGGCTGAAGAGCTCAATGGTGGGGCCGCGGCGAGTAGACAAGAACAAACATGGCCGATCGATAAGGGTCTTTATAAAATGATTTATGTATTAATATTAATTTCAATTCATATTCAAAATGTAACGGAGGATAAAAATATATTCATGCTTTATTACGCCTAAAAGAATCATCAATGATACGAGCACGAAAAAATTGTGCCTACTTCATTAATGTATGAATAAAGGTATTTAAAAAAAATTATAACCTATATTCAGACCTATAGAAAAAGTTGTAATCTTTTAAAATCGTACCTTCGATAAATGTAATAAGTTTGAAAATTGCTCCAAAGCACCTATGAATGAATACTATTAAATATGGAAAAATGACTGAACATCTATTAATTCCGTTTTAAGCAGCGATTTGTACATAGATAACAGAGCAGTGTCACCGCTTCTATCTCTTTTAAATAAAAATGAATGATTGTCTGTATGTCCTTTATAGAATCGTAAACTATGCATTCGATCATGTGATGATCTTCAGCAAAGTATTGTGTATGAGCCCAAGAAGGACTCTGAACAACAACGCGCGCAGTTGCAAATTATAGAAAACCAAGTTGAAAATTTTAAAAAAAGGTACTGTGCACTAAAGTGTATCTAACTAACCCAAGTTTGTGAAGGTATCGCCTTAAAAGTTTCGCTTTGCGTTTTCCGTGACGCTACCCATTGTTACTGAGTACTCAAACGGGCACCGAAAGAATAGGTTATGTAATTCCTATAGACTATTATGTCTTTTTATTTGTTCCTCGAAAAATGAGTGGATTTGTAAATATATTCTTATTATTTATTGCACACAATAAGAGTAGTATAGTACCAGTTGTTACTATACTACACATTCGGAAACAACATTTTCAAGGGCGAGCTTCATTGAAATCCGATCCATCGTATCTGAGGGAGTCATATGGGGCAACTAAAGGAACGCAATTACACAACCTATCCTCACAGGGAAAACACCGTAGACTAATTTCCCTCCACGAACTTGAAGGAGGCATGACTCAACGGGTGGTCATTTATCGGCTGAGATGAATATTTGGCATATAGTACTTATCAAGAAGAGGACCGCCTGCAAAACCAATCACGACATAAGCGATTGGAACGACGTCGTGTATGCACTGCCACAGGTGATGAAATATGACGGTTACCCACATCGTCCAGTATTCAAACTAGCTTGGTATTAATCCTTCAAAAAATCCACCAACTTTTGTTTAAAAAGAATCACTTCCATTTCTAAGGTTGGGTTGTTTTAGAATCGGGGGTCATTTATTAGTAATTCGTTCTAGTCTTAATTAGTTTAATAATCTTAAACGGTCGGATTGTATACTGATATAAAAGAACTCCAACGATTTAAAAGTTTGATTAGGAATCTAAAGTTCATCAGTAAAATCCATCATGTTACTGTCTGCTTCGAAATCAAAGGTTCTGCATCTTTCATAAACCAAATTAGTTTAAATTATGGATAGCATTAAAGGAAATGATTAACTGCAATGTGCAAAGATCGTGAAAACCTAAGACATCATTATGGATAGCATATTTTATTTTATTCTACAAGTGTTATAGTTAGTAACTGCTGTAGGTATTACATAAGGTGTGTGTGTGTTTTTTATGCTTTGTCAACATATACACAGATAGTATATGAAAACGAATGTTAATTATATTTTTCTGCTATTACATACCTATACAAGGTTTGCACTACCTTTGACAATTAGTTTTAAAATAAACATAAACAGTTTAATAAAATTAAAATCATATTAAAACGAAGCTATTACAAAATTAAAGCTATAGTGGTGTGTTATAAATTTGCCTCTCCAAAAACTCATTTTATCGATTTCATCTTTTATTAGTAAGGAGTACGAACTAAGAACTACAGCAGAATTGATTAAGGTTTTTATATTTGAGTTAAATAATTCTAAACTACATGTGGCGCGCCCGGTCCACCGCGCACTATATATGGCTTAATTATGGGAACTTAGACAATTAATAACATGGGATGCGAGCAGGGGTAAGCCGCGGTGTCCACGGCTACAACTTTCTTCCTATGACGACGGCCCAATAAGATCGTAAATGTAATTGATACGAGTACATTTGTTCATTTGTTATAGCCAAGACACGGCGCGGCGGCGGGTGTCAGTGTGTTGTTTGTTTATAGTTGAAAAATATTCGAACATTAACTTGTTTAGTCTACCCACAATAGGAATCTATAGATATAAAGATACCTATGTTTCACGTCAAGGTTTTGCAGTTGGCTAGGATACTAGTTTCCTACCGAAATTAAAGACCGGCCTCATTCCGAATGCATCCATAGAATTATTGTCTAATAGAATACAAAGTGTCATCACCCCAATCTATCCCGGGGTGTCGTAAGAGCCGACAAAAGGAAATACCAAGGCCGATAACCAAGCCACAAGAGAATAAAAACTTGATATTGAACTTGGCACAGGGTTTGTGCCAATCTGTCTGGCCATCGTGGAACATTAAGTAATGTTAATTATCCTGCATGTAATTGGAGGAGGCCCGACTGATTAGTGGGTCATCTATGAGCTGAATAGTAGAATACCTCGTCATCGGTACAATTAGGATTACAATTAATGTAAGCTTTACCTAGAACGCTATAATTTGAGTAAGAAAAAAAAAAACTTCTGAATTCGAAGTTTAAACAGAAACTGAATCAGTTCAGTGCGTTCTTGGCGAGTGTGAGTGCGCAGGTGTGGCGGCCAGCACGAGCGACATCCCGCTGCGATTGACACGGACACTCGCGCGGCGGCTCAGCGATTAATCGATTATCGAACTGACTCGGTATCGATATCTACTTTGTTGATACAGATATCTCAAAAAAGATGTCGCAAGAACAAGCAGATTTGTTTCTTTTTATAACTAGCCATTTAGTAGGTACTTTTATTAACATTGCACTGTTATGAGTTTATTACTTTAAAATTGAAATTTGTTCATTCAGTGTCGTAGAAACTGTAATTCTCAAGTTAAAAGTTAATCGACATTAACACCACCTACCTAGTTTTATTTAGTCAATGTTGTCTAATGTAAAACCACGATACATGAAACGAAATGATGACTGATAAGGTTATAAATTTTAATGAGTCGGTAACATAAAAAAGCTTCGGTCCATAAACCGACTTAAAAAACTGCGGCCAAATACTGCGTGCTTTAGCCACAGCATTAACATAATTTATTGAGAAAAACTATTAGATCTAAAGCGCGCAATCGACTATCGTATTTTTTTTTCAATTCTATTTGAAGCACTAGCAATTTTTCATATATGAACAGGGATCCAACACCTTCTCACACCGATTGTCACGTGGTGCAATTCCAATATGAAGAAGCTTTATGCGCCTGCTACCGTATTGAAAAGTGTATGAAGGAACTGGCATTGTATTGTTTTGGTATATGAACTGTTATATTGCGTCGTAGCTATTTCCCTAGCATAGTAACTACTCATTAATAGATGTTACTTAACCATAATGAGACACGCTACACTTGATAGTAATTTTCATTTAACTTGTATTACATAAATAAAGGTTACTTGTAAATATGTAGGTACTTGCAAGTATCATAAGTAGGTACCTAAATAGCCTGTTTCTCCTAATGGAGCTACTGGAGATTTCATCAATAAATATTTGAAGAGGATCGCGAATGAAGCGATATAATTCATGCCACCACTAAACACGAAGGATTGCGCCGATCACGGTTCGCGAGACGCATCTGCGCAGGCACAGGCGCAGGTCAGCGCCCTCTGGCCGAGCCTCCGTTAACAAGTAAAGAGTCCGCGAGTGATATATCGCAGAGGCAATTTCCTGTCGCCGCTGAATGCAAACAAATCGAACCAGCCGCTTCGAGCCAAACATCCATAACCAAGAAATTAAAACAACTTTTAATTAGTTTAAAAATTTTGTTTGATAACGCTATGAATATTAAAAGGGCCTCGCCGGCCGTTTAATTTACTACTTTCCACCCATTCGAGCCGGTATCGCCTGGGTGTAATTAAAGCCGAAAAACTGAACTAGCATAGCGTTATTAATACCGAGGAACAACTGGCGCCTTCGATAAAAAAAGCTGGAATTTATTCGTCAATAAGCTGGTTGTTGGGCAGCGGGCATTATCGTAAAATGTGAATAGTATTTAATAGTTGGCACAAGGAGTGCCGCGCCTATTACGGTCTGAGTTATATGACAGTTGTAATGCGCCGGCGCAGCCGTGGGCCCTCGCCCTCGAGCCGCCGCAGATCAACAGGCGTGAGGCGCGCTTCGCCTAAAGCTTCACAATCGCATACTCTAAACATTGGAATCATACTCGCATGTGCTTAGGTAGGTATACATACAGCGGTACTTCATTGATTAATTTCATCAAGCTCACGTGAGTAAAAGCTTCAAGTTATCGACCATACCAAGTACCTAAGTACCTTTTATTTCAGTCATAATTGAGTGAATACATATTATTAGTTTGGCTTTAAGTGATTTGGGGAAAATTATGATATGCGTCATTATGTTATCTGATTGGATGCTAAAATTGGAAATAGGCACTCTTACGACCCGAGATGCTAATTTTAATTTTAATGAGAATCTCACCGTTTTAGAGCACAGATAACGAAGCAAATAATATAAATATCAGGATAGATAGATAGTTTATTGCTGGCAGAACCTCCATTTTGTGATTACATACAGAAAAACGTTGATTTCTCCTTCATAATGTACCTACTTGAAAATATATAATATAGACGGTTGTAGAGTTTCGTTTCACTATGTACAGTTGCCGCCACATCGGCCGTATCATTGGTACCTCGGCTTCTTAGGTCCCGAATAAATGTAAGGAAACATACTAATAATGTAAAACTAATAATCTTAATACAATACAATATTAACACATAGATTTATTAAATTTTGAGAATAACTGCTGGGCCTGCGATTTTATTTTAAAACGCATTACACTTGTTTTAATTATATTGGTTTAAGATACCTTTATCAAAATTAGGGCCCGTCCGTCTAAGGTAAGCTACGCCACTGACCCTCTACAAAAGATTGACTACAAAACCGGGTTGAGAAAAGTACAATACACATACGAGTAAGTAAACACGTACCTATCCCCGTGTATTGATGAATTACTTTATTGACACCACTCGCCGCTTTTCCATTTAGTAAAAAAGGTCCAGGATATACAATAGCTTAAATTAGACACAACACCTTTATAGTTTCTACCTTATTTGCCCGAACAAAGTGTCAGATTTCGAAACCAACTTTGGTTTCTTCGTAAAATGGCAGAATAGCAAAATAATTGAACATAAATGTACGTGTTTTTAAGTCATCGAGGTTAGTGCCTTGAATTAATTTATTTTCGAGATTACAGTTTCGTTTTTGCTTCATTTATTCTCATTCTGTCATTCATTTATTTTTGCACCGATAGCTGCGAACTGGTTCCCCTGGACATCTGCAACGTGTATGCTAATCCTATATTATTGCTAGGCTCATAAATTATCAATCGGTGAAAAATTTATTTGGAGCGGTCGACTATAGGGAGAAAAACCAGTTGAAGCAGATTGAACAGACAAATCGAATACACGGTAAAAGTTTCGAACGTTTTCATAATATCGAAAACTAATTAATACAACCGAAAGAAAAGACGAATCGATTCGATTGAATCGGTGCATAAATAAAATTTGATGAGATCATAATAAACTGGAACTCGAAACGTAAAAAATGCCATCAAAGTGTTCGTATTGACTTGTGTGTCGGTAGAGAGTCCAGATGGGATTTGGAAGTGTGGACATCGAGGTCAGTTCAGTAAGTCTGTGAATTGAACAGTGAAAATGTGAATATAAAAACATGCAATCTGAATAACATTTTTTATGCAGTCGATGTTTTGCATGTTCTAGAAGCCCGAGTGCATTTAGGTATTCAGGAAAACTACCAGTCGCATGTTGTCTCAAAGTTAAATGAAAACACTAACATGAATGTTTTATGATTTTACTTTATACATTTATATACCTACTCTTACAACGGCTTGAGTTTTTGAGTTCTACCGAAAAATCAAACCTGCTTAAGTACATTTTTGATATATCATTTTGATACTAATCGTAAAAGATTTTTGCACCGTAAAATGCTTGTGATATTTTAGGAATGGATTTAATTTGTTTGTCTCGCAACAATTGAAATACTTGGCGACCCTAGCCTAGCTAAACGAGCCTTTGAAATTTAAGTTAAAAACTATAATAGCATCTCGGGTGATGTGTTTTTTGTTTCCAATATGCAATAAATAGGGTAATAACGAGGTGCGCGCGCGCCGACGCACCAGGGTGCGGAGTGGTGGGGGAGGGAAGGGAGACAGGGCGGCATCATGGCGTCTAATTGTTTGTAATTAGTGTACGCGCCGTGCGCGCTCTCGTGTTTATGGACTGTTTATTACTTAATATGTTGTGATAGGCCTCCATTGGCGATCACCGCGCGCCCATACTTTCGTAACGCTGATTGAAGCATGTGGGAAAGTCTCGTGTTTGTATTGATTTCATCGAGATCGGCCCAGCCGCCTGCGCAGACGGCGCCTGTCGATTTTATGCTTGTTTCGTGAGTGATAAAAATATATAGAAAATCGGTTGTCGTTTAGTAGAGACGGCGATCGGTTCCGAGTTAATTGTTCTCCCATTCGGCCTTTCTTTTAACTTTACGACTGTTTATAAATTTATAAAGTGTGACCTCAGCAGAGATGAAGATTTTGATTTCACGTGAACAATCGATATTGTATAGCCAAGCTCATCAATAACATTGTTGTGAAGTGAATAAACTTTTTCATTTTACAACCTCGTTTTATATCGGTACTTCTTGGAATGACTCCCGCGAAACTCTGGAGGGCTTGTCATATTTTGTCTTCACTTTGTGGTCCTATTTAATATAGCTATTTACAACTTAATCTACTTACTACTTATGTAAGTCAGAGGACTTGGTTAGATGCTAATCGTGTATTTGAAATCAATAATTAAGTTGCCATAACTTAATTCAATATAAAAGAACTTTATCTACGTACACGTATCATAAAACTCCTATAAATCACCAAATTTCGGTCCTTGTCACACGCTAGGTGGTTGTCACCACAAACTACTGTCAGACATCGTAATATCATCATATGTCCTGACTCACACACACCATCCACCTATTTTAGTCTCCCACAAAACTTGCGTCCACCCAAATTCATACTGAAACTACCACCGATTCGGTATGTTGCTCTTTAGAAAAGAGCCGACAGAAAGGCCGTAGTTCCATCTGCATAATACCAAGAATTAATTCTCATAAATCGTGCCTGAAACTCCGTTCTGTGGATCAATAAAATATGAAAATGTGTAATTGCCTCATCTCCGATCCATGTAAAGTAAGTCATTGCTGAAATCAAGTCTTATTTCCTACATTGATGGAAGAAATCGCAACTCTACCGACTACCACGCGACAAATTGGCAGGTACCTACTAAAGGATTTCTAGCAGACTGTGAGCGTTCGTAACGTAATAAGCTACTACTTAGCCCATAGACCCAATGTTGAGTAGGGCCTCATCCAGTTACATGGAAGCCAATTAGCCTACTGTGCCACGCTGGCAAGACGGGTTGGCACAGGGTTTTGTATGAAGTTCTCCTTCTCTTGCGGCGAGGTCTTTGGCCTTGATATTTCCTTTTGTCGGCATTTCCCTTAGGGTGGAACGGGGTGGTGACAAAATGTATTCTAAATCCGTTACCACATGGATATTGGACACAATGGACTTGCTCGTAGTGAAATAACTCTTCGGAGGTGTTGTGTTTCTGCGCAAGAGAAAGGCCAGAGCTCTATCAATTTGACGAGACAGAGATAACAGACTAGCATGTATATGACTTGCTGACGGATTTGGCATACAAAATGTCACCCCATTCCATCCTACAGGTGTCGTTAGAGCCGACTAAAGGAAAATACTAGGCAGAACACCTATTAGCAAGAAAACGAAATCTTGAAATGGGACCTTGCGCCAACCCTTCTGGCAGCGTGGCGTGATAGGCTAATTTCCCTCCAATAATTGGAGGAGGCTCGACTCAACAGACAATATTTTAGGGGATGATGATCTTACGGCGATTACTTTCACCAATGTGTGATACTTCTGGAGGTATCTACAAATTGTCTCCATCCCACTTCATCGTGATGGTGTCGTAAGAGACGACCCGCCGACATGAAAAACATCATACGAAACCAATTTTTTTTTTAATCGCCCGGGATAAAATACTTTCTGGACTTCCTCGCCGGCCACGGGGATGGCCAGCGAGGGGAGTGTGGGACTCTCCCCCATAGTGGGGGCCTACCCACTAAACCTCCCCGGGGTGCTCCAACTCGCGTCCTGTTGCGGCATTGTGGGATCTGATGCAGAACCACGCCGCCGCAGACGAGGAGGCCCTCCTCCTCTCCTCAGGCTATGATACGAAACCCTGTGCCAACCTGGCTAGACAGCCAGCGTGGCACCGTAGGATATATTAATTCCCTCCATGAATTTGGAGGAGGGTCTTGAAGGCAGTTGGTTTTTTATGACCTGAGATGACGATGATAATAATAATATTCGGTACCTACATATGCAGTAGGCAATTGCAACGTGCAAACGTTTTTGGAATGCGAACTTCTACAGTGACGTCACTGTGCAAACACTTCCCTCACAGCCGTAGCAGTATGCGTGACGTCACAGCCATAGAAGGTAACGACTCGCCTTGCCACGCCCAGCCCCGCCCCGCTGTCGGCGGCGGCTGCCGATCGTCGCGCCACCTCGCGGCTGCTGCAATATAACTATATCGATTATAGAACCTATAACGAATGGGATAGAGTCCATGGTATGGCGCCGCGTGCCGTGCATTGCTATAGTATACTCGTAAGTCTATAGAGCATTCGATCTGGGAAAGATAAAGCCAAATTCAGCTATACTGAGAGGCGTGTGTTTGTATTGATTGTATTTGGTATTGTTGTGCGTATTGTTTTGAGCCTTTTAGCATTTAAGCTAAACGACTAGTTTTATGTAGTGTATATTTATTTATGGATGAGGGGGGCCCAGGACCGGCCTTTGTGGAGATCCTTGGGGGAGGCCTATGTCCAGCAGTGGACGTCTTTTGGCTGAAATGATGATGATGATGATATTTGTAGACGTAAACTGACAGAAATTAAAAAGCTGGTCTAACTCAATGATTGGAGATAGTCCCAACAGATCTAACTACTGGAGCCGACCCCAATGCATTGGGTAAAAGGTTAGAAAGGTATTGTTTGATCTATTATTGGGTATTTTTTAAATATAGGTCGCAGGATATGCAACGTCTGGCTCTGCTGGGGTCGGGCCTCCTCCAGTTATATGGAGGGTCTTTATCATCATCATTTCGGCCCATAAATGACCTACTATTGAGTTGGGCCTCCCTCAAGTTCATGGAGGGAAATTAGCCTACTGTGCATCGCTGGGAAGACGGACTGGCACAGGGTTTTCCTTTCTTGCGGCTGGGTGATCTGTCTTTTGCGTTCCGTTTGTCTCCTCTAACGACACCCTCAATATGATATGGGCTGGTGACATTTCATATTCTAAATCCGTCACCACAAGGATGGTAATTAGCCGTATTCCTTAAGTTTTACTTCTCTTACGATGCTCTCAGGTGGGACGGGTGGTGCCAGTATGTATTCTAAATCCGTCACGGTCCCACTAGGAAGACTGCGATCGCTTCGTGTAGTTACATAATTCAGGTTAGACCGGTACCGAATTCTATCAAATTGAAAAAAGGCGAGAGACATGTAGAAATAGATACCTATACCTAATACTCATATGCCGATGCCTACTTGATGACCACTTCTCTGCCTACAAAATGACCCACTGCCGAGTCGGACCTCCGCCAGTTACAATACATTAAAGGTTAGCCTACTGTGCAACGCTGACCAGATGGGTTAGCGCAGGGTTTCGTGTCAAGGACCCCAGGGTCACGGAGCATGCTCCCGTAAAGGGAGTGAATCCCGTGGCCCTGGTTTGGGCAGTCGAGAATCGCCGTCGGTTTTAGTGGGTAGGTCGGGGCGCAATTCTCCATCTCTACGCGCCCCGGAGTCCCACATACCCCGGCCAGTCCCCAACGGCCGGATATCTATGAAGATCTCCGACGTAAATAAAAAAAAATAAGGGTTTCATGTCAAGTTTTCCTTCTCTTGCGGCTAGGTTTCTACCTTATCATTTCCTTTTGTCGGCTAATACGAGACCCTCGGGATGGATTGGGGTTGCGACACCATGTAGTCTCGATATATCTAATAACTGCAAGTAAAGTCAGTTCTTAAGTATACATGGCAGACACCTTTCGTGGAAAAGTGTCTATTAGGAGATGGTGAAGACGATAAGGGCACATTTGCATTTGCATGCCCGCAGTCCTTGGTGGCTGTCTGCTCCGATGACGGATGGTCCATGTGACCCCCGTCACCGTGAAAAAACCCGAGGGCGATGCGTGAATGGTGTGAAAGTCCGTCCATTATGCGGCGGCGGCCCCCGCTGGGCCATTCTTGCCGACGCTTTGTCTGCCCACCAGATATCTCCGAGATACCACTCGCATCGCTGACGTGCACACATAATTTATTTCCAATGATTTTTTGTTCGCCAGTTGGTTTTTGAACACACTTTTGAGCTTCGATTTTAGATGATCGATGAAAAAAGAAATAGGAAATCGGGATCTCTTAACAAAAACAAACAAAAGTAACGCACCGAATGGCGGTGGGTGTTCCGTAAAAAGAGTTGTTGGCACAAATATTTTGAATAAATTGCCTTCAATTTCCGCGTGATTTCGCCCACCGTGCCGAAAGTTGTTTCCTGTTTGAATGTCAAACGAGCCTACGAAAGAAATTTCAATTCAAAAGGCGTCAGTTCTGAGCGCTGTTATGGAAAACATGATGGGGGCTGTATCTCGTTTGCCACGTATTGTGTAGCCTGATTTTATGCTAACAACATTTCAAAAGTAGGTACATAACTCACCAAACAACTTTTTTTTCCGAAACCGTTTTTGAGTTATACATTTCCAATAAACAACTTATGAACATCGGTTAGGTTGTCTTAGCCTCATAACTTGTTGATCTCATTTATTAAAAAGATTTTGTTGTCGTATTCAAATGCATGATACATTCCGAGGCCAGGGCGAGAATAAAGCTTCCGAATACCATTCCTTAGCCTCTTTGAATAGCCAGCCGTGCGCGCCCATCGAAAACGATCCTAACACACCCACAACACTTAATCTCCCAAAAACATTTATCATGTTCACCCGATAAAAATGCCATTGAGATCAGCCGTACACAATAAGATACAAGCTCTCGGTACCTGATATGAGGCCGAAAGTCAATTATATTCAAATATAAATCGGATTTGCAAACGTAAGCTGGTAACAATGGCGTAGGCCAGGCGCCGTGCACCTTTGGGATCATTCCTGTAATAGTCGGAAGCATCATAATAGCACGACAGTTTGGCGGACAAAGAGGGCGAGTGTCCGCGATCAGTGCCTGTCACGCCACGACAACAGCCGTGCCAGATACGGCCATTATGCTGGATTTTGAGAATTATAAAGTCACTATTGAGGTCTATTATTGGGCTCTATTCAGGCGTAGGTGTGCGTTTTTGACTGTTTGACTTAATAGCTTTTAGGCGGATAACCTCCTATGGTTGCCTGATTCATAATTCAATTACGAAGTAGGTACATATTTATTTAGTTCGGTTTCTTATGCTTAATTTATTTTTGTTTTGTTTTTGTAATTGACCGTGTAGGGATTTAGAATAAATAGTGTCACCACTCCATTCCAACCTGAGGGTGTCGTAGGTGCCGCTAAAAGAAATGGCAGGCTCTATAACCTAGGCACAAAAAATTTAAACTTGATATACAACCCTGTGCGAACCCATCGGGCCAGCGTGGCACGCTAGGTTAATTACCCTCCATGTAGTTGGAGGAGGCCCGACTCAGCAGTGGGTCGTTTATGGGTTGTACAGAAGTAGTTGTTAGTTGCAAATCTTTTTTTTTTATTTACTCTTGAAAGGCTTACGCTTGATCGCTAGTTCGCCTGATGTTAAGCGACACTGCGACCTAAGATGGAGCGCGTTTGCCTAGAAGAAACCGGTTCACTCGTGATTTAAAGACTCCCAGATTATTTCTATCGGGGAAGACCCACTCGGGAATCGCATTCCACATTTCCGCGGTACGCATGATAAATGTGGACATAACATGCGTACCGCGGATCTGTAATTTAATTTATCGAAGCATATTACGTATATTTTGGAATAACATATTCTCTATAATATAAATATCATTGAGCTTACAAGTATGCGTACGTTTTGCGACCCCACAAACCGCGTCACGCCCGCCAAATCACCGCACAATGCGCATTTCCAACGCTTCACATTGTGTCAAACGCTATTCAATTGATGAACTTGCGAGGTTTAACCGTATTGGGCCCCTGTTTGAACGCATCTCTTGACTTTCGCCAATATCAGTAGTTAAAATGGGTCTTACTACGAAGTAATAGGAATTAAGAACTGTCCTCTTTACTCATTTAAAAAATCAGAGGAGGCAATTTTTCCCATATTTATTACTAGCGGCCCGTCCCGGCTTCGCCCGGGTGCTATGTTACCCGCGGTTAATGTCTTACGGCGGGTGACGCCGCTGGGTGAAACTAGTCTAAAAAAGTAGAAGCCTAAGTTACTCCTTATGACATCAGCTACCTATCAGTGAAAGTCCCGTCAAAATCGATCCAGCCGTTCCAGAGATTAATTAGATTAGTTGAAGGGTTGGAAAAAGCCCTTATATCTTTAAATCAAGCCCTTTAGGTTAAAACGGGAACTTTCTTGTTCGAGGGGGATAAAGGGCTATCACACTATATAAGTGCCTTTATCGTGCTGGGACTCCTTTTTAAGTTTTATCGGCACGCACATTTTATCAACTTAGTTTTATTATATACTAGCGACCCGCCCCGGCTTCGCACGGGTTCAACGAAGATGAACTAAATTTATTAGTGTTTCTCTACAATATTATGCATGTATTATACTTATAAACCTTCCTCTTGAACCACTCTATCTATTAAAAAACCGCTTCTAAATCCGTTGCGTAGTTTTAAAGTTTTAAGCATACATAGGGACGGACAGACGACAGCGACTTTGTTTTTTAATAAGTAGTGATATTGATTTATTTATTGTAAGTAAAATATATTCTGTATCATGAACGGTAACATGTTAATTCAACAATATTATAAGAGAGCAAACGCTCACGTGAAGACCGCATATTACCTTCTCATTTACATAATTTCAACGAAAACGCAGAACAAACAAACCCTTCCAAATGACGCGTTAAATACAATCAAACAACGTCATTATACACGAGTAGCTCACTCAGGGTTCACCAGAAAAACTGTCATAAAAAGCGAATATCAGTCAGCTGAAGTCGACAATACGGCCACCGGGGATCTATTATACGTCGTTGTCAATGGGCCCCTTAAAGAAATTTGTTTCGAAGATTTTGATAGGTGGCAAATGCTTTTGTTGAACTGCGGGAACAGTCTGGGGGCGCGGGACATTACATATATGTGGTTATTATTTGAAGCCAACGTATGTTCAACGACGGGTGCTGGTAACAAATTTATTGCTGCGAATTTGTTTTGGGGTGCCGGAGCGTCGCTAAACGCTGATGTTGTTCATGTATTGTTTGTTATTATTTGATGGCCGGGTGCGAGTTGGTCCGCAGTCAATAGCAACGTCACTTTCGTGTTTATTATACAACAGGGGTATAAATATTACACGAGGATTTGGTTATTATGAAGTCGAGTACCAATGATGCTGGGATGAATTATGATAGCTATTTGGATTGACTATTTCATTCTATTCAGTTTCAAGTGTAGGTACCTATCTACTTATTTGGAGTTTTGGAGGTAAACCGGAGAAGCGGGCGACTAATATTTTAACTAGTAACTAGAACGCTTTTTACACCATTAATATAATATTTTTAAATTACATATTGTTTTCTAGTTAAAATCCCACCACTGATTTGATTGGCGCCACTAAAAAATTCTACTACATTTACTCAGTCTGACTCTACTCTACTCAGCCCATAGATAAAGAGTCGGGTCACCCCCAGTTTTTGAAGGGTAATTTGCCTACCGTTCCGTGTGGGGACGGATTTAGAATACATAGTGTCACCACCCCATACCATCCTGAGAGTGTCGTAAGAGCGGACAAAAGGAAATGACAAAGCCGAAAACCTAGCTGCAACGGCAGGACATTACCCTCCCTGTGATGAGAGGAGACCCACCGACTCAGCAGTGGGTCATTTTTGGATTGGGTAGTAGTAGTCGTAGTAAATAGCATACTGTGAACGCCAGACGGGTTGCCAGAGGGTTTCGTATCAAGTTTTCCTTCTCTTGCCGCTAAGTTTTTCAAAGGATAATATGGGGTGGAGACTATGAACTCTAAATCCGTCACCACTAAGACTGAAAAATAACCATGTAATTCCTGGATTTGCACCCTTTGATGTACCAAAACTAACGTATCTCTGTGCACTCAAATTAGTGCTGGATAGCTACAAAAGTAATTAGAGGAGGAAATAGAATTATATCAGTAGTCGGCACGCGCGTCCTATGATTAGCGTGCATTGTGTGGCAATGAAGCGAAGAGCGCAAGAAAGACGGCGGCGGCGCGGGTCGCGTGTCGTCGCCTTTTTGCGTGTTCATGAGTGGCCTAATCCCCCTGAACCTGCAAGGTTACGTGCCTTGGTAGATTAGGATTTACCACTATAAATTTCTTTTACTTATTTTTAAACCAATAATCACTGGATTTATTAATAAAATATATATTTTAAAACATATTCCTTCTGTAATTCCTAACATCCCTGTGGAACAACGAAGCCTCACTGACGTGCCAAATTCATATGCATTAGGCTAGAACTGATACCATCAACGAGTTGAAATAATGTGACCACATAGAATCCTCTTTTACTTAAAAAGTTGATAAATATCTGTTGTTACCATGGAAAATTTCAAGCTGCACATCAATACAATTGTCGAGAACCTAAAAATACTAGTACTATCCTATGGCTGGATTAGGGTCGCTGCGAATATAAATATGTAATGAGTAAATGAGTATAGGCTTTAAAGGCCTAACTATGTAGTATGCCTAATAGTACGCGTTTTTAGAACTTTTCCGGATTGGTATTAGCATCTGACGAGTCAAATGGAAAGACTATAAGAAATAATAATAATAATAAGCCTTATTTATTCCTTTTTTACAGTATTTGGTAGTTGGATTACAGTGAACGCAAATTACATTTGTGTTAGTAAGTTGACTTAGATTATGTTAGTAATAATATAAGTATGTGCTTTAAATATTAATTAATTAAAAGGAATCCCGGTTTGGGTAAAGGCCTCCTCCAAAGATGCCCATTTTTGTCGGTCTTGTGCTATGGAGCGCCAGTTTAGGCCGACCAATATTTTCAGATCGTCTTCCCAGCGGGCTAAGGGTCTCCCCTTTCCCCTCTTGCCTGGTGGACCTTTCCAATTGGTAACTCGTGCAGTCCACCTTCTGTCGGACATTCTCGCTACATGTCCAGCCCAATGCCATTTCAGTTTTTAAGCAACGGTTAAAGCGTTTGTAGCTTTAGTGATGGCTGACTGAACGAACGTTTCACTATCAATCCATTCGGACTGTGTTTGAGTGGTCTCAACAGTTATTTAGGTTAGTGGCCAAAAATGATTTAATAACAATGAAAAAAAAAAACATTGTGCATTTAGCAGAGAAACAAGGGCATGCATGTACAATGCAATCAAACGACTCAAACAGTGGCAAATAAAGTTACACAGTTTGTTTGGTGTACTGTGTTGACAGAAGTCCATATTGGATTAACTATCCCCAGCGGCATTTGTGCAACTTGTTTGTCAGTGTTACTACACACACAGCGATTTCGGTATTTCTACTGAATCGGTTTTGTTGCTACTGGAAGGGTGCAAATCACTACATAGTATAAAACAAAGTCGCATTCTTCTGTCCGTCCCTATGTATGCATAAATCTTTAAAACTACGCAACGGATTTTGAAGCGGTTTTTTTTAATAGATAGAGTAATACAAGGGGAAGGTATTTATGACAACCCACCCCCGCTTTGCACGGGCGAAGCCGGGGCGGGCCACTAGTTTATAAATATATCTATCATTTTTTTACAGTATTACTATATTATGTACCAAATAGCCTCTTGAATACCGCCGAGGGCTATTTATCTGCTGGTGAAGCAACCCCTGGTTCTGCTGGATTTTCGATGGGTGTCCATTATGTCTGGCATTACCTGACGGTCTACGAGGGAGCTGTGCTTTATACGGCATATTAAGCAATTTCACCTTCGTCTTACCATAAAATGTTTTAGCTCCAGATTTTGTCTACTCCTGGAAAAAAAGTATAAATCGCTGTGTGTAACTCGCAGTTAGTTAGTTTGCTAATGACGACCCCTATGAAATTTGGTAAAGGCGCACAAAAGTAAATATACCTACTTAATGTATGTAACTTGTTTTATGATAAACCTATTTGATGTTTTTAAAGAATCTCATTTAATATTGTGTTTAATGAAATTTTACACAAAAATGATTTCTATTGATTTCCAAAAATGACTTAAGTTAAAATCTTTTACTATCTTTGTATAAACCCTGTTGGCAAGCGTTTTTGAAAGTAAAACCACTAAGTGTGCGTATGTCGAATTTATTCGTTAAATTCACTCTAAAATAATTTTACAGATATGATACATACTTTCAAGACTTATTTCCACAACATTTCATAAACTAATGTTAGTTAAAATTTTAATCTTTAAGTATAGATTGGTTAATCACGTCTCTTCACAAAAAACTTTGGATGTAAATACAATTTTAAAATAGTGTGTTTGTATGATTTTAATTTTTGTCAACATAACACTCGTTTATCGGCTGCCACCCTGGCGTTGCATAATTAAGGCGTTACCTACAACATCATTTCGTTATAAACTAGTAATTTAGTTACAATTGCGGCGGGGACGCTAATCTTATCAACAGGACTCTTTTGTGTAGAAATAGTCAGCGTCAGTTCGATCGCGAGTGGAGAATACTTATTTTGAGTGCAAGTACCTACCTACGTAGTAGGTTGCTTTCGTATTAAATGATCGATCAATCAATACGATTTTCCATTGGTTTTACACCGAATTACACGAAAAGGAAGGATCGCTTAAATAATAAGTTTTAATTATAAATTACGATAAAAAATGATTTTACATATTTTTATTAATTAAGATAATTATTTGTATGGCATTTAGGTATCTTAGGTGACGAATGATTATTGACGGGTGTAAGAACTAAAGTCTGATGGACAAATGCTTGTTACAGACGGAGCACCGCACTTGTTGCGCGTGCGGCGAGCCCATCGCAGACCGCTTCCTATTGGAGGTGGGCGGCGGGGCGTGGCACACCAGCTGCCTACGGTGCTGCGTCTGCGCTGTTCAGCTCGACCGGCACCCGTCGTGCTTTGTACGAGATCGCCAGGTCTACTGCAAGCAGGACTATGCCAAGTGAGTAATACTGGGCCCTCAACATACTCTGTAACACTGCAAGAGAGTCTAAAGCTTCTTAGTTGTTTTATATATTATATATTGATGTATAAAACGATCTATGTATATATTTGGTAGGTATCTGATGGAATACAGTCTTGTCAACACTGCAAGTATATTGTATATGTACAATATACTTGCAGTGTTGACAAGACTAGTATGCTGTATCTTTCCACTGTATCTTTAATGTACATGTACAGATGTATCTTCTTTGGATCTGAAACTGCAGTCTTGCTGGAACTGAATTTTTCGAACTTTTTTTATTGCCTTACCGGTGATCACGTTTCGCTTTGGTGAGTTGTCATGCTCACTAAAATACTCTGAGCAGCGGTAGCGACAGTGACGGCGGTCACTTTCCTCTAATATGGTCGAGGAGATCGATGGCTGTCACGTGCGTTATACTTGTGAACAGGTGCTGCTGTTTGGGGGTGGTCGGCTCACTACACCAAGGAAGTTTTATTTTATTATAGTTTATTTTGTATTGTTTTAATATTCACGTTTCAGTTGATGCCTTCCAGATCCAAATAGAATACCTATGTTGGGTAAATATATATTCAATTATTAAATAAGGCCGCAAAATTATAAAAATAAAAGAATGACAAGTCCTCTGAGTTTCTTGCCAGCTCTTCTGAGCAGTGGTCGCGTTCTGAACTGGAGGTAAACTAATATAAACCTATTTATTACCTTACTAATTTTTTTTAGTAATATGTTGACAATTTGTAATTGTCCTATGTGTCCTATCTTACTAATATTATAAACGTGAAAGTTTGTAAGTATGTATGGATGGATGGATGGATGGATGGATGGATGGATGGATGGATGTTTGTTACTCTTTCACGTAAAAACTACTGAATGGATTTTAATGAAACTTTACAATAATATAGCTTATACATCAGAATAAAACATAGGCTACACGTTAAAAAGATATTATGTGAATTACAACAATATAAACAAGTCGAATTCAAAATTGCTAATTGTCAAATTTTCGGCCATATTAAACTAAAGACAACATAACGTTTCGCTGTCAGTTGCGTTTTGTTAAAGTAGGTTTTATACGGACGGGATAAAAATCTCAGGTATTAGGATACCTGTCCAACTTTCTTTTTGTTTTAAATATTTATAATGCGGAACAAAGTTCGCCGGGTCAGCTAGTGCAAAATAAATTATTTGACTTTGACTGATATGATAATATTTAAGTACAAGTATTATATGATATGATATGATAATATTTAAGTACAAGTATTATCCACCATCTGCTATTTTTAGAATATCAGAAGTGTACGCCCTCAGGACGTTCATTGAAATTGTCTAGAGGAAATAAGGCGGTAATAAATGTTATTCTATATTCAGAGTAACTCTTGTTTGTAGTTACAACTGAATACCATTGAAGTGCCTTGCTGTTACGTAAGTATTCAGTACTATTTTGAATACATTAGTTGACTATTAGTACTAAAGGTAGACGTTACTCTATAGTGTTTTATTATTATTTTTTTTTTAATTTTAATTTAATTCTTTGGGATATACACTAGTGTCCATGTAATCCAACGTGTCTTCAGAATATTCTCACAAAACATATTTTCAAGTAATTTTCTTTTTTTCCTTTTTCTTTTCTTTTCTTTTCTTTTCTTTCTTTTATTACCAATGACTTTGATATATATTAAAGTAATTAATTAAAATTACTATGAATTTTGTGAAATGGAAATACATCATCAGTCGTTTATTAGAAAATTATCTCGTTAAAGTAAACCGCGTTTATAAAATACTCACATAAGCATCTGATAATATTCACAAGTAATTTAATGCGTATTTACGTAAAATTTAAATTTTACCAGTAATACCTTAATGTAGTATGGGAACACGCGACGTGTGGTCGTCGCCGCAGTGAAAAGGTTGTGAGATAGCTCTACTATAATAATAACTTTACGTCAGTGCTTTAAAAGAAATCTTCTTTTACTGAAAATAATAAGAAAATTCCATATAAATTAATACAAGGGTTAGTTATACAATAATTCTATTAAAATTGCCCATACCAGACCTACAGCATAATTAATGAATACGAAAATAGTGATGAAGTACGTATTGTAGCAAATAGGTGTATATACAAAAAAAAACTGAATTTGTAGATTGCTAATAAAGTTTTTTTGTAAAATAGGCTTTCGGAAATAAATGTTTACTCACTTTACGGGCATTTGCCATGCACACACGTATAAAATATTAGATATACGAGCATGAATGTGGATGGACGTAAGGGTTGTGGAAGATCAAGAGAGATGGATGGATGGATTGTAAACATGAGAAATTGTGTATGAAAGGTGTGACTGTAGATATGACGACTGATAGGTGTGTATGGAGACTACCACCTAGCGTGGGACAGGGGTCGTAAGATGATGATAATGGTAACTGTAAAGACTTTTGTGATGAAACCTACGTAAATAAAGTTAATTTTGAGTTTGAGTTTGAGTTTGAGCATTATGTATTTTGATTTTTTAAAGTACTAGTCAAACGGTTACCGCAAAGCTAGCGCATGCTAGTAAATGGTGCTAATCCAAAAAGAAGCAAATGGATTGTCTTAGGTGTGTACGACATGGGTATGAAAAGTGTGAATCTTGATATGACAGCCGATATGGTATGGGATAAGTGTATGGAAGGTTGAAAAAAGTTGTACAGATCCCAACGGACCGCAAAATAATGATAAATTAAATCTCTCGCATAAAACTTTCGCTAATTCGCCCTTTTCCTGTTCTCACATTAAATAATGTGAGTAACAAAAAAAACAATGAATGAAAATCCATCAGTTCCAAGAGATATGAAATGACGCATTTTTATTGCTGAGCTAGTTGAGAAAATGATATATTATAATAGTAATTTTGCGCATTAAGAAAAGAACTAACGAAATTGCCTATAATTAGAGAACTGTGTGTTCATTAAAAAAATACCAGAACGGTGAGTGACGTAATGAAATTTTGACGCGTGTCCCATAGTGAAGTAACAGATGCGTATTTCGCACTTTTAGATGGCAAGAAAATGTATTTTAAATTTACATATTGCATTTTCGCTATTTATAAACATCATTAATTTATTCATTCAGTATATGATGTGAATATCATAGAGAATAGCTACGCGCGCACTGCGTGGCAAGCCTTAGCGTGGGTCGCGCTACACTTTCCTAATTTCCATAAGGTACAGCAGGCCCAAATTATGAGCTTCCCTGTGAAGTGATTTCGGCTCTAAATGGTAATGTTATTGATTTTAATACTGACGTTTCCTGCCTCGTTTTCGACAACTCAGTGTGGAATAAATGAAGTTGTATCTTTAAACTGTGGTGTGACAACGGTCTGTAGATAGGGTTGTATTGCTTGTATGAGTAAGAATTTTAAACACGAGTAAGATATGACTGGTTTTTTTTTTCATTTTATACAGTGGTCACTAGGTTATCTATGACGATAACTCCAAAGGCCCAATATCGTAAATTGGCTGAAAAATGCCATTGAAACAGCGGGTTTGATTTGTGCTAGATTTACATCACGGAAATGTTTTAACAATTCTTATGACCCGGCAAATTTCGTAACACCAATATACGTTTTCTGTACCTTATTTAACTAGAAAAAAGTCAGATTCGATTTGTCACATTTATTGTAACTCTGACTCTGTCATTTTTGTGTTGTCTTTTCCCAATATAGGGGAAATTATAATAATATCTTATCGATACAAATAAATAGAATTGAAGTGTGTTTGTAATAATAAAATTATCACTATTTAATAAATACTTAAGTATACACAGCACAAATACCGATATCCCATTTTTTTTATTTTTGTCTGTCTGTCTGTCTTTCTGTCTGTCTGTTTGTTCCGGCTAATCTCTGTTAGGGTATCTCTGGAACGGCTGGACTGATTTTGACGGGACTTTCACTGATAGGTAACTGATGATATAATGAGTAACTTTTTAGACAAGCTTCGCCCCGCTGCGTCACCCGCGGGTAACATCGCACCCGTGCGAAGCCGGGACGGGCCGCTAGTTAACTATACAATTTTGGCAATGAATAACATTTTATTCTTATTTCATAAAAATGATAATAATTACAGCAAATTTATTGAAGATAATTACTTCTTAAAGACTAGAAGTATTTTGACGTAGAAGTAGTGACGACACGGTTGGCGCAATGGTTGAGTGATCGACTACTGCGCAGCATGTCGCGGGTTCGATCCCCGCACGGAAGAAATATTTGTACGACCTACAAGTATTTGTTCCGGGTCTGGGTGTTTTCTATCTATAATACGTATGTATTTACAAAAAAAAATGTATTTATGTAGTTTATCATCCATCTCGTTACCTTAACACAAGCATTAAGTTGCTTAGCTTGGGACGAGATGGCGTTGTGTGAAATGTCCAAGGATATTTATTTATTATTTATTTAGTTAATAAATTCGCAACTTATCAGTAATGTACATGTGTCTTGAGAAAATTTCCTATTTTCGATGTAAGGGTGCACTGCACTGGCTTTGCAGAATATTATTTTCCAAACATTCGAAATATTGTCCGAAAGCATGCATAAAAAACATTTCTTGATTTCTGAGACAACTGTACCGTGTTTACGTCATAAGCAGTTTATACCACCATTTCAGCCCTTAAATGAGACACTATTGAATCGGGTTAATGACCCACTGCTGACTTAGGTCCCTTCCATTTACATGGAGCGTGATCAGCCTCCTGTGCCACGCTGACCAGACGGGTTGGCACATGCCGCAACAGGACGCGAGTTGGAGCACCCCGGGGAGGTTTAGTGGGTAGGCCCCCATATATATATGGGGGAGAGTCCCACACTCCCCTCGCTGGCCATCCCCGTGGCCGGCGAGGAAGTCGATAAAGGATTTTAGCCAGGGCAAAAAAAAAAAAAAAAAAAAAAAGGGATTCGTTTCAAGTGTTCCTTTTCTTGCGGCTAGTTTATTGGCCTTGTCATCTCCTTTTGTCGGCTCTTACGACTCCCTGAAGATGGAGTGGGGTGGTGATACTGTGTATTCTAAATCCGTCACCACACGAATAAGATTATAAACATTCCAATGGAATCGTTGGTCACAATCTTATATCAAGTCAATGTAGCGGCGGTCTTTTTATCTCGTGATGATTGTATTGAGCCATTAAGCTTTTTGTATCATTCAATAAATATTTTGGCATGGAACGAAAATTGAAAACCGCAAAACAGTTCGTAAAAAAGATCTAACGTTTACACAGAGATGCGTTTAATCGTACTGCGAGTTAATTCTTTTACAATACACGGCCTACGTCCAATTAACCTTCGATATTAGAAATGTACACAGTCATGATTGTCCGAGTTATTCGTGAAGGGGATACTGATGCTAAAGTTCATTGCTGGTCGAATGTTGGTGTGATATACTGTGTCGGCCGATTTTGTCCGCGGTCGGGTTATACGTGGAACGCATGAAGGAATGTGCGGGGTAGGCGGTCCGCTGGGCCTGTGCAGGCGACCTGTGACCCGCGCTCTGTGGGGCCCCGATGACGCGGATCGGCACTGCGCATCATCGTATACAATCGCTATCGATATTTGGAATCGATACGTGTGCTATCCTATTGTAATTGTTCCTAACTGAATAGATAAGGGACTCGATGATTTCTTCAAGTTACCGGTTGCGCGACGCGTGGGCGAAGGGCCCGTCTAAAGCAACACCCGATGGTTTGTAAAACTAATTATATTAAGACGAGATTAAAATTGGAACTTATTTATAATTTATTATGAAATTTCAATGACATTAATTACAGGTGTTTTGTAATGTGTTCTAAATGTATTACAGCTTCAATGGTTAGTTTCTGGTTTGAAAAATAATAGATAATGTATAGATTACTATAGAGAGAGAGGGTACTGTGTAAGTATTCAATAGATGGCGCTATGTTAAAATTACAAACGTGTTATACAAAGCTACAATTTAGTAGCATAACTACCACAGAGCAACGCGTGCTGGGTCCCTAAACCTGGATCTGCTAGAATATTATAAGTAACTGTGTATTATTATAAGTGACCCGCCCCGGCTTCGCGCGGGTGCAATGGTGAACCTCTAACCGTATCAGTGTATCTGTACTATATTATGGATGTATTCAACTTAAAAACCTTCCTCTTGAATTAATAAATATATTAAAACAACTACTTCAAAATCCGTTGCGTAGTTTTAAAGATTTAAGCATACATAGGGACGGACAGACGAAAGCAACTTTGTTTTATAATATGTAGTGATAGTGATAGTGACTAGCGACCCGCCCCGGATTCGCACGGGTGCAATGATGAACTGCTTAATTTATCAGTGTTCCTCGACTATATTATGGATGTATTATACATATAAAGTTTCCTATTGAATCACTCTATCTATTATAAAAAAAACGCGTCAAAATCCGTTGCGTAGTTTTGAAGATTTAAGCATACATAGGGACGGACAGGTGACAGCGACTTTGTTTTATACTATGTAGTGATTTTAAACGTATAGTAATGCAGGGGGCATTACGTATACTTAAGTTATTAAGTATACGTAATGCCCCCGTAACGATACACGTTAATGTATCGTTAGAGCTGCTCACAAACATGTAATTCACGCACATGTATGAAACCCAGACTCAAAGCAAATGCCTCGAGCTTACACAAAAGACACTTGGTCGACCCCGGTATCGAACCGGGGACCATCAGTGATGCAAAGGTGGCACATCCAACCCCTAGACCATCAAGGCAGTCATTGCCCCGCCGCACATGCTCACACTCGCATTGGCAGTCACGCGCCGCGTGCGAGTGGCAGTATTTAAAGCCTATGGCGCAGTACTTATATCCGCATTTGCTCTCACGTGTCGACGCACACGCGTACATGCGGAGTTTGGTACAGCGCCTCGTACGCGGCGCGTTACAGCCAATGCGAGTGTGAGCATGTGCGGCGGGGCAATATATCTACTCACATTGCATTTTAATGTCACTTCACTGATGGTCTCAAAGGTGATGGTCACTTTATTTACTATCCTTTTATTTCGCTAAATTTATTTCTTATCACTACATAGTTAGTATAAAACAAAGTCGCTTTCGTCTGTCCGTCCCTATGTATGATTAAATCTTTAAAACTACGCAACGGATTTTGAATCAGTTTTCTTTAATAGATAGAGTGATTCAAGAGGAAGGTTTTTAAGTATAATACATTCATAATATTGTAGAGAAAGACTGATAAATTAGAGGTTCATCATTGCACCCGTGCGAAGCCGGGGCGGGTCGCTAGGTTATTATAAAAGACGAAAATATCATCAATCAATCCCAGCCCAGCCCATACATGACCCACTGTTGAGTTAGGCCTCCTTCAATCACATGTAGGCTTATTATCCTACTGTGCACACAGGTTCTTAACAAGTCTTTCCTATTGTCGACTCTTACGACACCTTTAGGATGGAATGGGGTAGTCACACTATGTATTCTAAATCCAAACGTAAAAAAAATTAAATCAAGGGCATGAAATATTTCCGCAGACTTTTTTTATTACGTAGATATACATTTTATTTCGGTAAACGTTTGGTTATTGAATATAAGTGAGCTATTTACCAGTACTCAATTGGTTGAGTGGTGCTTGCGAATATAGCGCCACCCGCCGGGATCCTTTCAGGGCAATGTACTCACTTTTGTCTTGGCTTACACGTAATAAATCTTTAAATAGGATATAGGTACAGGTCTAGTTCATAGATTTCGAATGAAAACCTCCATGATTTTTTATGGTACATAAAAGGTAATGCCATCTTGGCTTCTTAAATGGAATCTTCATTGAGGTAGTTAGAAAAGCGGCTTTTTCAATGCAACTTACTGTTTTAACGACTCATTGTATTAATTATTTAAAAAACCAGTGTACTCGTACAGCCGGTGATGCTCATTATTTTACTAAGTCCTTCGTTATTTATGTTACATTATTTTTTGAGTTTCTGTGCTTATTTCTCTAGTAACCATAATCTTAAGAAAAAAATATGCTTACTGCTCTTTGGCTTACCGGCTATAGAGGCAAGAACAAGGTGACATGTTGACATTAAGTTACCTGCAAGAAGCCACTTTACAATAATTTTATTAAAACCAGGTTTCCTACAATAAAATCAATTAAAAACTATTAGAAGCCATTGTTTGGAGATGTCAAGTGGCTTTTGTGTAGCGTTATAATATTTTTACTGAATTTTTGCAAAATGTACGTTTCTACATCAATTCGAGAATTATAAATGTTCGTTACATACTGTATCTAATATGTACATAATTATGTCAATGATTTAAAATCTAAATAACGCCTGTACAATGATTATTTGTGGCACATTTTTATATAAGTACGACACCTTAGAAGCATAGACTTCTGTGGTTTTGAAACGAAGGACTGATGAACAAAAGGACTGAAGCTCAATTCATGCTGTAACTGACTTACCCCTTGCAGACAATAATGTCACTTGGTAAAAAAAGCTTCACCTTATAAATTCGAACAACAGGTGCGTGAGAACTTACTCTTGAGTTGTAGAATAAAAAAGAGGCCAATGTCCCAATGAGTGGTTTTATTGAAAATACGTTCGGCTGAGTGTAGCACAACAAAGCGAGGACGGGAATGTTGCCAGGTTCAAATATTATTGGCCAAGTGCGCGTAGAGTTTTTAAACAATTGTCTCTTACAAAATTATGATTTAGTTTAAGTAGCGTTGATTTATGGTTGTATATGTTCACAAAATAAAAACATTGACACCTTATTACTGTTGAACGCTTAGATTTATTTTGCCTAAAATAACAAGTAGATAGGGGAAAATGTGTGAAACCTAAAATACATACTACCTACTTATGAAGAAAGTCTAACTTGTTGTCAATGTTGCTGACAATGTCACCAACCCATACCATCTTGAGCGTGTCGTAAGAGCCGACTAAAAGAACGTAGGAGGCAGATCACCTTGCCGCAAGAGAAGGACACACTTGATACAAACACTGTGCCACGTCTTGCCAGCGTGGCACAGTAGGCTAATTTCCCTCTATGTATTTGGAGGAGGCCTGACTTAGTAGTGGGTCATTTATGGGCTGGGCTGAAACGACTATGCCTACTGCGCCACGTTGGCTTGACGGGTTGGCACAGGTTTTCATATCAAGATTTCCTTCTCTCGTGGCTAGGTTTTCGGGCCTGTCGTATCCTTTTATCGGCTCCTACGGCCCCCTCAGGATTGAATGGGGTGGTGACCAAAAATATGTCATCAGGGTAGCCTCCGTTACCACACGACGCATTTTCACATATATACTTTTAGGCGCCAAGGGATGATCATCCAGCCAAACGAGGTGTTATATCTGGCTAGGGGTCGCAGCGCCTATTCCTGCCGATAGTTGTAGTCGGGGAATTCTTAACTTGCGAATTGCTCTTGAAATTTCGCTATCGCGGTGTAGGACTCTTTGGTAATTCTCGCATTTGTTGTAATTCTCATATTTCTTGATGCAATTAGTTCAGATTTTTCGGGTAAACTGTGTAAAGTATGTAGCATGCGGTCCCTACATACTTTTTTTTGGATATTTAATACGATCTGATAACTATAGTAAAATAGTTAGGTTGATATTACTAAATAGACGATTGGTTTCCTCCGTATGATGACCCGGGATCCCCAAAACACACACCGGGCTCGTGACTTGCAACACTGCCGCTTTTCATTTGTCATTTATTTTGATTGTAGTAACTGGATGTGATGTGGAACCATATATTTTAATCGGGACCTTTCGTCTGTGGCCTCGCCGACCCGTCTCGATGTGAACGATAGGTTTCATCAAATCGATAGTTAAGGGTGGTCCTTGGTCCGATGCCGGTGTCAGTTCCTAGAAGACGGCACAAACAATGAGGTTCACATAGCACTCTGGGTCAAGAGGACACTCGAAGCATCTCGGAAAACTTGACACTAAGTACAATACAGTCAATAATTTGGGAATACATTGCATCTCCAAAGGAAGATAGCGCGTCTATTTGGAAAAAATAATATAAGAAAATCAATTTATATTGTCTGTACCTACTACTATTTTTAAGAACAGATTGCTAGTACTACTGGCACAAGCAATAAACTGCTTAATTTTTCATAAAATTGATGTTGCCGTCGAAGATGTCAATACTAGTGAAATAAGCAATTAGAACACTAGACTAGACACATTGTTAACACCAATTGTGCAGCCTGCAGAATAATATTCTAGATGGAGCATTTAGGTACAATGTAGCACACATTTTGTGATTTCAATTGGATTACAGCAACGTTGGATACTCTCTCTTAAACTTCAATTTACAAAAATAAATTATACGTAGAGCCTTTCAGTAGGCTCTATGAACTCACTTTCGATGGCTATAGTTTTTTTTTACAATATGTTTAAAGCCAGTATAAAATCACACCCCATTTATTATAGTCCGCAATTTAAATTCAATATCGAATGTTATGTATGTATTATGTAAAATAGTCAAATATGCTACAACTACTCAGCCCATAAATGACCCACTGCTGAGTTGGCCCTCCTCCCATTACATGGACATTCTTGTAGAACATATGTTTGTAATGGTTTTTCATTTTACCTTCTTTGTTCCAGTACTAATAATATTGACATACATAGAATCTGCAATGTAATCTGACTTGGCTAACTATCGGTAGTTATGCGGAGCGATTGCTGTCTGCCGTCCGTGACGCCTATAGTGGGACAACCGGTAATTATTAGGTGAGACCAGTTGTTTACAGTTTTCACGCTACTAACTAAATGTAGCGATTGCCATAGATGTTAGAATGGCAGCCAGGATTGACGTCTTTCAGCGCCCTCCGAAGCATAGAAGAAGTAAGTTAAAACAAATGTTATCCTTCCAACATTCAACGGAGCTGGACGTTGCTAAACCTCCAGATCAATTTTATCACGGGCCCATAAAGGTTCATGTCACAGTCTAAATAATATTTGCATTAGTGGCAGTATAACGAGCGGGTGTTGTAAATTGCCGATGGCCGCCGGCTACCGGGTAATTGACTGGCTTGTGTATCATCTGTTTATTGTTTGTATGTCTTTCTTTTTGTCTGGAAGCCGTCGCGCCTCGAATGCGATGAGATTGTGTTTTATAGGGCACTCGGTGTTAATGGCAATCGGATATTTATTTCAATATTCGATTTAAGTTAGGTTTGTTTTATGTTCTTGGTTTATGGATATAATCTTGCAAAACATAGTCTACGTTAAACATGAACATCCTTATTGGAATAATTACTTATGATTAACAAAGTCTATGTAGGTACTTAAACCTATAACTAAAAATCTATTACATGTCCACTCTCTTTAGCTCACCATGATGTCATTAGTGAATGAATTGGTGTCATCTTCTTTACAATATTTTCTTTAATTTACAAAGGAATGGAATGCTTTGAGTCCAAGGCCAGTTTAATAAAGTACTGTACCTTCCTGTAAATTTAGAAACAAGGACTCAAAATATGTAAAATATAAATATTTTTAGTCACCATTATCGGCCACAGTAGCCAGGTATGATATGCGAATGTGGTAGGGTAGCATATTTAGTCGCACGTCGCCGGCGCTGCGCGGGCGCACGCGATGTACCGCCCACGCGTCGCCCGCCGCAAATGCGCGCGCCGTGTCTTATGTAAATGCACCATGTCCACTCTTGCCTTTAATTAATCTCTAACCGCATAAATAAGCCCAGTGCTTGGATGAATAAACAATGGGAATCGATTTGGCGCTGGCATAGTCATAATTCGTATGGGAATCGAGTGCACACTTTCGCTCGTAAACCCGATTCGATTGCGTTGTTCGCAAATATCATTGGAACTGTTACAGTTCATTACAATTTACAAACTGAGCATTACTAGCTTTAAAGCCGTTTTATTTCGAGCGAGTTAGAGTTCATACACGGTCCATGCTTCATGTGATGTCCGATAGAATTAAATGTAAATGATGTAAAATAAAACAGACATCGCCGCTACAAATTCTTTCTAATGAAACGTCTGTTTTTGACGACACAAGTCTGTATATTAAGCATGATCCATGCTTTAAACTACGTGCCTACATTCACATAAGAATTCAAAAGGCCTGCATAGTTTTATTGTGATTCCACTATTTACCTAAGAATTTAATTGATTGCTTTGTGACACCCCTAACTCCAAAATCGTTACCAACATTGACTAACCACGTTTTTGATTAACTAAAAAAATATTTATACCGTCCCTCATATAAAAGCTAAGTAATTAAAAAGCTTATAGCAACAAATCAGTCATCGATATTCATAAGAGTTACATTATTAGAGGCGCATTGTATGGCGGCGAGGCAATTGCTCAGTCTGTCGCCTAGGGCGGCTAACAGTGACTCAAAATTGTTAAAACAAACTCTCGTATAATATCCCAATGAATCTCCTCTTGGTGTTGTAAGTATCTAAAACAAATAATTTAAATCATGTCATCGGCCGGATGGCAGTGTTGCCTCCTATTAAAATATCCGATTGGCTCAGGATTTTTCCAGAATAATGGTATTACTTGGGGAATCGAGTTTAGAGATTTAGTTTGGCTCATTCATACTCAGTGAATTTTCCACTTTCTATTTTGAAACACTTTATTCGATACTTCTACAGCGCATAGAGGACACAGTGCTGAGTCCTCGTCTGGCTACATTTTATCTTGGTTGGTATGGGGGGTATTGTATCAAGTTTGATTCTCTTGCGGCTCTATATCTGCCTCTTTCATTCCTTTAGTCGCCTTTTACTCCCTCATGATGGAACAGGGTAGTGACAATATGTTTCCTATATGCGTCACTACACAGACAGTAAACTGAAACGTTGTTTAGAAATGCAAAGTCATCAATCGACTTTTACGAAGACTAATTTACTGAAGAGGTTTTTAATAATGTGGAACTTCAAAATTTTTTGCTGATATTTTAAAGACCTTCTTAGCAGTGTCTTTTATCAAATTCTCTTTCGGGTGGGCTTCATCAATTATTTCAGTCCGTGATGTAATACTAAACTAGTTAAAATGTACACATATAACGACACTAGCTGCCCTCGGCGTCATTCTTATACCTATTTTACGCGTAATCTTAACTCGGTATAATGAGTATAATGACAGATAAACTAGTCACTAACTAGAGTTATGGAAATTAAAACGACCGTCTTTATTAAATAGATTGATATCTATGTCTGCTATGAAATTAAAACCCAAAGTCAGAATGAATAATATGTCACTTTTAAAATTATTAAATGCATCTAAAGAGCTGATTCCTACGAATATTTTCATAATTTGTTACGGATTGCAACACTAAACACTGAGAATAAAATGGATATTAAAATGTGAGGGTGCGAGGGTCGGTGGATGTCCGCGCGCCACGAAAAGCAATCAACGACAGAGGATTTATTGCAACGCCCGCGGCGGAATGCGCGAACGCTACTCTCACCAGATTTTGTCAAGTATGTACACCTGTTTTTTGTGAACTAGAGCCCTTATTTATTTCAAAAATATTAAAAAGCCGTAGATTTTTCCACATATTTTGTGAATCGCTGCGCGTTGTCTGTACGACTCACAGCACAACACCTTGCCGCTACCAATCCCTTATTACAATGAAGTTTTTTACAATTATTTTTAACCTATTATTACCTTTTTAGTGATTGATTATAACATAATAAATATACATGCCACGCAAAAAAAAAATGAAAAAAAAAAAAAAAAAATCAGTTACATGTACTACAAGTAACTGGAGGAGGCCTAGCTCAGCAGTAGGTCATTGTCAAATGTATGACGCTGTACGCTCGACGCACTAACGTATCATATCGGTTAGGTGTGAAAGGTTGAATGTTTTATCATACATTTGTCTAATTGGCGTTACGCGACCGCTCATACGAGACGCATTTTCCGTCAGATTTGAATCGACCCTTAATCTCATAAATATAATTCTACTGGCCGTGTGTATCTCACTGAACTCCTCCTAAACGGCTGGACCAATTTTAATGAAAATTCTTCTATGCGTTTGGGTGGCATCGAGGATGGTTTAGATTCACTAATCAGCACGACAGATGGCGCTGCAGTCAGTAAATGAATATCATGCAGGACAAAGTCTGCCCGGTCAGCTAGTATTTTTTAAATTAGCTGGCGATTGGCGATAAGATATTTATTTCCCCATTGGGTTATTTGTGTACTGTTCTGTCGGTTTCTTCGATTTCCAAACTTCCAGCAGAACAAAATTTGTCAGATGTACAACTAATTTACAATCAATATTATGCGTAGTGTCCTCCCTCAAAGATGTCCACATTCGCTCCAAAAGAAATTAAACTCAGCTTCGCGTTGATTAAAATGATATAATTTACCAATTAAAAAATCTAAAGAAAGACTTTACGTGTGTGTTATAAACAAAAGTGGCAAAGAGTGTAAATCACATAGATTTAGACCTCCCGATACTGCGGGCGCGCTGCCGCCCTCTTATCTCACGGTATGCAACATCTTCATTATCTCGAGTGTTAAAACTTGTTAATATGTCACTTACTTAATTATTATGCGAAGGCCTCTGTTAATTGATACGGCCGAGGACAAAATGTTAATATGGCGATAGGGAGGCTGCAACCGTGCCACTGCTGTGAGAGGCATCGTTTTGAAATGCAAATTGTGACTCCGGAGTGTTGGTGTGGATAGCAGCGATAAGAAGCGCCGCTACTGAATCACTTGCATCAGTACACAAAAAAACTTCTTAATTCATACATACCTTTACGGTTCTCCTAAATGGATGTTCGAATCAAAATTGTTATTCGGAATGGTAACGAAATGAAACCATTATGAACAAGAAAAAAAATATAGTGTCTTATAATGAGTTGATGATAATATAAGTTGTAACTATAGCACTTTGGTGCCATTTTTAGTTAAAAAAAAGTCAAGGGTTAGTCCCTTGACTGACTTGACGTCTTTATGTAAACCAGAGGCACTGCTCTGAGTCTGGCTATCATTAGTGTTCGTGAGTTACATGTTTGTAAACAGTCCCGTCTTTTGGCTGAAATGGTGATGATAAAACAGCCCCCGCAATTTAGGTTAGGTACTTCGAGTGTGGTAGCGGAGTAAGAATACTACCACCCCATATCTTCCCGTGGGTGTCGTAGAAGGCGACTAAGGGAAAGGGACAACAGACGTTGGGCAGCAGCGACGTTCTGTACAAAAACATACCATCCGTACTGCGATCGCCAACCCGCCTGTCAAGCGTGGCGATTATGGCAAACCCCCCCATGAAATGAACACAAATAGGAAAACGGCCCCCAGTCCCCGGCAGCCCCGCTATTCCTTCGGCCACGGTAGCAGCCAAGGTAACGGTGGGGCAGGGGGTGCTAAAAATCTCCGGCAGAGATCCGGCTACCATACAAAACGACGGCTGCACCTGGCAACATACAACACACGGACACTGCGGACTGACGAGAAGATCGTAGAACTCGAGGAAGAGTTGAGCAAGTTGCGATGGGATATAGTGGGGTTGTCTGAAGTCCGAAGAGAGGGAGAGGACACGATAACCCTCAAATCCGGCAACTTGCTCTACTTCCGGGAGGGCGACCAACAGTCCCAAGGTGGTGTTGGGTTTATCGTCCACAAGTCCCTTGTGAACAACGTTGTTAAAATCGAGAGTGTGTCGACCAGGGTGGCGTACCTTATACTCAGAATAACCAAGCGTTATTCGCTGAAGGTCATACAGGTATACGCACCGACCTCGGCGCACCCCGACGAAGCGGTGGAGACAATGTATGAGGACATTTCCTCGGCCATACATGGCTCTAGAACGCACTACACCGTTGTCATGGGGGATTTTAACGCGAAACTGAGCAAGCGGAGCGGAGATGAGCTGCAAGTGGGGCAATTTGGGTTTGGACACCGGAACCAACGGGGCCAGACTTTGGCTGGTTTTCTGGAGAAGGAGGGACTCTATATGATGAATTCCTTTTACAAAAAACCAGAACAGAGGAAATGGACCTGGTTGAGTCCGGATGGCACCACAAAAAACGAGATAGACTTCATCATGTCGACGGAAAAGCACATATTCAATGATGTCTCCGTGATCAATATGGTCAAAACCGGAAGCGATCACCGCTTAGTACGAGGCACATTGAATATCGACGTTAAGCTTGAAAGGTCGCGCCTGGTGAGGTCTACGCTGCGTCCCGTGCCAGTTCAAATTCAAAACCCGGAAAGCTTCCAGCTCGAACTGCAAAACCGCTTTATAAGCCTAGGCGTTGACGTGGACGATTATAATGACGGGTTCGTGGAGACTGTCCGCAAAGTTGGGTCGAAGTTCTGTGAGACCCAACGCCTGAAAACGGCCAAAAAGCTCTCGGACCTCACCCTAAATCTCATGGACGAGCGACGGAAAATGGTTCTGCAGTCTACAGATGATGCGACGCAGCTTCGGATGCTCAATAGACAGATATCAAAGTCCCTGAAGCGTGATATACGCCGATTCAACACGAATCGTGTTGAAGAGGCTATTGAACGCAACAGGGGCTCCAAGGTTTTTGCCAGGGATCTGTCTATTGGGCAAAGCCAGCTCGTCAGGCTGAAGACTGATGACGGCAGGATCGTCACGTCGAAGTCCGAGATTTTGGGTGAGGTCGAGAGTTTCTATGGACAACTGTACACGTCTACACAGGAACCCGTCATAAATCTAGCAGACGACCCACGAGCTAGATTAACCCGGCACTACACCGAAGACCTACCGGACGTCAGCCTGTGTGAGATCGGGATGGCTCTCGAGCAAAGGCGGCGGGTGATGACGGAATTACCGCAGAACTTCTGAAGGCGGGTGGAGAACCGATCCTTAGGGCCCTTCGAAGTTATTCAATTCCGTCATACTCGAAGGACGAACGCCAAAGGCATGGAACAGAAGTGTGGTGGTGCTGTTCTTCAAGAAGGGAGATAACACCTTATTGAAGAACTACAGACCCATCTCACTTCTGAGCCATGTCTACAAGTTGTTCTCGAGGGTCATCACGAATCGACTCGCGTGCAGGCTTGACGATTCCCAGCCTCCCGAACAAGCCGGTTTCCGAAAAGGCTTCAGTACCGTAGACCATATTTTAACGCTACGGCAGGTTATACAGAAGACCGAGGAGTATAACCTGCCCCTTTGTCTGGCGTTCGTGGACTACGAGAAAGCCTTCGATTCGATCGAGACGTGGGCAGTATTGCAGGCTCTCCAGAGGTGCCAAGTCGACTATCGGTACATCGAAGTGTTGAAGTGCTTGTATGAAAGCGCCACCATGTCAGTCCGACTCCAGGACCAGACCTCGAAACCGATCCAGTTGCAGCGAGGTGTTAGACAGGGAGACGTTATCTCTCCGAAACTGTTCTCCGCTGCACTGGAAGATGTTTTCAAGGTTCTGGACTGGAAAGGGCTGGGCATTAACGTGAACGGCGAGTACATCACTCACCTTCGATTCGCTGACGACATAGTCGTAATGGCTGAGACCATGGAGGGCCTCACTACGATGCTCGATGGCCTCTGTGGAGCCTCCGAACGAGTCGGCCTTAAGATGAACATGGAGAAGACGAAGATCATGTCTAATATCCATGTTCAAGCCACTCCTGTTAACATCGGAGGTTCTACCCTCAAAGTTGTTGACCATTACATTTACCTGGGACACACTGTCCAGTTAGGTAAGTCCAACTTCGAGAAAGAGGTCAATCGTCGGATCCAACTCGGCTGGGCAGCGTTCGGGAAGCTGCGAAAGATCTTCTCGTCCACAATACCGCAGTGTCTGAAGACAAAAGTCTTCAACCAATGTGTGTTGCCAGTGATGACATATGGAACAGAGACGTGGTCGCTCACTATGGGCTCCATCAGAAAGCTCAAAGTCACCCAAAGGGCAATGGAGAGGGCTATGCTCGGAGTTTCCCTGCGAGATCGAATCAGAAATGAGGAGATACGCAGGAAAACCAGGGTCACCGACATAGCCCACCGGATTGCCAAACTATGTCCAGCAGTGGACGTCTTTTGGCTGAAATGATGATGATGAATGATGACTTCGAGTGCACGTTATTTTTTTAAAGAAGAGAAAAGAATATAATATCTTCAGAAGAAGTCTATAGACACACTTATTTAAATATTCTTCAACATACGGTCATTTTTATAAGCGGGCCCGATAGTAATAATTCCTATAACTACATTGATACGATTTTGAACTCCAAATTCATGCCGTGCTTAATTTAGTTATTTTATGTTATTTATATTTTATACAGTAATATCTCAACTGTACCCTGTTTTACGCGAATTCGGGGATACGCGTTTTCTTTTTGATGGCTGTGCGTGCGTCGTCCTTTTATCTTTCCGGTGAGGACAGGTAGCTCTTGTTACATTATAGCAGGAAATCTTACAAAAAAAAAGAAAAATACTGTCTTTGGTGTTAAACCTTGACTCATGCAAATTCGACTTAGGTACGATTATCGCTCGGACCCACCTAACGCGTAAGTCCGGGGTATTACTGTACTTTATTAAAATTATTAGGTCTCGTCACATAGATCCTTTGTAAAACATGCAACCAAACGCAAAGTAATGTATTAAAATTTAAATATAAAATATTTAGCGTCTATATTTATTTGAAGGAACAACCACAATACAGAGAATGATATTCGTAAAATTAAAAATAACTTTACTAGAATAAATAACAGTTAAGGTAAAACCGGTAAATATAAGTATTAAGGAAGTGTCCATGTCTTATAAATGTGGCTACTAGACATCAAGGGCAGCAATCATCATCATCATCATCATCAGCCCACATTAGTCCACTGCTGGCCATAGGCCTCCCCTAAAGAGCGCCATAGCGCCCTGTCCTCGGCTTGACGCATCCAGCCGCTGCCCGCAGCCTTTCGCAGATCGTCGCTCCATCTAGCAGAGGGTCGTCCTACACTACGCTTGCCTATTAAGGGCAGCAATACCTACTCTTTATTAAATGTGTTCTGGTCAGGTGGTCTGCCGCCTGCTGCACATTTCTATTTTATATAGGACTGTGAGGACAAATTTACCATTTATTATTATGTATGGAAAGTAATAAATTCTATTCTGTAATATTGTCAAAAAAACTTTATTTAAATTGAATATAAGGCCCAGCGATAGTTTTTAGGCAGTGCGAAAGGTCCGTGTTTTATTTTTATGTGTGCTTTGCGAAATTGTAATCCATCATGTTCAATAACATCAACAAGGTCTATCGATGTTTGCGTCTATTATCCGTATCTATTAAAAACAAATAGTTATGAAAATTTATATTATAGAAATCGGTAGATATTATGGTTATGGCTATGGTCACGAACCTTTCACTCGAAGTCATATCATGTTTCGTGAAATAAGAAAATAAATAAATAAACATAGATTGTCTACACTGCCAATATAATAAAGTATCGAGTTTAACTATTAATTTTGGCGTGCAAGAAAGATGACAAACAACAACTCTACAGTTCATTATTATTCAAATCAGTTTACTCAAATAAATTTCTATGAACTGAAATCAGTAAATTTTGAGAATATTTAAAACTGCTTTTCTCGTTTAGCAGTATGATATATTTCAGCTGTAGCGAAAAAAATATCTGAATGTGGTCGTGTACTCTCGACTCTGGCTTTACGGCTTTACTGCCATAATCAATGGACTACATTTATTTTATGACTTAAAATAGATCTCGGTGATCATCTGCTGAGTCTGTCAGCTATGGCGCCGACGATTTACATTCCTAAACCTAAAAGATCATTAAATATACACCAATTATCGATTTATTTTCGTAACGAATAGTAAATATGCAGTCAGTAATTATTAAAGCATCAACTAGACTCTAGATAGTTTCATTTAAGGAAAGTAGGTATTTTTTTTTGGAAGTGAAAGCGATGTGTTCTTTCAGTTATCTTGGTAGTGTCAAAGTATTTTTCTCTATGAACCTTGTTGGTGTTAGAAAGGGACTGCGTCATCTTCTCCAATTCATCCGTCGATACATGGTGACTGTAGGCCCTTGTGCGCAGGAGCTTCGGGGCGAAATGCTCCAAGTGCTGCAGAGGCATCTCTTCTTCGGACTGGGTGCGAAAAGCGCGCGAGCAGGTATACCACCTGGCGTGCTTCGCGTGTGACGCGTGCGGCCGCCAGCTGTCCACGGGGGAACAGTTTGCTTTGCATGAAGACAGAGTGCTGTGCAAGCCGCATTACTTGGAAACCCTCGACGGAGGCTCTATTTCTTCTGACGGTGAGTGTAGAACGAGTATTAAACTAATCATTCATTATCTATATATAACAACTAGCTTTTGGGCGCGGCTTCGCTCGCGTGGACTTCGAACCCGTCCTTATCTCTATGCAATAAAAGTGGTTATTGTGACTAAACTATGATAGTTAGATATGTGCTCTCGCGGACTTTTTTGTAGATTTTAATAAGACCTACAAACTCGTAGTACGTCATTTTGTTCTATTGTCAATAGTTTTTGCAGCGCACGCGTAAATAAGTTTTCGATTTTACACCTTAGGTTACAAAATCGCAATTTTCATACGGATCCCTAATTCCTTTGAAAATAAAATATAGCCTATAACCTTCCTCGATTAATGGACTATCTACCACTGAAAGAATTTTTGAAATCGGACCAGTAGTTCCTGAGATTAGCGCGTTCAAACAAACAAACAAACAAACAAACTCTGCAGCTTTATATATTAGTATAGATTCATTTTCAGAGGTAAAGAATAATCATATTTAAACCATATCAACTTTCAGTCTCGCCTCGGTATACGCAGTTCGGTCTCTCTCTCTCTATTCTCCCGTCACTTTCTCCCTTGCAAGTGATGCTAATAGTTACTAGAAGGACTTAGTGTAAGATTCGATTTTGAGTGAGCTACAACTAGTTAGTAGAAAACCCTGCTCTAAGTATAACCTGTATCGTGGTGGCGGTTTACAAACATTTACAGCCAGACTCAAAACAAAATGCCTCTGGTTTACACAAGATACTTGCCCGACACGGAATCTAATGACACATGCAACTCCTAGATTAATAAAGCAGTACTTAGAGAGACGAGCTGATATACGATTTCGATTCAGGTTACAAGTCAAATTCATTTATTGTCATTAGCTTATGACGTTTTCGTTACTTCGTTTTATAAGGTAATAATTATATAAACATATAAATATATATATATATATATATATGTACATATAATTTATGTATAGATTACATTAATAATTTATATTATTTTAATTTAAAAGTTAGGTAATTTAAAGAGACCCATGTTACTACATGGATTTCTCTCGTAATCGCTGTCCTGTCCTTGCCGTTTTACCAATTAAATTAGGGTCGACACCAGTAGATCAGTGGAATAAGCAAGATTTGTTGATGATTGCTCATTTACGTTTTGTTATCCTTTACAGATGGATGTGACTCGGAAGGCTACCATAAGAGCAAAGCAAAACGGGTGCGAACCACGTTCACAGAAGAACAGCTACAAGTGTTGCAAGCAAATTTCCAGTTAGACTCCAACCCTGACGGGCAGGATTTGGAGAGGATTGCGCAAGTCACAGGACTAAGCAAGAGGGTCACACAAGTTTGGTTCCAGAATAGCCGCGCCAGGCAGAAAAAGCATCAACACACTGGCAAAGGAAAGCAAAGTCAATGTTAGTATGAACAACAGGATCGAACGTAATGTATTCTGTAAACTTTGAAAACCTTCCACATAGGATATGCGAAAGGACCAATGAGTTTACAAATTGCAAATTGCAAGCGAAATTTTTGTTTTTACATCACGGCGATTGTAATTTTGCGAGTGCTTTTTTGTATGTTAGGTACTAATATATGACCTGTTCACTGTAAGTTCAAACCTGTGTTTTGTGCAGTGGTCTCTCGAGATGGTGATCCGGCGGGGTTTGGGCGCCCCATCAACCTCCACCTCACCTATTCTTTCCAGAACAAACCACCTTTTGTGCCAATAGGTAAATATTCCACGTTTTATTTACAACAGATTTCGCTCTCTTCCTCAAGTTAACTTCAGTTTCTAGATTTAAGTGACTTTAGTAGATTCCTTTTTCCTTTACGAGATTCCTCCTAGTACAGTCAGAATGGTGACGGATTTTGAATACATAGTGTCACCACCCCATTCCATCCTGCGGGTATCCTAAGAGCCGACAAAGGGAAATGAGAAAGCCGACAACTTAGCCGTAAGAGAAGGAATACTTGATACGAAATTCTGTGCCAACCCGTCTGGCCAGTGTAGCACAGTAGGTTATTACCGTCCAAGTAACCGGAGAAGGCCCCACTCAGCAGTGGGTCAGATATGGGCTGAGAACAGTAGATTTCTCGAAACTTAATAAAAAGCTGTGTCTGACCACAGGGTAAAAAACCGTGTAGCTATAACGTAAGGATACCTACTACTGGTAAGATACAGCCTGATATCTAAAAAGGAAACATAAGCCTTTTTATTTTAGTAACCAATTGGTGATGAAACATTGCGAAAGACGTTTTGTAGGATAATATTCTCGCTACACGGCTCATTTCCGGGGACCACAAACTTATTGATCACAACAAAATAAAAAATATATTTTTACACAGAATTACCCTTTTGGTGGACTCTATGCCCTCTCTTTCGATGGCTACAGAGATTTTGTTACACGTGTATTTGCATGCAAACTTCTCATATCTATAGAGGTTCTCAGGATTCAAGAGGTTAAATTAATGGACTGTGTTTACTCTATGCACCTAGAGGGATTATTAAAGCAGTAGATGAAAAAGAAGTTCAGATATTTTGCATAGTTTTAATCGTGATATGAATGGTTAATTTCAGATGGCACATCTTTCACTGACTCTTCGATGGATGAACTATCTGAAGACTCATCGATACACTGCATGCAGAGTGAAGTGTAGAGGAAGGCTCTTGCAACATTTAAGTTTCATCAATCTCACATGTATTTATATACTTTGACTCGGACTGCATCATAATGCATACTACATAAATGTTCATTCTGTGTACTGGAAATAATTTTATTTCCAGGAACTGTGTAAAATAACTGTGGCTAATTAACTAATTAACGTTCTTACCTAAAAAATAAAATGTTAAGTATATAAATATGTCATTATGTAATCAAATATAGTCGCGAGACAAACCTATTGCTCTAGGTATTCCACCAAAAACTATACCTGGAGCAGATTTGATAAGAGTACGCTGAAATACCAGTTTCCGACCATAGCACTCATAAAACACGTTTTATTTTAGCAAAGCACAAATTAATTCATTTTCATGAACCTTTCTGAAATCTAGTCGAAAAAAGCAATTATATAAACAGTTGTAATTTAACAGTGATCCTAAAAAACAAACAAATTATTTGAACCCTATTTAATATTCGCAAATGTCGTTTGATTAATTTTCATATTTTTTGTTTGATATCGTTTAATGAAATTGATTTTGTGTAACTACTGCAACGTATTTACAGAAATACAGATGATATACAGAAATATAAATGCTAATGGCGATGTATGCAACATGTTGCAGTAAATTGTAGTAAGCCTTACAATTTGAATCTATCGCTACTAGTTGATTCTATGTTAAGAGTATACAGTCATAAGCATTACTCGTGATGTTACAAACAAGTTTCTAATTCAGTTAAGTTGTAATTTGCCATAGTTATAATTTGAAACTATTTGTGAGCTATGTGAGGCACTTTCTCTTGCAGTAAATTGTCTAGAAAATGTAATTATTGTTCATATTATGAATTTGCGCGCTTTTGATCATAGTAATAGTACAATACAGGCTGTAACAAAATACCTACTTATATACTATTGTTTCTTCGGCATGTATATATGTAATATAGATAACATCGCTTTAGATACAATGGCATGGTGCCAGATTTGTTTTTAACACTAAGCCATTTATGACTCCCCTATAATGGCTTGATAAATTTATATTTACATTCAAAGGTTGCTTTGAATTAAAATTTCACACCGTATCCCAATGTGCCCTGTAATTTTAGCTTCGTAGAAATGCATATACATTTTTGTTACAACCTGTATATAATAGTTATTATTTATTCGTCTATTTGTATCGTTATTGAAGTTTATATTTTAGTTACATAATTTATTTATTTATGCTAGCTGTGATAAGTTTACTATCATCTCGTGGCATATACCTATGCAGAAAGAAAAGGAATAATCAATCTAGCAATTATTGGCTAGGTACTGATCACGATAAGTATGATTATAATTAGTAGTGCCAAACATTTAAATATACATAACGGGACATTTATTCAAGCAGTTTCATCTATAACATTAAGTATTTTAATCATTAGGTATAACTTCTTACAAATATCTACTAGATTATCTAACATATCGGCATAAGCTTGTCAATTAATTTGATAATTCTTAATATGTACTATTTTAATAAATAATAATTAATTGCCTTCCAAATTAAGTATACCTACTGTGAATTGCATTTCGCCACGCTTAGCTAGTGCATTTACAAATAAATGTACCCAATTGATAAAATATGTATTGTAGTGAGAATTGAGATTTTACTGCACATTTTTTAATAATCTGAAATGAATTTGTTATTTTTTTTATAATACCCTCATCGGTCAGCTAGTACCTCATGCCAGTGTAGGTTAAGGTTGAATCAATTGTTGCTACCACGAGAATGTAAGTATACTGAAAATAGCAATACTACGAATTAGTCTGATTATAAGCTTACGAATTTTAAACTATTTTCAATGTCTGTAAAAATATAATTACTGTGTTAAAAATCATTATCTGTAGATGTTAATCCGTCAATTAAATTGCTGTAGTATTTACAAAGAGTTGAAAAATAATATTTTCTTGTCTCTTATTGTAAATAGAATGGATTATTTACTTTATTATTACTATTATTGTAAATAGACGCGTGATCGAATGAATATTGTAGTTCAATAACCTAATCGTGCAATTGTTTTGTTTTGTGAACAAAAAATAATCCAATGTGAAATCTCTTTCTGAACACGAAAGATAAATGAATGGCGTATAAAGTTCTCATAGAAACTACCTTTTTTATATTATATACAGCGTGTTGTTTTTGGTGTCCCTTAAATAGCTATGAGTATCATAATCTCGGGCCACAAAGGACCCACTGCAGTTTCATGAAATAAACTTAACCGAAAATAGTCAGTCTGTCGTGTCTGTGTGTGTACGGTAGACAAAGCTTATATGTGTAGCTGAAAGGGCACTGTGTCGTCATTTTATTGTAAATTAGTTGCTATAAGTACTAAGCCGTAAGCTTATTCTGTACAAATGATTAAATATATTATGTTGGTTAATATTGTTTTAATTAAAACTACCATATAAAATATGAAACCTTTTTATTTACTTAGTCGAAATCTTAATTTATGTGTAAATATAACATTTAATTATAATATAAATTAATTTAAAGTACATATTCAACTAATATGTTAATTACCCTCCATGTAGTTGGAGGGAGGCCCATATCAGCAGTGGGTAATTTATGGGTTGAGAAGTAGTAGTACATTTCAACAAGAGTAACTACGTAACTACACATGATGTACACGTGTAGGTATCGTTCACGAAGCTTGAATGCATTCTTACATTATTACAACAGTATTAAAGCTAAAACTAGATACTAACAAATTTTGCGTTGTTTCAACATAAAAGAATATAATTTTATTAAAACTCATTCCGTCCTTGTGGGGACGGAGTTAGAATACATATTGTCATCAACCTCATTTCATGCTGAGGGTGTCTCAAGAACCGACAAAAGGAAATGACAAGACCGCAAACCTACAGCAAGAGAAGGAAAACTTGACACGAAACCATGCGCCAATTCGTATGGCCAGCGTGACACATCCATAAAATTGGAGGAGGCCCGACTCAGCAGTGGGTCACAAAGGCTGAGTAGTATTAGTATGACTCGTTATCCGCAAATATAGGGCAATAATTAATTTTAATGTATTATTAAATTTGTTGTAACTGTTTTTACTCCGTTCCTTCGTCAATTATACACAGTCGAATAAAATGTATGATACCATTCGACATTTATAAATACCTATTCACTGTATTTTAGCTAGTTAGCATACATAAATATTATGTAAAAAAGATAGGTAACGCACAAAAATCTTCAATGAATTAAAAAGATATTTGTATTTTTTATCAATGGTTACATTTGCCATTGACTTCTCTAATGTATACCAACACTATGCATGTAGTTAATGTAACTTAAAACATGTAAGCTAATCTTTACTACTACTACTACATAAAATAGATAAACTTGGTATTTTCCATCCATATAATTGGATTTCTTTTTGTACCACCTGGGTGGCGCCCAGCTTGGGGCCCTCCTGAAGGCAAGAGATTATCCGATCACATGTCGCCAACCTTTTGGAAGGTGAAAGCGTGACGCTGTGAGCAGAGAGAACAGCTGCGAACACCATGCTTCCCTTGAATGAGTTCTGGTAACCTTACTCACGCGAGGCACACTACTTCAACCAAAAACGATGTAATTGCGCTACGGTACTCTGTAAGGTGAAGGTCGGGTAGATTTTATGAGCTGAGAAGAAGAAGAGATTGTGTTCTTAACTGTCAACTGTCATAACCATCATGGCGGAAATAAATTCATCTGATTCGAGAAAATCGTTCAATAATAGTTAGGTTTAGCCAGCTATATCTTGTCCATAGCATTGAGGAGCAGATTCATCTCCTGGTGTACTTGATGTAAGAGGTCTTTCATCTGGCGTGGTGAGTCCAAGATGTCGATGCTCTGCGTGTAGGGATTGTACCGTACGCCGAAATCTCTTGGAATGGTCTGAGCAAATTTGCTAAAACAAATATTTAACAAACTTAGAAATTATTGTAGATTTCCGAAAAGTAAAAATTCCGCCTATGTACTGCCTCATGACAATATGTCTGGAACCATTTTAATTGGTGCATAAGACGGGATGAATACTTGTTCAGCCATTTGTAGAATCTATACTAATATATAAAGCTGCAGAGTTTGTTTGTTTGTGTGTTTGTTTGTTTGTTTGTTTGAACGCGCTAATCTCAGGAACTACTGGTCCGATTTCAAAAAATCTTTCTGTGTTTGATAGTACATTTATCGAGGAAGGTTATAGGCTAAATTTTATTTTCAAAAGAATTAGGGATCCGTATGAAAATTGCGAGTTTGTAAACCAAGGTGTAAAATCGAAAACCTATTTATGCGTGCGCTGCAAAACTATTGACAATAGAACAAAATAATGTACTACGGGTTTGTAGGTCTTATAAAGATCTACAAAAAAGTTCTCAAGAGCACATATCTAACTATCATAGTTTAGTCACAATAACCGATTTTATGTTCATAAAATATATGCACGTGTTCAAAGCCCACGCGGGCGATGCCGCGCGCAGAAGCTAGTTTATAATAATATTAGAATAAATTCAGAAGTTGCAAATAACACCAACGATGTCCGGAAAATTAAAAATAAAACACTTACGATGAACACTTTTAAATGTCTTTCGGACAAGTTATATCATCATATCATTTTGTGTTCATAAACAAATGAACATAAAACTACATCTAGAGAAATTAACATTCACTTACATCATTTTTTCTTTTGCATCTTCAAAACTATTGGCAACGAAGTATACTGGTTGGTACTCGGTAATTGGGTACTTGGTGTCGCCGGTGACATCAGGTTGGAAGTCCCTAAGTTCAGGTTTATCTGATAAACAGTACTGAAGTTCTCCAAATGATGACAGCAATCCAGCACCGAAGGCTTTCAATTTACCATCTTGTCGGCAAAGGCCGAACTCTACAGTAAACCAGAAACACTGAAAGTAACAAATAATATGTTAATGTTACATTGTGAGAATATTTTATCTGTTCGACCACAACTGTATAAATTTTAATTGTATAATGTATTACAGAAGGCAATTAGATATCGAAATTTAACCTAAGTCGTATAGGCAGTCTATCATGAAAATGTATCCCTAAATGTGTTGCTAAGCGCAATACGTCGTATTGCGCTGTTTTAATTAAATGAAGGAGGGAAGTAATGTAATGTTAAAAAAAACAGCATGGGTCTGGTCAAAACCAAGTAGTTTTCAAATGGCACGCCTTGGTAGGATAGAATAGACATGTCAATGTCAAACCCATACTTACATATTCTTTTATAACAAAGCGTACGTTACGAAAGCTACTCCCCCAGTTTCTTTTTAGAAAATCTACTTCTCATAGTTCTCGTAACAAAGAGGTTATTTTTGTATATTTATCTGTTCTCTCCATTTATTATTGGTATGCTATGTATATTTTAGTAGGTGAGTTTTAGTATTATGGTACGCTGGTAGGCTAGTAGGTAAATGTAGTTTTGAATAAAAAAACGATAATTTCGACTTACCGTTGCCAGTTTTTCAATGAAATCGTCAGGTGCTCCTAGTGACGCTAGACCAATTTCTTGAGAGAATTGTGCAAATGCTGGATCAGCAAATAGGGGCGCATGGCCTAATAACTCATGGCAGACATCTGGCTCCGGGGTATAGAGGGGTTTGGAGTGATGTCTAATGTACTGAGTACTATGAAATACTCGGAAGGCTAGACCAGCAAGGAAGTCGCGGGAAGAGAGCAGACCCGCCACTGGCCGGAGTGTGAATCCTGTGCAGTCTAGAACAAAATAGATAGACGTCATTAATATGTGTTCTTTGGTATAGCGCCTATACATTTTTAAATCAAGTTCTGCTAGATCTAAAAATAGTAAAAAAAATAGTACTAATAAACTACTTAGGTAATTTTTAATTAATACATTTCGTTTTTTTTATCATATTTGAAATACTTGCATAAAAAAGTCATCATCATCAATATGAACACTAAATTAGAAACTAAAATAAGAAGGTGGCACAGTAGAATGACAAATAACTGAAAAGGCAGTGGGCACATGACCCAAAATGGTCCCAAAAGATCCACAGCAAACGGATCAAATGAACATCCATGATCGAGGTCGTTATACTTGCGCCGTAGCCGGTGTTCCGCAGATATTGCGGCACCTGCTGTTCCTAGACCGTGCGTTGCCAAGATATGGACACGCCATCGTTACTCAACATACCATTTGGTACTAAAGTAGCCGTTATGTTGGATGCGACAAGAGGCTGCAGGATGATTTTGTTGAGGCTGAAGTGGCGAGGAATCGGTACTGCGTATATAAGAGAGCCCGTGGCGCCCAATTTGCTTAACTGTCTTACCACAATGACAGGCTTATGGCACCACACAACGAGTACCTAGTCTTACCTTTTAAGAAATTGGAGACATCTTCTAATTGGGGAATGTTATCTTCCCTATATCCGCAGTTCTCTATCAGCAACGGGAATACATGGTTATGTTCTTTGCACGCGTGAGTAGGATAAAGCTCTGTGAGTTTTCTAAAGACTGCTCCCCACGTAGCTATCTCTTCTTTCGTGTAATCGACGTGCGGCAGTGGTTGACCGTGCTTATAGTTGTAGGCAATATCAGCAAAGTATTTCCTCCGGGCACGATACTCTGGGTCGGTGAATCCAGGGTGATCAGAGTCGAGCTCTGAGCCGTATGAGAGGATCTGGTTTGCAAAGCGGTCCAAATCACGGATACGCCGCGGGAACCAGGGGACAGCCGCTATACAAAAATAATGGAAGCTCTTAACAATCCACTAATAGATTTACTCTTGGTGGTCACCTAGTGGTCCAAATAGGACCATAATTGATTTAAAAAACATTAATTTAAAAACATTCTGATCTGCCACTTACGTTCCGTTAGTCGCCACTTACGACACCCTCTGGATGAATTAATTAAGGTTAAGTTCAAAATTCTCTGTGCAATTACAAAATGTTTACTGGTTTTTTACAATACAAGTTTTTCAATATGCACAAATGGAACATATAATCGTTCCGTTTTATTTGGAAAAGCCTTAAAATATGTTATATTTAGTTATCATGATAACTTCAGTCTACTAATTACCTACTACTGAGTCCGACTTCTTCTATATTCATGGAAGAAAATTAGCCTAAAGTATCACGCTGGCAATACAATTTGGCACCGGGTTTGTATCAGGTTTGCCATCTCTTGTGGCTTGGTGTTCTGCCTCCTAGGTTTCTTTAGCCGCCTCTTCCGACACCATAAGGACGGTGTGGGTTGATGACATTGCGTATTCTTCAAGGGTCACTACAGGGACTACTACTACTATAGTTCAGTTATACTCACAACTATTGTCTTTGTAGTTTCTGGAAATAATATTCAAATATCCAACATTTTTCTTTAGTTCTGCAAGGGCTGACCCAAAATCTCCAGCTCCATGCTCACATTCCACCATAAACTCATAGCCGGGCCTTCTGGCAGAAGAGCGAGACTCAATGTGGCTGAGATTGACGCCGTAAGAAGAGAATATGCTGAGAAATCTGGCTAAAGACCCGGCTGAATCAGGGTTTGGTGGGGAAAACAGCAGCCACGTTGATTTACTGGAGTCTCGTCCCTCACGGATGTAGTTCCCGCCCTCCATTAGTTTTGGCTGGAAACAATAATAAATACTTACTAATATTATCCAAAAACTTTTTACCCAACTACAAATTAAGTCTTGGGAACCTACTTCTCAGGTCATTATATAAAATTGTGAAAAAAGTAACACAAACAATTATTTTTAGATATATAAAAATGGCAATAAAATCAGTACCTTTACTACTGCATTGGGTATTAAAATATTATTAAAATAGATTCGTGGGGATCGAGATGAATCAGAACAGTCACCAGGTATCCTCCAAATGATCGGTGTCTTACAGCAGAGTTGCAGCAGATTTCTAGAGGATATTACGACTGTTCACGTTAGCGAGCTAATATAGCGACTCTCTGTCGTACTTTTTTATGCAAACGAAAAGGACAAAAAAGGGCTGTGGGCGTGTTTGCGCCCCACTAATTGCATATTTCGTCGCTCGGCATATTTATTTTAATATTCCTTAATGATTTTTGGTGCGGTTTTTAATCTTATATATAAAATTCTCGTGTCACAATGTTCGTACCCATACTCCTCCGAAAAGGCTTGACCGATTCTCATGAAATTTTGTGAGCATATTGGGTAGGTCTGAGAATCGGCTACTATCTATATTAATTATTTGGCAAAACAATGTTTGCGGGATCAGCTAGTATTATGGTAAAAAAAGACCAATTTAAAGTAATTCATACATTGATACTTTACAATTTAAAGTTAAGTTTTATACAAGTTGCATGTCATTTGTTTTTCATGTAACGAAAAGGCTTCCTCCGCCTTTTCATAACTGGTGAATTTGCCATTTATAGTTCAGAAAAGGTCCAGAACATAAGCCGAGCCGCTGAGTAAGCAGATGATAGACCAGTAAACAAGCAGAGTCGCAAATAAAACAGAACAACATGCAGAAAACAAAAACATTGGTGACAAATTTTTAAGTGCTTTTGCTTAGTTGTTTTAATGAGTTTCTGTCGATATTCTAAGTAAGGTTTTGGAAAACTAATAAAATAATATAAATACTCCTGAAAGAATTTACAACGTGTATCACTGCGGCAAACTCCGAAACAACAACGTTTATTTGCCCCTTTCCATGTAGATAACATTATAATATTAATTCAAATACTTGTAAATTTATTTTATCATGTATGCACAATAATTTTAATCACTACATAGTATAAAACAAAGTCGCATTCTTCTGTCCGTCCCTATGTATGCATAAATCTTTAAAACTACGCAACGGATTTTGAAGCGGTTTTTTTTAATAGATAGAGTGATTCAAGGGGAAGGTTTATATGTATAACCCCCCCCCCCCCTGCACGGGCGAAGCCGGGGCGGGCCACTAGTTATAATAATAATAAAATTACATTTCACACAACGCCATCTCGTCCCAAGCTAAGCAACTTAATGCTTGTGTTATGGTAACGAGATGGATGATAAACTACTTATATACATTTTTTTTTGTAAATACATACATATTATAGATAGAAATGACACCCAGACTCCGAGCCAGTGCCTCTGGTTTAGACAAAGACACTGGCCCGACCCCGGAATCGAACCCGGGACCCGTTGATCCAAAGGCGGCACATCTGACCTGTTTATATAAAAACTAGCTTTTGCGCGCGGCTTCGCTCGCGTGGACTTCGAACCCGTGCTTATCTCTATGCATTTTTTTTATGAATTTAAAAGTAGTTATTGTGATGGATCTATGATAGTTAGATATGTGCTCTTGCGGACTTTATTGTAGATTTTAATAAGACCTACAAACTCGTAGTACTTCATTTTGTTCTATTGTCAATAGTCTTTCCAGCGCACGCATAAATAGGTTTTCGATTTTACACCTTGGGTTACAAAATCGCAATTTTCATACGGATCCCTAATTCCTTTGAAAATAAAATATAGCCTATAACCTTCCTCGATAAATGGACTATCTAACACTGAAAGAATTTTTGAAATCGGTCCAGTAGTTCCTGAGATTAGCGCGTTCAAACAAACAAACAAACAAACTCTGCAGCTTTATATATTAGTATAGATGTTTATTATTACTAGTTTTATTGCTAATTTATTTATAAATATATGCACTGCTCATACATTTTAATAAAGTGCCCGAAAAACATGGCGCAAATTCGGGCATGCGCACAAAATGTTTTCAACTATTACTAGGACTATGGAGCTTCTTTCGTAATAGTTTTATGTACTGATAATAGATGTCACTACTATAAACGTTGTTTACGTTGAAAATTTAATATTTGTTGATTATTGATTTATTTTTCAGACTACGCCAAGCCCATTTGTTAGTAATTTAGGCGCAAAGGGATGATCATCCAGCCAGACAAGGTGGGATGTCTGGCTAGGGGTCGCAGCGCCTATTCCCCCGATAGTTGTAGTCGGGGATATCTTAACTTGCGAATTGCTCTTGAAATTTCGCTATCGCGGTGTAGGACTTTTTCGTAATTATCGCATTTGTAGGCGATATTTCTTGATGCAATTAGTTTAGATTTTTCTGGTAAATTGTGTAAAGTATGTAGCATGCGGTCGCTACAGTAACATTTTTAAGTAGGTAATACTAATGCACACACATCAATAACAGCAAACATACGAGTAGGTAGTTACAGTCATACTCGTAATTACTACACGTGCGTACACCTACAGCAATCAACGCTGTGTTTTACGTATACACAATCATGTCGTTTTACAAACATTACTATGATTCTTTTGCGCATTTAAGTGTTACACCAGGCAACACGTGCTTTAGCGAACATCACACATTTTTCTATTTTACTCCAATAGTTTGCTGATTATAACTTGATATTCCCCTAGGACCAATCCACACTATCCTGAGGATGTCGTAAAAGGCGACTAAAGAAACGCAAGAGGCAGATCACCTGGCTGCACGAGAAGAAAAAAACATATACAAACCATGTGCCAACCCGTCTTACCAGCGGGGCACAACATGCTCATTTACCTCGATGAATTTGGAGGACGCCCGACTCGAGTTGTGGGTAATTAATGGACTGTAATGATGACGAATTATGAATTAGACGTTGCAAAAAAAACTTACACAGTAGGTACCAATACCAAACATTATCATTCTGGAAATTACTGAACATCTATTGATTCAATGTTATGCAGCTATTTTTAATGACGCACGTACATCGTTATATCGACTCTTGCGTTCTTTGATCATCTAGCCTCAAGAGAAGGAAACTTGATGCAAATCCTGTGACAACCCGTCTTCCCAGCGTGACACACTAGGCTAATTTACCACAATGAATTTGGAGGAGGCCCGACCCATTTATAGGCTGTAAAGAAAGAAGAAGAAGTAAAGTTAAAGGAGTGACATACTCGTACATGTGTTTTCAATATAGGAGCTAACCCAACCATCGGGGAACGTAGACGAAGACGTGGCTACTGGCTAGGGCTTACATAACTACAAGCAACTACATTAATAGTGAAATATCATGTATCGTAAGTTTAGTTAATATACGCGATCTATCTGTCCCAGTTAACATATTATGTGTATTCAGATTGCGTAAATAGGTGATAACCCATGGCCTTACAATATACTGGGTCAACGGCCGAGTAATTATGGGATACCTAAACCATAAACTATAATATGTATTCTTAAATTAATTTACTCGTATTTTTCTTGTACGCAATCCAAAATGAATGCAAATATCTTTCTGCTTTTTAAGAATTCAAATCTAAAGTTCTCGGCCGATTTCATCATATTTAACTTTATAATAAAATATAACTCGAAGAGATGGATCCGATCGGAATAGAAAGGGAATCTCAAAAGAAGAACACGAATGAAAAACACTCGAGTGAAACCGCAGCCGCTAGCATAAATAATTAATTAGGGTAAAAGTCTCCAGTTGTAGGTAGCATTCACGGGTTGACGAATTAAGAATACATAGTGTCACCAACATCAACCCATCCCATCCTCAGGCTACACCCTAAGACCCGACAAAAGGAAATGGCCGGAGGACTGAAATCTTGAAAAGAACCCCTGTGCCAGTGCTGTGTATTTGTTCAGTGTGGAATAGTAAGCTAATGACCCTCCATGTAATTGGAGGAGGCCTAACTCAGCAGCGGAAAATCTATGGGCTGAGTAGTTCAAGTATTCAGTACGCGTTCAAAAGAACAGGCCATCACGTGACTATTGTATTTTCCTTAAATTTTGCAGTTATCGCTTCTGTCATATCTGCTTGGGAAATACAGTATTACTTACCTCATTCCAAGCATCTACAATTTATTGGACTTATAAACATTATAATACAAGAGGTGTAAAATGTTACCACAAAACCATTCGTCATGCCAATTGAATATAATAATATCCTTGGACATTTCACACAACGCCATCTCGTCCCAAGTTAAGCAACTTAATGCTTGTGTTATGGTAACGAGATGGATGATAAACTACTTATATACATTTTTTTTTTTGAAATATTGGGAACTCTGTAATTTTACCAAGGACATGATTTACAAGACTCTTTAGTATATCATCTACAAATGAAGATACGGAGACCGAAGAGCTGGCAGCTACCTCGGACAAAGAATCAGTCTAGCTATTCAAAGGGGGAACGCCGCGAGTATCTTCGGAACCTTCTCTAAAGGGACTCCTTTTAAAACATATTTTAGTTATTATATTATTTAAGGTTTTAGTTTTAGGTTCATTGTTCTGGTATATATTTTTTTATTTCTTTGCTATATCTATAAATTACATTCCGAGATTAAAACTTATCGGTAAGAATACTTTATTAATTAATCAAAATATAATTTATCAGTAGGTAATTGTTTTCATTCGTAATGGCTTTTGACTTCTTAATCAATTTAAGTATAAAGAGTATAAAACCTACATGATAACTGGAAGGTACGTAATGAAGTCACGAATGAAGCAATAGGCCTTCCATGCACAACACACTTCTCAATAATTTCGCGCGAAGGAAAATTATATCCGTGGTGGGTAATCATGGTAAATTGAATTGATTTACTTTATTCCAGTCCAATGATCGAATCCAGCGCTGGATTGCTTACTGGAAAAATGTTAACCGGCTCTGGATACACTGAATCCAGTTAGCATTCTAGTCCTGTAACTGGATTGGCGGTCTACTTTTGAATCCAGTGCGACCAATCCAGTGTAACTGGGATAATGTAGACGTTACAGATCCAGTCAAGGATCGGACTGGTTTCTCTCTAGATCACTTGACTGGAATAATGTAAACCGGGCATTATCTGGGATTTCTCTACTCTCTTACTTCTCTCTTTCTCAGCCCATAAATTACCTACTGCTGAGTCGGACCTCCTCCAACTAGATGGAGGGTAATTAGCCTACTGCGCCACGCCTGGCTAGACACAGGGTTGGCACAGGGTTGGCACAGGGTTAAATCCCTCCCCGATAGGAGAATACACCCCGGGGCGAAGGGTGCCATGCCACGTGTACCGGGCATGGCGCCGGAGCAGTAATTGCTCCAGAGGAGGTTGCTCCTGATAGGAGCCCATATTGGATGGGAGTCGGGCGGTCGCAAGGCCACTCCCCTCAGCGCACGCTGTCCCCGTGGAGTACAGTCAGGGCCCACGGGGCAGCAAGCGCGGGACGGTACACCCCGGGGATGTTTAGTGGGTACGCCTCTTCGGAGGAGAGTCCCACACGCCCCCCGTTGGCCATCCCCAGGCCGGCGGGGATAGTCCATAAAGGATTTTACCCCGGGCATCAAAAAAAAAAAAAAAAAAAGGGTTGGCACAGGGTTGGCACAGGTTTTAGTATAATGATTTCTTTCTCTTGCGGCTAGGTTTTCGGCCTTGTCATTTCCTGTTGTCTACTCTTACATGAGTGGATGAACATCCTTAGCATGGAATGGGGTGGTGACACAATGTATCATAAATCTGTCTGTATGATAGGTCAGAGTCGGGTGACTCCGTCACTCTCTCGACTCCGAGTTTTAGAGCAGTGCTATATCATTGGTAAGCACATTACGCTGGCCGTTGGCTATTCGTTTTCGCTATATTTGACATCAAGTGCCATGTGTGGATGTAGTACTTGTCAAAAGAGACCTGTACAAGAAAAAGCCAACATGATTACCAAAACCAAATAGCAATCACAAGATACCTTAATTAATCTCTCTTTTATATAAATAAAATTGAATTGCTGTTCGTTACTCTCGATAAAACTCGAAAACGGCTGGACCGATTTTGCTAATTTTGGTCACAACATATTCGTGTAAGTCCAGGGAAGGTTCGAAAGGTGAGAAAATATGAAAAATATCATTCAGGTTTTTTATTTATTGAGTCTGAGGCGGTGCGAAGTTTGACGGGTCAGCTAGTATTCTATGATTTTTATTACGTATTTACATACTTTTACCGCCTGATGAAAAAGTGATTGTCATCGATAAGCCTGAATGACATATTAACTTCTTAATCCAGTCCATAAAAGTCTAGCTACTGAGTCGGGAAATTAGCCAACTGTGCCAGCCTGGACAGGTAAATTGGTACAGGGTTCAAGTTTTCCTTTTCTTGCGGCTATGATTTCTGCTTCTGCCGTGTAAATTCCTTCAGTCGGCTCTTACGACACCCTCAGGATGGAATGGGACGATGAAATTATGTAAATAACGAGGCCGAAAACCTAGCCGCAAGAGAAGGAAAACGTGATACTAAACCCTGTGCCAACCCGTCTGGAAAGCGTGGCACAGTAGGCAAATGACCCTCCCTATGATGGGAGGAGGCCCGACTCAGCTGTGGGTCATTTATGGGTTGAGCACTAGCAGTAGATATAATGTTAGTTTTATTTACACAATTGTCTAAGGATTTACCAGTTCTCTACATAGAAACTAATTACGAATCAAGTTGCGTAATACCGAATTCAACCGCACGTATGTTTATACTTCTTTGCAGTCATTATCATCAATATTTGACATTTCGAAGCTTACTTTTGTCAGTGACTCAGCCACTACTTGCATAGACCTTGATTTAACACATAATGTGTTTATGATTGATTATACAGCGTGAACTCGCAAATAGACAATATGTACGTAGGTATGTGCTAGATACAGTACACCAGTGAATTGCCACATAAGTCTTTAAGCAGGGTGTAACTTAAGGTACATCCATATCGAAAGCATCGATAGTGCTACTGATATACTGTGATGATGATACTGTTTACAAAATTTTAGGGTTAATAATATTTTTAGGTACCTACTCGAAAACGAGGTCACCTCTAGTATAGAGCTAGTATCGATCGAGCATAGAGAAAAATGCACGAAAAACACATTATGAAACACAGACACGAGTCTAAGCATCTTGTATAATAATCAGGATCGATAAATGGTTGTATTACAAGCGTCGCTTGGGATGGCTTTATTTACATGTAGGTATATTTTTGATAGCTCAGTAAAAGTCTTAAAAAACTAGAAACTATTTATTTTATGCCTACATTAGGCATAAAATAAATAGTTTCAAGACTAAACTAAGAGTTATCTGCGGTAGCATTAAAATAGTGATATTATATCCCAAACGTTTATAAAGTTGTAAACGTACTATAATATGTGGATAATAAATTTCGCATAGCCAATAAATGATGGAACAGAATCAATTATTCCAAAAAGTGACTGTTTACTTTCACTCATCAATAGCACTGAAGTTTAGGGGTTGGACGTACCACCTGGAAATCCTGGAAATCCGTGATCCACACGGATTCCCAGGCAAATTTCTTTGTGTTAGCCATGCCACACTTGCTCTGGGTCTGGGTGTCGTGATTTGTGTGGTTTGGAAAGTGCCCCGGCATCTTAAAATTTAAAAAGAAATACTGAAAGTAACTATGTTTGTTTACTTCTTATAGGAACTAACCTTGTCGGGAGGAGAAGACGAAAGAGCCTCAGCTTCATTTTTGTTGATGCCCATCATTTTGTAGAGATGATAAACAGATCACTGCAAGCGACGCGAGACCAAGCTCGTGTAAACACACGCGACCAGTGCACGCACAGCTTATATTAGGACCGTATGACGTCGTCGGTCAATAATCAGAAACGTAAGCACAGAAGGCCAAACCAAAACAGAAACTCAAACCAAAACACCATAGTGACGTTTTCGAAAAATCAGTAACAGGCTTTTGAAGTTCCGTGTCATATTGCCTTAGTATAACTTCGTAATTAAATTACTCAGAATAAGTGTATTTTAACCGATTTTTAAAAAAGGAGGAGGTTCTCAATTAGACTGCACGTTTTTAAATGTCTGTTACCCCAAAACCTTTGCCTAGGTCACCCAATTTTGATGATACTTATTTTAATTTGTTGACTTAGGGTTGGTTTCAAGATTTTCTTTTCTTGTGACCACATTCTGTGTCTCTTAATTAGACATTCGTGTTAATATCATGTATCCGTGTGGTAACAGAGCACGAACCTTCTACGACACCCCACATTTTGCCGTGGGTGTCGTAGAAGGCGACTAAAGGTCAAAGGGTCAAAAGACGTTTGGCAGCAGCGACATTCTGTTGAACATTGACCATCCGTTACTGCGATTGCCAACCCGTCTGCCAAGCGTAGCGATTAATGCAAACTTTCCCCCCCACACGATGGACGCAATTATAAAACCGGCTCCCAGTCCCCGGCACCCCGCTATGCCAAGGTAACGGTGGGGCAGGGGTTGCTAAGAAACCTGGAAACATACAACACACGTACACTGCGAAGTGACAAGAAGAGCACAGGACTCGAGGAATAATTGACCAAGTTGCGATGGGAAGAGAGAGGGAGGACACGGTAACCCTCAAATCCGGCAACTTGCTCTACTTCTGGGATGGCGATAAACAGTCAATAAACAACGTCGTTGATCGAGAGTGTGTCGACCAGGGTGGCATATCTTATGTTCAGGATAACCCTACGTTATTCGCTGAAGCTCATACACTCGGCACACCCCGACGAAGCGGTAGAGATCATGTATGAGGGAATTTCCTCGGCCATACGTGCACCGTATACATGGGGGATTTTAACGAGAAACTGGGCAAGCGGAGCGACGATGTGCTGCAAGTGGGGCAATTCGGGTTAGGATGCCGGAACAACGGGACCAACTTTTGGCTGGTTTTCTGTAGAAAGAGACACATACTGATTCATGTCTACAATTTGTTCTCGAGGGTCGCAGGCGAACCAGAGTTACCGACATAGCCCACAGCGGCGAACCAGAGTTACCGACATTGCCCACAGCGGCGAACCAGAGTTACCGACATAGCCCACAGCGGTGAACCAGAGTTACCGACATAGCCCACAGCATTAGCAAACTTAAGTGGCACTGGGCAGGGCACATAGCTCGTAGGACTGAAGCCCAATGGGGCAGAAAAATGCTCCCACACGGCCTCCCACACGGTGGACTGACGACCTGGTTAAAGTCTTCGGAAAGTGATGGATGTGGGCAGCTCAAGACCTACCTTCGTGGAAATGCTTGAGAGAAGCCTATGTCCAGCAGTAGACGTCTTTTGGCTGAAATTATGTTGAAGACTAGCTGACCCGACAGACCTTGTCCTGTCTGAACTATGAATATTGAATATCGAATTGGAATAATTAATAATAAATTAATATACCGCCTTTTCTTATCGATTCCAATCCCTTATTTAATGTAATTAAAAAAGAAAAAAAGTAATTATGCCAAAAATACCGAACCGTCGCTCGGGACAAACGTCAAATGTTTGACAGGTAACAGTTTGTATGGGAAATAAAATTTGTTGTTTTTACTATTTTACTTGCAATATTTCCATATTTTCTCAATTGCTAAACCTTCCCTGGACTTCCACAAATCGCTCCAGCCGTTCTCGAGTTTTAGCGAGACTAACGAACAGCAATTCATTTTTATATATAGAGAGAGATGAATATCATGTCGGCAAAACGTAGGTATACTAAAATTTCGACGGTATTTATCGGTTGCGGAAACGATGACGTACCAACAAACACATTTGAAATAAAAAAAATAAGGATTCATTTGTAATGTTAAAAGGTTTATTCTTGAGGGTTAAAATAAAAATACCTTAGTTCTAATCGAGAAGGTACGCCCGAAAAATCGGTGTATTGTACAACATTACATATTTTCCTTCTCTTGCGGCTAGGTTTTATGTCAACCTAGATTTTTTTGTAAAGGAACATGCATCTACTAAGACAATAATAGAATAATAAGCTAGCTGATCAGAACTTCTACTGGTTACTGAGCAATGATATTTTAAACCTTCTGTACAATATTGATATGGTACAATAATGTCAGCATACTATTGAGATAAAATTATCATAACATACTCATATTTTATGAAACGTTGCAAGGAGAAGAAATCTTTCCTAGATAAAGAAATTAAATAAATTACTAATAGTAGGTAATAGAAATTAATTACAGGTGGACTTGGACTGTAGGACTTGGCCCCCGGTGCCTGTTTGTCGATAATTCTCGTCATGTAGAAAAATTTGCCACCGAAATAACATTTTTTTCTTTGCACATGTGCCGTTGTGCCTACCTTTCTAACCTCTGTGAATTTTATTGTCTTCAGCTATTCACTGTTCAATATTTAAAACCCGACAAAAAGTTTGTGTGTTATTATGCGGCTTTTTATTTTCAAACAGGTGTGGATATCCGCGTATAGAAGTAATCAAAGGGTTTAGAACCAAAGTAATTTTATTCTCAGCGATTTGGAATAGAGGTCCGACGCAAGACCGTGTTATTATTGCGTTTGCGACTTTTTTTCTAAGCATCGTTCTGTAGAGTCACTGAGGTCATAGAGGTTTTTATCATTAGCTTACTACGTAGCTTAGAGTGATATTTGCGATTTGCGTCTAACATACGTTTAATTGCGTATAACTTGAGGAAGTGATCATAAACTAATGGCAAATGCAGAGTAGTTCACCCATATCAGGACGGGTTTTGCAAATGACTTGCAGATTTATCTGGGCACTAAAGTCAAGTTGATAGCAATGTTTTATTATTACCTACGATAAACGGTGTTATCGAATATCGACAGGACTATTCCATATACGTTCTAATATATTTTTTAATTAAATACGTGTTCATTTAAATACATCGGAAGTGAGGGCATTGACCCTACCGATGAAAGAAGCAGTATCTGTATCATTACTACTATCGATACTTTCAATACCCTTATAAGATTCCATTTTTGTTTAATGTATCTAACCTTGCCTTTCCAATGTTTTGTCAACAGCATGAAAATAAAAACAGAACACTATGGAGTTACTGTATTGAGTTGTTTTTTGTTTGATAAAATTTGTGACGTTGTATCTACCTACACACATTCATGTTTATTGAGCGAATCCGACAAATCGAAAATGTTTTAATATTTTGATAGCTGTCCTTCTTATCCTAAGTGTTTTAAATATATTATATATAGGGTTTTTTTAATTTAATAGTTATATAGTATTAACTAAAATTGTAAAACACAGTCTCAGCTAATCCTCCTATTCTTTAGAACATATTCAACAGCAAGAGAATACATTTAAATTAGAAAATTGACTTTGAAACTTACATAATTATATTAGTTACAAATCGTTTTACAAATAACTACAATTAATTTCCTAAATTTGAAACGGAAATTTAAATTTCAGTAAATGTGTTGTAGCACGTACCTTCCTCCAACTGTTTTCCTAAATGTTTAATGAAACCCAAAGCCAATTTTGCAGTCGGCACCTTTGCTAGAACCGGTTACGCTTGATTGGCACTTAATTATTAACACGTCCTTTTAATATAAAAGTGAGCGAAAACAATTGACTTGTAAACAAAGGCAGACCCGACTTGCCCGCCCGACGACCCAACTAGGTCCGGCAAGGAAAAATATAATTCAAAATGTTAACTGCATGCTGTTTTATAACTTAGCCTCAAGGATTTCCCAACTGAAGCGGTATTGGCGGATATTATCAAACGGATTAGTTCAACGATCGCATGGTTAGCCACGGACATATTAACAGTCATTATTTTGAGATTAATTACTAACTTAGAACTAGACATGAAATTGATAATCTAGACTGAGCAAATGTGCTGCTATTAAAGGTACCTACAAGTAGCATAGATACAAGAACACCCGACGACAATATAATTGTGACTAGATTCTCTTTACTTTATTCTTCAGCCAAGGCACAGGCCAAGGCTAGGACTTAGGGATAGACATAGACAAGCAAGAAAAAAACTTGACAATATTTTGACATTTATTCCGACAAAAAGACAACGCGAATTTTGTATGTACAACATGGTTAATTTGGTGTGTATATGAAGTATATGTTATAGTTTCAGCATAACAAAACTGAAAAGCTAAACAAAAATGGTGCAACTGAAACAAGTATCGATACGTTTGAAGTCGATCAAAAATATACAGAAAATTACCAAGACTATGAAGATGGTGTCGGCCAGCAAGTAATATTTCTTACCTGAAATTGATAAAAGTTGCGAGATTATATTACATAGAAATGAAAATGTAGCTAGTGCTAGTGATTGACGATGTCCTAGACTCTAATCTCTGGCTTGTTGACTGATTAGCCAATCAAGCCGTGCAGAAAGCCTTTCATTATTGTCCTTTCAATATTCCTTACTTGACCAATATTGGTTACTGGTCCAATAAGTCAAAATGCTCGTGTATTGAAAGGGTTTTAAATAAAATGAAACAATAGCTTCATCCCTCCTTTTAAATCACTAACTGGTAAATAGGACACCCATTTAATCAAAGAACAACAGCCCACTGCTGCACACTGGCCAGTCGGATTGAGAAAGTACTTAACTTACTTACAACCCCTAGGGGTTGGATGTGCCGCCTTTGGATCAACGGTCCCGCGGTTCGATTCCGGGATAGGATAAGTGTCTTTGTGTAAACCAGAAGCACTTCCTCTGAGTCTGGATGCCATTTGTGTTTGTGAATTACATTTTTGTAAACTGCATCCGCGATACAGGTAACAGTTCTAAAAACAGTCAATATTGGGAAAGATAATTCTTGCATCCAATATTTTACATTCGACAAACGACTGAAAGTTCCCGCTGTATTTGTTAAGGTTGGTTTTAACTTTGAACAGATTCACGAAAGCTGAACGAGAGCTCCAAGCCGCCCGTCCCTTTGGCTACGGACCTCGGAAGTTTTACGAATCATCGCGTTTGGTGAAAGAGAAAGTGGACGCTGCGCCCGATGACAAGAAAAAAGACGCAGCGGAGCCTCCTCCTACAGAATCGGAGGTTGTTATAGAAGGAGACGTGAAACTGAAAAGAATAATTGTAGCTATGACTTCAGATAGAGGTATTTCAGTATATTAAAACTGTTTTGTTACTACTACTATGCCCTTAAATTACCCACCGCTGAGTGAGGCCTCCTCCCATTACATGGAGGGTAATTAGCCTACTGTGCCACGCTGGCCAGACGGGTTGGCACAGGGTTGCGTACCACGTGGTTCTGCACCAGATACCACAATGCCGCAACAGGACGCGAGTAGGAGCACCCCGGGGAGGTTTAGTGGGTAGGCCCCCACTATGGGGGAGAGTCCCACACTCCCCTCGCTGGCCATCCCCGTGGCCGGTGAGGAAGTCCATAAAGGTTTTTAACCCGGGCGCACAAAAAAAAAAAAAAAAAAGGTTTGCGTACCAAGTTTTCCTTCTCTTGCGGCTAGATTTTCGGCCTTGTCATTTCCTTTTATCGGATCTTACAACACCTTCAGGTTGGAATGGGGTGGCAACTCTATGTATTCTAAATTCGTCGCCACCCGGATTTACGGTTTTATTACTATAGACAACACGTGGCCTTTCTGTTACTGTTTAGCTTTTCTCTTTAGTTTATGTAGCTTGAGTAAACTTTTATTTAAAACTTTCGAATGCACTGTTATACTTAGACTATAAACTTAATAACACTGTTACACTTATTTAGCTATTATGTATGTGGAAAATGTGGTTGGTTATGCATTTGTTTAAATATGTAGTGATATTGTTTTTTACTTGTTTTTTAATGTATTACCGTTTGTTTTCCCAAATAAAAAATAAAACAAAGACTTATAAACTCGTCAGACCTGCTATTGTAACCTAAACAATGTATAATGTTTAATTACAATCGTTTAAGTTGTTGCATAAACTAGCACGCAATTACACTGATGCAGTCCACCGCCAAAACGATAGGTTACCTAAGTATTATTTCATAAGTGTACTTGTTAATAAATCTAATTATTTTAGTACATTTTTTGTTTTAAATTAAACATTTAACAGTTTCTAACAATCACTAAATTCACATTCATATTTTTTCCTAAATGTAAGTTCATTTTGGTTCTTAAACATTTTGACCGTACAAATTTTATTTATTTATTTATTTTATTTTATTACTATTCGGGAATCTTACAGCTAGTACCTATTTAAATACAACTTATAAAAATAATGCTGGCCATTTATAAGTTTCCATTGATAAAACATGAGCAATGAGCTCAACTGTCCATTAATTTAGGCAATATTTCGCATTTTCTTTTGTAAAATCGTATACCCGGCTGTCAAGGGTTAGTCGGGTGAAATGGGACACTGGAAAATTGCGCCCCGATTTAGACATAGACATAGGCTCCCCATGGCTGACCTTACAGCAGGTCTCACTGTGTGTCGTGGCAATTTAAAACACCAAAGGCAATGGTGAGGAGTCCATGGAGCCATGTCCGCCACGACACCGTTTGCCAACTTTGTCTAGCGTCTTCCAGTGGGCCCGCCCCGGCATGAGGAACAATAAGCTGGTATGGCCCCATCGGATCCTAAAGGCACGCAAGCCCCTTCACCACAGCAAGGTGTCGGCAGGGATCGAGGGGAAGGGGTATGATGACACTTTTTTTTACGTTGGATTCCTCTTGGATACCTTACCTCAGCCCTGGCCTCAGTACCCGGACGCCTCTCCACTACTAGCGGCGGCAGCCTTGGCCTCAACGTGTGGCCGCCTCTCTGCTCCTATCACTGCGCTGTGTGTCGCGGCAGTTTAAGTCACCCGAGGCAACTCCGAAGACAGAGGAGACCCCAGAGCCAAAAGCCACCAAGACTATGTGTGCCGCTCTTCGTCTGGCCTCTGCCCGTGGGCCCGACCGGCATGAGTGACCCTGAGCTGATATGGCCCCATCAGAAAAGGCACGAAAGCGCCCTTACTACTTACTACTTACATAAAAAAAAAAAAAAGACAAAAATAAAAGTAAAGAATTTATATAAAAAGATAATAGTAATATAAATTAAGATAGTCTTTGATTTTTATGTCAATGCCGTACAAAATGGAGCAGAAAAACTGCTGTTTAAGATAAGGGATAGGAGGCCGCAATCGAGAAATGCCAGGCGACGAAGTTACGCGTACGGCGATAGCTGGGTTATCGCCAAACGCAAGAGTCACGGTTTTGCTATCATCCATTGAGCTTCGCGTCAATGTATGGCAGTTTTTTACATACAGTGACGTGAAGTATTGTTTCATTTATTCCACAAGGCATTGAGACATTTTAATCCATCTAGATTATTGCTTAGCCCAACCCAACCTAGCTTAAAGGGATTTTTTCTGAGCAGAAGATGGTTGAAAGGAGGTACTTATTAGTTACATGAAAAATATCGAACTTTCTAAAAGTGCACGAGGTTGACTTAGGAGCCAGGGATTTGCCAGTGGAAATATGAAATGAATATAATATTATTAATAAAAAATATTTAACGGTAATATTATGTAACCAATAAAAAAAAAAGACAATATTGAATAATTTGCTACATATTTAGTAAACACTGCAAACAACAGCCCGCGGCGGCGCGATTTATTTGACTGAGACGTCACACATGCCACGTATGGTGGGAACTAGGAATACAGGTTCTGTAAAAGTCGCGAGAACGGCAAAACATATTATGCGCGGTTTAGATGGATATGTGAAATTGTATGTACCTTCCATAACCTTTTACATTTGATTTTTGATTTAGGTACACCGTTTTGATTTCCTAATATTACAGGATGAGTTAGACACCCTTTTGACACAATAACTAGGCAATAATTGCCTCGTGCCCGATGGGCACTTCTATAGAAAATGGGGCCTAGTATTATGCCAGGTAGGCTGTTTAAACCGAGTGTAACACTACCCATAAATCTAACGTGAAGTGGGACTAATAAATTCATCATAGTGCGGGGATAAATGTAATGTTAACTTCCATGTTCATGTAGTTTTATGCATGAAGTCCAAAACGTAAAACATGGTAGGTGGTTCTTTAAATATAAGTATAATAACTTAGGCAAATGTAACCTACATTGGTGCCAAGCTAATCGTGTTAAAAACATCTAAATAGTGTAAATAGTTCTTGGCATTTTTATTACTGACGAATAACATTTACTTATGTATTAACTCAATACTGTCGAAGTCGCGGGTAATAGCTGGTACTGTAGGTATACATGGTGTTGCAAATTAGCATAAAACCATTAAGTGAGGCCGTAGAGCTTCCATGGAGCAGTATGTGTACATTGTCTTTGTATTTTGAAGTATGAGGGTAACGAACGTTCATCAGATTGTAACGTGTTTTTGACATGTCACGTTGTTCTTGCAAACATCGGGAGTACTATACGCCGCAACTTATAATTACCAGAAATAAGAATCGTGTAATATATTATGCTTATTAGATCGTAAATATTTAGTCAAAATTTTTTTTACACAACCATGACAAAGATAAAGCAAGTGAAAGGTTGGCATAAAATCATGGCCACACTATTTGCCTACAAGTTGTAGGCAATAGTGTGGCCATGATTTTATGCCAAACTTTCTACGACATACACTGTGACTTGCGTTTTGTGGTAGGTACCTATAGTTTATCGAATTATTTTTTTATTTTATAAATCTCTTCGGAACCGGTCAATATATTTTTTGGTAATTAAAGTTGTGGTCTCAATCATTTTGTTACGGAAATAGGATTTTTGTTAAACTCTGTACCCACCTTGAAGTACCCAATAAATAGTTCTTACTAAATAAACACAGGCCGATTTAGCCGCAAGAGAAGGAACACTTGTTAGGAAACCCTGTGCCAGCACGTCTGGCCAGCGTGGCACAGTAGGCTAATTACTCTCCATGTAGTTGGAGGAGGCCTGACTCAGCAGTGTGTCATTTATGGGCTTAGAAGTAAGTTAATAAACAATAATGAGGTTTGAGCTTCATATATAACTATGAATGCGGAAAGTGAACGTAAACAAGTTCCTCTATCTAAATAAGCCATTCATCTCTATTAATAATTATTGTATCATAGATAAATACGTACAATAATAAACTAATTGTAGCAAAACTAGAATCTATCTTTGTAGATAAATTCTTGAACAAGGAAAACTAGCATAATAACTAATAAATACGTCAATATAGTCCCCTGTCGCTAACTGCTATGCGAAACTGAGTACCTAGTAGATTATAGTAGATAAATATGTCTTTAAATATTCTAATATGTATCATTTAAGTAGGATTTCTCGTTAATATATTAAACACAAAATTACCTATGGTACAAAACAATGGTATACAAGAAGAATGAAAAAATAACATGAGTTATTACTTAATTAAACATTGGCACTTAATTAAACATTACATTTTGGTGTCTATATTTATTCAAATCCCATTGATTGAAAATCCGCAATTTATTCAGTAGGTAGACGTAACATTATTGTAACTAAAATTTCGGCTGACTATTGAATAAATACTGAAAATTTTACAGGTCTTTGTGGCGGTGTGCACAGTGGAGTTGCACGTAAAATCCGAAGAGATTTGACCGATAAATCTGCAGACCCCGCCGTGAATAGGCTTGTATGCATAGGAGATAAATCTCGCACGATGCTGCGCCGAATCTTTGCACCGAATATGCTGGTCAGCGTTAAGGACGTAAGCATTTTTTATAGACGGCTAAATGATGAAACACAAAACACACACAAAATGTATAATATTTATTTAACACACACACACGCATATATATACTCTTTTGTTTATTGTTAAAGTCTGTGGTCAAATTGAGAATTGAACTATGTTTAAAGAACTATAGGTAATTTAAATTAATTTTGGTCGAATTTCGACGGTTGGGCATCCACCAGTATGAGTAAAAATATGTATTACGTATAATATTCTTGTAGATCGGTCGCCTGGCACCGGTTTTCTCCGACGCGTCCAGGATGGCAGCCGCGATCACCGATGCAGGCTACGGGTATGATACCGGCGAGATCTACTATAACAGATACCACTCGCCAGTCAAATACGAGCTCAGTACTGTTCCATTCTTCAACAAATACAAACTGGAGGTTAATTTCAATCTTGTTTCTTACTGATGATATCTGATCGGTGATTACTTGAAACATTATTAAGTCGTATAGCACGCCCGATCGGTATACATTTTACGAAAGATCGATTACTTATAACCAGTACTAAGGTTACTCAATTTACATTTTGAATCTTGTTCTACACTTAATCCATTGGTCATATGTCCGTGTTACATAGCACATAACTCACGGCACGGCCCTTGACTAAAAAATGTACAAGTAACCAATGCTTTGCAATTCCATATATCATCATCAACGTTTTATCATTAGGTGGCTCCAAACATATCAGCGTTTGACGATATTGAGGAAGATATGTTGGAAAGTTACGCAGAGTGGACTCTAGCAGCGCTCATATACTATGCACTCAAGGAGAGTGCCGCATCAGAACAGTCAGCTCGAATGGCTGCTATGGACAACGCCACGAAGAATGCTGCAGATATGATCAGAAAACTGACTCTACTATTCAACAGGACCAGGCAAGCAGTTATTACAAGGGAACTTATTGAAATCATATCTGGAGCGGCGGCATTAAAATAATAAAAAATAAAAAAAGCTATACCTTCCAGACCAAAAATTTGTTCACTTTTCTTTATAGCCAAGTATATTATTTTTAACGAATTCCTTTTAGTATCTATATAGTATCCATTAATACACGAATGTTAAATTTTATGTGGTTTTTAAATACCACGATCATACAACAGATCTTTTTATTGAAACACGATACGAAAATTAACTTTATATTCCAGTTTCGTATCGATACGCGTACGGAAAGGTTGTGTTCCTAGTTTATGAATCAACATAATATAATTATCGGTTATTCTCGGAATTCTTTTGTTTTCGCGCGTGGCGGTCCGCTACCTGCGCCAGGTGTGCGGCCGCTCCGGCTGTTTAGGAGCTAGCCAGTATTTTAATTATAATAATATTACTAGTGGTGAATGAATGTAACGGAGTTAAGTGAAGAGGTAGAATGTGAAGAAAGCATTACAATGGTTGAGGACACTACACAAAATAGAGGAATTGGAGAGGAAAGGAATTCAAGTGACGGGGAAAGTGAGGATTATGAAGGATGGCAAGAAACATCTACGAGTAGAAAGAGAAGAAGGAAGCTACACCAAGGGAATATGACTATAGATACAACAGATAATAATAACTCTGAGGAAAATAAACCCACAGTTACAATAACGGGCAAAAATAAATTACCTAAATTGTTTGCATTAGCCAAAGCATTGAGCCAGAACAAAATTGGAGACGTTACGAAATTTAAATATATAAACCAATACAAAGTACGTTTAGAGTTCAAAGATGAGTCATGCTTAAACAAACTTTACATATGTGAGAATCTTATTAAGGAGAATGAATGGAGATTAAGCCGGGACTACGAGGTCGACTTTTCATATGGAGTGATAAAAGATGTGGATCTCGATTTAAGTGAAGAAGATATTTTGAAATCTATAATCTGCCCGGTACGAATAAAGCTTTTATCTGTCAAACGTCTAAACCGCCGGGATAAAGAAAAAGGAGAATGGGTGCCCAGCGAAGTGGTTAAATTATGCTTCAGAGGAAGTGCCTTACCACCACACGTGTATGTGGATAAACTTAGAATTCAAGTCGAAGCTTTCGTCTTCCCCGTATCCCAGTGCTCGAAGTGTTGGAGGATAGGACATACTGTCAAGACGTGTCCGTCGAGTAAATACGTTTGTCCGAAGTGTGGTGGCGAACACGCTAATTGCGAGACTAAAGCGTTTAAATGCGTAAACTGCCAAAAGAATCACATGGCCTTAGCGAAAATTTGCCCCTTATATAAAAAGGAAAGGAGAATACGTGAATTGATGGCAGAGTTCAATTGCACCTATAGAAGGGCCCTTTCTATGTACGTCGAACCATCCCCTGTACCACTCCCTACAAATACAACGGCAGCGGATATGGGAAACCCGGAGCCAGTGTTTCCACAGGTGAACCCCTCCCCCGAATTAACCATTAATATTGCAGAAAACAGTCTAGATAAGGAAACTAGTTATGCTGAAGTGGCTGGTCGAACTAAGGAAAAGGACACATCCAGTCGTAAAGACAGCAAACACAAAAGCAGAAGAATCCTGAAGAATAAATCCAGATTTAAGTCGAGTAGTGCGGGAGAATGGATAAATTGCGAGAACGTGGAGCAATCAGATATGGATACAGAAAGCGAACAGGAGCAAACAAAACAAAATAGTAGCCAGAGTCCTAAAAATAGTTTAAAACATCTAATGGCTAGATTAAAAGAGATAGCGTCACTGACAAATTGTTCATGGAAATCTAAACTGAAGACAATGTACCACTTAGTAACCGACTGGATAATTACGTGTATTAGTGTTCACATTCAAGATTGGCCGTGGTTACATTTTTTTTTAAACATTTTTAATGGCTAGCAAGGATATTGTTAAAATGAATATCATGCAATGGAATGCCCAAAGTATTAAGCCTAAATTATTGTCGTTTTCACACTTATTAAATCAGAATCATATTCTCATAGCTGCAATAGCAGAAACATGGCTAGAACCCGACAGTTCATTAAAAATTAATAACTACAATATTTTCCGTCGTGATAGGGATGATTCGTATGGTGGTGTGGCTATAGTAGTACACAAATCTGTTAAAGCTCAAATAAGAGAACTGAACATTCATAACACGGGCATCGAAGCGCTATATGTCAAAATTTATAATTATCCGTTGATCGAAAATGTCATTGCAGTATATTGCCCACCAACTATTCGGACTAATTTAAATGATTGGACTTCGTTATTTTCAGCATTTAGAGATAAAACAGTGATACTGGGTGACTTTAATGCTCACCATACCAATTGGTCCTATAAAACAGACACTAGAGGTGTCCAAATATTAGATGCATTAATTGATAGTAGGTTTATAGTGCTTAATGATGGAAGTAAGACTCGAGTAAAATTAGTCAATAGTGTAATGCAACAGTCCGCACCAGATCTAACTTTAGTTTCTTCAGATGTTGCTATGGAATTTAATTGGATAGTATGCAATGAAACTTTAGGTAGTGACCACTTGGTAATCCAAATATCTTCTGAATGCGAGATGCCCAACAATATTACTATGAAACGGAATTTTAAAAAAGCTGATTGGCATTCTTATAGTTCTTGCCTCGAGCAAATATTTTCTAATTTTCCAGTTAACCGAGACTCGCAAAAGTCGTATGATACGTTTATAGATTATATCAATATGGCAGCAGAAATTCATATCCCTATGGTTAAAATACCACAAAACCCAAATTCAAAATTTAAACCTAAACCATATTGGAATGCAAGTTTATCTAAGGCGGTTGCTGAGAGAAGACTGGCATTGTCAAAGTTCCGTAGGAATCCTGGCTCACTTACTTTTGAAACTTTACAAGAAAAGATAAGAGTAGCACAAAAGTTAATACGTCAAGCTAAACTTCAAGATTGGTCAAATTTTTGTTCATCTATTGACGGGAACATCTCGGCAAGTGAAATGTGGTGTAAAATGAAGTGGTTAAAAGGTAACAAAGTGTCCAAGTCCTTTATTAATAGCTCTCAAGCCAGTAATCTTCTTTCCAGCCTTACACCAGATAGTGTGATACCCAGTAAACCAGACTTCTATGTAACCAACCCACATCTTGAGGTAGAAATCTCCATGCAGGAGCTTGACAAATGTATTAAATCAAAGGATACATCTCCTGGATGCGATGATATTTCGTACTCTATGATTAAAAACCTACCAAGTAATGGCAAAAACATCCTACTCAATTTATTTAATATATTCTTCTCAGAGAGTTTTGTTCCCGCACAATGGCGAAATATTAGTATAATAGCAATTCCAAAACCAGGAAGGGATCCTAATCTTGCTTCATCTTTGAGGCCTATATCGCTAATGTCGTGCATAAGCAAAATTTTTCATGCCATAATTAATAAGAGACTTGAATGGTTCCTAGAAAAAAACCACTGTTTTTCAAACAACGTCGTTGGATTTAGAAAAACTAGAGGGTGCTTGGATAGCGTCAGTTGCCTTGTTACACGTATTCAATCTGGATTCTCGGATAGACGTCACACTATAAGTTGTTTTATCGATATAGATAACGCCTACAATAATATAGATATAAAAAAACTAATAACTATTTTACATGATCTAAAAGTAGGAACAAAGATATGTAATTATCTATGGAATTTTTTAAAGGAACGTATCCTCATGATTAAAACCGATGAAGGACCGATAACTAGAACCGCAAGTCGGGGTTTAGCCCAGGGAGATCCACTCTCTCCGTTACTTTTCAACGTGGCCACTAGAAGTGTGTGTAAGACCCTGGAAAATCAAGTATGTATAACCCAATATGCTGATGATTTTGTACTATATCTTAGTTCTCAATCAATAAATGCTGGTGCTAGGAAACTACAACATTCATTAAATATTTTAAACAAACTCTTAACTGAGTTAGGGCTAGAGATCTCTACAACCAAAAGCCAAGTCTGTATTTTTAAAACTAACTATAGAACAGATAATATTGAGTTATATATTAATGGAGCGCCATTGAAATGTGTTCCAGTTGTTAAGTATCTAGGTGTGTGGCTAGATCACAACTTAAGATGGGGCAAAGCTATAAACGAAGTTAGGGAACGAGCATTAAAATTTGTAAATATATTTAAAGTCTTAAACGGAGCTGGATGGGGTGTGCACCCCTGTCACTTAAGAAGATTATACATATCTCTAGTACGTAGTCGTATAGATTATTCAAGCTTTCTTTATGCCACTAGCTGTAAGACAAATCTAATAAAATTGGATAGGGTGCAAAATCAGTATATGAGAATTATAGGTGGGTTTATAAGAAGTACCCCTATACATGTTATGGAAGCAGAGCTGCAACTACAACCCCTATTTGTACGACGCACATATTTAGCCGAAAAATTCTTACTTAAAGCAAAAGCTATCCGTGATAATCCATTATTAATTGAGCTTAATAATTTGTCGGTCTTATGTCAAAATTTATTTTGGAGACGTAAAGTGAAACCTTTATTAGTTACGAGTCACAATCGTCTTAATTCTATCCCCATGCATACAAGCAAACAACTAGAAATGTTTAGCTTAGATACTTGGGTCAGTAATATCGATTCAGCTAGTTTTATACACTACAATATTGAAAGCATAAATAAAGCTAAAAGGGATTATAACCGTCAAGATTTGCGTTCACTGTGCGAAAAATTTTTAGTAGACAACTATTCAAAATACTATAAAATATACTCAGACGGGTCGAAGGACAAAGTAAGTTCAGGAGCGGCTTTCTTAGATAATCAAACAAATCATTATATGAAATTTTGTATAAATAATACTTATGTCTCAATTATGTATACCGAGCTTATTGCCATAGCAGAGGCGCTGTCATATGCTAAATCAATTAAGAATAACAAACATTTAGTTATTATAACCGACTCCAAGAGCGCTTTACAACATTTGGAGCGCTGTACATATTCAGTAAGGGGCATTCCATTGGCATATGATATATTAGATAGTTTATACAAGCTGAACTCAGGTGACAAACACGTTGCCCTGCAGTGGGTGCCGTCTCACATTGGTCTCGTAGGCAATGAAACTGTCGACAGACTAGCGAGGGAAGCAGTGGGCGATGGAGTTGAGATCGAATGTCTTCCTTTCTACTCAAATCTTCTGGGAAATGTTAAGGAACAATGTGTACAAATTTGGTCAGAATATTTTGATGAAAGGTCTTTGACTAAAGGAATCTGGTATAAAACTATTCAACCAACCCTGTCCTCCAAACTTTGGTTTGACGGTACTAATGTGGGAAGGCTGGACATTGTAACGAGTCTAAGACTTCGTTCTGGACATATTCCATTAAACAGCTTTGGATTTATGATGAACAAAAGTATGTCGCCTAATTGTACAGAATGTGAGATGGTAGAAGATGTGTATCATGTCTTAATGGAATGTGTGCGAAACGAAAGTCGCAGGAGGGACTTTATATTGCTAAATAATATTGTACAGTATAATGTCGGGTGGTGCAACAGTGTATTGTCATCTCCTCATTCAACAATAGCCAAGAATTTATATAAACTTGCGCAAATAGTTTGTAAAAATAGATGTTAAATAGCATTAAGTATTATGTATTTCTTACGGGGATTACGTGTTCTTTTTGAACGTTCCCCTTTAAAATAAAGATTAAAAAAAAAAAAAAAACTTTATATTCTTCGAAAACAGTTGACTTTAATGTGTTTTTCATAACTAATATAATATATTTTCATAAGACTAAACATCATTTAAAAATATATGTATTTACAAATGATGGAAAATTATTGCACAATAAGATCGGTAGAAATTATATGTACTATTATTATTGGTATGATATAATATGTCTGGGTTGCATCGGGAAAAGATGGTGCTGTAGCGCTCCGTTCGCCTTGGATTATATATCACACTTATTACTCACACTTATTACAAACACACAAACAGGCGTATATATTCACTCGTTACACAGGGTTTGATGCATCAGCTAATGATCACTAACAACATTAAATGCATACTACAAAATAATATTGTATGGTGATAAATCAATCTAAATATCTAAATCACGGTAAAATTAAAAAAAATGCAGTTTCACAAATGTACCTAATGGTTCTTAAATTATATGGATTGTGATCTCGCTGACCTCTAACTGGACCAGGCTCTGATTGTATGATTATCACTATCACTACATATGAGAAAACAAAGTCGCTGTCGTCTGTCCGTCCTTAGGTATGCTTAACTCTTTAAAATTACACAACGGATTTTGAAGCAGTTTTCTTTAATAGATAGAGTGATTCAAGAGAAAGGTTTTGAAGTATAGTACATTCATAATATTGTAGAGAAACTGATAAATTTAGAGGTTAATCATTGCACCCGCGTGAAGCCGGGGCAGATAATTAAATGTACGAGGGTGAATCAAAAAGTTCTTAGAAGTGCATATATATGAAACCTTTTTGGATCAAGTTCGATATTCAAATTAAAGAGTGTCTATCACACTATATTTATGCAGACTGTCACTTGTTTTTGTCAGTTCGTTCGCATGTAATAAATTTTTTTGTGCAACGAGTTGCTAAAAAGTCAAAATTATGGATAAAAGTGAGTTACGTGCGGTGATAAAATATCTCAGTTTGAAAAAAATGTCTACGAAGGAATTTTTTTTGGACATTCAGCAGACATTAGGGGGTGATGCTGTACCCTATTCTACGGTTGCGTACTGGGTGGCTGAATTTAAAAGAGGTAGATCAAGCTGTAAAGATGACCCGCGTTCTGGGCGGCCTTCAACCTCCGTTACAGAAGAAAATGTCAAAAAGGTTGAGAATCTGGTTTTGGAAGACAGAAGAATGACTATAAAACATATAGCTGAGATCCTAAAGATATCTTTTGGTAGCGTTCAATCCATTTTAATTGATTCACTGGGGTTCAAAAAAGTGTCTGCAAGATGGGTGCCACGAATGTTAACCGACGAAAACAAAAAGCGACGTTTGGAAATTTCCAAGCGTAATCTCGAAATGTTCCAGCGTGATTCGGATAATTTTTGCCGTCGTCTTGTCACCATGGATGAAACGTGGGTCCACCATTTTGATCCTGAAACTAAAAGACAAAGCATGTCTTGGAAACGACCATCCTCTCCATCCATTAAGAAATTTCGAGTTGCTCCTTCCGCTGGCAAAGTTATGGCCTCTGTGTTCTGGGATAGTGAAGGAATCCTTTTTATTGATTACATGCCAAAAGGCCAGACGATAACTGGACCCTATTATGCAAATTTAATCCCGAAAGTGCGTGAAGCGATTAAAGAAAAACGTCGTGGAAAACTGTCGTTGGGCGTGTTGTTCCTTCAAGATAACGCTCCTGCCCATCGATCGGAAGTTGCGCTCAACGCAATCCGCTGTGCTGGCTTCAATCTCCTTGACCACCCACCATATTCTCCGGACTTAGGCCCAAGTGATTTTCACTTATTTCCAAAATTAAAAGAGGAAATTCGTGGAACAAAATTTCACGATAATGACGCGGTTATAGCTGCCGTAGAGGACTTTTTCGAGAGTCAAGAAAATAATTTTTTTTCACAAGGAATAAGGAAGTTAGAAACGCGTTATTCTAAATGCATTGCATTGGAGGGAGATTATGTAGAAAAATAAAATATTATTATTTAAATCTTTGCATTTTTTAATATTGATTCCAAGAATTTTTTGATTCACCCTCGTATTTAGTGGACAATCAAATATAAACTTCAAATACACAATTTTCAAAAGAATGCAGTTTTCGACATCGAGAATAGACTGGAACGAGCATTAAAACTCAGTCCAGCTTGTTAAAATGTTGAGTACCTACTTAAATTTGGCACAATATCCGTTCATGCTTCAATCTGGTTTTTTTTTTCACATGTATTGTTTATGCTCACTGCGTTCCAGTGTATATACCATGCATGCACATGCATGTAACAAAAACCCTATAGCCATTCGATAGCTAATCAAATGAAGCAGTTCTGTGTTTAAAATGTTTCACAAAGAACCATTATCTCTGGTATTATCTGTGCTCATTTCTCAAGTTACGACACTTTTGTCAAAATTTTAAGAAAATATATTGATTTGTTGTGCTGAAATGTTGCCTATAATATCTAGGTCGCCAGACCTATCAATTGCCTCGTTAAGGCTTTAGGGATTTTGTTACAACCTGAATTTGTGGAGTATTGAACACTTCCACAATAAGTAAGTATGTCAGATCGGTTAGTAGTATTTTAGATTAACACCTTCGAACAAGTAAAGTGCCGCATCATTAATATTCAGTTTATTTACACAGTTTATAACTCGACAATGACGGGGCTGATTTTTGTGATATTTAATTAGTTGGATTTGTCACCGCCCAAAATAGCAGATCTTTAAAAATATAGTGACAAATGTCGTTTGACGGGTTTTTGGACCGTCTCGTTGTCGTCTCGCGACCACAGCAATCAGTGACGTGTGAGCAATCTGTGAAGACAGTGTCTGAAACTCCAAAGTTTCATCTCGTTTAGTCTTCGTTTTCAAATAAAAATAACACGATCTAAAATCCGTTCAATGTCATTTACCACAATATGTAAGGATTCTGAAAGCATAAGAAATCACTAATAAAATATTGATAGATCTTATTAAATTTAACGTAAAGGGTTGGAATTCGACGCGGGACAAACTGTGGTAGAAGCTAGTATAAAATTGAAAACTGGCAAAGAATACTTATTTCTTATTAAAAGTATAGTAAAACCGAATTGCGTATAATGCGATTTTCGCTTTTTTAATTGTGACGCTTGGTTGCACGAAAATGTTTCCTATGTAATTAAACTATTGGCTTTCAACATGCATTCTTGTTCCATGATGGAATGTCCAAGGCCCATAGGAATGCGTCAATGGTCTTCTTGGAGGTATTTTTCGTACGCTGCCTGGTCTAAGAGTTCACGGATTTGATCAGGACTGCTAAGTTTCACCCGGAACAGCCAACCCTCGCCGTAACACGATTTGTTTATGAGTGCCGGTGTCGACTCCGCAGCTGTGTTCTTTTCTGTGACCTGTGAACACAGTTTTACAGGATAAATATATTTAACCAATTACGAATTATTAGGAAAATCTGCGAAGGCGATTTCCCGTTGTTTCTCGTTATTATTGTATTACGTAACTAGTCATATTCATAGTTAAGCGTGAAATGGATTCAATGTGTAATATAGACAGTAAAACGCAGGTAGATCATAGAGTATGGTGACGGATTAAGAATACCTAGTACCCGATTCTATTCTGAGGGTGTCGTAAGAGCCGACAAAAGGATATATATGACAAGGCCGAAAAAATGGCCGAAAGAGAACTGAAAAAGAAAGCATGTGCCAACACGTCAGGCCAGAGTGGCACCGTAAGCTCCATGTAGTGGGAGGAGGCCCGACTCCATAGTGGGTCATTTATGGGATGAGAAGTAGTAGATCATAGAGCAATCAGTTGGTAGTCCTGGAGCGTATTAAAAATGGCTAACTAAACAACGTCCCTGCCCTTGCTATTCAATATCAACCACGAGCGACAAAATAATAATTGAATTGTTATATTGGTCTAGAAACGTGACCTTTGGAAAGTTGGGTGATGTAATAAACGGTAACTGTTTCACTAGATTCATAGTAATTTTACGTCACTTAAAGTGTGACTGAAGGTGCCGCATGCGTCATGATTTGGAGCAAACAGACTGTAACCAAGCCATTCACGTTACAGTCAGTTTATTAAAGGTTAAACTGTTTTCCTTGTTTATTAGATTGTCAAACGTTTTCTTACAAGTCAAGGCTTAATCAACCCTTGAAAGACAGTAAAATTAAAAGAGTATTCTAAAACATTAACTATTTGCAGTATTTTGTGTTTAAATAAATAAATAAAATAAAAATAAAAAAGCCTTTTATTTGTAATAAAAATGCTAGTTAACAAGTTTTTGTAGTATGTACCTATTTTATTAAAAAATATTCTGTAAGAACCCCTCTGCAGGTAAAGGCCTCCTCCAAATTGAGCCAGTTTTCTCTGGATTGTGCTGTTTGTGTCCAGTTTGGACCCGCTATGCGTTGGATTTCGTCCCCCCATCTGGCATACGGTCTCCCTTTCTTTCTTTTGCCCGCAAAATTTTGTGTTTACTGTCCTGAAAGTCGTCTGTCGCAGACTGACCTCGGTGGTGGGTCCGGGGACCTACCGCCGACAAAAGCATCAGCATGAATGTATCCCAGTTACCGGGTTGCCCTCTAATAGTCGCCTGCCCGCTCACGGCGTCCTCACGAACCAGTAGCTCCGAGGGTATATCGCTGGTGTTTTAGTGGATAGTCGTTTGTTCCGGAGTTCCGCCGACCACACCCGAGGGGCAGAGGTTTATTAAGCATTTCCCAAGCGAAACGATAAAAATATAGAAAAGAAGTCCCAGGTTCACAGTTTACAGGTTCACAGTTTAATCATAATCACACATGGGATTTTCAGGTTCAAGCATAAAAAGTGTTAATTCACCATTGCATAACTAATTAAAAAAACGCAGTGAAAAATGTTTGTCTGCATCTTATTGTTTATTCATCTTTACAGTAAGTGTGTAACTTTTCATTTTTTATATACAGGGTAGTCAAAAACTCGTGGATCAAAATATGAAACCAGCGTTTAGATGGGGCCATCAGCAGCAAAAAATTGTTCTACGGGAGGTCCTTAGGGTCAACCACTGCAGAGTTACAATTCATTTTGTGATTTATGAGAAATTGTCGTTTTTTTACTAAAACTTGATAAAATTCGTAAAAATCTACCTGTATCTTTTTTATAATTTTCACTAGATTGGTACTGATGAGTCCTTTCGTTAGACATGCTATTTATGGTAGTTTATTGGGTGTGTTGAAGATAATATTATAAACAAAAGTAGTCAACTATTGAACAAAATCCTTAACTCTCCACATGTTAAGGACTTCGTGTGGGTATTTTTCATCTTTTGCACTTTATTAGTCACTAACATAAAGTGTTACCACACTTTCACAGTGGTAGAAATACATACTTGTACCTGTACAATAAGTTAATAAGTACTAACTGTGCCAGAAACAGGACTGTAAACTTCACTGGCAGCCTTGACACTTTCTAGCGCACCGCACTCTTCTCCAGACGATATCTCCTTGCCTACGTCAGGTAGCTGCACGTAAACGATTTCACCCAAAGCATCCTGAAATATTAATGTGGTGTTATTTTTCAATTGCTTGCTAAAGACGAGAAATCCAACCCCGGGGGCGTGCTGAAGACGTTTTTTTTTTATTCGAATGAGTCTACGGAGATGGGAACACACAATTTCGACAAACTACCTACAAAGGCAAAACGCAATAATGTACCCACAAGGAAATCTTGATACAAACCCTGTACCAAAAGTGTGGCCAGTGTGTCACAGTAGGCTAATTTCCCTCCATGAACTTGGAGGAGGTACTGACCCAGCAGTGGGAAATTCATGGACTGAAATTGTGATGATGATGACGCTCTGAAGTACGTGCGTAGTCGTTCATACTAATTCGGCCAGTAAAAAAACCGCCTACACAAGGTCTTCGCCCCCAGTCTTTGTATTTTCGGATTTAATGTAAAAAACTGTGACCGTGCGGATGGTGTGGATTTAGAATACATTGTGTCACCACCCGCTTCCGCCTGAGGGTGTCGTAAGAGCTGATAAAAGGATATGTCAAGGCCGATAACCTAGCCGCAAGAGGAAAACTTGACACGAAACCCTTTTTTTTTAGGTCGGTGATCCTCATGGATTCCCGGCCGTGTGCCAACCCGTCTGGACAGCATCACACTGTAGGCTAATTAATCTCCTTGTAATGGGAGGAGGCCCGACTCAGCAGTGGGTAATTTATGGGCCGAGTTGTGTATGTAATATGCTCTGGTTGCTTAATACACCAATCATGGATACCGATAACCAACCATACCATCCTCAGAGTGACATAGGAACTGGTTAGAAAAGGCATATTTGATTTGAAATAGACCTTGCACCGTTTTTTTTAATTAGGTGTTTATTCTGAACACAATCATCTATTTTTTTTATCGTCGCTGTTACATTTTTATATTACGCAAATTCAAAGATGTTGTTAAATAAAATATTGTAAAGAATATACGACAGGTCGCGAAAATTCTATTTTTTAACATACATTTATAAAGCTACAAAATACCTTTGAAAATCTTATTTTTTCAAAGTATGATAACTTCTAACTTGATTAACTTGGTCAACAATTTTTTAAGCTGTCGATCAAGAATTTATTTTCTAAAGTGATAGATAACCACTAGTCATTATGAAGTCTCATTATTAGTTGTGATTGTCATTACAGTCTGCTGATTAGCTAATGAAGTCAATGTGCTGCAAAAATTGATAACAACTGATACTTGACCTTTTATTTCCATGGTCGACGGTTACAAGTTCGAAGTGGTTCTTCGGAATACTGGACTGACAATATTTACCCTAAACCCTCAGAAGGGAACGGGGTGGTGACACTATGTATTCTAAATCTGTCAACACACGGACAGGACAAGTGTCAACTTGAAAGATAGGTTATAGCTACATCTCAATTTATAGTCACAATAATATTATTTTATTGCAAACTAGCTGACCCGGCAAACTTCTTTCCGCGTATTAAAAATTGATATTTTCTCATTTTCTCAAAATTTGCCAAATCGGTCCAGCCGTTTTCGAGTTTTAGCGAAACTAACGAACAGCCATTCATTTTTTTAAATATAGGTAGAAGAAGAAGATTATTTGACAGTCACAATTATCTGTTAGCTCCAAACAATTATAACTGATGGCGATATCTGTTGACTGGATTGAGTAAGTATTCAATAGATGGCGCTATGTTAAAAGTTAACGTATGTTAATGTAAGTTAATGTATGTTATGTAGTAAAACGCTGCCCACTGTGTGCGGACATGGGCTTGTCCCATGAGCACCGGCTGGGCAGCGGGTCGTGCGCCCAGTCTAGGGGTGACCGGAAACGGCCCCGAGGCGTGGCGGGGTGGACAGGGGTGCTGCCTCGGTGGCGCCCATGGACACCGACGCTGCGCGGACTGGGCAGGCGGTTGACGCGGGCCCGAGTAGCCGGGCCGGTCCCGCCAGGCAGAGGGCCGAATAGGCCGCGGATCCCGGGGCAGGGCGCGGGGATGCCTGCCCCACGGGGGATCAGACGTTGGACGACGTCCTGTTCGTTGTGCTCACGGCAGGACGTCGGGGCTCGTTTGAGCGTAGGTTGAGGAGGCGATGAGCCTCCAGTCTGTGGCATAGCGGACGCGGCCCCAGTAGGCTAAGTTCCCGCAATGCCACCGACATGGACGCGAGAGAGAGAGCACCCTGGGGATGTTTTAGTGGGTAGGCCCCCACTCTGGGGGAGATTCCCACACATCCCCCTCGGCCATCATCCCCGTGGCCGACGGGGATAGTCCATAAAGGATTTTTACCCCGGGCAGCAAAAAAAAAAAAAAAAATGTTATGTAGTAAAACAAAAACCTTAGCCACAACAACGCATGTCCGTTCTGCTAGTTTAATATAATTTATAAAACGGTTCGTCTTTACTACCTAACTTATACCTTTTCATATTTTAGGTGGAAATGACAACAGTACATTTTATTTTTTCGGTGGACACCAACTGTTACAAAGGAACTGATTAATAACAGACTTCTGGATATGGTGGATTTTTTATGTTCAGCTATCTGTGTGTGTTAAATGTATTATGTTCATAAATAACGTATACGACTAGAATAGAAATAATTAAGAAGATTGGTGAATTAGTAGATTTTTACCCAATTCCTTCTAAAGACAAAAATATTTTTTTTAAACTTGGGCGAAGTTGCTATCTCCACCTTGTGAAGAACGCATGTAATATTGTAGGTATATCTACCTATTTCAGTGTGATTATGTCTGTATCAATGTATTTTGCTTTGTTCTTTTAGCCGAGTAAAGTACGTGTTTCAAGGCCACGGGCGGAGCCGTGCGGCTAAACTAGTGCTGTTTAAAGGTAAAAAAGGCCCCCAAGTCCGATGAATTATAAAAAAGATACTAAAAAGAAAAGATAACTACATATGCATTGACAAACCTGAGCATAGCTAGAAATTCCGACGGTCCCAATGTTTTCAGTTACTGATACCCATTCGTGTTTCTTTGTGTAGAAACGGTCTGAAAAGGAATAGAGATAACATCTATGAAATTTTATAAAACACTTCACATGTGTGTATCAATCTTCGTTTGTTATTTTTTGTTGTTTAAACGCCTTAATTAAGCATAAGTAGGCGCGATATTTACATAGGTAGATATGTTACGAATTTTAAAACGTACAAAGAAGTGTAAACAAGTAAATAATAACATCCCTGGTGGTTTAAACCTCAGGCAGAAGTAAGTAGATTAAAATATAGAGAAAATACACTAGGAAGTTTTTTATTTGCAACACATTATTTAACAACAACGTTGCCATTAAGATTTGATAAATTTCGCGAGGATAAGGAAAAGGTTTCATTTGTGAAAATAACGCAAATATTCTAGCAATGTTTTCAGGCTCTGGACGCCTGATTTCTTTATTCATTGTTTTAATGACTACTAATTGCGCACTTAATGCTAGCACTTCACAGGTGTTCGTAAGCGTTTTATACGCGACTTTTTAATTAGTTATTTTTGGTATGACTTTTCTGACAAATGTAAATTCAAATATGACAGATATACGAATACTAAAGTGAAATGCCACTACACTATTACATGTACAAAACTATTTGAATACAAAGTTATGAAAAGCGAACTGTTAATTTTGTTCTAAATATTGTTATTGATTATGTACCTAAATTAATAGAATGTACCTTGGAAATTAAGGCCAACATTGAGATAAATCCAATTGTCGTCAATAATTTGTTATGGTTTTGGTATTATTTTTAAAGATAAACAAATTACAACATGCGACGAATTTGATAACGAATAAATAAAAATAATCGGTAAGTTCAGCCGTAACTTATTAAATTAATTTTCTATTAATGTATTCTCAGTTCAGTTCAGTTACAAAATCAATGCTATGCGTTTTTATTAAGCACTAGCTGTACCATTTTTATTAAGCACTAGCTGACATTACACAAACATCCAATTTATTTATATTTTGTTCAGAAACCTTCCTGGCCATGATCCTCAACTTTGCTGAAGATCATCATGCATAGTCTATGATTCTACAAAGGACATAGGTACAGGCAAACATTCATTTTTATATAAAGATGATGCTGCGCAGCATGTCGCGGGCTCGATTCCCGCACGGAAGAAATATGTGTATACCTACAAGTATTTGTTCCGGGTCTGGGTGTTTTCTATATAAAATATGTAAGTATTTACCAAAAAAAAATATGTAAGTAGTTTATCATCCATCTCGTTACCATAACACAAGCATTAAGTTGCTTACCTTGGGACGAGATGGCGTTGTGTGAAATGTACAAGGATATTTATTTATTTTATTTATAATATAACACAAATTTGTTCAACTTTTTTCAACTCTACTACACAGAGTATGTGACTCTGTGTATAGGATGGTAAGGGGTATGCGACCACACTCACGTGGCTGGAACCACATATTGTCCGTTCACATTTAATTCACCTCTGGCTGCAAAGTTTGCCGCCCCGGGTGTTTTGTTCCCAAATTTAGCTTACAAGACTCCCATATTTTTCATTTAAATTTAACTCTCATTGTTCTTAGCCGAATGTGTTGTATAATTTATCCTTCTGAATGTACATAGAACTTTAAATGCAGTATCTTGATATCCCATTGCGGCCATGATCTAAATATTCTTGAAGTTTGAGGGATGAGGTCATTACTTATCTCTCAAACCAGTGAATGTTTATTTGATGAGAAGGTAACTAATTTATTTTAATATAAGACATTGGCGATAAAAGTATCTTGACCCTTCATGTGGGCTTACCTGGATTATACAAACGAAACAAAATCGGATAATAGCTTCCTCATGAATAGCTCACTCAATTAGTTTTAAAACGATATTTGCTATACTCAATCAGATTGCAGATCTCAAATGTAGAGCATATTTGCGATTTACCAAAAGGAAACGCTGGTACCAAATATAAATTTAATACAATTCGCCAGTAATGAAATTATGGCATAGCAACAGCGCACAGCAGTTTAAAAATGAGAAAAATGGTTACTGTACTTGTGTGGTCAGTGCTGTACAACGCCCGCACGCAACACTGAGATCCAACGCGAGATCTGGTGAGCCTTGATACAGCACGGAGTGCACTGCAAAGCACCATGACGTACCTGTAATCGTAAAATTGACTGAGAAACTATTATACTGTCCATTCATTTTGTGATTCCACTATCGTCTAGTACTTTATCGTCTAGTACATTTGCTTTCATCGATGATTATGAAGTTCAACATGTCATAGACACATATTATGGTTTTTCTTCGCCGTTTTTCCCAATTTTATCGACACCACTCTAACCTGTGTATTACATGGGACCATGATAAATCGGATCCTTGAAAGTTTACTAATAAATGGCAATTTAAGTAGCTAGTGTGAGCCGGTTACCGAAATGACACTAGGTTACATCATACTAAACAATATAGTGTATATTAAAACAATACATCTTTATTGAGGTCTACTCTAAAGACAGCCGACCTGTGGGTCATATGTTATCAAAAAAATGAGCACAAAGTTATTCTCTTAAGATTAATTCAATCCTCTTTGTGGAATAATCTTTGCTTATACTTTCACAGGCTGAGGGTTGTGAATATGATGTAAATGTTATTATATTAAGAACAGTATGGAATCAGTTTGAGTGATTTAAATTTTGAAACAGGTACAAGAGTTTCGGTATCCTCCTCTAGAAGTAATTATTTTTACCTCAAAATAGTTTCATTTCGGTATAGTGGTTGGATGCTGTGGCGCTATATTTATTTGAAACTTACCGATAGTAGAGCTGACTAGAAGATAATGTTGGAGGTACGCGCAGGTCGACGTACGACGCAGATATGAGCGCGCGCAGGCCACGGTCCCACCCCGTCATGCACTTTATCTCGGGTACTCGCGCCCTCTTGGTCGAATTGTGAGACATTCTTCTAGTCATACATAACTAACAGATAAAAAATCATGAAAGTTTATGTTAATCTATTAATATAATATTATATCACAATAAATATAATATTCAGTATTTTTTAATACAAGTGTTTTTATTAGTTACCTGTACGGCAGACGGCTTGAGACGATTAACAGTGGTAGGTGTGAGGGGGTAAACCGTAGGCGTCAACAGGCGCGAGTCAATGGTGCAACTATTGCACCATTGACTCGCGCCTGTTGACGCCTACGTACCCTAGCCTCGTCTCCCAGCTGGGATATTTATAAGGTTTTCACTTTTAAAAACCAACAATAAGCGTACATGTAACACATACTATGTTTTAAAGTACCGAACACTGTTCAGGTTTCTCACTGCACACAATTACATTTAATATTAGGTACTCTGAAAACGAATAATAGAAGTCATCTTTATCATTAGCTGATATTAAAATCCATTTTTTATGGTTTCGATGGGAAGTGTGAAGGAAAACCTTGTGCCGACCTGTCTTGCCAACGTGGCACAGTAGGCTAATTTCCCACCTTATATTTGGCGGAAGCCTGACAGTACTGGATCATTGATGGGTTGAAACAACGACACTCGTGTATTTTATCTTTATGACCATACAGTAGCTTAAATATTAAAAAAAAAACATTTACGGATTCTTTAAATCCAATCTATTTGTGAACAAGTTTGTCCCCTTCCAGCAAACAACAATAAACTTGCATCATTTGGATATTTCCTTACTTGGATAAAAGATAAGAGAAAACAAATAAGTATCAGTAACAAAACACGAGATGTTTGCAGATGCAACCTCTGGCCAATCGATATTAGCTTTGTGCTTATCAGCTGTACAGGGGGCAGACGTTATCTGCAACATGACGACATAGTCCGTTGGGGGTCGTTCTTGAATGATCCACAAGCGAACCGTGTACATATGTGTACTCTTCTTCGTATATGAGCCAAATAAATAGTAAACTATTCTAATATTATAAAGAGAAAAGATTTGTATATCCAAAAACTACTAGAACAATTTCAAAAAGTCGTCCACCATTGTATTCCTGACTAACATACTCTACATACGCCGAGACAAGCCGCATGGGCGAAGCCATGCAATGCAGTGCTAGTATATTTTTTTCGATAGATTGATAGAATGTGGTGAGTAATAATATTAAAAATGGCTTTTCAGTTGTCTGTTTTGGATATAAAATAATAAGCAAAGAAAATTTTATGTATGTATATTATTTAAAAATAACATTGAATTATTAGAACATGAATCAAGATTAAAAATTATTAACTAAAGTATTATTCTATAGTAAAATAAAAGGAAATTGTATATTTTCCTTCACTGCCTTAATTCTAGGTACAAAAATGACAAGGTTTGTTTTCTATTTTAATGGTCACTACAAGATAAGTGTTAGATGTAATTTAATTAAACTAATTGTTAACACTTATGCAAAAGGCATGATAGAACTGTAACAATCATCTATAAATCATAAAAGCTCAAAAACGAACCCACCGTAGATCTTAATAATGTGGTTTCATAAAAATAACTTAATTACACAGGTTATTTTCAAAGTAAAGTGAGAAAATTTACTTATATTTTGTGTTATGTCACAGATTATACAAATAGTTACAAACAGATAGATAAACAAATAACGTATATTACATGTCACAAGAAATTTGACGTGATGTGGTGCAAATAAGTAAGTGGATCACTATTACGCCTTTATATGGTTATAGCTCCGAGTGTTTACTGTCTGTAGTTGTATTCGGTCGTGTTGTACAATAATCATCTATCGCAAGTAACAGGGTACAGCCTGAGACGTGCTGAAGATGGCGCTAATAGCACTGATGGTAGCAGCAATTCCTCCAAATACACCCAGAGCGATTACCTCGTAGCAGGCCATCTTGATCCAGCCAGGAGTCTCTCTGAAAGTATAAACGTAAATCTCTTATTCCGCTGCATTGTTAATTCGCTAACAAATAAGGAAGGTACATAAATGTTACTTCCTAACAGATTTTAACTTAAAATTAGAACTACATCCAGTGACTTTGCAGCTAAATTGGGACCATTTGTAGCCTCGCAGCTCAGTAACGTTCCGTACTACTGGCATTTAAATAGTGTAAGAGTGTGATTCATAGGGAGCATTTAAGATTAGTCTAGATAATGTCGTATGTGAGTCTACATGAATAGAAAAATAAAATAAATAGTAAATAAATTAAAAAAAAAAAAAAAATAGTAAATACATAAATAGGTTGGGGAAAAAGTTTCTTCGCATTTTTAAGAAAAATCTAAACATTTTTTTAATATAGTTTATTTACATTTAACTAAAGTATGTAGGTACCATTTTGTTCGATAACTTTTGGCAATCTTGTAGGTAGGGACATGATCCCATTTCTATAGAAATTTTGGAACTTCTTAACAAAATACCGCGACAACTGGTCCTCTCGTGATGTTAACCTGACACTGCCTAAAGAATTCTGAAGAGACCGAAATATGTGCAAAGGATCGTAAAGATGCAAGGTCAGGACTATACGGCGGATGCATTAACACCTCCCAGCCAAACTCTCTTAATTTTTGCTGAGTGGCTAAAGATGTGTGAGGTCTAGCGTTATCATGATGAAAAACCACACCCCTTCTGTTGATTAATTCCGACTTCTCCCTCTCAACTTCTTGCTTTAATTTCATCAGTTGTTCGCAGTAGAGTTCAGAATTGATGGTCCTGTGTGGTGATAATGCCACACACACAGCATCACCTTGTTGCGAGTTAACCCGGGTTTCGCCACAGTCTGTGAAACCTGACCGGCCTTCGACCGCGACCTTTTTCGCACGTTCTTGTCGTACGTGATCCACTTTTCATCACCAGTTATCAGCTTCTTCAAAAATAGTTCGGTTTCATTAAGTCTTAATAAAGAATCACAAGTGAGTACACGGTTCATTAGGTTTCTTTCAGTGAGCTCGTGAGGTACCCAAATTCCGAGCTTTTTTGTGTACCCAGTTTATTTCAAATGCGCCAAAACTGTTTTGTGGTCAATTCCCAGTTCTTCAGCTACGTCGTAACTACTGATATGCCGATCTTGCTTCACTCTTTCAAAAATGGTATCCTGTTTATCCGCAATAGGGCGACCAGAGTGACGTGCATCTTTGACATCAACATTTCCGGATTGAAAACGCTTAAACCAAATGTGTGCAACTTTCACAGACACTGCACTAGGTCCATAAACATCGCAAATAATTTTTTTCGCGGCTTGCGTTGCATTTTTTCTTTTTTTGTAGTAAAATTTTAAAATGTATTGAATTTCTTCTTACTCATCTTGACAGTAGATACGAAAAACAAATGAAAATCACACATTTTCCTAATTTTAATTTGGACTCGCATTCTTTAAAATTTAAACTTTCAATGATACCAAAACCAGCCAGATACAAATAGTATAGCCAAAGAGATTTTATTACAAGTTCATACATTACTATAATGCGAAAAGACTTTTTCCCCAACCTAATATTGAGTTTATGTTCACTGTGGTTTATTATAGTTATTAGCTGCAATTCATTTCTTTCTTATAAGGGCTTCCAAACGGTTGATCTATAATATTAGTTTAGATGGCTGACTGGATTGACAGAATAATCTGTAATGATTGAGTAAGACTGCTCGATCAAAAACAAAAAAAAGACTGACTACTCGATTTCACAGTTTTATTAAATCATTTGTTAAATATTTTAGTAACAGAAATATTTTCCTCATTTTACACAAAATAAATTTCTGAACATTCACTTAAATATACTATAGCTTTCCTATTCCTGACATTGATCAAACTTTTTTTTAATCTAAAATAATCATTCAAATAATCTTACGAATATTATAATATACCTATCTTGTCGATCCAAACCCTTAATTTAAATACGTTCTTTATTTTGAAGGGAGAGTTCGACGTATAGACGAGACAAAATTAGATGTTTGATAGTTACGAAACCCATTACCATTTTGTATGTGGAAATGTGTTCCTCTTATTTATTTAATTTTCGTAAACTTTCCAATGTTTCATTATAATCCTGCTATTCGGGTCGGAGACAAATACAACAAATCAAAAACCATGGATCTCGGTCCAGCAATTGTCGAATTTTAAGTAGGTAGGTATTCAAACCCGACTATGATTTATTACTATTACGATAATATCATTAAGGCCTTATTCACACTACAGTAATGAGAATAGAATATGCAATAACAAATCACAGGCACAGAAAGATTACTTACACAGGGCTCTCTTGTCCTTCAGGCTGCGGCTGGTTAACGAGGTTGAGGTAGCACACGGAAGGCAGAATGTAGGTGAGTAATGCCACGCTGGTGGCTCCAACAAGAGCCAGAATGGTGTAGAAGCGTGGAATACTCTCGCCGATGAAAAGTATGGCCAACATTATAGACACACGGACAGCCATGCGCCAACCAATTGAGTCTGTGCGCAGAATGTTTTACTTATGTAAATGTAAAATAGGTAATAAATATAATCATACTGTAAAATAGGTACGGGGTCTCGGGATCGATTCCGGGGACGGGCAAGTGTATTTGTGTTAACTGAGAGCAAGTGCCTCTGGCACTTGCTCTCAGTCTGGGTGTCATTTGTATTTATGAATATCATGTTTGTAAACTGCCCCCGCGTTACAGGTTAAAAAATAATAAATATATTTCCGGTAGTTGTTATTAAACATCATAGTTATTTCAGTCCATTCATGACTCACTAGAGGGTCGGGCCTCCTCCAGTCATGGTGGGAAATTAGACTACTGTGGCACGCTGGCAAGACTGGTTGGCACAGGGTTTGTATCAAGTTTTACTTATCTTACGATTAGGTGGTCGTTCACCTCTTGAGTTTATTCTTTCGCGTCCTACGACACCCTCAGGAGATTGTGTATTCTTGAATATCTCTAAACCCATGAGACTTTTCTACAGCCATTTTTTTGTGTGGAATAGACCTAGGGCTTGCCTACCTGCTTGCTTTTGGGACATCTTGTATACGTATGTACGTACTAATGACATTCATGGTGCAACTAGTGCATGTTAAGAATAACTTTCTTGCACTTCACATGGTTATTCGTGTTCGTTATTCGCTTTTTTAATAGCAACTATGGCAAAAACGCAAATATGAAGTGAGGTGCCACCGTCAGAGCTTTTCAATAGCTCGGGATGTTTTTCAATGTAGGCATAATGACGGTCTACTTATTATGACATTATCACAGATACACAAATTTATAGTAATTTAGGAGTGTGAAACAATTGTAAGGTAAAATACTCACCATGTGGTATATTGTAAAGTTCCTCCATCTCTTGGCATACGGGGTTGATGATAATAATGAAAGCGAGCACCAAGTGAATTGCCATCAGCACATTGGCAGCTAAAGTCAGGGGGGTGGCTGACAGGGACATAGCTACGTTGGGCAGCAGCATTTCGCCGTATTTAGTATAACCGCCAATAGCGATAAGAAGGTAGAGCACGAGAATAGCTATAAAATAATAAATTTGTGTCACAAATTTGAAGCTGTCACTCTTTTTCCGCGCTCCTTCGCATTCCCACATGCCGCTATTGAATTTTAAAACAAATTTCGACCTCAATATTCAAACTACTACAAATTGTACTATAATATTTATACAAGAAAAAGTTTACAATCAAATTGTATTTTGTATTGTTATTCACAAAATACATTTTGTGAATATTATATTTACCAAATACAATTTTTAGGTAGTGTTTGTTCAAAAAGCGCGAACAGTTGTGAATGAAACGAAAAAATAACAAACGGACGCTGGGACATAATTCAAATTGACACAGTAGTAGTTAATATAAACTTACTGAGGAAGCTGTACTGTAAGCTTTTGTTGAACTTGCTCTTGTCTTTCATGTCATTTTGGATTGTCGGGAAAGTGGAAGCTCCTCCAAAGGCAAACATGATGGTTCCGAAACCCAAGAAGAAGTCCATAAATCCGCGGATACCGTAGTGGAACGCGAAAGGCCGCACCTCACTCATCATCTCAATAAAGTATAAGACGCACGCGAACACGGTCGATGCGAAAGCAATGAAGCCCATCAAACTGGAAAGGAAAGTTAGTAAAACATAATATTTGATTATATTATTTTTTTTCAATATAACGAAAACATTTTCTTTGGATACCTAATGTTTTTTGTTTCAATATAATAAGTATTATATTACCTATTTCAAATTCGTCGAAATAACAGCTTTTCTAGGTCTAGTGCCTAGGAACACAGCATAATACACAGAAAACTAGCTGAACAACACCCACTGTTTAACTTACGTAATTTTTTCGAGTTACGACAGAGAACACTCAATAGTAATGAGAGGAAATATAAAAAATATAATGAGTCATTATATTTCCTATTCCATTTAGATAATATTATATTACTGTACATGTTCGCTTATTTGGTCCCTAACTAAGTTAAACAAATTATTTCCCATTTGGGTTGAATATATCGAGATACTCACGTGAGATCTTTTGGAGATCCGAAGAACATAAGCGGTGTCATAGCACCCACAACTATGAGATACCAGGTACAGATGGTAAGGCTTGGGACGAGGGCCAAGAATACCTGTTCAATAATCTGAGCAGCCAAAAGAAGGTATACTACAGAAGCCCCGAACAAGGTCACGATCAGAGCCATGGAGGCGACAATGCTGTAAATAGAAAACATGTTTAAATCACTTTACAGGTTTTTTAAAATTAAACCTTGGAATAATATTATTTATATTAAGATAATCTTAATACATATTGTCTCTACTTGTCCTCGACGGACTCCTAAACTACTGAACCAATTTTAACCAAAATTTGCACACCGTGTGCAATTTGATCCAACTTGAAAGATAGGATAGCTTACATCTCAATTTATAGTCGCTATATTTTTTTATTGCAAGCTAGCTGACCCGGCGAATTCGTACCGCCTCAGAATCAATAAATAAAAATATTTTTTTTTCATATTTTGCCACCTTTTAAACCTTCCCTGGACGTCCACGAATATTTCAAGACCAAAATTAGCCAAATCAGTCCAGCCGTTCTCGAGTTTTAGCGAGACTAACGAACAGCAATTCATTTTTTTAAATAAGACTAGCAACCCGCCCCGGCTTCGCACGGTTGCAATGAAGAACCACAAAATTTATCCGTGTTTCACTACAATATTATGCATGTCATCATCATCATCATCATCATTTCAGCCAAAAGACGTCCACTGCTGGACATAGGCCTCCCCCAAAGATTTCCACAAAGGCCGGTCCTTAATCAGGTCATCGGTCCGTTTTCCGGCGACCTTAATCAGGTCATCGGTTCACCGTGTGGGAGGCCTACCAGCACTGCGTTTTCCCTATATTATGCATCTATACCAATATATAAAGCTGCAGAGTTTGTTTGTTTGTTTGTTTGAACGCGCTAATCTCAGGAACTACTGGTCCGATTTCAAAAATTCTTTCAGTGTTAGATAGTCCATTTATCGAGGAAGGTTATAGGCTATATTTTATTTTCAAAGGAATTGAGGATCCGTATGAAAATTGTGATTTTGTAACCCAAGGTGTAAAATCGAAAACCTATTTATGCGTGCGCTGCAAAAACTATTGACAATAGAACAAAATGAAGTACTACAAGTTTGTAGGTCTTATTAAAATCTACAAAAAAGTCTACGAGAGCACATGTCTAACTATAATAGTTTAGTCACAATAACCACTTTTATATTCATAAAATGAAAATGCATGATTCACGATGAGATAAGCACGGGTTCGAAGTCCACGCGAGCGAAGCCGCGCCCAAAAGCTAGTTTAATATACTTAAAAACCTTCCTCTTGAATCACTCTACCTATTAAAAAAACCGCTTCAAAATCCGTTGCGTAGTTTTAAAGATTAAACCATACCTAGGGAGGACAGACGACAGCGACTTTGTTTTATACTTTGTTGTGAAGATAGATAGATTATTTGACAGTCCAAACGATTTATACAGATGGCGACATCTGTTGACTGGATTGAGTAAGTATTTCCATTGCCATTGATTGTTGAGTAAGTATTCAATAAATGGCGCTATTTTAAGTTAATGTATGATATTGTTATTAAATCAAAAGCCTTAGCCACAGCAACGCGTGGCCGGGTCTGTGCTTGTTCACGTAGGCACGCAGGCGGGTGCGGGCGCGGTAGACGTAGCGGGTTCGTGTTCACATTGCCCGCCAGGCGTTTGCGAGATATCGTTTCTAGCGATATAATACGATAAGTTCAAACAGGTTGAACTTACCTGACGTCGCCAATGACTCGCGCGCTTCGCCGCTAGCTCAACGTGAGTGAACTCAAACATACAACTCACACGTTTGATATTGCCGCGAGCGCAACGCGCGCGCCATTCGCTAGCTAGCCCACTATTTCGACCGCGCGTGCGTTTCGTACGGGAACACTTGCATAGTACGCCATTTATGTTTGATATTTCGTGACCGCGCCCGCCACCGCGCCCGCTAGTCAACGTGAATGAGCACATAGTCTTTATTTATCTATGTTTTTTAAAAATAAAAATCAATTGCTGTTCGTTAGTCTCGAACTCGAGACGAGACAGCCGCTCTCTAAAACTCGAGAACGGCTGGACCGATTTGGCTAATTTTGGTTTTAAAATATTCGTGGAAGTCCAGGGAAGGTTTAAAGGGTGAGAAAATATGGAAATGCTCGGAATTAAATAAAATCAAACATTTTGCTTTTCCTTTGACGTGACGCTTGAATTTTCCTTTTGTTTGTTATAGGTTTATTTTATACAAATGTTTAGGTCTTGGATTGAGGCAGTACGAAGTCTGCTGGGTCAACAACGGCCGGTTGGACCCTCAGCCGAACGTTGGATGTTGGAGGGACGTAAATGCAGTTATTATTAGCCGACGTCAGTACCGTCCAACAAAATTATTGACGTTACTCTCACTAGACGGGTCTCGAATAACAGATTCCAAACTTATATTATGCCAAATAATGTTAGCTTCCTGCAGATACGTCAAGTTAGGAAAAGACAAGGTAGTATATACCTCCAAGTTCTGCCTAAGGTCTGGTCAACAATGATGGCATAGGGGTTCCTTTTGCGGGTCCTCATCTCGGGGTCTCTAGCCTCAATAATAGACCAGCAGTCCGCAAGCCGTTTGCCGCTGAAAGCTGCTACGATTGCCATCACGATGATGATTGGAACTCCAACCCATCCTGTAAAAAAAAATATTTTTCACTTCAGTAGCTCAAACATGTAGGTTTTGCTCACTGAAAACAGTGGACAAAATGCGATTTTGCCCACTGAGTGAGACAAAGTAACTTTTTAATTCTAATTCGAAATATTGACACTATCTCTTTCCCGCCAATAGAAAAGAGAGAGAGACAAAGACCAAGTGGCCAGTACCAACAGCTCCGATTTTTCTTCTTCTTCTTCATTTAGGTTTTGGCTTCCATCGTTATACCGATGATTTTGCCAATGACAAGTGTGTTGTGTTAGAAATTTCGTGTGATTATGAAAGTTAAATTAATTGGTTATAAGTTGCGTTAGAGTTATGAAGTTAAATGTTAGCAGGTAGCGCTATAGAAAACAATACAAAGCATTAAAGTACAGATTATAAATATTAAATTGATAGAGCAATATTATGGGAACTATATTTGATTAAATAAAAACTAGACGTACTTTTAACAGTTCGATTGGATGAAAGGAGTTCGTTATGGGGTTACTCCGATTTTTAATTCGATCTCAAAGACAAAAACGTTCGGAATTTCGTACTAACTAAAGAAATTTAGCAAAAATGATAATTATATCTTTTATTGTAATTCATTGAATTTTTTACTTATTGTTGTATTTAAACTAAAATAAGTATTTACTGCTTAAAAAACTGATATTTAACTTAAAAATATTTAATTATAGTTTCAAAAATGTTACGTAATATATTTCATTTCCTATAAGTGTTCTCGCTGCTGAAGTGAAAAGTTATGTGTGTTACACGAGAGCAAAATTTTTCGCATCTCGTGCCTTTGAATCCCTCGCAGCACTCAGGAATCAACTTTAGAATCACTCGCTACGCTCGTGATTCAATCATTGATTCCTTCGCTTACTCGGGATTCAATATCAGCACTCGCAGCAAAAAACGACTTTGCTCTCTTGTTGCACAAATAACTATTCCAAATGTACATGTACAATAAATAAAGTTGAATAATGCAAAATACACCCGATAAATCAGTTAAAAAGTGTATAATTTCATAGTTATTTAGTCATGACGAAATGTAGTTCGTCATTAGGTTAATGAGGGAAGGCAACGCTGTTTAGTTAAACAGTCTTTTCTTTCACAAATTATTCTCATCACTTTCGAGTAGGATATTTGAATATTATGCAACTGCTTATATTTAATATTTTATCTGTTAAATTTAAAGTCTGGCGAGTTAATTCAATTTCCTGTCTTAATGTATCTAGTCGTATCCAGTAGGTATATCGTGTACTCCATACCCAGTCATATATTGCCTACTAGCCACCCGCCCTGGCTTCGCATGGGCATTGGTAATTTGTTTCTTATTTTGTTAAAAATAAGGTGTTCTATTAATTTAGCATAGCTTTAGACACGATGCAATAAGTTCGTGCTACGTTACTTGCTTTTGTCCAAATCGATAAACATCCTGACTAGGAATTATAATTTTTCAAAAACCCAACTACAAAGTTTTATTTTTCGTAATATCAATATTTTTGAAAGTTTTTCAGTTGACCATCCAAGCACATTCCAAACATTCGCCCTAGTTACATGAAACCGTCTTTCTGATCCAACTTTTAATCAAAAACCATAATGTTTCACAGGAAATGACGGGAGTCTCTATCTTAGTGCTAACAAGATAATAATACATTGGAATAACAAAAAGATATACATATAGGTATACCTATGCACTACATTGGAAACTAAATTAAGAATGTGCCACATCCGTAAGGGCCTCCGCGCATTATGCGGCCAAGTCGCTGCGGCCAACTATATCTTCTACGATGTATATAGCTGCGCGCATTACGCGGCCAGGCCGCGCGGCCATCGAAAAACATCGCGTCACATACGCGGCCTATTGGCCGCCGCGACCAATCCGCGCATTATGCGACCAGGCCGCGCGACTGGCCGCGCGGCCTGGCCGCCTAAATGCGCGGGGTCCCTAAGACACGTTAGAATGCCTAAAAGACGGATGATGTCGTTGATTTAACAAACTTTTTAGGAAAAATTAAGCTTGTCGTTTTATATAGGTGTCGTTTTATAGTGACATCCGTGTAGTGACGGATTTAAAATACATCACCCCATTTCGTCCTGAGTGTGTCGTAAGAGCCGACAAAAGGAAATGTTATGGCCAAAAACCTGGCTGCAAGAGAAGGAAAACTTGAAAAGAAACCCTATGCCAACCCGTCTGGCCAGCGTGGTATACCTAGTAGGCTAATTACCCTCCATGTAGTTGGAGGAGGTGGGTCAGTTATGGGCTGAGAAGAAGAAGAAGTAACATCGATCCTTTCGTTGTGACTATGGCTGTAGAGTTTCTGTTACACGTATAATATCAATAACTGTAAATGGTGCCAGTGGATGTCAAAATAATCGCAACAGCAGCGCTGAAATACATTTTAAAATGTTATCAAATAGCCAATAGCACATTTTGATGCATTATTTATTATTGTTTCAATAGGTCAATTATGCAAACAGTCGCATGTTTGAATGTTTCTGGAAATGTTAAAACTCTAAGAAATAGGTACAATCATTTAAATATATCGTATGGTGGGAAAATCATTACAAAAAGTGGTAGAACCTGTTTGTCTAATGGATGGCAGTTGCCCAATCTCACAACGCGGTCGTAGCCAAGGCCTTCTAATGGGTAAGATGACGAAACCACACAGTATAAGGGCTCATGTAAACAACTTTGTTATCTGATACCAATATTGTGTTTTATTCAAAAGATTTTCTTACTCATGCTAAATGAGATGACTCATAACTTAATAAAATAAGTAAAAATCAAAAAAAGTAAAAAGACGTGCTGACGGTCAATCAAGCCGCCCTTGACCTGATTAGGTATCTCAAGGACAATGCCACCGCTTCACGCTTTTATCCCTATAGCTATACACCTTTTACAGCTATAAGCCTCAAACCTGTTAGTTCACTGTATAGTCGACAATCGATGACGATTTTATCAGTTTTGGTAACCTACTTAAACTAGTGTGAGTTCGGGACGAATGCCCAAGGAACATACCTACTAGGTATGCCACATGCTTTTGACACAAGAATTTGGCAGGAATTTAGAGCAGAGGTTTCGTTAAAAAAATACATCGCAGGTTTGGGATCCAGGCGGTAAAAGAATAAAAGTTGTCCTAAGTTTTGCCAAAAGTATAACGTTTTTTTGAGTAAATTGGGGTCACTCAGTTTAGTTATAAATTTATTAATCTAATTTAAACTATATCAATTAACATAATATGTGGTATCTCAAAAAACTGTACTTTAATACCGCTAGGTAAATACGAACTAAGTTTATGTTATGTTTGTCATCTATTCGCCTTCTACTAGTTAAACACTAAATTTGTACTGAAATGATTTATAGAAAACACGAGGTTCTCTTTATTGATGCTTCACTAATTCAAAATATTGTAGCCTTAGGACTGTTCCTACTTATTGATTGACTACTGCTAGCCCCCTTCGTGGCTGATACGACGATGAATGACTTACTGTGTCAGGCCCCCTCCATATTTATGGAGGGAAATAAGCCCACTGTGCCCCGCTAGCAATACGTAATGGTACAGGGTTTGCATTAAGTTTTCCTTCTCTTGCCTACCCACCCACTGGCTAGGCGTTCCTCTAGTCGCCTCGTACGACACCCTCAGGATGTTATCGATTGGTGGCGTTGTGTATTCTAAATGCGTCACTACACGGAGCTTCTTTTATTTGGTTGTAAATTGGTGAAGTTCCTTCCATTTCCGACTGAATCAATATACATACAGATATTTAAATTACATTTTGCTATGTACACCGATATATGTATACGCACATTTCGTTATAATGCTTTCTCTCTTAGGTCGATTATAGTTAACGATGGTCTCATTCTAATGAAACACTGGATTCGGTTTTATGTTTTGATACTTATACTGCTCCGAATACTGATATAACAACCTTTTATAATAATATGTAAAATATTCATTATGCATAGTTTTATCTTATATCGATTGGATCAAAAATATTCTCACAAGAAATAGGATATTATTATTAATCTACCTACAGTTACCTACAACCTGTAAACAGGTAGACGAGTGACCTTGAGCTTAATCTTTAAATTACATTTCGCTTCACCGTATATTTTTTTTGGCTTCTTAGTTATCATAAAACATAATAATATGCATGCGCAGATGGATCTATAGAGTATCTGAATATCGGAGCCGCTACACCAAAGTCTCTTACTGGTTTGTTGTTCAAAACAAAATATACTTAAATGTAATTCCCCAGACTCCTGCTAGATACGTAGTAGGTATATAACTACTACTCAGCCCATACAATCCATACATGACCCACTACGGAATCGGGCCTCCTCCAATTACATGGAAGGTAATTGGCCTACTGTGGTCTGACCACGCTGGTCAGACAGATTGATACAGGGTTTCGTATCAAGTTTTAAGGCTATGTATTTTGGCAATCTCCTTTGCATCTGTCGTCGGCTCTTACGACCTTATGGGGGTGAATGGGATGGTTACACCACGTATTCTTGATCCATCACCAGAAGGAGTACGGATGGATACATACTAATAGATAAACTATATATTATATTCTGTGCTTTCTTATTCTTATGAATTTATGGAAGCGACTTCTTCGTCGAAGAAAATACTTCTAAGATTTATGAATAAAGGTACCTACATAATGTTGATAATTGCCACGAATATAATGCTATTGCTGCCAATAAAATAATGGTGATCAATTATCAATAAACCTTTAAAGATTAGGAATTGTCAGAAATTACATTATAATCGAAACGATCCCTAATTACTAGTGTAATTATAAAACAATAGTTCATTCATCATCTAAGTACGTGTATTTCCTATAATTTGGAAATATACCCAAACCGCCAAGTCACTTGCTTTGGTAGTTATGTAATTACTTAATACCTATTTTAAAATAAAACGTATTTGGCTTGCATTTGTGGGTGGGTAAAGTTAAGGGCCGTGAGATGATAATGGTAATTATAAACATGACGATATATAAGAGTTTTGTGATAGAACCTACGTAAATAAAGTTCCTTTTGAGTTTGAGTTTGATTTGTACATTCAAGAACTTTTGCATTATTACAGAGCCCCAAAGCGGCTATTTTCTATAGAATAAGGCACGGTAAAATTGCTCAAGTGCCTATCAAAATGTTTTCTGATCCATTCTTAGGTTACCATTCCGTGTGGTGACGTATTTAGAATACATAGTGTTACCACCCCATTCCATCCTGAAGGTGTTCTAAGAGCCGATAAAATGAAATGACAAGGTCAAAATTTAGCCGCAACAGAAGGAAAACTTGATACGAAACCCTCAGCAGTGGGTCATTTATTGGGTGAGTAATAGCTGAATTACCACTTTTGAGGATTAGGTCGAATTTATAATACACGTTAGATCAATCTTTGCTTATTGAGCAGAGTTATAAAATATCTGCCTATTGCAATTTTAAAGAGGTTTTGTCGGATTTAAGTCTACGTGAAACTAGCTAGATTCCAATGAAAATAGTTACTATTCTATGTATACGATATCTCGTGCAAAGCATACTAAAATAATGTATATTCAAAATTGTATGCGTCACGAAATTATAAAATTAAAACAGACGGGAAAATAACTACCAACTTATTTGGAGCTTTATTAACATACTTGTGTAACGACAAAAACACAACTTTGTGAGGTACAAGCGTATCAATTATAATTTCAAATGTATCTCTAGGTTTGCCCACGGCGTCGTCTGTATGGATTTCGGGCCTCTGTGATAAAAAGGCATGCAAAAGCATGGAATTTCTTGGGTTAAAAAGACTATGCGTGTTTTCTAAACTTTGAATAAGCATCTTTAGGCGTTTTAAATTAAGAACACCAACAGTACCGAAACTTTCGCTTTATCAGTAGCAGAGAGTTATTATGCACCATTATAGTATCGATAGTAGGTATTCATGTACCTACATACTAACATCTCGAGAGGGTTAGGTGTTATAGGATTACCACCAGCTCGCTGCTGACGCCAAACTGGGGAAAGTCCTACACCTTACAGAATGCCAACTCCAGCTCTGCTACCAGCGTCAGGCTTCCACTTCTTACAAAGTTGGTGACGCATGATATAAATAAACGCCGGTCTTATAAATGTCTGTATTGACCAGCAACTATCAAAATCAAGAAATATCGCCTACAAATGCGACAAATACATCTGTATGGTGATTGATTTAGAATACATAGTGTCACCACCCCATTCCATCCTGAGTGTGTCGTAAGAGCCGACCAAAGGAACGCAAGAGGCAGATCACCAGGCGCAAGAGAAGCAAAACTTGATACCAGCCCGTCTGGCCAGCGTGGTACAGTAGGCTAAGTACCCTCCATGTAGTTGGAGGAGGCCCTACTGAGCAGTGGATCGTTCACGGGATGAGTAAGTAACAAAAAAATCGCAAGGCAATATACGCAAAGCAAACAAAACAAAAAGAAATTGTAACACGTAATCTTATAATCTAAATGAAATTTTCAGTGATCCATATTTTTGTCCTGTTGCGAAGGAATCCAGGAAGTAAGTCTAACGCTCCTGGGTTGACTCTTATCGAAATGCACATGTGTGCCAGCCACCACATAGCTAAGGAAATGTATCAGGGCAATCTTCGCAAACACTAGAAGGTTTCATTCCTCTCTCCGATGGTGACTCTCTTAGGGTACGGGCACATGTGGCTATGTTACCATTAAAAAAGTAAAGACAACGTCCCACTTTAGATAACAGTAACAGCTTATTTGTGTATGTGCGTGTTTTTCAGTTGCAATAATGATTCGTATGTATGTATAGACGTATGTTTTGTATGTGGTAGTTTCATACCTGTCCTCACGAGTGCTCGGGGCAAGGCCAGAACACCACTGCCGACCATTTCTCCGGCGATAAGGAAGCCAGCTTGCTGGACCGTAAGCCCACCATCTCCATTTTCCCCATTGTTATCCTGTAACAATGATAACCTTTTTGATAACTTTTTCAAAACATGTTACAACGTACACAAAGTAGTCTTATTATTGCGCAATATTTCTGTCCTCTATGAAAATCAGCTGAAGGCGGACGGCCGTTATATGCGTTAGGCGCAGGCTTATAATAATGATAATTAACATTATTATGATTTACTACTACTCAGCCCTTAAATCTGCTGGGTCAGGCTTCCCCGTTACGTGGAGGGTAATGCGCATCCACTCCATCCACATACTGTGGCCAGACGGGTTGGTGGCACAGGGTTGTGTAACAAGTTATACCTACTTCTCTTGCCGTTAGTTTTTCGTTTTGTCGGCACTTACGACATACTTATGATGGAATGGGGTGGTGACACTCAGTATTCTAAATCCGTCACCACACGGATAATTTTGATATAAATTTATTTGAGAAGATTATTTTAATTAGAAGCTGGATTATCATCGCTTTGCACCTAAAGTTATATGGCGTTAAATTAGTTAATTGTACCAAACGCCCTTGGGTTGTCGCTAACCCGAGGGCTGACGGGCCTCCTTCTGCGAGGCCGTTATGTCGCAGAAGGGGGCTGCGGGGCGGGTCGCAAAGGAGGGAGCTCCGGCTGATCCACGCCGCGGATGGAGGCAGGGGTGGAGGGGGGTCGTGCCGATGCGAACCTGAGAGAGAAAATTCTGCCCTCGCCTGAGAGGCCGGTGGTAGGTCGGGGGAACCGCCACCGACGAAAGCCTCGATGACTGAGGGCGTCCCAGTGTACCGGGACGCCCTCTCTGACAGTCGCTTGCCCGTTGCGGGCACCACGCCGGGGCATCACAGTAGAATGCGTTTACGCGAACTTGTGGCGCCCCAAGCGCGCCGTGTGAGGGTATACCGCTGGGGTTTTAGTGGGTAGACGACCCTTGTCGGAGTCCCACTTAATCACTGACCTCTCCCCCGGGGAGCGGTGGTATTAGTGTTGCCCAAATGCAAGAACAAGACGAGACGTAGCCAGTCTTGGTCTTGGTCTTGCGCCAATACACCTGGTCTTGGTCTTGGTCTTGGTCTTGCGCTCCCAGTCTTGGTCTTGGTCTTGGTCTTGCAGCAAGAGTCTTGCAAGTCTTGCAATTACCTATTAGTCTATTACTATTTATTAAAGTGTAACGTTATTGTTACATATCTCAATTTCTAATTAATAATATAATAATAATAAACATTAGGGCCTGATACAAAAGGCTGTCATCCTGGATTCGGCAAGGATCGTGAGAAGGTTCCTCTCTCTGGAGCCCTGAACCGTCGGTAGCTTAGGTCATCGACCTCGTTGTCGACGGTTTTTCTATTTTTTTTATGTATATTTTTTTAAATAACTATGTTTTTTTAAAGAATATATGAAAAAAAGTATGAAATAAAGAGATATATATAAACATTAAATCAGAATTAAATCAGTTAAATTTCTTTTCATTTCATTCCATACAAGTAATCAATATTATAATATATACTTACTAGAATGAATTAATATGACATCTACTACCTATCCTTACCATTTTATCCTAATCATAATACTACTTGCGTGATCAGTATAATGTATTCATTTTCATTCTAAGCACTCTGAAACTTATTTATTCTTTGGAACACCTGTAGGTACTCTACTAGGAAATTATTTTGCATGAGTATACCTACGCCCTATGGCGGCAATCAAATAGTGTCAAATGTTATGATTTGGCGTGGCGGCAACGATTGTTTTAGATTTCAAAAGAAGCCGCCGGCGCGTGTGTCATAACCATGTACTTCCGAAAAGCGGCAAATTTCTTTGAGAAGTAAGTACAAAACCTTTGATGCCGCATTATCAAAGTGCCGATGGTTAAAACATAACTATGCATGCACTCAGTTTGATTTTAATAGATATTTTTTTATTCGCTATGTTTATGGTATTAGTCGTAATGCGCATAGGTCCAGTTTTTCATATTCTTTGATACAGTTTTTTGCGTCTCATAGAATTCCTAAGCGTACCTACCTATACACCGAACTGTTACACCTAACTACTCAGTGAAATAGCGCTAAGTCCTAGCTGCAAGACCAAGAGTCTTGCAGGCTATGTCTTGTTCTTGCTCAAGTCTTGCACGGTCAGTCTTGGTCTTGGTCTTGCTAAAAATACGCGGTCTTGTTCTTGGTCTTGGTCTTGCAAAAACGCAAGAACAAGACCAAGACTGAATTTGGGCAACACTAGGTGGTATGCATAAAGCATTTCCCCAGCGACAAAAAAAAACAAAGTTAATTATACCAACAATATCTATTTACAAAAAGAAACTTAAACCAACTCAGATGAATCCCTGGGTCCGTTATATAGGAATATAATAAAGACTTAATGTTCAAGGTGGACTACTTTAAAGGTCAATGAATTTATTTAATGCAGACCGTCTAACCATAAAAAAGATGAAATGATAAAATTAAACAAGAACCTGGTTGTTTTCCGAAACTTCGTTCGCGGCGGATGTTGCGCAATACGGACTTGAGTTGTTAAATAGATAACGCGACAAGCAATCGCAATTAATGATGTATATGGATAGAGCTTTTTCTTCTGTTTTTATTTAGTGACTTCTATGCATTTTGGAATGTTGCCAATCTATTTTACTATAATACTGTGTACTATAATCCATTGTGTCTTAAACAAAATAAATTATTTGACTTTGACTTTTCAACAAATTTAGCTTTCAACTCCGTAATGCGCCATAAGTATGTGTCTATAAATTGTTGAAGTTTCCACTTAGACGGACTTTTGTTATTTTATCATCAAATTTGAAACCCAAATCCAAAAATCTTATAGAAGACTTACCTTTTTACCAACTAAAGGTGTAGTCTCCGTGGCGTTGCTCGGCCCAGCAGCCTTATCTCCTTGGTTCTTAGACATTTTCTATAAAGAGAAACGCATTATTATTTATATATCATTACCATAATTTTGATAACGTCTAGAACATTTCAAATGTGAATATGTAAAATAGGTACCTACCTACGTACGTATTTGAGAAATGCGTATCCAAATTTAGAACCGTTGTACTCCGGTTACCGAAGGGTCGATTGGTTCAATTACGCGATAGTTTAAATTTCCTGTGTCAATAAACTGAGTTGAATCGTACGGCTTCACTCACCAGGCAACACTCAGACACCCATCCGACGCGACGTAGCCCACAGTACTGCTTGATACGAACTTGTCAGGTAACTTTGGATGTTAATACCGGCTTCACAGACAGTTCCCAAATATACACTGTAGCACCTCGTCGTTGGATGACGGAATGTGGTCGCTTATGTTCTGCTAATAGATTAATTCATTTGAGTAGATTCCATCGCATGAAATTTTGTAACCAGTAGTTCCTAGTCATTAGTTTGGTATCAAACGATGCGGAGTATTAATACAACGTTGACATTACTTATTGCATGAAATTAAGGCGAAGCTAGCCTTCACTTCGTGTCATTACTATACATTCGTTGTTATTCATCATTATTATGTAATTTATGTACTGTCCTTGGAAGTACGAAGTTTATAATCCTTCGGCATGTACAGTTCTGTCCACGTGATAGGGCTGAAACGAAGACCTACAATACAAAACCTAATCGGGGGATTATTTAAGTGAACGTCGAGCCAATTCATAGTCATAGGTAAAAAAAGCGTGTTTTTAACGTAATGCTGAAATGTGATGTTTATGGTGATGAAATTGCTTTAGCTATAAATAAATTTTCCATATGGTTCTAAAAGCTTCAATAAATGTTGAATATTTTTGAACACGTGTCTGTAAACAATTTAATTTTGTGTTTTGTGCCTGAGTAGACTTCGGATACCTCAGAAATCACAAATACAATATTAACATAATTTTGGCATTGCAATGGTAATGCAATGCAAATTGGCAATGCAAAAAAAAAACAATTAAAAACATAGAACATTCACATAATTATGTGGTGAAATCATGTCTATCACTTCATAATAAAATAATGAAAGCTTGTTACTGTGTGTGAGGAGATATTCTACGGAGTTTCTTGTGTTCTTAAAGAATAAGTAGCGACCAAGATGCTACATACTTTACACAATTTACCCGAAAAATCTGAACTAATTACATCAATAAATATCGCCTACAATTGCGAGAATAACCAAAAACACCTACACCGCGATAGCGAAATTTCAAGAGCAATTCGCACAGTTAAGATTTCCCCGACTACAACTAACGGGCATATCACCTCGTCTGGGCGGATGATCATCCCTTTGCGCCTAAACTCATTAAAGTAACTAATTACAAGATTTTTTATAAATTAATGATGTTCCAATTGTTATAAAATAAAATATTGTGAGTGCAGTGTAAAGGTGTATGATTTACGAATAAATCGTTACAATTTTTAGAATTACATTATTTTGGGACAGACTGTATGGCTGTCACAAAAATTTAAATTGTAAAGAAATAGTTATATAAATAATTAATCATGAAGTTTTTACCACCGGTTCGGAATGCCATTCCACAGAAAAGAGCCGGCAAGAAACTTGCTTGGTTAAACTTGGTTGAATCTGTGTCTACTTGTTTAACATCCAAAACTAGTTTTGTAACAAAACTTGGTATTCGGTGTTGCAAATCGAATACATTTAGTTTATTGTTTCTTGTGAACCAGTATGATACCTGACTAAGCGCGCTATTCACGTCCTCGTAATTAACGTTCTTTCGGTCAACTTTAAATACAAGAGATGTATCATAAGCGAAAAGAACGGTATCGCAGATGTCATGAATAAAAAAATTCAAGGTCATTAATATAAACAAGAAATAAGTAAGGACTAAGGATGGACCCTTGTGGCACGCCCATTGACACAGGCGATCTAGCAGACTTAACTATGTTAATGTCGACGAACTGAATTCTAACTACGATGTTAATAAATTGAGAGCATTGTATTTAACGCCATAGTGGCACTCATAGAAACAGAACGAAACTTTATTATTCTGAGAGATTACTAAGCTACGCATACTGAAAAAGAAATCACAATATGGTGGCGGATTTAAAATAGATAATGTCGATAAGGCTAGCAGAAATTGCAGCCCTAAGAGAACTGTAATAGCCCAACTCGCGTTACGTACGCAGTGGAGGAAGGTTCTTCGAGGAACGTTTTTTTAGTGGGTAGGTTGGGGATCCGTTGGGGTCATACCGGCTCATGGTCACCAGTGCCGGGCGGCACACGGTGTCGTGGCTGGTTTGGGCTACAGGGACTCCTCTGGCCTCAGAGTTGCCCTGCGAGCCCTTAACCGCTACGGTGCACCAGTGTCCTCGGGTTGGCGGTCAACCTGGTTGGTCGCTAACCCGAGGGCTGACGTGGTTTCCTTCTGCGAAGCCGTTATGTCGCTGAAGGGGGTGGCGAGCAGTTCGCAAAGGAGGGAGCTCCGGCTGACACGCGCCACGGATGGAGGCCATTCAGCGTGACGTTACACCTCCCTTCTGCCCTCGCCTTAGAGGCCGGAGGTGGGTCGGGGGCGTCACTGTGGAACCTGTGCCGCCCCAAGCGTGTCGTGTGAGGGTATACCGCTGGGTAGACTTCGTCGTCGTTTTCGGAGTCGAAGATAATCGCCTCCCCCGAGGTGGTGGTACGCATAAAGAATACTACCGCCCTTTGAGGGGAAACTTTCCCAGCGAAGCCATAAAAAAAGGACAACGTCTGTCAGGTTAACCATTACTAGATACTACGACCACTACTCGGCCCATAAATAACCCACTGCTGACTTGGGTCTCCTCCTGTCAAATGGAGGGTAATTAGCCTACTGCGCCACGCTGGCCAGACGGGTCGGTTTCGTTTCAAGTTTTCCTTCTCTTGCGGCTAGTTATCGGCCTTATCATTTCTTAGTATCGGCTCTTACTACAGGATGGAATGGGATGGTGACACTGTGTATTTAAAATCCGTCACCATACGGACTGTCGAGTCATATAGTACTTTAAAAAATACTGGCAGAGCCGGCCAAGCTTTGCTGTTACTAAGGTTTTTGTTATAGTATATATTTTAAAATTAACATACAATAATTTAAATATTAACAAAGTGCCATCAGCCACGAAACCATGTGCCAACCCGTCTGGCTGGCGAGACATAGAAGGTTAATTACCCTCCATCTAATTGGAGGAAGCCCGATGGGCTGACTAGTAGTCGTATAGCGCCATCTATTGAATACTAAATCGTTTGGTAGCTCCAAACGATTGTATCAGATGGCGATAGTACAGACACAGGTACAGATAATTGTGAAAATAATAAAGCTAGCCCTCCAAAAAAAATAGTTTTTACTATTTTCCACCAGTTTGTTAATCGTTTGTTATTATTTGTTAGATGTTAATAATTGTTTGTTCTCCATTTATTAATTTTTAAAAATATAATTTAATATATATGTTGATGTTAGCCCCTCACTTGCAATTTATAATATTTTCCGACAATAATGACTCGTAAATATTTAATTTCGATTGTTCGTACATAAAATACGTTTGTTCTCTTTCAAAATTACTCAGTTTTTGTTTAATTATCAACGTGACACGAGCATTTTACCTCATAGAATGAAGATTAAGTTATCTTATAGATTAGAAGAATATGGGATATTTAAAAGTAAGCCCCTCAAAAAAAATTTTGTTCGATTTTAGTCTTTTTTTCCTAATATGTCGTTTGTTGAACAAACGATTAATTAGAAAAAATTTATAAAAACGTATATACAGTTTTCCACTGAGTGCCGTCATCTAGTTTTGAAACACTGAACTAGTTAGTTAGCCTCTGTTTTTAGTGGTAAACGGTATACAACAAATAACAAATAATAGTTTTTAGGCATATTGCCTCAAAGAATGTTGGACATTTAAAATATTTAAAAATTGTATGTGGTTCTACTGTTATTAGAATTTATAAAGTAAATGAGCAAAATACTTGACCTAATATTTTAGTTGCCACATTTTGGATACACTAGTTCTTAGAGGGTTTAGTTCTTTAATTTTTAGCGTACTTTTAAAGCATTTTTACTTACTTTAAACAAAGTTGATATTTGCACTATCAGTATAAAAATAAATTAACCTAATAAATACAATATCTTTTGCGCGTAACGGAACACAATAATAAATTTTCATAGACAATGTGGAAATATGTTTTGTACATGTACCAAAGAGAATGTTAATATTGCAAATACAATTTGACAATTTGTAATCGATATTAATTGATTGTATGTTTGACTAATTATTAACTGTGAATGTGAAATGAGAATAAATTGTAACAAAATCCCCCTATGACTGTTCCAATTGGGTGATTCGATTAGTTCAGAAACCTAATTGAATATCGACATTTTCCGAATCGGAAATTCCGATTTTGATATATTAATAATATAGCGCTTTGTTTATTCGTACCATGACGTATGGCAATCAATTTTGACAAGTGCGGTCATCTACAGATTTGCTCGTAAGCTGTTACTTCTCATATTTTTCAAGTCAATGACATTAATTATTGCTTGTAATTTTATTTTGGTGACTAACAAAGCCAGCTTGAGGCATTTATCTGTTTGTAATTTTCGAAAGCATTACAAATCCATTATTTCTGGTTGGCACAATTTAGACGTAAGTGTCCAAGAATATTATGTTATACATTTAAAATATAACACGGAATATGCGAGGAAAATGATGTGGGTTCAGGTAAATAATATACTATAGATGTATATTGCAGAAACTCCTTATCTAAATAAGCTGTGACCACAGCATAAACATTGCACATTTTAATCAACAAAAAGTACCTAGAGAAAATATTTTCCTCACAAATAAATGTCCTATGTTGCTTTTGTCTACTTGGGCTTGAAATTTAAAAAGTACATGTAATATCTAGCAATAGTACAGTAAGTATATACATTAATAGAATTATATGCAATATTAAAGGAAGTTAATAAATTTTGCATGTGGCATTAGTTTACTGGTTAACATTTTCATTCATAAAAGTATGTATTGGTAAAAGAGTGCAGATTTAAGCAATGGTTGGCAAATGAATATTGCAATTAGATAATATAATGCCACTGTCTATCTGCCTTCTACATTCTACCTGTAGAGCCCATTTTGGACAATGTAAATTATTTTTAAATATCATTCATTACAATTTGGGTAACATTTTTAATTATATGTTTTTAAATTGTACAAATGTTAGTTGTTTTATTTTTGTAAATTTATCTTTATTAATATACATTTTGAGCTTATGGGAAAAGTTTGAACATAAAGAATGATTAATAACCAATCTCTTATTAATAGAAGTGCAGGAAATAAGAAAAAAGTGATGCCTAACTTATTTGTTACATGGTTTTGTTATAAAGAGGTTAGGTTGGACTTTAATTTGTTGTATCTAGGAACCTACATCCGTCATTACAAAGTGGTTTAATGACCTCACCATTACATATTTGTCTGTTGATCATACTATATATAACAAATTCTACTAATATCTATGATAATTTTACCATTATAGTTAAAGTGAAATGATTGGTGAAATACAGGTATCTAAAAAATGGTAATCAACTACTCTAACTATAATTCTTTCATATGCTGCCATTAGTAAATGGTTACAATATTTTTTTAATGGTTGCAGAGACTATTATTAAAAAAGGTACTATGTATTGTTGATACTCATTTGTGCAAAATACAATAAAATTATATTTTTGAAGAAGAATATGTGAGAAAGCTAGGCTCACATGAGCAAAGCTGTGGCCAGCAGGTAATCAAAATTAATTTTAAAGATGTTTTGAAGATATGTATTTGTGATTTAAAAGTATATTTTATACTAGCACCCCGTCCCAGCTTCACACGGGTGCAATGATGAACCTGTAACTTTATGAATGTTTCTGTAAAATAATAAAAAATAATGGATGTTTTTATACATATAAACATTCCACTTGAATCACTCTATCTATTAAAAAAGATCGCTTCAAAATCCTTTGCATAGTTTTAAAGATTTAAGCATACATAGGGATGGATAGGCGACAGCGACTTTGTTTTCTATTATGTAGTGATTAGCTTTTATGATGAGTATTAGGTAATTACGTAAAAAATGGCTAAATCAAGAAAAATACTGACTGCACCAAATAACTTCAGCACAAAGGGCTAATAGGGGCAAAGTTTGCACATGTCATCAGCCAATGATGTGTGTTATGCAAACCTTCTCTGCCAATTGCTGCCAGTGCAACACAAAAATTGACTTTTACACATTGCACAAGTTCTTCAGTGCAGACTGTAGTATTGTGGTCCTTTATATAAAAGTTTCTATATAATACTCATCATGAGTTACAATAAAATGACTAAGTAAGGTACAATGTTGAATACTGAGCATTTTACTGAAAAAAATTGTACTCATTTTAACATGAATGATGATAATGAACAAATATTGCCATTGGTTGCGAATGCGAATGTTTTACTATGCATATACAATATTGTGGTATACTTTCTTTTTAAAAATAATTTGATTGGCTTTGGATAGAGTTTGTGTATCATAAGTTGTGATGGCAGTGTGTGATGGGTGAACTTTTGAATTTTGTAGTTGTCTGAAGATAATTTTTTTTGTGTCATAAATGTAAAAGTCTAACATTTTGAATATGCCTGTCTAACAATTAGAAGTCCTTATTTTCAATCAGCTGAGTAGATTTTCTTTAAACTTAGCTAAACACATGATTGTCTTAACTTTCAATAAGAAGTTAAACAAAATTGGTGCATTCATTCAGAATGTATTAGGCCACAGGTTTTAATGTGTAATACTCCTTTGATCGTCATGGGCTTATAAAAATATAATGAACAATCAGATATGTATCAAAGGAGAAAAATTAATTGTTGAGTTTTGTGAACTAAAATTTATTTAAATAATTATACATAGTACTAGAATAAGATTATTGTTTAATTTTTAGATCTAACAATTTAATAAACATTTGTTTTAGGAATGATGGTACCATGGATTTCCGTTGGTGAAGTTTTAAAAGGTAATCAAATGGCTTTGTTTATCAATTTGTGATGCATTGCAGATGCTTTGAATGCATATTATAAATGTTTAATTCTATTACTTCTCTGCAGTTTGTGAAGTGTGACAACAAGATGATGACATCCGAAGAATTTGACTCATTGAGCACCATTCCATCCGACGGCCACCCTGAAGATGCTTTTGGTATGTCCATCTATTTTATTTTAATGAACAGCAAAAAAGTATGGTTTAGTATGTAATATTAAAATTTGGTGTTATTTGTTCCGAGGTCTGTCGGTATGGAAATATTTGACTGAAATTATACTAGCAAAGCCAAAAATCTATTAAAGCACCAACCAAATTGCTTTAATTATAATACATTTCAATCAAATACCAATATTTAAAACAAGTAATGGATTCAGTAGTTACCTAAACGCAGTATTTTTACAAAAAATATGTTGCTTACAATTTTTAAGCTTACGTTTCTAATATTCAGTTAAAGAATGTACATAATAGAAGATGGTAAACAATAAAGGAATTAAAAAAGAGACTTGGATGATATAAGTGCAGATGGCAAGATAAAACTATAGTAGTATCAACTATAGTATGTATCTAGTACATTTTTCTAACAACTTTTAAAATGTTAATAAATATGTATAATGGCCGACAAAACTTCCGTAGTTGGACAACGTGAATATTTTTGTAGATATAGATGTTTTGTAGATATACTCCTTTTTATTTATAAGTTATGTTCTTATTATTGTTGAATGGTATTTTTCCATCATCGAATCCAGGCGCATTGCTAAGGGAACGAATGAAATGACATGTGACACAGAGATCCTGGCGCTTGATAACAATACAAACAAGACGAATGACGTCATGCAATTGTGAAGCGATTCTAAAGTTGCGATTTCCTGCGCCTAGATCCCTCTTTTCAATATATTATTTAAATATTTTGCTATTAAAAGCCAATAAAATAATGATATAGGCATTGTAATGTCTTGACAACAGACAATATTCGACGAAAAAACACATGTAAACTTACAGGATGTAACAAGAACCCTATAGCCATCCAAGTAGTGTGGATAAAGAGCCAGAGACAAATTAGCAGTTGTGTGCACAAATTATTTCGATGTATGTGACAGAAATCCACGTTTGTCTTAACCAATTTTTAATCACGTCAATCATCTTATCGGTAAAAAAAAGAGAAATCAAGTTGCTTATTATTCACTGAACACCATTTATTTGCCATATTATTTAAACAATATTTTTTATGATTTGTCATTATTATGTATGTATGTATGTATGTTATTATTGTAGGATTAAAACAAAGCCAACCATCCATCCAGTCCATGTGGTGATGGATCTAGAATACATAGTGTCAACACACCACTTCGTCCTGAGGGTGTCATAAGAGGCGACTAAAGGAATGCAAGAGGCAGATCACTTATTCGCAAGAAAAGGAAAACTTGACACAAACCCTGGGTCAATCCGCCTGTCCAGCGTGGCACAGTATGTTAATTGCTCTCCATGTAAATGGAGTAGGCCCGACTTAGCAGTGGGCCTTTTATGGGCTGAGTAATAGTATCTTTTCGTTTAGGCTGTATGGTGTTTGTGTTATATCCTGTATATGACGTGAATATTTTCTATTCTTTGAAAGCGGTGAATAGGACATCTAATACATCTAATAAATAATTTTTTGGTAACCAACATCATCAGTAATCTGCAGCCGAAAACCAAAATGTACGCATTTACAGTCCTCATACATTGCACTCTGAAGAGAGACCTATGACCTAAGTATATTTAGGTTAAAGAAGATCCACCAAACGTTCTTTGTCGAATTGATGAATTAGCATATCGATATAGTCTGTTTGTGTATAGTGAAGAGGTAGGCTCGTAGATCATGCAAGCTTTGTCTTGTTCCATTTTTTACGCATTCATAAATGCTAGTCTGAGAGGGACAGACATGCGCAGATTTCTTAGAAACTTTAAAAAGAGTTAAGTAACATTTCTTTTTAACTGTAAACTATGGTAGTAATCGTTAAAAAAGTGATGTGTTATTATAACGTCAGGTGCAGAAGAGGCCCCATCCTCCATGGTGTCGAGCGAGGCAGAATCAGAAGGCAGTATTTTGTCCGAAGTGCCTCGCCTTGATATTGGTGACCAAGTCTTGGGGCCGATCAGCGAAGCAACCAACTTGGAACTGACTCAGACCCAGACGGAGAGGCCTACGGCTCCGGTACCCAGCGACTGGAGGAATATTATTGCTACCCACACAACAAGTAGAGGTAAGAATAAATGAAAGCCAAAGAGCACGCTCGGAAGTAACTGTCTATTTGACACTTTTTTTGGTGACTAATTAGACATGAATTTCTTTTTGACAAAGGATCTCAGAAAAGCTGTTCCAAATATAAACTTATTGACTCCTTGATGAGTGTGAAATAGAGGGAACAAAATAACGTTTATATATATATATATAGCGGATAACCGGAGCTACCCGACTGGGGGAGTACCTGAGTACCTCCGTCGTACATAACACCGCAGCCAGATCTCCACCAGGGGACGCATGGTGCTGACAACCGAAGCACCGTGTCCTTTTTGTTTTTCAAAGGCCGAGAACGAACTCCTCTTGTGTTGCAGATGTACATGGGTGGTTGTTATCACTCTCTATAGGGTGACCCACGTGCTCGTTTGCCTCCCTCTTTTATAAAAATCATTCTACAACATTCCAGGTTCTATGCTGCCATGGGGCCCACATAGCCGCTCCATCATGCCAATATCGGATAGTGAACTCAGGCCTGGTGAATATATCATGCGTATATTATTTACTGAGTTCACCGTTCAAGCTGAGCGGAAGATGGAGGCAGTCATGTCTGAACCGCTGGTGAGTACATCTATCTTCTCTATTCTTAATTGCAGTTTTACAATTACGTCAAATATCTTATTAGCTGTATATTACAAGTTGGAGGATCAGTTATTCGTGTGTTTAGCGTAACGTTTTATTTCTGAAATATCGTTACACAAGATACTGTCTTCATTCTAATATTATTCAAAAGATTCTTCACATGTGAGCCCTATTTAAATTCTTCGACCCGTATTTTATGAACTGACGTGTGAAGTGAATGACTGAGTTAAATATTGTGAGAAGTACCGTTTTAGATAGGTTCGCGATTTTATACCAGTTGTTATCTTGTTCCAATCTATATCGCAGATATCTATCTAGACGATATATGTCTTGAAAATAATTAAATTATTGTTTTTAAAAGCTGTTACGTCCCTGTTCTATAGTGCACATATTATCAAAGCTATAAATTGTACTGCCATATATCCGTTATTATTTCAACTTTAATAAGTTATTTTTAACTTTAATAAGATATAAATAAACCTAAATTAAATTACTGAACATCTAGCAGCCTGAGAAGGAAAACTTGAACAAACCCCTTTGCCAACTTGTCTGGCCTCCTGTAATATTACCGCCGGGCCTTTTATGGGCTGAGAAGAAGAAGAATGTATATGGTATACTTTGTTTCAGGAGAAACCCCTTGCTAAAACCCTTCAGCGTGGCGAAGATCCTCAGTTAGATCAGATATTTCAGGCCTTTGGAATACTGGCTGAACATTGCTTGCCTTCTTTGCTTCGTGCCCTCTTCGGTTGGCTAGAGCGGCAAATGGCCGACTCTCCTCAACTAAGCGAACAGGCAAAGAAACCACATCAGGATTTGAGAAACAAAAGGTATCATGCTAAATGAAGCTGGCTTGTACGCATACTGAAAAATAAATCAATCAGTGGCGGATTTAAAATAGATAATGTCGTTGTGGCTAGCAGAAATTGTAACTATTAGAGAACTATATCCCAACTCGCGTTTCGTACAATCGAGGAACGTCGTTTATTTTAGTGGGTAGGTCGGGGCTCTCACATACCCCGGATTGTCTTCAACGATGGGTGTTCATGAGGATTCCAATGATTAAAAAAGAGTAATTTATGTGATGGTTAAAAAGTTGGTAGGTGTTTTTCTGCTCCAGTAATTTTGGAGGCGGATTAATGATTGAATATTATATTTGTTTAAAGCATAATCTACATAGTGTCGGGCAGCGGCGCAGGCACCGAAACCGTAGAACGAAGTGGCGAAGAGCTATTAGCAGAGAGGCGTGACCTAGCAGTGGAATTTTTGTTCTGCTTGGCACTCATTGAAGTCCTTAAGCAGTTACCCTTCCACCCTGGGCACGAGGATTTAGTCCAGTACATAGAAAACTTGGCTTTCAAGAGATTTAACTACAAAGAAGGGTAAGAGTTTCTGATATTTCTGAAAATATTTAGTTGTGGTTAACCTATTATTTTATTTTATTTAAAGACGAGTTATTAGTAAGTAATTAAAAATATAAAAGAGTGTAAAAAAATGCTATAGCCATAACCAAAGGATAGTAGGAGTGTAGTACTACCAATACTTTGACTGTGTACTACATGAACAACCTAGCGACTAGTTTTGTTGAAATTTTGGTCACCACCATCAGACAAAAGAGTCATAAATAATCAGCAGAGACCCAAAAAGACATTAGAGAAGCACCAGGTAATAATAACGACAATTAGTTGGTTGATTTTCACTGGAACCCATGTTTTGTAGTCAAAGTCTGGTCGATATCTCACTCATACTTCAAGATAAAAAAGCATTTTAATCTTTGAATTGCTTATTTTGACTAGCTTCGGAAGGCTTGTATAACATGTGCAATGACAGAATCATACATCTTTGAACTTCGTTATTTCTACATCAGGTTACAGTCGAACCCAAATGCAGCAAATGTTCACCTCATAGCAGATTTGTACGCTGAAGTGATTGCGGTGTTAGCGCAGTCACGATTTGCATCCGTCAAGAAACGATTTACCGCAGAATTAAAGGTCAGACGGCAGAATTACCTAACATGTATATATTTCAAAACATTTTATATATTCTGGATGATATTTTTAAGCGCAATGAAATTATTAACATGTGTACAGTTATTGCATTTAAATGTTGAGTCAAAATGACCCTTCATGTAGTTGAATGTGGCCCGACTCTGCAGTGGGTCATTTATGGGCTGAGTTGTAGTAGTACCTAGAGTAAAATAAAACGATAATCTTAAACATTTCTGCACTTTTATTTTCAAATAATTATGATGAAACGTTCTCTCAGGATATGCGTGTGTTCAATGGATATCCGACAAACTATTTAGGTAGCATATACATACATACCTACATGTTTTGGCTAAATAGAAAGTACAATAATTTGAATAAGCTAATTTATTAATTATAGATTTGCATAATACCGTGCAACCTTGATATAACAAATCGGTAGGGAACAAGTAAATATTCCTTTCAAGTAATTCGTTAAACTGATGGTCTAATATGTTTTGTTATATTGAGGAAAATATAAATTTACCTCAACATTACATACTCATTGTTCATCAACGTTATTTAAAGGGTTTGGATTGATAAAATTCGTTAATTAGAGGCATTTACACATTTGGATCGTTGAAAATTCGTAATAAATAAAGGTATATTTTACATTGACTCTTAGGGCCCCCGCGCATTTAGGCGGCCAGGCCGCGCGGCCAGTCGCGCGGCCTGGCCGCATAATGCGCGGCTTGGTCGCGGCGGCCAATTGGCCGCGTATATGACGGGATGTTTTTCGTTGGCCGCGCGACCAAAACTTGGCCGCGCGGCCTGGCCGCGTAATGCGCGCAGCTATATACATCGTAGAAGAATTAGTTGGCCGCAGCGACATGACCGCGCGGCCTGGCCGCATAATGCGCGGAGGCCCTTATGGATTACGAAAAATTTGTTAAATCGAGGAATTCGTTATATTGAGCTACGTTATATTAACGTTGCACTGTATATCGTGGTGATGGGAATACAACGCCAAATCGAGTACAGCAGTCTCCAGTGAACTGTTTTAGGCTGATGATGATATTAATATATTAGTTAATTTCACGGCAAGATATGTTTACTTTGTATGCATTCAACTTTTGCGTCTCTTTACAGGAGTTAAAGAGTCGTGAGCCGTCACCTCACACAACCCAAAGTATTATCTCCCTGCTTATGGGAATGAAATTCTTTCGCGTAAAGATGGTGCCTATCGAAGAATTCGAGGCATCTTGCATGTTCTTACAAGAATGCGCACAGTATTTCCTTGAGGCTAAAGACAAGGACATTCGCCATGCGTTGGCCGGGCTCTTCGTCGAAATTCTGGTACCGGTAGCGGCTGTAAGTGATTCATCCTACTAATATAATATTATTATACTTGGAATTAAACAATCCTATTAATATTATAATGCTGAAGGCGATCAAACTAATACAAACTATTTGCGACATCTATTTACAAAAAAAAAGGAACTAACTTCTAAACTAACGTTCTGTTTTGTAATACTTTATTGGAATATTGGAGACGTTCTCCTAGGGTACCAGCTTGCCATTCCTATCATAAAGTCCACTTTTATCGTGTGGGCGCTTGATTCACACACAAATATACTGTTTCTTTTTTATAGACTGTGAAGAATGAAGTGAATGTACCATGCCTCAAAAACTTCGTTGAGATGTTGTACAGCCACACTCTGGACGCGAGTACAAAGTCTAAGCACCGACTAGCATTGTTCCCGCTGGTGACGTGCCTCCTATGCGTTTCCCAAAAGCAATTCTTTTTGGCTAACTGGCACTGCTTCCTTGCCATGTGCCTGTCGCATTTGAAAAACCGAGACGCGAAGATGTGTAGAGTCGCATTAGGTATGATTTTACTTTATTCGCTTACTATCCCATCGGTTACAGTACAATGAAATAATGAATAAATGTTTTGTGTGTAAATCTTCTTCGTGTTGCTGGCAATTGTTCATTGGAGTCTAACCTAGTTTGGCTACCAGCTAGCCAGCATTTACACGGAGCGATTGTCGTCCGACCTCTGAGTCGTGCACATTTTCTCTGCATGGACCGACAGCTTATGTGCCCTCAGAAGCGTCTATGGAGTCGTAGTATGTAATACATCCTGCAGATTAATACCGTTTCGCCGTAAAATGAAATAATGAATAAATGTTTTGTTGTTGTGTAAATTTTCTCTGCATGGACCGACAGCTTATGTGCCCCCCGAAGCGTCTATGGAGTCGTAGTATGTAATACACCCTGCAGATTAATTCCGTTTCGCACCATCCACTGCGACCAACACTTAAAAAAAAAAAATTATCTCCCACAGAATCCCTCTACCGTCTGCTCTGGGTGTACATGATCCGCATAAAATGTGAGAGCAACTCTGCTACTCAGTCTCGCCTACAAAGTATCGTGAATTCTTTGTTTCCGAAGGGTTCAAAGGGAGTGGTACCAAGAGACATGCCGCTTAATATTTTTGTGAAGATCATTCAGTTTATTGCGCAAGAACGACTCGACTTTGCAATGCGAGAAATCGTGTTCGATCTTCTTATGGTGGGAAGACCTATAAAGATTATTTTGACGCCAGAGAGAATGTCAATAGGCCTTAGAGCGTTCCTGGTTGTAGCTGACAGCCTGCAACAGAAGGAAGGCGAGCCTCCAATGCCCAGAACATCTGGCACATTACCTTCAGGCAACACTCTTCGCATCAAAAAAACATTTCTTAATAAAATGCTAACTGATGAGACCGCCAGATCAATTGGCATGAGTGCCTACTTTCCATACGTCCGCCGCGTATTGGTTGAAATTTTGAGAGCTTTAGACGCCCATTATGGACGGCCACTGATGTTAACAAATATTCAAAACACGTCCTGCAAAGAACAGGAGATCAATACGGGTGAACGGAAACCCAGAATCGATCTGTTTCGAACTTGTGTTGCTGCCATTCCCAGGTGAGATGCAAAATATCGTATTTGAGTGTAATTAGCCTTCTGTGCCACGCTGGCCAAACGTGTTGGCACAGGGTTTAGTATCTAGTTTTCCTTATTTTGCGGCTAGTTTTTCGGCCTTGGTATTTCCTGTTGTTACAACACCTTTACACCTTACAACACCTTTAGGATGAAATTAAGTGGTGACACAATGTATTCTAAATCCGTCTCTTACCCTAATTAACCCCCATGTAGTTGGAGGAGGCCCGACTCAGCAGTGGGTAACTTATGGGCTGAGAAGAATCGAATTAGAAGTCGGTTAAGAAGTGCTTATTTGTACGATTTCGTTTGCGTTTCTTTTCCAGGCTGATACCAGAAGGCATGAGTTCCAGTGAACTCGTTGATTTACTCTGCCGATTGACGGTACATATGGATGAGGAACTTCGCGGCCTGTCATTCCAGAGCCTGCAGACTTTGATGGTGGATTTCCCCGAATGGCGCCAGGACGTTCTAGCGGGGTTCACGCAATTTTTAGCCAAAGATGTCCAGGTATATTGATACCGTTATTAAATATTCGCTTGTACGCGACGTTGCGTCCAATTGAATGATTAAACATAGCAACTGTACTAGTCTAGAGTACAATTGCACTTGCACCTGCTCCTATGAACGCTCAGGGTTTTGTGAAATTTCAGTAAGACGAAGGTCAGCAAAAGGCGACTAAAAGAACGCAACAGGCAGCCGAAAGAGAACGAAAACTTGATACAAACCCTGTGCCAACCCGTCTTGCCAGCGTGACACAGTAGGCTGATTTCCCTCCATGAATTTGGAGGAGGCCCGACTCGGTAGTGGGTCATTTAAGGGCTGAAATGACAAATGACAATGAAGGTCAGAAATATGTCGCTGTTATAAATGTAATATATTTGTGTGATGACAATTTTTTATGACAGTGACACAGAATACTCTGTTGAAAGCATTGTGTACGACACCAGAAAACCTAGTAGTCAAATGAGAACTGCAAGTGGAACGCTGGCGGGGTGGTGTAGGGATATTTTCCTCCAACTTTAACTATTTGAAAACTTTGACCTGTAGTTTTTGACACATTCTCATGTCAATTTGTCAGGACACGTCGCCGCAACTAGTTGAGAATGGCCTCCGTATGTTGCTGCAACTTCTTACTAGTTGGCGTAACGGTGAGCCGACTGCGAACGCGCCGACCAAACAGGATCCGCTAACGTCTGTGATTCGGGGTGCCGAGGCTCTGGGATTGGTCATGCTTTGCCAGTGCAAGGCTTATCCACGACGGCTCGCTGTGCATATCCTCAGGTTTGGCTGCATTACTTAGTTATAGAGAAAATCAGATATTTGGAAAGCTTCCTCATATGGACGTATGAGATTCTTTACTAAGGTAAAACACGACCTAACTAGAACTATATTTTAACGACTTCAAATGGAAGACATTCTACGCAATTCAATTGTTTTTTATCCGCTCAGATTTTTTTTATGAATCATAAATAAAAATGATTTGTAAAGTATTTAGTTGAACCCAACGAAATAGTTGAACCCAGTGAACAAAATAAGCATTGGATAGTATTTGGGGCGCCGAATTCAAGTATATTTATCCTAAAGGCAGGGTTATATGTATGTCATCAACAAAGGATCTGACGCTGATTACAATATAATAGATATCGAACTTGCTGATAACTTGTAAGTGTTATAGTATTCGTTGTATTTTGCAGAGAAGTAAAGTATCTGTTAGAGAAACTGCAAATCACACGCGATGAACCGGCCCTGATTGACGAGGCAGACTCGCATGTTCCGCATTTTGCGGAAAAATGCCTCCCAATCCTGCCTCCCGCTGAGAAGCAGGCGATCTTGACTTCTGGGCCGGTCGACTTGGTCTGGATCGTGGAGAGAAGCCACGCTGTTTGGACAGCTGGTGAGTTGACCGTTTCCAAGCACCTAATATTACCTAATATTACTTAATATTACCTAATATTCAATTCCACGAAGATAGTTTGTTCTTGAGATAATAATAAGTTGTATGAAAAAATATTTAAGATAAAATGATATAAATGAATGATATTTTTGTACGAGGGAAACTAAACAGTTTTCTTTTCTGTTTGTCTGTTAGCTATTTATGAAAGAAAAATGTTAATTTACATAAACAGATGTAATTATTGATCAAAATATGTAATTAATCAAATAAGACAATAAATATGTCTATAATTATTATTAATTTGAATTGTTATTGACGTTAGGAAACAATAGGTTTAGTACTATTTATAGATCGAACTATCAGCGTTACCGCATAAAAAAACCAGGACTCACTGACCTGCTTTATCGTCAATGTCGCGAGTCTCTAATATTAGAAGTGATCGGGGTGTAGAGCGACGGTCGGGGGCGGAGTCCTGCCCGCTTTCTCAGCCGTCGCTATCTCGGAGGTCGCTCGTTTTAAAATCATGTAAATGAAATAACTTAAATTGATGATACAAATGTTACTAATTTGTTAATCTTTCTAATTTGTATTAGGCATCCAACATGATGAACTGAACACCAAAAACAGTTGGAGTGGCAGTGCGACCAATGGGGCTGACCCTTGGGAGGTTTGTATTAACCACGTGTCCGTTTTATGCAAAATTCCTTAGTCGCGCACTATATCAATCGTATAGTTGATCTCAATCAACTTAACCGCAATAGCCGTGGTGGGGGAGAAGTCGCGCTTGTGTCAAAGTAATCACGTGGTGCACGAGCCCCCTCACCGCCAAGTTGACATCTTCAGAATCAGTCACTGAACGATCAGTAATCAAATGACCATAGCGTATTAGTAAGCAGATAAGAAAAATAATTGGTTGTCCATTTTGTCCTAGGATGTGGAGTGCAAATATTTTATCTTCCCGGTGTCGAAATTTGCGAATTAGTCTATAGTAAATTATAACTATGAAAACCTATCATATAATTAAATGTCTCTGTATTTATTGCTAATGCTTGGAATACCAAATATATCTTGAGGGTTTAGTAGTTGGTGACTTATGGACATACATAGAGACAAGGTAAAGATAATGTGTGTGAAATATTCTCAATTAGTTAAATTCACTAGTCTAATTCACAGCAGTGAGTAATTTTTGGGCTTGGAAGACGATGCCTATCTGGTAGGACCTCGGAATACTGTTTTATGTTTGCATTATTTTCTTGTTCTATATTCAGATAATTCTCTTCGGCTTGCTCGAACGCAACCGCGTGCCTAGTAGATGCCCGTCCACAATCCAACAGGCCTGGCCCATTCTACATGCTCGCATTCACGCGTTGTATACGATTATAGAACCAGCGTAAGTATTTACGTCATTTTGTTAAAAGTATTACGATATAGAATGCAGTTCGCGCGCTTTTTGTGACAATGCAATCTTGACATGTATATAGCAAAAATGTGAGACGTTTTTTTTCAAATCTTAATACAATGATAACTTTTAACCAATTCATGCGTAGTAGATATGCATGTCATTGTTATTCTGCGTTTTCGGTGGAACCGACTAAAGGGTTCCGGGACTGCCATTTCCAGGGCGACGGGGTGCTTGCAGATGTGCCGTGCATTTTTAAAACTTCTGTGCTGTGTGTATATACTACATATACCAATCCCATAAAACGACGCATATCTTATTATATAGTACATGTAACGTTTTCAATATTCTACCTTTAAGCTCTAACCAGCAAAGACGATGAGCCACATATGACATTGTAACAGCGTATCCATATGTTTTGCAGACCTGTCAATGACAACAGAGCCTCGTTACTGTCTCGAGGGCCTGCTTTACCACGCAAGCCTGAAAAAGAACGCGACATCTATATGCAGGTAAGCTATTAAAGTTGCTTTGTGATCGCCGTAAATTAAATAAAAAAGTGCTATTATCAATAAATAAGAAACAGAGGTTGTCGCCTGTAGTGCGGAATGCAATTGATCTCTATGTGTGGGATCGGGGACCACCGTATTACTAATTTGAAAATTAACAGCTGAGTTAATCAAACGATTCTCCCGTTAGTCCCCCTAGATAACTCTCGGAGAGAAGACGCTAACAGTGTTTGTTTACTTTACAGTAGTTAGCCAAATTAAGATACACTCATAACTGATAAATTAATGAAAAGAAAGGTAGATGACTATTCTTATTTTTATGTTTCAGGGTTGGAAGTATTATTTGACAATGGGGTACTTAGTAGTTCCCGCCGTGCCCAGCCCTGTCATACGGTGTGCGAGTCCAGACTTAAGTCTAAGGTACGTTTTTAATATTCTGCCGCAGTTAATTCGGATCGACATATGAGCCAATAAGCCGGTGGTTTGTAAAGCGACGTCCACATGCACATGTCGTTGGATGTTGGCTTGCATGTGGAACGTTCACTTAACACTAGTTTTATTAAAAGTCGGCAGTGCCATCGAGTAAATCCAGGGTATTTTATTGGTAATTGAATCTGTAAAAAAGCGTTAGGCGCTACCTAAGAATGAATATAATTATGATTGAAATATTTCTGTAATATGTTCGGAATGATGAAGTTATAGCTAAAGACGCTGCTGTTTGTTTCCATAGTTTGTGTGCATAAATCCGAATTATTTAGAATAAAGATGGTTAGAGAACCTCATTCTACATTACATTGATATCTTTATTATTTGTTGCAAAAGAATGCAAATAGCATTTTAGTTAAATTGGTGATTACGAAATTGATTAAACAAAACTTTCTTACTGTTTACTGCTTCGGTCGACTTATTGTTATACATATTGAATGAAAGTATGTTGTGTACGTACATCGACAGTTGCTACATTCCGGAACAAACAAGAAAACCGAATTAAAATTAGTAGCTAGTTCCATCTTAGCGCGATCAATACTCAAAATTTCTCAATAATTTAGAACGGCTTCATTTTGCAGTTTTCTTTTCCGTGATTTTCTTTGAATTGGCATTAAATATGTGTGCAAACAATGTAATTGTATAACATAGCTGTTATAGCTCCTTGTCCAAATTATTTCCTAGTAAACGTTGATTGGTTTTGGATATGTCGTTCTTGGTGAAGGAAGACATTATAATAAAATTCGCTATTTCATTTTACAACTGTCTCACGAAATTTAAATTGTTTAGATTAGGGTTAGTTAAATATCAACTTGGTATTAGAAGAATATTAGATTGCAAAACCAACCAACGTTTATTTGTTAAGTAATTTTATACTGATTTTCCAATTATTTGCTTGTACTTGAGCAGCTTACTTTGATGGATTATTGATATAATGTATGACACGCATGAGTTTTACAAATCACACTTAATCTAACACTTTTTGACGGTATAGAGTTTAATATGTTATTCGTTATGAATTCAATAAAAAAGCTTACATAAGTAGTTCAATGTCATTGAACTACTTATGTAAAGAACACAAAAATGTTAATAAAATGTGACGGAATAGTGAGCAAATTATAATGAATTAAGCTGAGAGAAAGAAATGAATATGTTTACTTCTGTTGTATTTGATGCGTATCAACGTATTGTCTTTTAGACACGTTTCAAACAAGAATAAACGACAATTGTGATGATACAGTAAAACCCAAAATCTGAAGTAACAAATAAAATTGAAATATCCACGTTACGTATTACTAGTAATGAATAGTTAAACAGACAGTAATATCTGTTCGAAAACTATCTTAACTCAAAACAACCGTAGGTATAAACTGAGATTACGACCTTGTTAACTTTTCAAGTTAAAAACTATTAAAAAATATTCAAGTCATAACTATTGCTTTTATTATAAATTATAATTACAATTGGTAAAAAGGCACCATGACTATAGCCACATGTGTAATAGTCGTAGACAGTGGGTGTACGACTATGAAATTTATATAAAAGGTTTTTAATAACTTGCATATTCTATATCTCATAGCCCGATTTACGTACCTATTCTTTTCTTATCAAAGTCATTATTGCATTGTGCTAAATTTTTCTTCCAACAGGTTATTACGTTAATAAAAAAATGTGGTGGCTATTAGGCTAGAGTAGACGCTTAGGACGGCTACCCATGTTAGGTGACGGGTCGCTAGCATGACAGGTCCTTGTCTGTCCAGTACTGAGGCGGAGGGGTGGGGGCTGCCGACGCTGAGTTCTTCCAGCGAAAGCCTCAGCGCGCCCGGCGGGTTCTTCACGCTGCCGTTGAGCTATGCGCGCGCGCACAGACAACACAAACGGACGAGGTGGCCATTCACGCTCGCTATGTGCACGTCGCATTACGATCGTTAATTCATTATTTTGGTACCGTGTCGATCCCATCTTAAATTTGGTTTGGGGCAGGTTTTAATCTCTAAACCTCGGTAAAATTAACTTACCATGTCTTGTAATACTAGTCAATATGTAAATGTGGTAATACTGGTCAGCCAGTATTATTTTGTTATGTCAACAAAAATTGCTTCTTTTATACATAAACGTTACTCGTGTATAAGGAAGCTAATAATTTTACAGAAAAAAAATGTAATTTAAGGAAGCCTTTAGGCATTGAGCGCACCCAAGGATTTGTATAATGAATAAAAAATCGTTTTGAGCTATTTACTCCTCAATAACCCCTACTAAATATTTTCTTACGACTCTCCAAAGTTCTCAGTAGCCATATAAATCGATAGATTTTTGTTTGTAATGCATTAGGTGACTCCCCCATGAAAAACCTTCAAGATGGAATCGACACAAACCATCCTCATTGTGGGTAATGTCATGCAGCGGCCTTTCCAGTGTGTTCCATCATGATAGAAGGTCACTGTCTCCATTTTTCATCTCACGCATAGAACCGACGCACAGCTAGCGCACACCATGCGATACTGAACCTTGCGTCTAGAAGTTGAGGTTGGATGGTGGAAAAATGTGCAAAAAGCTGTATTTGTGCCAATAACACCCAGGTTTCAGAACATGTATACATGCTACACAGTCACTATCATACTTTGTACTCAGATTGGGCCTTACTCATAAACGAAAAAGGAGGTACTGCGAGTGACATATAATTTAGAAATAACTAACACTTTTCACCTGGTTGTCTCCAAAAATAATGCAACATGAATCTTGTTTATGAGTAAGGGGGATGGTCTACAACTTTTAGTGTTAACATGTTTTAATGAGCTCTTTAAGTTTTTTAAATATTATTTCTGTCGTATGAATTTAGATGCAAGTTTTGTATACTTGCATGTGATATTTATTTCTTAAACGTTCTACTAGGATGTTTTGTAAAAAAGTCCTTATCTTTTATGATTTATTTTATTTTTTCCCGTGTTATAATGTAAATTTGATGCCATAAATTAAAAGAAATTTTAATACTTAAATAAAAATACTGCCTATATTTTTGCCCATATTACTGTAGAATGAAAATGTATTTTTCCTGCCCAGTGTACTCTTCCTAACTGCGTGTCCGGATACACTTTGGGGGTAAAATGTTTATAACCAGTGTGTGTTTAATAGAAGATAGTATATGTCTAGAAATAAAATTCGTGCTATGTTGTGTCGTGATGAAACACTTCATCCACTTAGTTAAAAATAACTCATACGTGATCGCTTTTTGCATATTAGACTTTATTATAATTTAGAGTTTGCATGTATACGTTGTGTCTAATGCACAACCTGAACATTGCAAAATCTAAATATGTTTTTTTACTTAACTTTGAACTGGAACTTATTCTCTACTACTATACTCAGCCCATAAATAACTCACCGCCGAGTCTGGCCTCCTTCCATCACAGGGAGGGGTATTAGCCCACTGTGCCACGCTGGCCAGACGGGTTTCCACTAGGTTTCGTCTCAAGTTTTCGTTATCTTGCGTATAGGTTTTCTGCCTTTTCATTTTCCGGATCTTAGCCTGGAATGGGGTGGTGACATTTTGTATTCTAAATCCGTAAATAGATTTACTAACTACTTATTTAAGTCTAATAAATGTAAATCGTGATCATATTCTTTATTGAGTAACGTAATTTAAAAAATTAATGGCCCTTTCCCTTTAACATTTTTATGATATAATTTTTTTCTAATCGAATTCTAATATGAATGTGTTATATTGGATAGTTTGTCAACTCATCTGCGTATAAGAATTAATTAGAATGATAATTTGCTAATATTAATTAATAATCATTGCTTACGGTCAACCGCAACAATGCATTTAGTTTCCAATGTTCCATTTGATTAGTGAATTCGTTATACGCGTTTAATGCCACATCTCATACAAATTACAATATTTTATAGACAGTTTGGCACTAATACTCGTATATATCTGGCAATTGATTGTAAGATTATTATGTGCTTATTAAAAGTGGCATTAGATTGGCATCTAACGTACAATTTCAATATTTATCTAAATTAATTACATAAATAACATTTAGTTACATTGCAAATCGATGTTAAAGCTTTTTCTTAGTCATGTGTACACAAAATGTAAGTCATTTGTATCTTCATATTTTGCTTCTATATCTAGTGTGTCGTTATTTGTAATGCTTTGTCTTGATAACATAGTATTCGTTTTAGAATAGTATTAGCTTGTGTCCGTTCCTGAGTGCTATATGTTTTTTTAGCGTCTACTTAGTGTTATGAAAATTGTTTTCATTAAGTATTTAAAATATATTTTAACCGACTTAAAAAAGGAGGAGGTCTTTACGACATATCTCTGTCATTTTTAAACTGATATGGAAAACTTTTCCTAATCGTTGGCTTTTCCTTCAGATTGGTCCCATAGAAATGCTATCGCAATCGGTTCAGTTGTTAACTATTTTATAAAACTTGAAATAAGTTAACAAATCCCATTTGCCGTAAGGCAAATTTGGGTATTCTTGGACGACTTACTAGTTGTTAGTGCCGAGCTACGAGCACGTCGGTGCCAACTTAAAATTGGCATTTAGATATACCCTGGACACCGACTTGAGATTGTTGTTATATCGTTATCTTTTGCTTTTTAGATTTTTTTATTGATTGTATTTTTTTTTTGAAATATTTCTTAGTGTGTTATGTAGAATAAAAACGAGAGACTGTGTCAGTAATTAAGCATTTTATGTGATACTAGCTTTTCCCCGCGACTAGCTCAGACTTTTTTGCATATATATGTCGCTGCTACTGTTATTAACGCTTTAATGGTTGTTTACGCGTTGCTGCATATGATGGAATGAATAGGTTTTCAGTCACTTTTAGAACTATAAGGGATATAATAGGAGAAACTGTATTTACAAAGCGGACTGTAATACCGTACCGGCAAACAGTCTAATTTAAATTTATTTTTGTCCTGTTATCGTCATTCTAGCCATTTGACTAAAATGTTTGTTGTTGTAAAATTTTGCCACAAAATGGACCTTCTCCTTCAAACAACTATCAACCTACGTACTGACTTGCCTTGTGTACAGCTCCTCGCCGGACTCGCTAAGCGAGCGTAGTGGCGGTGAAGCGCGCAGTGCCCAAGCGTCTCCCAGCTCCTTGCACAAGCTAGCTGTGCCCCTAGCGAGATGTGAGGTACCAGAAGTCCGGGACGCAGCTGTTGCGGCATGCGGCAATGTCAATGCGGAATCCTTCAAGTAAGTGTGCATCTTCCGAAAACACGAAAAGTGGAACTTTACATTATTTCGGATATCTTTTAGTTGCTCGAGCAGTTAGAGCATATTTTGAGCGTAACCCTCAAAGATACTGAATCATCATCATCATCATCATTTCAGCCAAAAGACGTCCACTGCTGGACATAGGCCTCCCCAAAAGATTTCCACAAAGGCCGGTCCTGGGCCGCCCGCATCCATCGTTTTCCGGCGACTTTAACCAGGTCATCGGTCCACCGTGTGGGAGGCCTACCAGCACTGCGAAGATACTGAATACTAGAAGATTATTGTCTTCGAATCTGCCATTGCTTGACCTAAGATAAATTTTATAGTGGAATTTTCATTTGCTAACAGGGATATTATTGAAGAACTGCTTCCTTTACTGAGAGAAGCAGTTGATAAGAAGCAGGAGAATATGCGAAGGCGCCGTCGCAGGGATGCATTGAGACTCCATTTAAACAAAATGTTACTCCTTATGGCACAGAAGAAAACGTTTGCAACTAGGTCCAGTATATTATCTTATAATGTATATTTTTGATGTATTTTTGATGATATATATATATATATATATATATATATATATATATATATATATATATATATATATATATATATATCCTAGAACCGTTTCGGCGTCCATTATGGAGTTAATTGCATTTAAAATGGCGTCCACCTGCTTTTGGCGTCCCATATACGGACGTCATTTTGGTTCACATTGCCAAACCACGCGTCTTGGTCTAAAGTACTATGCGAACTTTGTAATAAAAAAAAAAATTGGACTTCACTTTACAGCCACAATATATGAAATTGTATTTCGTTTAGTTCTTGGCAATTTCGTTTGTAACGTGTAGCGCTGTTGTAGCGCAAGTTATACGTTTGACGACAATGTAACGAATGAATGCGACCGTTGACATTGTTTATTACTTAGAATTTGGGTTATCTACTTCCTGGCCGCCTGGTGCGTTTAAACCTAGTGAACTATGGCTTGTGCAAAAATAAATCTCACATTGGTTTAACTTATTATACATATACAGTCGATACTGAACAAGTCACACCGTTCGACGTGCTATTCGCCGTCCGTCAATATCATAGAATATCCTGCACATGTGTAGTGTACGATATTCTATGATATTGACGGATTTTAATTTTATGTTTATGGATATGGATGTTTATGGATAAATATGGTCATATCTATACTAATATATAAAGCTGCAGAGTTTGTTTGTTTGTTTGTTTGAACGCGCTAATCTCAGGAACTACTGGTCCGATTTCAAAAAATCTTTCAGTGTTAGATAGTCCATTTATCGAGGAAGGTTAAAGGCTATATTTTATTTTCAAAAGAATTAGGGATCCGTATGAAAATTGCGATTTTGTAAACCAAGGTGTAAAATCGAAAACCTATTCATGCGTGCGCTGCAAAAACTATTGACAATAGAACAAAATGATATACTACGGGTTTGTAGGTCATCGAGAGCACATATCTAGCTATCGTAGTTTAGTCACAATAACCGATTTTATGTTCATGAAAAATATGCACGGGTTCGAAGCCCACGCGGGCGAAGCCGCGCGCAAAAGCTAGTTTATCATATGACCATATTCATGCAATGCCAAATGTCCCGGATTCCCTTGGCTATCCTGTAGTGGTAGCGGAGTGCTCTGAAAAGAGGGCAAGGGAAGGAACAGAGATTTATGCTCTGAAATGCGCAAATCTGTGTTTTGTTGGCGTAAAATCTACTAGACACTCACACTCCATCAAGAGTTGCCTATAGTATAGTAGGTACATCCTTTCCAATAAAAAAATAATAATTAACATTGGTTCTCTAGATATTGAATTATTCGTCCATTTATCGCTCACATACGTAATTCAAACTTAAGACTTAAATGGTTTTGTCACGGATATCATTTTCAAAATTATACCAAATTGACATGAGACCACACGAGCACCAACTTCCAAGTAAAAAATTGAAAGTTAAAATTTTAAAGAACATAATTCCAAATTCAAATTTGGAAAATGTGTGATTTTCATTTGTTTTTCGTACTGTCAAGATGAGTGAATCTAATGAAGAAATTCCATACATTTTAAAATTTTACTACAAAAAAATAAATAAACCCCCGACACAGTGACCTTAGGGCCTCCGCGCATTATGCGGCGAGGCCACGCGGCCAAGTCGCTGCAGCCAACTAATTCTTCTACGATGTTTAAAGCTGCGCGCATTACGCGGCCAGGCCGCGCGGCCAACGAAAAACATTGCGTCACATACGCGGCCTATTGGCCGCCGCGACCAATCCACGCATTATGCGGCCAGGCCGCGCGACTGGCCGCGCGGTCTGGCCGCCTAAATGCGCAGGGGCCCTAAGTTCCCTTTAAAAAGTAAAAAAATAAAAATAAAATACATCGCGTTGGGGGACCGCTCCTTCTTATTTATTACCTGACCCCTGGTCCCCCAACGCGATGTATTTTATTTTTTACGGTTTTTTTTTTATTTTTTTTACTAATTGTTTTATTTAATTTTTATTTTCTACGTTTTATAGGTACGGTTTCTCCCCACCACATATTTGCAGATATTTGGTCCTCCCCTTCTTACCCCCAGAGTTTTTTCAGAGCTCAACAGATTTTCATGGAACATATTATTTTGTAATGTGCACGTGATGTGCTTTCGTTTGAGACCCCTCTCGACTATATTTGTTTGGTTATTCTTCCCCACTTTCACCCCCCATAACTTTTAAACGACTCCACCGATTTTCATTAAACATGTCTAAGAACACTCGCCCGTAACTCACCTGTCATACAAAAAAACCTGTATTGACATCGCTTCATCCGTTCGCGAGCTACGGAGCCACAGACAGACAGACCGACAGACACGTCAAACTTATAACACCCCTCTTTTTGCGTCGGGGGTTAAAAAAGGAAAAAATGCAACGCAAGCCGCAAAAAAAAAAATTGCGATGGTTATGGACCTAGTGCAGTGTCTGTGAGAGTAGCACAAATTTGGTTTAAGCGTTTTCAATCCGAACATTTTGATGTCAAAGATGCACGTCGCTCTGGTCGCCCTATTACGGATAAAAAGGATGCCATTTTTTAAAAAGTGGAGTAAGATCGGAGAGTAAATATCAGTAGTTACGACGTAGCTGGACAACTGGGAATTGACCACAAAACAGTTTTGGCGCATTTGAAAAAAACTGGGTACACGAAAAAGTTCGATATTTGGGTACCTCACGAGCTCACTGAAAGAAACCTAATGAACAGTGTACTCATTTGTGATTCTTTATTACGACGTAATAAACCCGAACCATTTTTGAAGAAGCTGATAATTGGTGATGAAACGTGGATGAAAAGAACGTGCGAAAAAGGTCGTGGCCAAAGGCCGGTCAGGCTTCACAGACTGTGGCGTAACCCGGGTTAACTCGCAACAAGGTGATGCTGTGTGTGTGGTGGGACTGGAAGGGCATTATTCATTATGAACTGTTCCCACTAGGCAGGACCATCAATTCTGAACTCTACTGCGAACAACTGATGAGATTAAAGCAAGAAGTTGAGAGAAAGCGGCCGGAATTAATCAACAGAAGGGGTGTGGTTTTTCATCATGATAACGCTAGACCTCACACATCTTTAGCCACTCAGCAAAAATTAAGAGAGTTTGGCTGGGAGGTGTTAATGCATCCGCCGTATAGTCCTGAACTTGCACCTTCAGATTTCCACCTGTTTCGGTCTCTTCAGAATTCTTTAGGCAGTGTCAGGTTAACATCACGAGAGGACTGCCAAAACCACTTGTCGCGGTATTTTGATCAGAAGTCCCAAAATTTCTATAGCAATGGGATCATGTCCCTACCTACAAGATGGCAAAAAGTTTTCGAACAAAATGGTACCTACATACTTTAGTTAAATGTAAATAAACTACATTAAAAAACGTTTTGAAATTTCTTAAAAAATGCGAAGAAACTTTTTCCCACCAGAACCCAGAATTTTTGTCTGTCTGTCTGTTCCGGGTACTCTCTGAAACGGCTGGGCCGATTTTGATGGGACTTTCGCTGGCAGATAGATGATAACTTTGCGTAATATAGGCTACTATAGGATTAATTCCCGGAAAATAATTAGGGTTCCGTACAAATCAAATAAAACCCTTATTTTTAATTGAAGGCAGGAATCAAATGTGCCGTGAGTGAAGCCGATGATAGTAATACAATACAATTACAGACGAATTGAGCACCTCCAACTGTTTTTAATTTGGTTAAAAAATACAACGTTTCATAACAGCACGCAACAAAGTATGCACAGCAAGGACGTCAATTGTACATAAAAGAAGGGGGAATAGTCGAAATATACGATGACGCCCTAAAGGCGTAGATTTGAATGTGGGTCTCAATAGGTACCAGAATGAACAGAAATTGAATATTGATGTATAACTATAATCTTGTAATTTTAAATTCATCACACAATATTTTAAAGGATTATAAAGCAGTATATGCAAAGATATAAAGACAAATGTCATTGAAACACATGGACGCAAAACTGATGTAAGTTGGGGGGACGCTGAAATGGAACTGGGATGTAAATATATATATATATATCATCAAATATATATATAAGCACATTAGTCTCTAAATTTTCCGCACATCTTATGTGATACTCATTCAATCATCATAATGTGTTTGCATATTATCTACAATTCAGTTAAGGATTAAGCCTGCCTTGAAAAACAGACTAATAATTAATTTAATGTTGACCATCCATTGCTTGGAAGGTGGATGGACAATGCACCGATATACTTTCAGGATGACTGAACAAATGGTGCTTAAAGTCCTTTCTCATAATTACTGATCATATTTTATAACCATTTCTCTTTACACAACTGCATCACTACATAGTATAAAACAAAGTCGCATTCTTCTGTCCGTCCCTATGTATGCATAAATCTTTAAAACTACGCAACGGATTTTGAAGCGGTTTTTTTTAATAGGTAGAGTGATTCAAGGGGAAGGTTTATATGTATAACCCACCCCCGCTTTGCACGGGCGAAGCCGGGGCGGGCCACTAGTAAGATATAATTTATGTGACATAATATAATATCTTTAGCTGATGAGTTCCTTTATCTGCAGCCCATTTGCTTTGGAAAGCGGCAGTCTTCACCCAGCCTTTACGGAATACCTAGACGGTGTACGCCAGTGTCTCGAGGTTGAGGCTGAAAAAGATGCCCCGGCGGCTCGAGAACAGCGCATCACGTTTGCAGACTTCTTGACTGAACTCATTAAAAGTTTCCCTTGTGAGTAAAATTTAAAGTAGACACCTAATTAAAATGTATATTCAGAGAGTAAAGGCATACATCTGATCAAATCATACCGAGATAGCTGCGCATCGTTTGATGTCTAGCTCTGTGATCTGCTGATTGAGCAGTTATATACTGAACTATGTACTAAGAGATACTCGGCGATATGGCGAAAACCTAACCGTCACAGAACAAAACCTTGACATGAAACCCAAAGCGTCCAGCCAGTAGTGCAGTGCGAGAGGCTTAATTCCCTTGTGATTGCATTAGCCCTGACTCATCAGTGGGCTGTATACGGGTTGACATAGATCTTGATCTTTGGATGGATGGATATTACTTTGCAGATTGAACATTATAATGTATCCTAACTAAACCTAAATTTGTAATTTTTACGCAGTGGAAATGTACGGGTCTTTGATAAAAAAAGATCTGCAGCGGTCTCTGTTCTCGCTGTTTTCGGGATGGTGTGGTGCCCTCGTTAAACACCTGGGCACGCTCGTCCCTCAGTCAGCCCAGATAGAGTGCGACGAGCGGCTAAACTTGTCGGCGTTAAAGGTAAAATGTTGTTCAGCTTTTTATAACATTATATACTATTAACCAGCGCCATGAATTCTCGTATCTTGATCTAATCTAAATTTAAGCTGTTGAATTTATCATTTGGTCACAATTTTGTCATATCTATACACAGATTTTCATAAGAGATTTGTTTTATTGGTTTGGATTTGAATAACGAATAAATTGAAGACACCACTTTATTCGTAATGCGACAGTTATTGTTTGAGCAACTTTTGTCTCGTTCACAAATTTAAAAAGAGATGTTAGTAATTTATAAAAGCTCTCATACAAATAAGCGACCATGTTATAATTATTTTCATAAGATTTATGTGTATTGCGTAGGCGATGAGTGCACTTGTGTGCTGTGGGCCATGCTTCGCTCCGTCGGCACTCGCTGAAGAGGGTCAACTCTATCCGTGGTTGTCTGAAATGCTCTCCTCGACTAATGAAAGCGTAAGTATATATGTTCTTAAACTTTTTGATTGATAGTTTCCGTCCGTGGCAACACTTGCGGGGATTACGGATATGGCATTCTCTATTCCATCCTTCAACATATATTTTGTCAGGGCAACAGTAGTGTTCATCTTCAAGATCCAATATATACTTTAAAGCCGAACGTCCACCGCCAGCTAAAATAGGTTAGTTTAGTTTAGCTTGCATAGTTGAGCCAGTTTTTCATACATGTAAGTTCACCGTCGGTGGATGCACACACGTTCGGCTTAAGAAAGTTATCAAAACAGTCAGAAAATATAAGTAAAAGTGGTGTGTTTAATATATCGTCTGATTACTTAAGGGTAGGAAATAATACAGTAAAAGCACAACATGTAGCGTTTATTCGTTGATCACGATAAGTGGTTGTTGCCAAACGGGAAATATGTTAAGTATGGCAAACTGTACAGCCACATTGATATGGTCCTATGGCCGGAATAGTTGTAGATACATTATGCAGTAAAATTGTTGGCCGTTTTGAATTACTTTTAACAACACTACTGCTCCCTCAGGTCTACAACCTAGCCCGGGAGACGATTGTCCTCCTATTGGACAACAATTCGGATATCGGCCCACTATTGGACTGGACCGTGGACAAGTGTTACACGGGGGCACCCAAGGTAGCAGATGGGTGCTTTATGGCATTGGCAACCGTCTTTAGTGCGAGGTTAGTGGATTATATTATGTACAGAGTCCCACACTTGCTAATTCAATAGTCACAATCAGCTTGCGTTTAAACATGACACGTGATAAACACATGCACTTGGCAAGACCTTTTGAATTTGGCTGATTAAGGTGGATGTTCCGGTCTGTTCTCAGCCATTGTCCCGAGAGATGGCGTTGAAGTCAACATTTACAGTTTATTTGGGCTGGTGTGTAATTGTGAAATTATTAAGACGTAGGAGTAGCTTTAGCGGGTATCGGACATAACGCTTTATTTTACTGGGCCATATCAGTGCCACAAAATACACCCAATTCGACACAAAGCCGCGAATTGGAATATCGTTCACACACACAGACGTAGACGTGTAGCCAATACATACGTTTACAAAGATTCAACACTAGATGGCGTGAATAAAAAAAACAAGGTTATAAATTTAAAGGTAAATCTTTGGGTGATACCGAGAAAACATGGTATGGTGACGAATGGAGAATACATCACTATGTATTCACCACCCTATTTCGTCCCGAGGGTGTTGTAAGAACTGACAAAAGGAAATGATAAGGCCGATAACCTAGCCACAAGAGAAGCAAACCTTGATACGAAACCTGTGCCAACCAGTGTAGCCCGCGTGGTACAGTAGGCTAATTACCCGCCATGTAAATTGGAGGAAGCCCGTCTCAGCAGTGGGTCATTTATGGGCTGATTAGTAGTAGTAGAGAAAACATAGTAGGTGCAATGTTTTCTTTTTTGGGAAATAAAATATGTAAAGGCGTGATTATTTGCATGTATGTAAACATACAATATAACCCAGTTTTATTTCATTACACTATTAATTTTTTTATCAAAACATAAGTATTTGAAGTAACAAATGCCGATACATCCTATTCACTCAAAACTGATAAAACTGATGATTTGTAACACTACCAATTATCACAATAATTAAACATTTCATAACACAACTATAATTCATAACAAATCTAAAACAGTAATTATGTACTAGTATGTAGTTAGTTGAAAAGAGTAATATTTCATATTTTGATAAAAAATAAAGAGAAATATACAATAATAATAGTTCTTCTTTTCTAGTGCAGCTGCCTCTAGGCTTTGATTTATCCTGGCCAGTGATGGACAGCACTTGATCTCAACAACAGCTCTCTCGTTTTCAAATATACCTGTAACAAATTGTCATAAAATATAATACACTATGATAAAGCTCTTTATGAAATTTGATATAAGAAATTCAATCGTCTTTAGTGCTGGTTATTATTTGTTTCTCGAAATTATAACTAGTATTTATATTTGGCCACATTCACCAAACACAAAGAAAAATTGAAGTTTGATAAAGAAACACTTACCATCTGGACTGCAAGCTAAATATCCAAATAATTCATCAATAAAAAGTCCTGATAATTTTCATATATTGCTTCCAAAATCTCATATTGCTGCCCATATAACAAGTCTTTGTGCAAATATTCTTTTTATAAAGAATATCCTGTACATGATTGTGCCATGGGGTGGTAATACAGCATTTGCAAACCTGTAAAGAGTAAGTCCAGATAATGTAAAATCATAATGTAAAATACATGGATACTATGGTTTACTTTTATAATCAAACTCACCATTCCAAGTAGACTAGCATTCAAATATGCTAACCTTTGAGTAGTATATAGATCATTTTTATGCTGTCCTACAGTAGACATTTCAATCAAAGCAATGTACGAGTATTTTGGTGACTTTTGGATTTCTGCTAACTATTCTTTACACTGTATTTCCAACTGTGCTTCATCAATATCAATAGGATTTCTCCAAGAAAATATCCATTATAAGTATTTTTTTAAATGTGCCCATGTACTCTGTGTAGTCTGCTTTTTCCATTGATTTTCATACCAATTGTGTCCGTTGGCAAGTGATAGTCCTGGAAATAGATTTTTAAATGTTATATTACAAGAAAAAGACATTCTAACTCATTCTAACAATTTTTACTATTTGTGTGGTGATGGATTTAGAATACATAGTGCCCCATTCCTTCCTGAGGGTGTCGTAAGAGCCGACAAAAGGAAATTACAAAGCCAATAACCTAACCACCAGAGAAGGAAAACTCAATATGAAACCCTGTGTGGTACAGTTGGCTAATTTAATTATCCTCTATGTAACTGGAGGAGGCCCGACTCAGAAGTGGGTCATCTATGGGCTGAATAGTAGTAGATAGTGGGAGTTTAGTGTTGGCTAAGATCTAAAAACTATAAAATTTAAATCATTATCATTAGGTACATAGTATAAAACAAAGTCGCTGTCGTCTGTCTGTCCCTATGTATGCTTACACCTTTAAAACTATCAACGGATTTTGAAGTGTTTTTTTTGTAGATAGAGTGATTCAAGAGGAAGTTTTATTTATATGTAATACATCCATGATATTCTAGCGAAACACTGATAAATTTAGAGGTTCATCATTGCACCCGTGGGAAGCCGGGGCGGGTCGCTAGTACAGAATAATATGCTTCACTGATTTTGAGATGACTTTACAAATTCGATTTTTCCATTTACCTTGTAGAGTGCAGTGGTGTCTGGTATAGTTTTTGATTACATGATTCTTCATGTCATCATGAAATAGCACGAAATCGCTACATCGAAATTCATTTTCAATCCAAATTCTGCTAATTGTTCTTTACACTGCATGCTGTTGTATTCCGGTTTGTTTTCAATGCAGTTTCATACCATTTGCGTCCATTGGCAAATGATAGACCTGAAAATATATTGTTAAATGTTATGTTACAAGAAAAAACATTCTATTCAGGACGCCAAGCTTTCAAACGGCTGAAATACAATAAAGTAATTAAACTTTTGTCAACAGAAATTGTAGATAAATATGAGGTCGTGTCATCGTGAAATGGCGCGAAATCGCTACATCCAAACTTGCCGTGTTTACAAAAAGGCGGATACATTACATACATACGAATTAGTTGTAATAAGCTGATAATATCTTCTAAGTTAGGTGGACTTACTTTCGTCACACACATGGGTGTAGCCGACAGTCGACAGACTGACTCATGACTGACTGATGGTATGCTAATGGTCCGTTGAGAAATCAAATCATAAAAATATCGATAATCTAAAACAAGGAAATGTAAGAAAAACATTTGACTTAACTTTTATTCCTGGAATCGTAGTAGAATTGGTTGATGTTTATGAAAAAGAATCAGATTAGAATAAGTTTTTTATTTATTATAGCACGGAAACGCAAAAACAGAAGTAATTGAAATAGATTTGTTTCTGAACGCAGAGTACAATTTGTAGATACTACAAAATAAAACAAGCTAATAATTATGTTTGTCTGTCTGATTTTTTTTTTGCAAAATGCCTCAAGAGTGTTCGATGTAACCCGGTAAAACCATATTTTGAAAATGTTAGCAAGTTTAATATTGTGATTATACTTTACCGATTTATGATAATTGAATATATTGTTGATCAAAACGATATTCATTGCAAAATCCCATTGCCAAACTTGCTGTTTCTAATATCAACAATAATAGAATTGCATTTTTAGAATAGGTATATAATTTCTTTACCCACGTTACATAATAATATAATATAATAAACAATGTTTGTTCCGCGTGGTACCCTATTTCGTTCTGAGGGTGTCGTAAGAACTGACAAAAGGAATGGCCGAACACCTGGCCACAAAAGAAGGAACAATTGACACGAAACCCTAAGCCAACCCGTCTGGCCAGCGTGGGTGGCATATTAGGCTAATTACCCTCCATGTAGTTGGAGGAGGCCTGACTCAGCAGTGGATCATTTATGGGCTGAGGAGTACATAAGTAATAGTATGAATCAAATATACACTAGAGGAACATTACAATTTGAATCAATGAAAATAAATAAATTCACAAGTCATACGTTTCGCAAGAACTTCCGCGCGAAATACATAGCCCACAGTAACATCCGAAATATAAGTTTATTTTACCGCAGCCGATTATGTGAACGAAAGAAGTTTGGCAACGCATTTTTCGGTACAATATTTCTATTGTTTCAAAGTTAGGAAGGACGGCAACGTCGCGTATACGACTATTGGTGATTGATTGGATTTCGAGTGACTCAGCCAATCAGCGCGGTAATCAGTAGTCGAGCTGGCCTGTGATTGGATTTCGAGCTGGCCGCCGCCGCCGCCATAGGTCGCCGGCGCATAGCGAGAATCGTAATATGGAAAATGAAGTAGTCAAGTAAATAAATAAAATGAAGTAATCAGTTATAAGTTATTTAAAACTGTTTTTTTTACTGGTTGGTACGAAATTAACCAAATAATGAAATGTGAAATTTATTTATCAGAATTATTATATCTTCTGCACGCCATCTATCGTGGCAAATTCTAAACAAGTCACGCACACTATTACAGAATTTGTGCAATTTTCCCGGGATTTCACTGCTGTTTTTCTCAGTAAGTATTGTAAGTTATTGCCTAAAATGGTCAAACGCGGACACATTTTATTGTAATAATGTGATAAAATGATTAGTTTCAAAGAACGAGTATCTGTGTTAAGTGTAAAGGTCTAGGCCAGAATGTATGGACGATAGGTCGGAACATCCACCTTAAAGCTATTTGACTTCGTGTAGGGTGGGAACATCAATAGAAAATAGCAAGTATGGGGCCCTGGCTTCATTTGTATATAGATCATTGATGATAAGGGCCTCCGCGCATTATGCGGCCGGGCCGCTGCGGACAACTAATTCTTCTACGATGTATATATCTGCGCGCATCACGCGGCCAGAATGCGATGTATATAGCTGCGCGCACGAAAAACATCGCGTCACATACGCGGCCTATTGGCCGCCGCGACCAATCCGCGCATTATGCGGCCAGGCCGCGCGACTGGCCGCCTAAATGCGCGGGGGCCCTAATAGTTTCACGATAAGATAGTAAATTTTCCAGTTTTTAATAGTTATTCCGTTATTGATGCTGGATGGATATAAATATAACAAATCAAAAACCATGTCAGATGTTCTCCACTTAAAAGTGTTCGAACACACCCGACTTATAAAATTAATAAATATGGTATGTGTATGGCAAATCAATATGGCTGTATAATCTTCTCGACTTTTTCCTGTTGATTTTCCAGCATTTGTGTTTATTGCGTCAGGTGACAGGGTAATAGTGTGACGGTTAAAGCGCTGGTGTTACGTGTGGCCTAACTTGTGCAGCGGAGGTAGTGGAAAGGTCACCAGAGTTCTATGAGCTGAACCATAGAACTCTGGTGACCTTACTGTCGCACAAGAACAAAAATTACCCATGCTATTTGCCTACGGTATTCTAGAAGGTGAAAGAATAAATGTGGAATACGCATTACGAAGCTTGTATGGAAATATTCACAATAAAAGGACGGTTCATTTTTGAAAAAAACAGGGGTTTTATGTTAAAAATAATATTGGGCCTGTCTGGCCAGCGTGGCGCAGTAGGCTAATTTCCCTCCACTAAGCTGGAGGCACCTCAACTCGGCTGTACATTTATTCCGAGTGCAAACTTATAAACTTAAAATCGGTTAGTGACAGAACCGATATACCCTTTTCCATATACAAAAACCCTCTTCCCTAATTAATTTTTTAATAAACACTAATTAATATTACACAATCGCAGTTATACCGGTGAAAGGACATAGAGGGCGCTAGAAGCGACCCCAAATTTTGATACTAGAGGGCGTTCTATCATATTTCAAATTAGGTTTACTGGGAATCTGTGTTCGGTTGTAATAATATAGAAACTAAATGATTGACGAAAGATAGATGGCGTTTCGTAATGTCGATTTCTTTTGAAGATAGAGGGCGTTAAGGGCCTTGATGATGTGTGAATTTGTTAAAATAGCTGGTCATATCATATTTGGGCATATTTGGCTCGGAATAGAGAGTGCATTTCATGACATACCTACGAAGTTATTGTTTGATGTTATTGATTACATGGAGCCGTGACATTTAGTGAATTTATTCTCTCATCTATTATACTAATATAAACAATCTATATGATCCGGCTGCAAGATCAAATCTACGAGATCCGGCTGCAGGGTTTTTTGCGCTCATCGGTTATTTGCTAAAATCCATTTTTTATGCATATTTATACATGATTACATATCTACCAGGGTGCCTATCAAAAATTGGACGATAGTATTTTTAAATAATATATTTCTAATTGATTTTTGGGAAAATATTTCGGTCACTTATTATTTCAAAAAATCGTATCATGTCGTCTACATCGCGGCAATTTATATAAAGATTCTAAAAAATCACGCGAGCTTGGCCGCACCTCGCAGCCAGGTGTAAGTATGATATCGATACATATACAACGTGACTCAAAATTGATACTCTACGTCAACATATCCCCACATTTTGTATTAGCTACCTAAGTAACATAACTATTAATTTCAGTTCCAAATATGACCAAAACATTCGTAGTTTTAAATATAAAATAAAATAAACAATCATTTTCTTAAAACTAGAATATTTTTACTTTTAATCAACTTTGACATGCTGCTGTGTAAAAAATATATGAAATATACTATGGTATGTTATTACAAAAGTTAACGCAACTAATCACAAGTCTAATATGGCGTAATACTATGACTCTTATCAAGACACAAAAAGAATTATTCAGTTCATGTTTTTGTAAACATTACCTACTGTTAAAAAAGTGTTTTGAGACTGTTTCAATGAAAGTTATAATGAGTATTTAAGATATTTATTGCGTACATAAATCAAATTATTATTTTAAATGTTTAAATTGTTGACCATCAACGTCAACACACGCGTGACGCGCTCAACATTATTTATCGCAGTTCGTCAATTATTGCAACTGGTTTGGCTATAGACTTTGGTTTGGCAACGCCAGTAAAAAAACAGTGGATTTAAATCCAGAGAACGGGGCGGCCATGCAATGGCGACCGATCCATCGATCTGCATGTTCTAGGTCCAAATAATTTGCAAAATATTTTGCTAAATCTCCTAGAGGTACATCCTCTAAACGTTCTATGAGATATGTGGTACCAAAACGATACATGCCTAGCTCACTAAGCACGGCTAGTGAGAAATTACTTTTTCATCTCATCGTGACGTTTTGTTCCTCTTTATGTGGAAGCAAAGTAGCTCTTTTCTGCTCTAGACTTTTTAGCGGGCAGGAATGAGTTTTTAATCCTCTTTATGCTCGTAAGTGCGCCGCAATTTACTTTGCCACGCACTTATTGATTTTGGATTCAGCGCCAAAGAAATTGAACGCAAATTTTATATTGTTTGAATAAAGACTGGATAGTAACACGGCACATAGGTGCGCCGATGGCTGAATAAAAAAAAATCGAATTAAAAACTGTGACAAAACATTTTCATAATTGCGATAATATAAGTTGAATCTCGAACTGTAAATATAAGCTTTTTATTATCAGATACTATTTAATTTTAATTTAATTGTTACTATATGTTTACAACAAAATATAATGCGCCTTTTATTTTCTCATAGTGGGTGATATTTTTAGGTGCTGAGGTGACGTACTTAGAATCCCTCACTTCAAACGTCAATTTTCATTACAAATTTCATTTCAAAAATGTGCCCTCGCCGTAAAAATATTACTTTGCTCCCTTGTGATACAATCTACTATTGTAATAACATGACATAGTAAATTTTATATTTGTTTTTACACAGTAGCTTTTCAAATTTGATTAGAAGTAAAAATATTCTAAAGTTTTAAGGAAAAGATTGTTTATTTTATTTTAAAAACTATGAATGTTTTGGTCATATTTGGAACTGCAATTAATAGTTATGTTACTTAGGTAGCTAATACAAAATGTGGGGATATGTTCACATTTGTAACCACAGTATCTAATCATGTGACGTAGAATATCATTTTTGAGTCACGTTGTATATGTATCGAAAGGAGGTGCGGCCAAGCGCGTAAGGGCAACCGTCATTTTTTACAACCTTCATCTAAATTGACGTGATGGTAGATGATATTATATGGAAATAAAAAGTGAACGAAATGTTTTCCCAAAAATCAATTATAATTATATAAAATCAATTATAAAATAATCAATTAAAAATCAAAAATAATTTATAATATAATATATGTATTTCATTTTAAAATACTTGCGGCCAGCGTGGTACTGTGGGCTGAATTTGGAGGAGGTCCGACTTAGTAGTGTGTCATTCATGGGCTGAAACGATGAACGACGGCCCTGGTAGATATGTATTCTCCTAATTATAAATATACATAAAAATTGTTTTTTAGCAAATAACCGATGAGCGCAATAATCCTGCAGCCGGATTTTAGACCATATGGATTCTTGCGTTATGGTAATAGGGTTTTTCTTACACACTGTATATACATATAGTAAAAGGAAATATACAGTAACAAAATATTAGTGACTGCATATATACAGGAATATGTTAAGTTCACCTGAAAAGGTTCATCATCATCCTACGAATGATATGTATTGAGTCACATATTTAAGAAAAACTGAGCAGAGACGACCCTAACATCATGTGTACTAAATAAACGTAGAAAGGAGCAATGACATCGTTCGCTTGTCAAGGTTAGCACTGGGCGGGAGACACAGGCACATGAGTAGAGAACGACCAGAGGGAAACCTTCTAAAGAGTGAGCAAAATTGTCACCTATTCTTATAGGGTTGGCACAGGAAGATTAAAATAAATACACAAAAGTTTGTTTACATCTATTTGTCATTTAATAATTTGAGACATACTTTTAGTCATAAACTTATCACATAGTCTTTGGGATAATTAAAAAATACATGTTTTTATTTTTCGATTGCTGTTCATGCACACAGTACAATAAACCATATTTACACTCTTTCTAATTTATTCAAATTTCAAATTTAATCAAACACGCACGACGCGGCTCACAGCGAGTGGTGAGGTAGCCCTTTGTTAAAGCACTGGCCGAACCAGTATAAACCGGTTTCGTTCCGTACGTGACGAGCCGTCAGTGCTCATACTTGTAGTGGTACTTACCATGTTCTTTGCATCTTTGTCTCTGTCCCCTTTATCTACTTTGTGACACAGGTGAAGAGCGAGTAAAATTTTGGAGTCGAGTAGCGGAAGTGCGCGGGTGCTACTCGCAGGGTTGCCACTAACAAACTTTTTTATATATTTAATATTACCAGGGTGCTCTTTTATTTTCAAAGTTACATTAACTTTTTTGAAAAATGTTGTAGTATTATACCCTGCACCCTATGCCCCTGTACGCACTAGTACTGGAAAACGACAGGACGCGCGGCTAGCCAGCCGCTAGTGCGTACAGGCGCTATGATTAGATACGGTGGTTACAAATGTGAACATATCCCCACATTTTTAAAAAATGGTGTTTTTTATTATTATATTTTGAAAAAACTAAGCAGCTCTTTTTTCTTTAAATGTTGGACAGGTCGGTCTTGCTCAAAGAGGTCCGTGACTAGGTCGGGGACACAGAAACCCCAAGGATCAATGTGGAAGATAGATAAGCTGGTTGTAGGATAATATTCACGATAGCTAGTTGGCCTATAACCGACCGAACACTCTTGTGGTTAAAAAATAAATCATTAAAACGTTCCTTTCGCCCTCATACTCAAATTAGAAAAATCATTTATGCGTAGAGAACTACTCCTTTCGGTAGCTCCTATGCCATTGTTTGGGAAAACTAGAAGGGTTTTTTTGTTGGTTGGATGGTTTCACAGTCCTTTTCCATCCTGAGGATCTCGTAAAAACCGATAGAAGTTAAGGTGGATGCTCCAGGGTAGCCCGCGAAATTCAAATTTTCTTACGTTTTTTTGCAATTTGCCGGTCAGTGCTAGGTTGTATGTTGATTAAAATCTTACTCGCGGGTGTAACTGTAACCTAACCTAACACTGTGTGTAACCTAGCACTGCCCTGCAAATTGCAAAAAACGTAAGAAAATTTGAATTTCGCGGGCTACCCTGGAGCATCCACCTTAAGGAGGAGGCCTAAAACCTAGCTGCAAGAAACAGGAAACTTGATAATTGATGGGGTTGAGATTGTATGGGCTGAGTAGTAGTAGTACCTATACAGGATGATATTTGCAAATGTTCTTGGACGGCCGAACCCAAATTTATGTATAAGAAATGGCAAAACTGCTGAATAGAGTCTCCGACTTTGTCATTCTAAGGTATGCCTATTATAATGTGACTGATTAATATACATCACGCCATGTTTCACAAATATAGAACTTATTACCATGACGAAAATGACGGCTGAGAGAGGGAAGCTCTCGGTATTATTTAAGTATTTCCGCGAGCAAGGGTCAGTCGGTTAACAATTATAAATAGCCGCCACCGTGGGCCCTAGGTGTGCTGGCGGGCTAGTAAGAGGGAAAGGAAGAAAGAAAAAGTTTATTAGACACAATAAAAAAAGAGGATAGAACAGAAGGTGACCAACACAAGTATACTTTTATGTATCTAAATGGCTGCATCTTAGCATAATACAACAGTTCTCCGTAGACTTGATTTTCAGCTACAGTGATACACAAATACATGAATGCATCTAGTCTATTCGGTCGGACTATTGCAAAGAATTAGTTTAGAATCAAAATTGTGAGTGATTAGCAATATTTCATTGTTGATTTGAGGCTATGTCCAGCAGTGGACGTCTTCTGGCTGAAATGATGATGATGATGATGATTTGCAGTATTGCGTTAATGGGGACAAAAGTAACTGTGCTACATTTTAGAGCAAATAGGAAAGAAAGAGTACACACTAATATTGTTGGCATTCATAGGGCTCCACGAGTGCAGTGCTTTTGTTAGTGCTGAAGCCTTTGGATTGCAGTTTTATATCGATTCAGAATCCTGAGCTGGTTGCATGACTTAGTGAAGCGTTTTCAATTAGATTACATAACGTATTAGATCGAGGAATGATCGTAAAGACCAGTTGGAAACGTAGAAAAATACTTTTTAATACAGTTGCTCAAAAAGTGGCATATTACAGGGACGTATAGCGTTCGGGAAGTGGGCTATTACACACGCGTGCTTTTTCTTTACCATTCCCGCACTAGTGCGTTTTCTTTCCCAACTGTCAAAATAATGTCTAATAAAAGTAAAAACCATTGACCATGAAGTTTTTACTAAAAAAAATCATAGAAGTTTTAATTATTCATGCAAATACGTATATTTCTAAAAAGAAACTACGTACTAATTTGTTTCAATATCAGATTTAATGATTTGATTGAATGTGTTTTATTTCATCTAATTAAATTTCATTTCATATCAATAAAAAAATTCTACTGAAGACTTGGCTGTATGGGCATTGTTCCTTTTGCCTACCAGAATGGGTGAAGAAAAAAAAACCTGCTTATATTCTACGGTCGGCGCCATTTTTCAGAAAGGATTAAGTTAGTTGAGTTTATTGTGTTTTTATTATTTTATTAAATTGCTTAATTTTTTCGCAACTGTATTAAAAATAGTCGTTCAGTACACGTGCGGAACCGTCATTGCAACTTGTTCCGACTGTCAACCCTCGCCTTCGGCTGCGCCTCGGCTCGGGTAGACATTTGTCGGAACTCGTTGTAATGACAGCCTTTCCGCACTTGTAATGAAATATACTATTACAGGGTTTTTTCGATACAATTGGAATTGGAGTTACGGCAATACATATGGAATAGTTTATGGCTTGTTGACTAATTTTGCGTCAAGGGATGAAAGGCAATTTGTTTTAAGTGAGAATTTACGAACCGTACAGGAGAGCCAAAAAATCGTTTTAAAAAAACTAATGCATCTTTATTGCAAAACAATCCATTCATGAGCTTTAAGTTGCAAGAAAAATGGCTCTTAATACATAAAGATCTCCCTCATTCTGAGCCAATAAATTACCCACTGCTGGGTCGGGCCTCCTCCAATGACATGGAGGGTAATAAGCACAGTAATAGGAACAGGCGATTTGGTTTAACTATCAATTGTGTATTGAAAATGATTCAGGCAAGTTTATTTAAGCAACCATGAACATTGTTAATGGGTTGTTTGATGTCTCATGTTGGGAAAGGATTTTATAAAATTGAGTTGTTCATACACGATAATAATGATAGATTTATAAGTAAGTTAAGAAGTTGTAGTATTTAAGTGAATAATTATTATGTCAGGCAGGAATAAATAAAAAAGTGCTCTCTTTTGTTACGATCTTGTATGAGATTATAAATATCTTTATAATATTTATAAAGTACATATTAAATATGTACTTTATAAATAATTGAATAAATGTACTTAGTAACAACATTATTTCGGTAAAAAACTTATCGAGCTCCTTATCTGTAGGTAGGTACATGACAACCGTATATTTCACTCTCTACACAATAAGATTCTTACATAAACAATATTGTTAACCCCCGACGCAAAAGAGGGGTGTTATAAGTTTCACGTGTCTGTCTGTCTGTGTGTCTGTCGGTCGGTCTGTCTGTCTGTCTGTCTGTGGCACCGTAGCTCGCGAACGGATGTAGCGATTTCAATTATAAAATTTTGTATGAACGGTGAGTTACGGGCGAGTGTTCTTAGACATGTTTGATGAAAATCGGGTGAGCCGTTTATAAGTTATGAGGGGTGAAAGTGGGGAAGAATAACCGAATGTCTGCAAATATAATCGAGTGGGGTCTCAAATGAAAGCGCATCACGTGCAATTTAACAAAATCTACATTATAATAAGTATGTACCTATAAAAAGTATAAAATAAAAATTAAATTAAAAATTTAAATAAACCCCCGACACAATAACCTTTAAAAAGTAAAAAATAAAAATAAATACTTCGCGTTGGGGGACCAGGGGTCAGGTAATAAATAAGTGGAAGTGGTCCCCCAACGCGAAGTATTTATTTTTATTTTTTACTTTTTAAAGGTTATTGTGTCGGGGGTTTATTTAAATTTTTAATTTAATTTTTTTACCTGCAGCAATTATCTACACTATGACTATTATGAAAATTAACTTAATAATTAACTAAGTAACTGAAAATAGCTATAAGTACACTCGAGAGCAATGAATCCGGGTCACTTAAAGAATCCTAAAAATCTCGGAAACTAAAAATGCTAGGTTAATGCAATAAATCGTATTTAATAGACAATGTAATACTCCATAAATGAAAGTAAAAAAAATATGAGTCACACATACATTTTATTAACACAAAATTACATAAAGAAAAAAACTGCTGATCTCTCCTTAAAACAAAAATAGGAAACATGAAATTTTTGAACTTTATTACGATTTTCTTGAATTTTAATACTTCGTATTGCCTCCTCGTGCTTCCATTACTGCGTTTGCGCGGTTTGGCATGCTGTACACCAAGTTCCTTATACGATCTTGGGGAATATTCTCCCATTCCTCTGTGAGAGCAATTTTGAGCTCACGAAGCGTGATTGAGGGAGGGTTTCGTTGTTTTACGCATCTGCCTAGCTCGTCCCAAGCATGCTCGATCGGGTTGATATCCGGGCTGCGCGCTGGCCACTCCATACGAGTAATGTTCATCTCTTGAAGGTAGTCATTCACAATCCTACCTGTATGAGGTCGGGCATTGTCATGCATAAATATAGCATCCTCACCTAAATTGACCATAAATGGACCAACGTGATCATTGAGGATTTCTTCCACATATCTTACGCTAGTTAAAGAGCCGTTTTCTATGATCACCAGCTCTGTGCGACTTTCAGAAGAAATTCCGGCCCACACAAGTACAGACCCACCACCGTAGGCTACTTTTTCTTCGATGCATGCTTACATGCATACAATTTATTGCATTAACCTATCATTTTTAGTTTCCGAGATTTTTAACATTCTTTAAGTGACCCGGATTCATTGCTCTCGAGTGTAATAGGTCACAATTGTAATCATAATTTTTGTTTGTAAAATAATACGAAACATAATAAAAATCAAACTATACAAATAAAAATAACATATTTCTTAAATAGTGCACTGTAGTTTTGAAACAGAACCTCCAATATGGTTTTAAAATATTTGAATTTACATTTGGTAATCATTAATGAGGATTTATATATCAAATTGAGACATGGTTAAGCATATTTTCTTTCACGGCATCATTCTTTATAGTATACTTAATTCTTTTAAAGAGACGCCGTAACGTATTTATTAAGGCTACATCATAATTGCACACCATACAAACCTTTGTCCCCTTTTACTCACCCTTCAGCGAGGCATTTTCCAAAATCTGTCCGTCCAATTTCCGTGGTTTGCACAGTGCCTCAGTGCAGACAAAGAATTTTATAATCAAGTATGCTTTTCTGTTTTGAATTATAAAAAAATGGCAATTTTAATATATACAACAAAGTCGGGTTTGTTCGAACACTTATAAGTAACTCGAGAACCGCTGGACTGACGATTATGGTGTAGATTGATTTTGGAAAATGTTAATGGTTTTCGTAACTGTCAAAAATCTAATATTCATCCCATGGCAAACTCTCCCCTCAAATTACAAATCGTATTTCAATAAAAGTTTCGAAAAGACAAGATTTATCGACAATATTTGGTTAATAGCTCATTTTATGTTTAAAAATGCAAAATAATATCAATAAGGGACCCGTACCCTTTCCATGGCATATACATATATTGGCTCTCGAATATTTATGCGGGCATTCAGAAATTTGTTTTGGTTAAACTATGCATAATATGTCACTACTAAAATATGGAAAAAATGACAAATAAACACATGAATTAATTAAAATAAACATGACAAGTCTATTAGTCTTACTCAATCATTACACATTATTCTGTCAATCCAGTTAGTGTCATCTAAACTAATATGATAAGTATTTTTGCTATTATTGAATAGGCCCTGAAACTACTGGTCCGATTTTGAAAAAGTCTTTCCCTACTAGAGACTTATATTATCAATGGCAAGCATAGAATATTTTCAAAAAACTTAACATATACAATATTTATTTGTAAAATAAATACCCGTGCGAAGCCTGTATGGGTCGCTAGTTATTAAATAAATAGGAAATATATTATGTCTCGTACGTCTCTTAATATTAGTAAAGCATTAAAAATTTGGGAAGAAGTCGCGGAAGTATAATATTTAAATTAATAAGATATACGTGTTTTAATTAGCTTTTATTATCAACAGGGAGTACCCGTGTGATCATTACACGGCGGTCATCAACGTTACCCTCATGTGCACCGGATGCCCGCGAGCACCAGTGCACGAAAGTGCTCTTCAGCTGCTACAGTTACTTGACAAGCGATTCTTCGGCTCCGTGGGGCCGCTGCCAGCTGACGACGATGCCGGTGAGTGGCGCTGCCACATAGCTTTAAACTATCGTCGGCACGCAGCTAATAGGACGCTTTCGGAAAACTTACAAAGCAAATTAGTTTGTAATATTATGCTGCGTTTTAAGTATTCCGGACCATTAGTAAATATAAATAGTCTAATATTTAGGTTTTATAGAGAACTAACAATGGATCGCCCACAAAACTTGCAGCCTGCTAGGGTACCTAAAAAAATAATAAGAATGACGACTCGGCTACCTACAATTCCTGAGGACGAGCATGATGCAGCCGAGCTTGACTCGACATCACGATCTGATATCCAGAATTGTTCAGGAATAACAATAGATTTTCAGAATCATCTGAACGCTTTATCCGATGACCGTAAACCTCCCGGACAGCCAGACCACCAAAGACTTATCAGGCGGCAAAGATATCCGGAGTGTTTTTTGTATACTTTTCTGATTTTTATTTTTCTATTTTATCTAGCTTACTTGTTCTATAACCCATACAAAGAACGAGTACAATTTGAAGATTTTGATGAATTACACTAATCAAATATTGTAATTTCTACAATGATATGAACATTTTAAAGTCTAGGTTCCGGGCAGTGGCGGTACCAATATATTGTTCACATAACCGATTCCACGATAGCGAATCGTCTTTTATGAAGCTTTGTGATTCCTCTTTTCTATAGTATAATATTTTAAAGATTTTATTCATTAATCTTTACTATTAACTATGTGACGACACGGTTGGCACAGTGGTTGAGCGGTCGACTGCTGCGCAGCATGTCGCGTGTTCGATCCCCGCACGGAAGAAATATTTGTACGACCTACAAGTATTTGTTCCGGGTCTGGGTGTTTTCTAGCTATAATATGTATGTATTTACAAGTATAAGTATATAAGTAGTTTATCATCCATCTCGTTACCATAACACAAGCATTAAGTTGCTTAGCTTGGGACGAGATGGCGTTGTGTGAAATGTCCAAGAATATTTATTAACTACATTCCCTTTGGCTGGGTTGGAATAAATAGTTCTACTACAAAACAAGGTTCATCATGTAAATACCAATACGAAACGCAGCGGATGCCCGTAATCGTATAGACTCACTAATGAATCTAGCAGAAGGGACACGGCTTTGTGGTAACATATTTAGTTTATTATTTAGTGCTATAAGAATAACCTTTTAATGAACTCGGCAAAAATATTTTTTTAAACGCATGTTTGAGACAGTTTCTTTTTTTAGAATATAAATACACACACAGCGGTTATTAACAGAATAAAGATAAGCCAAGAAACGTTTAAAAATAGGTGTATTTAAATCCTTAATTATATAAAGAAACCTTCATTATTAAAAGGTACGTAGGTTTAGAACGATTCATATAACATTTAAAATGTAGCGAATCTCAGGTAGCGGAACGAGTGGCCATTTTTTTAGCATTTCGGACACGCCACATATATGAACGACGTCAAAATCGCTCCAGCCATTTTAGAGATTAACCGAAACAAACAGACATACAAAAATAGTAAAAATGTTGTTTTGGTATTGGTACCGTCGCGTCTATACATCCAAACTTATTTTAATATTACAAATACCTAGACACTTCAATTGTATTTCTTTGTATAGATTTCTACAGTAACTTGACACATACTGACACTTTATTTGATCGACCGCATTAATTTCCTACAAGAGACGGGTGCACGCGTACAGGGCACCCCTAGCCGTATAACCCATTCCATTACACGGCAAAGTGTAGCGTATTCAATTTTCCTTCTCTCGTAGCTAGTTATTCGGCCTTGTCATTTCCTTTTCTCGCATCGTACGACACCCTCAGGATAGAATGAGGTGGTGACACAGTGTATTCTAAATCGGGCCCCATACGGAGTATCATGCATATCCCTCTGTAAAGTAACCATACTGTGATAAGATTTGGCAGCAAATTTTACAGTCGGCCGCCTACCTGACACCAGCCCGCCATAAGTTTTTTTAGGTACCTAGATTACCCCTTTTTCACATCATATCTCTTTATTTGGTTTATACTCCACTAGCGACCCGCCCCGGCTTCGCACAGATGCAATGATGAATATCTAAATTTATCAGTGTTTCTCTACAATACTATGCATGTATTATACATATGAACCTCCCTCTTGAATCACTCTATCTATTACAAAAAACCGCTTCAAAATCCGTTGCGGAGTTTTAAGATTTAAGCATATACGAGTATATAGGGACGGACAGACTATTCGTACTGGATTTGGCGGACACCTTATGAACATCATAGTTGGTAAAAATACTTTTAGGTTACGAAATAACATGTTATATTGAACTATAGCCACTCGTGTACAGTGGCAAATAAAATGTACAGGGTGACATTTTCATAACTGCAAAAAATAAAAGATACAATTTTTATGTGCAAAATATAAAAACATGCTTGTCTTTCATGTCGTTTTTGAAATGTATATGACTGTTATATGTATATTTACCATAAGATAATTCGGAATATATTCATCATCATCATCATCATTTCAGCCAAAGGACGTCCACTGCTGGACATAGGCCTCCCCCAAGGATTTCCACAAAGGCCGGTCCTGGGCCGCCCGCATCCACTGCTTTCCGGCGAATATATTAACGTGATATAAATAAACTTATTTCACTGACGTAAAATTCTTTCACTACTCAATAAAGTCTGTTATAAAACAACATTCTAAGGGTTCATTGTACGGAATTGAACTACGTAATGTCAAAATAGCACGCAGCTATTTACTACGATCCTTTTTCTTGAGGTGGGTGAAATTTGACCAGAACTTCGGAATGCAAATAAGTTATCGTCATATTGAAATTTAGATACTGTTTTAATTGGTAAAGGAATCTGCACTAATGTTGCTATTGCAGGCAAAACCTAGTATGAATGAAAAAGATTTAAAAAATATATATATTAGGTATACAAAAACTAGCTGTCCCGGCAAACGTGATTCTAACATTTATATATAGCTGTTAAAAATATGGGTTCATCGTAGTCGGGTGAAAATTTAGGGTTGTAAGTATTTTTGTACGGTGTTAAAAATTAAATTTCTTCTTTCTTCTTCTTAAAATTTCTTAAAAATTAAAATTTCGTCGTGGACCACCCTTATCATTTAGTGGGATGAAAAATATATGTTGTCCGATTCGCAGACCTAACCCATATGCTCACAAAATTTTAAGAAAATCGATCGAGCCACTATGGTGGAGTTCAATAACGAACACGGCACGAGAATTTTATTTATTAGATTAATGGTACACAAGAGTGGTTTGACTTTGAAAGCTCACTAAAACTTAATTAGTTTGGGAATAATCGAATCAAAGTCTCAGTCTCACAAGATTTCTTTAGAAGGTTGTTTCTGTTAAAATTTGTTTATTTACCCAGAATGTACGATCTTCGAAGTGCCAGTTACTAAACTATTCTTTGTCATTCTCATTAAAAAAAGTTTCTAGACTGCTAAATTCATATCACGTTTAAGGCTGGCCTTCACAACCATATCAGGGCCAGAAACGCGTAAAAAAACTCAACGAAACGGTACTCGAATTTTTGCTAGAAGTTTTCAGTTACAGTTTACGCCAATCTAACACTTCTGCCAATTACCGCCAGTGCGACAAACAACCGAAATCGAATATTGAGTATTGCTCAAGTTATTTTGCGAATACTGTTCAAAACTAAAACATAATGTTTGATAAACCGCTTTCCGTTTTCGTTTACTGAGATACCAGCGAGACGGCGCTGATTGGGTGCCGTGCCTTTTTATTGTAACATATTAAATTTTTTTTTAAACTGACTGTAGTGGCGTTTTATCATAACTCATTTCAACTACTACTATAAGTAAATCTTAAACAATTACATACTAACAGGTTTATGACCTGTTACATCACATACAGTTCAACATAGCTTTAGTCATCTTCAGGGCATAAAAATAAAATAATTATAAATACTTAGGTCACTTAAATACCGCAAATCCTTACAATTTAATACGCAAAATGAATGTTTATAAGTTCTATTCCTATGTTTAGACATTACGTCTATTTATAACTCAGCCTAAGATTCTCCTGTTAACATTTAAACTAACTAACTATTCTACTAACGTATACAAACATTAATCCTGTATTTCAAGAAACCATGTTCAGTAATTCTATGTAATTGTTAAAATTATACTTTCATTGTTTGTATAGTTTAATGAAGTTAAATCATCTTTTCGCACACAGAGTTTTCCGTAGGTAATAAGTTAGGCTGATTCGTCACGCTCTGAGGTGAAAGGCTCGACCTGGAGAACTCTTGGCCCCTGAGTGTACCCGAGCGAGAAAGATACAGTCAGCTGCTCTTCACTGTTGTATCGCCGTGTTTTTTTAGTTTTCACTTCTGCCAGCACTCCCGGAGTGTAACCCGTAGATTTTTTTTATTTTTAGGCATTATTATACACTTATTTCAATAGACTTTTGAAAAGGGGTTTTGTGGATCTGCCACAAATAACATAGAAGTAATCATTTATGTAACACTGTTACCTACTATGAATGACCGAAAGGTAGTGTAGGTTAAGATTTTCTGGTGAATGACCGTTATTTATGTTTTTCATGACGGTTTCGGTCATTCACTGGTGACTGTTATTATTATCCAAAATGTCCAAAATGATTTATAGAAACAGATGTCCTGGGTCCGTGTATGCCTACTTAAGTCACAAAATGAAACAAAATATCGATGTTGAATATAATAATATGTACTTATAAAATAAAAAATAATTATATTAAATAATTGTAGTTTGTTGGTTCGTACTCGTCTTTCTAACCTTTATACTATATAATTATATTAAATGGCACCTACAGTGATAGTAAACATTCCGTCCTGTTAGAGTAATGTCTACGGCTTGCAGTAATTACTCTCCACCGTAATATGCAGCTCTCGCGACCGTCAAAGTAAATCTATGAGGAAAACATACTCTATTGGAGTTAAGTTGAATGAAACACAAATTTCACATACTCGTAGAATAATTTAATTGTAAAGCCACATGTTCTAAAATTCAAATGAAGAACATTTATTTTCAGTACATTTTGTTAAGAATATATCTACCTATCTATCTTTCAGCCACATAAGTCCACTGCTGAACATAAGCCTCCCCCATAGATTTCCACAATGTGCGATCTCGTGCAGACCGCATCCACCGACTCCCAGTGACCTTTACAAGGTCATCCGTCCACCTAGTTGGGGGTCTTCCCACGCTCCTCTTTCCCATACGTGGACGCCACTCCAAGACTTTTATGCCCCAGCGGCCATCTGTTCTTCGGGCAACGTGGCCTGCCCATTGCCACTTCAACTGTGCAATCCTTCTAGCTCATCACGAGGTCACTCGTCGAATCCAACTTGGCTGGGCAGCGTTCGGGAAGCTACGTCATATCTTCTCATCCAATATTCCTCAGTGCCTGAAGACAAAAGTCTTCGAACAGTGCGTGTTGCCAGCGATGACATACGGATCAGAGACGTGGGCGTTCACAATGGGACTTATTAGGCGCCTGAGAGTCACCCAACGTGCAATGGAAAGAGCTATGCTCGGAGTTACTCTACGTGATAGAATCAGAAATGAGGAAATCCGTAGAAGAACTAGAGTGACCGACGTAGCTAGAAGGATTGCACAGTTAAGAATCTACTTATTGAAAAATGATAGGTAATAGGGTATATTACGAGACACATTTCATTAATTAGTGGACACTAGACTCTATACGAATTAATGTTTTTTTTTTTAGAATCCTGTTTTTCCAATTTGAATAGAAACATCAAATTGAAGATTCAATAGAACATTTATATTATACTAGCGGACCCGACAGACTTCGTCCTGTCAAAAAGATGGCGGTAATAAGGTTCGAGCACATTAGGCCGCAGCGAGCTGGGGCGGAGCGCAAAAATCCGCTCAAATCGCTTCAATACAATTTGTAAGAATTATCGCACACTGTGTCGGGCCGCAGCGGCTCGCATTATTGCGACGCCGATTTGCGTCCGTGCGATGCGGCCCGTCCCGCCCCTCTGCGCCCCGTCAACGTGTGCTATAGAGCAAGCGGATTGGTGGGCATATTTTGGTATTTCCGTGTTCCTGTGGTGTGCAGATAAATGAATAAAGAACTCAAAATCCGTCAATGTACTGCGACCCGGCCCGTCACTAATAGATAGATAGATAGATAGATAACTCTTTATTCTACAAAAAACAAAAAAAAAGAAACAGTATTACACATCAGGAAAAACTTACGACGGTATACATTTTATGTCAATTGCACAATAGGCGGCCTTATCGCTAAAGAGCAATCTCTTCCAGGCAACTAATATGCTAGGTACGTCTTTTTCGCTGCGCTGCGGCCCGCTCCGCCCCGCTGCGGCCCGACATAATATGCTTGAACCTTTAAAGTGCAAATTGACATTGAATTAGGAAGACACCTACATTGCTTAGACAACAGTGAGTAGTTGTAATTTAATATAATTTATATACTTTATACAATAGAATAAAGATTTATATATATACTTTATACAATAAAGCTCAAATTGTCTCTACGTTTTAGTTAGAAAACGTTTGTATGGGGAAAAAGAAAAAGGCTCTTTTTAGGGGTTTTCCGGCAATTATTCGAATTTTTCTCGCCGTAAAAACCATCCTTGAACTACGAACATTAAAAAAAAAGAATTGGCCAAATTAGTCCAGGCGTTGAATAGTTATGTGGTTACCAACACATTTTGCGATTCATTTTTATATTATAGATTAGATGGTTGGTTGGTTTAACCACAAGCGGGGTGAAATTTCGAAATAAATTCACTCTCGATTATTTCTAATCAACATTGCTTTATATTTTTTTTTTTTTTTTTTTTTTTTATGGAAGAGGTAGGCAAACGAGCAAGCGGGTCACCTGATGGTAAGTGATCACCGCCGCCCATGGACACCCACAACACCAGAGGGGTTGCAAGTGCGTTGCCGGCCTTTAAGAAAGGAATAGGCTCGTTTCTTGAAGGTTGCCATGTCGTACCGGTTCGGGAATACCTCCGCTGGTAATTGATTCCACAAAGACGTTGTGCGCGGTATAAAGTTTCTTGAAAACCGCACGGTGGTGGACACCCATTCGTCCAGATGAAATTGATGGTATTTCTGGCGGGTGGATCTGTGGCGGAAAGAAGCGGAAGGGACAAGATCGAACAATTCCTCAGAACACTCTCCGTGATAAGTGCGATAGAAAATGCAGAGAGACGCCACGTCTCTTCGCAGGGCTAGAGTATCAAGCCGATCATTAGGACTATCGCTATTGACGATTCGAGCTGCACGACGTTGGATGCGATCAAAAGGAAGGAGCTGGTACTGTGGAGCCCCGGCCCAGAGGTGGCAGCAGTATTCCATGTGTGGCCGTATTTGCGCCTTATATAATTGGAGGCGATGTGCCGACGTGAAATACCGCCTCGCTCTGTTGAGGACACCCAGTTTTTTGGAGGCCAGCTTAGCTTTGTCTACCAAATGACCGCGAAATTGAACGTCGCTCCCTACGTCAACACCGAGAATCCCAATACTCGGCTTAATATCAAGAGGAGTGTTTTGAAACTGAGGAGGCACGACCATGGGAGCTTTTTTGGCAGAAAACGCGCAAACTTGTGTCTTTAGGGGGTTAAACTTCACCAAGTTGTGATGACCCCAATGCGAGACTTGGTCTAAGGTAGCCTCGATTTCAGACACAATTTTGCTCCGACACTCAAGGATGTGCGCCTGAGAAATATTGGGGTGGCCAAAGTATAAGGCATCCACCGTACTGTCGTCTGCATAGCAATGAATGTTATCAGCATGTAACATATCATTGATATGCAGAAGAAACAGAGTTGGGGAAAGCACACAGCCTTGTGGGACACCAGCGTTCACGGGCTTAACGTTGGAGCATGTCCCGTCGACAACGACTTTGATACTGCGCTCCGTGAGGAAGCTGGTAACCCAATTGCAGAGTTTCTCAGGCAGCCCATAAGACGGAAGCTTCGAAAGAAGCGCCTTGTGCCACACCCGATCGAAAGCTTTCGAAATGTCCAGACTAACGGCCATGGCCTCCCCCTTGGTCTCTATCGCCAATGCCCAGCGATGGGTCAAGTGGGCTAGAAGATCGCCAGCCGACCGACCCTGACGAAACCCGTATTGGCGGTCGCTAATTAGCTGGTGTTCTTCTAGGTATTGTAAAAGTTGGCGATTAATAATGGATTCCATTATTTTGGAGAGCAAGGAGGTGATGGCAATGGGCCGGTAGTTACCCGGATCAGAGCGATCGCCTTTTTTCGGGACGGGGTGCACAACAGCCATCCTCCAGGAATGAGGGACTACGCCTGTATCGTAGGAGAGTCGGAAAAGGCGCGTTAATATTGGAGCCAACTCTGGAGCACATGTTTTCAGCACAATAGGAGGGATGGTGTCAGGCCCACTGGACTTATGGATGTTCAGGGAGAGAAGCTCATTACGGACCGATTTTTGGGTAAACCGAATGCCCGACAAGGCGCTGACGCACCGGGGGATGGTCGGCGGTGGTTTCTCCCCGTCGTCCAAAGTGGAATTGGATGCAAAAAGAGAGCCCAGAAGATCGGCTTTCTCCTTTGCATCGTAGACGAGATCACCATCCTCCCTGCGCAGAGGTGGAAAAGATGGTCGACAGAAGTTCCCTTCGACAGCCTTGGCGAGGGACCAAAAGGCACGTGTACCCGAGGGAAGACGAGCCAGTCTCTCACCAATCCTGCCGATGTGCTTTGCCTTTGCCATGGCCAAGGCTCTTTTGAGGGATCTGGAGGAAAAGTTGTATTCCTTTTTCAGGTGATCAGCTTTCGGATCCCCAGTAGCTATTGCATTTGCCCAGGCTTGGAATTTCTCCTGCTTTTTACTGGTTGCCAGTTTGCAAGAGGACTCAAACCAGGGCTGAGACCTGCCGCCAATGGGCACCAAAGTACTTGGAATGAAAAGTTCCATGCCTTGGAGCACCACATCAGCGACAGAGTCAGCAACAGCACTGGGGTCTTCCAGTGAGAAACAAACTTGACCCCATGGGTAGGATGAAAAGAAGATCCGCATTCCATCCCAGTCTGCTGACCTGAAATGCCAAACACGCCGGAGGCCCGCGGGGCGAGACCGCAATCGACGCGTAAGTGGCATGACGCTCCGAATTAGGCAGTGGTCCGACGAGCCCAGCTGAGCACCGACGGACACCTTTACGCCATCGGGATGAGAGGTCAGTAGAAGATCCAGCAGTGAAGGCGTATGGTTTTCCACATCAGGTATTCGAGTGAACGACGAGACCATCTGTGTTAAACCATAGGCCATGGCAAGGGCATGAACAGTTATACCCGCGTGGTCAGTTTTCTGTGACCCAAGCCATTCAACGTGATGTGCGTTGAAGTCGCCGAGAACCACAATTTTGGCGGACGGGGTCTGTTCTAGCACGGAGTCAATGGCCGTTTCGACGTGCTCGAAGAGTCGGTCGGTTTCTGCATCGCCGCTGTGGGACCTATAGAGGCATGCGAATATGCGCGGATGATCGTCGCAATCTATACGCAGCCAGATGGAGGAGAGGTCCCTGCCTTCAAGATTGCCTAGGCGGCGGACGCAGATATCGTCCCTCACGTACACGCATACACCGGCTCGTGACACAAATTTATGTTCAATTTTATAGCCTGGGTAGTTTAGGTATGACGCATCCGTGGGGCACGATATCTGAGTTTCCGTTAAAAAGAGCAACGCAGGCTTCTCTGACTCAAGATGGTGGTGGACAGAGTTTAGATTAGTATGCAATCCCCTGATGTTGCAGAAGTGTACATGGAGTTCAGGTGGTGGTGCCGTGTTTATGTTGCTCTTGCCTCGGGCAGGTGTAACGAGCGGGATTTTGCCCTCCCCAGAATACGTAGGGCAGCCTGAGCGAGGATGCTCAGGGAGGGATTCTCCAGTGCGAAACGCACTGGTACCCTCCTGGGGTACTCTCTCTTTAAATTCCGCTGCCATGGTTGGGGGGGGGGGGGGGGGCCTCCGGCCCTCTCGCTCACCGAACGAAGCGCAGTAGCTAAAAGCTACTACTCAAAAGTCGGTCTTCTGCGAGAGTGTGGTACTTACCCGGTCGAGCCGGCCCATTCATGCTGCGAGCAGCGTGGCTCTACCACCTAAAAATTGTGATATAAATATTGTGATTCAATAAATTAATTTCACAAGTAAATATTCAAATGTTAATAAGTAACATATACTATCCAGAGTTCATATAATTTTCATAATTGTCGACTTTCTCTTCAGAACTAGAATAAATGTATATACTTCACTTATGCTGGCACTTCACATGGCCATTCGTATTCGGTATTTCTGTGCGCACTCTTAATTGCTATTTTCTTTATGACGTTTTTTGATCATTTTTCGATTCATAAATGTAGCCCATTATGTCAAATATAACAGATATGCATATGGGTTTCAGCGTTCCTCGTATGTACGAATAGCGAAGTGAAGTACCACCATTATTTCCAACTATACAGGATGTAACAAAAACCCTATAGCCATCCGAGTAGAAGCACTCCCGAATTTAAAATGTTCTTTCTATCTTGATGTATCAGGGAGAGATCCACGTTTTTCTGAACCTATTTTTTATTACAATACATGGGTTCCAGTGAATATCAGCCAATTAGTTATCGTTATTATGATTTTTACAAGGGTTTCATGATATTGCTTGGTTTGTTGGTCGCGGGTCTCCAGCTGGTGACCATAAATAAGAAATAGAGTTGTGCTTTTCCAGAATTTTTGCTTAAATTTAATTATGGCTATAGGATTTTTGTTACGCCATGTATAGCTTCACGTAAATGGAATATTTGCACCATCAATAACGTTCATTCAACATTAAAAGTTAGTGAAATATACTGTCATGTGCATAATAATGTAATTTTTTTTCTTAAATGTTACTTTTAGCATATGTGTGCCCACACTATCATATTTTATATTATCTTATATTTTTATTATACAACTTATGCCCATAAGTTGTATATAAAAATATAATTCTTAACTTAGAATTCGTTTTCTACAAATTGATGGACCTGTAAATAACACGTTATTAATATAAAATGTAATAATATCTATAAAGGATATATAATAAAGGATTTTGATTTTTTTACAATCAAAAATGTTGACACTTGTTTCACATGTTTTAGTTTCTGTTTAAAGTGCTAATCTTCAAATGCGTATATATAATACTATTATAAAAATGGGATTGGTGGTTAAAGCTTATACTCATAACGGACATGCATCCACTTTAACATTAATTTTCTAGAGTTCATCAACTTTTAAGCGGCCCAGGACCGGCCTTTGTGGAGATCCTTGGGGGAGGCCTATGTCCAGCAGTGTACGTCTTTTGGCTGAAATGATGATGATGATGATAAGAAGAAGATGTACGCCCTCTTAGAAAAACATTTTCTGTGCTTTGGCTGAAATTACCGAATTTTCCCGAAAACATATAGTTGACAGTAAAGATTAACAAACAATATAGTTTGGTAAATGTATTAAAAGCAAAATAATATTCTTTTGTTTGCAAGTATTTCATACAATTGACATCTTAAAAAAAAAAAAACAATTTCTGTGAAATTACCGAATTTTCCCGAAAACATCCCATCGATCCCGCTTGTCCATTTCACCAGTTTCTGTTTTAACACATATCTCTGAAACTGCCGAATACTGAGCGACGGAAAAAATAATTATATAAAGTTTAAAAGTTATGAGATTCTCTTTAAAAAAAAAAATTTCTCTACGAACTTCCGAGATATCGCCATCTCAAACCTCGAAAATACTTAAAATATATGCACTCGTTCGCGGCCAGTATGCTTAATTCTAGACTGAAATTTAATTAACTTCCAGTCTAGTGCTTGATTTAATATCCTCTCGCAACATCAGGTATTCTCAATAGCCTTATTTTGCATTTCTAGATCCAACTTGACGGAAATCAATGCAAATTCGAATGTATTTGTTATATATTTAGTATTTTAATATAATCGATATAAATAAATTAATAATCGAGATACAAATTATTGCGAAAACGTCATTATTTGTCTTTGCTTATTTATTTAATAAAAACTTTTTAACCACAATGGGCGATAAAAATAACGATAACTAGTTTTTTTACGTTATTCCTAATAATGTCGGTGTGAATGTTAGACTTAGTTCGTACGTTCTTGTCGCTTTTCATTATTTGGCCAAACAAACGCTCCTAATTTCACAGTGTATGCGGTTTCATGGGCTGAATATTAATAACAAACACCTCGCTTAGGTGTCTTACACAATACATGTGTGGCAGTAGGCTACATACAAATAGACATTGAAGTTCGATAACCCTCTGAATATTTATAATACAGAACTATAGCTCTGTAGCGACTTATTAGCAAGCTGCTGTATGAAAGCAGCTCAGAATTGGTAAAACTATTTATTGGAGGTTAAACTATTTTTAAACCTAGGAATATTTATATGCGTGCAATCCTTTGTGAAACATTCCAATTGAAAGTTCTAGCGGCTTTGTAAATTTCCAATTTTCACAACTTGGAAACTTGTTATTATAATATTATAACATTTGCAAAATTCACCTAGAAATAAAAAAATAATAATAAAAAAAATTTGCCTTGTGAACTTTCTATTTAAAAGTATCAATAAAGTAATTAAGAATCACGGGCTAGTAAACACTGCCCACTTATCTATCAACTAGCGACCCGCCCCGGCTTCGCCCGTGCAAAGCGGGGGTGGGTTATACTTAAAAACCTTCCTCTTGAATCACTCTATCTATTAAAAAAACCGTATCAAAATCCGTTGCGTAGTTATAAAGATTTAAGCATACATAGGGACGGACAGACGACAGTGACTTTGTTTTATACTATGTAAAGATAAATTATAAAGTTAAAAGCAATCATAATTTCATTTAATTTTCATCAACATTCATCAAGAAAACCACTTAAAGTGAAAAGAAAACAAGGCAATTTTCTGCTAAAAGTAAAGATGCTATGAATATTAAAAAAAACTAACTAACTTTTTCTAAAATTGAGTTAACGGTAAATGAACGGTGAAATTGAAGCTGTGCAAAAAATACATGTTACATATTTATCGCTGGCACGCTATCGTTCACGGAACTTTTCATAAATGTACTTGTTTTCGTGTCAAGTGTTTTCCCGGAAGTGAAGATAGAAAAGTTTACCAATAAGTTAAAATTTTATGTTATAAATAATAAACAAAACCTGTGATAATAAGTTTTATCTGCAATTGTAAATATACTTCTCATCAAAAAAAAAACGAAACACTTCCCTTTTTGTGGTTGTTAAACAAAATACGAAACTTATGAAAGTTTAATTTGAATTCAGAACATTAACATTAGGATTTGAATACCTTGTGATTTGTTCACTATTATACGACATTTGACATTTATGTATATTCCTCAATATATTCATTTTTCTGAGAATCCTTACAAAACATACCTTAACTAGCAAGGTGTTTCGATTTTTCTGATGAGAAGTGTATGTATTGAGATTACCTTTAGTTATGTTATGGCAGTTGAGAGCTCGAAGAATCTGTTCGATTAACCAATTTGAAATTGTATAAAAACTATATCTACTGTTATTTAGTACTGTAATCTTAATTAAATGTTATTTTTGACAATCTTAATGTCTTTACTCGGTCAATATCACCGATTCAACGCCAAATTCATTGTAACTGGTATATCTTAGCGTTGTTTAGTGAAGCCGCGTTTCTATTATTGGAAAGCGTCTTGTTAAATAAACATTTAATATAAAAAGTAAGCAGTATTCCGCGCCATATATAAATTATGTACGTATGCTTGGAACGTGCGTTCTTAGAGTGACATGTAAAATACATTTGCGCATAAATAAAATACGCAAATGTCTTTGTTGCCTTAGGTACATTTACGCCGAATCTTTCTTTTTATTCTTCTTTTTTTTATCTTTCGATAAAAATATATCGGTTGAGTTAAGGTCGATTTACATCAGACGAGCGAATGCTCATTCTATCCCCACTATATCAAACAGGCGTAGAGCATTATTTCGTTGTTCTTAGTGCGTTCGCAAAGATTCTATGGAATATTCTAAGAATGCTCGCTCGCTCGGTGTTAACGGCGCTAGAGCGCGCGAACAGTTGTTTAGAGCGTTCTTGCGTGTTCGGACAAAATAATAAATGCAGCTATGATATCGCTGTCAGAGTCAGACATAGCGAAGCACTACCAATAACAACCACAGAATTGACACGAATGAGCAAAGAACATTGGTTCAGATGATCTAGCTTTCGTTTACACTAAAAGACTACGAAAGAATGCTCTTGTTCTAGCTCTAGCTCTTTGTTCGTATGGTCTAAACCCACCTAATGATTCTATGGAATATTCTAAGAATGCTCGTTCGCTCGATGTAAACGGCGCTATAGCACGCGAACAGTTGCTTGTTCTTGCGTGTTCGAACGTCCTCGCGTCGCGCCCCTGAGCAGTCTCTTCAAAGCTTTCTTGTGTTCTAGGGATTGTATAGGTATATATCTAATCGATTAAATTATAGATTTTACAAAAGTTGTGGAATTGACCATTTTGTTCTTGTTTTTGCATATCCGTCATTGTTTCACCTACATTATCCATTGTCCTTCGTTGCATTAAATTTGTAACCCACCAACGTATCTTGCTTCATTTATTTTCGAGTTTTTTCGACAATATAATAAATGCAGCACTTGCAATTATGAAATCGCTGTCAGACATAGCGAAGCACTATCAATACCAACCCCAGAATTGACACGAATGAGCAAAGAACATTTAAAAGATTACGAAATAATGCTCTTGTTCTAGCTCTTTGTTCGTTTGGTCTAAACCCACCTTAATACAACCAACCCCCCCCGGATTATTTAATAAAAATGGATATCAGAATTAAAAACAACATTATATCAGCCTGTAATTGACCCACTGCCGAGTCGGGCCTCTTCCAATGGTGAGTAGGCTTTGTACCAAGTTTTCCTTCTTTTGAGGTTAGATTGTCTGCCTCTTTCGTTCCATTAGTCGACCCTTACGATAGAATCAGGGTGCTGATACAATGTATTCTAAATACGTCACCACACGCACAAAGTGTCCTTTATAAAAAATAAAAGGGGATTTTCAACCTGCTTTTATTGCAATAGGCTAAACCTCCACGCTCATCAACAGGTAGAATTTAATGACTCGGCCACGCCGTGATATGGTTATGTGTCGATTTCATATTCACTCTTGTATCCTACATATTCCTTTGTAATATAAAAATAGGTGTTTGCCTAAAAAATAACAAAATAAAATTACCTTTTTGGGTCAATGTTCAATGAGTGTACAATACCTTTGTAGTGAAAATTCCAATTCAAATTCAATGAATTTATTTTGATTTGGCCCGACGGACACTTACAAATAGGTAACATATTTTAAGTAAAAAATTATACAATAAAAAACATTAGAGCATCTACCACCAGTTCGGAACGCGACCACTGCTGAGAAGAACTGGCAAGAAACTCAGCGGGCTTGTCATTTTTTTCTTTCTTTGCGCCTATTTTATATATCTACAATAACATAAATAAATAATATATACTAATGACACTGCTTTGTCCCAAACACCTGGGGCGTTTACATAATCGGGAATAAGAGAAACATTCCATTTCTTACGTTATAATCTTTCAATTATACTAATCAATACAGGGTAAGAATTTTCTTTTAATCTTACTAATATTATGATTGTGAAAGTTTAAATATTGTCACCGGTACTGGATAAAACGGCTGTACGGATCGAGATAACATTTGGCACATAGAGAGTTTACTATCTAGATTGAAACATGCGGCTTCGACGAATTTGACTTAAACCATAAGAAATGAGCTTATTAAGCGCAGGGGGCGCTGCAGCAACATTGTTTCTAGGTATTTACCGTTGCCATGGCAACATGAAAACTGATAAACCACGCACTCGGTTTTTAAATTTCTGAATTACAATAACGGCGTCGGATTAGTTTTACTTGAAAGTACAGCGTGTGTTAGATTATAATTTAAAAAAATGTTGAGGTATAAAGCCTGTATGGATTTAAAATCGTACAAAACTTCAAACGCTTTATTATTTTAAAAACTGGAACATAACATGCTAAGCATAGTTCTTGGATTAGCTTTAAAAGAGTTAGTTTTTGTTTAGCTTCCAATGTCAATAGAGTCAGGGATTAGTTTTAGAGTTAGTTACGATCACTGAAGGTTCGAGTTCTTCTCCTACTACATCTAATAATTTATATATATCTAGACAAATAAATATAAGAAACTCATATAAAGGATATAATACATAATTTATCATCATCATCATCTGCCCAAACATGACCCACTGCTGAGTCGGGCCTCCTCCCATCACAGGGAAAGCAATAAGCCATGCTGGCAAGACGAGTTGGAACTGGGTTTCCTTTTATGTTTTCCTTCTCTTTTCGGCAATGACATTTCCTTTTGTCGGCTTTTACCCACAGGCTGGAATGACGTGATGACACAATGTATTCTTAATCAGTCACAAGCACGGATAAAAAATAATTTTCAAAATGTAAATTAATTATAATAATTTATAAAAAGTGTAATTGTGCCAAAACCTAGTGTTTTGCGCGAGATACGTGCCAGCCGTCTGGTCACTAGAAGTATCGATCAACCTACGCGACAGGTCTCTAAACAGCCGATGGGCACTAGCACCTTTCGTCTCAACCGCTAACGGCTCAAATAAATAGCGTTCGTCAAGCCTTTACTCCTCCTCTGACTTTACTGTATTTGCGCCGGCGCCGTTTAAATCCGTGATTTTCATAGTTTTTGGTTTCCTGATATCTTGACACTGTTTCCATCACTATGGTCGCGAGCATTTATTTATTTATTAATATAACAACAAAACAGGTAACAAATAAACAACAAATCTCTAAATATTGAACACATCATATATACGTAGTCCTACTACGTTTAATACTTGAATATAATAATAAATAACTATATTGAATTTATACAGTATAATCTTAAAAGTTGGAACATACGATCATGGCGCTTCAAACAGTATCGAAATATCGGTCACTCAAAATCACTGATATAAACTAGTAAGTGTTAATTGAAGTATCTATGAAAACCGTCAAAATGTTATACAGTGTTTAATAAAATTGTTTTAATTTTATTAAATTTAAGATGAGTTTATTTCCATATTTCCACTGCTGGACATAGGCCTCCCCCAAAGACTTCCACAAAAGCCGCTTCTCTGGATTTGATTTATTTAAAGATACATATTTGGATAAATTTCCTTTGAGTTTATATATACACGAGATTAATATGATCGATCATAGCCGATTGTTCAGTATGACAGTTGAAATATTTATTATTGACGCAACGATTTTTTTTTATTTACGAGGTTTATAATTTAATTTCGAACGAATTTTATTTTGGGGTGGGACAAGTGTCTGTGTAAACCAGATGCTCTGGGTCTGGGTGGCAAGTGCTTTCGTGTATTTTATGTTTGTTATCAGCCCCTGCGATATAGGCTACACACAGCGTAGGGGTCTCGTTTAAAAAAAATAGGCAATACGTTCTGTGCGCGGCCTGACTCAGCAGCGGGTCATTTGTGGGCTGAATAGTATAGCAGTAAGTAGTTCTGTGTGCATATTTAGAAAAGTCTGGTTAAAAAACATTTTCCGTAAGTCCTTACTTGTAATAATTTAAATGTGATTTTACTCTCTAGACTACGTTTAATATACTCGTTAATATTTATAATATGTAAATATTGTATGATCTGTAATTGATGTAAGTTAATTGAGAAATTATTATGATTATGATTGAAATTATATTGAGTTAACATGGTTTGTACTTTAATTTGATGGTATAATGTGTAAGTCAAACTACTTTGGATGATTCGTGGAAGCCATCATAAATTTGACAGTAATTCTTATTACTCACTCAAGTTTATACAGCAGTTTTATCAGTTAGCATGGTGATAGACTTTACATAATATTACTTTTATCGTAAAGGGTTATAAGTTGAAGGGTTCGAAATAGAAGCGGGCAAAGAAAGCCAAGGTTAAAAGTTATCTAATGCGAATGTCAAAAATAAGCCTGAGTGAAACCTAACTGCTGCATGTCTAACTAATTCTCAAGATTGTTTACCTTGAGAGTTAGTTAGACATGCATTTGTTAGGTTTCAGAGAGCTTTAGTTAACCAACACGTTGGCAACGTGTAATCTTTAGCTTAAATACAGGTAATTCTAGTAGAATGAGATCCTGTTCATGGTATTTTTACTGTCATTCATCAATCAATCATTAATATCTAAAAGTAATGTATAAATTAAATTAATAATTCTAAAATACTACTTATTTGATCATAATGATTATAACATCTATACATATAATTTTTACTTAACATTGCCGTGGTGGCCATTATACAATCCAAAATTTGATAAAGTGTGAATATTACAAATATATAGTTAACTCTTCAGCTATGCTACTACTATTACAAAATACTGGAAATCTATAGACGTATAAAATGTGGTATGTAAAAATATAATATGTTCTAGAATATATACATATAAAACGTGATAAATGCACTTAAATTCTTAATCTTTATTATCGTAAAATAGTGAAAAAATTAGGTGCACTTATTTCGTTATTACTTTGATGTATGGGTATGTATTACAAAATATGTTGGTAAATATATGTATAACTAAATGACGCATGTGTTGAACACATACGTAAATTATTTTAAATATATTCAACCACTCTCCATTTGTACCATTTATTACGACCGTTTGACACATACCATAGGGAAAAAATTACCATTATGATTTTACTTTTGTGATCCAACGTCTGTTGCACAATTTTAAAGCTATTGGTTTTAATTACGCACTACAATTGCAACATAAATAATATTATTTATAAAACTATATTTTAATATTAATTTATCCAATAATATTGGGGTAATTAATCATCCGAAAGAGAGGAATTACGCACTGCATGCTAAGTGCCAAATATTACACGTAACCTAAATGCTAATCATTTAAGTTATGTTTAATTAAGTACATTATTTTTCTTAATTTACGTCTTATAGCATAAAGCCCGATTCCCGCTACAACGGGCCGCGCGCCGTACGGGGCACGGTCGAAAATTATTGGTATACATTTTGTATGAAGTGGTTCATGCTTGAACGTGGCTCAGCCGTGCCCCGGTCGGGACCACTTCTTACAAAATTTCCCGCAAGGGGCCCGGACGAGGCACTGCCCGTTGTAGCGTGAATCGGGCTTATCTCATGTTAACACATTCACACCCAAGCACTACTGACTGATATTTTTGTTTCAGTGGTAATTTGAAACTGTAATAAGTATTTTTTATTACATTTGTAGTAAAACATGTTCGCATATTAAAATTATCAGACAGTTATGCTACTGGGGTTGTCTTATTACTACTACTTACTACTACATATATTATACGTGACACTAAACATGTATAGATTATTCACGCGAAAGTCAATCATCCAGCGATATAGCATCGCGACGATATCATAATTATTTGTTAGTCTTTGGTGCAAATATTTGACCGCAAAAGGAATAACGTATTTATTTGCGCTTTACCGATCGTTGCTACTGTATGTTTGCGCGTACTTGTATACATGTATTGATTTAAGTAGAGATCGTTAACGACGTCTGTGGGAATTAGTTGTAGTTGGCGTCGCAGTGTCTGTCGGTGGTCCAGCGTAGAAATGCGGGCTCGTGCGTGCTGCTAGCTCCACTCGTTCCGACGCTCGGGCAGTTGCTCGTTGCGTCAGTGCCGGCGGTGCTCAGATTCGATGCTGCGCAAAATAATACATTATGCTTAGTAAATAAACCCATTTCAAAAATAAACAAATGAGGGAAAAAATAAGTATTGTGCATTCATAATAATGAAGAGTGGACGTTGAACAGAAAAGACCATATGGCAACGCTTTATATTTTACTAGCGGCCCACCCTGCCTTCGCACTGGTCGACATCTACTTTTTAAACATTTTGGGGGCATTCAATGTGCTCCCCTCACTTCAGAGCCCGTTTCTCGCATTGTTGCCCGATTCTTTTATTAATATTTTGGTTTAGATTGATATTTTTAAATTCGTAAGATATTTTTTCCGCTTTCAATCATTCATACAGGTATTAAAGCAGTCTTAAATTACTTCTAGATTTTCTTGTACGTTTATTTGGAAAAGGATTATTACAGGTTTGTTTAAATAAATTATGCCCAACGTTACCCGGTAAATGAGTTAAGTATTACAATGATGTATTTCGCAATTATTCTAAAAAGAACTTAACTTACGTTACGTAAAATAAAAGTCTGATGCCGCGCTGTAGCTATACGTTTTCGTTCGCTTTTGTTATTTTCTGTAAGTTATTGATTCTAATGAGGTTTTTGTGTTGGTATCGCTTTTATCTCGGCCGTAGTATCAATGGTATTATTTTAGTAGTATCAACGGTAACAGATTCCAAAAAAACAGACAGTTAAATATACCTTTGAACTTATTTGGGTGGAGCCAAAAGTTTGTTTTTGTCATAACTGCAAAAATTGTAGTCCTGCTTTAGACCAAGTTCATAAGGATCATTAAAATGCAATTTTAAATTGAAATTTCAAACAACGCCAACGCGATCGTCTAGATTTGAATTTCTCTCTCGTCTCAGTAGCTCACACGCTGCGCAATATTACGAATGAATTCCCGACACAAAATAGAACGAACTTTTCCTTTTTCTGTACACTATTCCTTTAGTACCTCTGATCCGTGATGAGTGTCTAGTTTGGTACGAATTAATTATATTATCTCTAGATCATCTGTTATTTGATTAAAACTGTATTTATATGTTATAAACGGTGCGCAATAATATAATAGAGATCCCATAATATAATAGATGTCACCCGCCTACCAAAAACCTGTGCTACTACTGTGTAAATTATGGTTATATGAGCATATCATCCAAATACTCTTGTTTAGTTCTGAAAAGTCTTGTTAGTTTGTGGGTGGTAAGACCCACAAACTAAACAAGAGTAGTAGATAGTGTGGAAAGCAAGCAGACAGATTGCAGACAGGTTAAGTAAAACTAAGTTGTGCTTGGATTAGTTTCGGTATAGTTCGTTATTAAGTTCTATTAACGTTATCAATAAACGATTGGTGCTTATAGACTTGATCCATACAAAATGTCGATACATTACTTATTTAGTAAAGATACCAATTACTCATTTCACTATTATGTATCTAAACAGTATTTTTCGCACACCATCTTTACTTGAAGAATTAGCGCGCGCTTGCTAATATTGATGCTAATGCGCTAATATTAGTATACCGAACCTAACATGAAATTAAATTAGTGTTTAATGCAGCTTATCTCGACATTGCATATAGCCTATGTTACTCAAGAATAATATCGCACTCTAATACTGAAATATGTTTATGAAGTTAATAAATAATGGTAAAGTTACAAACCTTTGTAATCTTAGTATAGATGAATATGTATTGTTAAGAAACTGGGTAATTTAAACGCCGAATACAACGTAAAGACTTTATTTCAACGCAATGACAACACGAACGTTCACTTAGCAATTTGCTGTTTAAACAGTATAGAACACACTAATCAACATTCAAATAACCTAGTTCTTGGTTTTATAAATGTACTAGGTGACCCGGAAAAGGTTGTTTTGCCATATTATAAATTAAATTTCACGAAAATCGGTCAAGCCATTTCAGAGGAGTTCAATAACAATCTAATAATTAGATTAATTATATAATTATATTAAGATAACATTTATTCGCTCCTCACCCATATTTACTTTAAACCGGTCCAGGAATCATACTTCACTCCGTTAGCGCAAATACACACGGTAGAAACGGAACCAAACTTTTTGATTTACGTATTAATATACATAGGTATATTAATACGTATTATAATTGACGTTATATAATTGATTTCAATTTGACTCCAAAAATATAATAAACTTAAACAGAAGTTAGACATTTTTAAAGATAACGAAAAATTTCCTGTATGCCAAGGAAGAATTTTAGGAAATTCAAGGCCGACTGGTTGAGAGTTAAATCCTTTTTTTTTCTAATATACATAAAATCATGTACGCTAGCAAAGTCGTGTGCAACAGCTCTTCATAGATACTATCAAAAACCCATGTTCACTACATGCATGTAGCCCGTGCCATTGACAGGTCACCAAAACTCCGACGTCGGACCAAGACGGAATAGCGTACAACTTAATAATAAACTAGCAGACCCGACCACGCTTGCTGTGGTGGATAAGCTATTAAATTGTAGCATAAATGAAAAGTTTGTACTTTTAACATAGCGCCATCTATTGAATACTTACTCAATCAAACCGCTCAACAGATGTCGCCATCTTTAAATAATAGACAAATACTTTGCAATATAATATTAATGTGACTATAAATTGAGATGTAAGCTAGCTTATCTTAAATTTCAAGTTGAATCTGATGCAGCTTGCACACAATGTGCAAATTTGATTGAAATCGGTTAAATTGTTTAGGAGTCCACCGCGGACACACGACGTGACGCGTAATTTATATATTAAGATAGCATAAGTAACTGAGCAGTGGCTAATATAAAATGGCCCCCGCGATACAGGTTATAAATAATAGAGGAGTTCCGCGTTATTAAAATATGTTATAGCACTGAAAGTAGTCTATTGCAAACGACGCAATTTATATTCAAGCGCGCGCTCGACCACACTTGTGAAAAAAGATATGTAATTAGCAACATTTTAGAATAAAAAACACTTCATTCAGCACTCAAGCATTGTTCTAAAATAATTCACAAATGTCATTACGCAGCGACTCGGAGACTCAGGTTGATACTTGTCTTCTAGTTTTTAGTCACTTCTAGTTTGATACTCGTCTACGTAAGCATCGTTTTAAAATTAGTAATCTGACTCAAACTAGACTACCTGAGTCGGAAATAGCGTTCTGTTATACGACCTTTAATATAGCACAAATCCAAGAGTTACTCCAAGCCTAATGGATAGTCCACTGCACTGTGATTTGCTAGTAACATTTAGCCAGAAAATGTTAACGATTGCGTAGAGTGTAAAAGGAATGTTTTGATTGGTTGTAAATGTGTTATGTAGCGGAAGAATTGAAAGAAAAAAATTTTTCAAAAAAAAATTTGTGACTCATTATGTTACTCATGATTATCTACATTAATCATGAGTAACATAATTCAAAAAGTAATAAACTTATACATGTCATTTCAACATAACTGGCACGCTCAGCTAAGAACATCTTTTGTTGAGTTATTATAGGCAAGTCATGTTTGTGTTTAGCCAGAAAATGTTTACGATTGCATAGAGTGTAAAATGAATGTTTTGATTGGTAGAGGGCAGAGGCCCTATGCTAGATGGAGCGACGATCTGCGAAAGGTTGCGGGCAGCAGCTGGATGCGTCAAGCTGAAGACAGGGCGCTATGGCGCTCTTTAGGGGAGGCCTATGTCCAGCAGTGGACTAATGTGGGCTGATGATGATGATGATGATGTTTGTGTAAATAATAAATAATATCGTACACTGCCTTAGCAAAATTCTTGGGAAACTAAATATACTACACTACACAGTGACTCAATACACATTTTCTCTTTTTATTATTGGACGTATTCGTGTAATTTAAGTGCACTGCCTTTGTGTCACAGAGATACGATTTTAGAAGCTTTTAAACATTTCCTCTGAACACATAGGGCTTCATTTTTTAAAATGGCGTATATTAAATTGGTGCATAAAAGAGGTCTAAAATAGACCATTTATTATAGTTTTACGAAAATTGACAGGTTCTGGTTGCCTACCACTTTTTCAAAAACTATTTGAATCTGTAAGCATGCCTCTTTTGAACTAATACCATTCATAAAAAGCTCAAAATAACTTAATATGTATAATAAAGAGTCATTGTCAAATGATTAGTTAGATAGTTTTATGTCTTAAGGTATCCTATTGTGTAGTAATGCTGCTGATATCAAACCAATCGTTTTATTACAAAAATGAGCGGTGCGTGCAATATTATAATCCAACTTCCAAACAATCTTAGAGCTTAGAGATTTCTTTAAAGATAATGGCATTCTAAAGTCGCGTCGCAGTATTAATATGTGTTTACAAATATTACTTAAAAATATATTGAAATATGATTAAAAATATTATATTATTAATATTAAAAAGTAAAGACTGCAAAAAGTTCATCTGACTGTTTCGGGCCGTTGTATTCGCTTATATCCGGCCCGTCCCGGCTTCGCACGGGTGGACATTTTTTTTTATTTATTTCTCTCTATTAAAATAGCATATATTAATCAGTGATAATTTAGCATCGAAATGGTGAAAGTATTTTTAAAATCGGTCCAGTAGTTTTTGAGCCAATTCGTTACATACACACTTACATACTTACAAATATTTCCTCTTTATAATATTATTATAGAAAATCCCTAAAGGAATGCTAAATGTGCATTTATAAGAAGTTTACCGACGGCTAAAAAAATCGATAATTCTCAAAGGATTGTTATTTTAAGGTAAACATTTTCGATAAAAACTAGCTGATCCCGCAAACGTTGTTTTAACCCAAATAATTAACCCCCTCCCCCCCCTGCGCAACCTCCTACCAAATTTCAAGTCTCTAAGTCTTATGGTTCCAGAGATATCGTGATGATTCAATCTATCTATACAACAGCTCCTATCGCAAACGTTGTTTTGCCATGTAATTAAATAGGGGTTGATCGTAGAGGGGTGAAAATTTAGGGTTGTTTGTATTTTTGTATGCTGAATCCAAAAACATAAAAGCAAAAAATGTTGCCAAAAAAATAATCAATTATTTTTGGTGTCGCCTCCACCTTAAAATTTAGGGGGATGAAAAATAGACGTTGTCCTATTCTCAGACCTACTAAATATGCTCACATAATTTCATGAGAATCGGTCAAGCCGTTTCCGAGGAGTATGGGAACATTGTGACACGAGAATTTTATATATAAGATGATTCATGCTCTCCGTTGTTTGTGTAGTCCGATGCTCAATATATAAAGACTATTATTCTACTATACATTCTAATACAACATGAGAGTATTCTAACGTGTTTTGGTTTTAATTTTTAAATTGCGTTGGGTGATGTTGAAAATGATGCCGGAATTGTCATGCTCACTCAAAGACTCCTGCAAGAACAATCTTGTGAAGAGGCCGTTCTGAAAACTGAGTAAATACTACTAATGTTTGGCCCTTTGTGATCCCATATGTGTCTTTGTATACAAAATGGCTATATAAAAAAAAATCAACTATCCAGTTTCTTGCCGTCTCTTCTCTGTAGAACCCTTCCCTACTGGTGGTAAATAGTAGGAAGTGTAAAATGTATTTTTAGAGCTCAGGTGAGCCAACTTGAATACATAGGTGTTTGATTTGAACCACAATTAATTTAGCCGTATATACACAGGTTTTGAGTATTAAATCAATACCCATGTATTATTATCCAATAACAGATGAGGGTGAAGCCTAAGGTAAGATCCTAGGCTATTATATTGTCATTACGCCAATTACTTCAGCTCTAGCAGCGTGACCTTAATTGAAGGTATATTATGTATCTATGCTGGTTATGTAACATGTATCGGTAATTTGCTGCTAAATCAAATGTGTTCTAAGCAAATTTACGTTCTAATTAATGACTATCAAGAGTAAAAATTGAGTAATTACCAATATCCATTCTAACCTGGAAGAAAGCCCCGGTAGCGATAATTGCACCCATTTTACTTTTTCTATATTACGAATGCATCCTTCTATGTTTTGTTGAACTGTACAATAAAGTGTTTAAAAATAAAACTTATTAGTACCAATCGGAGGTTGTATTTTATGTCAACAATCCTCATTAAACAATGGCTGTAAACCATTGTTTAATCTTCTTTATATAAATACGTGAAGCGTTTGGCGAAAAGTTTGGGTCCGTTTTAGGTGTTTACGCTAACGAAGTGATATGATTACTGGCACAGTTAAAAGTTTATATGGGGGAGGAATGCAGAAATATAATTACGACATCTTAGCGATATTTAGTATGAATTATAATGCAAGTGCGATTTAGTGAAAATGATAAGTAGTCTTACTTGAAATGCTTGTTCGTCCTGTACGATTGTGCGTGAGCCTCACCGCGTTGCTCCTTCTCGCCTTGTTCCGCATCCATGGCACGCTTACATACAGCGCATTCCTGAAGTTTTGACCACTCAGGCAGTAGAGAAAGAAGTTAATGCCGAAGTTGGTGTTGAAGAACAGGGTCGCTAGTTGTTGAAGAGCTGCCCACCAGTTGCTCACCTCGTCCGTGTTCTGTCGACAAAAATATAAAACTAACGTAAACCGACTAGAAATACGGGAATACCTACCCTACCCAAATAAGATCTCCCTTGGTTGAAGGTCGCCAGAGCTCTCAGAGACTAGGAATTATGGCTGGCTGGAGGGGGTGAAGCGGGTCAGAGAGAAGGATGCTCTAGCTGACCCGCGCTGCAGACGGAGGCCGGAGAGTAGGAGTAACTCTACGCCCACCTACTGCCCCCGTCTTAGAGGCTGGAAGTGGTGGTGGGTCGGGGGACCTGCCACCGACGAAAACCCTGTCCCAGTTGGGACAATCCTCGCTAGTCCGCGTAACGGGCAACTCATCGTGACGTGTGATACCGCTGGGGTTTTAGTGGGTAGACTAGTAGTTTCCGGAGTCCCACATAATCACCGACCCTGCCCCCGAGGGCATAAGCATAAAGAGTTTTCCCAGCGGGGTGGTCTACAAGGTACTCTTACAGGGTAATAAACCAAATCAAACTCAATTTGTAGAATTACAGTAAGCTATAATGTATTAGTTCATATAAAGTGGTTACCTCTCACACTTTTATTCAATAAAGTATACACTTTGTATTGGTACACGAAATGGTAAAAACTACTATTCTGAATTAATTTCTTTAATACATGTTTCTTTGTCTGTGTTCTCTAAATTCCTGCCTTGTAGCTATGTAAACCTGATGTTCTGCCATCTGATTATAATATCCTATAGTGAGACACCATCACTATAGGATATACTTCATTTTGTTTCATACGTCTCTCATAAACCTTATCATCATCGGTAATTAATATATGCTCCAATTTGCATAATATTTCAACTTCTGTCTCGCAAGATTTCTATTATAGTATAAAATAAGTTGATGGATTGAAGCACATAGAGTTGCCTGTTGTAAATTTCAAACAGCTTCCCACTTGTAATTCTTCACCTCTGTGATGCCCTGGGCATAGTTTGTACTTCACGATGCATGGCTCATCATATCATATCTCCTTAAGAGGATCGCGACGATCTACAAAAAATTGCAATATAGTATTCTATTTACATGCACATAACCTCAAAAATAATTAAGAAACGAAGCAGGTAATAAATGTATTTACTAAAAAAAATATTAGTAACAATTAGCATTGTATACTTACTTGATTATGTGGAATTCTATAAAGCAGAAATTGTTACTTGTTGGAAAAAAACATTTATTAATAAGAATTGTATTATTGATTGATTGAAAATAAGAAGAATATGTATTGATCACCAATTTTTGGCAAATTATTACCATTTGCTTATCTTGTCGAGCTGTTAGTTATGATTCCGTGAAATAAGCGTGAGATTATTATTATTTATGTACGATGTATGAAATTCTGTTATTTTCATAGAGACATCAAATTTAATAAAGATACCGTTTTTGGTCAGATATTAAAGGTCACATGTTCTTAAATTTTACCATAAGTGTCATGAAATTGGGTCGGGAAAACTGCGAAATAGATTTACTATTTGCGTAAAATAAGCAATGGAATATTCTAGTATTTATTCATGAAATGAGTTCAGGATTGAAGATATTAATTCAAAATAAACTTTAAAACACATTGCGCATTTCTCACAGCCCGTGACGTCACTTCGTTAGAAAACAATGTTTCCATGGAGCGTATATATTTGTACATTTAAATTGAGTGTTAAATTATTTACCATCGTCTTTATTACCGAATGACTAATATAAAAATAGTACTGAAATGGCAAGGGGTGAATGTTAACTTAACTTGATGCAATACTGCATAATTGCAGGAAATTATTTCTTGATCGAATCTGATCGCGTTATTTTATTTAACTGGACGGCGGTTGTCGCTGTGAGCATTTATATAGCGACGAAAACGTTGGAATTTTACTTTTAAGAAATTTTACTGTATAGGGTTTCTTGAATTGAATGAAATTTTACTGCATAGTTATTTGATTGGATACCTGATCTTGTTGGCTGTAATGAACATTAGGGTTTACCAAAAATCACGAAATATCACATGAGGGGAGGGGCTGTAGTAAGATATCACGTGTGTTTATTTTTCCGACAAACAGTGATTTCTTGCACGTCGGCAGTTATTCTGTTATTTTGGCGCCAATACCATACTAATTGATTCTCTATATTTGTAAAGATAACTTTCATCAAGTCTGATTGCTGATGTGATGATTAATTTGGATAAGTTTCACAAATAAAGTTATGTATGTAAAAAGCAGTCGCCATAAATCCTATAAATTGTCTTAAATGATAAATCCTTCAACTTATGTTTAAGTCTTACTAATATCATATTATTTAATTCTATGTATGGATGGATCAATATTTTTTTGTAAATTTTGATTACAATTTAGAATATCAACTACAATCAACAGTCCTACAAACGTGTGTAAGGGAGCCTGCGGGCGATGGGGCTGGGAAGTTGATGAATCACTTTGTATATCTTGTCAACATTTAATTCAAATAAAAAATATTTTTATGATAAAATAATTATTTCATATTATTTAACTTCGATAAAAATAATATTTTATTGTATTTAACCGCCGTGGCATCAATTATAGATTTTTACTAAGTTAAGCTTATTGGTAGTACTATAGATCCTTTAGCTATGGCTTTAGACACCTTGTATGTACGAAACTAAGACCAAACCAAACTAAGATAGCTTCAGTCACAACAATGATATCGATGGGTCTGTTAAAATTGCCTTGTTGGTCTAGTGGTAAGATTTGTCGGCTTTGGATCAACGGGTCCCGGGTTGGATTCCGTGGCCGGGCAATGTCTTTGTCTAAACCAGAGGCACTTGCTCTGGTGCCTATCTAGGTGATATAGTCTTGTTACTATAATTTATGTCTCGATATGTTATAGCTACGTCTGTGACGGGCTTTACCCTTTAAAGAGTATCCTACTCTTAAATATTGACCATTCCTCAAGGTGTTTTTAAGCATTGTATTCCTACTATGTCATTCTGAACGTATTTTATGTATATTAAAGTAAAAGGGAAACGCTGTACGGCCAGTTTATTACATTTCGTTTCCGGTAAAGCATTCCTTGCATGTCATCGTGCATTCCGGAAATTCTAAGCTAACCATATCAACCCGAGCTCTATCCGGCTACGTAGTTAATCCAATTTAGTCGATCCACCGTTTGTAGGAACATGCACTTTCAGATGCTATAACAAATCTCATTATGGTACGCCAGGCTTTATTATATTACCCCCTCGACCATGCTGCATCCGTGCTGTGGCGGGCGAAGCTAGTAAAAAATGGCCTAAGTTACTTATCAGTGAAAGTCCCGTCAAAATCGGTCCAGCCGTTCCAGAGATCCAGCCGTAACAAACAGACAGACATACGAAAATGTAATAAATTATATTATATTTTGGTATATGTACTGTGTACATATACTTACGCATTTAGAAAAAAGTGGTTATTTTATTATTACAAACAGACACTCCGATTTTATTTATTCGTATAGATATGCCCAATTCCCGAGTTCGGCCCAAGCGGCCGAAATTGGGTTAAACCGAACCGGCCTACCCGTCTGGCCAGTGTGGTACAGTAAGGTACCCACCATCATCACTGTGATGGGAGGAGGCTCAGCAGTGGGTCATTTATGGGTTGATTAGTCTCCATTTAGGAGGTAATTCGTACGGATATGATTTCACCGAAAACAAGCCCCTAGGGATAGGCGTCGCGGCCCACTTACTGAATACACCTTTTCAATTACTGTAAGACAAATAATAGCCGCTCTAATCATAAAATATATTCATGCATTTATGGCCTACGCACACTGGGACGGCATGGCAAGGGATTTATTTTTCGCTAATGGACATTCAAACGTTTCGATAAAGAAATACGACATACATTTCTATGCTTTAGAAAAGTAAATGAAATCCCTTTCGATGCCACGGCATTATTTTAAAGCATAGCAATTTATGTCGCATTTCTTTATAGATAAGTTTGAAATCCATTAGCGAAAAATAAAATCCCTGCCGTCCCGGTCTGCGTAGGCCCTTACTTTGCCGTTATATAATTTGAAGATATCACAGATTCTATGTACCTTAATAAAGATATTGTACACTACGCCGATGAGAATATCGTTAAGTACATAATACTGCCAAGAAGTTACTACTTCTTTTGGTATGAGATGGATCGAGCAACAGGTGCCATTCCTACTCATTCTTATCTTGTGGGGTACCTTTCTCAAGTGTCGAGGTAGTCTGACAATATATCGTAAAAGTACACAGTATATTGTAAAAGTAGGCACGAACTGAATCATCTTAAAAACATATTAATTGCTATGCTTTAAGATAACAGTACAGAATATACTCGTAAAATGTTAATATGTTAAATTATGTAAAATATTGGAGTTTTAAATTAAGAAATAACCTTAACTGCATAAAGTCGTCCTGTAAATGAAATATGTAAATAAAATTGGAGTGTCTGTTTGTAATAATAAAATAACCACTTTTTACTAAATGCATATGTATGTACACAGTACATAGCCCAAAATATTTTTTTTTTGATTTTTTATCTGTCTGTCTGTTTGTGCCGGCTAATCTCTGGAACGGCTGGACCGATTTTGACGCGACTTTCACTGATAGGTAGCTGATGATATAAGGAGTAACTTAGGCTACTTTTTTTAGACTAGCTTCGGACCATGCGTCTCCCGCGGAACGACAATAACCGCGGTTAATATCGCACCCGTGCGAAGCCGGGACGGGCCGCTAATATTCAATTAAGAATGAAAATAATATATATTGAACACAAATTGCTGCATGACCGACGTTATTGTCGATGCCGCAACCTTTTAGAAAACATGTCATATTGTAGCTAAGCTATCAGACGAAAACAAGCTTATCCTAAATCGTATCAATATCAACGTTGAAGTGTTTCTTATATTATAAGAAATAAAACGTACAAGTATCTTCAAAGGATCTTAAGAGCGTTTGTTTGTGAAAAAGAAAAATCGTTTACTTTATAAAGCTATAAATTTTTATGGATTCGTGTTTCTAATTTAGGTTAGTTTTTATTAGGTCTTCTTCTTCTACCTGGCGTTAATCTTGGCCATTGCCAGGGTCCGCCTGCCGACCGAGCCGCTTTATTACGTATTGGTATTCAAATGTACTAATTTGCCTCCTTAGTTTCACTCGCGTATATGTCGAGCCAATTCGCCATATTTGTTACATAGCACATAGGAGCAAATGTTACGGATTTTTACATATAATTGTATCATCTATTGTGTTTGCTGGTTTTACTTGGTACTGGCTGCTGCCCAACATCGACATGTGTAAAATTACCAATACCACCTCATAAATAGACAGGGACGACATCGCAACCAACTTTTGAACAAATTGGTATGAATGAACGGACTTTTGTGCAGCCCCTGTACAATTTTTTTCGGAATTCCTTTTATCGCTAACCGTGCACATCACAAAATGCATGCAAAAATGTTTATATGGTGCGCATATTCCCATTTTAATTTACTGCGGTACTCTCGGCTTAATTAGGGATAAAAGCTTTACGCTCTGTGTAATGATACTTTAACCCAACAAAGGGTCGATAATGTATATTATTCTATCTATCAACTGAATTAAAGAAAAATAAAATTTATGGTAAAAATTACGGCACTTTCTCTTAGCACGTGCCATAATTACAATATTGCCACAGACAGGATTAAAAACCGGCTGACTATCAATTGAATAACATTTACATAATCGGTGCAAAAATTTAAACTGACGTTGGTAATCTCAGTTAGATAGCAATCCGCATCATCTGCCTGCTCTTATGGGTGTGGTGACGGATTTACAGTACATAATGTCACCACCCCATTCCATCCTGAGGGTGTCGTAAGAGCCGACTATAGGAAATTAAATGCAGAAAACCTAGCCGCAAGAGAAAGAAAACTTGAAACAACCACCCGGTGCCAGCCCTGCCTGGCCAGCGTGGCACAGTAGGCTAATTTCCCCCTGTCATTAGATTGTCTGTAGTAGACGTGTCACAGTTTTAGATGCCAAACTCCTCCGAAACGGCTTGACCGATTTTGATGAAATTTTGTGAGCATATTGGGTAGGTATGAGAATAGGACAACATCTATTTTTCATCCCCCTAAATTTTAAGGGGGGGTCAAAAAAATATTGTTTATTTTTTAGAAAAATTTTTTTGCTTTTATTTTTTTAAGATTCAGCATAAAAAAATACAAACAACCCTAAATTTTCACCCCTATTTAATTACATGGTAAAACAACGTTTGCGATAGGAGATGTTGTGTAGATAGATTGAGTCATCACGATATCTCTGGAACCATAAGACCTAGAGGGTTGCGCGGGGGATGGTTAATTACTTGGCAAAACAACGTTTGCCGAGACTGCTAGTATTTTATAATTTATTAATTTTGTACAGAGTGGAACCAAATCAAGTGTAGTGTAAGGGTCGATATTACTACCGATTATGATACCCTGCAAAAGTTTTTGGTGACGACAATGTCTACTACTACTCAGCAGATCCATGACTCCTTGTTCAGTAGGACCTCCTCCTTACGTGGGAGGTAATTTGCCTACAGTGCCGCGCTGGCCCGACGGGTGGGCACAGGGTTTCGTGTCGTAAGTGTTTTCCGTCTGTTGGTGCTTGGTTATTGGCCTAGTAGTTTTCTTTTGCCAGCTCGTATGATGGACTCAAGATTAAATGATGTGGTGACACTATATATTTTAAATCCGTCACCACACAACAATTTGATCGATAGAGAAATAAGTTCGGAGAAATATTGGGAAACATAGCTTACTAAAGTGATACAATAATAATAATCATGGTATTTAGACGGTTTATTTCACCTTATTTATGGAATATACCTACGCTCTTTGATTAAAAATTGGATTAGAAAATCTTGTTTCCCGCTCATATTTAAAAACAATGTATGTAGAACGAGGAGCCTAGTGGATACTAGTGGATGTTGGATGATTTTTGCTTTTTAGTGCCTATTTGGAAGTCGATTTACTCGTAGAGTTCTTTAAAGAGGACTCGAAGATTTCGTTGGTTACTGATTTCAAGTTTCAAACTACTGACGGACCAATGGGCAACCATTACCAATCGAAGATTTTTTGAAACGGTTTACAAATGAATGAGTTTTACGGTAACAAATAAAAACATATACTGAATTCAGAATCATCCCCTTTTTGAAGCTGGTCGAAAATAGCTTTTGCCGCCTCGCTCGCGTGGATTTCGCATTTTTGAATTTTGATTCTACCATACGTCATTAAACGAGCTATTGAATGCAACAGTTTTTTGAGAGGGGGTTAGTGGTTCTGGAGATTAGCACGTATTATCAAACCCAAGGATTAAACGTTCAATTGGAATATACTTTTCAAAGTTGAAATGTCGTAATTTCTTTTTTAGTAAATACCGATTCAGAAAATTATTCGCTGTGTTTTCAAATAAATTCGCGGTTATTGTGAAATGTTAAATTAAACATAGTCTTATCAAAACGATCATGCTGCCACATAAATAGCTAGGTACTCACGTTGTTGTTGGCATAGGCCAGTAGCCGAATAGTGTACGCTGGCAAATTGAAGACCACGTACATTGTTGACACGAGGAGCAGCATGCGGGTGACATGGTGTTGAGCGCGAACGCCGCTGGTACCGTTCGGCGGCTGGCGGCTCCCATTCGTTCTCTGAGTCCTCACTAGGAGACGACGGGCGCGTTCTAGGCGACTTACGCCAATCATTATGCACACATTCAGAAGAACTATCAGAGTCAGTGGCATCGTGAACGTCAGTGCGGTATCCACCATGTTGAACCGCGCTGCGTGCTCCTCTAGTTCAATGTCTATGTTGCAGTCGCTTTCAGAACCCACAGCATAAAGTATTACCGGCGCGTTCACGATGAACGCGCCCGTAGCTAGAGCCACAATCACGTGTCTTGCTCGATTCACCGTGCACAGCATGTGGCGGCGCAGTGGGTACACCACTGCGACGTAGCGTTCGGTCGTGAACGCTACTACTAGCCACGCGCTCAGGCAGCATGTCACGTAGGAGGTATACACGAAAGCCTGGCAAAACCCGCTGTAGTGAAAGATCGTCGTGATGTGCACGGCGTTCAACCATGGTGGAAGCAGTTGCCACAGAAAAACGCTGTCGGAGAGCGCTAATGCGGTCAGGTACTGACTCGTCGACTGCAGGCGAAGTTTGCTGTTGTAAAATACGTATATGGAAGTAATGTTCCCAAGCGATCCGAACAACACTAATAGGGGTGTGTAGTAAACACTGAAAACACTGGTCAACTGCACGGCCAGCGCACCCGAAGAAGAAACTTCCGTCGCCGATGACGGTTCTTGTAAGTTCGATTCCGACGGAGAGCGATTAGTATAGTTGGACATCGCACCATACACGTGGCCGGTCCGTGAACGACTGAATTTGGCGTCCTTTACCCGTCTCTTATAAGGGCCCGCCCAGGGATGCAGGTGCAGTGCCGCCCCGAGTTACTCCGCCCGCCGCCCATCGCCCCCTGCCACCGCGCCACCTCCCCTATTCAACAAGTTAACAAAAGCCTTTAAAGGACTGTTCATTTATTTATTATGATTCATGATAGTTTTATATTATCGTGTGTGTACGTGTTCGACCGTGTTGTGCTGGATTTAGAATACATAGTGACATTTCACACCCCGTTCCATCCGGAGGGTGTCGTAAGAGCTTACCGAAGGAAATGACGAATTTCATAAATGTAGCTGCAGGAGACGCGCCTGGCCAGTGTGGGTCAGTAGACTTATTACCCTCCATGTAAATGGAGGAAGCCCGACTCAAGAGTGGGTCACCTATGGGCTAAGTAGAAGTAGTGTGTACAAATAACTAGTAATTTATCTAGTATTTTCATCGTTTTGGAGCTCTTTATATATTAATCCTCTCTCTATCTTTGTATGTGTGTGTATGTAAAATGTATTTATTAGGCATTTCTATCGAGAAACTCGTTTGTCTACTCACCGTAGTTGTGGAATCTAATATGATCAAAACTCATGTGATCAAGTTTGCTCAAGAGATCAACAAAAAAAAATTGTAACTTACCATTTAATATTGAAACTTAACCGTCTACCACGGGTTCGGAATGCACCTCTACAGAGAAAAGCCGGCATGAAACTCTGTACTTATCTACACTTTTTAGGCCGGGGGCCTTGTACCTAAAAATTGCGATATCATATGGTTCATTATTATAGCCTTTGTCTACTCAACTCATGCCACGACTCTTATTTTTACGTTTAACATACAATGTCGTCTACTTCTCAGCCCATAAATGTCCCATTGTTGAGTCGGGCCTCCTCCAACTACATAGATGGTACTTAGCATACTGGCCACGCGGGCCAGACGGGTTGTCATAGGGTTTCGTATGAAGATTTCCTTCTCTTGCGGCTATGTTTTCGGCAATATAGAGCAAGATCCCAGGGACATGATTTCCAGGAAAACTACAAGTCTTATGAAAAAAAGTTAAGTTGTAGGTAGTAAAAAGATCTACAAATTTTGTATTTACACTTATTTCAGTCATTTTCAAATACCTCAAAATTTATGTGAAAAGTTCAAATAACCAAGTTTTTTATTTTTATCTTATACATTATTTCTGATAATGTAAAAAAAATATACTTTACTACGAGTATGGTAAATGTTCTCGGAAAATACAAAGAAAATATAACTGGTTATTTTGGGAGATTTAAAGCGTCTTTAAAGCAAAATGGCCGATGGAAAATACTTGGAAGTATTGACGATTTATTTTTTTAACAATATTGGCTAAAACATACGTGAAACTCAGCCGAGAGAGTTAACGCTAAGTAATTTTAATGTTATGTACCTTGATCACCTGATACCTAGATATTGGCCGTTTGACCAAGCTAGCAGCTCCATCCACATTTCGTCCGTCAGGTAAAATACGTGATGTCTGGTGGCCCTGGGATCTTGGACTATTATCATTTCTTTTTATCGGCTCTTACGACACCCTCAGGAAGAACTGGGGTGGCTACATTATGTATTCTAAATCCGTCCCCATACGGGTTACCATACAATGTCGTAGACATACGAATTAATTTACATGGCAGTAACAATGTAATGTTAAAAACGCCTATAGGTTTATCTGTCCAAACAATACCTTAAAAAAATATTTTATCGCAATATCTTACTAATATTATAAACGTGAAAGTTTGTAAGTATGGATGGATGGATGGATAGATGGATGGATGGATGGATAGATGGATGGATGGATGTTTGTTACTCTTTCACGTAAAAACTACTGAATGGATTTTAATGAAACTTTACAATAATATAGCTTATACATCAGAATAACACATAGGCTACAAGTTATAAAGATATTATGTGAATTACAACAATATAAACAAGTCGAATTCAAAATTTCTAATTGTCAAATTTTCGACCATATTGAACTATAGACAACATAACGTTTCGCTGTCAGTTGCGGCTTGGTAAAGTAGGTTTTATACGGACGGGATAAAAATCTCAGGTATCCTATGTCCAACTTTCTTTTAGTTTTAAATATATATAATGCGGAACAAAGTTCGCCGGGTCAGCTAGTATCATATATATTCTCTCAGTGGTATCTATACTTAATATTATAAAGCTGTAGAGTTTGGTGGTGTTTGAACGCGCTAATCTCAGGAACTACTGGTCCGATTTCAAAAAATCTTTTAGTGTTGGATAGTCCATTTATCGAGGAAGGATCCGTAAGAAAATTGCGATTTTGTAACCCACGGCGTAAAATCGCAAACCTATTTATGCGTGCGCTGCAAAAATTATTGACAATAGAACAAAATTGTAACAAAAAAACGCGAGATCACATATCTATCATAGTCTAGTCACAATAACCGCTTTTAAGTTCTTAAACATATTAAATCGTCTGAAGAAAGAAACTACATTAAATGTGTATCGTAATAGTAATCCTTATACATTATGTTATCAAGGGTATATATGTAGAAGTAAAATACTTCTTGTTTTATTCCAATCGGACATTTACATTTACGCAAATAATTGGTACCTAATAATGAGTTACATATTTGCCAAAGAGTTTTATAAACATAATTATTATGTTATATCAAAAAAAAAATTAATTGTGAACAAAATTGTCCTTGAAATCATCAAATCAGTTAATTGCAATTGAGATCCTAAAAGCGTAGTATTTACATTTTGAAAATAACTCCGCCACGCTGCGCTACCTGGCTACCTAGGGGGAGACGGTGCTTGCTGGATTTTTTGTTTGTTTTTGCGATATATTATCGTGTAATAATACTTTCGTAATACCTTTAATTTCATTTTGTATAGATACGGCTATAGATAGGCAATATTTTATCCCGGTATTTCCACGGAAACGGGAACTACGCCTACAGAGTAATACAGAGCGAAACCTTCTAAAGAGTGAGCAAAATTGTTACCTATTCTTAAAGAGTTGGCACAAGAGGATTAAATTCTATTTGTCATTTAATAATTTGAGAAATACTTTTAGTCATAAACTAATCACATCATTTCAAAAAGTCTTCATTGGTCTTTGGAATAATTAAAAAAAGATATGTTTTTATTTTTTTAATTGTTGTTCATGCACACAGTACAATAAACCATATTTACACTCTTTCTAATTTATTCAAATTTAAATAAGCGTAGGTTTCGAGTCCATTCCCAATACCAAACATTATTAACACCAGAATAGAAATAATTGTTATTCCCTGTGAGTGTAGATTTGGATAATAGGTACACAAAATTATTGAAGAAAATAAAATCAAGTGACACCAGCCCAGTTGGTGTCACTTATTTACAAACTGATTTATTTGATTTATTCTCATGAATAAATGTTATTCGGTTACAAAAAGGTAACGTCTTTTAAGTGGTTATGGGCAAATATTTATATTTTTCAGTAAAAGTGTTAAACAACAGTCGAAAGTAGACTTCTCGTATAAAATGGCAATGAACTATATTCAAAGCATTCCGAAACAGAAATGGCTCCAAATTTACGATGAGGGGTACTCACTGCTTTCGCCGTAACACAACGTACTGACTGCGCGAATGCTCGCTGTGGAGCACGTTACATTACGCCCCGTAACGCCGGTCAGTACCCAGCTTAAGACTATAACTGTAGATCAACAATAATCTAAAGAGCAACTAGCAGACCCGGCCACGCGTTGCTGCAGTTTTTTGTTATACATATTACATTAAACATCAACTTTCATTAATTTAACTTTTAACATAGCACCATCTATTGACTACGTACTACGTACTCAATCCAGTCAACAGATATCGCCATCTGTTCGGTCGTTCATTGAATCGTTTGGAGCTTGACTGCCTCGTTGGTCTAGTGGTTAGATGTGCCGCCTTTGGATCAACGGGTCCCGGGTTCGATTCCGGGGTCGGGCAAGTGTCTTTGTCTAAACCAGACGTACTGGCTCGGAGTCTGGGTGTCATTTCTATCTATATTAAGTATGTATTTACAAAAAAAAAATGTATATAAGTAGTTTATCATCCATCTCGTTACCATAACACAAGCATTAAGTTGCTTAACTTGGGACGAGATGGCGTTGTGTGAAATGTCCAAGGATATTATTATATTATTATTATATAAAAATTGTGTCTGTCAAATGATAGACAAACAAATAATTTGCAATTAAATAATATTGCGACAAAAAATTGAGATATAAGCTATCCTATCTTTTAAGTTGGATCCAAAGGCAAACGCTGTGGACATTTCATTAAAATCGGTTAGGTACCTGGTTTAGGAGTCCATCGCGGACAAACAACGTGACACGTAATTTATATATTAAGATTATTATCAAAGTTTGAGATGTCAAATTGTAGAACTAGTAGACACTCTCACACACGTTTAGTTTTCACCTAGGCTTTGAAAGTATCAATCTTTAAAAGGTATAAAAACAAAATACCCAAATTTCATCCGCAAGTTGTTTAAAAAGGTTTTAATATTAAATCATAATAGCAATAAGGTGAATATAAAACGGCCAGTAACGTACACAAGTCCATACCAATTATTACGTTTTTGTTCATATTTAATTGGAACTTGTATTCTTGTGGTTTCTGTTTACCACTTTCAGCCGTAATAATCTTCCAAGTTTTTTATTTTATTCTTGTGATTTATAACCTTATGGCTAAGGTGTATGATATTAGCTGTATTGGAAACTTTCCCAAGTTGATTACGAACTAACAGCATCGTGAAACGTTGAATCAAAATTGTTATTCCGACTCTCGTACCTGGGGTAGAACAATGCCAAATTTTTATTTTATTTCTTCTGGTAAATGATTTCTTTTTACATTATGTTTATTTTCTTATTGCTTTTTAATAATATATACCTACAATAAGTTCTTATATTAGCTATCTGGATCGCTATGTTCAAGAGCCCAGACATCTTGCGTACATTATGTTTAAATAAATTTGTTCTGCTACTGTGTTTTTAGTTGGGTAAAACAATAAGTTGCCTTTGATGTTTATGCGTGTAATTGGTCTCACAAATCTGTCCGACAAATACAAACAAGTATCACCATGACAGTAACCTTTTTAATTTAAAACAGCCATGGAGCTTCTTTCCGTCTCTTCTCCGTAGGGGTAAAGACTCAATCACTGGAGGGGTCAAAAAATTTGGTAGTCTACTTAAAAAATATATTTATTCGTTGGTAGTTTATTGCTTTCTGGTTAGGCCTTGTCGAAATCGTTCTTTAAATAAATGATCAAACATAAACTCGGTTCCAAAAATAACGGGTCAGTCACATAAACCCGAATATCTCCCGAACTACGTATGCCATCCTAATGAAACGAAGACTGTTCAGTTGATAATTTAATTATGCAGATAAAAAATAAAATAAAACTTAGTTGCACCCACAATATTAATTTCTAAATTAAAAACAAAACTAAAGTAGTCATATTTTTCTTAAGATTACATTTTTTTTATGATTGTTTTTTTGCTGTTTTTCATCACTTTCTTCATTTATTACTTTGTATTGCCTCCACGAGCTCTTCTGACAGCTTCCAGGCGATTAGGCATGCTGTACACCAAATTTCGGAGCTGGTGCTGAGGAATACCTTCCCATTCCTCGACCAGTGCTTGTATGAGCTCGGAAAGCGTGACCAGCTCGGTGCGGGCCTCAGCAGCCCAAACTTCCCAGCAAATCCCAGTCCAAACTTGTACGGAGCCTCCACCGTACGCCACTTTTTCCTCCACACACGCTTGATGGAAGCGCTCCGCTGATCTTCTGTACACCAACCAACTTGCCAACACAAATCATGCTTATAAAGCATGAATTTAGACTCGTCCGTGAAACCCTAGACCAATCGTCTAGTGTCCAGTTTAGGTGCTCGCGCACGTATCTCTGTCTTGCAATTCGATGTCCCAGTTTGTTTGGTTGTTTGGGCCCATTTGCGGGCCTCAATGGTTTCAAATTAGCTTCAGCAAGACGTCTTCTTACTGTTTGAGCGCTTAAATTGCCACCTCCAAAGCGAATAAAGTGAGTTTTTAGACCATCAGCAGTTTGAAAACGATTTCGGAGCATTGTAGCCACCAGTTCCCTCTCCCATCTGTCTTCCCTGGCCGTTGTGCATCTTGATCTGCCATTTCCTGGTCTTCTAAGGTGTGATCCGGTCTCTTGGTACCGCTGGACTATCCGCTGAACAGTCGACAAAGATACACCAATGTTTCTGGCTGTTTCACGCTGGCTCCGCCCAAGTTCCAAAAAAGTTAGGATTCTGGTACATTCCTCTAGCGTGACTGCCATGCTTCACCTCACATAATAATAATTATGCACGTGGAAGACGTTCACGATAATTTTTTTTGTGACAGAATATAAATGGAAAGCATCCATAAGGACATGAAACAAAAATTTTGTTTTAAAAAATAGTCTTTCTTTTTTTATTTTGTTTTTCTAATGAAGTTTTTCATCAACCAGTTTAAATAATATGCTATTAGAAGCGCAACTAAAAAGTCTTTATTCTGTTTTTTATTTCATTGATCTAACTTTTACAGTTCTGGAGGTATTTCAATTTTTGTGACTGACCCGTAATTTTTGGAACCGAGTGTATAATTACAACAATTTGGTTTGGTGGTAAAATGTGGTGTATTTACACGACTTTATTTTTATTCAAGCAAAATCATTTTGTATAGGCCACAATAGACGGTTACAATCTCTCAACACAATGATAAAAAATATACAATGCACTCTGTCTATAACAATGCAAAGCAATAAAAAGTTTACCACCAGTTCAGAACGCGACCACTGCTGAGAAGAACTTACAATAAACTTAGAGGGCTTGTCTTTCATATAGTTACAATAACATAGAAAGCTTATTTATTTTTCCAGCCTATTACACCGGCCGATATGATTTTCCTTGTTTAAAACTTGTCGTCTTTTTTCTACCATTTCTGTAGTACTAACTACGAAAATAGACCTGATCGATTCACTTTTTTGTTAAATAAATATACTGGCAATTTGTTATAACAAAAATATATTTATTCATTAAATATTGGCGCTTTTTCTTGGATTGCACGACCTCTCGTGAGTTACATGTTACATGAGAATAAGCTGTTACAGTGACCTTATTTACCTATCTTATAGTGAAATTAGATTTTAACACTGATTTGTGAATGAAAAACTTATGCAGAAAACGAAATGTCCTCGAGAAATTGTGAAAATAGTGTGATTTTTTTTTATGTTTGTGGCAACTTTATTACTTCAAAGAAAAAACAAAAAGTTACTGAGTTTGTGGAAAATGCGTGTATTGCTTATTTGGGGTTTACAATATAATTGAAATCGTAAACTCCGCATTTAGTTTGTACTATCTGTGTTGAACAATTAAGACAGTGGAGAAATCACCAAAGACAAACGTTACTATTTGGATTAAAACCATATGTTAAAGGTTTTAATCCAAAGAATAAAAATAAGATCTACACAAACATAACATCAGTTATACGACCGATAACACAGTTTAGAAATTCCAGTGGACCTCTTCCAAATTCAATATCTAGTCTTAGTTCAACAACGTCGGAACCAAATATACAGAGTCAAGAGTCAACGGAAGTTTTCGAACCAATCTTCAAGCAGTCACAGAAATTTACACAAGGTGAATTGAACAATTTGATTAGAGATTTAGGTCTTCTAAAGATTGTACCCAAATTCTTGGGTCTAGACTTCATGCGAAACATCTGTTAGCTCCTTCAACACATTTTTCTTAGTTTATGAAACGTGAAGAAGAATTCGTGACTTGTTTCTTAAATATATAATATGTTCCTGTATCATAGATACTTTTTTAGACTGTTCGAAACTGAGATTGCTACGTAAGTTTTATCAAGGGGAATTGGCACATTAAAACGTGTTGTCCTGCAGGTGTCAGAAAATTTAACTGTACTTAAATTAATGAAAACGATTGTATTCTTCTTTATAACCAAGTATATCCAAGTTTATGTTAGTCTATCCAAAACTCCGTATTAAATTGAACTTTTAATATTAGGCGTGATGGGTCTGACCTAACTGTGATGTGCACTAAGTAATTTCTTAGAACCTTTTTGGTAGGAATAATAAATTAATTACTTTAAATGTATTTTATAAATAAAACTAGCGACTCGCCCCGGCTTTGCACAGGTGCAATGATGAACATCTAAATTTTGCAGTGTTTCTGTACAATATTATGTATGTAATATACATATAAACATTCCTCTTGAATCACTCTATCTATTAAAAAAAACCGCTTCATCAATTCATCGTTGCGTAGTTTTAACTGCGGACAGACAACAGCGACTTTGTTTTATACTATGTAGTGATAGTGATAACTCCGACCGAACCATCAGGTTATAAACGATATTTAGTTTTTTTACTTCCTCTTTGACGATATTTGCAGCACGTATTCCGTCAATTCTACGAGTATGTGAAACGTCATGAGTCATGAGGTTACATTAAAATCTTTTAAGGTTAGATATGAAATAATTTTAAAACGCACAATTGATTTATTTTATTTTTTATAGAAACTTTGCCGTAGCAATAACGAACATAAAAAAATAGAATTATCGATTAATTTTTATATATAAATGAGAATATTTATTTAACAAAAAAACACACGCCAACTGCATAATTACCGATATCAACAATGATGTTAGAAGTAAAAAGGTGTAGATGGGTTATAAGCGGCACGTTAAAAGTAGACTAATTAGCAAACCTGACCTCAGTGTTGTGTCGCTGGCGTCAACGACACAACACTGACAAACGCACGTCAAGGCCCGTGTGTAAAAAGTGCTATAAAACAATGGAAAATGCCGTCGTGTGTTATGAGATATTGCACAAACTACACTAACAAAACTTCTAAAAGTCAAGGAATCACTTATCATTCGTAACTATCACTATTTCTGTAATATAATTAATATTTTTTACAAATTAAAATGTTATTCGTAAAATATAGCGGTAAAAATCAATGAGTGGAACAAAAGTATCCTCATTACCAAGTGCAAAAGAGATAGATGTCATTACGCGTCACAGACTTGTCAAAATGTTATGTCTGATTTAATTAATCTATATTGTTTCTAGTGTATGTGACGACGCATCACGACAAATTATATTTGTCTCTATTTAGCACGTGATTATTAAATCATACCATCCTACTTTCACGACTCATCTATTGCAGTGTGCATATTGCATATTAAGTTAACTATGTGTGCGTTGGCTTGCCATTTTTATACTCGTAGATCGAATGTTGTACAGGTAACGTATCTACACCTTTTAATTGTAACATCATTGGATATCAACTACAACACTACAAGGGCAATCCTACTAATTACAGGCATGCTATAGCACTCAAATTAATATCTTACAGCTTAATATGATAGGACTGTCAAATAATATACAAATAATTTGCAATATAATAATATTGCGACTAATAATTAATTGAAATATAAGGTATCTAATCTTTCAAGTTGGATCAAACTGCACACGGTGTGCAAATTTGATTATAATCGGTTACGTAGTTTAGGAGTCCATCGCGGACAAACAATGTGACACATAATTTTTTTATATTAAGATATATAATAGTATAAAAGTAAAATATATATAAATATTAGTAGTAGTAATATTATAAACTAGCTGACCCGGCGAACTTTGTTTCGCCTTACAGGCAATAAATGAGCAGATTTTTGATTTTCTTAACTTCAATTTTTTATCAGGCTAAATATAAATAAAACATCTATGATTTTAATTATACTTTATTGGCCATCTATTTTCGTAACTGCACTTTTCAGTGAATCACCTTGTGACAGACGACATTTTTCGGTTTATTATCAGGCGCTTGAACAAATAACGCAGATGGTCTTCTGACCCGAAACATGCCACATATAATTGATCTTGGGAAATACATCATGAATTTTCTAGATTTACGAGTAGGCCACAAACTTTCCAGGATTGGCCCTGTAGTTTATTAATGGTTACGGCGAATGCACGACGGATCGGAAATCATTAAAACTAAAACGGTATATCAGTTGATATCGTCGGGATCCTCGGATGAGAACTTCCTCACCTTCCAACTTTACTTTGAGTATAGTCCATTGTTCATCAATTCACTTACCACCAAACGCATTCGGTTGCACAGGTTTGGTGGTTTTGGTTTTTAATTGGAAGCAAACTTAGTATGTAGCCAACCTTTAGTCGTAAATTGTGCGGTGGTAAGCCAGGCACATCCAAGGAGTCTTTTTTACAGTCATTATATTTGAATTAATGCAGTGTACCAATGATTTCATTCTGAATTATGTTAGTTACTTTATGTCATCTACATATTTATTCTTAGGGCCCCCGCGCATTTAGGCAGCCAGGCCGCGCGGCCAGTCGCGCGGCCTGGCCGCGTAATGCGCGGATTGGTCGCGGCGGCCAATAGGCCGCGTATGTGACGCGATGTTTTTCGTTGGCCGCGCGACCAAGACTTGGCCGCGCGGCCTGGCCGCGTAATGCGCGCAGCTATATACATCGTAGAAGAATTAGTTGGCCGCAGCGACTTGGCCGCGCGGCCTGGCCGCATAACGCGCGGAGGCCCTTAGCCGCCAAAATTGCTCGCTTAGTCAACCATTCATTATTTTTGTGTTTGTGAGTTCGTCCTTCGATGAACAGAAATTCTGAGCAAATAAAATCAATCCACATAAGTCGATGATTTGAGGCAAGCATTTATTTCGGCGGCAGCAGTCGATCTTGGAATTAGTGGCAGTGTTTGGCAGAAATAGCCAGACAGTAAAATCATTGTGCCTCCAAAACATCTCGAGTCATTGCGTAGGTGTTCGGTCGAATCGGATAAGTGCTTCCAATGCACGTGTATACGCTATTGTACATTCGTCCCAGATGACGATTTTCCATTTTGATAAAACTTTAGCCGCTGAGGAGTGTTTTGTAATATTACATGCCATCTATTGGTCCAATGCGGACGCAAGTATGCAAGCAGTAATTAGTGCTGCCATCGTATCGAAACGTTGCTCGATCCAAATGATGTAGTACCTACTTTATAAATTTATTCTTGTGCCTCGAAAATTATGTAGTTGTTGATCTCTTAAATTTGCTCGACGATTTTGCATTCATTCCCAACCGATCCGTTTCACGGGCTGCCTCGATTTGCTCTTGTGATTGAGAAACACGGATTCAAGCCATACTAATGCGTTGTGTGAAATGTCCAAGGATATTTATTTATTTATTTATTATTATTATTTAGTTCTTCTTCATTGTTCGGCACAATAATAGTCCGGGATAAGTAGGAAAACGAAAAAATTACAATTTCTGTCGGACTCGTGATACATACCTGTTTTTTTGTAGGACATTGTATCATTTGGGCAGAGAATACTAACCTATCATGTAAAATTGGTGTCCTACAGTTAGTGATGACAAAATGGGTCTTGTGGTATTACCAATTTCTGAGTGTAGGACCGGGATAACGTACCACGCAACTTGTAGGACAATATGACGGTTAAATAAAATAAATATTTACTAAGTAAATAAAAAAAAACCAGCTGGTTAGTAATAATTTTTGATGACCTCGTTATCGATACATATTGGAAGTGGAGGACTCTTTGATCAAACCATACATTTTGTAGGACAAATACATTTTCGAACAATTTAGATAATTCTCATCCGATATACCAAAAATCACCCGATAAGTAATATTTTTTTTAGAATCATTAAATCAACATATTTAACCTTTGCTACCTCTGTTAGCTACCACAATCAAGAGATGTCGACAAGAAAATGTTGGGCGTCTCATCAAAACAAAGCTATTCACAAAGATTCAGCTTGATAGTAACAATTTTTTTTCTATGATCTGTAGAACAACTTTTGAGTGTAGGTCCTGGATAGGGTTCATGATTTCTCGAGCTTTTCAATTTCTCGGGTCTCGAGAATTCTCGAGGCTCATTTCTCGGGACTCTCGGGTTGTCGAGAAATTTACATTTACGTACGTTTTCTCATATTATTTGGTTCCAATTGCGTCTAAAAATCAGTGGTTTTCCTCTCAAATAAAAGTATCAAATTAATTGTAAAACTTTCATCGATGTTATTCAAAAACATTAATCTTATAAATATTGTTTTTTAAAATATTTGAGAAAAAATATTATTCCGGCTCATAATCATAATGACAGCACCATTTTTAGTTGGTTATTTAGAACCGTATCAGCCGTATCAATTATACGGGGCCCCCTGGCGGCGGGGGCCCCGCCGTGCGGAAGCAAAAATTAATAAAAACTTCCCAATTTTTTTTTCTATTTCAGTGGCAGAAATATTAGAAAATCTAAAGACATCATCAGCTAACAATCATTTAATAAATCAGTTTGCCGAAAAAAAGGAATTTATTTTCTTTTGTGAGAAATGTTTCACTTCGTTGGTTTTTTTTACCCTTCATGAAGGGCCCATGAAGGGTAAAAAAACAACGAAGTGAAACATATAACATAAACAAATGAAACATATGATTCATGGGCAAATAAATTTTTATACGGGGCCCCACCAAGGCACGCTACGCCCCTGGTCTCTTCAGAATTCTTTAGGCAGTGTCAGGTTAACATCACGACATTACTGCCAAAACCACTTGTCGCGGTATTTGGATCAGTAGTCCCAAAATTTCTATAGCAATGGGATCATGTCCCTACCTACAAGATGGCAAAAAGTTATCGAACAAAATGTTAGCTACATACTTTAGTTAAATGTATATAAACGATTTCTTAAAAAATGCGACGACTCTTTTTCCCCAACCTATTATATTAACTTACATTACATTAGGATCACAGCACAATTTTGGGCTGGTTATTTAGAAAAAAAAATCAACTTAAATCTTGTAAACAAAATAGCTTCTATAAAACACGAAAGAAATCTTTAATATCTTTAACTCAGGTAGAAAGTAAATGTAAATTATAATTACATTACAATCATAGCACCATTTATGGCATGTTAATAGAATATAAACAAATTAAAACTCTGCAAGTTTATTTTCTACAAACGTACATGATTTCTCGAGTTCTCGACTTTTCTCGAGCTAGATTTCCCGGGAACAAAGCCCAACGATTTCCCGGGAATTCTCGGCTCGAGAATTCCCGGGAATGAACCCTAGTCCTGGATAACGTACCACGCAACTTGTAGGACAATATGACGGTTAAATAATATACATATTTATTAAGTAAATAAAAAAAACCAGCTGGTTAGTAATCATTTTTGATGACCCCGTTATCGATACATATTGGAAGTGGAGGACTCTTTGATCAAACCATACATTTTGTAGGTCAAATACATTTTCGAATAATTTAGATAATTATCATCAGATATACCAAAAAGCACCCGGTGTGTAATAATTTTTTTAGAATCATAACATCAATATATTTCACCCTTGCTACCTCTGTTAGCTACCACAATCATGAGTTGTCGACAAGAAAATGTAGGGCGTCTCATGAAAATGAAGCTACTCACGAAAAATTAGCTTGATAGTAATCAAGTGAAATCAATGTTCGGGGGACCCCGGACTATAAGCTAATATTTACTCGAAATAAATACATCAACCGGTCAACTTCAAAATTTCTAATTGTCATATTTGTCAAACTATAGACAAGATAACGTTTAGCTGTCGGTGACGTTTTGTTATTCTAGCAGTTGCATTTTGATAAACGATTTTTTATATCACGGAACGGGATTACACACATTTACACTTTCACGTTTATAATATTAAGTATGATTTTGTGAATTGTCCAACATCTTTATATATAAAAGAAAGTCGGACATAGGATACCTAATATTTTTATCCCGTTCCCGTAGAATGTGATATAATACCTACGTGGTATAACAAAGCGCAACTGACAGCGAAACCTTATGTTGTCTATATTTAAATATGGCTGAAAATTTGACAATTAGAAATTAAAATTTAACATAATATCTCTTTAAATTTACACACAATATCTTTATAAATTGTAGCCTATGTGTTATTCTGATGTATAAGCTATATTATTATAAAGTTTCATTAAAATCCATTCAGTCGTTTTAACGTGAAAGAGTAACAAACATCCATCCATCTATCCATCCATCCATACTTACAAACTTTCACGTTTATAATATTAGTAGGATAGTATAAAAAGGGTGGCGCTTACTAGCCGTTACCGCGTAGCCGACGGCCGAACCTGTAAAAAGCGAATGCTCCACGCCCACTACCATTTTTTGATCTCTTTTGTGTTCTTTTGTTTTGTGCCAAAAACTCCCCAAATTGACATAATATGCCCGAATAGGTACATATCACAGTGAATATCAGGTTAGCAATTTAAATCGTGTTCCATTTAAAGCTAATTAACGTCGCTGCCGTAATGAATGGTGGAACATGTTAATGTGGAGATTCAATTAAGGCTGTGTAAAAGGACAGATCATTGGCATCATGACGTTCATTTTTAGTTTCTGACCGTTCTTACATGGAATAATTTAACGGTTGCACCATTCACTCTGATTGGCAGGCTGCGTAGTATAATATTAACCAGAGCAGTCATTGAGATTGTTCCAGGACATGGTTAAAGATGCAAAACTTGTAAATCGATAAAGTTTTTAGACTTTCTGTATACTGTCACTTTCTCTGAACTTTAATGTTGATTCTTTTTGACAAACTACCTGTTGCAGCAAATGATTTCTTCACGGTTCTGATCGTTTTATTTTATTTAATTCCCAACGTTTCCGTTTGACCACAGACACTGAAACGTTGGGAAATAAATAAAGTAAAACGGCCAGAACCGTGAAGGAATCATTTCTTGCAATGTGTAAAGATCGTGAAAACCTGTCGTATACCTATCCGTATATACATTTAGCAATAAGAAAATATAATTTCATAAACTAATATAATGTAAGTGTATTTCATAAGCCGGAAATCTATTACCTTAAGCCAAGTTTTTATGATTATAGATTCAGAACGGTCAGTGCTATTAACAATTTGACATTACATTTTTCGGGAAAATAGTTAACGCAGTTTGTTGGAGTTTCCAACGATTCGTGTTTCACGGGAGTAGTACTAGGTGTAAACGAAAGTCGCGAACAACTTTTGTTGTATGCATCAATTCCAGCAATTTCATATAATCTCCTTGTAAATGTTGTATTTACTTGTGTTAAACATTACGTAAATCACTATCACTACATAGTATAAAACAAAGTCGCTGTCGTCTGTCCGTCCCTATGTATGCTTAAATCTTTTAAACTACGCACCGGATTTTGAAGCGGGTTTTTTAATAGATAGAGTGATTCAAGATGAGGGTTTATATGTATAATTAATGCATATTAGTGTAGAGAAATACTGATAAATTTAGATGTTCATCATTGCACCCGTGCGAAGCCGGGGCGGGTCGCTAGTGTTATTATAATAAATATTACTAATCTCATACAACAACAATTTGAGTATTGCAGCAAATATAACTGCGATGAGCGATGAGCTTCAGTTTGTATACCGAATGAACCGAGCCAGCTTTTGACTGATTTTCTCGTTCTCCCCGAGACTGTGATGCACTCGGTTGGAAAACGTTCTAGGATTCGATATATTTTTACAACGAACATTTTCAGAAATTGGTTTTGGTATTTATTAACGGTTTTATATTTTCCGTCGATTACGGATATATTTCAAAATTGAAAGTCAAAGTCTAATCATTTATTTTGTATAGAACACAATGGAAACTTAAAAATTGTCAACACATTAATAAATATTATATATACAAAGCAAAGTAATATATTTTAGTTTACCACCAATTCGGAACGCGACCACTGCTGAGAGGAATTGGCAAGAAACTCAGAGGGCAGATTATTGTTTTTTATTACTTTGTGGTCCTATTTAATATTTCTTTCCCCAACAAATTCAACATAAAAACTGTTCTATTGGATCTGGAAGGCGAAAAATAAAACGAATATTATATATTAGTACAATACTTCAATGAAACGTCCTTGGCCGCCCAATGAGCCGACCAACCCCAAAAAGCAGCACCTGTTCACAAGTATAACGCATGTGACAGCCATTGCTCTCCTCAACCATATTAAAGAGAAGTAATCGACCCGTCACATGTGGCTACTACCGCTTAGAGTATGTTAGTGAGCATGACAACTCACAAAACCAAAGCCCGACTAGAGAGAATAAAAGACTGACGTTTCCTATTTGTTTTTATTAGCTTGTACTTGGGTCTCTAGTGACCTATAGGAAATTTCTTTCCTTCTCCTCGTATTGCGCATACGCACACGAATAGACGATATATGACACGTATCTTTATATATACATAATTATACTGTACGTGTGTATGTCACTTAACTCCTCCTAAACGGCTGACCGATATAAATAAATATAATAAATATGAATGTTTTTTTTTGTATGCGTTCGGGTGACACCGAGGATGGTTTAGATTCACAAATCAGCCCGACAGACCTTACATACGCATGTCCTGAAATTAAGGTACAACGGTTAAAACAACATTAACTCATAATTTATAATTATGCGGACAGTGATTTAATAAATAGGTACGTGCTTAAAACTCATTTACGAAGCACGCATATTTAATTGCACTAAGAATCGAAAACTGACTTCAAAAGCTGCTACACTAAAAAAGTGAAGAATAATCATTAAATATCTATTAGGCACCGACTTCAGCCTTGCACATCGTACGAGTATATGCTAATTAGGTGATTATTCCACAGGGACGTATCCAGCCACAGCTGTCTCAATCGCACATTTGCAATACGTTTAGGTATAGGTTTAAGGACACCGTCATTTTACTATATTTGAATAACTTTGTTCTAAAGGTTCTTACTCAAACTCAAAAAGAACTATATTTACGTAGGTTTTATCACAACTCTTATAAATCGACTTATTTAAAATGACAATGGTATTATCATCTTACGGTCCCTGGCCCACGCTAGGTGGTATTCTCCAGACGCAGCTATCAGTCATCATATCTACATTCACACCTTTCATACACAATTGATTCCTCATTCTTACAATTTAAACGACTCTTTTGATTAATTTTGGAAGATAGTTAGAAATTCATGGTTAGATAATAATAATGTCCGCCAGATTCGGACATCATTTCAAACACGCAGTCTATAAAACCTACAACAATCTCTATTCCTAACAAAACCGTGACAATACATTTTCGTAATTGCGAAAATGTATCGAATGTAAATATAAGTTTTTAGTTGTTATATTATTAGATACTATTTAATTTCTATTTATTTGTTACTACATATATGTTTTATTGAATAATAATATTGCAGTAAAATATAAGGCGGAAAATATTTTTTGGCTCGGGCGATGTACTTTGAATTCCTCGCTTCGTTCAAAATTCTAGTTCTACACTAGAATCCCTCACTTCGCTCTGGATTCAAAAAAGCTCCCTTGCCGTAAAAATATAACTTTGCTCCCTTATATACAATCTACTATTACACACACACACATTAATACGCATAGGTACCTACTTAAACATATAAACACTTTGATCATGTGTCATCATTTGTCTCCCTCTTTGCTGAAAATTCGCGTCTAGATGCTGGTGACGCTGCACCTCCTTCAATGCCTCGCTGCGACACGTCGATGCCAGAGATACGCATCCGTCAGAAAGAGGTGCTTAAAACACTACGTTGTCTGGATGTGAATAAATCTAGCGGCCCCGATGGTATACCAGCAATTGTGTTAAAGACCTGTGCCCCAGAGTTGTCTCCTATTCTTACACGCCTGTTCCGCCTCTCCATGCAGACGGGGCATGTTCCCAAGTCCTGGAAGGTTGCCAACGTCCAACCAATCCCAAAAAAAGGCAATCGTGCCGACCCGTCTAATTTTAGACCCATTTCGATCACCTCCATACTTTGTAAAACTATGGAACGTGTATTGAACACCAAACTCCTTGCATACCTTGAAGGTAACGATCTCCTCAGCGACCGACAGTACGGTTTCCGCCGAAACCGGTCCACTGGGGACCTTCTTGTGTATGCAACACACTTTTGGGGTGAAGCCATCGAGAGACACGGTGAAGCTCTTGCTGTGTCTCTTGATATTACAAAGGCTTTCGACAGGGTCTGGCATGAAAGTCTTTTGGGCAAACTTCCAGCTTACGGAATCCCCGCTAGTCTGTGCTTCTGGATCTCTGACTTCCTGAGGAACCGTTACATCCGAGTAGTCATTGATGGCTACTCATCGGATCAAGTGGCAATTAATGCCGGTGTACCTCAAGGGTCCGTTCTCTCCGCGACTCTCTTTTTGCTGCATATTAACGACCTGCTTAAACCCGGTATTTTTGGGTATGCAGATGACAGCACGGTCACGGAGAGATACGTATCTGATGCCCGGACCACCAGTAATGAGATTCAGTCGCTTAGGGAGGCCATGGTGGAACGTCTGAACCTGACTTTAAAGTCAGTGTCCAACTGGGGCGATGACAATCTAGTCGGGTTCAATGCGACCAAAACACAGGCGTGTCTATTCACCGCAAAGCGGAGTCCGTTCAACTTGACTCCCACTTTCCGAAATGTGTCCGTGCCAATTGCGGGTCGACTCGAGCTTTTGGGCATGAGGTTATGTTCAGACCTTAACTTCGGGAGTTCCATAGAGTCCAAAGCGAAAACTGCAGCAAAGAAACTTGGTATCCTATTTAAGGTGCGTCGGTACTTCACACCTGGACAGCTTCTCACTCTTTACCAAGCTCAGGTCCGCTCAGGTATGGAGTACTGTTCCCACCTTTGGGATGGCTCAGCCAAGTATCAGTTAGCCGCCTTGGATTCTGTGGAGCGCCGGGCCTACAAGCTCATTGGTGATACGCGGTTGGTGCAGGCAAAATTGCAGAGCCTCGAGCACCGACGACGAGTTGCTTGCCTCTGCGTGTTTTATAGGATACATTTCGGTGAGTGTGCGCAGGAATTGCACGAATTAATTCCACCATCCCCTTTCCATCATCGGACATCCAGGCGTGGGGAGCGACTTCATCCTTATGTGGTTGAAATTCCACATATTCGCACTAAGCGTTTCGCTTCCTCTTTCTTGATGCGGACCGCTAAGGAGTGGAACTCGCTTCCTACGTCTGTATTTCCAAGTAAATATGACTTGGATGCCTTCAAGTCTGGAGTGAATAGGCTTTTACTGTCCCAGCGGGTTACACCGTCGGCCTCATCGTCACTTACCATCAGGTGAGATAGAGGTCAACCGCCGGACAGTTGTTAATAATAAAAAAAAAAAAAATCAAGGTGGTCAACGAAATCGCTGCGTAGGTTGTTATGAGAACTTAAGGCTGCCCTTTTCTAATGAAAAACATTTAGTCGTGTCTGTCTTGGAATAAATATTTTAATATTATCGTTACAGCAAATCTCTTTTATTCCTATCTCTAGTCGAGATACACATCAAACTTTCTTTCAGTGCGATGTGAGGCAGAACAGATGTCATATATATTTTTTTATTTTATCAATACCGAAAAGTCATAATTTTGGGCGAAGCTGGATTTAACAAAAGCATCTATGTATAATATATGGTCACATTTGGGCTATACATAAGGTGGTTACAGAAACAGATTTTTTTGAGGTAGCAACGGTTCATACGCACCGTACAAAAGTTTAATTTTGCCTATAGAAGACCTCATATGCACTGGCTGTAATTCCATGAGAAATGGCTCCGCAGTGAGAGCGTTAAAGGCTGTAACTATATCAGGGGCCACATAAGTGAAACTGAGCACACCTGAAAAATCTCTAACATTTATATTTGAGCAGTGATTTGATTTGAGAAGATGAAGCCAAAGACGTGGTGAATACCTTTGGAATACTTTAAAAACAATTAAAAGTTAATACTTTTACTAAGCTTAAGCAACGTCAACGTTGTGATTTATGACACTACCATTTATATTCAATTAAAATTTAGATTCTGGTAATTTTGTTTAATCTGTTTCGTTAATAATAATGTTCCAGATGGATTTTATTTTGTTATTAGATGATTTTTACGAGGAATGTGTAAAGTTTTAGCCGTATAGGAAACTTCTGAAACAGGTATTATTAGTTACCTATGAAAAGAAACTTATATTTTTTTTAATGTATTTTCATCATCATCATCATCATCATTTTAGCCAAAAGACGTCCACTGCTGGACATAGACCTCCCCAAGGATATCCACAAAGGCCAATTGCATTTTTAACCCCCGACGCAAAAAGAGGGGTGTTATAAGTTTGACGTGTCTGTCTGTCTGTGGCACCGTAGATCGCGAACGGATGAAGCGATTTCAATATAGTTTTTTGTATGAAAGGTGAGTTACAGGCGAGTGTTCTTAGACATGTTTGATGAAAATCGGTTGAGCCGTTTAAAAGTTATGACGGGTGAAAGTGGGGAAGAATCACAGAATGTCTGCAAATATAATCGAGCGGGGTCTCAAATGAAAGCGGATCACGTGCAATTTAACAAAATCTCCATTATATTAGGTGTGTACCTATAAAAAGTATAAAATTAAAATTAAAAAAAAACCCCGACAAATAACCTTTAAAAAAAATACATCGCGTTGGGGGACCAAGGGTAAGGTAATAAATAAGTGGCAGCGGTCCCCCAACGCGATGTATTTATTTTATACTTTTTAAAGGGTGTGTCCGGGATTTTTATAAATTTTTAATTTAATTTTTTAAAACTTCATTATTAATAATATTTATACGTAATGCAAAACAACAAAAAGTTAATAAAATTTAAAACAAAATAACGTGACCTACAAAGTACAAACCCTCCATGATCGGTCACCATAGTTGTGACGTCATGATGTTATAGCTATTTAATAACAGTACAGCGTTTACGGCTATTACACGTGAATAGACAGTAATATTGAAAATTTATTGCTAAAACACGAGTTGTTCCGATAAGCTATACAGGGTGGTCAAAAAGTCGAGGATCAAACGAAACCAGCGGCTAGATGGGGCCATTAGCAGCAAAAAAATTTTATACGTGAGGTCCTTAGGGTCAACCCCTGCGGAGTTACAAACGTAATTCTCACTAGATTGGTACTGATGAGTCCTTTCCTTAGACATGCTATTTATGGTAGTTTATTGGGTGTGATGGTAGTTTATTGAAGATAATATTAAGTTTTACGAAAGCAATAATTTTTAAATCAAAACTTGTTATTTACTTCGGACCCCACTGTGAAAAAAAATACTCTACAGAAAAGTGCCCCTGTATCACAATTTTTGGCGCATTTAATAGGGATTCTAAAAAGGTAATACACATGGCTATGCGTGGCTTCGATATCTTTCAAGGACGATCATTCGTAGCAAGGCCGGAGATAATTCATACATAAAACTCGGTTAGGTCTACCAACCTAACCTTACCTAAGCGTGATCGTTTTCCGGACAACAGGGTCTATATCGTCGTTTCAACCCATAAATGACCCAGTACTGAGTCGGGCCTCCTCTAAGTTCATGTAGGGAAATTATCCTACTGTGCCACGCAGCCAAGACCGGTTGACACAGGGTTTGTATCAAGTTTTCTTTCTCTTGCGGCTAGGTGATCTGCCGAATGCGTTCTTTTAGTCGCCTCTTACGATATCCTCAATATGGTATGGGTTAGTGAAACATTGTGACGTTTCTACTCTCTTTAAATTGTTTCAATACTGTGTCGTCATTGGATAAACTAATTACTATTGGATTCAATCCAATATTAATTTTATAAAGTAATTATTATTGCTGAACCGGTTTTCGACTAACGTGGGCATCTCTCAAACACAAAATTCATGTGTTATGCTAAACAAGACAATCACTAGCATAAACACAATCGTTGGCAAACACAATCTCTAGCATAAACAAGAGCAATTCCGATTTCAATCCAGTGTTGTCAGTATTGTTTTCAAGAGTACGGTAATTTGACAGGATTGGTTATGAATTGGCATCGGATTAGAATTGTTATTGGATTCAAGAGTACCCCTGGGCTGGGAGTAGTATTATGAAAATGACGTATCGGTTGACGATTGTGAATACCATAATTGATTTATACAATAATAAATTCTATTCTATGTGTGATAAAGGATTTATTAAGATAAAGTCTCGTGTTATTCCTGATGTTTATATATTTATGGAAAATTTATAAACATTTTATCAGGAGTTGTTTTTGTAGTATCCGTACATGATGGTACAAAACAAGAACGGTAACTTTAGAGGTTATAGTGAAGGAATTTTGGAGCGCTCAGCTCATAGCTTCTTCATTTTTTAATATTTCTAATTTATTTTAAATCTGGAATAAGGACTAAATTTTCTTCTATATGGGCACTGAAATTCAGCTAGATTTAAAAATATCTTTTTGGAGAAAAATGTCTAAACACAAAGACAAAATTGTCACTTTCCTGTGGGGCGATTTTACAAAACGCAAGTTTTCTACTGATATACTACGTAAAGTAAGTACATAAATTAAAGAGATTATTATCTAATTACAGTAACAATCAATAAAACTTAGCTAAAACCTAAAAAGAAGTTGCGTATCTTCCAATTTCTTGTCGATTTTTCATCATAGAATAGGGGCGACACGAATTGTGTATCACATTCCTGTCAGCTGAAAACGTGTCAAAAATACCAACAAATTGAATAACGAGCGCTGTTGCCAGATATCCGACACAAAGTACGTAGTAAAATGGACTCACTGCCGCTTAAAGTTCCGCCTAACAGCCAATCAGACAGTCGCGATAAAGATCTCGTCGATCGCAGACGCGTTCGGGACAGACAACTTCTCACTTGTATGGTATGTATTTACCTAAACAATATTAGGAATTCTTAAATATTTTTTATTGTTTTGATTAATACACCTAGTGTAAATATACTGTAAAGTATTAAAATGTCATTCAAATACAGCGTTTTTGTGTTTTTTATGAATAACCTCAAAATTATCACTTTCCTGTGTATCACTTGCCTGGATCCATTAAGACAGGAAAGTGATAACTTTACAGGAAAGTGATAAAAATCACATAGATTTCTAATTTCTTACTAACATTGTATGTATAACCCGTTGAGGCCTTTTTTCCACAGAAACCAAAATGCCACAACCTAAGAAAAAAAAGACCAGGGAAGAAGTATTAGCACAAAAGCGAGAAAATGAAAGAAAACGATATGAACGAATGAAAAATGATCCAGACAAGTTAGCTACTTTAAAAGAAAAGAAAAAACAGTATTATTTAAAGTCAAGAACCACAGGAAAAATATACCGATCGTGAAAAAAGGCAATGCAGAAAGTCGTGGCGGGCAAGATCTAGTAATTACTATAAGAAAAAATGTGCTGCCAAAAAGAGTACTACAGATTTTATAAGAGCGAACACTCCATCAAGTTTATGTAGTGAAGATTTAATTTGTCAATCATCGTCGTCTCAGATTTTGCTTTCACCACTGCAAGAACCATCTTCTAGTCAGTTGCCTAGGTTAAGGGCGGCTACACAAAAGTCCATTATACAAAGACGTAAAAGAAACAAAGAAATAAAAGAGAAAGATGAAAAAATTAAAAAACTGCAAGCTGAATTGAATAAATACCGGAAGAAAGTAAGCAAATTGCGTAAGAAAAAAAATAATATTCAGAAACTACTAACACCAAACTCGAAAATGTCTCAAATGGCTGATGACCCAGCAACTCGGAAAGAAGTAGTGAAAAAAGTATTATTTGGCGCCGCTATGGAAAATCAGATAACAGAAAATTTAAAAAACCTTAAGACAAGACAAGAAAGTGAAATTTCAAATAGGTTGATTTTGGGTCCTATTGTGAAAGAAAGAAAAGTGTGGAAAACCAATAACAAAGTGATAACATATAAAAAGATATGGAATGCTGAGAAACAAAAAACAATTATCAAAAAGATAGGAGGACGACTACGTAAGTCAATTGAAGAATTTATGGAAGATGATAAGTTCAGTCGATTAGGAGCTGGAAAAAAAGAGTACATTAAAAAGAAAAATATAAAAAAACAAAAGCAGTATAGACTTGACACGCTCCGAAACTTACATAAAGAATTTTTGAAAACGAGGTATGTAGTCAGCTATTCGACGTTTGCAAGGCTCGCACCATTTTGGATTGTAGCTCCAAAAGTTACTGACAGAGATACATGCATGTGTACCATGCACAGCAACTTCCAGCTGATTGTAACTGCTCTAAATAAGGCTGCAATTCTTCAAACCACCACCTATCAAAATTTATTGGCTACACTTTGCTGCGATCGTTATAATGAACGCTGCTTAGATCGAACTTGTGATAGTTGCTGCACAAAATCTATTCCCATGGGTGAAGAATTTGACGAAACAATGGCTGTTAAATATAAAGAATGGGTAGCAAAACGTGAAATAATAACAGATCCTAAAACAAGAAAAGACCGTACTGTCGTTAAACAAAAGAAAATCACATCTGAAACATCCGTGGCTCAGCCAATTTCTTCAAAAATTTAAAAACAATCTCATAACTCTCTTCAACCATGAAAAAAATATCGTGCACCAATATCAGTCCATGAAAAGGTTTAAGGAATCGCTTACTGAAAAAGACGTAGTCGTGCACATGGATTTTTCTGAGAATTATTCAACAAAATACAACGAGGAGATTCAGTCATTGCACTTTGGGGGATCCCGGATGCAAATATCACTTCATACTGTTGTTGTCTATCTGCAAAATTCCACAAGGTCTTATTGCACGGTTTCTACCAATTTGTCACACAACGTTCACGCTATTTGGGCCCACCTTCAACCAGTCTTAGAAGAACTCCCAGCAAGCATCGAAAATATCCATTTCCTCAGTGACGGTCCGGTGACTCAATACCGAAATAAGCTCATGTTTTACTGGCATGCAAAATATCTGAAATGTGGCCCAATTTTATTAGCTGGTCTTGGAACTACCATGAAGCTGGGCACGGCAAGGGTGCGCCAGATGGTGTTGGGGCTACTTGTAAAAGAGCAGCAGATAGTGTCGTGGCCTCGGGACATGATGTCTCAAACTTGATACAGTTTTGCGGTGCTATTCAGGATCGATGTCCAAATATTACGCTGTATACGATAACAGACTCTGAAATTGAAAAAATGGAGTTGTTGATTTCAAAAGAGCAACCAAATTTGCTTGCATTCAACGGCACTTTAAAAGTTTACCAAGTGCAAGGGAATATATATTTGCCGAGAAAGGTGATGATGAAATCTCTCAGTTGTTTTTGCAGTAACGTGTGCGAACACTTTCGGTTGGGTGTTTTAGTATATTCAAAACCGACCGCAAACGTTGACGATATCTTTGACCAGTCAGACTCTGAAAAGAATTATGCCGGAAGCTACAGCATACTCAACCCTCCGGACATGGATGATATTTTAAGCTGTACTAGTGACTTGACACTTAATATAGATGATCCCGATGGGTTGCTTAATGACCCTGTTTTAAATATAGAACCTATAGACCTTTTCCCGGAAAATGAAAGAAGGCTGAGAAAGAAAAGAAAAACAAATGCCAAACTCCAGTTACACCAAGGAGATGACGTAAAAAAAACCAAGACTGCAAAGACCCATTCCCAAAAAAAAAGCCAAAGACAAGTGCTAAAGGAAAAAATCAAAAAGAAAGACACGAAACGGATTCTGATGATTGCTACTGTATTATCTGTGGATCTTTATATAAAGAAGACACAACTGGCCAAGATTGGATCCAATGCGTCTTATGTCATCAATGGGCGCAAATTAACTGTATCAAAACGGATCTTATATCGTTCACTTGTCCTAAATGTTTATCGGATAAAGACTATGCAATGCAAACATAAACTAACCTATTAAGTGAGTTCTCGACTGATTATTCTATAAGTTTTATTGTGATTATATATGCCATACCAATAATTACCTATACTTAAGATTCTTTAACGTTTCTACCTCGAAACAGGCTGCTATTTATTTTCTCATAGAATACATTGAGTTTGTTGATTATATGATCTCTTTAAGACAAATTTATACTATTAAGCTACAAAGACCAAGTGATACTAATTAATTGTTTCTTAATAAAAAATAAATATGGGATCTTGTGTTTATTTGCGTTGAAATTTTCATTTTCCTGTGCCATATATCACTTGTCTGTCCTCATTTTTTTTAAAAGGCCTATAAATTAATTATTTACCAATATTTTGTCTGACCCACAAAACTTTAGCTTATTTAAGTAAAAACCTTGCCCTCTGGCTACTTTGCATACAAAATTTAGGAAATAAAAGTATGGGACTAAGAAATTCCGTTATTATTCCTTCATAATAAGAACTAGCCATATATATATATATATTTGTTTATTTCGCCATTTTTTTTTTGTTACAAATCTGGATATTTCCAATTATCACAAAAGAATCAAACGCCCAGTTTCGAGTAGTACCAAACGTATTCCAGGCTTAATCAAAATTAAATTGTTTCAGAGCGTATAAACTATATAATGTATTCCTACAATAATAACAGTGTTGCCAATATTCACGTGTGCAAATTAACCGAAATGTGGGCAATTTTTAGTTTATTATAAAAATCAATATATTATTATGGTTAATTATTTAATAGTTACTACTGGGTATTTTATTTTATATTCCTTTTGCTAGATTTTCTAAGGAAAATTAAGTATGGAGAAATGATTGAATTAAAATTACTTAGTAGAAATTGTAATGGTGAAAACGATTGGATTCCAAACAAATACAGTGTCATTTGCAGTATACATTTTGATGCGGATGACTTTTAAACAACTAAAGGAGGAATCCGGCGTGTTGTTACTTATGCAGTGCCTTAAAAGGTAAATTGGCAATCTACCAAGACATGGATAATACAAAAAAAGAATGAAACTATGCCGCTTATTTTTTCAAAATTTAAATGTACGTTGCAGCTAGTGTGTCGGTATATAATAATAATAAATATCCTTGGACATTTCACACAACGCCATCTCGTCCCAAGCTAAGTAACTTAATGCTTGTGTTATGGTAACGAGATGGATGATAAACTACTTAAATACATTTTTTTTTCGTAAATACATACATATTATAGATAGAAAAACACACAGACCCGGGACAAATACTTGTAGGTCGTACAAATATTTCTTCCGTGCGGGGATCGAACCCGCGACATGCTGCGCCAACCGTGTCGTCGAATCGTAAAAATATTCATACATTATTTTAATCCCCAGTGCTTTATTTTGTTTTAATATTTGTTTGAGTCAAGATACGTGGCAGAGGAATAAACTGTTAATGTACCATTTAATAAGAGTGCTTCTCAAGAGGTGCGCAATTAATTATAATTAGGCAACATAAATATATTACCACAAAAAAAATTTTGGTAATGAAAGCATTTCTTTTAATTTAGAATCGTTTTCAAAACATCTCGAATTTAGAGGAAATTTCAAAAACCTCTCAAAGTAAAAGACATTATTATAAAAAAAATACTTAGCATTTAGGATGTTAAAGTTAAACATAAAAATTTCGAAATTTTTTTTTTAATATTTTAACCATGTTTTTAATGCAAAATTTTGTGTATCTTGGCAACCCCAAAATTAACTCACACATACAGAGCTGCCGCCATTTTGGCGTCTCACTTTTGTCTTAGCCAGAGTTCCGTCCGCCTTTTTTTATACGTCCATGCCTACTATGTACTGTGTAAAATCTTATCTCTCTCAAAAGTACTATAGATCCCAGAGGGTGGCTAGTAAAAGCAGACTACAGTGTAGTGTACATGTTCTACACACGATAATTCAATAGACATTTCTATAGAGGGATCAAAGGATATAATCCTTGCGTTCTTTACCTTCAGTACTCTACTACAGGATAATACAGGATTTTCTTACCTATTCATCTATTTGTTTGTTAACAGGTTCGGAGAAGGGCCGCGGTACACTAGACGCTCTATTATGTACCACGTACTGCAGATCCCAGCTGTACTTATCCAGACAACTTTCACAACTTCACCCCGAGCTAACTATGCCTATGTTCTCGGGTAGGTAATATTAATATAATCATTATTTTAATTCTAAAATTACTGTTAAAACATTTTATCCTTAGCATGCAGTGAACTAGTACATGTGTCCGAGTATTTTTTCTTAATTTCGCGTCTGACATTCTTCTTCTGCCTGGCGTTAGTCCCAGCTATTGCCAGGGTCCGCCTTCCGACTGCTTCCTCCACTTTGCCCGGTCTTCAACGTCCTTTTCAGTTAGGCCATTGGCTCTCATGTCGGATTTGACGACGTCCAGCCAGCGTTTGCGAGGGCGACCGCGGGACCTAGCCCCAAGGACAGCCATATTCATGCATCTCCGACCAACATACTCCATAGGGCGGCACATGACGTGGCCATACCATCGCAGACGACATTCTTGCAGTTTTTCCCCCACGTCACGGACACCAAGACTACCTCGGATGAATGAGTTGCGTATGCGATCGGAACGCGTTACGCCGCTCATCCACCTCAGCATCTTCATCTCCGTGACGCGAAGCTCCTGGGTGTATGATGCATTTATATATCTGCCCCTTGAGCTTTGGATGCATTTTGCGGTCGCATACAACGCCCGTTACCTCGCGCCACTTCGCCCCAGCCGCGCCTATACGGGCTTGGACATCGTCATCCACGTTGCCAGACTCGTGCAGCATGGTACCTAAACGTATCGGACTTCGTTATCAGGTACGAATCTATTCGGATGGTTCTTGAATCCGTGCTGCCACAGGACATGTACGCAGTCTTCGCCACATTTAGTCTCAGACCACCGTTTTCCACCGTGTCTTTCCAAATGTTGACTTTGCGCTCAAGATGGACCTTGTTCTGATTAACGAGGGCGATGTCATCGGCATACATCATTAGCCAAGGAGGCTGATCTTGGATGTTTGCCGTGACTACATCAAGCACCACGTTAAACAAGAACGGACTAAGAGCCGAGCCTTGGTGAACGCCAACAGTAATTGGAACGCCATTGGAGTCGCCAACAGCGGTCTGGACAGAGGACACGGAATCGCGGTCCATGACTCTGATAATGTCAATATAGGCCTCGGGGACACCCTTGGAGCGAAGTGCCCACCAGATGGACTGCCGAGATATACAGTCGAAGGACTTCTGCAGGTCTAAAGGCGAGAGTGCCATCACTGTGGACACGTGGAGGACGATGCACAGCACACGCTGGAGGCATGCCCCGCTTTCCACGACGAAAGGGCGATACTAATCGCAGAAGTCGGGAATGACCTGTCGCTCCCCACCCTGGTCGGGAGAATGGTGGTGAGCGGCGGGTCATGGGAAGCGGTGGCCAAATACGCCGACCGCGTCATGAAGGTGAAGGAGGAGGCGGAACGCCAGCGAGAGCGTGCCGCAGATGCGGCACCTCAGCGCCGTGCCCGCACGGGTAGGCGCCGACTGGCGCACGACCGCCGCCCTCCCTGATACGGGTCTCCGGGCGGGGGACTTAGGGTAGTCCTCCGCCCACAGGAGAACGAGACGCCGAGAGAATGACATCCTGCCGAGTGCTCCTGGCAGGATGTCAACGGAGCGAGAAATATCGCCCAAAAGAGACACGCTCCCTTGGAGCAAGAGTACGAAGGGGGTAGAAACCTCCAGTCTGTGGCGGCAAGGAAGTGCTCTATAGCAACGTATGGGGATGTTGCTTGTTAGACAGCTCCGCAAAGAATGTACACCATCTCTGCTTAACAGAGGGTGCATCGTGAGCAGCTTACCCTGGGCATCCCTTACACAGAGGCATTTGCTAATGTCGTGTAAAATTTAATGTAAAAATAATCTTTTGCCCCTCCGCAGTTTCCAGCTTGTCGTATAAAGACGACAGGCTTTTGCTGCGGGCTCTGGCTACAGCTTTTTTGCAAGCGCGCTTAGCCGCTCCATATGCCTCCTTGTCATCCGAAGTGTTGGACCCTTGCCACTTTTTAAATAAACTCTTTTTCTTCCGAGTCGCCTCCTGCACCCCGTCATCCCACCACCACGTCTCCTTGTCTATGGTGCGGCCCCCACGAGAAGTGCCAAGGACGCACTTATCCGCAGCGGTGATTCCGGAATGGGTCCTGCTCCAGATCTCTTGAGCGGACTCATGCGGAGTACTGATCTCAAGATGCTCGACCTACGCGATGAAGTCCGACTGTTTAGGTCCATTAAGCAACCACCACTTAGTGCGGGGTTTGCGTTTCTCGACAGATTTTTTCTTTGGCACGACCGCATAATCCAAGACAAGGAGCCGTCAGGCTTTCACCTGGGATGACTTTGCAGTCGGTAACCTTGCCAATGTGGCACCGTCACACCAGCAGGTAGTCTATTTGGGTTGAGTAGGCACCACCGCGGTACGTAACCAGATGCGGGGGCTTCTTCTGTAAGAATGTGTTCGCGATGGCTAGGTCAGCTACGGCGCAGGTCCTGAGTATACTGACTCCCTCTGCATTTCATCATCATCATCATCAATATTTCAGCCAAAAGACGCCCATTGCTGGACATAGGCCTCCCCCAAAGATCTCCACAAAGGCCGGTCTCTGCATTTAGTTAGCCATAACCAAAACCACCGTGAACAAGTCCATGCTCTCCAGCAAACTGACCCACGTGACCGTTGAGATCTCCCCCAACCAAAACACCTTCAGAATTCGGAATAGCGCGTAGTACGTCCTCAAACTCATCCCAGAAGGCCTCCTTTTCAGACTCACAGTGACCAGTTTGAGGAGCATAGGCGCTGATAAGGTTCGTTACCGACCCTTCGATCAGAACCTTAACTCGCATCAACCGGTCGCTGTATCGGTCTACTTCCAGGAGTCCATCTTGAAGGTCCTTGAACAGCACTACGGCTACTCGGTTCCTGCCCGACGGTGAGCCGGTGTACACTAGCCGGTACCCCTGCCCGATGTCACGAGACTTATTCCCCTTCCAGCGCGTCTTCTGAAGGAAGGCGCACTGAGCCCGACGCTTCGCAAGTACGTCTGCGAGTTCTTTGCAACGTCCGGTTAGGGAGCCAATGCTCCAGGTGGCAAAGCGGATCTTCCTTTTGGGTACTAGCTTCTTTAACCCTGCCCGTACTTGGCAGAGTAGCGCTAGCCCACTTGTCGCAGGTTTAGGGCGATGTGCCTGCGCGTCGTTATGCGGCGACGCCCTAGCCCGAGTACCCAACATATTTCACATCTTGTCCATTTAATATTTGACTGATGTTGGTTTTACGTGGGGCGACCAGCCGTCTGACCCCCACAACCCTACGAGAAGGAAACCAGGTTCGCCAGAGCCTCGTCCGTTGGACAGCAGGGTGCACCGCTAGCAGGTAAGGTTGGCTTGGGTCCTTAGGATGTTAGCGGACCCTATACACCCCTATATAGTCTGACATTACTCACCATTATTGGTGTCTAATTTATTAGGGAACCTGCACAAGTGGTGTGTGCTTTTTTAAAATTTTCAGGCAGCATATAACTCAGTTTTAGCTTTCATGAAAATCTGGTTCAAGACTCAATTGAGCTTTGTTTCCTTAAGTAATTTCAAATATTAGTTAGTTTCGATGTTGGATGGAAAAGTACTAAGTACTTACATAGATTATAGAACTAGAAAGAGCTACGAGTAGCCAGTATACTACTCGTATTAGTATACGTATTCGTAACGAGATTTTTACACGCGTTACAGAGTTAATTTAATTTAGATTTTATTAGGATTCTCTACAAAGTGCATTTTGTTTATATGTACCTATTATTGAGCCAGGCAGAACGACATTATTAATACAAACCGAAAATCGTGTTTTTTCTAAAAATATTGAGGTTGGTATTATTATTTTCATATTGTTTAACCTTTTTTTTTATTAACTTCATTAAATGTCGATACATCCAATCTATCGATATTTTCACCGCAGACATTTGTAAGAGTAATTATAGAACTTTAGTGTGTGTAAGTGAAAGCGGAGACAATGAATTACAGAATAATTAGTTAGAGATAAGTACACCACCCCATTCCATCCGGAGGGTGTCGTAAGAGCCGTCAAAAGGACACAAGGCCGATAACCTAGCCACAGGAGAACGAAAAATTAAAACGAAACCGTTTTATCTAGATTGCCATCTGATCATCCTGATACGGTCCTACCTTTCGGCCTTTAGAAGCCAACATTGAAGAATTTACAAATGAATATTTTGATGTTCTTAACTAGTGGTATCTTTGACCATTGTTTTAATAATAATTTATTCTAAATTTAAATCAAACCTAATAGACATAGAGTTCAAAATATTGACGTCTAACGTTCGGCGCTTTTGGCCATACATTGAGGAAGCACACACATGAGCGTGCAGTTGTTGTTGTTTAACGGAATTACTTACATCCGTAGTAGCAGTGATCAGCTTTTTACAGGATGTTATGTGTGTGTTACAAGATATTCTACAATTATTCTAAACTAGCTGACCCGGCGAACTTCGTTCCGCATTATAAATATTTAAAACAAAAAGAAAGTTGGACATAGGATACCTGAGATTTTTATCCCATCCGTATAAAACCTACTTTAACAAAACGCAACTGACAGTGAAACGTTATGTTGTCTATAGATTAATATGGCCGAAAATATGACAATTAGAAATTTTGAATTCAACTTGTTTATATTGTTGTAATTCACATAATATCTTTATAACTTGTAGCCTATGTGTTATTCTGATGTACTCGGGTGAATCAAAAAGTTCTTAGAAGTGCACATATATGAAACCTTTTTGGATCAAGTTCGATATTCAAATTAAAGAGTGTCTATCACACTATATTTATGCAGACTGTCACTTGTTTTTGTCAGTTCGTTCGCATGTAATAAATTTTTTTGTGCAACGAGTTGCTAAAATGTCAAAATTATGGATAAAAGTGAGTTACGTGCGGTGATAAAATATCTCAGTTTGAAAAAAATGTCTACGAAGGAAATTTTTTTGGACATTCAGCAGACATTAGGGGGTGATGCTGTACCCTATTCTACGGTTGCGTACTGGGTGGCTGAATTTAAAAGAGGTAGATCAAGCTGTAAAGATGACCCGCGTTCTGGGCGGCCTTCAACCTCCGTTACAGAAGAAAATGTCAAAAAGGTTGAGAATCTGGTTTTGGAAGACAGAAGAATGACTATAAAACATATAGCTGAGATCCTAAAGATATCTTTTGGTAGCGTTCAATCCATTTTAATTGATTCACTGGGGTTCAAAAAAGTGTCTGCAAGATGGGTGCCACGAATGTTAACCGACGAAAACAAAAAGCGACGTTTGGAAATTTCCAAGCGTAATCTCGAAATGTTCCAGCGTGATTCGGATAATTTTTGCCGTCGTCTTGTCACCATGGATGAAACGTGGGTCCACCATTTTGATCCTGAAACTAAAAGACAAAGCATGTCTTGGAAACGACCATCCTCTCCATCCATTAAGAAATTTCGAGTTGCTCCTTCCGCTGGCAAAGTTATGGCCTCTGTGTTCTGGGATAGTGAAGGAATCCTTTTTATTGATTACATGCCAAAAGGCCAGACGATAACTGGACCCTATGATGCAAATTTAATCCCGAAAGTGCGTGAAGCGATTAAAGAAAAACGTCGTGGAAAACTGTCGTTGGGCGTGTTGTTCCTTCAAGATAACGCTCCTGCCCATCGATCGGAAGTTGCGCTCAACGCAATCCGCTGTGCTGGCTTCAATCTCCTTGACCACCCACCATATTCTCCGGATTTAGGCCCAAGTGATTTTCACTTATTTCCAAAATTAAAAGAGGAAATTCGTGGAACAAAATTTCACGATAATGACGCGGTTATAGCTGCCGTAGAGGACTTTTTCGAGAGTCAAGAAAATAATTTTTTTCACAAGGAATAAGGAAGTTAGAAACGCGTTATTCTAAATGCATTGCATTGGAGGGAGATTATGTAGAAAAATAAAATATTATTATTTAAATCTTTGCATTTTTTAATATTGATTCCAAGAATTTTTTGATTCACCCTCGTATAAGCTATATTATCGTAAAGTTTCATTAAAATCCATTCAGAAGTTTTTACGTGAAAGAGTAACAAACATCCATCCATCCATCCATCCATCCATACTTACAAACTTTCACGTTTATAATATTAGTAAGATTTGATATAAAAGGATCGTAACATAAATGTATCTTTTGCTTTAGCTCTTACAGACAATTGAAAGATCTTTTATTTGGAAAAAAATCGACAAAAATATTAAGGTTACACTGTATTTAGATTTAAAAACCACAATTAAGAAACCTGCAAAAAGCTAAACACTATATTGGATTTCAGTTAAATGTTTGTACACCTTTAATAATTATTTTCAATATCATCTGGACGCTATTCCTAATCAAATCACATCTTATTCATATTTTTCTAAGCCTGCCGAAAATGGGCCAACTTCTGCTGATAATAATATAGCAATGAGTTTGTTACGTATCTAATATTTCGCTTACAAATCACAAAATGTTTTTATATTATGTAGAACTGATACGTACTGCAAAACAAACTAAAATATATCCCTATTCACCCAGCGCAAAGCGGTAACCATGGCCACTCCACCCTAAAACGGGGTACTCTCGGCAACGCAAATCTCCACAATATGAAATCCGTATAGCCAGTATAGTTTTACCGAGCCAACAATGGTTTTATCGAACTCCACTAGCGCAAATAGTTACATTTGCGTTAGCGTTGTAAAAAAATGTAATAATAAATTGTATTTTGCAAACCCCAAGAACATTGGTTGAGATTCATCCTTTTCATTTTTCTATCTAGTGAAATCAATATGATTAGAGTAAAAATCATAACTCATTAACGTTATAAATATGAAAGTTTGAATGTTTCAGAAAATTAAATTATTTATTGACACACTTATAACAACGAACATACACAACCTACTTGGTTGTACAGCAAACTACTTGGTGGTAAAACATAATTTTATCGTACGTGGTGACCGTACCTCAATAAATCGTGAGAATGAGGTGCAATCTCTTTGGATTCCAACAAAGTAAATAATTCCTAGTAGAGCTGAAATATTATAAAAAATATCTTTAACATATTGAGTTTTGTAGCAACGATAGTCTTTAGTTTGCACTGTTTTCATTTGTCGGAGCGCGTCGTCGAAAATTGATAAAATTGAATAGAGCAAGAGCCTAGCGCCGCCAGACGTTACATATTTTCTGAGTAACAAAATGTATCGTACAGAGTAGCGTTAGCGTATATTCTGAAGGTATACATACTGCTACCTGGGCCGGCGGCCAATTTACAGGTACCAGGTGCTAAAGGTACCTACATAAAAACATCGCTCACTTTTCGTAAAGTCGGAGTGGTAATTTTTGTATATGTTTTACATAATTTTATTAGAATTTTAAAATGAGTGTTATATTTAAAAACCCATATATATATGATGACTAAAAACTAATTAATGTTAGTCGCCAAACATCAAGTGGATTACTTGTCAATCCAAAGATAACAAAATGTAATCGCGTAATTTTCATGGCACCGGCAAACGTGTGTAAAAGCTCGATTACAAAAGGTTTATATTTGAACTTATTGTGTAATTTGCAAATTAGGTTTTGCTTTTAACGATTGTTCGGAAAGTATTTCATTCATTCTGATTTCATCAGCTGCATTAATAAAGCTGAATATGCTACATCGCATATTCATTCGGGTTACGTTGTGCACCAGACACACAATACTAAACAATACCAATACCTGGTACCCGGAATAAGTGCATTAGGTACCGATTACATAGTACAATAACAGTTCGTTTTGATACTTTTGGGAATTTCAGAACTGTTGATATTGTCTGGTTATTATGGTTATAACTCTCTGCTCTGTTTATATTATTCACCTCGGTGGTGTTGTTGGGTGCTGGTCTTGTGCCGATGCCTTGCAAAGGTCGCTAACCCTTATTCTGACTGACTCATATTTCAACGCACAGCTGTATCAAGCGAATAATATCCGCGTCGTTGCGTCGCATTAGTACGGGACCCCTTCAATGTATCAGAGCTTTTTTATTATACCGATTTGATGCGAAAGCGTCAATATTGTGGGTACGCTAACATCGGACTATGCTGTTAATTCCTTGGTGGTTTGATATGGATTGGCTTCTCCCTTCGTTTTCAATTCATCCTCGTTTATTTTAGAGTGTTTAAAAATATCGTAAAATAGAACTTTATTTCAAAAATCCAACATTTAACGTTGTAGTGTGTTGTAGTTCCCATTAGAAGAGGCTAAAAAAAGAACCACGTGACTATTTTATTACTTACTAGCTGACCCGGCAAACTTTGTTCCGCTAAGGCGGATAAGGCATTATGTGAGCAGTTTTTGGGTTCAAACAAAACATCTATTATTTTAATATTTCTTTAATGACCATGTATTTTGGTGCATGGGTTGCACTCTTCAGTGAAGCACTTTGTGACAGACTACATTTTGCATTTTATTAACAGGCGCATGAACAAATAACGTTTATTTCGGCGGCAGCAGTCGATCTTGAAATTACTGTTGGCAGTGTTTGGCGGAAATCGCCAGACAGTAAAATCATTGAACCTCCAAAACATCTCGACTCTTGCGTAGATCTTCGGTTGGATCGGTTGAGTACTTCCAGTGCGTTTATGCGCTATTGTACATTCGTTCCAGATGATGATTTTCGATGTTGATAAAACTTTGGCCGTTGCGAAGTTTACAATATTACATGCCATCTGTTGGCCCAATGCGGACGCTCATATGCAAGCAGCAATCAGTGGCAGCACTGATTGCTGCTTGCATACGAGCGTCGTATCGAAACGTTGCTCGATTCAAATTATGATAAATTTCTTCTTGTGTGTCGAAAAATATCTAGTTGATATTTTAGGTTTAGGTGATTAAGAAGAATGAAGTTGAGCCATGTTAATGTGGCAATCTTCACGTGCAATTTATAGTTCTTCTCTAGTCCTTTCATTCGCAATGTTTCGAATCCTGGTTGCATTACGGTTTTGTCTGGTAAGTTTCGATCGTCTTAGTCACGTCATTGTTAATGATACTATCGGCACAATAATCTACTTTAAACAAATACATCAACCGTTCAAGTACAAAATTCATATTTGACAAATTTGTCTAACTATAGACGTTTCGCTGTCAGTTGCGTATTGTTATTCCAGGTCAGTTGCGTTTTGTTATACCACGTTTTATATCACATCCCACAGGAAAGGGATAAAATCTCATATGTATGTCCGTCTCCTGGTCCTAAGCTACCTCCCCACCAATTTTCAGCCAAGTTGGTTCAGCCGTGCTCGAGTTATAAATAGTGTAACTAACACGACTTTCTTTTTTAAATATAGATAACCAAAACCGGACGGCGCGTTCTATAGCCATATCTTTCAACAACAGCATTGATATTGCAAAGGCTCAGACCGGAACGCATTAACAAAATAATGATTTTCAAAAGATCGTTCATTACTTTGAATGATAAAACACTTGAAAGCAAAACGGTCGGGTGTCAAACATTTTCAAATATAGAATGTTCTAGTTGTTTAATGAATAAAGTTTTACTATTTCATCTCACAGCAAGCAGGTTTAATTTAAATTCAAAATAAATAGTTCGTTCAAACGGTATTTTCATATTCAAAACCTTATCACGTTCTCCAGTGAGATATTAATTAAAATTGTATGGTGTTAAGGGCTATTAAATTGTGTTTGTATTTTGAATTCCGTAAGTTAACTAAGCTTTTATATGGATAAATGATTGGTGTAACAATCGAAAAAGCATTTCCAAAAACTAAATGGTTTTTTGTGATCCTTTTTTGGACGTTACAGTGGTTTTAAATAGGCTTTGGTTAAATGATACACCCATATGTGTATAATGATAATTCGGATTCTGTGTTTGAAATATTACATAGACCTCTGTCAACGAGCATTAATTGTTGAACTAATCGAATTTCCGTTCTGATTTATGTAAATTTTCTGTGCCTCTGAAAGGCGCCGGATGTAGAGGCGCCCGACCCTTCTAGCGCTCAGTTGCGGCTCTTAACGTATCGGGAGTTTCATTGGAGAAGTATACGTAATCAAAAATAAAAATCTGAATCTGGTGATGTTTGACTTCGAAACAAAAACAATGCACAATCGGGAACGATAGGAGTTTTCACACATCATTCGTAAAGACATATGCAAGACCTGTGCAAAAATATCAAGCTTGAAGCGAATCAATGTAAACTCTTGTCTATGGAATTATAACTGCTCTTTAAGTTGGCTCTGAATTCTTACATTGGATAGTTATAGGGTTTTCGCTATAGCCACCCACCATCACCTTGACTTTTCACAATTTTCGCTAGGGGTAGGCTGTCAGTCTAACCCAATTATGTTTATTACCAGTATATAAACAGTGCGATTGCTGACTGCCCTCCAAGACCTTTATAGTTGGACAGCCAGGAATCGTTTGGTTAAACCAGCTGGCAGCTCTCACCGACAGGACCGACGGCGTTTTAGGCTGCGGACACGTAGATTGCGACGGCGGAGCGATGGCGGCAGAGTTTCGTGCCCATCGCTATATTGTGCTATGCTTTTGTATACATTGCCGTCGCCCCGCTGCCGCCATCGCTCCGCCGTCGCAAGTTTCGTGCCCGCAGCCTATAGCCTTGCGAATCACGGAGGCGGTCAAATGTTAATATCATTGGCTAGAGTAACAAATTCAATATACATTTATTTGCCTCTAGAAATAACAGCCAGGTTCCAGACTGCAAGGACGGAGGTTCGACAGCTGCTTCTGCAATACCTGCTGCCTTGGCTCGTAAACATCGAACTAGTCGACCCGAATGTGCCGCCCGCAAACCCGCTGTCATACATACAGGTTCGTGACGCGTAACAAATAACTAGCAGATTCTACTACTTACATATTACTTACATGCTTACATCAAAAAAGTATACGCAACATCACAAGTTCTACAAATTCAAATATATTGGTTAATAATTATTCTATATTGTTGGCGCAGTGGTTGAGCGATCGACTGCTGCGCAGCATGTCGCGGGTTCGATCCCCGCACGGAATAAATATTTGTACGAACTACAAGTATTTGTTCCGGGTCTGGGTGTTTTCTATCTATAATATGTATGTATTTACAAAAAAAATGTATTTAAGTAGTTTATCATCCATCTCGTTAGCATAACACAAGCATTAAGTTGCCTATCTTGGGACGAGATGGCGTTGTGTGAAATGTCCAAGGATATTTATTTATTTATTTTCCTACCAAAAGGTGTGTACCTACTTAAGGTTCACCTCTTTTATTTGAGATTAGGACAGGCTGTTTAGTAACGCCTTCGACCGTGCTTCAAATGTCACGAAATATCACAATGGGGGAGGGGGTATAGTAAGATATCACGTGATTTCTAAACTGAAAAGCGGCGTGTAGTGTAGAGTGTAAGATTTATTGTAGGTACTAAAAAATACACGTCATTTTTAATGGGGCGGTGCGGGGCTAGTCTTACACCTCACCACGTATCTCTAAGGTGGAGGGAGGGGTTAAAATGTGTTAAAAAAACACTTTACTGGACAGCCCCCAAACCGTGAAACAGCGAAATCTGCTGCATAAGTATGGCCGACTAGCACGATCAACACCCAATCAGGTGCCCTATACCTATACGTCACGGAAATGGCACTCGTCGATATAACAGCAATGGAATACAATTTTGCGATGAGTCCCGATTGGGGTTGAGACCTGGTAGAAAAAGGGTAAGAGTGTACCGACGTTCCGGAAATACTGAAAGGCCGAGGTACGTTCTGGAAGTCCTTCTATACGGCGGATCAACAATTATGGTACGGTCGGGTATTATGAAGCCAGATGAACTGAGCTCGTTTAGGTAAAAGGAAACGTGAACGCTCAAAATGTTAGTGCTTATGTTCATCCGTCTGCACTGTTACCACCGATTTCATTTTAATGCATGATAATGAATGTTCGTATACAGTTTTGCTTAGGAAAGCTAGGGAGTAAAGGCCAATGGCAACGTTCGGGTATTGCACTGGACTGAAGAATTGCCGGACCTCAACCCCATCGAGCATGTGTAGTATATGCTCCAGAGACGCGTGTTAGAGGACTTGGACAGTGTAACAATAAAACAGTTAAAGGTTTTGCTAATGTGTCATTGCGAGCAATTGCCGTAAAGTAAAATTAACAAACTCATCGATTCTACGAGAAATCGGTGCCGCCAATTTTGATTAACAGCGGAGGCCACACTTTGTATGAATTCATCCAATACAATAAATTAATTTAGTTTAGAAATTAAATTTTATTTAAAAAGATAGTATCTTAGGTGCACCATAAAAACGTGCGTGTGATTACCGTTACAACGATTGAATTGGACTAAAAAACCATTGACTGTATGTTGAAATACGATACAAAGTCAGTTTCCAGAAATGTTTCTTATAATTCAATAAAAAGGGTGAGAGTGGAGCGGTTTCATAGTCTTTCCTTATGTGTGTGCACGCTTTTTGTTAAGCTGTGTAATAGTGTCATTAGATTAATCTTTGAAAAACTCGCTCAACTGTATATGATATATATACTGTATATCATAGGAAAACAAGTGTCATTACGTTATCACATAATTTGCCACATCCCATATCCACTTCTTTTTTTAAATAAATGCAATATATAGGGTTCGTTTTAGCGCTGCTAAAGCCAGGACAATCAATTAACAAGGTTGCAGCGAGGCTCTTCTGTTATCGGGGACCAAAGCCCGCAATTACCTGGGGCTGTGCCCCTCCATTATGAAGAACAACCCGTTGCCCTGGGGCGGCGGAGAGTCCATGAACGCCGTTGGTTATTGTCAACCACCTCTACTGCTAATTCGTGTTTGGTATTTGTGTTCGCTATTCTTTGTCAGTCATACAATTTTCTCAATTTGATGAATATTCCATTCACATAGGGCGCCTAATGACAAATTATGCCAAATACGCGAATATGATTACCCAAGTGAAGGGCTACCATAAGATGGAATATCGTATTTATTTCTTGAAGCTGTAAGCTCTTTTGTCACGAGTTCGCAGGACTATATTAGAGGTCGGTCTATTATAAATCTACCCTTGATCAATGTCGAGTGCTCATAAAGATTGTCTGCCTATTATATTATCTCTCAAGCATTTTTACTCGTACTTTGGTGATATTCTTTGACTTTATAAATAGATTGCGTTACATAAAAAATTAGATTTTAATGGAGCTTAATGCAGAATAAATACACTTATTCTTTAAAAGATTCTGATAAGAATATAATGATTTTCGTTTTCCATTAATTATAGTGGTTATATTTCTGATATTTGTGGATATTGGTAGTGATACCACTCTGTGTGAAATCATGATATTAAAAGAAGTATGCTATTTGGATTAATTAATTAGGTTTTGTTTTACAACAGTATTACGCCTCAGAAGCAGGCCGAAGTGGGAGGAGGGAAGGACTTGGGTCTGCAGAAGCGACAGAGATGGTACTGAACAACTTATTCTACATAACCGCCAAGGTGAGTTTTCTCACAATAATATTCTTCCTTTAGAACTGTTGTTATATACTTTGCATCTTTATTCCACCCAATGATAACTTTGTACTACTAATCCTCCTAATTACGTATATTGTACGTTTATATGCCGGCTTCCGGGATCCATAGTGCTTTTGAGGTTGTCAGTGGAAATGTTGTAATCTGTTGGTTCAATCATCTTTATCCTGTGAATTTCTCAATATTTATAAATCCTTTAGACTTACACCTTCTTTTAATGGTCCAAAGAGAGAGTATCTAACAGATCATCAACATGTTTGGACAATTGTTTCTGCAACTTTCGCTTGATTAATATTTCAATTGACTTTTAACTTAAATTCAATTTTATTGAAAAGATTTATCATTTGATAAAGGCGGGCAACTTTTAACTATTCCCAACCCTAAAGCAGACGATCGATTCACGTTTTTGGCTAGACCTAGTAAGAAGAAAAGTTCGATAAGACCGAGTTAGAAAATAGACATGTTCGAAAACATTATAGCTAAGAATTCTATGATAATGGCCCACGTGATCCGGATAATCAACTCGATTACAACCGTATATTTCAAATTAAAAACGTTCACTAAAGGAAATAAGACGAAAAGTGTGAATGGGCTCCACGTATTTATAAGAGTCACCCCTCGACCGTGCTACCACTTTGTTGTCGTTGGAAATAATGTGAATAATTGATTTGGCCTCAGTAACGTATTTTTACAATATCTTGAAACGTTCGCCTAGTAGTATAGAGCTATCCTATTACGGATGTCGCTAAATAACCCTGCGATAAACCGTTCGGAAACCTCTGTTGATAACTGTTGCGTTGTAATTTGTGACGTAGAATGAATAGCGAACCGTAAAAGAAGGTTCCTGCGTCAACACTAGGGTTGTAGCCGCGCCCTTGTTTGCACCATCGCTCATACAGACCTTGGGACACGCCTATGAAACTAAGTCTGATGTACCTTGATATTGAATTCCACGGTTCCGGGTGGATAATTCTACAAAATGTATTGCTTAACATAGTAAAAGCAGCAGTAGAACATTTATTCCTTTTTCATTTCCTGTTTCCACATATACAGGTAGAGCCACCCAAAGTCAAGGAGGAAGGAAACAGTACTATGTTTAAAACCATGAAGTATGAGTGAGATCTTCATTTTTCTTAATAAATTTTTTACTGTAAAAAATGGGTACCACTGTCAACTATGATCTGGCTATCTTTTACATTTAAATTTGCAGACAATATCTTTAACAAGTACTATTGTTGAGGCCAGTTATCAATAGAAGCTTTCCATGGGAAAATGACTTAACGCCGACTCTTGCTAAAAGGACCACTCTTGGTTATTGAACGCGGTGTTGTTATGGGGCTTCACAACCTTCTCATGAATGAATGGTATCTCGATACAATTGAGCCGATATGTTGATACCTTTTTCACAAAAGTATTGCTCAGGCACTCCTTCATAGCTAATATCTCACCAAACTATCTCTGAAGTCGGATAGTGCCCACGTTGCACTTTGTCAACTAATTGGGAAGCTTCGTTAGATCTTTGAGGATAAATACGGTCATTTTGTTTGTTAAAATATTGCTTAATAATAAAAAAAATCTCATCCGAAAACATTTTTTTTTGTGACCCTTTGCGTACCGCTTTATTTCGATTTTACCACCTATTCTGTTTTAAATTATCGGTTAAGAAATTTCCAGTACGTCTCTTATAGCTTGCAAGTCCTTTTAGTCCGGGGTCCCCCGTACATTGATTTCACTTGATTACTATCAAGCTAATTTTTCGTGAGTAGCTTCATTTTCATGAGACGCCCAACATTTTCTTGTCTACAACTCATGACTGTGGTAGCTAACAGAGGTAGCAAGGGTGAAATATGTTGATTTTATGATTCTAAAAAAATTATTACTAACCGGGTGCTTTTTGGTATATCTGATGATAATTATCTAAATTATTCGAAAATGTATTTGTCCTACAAAATGTATGGTTTGATCAAAGAGTCCTCCACTTCCAATATGTATCGATAACGAGGTCATCAAAAATGATTACTAACCAGCTGGTTTTTTTTTTATTTACTTAATAAATATGTATATTATTTAACCGTCATATTGTCCTACAAGTTGCGTGGTACGTTATCCCGGTCCTACACTCAAAAGTTGTTCTACAGATCATAGAAAAAAAATTATTACTATCAAGCTGAATCTTTGTAAATAGCTTTGTTTTGATGAGACGCCGAACATTTTCTTGTCGACATCTCTTGATTGTGGTAGCTAACAGAGGTAGCAAAGGTTAAATATGTTGATTTAATGATTCTAAAAAAATTATTACTAACCGGGTGATTTTTGGTATATCTGATGAGAATTATCTAAATTATTCGAAAATGTATTTGTCTTACAAAATGTATGGTTTGATCAAAGAGTCCTCCACTTTCAATATGTATCGATAACGAGGTCATCAAAAATTATTACTAACCAGCTGGTTTTTTTTTATTTACTTAGTAAATATTTATATTATTTAACCGTCATATTGTTCTACAAGTTGCGTGGTACGTTATCCCGGTCCTACACTCAGAAATTGGTAATACCACAAGACCCATTTGGTCATCACTAACTGTAGGACACCAATTTTACATGATAGGTTAGTATTCTCTGCCCAAATGATACAATTTCCTACAAAAAAAAACAGGTATGTATCATGAGTCCGACAGAAATTGTCATTTTTCGTTTTTCTACTCATAACTTATGATACAGTGAAAACATCTTTTTTATTAACTTAAATAACTTTTTTTTTTACTAAAGTAGTACAAAAAAATAATTATTTACTTAAAAAAATATGTTTAATGGATGAAAATTATTTTATTAGAAATTTAGGACTTTTTCAGGCAATCCATTATTTTAAATTATTTTTAACATACTAAATTTCTAATAAAATAATTTTCATCCATTAAACATAACGGTGAATGTCGTTGTATAGCGGAATCCGTATGTGTGTACTATATAAAAAGTTTTGCACACTATAAAACGAAGTGGATTCATTTTATGTTAAATAATACTTAATTTTTTACGTCATTACAGAGACAGAAGACGAGGAAAATGAAATAGATGAAAATGACAGTGATGATACTGAAAAGTTATCAGATGAATCTGATGAATATTATTTGTTTTATATGTAAATAATTATTTTTTTGTACTACTTAAGAAAAATAATTTATTTAAATAAAAAAAAAGACGTTTTCACTGTATTATCACTACATAGTATAAAACAAAGTCGCTGTCGTCTGTCCGTCCCTATGTATGCTTAAAACTTGAAAACTACGCAACGGATTTTGAAGCGGTTTTCTTTATTAGATAGAGTGATTCAAGATGAAGGTTTATATGTATAATACATGCACCCGTGCGAAGCCGGTTCGGGTCGCTAGTAAGTTATAAGTAGGAAAACGAAAAAATTAAAATTTTTGTCGGACTCGTGTTACATACCTGTTTTCTTGTAGGACATTGTATCATTTGGGCAGAGAATACACTAACCTATCATGTAAAATTATTGTCCTACAGTTAGTGATGACAAAATGGGTCTTGTGGTTTTAACAACTTTTGAGCGTAGGACCGGGATAACGTACCACGCAACTTGTAGGACAATATGACGGTTAAGTAATATAAATATTTACTAAGTAAATAATAAAAAACCAGCTGGTTAGTAATCATTTTTTATGACCTCGTTATCCATACATATTGGAGGTGGAGGACTCTTTGATCGAACCATACATTTTGTAGGACAAATACATTTTCGAATAATTTAGATAATTATCATCAGATATACCAAAAAGCACCCGGTTAGTAATAAATTTTTTTGAATCATAAAATCAACGTATTTCGCCCTTGCTACCTCTGTTAGCTACCATAATCAAGAGTTGTCGACAAGAAAATGTTGGGCGTCTCATGAAAATGAAGCTACTCACGAAAAATTAGCTTGATAGTAATCAAGTGAAAACAATGTACCGGGGATCCCCGACTATTTGTCATATTTTAAAATTCGCGACATGGTTCTAGGTGCTATCTTAATCTCCCGAGATAAAATCTTTTGCTTTCGGACAGGATTTCTTCGAATTATTTCCCTTACTGATTTGACCACCTTTTTCGTACGAACACTACGTGGATGGCCAGATCTTTTTCGGTTACAAACACAGGAGGTCTCGCTGTACCTATTAATAGCTCGTTACACAAGTTTTGCGTTTCAATTGTCCAATGAGCAATTTTTTACAAAAAATCTTATCATATTTGTTATATTGCTTTCTTTACCATTAAAACTGAGATAGGGCTACAATGTCACTCCTTTATTTAAATTAAGTTACTGAATATTTTGAATTTTCGTCCGGGCTGGTTCGTTCGGCTTTCTTACTCGTGACCGGAAGGTCGGTCAAAGGATACACTTCGCTATTTACCGAGGGAATGCTGCCTACCTTCTGGGGGCTTTGCAGTGCTTTGCATTTACACAGTTTTGAAACCAATGTTTATTATATTTTTGAGTAGTTCTTTTATTTTGATTTACATTGTAAATAATTGAGATATTCTAAATAAATTGCAACTCTATATACTCTGGTTTTTTGTGTTCAAGTCAACTTTAATTATGTTGAATTTTGATTTTGGGCAATAAAATACAAATTAAAAAAAAAATTACAGATACTACTACAAGATATCCTAAGTAAGTGTGTTTTCTTTCTGGCAGTTTTCTGACAACCACCCGAAGGAGATTGAAGAACTGTGGTCGACGCTGTGCGCCTGTTGGCCAAACAATCTCAAAGTTATCATTCGCTACCTGATTATTGTTTCGGGTATGGCGCCCAATGAACTACTGCCTTTCGTAAGTATCACAAAACTATTTGTTTTTGGCTTTTTGGATTCAACCTCAATTATAATTATTAACAGTGTCAGATCACTCTAGACCACATCTGGATAGAGGCCTTCCTAACTAGCTACATAGCGCCCTGTTTTCGAGCTAGACGTATCCAACGTACTTTTTTGTACCAAAATGAAATCGGGTCATTTATGGGCTGAGTAGTAGTATTATATCATCATCATCGGCCCACATTAGTCCACTGCTGGACATAGGCCTCCCCTAAAGAGCGCCATAGCGCCCTGTCTTCAGCTTGACGCATCCAGCTGCTGCCCGCAACCTTTCGAAGATCGTCGCTCCATCTAGCAGAGGGCCGTCCCACGCTACGCTAATAATGTACTATATAATGCTAAGTAATACAGTTCACCACCTCGTCGGGCACGCTACTGCATAGAAGAACAGGCAAGAAACTCGAGGGGCTTGTCATTCTTTTTTATTACTTTAAGGTCCTATATTTTATAGTTTAATAAAAACCGTATAACAAGCTGTTCTTATTGCTTCGGAAAGGCGTCAATTGAAATGACAAAGTAAACTTCACTAAAAAGCCCCTATTAAAGCGAAGTGACCGACCCGTCAGACGTCGCTAGCGCTGCCCTGAATATTTTAGTGAGCATGACAACTCACAACACCAAAGCTCGTCCATTGGGTTGTCTGGCTACATCAAAGCGGCTTAAATAGCTTGCAGCTGGCTTATGCAATTATTATTCTATCTGTTCAAATAGGCCAAACGGGTTGTGCTATACTTGGCGCGCTCTCGACCTGAACGTCTTCTAGATGAAATGATGACGGAACTACAGACTGTGGAGACTTTGAACTGTCTTATCGAACGGACTGAAACACCGCCGTTCTACCGACTGACATCCATGCGTAAGGCCACTTCGGGACACAGTGATGGCCCTGGCGCCTGCTCTCAGGTAAGCAGCTTACTAAGAAATTTTGTTAAATCTAAATAAACTATCGCAAAAGAGAATCTAATCTATTACTATACTATACTGACTCTTATTAATACTCTATACTGACTTCTTAACGGGATGAGGTCTTCAATTTGACGTATGTTTTATAGTATGTTTGCTACCGCATAACTCCATATTTTTTATCCTAATCAAAATCATTTGCTGGAACGCAAATATGAGTATTTTTTGGATGACTTACTAGTTGATCGTTTCGAGTTCCGAGCACTAAAATAAAAACCTTTTTACAACACATGTAAACAGACTTTAAAAACAAAACAAAAAGACAAAAATTTAAATTAAAAAAAACCCCCGACACAGTAACCTTTAAAAAGTAAAAAATAAATACATCGCGTTGGGGGACCGCTCCCACATATTTATTACCTGACCCCGACACAAAGGGGGTTTTTTTAAATTTTTAATTTAATTTTTATTTTATACTTTTTATAGGTAAACTCTTAATATAATGTAGATTTTGTTAAATTGCACGTGATGCGCTTTCATTTGAGACCCCACTCTATTATATTTGCAGACATTCGGTTATTCTTCCCCACTTTCACCCCTCATAACTTTTAAACGGCTCAACCGATTTTCATCAAACATGTCTAAGAACACTCGCCCGTAACTCACCTTTCATACAAAAAACTATATTAAAATCGCTTCATCCGTTCGCGAGCTACGGTGCCACAGACAGACAGACAGACACGTCCCAACCCGTATTGCCAGCGTGGGACAGTAGGCTAATTTCCCTTCAATGAATTTGGTGGAGGTCCGACTCAATAGTGGGTTATTCATGGGATGAAACGAGGACGATAAATAAAATTGAACGTTTTCATTTAGTATTGATCACGCGAAATAATATACTCCTGTTTAATGTCCTAGTCGTAGAATAACTATATACTTTCCAACAAGACTATAAACAGTGTGAAAAACACCTGTGCGCCAAAGCTGTTTTAATGTATTTTAATAAACTGTCCTCTGCGAAATCATGTTCACAAAACCTTTTAATATAAACCTGTGCGGTTTATACAAGAGCTTACATGACGAAAATTATTATAAAGTATTATTAATATTATGTACTAGCTGACCCGGCAAACTTGGTACCGCCACAGAATCAATAAATAAAAACCCGAATGATAATTAACAAACCTTAACTGCAGCAAAAATAATGCGTATTAAAAAAAACATTTTTTCACCTTTTAAATCTTCCCTGGACTTCCACGAATATATTAAGACAAAAAATTAACAAATCGGTCCAGCCGTTTCAATTCATTTTTATTTATATAGATAGATATATTATTATGTGATGTTTGATTGTCATACGTATTTTTCAGCGCGCAAACATTCGCCTCTCGGTCCGCTTTTTATAATCCGTAAAAATAGTTATCAACTAGGAATATAATAAGATTAACCATTGATAATGTTATAAAATCTTTGCCATACCAATGAACTTTCATATAATAAATTACTTATAGAAACCTCAAACTTTCCGAGGAATACAACAAACACTTCGATATCCATAGTAACCAACTCAGCGGACCCGATTTCTCTACTTACAGCAGAAATGAATGACTTCGCGCTGATATGGGAGACATAAAATCGGATTTAAAACCTATAAAAGAACATATTTTCATTTATAACAGTCGACTTGATGCGCGGAATAAAATATAAATAATCTGGATAAAAAAATTGAGGTACGGGTTCTGAGTTTCTTGATGAGCTAAACCGTGAAGCTCAACCTAAAAAACGACATGGAAATTATTGGAATTAATTAAAAAACAAACGAAATTCCAATTCACATTATTTGTGCAACAGCCCTGAAATTTGGAATAGATATTAAAGAACACGATATCGATTTCGTAGCTAGAGTTGTCGCTCGGCGTCCTAATCCAAGATCAGGCTACTGAAATCTTACCACGCCCAGGGGTTGTTCGTTTTCTTTCACAATAAAAGGGACGAGTTCTTTACAGCAGCAAAGACAAGTAAAGGCCTTTCAACTTGAGATATTGATATCTCAGGACAAAACAGGACGATACACTTCAATGAACGCCTTACAAAATAAATTCATATCTTATTTCGAAACACAAGAAAAAAATGTGGAGATTACGAATTTTAGTTCTGTTAGATTATATATGGCACTATTAAATTACATATTTTTCCGAACTCACTGTTAAATATAAAAAAAAACCTTTTCATTTCAGCAACATACTAGCACCTACTTCTTTTTTTACAAAATACGGTAATGATTTAAACAAATACTTTCAATCTTTTGGGAATGCGAAGGGGAAGACTTGTGGATTGCTATTTTTCAACCCAACAGTAATTCTCACAGGATTCACCTTTGCCACTTGCCACCTGATCTGCACGATCTTAATTACAGTGTTTATGACTCTTTGTATCTTGTTGTATTGAAAACGACATATTCTTGATAATAGGAGACTTTAATACTCTTACACCCTTATTAATAAACTATGATTAGCGCCAGGACAACTTTACTCCAGGACTTACGCAAAGATTAGACAACTCTGGTATTAATATTTAAAATTGGAAATTGGATTTAAAATTGGAAATTGGATTTAAAATTGGAGTAAGGATGGAGTTCCTAATCATTTACACAATTTACTCTCGGTGTAAAAGTTACTCCGCGGAGCCCCATGGTTTAAAGCTTGAGTAAGCATAGATTAACACGAAAGAGGCAAATCATTTAGCCGCAAGAGAAGGAAAACTTGATACAAACCCTGTGCCAACCCGTCTTGCCAGCGTGGCACAGTAGGCTAATTTCCTTCCATGAATTTAGAGGAGACCCAACTCAGTTAGTGGGTCAGTAATGGGCTGAAACGAGGAACGAAGCATAGATTTGTATTGTATTTCCAACTTCCATTGATATAATATCTAAACATAAACTTATCCTTTAGAACCGAGAGAAATAATTGCTAAAACAATAATTATGCATTATTAAAATTGTAAATTATACTTTATCTAAAATAGAAGAATATTGACACTGGCTTAACTTTTCTTCTTCATCCCAGTTAAAGGAACGAATGCGTTTTTCGTTTATGCTCATTTTCAATTAATAGATAATATTCTGCTGATAAAAAATTGCACATTAAACTAAAAATCAAACTAATCAAAATTTTGATTAGTTAATTCCGTCGTTACTCCTACTTTATTAATACCAGAGTTGCCTAATCTTTGCGTGAGTATTGGAGTAGATAGTTGTGATTGTCAAAGAGAAGTGTCGAATTTCAAAATTTACTTCTCTGTCAGTGCCTTTTTATTCAATCAGGTCCTTTTTTAATTTCAAATCAGTGGGTTGCCGTAACATACACCTTAATCTCAGTGTAAGAATTGTATTGTTACTCCGAACCTACTTCGTATTTATTGATACCGTTATTAACAAGTAGCTACTCCGTGACTAATCTAGAATTAACTACGCCCGGTGAAACTTTGGAGTAAGAGAAGAATAAGCAATTTTTATTAATAAGACTGCTAATGTCTCCTGGATACACTATACTAATAATGTCTTACTTCCCGGTATATTATCCGACTATAAAGCTCGTTTACTTTCTGATTGCATGAGCCTCTGTCATTTACGACAGTTCAATTATATATTCTATATATTTATACGGTCCTTACGAGTCCAATTAAAGACCAATTGCCTTATTAAGCAATATCTCAACAATAATGGAGAAAATCGTTAATAACAGACTGGTTCAACTCTTTGACAAATTTCAAACAAACAATTCGCTGATGCAGACAATAAAATTTACTAACACTGAATATAGACAGTATTATAATAGTTCCCCGAACACCTTTTCTCTTCACTCTTGCAATCTAAATTTCAATTCTCATCAAAACTCTACCTGTGAAATCTTAACACGCACAAGTAGCTGGAATGCCCTGCGGTGCCTTGCCTTGATAGCTTGATGGAAAGCAACGCCAGGGCTTAGACCCTGGCGTTGCTTTCCATCAAGCTTTCAAGGAGGCAATTTAAGGAAATGCCCTGTCTAGCACCGGCTCTCGCATACACACGACGGAACAGTAAAACTGCTTGGCGTCTCCATTCTATCCTACCACCAAGCAAAAATATTTATTAAAATGTTATAGGAAATGCTTCGATAAGATTACACCGACAGATAATTAATCACCCAAAATTTGTATCCCTGTCTCAAACGCACGTTTCCTCTCCCTTTACCCAATCACACTTCAGAACTGACGCCAGACGCTGTGCGTTATACTTACACACCGTGCATACATTAAAATTTCAGAAAGATTCCACGTTAAAGATTTATCCTCACATGACATGGTCAAAACATTAAAAAAGGATTTCCCTGATTTGAGTTACGAAGACACAGAAATGCTTTTATAACCAATCACTCTCTCTTTCACACACATACAGACGCACGCACACACATATTCCATTTTCTTTGCTTTTGTTGTCTTTTATATGGGTCCCACTGGTAATATCTACGTATTTGTAAATTTTGTTAACAATATTAGGTATTATTATGGTATTATTATTATTTTAAACCGAATGTGGACCGATGAAGGAGGAAATTCTTGATTCGTTTGTATGTATTTTTGTGTGTGTAACTTCTTCATTATCAAAAAATTCGCTCAATTCGGTTGAAAAAATCTTGTTTTATTTGAATGACATAGGTACCAAATTAGAAATGACATTGGAAAAAGATTTAGTAGTTTGTTATAAAACATGAAATAAGTGAACAAATTACGTTTGGAGACTGAATTAGGGTACGTTTACGTTTAGGTCACGACCCGGCAAACTTCGTACTGTATGTTTCAACTTTATTAAACAACTTATTATTATTTATTGTGCAATTCTTAACTGGAACAAAAATAAGGCGTGTTAAAAAAATGTTGTTTCATATTTTCTCACCTTTTAAACCGTCCCTGGACTTCCACGAATATTTCAAGTTAAGGTTAATTTCCCTCCATGAATTTTGAGGATGGGTGACTCATAACTGGGTCAATTATGGGTACTCTCGCTTAGATCGCCCAACAATGATAGTGATATAAGAAATGGTTAAAAAAGTTGAGAAAATCGTTGAAACAAAAATTTCGTTTGGAATTGGGCATTTTAGACGAACACTTAGGGATTAAAAGTGCTACTACGTCCTGGGTTCCCAGAATGCTTGTGTAAAAAGCTCCATAACTAATGCCCAACAATTTGGAAGGCTGAGCATTTAGACATTCTTTGAAACTTTTACAACAATACCCTGGGCTTTTTTTATGCTCTATTTATAACCGTGGCTTCACCATTACAATCGAGAAACAAAATTACAGTCTATGACTTGGTAGAGACCATCATCTCCAACCCCTAGGCTAACAGCGAGTCATTCAGCCAGAAAGATCATGGAGTTTTTTCTAGGGTAGATTGAATATCTTGACCATGGAGATACTAGCTCTTAGTATGCAGAAAGAAAATGTAACGAGGAGCGGCAAGGCTAACTAGCAAACATTGTTTTGTTCCATCAATACACCGCCCCAGCTCACAGATCTGCCGTTGCTATGCCTGGAATTCGAGATGTTACCTTTGAGCGTCCTCCATTTTCACCTGACCTTTCCTCCAGTGATTTCTAGATACAGTTCGAAAGTAGAACGCTTTTTTGAAAGGACAGATATTCAAAGATGAAGCCATAGTCGCTGCAGTACAGACATTTGTAAGAGAGCAGGATGAAGAATGATTGAGGAAAGCAATTTTGAAATTAAAAACATGATATCCAAGCAGAATATTCCGGCAACTTATCTACGCATTCTCACTTTTAATTGTAATTTAAATTATTTAAACCATTTAAAACCATAGACACGTTGCAATAAACACAGATATTGGCTTGTTAGATTGCAATATCTCTATCTGAGTTCCAACGCCCGATAAAGGATCTAGTCTGGCTTCCTATATGACATTGCAGGGTTGCTGTTCGTTTCATTCAGCGATAGATCTATAGAATGTATACCGTTATTGATCGCTGTTATGTCGTGAAGCCATCAACTTATGGTCGGCTAAACACACCTTATTAATACTTACTACCTTATGAATAAGAATAGTAGCATAATTACAGCTTAGGCAATAAACAAAATGCAATTTACCATTAATTTATTGTCTTTTGTTTGATTTTAAAATAAAGATATTCATCGATATATTTTTTTTCCAAGTTTCTTGTCATTTTCTTATATTTTGTAACTAGCGACCCGCCCCGGCTTCGTACGGGCGCAATGATGAACACCTAAATATATGCATGTATATTATACACATAAAACTTCCTCTTGAATAACTCTATCTATTAAAAAAAAACACTTCAAAATCCGTTGCGTAGTTTTAAAGATTTAAGCATACATAGGGACGGACAGACGGCAGCGACTTTGTTTTATACTATGTAGTGATGTGTCGAATTCCATTTCTATATTTATAACAATGACTGATCCTGCAGGATGCCACTGGACGCACTGGTGACCTGGCGCCGGTGGAAAAAGGTACCATTCACACAAAAAGGCACAGTGGCGAAGACCCTGCTAAAGCAAGGTAAGCAAAAGCTTTTTAGTCTGCGCCTCGACTCGGCGTTTTTGTTGCTTTGTGTTCCATCGACCAAAAGTTGCAGTCAATGATTAGATGTAAAATACAGAACCACAAAGCATGTTTCATTGACATTTGAGTGAGGACACAATCAATTGTTAAGCGTAGTACTGTCGTTTTAATGTAAACTCAACGTTGCACCATTTATCGATTTTGTCCCTTATTTCGTCAGTGTCCACCCACTCTCTGCGTGCAATAAAGGGCTTCGGGGACAGATTAAACAAACTCAGTAATCCGGCGCGTTGCACAACCCAAACAGAATATCGAGCAGCACTTTCAATGCAATCCAGTACCTACCCGTATTACCATATGTTGCTTAAAAAAGCACAGTACTCGATTTTTCAAACAACATTTTTAGTAATTTGTCTAGGAAAAGTTGTGTGTAATGGGCGTCGAAATGTATGCCTTTTGATACAATATACGGGTATTATTCAAGACAATAATAATTAATAAACAGTATAGGACACCGATTAAAAGGATACGATAAAAAGTAAACTCAAACTCAAAAGGAACTTTATTTACGTAGGTTTCATCACAAAACTCTTATAAATCGTCATATTTGTAAATATTATTATCATCTTACGGTAAATATGTGTGATAAAAAGTAGAGTGTATCACTCGGGCGCAAAATATTTTTAAGCTCGGGAGACGTACTATGAATCCCTCGCTACGCTCATTATTTTTATATTTATTCGTAAATTTTCCAGTGTTTTTATGTTTCGTAGTTATTCTGCTCATATGAAAGAACACAACAAATCAAATGTCATGAAAATCGGTCCAACCGGTTTCGAGTTACCTATAGTCTTCGAGCAAACCCGACTTTGTTTTGTAAATTAAGATAAGACATGCCTTGGAGTTCGAGGTAGGGAGAATTAGGAGGTAGAAGCCACCACAGCGAGAGTACCGTGCGAATACCCGGGAGGGATTGATAATGAGGCGGGCGAAGTGGCGGACCTACCTGTCTATCCAAATGTTACACTTTTACGCCTTCACTAATTTTTTATTAGTTCCCATTCTGATGAGTGGGTATAATTATGTTACCACAAAGATAAGTTAAGTTAAACTGAAATTATTGAAATAGGGAATGGCAGTGTAAGTCGACTTATGGCCGGGCGGGTTCAATAGATACACCAGCGAGCGAAAGCGCGGGTAAAAGCAAGCTTCTTGTATTATAATCGTAATATTAGATTCATGTCTTTTCCTAATTCTATTTATCTATGTTACAATCTTGCCCGCCCGTTTTATTCGAGTAAAATCTTTATCATCAAACTAAACCTGTTCTTTCAAAGTCTTCTGAACACAAACATTTTATATCCATTCTAGCTACACCACTCGCCCTATCCAGTATTAGCTGTGGGATGTTGCTTTTGAAACTGCCCGTTTCAATTTATTTCGAAAAGCTTACTACCCATGACAGAGGGCAGGTTCAAAGCTTTTAATAGGATATTCATATTTTCCCCTACCGTACCTACTATAGAACGAACTTCGCTCACATTGTGGTGTTCCAGTTATTGGTTTCAAAAGGATATTGTTACTCAATATATGTATGTTACGTGTGGGTTGACTCAAACAATGTAAATTCTGTCAAAAAAGGATCGGCTTGATGCCAATTTTTTTTCATAGATCATATCTACTGTGTATTGCAAGGAACAGTGGCAAGTTCCCTTTACATTGTTATACGTCAACCTAATTTTAAGCGTCCGTGAATAAAAGAATTATAACTTGATGAATTTATGTATAGAATAATTAAAAATGATTAGAAATAAGTCTTGAATCCAGAGACCCGATCAACCCCAAACAGCGGCACCTAGTCACAAGCATAACGCATGTCGCAGCCGTCGATCTCCTCAACCATACGAAAGGGAAGTGGTCGACCCGCCACACCTACTGCTACCACTTTTCGAATTATTTTAGTGAGAATTCCAAGTTACAGAATTGACGCCCAAGAATAAATTAATTTAAATTCGTATATTCATTGCCAGTATGCTTGCCGTTTTGAATCCAATTTAACAAAAAATAATTTTTATATTCATAATATACATATTTGATAACTTGTGTCTGAGCAGCTTACGAGGTCAGTCATTATAATCAGTAACGTTAAAGTAGCCTTTCTTACAATGTTGAGATTTGGCGGTCTTTTTGAACCTATGGATCGGAAGTCCTCTCAAATTTGTAGGGACGTTAATGTAGAAGCGAATACAATTACCTACAAAGGAATTAATAATTCTATGGAGACGACGTGAGACTGAAGATATATTAAAGAAACTAGACGGTTGTTTTTTCAAAGTTGGAAAGAATATTACCGTTGATTGACATATTTCTTTTACTAGAAATCAAAAGGAAAATGAGAGAATATAACTATATGTGTACTTATTAAAGAAATTGTTACAAACTTGGCAGTTTGGATCATTGCGAATATTGTTTGCTATATAACGAAATTTCAACTATCAAAAAAGTGAAAATTCCTCTTATTATCCAATTTTATCAATCCAAACCACTTTATCTTTCGTTGATGAACGATGAGTATGTAAATTTGAGGTGAATAATTTTATTTACATAAAACAAATTGTAGACCAATCTAACCTTAATATAACAAAGCTCAGTTTAACGAATTACTTCACAACAAATATTTACTTGTTCCCTACCGATTTGTTATATCAAGCTTGCACTATAATATGAAAGACCCAATTACTATATCTGTCGATGCTAGTAGCACTGGCTTAGGTGCTTGTAAAATGTAAAAGCTTCCTGTTTTTTATGCATCTAAAGGCTTTGTCACAGACTGAACAAAGATACGCCCAAATAGAAATGGAATTATATGCATTAGTCTTTGCTTGTGTTTGATTTCATGCTTACATTTAGGTATGGTAGTCCAGACGTAACGGTAGAAACTGAACACAAACCGTTAATTAGTAGGTATTATCAAGAATCCTATTGTTTGTTGACGCTCCTTTACGATTATAAGGATGTCATTAAGGCTATAACATTATATGTACATTATTGTTAGTATATAAACCAGGAAACCATCTTAATATAGCAGATGTAATATCTCGCGCTTTCGAAAATGAACCTTGTAGGGTAATACACGATGCAAGTTGATCGATAGAGGAAATATGTTTAATAGATATGGAATGTGTTCATGATGTATCGGAAAAGCTGAAAGATATTCAATATATTAAACTTCAAAAATGCACTAAAAAGTGATTATATATTTAAGAATGTTAAAAAGTGTGTAATGGAGGGTTGGCCAAACGATAAAAAAGAGCTGTGTGGAAGTGTAAAGCCTTATTGGAATTTTAAGGAAGACTTATTATTTGCATCGGGATGAATTTGGGAGAGCGAGAACCTTGTAATTCCTAAGAAGTTAAGAACAGAATATAGAATATTACAGAGTATTTCTTTAGAAGGACTTAGACTATTTATTGGCTGTAGATTATTATAGTAAATATGTTGAGGTAATAGAATTGCCATAGGTATGCAATAGCTGGAACGAGGCATTTTTACGACTTTTTACGAGGCACTCCTAACATTGTAATGTCTGAGTGTAGATCACATTTTTAAGACGTTCGTTCAGAGGGCATCCTCGCCTTATTTTCCCCAATCGAACTTTTTTTTGTTATATCTGATGATAATTAGCTAAATTATTCGAAAAAATAATTATTAATTATGATTATGTATGTAATAAGAAATAATAATTATGTATCGCAATAAATAATGTATTCCGGACGAACAAATGTTTGACAATACTGTCGTGATAACATAGAAAAAAGATATTCCCTAAATAATATTGTGTCGTAGGTTATGTTGCCAAATTTCGATACTGAATCCTTATTAAATTGGTCCAATATTCAAATGGATGTTTTAGAATAATTATAATATACATTTATTTTTGTCTAATATCATTCATGCTACGCATATCTTAATTAGTATACTATAGAAAACAAATGTAACCTTTTGTCACTCGTCAAAAAATTGATAACAAGTTCGATTCAAATATTTGAGGGGAAAATTCATCCCCTCACACAGGCTGTGCGAAACAAAGAACCGTGTTTATTTGCACATGTCAACATACCGTGTATGTATAAAACTCACTAACTGCAATGTGAACATTACTCATCGATTTAATCAAAAGGCCAATGTGTATCATGCCGTGTTGCCTAATGTAAAATACGTACGTCTAGGGCTGCCATCACCTAAATAGCCGACGCCGAATAAATATGACAAAAATCACGGATTTACTTTTTTATAGAATAATTTTGCCGTTTATATTTCGATTTACGGCGCTTTACGGATAAGTACTTTCTGCTCTTTTCATACCCATTTTTTCATATTTCAATAATAATGTGACTGACTTTAATAGTTGTAACAAAACCTATAAAGCCGCCCCGTACCGTCAGAATCGATAATACTGCTGATAATGATACCGAGTGCGAAATTACAGCCAACATTATGGTACGAGAGCTAGCAACGTCGGGAAAAAAAGCATTTCAGTAAGGCCTGTTTTTAGATATGTTATAGCTCTCACTCTCCCGGACGTCATACGGGCCATCTGGCTGGTGGTAGTGGTTGCGTTCATCAGTGCGCATCGAACCTATTCAGGTAAAAAAACAAATTTTCAAATCATTTTAAGAAGGTTGTTTCTTTTTTTATTATTTTTATTGAACTTTTTGCAACATGAATCTATTATTGCCAGATATTTTTATTGTTGCTTAACATGTGCCAGACCATAATTTTGGAATAAAAATAATTTTTTTTTCAAAGTATTTCAGTATGGTTGAAATTTTTATATAATGTTATATATGTATCTAAAAACTTAAACTTAATTTGCCAGGCAGTAACTTGGTTGTAAACTTTCAGCCAGACCGATTTAAAAGTGGCAAATTATGTGGTATTTTGCTTGGTCAAGAAATAGTTGTTGAATAAATTACAGAAAAGGAATTGAAAACTTTTGAATTAATGTGTGGATTCATATAAAATACCATTTATATATATTACTAGCGACCCGCCCGGCTTCGCACGGGTGCAATTATGAACATCTAAATTTATCAGTGTTTCTCTATAATGCGCATGTTTTATACTTAGAACCTTCTTCTGGAATCACACCATTTTATTTAAAAAAAACTGCATCAAAATCCGTTGCGTAGTTTTGAAGACTTATGCATACATAGGGATGGACAGACGACGGCGACTTTGTTGTATACTATGTAGTGATATGAAACTAATTATTTATTAATGTACAAAATTAAGATAATGATCAATCTCGAGTATGAAAATATTGGAAAATATACAAAAATTATATAATAATAATTTATTTATTTATCAGACAACAGAGGTCCATGGGTTAGTTACAGGCAGCTTAAAAACTATGTTAGTAAAACACAAATGAAATATAATTTAAAAAAAATATGAAGATGAAGAATAAGAATATATTTAAGAATTATATTTTTGAATCCATATTTGTATCACAAAAACCGGAGGTATATGTTAATCATCTTCATGCTGTCATTTTGTTAATTTATTAGTAATCTAATATATAAAATTCTCGTGTCACAGTTTTAGATGCCAAACTCCTCCGAAACGGCTTGACCGATTTTGATAAAATTTTGTGAGCATATTGGGTAGGTATGAGAATAGGACAACATCTATTTTTCATCCCCCTAAATTTTAAGGGGGGGGGGTCAAAAAAAAATTGATTATTTTTTTGATTCAGCATAAAAAATACAAACAACCCTAAATTTTCACCCCTCTACGATCAACCCCTATTTAATTACATGGCAAAACAACGTTTGCGATAGGAGATGTTGTTTAAATAGATTGAGTCATCACGATATCTCTGGAACCATAAGACCTAGGGGGTTGCGCGGGGATTGCGCGGGGGTTGCGCGGGGTAGGGGTTACGCGGGGTGGGGGTTGCGCGGGGGATGGTTAATTATTTGGCAAAACAACGTTTGCCGGGACAGCTAGATTTATTTATAATTTTTACCTTTAATAATAATGTCGGCAACTAATTATGGTAATTGCTCTCCAACAAACCAGACAAGATCATATTTATCGTCATTTATGGTCCAGCCGGAAGTTTGAGGTGATAGAGATGTCGGGTGTTTTAAATGAGCATTTCTCCAAAACTTTGTAGCGTAACAAACTCGTAGTAAATGCTGATGCAATTCAGCTTTGCATGGTGGTAGGCTTGATGGATCAACATTACCAACATAACATTTTTTTTTTCAAAATTATTTTTGATTTTTTAGTCCGATAAGTGTTTGAAAACAGATTGAACCGAACTTCATTGACGTTCCAAGTATCACGAGCTCCGTAAATATGACAAATTAACTTTTCTAAGATCTTGAATGTCTCATCCAGTAACTCTTCATCATCTGTTTTAATATTTTGACAGGCTAATTGATACTCTTCTGATTGCTCTAACAGTTTAAAAGGTCGAAGTTTACCTTTCCGGAAAAAAGCTGGTGTGTAGTCGCATCCTGTGAGTGCATGAAAGCACGGTAGAGCTTTCGATAAATAATTCCTTAGAATTTTGTGTACCTACTTGATTGACGCTTATAAATCGCTCATGATTACCCACACCCAAATGTATCCAGATTTTTAGTGATGCATTCAAATGATCCAAGAAGTATTATTAAAATATCTGTGTCTGATGTGCAAATGTGGTAAAATGAAGAAGATGATTAACATATAACCTCCGGTTTTTGAGATACAAATATGGATAAAAAATATATATTTTGTTTATTTTCATATTCGAGATTGATCTTAATTTTGTACAATAATAAATAATTACTTTGATATCACTACATAGTATAAAACAAAGTCGCTGTCGTTAGTCCGTCCCTATGTATGTTTAAATCTTTAAAACTACGCAATGGATTTTGATGCGGTTTTTTTTTAATATAATGGCGTGATTCAAGAAGCAGGTTTCTAAGTATAAAACATGCGTAATATTGTAGAGAAACACTGATAAATTTAGATGTTCATAATTGAACCCCTGCGAAGCCGGGGCGTGTCGCTAGTAATATATATATGGTATTTTATATTAATCTACACATTAATTCAAAAGTTTTCAATTCTTTTTCTGTAATTTATTCAACAACTATTTCTTGACCAAGCAAAATACCACATAATTTGCCACTTTTAAATCGGTCTGGCTGAAGGTTTACAACCGAGTTACTGCCTGGCAAATTAAGTTTAAGTTTTTAGATACTTAAATAACATTATATAAAAATTTCAGCCATACTGAAATACTTTGATTTTTTTTTTATTTTTATTCCAAAATTATGGTCTGGCACATGTTAAGCAACAATAAAAATATCTGGCAATAATAGATTCATGTTGCAAAAAGTTCAATAAAAATAATAAAAATAGAAACAACCTTCTTAAAATGATTTGAAAATTTGTTTTTTTACCTGAATAGGTTCGATGCGCACTGATGAACGCAACCACTACCACCAGCCAGATGGCCCGTATGACGTCCGGGAGAGTGAGAGCTATAACATATCTAAAAACAGGCCTTACTGAAATCGTCTCTCTAAAACGTTGCTAGCTCTTAGACCATTAAGCAACTTTTATTTATTAATAATATTATGGTGGAAAAAAAGCACAGACAACTGAAGAAACATAATGAACATAACGAAGTTTTACTGGAACTCCTGTTCTTTAGTAAAGTTGCGTTCCAGTAACATCGATTCTGATACTTCAAGATATAAAACTACTAGCTCTAAGCTCTCATTTTATATGGTTACTAGTGGCCCGTCCCGGCTTCGCCCGTGCAAAGCGGGGGTGGGTTATACATATAAACCTTCCTCTTGAAACACTTTATCTATTAAAACAAACCGCTTCAAAATCCGTTGCGTAGTTTTAAAGATTTAAGCATACGTAGGGACGGACAGACGACAGCGACTTTGTTTTATACTATGTAAAGAAGATTAGCTGACTGGACAGACGTTGTTCTGCATGATATTCGTTTACCGACTACAGCGCCATCTGTCGGGCTGAATTTTAAATCTATCTGAATTGTAAATCTGAATATTTAAATCGGTCCAGCCGTTTAGGAGTTCAGTGATATACACACGTTCAGAATTATCGGTATAAAGATAGGGGCTATATTGTACTCTGTTTAAAAACATATCCTGTGGGCGCCTGACCTTTTTGTTACAGAAAAGCTGTCATTTTGTTAACGTACGGACATATGCAAAACACATAGGAACAATGACATTTGAAATCTTTGCTATACTTTTGGTCAAAAAATAATTGAACATTCTTTAGAAACATTTCTTTGAAACTTATAATGTTGAAAGAATTATTTTGATTAGATAATCAGAGTCACTAGCATGTGCTAGCGGGTTATGTGGGACTCCAGGTCGTGGATAAGGTAATGAAGCCTCGGCCCGCCTCTGGCCTCTGGACACTGACCACATCCACTAAGAGGCACGTGGCCCTTTTGATTTTTAGTGCCGGACGTAATCGTGCTTAGCTGTTTCCCGCGGCCGATGATGAACGGCGAGAGAAGGCTTATCCTCTCATTAATATGCACTTGCATTCATCGACAAGTATTTCAATCATAAACCCAACTGTCTCATTTCTTTTTCTCTATTTTGTTTCACATTAATACGCTAGTGAATTGAATGTTATTTGATTCTTGAATGGCGTCCAACTAAATATTTGCTCAGCGATAATAGCTGTATTTCATCTGCTCGACTAATCGCCATCCAGTGGCCGTTTTGTACAATAGACTGTTCAAACTGAAATTTCACAAATATACTAAGTAATATCTTTCTTTGCTAATAATACTTTGTTGTCAGTGAAATACTAGTACTAGACCAGCAATATGGATGTCAAAATCCACATCATAATTAAAACCATGTTGTAAAAAAAATGTAGGACTAAATAAAACAACAATTTCCTGGTGTATGTGACCGAGTATATAATCAAAAGTACCTATGCTTGCACGCGTATAATAAAAAAAATATCGGGATAGTTCTTATATTCATAATAATAAAGAGTGTGAAATTCGCAAAGTTCTCTCCTTTTCTGGTTAACTGGGTGCGCTCCTATTTTTGACTTAGTGATATCTTCAGCTAAGAACGCACTTGTTTCAAGGCAATATCGTGCCACTTTTGATATTTTAATAGTTTAGCCGTTCTAATACGTGCCAGGCAACGCCACCGCGGTCGCAACTAGTCTAGCTGTGGCATACCACCGCAAATCGCGCCGCCCGCCGCGCCGCTCAACGCACCGCGCAACGCACCGCCTGTAGCTGTGGCCAGGCCCTTAGACAGTAGCTAGAAAGTTTTATGAATTTTGTTTTTATTGCGGAGCTTGAAACTGCGACCTGTCGGCTGCCAAATGAGAAACGACATTGCATTGTTTCGCACACAGGAATTCCTTTACGTCTTTTTACTTTATCAGGATCCAAGGGTAAAGTTAAGTGTTTGAGCAGCACAGAACAGAGTACTCTTTGTATTCCGTACTGTGCTGTCTCGCTGTCATGACTCCAGTGTCTGAGTACAGTTGCATAGTTGGAAAGTCTACTGTTCTGTCTGTTCTAAAGTCGCTTGAAACACATGGTCGTTAAGATTGCTCTTTGGGCTCTTTCTACTTTTAGTAAAGAGTATTTGTGTGTTCTCCCCCAAACAGGAAAGCTATACATAGTTAAGGATTGCCAGTGGCTATGGTAAGGTAGCAAGGCGGTGTCCGTATCAGCTGAGTGTCTGAGTTCTTTAAATACGAGTATATCGATAAATATTCGATCACTGCACAAAAACCCTGTCATAAGCGGTGTGATCAGCCGTTTAGAGCAGCAGCATCGAACCAGCATCAGTTGTCGGAACCAGCTTTATAAAAGTAAATTTGCTATACAGGTAATATTGTGAAATATTTTCCATATGGTGTACTCAAATAACAACATTATTGATGCGACTTGTTAACTAAAAAAATAAATTAAAAATTTATATAAACCCCCGACACAATAACCTAAGTTCCCTTTAAAAAGTAAAAAATAAAAAAATACATCGCGTTGGGGGACCGCTCCTACTTATTTATTACATGACCCCTGGTCCCCAACGCGAAGTATTACGCTATTTTACTGTTTAAAGGGGAGTCAGGTTATTGTGTCGGGAGTTTATTTAAATTTTTAATTTAATTTTTATTTTCTGCTTTTTATAGGTACACGCTTATTATGATGTAGATGTTGTTAATAAATAGATTGTTGTCGCATCTTTATTTTCTCGCCACCACATAATATATATTTGCAAATATTGGGTAATTCCCCCCCCCCCTTTTACCCTCAGAGTTTTTTCAGGGCTCATCTGATTTTCATGGAACATATCATTTTGTAATGTGCACGTGATGCGCTTTCATTTGAGACCCCACTCGATTATATTTGCAGACATTCGGTTGTTCTTCCCCACTTTCTCCCCCCATAACTTTTAAACGACTCAACCGATTTTCATCAAACATGTCTAAGAACACTCGCCCGTAACTCACCTGTCATACAAAAAAACTACTTGTTAAACTGTATTGAAATCGCTTCATCGGTTCGCGAGCTACGGAGCCACAGACAGACAGACAGAAAAAACGTAACAAAAAGAAAAGGTACAAGGATATATCATCAAGCGCGCATTAAATTTTTTTGTCTATGTGAATAAGGTAAAGAAATATCCAATATTGAACTGCAAAAAAGCAGATACATAGGTTATTCCGCCTTCTGTTGCGTGGGTCAAACACTACCCACATCCAAATCCATTTTAAGGTTGTACCTTATTATGGATTAACGATAATTTATCAATATCCTAAGGTCATCATCGTCATCATTTCAGCCAAAAGACGTTCACTGCTGGACATAGGCCTCCCCCAAAGATTTCTACAAAGGCCGCTCCTGGGCCGCCCGCATCCATCGTTTTCCGGCGACCTTAATCAGGTCATCGGTCCACCGTGTGGGGGCCTACCAGCACTGCGCTTTCCGGAACGCGGTCGCCATTCCACGACTTGTCTGCCCCATCGGGCGTCGGTCCTGCGCGCTATGTGCCCTGCCCTGCCACTTAAGTTTGGCAAGCCTGTGGGCTATGTCGGTGACCCTGATTTTCCTGCGTATCTCCTCATTTCTGATTCGATCTCGCAGGGAAACTCCGAGCATAGCCCTCTCCATTGCCCTTTGGGTGACTTTGAGCCTTCTGATGGAGCCCATAGTGAGCAACCACGTCTCTGTTCCATAAGTCATCACTGGCAACACACATTGGTTGAAGACTTTTGTCTTCAGACACTGTGGTATTGGGGACGAGAAGATCTTTCGCAGCTTCCCAAACGCTGCCCAGCCGAGTTGGATCCGACGATTGACCTCTTTCTCGAAGTTGGACTTACCTAACTGGACAGTGTGTCTCAGGTAAATGTAGTGGTCAACAACTTCGAGGGTAGAATCTTCGATGTCAACAGGAGTGGTTAGAACATGGATATTAGACATGATCTTCGTCTTCTCCATGTTCATTTTAAGGCCGACTCGTTCGGAGGCTCGATAGAGGCCATCGAGCATCGCAGTGAGGCCCTCCATGGTTTCAGCCATTACGGCTATGTCGTCAGCGAATCGAAGGTGAGTGATGTACTCGCCGTTCACGTTAATACCCAGCCCTTTCCAGTCCAGAACCTTGAAAACATATTCCAGTGCAGCGGGGAACAGTTTCGGAGAGATAATGTCTCCCTGTCTAACAAACAGCTCGCTGCAACTGGATCGGTTTCGAGGTCTGGTCCTGGAGTCGGACTGACATGGTGGCGTTTTCATACAAGCACTTCAACACTTCGACACTGCAAAACTGTCCACGTCTCGATCGAATCGAAGGCTTTCTCGTAGTCCACGAACGCCAGACAAAGGGGCAGGTTATACTCCTCGGTCTTCTGTATAACCTGCCGTAGCCTTAATATGTGGTCTACGGTACTGAAGCCTTTTCGGAAACCGGCTTGTTCGGGAGGCTGGGAATCATCGAGCCTGCATGCGAGGCGATTCGTGATGACCCTCGAGAACAACTTGTAGACATGACTCAGAAGTGAGATGGTAGTTCTTCAATAAAGTGTTATCTCCCTTCTTGAAGAACAGCACCACCACACTTCTGTTCCATGCCTTTGGCGTTCGTCCTTCGAGTATGACGGAATTAAACAACCTCTGAAGGGCCCTAAGGATCGGTTCTCCACCCGCCTTCAGAAGTTCTGCGGTAATTCCGTCACCGATGTCCGGGAGGTCTTCTGTGTAGTGCCGGGATAATCTAGCTCGTGGGTCGTTTTCTAGATTTATGACGGGTTCCTGTGTAGACGCGTAAAGCTGTCCATAGAAACTCTCGACCTCACCCAAAATCTCGGACTTCGACGTGACGATCCTGCCGTCATCAGTCTTGAGCTTGAAGAACTATTTATTTATAGCAATTGCACATAATTTGGAGTCTTACTTAATTGTGTTATGAAAATATACTACTTGCCAGCCCATAAATGACCCACTGCTGAGTTGAGCCTCCTCCAACTACATAGAGGGTAATATGATCACTCAAAATTCAGAGCTCTAGCTTAATGTATGCTTACGTTACAGGGTATTTAAATATTCGAGAGTTGCTTCGATAAAAGATGGTGCAGCAGCGCTCGACTTGCTTTGAGGGCGCTATTGCGCTCTCAGTTAATATCCATTTGAAAAGAGCACTATTAAATAAAAAAGAAGGTAATGTTTTATAAAGTTCTACATTTTGCTGACCCGACAGACGTTGCCTGTCTGAACTTTGAATATTGAATTCGGATTGAAATAATAAATAGGTAAAAAATTACTAAAAAAAATTTATTCTTATGCTTTATGGTATACAACATTCTTAGATTTTTTTCTTGCGCATATACAAACAATTACTGACATATACACAGCATATTGGTGGAAGAGATGCCACATTTTCACGTCTGTATGAATAATAATTCATTGAACTAACTTATAAGTTAGTTTTGGAACGTGTAATTGGATTTATCATAATCATTGAAAAATTATATCCATCTTCACGTTGCCAAAATAAGATAGGATATTGTAACGCATCATATGATTGATGTGTTCCGGACACAAGCTGCAGTTAATTGCTTATCCGATGTAAATTTCACCCACGACGACAATATCGACTTCGTCAATTGTTGGCGCATTAAGATTTGATGACAACTTTGTGATTAATGTGATTATCACACGGCATGCGGTCCAAAATTATGTATGGTTAATGAAAAAACCTTTGGAGTTGTTCCACAATAATTATTTCAATTTACGCTTTAAGATTTATCTTTTTGTTAATACTAATGTAACAATTACTGGTTGCCCTAAATAAATAAACAATTGGTCTTTCGCCGCTTGACATGTCTTGCTGAATCGTCCCTAAAATAAATTTTCAAAAATTTTTAGTCAATTATTTTATTGCTGGATATGAGTAAAAAAATTATAATCTGGCCCATTTCTGGAAACCAATGAATGTAGTGGTTCAGGTAGCGGTAGCAATGGCGTCAATTTGAATTTGTCCACTCGTGCAACACTATCCTATAACTATAATTTTAAACTTAAATGCCTTGCAATATTGGCACACAACGTTCATTGGTCCAATAGTATCGATGTTTTGGGGTATCGATGCAATGGCATGCGATACACTAATATCTTATATCGATATATGACAATGCGATATCGTTTCGCATGGCCGGTATATCGAACAACAACAATACTAAGAAATATAATAACTCAAGTCAAATCTCTATTCTATACGAAAAATACGCTCATTGAAATAAACTATATGAGTTTTACTTTAGAAAGGAAATACGATATCTTAGATTCGATATTTACCATGTCAATACAGAGGCATACGATTTAGATTATACAGGGTGGTCAAAAAGTCGTGGATCAAACGTAACCAGCGGTTAGATGGGGCCATCGGCAGCAAAAAGTTGTTCTACGTGAGGTCCTTAGGGTCAACCCCTGCGGAGTTACAATTGATTTCGTGTTTTTATGAGAAATTGTCTTTTTTTTTACTAAAACTTGATAAAATTCGAAAAAATATACATCCTGTATCTTTTTTATAATTTTCACTAGATTAGTACTGATGAGTCCTTTCGTTAGACATGCTATTTATGGTAGTTTATTGGGTGTGTTGAAGATGATATTAAGTTTTACGAAAGCAATAATTCTTAAATCGAAACTTGTTATTTACTTCGGACCCCACTGTGGAAAAAAAATACTCTACAGAAAAGTGCCCCTGTATCACAATTTTTGGCGCATTTAATAGGGATTCTAAAAAGGTATTACACATGGCTATGCGTGGCTTGGATATCTTTCAAGGACGATCATTCGTAGCAAGGCCAGAGTTAATTCATACATAAAACTCGGTTAGGCCTACTAACCTAACCTTACCTAAGCGTGATCGTTTTCCGGACTACAGGGTATTTATCGTCGTTTCAGCCCATAAATGACCCACTGCTAAGTCGAGCCTCCTCTAAGTTCATGTTGGGAAATTAGCCTACTGTGCCACGCAGCCAAGACGGGTTGACACAGGGTTTGCATCAAGTTTTCCTTCTGTTGCGGCTAGGTGATCTGTCTAATGCGTTCTTTTAGTCGCTTCTTACGACACCCTCAATATGGTATGGGTTGGTGACACCATACGGACAATTTATTAGAATTGTATTCTTTATGCGCGTACATAATTCGTACATGGAGGGAGTCTTACCTTTATAATGTTTTAGTCAATTTCTCATAAGGGACCTCCCGTAGAACAATTTTTTGCTGCTGATGGCCCCATCTAACCGCTGGTTTCGTTTGATCCACGACTTTTTGAACACCCTGTATATCGATACAATTCATTACGGTTATTGACATCTTAATTTTTTTTTCTTCTGCCATGTCTAGACCGTCTGATAGTTTGATAAAACATATTTTAATAGAAATCCTTTTGCGTATAAGTAGTTTTAGACGCTCAAATTAAAGTCAAATAAGAATTTGCATTTGTTCTTTACCAATCTTGAAGTTACGCTTGACGTATTAACTTTTGCGGTACTTTTATGTTTTCTTGCAAAATTTCAAATTTCTAAGTTCAAAAGTAATCCAGGATTCCTAAGAAAGTTCTATAGCGACATTTGACAGTCTTCTCTTAGCGACCGCCTTAGTTTAAATTGCATTCCAATGTGGTTAAGGTTGTCAGAGGCACATTGAATATCGACCTCAAGCTTGAAAGGTCGCGCCTGATGGGATCTACGCTGCATCCCGTGACAGTTCAGATCCAAAACCCCGAGACCTTCCAACTCGAACCCAAAACCGCTTTGTCTAGGCATTGACGTGGAGGATTATAATGACGGGTTCGTGGAGACTGTACGCAAAGTTGGGTCGACGTTCTGTAAGACCCAACGCCAGTAAACGGCCAAAAAGCTCTCGGACTTCACCCTGAATCTCATGGACGCACGACGGAAACTGGGCCCGCAGTCTTCAGATGATGCGACGCAGCTTCGGATGCTCAATAGACAGATATCAAAGTCCCTGAAGCGTGATATACGCCGATTCAACAATTAACAATTCGTGTTGAAGAGGCTATTGAACGCAACAGGGGCACCAAGGTTTTCGCCAGGGATCTTTCTATTGGGCAACGCCAGCTCGTCAGGCTGAAGACTGATGACGGCAGGATCGTGACGTCGAAGTTCGAGATTTTGAGTGATGTCGAGAGTTTCAATGGACACCTGTACTCGTCTACACAGGAACCAGTCATAAATTTGAAGCAACTTAAGAAAAACAAGGCGACGGGTGATGACGGAATTACCGCAGAACTTCTGAAGGCGGATGGAGAACCAATCCTTAGGGCCCTTCAGAAGTTCTTCAATTCCGTCATACTCGAAGGACGAAGGCCAAAGGCATGAGACAGAAGTGTGCTGGTGCTGTTCTGCATACTAATGGGCTATGCCGCGTTTCCATATCGGACGCTGTCATATTTGTAAAGGTATTAAAAGAGGGTTCGACATACATGGAAGTGGTATTTTAATACGTAATGTAATTAAACTAAACTGCCTTTATTTTGCATAGTCTTCTTTCTTTTTATATCGGGCACATTTTAGATCGTATGCCTTATTTACCGACACACGCATATAAAATATGAACATTCACTTTGATTTTCAGCTTGACCAAGGCACTTCTTCTGAAAGATATTTTAACCGCTTCGCCGGGTACCCATTCTCCTTTTTCTTTATCCCGGTGATTAAGACGTTCTGTGAAACCGCTTATAAAATTTTTACTCGTACTGACAAGTTATAGATTTCAAAATATTTACGCTAAACCTAGTTAAAACTAGTAGTTAAAACGCTTAAATCTAGTTCCACGTCTTTTATCACGCCATAATAAAGGCGATCGTCGACGTTTGTTTTTAAAGACACTTTTTTAAACTTTGGACGTATTTTGGATTGGTTTATTTATAGGCTTTAATCGAGTAGCATCGTTTTATGTAATTTATTTTTGGCAGATATTGCAACTGTTGTTTTATTTTTATCTCAGTTATTATCTGATATATTTATAGTCATATTTCCTTTCTACAGCTTCCACCTTCTCTTTCCACTCGTAGATGTATCGTGCCAGTGTCATAACGTGCAATCCTTATTTTCACCGTCACTTGAATTCCTTTCCTCTCCACTTCCTCGATTTAGTTTAGTGTCCTCAACCATTGTAATGCTTTCTTCACGTTCCATCTTTTGACCTTCTTGAATTCGATTTTACCGATATTAGTATTATAATTAAAGGAGTCGATAGCTCGTAAGCAGTACGTACGGATATCTAGCGCAGGTAGCGGACTGCTGACCTCGAAATCAAATTAATTTCAAGAATAACCGATAAATATATTGTGTTAATTATAAACAACTAGTGGCCCGCCCCGGCTTCGCCCGTGCAAAGCGGGGGTGTGTTATACTTAAAAACCTTCCTCGTGAACCACTCTATCTAATAAAAAAACCGCTTCAAAATCCGTTGCGTAGTTTTAAAGATTTAAGCATACATAGGGACGGACAGAAAACATCGACTTTGTTTTATACTATGTAGTGATAGTGATTAACACAACCTTTCCGTAAGCGTATCGGTACCAATCGAACGGTAAGTTATTGTCTGTTTGCATATTCTGACAGATCTATGTGTTAAATATTTTTTATTCTTAATAGCAGTGTTATCTTTCCCATTCCCTTATGCAACAAGTTAGTGCCGGATTAACCACGTAGCAAGAGTAGCAATTGCTACCGGGGCGCGAACCCACTCATCTCTGTCTAAGCGTAATTTTTTGAGTGGAACTTATTTAAATGTTGTATGTATTAATTACCCACAAAATTGTTACCTATAGATAATAAACGCAAATAAACGTATTGAGTATTAAATTGTATTTTTACCACTTTATACTTAAGAACCCATAGCAGATCAAGGGCTCTTTGAAACAATTTGCTACCGTCCCCGCGCATGCTTAAGCCGGCACTGCAACAAGTAGCTCTTTTCAAAGTTACCCACAAAGTTACAGTGACTAACTTTGGATGGCAGCGAACACGACAATGGCTCACTAATATAATTATTAATTCATGGTATTGCTAATAGAATTTAAACTCATCTCACATAATAAGATTTAGTTTACCTTAGGTGCCTTTTCATCATCATTCATAATGCCTAGATGCTGGATCTAGGTATCTAGGCAAGATAAGGAAACCGTGATACAAATCCTGTGCCAACCCAAGCAGCGTAGCAAAGTAGACTAATTTATTTCCATGACTTCATGACATTTAACAATACCAGGGGCGTTTAATTCGAAATTTAAAAAAAGTCTATTAATAATTTATTATTACTTTCGTTGCGTCCTACTCAACATTGTTAAGGTTATTTGAAATAAAAAAGGTCGTTTGTATTGGTGCCGCGCATTTCGCTGGCCTAGTGGCTGTATGTGCCGCCTTTGGATAACGGGGTCCCGGGTTCCATTCCGGGGCCGGTCAAGTGTCTTTGTGTAAACCAGAGGCACTTGCTCTGAGTCTGGGTGTCATTTGTGTTCGTGAATTTCATGTTTGTAAACTGCCCCCGCGACACAGGTTAACCTATACGCAGTACTTATTTTTTTAAACTTAATAAGTTCGCCGGTAAACATTGGATGCGTTGAATCCTTGGGGAGGCCAATTTCCAGCAGTGGACGTCTTTTGTCTGAAATGATGATGAATTCTTAATAAGGAAAAGTTGTCGTGTCTGTAAAAATCGACTTAATTTCATGAAGTTTCATAATTGCTAGTGGGCCGAAACTGCCAGAGACTCCAAATGCTCGAGCGCAGGATAAACGTGCGTCCGCTCCGGTGTGCTCCACACCCCCTGCCGACGATGAAGCTATTCCACCTTCGGATGGCGATGCAACTCCGGTATTCATTATCTATCTTTTACCTATTATAGACACTTATGCCCCGACACACAACTTATTATTATGAACAGGGTGCACTTCTATAATGGACCGAGCATTAGAGTGAAACATTATAATATATGATTGATTGAACCCAGTTATTTGTTTTTAAAAGTGTCTTAATCGATAGTTTTTAGATGTATTTGAAAGAAATCACCCGTTATCCAATTGTTAATTTATTTTTTAATTTTATTCCACAAGATTCTGTCATTGTCAATTTACTATTTTAATGCAGACTGGACTCTGCCCGGAATCTGGCGTAACACCGAGGGCCAGCAGTGCACCAACGACTCCCCAAGAGGCACGGGTAGACGTGCCTCAGCCGAGACCGCTCCCCATGCCTGAGTACGGCGGGTTCTTTGCTCTACTAACTGAGTACTTGCCAGACACGAACCAGCCTATATCCGGATTCCATCGGTACGTCAAATTAAAATCAGGCAATTTAAACTTTTGCATCATTTCGTTGAACATGCATTCAGTTTACTTGTTTTGATAAACATGGGAACGTTTGTTTAGATTTGGAAATTTCTAGTTAACGTTGCGTTATTCACGTGTGGTAAACGTTATATTTCGCCCTCGTGTTTATCTTGACTTTATTGGTATTTACGATTACTGCTCGGCTCCTTTGTGTAGTAGCGATGATGTAGTTAATGAAAAATATTAAACTTATCGAATAAGTTTAAGTCCAAACATACGCACAATATAAAATACAAGTATATGAGGTACTGGTTCGGTGGATTTATGCATTCAAATTTCAAGCCGAAAGATAAATATTTGTTCATAACTAGGGACTCTATTGGATGGTAATAAATTTCATCCCGTATATTACTCTATTTCAAATATTTGCGAATATTGATGTAATAATGTATGATGAAGTGCCTCGTCATTTAAACGCATCATAGGCTAGTATTTACGATGTTATTTATTTTAGGGCAATTAAAAACGATGTTATCTATACTCAATTAAATTCTGACTTTACAGCTGCAACGTGGCCGTGATGCTGCTTTGTGACGTAGTACTTGACGGGGTGGAACTTGATTGGTCCATTCACGTGCCGCTCATGCTGCACATCGTATTCCTCGGCATGGACCACACCAGGTCAGAATATCCTACTGGATACTCCATTTTACAATGATATCGTTTATTATGAAGGCTGATATGCGACAGCAATCGATCAATTCAATGCATTAAGCAAACCATTTTGTTTATGGTTGTAGGTAGTCGTAGTCCATAAGTGACTCCCAGTTTCTTGGTCATAATCATTTGCATCGTATGTGTAATGATTGAAAGAGAATTATAAATATTGTTACCAACCCGTTTTGAGTACTGATTTGCGCAAATTCAACACCTATATCTTAACGTTATTGTTTTATTGGGCAAAAAAAACTCTGACGAGCAGCGTTTACTTACTTACTTACTTTACTTAAAAATGTGAAAAATATGTTTGAATGAGACGCCTCGTTGCCATGGTAACTTGTGAAATCAATAACATGTTATTGTGAACAGAGTAGAAGGCGCCATCTGTGTTTGAACTGTGTAACTAGCACCTAACCCGTTACGAAAGCAATATAACCGAATACACACCTGAGAAACATCGTTTCGTATGTCAAACCTATTTTGATTTCTTAGGTTTTCGCGATTATTACACATTGAAATTAAACACTTTTTAATGGATTTATCGCGTGTATATTACATTATTTAATTCCCGACGTTTCGAATGTTTTGCAGCAGTCGTGGTTTAATTTCAAACATATTTTGTTTGTTGTGTAGGTGGATAGTACACCAGCATTGCAGACAGCTCCTTCTGAACTTGCTTGTAGCGGTGGCCGCTCACCATGACCACTTGACAGTGGCTAGAGTTTTACTGGCCAGCCGTTCCGCACAGCTGGGCCTTACCATCCCGCCGCCAACGTTGCAACTTATGCCACACAACTTCACGGGCAAGTATCTATGATGTCTTAAACAAAATTTACAAAATACAGTCGGCTCACTTTAATAAGTACTTAGGAATTCTGACTAAACCATCACATCTTTTTGAATACCGAGCTTGATTAGAAGTAGTCGGAACTCAAAGGAAACACTTTATTACCATTCATTTTTAAAAAACACATTTATTCCAACTACCGTTTTGCCTAGTAGCGCCATCTATTGGTCACTTTTATTTATATTTTTACTTTTGCTAAAAGAACTTGACGTCAGTCAAGAAGTATAAGTTTATATTTTCTTAAATTTAGGAAGTATCTATTTATTACAGTTTGTTATTGTTACCAGAGCCTGACGCGAAATTCGATAGCTACCCGCAGTGTGCCCACTCACCCCGCTCGCACGCCCGCTCGCTTAGCTCAGATCCACAAGTTACTCCCGAAGGTAACTCGCCTCTTACGTATTCTTTTAAATATAAAACGCAGGAGAATTAGGTTTTATATTGACATTGACACTGGTCACTAAGCTGCTTATAACGTTTATGGAATGTTTTAAATACCTTTTTTTAATTTCTAGGTATTTAATCGTCCAATGTTGGATTTGTGTAATGATAATGTTTGCATATGTCCAGGAGTGGACTAATGTGCGCTGATGATGATGATGAATCGTCTAATATAATGTGCATTAAATATTTTAAACTATGATTATGTTCTCCCTTTATTGTGTATTTTAACACTGGTTTCGTCGGTTGTAGGTGAAGGCGACAACTATCCATCACTGCCAGTTATAGTTACTGCCGAAGGAGAACCAGAAACGGCAGCGCCAACAGAGCCTGGTGAAGCAGAAACAACGGAGCTTCCAATCGCTGACGTCATCAAATCCCTCGTGCACTTTCTCGCCAACCGACCCACACACATGCCTTTATGGCAATACGAAGATATCACCGCCAAAGGTGCACATTATAATTAAAAAGAATGTATTCACTTGCTTTTAATTTCTTTGGATTTCCATGTTTTATTCCGTAACGTTAATATAATTCTAATGAATTATACCCTGTACAACATAGCTTGATCGATTTGACCAATGTATTTTTTTCTGATCGACATAATGTAAATGATTCCGAACTACGCTGGACGTGACAGTGCTGACGCAGCAGTGCTGTCGTGGCACTACTTGTCCCCATACTTCTCTCTCGGAATGTAATCTCATATAAGCTTTTAAAAATATTGTATGGGGACCAGTAGTGCCGCGATAGCACTGCTGCGTGCAGCGTAGTTCGGAATCATACCTTTACTTTGCAATAACGAACAGTGATGGGAAACAGATAATATCTTCTAGTCCACCTACTTAAATTTGGCGGGAGGTCCAAGAATAACCCTGTAATATTAAATAGGAACTTATTATGAATATTGACCTACCATCGCTACCCAATATTTTATATGTCAAACTCAAACACAAAATGAATTTTATTTACGTAGGTTTTATCACAAAACTCTTATAGATCGTCATATTTACAGTTACCATTATCATCATCTTACGACCCCTGTCCCACGCTAGGTGGTAGTCTCCATACACACCTATCTACAGTCACAGCTTTCATACACAATTTCTCATGCATCCATGACAATCCATCCATCTCTCTTGATCTTCCACAACCCTTACGTCCACCCACATTCATGCTGAAACTACCACCGGTTCGGAATGCTGCTCTACAGAGAAGAGCCGGCAAGAAACTGTAGTTGTTTTTTTTTTTCAAATCAATGAGTTGGTTTACAAAAAGCACTAAACAGCATAGTGAGAGAAACACACAACACGTTAAGGCAATGAATGACAACTAGGCCTTGGGTCAGGGCCAATCAAATACAAGTCCGCGAATAAATAGTTATCCATTGTCTAGTGCAATAAAGAATTTCACACATAATACACCCACGCCAACTTTTCACAGTTACAAGTATTTCAGAACGTTATTTTTTAGACTACCAGATATTTTCCGTTTTCCATCCCTAGCCCGTCTGTCAAATCGATCATGCTCTCTTGTACAGGCTATAGTAACTTACAAAAAAATCAAGGTCGTTTTTTGCTCTTTTAGTCTAATTGCATTGGAGTGAGCTACCACTTTAACCCGATTTCGCTAATTACCGTAAATCCTTCGAGACCCATGTACTGGGAGAGCTGGGAATCTTTTGGGTAGATGAGAACCCCAAGTCAGCTATTTCAATATACACATGAATCAGTTTTTTCGCCTACAATCTTCGTGTAACGCCTGCCATAGGTTTTCGAATGACAGCCGCGTTTTAGGTGCCATAGTACAGCCCTCGTAAATCTTTATAGCCGGTCTGAGTGTAGCCGTGGGTACGAACTTGCGCATCGTACATTTCATAACCAATACGAACGTAGCTCACTCACACTAACACGCGGGTGGCGAGTACGCTAGCGGGTGAAAAACGGCGCGCGTGGGCGTGCCCTGCCTCCCCGCCCCGCGTACGTCCCGCTGATACCTGATTTTGTGTAATGCGGCTACATTCCGGGCGGCCATAAAGGTTGCCGAGGAATGTATTTGTTTTGCTAATCTGAATGTAACCGCATCAAACAAATCAATAGATCATTAAAATTATTCCAGCCGTTCTTGAGTTACAAAGGGTGTAATTAACCCGTCCTTGTTTTATACAATAAATAGATAGATTCAATGCTGAGTGCATAAAGCACTGTTTACTGGCCTTTTAAATTGTCTAATAAATGTATAACGTCATTCTAATGACCTACATATGCTACATAGTAATATTGGCATTTTTTATTACAGTGTGGACACTTCGTAGTTGCCAACAGATGTCGACTCTACTTAGACACGTCCTCCGTGTCTTCCGAGAATCTCTGCCCCATGCTCTTATCTCAGAGCGATGGGCCCAAACCGCCCTACAGCTTGGCCTATCATGTCCTTCCAGACATTACGCAGGGAGATCTTTACAGGTAATTTGAGTTCTGATTAACCGTCATTATGTCTGCCTGAAGGAAATTCTAATGTACTGCGATTTTTCTCCAGGTTTTTAGGTTCATAGGTGTAGCAATGACAGGTCGAATGGTGTCTGATATATTATCTCGCCTCGTGGAGACTGTAGCCGAACAAGGCGAAGATATGCAAGGATACGTAACAGAACTGCTCCTAACACTAGAAGCCGCGGTGGACTCTCTCGAGTCAAATTTCCGTCCTCTCGATTACATGAGAGATATCTTCAAATCGACGCCGAATTTGAACAACAAGGATGGAGGACAACCCGTAAATGGAAATGCTTTTGCTGCTGGTGAGTGGCTCTTTCGTTTTTGCAATAACAAAACTAATTTCAATGTCCAATTGTGATAGCAACGTGGCATATTTTGTTGACTTTCACAGGTAAGAGATCGCCAGGCGTATGTGTGGGATGTGTTACAAATCACACTCGAAGTACAAGCTACTCTGTTTCCTACTGTTTGCGTAAGAATAACGCGCCGCCACCCAATGCAGAAAAACAGCAACACGGTAAGATCATGACTACATAAACATTGTTTAATACTTTGTTTTAAATTGCATGTGTATGTACAATTTTAAACAATTAAAAATTTTGACGGTTATATAATCTACAGAACGAATTCGGCCGTGCAGCGATGCGGCAAAAGGAATCTGTCCGAATCTATGCCGTTCGAGATCAGCTCAATCTCTGAAGCTGTTAGGTGACAGTGCGACTCAGGTATATATCACTATTGAAACAGAACAATTTATTAATTCCTTCATACTGTGTAACCTACATTATATGTCATTCTTTCGTAATATTTTCAGGACGATAAATTGACTATATTAGCAACTCTGTTTTGGGTGGGAGCATCGTTGCTAGAATCTGATTACGAACATGAGTTCTCGCTAGGAGTGAGATTACTATCACGAGTTATGTCAAGATTACCATTAGACAGACCAGATGCCCGGGAACGATTAGACAGAACACAAGCACATACCTCGCCCTCGTTACATTCACTTTTGTTAAAGGTAATGAAGATCACCTTGCTACTTTTCATTGCCACATTAACTGGAAACGCTTTTTGATTTACCTAAAGCATATGACTATGTATTTCATTGTACTACATACCAGGAACATTCATATTTAAGGACTTCAGTAACGTTAAATCATTTATTAAACTTAAATTGACTATCCGAACGAAATGTGACTACTCATGTGAAAGTTAGATTGGATTTCGACAATATTTTATATGAGCGTCATATAGGGTACCTTTCTTGATCCTTTGCTGAATTTCAGGGATGCACACACCCCAACACTTACGAGCCAGTCGTCGGAGTTTTAGTGGATATGATCCCCCTGCTGGAGCTACAAGTCATTGACCCGACACAGTCGCTAGCCTTTCCAATGACGGTTCTGGCTTTGCTGCCATACATGCTTCTACATTATGAGGACGCTAATGAGCTTTGCGTCCGGGCCGCCTGTCACATTGCGCAGGTAAAATCATATTTTTAATATATAAAAACATATGCCAGTCTTATTTCTAATTAATGAATTATTGTTATAGTTTACATCGGAAAAGAGCAAAAAGCTTGAAAATCTCGGTACAGTCATGACGTTATATTCACGAAGGACATTTAGTAAGGAGAGTTTTCAGTGGACGAAATGTGTAGTAAAGTACCTGTGGGACACATATTCCCACCTTTCTCAGCAAATGCTTGCCTTTCTTGTCGAAGTTTTGGAAAAGGTAAGATAATATCACTAAGTCATGCTTAATGGGGCTTTTGTTGTGAATGTCAATTGAAAAAAGTCTTTCGTTGAACAGGGATCAGTAAATCTCCAGTTGCCCGTTCTGTCGATACTCCATTGTATGTTGTACTATGTCGAGTTAAACGCGCCTGCCGCTCAGCCGGTCATCGCAGATTTGTTACGAGCAGTGGCCAAATTCATAGACGTGAGTTTACAACGTTCCTAGTTTAAAAAAAACGGTTTATGTGATAAGAATGAAAATTATTAATGATATATCTTTAGGTGCAGGATAACAACAATTACAAAGAAGCAATGAAGATATTGAAGCTAGTAGTGACTCGTTGTTCTACGTTGGTAGTTCCTCCCTACTGGGACACACATGCTTCGTCCATATTAGACACAGAACTACACGGGAAAAAGGCAAGAAGACCGCGTCAGATTTTAAATATTATTATTAAATATAAAACATTTTATTACGTAGTACGTACTTTGGTCTGTAGGAATTACCAGGGCGCACGATGGACTTCACATTCGATCTGTCTCAAACACCTGTTATCGGTCGCAAATATCTACCAAAGGCGGGAAGCCAGCCGGCAACTGGACCCAACTCATTGTCCAACGCGTCCTCGACCACTCCCGACAAAGGTAAGCTTGGAGCAAAACATTATCGCCTTCTTGCCATTTATTATTTAGCTCAAGCCAAAAACGACAAGGATATTATGGGTAATATACTACTTGATATAAATTAAATAAATTCATTTCCGTTGTTTGTTTGTCTGGAAGAAATTTAATTCGATAAGAGCGCCGAGCGCCCGCCGTGCGTCGTTGATTTGTATCTGCCTGATACATTGTAAACTAATAATTTATTTATACTACACCAGTTTTTTTTAGTTTGGATGCAATTACTTTTGGAAAAGTATCCCACACATTTATTCACTCTGTCTGTTTCGGTCCCACACCTCAACCGTCCAATTGACATTGATGAAGTATTTTTTTTTATAAATGTACCTGTAATAGTCCCTTAAAAAAGAATTTGTGTAACAAAAACCTCATATCCATAACGAAAATATTGATGGTACTATTGTTTTTTCTTCTGGATACAGGTGACTGAAGAAAAAAATATACATACGTGTAAAACACCGGGGATAGTGTTTCACTTTGAATAGCTGTAGTTTAATTTAAGGGGTTAAAGAAGCACGAATTTGTATCATGGTCCATATTAACATTAAAAAAAACTTGTTTTATTAAATTATCTAGTTTCATCGCTTGTTTCATCGTCTACTTTTATTTAACATAAAAAAGTAATCGATTAGGTAAATCTTGACGACAGCTGTGAATACAATCTTATTAATTGAATGTTAAAATTTTTGAGGACATATTTTCCTTGCCACTTTTTAAATAAACTTATTTAGCGTAAAAAGCATAACTAATTTCGTAAAATAATCTGGTCATTATTTTACTGATTATTTGGTTGATGATTTTATAACATTAAACATATTTTAGAACCAATAATTAAATATTAATAAATGATCCTGATGATACACGATTTAAACGAGTAAAATAACAATTAAAGTTCTGGGAACGTACCATGAAAAATCACTCGTACTGTTTGTTTTGCTGTAATTCTCAAAATTTTTGTCTTCATGACTAACTATGACACATCATTGTTATTGTTAAAAATTCAAACTCGTTTACTAGCTAACTCGGCGAACTCGGTTTCGATTCGAGTTCCATTGTGTGACCTTTTCCTGCTAATAACGAAAACAAAAAAAAAGAGAGAGTTATACCAATTCGCCGTCGTCCGGAAGTTATGCTAGTAAATACATTTTGCGTTTTATAGCAAAATATGTAGTTCAAAGTGACATTAAATTTGCTTGTTATTCTTAGTCAAAAATATCACCAACTTAGTTTAATATTTATGAAAACACGAGACTTCTGTATAAACATCTTGTGGATATCAATTGATATTTAGTCAGATACGCAGAACGGACAGTCTTAAACATTAAAATTTACAACAACTTTTGTTGGCAGGGTCGTCTCTATCGCAATCTGGCTCAGCATCCACAGTAGTGGGACAGGATACGGCACCGACCAATGCAACGCAGCCCCAAAGCGCGACGTCGCCGCGACGATCGCTATCCTTATCACCTGCGGACGCCCTCGCATCTGGCTGGAAGAGACCTTGGATGTCACAGGTAACCTGAATCCTAACCCTTTGCTCTGACTGCAAATTTCAAAAACGCCTTGTTTGACGATTACTCCGTCCACACATGGCGATTAGATTTAAATGTGGTAAGCACGCAATACTAATAGTGAAGTGAAATGCCGCCGCTAAATTGATTCCTATTTTGTGAACAATATTATAGTACCCAGTTATCAAACTCTCCCTTTTTACAATTTCAATGGAGTCCGCACCGGTCTGACCTGATTTAGCGATTGCCGTTTGCCCTCGGCGACCCATCTAGCGAAACTAATCTAGCGGTGTAATTATATGGTTAGACCTGCTATAAGTTTTCACGCCGTTGACTAAGTGTAATGACTGCCATAGATGATAGAATGACAGATGAGACTAGAGGCTTTACGTGCCCTCCAAAGAACTCCGGTCAGAGGTCAGGTATTACACACAAAGGATGGACATGATGGACATCAACATCCAGCAGAGCGTGTTACACACAGTCCGCTAGGCTACATATTTGTCAAAGTGTTCAAAGCTTTATTCGCTGCAGTAATTTTGTTTGATTAAAAAGTGGCCCAATGTGCCGCCCTTTTGAATATAATTCAATGATGGTCCGATGGCATTAGTGATACGGTCTATAAAATAATTACAAGTATTATTTTATGTAGTCATTTATGGGCTGTGTAGAAGTAGACTAGTAGTATTATTTCATAAAATGCAAGTAATGTGAATAAAAACACAAAGCTCACAATAAATAGACAAAATAGTAGTTGTGTATCCAACTATCTTGTCGGAAAATAATTGCGATATCTATTCGGCTTATTTTTAATGGAATAAACGGTGCGTGTTAACGCTTCAGAAAACGTTGATAATCCATTATTCAAAATAATAACGCAGTACTACTGCTTTTGTTCAGCTTCAGTTTTGAATAACCCCTATGTTACGCCTTGTGTATGTGACGGCCTTTTTATTATGTTTCTATTTTTTTACAGAGTCGCGTTCGAGAATGTCTCGTCAACCTGTTAACGACATGTGGCCAACGAGTCGGGCTCCCTAAAAGTCCTTCCGTAAGTAAATTAATCCTTACCAACTACGGTTTAAGGAACATTTATGTTCGACCTATACACTGGTTAATGTAATCAAACATGTCGAAATACCTATAAACACTAAATATGCGGAACATTGCATAATAAAAAAAGCACCCGATGTTTTTAATACTAGAGTTCACTGTATTAAGATTTTACTAAAGGTATATCATTTTGGCATATCCACATTAAACAATGGTTAATTTCTGAAAGCATCCAAACTCAAGTCATTTACCAATTTGACGTCTCGCCTTGACCATCTCGAAGCTTAACAACTAATGTAATGATTTTTGCCCATCGCTGCGTTAGGACGATTTACTTACCACTTTATGTTCGAAGGTAACTCGCCTCTCATATGTTGTATATCGCAACGCTTCCACACTATACACATTATCACAATGAGCCATGAATGTTTCACATATTGGGTACCTGATTACTTTTAGACACCCTTAATACCATTTATAAAGTCATCTCGATTTGGCTGTAAAGGCGACGTAATGAAAGTATCATTCCGACTCGTTCATGTACTGAAACGTAGAATTTCTTTAAATAATTACTGTATGTAATCATTATTAATTAACATAGTAGTAATGCTTATTGATTTGCTACATGACGCTGCAACTGGACATGTTAAAATTGTACTAAATTTATTTGGAACAGTTCTTTCACTACAATACCAGGCAAATGTTAAAATATTGTATTACATCGTCGTACTACTGCGATACTTTAATCTGCCAACCGACCAGGGCTGGATTAACCGATAGACAGAGTAGGCGACTGCCTAGGGGCCCCGCATCGGCCTTGGGGCCCCGCGTCCCTTGAGTATCAGTTAAACATTAAATAATAAATAATATTCTTAGACATTTCACACAACGCCATCTCGGGACGAGATAGTTAAGAGATAGATAAGTTAAGCAACTTAATGCTTGTGTTATGGTAACGAGATGGATGATAAACTACTTATATACATTTTTTTTTGTAAATACATACATATTATAGATAGAAATGACACCCAGACTCCGAGCCAGTGCCTCTGGTTTAGACAAAGACACTGGCTCGACCCCGGAATCGAACCCGGGACCCGTTGATCCAAAGGCGGCACATCTGACCACTAGACCAACGAGGCAGACTTAGCGTCCGGTAATGATCTTCAAACGGCTATAAAAGGCCCCCGAAACTTAAGGCCTAAAGGGCCCGATATAGTAACCAGGCTCTGCTACAGACAATTTATTATTACACCAACACAACCATTCGATATGTTGATTCGCTTCTCAGCCAATTATGTTGCTACACATTATACATCCACCTTTTCCTCCGGCGCAGTCCAGTAATATCTTAATTGATACGTGAAAATACATCGTTTCTGGATATAAGAATTGCAAAATAAATTATGCTGGTATTGCTAATTGGAACATGGTTAAAAAAATTTTTAACAGAACCATGTACCGCTAGATTACGGATTGCGAATCCAAGAGTGCTTAATCTAATAGAATTTGCATTTAGTATTTGTGGAAGGAAGTAATAAATCACAAGTTATAAGTTCACCAAGACTATGTATTTCAATATGAGCATTACAAACATTTTATAACCTAGTTAGTGTACGGCATTGATTACATCACGCCCAAGTCACGAGTGGTTGTAGTAAATAAAGGTTTTTATTAAGACCCGTATTTTTAGATTATATGAAATTTCATAACACAGCACGCTCTATTTTAAACAACTAATATAAATAGTTTTACATAAGTCAATATCAATATACAGCACATGTAGGCACTATTTGCATATTGGTAAAGGTAATTCCCATACTTTTTTACATTACTATAAGTTTTAAAATTTCTTTTAGTGGGGGGAAACTATCATAACTCGAGAAATAAGCTCGGAGAAGCCTCAGAAGATCACGAAGTTTGTAACTATAGCCATTTGGGTGATTTTCAGTGAAAACCATGTTTTATATATTTCATAGTAAAAAAATGGTTTAGAAAAACGTTCACTCATACTTCAAGATAGAAAAACATTTTAAACACAGACCAGGATCTTTTGATTAGCTCCATGTCCTCACTTGATTTAAATATAACAATTTAATTTACATAGCTCACGTTGTAAACATGGTGCTTGGATATTTGATGCATCGTTCGTGTATGGTGTTCAGTAGCAATAAGACGACAAACCTTTCGGACCCCCTATACACTCTCACATGATGATGTCATGAAAATATAATGGCAATTGAAAGCCTCATTACAAATTCTATTATAAAAATTGGTAATTAAAACATGTTGCGTATTTACATATATTATGCCAAATCAATTGTGTGGTGGACGATCTCTAAGTTTGCCTATAATGTAGGTATAATTTGCAGGTTATCTTCAGTCAGAGTTCGGAGTTGCTCGAGCGCGAGTCTTCCATGGCGTCGTCGCTTGAAGAAGTTTCGGGCACGCCCGGCAACGAGCCATCGGGTGGGGCCCCACCCACTGACCATTTCGGAGTTTTCAAGGATTTCGATTTCCTTGAATACGAAAGCGAAAGTATAGAGGTAAGGCTTTATCGTGAAATCTGGTAAATGAGACTAGTTAGACTGTTTATGTATGTAAATATATACATTGGCAAAAGAACTGGGAGTGGAATTATTCAGTATCACGAATAATTATTTATTATTTAAGTCTACTATTATTATCACTTTTAACCGCATCATTATCTCAATTAATCTCATTTTCGACTTTCTTACGGTATGTTTGTGATATTGTGGCAGGGCGAGAGTTCGGACAACTTCAACTGGGGTGTCCGACGCCGTCTTCCGAGCGAGGAGCGTGATGACGCGCCAGGCCTCGAACGCAGTCCGCCGCCTCAGATATCGCGTCCACCAGACACACACAACGCATCTAAACCCGTTAGTACCCTCATATACCTCTACTGTACCTTTGACAATTTGATGTCCACTTATTTTCACTGTTCAAGATGTTCCGTTTCATGCCCTTAGAGAAAACTGTTTTTAAAGTACCGTTATTGTATACAGAGCGGGCATGAAGACTCGTCGGACGAAGAAGGAGGCTGGGACGACGGGGCGAGCGGCAGTAGGGGTGATGGCGACACGGGTGCCTCCCATGACCTTGCACTCCGTCCTCGCACTCACTCCTTCTCTAGCGCTTCTAGTGGAGAACCTGATGGTACTTTATATAACCTTGAGCTCTTAGTGTACTAACGATTCATTGATTAATCGTTGCTCAATGCAATATTTAAGGATATCGAAATAATTGCTGTAATTCAACTATGGTATAACTTTGGGAACAAAATATATTGAGGTTAAAGTGAAAACGCACAGATACCGGTGCGGAGGCGAGAATGGGACTATTTTTTGTAGATTTTCGAATTATTAGGAAGTACGTTCTGAGTTTTCTGCGTTGTAATGCATACTTAATAGAAAAACCGTCTCCCCAACGCCACCTCCTCCGGTGTCTGTTTGTTTTCACCTTCACTCAGAACACTATCTGCGTATCTAGTGTGAGTTTTCACCAACTCAATCGCGTAATGTAAAAAATGAATCAATAGATTTGTGCTAGGCTAGACTTGGTATGTACTACATTATGTCATGCCCTACGAAATAGGCTGTGGTAAATATCCTTTTTGATTATGAAGCAAATGTTTACAACAATGTATGAACAACAATCATTTATGGACACGTCAGTCATAAGTTTTACTCTGGTACATTTCCTTCATTGCTTTTCCGCGTAACTTATGCGCGTGTTAGTAGGTTAGATTTATACAAGAGATTAAAATGGTGCTCTGTTTGTATCTTTGTGACATAGTTTATGCGGAAGTTTGCTTTGTGCTAGAGCCCCTTTTACATCGGACGCACATATACTTGACAATACCATATTATATTATATCATAATTATAACTTAAAGAAGAAGATTTTGTTGCGAAAATCGTGGAAATAAACCAAATTGTACATTTCAAGAAACAACTGGTACAACTAGGATAGCGTTTTCTTTTCAGGTGTCACTATGATACCTTTCAAACAAAAGACAGACAGACAGAGAAAAGTCCTCCTTTGCCATGTTTGACAATGGCCATGGCAAAAATGGACGAAAGTGCCAGTAGATTTTGGTACATCTACGTGAACAATTCAGATGAACAAAGAATGTATATTCACTGGAAATCAGGTGCAGAGTGAAATCGATAGGTGTGTTCGGAGCATAGTGCAAGGTTGAAGGTTAAATCTGTATTCGTGACAGGTGACCGTGGCGACGTCACCCCCGTGCCGGGGGCCGTGGGTGGGGCGGGTGGTGGGCCGCGCGACGTATGGCGCGCCTCGGTTGCGGCCCTCTTGCGCCACACCTCCTCCCTACCGCCCTTGGCCCTGGTGCACAGGCTACACACGGTGCTCAAGGTAAACGGTTAAATAAACATATTCCACGCCTCGTGTCTCCAATTAAATAATTGTTTAAACACATTGAGTCTAGGCCCCAAGACAAAACCAACAGGTTATTTTCTCGAAAAAAAAACACGCGAATGCTTAAATATTTCTATGTGTGTCCTTAAATTTTCCGGTAATAAATGTCGCGTCGACTTATAGCTACAAAAGCCTATAGAAGAAAGTAACGATAGAGCTTTTGAAACAATTATATTTGTGTCAGGTCCGACGTAGAAACGTTAAAAACTCTGTATTCTGAAAAAATACATATTCAAACTGAAAGCATAAGGATTATCGAAAGAAGCAGTCTCGTTTTCTATTCAGGAATACGCGGGAAATACATTTTCATTATTAATATGGCTTTGGTTATATATTTCGCTGTTGTTACACACATTAAACAATAATTTTCGATTCCTATTTGTATAGTATCTTTTAGTTTGTTTGATTAACTCAAGTTAAGTTCATTAACTCATACAAAATCACGTTGACCTCTTCGTTATTATTATCATAATTTACATCTATGGTGAATACACAAATAAATTGTTGATAGTAGCATAGTATGTCGTCCTTATACACTTTCATATATAACTGAACTACAACTGAATATCGGAATATCCACCATCGAGTCATGGTGGATAGTCCGAAAATCCGAACGAAACACTTCAAGTCCACATTTATCATGCGTACCGCGGAAATGTGGAATGCGATTCCCGAGTGGGTCTTCCTCGATAGATATAATCTGGGAGTGTTTAAATCACGAGTGAATCGGTTTCTTCTAGGCAAGCGCGCTTCGCAGTGTCGCTTAACATCAGGTGAACATGCGATCAAGCAAAAGCCTATCAAGTATTAAAAAAAACTGAGAATCCTGTAGAGAAGACTTTCGTATCCTGTATAGCCTTAAATAGCAAGCGTCATATTTTATTTTGTTTCGCCGGTGGGCCATGACTTCCCACTAACACCCCACCCGTTGCATCCCCTGAATTTTCAGGTAACTAAAATAAGTGGATCAATATATCCGGGCGCAATACTGCGTAGTTAGAGCGAATACTACATATACTCGTAATACTAGCTAGATAGTAATCGTGTGGTGGCGGATTTCGAATACACAATGTCATCAACTCATACTATCCTGAGTGTGTCTAAGGAACGCAAGAGGCACACAACGCACCCACAAGAGAAGGAACATACCCTGCACCAACCCTTTTTGCCAGCGTGGTGTAGGCTAATTTCCCTCCCTTAATTTGGTGGAGGACCGATTCAGTATTGGGCTGGAAAATCCTCGCGTGATTGTTAGTAAACATACAGTTTTGCGAAAACATTACACTTCACAAACCTTGGACCATGGTGTGATCATCATTATCATCTCGAACCATAAAAACTGCGGAGTTTGTTGACTAATCATCATCATCATCTGACTGTCATCATTGTTGACTCACATGATGTGAAAACATTTGTACTTGATTCGTTATTGATGTGTCAAATTCTTTTAAAAAAAGAGACTTTCATTCATTTCCGTTAGACACATACGCCCTAGATCTAGTTAGCCTTTGCAAAATGCAGATCGAGGCAAGGATATGGGCTTACAAATACCTTGTAATATTTGGGCTTGATAACACTACCGTTGAATCACTGGACCCTCACGGTATTGTTTCAGGGTCGGGCTAGTACATTTTTGCGACCCAGAGATACTGTACACAGGGTACACAAATAAATAACATGTACACAGGGTGTAACATTTCCGTCAGAAAATACTGGCAGGGTTTAATACACATTATACACATCACACTTGGAATCATATACTAAAATATAAATATCAAAATCATTTTTTTTGTCATAGAAAATGCAAATTTTTGCCAGCCTTTCTGTACCGCAGCATTGCTCGGCCTCCACCTGTGTTTCCCGCTCAGTGCCGACCGTGAACGATGTTGCTGTTCTTGTTTACGTTTAATTTACATGTAACTATGCCGTTGCCTACGCTCAGTTTGTCTTTCAAAGTCAAAGTCAAGTCATTTATTTAGCTTATGATACAATGGACACTTACAAATTGTCAACAAACTTAAAACTATCATTACTCAGCATCCATCATGCGCAGGATGATGAAACCTTTTGAGGTGAATTCTGCTTATTCCTTGCAGACACTATATTGTTTCAGTATTAAACAAAAATTACACGTATTGCAAATCTAAGATATTAATGGAACCCAATCGTGTATTTTGTTTTGACAGTTGATTTTTATCATTTTGCACAGGAAGTGACCTCTAAAACGGTGTCTCTGTGTGCTGAAACCGCGTTCACGAGCGGTGGGGCGGCAGAGCTGTCGGCCGTATTGGAGAAGTTGGGTGGGGAGGAGCCCCCTCTTTTGTGGGTGGGACCCTCAGCAGGCGACTGCGCGAGAGTGAGGGACGCTGTCAGATACGCCGCCCTTGAAATCAACGAGCACTTGGAAACGTACTTTGATAGGAGGGAGCATGCGCTTGAGGTAAGTGGCAAATACAATTACAAAAATCCAAATTAACGATGGATTAGACCAGTTTGTATAATAATGAAAATAAATATGCTGGGTCGGATTCTTAGCCCGATCCCAAAGATTTGATACTAACCGTTTTGTAAGCATCGCAAATAAAATGTAATACATGGACCATTTCAGACGTCCACTGCTGGACGTCTGAAGCAAGGATCTTCCCAAGACCGGTCATGGGCCGCCCGCATCCATCGTTTTCCGGCGACCTTATCTTTGATGATGATGATATACACCATATCTTTCTTAAATATATATTATATTCAATTAAAATAAACTTGAAGGTTATCGAACAAACCGATTATGTCATACCATTTGTAAATTTCAACATCGAAGCGCCATCAAATTTTAGCGAAAGTAGTTTAAATTGTTGGAAGTTTTGCTATACCCCGTTCAACATAGCTTGATCGATTTGACAGACTATTTCCCAGTGATGGGAAACAGAAAATATCTAATAGTCCTGTGGAGACATAGGGTACGTTCCACTTGGCGTTCACAACGCCTAAAATGCTCATTCTGGCGTTCCACATGGCGACCACGATCGTTGTGGTCGCGGCGAAAACGTCATTGATGACGTCATTACTTATGCTCACGCCAAGCTCACGACGCCCCATCTCAAAAGGTGTTCGTTTTGAGAATTTGAGCGCCAATTTTAAAAACTAAAAGCAGAAACATTGCGACAATAACAATATCGTTCTATTGTACCGAACAAGATCGGACAAGACATTATCAAATCAATATTATGTGGTCAAACTTTTCGTTTCTCACGATCAAAGGTTTGTAAAATTCTATTTCTTTCTTCTTCTGAGCTGGACGAACTAGTACTTTTATTTTGACGCACCAACTAATTTCAAACTGCTGCCGATATAGGCATTTTTATTAAATACGATCATAAATTAGTTAAATACTCCTTGAAAATTAAAGTATATACTTTTTTTTAATAAATCTCTTAACCAATATGTAATGGAACTTATTAAAACCACTTACAAATTGTAATATAACCTCATCAAACCTTTTGTTTAGTTTTTTTTTAGACGCGCCATTTTTATTATTTAAATGAACGCCCAAAACGCTCCAAAATCCATTCCACTTGAGTAAATGATTGTGACTATTTGTGACGCCCAGTACCAAGTGGAACGGCTAAAACCGTGGTCGTGAGCGTGGTCGTTGTGAGTGCCAAGTGGAACGCACCCATAGTCGAAACGCACGCGGGACGGTGTGGTTGTGCGGACTCCATTCGTAATATTGAATTACATACTAGAGTGTCACAAACCCCACGCCGGTCTTCCCCAGGCCCGTGTGAATAGTCTAATTAGGATAATTTTTGCAGACGCTGGAGATAGCCCGCGGCTCCAGTGAGGAAGTTGGCCGCTGCCTGTACAAGCTCATCTTCCAATTGTTACTGCTTTTGGAGACGAATAACAAAATGGTAGTCGCCGTCTACCACGCCGCTCTCGACAACCGGGTACGTTCTAACATACCAATATTCCCGAAACTTGGCATTGAGGTTTGAACGTTTTGATGCGCACCGTTCTAAGTATTTGTACATTATGTCAGTGACGGATTTACCAGAAGGCCGAGTACGCTGAAACTACTTTTGTATTTACTTGCACAAATAACAAATTATTTCAATGGCCAAAAAATTAAATCAATATGGTTATGAACTAGGGAATTGTGGAGGACAGTGCAGCAAAATTATAAAGAATTACAATCGGCGAGTATGAGTCAATTTCCTGATCCAGTCTATTGAAATAGTCATTTGCCAACACTTATTGTTTTGATGTGTGTGGACGTTTTATCTAAATAAAACCTAAATCTAGCTATCAACAGATGGCTTAGTTTAACACTGACCACCTGTAGCCCACATTATTTAAAAGACAGTGTAAGCCCCAAGGAGCTGGCAATTTGTCGCGAAACGCAACAAGTACCTTAAACAGGTCGGGTCTATTATTTTGTATATAAAATTCCGTAAAAGTATTGTCGTCTAAGATCCGGTAAAGAAGGTTTTACTCAGTTTAGTTACCACCAACTATGTAATTCGAGGAGGAGGTTTCGTATGTAGTTTTCCTTCTGTCGCGGCTGGGTTTTCGTCCTTGTCTTTTCCTTTTGTCGTCGGCTTTTACGATATCTTCAGGACGGAATGGGATGGTCTCATTATGTATTCTGACCATTATCGTCCCTCAACACACGGAACGTAAATGAAGACATATAGATCCAAGCAATAATAGAGTCATATTCACCTTCATATCCATTTAAACGGAGTCTGTCTATTTTATCACATTAATGTTATCACAGTGTTCCATTTTTCTTCACCAATATCATAATTATTACTAATACATGGATACAGTTCATTATATTTCTTGACATGATGTTATCGAGTCGTTTACAATCCCCTCAAAATTAGGGCATCTCAAACCAATAATACCAGCGCCATTTCCCTATTGCATAATTCCAATTAGGTGCTTCCGGGATGAATCAATACAATTTCGCATGCGTGTTGACCGGTAGTCGAAGCTCCGCCTCTTGTTGGAGACAAAGTCTAGATTCAGCCCCGGCAGAATGTATTGAGCTATTAGCTCACGCGTCCTTCCTGGAAACGAAGGGCGCGCGCCTGCCCGGGGCTATTGAACGCAGTGCGCATATCCTATGCCCTAGATGCATTCAGTCAATAATTGCATGCCTTGTTTCAATGACCTAGATTTTCTAATTGGTGGGGCGGTGAGGCTAGTTTATACATATGTGTCACTAGTAATATTTTAAAATGTAGACATTTGTGTTTAGGTGGTTGTGGGTTAATATCCATTAGTTAATTGTAATACTAATATTGCTCATCAACATTTTACTCAAAACAAGTCTTCTGCTGGACATAATCCCTTATCCTAGGATTACCACAAATGAGCCCCTCGACTGTGCTGCTATCTTGTCGTGGTGAGGGGACTTGTGTGCCTTTATGATCCGTTGGGGCCAGACGACGAGCAGCACACGGTGTCGTGGCGGGTTGGGGCTCCAGGGACTCTGTCCCCAGAGTTGCGATCAACCTTCCTTCTGCGAGGCCGCTATGTCGCAGAAGGGGGCGGTGGGGCGGGTCGCAAAGTATGGAGCTCCGGTAAACCCGCGCCGTGGACGGAGGCTGTGGGAGGGGGAGGTGACGTTACGCCTCCCTTCTGCCCTCGCTTTAGAGGCCGGTGGTGGGACGAAAGCCTCATTGTATTAGGGCGCCCCAGTTGCCCGGGACGCCCTTCGATAGATGCTTCACCACGTCGGGGCGTTGTAGCGGAATATGCTTACGCGAACCTGTGGCGCCTCAGGCCAGTCGAGTCAGCGTATACCGCTGAGGTTTTAGTGGGTAGACGAGACGCTTTCGGAGTCCCACATAATCGCCGACCCACCCTACGCGATACGCTTAAAGCATTTCCCCATCGAAATAAAAAAAAGTATTATCACAAATCTGAGACCTGAGTCATCCGTAATAATACTAACATAATTATTTATCCACTATTATTATTAAAATTACCTCAAAATTGATGCTAATTTCGAACATTAGGTCTGTTAAATAAAAATACTATCACCACATTAAACTGGTGGGCCACTCTTTAGAACCCGAAATTTGCACCACAGAAATGTTTTAAGTCTATCTATCTTCTATATATAATAAATAAAAATGAATTGCTGTTCGTTAGTCTCTCTAAAACTCGAGAACGGCTCGACCGATTTGGCAAGTCCAGGGAAGGTTTAAAAGGTGAGAAAATATGGAAATATTCGGAATTAAATAATAACAAAACTTTTGACGGTTCCTTTAAAGTTTTTTTTTATACAAAAGTTAAGTCTTATTATTATCGATTGAGGCAGTATGAAGTCTGCCGGGTCAGCTAGTTATGATATAATTTTAAATGTATGTTGATTGTCTGTTTGTTCCGTCCAATATCCGAAAGGGCCGGACCGAATTTGACGGGATCTTCACTGAAAGTTCAGTCAAATTTTATAAGGAGTCACATAGGCAAATTTTTAATCATCGACGTCAATTGCCGTCTCGGTGGTTGTAATTATCAGGGTGTAACAAAAATCCTATAGCCATCAGCAGTGAAGGCATAGATAGACCCTACCGATTGGACGTTGACGAAAGTGTCGTAACTAGAGAATAGACAAAAAGATTAAGAAACATTGTGGAACATATACCTATTACAAGTTTGTGAGGGTGTCGATGTGTAAGAGAAGGAACACTTAACACGAAACCGTGTGCCAACACGTCTGGCCAGCAACAGTAATCTAATTGGCCTTCAGGGAGTCTAAATCCCACATAACTCGGCTAGTCCACAATGGGGGTCAAAAATCGATAAATTAAATCGGAATTAAAATTATTGAAGTTCTTAATAGCTGTTAGTGTTATGGGATTTTTTCAATAAATATAGAGCTTGCTCAATTTCCGAAAAGTTAACGGAAATTGTTTAAACAATGTGCTTTGTAAATTTCGGCTATAAGGCTTGCTTTACAGTTCAATAACGCACCGAGAACCATTCAATATAACATTAAGTTTGTGATTTGGCTAAGGAAGGCAAATTGTCAATTGTTCACATTAGGGTTCATTCCCGGGAACTCTCGAGCCGAGAATTCCCGGGAAATCGTTGGGCTGTGTTCCCGGGAAATCAAGCTCGAGAAAAGTCGAGAACTCGAGAAATCATTTACGTTTGTAGAAAATAAACTTGCAGAGTTTTAATTTGTTTATATTTTATTAACATGCCATAAATGGTGCTATGATTGTAATGTAATTATAATTTACATTTACTTTCTACCTGAGTTTAAGATATTAAAGATTTCTTTCGTGTTTTATAGAAGCTATTTTGTTTACAAGATTTAAGTTGATTTTTAAGAGTAAGAGGTTTTCTAAATAACCGGCTCAAAATTGTGCTGTGATCCTAATGTAATGTAAGTTAAGATAATAGGTTAGGGAAAAAGTTTCGTCGCATTTTTTAAGAAATTTCAAAACATTTTTTAATATCGTTTATTAACATTTAACTAAAGTATGTAGCTACCATTTTGTTCGATAACTTTTTGCCATCTTGTAGGTAGGGACATGATCCCATTGCTATAGACATTCTGGGACTCATCAAAATACAAGCGACAAGTGGTTTTGGCAGTCCTCTCGTGATGTTAACCTGACACTGCCTAAAGAATTCTGAAGAGACCGAAACATGTGGAAATCTGAAGGTGCAAGATCAGGACTGAAGATTTTATTACAAGTTCATACATACTATAATGCGAAAAGACTTTTTCCCCAACCTAATATCTACGTTTTCTTTCATGTTGATTTTTTGTTTAGTTTAAGTTCTAAATAACCAACTAAAAATGGTGCTGTTATATGATTAGCCTGAATAATATTTTTTCTGTAATATTTTATAAAACAATATTTATAAGTTTAACGTTTTTGAATAACATCGATGAAAGTTTTATAATTAATAAATAAATAAATAAATAAATATCCTTGGACATTTCACACAACGCCATCTCGTCCCAAGTTAAGCAACTTAATGCTTGTGTTATGGTAACGAGATGGATGATAAACTACTTATATACATTTTTTTTTGTAAATACATACATATTATAGATAGAAATGACTTAATGATTTAATTTGATACTTTTATTTGAGAGGAAAACCACTGATTTTTAGACGCAATTGGAACCAAATAATATGAGAAAACGTACGTAAATGTAAATTTCTCGACAACCCGAGAGTCCCGAGAAATTAGCCTCGAGAATTCTCGAGACCCGAGAAATTGAAAAGCTCGAGAAATCATGAACCCTAGTTCACATTCACAACAAATAACACCTTTGAAATCCTATCGCAGTTTCATTGCCGAGCAACCCTATTTTATGTATCAATCAATATCCCCTTTTAATGCCAGCGCCAGGGGGCCTAGGTCGAGGCTGCGGTTAATACACCCTTGACCCTGTTCAATGTCGTATGGCGACATTATGTTTATGAAAGAAATCTGCCCTGCACCAGATTTAAGTACCTACATGATTCACATTGAAAGAAAACCACGAACTGAAATGTGAGATTCTTGATTTGTGTTATTATGTTACGTGGTTTCCCATTTGTGAATTTAATGCGTTTCTTACTTATGTGCGGAAATTTATTAGGTACAGTTTTAATCAAAGACAGTTTTAATCAAAGGCACTTTTCTGAAATCTTAGGAAGTTCGATTCGAATAGAAAAAGTAGTTTTGTATTGAATAGACTTGACTATTTATCCAGGAGGCTACCGCTACGAACAATATCCATGAAAAATGTGGCAAAATCGGGAATAACATATTCCGTTGCTGGCTTTACACATTTCTTTAGAGTTCTATAACAAATCCACGACAGTCTATTTTTAAGGTTAATTCACTAAAATCTTCTCTATGGTATTCAAATTTGTTCCAAAATAATGCATTACTTGCTAATCCGTTTTTCAAAACATGAAATTAATCCTCTTTTCTCCAAATAAATAAGTTATTCACCATGAGTATTTAATTTTGTCCTTGACATCATTTGAATTCAACTAATGTCTTAGAAGATATTATAGGTTTAATCAAGTACCACACGCCTTAAGCTATGGAACTGCCGCACGGATTTCAAACATTATTTTAAACCTATTTTTAAACCATTGTTGTTATGTGATAGTTATACATGAAATACAGGGCGTAGAGATGAGCAGCGCCGTGAACGCAGTCCGCGGGCAGCTGGTCACCTGTGCCGGCGAAGCGTGGGCCGACCACTCGCCTGCGCCGCATGACGACGCACGTATATTGCACCTACTGCACAGGCAAAAGTGAGTGGACCCTTAGCCTCGAAGCATGACTTAAATAGACCACCCTTTTCCACAACGCGGAAGCAGGCGTCTGAATCAATTCAAGTGGCGCTACCTTTTTATGGAGTGGCAATTATAAGCAAGCACATATGCCTCGTTGGTCTAGTGGTTAGATGTGCCGCCTTGGATCAACGGGTCCCCGGTTCGATTCCGGGGTCGGGCAAGTGTCTTTGTCTAAACCAGAGGCACTGGCTCGGAGTCTGGGTGTCATTTCTATCTATAATATGTATGTATTTACAAAAAAAATATGTATGTAAGTAGTTTATCATCCATCTCGTTACCATAACACAAGCATTAAGTTGCTTAGCTTGGGACGAGATGGCGTTGTGTGAAATGTCCAAGGATATTTATTTATTTATTATTTATTTATATTGCTGTGCAATTGAGCATATTAACGAATATGCGTTTGGGAGGCGTTTATTTTATTTGAGTTCATTTGGGCTTGGACTGCATCGTGCTTCGTCAGTTATTTATTGACAAATATTATTGATGAGGCTCCAAAACGTATAGGGCCCCAGGCTGTGAAACATAATGTTATGAGTGTATGTAGAATGACGGCCAGGGGCAACAGAGAAAGTGAGAGAGAGAAAGCATCTGATTTCACAGCCCCCGCTTCCTCTGAGGTCACGCGTTATCTATTGATAGATTATATTTAGTGACGTATCGATTTCTACCCAGGTGGGGTGCGGCGCTGGCGCTAGTTAGGGAGCGTAATGCGGAGAACATTTTGGAAAAAGGAGAATTCCCAGAAGATGATGTGACAAGTCTTCTCCACGTATACTGCAAAGGGCTTGGGCAGGCACATCCAGGTACCGTGGCATGAGTGATATATTGTTGAGTAATAATAATACCTGAAGCGCTGATAACGAATTATGATAACATACTCTAGGCAACACCGAGCCATAGTCACTCAGTATGGGCTCCATCAAAAGGCTCAAAGTCACCCAAAGGGCAATGGAGAGAGATAGCACGGTGTTTCCCTGCGAGATCGAATGACAAATGAGGAGATACTGAGCCAAACCAGGGTCACAGACATAGCCCACAGAATTGCCAAACTTAAGTGGCAGTGGGCACGGCACATAGCTCGCAGCCCCGACGGCCGATGGGGCCGGACTTTTCCTTCGTGATACTATGAAACTTGTTTGTTTCGGCGGCCAAATTGTACGATACGTCATTTTTGTATTTCCAAACTATTATATTAATGATTTAAACATTCTTACAGATATGGTGGCAATCACTCGACCGGTCAGCGAACTCTCCCAGAACTTATCATTTATGATGGAGAGTCTGTACAAAGTGTCGGTAGCTTTGCAGCGACAGGAATGCGCCTAACATAATGGTCATATAAGATTAAACAGTAATTAAAATTTGCATAATTTCCATAGCTAGTAATAACATTATGGGAAACAAAATATTTTTGTTGTTGTATCTTTATTGTGCCCAAGACTCGCACAGTAACGGTATCGGTGAAATTGTACGAAGTTGGATTACTACATATAATAATATCTCGCCCCAGTTCATTAGTCTGCATTTGCTAAGCGTGCGATGTATTGTCAGATTACTATTACAGAGTCGTGCAATAAATATACCGCGGAGGTCACGTTTGGCCTATTATTTCTAAACAAAGTATACAGATTCCTGTTTAATTTACCTTTTTTGAATGTTCTATTTTAATAACCGTTACTTCAATTACTGGCATCTGCTTAGTACACACAGACAACAATTGTAATTCGCACAGCTGCAATTGAGGACCTTGCAGCAAAAGGGAGGCAAGGCTAAATTTCAAAAATGTCGGATATTTAAAAAAAGGTTTTTAAAAATTATTGGTAACACTTATATCTAAGATTTTTAAGACATGTAATAATGTCATATCAATATATACATATTTTACAAAAAAAAATAAGGTCAATAAGTTTTTGAATTTACTACGATATTTTTAAAGTTGGATCTGCCTCCGTTTTGCACCAAAGAATGAAAGACAAAAATTTGGAACTGCCACCCTTTTGCTGCAAGCTCCTAAATTTACAAACTAATTATTCAATACCCACTTCTGTTACTCTGTGACGCCATACTGTATTCATCAATATCAGTTACACTTTTGTCTTCTTTCTAAAAATATCTTAATTGAAAATGTATAAATACGACAGGATTTTGCGCGTAACACGAGCCAGGCAATTGTGATGTCGAATGAGGGCATCGAATCCCCAGTCAGTGACCACGATTGAAGTAATCCAGTCGAAACGCATAAAGGTACATTATGACATTAACCTATTACGTGCTGCGCTATAAATCCTGTATTATTTTTCAATATACATATTGTGTGAAAATCGCAAATATTCAAAAAGGTATGTAGTAACGAGTATTATCCCGCGTTGAACGTGCTTTTTCACCATTAACTTGTGTAGCACTTAGCGTAGTGAACGAATTTAACATGAACACAGGGTGGGGCTAAGCCGGCGATCGAGATTATAGTTGCAGGTCAATTTTGGACCCATACTGTATGAAAGAGCTTAATGAACATATTGTTTTCTGTTACTAGATAGGATACTTTCTCTTCTTCATATCAGGATGAGTGCTTTTGATAAAAACGCAGCACGTATCAATCCTTAGGTTAAAATGTTTATTATTGGATTTTAAAGTCTTTAATATAAAATACTTCGAGAAAACTGATCTCAAATAGTTTAATTTAAAAATGCTTTGAAGGGCGTGAGTCTTTCACTAAAGTAAAACGTATGTTTAACAATTAGGTATGAGAGACTGACTTCTAGTATTCGAGATTAGTGATCGCCGCTAACTGATGTGGGTGGCAGGTGTAGTAACACCTGAGCTTACGCTGTGTAACATACATCGCCAATACTCATATCAAAACACATCCGTACCCCAATTACAAATTTGCTAAATAATCGTCTAGGAGCTACGTCCAAAAGGCCAATAGTGCCGTTTATTGTGAAGAACCCTAATAAGCCAATAATCAACAAAATCAATCGTATGTAAAAGGCTTCGCAGTCAGATCTGTCATGTAAGAACTCCCCGCACGGCTTCCCAAACAACCGCTTCAGGCATCAACATTTACATCAACGTACATAATGTACAGCACTCGCCAATCTTTATGGCCGCTTCGAACCTAGCCGCATTAAGCTGCGCAGATCACATAATCTGGTATCAGCGTATTGGTTATGAAACGTACAATGCGCAAGTTCGTACCGACGGCTACATTCAGTGCGGCCATAAAGATTGGCGAGGACTGTACATGTAATCATGTACCTATATTTTGTTTGTACGTACATGATAATATGAAATATACACGCCTTAACAGTTGTCACTTTCTAGCACCAAAATTAGTTATGTAGTTTATTCAATAAAGTATCATAAACCGAACAAAATATCCGAGAATCTATGTTTAGGATCTCCTATGGATTAGTTACGCAAATCTGAACGTCCTTTTACCAAATAACTCCCGAACTTGCTAATTTCGCGCTAAGATTGTATTAGAGATAACAGTACTTTGAAGTTAAATTCGGCGCTATTTTAAGAAAACTTCAAATTTAATTTTATAATTATATCCTATTACAAACGTTTAAAAAACTAAGTTAGTTGTTTTTAATCTATAGATATAGCGCCTTGTATTAGTTCATTTTGGTGTCGTTAGGTATTAACTTCATATTAATAATATTATAAATAAATAATAAATATGAATTCGAGTCGGATTAACAATACATTTGATACACTATCTAGCGCTTTAGCTGAGGCAACCTAGCTAACTTAGAAATTAATAGAACTATTAAGATAATGAAACGTAGCAAACGTGCTCAAGACAGATTACATTTTTTGACATTGAGACTCACAATTCAAGGACTAATTACCATTTAACAGGTTAGTTTTGATGTTTAAATGTTATAATACATAATCTTGTATATCTGACACAAGTTAATTCATAATTATTTATGCAGAGCTGAATGTAAAATGTGTACATTTAGCATTTATACCAAAACTGATAATGATGAAAATGATGCTCCTTGATTTGTAATTCACACTCAAATCCAGCTCCTTCAACGAATTTCTAACAGCCCTCAAGACTGGAGATTACAGTCTACCCGGTCCTCAACCCCTTTTTTTTACCTCGCTTGTGGAATATTCTACACTATACCCTATTCAAGATAGCGTGATCGATTTGACAGATGTCAATTTTTCTGATCGACAAAAAGGTATGATTCCGAACTACCTCGCGGTAATGGGGACCAGTAGTGCCCTGGTAGCACTTCTGCGTGCAGCGTACTTCGGAATCATACCTTTGCAATGACGAATAGTGGTGGGAAACAGATAATATCTAGTAGTCCAAAAAATAACGGTTTAAAATACTTGCAACTGTGACGAGATGGTATGGGTGTATTATGTGTGAAATACTTTATCATTTTTTTCTTAACTTTAAAAGACAATATTCGAATAAAAAACATTTTCATTTTGAAATAAAATTCGTTGGCTTTAGCGCATTGAAATTTAACACTTTTACAACTATTATTTTCTTTTCTTTTTTGTTTACTTTAATGGTCTGAACCACCTATTTAAATTTGGCGGAAGGTCAAAAAATAGGAACTTATTATGAATATTGACCCACCGTCGCTTATCCACCCAATGTTTTATATGTCTAGTGCAATAAAGAATTTCACACATAATACACCCACGCCAACCTGCCACTGTTACAAGTATTTTAAAACGTTATTTTTTGGACTACTAGATATTTTCTGTTTCCCATCACTAGCCCGTCTGTCAAATCGATCATGCTATCTTGAACAGAGTATAACAGAACAGAACATATCTAACTTTCAACATGACATAGGCTGTACCTGTACAAACCGTATGAAGCAAGATGAAACAAATTGTCAAATATAATGTGAAAAAGGATGCTCCTACGTCCTTTAACCAACTTAAACCATGGCTTAACTTTTACGCGGAGTGTAGTTAGTGTCGTATATGCTTTAGATCGTCTTTATTAATAACGAAATTTGTTAGTTCCAGTTGAACACTCTAAACGTAACGCTAAGCTTGCTTTAGGCAACGTTTATTGATAAGAGGGTGTGTATATTTATAACTGCATGAAGAAATCAGGTCATTGTGATTGTAGTTGTTATTCTTCTTGTTGGGGACAATATTTATTTCTTCATTGTCATCTAACCTTGTTAGATAGTTAGGGGAGAAATATTATCATGAAATATGAATATAATGTTTACTGATAGTTGCAATTCTCTGACAAGTGTGTATATTTTAGTATTTTCAGCACTTACTAATTTGTAACCATTGTAAATTTATTTTAATAAAGTTATGAATGCAATTAGTTTTTTAATGCCCAGGTCACAATTTTACAGTCAAAGTCATGGTATGCAAGTATCTTGGTCAAATAATATGTAAACCTTGAAATACCCTCAAAATTACTCGTCATAATGGAAATAAACATGTCCACAACGTTGGAAACATAAACATGTATACATCGACACGAAAATGTGTATACAGATATAGTTCCATTAATATGTATTTGTTTGTTTGTTTCAGCCCATGAGTAACCCACTACTGAGTCGGGCCTCCTCCAATAATATGTATAGATAGAGTGTAAAAAAAATTGCTAGTTGGTTGAACCCATGTTTGGTGACGAAAAAGTGTTTATGTCAGAATCGCTTCCATTGATTAGCCGTCTTCAGAATATTGTAAATATTGAAGCACACGATTGTGAATGGTCATATTAGGTAACTAATAAAATTGATTAACTACTTATTAAACTTTACAACTATAACTGCTTACATATTTTTCTGATTGTTTCGTAGATTTAATGAATCGCAAAATAACTGTATTTTAATAAAACATTATCCAAGTTACTTCTTTGAAAAGTTATGAATCACGAAAACGCAATACTACACACTGCAACAAATGCGAAACAAAAATTTTTTTCCAGAATTTGGACAACTTCGGCCATACCGCCTTCAAAGAGTTTATTGATTCTCGCCCACATGGTTTTTTTAGTAAAGGGGTCAATGAACTACCTATGAGATGGCAAAAGTGCAGATAGAAACGGTGCATACGTTGCTAGAAGTATATTTTCTAAAAAAAACTGACTAAATTCCTCCCGTAGAAAACGCCAATTTCATATGTAAGTACCTAATATTATATCTGGACATTTTGGGGGGCATTTTTATTAATTGAAAGTCTTCTTGTTCTTCAATCCACTGCTGCACTATTCTAGCATTATGAATGGATGAATTATCTTGAATAAATTATATTTATGGATCCGTGTGAATAAATATAATTGCACTTGCCGTTTATATAGTTAGTTCCCTTTTATTGTTTACATATTTTTGAACATTTGCCTTGAAGGTGACTTTTTATGGCACTTTGAGGTGTATACATATCTTTGACCTTGATATTGAATAATATTCGCTATATTAATCAGACGCGATGGCTCGCTAGATGCTAATAAAACAATGTGCAGTTGGCAGAATAAATTCGCTGAGCTTTAATTAATAAAATCACATAACCAGCTTTTGAATCCTTTATTTCTATTTGCAATACTGGTTAGAACTTGTTACCAAAAACCTAGGGCGCAGGGTTGACAAAAATGTTAAAAAAGACAAACGTCAATACAACACGAAGAATTATTATAAATAGTAACAATTTTCATGAACATAAGCGAAAAGCTAGGTTTCTTATATTATTTGAATTTGGTAATGTTAAGAATAACAAAATAACAGTCGTATAAAAAAAACTATATTGCGGTTAAATATACATTCTAATTAGGATTTTATAAGGATCCTACACCAATAATGTTGATGTGGCGTGCTAAATTTAGTTTATAATGCATGTTAACATTCTTAAACACCGTGTAATATACTCCTTACATCAATTGCATACTGCACACTGATAAAACGAGCGTGACACACACATAATATTGTAAATTGTATTATAAAAATCAGAGCGCGCCGAGCGCCAACGTCACCCCGTGTATAGTCAGTTGCATTATTTATAAAATACTTATCTGATTAAAATTCTCAGTCCTTTTTATAAAAATACATATTAGTAATACATACATCGGCGGACACTGAGATACACGAAGTGCGGAAATATTATTTATTAGATATTACACGGTACAAAATTACATAAAAAACAGATGGCTACTTATTTTCTTGACGAAATGAGTGTGTTTATTTATACATTTCTGCTTGTTATATACTTGGCAATTGAGATTATTTACGATAAATCACTTGAATTAATACAATGTTGCCCCTGGAAGTCGCGGTGCCTTTTCTTGGATTGATTTCTGTGCCATTCTGCGTTATATTTTTATAAAGAGTATTACTATGCGCTTTTAGTTTTCTTATGTTGAATAAAGATTAATATAATAAGACAACAATAGTTGTTGTTTAGTGAGTTAGTTTAACTGTTCGTGAATTGTAGAGAACAAACGTGTATGTGAAAATTTCACTGTAAATCCTCATACAATATAACGAAAATGCCATTCAATCCCGATCACCTTAGATAAATTTTAAAAATTAACTTTACGACCTTATTCATAAAAGCTGTAATTTTATTAGGGTTTAGAAAATATCTCTATACTCATTCGACAACCAAATGAAAGGTACAGCAACAGTCTTTTTCCCATTTGTAACAAATTGTATCGTTCGTATAAATTATAAAAGGTATATAAAATATAAAAACATACAGATATTGTCTAGTGAATGTGAACACAAACATTATTGATTACTGACACTCCACTCGTTAGAAAAAGTAAAGCAGACTATTTAGCACTTTAAAACATCGATTACTTAGAAAATAGATAAAAAAATTGACGATCTAATTATAGCTATTCATAAATTATCTTTTAGTATCGATTAAAGATACTTTTTTAATCATCACTACATAGTATAAAACTAAGTCGCTGTCGTCTGTTCGTCCCTATGTATGCTTAAATCTTTAAAACTCCGCAACGGATTTTGAAGCGGTTTTTTTAATAGATAGAGTTATTCAAGAGGTAAGTTTATATGTATAATACATGCATAATTGCACCCGTGCGAAGCCGGGGCGGGTCGCTAGTTAAATATAAATTTTGCAGCGCAGGTAGGCTATAGACAACGTTGGAAAACCTCGCACTAAAGGCTTATTAAACTGTTATGAATAAGGCCGTTAATAATTGCATCTTTACATTGTTTGTAGATATAACAGCTGGCATTATAATGCTAAGTAATAAATTCATGATTATTTATATAGTCCGTTTGTTAGGCATCTTTATCGACAAATTCATCTTTATACATATTACAGGTAATTATTTAGCACAGTAAATTAAAACATCATATTTACAATATACATCAAATGCCCTGTCAGATTGGGAAGTAGGTAAGCTTACAGCTACACAAACTATACCCCTTTCGCGTTAGCGAGCTAATATAACGGCCTCTCTGTCGTTTGGTATGCAAATGAACAGTCCAAAAAAGGCTGTGGGCGTGTTTGCGGCCCACAAATTGCACCTGACTGTAGGCGTCGACTTACATGCCCTTGCTCCTAATATTTATTTTAATATCCCATAATGATCTTTGGTGCGGTTTTTAATATTGTAGTCAAAAAGGACCAATTTTAGGTAAATCATTCATTGATATTTAACAATTTAAAGTTAGCGCAGTGGTTGAGCGATCGACTGCTGCGCAGCATGTCGCGGGTTCGATCCCCGCACGGAAGAAATATTTGTACGACCTACAAGTATTTGTTCCGGGTCTGGGTGTTTTTCTATCTATAATATGTATGTATTTACAAAAAAAAAATGTATATAAGTAGTTTATCATCCATCTCGTTACCATAACACAAGCATTAAGTTGCTTAGCTTGGGACGAGATGGCGTTGTGTGAAATGTCCAATGATATTTATATAAAAGTTGCATATCATTTGTTTTTCATGTAACGAAAAATGCTTTCTCCGCCTTGTCTTAACTGGTGAATTTGCCATTATGGTTCAGCAAAAATCAGTCCAAAACATAAGCAGAGTCGCAGAGTAAACACGAAACAGTCCAATACAAAATCCCAGTCGCAGAGTAAGCAGATGATAGCCCAGTAAACAAGCCGAGTCGCAAATAAATCGGGACACTATATAGAAAACAAAAAACATTTGAAGGGAGAGAACCATAACTCGTCCGCACCGTACAAGAGACAGATGACTGGAGTTTGGCAGCCATGTAAACTCGCGCGGTGCGCATGAGTCGCCTTATTCTAACTAATTACGTACTCTAATATTTCTAGTGTGCGCTCGCTAACGTGAACAGGGTATACATTCCATTTCTTTACCATAAATTGCTCTCGGTATTACTACCAGTACAATGATTTATTGCAATGAATATAATAATCTCCAATAAAATTAGAGCTGATAACGATAAATTGAAAAGGTATTGTACTCCTTGCGGCATTTCAGATGATAGGCATTTTTTTATTTCCGTATCGATACCATCTTTTGGTACTTTCACAAGAAATGGCTGTAAGTATATACTTTTAACAGTCATTGAAAATTCAACCGAAAACATGATGAGTAAAGTCGACTTTCACATTTGATTTGATGGGGATAACATTACATGACACCATGAAGCCAGGGCCCTGACTTGTCTCATCAAATCACTTAGCCAAAGTACTCCTTAAATAATATATTACACCATGGAGATAGTACTAAGCAAGTAGGACAATAATCATGCTTACTAACTTGTCTTCATATATCCTTGAATGGAACACGGGTTGCGTCATCAAATTTAGGTTTAGTATAACTCCAAGTAAAGCATCATACTTTGAGACAGAAAAAAGCACAGTTAGCGCTAATTCTGGCGAGAACTATGAATTGTTAAAAAATTGTAAACACCATATTAAACACCTTCTATACTTGCAGTGGACATACATGGAAAGCCATGAATTTTTTTCACATGCCATGTCCGTTAATTCCTAGTTAAAATATTTTTAACCAAATTGACTGGCATAATCTTAACCATACTAAACGTATTGCCGTATAATAACAAGTGCCCACAATATTTGAAAAACAAATATATATTTGAATGCAAAATATGTGATGTGCCTGATTATTATGGTGCATTATTATTAATACAATTACTAGCTAAACCCTTTAAGTTACAGATATTGCTAAGGAAGTATATTGAGCTTTTCATACCAGTTAATCTCCAATGTTGGTTTCATCACTTACCTTGCTTAGGCTTAGAGCCACATAATATGTTAACATTGACTTAATTGAAAAGTGGCCTTTCTCATGTGACATGTTATATTGGTAGTTATTAAATCAATATCTGTTTATTAAAATGTGATAAAAGAAACAAAATAAATTCAATACTAAACTACACAAAATGAGATGTCAAATGTATATTTCATTAATATGTATGATATTAAACATTATCTATATACAAATTCATCAGAAATAAATTAAGTGACTTATATACGATAATAATACACCTTTGTTCAATACCATCTATGTAGAAAACACTTCTTACAAAATTCATAGAGAATGTAAAATAACAATAATTGGATTAATTCAATATGGTAATATTAATTCAATATATTTTTAAATACAATAATTCATTTCTAACTATACTTATTAAATTATTACGATAAAGACTACACAAAAACTGATTGATTGCAACACTGAGACATATCACATACCCGTGGGCCACACAAAATGTTACAAACTTTGAAAAAGTAGTTGAGTGATAAAATTTACATTCATACAAATTTTTAAATCGATATTGAGATTTACTTTATTAAAAATCTTGTCTGGGGTAATCGCATGTAAAATCTTATGCCACATGCAAAATATACAAAACGACTTACGACAGATGCAGTCTATGCGACAGGAAACCCATTTACTTATCTACAATAGTATTAATCTGTACTATTAATATAGTAATTAACATATAAATCACGTATAATATAACTAAGCAGATGCATTCGTGCCGCGAAATGTAATATAAAAGGACAAAATAAACACCAAATGTCACGATTAATAATGTGATTTTCATAAAAGCAACTAAGATTGGACAGCAATCCTTTCGCAATTGAAAAAGCGCCGACATAAAAGGATTCCAAGTATTTGTACACAATATTAGCTATAGACCCGGGGCTCCGTTCCCGGCCGCCGCCTAGCTCCACCATCAGTTAAACAGCACCGAGCTGGGGTCCTCGTTGTCCATCTGTTTGACGTGGCGAAGCACGTCTTTCTTTGTTATCACTCCCAATAAGCGGCTGTGGATTAAAAAAGGCCAGGTTGTAAATACGAGGGTGAATCAAAAAATTCTTGTAATCAATATTAAAAAATGCAAAGATTTAAATAATAATATTTTATTTTTCTACATAATCTCCCTCCAATGCAATGCATTTAGAATAACGCGTTTCTAACTTCCTTATTCCTTGTGAAAAAAAATTATTTTCTTGACTCTCGAAAAAGTCCTCTACGGCAGCTATAACCGCGTCATTATCGTGAAATTTTGTTCCACGAATTTCCTCTTTTAATTTTGGAAATAAGTGAAAATCACTTGGGGCTAAGTCCGGAGAATATGGTGGGTGGTCAAGGAGATTGAAGCCAGCACAGCGGATTGCGTTGAGCGCAACTTCCGATCGATGGGCAGGAGCGTTATCTTGAAGGAACAACACGCCCAACGACAGTTTTCCACGACGTTTTTCTTTAATCGCTTCACGCACTTTCGGGATTAAATTTGCATAATAGGGTCCAGTTATCGTCTGGCCTTTTGGCATGTAATCAATAAAAAGGATTCCTTCACTATCCCAGAACACAGAGGCCATAACTTTGCCAGCGGAAGGAGCAACTCGAAATTTCTTAATGGATGGAGAGGATGGTCGTTTCCAAGACATGCTTTGTCTTTTAGTTTCAGGATCAAAATGGTGGACCCACGTTTCATCCATGGTGACAAGACGACGGCAAAAAATATCCGAATCACGCTGGAACATTTCGAGATTACGCTTGGAAATTTCCAAACGTCGCTTTTTGTTTTCGTCGGTTAACATTCGTGGCACCCATCTTGCAGACACTTTTTTGAACCCCAGTGAATCAATTAAAATGGATTGAACGCTACCAAAAGATATCTTTAGGATCTCAGCTATATGTTTTATAGTCATTCTTCTGTCTTCCAAAACCAGATTCTCAACCTTTTTGACATTTTCTTCTGTAACGGAGGTATAAATATAGAGTTTATAAAAACCAAAATGGACGACACATTAGGGCCAAAAAAATCATGTGATAGCCAGTTCCTAAGAGACAAAACAGAGACAATGTTACTGAATCAATATGAGGGCTGGCATACCATTTATACCGATGGGTCCATAGTGAATGGTATGGGTGGAGCCGCATTCTACAATCCTATATTTAATGTTAAAGAATGTTTCAAAATTGTAAGCCAAACTAACTGCATAATGTCAATTGAACTGTTTGCTATCTCAGAGGCGCTCTCCTATATCATTAATGCAGGCTTGAAAAAGGTAGTGATTCTGTGTGACTGCAGAAGTGCCTTACAACATGTGGCTCGGTGCGCCTCTGGACACAGAGGTGCATCGATTGCCTATACTATATTAAGAAAGGTCTCGCAATTGGTGGTCGGGGGGGCGACCCTGGGATTGCAATGGATTCCATCACATGTTGGCATCCGGAATAATGAGAGGGCAGACTGCTTAGCTCGCGAAGCCGTCACAAAGGGCACGGAAGTCTATATCAAACCAGAGTTCTCGGACTTAATTGTGAAATATAAAAAAGATCTAAAAATTAAATGGAAGGAATATTTTGACCAAGTGTCCCGAGAGAAAGGCATTTGGTACAGAACTATGCAGAGTGAGCCCCCTCATATTCCGTGGTTCACTAAACTTAAGTTAAGTAGGAAATTAATTGTTATTGCGCATAGGCTGAGATCTGGTCACGTTCCGCTGAGAAGCTTTAAATATCTAATGGGAAAAGCGGAAAGCCCAAATTGTGAAGTCTGTGGCACTAAAGAAGATATTTATCACTCCTTAGTGGAGTGTGTCCGGTCCCAGCCTATGAGAGATCAAATACGCAGTATGCAGAGGAGCTTTGACGTGGGCCACTGCCAGGCGGTTCTGGCTGCGCAAACAACACAGGCAGCTGTTGCACTGTCCAAGTCTGTGTACAAGTTACTGTCGGATATGGACAATTGAAGAGTATATCGTGGAGAGCTCGATGGGGCTGACATAGTCGCAATGCGACTAAAAGCACCTAATTAACATAAGAATAAAAAAAAAAAAAAAAACGGAGGTTGAAGGCCGCCCAGAACGCGGGTCATCTTTACAGCTTGATTTACCTCTTTTAAATTCAGCCACCCAGTACGCAACCGTAGAATAGCGTACAGCATCACCCCCTAATGTCTGCTGAATGTCCAAAAAAATTTCCTTCGTAGACATTTTTTTCAAACTGAGATATTTTATCACCGCACGTAACTCACTTTTATCCATAATTTTGACTTTTTAGCAACTCGTTGCACAAAAAAATTTATTACATGCGAACGAACTGACAAAAACAAGTGACAGTCTGCATAAATATAGTGTGATAGACACTCTTTAATTTGAATATCGAACTTGATCCAAAAAGGTTTCATATATATGCACTTCTAAGAACTTTTTGATTCACCCTCGTAGTTTAAAACCGCAACTTTAGTTTAAAATCATCCCTTAACAGGCGCCGGAGGCCGCTCGATCACCTCCTTCGCATAAAATGACCCGGGAGGTTTCAGTCTTACGACACACTGAGAATGGTTGTGGTTGGTGACATTTTGTATTCCAAACTCGTCACCTCACCGACGTGGTGTAACAAGCTAATGTCTCGCATAAACTTAATAAGTAAGTAATAAGATTTATTATAGAACCGTACCCATTGTGTGTGACGAGAGTCTGCCTGAGGCCGAGCTTGCGGAACATGTCGACCACAGTTTCCATGGGCGTCTGGTCAGTGACGGTGATGGGCGCCATATCGAGGATGCGGTTCAGATGCAGGCTGTTGGGAGGCGTAGGGACCGCGTGGCCCGCGCCCGCGAATATCACCATCGACTGCCCGTTGATGCCCTCTATCGTGCGGCGGGCATTCGCTGGTAACAACACGAATATTGCTTTTTAAAGATATAGTTGTACTGCACCAAATTTTAGTGCTTTTGATTTAGTCTACACACACTGCAGCAAAAATGTTAACCATCCAAAATAAGATATTTAGTGAGCTTGAATAAAAAGTGGCATCAGTCGTATTGACATTATACCGAACGTTGTTTTGGTGCGTTAATTTAATGTTTATAAAAACTATACACTATACATGTACTAACATATACATACCATTTATTTATTAGTACCTAGAGTACAAGTTTAAACAAATTTCTACTTGCTTCCAAGTGCTCTAATTAAATTTACTAATGCGGTCTTTAATAAATACAGATTTTGAAAGCTAAAGGAGCCTCTAAAATACCTTATATGACGGCAACTGTTTGCAGATATCTTAACTAATTGCCTTCATAATTTCGGCACATAAATGACCCACTACTGAGTAGAGTCACCTCCGAATTCATGGATGGAAATTAACCTGCTGGCTACTTTGCTACAGTGGCTAGACAGTGCTGCGGCAGGGGCTTGTGGCTGGGTAATGTGACTCTTTATTTCCCCTCAGAACAGTGGGAGTGCGCGTATTCTAAATCCGTCATCACAAAGACTACAAATTGCCTTATTATGCCCGAACTTTCATAAAATCTAATAATTTTTTTTTTTCTACGTCAGCCCCATCGAGCTCTCCACGATATACGACGAGTATATTCAATTGTCCATATCCGACAGTAACTTGTACACTGACTGGTTAATTAAATGATAAAGTAACTTAATTATGTACTCGAAAGTTCTGGCGAAAGCCATTGTATATGTGTTCATTCATACAATGATAGTTAATCCTGTTGATATTGTCTCACCTATGGCCAAGTTCAGATCTCTGCGTAGCACGAAGCCCACCAAGTACTGAGACTCCTTAGAGACGACTACTGGGTACCCGTTGTGCTCCGTCTCCTTCAATAGCGTTTCTACGTCATCCACTGTCATGGAGTCCTGCGTAATCACCGACAGCGTCTCGTTGCGCCTGTACAATGGAAACATACGTTTGGTATTGTGTTCAATTACTAAATAGATAATTATTATGTCAGTTGTCTCTAACTAACGTATCGTTTTTATAATGTTTCCCTGCGGGATCGAATCAGAAATGAGGACATACGCAGAAGAACCGGCGTTACCGACATAGCCCTCAGGATTGCCAAACTTAAGTGGCAATGGGCAGGGCGCATATCTCTCAGGATTTACGCCCGATGGGGCAGAAAAGTCCTCGAGGGGGGACCGCGTTCATGAAAGCGCAGTGCTGGTTGGCCTCCCACACCGTGGACCGGTGACCTGGCATCCTTGGGGGAGGCCTATGTCCAGCAGTGGACGTCTTTTAGCTGAAATGATGATGATGCACGTATAGTATTCTCTCCTTCTTCATGTCCATAATGTGTAAACCATTTATTTTCAACACATGAACTTACAACTAATTGTACAATTGAAACAGGTATATATGAACTTGGGCAGCAGGATATTAAGGCAGTATATCCAGCGAAATAGCGAATCGAATATCATTACGTTATGATGTAACGTAATGATCTATGACACTTGTTACAACAAGTGTTACTGATCTATCTACAGTTTCAATATTACCAAGCACAGCCTGATAGACTATATCCAAATACAGTCAGCACTCAATGAGCATTTGCAAGTTTAACAGGAACTCAAGGCGGCCACTAATATTATGGAGGAGGAATATTTAACTGGGTATGCTGCAAGTTGGCGTTGATACAGAGTTTCAAATCAAGAATTTTTGTCTCTTGTTGCTAGATCTATTACTACTACACAGCCCATACATGACCCACGGCCGAGTAGGGCCTCCTCCTCTTACAAGGAGGGTAATGAGCCTACTGTGCCATGCTAGCTTGTGGCAACATATAGGTACATATGTTCAATATGGTTAAAGATAATAATATTATAATCGCAACGCAAATAGCTATACCAACCAAATAAGCAAACAATAAAATAAAATAATTCGCAAAAGAAATAGAACAGAAAGACAGTCATAAAACAAAAAGCTTGAGCTAATTTAAAATTAATGATGCAGCAACACTTATAGCTGGTATGAGTTATAACAATACATAATAACAATACCTACAGTATATATAATAATCACATTCGCAGTTTGATAGAGCATTAGCATAGACAACGTACAATGAATTACGAAATTAGTTTTAAACACACAATACGGTAATCATTTGGTATGGTCATCTGTCAATATTGGTTATGACGGCCGAACGGCCGAAAACCAAGCCGCAAGAGAAGGAAAACTTGATACGAAACCCAGTGTCAACCAGTCTGACCAGCGTGGCATAGTAGTTACCCTCCTTGTAACTGGAGGAGGCCCGACTTAGCAGTGGGTCATGTACCTATGGGCTGGGGAGAAGTATGTTTGAAAGACAGCAGGGGCTCGTTTCAGTGATGCATTGCCAAATTATATGCTTTCAGTATTTCAATGTAACGGTCAAGGTACTCACTTGGGTTGCATGACGTCAGCGGCGAGCGAGGTATATTGGAACTCGTCCTTGCTGTCAAGGAATGGATACCCGTTGAGAGCGATGTGGGCGTCGTACACGCCTTGCCGGCCGAGTGCGTCGCCCACCCACTTGGAGGCCATGGCCGCCGCCATTAGGGGCACAATGTATCGAACACCGCCAGTCAATTCGAACATTATCACCACCAAAGACACTACAACAAAATATCCGATTTTTATGTCGATATTAAATTCACTGTTACTAATACTACTCAGCTCTTAAATGACCCGCAGCTGAGTCGGGCCTCCTCCCATTACATGGAGGGTAATTAGTCTACTGTGCCACGCTGGCCAGACGCGTTGGCAGCGTTTCGTATCAAACTCGTAATAAACTTGTAGGATAGAGCTATATTGTGTGAGTACGAAAAACTACTAAACAAACACAAAGCAGATTTTAATTTATTTCAAGTAATAATTTAAGTGTGTGAAAATGACTAGATGATTAAAAAAATACCTCAAACTAACCCAAAAAGAAGTTTTATCACTAAACTCTTTCTTATCCATCATTACATTTCAGCTCCTATCGGTCATCAGTACTAGATTCACTGCAGTCAATTTTATGTATCATTATTTGTATATCACATCATATTTCATATCTCCACTTCGTGAAGGAATATATACCTGTCATTCGGGTGACTCCGCCCAGTACTGCAGCAGCGCCCACCATGGCATAAAGGCCCGGCGTGATACAATCGTCGCCTGTTGAGCATTCGCCAGAAAACAACCAGATCTTCGGATAGTTGTAGGCCAATTGCTCCACGCCTGTTCGTAAATAAAATGTGTCATCAACATCATCATTTCAGGCAAAAGAAGTGCATTGCTGGAACAATCTTACTAATATTATAAACGTGAAAGTTTGTAAGTATGGATGGATGGATGAATGGATGAATGGATGGATGTTTGTTACTCTTTCACGTAAAAACTACTGAATGGATTTTAATGAAACATTACAATAATACAGCTTATACATCAGAATAACACATAGGCTACAAGTTATAAAGATATTATGTGAATTACAAAATTTCTAATTGTAAAATTTTCGGCCATATTAAACTATAGACAACATAACGTTTCGCTGTCAGTTGCGTTTTGTTAAAGTAGGTTTTATACGGACGGGATAAAAATCTCAGGTATGCTATGTCCAACTTTCTTTTTGTTTTAAATATTTATAATGTGGAACAAAGTTCGCCGGGTCAGCTAGTGACCTCATAAGATTTTATAACAAATTAACAATACAATACAATAAAACAATTACTAGCTTATGAAGGTTAAATTGGTCACATATTTTATGGACTGAAATAGGTGTTTACTCACCAATGCCCACTATACGGCCGGCGATGGCACCTAGCGCCAGACTGGGTATGAAGAGCCCACAAGGCACCTTAATGCCGAACGTGAATATGGTCATCACGAGCTTCAGGATAAGGGCCAAAACGAGAAGCCATATCGCGCGGTACACGCCTGGCCCGGCCGCCGCTTTCTCTATGGCTGAATTGACATCCGTGAAGTTGCGGTTGTAGTCACTAAAAAAAGAACATTTAAAATTATGCGCCATGCTGGTTGACGGTTGAAATTGTAGCTTTTATTTCTCTAGATTACTGTTTGGAGTATGTATATTTGACTTACATCAACTAAAATAAAATTAAAAAAAAATATGTTAATTAATCCATCAAAAAACTACAAAACACAATTACACACTACCATTATAACCTATCACAAAGTTAAATTAAAAAAGATCAAAAAAATCTGATCGAGCTTTATAGAATATCTTTCGAAATATGTAGGGACCTAGAAAGTATAAAGAGCTTCTAAACATATGTTGGGAACATGCACGTACCACAGAGGATCCGAATTGGAGATGCCACACTGGTTGAACAGCAGGTATATAAGCTCGCTGGTGTTCATCCTGGTGTACGGGTTGGGATAAGCGATGACGGCCGTCACTAGGGTCACCACCAGCACCTCCGTAACTGGGTACTGGCCCAGCTTTGAGTACTTGCGGAATCGGCACCAGTAGATGTTCGCTTTTATGAATATCGTGGCGATGCAACCCTGTTGTTACATTAATATTTGTCGATATAAGACCGGATAAATAGTTGTTTAGAACTTTCAGAATTATAATATGAGAAGTATATAATTTTATGAACAGGTACACTACAACTTTCGGTAGACTGCAATTAGCCCACTATGGAAAACTGACACATAGCCGTTCGCAAAAAATAAAAATTGAACTCACCCCTATAATTCCAAGTCCTAGGAACGGAATGAGCTCAAAGAATATCCACGGCTTATTATATTCCACAAAGAACAACACCGAGTGCTCATTGCCGAATGGGTTGATTGAGCGAAGCACGAAGGCTGCAATGAGCGCGCAGAAGAAAGACCGCCAGAGTGTCTTCAATGGGAAGTAGTAGGACACCTGGCAACAATAATTCACTCTTCAATCTCCGTTGACCAATTTTGAATTTATTAATAACCACTATTCCACATACATGCCATGCACTGTCTAAAGTGATTGATGTTTTGAAGACCAGTCCCGTTAAATTGAAATCATCATCACCATCATCTGAGTCTATAAAAGACTCACAGCTGAATGAGGTCCCTCCAATTACATGCAGCCAAATTAGCCTACTGTATTGTGCTGGCCAGATGCGCAGAGACGTTTTAAGTTCCCATTCTCTTGCGGCTAGTTTTGTACCTTTAAGGACGTAGCACACTTATCAACTCGGAAAGGGATCGGCACCGTATCAACTCGAGGCGTTCGTATTAGTTGTATGAAACTCCCTACTGCAAAGCACACTAATCGGTTTCGTAACGTAAACGCCTCGGGACAAGCTCACGAACGCCGTATGGCGCGTGGTCAACCAGCGGTCCCCGCGCTGCGCTTGCGGGACATAACATATTCTTAACACTATCTTACGGATGGCCCATCCGTAAGGGGCCCCCGCGCATTTAGGCGGCCAGTCGCGCGGCCTGGCCGCATAATGCGCGGATTGGTCGCGGCGGCCAATAGGCCGCGTATGTGACACGATGTTTTTCGTTGGCCGCGCGACCAAAACTTGGCCGCGTAATGCGCGCAGCTATATACATCGTAGAAGAATTAGTTGGCCGCAGCGACTTGGCCGCGCGGCCTGGCCGCATAATGCGCGGAGGCCCTAAGCGCGGCGTCCCCTAGCCGTAGCCGAGACGACGTATCCGAGCTGCTGATCCACTTTGGTTACGTGCTTACGTTAGGTTGACGCCTGTTTGACGGCGAGGCGAAAGGCGTTACGGTGCCGATCCCTTTCTGAGTTGATACGTCTGCTACGTCCTTTAGTCGGCTACAGCTTACTGATAGTGATATTTAATTTTGCATACATTTACATAAAGCATTTGCTACCTTGTTTTACCTACCTCCTCTAAACTGAACAGAACTCCGCCGATAGGCGCCCCAAAAGCGACAGAGACCCCGGCCGCAGCGGCGGCAGATAGAATCTCCCTCTTTTTCGCCTCGTTGCGCCCGTATTTCGGGAACAAGTACGACAATATGTTACCTAGGAAACACCAAAATGATATTTACACTCTCACTTACGTAAGTTAAGTTTTTTGTCTAGTCATTCATTATGGAAATAACAAATTGTAATTTTATTCTTTGTTTTATCAATCACTTACCCAAGCAACTAGCAATGTGAACCATAGGACCCTCCTTTCCAAGAGAAAGTCCCGCGGACACAGAAAGGATTAGACCGACTACTTTGATGATCAGTGTCCACTTGCCGAGGTAGCCGCGAATGATGAAGCCACTTAATATGGTCTTGATTTCAGGTATACCTGTAAGCCAAAACTAGGTGTATAGTTAATTAAAAAAATAGATGTTAATAATATAGATGAAGTTTCTCTAAACAAAAGTAAATTAACATTTTTTTAAGACAGAAGCCACATTATTACAGATGCGCAGCTGAGAAGCACTCTTGTGTTTGTAAAATTGTCTCTGAACATTATTGTAATATATTTATAGTAATGTATTTATAGATATATTTGTAATGCATGTAAATTACCACCTAAAAATTCAGAAATAAGTACAACCTGGACATCAACTTTAATATAGTGCCAATAAAGATTCCGAAAATTAAAAAGTAGCATTATATTTTTTTATGAGCAATTTTTGCGTACACTAAAATAGCGGACGACTTTAAGTGGGAAGAACATTATAACATCAATAACGAAGAAAGCAAAGACTCGTAATTATCTAATCAGGAATGCCTTTGGAAATCTCACACCAGACATGGTGCTTCGAATACATAAAACCTTTGTAAGACCAATTTTGGAGTATGCATTTCAAGCCTAGGGATATCGAACTTCTGGAAAAAGTACAGCGCAGCTTCACGAAAATACCACGAAACCTGAAACAACGAAGTTACGAAGAACGCCTACAGATGTTGTGGCTCACAACTCTAAAGGATCGCAGGGCCCGTGGAGATCTGATCGAAACTTACAAGATCTTAACTGGACACTACGACATTCAGGACTTTGAACACAACATCTTCACACGTAACGAAAACACCCATCTAAGAGGCCATTCTTTAAAACTATGTACAAGTTTCTCAAACAATAATCCACACAAGCACTTTCTGAGTAACCGAGTGGTCAGAGCGTGGAACAAACTTCCAGAACATGCGATCACAGCTGACAACATAAATCAGTTTAAGAACCGACTGGACAAATACTAAGCTGCAAATGAAAGTGGAAGTAGAAAATGGCATGATACGGGCATCATCAGTTGACTCAACTGCCTGCCTGATTAAATATAATAATAATAAACAGCCTTATAGGATATTTTCTTTTGAGTCATATACATTACTAATAGATTATTATCACAATCTTTGGGTTCAAAATAATTATTTACCTGAACCACAGGCATATGGCGCGAACATTCTGACAAGAGAAGCAGAGAGTGCCGCAAATGTGAGGGCCCACACAATGTAGAAGAGATAGCTGATGATGTATGCGCCAGGGCCTTCACGACTGCCACCCAGCACTTGAGGCCATGTCCGCCACTGTGGGGTATACTTTTATTAAGAAACAATACTACAATGTGAAGAAAGTGATTGAATAAGTTGACAAGGAGTTGGGTCTCGCATCATTGTTAATCCATTACCAGAATTATTGTTGTCTATGACTTGGCCAACTCTTTACAACCAGCATAATATAACCACAACCACAAATCTCACCTGTGAACAATTCCCTGTGTCAAAAGTAGTGTCAGTATCTGACCAGCAACATTGTTCCCTGTTCAGCCAGAAGGCTTGGGGGCAGATGCCAAACTTTAGGTCTGTCATCCATGATGCGCCAATGTCTATCACACCAGCTACAATTCCCGTAAACACCCCCACCAGCAGAACACACACCCACCCGGACCATGCATCATGTGCACCCTGTTGAATAGAATAGAAAAATGCTTTATTGCATTATTATGGTGTTCACAATCGTCAACAAATACATCAATTTTATAACACTGTTATATAACATATATATCTTACTAATATTATAAACGTGAAAGTTTGTAAGTATGGATATAACATCCATCCATGTTTGTTACTCTTTCACGTAAAAACTATTGAATGGATTTTAATGAAACTTTACAATAATATAGTGCATACATCAGAATAACACATAGGCTACAAGTTATAAAGATATTAGGTGAATTACAACAATATAAACAAGTCGAATTGAAAATTTCTAATTGTAAAATTTTCGACCATATTAAACTATAGACAACATAACGTTTCGCTGTCAGTTGCGTTTTGTTAAAGTAGGTTTTATATGGACGGGATAAAAATCTCAGGTATCCTATGTCCAACTTTCTTTTTGTTTTAAATATATATAATGCGGAACAAAGTTCGCCGCATCAGCTAGTAACACATATATATGACACTGTTAAAAAGGTGATATATTTTAGCAATACTTTATAATACACACACAAGATATATTTTAGCAATACTTTATAATAATAATAATAAGCCTTTTTATTTCTTATCTCACAATATTTAGAATTTTACATTAAGTACTAATTGTGTTAGTGTTTGCCTTAATTAAGTTAGTATTTGTTTAGGTATCTTTCGGAGATATAGTCCCATATCGGGTAAAGGCCTTTAGCAATACTTTAATACTATTTAAAACTAAGGGTTTACTGGCATCAACTCTAAATGGTTGTTTTATTCATAATTTTTCGCTTTTTAATACTTTTATTGTTGTTATCTGTGAACTATCTAGGTGCATGGACAAACAATCAAAGTGCCTTATTAGCTTATTAGTGAGACTGTTTGTATTTAAAATTGTAAATATTTAAAATACCTTTATTAGGTCCCATATGGAGTCTTGTCTCTTCTTCACTATATACCTATGTCGCATACGATCTCTGGCAATATCCCGTTGCCAGTCAATTGTGTGGAAATCATCATACTGGCCAATTCCTGGGATATCATCGTCCCCTGTATAACACAATTGTAAGTGTGAATAATCAATTATATCAGTAAAGCCACTAGCATTTGCAAATAGAGAAATAATAATAAAATGCAAATTTAACAAAACTTTAGCCCAGCTTACACTTTTAAAAATGTACTTTTCCTGGCAATACATGTGAGAATGTATGATACAAACCTTGATAAGTTTGTGTAATTCATTGGGTATTTTAATATGTAAACATTCTAAAACCTGACCACCTTCACGAGAAAGCAAAAAATAAGAGTAATATTTAAAATAGATAAACTACTAGTTTGTACTGGCCTGTAGTCATTTGTGTACATAATTATTCAACAGAATATATGGGCTAAAATTCAAAATGTGCATCAGAATAACTGGTTTCACTAGTATTGTAAAGCATATTCAGTTGCGATTGCATCCATTTTTGCGATATATTGCATTACAATAAAATTACAGTACATGTCTCTAAATAGTTTTTTTTTTTTTTTTTTTTTTTTTTTTCTATGGCAATCTGCCGGAATCTTCGGCAATTTTTGCCAGTGTCGCGTGATAGCTGCTCATGTGTTGTATTAAGTTCAATAATTTTGAATTTCCAATAGTTAATGGTGGATCATTTGGGGCTGAGACAAATAGAGAGAATAGATTGAGTTTCTGAAAGAACAGAAAGAAATATAAAATATGGATAAAAGGAAAATAAGAATTTAAGAAAATTTACACTTTAATCTTGTTGGAGTCGATGAATTTAATGAAAGCAATGACAATATAAGGATTGGGGAAGAATGAAAGGAGATGTCGGATATTCACTGGATTTTGAATTTTCAGCTTCTTAATGACCTGGTCCAGAGTAAAAGCTTGATTCAATGGACAATTTAAAAATATGTGATCAAGGGTGCCGTCATCTAGACCACACTCGCAAAGGGAATGATCACGAGCTCTAATTTTATGCAGAAATACAGGAGAACAACAATGACCGATACGAATCCTACATATGACCGAAGTGACTGTTTTAGAGACCTTTTTGAATTTATAAAACCATGGCTTCAGAGGAATTGATGGCTGAATTGAAGCGTATAAACTACCTCTGGATCTACTGGAGACTGACCAAAAATATTGCCACGCCTGAAAGAGATTGAGTTTGGCTCTATGAGCCAAGTCACAAGATTGGATGGAAAAATGATTTAAATCAGCGAAGCTACTGCAGACCGCAGCCTCTAAATAGTTTAGCGTTAAGCTACACTGACAGATACATATGACAAATCACTGCACGTAAATAGTGCATGTCAAATTTCAAAACTAAACCTGGACATTACGCCCATCGTAAACGACGCAACAGCAGACTGACAAGTGTTAACTCACCTTGCATTCCGGTAAATATAACTTCGTCCCCTGAAACAATATTATTATTTCATTAAAACACACAAAGGGGGACGCAATCACGCAGTTCTAGTAATAACATATCAAAGAAGCATCAGCACTGAATATATTATACAATTAATGTTTGTCGATTAAAATTGAAAGTTACAGTAACTGTAGCGACTAACTAGAGAGTTAATATTGCGTAAAAACAAATTAAAAACAAAACCCCGGATGACAATCCAGTACGAGTATAATATGAAACGTCAACGGAGGAAGCAGTGTTGCTAGCATAAAGTCACAAAAACTACTATTTCCTTAAATCTGCAATTATTCCGGTGTTCTATTTTAGAATTTGTACAATAGGCGCGCGAGTTCATGTCCATCGGGGCCTAAATAAATAATTAATTATCACATTTATTTTATTTCACAATTTGCAAAATTACCTTAGGTATCAATAAACCAAATCGACACCCGTTGACTAAATCGGTAGTTATTTTCGACATTACCATAACTACAGACACGGCATTACAGCATTCCTCAAGATGGACATGAACTCGCGCGCCTATAATAGAGACAGACTCATTTGGAAACGAACTACACAAAAAATATGAGAAACTTTTTAATAATAACACTTCAAAGATTTAATTATTTTCCGTTGCTTGCTAAATTCTATAAATTGATGTAAGCACCGCAGAACAATGTTTAATGAGATCACACTGGTCCTACTATAATTACAGTAAAAGACATGGAAAGTGCAATGTAGTTGTCTAACTATAGGTAAACACTTTTTGATAACGTTGTAGTTATTTATAGCAATAAAAAGGTAGCTAAGTTAGATAGTCAGCTAGTTTGAATTATTCCACACCAGCAGCACACGTGGATGCTGAAATCTTCTAATCCATTAAACTATTTTAGATTTTCCAATAATATTTCAACATTGTTATGGGTTAAAACTACTAAATAGTAATTTTATTCTTTTGTCACACTTTCAAGCTGTTGCAGAGGAATTTGTATTCTTGTGGAATGAATAAAACCTATTCTACACGGTTGGCTCCAACCACCAACAGAGGTCACCTTGGTTGTTCCAACCAAAGTTCGTTTTCAATCTACACGATGTGTAGTTGAGACAACTCGTCAGCAGTGTTGCCAACTTAGTGGTATTTTCCACTAAAACTCGTGGCGAAGTTTAGTTTTTTGGTTCCGATCCATATATAGATCAGACCCAATGTCCCAGAGGGTGGGCAAATTTCTATATAGTTCCAACAACTCGCTTAAAACTTCCCTTTCTTGTCGTGCCGCCGCCATCTTCTTTCAGAAATGCACGCCAAACAACATTCGTGCTCGCTATTCGACGACGTTCGAGCCGCAACTGCGGGTACTACCGACTACGGTAACAGCAGGTTTCCCAACCCCAGCATAGAGCTAAACTGTAGATATGCCAGAAAAAAACTGTAGAAAACTGTAAATATCAAATTATAAAGCAGTAAATCTACAGCTTAATCTTTTTATTATTTTATGATGGTAGGCAATATAATATATTTTAGAGCGGGAATTAAAAACGAAAAGTCATGTGATTATCAAAGTTTTAAATAAAGTTAAATAGCAAAAGATTCAGAAGTCATAACGTGTATCGTTATGCCAAATTTATACACTTCAGAAAATGTGACTAGCGATTTTTATTTAAGGAAGCTTAACAGCTTAAAATGGTTCATCCACAACAATCCAATAGTAGCTGATCAGCAGCTGATCCTATGCTGCTGATGATACACGTTAGTTAATATCACTAGCTACTATCTCATTTTCAATTTGTAAATCTTCTTTCTCTTTTCATAATTTTCCGTTATATAATTTTGATTGTTTTTTTTAATGGTCATTTTGACACATTAAATTCAATACAAACGTTTAATTTCTGACTTTTTGTGGTCGTAGATTTACTGAAGCTGATTTAGTACACTGACTACTACGTAGCTAATAAAAAAATATGTTCAGATTGCATCTTAATAAAAAAAAACTGTAGATTTCGAGGCCTAAACTGAAAACTGAGAGAATTTCAATAACACTGTAGATCTACAGTTAAAACTGTAGAGTTGGCTACACTACAGGCCAACAAGCATCCACACGGTCGCTCTTCGACCCAATGTCCTCTATTTGTCCTTGGTAGTGAGGGATGCGCTCACGATCAAGGTGGTTGGATGGTCAACCAAATATTGACATCAACCAACTTCTACACGGTTGCTTTTTGCTCCAACTCAACCAAGGTGACCTCTGTTGGTGGTTGGACCCAACCGTGTAGAATAGGTTTAAGACGAGGTGTGACGACATAGATCACGTGCCTCCGTTTTTACGATGACTTCGGTTATTTTTCCCAACATTATTTGAAGGCCGTCAATTTCACTAAGCCAATGAAACAATACATAGATGCAATACCTGCAGTTAACTACAAAAGTTAGCAGCAGGTAGCTATAGACAGGCTCAACTGCAGTGAACATGAATTTGCAAGTGCACACGCTCCGGTATCCGTAACACTAAAATGCATGGGAAAGATGGAGAAAGTGATAATTTCGAACCTGAACCTGTAACGATTTTAGGGCTGATATGATGATGCTATATAAAATACTAGCTGATCCCGCAAACGTTGTTTTGCCAAATAATTAACCCCCCTTAAAATTTAGGGGGATGAAAAATAGATAGTAGCCGATCATCAGACCTACCCAATATGCTCACAAAATTTCATGAGAATCGGTCAAGCCATTTCGGAGGAGTATGGGAACGAACATTGTGACACGATAATTTTATATAAAAGAAGATATATACATATATATATATATATATAAAGAATCTTCGCTTGCGTACATTTTGTGTCAGTTTTCTATTATTATTATTTAATCTTAATGATTCTTGGTTCATTTAATAACCGGTATACTGGTGATACGTGCCGAAACCTTAAGACGCATCTGGTTGTACTTGCAAGAATTTTCGTACTAGTCGGCTTGTATCGGAATTAGACCGGGAGGAACTGGCGAACGAGTGCCAAAGACAGTTCCACCTCTTTTTTTTATGCGATATTATCCTAAATTCCCTATTGATGATATAAATGCATGTTGCCAGGGGGCAACCCGGTTCCATTTTGCTTAAACCGACTTTTTTATTCATCAAGAAATTGTTATTTTTCAACCAGTCATTTTTTTTTACATTTTTTATTGAAATATACATCAAAAAGGTCTATTGACTTTTTACGATAAAGTTAATATTTTTAGAGATATTAATTTTTGTAAGTTTCGAAAATTCACATCCTGGGTACCTATGACCAATGACACTTGTATTAAAAAAAATGACACATAATATCTATGTTTAAATTCTGTTGTATACGTTGGTTAATAATATGTATGACAGCAATTTAAAAAAAAAACATTGTTTATACCTGTTTTTTAATTGTTAATTTCGCGCGCTCACAGGTATTTTACTGTACGTTTCACTTATGCTGGGGCTACATTAGCGGGCTACGGCGAATATTCGTGTTATCGCGATGAGTGTGGCCGAGTACATCGTTGTAACGCGTAGTATTTGGGCAAAGACGATGTATTATCGGGGCACTGTCGGTAAAATGGCGCGCATCAAAGGGATTTGTCGCGACAATATTCGCTTGGGTGGCTACATCTTCTACGTCACTTTAGTTTCAGGTTTCAGTGTTGTCCAGACTTTTATGCGGTACGAACGTGCTTGTTTTCTTGTAATGGAGTGAACAACAAAATCCGGCACGATGTATCGCGCCAACGCGACACAAATCTTCGCCCGCCGTAATGTAGACACGACCTTTGCTTATTCCCCCAACACAATTTTTAGCGTGCCAACGCGACACGAATCTTCGCGCGCTAATGTAGCCCCAGTGTTGTAGGTAAAGGTTTTATGATAAACATGTAGGTAGTTGTATAATAAATAAAGAACAGTTGTTGTCTAGCACTCGGTCGTTTCATTACGAATAGTACATGGTGACAGCGGTTAATCGGAATTTTGTCTAAAATTGGTGTGCAAATTAGTGTTAGTAGTATCTAACAGTCAGTGTTTATCGGGAGTCGTGTGGCAAATAAGTTTTGTGAACGATATCGTAGTAGATCGACGATTAACAATGGAACACGCCCGGCCGCCTGCGGATTTAAATATAGAAGGTACCGGTGGACCGGTTAGCCGTGCTGAAGCATGGAAAAAGTGGAGACAGCAATTCGTGTTGTTTTTGAAGGCATCGGGGGTTCACGCAGAACCGTCGAGTGTGCAAGCTAGCTTGTTAGTTAACTTGATTGGCTCGGATGGATTTGACATTTACCAAACTTTTACTTTTGAGACAGAGGACGAAAGGGATGATGTCAATGTACTGTTAAAAAAATTTGATAGCTATTTTGGAACCAAAACCAATATTACGCTTATGAGGTATAAATTTTTTACACGTAATCAAGAAGACGGGGAATCGATACAACAGTACGTGACTGCCTTACGTCTATTAAGTAAGCAGTGTGAATTTGCATCTCTAGAGGAAGATTTAATCAGAGATCGGATCGTTTGCGGAGTCCGCCAGCCAGCGGTCAGGGACCGTCTTCTCAGGAGTGAGGACCTAACACTCGACAGGGCCGTGAAACTGTGCCAAGCGGAAGAAATATCGCAGGAAAGTGAACGTCAAATAAGTTTTTCGAGTGCGGGCACTAGCAATAGTGGTATGGTACAGGTAGATAGTGTTGGAGTGACACGTTATAGAAGAGGAATGCGTAGGCGCTCGCCTGCAAATGCGGGGGCGCGCCGCAGCAGCGCGTGCGCCAGCCCGCGGCTGCCCCGAGACCAGCCGCAGCATTCGTGCGACGACGGCTGCGGCCGTGCGCGATGCCCCGGTGCGCGCGGCACCGGCGAATGCCCGGCGAGGTCTGTCAGCTGTTTCGTATGCGGTAATAAGGGACACTTCGCGAGATTGTGTAAGTCAACTCAATTCCGTTATAACAGTAGTGAAGCCCGTGGCAGTGTCCGACGTATTTATGAGGTCGATCACAATAGTAACATACGCGACGAGAGTGATTCGGATGATAATAAAAGGTTTTATATTTCTACGATACATCATAATCATACCAGTTCGGAAGACTGGTATCAAATACTGTCGTGTGGAAACGGTTCCGAAAATTTTAAATTAGATACAGGCGCCGATTGTAATGTGTTAGCATACCGTAGATTCTTAGAATTAGGTTTCAAAGACGATATAATAGTAAAGAAAAATGTACCTTTGTTGTCTTACACCCACGATACCATACCCACAAAAGGAGTCTGCGTAATGCCATGGTTTTATAAAGGTAACTGCTATGACCTTAAATTTGTCATTGCCGATATGCAGTGTAGTAGTGTGTTGGGACGGAAATCATGCGAAGCATTAGGGTTAGTGAAGCGACTTAGGTCTATAGAAATGTCTAATTACAAGGATCTATTTAACGGTATAGGGTGTCTACCTGGTAAATATCATATAGTAGTTGACAAATCCGTGCAGCCTGTAATATGTGCTTCAAGGAAAGTTCCCCATGGACTACGCGAACGGCTCGCGAACGAACTAAGGTCAATGGAACAAATGGGAGTAATTAGAAAAGCCAGTCACCCCACACAGTGGGTACATCCATTGGTGTTAGCAGCAAAAAAGAACGGGGGCTTACGTATTTGCCTCGACCCGCGAGAACTGAACCGCGCGGTGCAACGCGCACATTTTCAGTTGCCTACAGTGTCAGAGTTAGCAGCCCGCCTGCATGGGGCCAAGTACTTCTCAGTGCTTGATGCTAATTCTGGATTCTGGGCGGTTCAGCTTGATGAAGAGAGTGCTGACCTGTGTACGTTCGCCACCCCCTTCGGACGCTATCAATTCTTACGTCTGCCATTTGGAATTAATTGTGCTCCAGAAGTTTTCCATGGTAAAGTCAGTCAACTTCTGGAAGGCCTGGAAGGGGTGGAGAACTATTTGGATGACATAATCTGCTGGGGGGAAACACGGGAAATCCATGATCAAAGGCTGAAATGCCTGTTGGAGCGGGCAAGGGAGATTAACTTAAAATTCAATAAAGATAAATGTCGGTTTTGTTTAGAAGAAGTGACGTATTTGGGGCATGTGTTTAATATAAAGGGTATGCGACCAGATGAAAATAAAATTAAAGCTATTAAAGAAATGCCCACTCCAAAAGATAAAAAAGACTTAGAAAGATTTTTGGGGGCTGTAAATTATTTGTCTAAATTCATTCCCAATTATTCAAATATAGCCAACCCATTGTGTAGTCTATTAAAAAAAGATAGTGAGTGGCGTTGGGAAGCAAGCGAGCGCGCGGCATTTAATAAATTAAAAGAGTGTGTCACGAGTGCCGGTGTTTTAGCGCTGTATAACCCGGCACGCCCTGTGCGGCTTGCAGTGGATGCGTCCAGCGTGGCTGTCGGTGCGGTAATTTTTCAGGATGGTCGGCCCATTGAGTATGCGTCACGTACCCTAAATGATGCACAAAAGAGGTACGCTCAAATTGAGAAAGAGCTACTGGCTATCGTTTTTGCTTGCGAGCGGTTCCACCAGTATGTTTATGGTAAACGGGGTGTTCTAGTAGATTCCGACCACAAGCCCTTGGAGAGCATTTTTAAAAAACCACTGATGTCCGTCCCAGCTCGTCTACAACGCATGATGTTAAGAGTACAAAGTTACGATTTAATAGTTAACTATGTACCCGGCAAGTATATGTTTATTCCTGATATGCTGTCCCGCGCGCCTTTGCCCGATCAATTCAGTAAACAATTCTCGGAAAAAGTGCTTTATCAAGTGCAAATGGCTATTGAGAATTTGCCAATTTCTAATGACAAACTTACATTAATAAAAAAAGAAACTAAAAAGGATTTAGAATTGTGTACTTTAATGGGATATATTAATTCGGGATGGCCAAATTATAAAGGAGATGTAGTTTGTAATTTAAAAGACTTTTGGTCTATAAAAGAGGAGCTATTCGTGGTGGACGATGTGATATTTAGAGAAAATTCGGTGGTGATCCCTAAGAGCTTACGCAATATTATGTTAGGTATTGTGCACGAAGGTCACTTAGGTATAGATCGGTGCAAGCGGCGCGCGCGACAAGTATTGTTTTGGCCACATATGTCGCGTGATATAGAACTGTATGTTAAGCGATGTAAAATATGTCAGGAGTTCTCAAGCGCCCCATGCAAAGAACCACTGCTGCCTATAGAGATCCCTAAGCTGCCGTGGAATAAAGTGGGGTCTGATATTTTTGAATATAGAAAACAATTCTTTATGATTATTGTAGATTACTATTCTAATTTTGTTGAGGTTTGTAAGCTAAATACTATGTCATCAAGAACTGTAATAGAAAACATGAAACAAATTTTTGCAAGACATGGTATACCTAAAGTGTTAGTGAGTGATAATGGTACCCAGTACAGCAGCCGGGAATTCAAACAATTCGCTCGGGAGTGGGGATTTGATCATGTGACGTCATCACCTAACTATCCCCAAGCGAATGGCAAAAGCGAACGCGCAGTGCAAACCGTTAAAATGTTGTTAAAGAAGTCTATAAAAAGTAATAGTGATTTTAATTTGGCATTACTAAATTTTCGAAATACCCCACGAGATGGCTTGAGTTCCCCGGCTCAGCTCTTGATGGGTCGAAGGTTGCGGTGTCAACTGCCTGTACATCCTAAACTCTTAGAACCGCAACCTATCAATCCATTAGAATATCAAACTATGTTAGCTAACCAAAATAAATCTAAAATGTACTACGACCAACACTGTAAAAAGTTACCAAAGTTAAAACCAGGGGATACGGTGGTCTATATCGATGGTAAAAACAGAGGAAGGGGAACAGTAATTGGGCATGCGGATACACCGCGCTCCTACATTGTGCAAAATAAGATCGGTTCTCGTTATAGACGTAACCGGCGTCATCTAATAAAATGTGAGCCAGGAGAAAATGTACAGAAACCTATGGTCGACGATCATGAGGAGTTCCGTGATGCTTGCGGGGAAGAAGAAATATTTTCAAAGGAAACCTATGGTACAATAGCTTCTCCCGTTTCAAAACAAGATTATAAATTAGATATAGAAACTCATTCGTCCCCGCCGGCCTCACCGCCTCGCATGCGCAAAGCTAAAAAAATTGCTCAGCGGCGATTAGCCACAAATAGATAAGGATCTATTGTAAATAATGTTAATTTACACAAGTTCTGTATTTATATACATAGCCTAAATATTGCGCTTGGAAAAAGGGGTGTAAGGAGATAGTTAAAATGTATTCCTTAGAAAATAAGTTGCTTGTATTTAAAACCAAAGTAAATATATAAAATTAAGTCTTTCTATTAAGGGGGAGATGTTGTAGGTAAAGGTTTTATGATAAACATGTAGGTAGTTGTATAATAAATAAAGAACAGTTGTTGTCTAGCACTCGGTCGTTTCATTACGAATAGTACACCCAGCATTACTGATAATCAAGAATTATTTTTTTCTGGCGGCCTTTATAATGTTTGTAAATGTTTTAGAGTATTTTCCGTGTGGTGACGGATTTAGAATACTTAGTGTCACTACCTCATTCCTTTCTGGGTGTCGTAAGATCCGACAAAAGTAAATTACAAGGGAGATCACCTACATACATGACCCTGTGCCAACTGTGTTGGCATTCAACATTCACAAGGGTGTTAGCACATGAATAAAAAAAAGTCAGAAAGATTCAGAGAAGTTATTATCCTTTCCTCTTGTTGATCAGCGGTTAATTATGTTATCGTTGTTTTTGCATTTATAGTTTTGTTTTATGAATAACGAAATTTAATGACTGCATGCCCAGCAGGTGGTACATGCTAACCAGATAGTATAGTCGGCAAGCAACTAATGTAAAATACATGCGATAAATCCGTTAGTAGTGTTCAATTTCATTTCATTCAGTTCATACTATATGCGGTATATTATTTTTAACCGTTTCTTTGTACTTTTAAAGACAACTGACACCTAGTCTCTCTCGTCACCACGACTGCTGCAAAGCATTCGAAACGTTGGGATTGAAATAATGTAAAGTACACGCGATAATTATTCCTATGATTAAAAAAATGTTTAACTTCAATTTGTTATCAAATTAGTGTTTTAATTCCCTCAGATTCTATCTTTGGAGTATGTATCGTTTTAATGATCACATCACGATTATTTCACAGAAACATATTGATCCATAAACTGATTTGTAAAAAAGATTCTATATAAATGTTTATTAATGTCGAAATTATACACTCCGCACTCCAATAATATTATTTTAATGCACATCAGGCTATGTATAAATACTGTGAATTTATAGTACGAATATAAAATTGTAACATTTCAAAGTTAGTCATTCATCGTCATCATCATTTCAGCCAAAAGACGTCCACTGCTGGACATAGGCTTCCCCCAAGGATCTCCACAAAGGCCGGTCCTGGGCCGCCCGCATCCACTGCTTGCCGGCGACCTTAACCAGGTCGTGGGTCCACCGTGTGGGAGGCCTACCAGCACTGCGCCTTCCGGAACGCGGTCGCCACTCGAGGACCTTTCTGCCCTATCGGGCGTCGGTCCTGCGAGCTATGTGCCCTGCCCACTGCCACTTAAGTTTGGCAATCCGGTGGGCTATGTCGGTGACCCTGGTTTTCCTGCGTATCTCCTCATTTCTGATTCGATCTCGCAGGGAAACTCCGAGCATAGCCCTCTCCATCAAAGTTAGTATAACTACTTAAATACGAGTAGATTATGTGGGGGAAAGTGCCTTTCTGTATGTTATAAGATTATAGTGTGCCTCCAGGAAGGGTCCTGGACGCACGTTTTGAGTTTCTGAGGGCAGAAACTCTGTCCTAGGGTAACAAGGTATCATTTTCAATAGGACAGTTCAAAGGCCACCCAACCAAACCACAGTGTATATAGAAACCTTGACGTACTTACGTACAAGACCAAAAGGTAGAGCCAATCAAATTTACCTACTTCACCGTGATCTGCGATCAACGGTACCGTGTCAAGATCGGGAGGTTCCATTTTCTTCTAAGAGACCGTAATAACACTGTTTACATGTAACTTTCAAACTATACTGGTATAAAGTCACATATCTAATCAGAAATGCTGATAAAATGTATCGGACCAATAATTTTGATTGGGTTGTAATACTTTTAATGATATGGGATCAACTTTTTTTACCAACAGTGCTTTTATCTGTTTGAAAGAGTCTGCTTAACGTAACTATTGTTATCTATTAGTCAGATGATCCCACTGAATGCATACAACAGGACGTGTAAGGAGGCACAGACTTTCTTTTTTTTTAGTATTTATTTCCAGTGTCCATCTTTAGTACTTTTACTTTATTTCAATCTTTGATTTAGTGTGAGCTTGCATAGGCATACCTACTATTAATTCTTCTTACAGGTGTATTTTTTTAACTCTTTGAGGCGTCGAAGTATATTGTGCAAAATGAATAAAATTTAATCGAGATTTAATGATAATGGTAACGATGAGCTTAGTGATCACATATAGCTTTTGTAGTTCGCGAACTAATTAACTTACGAACGAACGATATACGAATACGAAGTATTCCTTAGCCTTATTAGTACATATTCTTTAGTAATTATTTTTCGCCAATAGTAGAGGAGCTCTAATGTTGTAGGAACGAACTATCGCTAGTTACCTACTGGACACACATGGAACTACCATGTTGGTCTAGCAGATTGGCCAACTTTGGATCACGATAATGATAGACCCAAAATTGACGCACTGCTCCCAGGGTCCTGAACTAAATGACTTAACAGAATAAGAAAACTGAAGTTGTTCAGTTGAACGATTGTTATGGAGCGCTACGTTCAGTGAACTAACTACTTTCAACGGCACTAGTACAACAACAGTTCATCGCATCTAAACAAGAAACCTATATGAATCAATTGAATGTGAAAGTGTCTTTAGAAAAATGAATTCTATCATATCCAGGCTCTGAACTCTTGAGCGCGTTTTAAGTCGCTTGCAACTCTAATTAGGTAATTAGTTAGTTTTTTCCCGCGGTAATATGTTTGTAAGTTTCTTTTGTACTATGAAGTAAGAATATCGCGAAAAAATATTTCTATCTAGATCTATATGAGTAAAGTCGTGAGCAGCTAGACTAAATTTCTGAATACGTTGATATGCGATTTTGGTTATCGTATTACCGCCCAATACAGATTTGTAGCAAAAAATATTTTAATCAAATGAGACTATTGTTAACAATGATAATGCTGGTAAAATTTATTCTAGCTATCTACAAATATAAGTTAGCATGTCAAAACAATAAAAAATGCAAGACTACTTAGTGAGTCGCAAATTCCTCTAAGTAGGCCACGTATACAGTAGGTACTAAACATTACAAAGTTACTCTTGAAATGATATCGCTTACCCGCAGCGGTACTGAAGTACTGAGCAATGTACGCTTGAAAATAAGAAATTAAAAATATTTTTAAGATATCATGAATACGTTGTAAACTTTTATTTTCAGAGTAACATAGACAACCGATACAAAAATACAATGATTGTATCGAATTAGGCGGTTCTGTAACATTATTCCGAAGTAAATTCCCACATATGATAAATCAATGTAACAGATTAGATTTTTCAACATCGTATTCTGACTGAGACAGTGCGGAACGCAAAAGATCTGCAGGCCCATCTTTTGTACTATGTGGCCGCATCCGTGCTTCGGAGGGCACTTAAAGGCATCGTTCCCGGCTGCCATTCTACCATCTATGTCGTTCGTTGCACGTAGTCATAATAGCGAGAAAATTGACAACTGGCCTAACCATATAAATACTGGTTGTCCAATTAGATGAGTCACGGAGGACAGACGGCAATCGCTCGGTGTAAGTACTGGTAGTTAGTTAGCCAAATCAGGTTAGACTAGCTTTGTGTCAGCCCCAGTCTAACCTGACTTTTTAGTGATAAGGCCGCCAATTGTATGTTTTATATAATTTCTACTTTAAGCCATGTGTATGTCGCAAATCACTACATAGTATAAAACAAAGTCGATGTTCTTTGTCCGTCCCTATGTCTTTAAAACTACGCAACGGATTTTGAAGCTGTTTTTTTTAATAGAGTGTGTGATTCAAGAGGAATGTTTATATGTATAATACAGGCATTATTGCACCCGAGCGACGCCGGGGCGGGTCGCTAGTGCACAATAAAGTGTTATCTATCTATCTTTTTCAGCGGAAAGACATAATATGTTTTATTCAAATTGACAAGGTAGTTTTTATACATACTAAATATGACTTTAGTATTGATAACTCACAATTAGTGCTAGCTGTGGAGTTTCGCCCCCCGTGCTCGTATAACTGGAACGTCCCGTGATTAGTAGGTGTAGTGACGCCAGCCGCGGCCTGTTGCAGTCCTGGCGTGATATCTACCATATCATCCTCACTCGGGGATTGGACTCCGCGGCCATTTGTAGCAGTGTTACCCTACGACAATAAAAACAAGTACACAATATGTTTAAACTACGAATATGTCGCTGACAAGCAATCGACCAATATAATATCACTGATCCAAATACGTGGTAAAACTAAATAATACCAAAAGGAGGGTTTATTTGCTAACAAGGAACTAACCCAATTTAAGGTCAAGGCAGACTAAGACTGCGAGTAACATCTAGTAATATCTTAGATCAAATGTCTGCAAGAGTAAGCCACTTCATAAGACACAGTTAGTTCAAACACACTGACCATGATTGCCATTGTATTGCCCTTCCTTGCATCTGGGACGTGCAGTATTCATTGCGAACCGAGGCAAGTGGTTTGTTACAACTAGGTCAAAATGATAAAGAACGATAATTTAAAATCAAAGTAACCTCCTCACTGAGTATAGTAGATCAATTAGGTATATCTAGAGATAGAGCATAACGTTTCCTTCATACAATTGATAGTTAGGTATAAAGGAATACACGACACATAAACCTAAGTTAGGATCCAGCAATAATTAATTCTCTGTTCACGTGAATTTTAGTAGCACGCACGGACGATGCAAACGTAATAAAACTAATTCAAATAACTGCAGAAGATCACGCTATACATATAATTACACTACTTTCAATTACTATAATTCTATAATTACCTGCCTATTTAACAGGATCTAAATATTATATAAATTTGTGGCTCAATGAATTGATAGAACGTTAGACTAGATTATCGGACTTTTATATGTGTAGGTATTTGTTTTATATAGACTCTCGATTAAGAGAATTAACTACAAAATATACTCATACTCTAAGTATCTCAATGGAATCCTAAACATAATCCTAAAATCTATCGCTCATTTCGGCTTGTAATTAAGTTATAACTATTTGATACTGACATTCTAAAACAGAAACCAACTACAATATACTTACATGTATCGTGTTAAGTTTCAAATCAAGGACACAGTATCATTAGAAAACATTTGTCTGACATGTAGATTTCATTTCACGATTGCACAGTGTAGGATGTACGCTTTACGGAAAAATCAATAGCCCGGGCTACGACCGAATAGCGTCGAACCCTATTTCATTCGACTGGCTAGGGTAAGCCAGTATATCGTATTGGGGCAAGTTATAACGGAACATCTGGTACTACTTTATAAAACATCTTATTCAGGGTTTAGGTGTACATTTACAAAAAAATATCGTTTCCAAATAAAATTATTCGTAGCAAAACACATTGCTTAAAAGTGCCTAGGGATCACGTACTTGATAGTACGTCAACTTTTTTACAAGACCAAATCTAGTATTTTTGGCTGGATTCGGGCCCGTTCTATCATAGAGCATACTGTGATAGATTGAGAGCATAACTCGGCTACCCCCAGCGGCATGGTAACCATGAGGATTTCCAACGAAAATAAACATTATATCAATAAGTTTAAAGCGTCTTTATTATTTACGACATGCTCAATGCCGTAAATGTTACCTAGTGTAGTGTACGCCATATTGTATCTATTTATATATATATATATATTAAACATAATATGTAAAAAGTGGTAATTTACTATTTATTTATTAATATCATTACTTATTTGGTCACAATCATATAGAACTGTCATCGAGAAAATTAAGAAATGGAAATAGTATAGTTTAATATATTTTCAAAAAAACATCTATTAAACTCACCAAACTAGAAATAAATATAGATAAACTCAATTAGGTAGCTGGTGTAGGCTCGGTCGAGTCCTTCGTGACTTCGATACATATTTATCACGCTCATTTGATTTCAATTGTATTTGTTCGTTTTAAAATAGAAATTGGTTTTAAAAGTTAAGTAGAATTGCAATTTACCAACATTTATATGATTTTTCCGACATCGAGTATCTGTAACGCTCACCTTTTTAAAGACCGACTGATAAGTTGTACCCATTTTAGGTACAGAAGACTTCAATGGAAATCGCTCCATAGCAGAACTGAAACAAGAAAAAAAAAATCTAAAACGATATGTTTCACTTTTCGTTGTCATCTGCTTAAGACGTTGTCGTGGCGTGGATATAATTTCTTGCGTCTAGATTTGCTTACATCATACTAAGGTAGTTGACGAATCAATCATTAAAGGTCTTTGAGTAATATTTTTATTCTTAACTAGCTGTTGTAGCTTAACTAGCGTGGTACTTAACAATGTGGAAGCCTCACTAACTATGGGATCTAAAAGCGGGGAGAGGGTGTCAATTAAAGTAGCGTAAGTTACTCATTGTTACATCAGCTATCTGCCGGAGAAAGTCCCGTCAAAATCGGTCCAGCCATTACAGAGATTAGCATAAACGACAAGACAAAAATTGTAAAAAAATATATTTTTTATAGGTGTAAGGACCATGTATACATCCAAATTAACCTAATAAAAAGCGGTTATTTTAATATTACAAACAGACTCTCTAATTGAAAAATTATTTGTACAGATTACCAAACTTGTATTTGTGAAATGAATGTGAAATGGATTGCCTTTTCACGAACGTCCCAAACAAGATGTGTGAAACGGTATGCTTTCGGGTTTCGGTGGATAGGCGTGCAGTAGTTCTGGAGCCGCCTCCACACCCGCGTATGAAGGCGGCAACTAGCATTACCGCAGCGAGATTTAAAACAAAAAAAGTCGAGTATAATCGTATCACGGTATTTATTTATTTTTATTTAAGAACAATTTAATTTATTTATTGCACACCAAAACAAAAGGATACAGAAACTAAAATATACTTAAAAATAAAGTGTACATTGGGCGGCCTTATGGCATACCTCGATCTCTTCCTGCCTGGAATTTACGGTATTTTTAAAAACAGAGTTTATGAAATGGATTTTCATTTCAAAGTTTGGTTTTATTTAAATATCCTTGGACATTTCACACACTGCCATCTCGTCCCAAGCTAAGCAACTTAATGCTTGTGTTATGGTAACGAGATGGATGATGAATTTCTTATATATTAATATCATTACTTATTTGGTCAGAATCATATACGAGTACATATTATAGATAGAAATGACACCCAGACTCCGAACCAGTGCCTCTGGTTTAGACAAAGACACTTGCCCGACCCCGGAATCGAACCCGGGACCCGTTGATCCAAAGGCGGCACATCTAACCACTAGACCAACGAGGCAGTCAATTTATGACTAATACATATAATATATCTATGGATTTAAAAATAAAATATTTTAAACTCATTGGGATAGCCTAATGTTCATTATTTAGTGCAGACTTCCTGCATAAGATAAGCGAATATCTACACAAGATAGACATGCGTCCTATCATATCAGCCGGCACGACAAATTAATCGTCACAAAAAATCCAAACATGTCTCAGACACAAGAAAATCCTGATAGAGAAACGGTTCATTATAGTATATAGACACGTTATTTATGGAGGATCCTTGTAGTGTAGATTAATTCGACGGGGATGTCGTGAGTGAAAACGTAAAACAACAAATATGAACCGTTATAATTAATTAATTAAAAACAATGTGTTAATAACCTAATTCATCCTAAGAAATTACCTCAAGTGGTAGTAGGTAGGTGCGGCGGCTCTTGCGGCTAGGTTTTTGGCCTTGTCATTTCCTTTCGACACCATCAGTTTGGAATGAGGTAGTGACACTGTGTATTCTTAAGCCGTCACCACACTGACACACTATCTTATTTTAACACCATAATGTAAAATCAAACTCCAAGGATTGCACTGATCGGCGACTTCACGTACTAATCGGTTCACCTTGTAATCTATGAATTTTGCGTCGCTTGTCACAGCAACATAACACAAGAATACTTTGCAATAATTTATTACTAAAACTCTATCTATAATATTGATATCATCCGTCTATGTAAAAATATGAGCCCTAATTCATATAGAGGACTGTCGTCTTTACAGGTTACCGCAAATATTACGAAACCTTTATACTTCGCGTATCACATGTAAATTTTGAATGAGATTATAATGATTTAGGCTAATATTGGTAAACAGATAACGCCTTTAAACCCTTCATACTATATTATCATGCTGCCACCATGCCCGAATCACGCACACTCGTGACGTAAAAATAGCTATTTCAATAACTTGCACTTAAACAACTCATCCCACATAACAATTGCTTTCATTATAATAAGGTGACCACCCATACTCATTTAATGAGTTTTGTCCTCTTTTTTCGCAAACCATACTCTTTAAAAATCCTGTACTCTGAAAGTAATAATATGTATTGAAAGTATTTTTTTGCCAGGTTCACAGTGCTTTCATGTCACGCACGCAATATAGGCCAGTTGACCTTTTATTTATATTTTTTTAGAGGTCCACTCTTTTGTAGCCCTGGCTCAGTGGAGTGGCCGTATTAGCCGGTTTTTTTTTTGAGTACAGTTTTCAACGTTAATAAGGTGGTCACCTTAATTATAATTTTGCTTAGTTGTGTCAGACGGTTGAAAAAAATGGTGTTATTTTAAATAGTAAAACATGAAATAAGTTCATTGACAGATATCCAAATATTCAAACCCCTTTCAAGACATTTAAAAAACATATATTGCAAATGGTCTCAAAATAAACGCTGAAATTTGTCGAAGGCCTCATCTGCATGCTTGAATATTTTCCTAGGAAGAATTCAGACAGTCCAATTTTATTTATTTGTATAGATAGAGTATAGATAAACTGATCTTTTTTGCTATCTTTTACAATTTACACCTACATCTCTCCATTGATAGCTTTGAACTTGAGAATTAAGTGTACAACATTATTGTGTGAATAACAATGAATAATTCTTTCAGTAATTCAATCAATTCTCTCTTTTTCTCAGTCCCTAATAATTTCTATAATTAATTAATAATTAATTGAAATAAAAATGAATGAGTAGGAAGTTTGTGAATAAATAAAACCAAATGCTGTGGTAAATTACCCCAAAATTTCAGACATATTTCCAGTCATGATGCAACCATGGACACTGCAAAGCATCTGAAATGTTGGGGATTAAATGAAATAACAAAATCTTGTTTGTGTAGATATAATCACAGGCAAATAGGTTATATAACATTTAATAGCCAATACAAAACAAGCAAGAGATACAAACAGATGTTGTATTCCGAACAGTTAGTTTTTGTTTGCAGTTTTATTATTCTTTAGGTATTTTCTATGTCGTAATTTTCTATAAACATTTTGTTCCATAAACTTTTCATCCCAATTATTATAATATGTTATTGAAAATATGCATTCTTACACAATAACAACAAATCAAAGAGAAAACATTCTCCAGTTGAGACCAGCTGTTATGATCAACCATTAAGATTGTCATTTCATGTCTCTTTATTTATTGTCATTATTATTGTCACAGCCAAAAGAAGTCCACTGCTAGACATAGGCCTTCCCCAAGGTCTTAAACGCAGATGCAGTAGTAAAATAAGTTACCTTTGAAGCGCAGAATGAGTTATCAGTACACAGTATGAAAACACTAACACAGATTAAGTAATTACTAAGTTCTTGTCCACAATTAAGTCATTCACTACTATTAGTTTCACTAAATAAAATCACACACGAAAAACCACTTTTATGTTACACCATTACATATCGAGAATTGACAGACAGTTCATAATTTAAAATGTGGCATATATTAAGATTGATATGAAAAGAGTTTCTATGATGCAACCTTAATACTTTCCCTCATCATGGACACTCCTAAGCCCTAGTTGTGCTCTCAAATTATTAAGAGTTGGCCTAGGTAACGCCTTCGTCAAGAGATCAGCCAGTTGGTCAGCAGAGCTTGTCTTCTGTACATCTACTAGACCGTCTTGCACTGTCTCACGAACAAAGAAATGTCTTACTCGAATATGCTTTGTCCTTTTGTGAAATTCTGGATTGTATGCAAGGCGTATGGCTGCTTCATTGTCTACCTTTAGTGTAGGTATAGCTTCTAGCTTAGTGATTTGGCTGAATAACCTTTGAAGCCACACTAGCTCACGGGCGCCTTCGCTCGCTGCAACAATCTCAGCTTCCGTTGTAGAAATCGCAACTGATGCTTGTCTTTGGCTTAGCCAAGAAACAACTCCTCCAGCAAACAGACATGCTACCCCTGAAGTAGAGCGTCCAGTTTGTTCATCACCAGCATGATCTGCATCGCTATAACCTTCTATAATGCTTTTCGTTCCATCAGCACTATACTTGATGCCATAGCTAGTTGTTCCTTTTAAATATCGAAATATTCGTTTAACTTTTAGCCAATCAGCGTGAGTTGGATTCTCTAATTTTCTTGATACTACTCCAACAGCATAAGCTATGTCTGGACGTGTACCGGTCATTAGATATGCTAATGCTCCCACAGCTTCTCTATATGGATATTTTCCACCAGTATCCTCCACGACTTTCCCTGTTTCTGAAGTCCTTTCAATTGGTGTTGAAACGGGATTACAGGATGCCATTCCAAATCTTTCCAGGATTTTTCTAGCATAAGACTGCTGTGAAATGGTTATAGAACCATCTATCTCCCTAGCAATCTCTAGTCCTAGGTAGTAGGACGCTGGCTTGGCGGTAATTTTTAGCGTAGCGCCTAATTCTTCAAGAAATTGCTTCGCCAAAGCTTCATCTGTAGTGGCTACCAGCCCGTCATCCACATACAAAGTTATAATGATTTTCTTGTCTCCTATATACTTAACAAAAAGACAACAGTCAGCTACATTTTGCTGAAAGCCTTTTTCTATAAGAATTTGTTCGAAACAAGAATTCCAGCACCGTGGTGCTTGTTTCAAGCCGTACAGACTCTTGTGCAATCTGCATACTCTTGAAGTGCCATCACTAAATCCTTCAGGTTGTTGCATATAGATTTCTTCTAGTAACTTTCCATTTAAGAAGGCTGTTGCAACATCAAACTGAGTTATATGCAGTTTTTCTTTTGCACTTACACTTAGCAAAGCTCGAATCGTAGACATACGAGCAACCGGGCTAAATGTTTGTTCAAAATCTATACCTTTTCGTTGTTTGAACCCTTTTACTACCAGTCTCGCCTTGTATTTATCGATAGTGCCTTCTGGGTTTCTTTTAATTCGATAAACCCACTTGCAAGGCAGCGCCTTTTTATTAGGTGGTAGTTCGCAGAGCGTCCAAACTTTATTCTCAGCTAGAGAATACATTTCACTCGCCATGGCTTTCTGCCATTCGGTATAATCCTCTCTGTGAGCCGCTTCTTTGTAAGTTTCGGGAAAATTGTCGTTCCCTACGAAACAAACATAGTCTTCAAACCTCTTTGGACGTTGCAGTGTCGCTCGGTTCCTTAAATCATATCGAGGCAAAGGTTCTATTACCTCTAAGTCTTCTTGAGCGTCGGTGAAGACATCATCATCTCGCACAGATGTCTCATCCTCAATAAAGACCTCCTCTTGTCGGATAGGAAGCTCTTCTTGAACTTGGTCTTCATAGTTTTCTCCCTCTAAACCATGTTCTAGACTTTCTTCAAAATTTACAGGATTTTGCTCTTGGGAGAGAATTTGTTCGCTATCGCCGCTCTCTACAGCTCCCTCTGACGAAATAGGAGCACTGGTGGTAATCTTAAACTCGACATCAGACTGAAACGTTATGTCTCTAGACCTAAGCGTCTTGTGACCATCCCAGATACGATAACAATCGTCATTCTCGTACCCTATTAGCAATCCTTTAATGGCCTTCTTACCCATCTTTTTGCGGTTTGGCTTCGGAATATGAGCATAACATTCACTACCAATGATCTTGAGATGGCTTATTTTGGGTTTCCTCCCGTGCCATAACTCAAAGGGCACTTTTGAGTTTACTCTAGTAGGACCTGTCCTATTGAGCACGTAAGCAGCTGTATTAATCAATTCAGCCCAAAGTATCTGCGGCATCTCTCCTCTCGTGTGTAACATGGATCTCGCAGCCTCTACAAGTGTTCGATTTTCCCGCTCGCTACAGCCATTTTGCTCTGGCGTGTAAGGCATTGTTAATCGATGCTGAATCCCATACTTTCGTAATATTTTTCGGACGGCTTCATTGTCGAATTCCCCACCATTGTCGACAAACCAACTATCTCTCTCCATGTTCTTAGCTTGTTCGCTGGAACAAGCGTTTACCATCAAGGAAATATGCTGTACCTGGTTGGACTTTGCAGTTTGAGCCGCTGACGTACCTTGAGACGGATCTTTAGGTGGCCTCCCATCCTTTATCCATTTCTTGCATTTTCTAACTCTATGTCCAATTTTTGAACAATAGTTGCAAATCAGCTTATCTTTCTCCTTACTCTGCAGTCCTTCTCGCTTATTTGTAGTCACTAGTGCTTCTTTAGAGCTCTCTTGGCTACCCAAATCTCGTTCGAACGTGCATAGATGACTTGTCAAACTTTCGATAGTTCTTTCAGCCTGTTTTAACATCAGCCAGCTAGACTTAAAGTTGAAATACCTGTCATCCAATGTGTCTAAGATCTTACATATGAGAAATAACTCGGGAAGTTTAGCATTAGCATCTATTCTGGAAATTTCTACCTTAAGGTCATTCCAGAGATTCTTTAGCTTAGAGATATGTGTAGGAATGTCATCAGTCCTATCATATTTTAGCCCGAAGAATTCTAGACACAAGTTATAAGCTCTGTCTTCCGTCTGTCCATCAAACAACCTATGTAATTCTCTCCAGACTTCACATGCCGTTCTATATTGCATAACCTTTTTTAAAGTGTTCTCCGACATATTAGTAGTGAGCATTAACAGAGCGCCAGTTTCAGCCTTCTTATAATTAGCCATCGCCTTATTATAATTGCTTAATTCGGCGTCACCTGCTCCTTCGACAAGAATTGGTTTCTGGAGTTTTCCTTCCACAGCTTCTGTAGCACCTTCTGTACCATCAAGCATGATCGAAATTTTATATCTCCATGTTGACCAATTTTCTTTACCTAGTAATTTTCCTATATCAATTTTGGTAGTGTAATCCATATTGCCAAAATGATATCTTCTCTTCTTTGCGGGACCAAAACCTCTTAAACGCAGATGCAGTAGTAAAATAAGTTACCTTTGAAGCGCAGAATGAGTTATCAGTACACAGTATGAAAACACTAACACAGATTAAGTAATTACTAAGTTCTTGTCCACAATTAAGTCATTCACTACTATTAGTTTCACTAAATAAAATCACACACGAAAAACCACTTTTATGTTACACCATTACATATCGAGAATTGACAGACAGTTCATAATTTAAAATGTGGCATATATTAAGATTGATATGAAAAGAGTTTCTATGATGCAACCTTAATACAAGGATCTCCACAAAAAGACCAGTTCTGAGCAGATAGCATAATATATTAAGTAATAATTATAAAAAGAAATAAAAATGATGTGATCATTTTCTAGATTGTATTCAACATTCCATACCATGCCACATATAAATCTTGACATGTATAAAGAATCAGTTTGTCTAATTTCTATACCTGTTTAATAAATGATAAAATTATCCATAAACCAGATTTGCAACTGGTATTTAAATTTCAATGAATACTAATATTTGTGGGACTGACGCCCCTAAAATCTCCGCAGTTTATGCAAGGTAAAAGTATAGGTAATGTTATACAAATTATAGCCAACATAGCCACAAATAGACTAGTTGATTTCGATTTATTTTTGTTAATCGCTACATACCTAATTCAGGAGCATGATAAATCATCCAAACGTAGCACCATTAATTTTCCTCGGCATATACGTACACAGTGCAAGACAACACTACAATATGTATAGAGATAGTTATTAAATTTTCATAATGTATAATGGTTTAAATTAAAATTAATTGTTTCTATTTTTATCACGGCACAGACAGACAGATCACAGAGTCACAGAGGGCAGAGACGGGTACAGGTACACTCAATAACTACACACGCTATATTTATGAATAAAAACGTCACATGTAATCAAAGGACAAATCCATGGCCGATCAAATATTCTTCTTCTTCACCATTAATTTGCGTCAGAATCTACGATACTAAGTTTCTAAATCGAGGGATATTGGAACTTTTGGAAGGGAAATTATATTATTTGATCCGTGGACCTCTTACCAAGCCCACGTTCGGAGAGTCATCTCTCTCACCCTTAATTTGCGCGCGACATGGATTGCAGTGCACGTGTGGCTTTACCGAGGGAATAGATAATTGAGATTAAAAAACGAAAAACGTGACCGAAATTAATTATATTTTAAAATATCAGCGTTGGATATAGGGTTGATGAAAATTTGTAGCCGCATCTTAAGTCTTGGTTCGGTTTCACAAAAAGGCTAGTGGTCAGCAAGCAGAAAAGCTAGGGGATCATAGTATAGTCTATTATTTAACAAACATCTTGGTCCTACAGACTCTCTCTGTCTCTGTCTTGCGCCAAAGTACCTTTTGCTACAATAAGTACATGTAACTGTATTCATCGTAAGTCGGGACTTACGTGAAGGTGTACGCCATTCGATAAACGCCCACAGTCTTTCTGGGATACTGACCAAGCACCTGGAACGCGACTAATAAATATGGATGCAGCTTTAAAAGTGGTGGTACCTAAACTATATTTTTAGAACTCCATTACGTTAATTTATAATTTTATTGAAATAATTACAATAAGAATAATTTAGTTTATTTGTGCAATAATATTTCATGCACGATTTAGAAATTAACAATTAAGACAGTCTCGTATAGTAACCGTAAATATCCGGTTATAGCGGTTTATATTCGACCTTATCCATATCCGATGATTTGTATAAAATGGCGTCAGCCGAGTTTTTAGAACAGGCTTTGTCTACAAACGTTGACGAGAACGCCGTGAACGCGATAGTGGGTTCTCTAGAAAATCAATTGGTTACGTCCGTTCCATCGGCATCATTGCATCACAACACGGTTACTGTTTTACCGTCTCAGAATTGTAGTATAGTATCAAATACAGGCTCTATTATATGCGGGCAGAAATATAACTCGGACCTTAGTAGTTTAGGTATTGTGAACAGCTTACATTCGAACTTAATATCAAATACAAGTGCGTCATATAAAAATGTGCAATCATCAACACATTCAGTGTATACGCCATTATCACTGACTGGGGTGGCTAATTCCAACGAAACATTGAAGGTGATATACTCACAGGCACAAGCTTTTTCCAACGGTGTCACGTTACCCGCTCAGTCGCTAGTGAACGGTTGCATCGGACAGTCTACATCAGAGAGCCAGATTCTTCACGCCGTTCCTGCCGACAGTGTACTGTCACAAGGCAGTAATTCGATCACAATGCAACCGCAGCTGGTACTGAAGCAGGGCGCGCCCACCGGACAAGTGGGCATGCAGACTGGCATGGTTACCGTGCCCATGTCAGGAAACTCTAATATGCCTACGTCCATGCCTAATGTTATGACGCTGAATAAGCCTGGTGGCCAAAATGTCGTAGTCACTACGCAGAACATAGGATCAGCACAGCCCCCTGGAATGCCTAATGTACAAATACTAAACATGAGGCCTGGTGTACCTGCAGTTGCTGCCCAGAAGTCGGTAGCTACAGTGTCACCGAGAGTTGTGATTGGGACTCCTCAAGTAGTTGGTACGCGTGCAACAGCTCCAGTAAGTTGGTTCTTAAATATATTGTATAGACCCCACTACTAAGCTCATTACTGTTCCATGTTTGCAACCCTACTGTGTATATGCCTGATGAGACTGATAGAATTTGTCCTATTACTATATTGTTACTATTAAGTTTTGGAATAATCTATAAAATACAAACATAAAGTGTCAGCATTTGTACAATGTTATTTGCTGTTAATTTTTAAAAAAACACAGAACACAAATTTCTAATTTGGGAACATAATTTTTTATTCTTGTTTCATTATATAATCAGCAATAGACCACACATTTTGCCCAATGTTATATGTACTCCCTGTAACTACATAATACATGAAAATAAAATATAACCTTCCTTGATAAATGGAGTATCCAACACTGAAAGATTTTTTAAAGAGGACCAGTAGTTCCTGAGATTCACGCGTTCGATCAAACAACCTCTGCAGCTTTATAATAATAGATTATATTTTAAAATGCTGTATCATTTAAATTGTTTTTATTAGATACATTATTGATATTGATAATGTGGTTGGTTTGGCTCAAAAGAATTCAAATTAATAGGTACATTCTGTTATTAGTTTCTGTGCAACTTTTGAAAGCCTGTCCTGCAGAGTTCACTTTACCCTTAAGTTTTAAGTTATGTTGTTACATTGTTATAAATTACCAAACATGTACATATTTTTTTTGGTATATAATGCATATCTTCCTAAAGGTGTTGTAAGAGCTGAACAAAAGAATGCAAGAAGCAGAGCACGTAGACACAAGAGAAGGAAAACTTGATACTAACCAACCTGCCAACCTGTCTTGCCAGAGTGGCACAGTTGGCTAATTTCCCTACATGAACTTTGAGTAGGGCGGCCAACACATAATATAATGTATAATTTCTAAATTAAACACCCTGTTGGGACAGGCATTTATTTAGATTTATTTCTGGCATATTACAAGTATACATATTTGAAATCATTAAGTTCAATAAGAAGCTGCACATGATAGTCTTTTTTTAAATAAGAAAAGATTACAATTATTAACATTATTTACTGCATTCAAACTATAACCAGACACAGTGAAATAAATGTATGCTATTGTACATTTTCGTTAGTAGTCCAAGTTACATTATGTTATAATATTAATATATTAATGCAATCTAAAACTAGAGAATATATGTATGTTAGGAGAAAGTACTGCAATCCTTAAAAATCAATCTTACTACTTGTTACTAAATTAATTACTACTTCTAGTATTAATTACTACAGAGAGCCAGATGCATAACCTTCCTTATTAATTCTGCCAAAAATAACTAGGAGCTTACAGTGTCATAATTGTAACATATGACTTTAATAAAGCAAAACAACCTTCCAATGAAGTCACCAGTTTGCCCAAGATTTTGCAAAAATTTAGCCTGTGTTGGCTTTGCCAAATATATATTAACAACAAAGTACTTTTTGAATATCTGTCAGTCTCAATTTTTCAACTAACTACACTATATATAGGCACATGCTTTATGTACAAAACACCTTCATCGCAGAAATAATTCCATGGGCTTCCTCCATATTATGTTTCAAAAGTAAATGGCAGCAAGGTTATACAATTTTGATTGATAGGCAATCAAAAGGCTGTTTAAAAGAGCTATTTTGCTACCTCATGTAAATCATAGGTAAATTGTTGTCTTTGACATTGATTAAACAATATTTTTTATAATGTAAATTCAAATGTATGGGTTTGTTATTGGTAATTTTTTCATCACAAAAATAATGTATATAGTTGTGTACAGATTTTATTGTGCTTTTATAAACATCCTTTGCAAACTGCACAACTAGCATCAGAAATAAGGTTCAACAAACTCACACACAGCATATAACAATCATTTTATAAAGTCTTAGTTTAATTTATCATTCATTTTCATTTAATTTAACTTTCATGTTGCATGATTGGCCATTCATTATTATGAATGTATTGATGTTTTTAATTATGTATAATCACTTAATTTACTGCATTGGTGCAAATAATTATTCTTTTACTTGTAAATTGTGTTTCATTTTATTAATGGGCTTTTTACAATATCATCTTTGTTTTTGAGCACTAGCAGTTATAATTAAGTGTTTTACAGTTAATTTAACTAAGCTTGGGATTTATCATAATTTACTTCTTCAAAATCTTCACAATGAATAATAACATTTCACTCACGAAATTGGCAGAATCTGTCATCAAATATGATTGAATAAATCACTTCAAGCAAATGTGTAAACTTGATGTAAGTGTCTGCATCCAAAAGAAATACCCATTTATTAATTGCCTCCAATTGAATACTGGGTATTCCTTTATGTACAGCAAGAAATTATGTGTACAAGAAATTAAAAGTGCAATGCAACTGTGCTAAGATTGATTGGGCTTTGACTACAAGTGCTCCATTGATGAACACTAGCTTCCGTCATGCTAACCCTTTGTTGACCCCACTCAGTATTACCAATATGCCATTGATATGTGTTGTACACCTCGGTGTTGCACTGCATTAATGTACATCTCAATCCTAACTGTGTTATACCTAACAAATGACCTGCTTTAGAATCATACTCTCGGATTGGACATTTTTTTGTATCTATACAATTCAAAGTTCATTAAATTGAAACGAGACATTCATTTTTAGATAACGCTGCAAACTCTGCAGAGTCTTCAACCCGGGCAGCAGGGTCATTTGTTGTTAAAGACTGAGAATGGGCAGTACCAGCTGCTGAGAGTGGGTCCCGCGCCCGCAGCGAATGCGCTCACGGCGCCGCAGGCTCAGACCATCCGGCTATCGACCGTGCCGGCAGTAAGTAGGCACCACTCCGCTACTCACCCCTCCACTCTGCTTGGACTTGGAAACCTTGCACTCTACTCCTTGCCACTCCCGCCCTTAGTAACCCCCGAAAATACCTAACAAAAATTCTCACCGCGGTGTATGACGGATGAAATAGGCTAAATAACGGTGTAGAACGTAAATGTCGGTTTGTTTGAAACGTGTATAGAATGTCATGTCTATTTTCTAGTCGGGAGATTTTAAAATGAAAACCGCGCAATAACCTGTACAATAAAGTTATCCTTACGCGTGCGAAAATGCCCAGTATTATTTTCCCCAATTGCCCAAATGAGAATTTTTCGTAGGTTGTACTGGAATAGGGGAACGGATTGAGGTGGATGCGGTTAGATTGGATACAAAGGTGCCGTCGCACTCTCAGTTCTGCGGTAGGAGTGCAATTGCATCTGTTTGTCCAATTTCAGAAAACATGCATGTAGTCTATGGTGGAGGTGCATGCTCTGAGGTAACTAACAAGGTAAGAATGTAATTGGAGACATATCAGTGTGTATCAAAAACTGATGCCGTTGAGACTTGTGTGATAAAGCATTTATTAAGGCAGCGCGACGGCGGTTTCATTTCTTGAACGATTGATTATACGACCTGCTTCTGGTTTTGTCGTAGGTATGACCGCTTTGCATTAAGATTTTCGTTACGAAGGGTTAACAATTTGGCACGTCCAACGTTTTTACGGTTTAGCTTGTGTGAGGATGTGATGCGAATGAGCATGTGACTACGGCAGAGACGTAATATTTCATGGAAAGCTTGAATTCGTCAGCAGTATCACTAATCCTAAGAGTTTGTTTTGATGTTTGGAACGGCTTACTGTTTACTTAGGCACTCGCCATGTATGTGTGGCGATTACCTAAGTGAGCAAGTTATATACCACGTGTCCCTGTCTAGTAATTTTGGCTAGATAATTACCTCCGTATGTCTATGTAAGCTGGTAATTGCAGCTCTACTTTGTCGTATCCTGCACCAGTAGCCATGTCAGCATGTCGGAGAAATAATCTACCGTAGTTAATGCCCACGCCTTATGTTGTGTCGTTTGTGCCAAGCATAATGAAAATTCCTACCCGCCATTCGCTTGATATGTGCTTGCGTTTTTCGCTGATGATTTGCGGCTGAAGTTAACCATTAACGTCTGTCTTCGTAGCATCCAGGGGTGCCGACCGTGTCGACCAGTATGGCCACGCCACAGATGTCGATGTCTATGTCGAGTCCGATGTCGATGTCGAGTCCCATGTCGATGTCGAGCCCGATGTCGATGTCAATGTCAATGCCGATGCCGCCACCGCCCCCCATGCAGCCCGCAGCGCCAGCTGCTATGCCTGTCCCGATGCCTGTTCAACCACCGCAGCCACCCGGAACTACACATATCGTAAGAAAAAGTCCCAAGTTCGCCAAGCGTAACTGTTAAGCGTAGCACATTAGACCGATTTTCGTTTATCTTTCGAAGGCCTCAGCACCTAATTTTAATACTAGCTGTACCCTGCGCGCGTTGCTACGCCACCAACTAAATACATTTGAAGGAAAGACGTTTCACAGATTTTCGTTGATTTTGTTTTTTATTTTTTAGGAAACTTCGTGGGCTCATGCACAACACTTTGCTGAAAATCATCTCATGAGCAAATGCATAGTTTACGATTCTATAAAATACATACAGACAAAAATTCATTTTATATATAAGCTTTTTGATATCGTCTTTCAGTATGTCTTCTATAGTCTTCAAGATATTTGTATACAAAAAAAATATATCATCAATTCAGCCAAAAGACGTCCACGTCCACATAGGCCTCCCCCAAGGATTTCCACAAAGGCCGGTCCTGGGCCGCCCGCATCCATCGTATCCGCCGACCTTAATCAGGTCATCGGTCCACCCTGTGGGAGGCCTACCAGCACTACGCTTAAAATAATATATACATATAACTTATTCTAGATAGATGGTAATTCCGTCACATTCAAACGGCCACAGCAACGCGTTGCCGGGTCTGCTATTATAAAATAGGAATACGTATTACGCTCCTTCCCGATATTTCACCAATCGTGATTTCTGCACTGCCCAAGCGATAAATATGTTTAAAGTGTCGGTGAAATTACGTAGCACCATTGTTTTAGAAACCATCGGATAATACTAAGGAGAAATGTCGGAACTTCCTGGCGAACCTTCTAGATCTGTCCAGTAAAGAGCCACCTTCAGTAGAAAGAAATGTCCGGAATCTCATTCAGGAGCTCATAGACGCTCAAGTGGAACCCGAAGAGTTCTGCGATAGGCTAGAAAAACTTCTCAACGCCAGTCCGCAACCGTGTCTTATTGGCTTCCTCAAGGTAAGTAAATTAATACAACTAGCTATCTCGCCGAACGAAGACCGCCAATAACACATCCTGTTTGACTGTATGAACATGTTAATTTTAGATTTTACAATTTTCCTTGCAATTAGTTTCTGAACGCTTTGTATGGGGAAATAAAATAGATTTTTTTTTACTATTATTTCTGTGTCGTAACGAATTTAAATTAGACAATGTCACGAACCCATACCATCTTGAGGGTGTCGTAAGAATCGAGTAAAGGGAGATCACCTTGCCACAAAAGAAGGAAAACTTGATTCAAACCCTTTACCAACCCGTCGTGGAACATTAACCTAATTTCTCGCCATGAATTTGGAGGATGCCTGATACTGAATCAGTAGTGAGTCATTTATGGCCTGCAACGACCACTACATTTCTCACCTTTTAAATCCTCCTTGACTTGTACAGGTTTTCGTCAATTGTTTTAATATACAAGAGATTAGATTATGTACTAGATTCCTATAGGTGCAAAGCTGGAGCATGGATCAACGACCCCTTGTTAGTCCTCTAGGGGTTGGACCGCGCAAGAGGTGGTCCGTCGAGTTGCCCAAAAGCAGATATTAGAAATAACTATATTTTAACAATAAATTGCACCAACAGAAGGAGCCTACTTTCTCTTTTTGTAGGAAAACTTTTTGTGGTGCTGCACTGTCCATTCTCGATTGTAACCTTCATTCGTTAGGCATGTTGTTCGCTTGAAGATTACCTTTAAGTTCTATTATACTTCAGAGCAGCATTCACTGACGGAAGACCATCAAATTTAAGAAAGTAACAGTACTTGTTGGGGCTAGTTAGAACTTGTGCTGGTAAATAAAATTCAATGAATGATATAAATGATTATGCCCGTAAATAAAGACTGTTTCTATTCTATAGAGAACAAACCTTCTGTCATCAACAACACTTAATGCTTCTGGGAAAATAAAAGTGGAATAAAGTTGGAAGGTTGAATAAATATAGAATAAAATAAAATATGAGAAGAAAATAATAACACATACTACATAAATTAAAATGTAAAACTAAGTAACACTGAAAGTATTGGCGGTCTTATTGCGAAAAGCAATCTCTTCGAGGACCGAACCCTATACAAAATTTAAAAATGTCTTCGCCGACAACACTAAGAGTGCGCTTTTTTTGTTACAGAAAAGCCTGCCACTGCTCCGGCAGTCCCTTGTTACCAAAGAGCTTGTGATCGAGGGCATACATCCACCTTCGCCACACATCGCATTCTCCAATGCGCCGCTACTACCCCAGTCCCTCATCTCGCCTTCGAATATGCCCATGGTACGATCAATTAAATTTAAACATGCACTTAGTTTTTTTTATTAATTCGACCTAAACCAGTGTTGGATTTCAAGTTGAAAAGGGAATATGCATGCTTTTTCACTCGAAACCTTTTTGTCGGCACTTCATGTGCGACGAGTATGTGCCCCAACGACTATTCAAGGGTTAACATCTCTAGCTGCATATTAGATTTATCATCTATCATACTGCTCATAAGGTCACAGAAATTTTGCGTTATCGTTAGCTCGCGTAAAAAGGCGGCCCACAATCAGGTAACATTTTATCTATCGAATAGTAATCATTTAGAATATAATAAATACTAGTAATGTATATATTAATACGTGAAGCAAAAAATGTGTACCCCTTTTTTACGAAAATTACGCGGACGCAGGTGTATAAAATTTCCCACACTTAGAGTTTTTATAGAAAATGAGTGCAGAATGCAATTTATTTTAAAATTATGATTTTAATATAAATAAAAAGCAACATTACATAGTAGTGTGTCTACCTGTATTTGACACACACACACACACATACGGATATTTACTCTATTGTTAAAGTTTGTGGTCAAATTGAGAATAGAACTATAATTTAAATTAATTGTCGTCGAATTTCGACCGCTGAACGACCACTAGCTATTTTAAAAAAGGCTCCTGTTTTTTCATAATGAAGTGTTTCTTTGACATAATGTAAGAAGTGAAATAACAGTATATAAAATGCATGTATATTCCCGATCCTATTCGATAAAATAGCTACAGAAAGTAAGAGGGTAAGTGGTACAAAAATTACAGAGTTGTTGAATAGTCTGGCCTATTTTTCTGTATAGCCATTCAAGAGCGATCTACTCTGGTTTTCATAGACTAAAACTAAAATCTATTTGTTGGAAATAAATCACGCTGTATGCATTAAAATGTTCGATACAGTAACGTGCATTCACGTACATATTTATGTGTAACATATATAGTTCGCGTAATCTGCCCACCAAGGTATGGGCACCGCGAGAACATTTTGTTGCGCTGTTAGACGATTTTGTGACGCTAGAACGCCTTGAGTAAAAGTTCTCACGCGCTTTCTTGGAGTTTGTTTTGGTTAATAATTAACATACACAAAGCTTGCGCTTCCATTCTAACATGTGAATAAACGTATTATTATGATTATATTATATAGTGTACCTATACAAAAGTACTTAAATGTCTTCCGCAACTAATATGCGATCTTTTCAGCCCCAATGGTAACTTTGAATGATATAACTTGCTATTTGCATTGCTATATATTCTAAAACCCGGTTAAGACATGTTTACCCTCAACTGTTGCTGATATTAAAACTAAAATTGTTTAAGCTAGATAAAATACACAATCTTAAACAGCCCACCGATGGTTTAACTTCTCAAAACGTGCGTCTCCATATCGTAATTTTCATTTTTCCACGATTATCGGTCGAATTGTTTTCATAAAATTCTTAAATTGATACCATACAGGATTTTCCTTCAGTGAGACCGACTTTATGCATCAAATATTAATTCGATGAAATCTTGAATTACACCTACCATAAATGTGCATACAATATTATAGTACTAGCAGTATATAATTTAATGCAATTTTAAAAGTAAGCTATTATGCCTTAAATAAGAACAGTGGTAAAATTGTATCCTTTTGAACGGATCCGATAGTAGCAATAATGCACAGCAACTGCGCCGTTAAAGTTCTCAGAATTATTGCTAGATGGCAGTAATTTGAATTTCGCTATAAAGCTTTACGTTCCAAGCACACATTTGTGTTTTCTTGAAGATACGATGTGTACACTTTATCGTGCTCTCAAAATAACAAAAATTAAGCTGTTTTGTAAATATAAATCAAACTGCGAAGGTATCGTATTCTGATTTTAATATATCGTTTTACTATGTCAATAAATCAATGAATGTTCTACGAAACACTGCTACATATTTGGTTTAAACTGAGGGCTAGGTGCAGCTGTAAGTACAGCGTAATTAGTGTTATCAAATGGTTGAATAAATTGGTCGTGTTGACCAGTCGATGGATGATGGAGGCCCAGGGCCGGTGCTCACGCCGCTTCTCCCGCCGGTCATGACACTGTGCAGCCCCATGGTACCCACCAAGTCGGTTAACGCTGTGTCTGTACAGCATGCCACCTCGGTGCAGGTTGGTTCACACGGAGTTGCCATCAATGTACCCACGAATTCACTCGCTTTTCATCCCTATGCAACTAGCACCCTTTTATTCCTAATAGATGCTATGATGAAAATCATTTTAAAACTTAAGTTACCAGATTTGGTGTATTTCGTATAGTTAAATTATGAACATGCTACCGAAAATATACAGGTCGCATACAGGAAAATGTCAACCGCAAAACCTTCCTTGAACGGTAAAAGTTCAAGGGTTGTAAAACCCCGAAATCAATAGAAACTAAAAATAAAATAGGATTCAGGGATGGCAGCTCCGAATTTCATATTTGGTGTATTTTTATTTTGGCTGGTAGTATTTTTTTGTTTAATTTATTAGTCGTAGTTATTGGGTAGCAGCCATGCGAACATCGAATGTTAAATCGTCCTCATTAGATAGACCGATTTAAGCTTAGTTTGACAGTGAAATGTGCACCAACCGTTTATGCTCACTGAATAAAACATTTAAAGTCCTTCAACAAAAATACACTTTGTCCATAGACAACACTACCAACTTGAAAGTTAAAGATCAAAGACTATCTCAGAATCATCTTCGATGTAATCTTGGAGCACAGTAGAGGAAAATCTTGACATACAATATATTTTCTCTCCACTAATTGACTAGCTACAATCAGTAACCGTAGACGTCTCCTTGTTGCCGGTATGTATCTGCGATATAATTTTAATAATTATTGGAGGATGTAACATTACAATACTGTTGTTGTACTTAGGATTTTTTTAATTATTCCATTGTAAGTGGCCGCATGATTTTATGTTTTAGCTTGCCGTCTAGTGGACATAAAATTATGATAAAAGTTGTGTTTCTAACGGGGCAATCAATATTATAGCACGATACGTGATACTTATTGTTGTAATAATATTCAGCTGACAGCAACTGCGCAAAATATGTAGGGAGCCCTTCTTCAGTTACAAAAACAACTTTTATCTCTTGTCTCATTATTTTCTTGACTCATTATTCTATTGATAGTCTTATTATTCATATAAAGTCTCTTTAATAAATCTGTAGTCTTGGGCTCACGAGACTGATATGAGAAAAACAATTTTTTCACGAAAGGTGCACTTAGGTTCTAGTTCAGTTCCTGTCTGTCTTGTGATTTAGTCTCTGGTTTTTTTAAGCGATTGATGAAAAATATAATACTGTTTGTAAATTTAATTAGGTAGCAATATTCATAGCGCTCCACACTGATTACCGCACAGATAGAAGAACCGAATTATAATTCGGTATTACCGTAGTAAAAACCTCAACACCAATGTTGGTTCTTTTTCGAGAATGTTTGATTAATTTAGAATTTTACTAATACAGCAGAAACCACCTCAAAAGCCAGGCAGCTCGATTGCTGTACTTCAGAACATACCGGTACATACCAAAATTAACGTTAATAAGGCCAGCAGCAAAGCAATGAACATGAATAAGTCGAATACCCGGCCGTCGGCAGCCTTGTCAACCGTTCTCACACCTGGGAAATCATTGCTGAGGGACAAAGAGAAGAAATCGGGAAACCAATTCACTTCGCAGCCGTTTGTCGATGACAAGATGGCGGGCGATGACGATATTAATGACGTTGCCGCTATGGGAGGCGTCAACTTGGCAGAAGAAACTCAGAGGATTTTAGGCTCTACGGAAATGATTGGCACGCAGATCAGGTAAGACTGCTAACGGGAGGAACATTTTACCTCTCTATGCTACTACTACTCAGTCCGTAAAAGGTCCACTGTTGAGTCGAGCCTCCTCCAGTTCATCATCATCATCCACCCACATTAGTCCACTGCTGGACATACGCCTCACCTAAAGAGCGCCATAGCACCCTGTCTTCAGACATGGCGCTGGATGAAATATGAGATACGCTGAAGACATTCCTCCAGTTACATGGAGGGTAATTGTGGCACACTGGCGGCCAGACTGGTTGGCTCAGGGTCTGGGTCAAGTTTTCCTTTCGGGGATAGCTTATTGGGCTTGAAGCGGAATTTCCTTTTTTCGGCTCTCGCGACATCCTTGGGGTGGAATGGAGTGGTGACCCTATGTTTCCAAATCCATTTCGACACAGACACTCTCCAAGCAATTACTACTAACATGAATACATTTGCAGATCGTTACTACCTGTTAATATTTAACACTAAAATGGAAAAAATAATTTCACATTTTTAAAAACTATACCCTTGTATTAACTTTAGCTTTATACTGAAAAAGTGTAGTTTGTTCAATAGTACCTCTGAGCATGATCGAGCAGTGTCTGGTGCCCGTACATGTATGTCTTATCGATATATTACTGTATCACAACAGTCTCTCACCCTGCGTCCTAACCATAGCCCCTTGCCAGGTCATGCAAAGAGGAGTACCTGATGCCGATGGGGATGTTGCAATCACGGGTGAAGTCGATCGCATTCAGGCATGGCTTGGACGAACCGTCGGTGGAAATCGCTGGTATCATCAGTCACGCGGTACAGGAGAGACTGAAGAATTTGGTTGAAAAACTTGCAGTGGTCGCCCAACATAGGATTGACCTCATCAAGGTAAATTACAGTTCTATAAATATAGTTCTATTCTCAAATTGAGCACAGACTTTAACAATAAACAAAAGAGTATATTATTATATACGTGTTAGTGTGTAATGTTTATTTTTATTGCTTTATTGTATTATTTTTTTGCGCAATTTAATAAAATATTAGCATTCTGAACTCCTCTATTAAACTATAAGTGTGTTGTATTTTAGACTTCTCTGTCTGTGCACATTTCGAAAAAAAGGTTCCCAAAGTTTTTGATTCACGTATTACGTATAATTTCGTGATTTATGCAAATTATTTCATTTTGGTACATATCAGACACTCATTGCTATGCGAATCGAATTAGGCTGATTTCAAGGAATAATGTATTGTCACTGCGATGATTTTTATATGCGCATATTTTGTCTCGAAACTGGCCGCGCATGCGAATTATTATGACAATATTTTGCCTGCTAAAAGTATTCGAATCATTTTTGGGGTACAATGGAGATATTATATTCAGAATATATATTTAAAGAAGATATTATATTTAAAGAAGATGGTGACCGTGCTTATGCGAATTATTACATTCGATTATAAAACAAGCATAAAAATAACGTAAACCCTTGTTTTCTCTGACAGACTGATTCACGCTACGATATAACGCAAGATGTGAAAAGCCAACTCAAATTCCTGGAGGAACTAGACAAGGTGGATAAGAAACGTCGTGAAGATTCGGAGAGGGAGATGCTACTGCGAGCGGCCAAGTCGCGGTCGAAAAATGAGGATCCAGAGCAGGCCAAACTGAAGGCCAAAGCTAAGGAGATGCAGAGGGCAGAACTGGAGGAGCTGCGGCAGAGGGAGGCTAACTTGACTGCGTTGCAGGCCATCGGGCCGCGGAAGAAACCCCGGTTGGAAGGGCCGGGAGGCGCTGGCGATTCTACTCTCAGTGGCGCCGGACCACAAGGGGCGGGCTTTGTGAGTATTATCGGATAACTATATAAATAAAGGATATAGTATATTTCATTACAAGTGCGGAAAGGCTGTCATTGCAAAGAGTTCCAACAAATGTCTACCCGAGCCGAGGCGCAGCCGAAGGAGACTCTGAACAAGTTGCAATGACGGTTCCGCACGTGTACTGAACGACTATTTTTAATATAGTTGCGAAAAAATGAAGCAATTTAATAAAATAATAAAAACACTAAACTCAACTAACTAATCATTTATGACTTATAAACAAAAATGGCGCCAACCGTAGAATATAAGCAGAGTTTTTTTTTTCACCCGTTCTAGTAGGCAAAAGCAACTATACAGCCAAGTCTTCAGTAGATTTTTTTATGCGGTACACTTTACTACTACTATAACAAAGAGTTATGGTCACTAGTTATATTACACATCGGAGCCCAAACTTATTAGCTTCTATCGACTTGCCCACCCAACACGATGCAGTTGCTACCGATAATCTGCCAAATTAAAAAAAAATCGTGCCAAGCGACGAGGTGTCAGTCGCGTAATTTCTGCTGCATTCGGTGTCATACAAAAGTCCAGTTCGTGCCACGCGGCGACGCAAAATGAGTTGTGAGCCGACTCACACGCATTATCCGACCGAATTGTTTCGCGGGGGGTGCGGGTTGTAGCAATCACTATTTTTCAATAGTCTGTTTACAAATGACACCCAGGCTCAGAGCATGTGCTTCTGGCTTACATAGAGACACTTGCCCAACCCGGAATGGAACCTGGGACTCGGGTACCCAAAGGGGGCACGTCCAAACCCTAGATCACATTTCCCCGTTGTAAGCTTCACTGTTGGCGTATCAAGTCATAATGCAAGAATTCCTTCAAAATATACTCTCAATTTCAGTTTCTGTACAAGAAACTGGCGATCCGCAGTACGATTCTATATTTTATGGTTTTACCAGGCCGGACGCAGTCAGCTAGCTCTTCGGACGCGGCTAAAGCGCATCAACCATCGCGATATGGTCTATCTACTGGAGCAAGAGAAGGAGACTGCACATTCCACGCTTCTGTTCCGCAGTTATCTCAAGTGATTGTTCTACTAGTGACTGGAACGCCTTTGCGTGTAATGACCAAACATTTAAACTTCTGTGTAGTGATTGGTGCTTAGTATGAATTGTCGACCGCCACGGGGACGTTTTGAATTACGAAATAAGCTTGCCTGGGTCTAAAATGTGACAAATTTATTAATTTCACGTTTTTGACTTCATACAATTGTTATAGGACATGGGGTCTGAAGACCTTCCTTTTGTCACAAAATGTATGATGACTATATAACCCTTAGTTGTGGAATGCCGCAATATGTTACGATATCGTATAGTAGTTTATAAACATCTTGAGCCAAGATCTATCCGGCGCAGTAGTCGTATTTTGGGTGTCCTTGGGGGCGATTGGTGAAGAAGAGAGAAGAATAAGCCCCGCGATTAATTGATAACCTGCGCGAAGTTTAACCCACCCCGGCGCTGTGGTTCAAGAAATTTTTAAGCTACTATATACTAGATTAGTGCGGCTCCACCCGCCTAGGCATTAAACCTGTGCTTATCTCCCTTAGGGATAGTATCGCATTCTAATGGTGACAGACTTTGAGACTAGAAGTCTTTGAGTTACAACATACATACACACAAATCTAAACTCTTTGTAATATTAGTATAGATTGTGGCTCAGTAAGAAGTTTGCAAATGTGCATTTTCATCTCGAGCGCATGTCAAAATTTAACTTCCTGTAAGTAGTCTTTATAGTAGATTGGTTGAACAAAAGTCTTGAAGCCCACATTCCAACAACTGAGGCTTAGGGACGGCATCCTCTACATCGCATCGGCGTCAGACAGCGCCGACCGCCACACTCTGTTGCCGAAAATGGACTCTATACTGTGTGGCACATAGTATATTTTAGTTTTGTAACTGAAAACCTCATCTGTCACACATGACAGATGAGGTTTTCAGTTCACCAACACCACAGTGTTGTTGGTATGCTGCATCGTCTTATCTACAGTTAAATCAGTAGTCCTGATAAAGTTCATTCAGTAGTTAGGCAGTATTGTAGACGACGAGTAAGTCTAGTGCTGACACATCTTAATAAAATTTAAAATGTGACTGTATGTTTGTTACCCATACCAACCTGAAGGTGGCGTAGGTACGTTTAAATTAACTTACGAAGCTGATTACCTAGCCGCAGGAGAAGAAAAACTTGATCCAGTTTCTGTGCCGACTGGTCTTACCGGCGTGGCGTGGTAGGCTAGTCACTCCATAAATTCGGAGGAGGCCCTAGTCAGTGCCTATTGACTCGATTAGCCTACTATGGCCATGCTGGCCAGACGGGTTGGCACAGGGTTTTGTATCAAGTTTCCTTCTCTTGCAACTAGATGTTAAGCCTTGTCATGTCATTTTGTCGGTTCTTACGACACTCCGGATGGAATGAGGTGGTGATACTGTATTCTAAATCTTGCGCCACACGGACACGGTAATTGATATATGTGACCATAAAATGTAAAATAAGATACCTATATTATAATGTTGATTATTTAGTTAGTATTTGTAAATATAATGTTTGTTATCGCTGTTACAGCTTACAGGTAAAATGCTAATGCATTCTAGTGTGTATCAATTTCAGAGGTACTGGTCATGTATCTATCCTACCATACTTTGATTCTTGTAACACGGACTGTAATAACATTTATTGTAATGGGTTTATGTGACGCATAACTTGAGCAAGAACTAGATTAAGAACCAAGATTAAAATATGGCTAATAATTTTATGAGATTATTGATCGGATTGTAGTATGGATTAAATTACAGTTTTATTGAAGTTGGCATCAGTAAACGTAATTCCAAGTATCGGTCAATATTTTTCTGTTTGAATTGACTTATATTCTTTCCCCTATCATCAATATGTATTATCACAAGTTTCCTAAATGTTTGTGACAGATCAGTTATATTTTTATTCAATAGGTAGTTATCATTAATAAATATAAGAAGTCAAAACTTTGTTAGACATTGCACAACATTGCATGAAAACCTAAGAAATCACTTTGTTGAAAATTCAATATTTTACTAAAGCTTATGGATTACGAGGAGGTTTTCTAAAGACTTATTTTATTATAATCTTCTGTCAAAATTGCTAGACAAAATACTCAATGATTGCTGTGTCTTAAATTGATATTTTTTATGACATTGAGACTTACTTTCAGATAACTCTTAGCTAGACATACCAATGATGATATAATATGCACTAAATTAAAAGGTCTTCTTGTATTTAGTAAAATATCTGAATCTATTATTAAATACCAGTTCTTCACCACATAAATACCTATGACACCCAAGACTTGCTACCTTGTAGATACATGTATAAATATTTGTATAAGAATAACTAGGATATCTGAATGGTATGTGAATGTATTGAGTATATTTTTTATTGTATACAATAACAGAGTTTATTATTTCACATTCCTATCTATTGTGTACAGTACGCGACAAGTACACATGGTAAGTAATTGGGCTAGGATTGGAGGCGTGGGCCATGAGTGCTTAGTGCACGAAGCGTGTAGCATGGCACGAGTCTGGTGAGTTACGGGCGAGTGTTTTCAGACATGATTGATGAAAATCGGTTGAATCATTTTAAAGTTGTGGGAGGTGAAAGTGGAAACCACAAAATCTACATTATAATAAGTGTACAAAATAAAACAATATAAATTAAAACCCCTATTCCGTCAGATATGTACCGACCCTTAGATTGAGTTTCTTTCATATTTTTTTACATCTAAAGGGAACTCCGGTTATTGACTAGTTACGATTTGGATTCCCAACCGTTACCAGATCAAATATACAGACTACCGTGCCGCTATATAAAAAATACCGTGTTACAGAATCAAATTACCGTGCATTACATTTAAAAACTAACAGGCAATTAAATATAATTAAAAAAAATTGTTTTTCCTTTTTCTATGGCAATCTGCCCGAGTCTTTTCATATTTAAATTTAAACCATTCTTTACTTGAATGTGGAGCAAATTTATTCCCCTTTATTGGTTTGGTAATTAATTTATTCCTCTTTTTTTAGTTTTATGTCATTCACTTGATTAAAAAGGACTCTTTAATCAAGTGAATGACACATGCTGCAGTTATTGACTCTACCGTAGGTAGACCGTGTTTTAGCCAAAAACACCATGCTTCTAGTGATGAGCGACTCGAGTCAAATAACCCGGGTAACTCGGGTCAGCCGTCTAACCCGTTTGCCCGAGTTCATGTTTTCATATGACGGGCTAACCCGCTGACTCGCCTCGGTAGGTAAATTTAAATTCGGGCAAGAATGAACGGGCGGCCGCGCCGGGTCGACGCTCGTCGCAACTCGGCAGTACTCGGCACCGCCACATGACGACAAACGGTTCACTTTGTATTATAAAATAATAAATATGTTGACTGATATAAAACTAATGAATACCTGTGATTCATAAAAATACATGACATAAATTTAAGTACTAAACCTTTGAGTATATTTAAATAATACGAAAGTTCTAGAAGAGCGGGATCTTCTCTTACAAGTATTTTTTTCTTAAAAGAAGACCCCACCATGTGTATACTTGCTTGTGTTACATTAAATAAATATTTTCATGTTGTTGTTACTAGACTATTTTAAGAATTTCGAGGCTTTGTTTCATATCTTTTTAAACAAAACTAAGTATTACAAGACAGCCCAACCTAAGCCAAGTCAAATACGCGCGAGTCGCGCCCGTTGTATATTTATTAGGCAGATAACGGGCTAACCCTACTCAAGTTCTCAATTTCATCCATAGTTCGGCCGGCCAACACCCGTTCTTTCAACCCGAGTTGCGACCCGGGTTATACGAACTCGGGTTGCCCGGGTTAATAAAAATGCGACCCGTCCCATCGCTACATGCTTCTACTGTGTACCCTGCACTGGTGGCAGTGTTCCCAACCTGAAGCGGACTGATTATCGTACAAGGGGGCGTAAAATGCGTAAAATTATCCTACATCGCCCGAAATTATCGTATTTATTATAAGGACGAGAACCAGTGAGAAAAGTATTACTAAGTTCTACATTGAACGGAAACCTATTATTATAATTAGCTTGTATGATAGTATGCGTTGACTTTTACTGACGAGATATTTTGAATACATATTAATCAGACGGTTACCTACGGCTGATAATGATGCGAACTTTCATTAGTGTAGTTTCGTTTCTGTAACTGGATAAATTCCTCGAACGCTTCCGATAAAGTGCGCACGGCTTATCATGTACGAAGTTACCACAGCGTTATCCTAAAAAACCGGTACTTTCCGATAAAATTTACTAAATCGTCAATCACTAGTATCTTTATGGTGTTTGAAAAAAATATAGTGACACGTCCACCCACCCTGTCAAACTTCCACGGTTCCTCAGTTCCTGTATGATCAATTTTCATGTTTTAACTATTAAAAATGGTAAGAACAGCATCAAATCAATAATAATAGTTGTGCACGATTGTTATTGTCAAGGAGTTGTCGGTTGTTTAAATTTTAGCCACGTAGTTGTATGTTTGTAGTCACTGTGTCATCATTCATGTAATGTCGGCTTAAATTTTCCGTAATACGCGTATAATAGGTGTTTGATGTGTATCGGAAGGGTGGTTAACGTGTTTGGTTGCTATATTTCATCAGCCGTTGCGCATGGATATCAAGAGGAAGCTGACTGCGCGGTCGGACCGCGTCAAGTGCGTGGACCAACACCCGTCGGAGCCCTGGCTCCTGTGCTCGTTGTACAATGGTGACGTTAACATATGGAACTACGAGACACACTCCCAGGTTAAGAGATTTGAGGTGAGTTATTGACTATCATTTCTTATGGCCAATGCAACATCCATACACACAAACAATACTGAAAGATTTCTGAGTCCATTGAATTGACAAATACGATTCATAAGCATAACTTGAGCCCCAAATGCATTAAAGGAACATTTTACAAACAAATAAATGTAGTATTCATTTACACAAACTATTTATATATCTCTTTAATACTGTGAGTTACAGTACATACTATTGACAACAGTAGATATTATTCAATCAATTCTATGATGGATATTTATTATTAATATTTATTTATTATAATACTACATGTACATGCACATATTGAAATGTTATCCCCAGATAATTTATGTCCAAGTGTGTTTTCAAGGACCTTGTTAACATGTCTAGTACTGAATAAATGATAGTTTGAGATAAGTCGGTTAAAGTATGAATGATTTATGAGTTTGGTTGCAAAATAGTAAATCATTCCATCAAATCAAACGAGTGAGTAAATATCGTTCTGTAATTCACAATAATAATGTTAAACTGCTGTTTTATTTAAAATGACTTGTGTAACACAACTTGGACACATATGACCAAGTTGTATTTTTAACTATGCAAACTGATTTGTTACTCCCTATAAACTAGGATATGAATAAGATCATATCAATGAATCAACTGAAATATGAATTAGAAATATATTTCTACAATAATTTTGCTTTGTTTTTCATGTAAAATTATTCAACAAAGTCATGATCCGTAAAAATGACAACATTGCATTTTCTTAGATTTTAATATGAATAATTGGGTGGACTCCTATTTATTAATGAAAAATTCCCTTCATTAGCTGCTACAATGTTTGACCTAAATTAATTATTGTGATAGATGATATCTTTAAAACTGCATTTTTTGCCCGCAGTATTCTAATAGGTTATGTATTATTTTTGCGTATAGAAAATAATCCTGCTTGTGATATTCCAAAAAATATTAATACATAGTATAATTACAACTGTCTAAATATTGAATACAAATATGAATGACAACAAAAATGAAATCAGAATGGTGTAGAACAATTTAATGCAGTTGTGTGTTTTGTCTCTGTGCCTTATTGACCAAGTGACTGTTAACCTAATTGGTGAGCTACTTTGTTTAAGTGGTGGTGCCCAGTAATAGTTAGATCTCATTCTTAGCATTCTCCGGTGAAGACTCTACATAAATAAACATCATATTGCTTTCAACATTTGAACATTATGTAGTTTGGATGTATGAGATGTGTACAAAATATTTGTTAAATACACTATTAGCCTTCGTGGATAAATATTATTATATGTTTCTTACATATTGTTCCTTTATAAATGGAACATAAATTTATTCCCATTTTTAAATATGGAAACTGTTCAGTAGTCAGTGTTCAGAGAATTGAGTCTATAATAATGTGTATTAGTCAGTGAACATATTTAGGTTCAATGAGGGATAAAAGTTTTATGAATGAAGTATATTTATATCTATCATAGTATTTTAAAATAATTAACAACTCCAAACTCATGAATTTCGCTGGCTGCGATAACATGATCAGATCATATTATTAAGTATGTGAAGGAATTTAAAGTATTGCTTTAATAACATTAAAATACTTAAAAACACTAGACTAAGAACAAACATTTACTAAAATAACTTAATAAATAACCTACTTAGAAATAAATATTTACAAATTATATAAATGTGCCAAACCACTGTCGCAAGGTAGGGTTCCCAAAAGACTGGCTGCATTCCCGCGTTGGATAGCGATACCCAATCTCTGTGCGAGATATGAGCCAGCCTTTTGTTCCCCTGTGACCTCAATCAGCCTCCTTGACAAATCCGAGAAGACTTGATGGGCACCCGGGCCCCACGGTCCCAACGTCTCTACAGCAAACGGCACAAATAAACAACTACTATCTAGTGTGTTATATTTGCGCCGTTTGTGAGATTCGGCTGAAAAAGCGGCACTTCCAGCCTCAACAGCTGTCCCCGGAAGGTGTGACGGCGCTAAAGTATCGACACATGTTGCATCCCATACTAAGGGCCGTCCCATCTTCCAAGGAATTAATGTCATACCATCCGGTCTCTTACCGTCGTCACGGACCAGCCCAGTTGGTTCCAAAGCGGCAGGTACATTGGCGGTGGTAAAAGCCCTACGAATGATATCGTTGATACTAGCGTGCCGATTAATTCTGCCAGCACTACGAAGACATGACAGACCATGGTGCCCGAGAGCATCGACGAGGTCACCACAGCGACAGTGGTGGGGTACTACGCACTTCGCTCCGATACGAAGACAAACAGCTAAACGAAATGAAGTGGAATCCATTAGTGTTCCGATATTGGTAGAAGGAAGGGCCTGCAACCATACACCTGACTCCCATTGACTAACAGCTAGGAGACGAGCCTTTTCCACGCGTGTCTCAGCCGTATTAATTAAATATGATTGTAGCTGTTTACTGAGAGGTTCGTCCCACTGCTTTTGTGAAGACGGATTAATAGGCGTACATGTGTTCGGACAAGCATTGCGCCAAGAATTTGTAGCTTCCTGTATATCCGATATTTCTGTTTGTGCATGAAGAGGTGCCAAAATCTTATTGATTAAATTTGTGTTTCCATGTACTGAGGATAGAAAAGCGGGTAAAGCTACACTGGATATTTTTCTGATTCCAAGTCCGCCAAATCTAATTGGCAGTGACAATTGTAACCAGGAACGCTCGTCTAAATTCGTATTGAGGACATGAATTAAGGTATCCCTCACAATGTGATCCAAACTTTGTGTTAATTGAGTATATTTCCAAAGTGGACAACATCGCAGGAAATAAGTGAATTTTGGTACGAAAAGACAGTATCTGATTATATAGAAAGCCATATGTACATTTATTTTTGAAAGGTGGACAGCAGCGTTCTGAAAATTTTCGATTTTTTCGTCTACAAATGATGGTACCGCTTCATCTAAAACAGGAGAACCTAGAAGGCGAAGAGATTCTTTTTTAACGATATTAATATTGGGTGCTATATCATTAAATTGTTTAATTACATTATGTTGGTCATTACATCTATCTGAAATAAATAACTCGCATTTGGAAAAATTTAGAGATAAACCAATATTCTGAAAATCCCTTTGTAATTTGAGAAAGTCATCCTTTACTATATTTGCATCACCCCCTAAAGTGCCATCATCTAAATACCAGATATTAAATTTTGATGTTAGTTGATCTATGATGGGGTGAATAGCAAGGCTGAATAAAACTGGTCCAAGTGGATCACCTTGCTGGCATCCAACAGCTGATTCAATTAAGTTACCTCGATAGACTAGTTTAGTGGGTAAACTATAACATTGCCAGATGAATCCAAAAACGTCTGGAATTTTGTCTTTTAGCCTGGTTAAAAGGGCTCCTCTATCGACTGAATTAAATGCATTTTTTATATCTACCTTCAGAAGAACCTCTGCTGCGTTACTTTTAAGACATGTTCGCAACGCATGGACTGCTGCTTCACAGCCACCACGTGAACCGTATTAAGTATGTTATATTTAATCAGTATTAATTTCCATGCAGGTATGTGATTTGCCAGTGCGGGCAGCCAAATTTGTGCCTCGCAAGAACTGGGTGATTACGGGCTCAGATGACAACCAAATCCGTGTGTTCAACTACAACACACTGGAAAGAGTGCATGCATTTGAGGCACACTCTGATTATATTAGATGCATTGCGATACACCCCACACAGCCATACATTCTCACAAGCAGTGGTAAGTAATAGTTAGGAAATACAAACTTAGCTCCATCCTGTACCTCAGTCAAGAGCATGGATAAATTATAATTGCTAAATATTTCTATTGATAGTATGTTATTTGATGACAATAAAATAAACTAATAAAATCATTGTCCAATGCTAATGCACTTGCACATTATTTATTTGCAAACATGATCTTTTTCCAAAGTATTCTATGCCAAGTATAGTATCTTTTGTGAAGGGGCCAATATTTTTCCATAATTACCAGTTGGTGCTCATTTCCTTGAAAGTATGGACACTACAATGCAACAATCATACACTTCATAAATTTAAAAACAAGGCATAGTTTTTATTGCCTTATCTAAAATAGTGTACTGTGGCACATTTCACTCTTTACTTTGGGATTTAAGATATGATAGAGATGTATCCTATTGGAAAGTAAGGCAATGTTTAACTGGTATTTTTGGGCAGATGACCTGCTGATAAAGCTGTGGAATTGGGATCGGAACTGGGCATGCCAGCAAGTCTTTGAAGGCCACACTCACTATGTAATGCAAATAGTCATCAATCCCAAAGACAATAACACATTTGCAAGTGCCAGTCTTGATACTACTGTTAAAGTGAGTATTCAATAGTACATTGAGTTGCAATAAATTGCACCATTTTTTGTTTTAATTTATTTCAATATATAATGCTAAGAATTGTATGATATTGTAGTCTTTAACATTGTATTGTCTGCTCAGGTCTGGCAGCTTGGGTCCTCCATCTCAAATTTCACCCTAGAGGGCCACGAGAAGGGTGTCAACTGTGTGGATTACTATCATGGAGGCGACAAGCCATACCTTATCAGTGGTGCTGATGATCGCCTTGTCAAAATATGGGACTACCAGAACAAGACCTGCGTTCAAACTTTGGAAGGTATTTTGTTATGATGTTGATGTATGACTATAATTACCATGAAATAAGTGCTAAATTGCATTGAACAAATAATAAATAACAAAATATTTAAAATTGTAAACTATACACCCTACCAAATAAAGCACTGCTCAACATGCGTGGCTTATGGTGAAAATGAACACTGATTTAAACACAGACAGAAACAGAAAATAGTTATGCTTTTATTGCATACTGGTAAATATCAGTTTTTCTTTCCAGGACATGCTCAGAATGTGTCAGCCGTCTCATTCCACCCTGAGCTTCCAATACTCCTGACGGGCTCAGAGGATGGCACAATCCGAATATGGCATGCTGGCACATACAGACTGGAGTTCTCACTCAACTACGGTTTTGAGCGGGTCTGGACCATCTCCTCAATGCATGGATCGAACAATGTCGCTATTGGGTATGTAATATGTAATTATATACACATGATTGAAATTAATGACATTAAATTCAAAATACATTATTTAAGGGGTATTTTAATTCTTAATATGGGGATAAAATCCTTATTATCTTTATTTTCCCGTATACTTGCGTCGTGCATCGCCATAGAGCTGTTAAATTTTACAGATATACATAATAAAGTACTTGTATTGTAACCCATTGAATGAAATTAGACCATATTCAATTTAAATTATACTAGCCGGCCTGGCAAACCTTGTTCTGCCATATAAATATCGCCATTAAAAATAACATTTAGGGGGATGAAAAATAGATGTAGTCCTATTTGCAGACCTACCAAATGTGAATATATATATTTCACCAAAATTGGTCGAGCCGTTTCGGAGGAGTTCAATAACAAACACCGTGACACGAGAATTTTATATATTAGTTATACATATATAGTTCTGTTCTCAATTTGACCACAGACTTTAACAATAAACAAAAGAGTATATGTGTGTGTCAAATACATGGAAGTGTTTGTAATGGTTTTATTTTTGATTGATTTAATATACTTTTTACGCATCATTTAACTTATAGTTTTCTATATAAAGTATAAGTGTGCGAAATTTCATACTTCTCCGTCCTCAATTTTCGTAAAAAGCTTGCAAAGTTTTTGCTTCATGTATTAATATACAGATAGTTAAAATGTTGGTAGATGTAATTGGATACATAACATTTTTCACAACAACCAGATATTGAGCACATGCCTTCTCTAAAATAAAAGACTTCTCAGTCATTGTCTTCCATTCTGTGCAGGTATGATGAAGGTACTATCATGATAAAAGTGGGTCGCGAGGAGCCAGCAATCTCCATGGACGTTAACGGTGGCAAGATCATATGGGCGAAGCATTCTGAAATGCAACAAATCAATTTGAAAGCGCTTCCTGAAGGTGAGCTGTTTCCACTTCTGTTACTTTTATATGATGTATCAGAAAATGCGAGAGAGTCGATGATTGTTTCTATATTACAGTAAAGTTGAATTATCTACTGTGATCTTTGAATCGCCTCGTACGTCGTTCTCAGTATGCAATGATCTTGATTGCGCACGAATTAGTTATGAGAATTATATTTTTGTTGCCTAGGCACTGAAATCAAGGATGGCGAACGCGTCCCTGTGGTCGCGAAGGACATGGGCTCCTGCGAAATATACCCTCAAACTATTGCCCACAATCCTAACGGTCGCTTCGTGGTGGTCTGTGGCGACGGCGAGTATATAATATATACGGCCATGGCGCTTCGGAACAAGGCATTCGGCACCGCGCAGGAGTTCGTCTGGGCGTTCGATAGCTCTGAATATGCCACACTAGAGAACTCCAGTACTATAAAAGTGTTCAAGAACTTCAAAGAGAGGAAGAGCTTCAAGCCTGAATATGGAGCAGAGGGTAAGTTACCGATTGTTTTAGGTCCACCTAACTATTATTAAACTAACTAACTAAACAGTAGATTTATTATGTGCGATTATTATAATATAATTTACATCAAGCAAGGATGCCTATCATGTACTGGTTTTGTTCAGGAATCTACGGTGGTTACATGCTGGGAGTGAAGTCGATCAGTGGCATGGCATTCTCATTCTACGACTGGGAGCATTTGGAGCTGATTAGACGGTAAGATTGACAATTCATATTTTTTTGTATGGTAGCACAATTTCCTTTATGTATCAAATACTAGCTGAACTGACCAATTAGTTCTTTGAACTATTCAAAAATATTATATAGCCTGGCGAAGTTAAACAGCTGTTTGAAATACGAGTTTGAGTTGCTATTTGAACTGTTAACTCTGAAAGAATACAAAATACACATATCAATCAGTAGACCTAGTGAAATCACTATTGCTACTTCACTGTGAAAAGATATGCATCTTACTAATTAATAATGAATCTATAAAACAGTATGTTGTCTGTGTGATGAAGGATTTACATTTGCATTTTGTGGTCAGTCCATTCCATCCTGTGAGTGTTGTAAAAAGCTCAACTAAATTATTGAGCAGAAAGGCTACTTGTAATCTGTGGCTAACCCGTCTGGCCAGTGGGACTCCTTCATCAATGGAGGAGGCCCACTCAGCAGTGGGTCAATTACGATTGAACTTTGTATTGCTTCATTCAATATTTTCGACAAATCTTAGCACTGCAACCGTGCAAATGCGAATTCTTAAATCCGTCTTTACGTATTGCGAAATTGGAACTATTGTTATGAAAATTGCTCACCACTTTTAATATAATTATGGTTGTTATAGTAGCCTTAATGACAAGAGTTCGATTCCCACTTATCTTTCGACCTAGTTTTTCCGAATTCATTTACAGTAAAATCGGAATTGGCAAATTACCAGGTTTTAATGGAAGGATTTCTGTCTGACCTTTAATTTAGTGTTACGGTAATAATTTGACTGCGTGTCGCGGGTAAAGGTGCATCCGAAGCATGTTGAGGTATGATGGATATCCACCGAGCAGAGTTAGACGTCGGTTAAAACCATTGGCTTACGTATGCAGTGTGTAAACATTGTTCTATATTTCTATACGTCAATCAATTGCAGCGCGTTCTTGACTTATGTTCAGGTGGATACATATATGTTTTAACGACTAAATAAATGCTGTGTGCTATATAAATATGCTATATACCAACTGCGACATTTTGTTGTTGTGTGTTTCTGGTATTTTAAAACGTTCTCTTTGTATTGTGGTGCAGCATTGAGATCCAGCCGCGCCACGTGTTTTGGTCGGAGTCCGGCAACTTGGTATGCTTGGCAGCTGATGAGGCCTACTACGTACTTAAATATAACCCGGCCGTGGTCGCCAAGGCTCGGGAGGCCAACACTAACATCACAGAGGACGGCATCGAGGATGCTTTCGAGGTAAGATGTTCCGAATGATGGTCACCAAACCAGCAGCCAGCAGCGCTTCTCGTTGCTCAACCTGCAGATCTACTGCCTATCGCACTGTCAGCTAAATTCTTCCTTTTCTCAAAAGTCACATAAATTGTAGCAAAATCTTTGTACCCCTTTTTACGAAAATTGCGCGAACGAAGGAGTATGAAATTTCTCAAACCTATAGTTTATATAGACAAAAGAGTTTAGATAAATTATGCCTAAAACTACTTTATCAATAAAAAAAACATTACCGTGTCTTTGACACACACACGCATATAGACTCTTTTGTTTGTTGTTGAAGTCTTTGATCAAATTGAGAATATAACTATATTTATAGAACTATAATTTAAATTAATTATGGTCGAATGAATTTTGACCGCTAGTAATATTAATAATGACCGCACGGACTGATTGCAAAGAGCTTCGCCCAACATCTACAGCCCTCGCTAGGCTTCTGGGTAACGAACCTGATACAAAGGGCAGTACTTCTGGTTCCTCAGTCTGGATCCCTGGTGGTTTGGGCCTTTGGCTAAGACATGGGTATTTCTATTTTGTATGCATATATTTTTTAAATATGATGAATAAAGAGATAATATTTACAATTATAACTAGTTGGGTGTAACCTGCGTTTAGTAACAAAAATATGATCAGAAAAACGACGATTTCTCCGTCATACTTCAACATAGAACTAAACGAATTAGATCTTTGTAATTGACATAAGCAAAATATTTAAAATCGTTACCTGTATTTAATGTAGCCCATTATTTGAATTAGGATTTGGTCTCAAAGTTGCTATTTATTTATTTTTATTTATTTATATGCTTCATGTAACGATACATAGGCGGACTTAATGCCATTAGGCATTATCTACCAGCCAACCTTTGGGTGATGCAGAGAGGTAGTAGACGGTAGATGCACACAACTTAGCGAAAAGAACAAGAGAAAGAAAGATAGAAAGAATTCAGACCGTTTGATAAAAAAAAATTAAATAAAAACATAATAACCTAAAATAGTACACACATATTTACATAAAAATACTTATAATACACTAATACATACGTGTATAAATACTTATAAATATATATAACTATACTAATACATACATACATACAATATAACCTAGAAATTGAATACGGCGGGGGCATTTCCAGTCGTTCCAGTTATTTAGGTACATTGTTGAGTTTAAACGTTGAGTTATTCGCCGTAGAAGTTAATGTACATCACACATGAAAATAATTCAATATTAGTAGGCAGTAATCTACCATCACGACCGCTCCATATAATTTAAAAGTTATGTTACCGTTGGTCTGTGATAACTAGGCTGATAATAATGTGTTACTCTTATCGTTTGTTGTAAGTAGTGTTTTAATTTATAGACGTCACAATATCTTCCGATGGGACCATTTATCGCACATATAATTTAATAGAGAGAGTTTAAATGTTTCCCGCAATATAGCTTGGTCAGTGACCTATATAATATGTATAGATAAACTCTTTATTGTACACAAGAAATAAAAACAGATCACAATATATACAACCGCATTATTTTGAGGCTTAATCCGTGTTGTGACAGGCGATTAAACTATCTCAAGAACTAGACAACCTAGACTGAAGAGAAGGAAAACTTGATACGATACCCTGCGCCACCTGTCGGGGCAGCGTGACTCAGACCTTCTTATTCGAGGACGCCTAACTCAGCAATGGGTTATGCATGGGCTAGTTGCATGGGTTAGTTATGTACCTAATAGTTTCGTCCGCGTCTTTTTAGAGTCGGCAGTATTTTTTTAAGCTTTCATCGAACTTGGACGATAGATGTATAGAGTTTGGAAAGTTGCATTACTGATATAAGTATGGAAAACTCGAGACCGGTCTCTCGTCTGTTTAAGGAGCGTTCTTATATCATAAGTTAATATGCGATTAAATATTTATTAATCACGTGTCGAGGTGTCACTCAGTTACATCGCGGGAAATTACCGCTTCGCGTGATAAACTAAGATGACTTGAACGTGAATAAAATAAACACGTGTTATGTTCTCGCCCTATTTTTGGACTGTCTAACAAAATTCACACTGACTCTCACTCCGTCGAAACGAAAGACGAAAGTATTGGAATAGTCTGGAGAAATAGAGACAAACGCGTAGGTATTTAATATAATTTTATAATTGTATGAGAAACTAACAACTTAACTGTGCTTGGTTATTTATCTTTTAATTAGGCAATAGTCTATAGATTTTGACGATAAATTGACATCAACCTCTTTTGTACCGACTTAAAAAAAGGAGGAAGTTCTCAATTTCTGTATGTTGTCATTTTGTCTTAATACGCCAACAACAACTCAGCCCATAAATGAGTCACTGCTAAGTCGGGGCTCCTCCAGTTACGTGGAGGGTAATTATTATTATTATAAGAATTGGCATAGGGTTTCGTGCCAAGACATTTCCTTTTGTCGGATCTTACGACAACTTCAGGGGGGAATGGGGTGATGACATCTTGTACTCTAAATCCGACACCCCACTGCCCACCGTCTGTATGTTACCGGAAAACTCCATCATTTATAAAACAATTTCGCGAATTGAATTTTTATTTAATTGTATTGATTATGGTTTACGGCTTACAACCTTATCAGGATTCAAAGAATCTACTTGATAATACAACTCACACTACTTCTTTGTGTGCCTGTGTACCCTACAACTTGACAACTTTTGATCGCAGGTTGTAGGCGAAGTCAACGAGTCGGTGAAGACCGGCCTGTGGGTTGGCGACTGCTTCATCTACACCAATTCCGTGAACAGGATAAACTACTACGTCGGCGGCGAGATCGTCACGATATCGCATCTTGACCATACCATGTACATCTTGGGATACGTAGCTAAAGAGAACAGGTTAGATTTGACGTCTAAAGTTTTTGCGATTATTACACATTGATTTATTACGTGTATTTTACATTATTTACTGCTTTGCCCATGACAGGTCAAGGGAGATAGTCAAGGTCTTTATGAAACATTTATATCTAGCGTCTTTATTAAGGTTCCCTGTGCACGCAGAAAAATACAAGCAATAAATCCTATAAAGAGTGTTTCAAAGTTCGTTCGTTCTCTGTGCAAAACATTTAGATATATATGGTGTAACACAAACCCTATAGCCACAGAGAAAGGGTCGACAGTAGTAGGTACATAATATAGATGCTCTATATTCAATTTCAGTTAGAAACAAGCAAATATTCTTCTTTAAATTTTAGTCATCAACTAGTGATGGAATTGTCATAACTTGAGTAATATGCACAGAGGACCGAAACACGTAATGGAACTCAAATTCATCAGCGTTTATGTAAATAATAACGATTTCTTGTTGGTTGGAACTCTTGCATTGTAGTAAAATGTTGGTACGGAAAGAGGTTGATATCCCACTTAGAAGAAAGGAAAACATTTTAGATATACGCGTAGAACTGCTTTTCATTATGCCTTTATGCGCTCACTTCGGAAGCTCATACGGGTTTTGTTACAGACTGTATATTTAAAAGGAATTGACTTTTGTTAGTCTCCCAAAAACTCGAGCACGGCTTGACCGATTTGGCCAATTTTAGGTTTGAAATATTTGTTGAAGACCAAGGATCGTTTCATGGTTAGAAAATATAACGGAAGCAGTAAAAACGACGGTAATTTTTTCCCTTAAACACTGTTCCATATACACGGTACGAAGTTGTTTGGATCAGCTAGGATTTAAAAGTTGTTGTTCAAAGTACGTGGAAAGGTGGTGCTTATTTTATACTTCATCAGTTCAGCACATAATGACACTACTGAGTCGACTTTTCCTTCAAATCTATGGAGGGAAATTAGCCTTACTTACTTGTGCTATACTATTTTGTTATTTCACAACCACTTTTCGGCAGACTGTACCTGAACGACAAAGAGTTGAACATAGTGTCGTATTCGCTGCTGTTATCGATACTGGAGTACCAGACGGCGGTGATGCGAGCTGATTTCGAGACTGCCGACAGAGTACTGCCCACCATACCGCAGGAACACCGCACTAGGGTCGCCCACTTCCTCGAGAAACAAGTAAGCCAAATGACACTGTACACCAAGCTACTTGAGCAATGTGGGAGGGATGTTTGCGTATGTCTTTAATTGTCTGGGTTTCACCTCTTTTCTTTGCCAATAAGACACTAAAGTCGACTAGTGCGCAATTATACTTATATAATATTAATTGAAATAGGTACGTTAAAATTTCCTTCCTAATATTTTAAAGATCGATGTCGTTTACGAAAACAAATGAAATCAGCTAATTAAAGAAATTAAGAATGTGTCGGCCTGTTTTGGATTCCGAGCCTTGACTAGGTTTTTTATATACTCTTCATAGGGCTTCAAACAGCAAGCTTTAGCTGTGTCTACGGAGCCAGAACACCAGTTCGAGTTGGCCCTCTCGTTGGGGGAGCTCCGGAGGGCCAAACAATTGGCTGAGAACGCGGCCGTTGCTGAGGGCGCGCCCTCTCGTACATCGGCGGCGCGATGGTCCCGGCTCGGAGCCGCAGCTTCGGCCGCGGCTGATACAGAGCTCACCAAAGTATGTTACCAGAGCGCGAAGGACTACAGCGCCCTTCTGCTCTTCGCCGCGAGCACCGGTTAGTCCTGTTGCATTTGTAGAGAGCTAAAGGCGAAAACATACAGACATAGGAGGCGGAGGCGTGGCGGACACAGTTTTCTGTATGTAGTGTTCGGATTAGTATGGAAGACCACACTTATACTAATTCGACATACTAATTCGAACAACAAATCGTCTCCGTCTTTGGCACGTTCTGCTCCGATATCTGTGTTTTCACAGTTGACCTACATCGCGCTAGCGAATTTTACAGAGCCGTAGGCCCCACCATCCCTCTAATTCAATATAGTGAAATTCGACAATCAGCTTGTTACAGATTGACGATTTTCACAGTTCCAGGGGTGGCTCATATGATACCCTCAGGATAGAATTAAAATTATTCTTAAAAAAATCAAATGTGCGATTGGTTTATGTTAAAATATAAGATAGCTGTTATCGCGATTTCTATGGCGAATTTAGGAGAGAACAAGTGGGAGAAAACGCGTTGCAATGGCGTATGTGTCTCTGTTTGAATATTGAGATGGGTGTCAGTATACTAGAGCCAGATGATAATGAAGCTTGCGAGACAACAGTGGGTGGGCTGGTAAGACTGACGCAACTACGTTTGATTGGCTTTATTTTATTTTTTAGGAATATCTAGGAAGCATATACATTACCGGGTCATTTGTTGGTTACAGGCGATAAGACTCTATTGGAGGGCGTCGCGAAAATGGCATCCGACGATGGTACAGACAACATTTCGTTTGTCGCTTATTTCATGTTGAACGACCTCCAGGCTTGTCTCGACCTGCTCATCAAGAGGAATAAGCTCCCAGAGGCCGCCTTCTTTGCCAGGTAGTTCACATATGTATATATCCAAATATAGGTCTGAGTAAGTCAGTAGAAGATTTTTTGCTAATTTTAGTTGGACTTTTAACAAGGTATAGAAAAACCTACATTTGTCAAAAAGAAATTCTAAATTTCATCTGTGAGGAGTTGGTATGGTAAATAATATGACACGTATTTCTTTGTGCTCAGATCATACATTCCGTCGAAGGTATCCGAAGTGGTACAACAATGGCGCGAAACCTTGTCCGCCACAAACAAAAAAATCGGCCAGTCGTTGGCGGACCCTGTGCAGTATGACAACCTATTCTCCGAATTCTCGGTAAGGCATGCTTCCTAACACGAACCACTGTAAGTCTTGAGCCGAAATTTGCATTAATGGCAACTATTTGGGACTAAGCTGTTCAGTGCCAGTATTTTTATGTTACTCAATTATGTTATTGTTTAAATACATAAGAGATAGGACCGCAAAGCAAAAAAAATAAAAATGACAAGCCCTCTGAGTTTCTTGCCAGTTCTTCTCAGCAGTGGTCGCGCTCCGAACTGGTGGTAGATGGTAGACCATTTGTTTTATATAGACTCATTATGTATATTGTGTTGACTTTTTGTAAGTGTCCATCGTGACCCAAGCAAAATAAATGATTTGAATTTGAATTCAATTGATTTTATGCAATATATGTTATTTTACATGAAAATGCATTCACATTGGCTCCGTTATTTGTTAAGTAAGTGATTAAATTGTACTTGTGGAATTGTACTGACTAGAAATACAGTAAAAGTGCCTTTGTGTTATTAACGCAATCCATCCTAAATATGTACTTAAATGTGATCACAATGGAAAGTTTACTAACCTTACTTACCCACCTGGCCAGTTTGCTATATATAGTCTATGTATTACTTCGGCAACTTGAGGGAGAGTCGATTCAAGAAATGGGATTTTTTTAGGCTGCGATGATGATGATGTGGTGATTAAATAGTATCATCCTCGCTTTTTTCCCCCAATTTCGTTGGATTGGATTAGGTTGACTACCAGTATTTGCACAGCGATTGCCGTCTGCCTTCGGCGACGCATCTAGTGAGGTCCACTGGTAATTGTATGGTTAGACCAGCTGCCAGTTTATGACTACCTGTGACGAGTCTCAGAGTTAGTAGGTTGGCTGCCGCAACCGCCGACGGCCTAACTTGCCCTCCAAAGCTCGGAGGTCAGAAATTACATCTAAACGATGGACAGACTTAATCACTCACCAGACTATTGGCGACAAATACAAAAATATCAAACGCATTAGGTATTTTACATTCAGGTGAATATTAATTAATTCCGTGTGGTGACGGATTTAGAATACAAAATGTCATCAACCCATACCATCCTAAGGGTGTCGTAAGAGGCGACTAAAGGAACGCAAGAGGCTTATCACCTAGCCGCAAAAGAAGGAAAACTTGAAAACAACCCTGGGCTAACCCGTCTTGCCAGCGTGGCACAGTAGGCTAATTTCCCTCCTAGTACTTGGAGGAGGCCCGACTCATTAGTGGGTAATTTATGGGCTGAAATGAAGATTATTAATAAATATTAAAAAAATGTACCGATAAAATTAACTTTAGATGGCTATAGCTTACAATGCTTTTGCAGCATAGCTTGGAACTGGAGCGGTTTCAGCGTGAATTCGGCTACCCTCACAGTTCTAAATTGGACAATGTACCGGACAACTGGAAACAAAGCAATATTGATAGGAACCTCGAGGAGGAGAAAGCAGAGGCAGAGCGCAACGGCTTCGCGATATCCTCGCCACAGCAGAGACACATAGAAACCGAGTAAGTGCCGACAGTATGTTCGTGTTTCTGGAAGGTTGCGAGTTGGTAAACCTAATTATCTCTAAACAGAAGTTCGAATAATACCTTGACGGGCGCGTCCACCATCGTCGCCGCGGCGGACTCGACTAGTTCCCCCACCGAAATTTCGCCCGTCGTTCAAAAGCGCAAGGACTCCATCGACATCATGGACGAGTTGGAGCAAGAGATAGACGACATCATATTGGACAGCAACGTTGATAGTGTGGTAAGATATTTTATATCTATACAATTTGATACATTTGAAAGTGATCCAGCCATTTGTAAGTTTTAATGTAGACTTTAAATTTTGTAGACGCGACATATATGTTTAAAGAACCTACTAAACCAACGCAAGATAGAGTCGCAGGTTGTAGCATACATATTATACATATACCTTACTATTCAAGGTTTCGTTACGCGAGGGAGAGTCTGCTGTTAGCAGCCAGTACTTCTTTTTATTAAGCTGCAGAGTTTTATCTTAACTGAATTTAATTTTTTTCAAAGAAATAATATCATACCTGCCCCTGCAGATTCACCAAGTGACGAATTAATGGTCTTTAACATTTTCAAGCCGGCAAAAGGGGCTTCACAAAATTCGTAACTAGCTCTTAGGCCGTATGCAAATAACTCACAAGGTTTTATCACAAAACTCTTATAAATCGTCATATTTAAAATTACATTATCATTCTACGGCCCCTGTCCCACGCCAGGTGGTAGTCTCCATAATAATAATATGTTCTGAATTTGTGCTAGATTGTCTTGTCAGTGGTGCCAATTTTGATAACCGGAGTGTTTGTGTAAGCACCCCGGTACCTGCACAGAGTGTCCGTTGCCCTAGGAATGACTTGTATGGAGAGTGGTCAATTTTTATTTAAACAAACGATTGTTGAATCAATTCTGCGGACTACTACAGATTACTTATGACGTGTTATTTTCTTACAGGATTTATCGGATGATGCGGATTTCATGGACTAATTTCTAGGTGTATTTAAAATGTTTATTTTATATAACAAGATCATAAATTTATTGTACTTCATAAAGTGCTAATTCCTTATAAGATTAAAGTATTATACATACTTGGTGTCGCGTTTTTATTTACGACTTGCAATGTGAGAAAGTACACCATGTTTGTAATAATTGTAAGTGGAATAGTTGCAAAATTTGAGAGGAACGCTCTTGTTAGATATTGCACTGGTGTTTTACTCGTTTGTCTAAGAATTTCCACTTTCACTCGGACTATCTAAAATGGATCTTATTTTCTTGAGATCGTCATGCTTTAGTAGGCATCTCAAAATAATAAACCTCTTTAATAACTTCATAAATTTCACGTTGGTATCATAGTTGTTATGTTTAAAACTTATTTCGTTTGTCAATTTATAGACCTTAGATTCAATTTCTCTTTTCACCTTTATCATACGCAGTAATTTAGTCACTAGCATATAGAGGACACAATGTGGGATTTTAAACGTACGATAATCTGCCAGAGCATAATCGACATGACCGCCTTGTGCTTTTAAGATAACGATGAATGTACTTAGATCATGAGGGCGAGATTACGTTTTTAATCAACTGTAATTAAAATTGCAATCGCGTCTTAAGTTTTCCCCTTCAGTAGCAAACGTTAATGTACGTTTATACGTTAGTATTATACATCACAAAACTCGCCCTCTTGAGCATAGCCACTCATTTTATTCTATCATTATATTCATGTGTTTAAACATGTAACTCCCCTTAGATTTTGTGCCGTGTACTTAATTTTCAATGAGTTATTCAATTGGGATTTAAACTGTCATTAAATATCACACATCTTATTAATTGCTATAGGCCTATTTGTGGGTAAAATGTTCTATGCATAATGTCCTACTAAATGACAGTGGGGCTGCGTCATTTATTGCCTACAGGGCCCAGGGTTCATGGGAGCATGTGCCTGCTGAAAATTTTGTCTATATAATATCTAAATTTTTACAAGATATGTTTCTGATGTGACCCTGTTAATGTTACTTGTGATTGATTGTAAGCTGATATGATAGCATTCATAGACCAAACTCTGTTAGTTAAATCTGGGCGTTTTCGCGTCACATCGACGTATTTTTTCCCGATATAGATCAAAGCAAGTTTGCTTACTATTAGTAACTAATAAAAGATCATTCATTCTCATAAAATAATCGATCACTTCAGAAAATTATCCACATTGAGTCACAAAGTATGCTTCATTCTTCATGTCGTCGAATATAGTGATTTTGGATGAAATATGTCTAATATTTGGTTTTTAACCGCGATTATTGTGCCTAACTGGATACATTTAGTGAACATTTCCTTTTCTCATAGGAACTTTTGACATATGAAACTCTGTATGGTAATAGAATAAATGTTGTGGCTATGACATGCAGTCATACAATTTGAACGGAATAGTGTTATGTTTCAGTCTATAATGGAATGAAATAGTTAATGAATGATATTTATAATATAATGACTTAAATTGTACGTGTTTGATATGTTTATTATGTATGATACTTTCTTATCAATTAAACAGTTAGCCTGTATCATCCGTTTGTGATTTACCTATTTATTAATGTTCGTTCCATCTTAACACCACCATACAAACAACAAACATTTCGGTTAAATGTACTCTGAGTATTTACTTGGGCGTCATGGCATGAACCATGCCATTTCGTCAGACAGGGCAAATCTCAACAAAATAATAGCTAAAATGACACGACGTTACCTTCGGAGCTCCAATACCCGCCGCAATTGCGCGAAGCTGAGGGTCCAAAATGTTAATTAAGCAGCCACTTCACTGGTAAACTGCTCGATATCAGCCAGGATGAAATCGTGCTGGCTCTTTTAAAACATACAAATGGAAAGGCCCCCGGTGAAGACGGAGCTACTTCGGAACTTCTGAAGGCAGACGGAGGGTTTCCTATCATACAGGAACTATCAAGGACTCTTTAACTCCGTCATTCATTGCGGGAGTACTCCGAAGGCCGTGGAGATGGAGTTTGGTGGTACTCTTTTTAAGACGGAAAACTTCGTCGGGTCTGCTCGTTGCCCATCCCGCAGAGCTTGAAAACTAAAGTTTTCGAACAGTGCGTCGTACCCGTCATGACCTACGGCGCCGAGACGTGGACACGGTGCGACTATTCCACCAGCCTAAAGTCGCTCAGCGTGCTATGGAGCGAGCTATGCTTGGAGCTTCTCTGAAAGGCTCCGTACACTATCCGACAGAGAACCAAAGTCACCGACATAGTTCAGAGAATTAGCAGACTGATGTAGATGTAGATAATTAGTTAACAACCTAGGATTTTAAGGACAGTTGAATGAAGATATCTAGTAAATCTTACCCCACCGCATGGCAGGCCTTGATAGGGCCATAAGGACACTCTTCGAGTAGTGACTATAGCGGCGTTGTGGAAGTCTCTCCTTACGGCTGACGCAATTCCTCGCGGTACGGGTGCTTCTCAAATAACTGTGCCGCATCGGACGGGAGGAGATGCTGGAGTAGCGGCGCTGACAGACCCTAAGGCCACGACTGTACTGGTGGCCTTAGGGTCAGCGCCGACGGACGGAGTGGCGGCGAAAAGGCTAATTCGGTAACAATTTAAATTCAACCTAAAACGCTACAGAATACAACTGTATTTATGTCACTCACCGTCATTGTATTTCGTTGTACCAAATACAGCTGTATTCTGGAGCATTTACATTGAATTTAAATTGTTACCTAATTAGTCTCTTCGCCGCCACTCCGTCCGTCGGCGCTGACCCTTAGGGACACGGCAGACCTCACATTACAGGTCTGCCGAGCGTGTGAAGAGCCGCGTAGAGCAACCGACTCAAAAAAATAAAATCTACATACTTTAAAAACAAAGAAATTAAGATGGTTGGGTCGAAAATTCAGAAAAAAATCATAACACGACAACTATGAAAAATCGTAGAACATACAAAGGTGATTCGGGTACCCCAAGGGGTGCTCTATCTCAGGACTTCCGCTTGACACTATTTTTGTGGGACTCCCTGTATACAAATGGTTACATTTACAAATTACAGCAGTATGCGAAATGGAATCGATTGAACCAATTGGGACATAATGTCTTTAATTTAATCTTTTCATAAGCCTTGACACTGCAATGACTTCGTTGTGCCAAGTCTCCAGACAATCTCTGTGTTGCGAATGGGTACATAAAGCCTAGTTCACACAGAAAAAGATCATGAAAAAGAATTTCTTATATGAATGTTTATGTTTTGTGTATGGAAAAATCTTGTAAATACTTATTTTCTATCGTAATTTTGGCGAGACACACGCATTGGGGTATATATATGTCGGTAGTCGACGTGCCTCAGCATGTAGCTTCCAGTAGTATCCAATGAATCTATTTCCCCATTAATATCACTTCCACGCTCTGCTACTGAAATTGTGCCCGAATGATACACAGGTCAAATCAGGTGGAGGATAGAATATTTTGCGTCTCTTACAGTCCATCAATTCAATCGATTGTAATTATAGCTGTTGTCGGCTGTGATGTGTATCAAATTAATACTTACTACAGTACAGTCCGCGCCAATCTTTATGGCCGGTCTGAATGTAGCATTACGCTGCGCATAACACAAAATCAGGCATCAGCGGGACGTACACGGGGTGGGGAGGCAGCCATTTTTCATCCGCAAGCGCCCTCGCCACCCGCATGTTAGTGTGAGTGAGCTAGGTTCGTTTGGTTATGAAATGTACGATGCGCAAGTTCGTACCCACCCATGGCTACTTTCAGACCGTCCGGCCAGCAGGTGGCATTCCAGCTTTTAGATGTTATTGTCTCACAAGTATGCGTTTATATTACGTGCCAGCAGTGTGTTTACAGCACTTAATAACGCAACAGTCCACATTATAAAGCGCACCACCTACCTTAATTCCTAGCTTCCTGGCTTGCAATTTACGGAGGAGTTTCGTCAGACATACGAGTACTGGTTTATTACTTGATGATCACACCAAATGTAAGGCGGAACCTTTGACATAATTTTAATGCCAGTCTTGTTGGGTCTGTATTGAATTTGCCCAGTATGAGCAGCAAAATTCTAAGACATCTAATATAAAAACAAGCTGCTTCCTGAGACTTCATCCGCGTTCAATGGGATCCGGAATTGATTTCTTACGTATCAACATGTATTAGGTGAAATTAGGCTAGGAAATATCTTCCATGATTAGTTTTATTAGCGAGGTCAGCCGGTTTAATCTGAAACTCGCATGAATCATGATAAACATAATTTTTGCTATGCAATTATACTTCCAGAACCAGTTCATAGTTTTTGTGTAGTCCTTACTCAAGTGTCTAATTTACAAAGCGTCGGTATTGAAATTCAAATAAAGTAGAAGATATAAATAAATTGAATTATGGATTTGTAACAACAACCAACCAGACTCGGCCCTTAAATGACCCACTGCTTAGTCGGGCTTCCTACCTTTACTTATTAGCTTATGGGTTGGTAAACTATACCTTTACTTATTAGCTTATGGGTTACTATGGGTTGGTAAACGGTTTCCATTACTTGCGGATAGGGTTTTGGCCTTGTCATTTCCTTTTGTGCGTTCTTACGTCATCTTGAGGATGGAATGGGGTGTTGCGGAGCATATTCCCCCGACCGGGAGGAGTGAATCCCGCTGCCCTGGAGCCGGGCAGTCGAGAATCGCCGTCGGGTTTAGACGTTAGGTTGGCGCGCAATTTACCATCTCTACGTGCCCCGGAGTCCCACATAACCCCGCCAGATCCCAACGGCCGGGAATCCATGAGAATCACCTACATAAAAAAAGAGTATGTGTATTCTAGATCCGTCACCACATGGACTATTGCAAAGAGTTGGGTAGGTTATTTTCTCAAACATTTTCTCGGCGGCTAACCTTCACAACATTGAAATGGCGTGGCTGTTTGTATTTATATGGAATGTCTGATTAACTGGAAATAATACTTTGTACACAGAAACATAACAGATATCGTATTATGAAGTAGCTGCTGCACCCGGCTTCGCTCACGTAGATGTTATTTATTAAAAAATGACTGTAAGTGTGCACATCACATTTTTGCTACGAAAAGGCCGGTTTAAGTGGGTAACACAGTTACAGAGATTAGGTTGATTAACTGATTTATATAAACAATTTAACATTCTTCAGTTGTATTAATGTGTTATCAAAGTGTACCTAAGTTTAACAATTTTCTGAAGATTATCACATGATCAAATGCATCGTTTACGATTCTGTAAAGGACAAACCGACAATCTTTCATTTTTATATTTATGAAGATCTAGTGGGATTATAACTATAACTACTACTACTCAGAACATAAATGACCCACTGCTGAGTCGGGAACACAGGGAGGGCTATCCTTCTGTGCCACGCTGGCCAGACGGCTTGGCACATGGTTCGTATCAGGTTTTCCTTCTCTTGTGGGTAGGTTTTCGGTCATTTCCTTTTGTCGGTTCTAACGACACCGTCAGGATGGAATGGGGTGGAGACACTATGTATTCTAAATCCGTCACCACACGGTGGGATTACAAGCTGTAGATAAATTAACAGGACCACGCCGTTGGTGGGTAATTTATCTGCTGAAACAACGACGCTTACTATTTTACGTATTAATTTTCGATAGTTTATAATCTATCCCTGTGATTCGATTAAATTGTAAACAGCCACCGCACCTAGGTATTTGAAGGTACCAAACGCACGCATGCATACTGATCGGGTGAAAGTCAATTAAGTGAAGCAGTTTGTTACCGTTTACGATTTCGCGAATCTATATATTATTACGATGACGTATCATCATCAGCCCATATCAGTCCAATGCTGGACATAGGTCTCCCCTAAAGAGCACCATAGCGCCCTGTCTTTCGCAGATCTCTACCTTTTGCAGATCGTCGCTCCATCTAGCAGAGATGACGATGAGATCATCGTATTGCATACGTCATCCAATACGATGACGTATGCAAGTATTTAATTATGTTCGTGTGGTGTCGGATTAAGAATGCATGGAATAATTCTAACTAATTTCCCTCTATGGAGGAGGAGGCTCGGCTCAGTAGTGGGTCTTTTACGGCAATTATTATGATTTTGAATCATGCATCAACACATCCTTATCGCGTCTGGCTAGCGATTTCAATTTAATTACTAGTCTCCAAACAAGTAGAACAGGTTATGTGCAGACATCTAGACGTGCCTGTGGACATGGGAAATACGAGATAGCAGACATTGTATCTCAGCGTTTATACAGATTAAACATTATTAGAATTAAAATGCTTTTTTAATCTTCTAAAAGTATTGAACCAAAGGCGCCATGATTATCATGAAATAATCGCGTGGCGTGCGCCTCCTTTCCCTGCCAATTTATAAAGCCGGTTTGTAAAGTAGTATGTTAACCAGTAGCCAGTTTGTAAACTGTACCTACATACCTATTTACGCAAAAATATTTTTGGCACAAGGGGATGATTCTCCAGCCAGGCGCGATTTTGATTGTGATTATAGGGCAAATTTCCTCTCTTTAAGCTGACTGATATCTACGTATGTAATACGGCATATTAACTCTTCTAGACAGAGGCGGATTATCCTAACAAAATTAGGCACCAGCCTAGAGACACGAGGGTACAAAGAATCACGCCCACGTCACGTTTATTACATTGTAATGCTGGCATTGTGTTTTGACATCCATCGCCATGCGTGGATGAAATGTCGCTAGTATGATATAACATGAGTATCTTGTTCTTAGTTTACCGATTTTGATATTTCCTTCGAAAGGTGTATTATTTAATTGTTGGCCACGTTTCAAAAATATCTTCTTAATCGTTTGAAGATGAGGCGGGGTTTCTCTTTAGAGCGCTCCCTCACCGGGAGCATTCGCGTGTAATGTAACGTTACAAAGTCGAGCATTACAGCAGTGAGGGAGGAGAACTGAGCATTACAGTTCGACTTTGAGCATTACATTACAATACTACCTCCCACGCCGACGAGCGTGCGCGTGTAATGAAACATTATAGATTCGACTTTGAGCATTACATTACAATACTACCTCCCACACCCACGAGCGTGCACGTGTAATGTAACATTTAGTACATGGATATTTGAATTTGCGAGGATTCTGATTTAGTTGTTTCCGTAATGTCAGACTCGTAATGTCGAATCTATAATGTTACATTACACGCGCACGCTCGTCGGTGTGGGAAGTAGTATTGTAATGTAATGCTCAAAGTCGAATCTATAATGTTACATTACACGCAAATGCTCACGGTGAGGGAGCCCCTTTAGTTTACAAATGTGTTCTCACTTTATTTGCGCAGCGGTATACTGAAATATTTCGGAGAAATTGGCTATATTTGCTCTAGAGAGTCGATAGTTTATGTTTATCATACTCGTGACTAGTTTGATTTCCTTAAGTAATTTTGAGTAGATTATGTATATAAAAGAATATTATCATCATCTTCCAGCATTTATCCCATGGTATTTGTGGAGTCAGCACAACATGCTCTATCCTGTCACTCAATTCACTCCTATTAGCCGTCATATTTACAGTCACAGCTTAAATTTACATATCCTCATTAACACGATCTATCCGTGTATTTTTGATTCTCTCAAGACTCTTACGTTCGTCCACATTCCTTCTCATCACATGCCTTTAATCCCTCCTTTTTACATGGCCATACCAAGATAATCTCGAGTTTCTATTTCTTTCTACCACTGGTGCCAGCAAAAAGCTAATGTGTCCATTCTTCATCAAATTTTACCGTGTACACCCCACACACCCATCTTAAGACACGCATCACATTTGGTTCTTTACCGACCTTTTCATTACCATTTATTATTAATTTTATTTTCAATTTTGAAATTTACTTACGTGGTTGTAATGTTGGAAACTGTATTCAGTCTCAGTAGATTTCTGTATTGGTGGTTGTATGGTCATTCAATGGCACTTGTAAGTACGGAGAGTGACCGGTTACGGCGCTTTATTTATCTGGTGGAAGTTGGGCGCGCGCCGGTGCTCATTCAGTCATCTGTGAACGCGCACGATTATTGCTCACGCGCAGAAATACGGTTCAAGTGCAGATCGCGAATCGCGACAGACGAGATACAACTAAAATAGGCAACGCAGAATAAAGTAAGTACTCTTTTTATGTATACTCAACGGAGAGGTCATATTTTATGCTATGCGATTGAATTTTTATTTGAAATGAAAGTCTGTCATACAGTTAGTCTCAATGTCAAAGTCTTAACAAACCAACAAGTTTTGCAAGGCAAAATCACTTTCGTTTTACTAATTTTAGATTTCTTTTTCTATTACGTTAGAAATGTTGTTGTTGGTATACTTGTGATGAACAAATATCTTTAAAAGAATCAAACTAAATAAATCTCATGCCTTAAACCAGAAATAATAACATGTTACAGAAGTAGCGTTACATTAGCAAATTCGAGATATTATTGAAAGCCTAAAACATGTTTTGCGAGTGTTCATTCGTTTATAATTAACTAGCTTGACAATTCAAGATTAAACATGCCGTTATCAATCGAAAGACACACAGGTGTACTTTGGTTTAATTTGGTATTATACTTATATCCCCTCTTTTGAAGTACCATCATCTTACAACCGAAGGGAGCTTGGCAGTAATCGTATTATTTTCAACATCATTCTTCAAACTTTAATTTCTGATTACGAGCCTGTTTATTTTGTGTGTCAGATACTTTCTTATTTTAAACTAGCTGCCCGTCCCGGCTTCGCACGGGTGCGATGTTACCCGAAGGTGAAGCTAAGGGGCGAAGCTAGCCGAAAAAAAGTAGCCTAAGTTACTCCTTATATCATCAGCTACCTATCAGTGAAAGTCCCGTCAAAATCGGTCCAGCCGTTCCAGAGTTTAGCTGGAACAAACAGACGGACAGATAGATAGACAGACAGACAAAATTTAAAAAAAGTCATTTTGATCTATGTACTGTGTATACATAGGTACTTACGCATTTAGTAAAATGTGGTTATGCATTATATTAGACACCCCAATTTTATTTATTTGTATGTATAGATAACCTAATAACTTATATAATTAAAAAGTGGAAATGATAAAATAATAATATAACGTAAATCAGTCTACACTAATTACAAATATGTATAATTGAAAGATGCATCGCATCAACCACTATTTCTTCATAGATAGCCAATCTAGGCGCGTTATAATCTACATAATAAAATAACTGTGTACCAAATCCCGCCAAACTTCATCTAATTCCATTGCCCTATTAAACGTAATAGAGTCAAACATCCATTTTTCTATATCCATTCAAAAACGTTTGCCCCATAATTAGTAAGATTATTATCATGAAGTAGAATTTATTTAATACATAAATTTAAATAAAATGGTGTAGTACTTTTTTTGGCGATAGTCAATTTAATTTTTATTATCCCACCATGCTCAGGTGATATTACTTGCCTGATTAAAACAAAATGTTTGTCGACTCGTTTTCATTTACTTGTTTGGAATATTAGAGGGGTAATTTTATTTACGGTCAAAGTTTAACAATGACATTGTCGTCGATAGGTTTTCCGCTAGGAATAAAAGATAAAAAAACTATTGTGCATATTTTTTTTTACAATCTTTTTGTTTCGCGTTTCTGTTTACGTTACTCTTGGCTACATTTAATACTTTTTTATATTTATGTACCGTGAAACCAAGAGAGGCGAGAAAAATCAAAAGTACGGTTTTGTTTTAATGATAAGAAACCTGTTGCTCGTGAGAGATAATGCACCAGAACGTAGAAGGTAACTTGCGCGCAGGTTACTCCAATAGGAGTACAATAAATGCTATAAACATATAACATTAGTGCCTCTTATACACAAATAATTATTGTATTATTTAAACTTGAAAAATATATATAGTATGGATAAACTAGTGGCATTTTTGGCTATACGTAACGAATCAGTTAAGATTGATTGATGTAGAGTCGAGTCGAAGAAGAACCGTAAATATGATGATTTATATATTATTATAGCTTTTTATTATCTGATCTGAATCTCCGTGTGGTGACAGATTGAGAATACACAGTTTCACCAACCCTGACCATCCCGAGGGTGTCGTAAGAGGTGACTAAGGGAACGCAAGAGCCAAATCACCTAGCCGCAAGAGAAGGAAAACTTGATACAAAACCTGTACCAACCCGTCTTGCCAGTGTGGCACAGTAGGCTAAATTCCCTCCATGAATATGGAGGAGGCCCGACTCAGTAGTGGGTCATTCATGGGCTGAAACGACGATCTGAATCTCTGTGAAGACTTGTCCACGTCTTTACTTGACACTAATTTGGACCTCATTACTAACCTAATTATTAGGTCCTTATTTAAGAAATAGGCGTTTAGTACGGGAGGAGTTGTAAGTTTTTGTAAAATATATTTAATTAATCAAAGTATGCACGATTGCCATCTCACAGGCAGTTCATTGATCCCTTTGCTAAAAAAAACTGGTTGGTTTTTGTGCGATGTGTGGTCTTGCGCTGTCGTGAAGCAGCAGTGGCCTAGAGCGATTCACCAAACTCGGTTAACAACCAATCCGGCCGTACACGGGGTTGGTTTTGAAGGTCGAAATTGCCAGAACGAAAACGTTAAAACCAAAAATGTACCGTGCTTTCTTTTGCAACACCAGCACCGTACACGTTATTAATCCTATGAGTGGTTTCTGCAGCACTGGTATGTCACGGTAGAGCTCGTACTCGTAAATATACCGATATTTCATGTTTTCCTTTGTGCGGTAATAAGCGACGCCAAAGAAAAAAGTAATGACGATAAAACAAATGAATGACTGTTTTCAAAACACAAATGTACCAGTTACATGAATTTATAAATTTGAATTTGGAAATCTTCAAAGACAAAACGCTAGTATCAGAAGTAAGGAATATTATTGTATTTAGGTATTACTTAGTACGTAATATTGTTATACGTATTACTTAGTACGTTGTTTTGCCATATAAATAGCGCTATTAAAAATATTGGTTGATCGTAGAGGGCTGAAAATTTTGGGTTATATGTATTTGTATGCTGTATCATAAAAAAATAAATACAAAAAGTTTGATTTGTTTATAAAAAAAACCAAACATTTAGGGGGATGAAAAATAGATGTTGATCGATTCGCAGACCTAACTGATATGCACACAAAGTTTCACGAAAATCGGTCGACCCATTTCGGAGGAGTTCAATATCAAACACCGTGCCACGAGATTTTTTTATATTAGACTAGTGGCTCGCCCCGGCTTCGCCCGTGCAAAGCGGGGGTGGGTTATACATATAAACCTACCCCTTGAATCACTCTATCTATTAAAAAAAACCGCTTCAAAATCCGTTGCGTAGTTTTAAAGATTTATGCATACATAGGGACGGACAGAAGAATGCGACTTTGTTTTAAACTATGTAGTGATATCATCAGTCTCAAGTAATAGCGTGAAAACTGTAACTGTCACTATTAATCGTTATTTAGACTAAGGATTACTTTAAGAACTGCTACTAAAATAGCGGTAGCTCAATCTCTTCTGCTGCATAAACTTGACTACCGATGTCAGCTATCTTAATCTCACAGAGGCGCAACGTAACAAACTTGAGTGCCATATAATTTTTTGCTTAAGATTCATATTTGGTTGGCGCAAATATGACCGAGTATCAGAATTTCGTGACAAGCTCAAGTGGCTCCTATTTCGTCTTCGTTGGAATATTCACATCCTTTCGCTGCTACCCTCAAAGAGCGGTTTCAGTTCGTCTGTGATACACATACATTGTCCTTAGGTCATCAGAGGGCTTAACACTTGAAATGCCAATGCAGTCCGCGCGATTTTACGATAAATCTTTTACTATTCAAGCTGTGCGTCTGTGGAATGCTTTTCCATTGTCGGTAAGGTGTGCTCAATCCTTGACTGAAGTTTATCAAGGATTGAGCACACCTTACCGACAAAGGATGGTGAAGGAGCAATTCTTGACTTTCTGATAGAGTCGTACTTAGTAGGTATAATTACAATATGATTATGTTTTAATCTATCTACTAGCTGATCCCGCAAACGTAGTTTTGCCAAATAATTATTTAATTAAATATTATTTTTGGTGTGGGGGTCCACACTTAAAATTTAGGGGGATGCAAAATAGATAGTAGCTGATTCTCAGTCCTACCCAATATGCTCACAAAATTTCATGAGAATCGGTCAAGCCGTTTCGGAGGAGTATGGGAACGAACATTGTGACACGAGAATTTTATATATTAAGACTAGTGGCCCGCCCCGGCTTCGCCCGTGCAAAGCGGGGGTGGGTTATACATATAAACCTTCCCCCTGAATCACTCTATCTATTAAAAAAAAACCGCTTCAAAATCCGTTGCGTAGTTTTAAAGATTTATGCATACATAGGGACGGACAGAAGAATGCGACTTTGTTTTATACTATCTAGTGATGTACATTGCAACTACCCTTAATGGTTTGTTCTTGATATTGGTCTTGTTCCTTTTTTTATGGATTATTATGATCTCTTTAAACACTGTAGTGATTTACACATCATGTGCTGAACACATACAAAGTTGTCTGTATTATTACTTGTAGGTAGTTACTTATTTTATGTTAGCGAATTAAGTTGAGAGTTTATTGAAGATTTTCCTTATATGTTTCCTTTTAACATATTGGTTTTCTTACCTGTTACCATCACGTGGACCTTGATACGAATCACCGTTCATCTTTAAACGCGATGCGAGTGGCGTATTATTAAGGTTACATGAATTTCCCTTGTATATCTCTAATGCAGCAGGTGGCAAATGGTAATTTTGAAGAATATATATTATGCCTATGTACTTAGATTATTCTCTAATCGGGGGTATAAAAACTATAATAGTAGTGACAAATTTTTTAGAATATGCAATGTAACCAACCCGTACCACACTAAGAGTGTCGTAATAGGCGAATAAAGGAGAGCAAGAAGGGAAACTTGACACAAAGTTTGTGCTAACCCATCTTGCCAGCAATTTGGAGGTGTTATCTGCTCCCCAGCGCACACTGACCCCGTTGAGACACAGTAGGGACCCACGAGGCAGGCGACGCGGGACGGTGCACCGGGGAGATGTTTTGTGGGTATGGGGACGCTGTTCATAACACTGATTGGCGGAACAGAGTTTTACACACCCTACACTGGCCTTTCCCCAAGCCGTTGTGAATAGTCCACAGAGCATTTTAACACACGCAAAAAAAAAGACTCGACGCTGTACTGAGTAATTTACTGGCTGAAATAAAATTATAATGCTGATACACTTGCCGGATTAAGAATACTCAATGCGTCAAGCTGACGACAGGGCCTTAAGGCGCTCTTTAGATATGGAAGGCCTATGTCCAGCGGTGGACTAATGTGGGCTGATGTTGATGATGATAAATGTCACCAACTTATTTCATCCTGGGAGGGTGTCGTAAGAGGCGACTAAACGAACTCGCGAGGTAGACAACCTGACCTTCAGACAAGGAAAACTTGATACAAACGTATCGTTTGGCGATATATAATGCTAATTTACTTTTAATATATTGGACGACACACGACTCAGCCGTGTGGTATTTTTGGGTCCGCCAATTTAACCCATTGATTGTGGATATTTGTGAAAGTATCACAAATTCTAGGCCCAAAGTGGGATTTTAGGAGATGAAGACAAGTTCATTCAAAACACGGATCTTTATCGAGGTAGTCAGAGAGTCCCGACATCAAAACGGCTGAGACGAATAACTAATGAATGAGACTGTCTTTCATAGTTACTTGTTTGTAAACTTTAATGACGAGCTATGCGGATGTTGAAGATAAGACAATAGACAAAGTAGCAGTATATTCACACGTTTGTCATGGCCGTTGTCATGTGCTTAACCTTAAAATCTGACTACCGAGTGGGTATGTAAGATGCTAGATTACATTAACTACAATGACGAGTTGATGATCATAAATATAATACCATATTATAATATACGCCAAATAACTTGAGCACAATTTGCGTAGTGGGGGAAAGTTCGCGCATGTCGTAAACCACCTTGCGTGTGTTACTCGACTTACTCGCTCCTTCGCCAATTACCGCCCGCGCCGGTGCAAAGGCTTTGTTGGTATACGGGTTGGATAAACTGGAGGCACTTGCTCTGAGTCTGGTTGTCATTTGTCCGGTTTTAGTGTTGAATACCACCTTTTTACCTTAAGGTTTTACATCTAAATAAAAAAGTGGCATGGTCTGGTAGATAATATGGACTATATTATCTATCAGACTTTTGTTTATAGGAAAGTAAAATGTTTATGACTCAATCTGCGTGAAATTCAAATCGTATAGTCTGAAGAAAACAATCGCAGTCATGACACATCTGCGATTGTTTTCTTCAACAAGTGATTGTGTATATTAAGATTATAAATCTTTTGTCGCTCTATTAAGAAAGAATAGAACAAAATGCATGACTAAATCTACGCGTAAATTATTTTTTGCATAAATGACGTGTTCTATAAGTAAGGACTTGTTATTGGCTCAATGAAGCTATCCCTACCACATAAACCTTTATTAGCTGTAAGTCCTCCATGCATTAAATAAATAAATACGAGGGTGAATCAAAAAATTCTTGGAATCAATATTAAAAAATGCAAAGATTTAAATAATAATATTTTATTTTTCTACATAATCTCCCTCCAATGCAATGCATTTAGAATAACGCGTTTCTAACTTCCTTATTCCTTGTGAAAAAAAAATATTTTCTTGACTCTCGAAAAAGTCCTCTACGGCAGCTATAACCGCGTCATTATCGTGAAATTTTGTTCCACGAATTTCCTCTTTTAATTTTGGAAATAAGTGAAAATCACTTGGGGCTAAGTCCGGAGAATATGGTGGGTGGTCAAGGAGATTGAAGCCAGCACAGCGGATTGCGTTGAGCGCAACTTCCGATCGATGGGCAGGAGCGTTATCTTGAAGGAACAACACGCCCAACGACAGTTTTCCACGACGTTTTTCTTTAATCGCTTCACGCACTTTCGGGATTAAATTTGCATAATAGGGTCCAGTTATCGTCTGGCCTTTTGGCATGTAATCAATAAAAAGGATTCCTTCACTATCCCAGAACACAGAGGCCATAACTTTGCCAGCGGAAGGAGCAACTCGAAATTTCTTAATGGATGGAGAGGATGGTCGTTTCCAAGACATGCTTTGTCTTTTAGTTTCAGGATCAAAATGGTGGACCCACGTTTCATCCATGGTGACAAGACGACGGCAAAAATTATCCGAATCACGCTGGAACATTTCGAGATTACGCTTGGAAATTTCCAAACGTCGCTTTTTGTTTTCGTCGGTTAACATTCGTGGCACCCATCTTGCAGACACTTTTTTGAACCCCAGTGAATCAATTAAAATGGATTGAACGCTACCAAAAGATATCTTTAAGATCTCAGCTATATGTTTTATAGTCATTCTTCTGTCTTCCAAAACCAGATTCTCAACCTTTTTGACATTTTCTTCTGTAACGGAGGTTGAAGGCCGCCCAGAACGCGGGTCATCTTTACAGCTTGATCTACCTCTTTTAAATTCAGCCACCCAGTACGCAACCGTAGAATAGGGTACAGCATCACCCCCTAATGTCTGCTGAATGTCCAAAAAAATTTCCTTCGTAGACATTTTTTTCAAACTGAGATATTTTATCACCGCACGTAACTCACTTTTATCCATAATTTTGACTTTTTAGCAACTCGTTGCACAAAAAAATTTATTACATGCGAACGAACTGACAAAAACAAGTGACAGTCTGCATAAATATAGTGTGATAGACACTCTTTAATTTGAATATCGAACTTGATCCAAAAAGGTTTCATATATATGCACTTCTAAGAACTTTTTGATTCACCCGAGTACATATTTATGTAGTCCTCGAGTGGCGACCGCGTTCCCTAAAGCGCTGGTAGGCATCCCACACTGTGGACTGACTACCTGGTTAAGGCTGGCAGGTTGGCTCCGAACCGGACTTTTTTTAAATAATTAATTGCCCAGCAGTGCACGTCTTTCGCTGGAATTTTTGATGAATTAACTTCAGGTGTTTTTTTCGAAAATATGCGCTTTTACAGTGTAAAATAACAAATCTTCCAGATTTGTACTGCCTTATTCCTAGTAGTCTGGAGTGTGCGTCAATGTGTTTTCTATAAATACGTATTTTTTTCATTACAACTACTATCGATGCATGCATATTCCATTATTTGTACTATCTAGGCACTTATTAATTATGCTTAGTTGATTTTAACTGTATTTGACTATATATATATATATATATATATAATTCGTACTGTACTGTACGTGTGTATGTCACTGACCTCATCCTAAACGGCTGGACCGATTTGAATGATGTTGTTTGAATGCTTTTGGGTGGTACCGAGGATGGTTTAGATTCACAAACCCGACAAATGGCGCTGCAGTGGGTAAACGAATATAATGCATGACAACGTCTGCCCGGTCACCTAGTATTAATATATTTTTAAAAGGGCCAGAGCATTTTAATAGTCAAATATGTGTTTATAGGTTTAATTATACAATCTAATATCTATGTAAGTACGACTAGAATACAGTCCCACCCAAAATCAGTCCTCGAGACCGGTGTGTATAGTTCATCAAGGATTTTACCCCTCGCCAAAATGAGGTGCGTTTTAGCAGTAGGTTTATCCACTAAACTACTGATGCGATACATATCATCTCTCTTAACAGAAATAAGGCTAGAATGTGCTTCTCTAACTTGTCAAATACATACCACTGATACCCAATATTGTCAAGAACCAATATTATTACTGACAGAGTTTGAATGTGAGACGCTTCAAATCTTTAGAAGATTGGAAATCTAAGCCACTTCAGATTTGTAGTTGATTTGGTTATCGATGTCTATTGCTCTAGCTGCGGATGATAAAGACTTCGTCGATATAGTGCTGGTATAGCACTGAAAGGAGGCCAAGGCTCAAATCAAAACTAGCACTTTTTGATGTTTTACCTTTTTATTTTTAAAACCATAACGAACGTTTAAATTATATCATAAATCCAAATAATTCAAAGGATTCTATATTTTATCAAGTGCTAGTCGTAAGCATGAGAGTGCAAAATATAAGAACGGCATTCCATGCACAGATAAGAACTGTGAAGAGCGTGTAGATTATGACTATGTATCTATACGATTTATATTAATAACTTAAATAAAGTATAAGGCTTCGCGGTCCTGTGGAATCTTTTTATTTTTCGACAGTGGGTGTAGGTATTTCCTTTTGTCGTGTTCCCTGCCGCCGCCATCCACTCGCGAGAAGTGGGCGCGGGTCGTGTGGAACCTGTGAAGAACCAATTTCAAACGCGGCCGTTAGAGAAACTCTTCCTTTTTTTATCAATCTACCAGCATAATCGCGAATTATTCCTTTCGAAGTTGATTCTGTCCAACCTGTACGTTTTAATCCATACTTATTATCGCAGCATGTCGCGGGTTCGATCCCCGCACGGAAGAAATATTTGTACGACCTACAAGTATTTGTTCCGGGTCTGGGTGTTTTCTATCAATAATATGTATATATTTACAAAAAAAAAATGTATATAAGTAGTTTATCATCCATCTCGTTACCATTAAGTTGCTTAGCTTGGGACGAGATGGCGTTGTGTGAAATGTCCAAGGATATTTATTTATTATATTATATTCTGCATACATTTCTTTTCTTGATCGTATTTTATGTATTTTTGTAATTATAAAACGTTCCTTTTAGAATGATTTAGTAAGGTCAATTGGGTATTGTTAAATCCTGCGTTATAAATGGACGTAATATTTCAGGCTAAGGATGCTGAACATAATAATGACAAAATGTGTCCATAGATATGCACCTCCTGTTGTTATTTTGCAATAACTCTATTGATTACCTCAAGTGGGCACGCACCTAGTCATTCGATATGATAGATAGATGTCAATGGACCTATTTGCCAACACCTATTGCTTAATGTTTTTCGACCTTGTTCATTGTGAAATTACCATGCCTGATCTAACCTTCAATTGCGTAGGGCAGGTGAGAAGGGTCGACATAATTTGACCTGAACTTTAAAGTAGGTACCTAATTACAGTACCTATACTATATACGATCTTTTTCTGTATTTTTGTGACCAAACTCACATCCCTGTCGTTTCACATAATAAATAAATATCCTTGGACATTTCACACAACGCCATCTCGTCCCAAGCTAAGCAACTTAATGCTTGTGTTATGGTAACGAGATGGATGATAAACTACTTATATACTTTTTTTTTTGTAAATACCTACATATTATAGATAGAAATGACACCCAGACTCCGAGCCAGTGCCTCTGGTTTAGACAAAGACACTTGCCCGACCCCGGAATCGAACCCGGGACCCGTTGATCCAAAGGCGGTACATCTAACCACTAGACCAACGAGGCAGTCTATTCGTGTGCATTTTTAAAAGCGCCACATTTTCTCATCCTCAAATCCCTTAATATTAATCAAATGTGAATAATATGATGAGCGAAGTGTAGTGCCACCATCAGATGTGTTGATTGGGTAATGATCATAAACTGGTAAAAATTACTTAAATAGCACTAGCTTTCTACCATAAGGCAATGAATCAGTCAAAAAATATTCAGATCATATACACATTTTATTTAAACGAAACTAGCAGGTACCGCGTTTTACAAAAATTAAATTCATGAAATTCGTCTCTATTGGATATATTCTATCCGAATGAGTCATATGCTAAAGAGCAAATCCCAGAATAGTGTATCGGTTTAATATAATATTAAAACGTAATTCCATAATGCTTAAAACTTAGCTCTATGACAATGCACACCCTTTTTCACTTCCCAAACACTTCCCTTTTTATGGTTGTTAAACAAAATACGAAATTTATGAAAGTTTAATTTGAATTTAGAACATTAACATTAGGATTTGAAAACCTTTTAATGTTAACTAATAAACGACATTTGAAATATGTATATTCCTAAATATATATTTTTTCTGATAATCCTTACATAACATAAACTTGCAAGGTGTTTCGATTTTTCTGATGAGAAGTGTATGTATCTATGCTTGTAACGAGTAGTAACTTAAAAACTACTGTACCGATTTCAAATATTGTTTCACCATTGGAATGCTATATTATTATCCCTGATTAATATGCGTAGTGAGAAAAACACGGATTTGAAACGCACGCGGACGAAGCCACGCGCGATAGCTAAAGCACAAAGCGAAAGCACAAAGTAACTATCTGTCTTTAGCCTTAAGCTTAGGTCGATTTTCGGACTCATTGGCGTAGGAAGAACACGAAAAGCACCACGCGATTGGGACCTCCCCCCACGGTACTTAGCTTATGTTGATTGAGATCAACTATCTTCGTTTTTTGCCCATGAATGAAAGGATTTGTTGAATTCTCCCTATGTTGCGGCTATGAGGTCCTTTAGTCGCCTCATACACCCTGACGATACCATCCCATACCGGATTTGGTATGGCTACCGGGTTCGTGACAATGTATAAGTATTCCAAATCCGTGAACACCGGAACAAGATCTCAAATCAATATTTAATGTTATCCTTTTTAAACGTGGTTCTTAAAACCACGTTTTTACACGTGTATGGCACTTATCATTTGCCATACACGTGTCACGTTCCCCACTCAGATACTTTTTTACACGCGGTTAAATGTGGTAATTACTACAAAGTGTCTTGGAAGACCTACGATCAACTCACAGCTTAATGTCATAGGTACTACGTATAAAAAATATCAAGAATATCATCAATTATTTTATTGAACGATTATTTTATTTGTCCAAATAATTCTCCTCCCGAAAAAGGTTTGTCTTTGAGATTTGTTGTTGTCAAACTGTAGCAGTGATACTGCATCATATCGTATATTGTTGGTAATTATGATCAATCAGAAAATGATAGATATAGGTACATTGAGATTCTTTTAGTGTGCCATCCTTGGTTTGACAGTGACCTCGACACGTGCAAGTTGGTCGTAAAGTGTGGATGAAGCACGAAGTAGGTATCATTATAAAGATATAGCTGGCTGTCCATCATTATACTATCATTTGTGGGTATGATTTTGCTAATTGTTCGTTTCCTAAACGACATTATGGTCAAACTACATTCCGGATCTTGTACTCTCACCTTCTGACGAAATACAAAAAATTATTACAAATTCCTTCACGTGTTGGACCGTAAAAAGGCTAATCGAACAATGATTGAAACGCAATCTAAATAGTATTCAATTACGTCTTTGGTAATTAAAAAAGACGTACTTACTATTTTCTAAACATATTATACCTAGTTAATCGTTTTCAAAAAAACAAAGACACAGTGAGGTAGGTAAGGACTGCAACCTCAGTCTGCTAATTCTCGGATCTATGTCGGTGATTTTGGTTGTCATCGCCATTGTTACTTTACGAGTTTATTCAGAAAGTGTCGGTTAAACACGCCGTTGAAGTCTAATAATGAAAGTTAAAAATATATTTTTGCCCTTATTTCATAGGAAATGTACAACTAATCGAAGAAAACGATTAAATTATAATAAATAAATATCCTAATAGTTATGTAAAACCATCAGCTATTATCATGGTAAACATAAGATTAAAGCGGTTAAGATGTCATAATACGTAGGTGGAAAATTTAGTACGATTCGTATATTCTCGGAATCTATAGAGCGTAGGGTTGGCATCCCCGTGCTGCCACCTTGTTGTGGTGAGTGGGCTTGCGTGCCTTTAGGATCCGTTGGGGCCATACCGGCTTAGGGTCACCCATGCTTGGCGGGCCCACAGGGAGAGGCCAGACAAAGAGCGGCACACGGATCGTCGTTGTTTTTTGGCTCCAGGGACCTCAGAGTTGCCTCGAGAGCCTTAAACTGCCGCGACACACTCGCTATCGTCTGTCCGTCCCTATGTATGCTTAAATCTTTAAAACTAGGCAACGGATTTTGAAGTGGAGTGATATTAGCGGAGAGGCGGCCAGGCGTTGAGGTCAAGGCTGCCGCCGCTAGCAGCGGAGATGACACCTGCCGAAGGATGACACGCAAAATCGTGAAGCGTTCCACATTTTTTGTGGCGGAGCATGTCCACCATTGGGGAGCGCAACCCGCGACCTTGACGCGGGCAGCCGAATTTTACAGAATTTATAGATAGAGCTGGTGCCAACCCTAATTAAAAAACTGCCACAGATTCTAGTTACAATATTTGCCTGTACATAATAAAACCTTACGTTTTATTTCAAGTGTTTAGAGCGTAAAGGCAGTCATAATATAAGGCTATTTGGACAAACAGGCAGTAATGTACAGCAGATAAACATAAATACATATATAATTCGCTCTCGTATGTACGTTCATATAAATAGGTTGAATTATTTAAAATGCCTTTGGTTTATAGTCTAGCTAGTCAACAAGTGCCATTCTGGTCAACTATTTTCAGCAGTCTCTGAAAATTATGTTCGAGGTATCAATAAAAAATGTGTTTTAACAAATAAATTTTTCTCTCCTTTTCTGGTAAAATCTTCAATATTGGTGCTACAATTCCAGGAGTTGTTTTTCGCAAATTACCTAATATTTTCCAAATCTTTATTAGTTTTATTCTTTAAAAAGATATTTCCAAGAAAATTCCTTTTTATTTGTTTAAATCATCTAGGTGCGATTCTGATCGAGTAAGCAAGACACAGCGATCATAATTTTCGGAGATTTGTATCACATAACCACAACCGTCCTGAGGGTATCGTAAAATACGACAAAAGGAAATGACAAAACCTAGCCGCAAAATAAGGACAACTTGGTATGAAACCTGAATTAGTAGTAATTAGTAGTAGGCCCGTTACCCTCCGTGTAAACAGAGGAGGCCCGACTTGGTAGCGGGTCATTTGTGGGCTAAGACATTTTTTGGTTCAAGTATACCATATAAATGAGTTTACAGTGGTTGAGCGATCGACTACTGCGCAGCATGTCGCGGGTTCGATTCCCGCACGGAATATATATTTGTACGACCTACAAGTATTTGTTCCGGGTCTGGGTGTTTTCTATCTATAATATGTATGTAATTACAAAAAAAAATTATATATGTAGTTTATCATCCATCTCATTACCATAACACAAGCATTAAGTTGCTTAGCTTGGGACGAGATGGCGTTGCGTGAAATGTCCAAGGATATAGGTATTTATTTAATTCAATGATCATATCGCTTTAGCAGTAAACCGTATTATTGGTTCATCGCGAATGTATTGCATTACGTATGATAAAAACTTTTCCTTTCTTTCAGGTGCTCTGAAATGGAGAAGAAACCACAGATCAGCCATATCAGTGACAACGCAGTGTCATTTAGTGTCGTCACCACGTGAGTACTTATTTGATTAATAACGTGTCTTGTATGACTATTGTTGTTATTTAAGTTACAAAATGGATCAACTATGTGCTTCGCGAAACAGTCTTAGCATCCGGTTCTATAGAGTTATTAACTAAATGGACTATTATAAAAGTGCATACTTAATGATGTTAACAAAAACATAAAGTGTGTCTTACATAAATGCTGTCATGCTTTGTTAGAAGTGTTTTTTTCCGTTAATTTGCCAATTTGAATAATATGTCATTTCCTTTAAACTTTTTCCGAATCGGGGATAATATAAGATAGTGGGTTTTTAAAAATATTACAAATGCAGTTGTAGTTTTAATCAAAACCGAGCGTCAATCCCTTGAAAATTAATAGAAAGTTTAAGGACATAGGTTCTATTTTGGCTATCTGCCTGGATAGCAACATTTCATGAGGTCTAATGTACGTGCATGGCATTGGAATAAATTGGACTGACATCTACCCGACGAAGCTGGCAGGAGCTGGTATTCTCCCTCGAGAAGTCTACCATCTTTCCGCACCCCGGAGTCCCACATAATCCGGCTGGCGTTCAGTGGTCGGGTATCCATTAGGATTTCCAACGTATAAAAAAGGAGCCGGTATTATTAAATAAAATAACAGCAGGATTGTCGCTATTTAGTTATTCCATTTTATTGAATACACATAGCCCACTAAGTAGTTTGTTTAATATGCAGTACCTTTCGTAATTTACTTCGCTAGGGAATCTTTTTTACCCCATGTACTTGGCTATTTAGGTTACGACGACCGAAATGCGCCGTCTTCTTCGGACTGCCCCTTTCAGCTTCCATTCCAGTAGGAGCAGGAGCAGTATGCGGTGTGGCTTCTCTGGGGGCTGGGCACGACCTGAATCCAACATGATACACTTTTATAAATAAAAAATGAACACGAGACTAAACATTCGCAGAAATTCTGAATCACATTAACAAATTTTACAAAAACATAATATTCTATTACATTATTTTAATTTAATACAATCAATTACTATCAAGTCAAATTGCCGTGAATAAACTTAATAATTATCTGAAAAAAATCTCGGTTTTGGTAGGTACTATACTAACAGAGGTTGCGGTGATAAAATACGTCTATTTTGCGATACTCAAAATTTTACTACTAACTGTAGTATTTTAATTACATTTTAAAATATTAACATTATTGTAAAAACAATTTGTCATACGAAATGTACGATGATCAAAGAATCCTCTACAACCAACATGTACCGATATCGAGGTCATCAAACATTATAACTAGCCAGCTGATTTTTACTGTACATTCGTTATTAATTATATCATCATCATCATTTCAGCCAAAAGACGTCCACTGCTGGACATAGGCCTCCCCCAAGGATCTCCACAAAGGCCGCATCCACTGCTTTCCGGCGACCTTAACCAGGTCGTCGGTATAATTAATTATATAATTTAACTAAATTGGAATCGTTAATAATAACGGATAATAAAAAGCAAATGTTTACTAAATCACCTCAACGTCAAGCGTAAAATTTCGACGTTTTCAGACCAGAGGCTGCGTGTAGATCCGTCATCAGGACAACGTCTTATATAATAGATAAGATAAGATAGTACTTATTACTATACGAATTTACGATGATAACTCAGCTCGTGCATGACCCACTGGTAAGTCAGGCCTCCTCAAATTACATTGAGGGTAATTAGTAGTGTCACGCTAGCCAGTCGGGTTGGAACCGGGTTTGGTATCATGTTTTCCTTCTTTTGCAGCTAGGTTTTCGGCTCTCACGACACCCTCAGGATGAAATGGGTTGGCGAAACCATAAATTCTAAATCCATCCCCTAAATTACCTATGGCTGGTCGGTATTGGCGCATTGTGTCACGCTATTAGTCTGACGGATCAGCTAGGGTGATCTGCTATCCTTGTGTCAAATTTTCCCTCTCCTGCAGCTTTTCTGCTGTACTAACTATTTTGGTCACCTCTTCTATTTTAGTCACCTCTGAAAGGGGTTGGCTATAAATAGGGCTGTTCTTTCCGCGGCCCGGAGTCTCACATAACACGGCTAGCGGCCAACGGCCGGGTATCGTTGAGGAATTACATTCTAGCGTAAAATTTTGATAGGTTTGGCCAGGTATCCATGAGGATTTGAGGAGGGTATGAAATGTTCCGTGTGGTGACGGATTTAGAATACATAAACCAACACCCCATTCCATTCTGAGGGTGTAGTAAGAGCCGATTTAAGGTAATTAGACGGCATAAAACATAGCCGCAAGAAAAGGAAAACCTGAAACAAAACCCAGTGCCAACTCGTCTGGCCAGCGTGGCATAGAAGGCAAATTTGTCTCCGACTCGGCAGTATTTTACGGCTGAGTAGTATGAAATGTTTATTTACTGTACGATAATAAGGGTGATGTAATATTATACTACTGCGACATTGTGTAGGTATATTAAGGTAAAAACGGATAAGGTAGCAATCTAATGTTGCAATAGGTATGGAGCGGCAACAAAGTACGAAAAACAAAGGTGCCAATGATTTCAACCCCTCCAGATTGATATTGAATTAATTAAATACTGACCGACACATCTTTTCAAAACAATTTATGTTCTATTAAACACGGGAGAATATGTATTTACCTAAGTGTTGCAATAACGTGCACGTGCAATTGTTGTGAGGCAATGTCAAATTAATATGACAGAATTATGGTTTTCCCAGACGCTTAATGTGATATATTACGATGTCAAAACATGAATCAAATACTAAGTATTTTATTTATTTCCTAACAAATTAACTACGTTCGCTCTTTTTAATTTACTGTCTCAAGATAAATTGATATGTTTATATTTGAGCAGTTCCTGTGATATGCTATGTACAGACTTAAAATATATTTAGTCATTACGATTTGCCGACTAGCAAAAGCAGGACCACAAACAATTTCATTAACTTTGTTATAATACGGTCAAATAATTCTAATAATTCATACAGGATGAAAATATAAAGAGAGGGGAGAAACGGGATGCCCACAACCAAAGCTTAAATTGTTCCACTCTTTCTACTTTGTAAGCTTCTATTCAAATCAAAATAAAAGGATGATTATTAACAATATTTAATTTGGTACATTTATCAATAGGATATACCTGCATCCGTTTGTTGATAATACAGAATGACCCAAAAAATTGTGTCAAGCGGAAGTCCAGAGATAGAGCACCCCTTGTGGTACCCGAATCATCCCTTTAGGTCCCGAATCATCCCTTTCTTTAGGTCGAATATTCAGAAAAAAGTCATGAAAAATCTATTAAACTATGAAAAAACTATGAAAAATCGCAGAACATACATGGGGGTGATTAGGGTACCCCAAGGGGTGCAATCTGCATAAAAACCACTATTATTTTAACTTTTAACTGCAATTTTTGAAAGCTTTCAAGCGTCAACCCTAGATATTACTCAAGCTTCCATGGTCGGATAGCCATACCCTGCGTCATAGTTGCGATATCATTATTGTTACTTGTGAATCGGTAACATACTTTCACATTTCAACATTGGATTCCCCCAAATTAGTGGAGACAGAGCCAGTTGTGTTCAGAACTCCAGCTCTGACTGCCGACTCTTGGCGAATATTAATTCAAATCATGGTGAGTACCTACTGTTTAAATAATAACGGTCATAAACATAAAAGCTGTCATATTATCGAAGCTTTAAAAATATCTCTGGCCTTGTCATTGAACAGCCAAACGAAGGGGTTAGTTATCAAAATTTATTAAAAGGTCATGAATAAGTTCTTATAACACTAACAAGTTAATCAGCAGGCATTTCTTGTAGATAACTTACTGCTCGTTACATTTTTTGATTCGACATAAGATCAAGGGAGTTGGAGGGATTGTAGGAGTGAGGATTGTGTATGAAAGGTATGAATGTAGGTATGACGAGGTGTGTGTGGAGACTACCATCAAGTGTGGGACAGGGGCCGAAAGATGATAATGGCATATAAAAATATGACGATTTATAAGAGTTTTGCGATAAAACCTACATAATTAAAGTTCCTTTTAAGTTTGGGTTTGAATCATAACGTGATTACATTACAATAATAACACTGAACGAACTACGTGAAAATATTACCATGTCTATTTTTTTTTAGAAAACCACTTTGATCGTCCTTTTGTTATACTGCACATCACTCCTACTGGCCGAGCAGGAAGAAACCAGGGAGTTGCTCGACAATGTGGACGACTACGACGACGATCTCGAAAGAAAACACCGTAAGAAGAAAAAGAAACATCGGTATCAACAGCAATTGGGCCCCTGTGGATACGGAGGATTTGGAAAGACGTTCGGAAGTCATGACACTTACGTTTCTGCACCGGTGAATAACTATTACCTAGGATGTGGACAAGGCCCTTTAACGCAATATGCACCTGTGCCACAACCTATCGTATATCCAGTACCGCTCGCTCCGATTGCGCCAGCTTATGGAGGCGGCCACGGACACCATGGTGGCCATGGTGGCCATGGAGGGCAGGGCCATGGTAGCCATGGCTTTGGAGGGCAGGGCCATGGGAACCATGGCTTTGGAGGACAGGGGTATTACGGCAACCAAGGGCATTTTGGTAACCAAGGATATCAATCGTACCCTCAGCCAGGCTTCAACCAGTATCCTGGACAGTTCAACAGACCATTCCAAAATGTAGTATCTGCGGCGGCATCAGGACTTGGGAACGTCCTGACAGACTACCTCACTAGACCCAGAAAAGCTCAGAGGCAAATAAATCAGCTGCTACGACCTATTTATAAACTTTTTAAGTGATGCTATCTTGGGTGGAATGAGTGATTTTCTAGGTCAAGCATTAAATATTATGAAGTGTTTTGTATTGTTTTCCATTCATGAATGAGTGGAATTTAAAAGATTATGTGCCGTTTTTTTAAATAGAATTAACGACTTTTGTATTAACATTCGAGAAGAAAAGTCGTAGAATTCGAGACCGCTGTTACCGCTTTTCGTAACGTTGCAATAGTTGTGTTGACAGACACATTCCATTGTTTTCCTATATAATTACTGATGATCTCGGCACTCAGATTCCAAATAGAAAGAAGTGTTCGATGGAAACAAGAGTCACAATTCAGTACATGTACGTTACATTTCTTACCAATCACAATGTGTCAAGGTTGTCAGGTGAGTCATTGTAACTTTGTATATTACATAAAATTACATTCATATAGGTATCTGCCTATATCAAAGTAGTTTTATGTAATATACAAAGTTTACCGTGAGTGTAGAGTGTTTGGTAAACGTGCATAAATTATGTTATAGCCGTGTAGGTGGTTGTAACTTGGAGTTATATAAATGTCCATTTGTCAGATCACTATTTTTTACTTATGAATTTATAAATGATATCTACTCTTTTTCTGAACGAATAATATCGTTTTAATTTTTTTAGTGTTGAACCAATAAGAGTAGATCATCAAGTTTTTTACGCAATTCAACTATTTAAAAATTATAGTTGTTAGTCACTTTCATAATTATATTATTGGCACTTGAGGCATCATCAATTGCGTGACTACAGTATTAAATAAGTCGTCAATTGGTGCAACTGATAAAATTAACAAAACGCCAAGTTTGTAATGATTAGAAAAGAGAAGAACATTTTAACAAAAATGTTTCTTCGTTTTGCAAAAATATCTGAAATTACTGAATCAAATGACCACTTGCACTACATATCGTGTTCCAATACTATACGGAAAATAGCAAGGGCGGATCCAGCTTTGGCGCCAGGAGGGGGTCACATAGTCGTGGTCAAGTCAAGAACTTATAATTTAATTTTGATAACAATATATACAAGTAAAAAGTAGGTATTATATTAATGTACGTAAGTACTGTACTTAAAAATATTTATTCTTTATTGTACACTTGAAAAACTCCACACATAATAACTTGTACATATCCACGTACATATGGCCCTCTTGAAGACACCCAGAGAACCACTATCACGCACTGAATGAGGCAGCCTATTTATATTCCATAGCCGTGGTTTCTGTGTGGTAGCGGAGTAAAAATACTACCACCCCATATCTTCCCGTGGGTGTCGTAAAAGGCGACTAAGGGACAACAGACGTTGGGCAGCAGCGACGTTCTGTCCAAAAACGCACCATCCGTACTGCGATCGCCAACCCGCCTGCCAAGCGTGGCGATTATGGCAAACACCCCCCAATGAAGCACACAACTAAAAAAACGGCCCCCAGTCCCCGGCAGACCCACTATTCCTTCGGCCACGGTAGCAGCCAAGGTAACGGTGGGGCAGGGGGTGCTAAAAATCTCCGGCAGAGATCCGGCTACCATAAAAAACGACGGATGCACCTGGCAACATATAACACACGGACACTGCGGACTGATGAGAAGATCGTAGAACTCGAGAAAGAGTTGAGCAAGTTGCGATGGGATATAGTGGGGTTGTCTGAAGTCCGAAGAGAGGGAGAGGACACGATAACCCTCAAATCCGGCAACTTGCTCTACTTCCGGGAGGGCGACCAACAGTCCCAAGGTGGTGTTGGGTTTATCGTCCACAAGTCCCTTGTGAACAACGTTGTTAAAATAGAGAGTGTGTCGACCAGGGTGGCGTACCTTATACTCAGAATAACCAAGCGTTATTCGCTGAAGGTCATACAGGTATACGCACCGACCTCGGCACACCCCGACGAAGCGGTAGAGATAATGTATGAGGACATTTCCTCGGCCATACATAGCTCTAGAACGCACTACACCGTTGTCATGGGGGATTTTAACGCGAAACTGGGCAAGCGGAGCGGAGATGTGCTGCAAGTGGGGCAATTTGGGTTTGGACACCGGAACCAACCGGGCCAGACTTTGGCTGGTTTTCTAGAGAAGGAGGGACTCTATATGATGAATTCCTTCTACAAAAAACCAGAACAGAGGAAATGGACCTGGTTGAGTCCGGATGGCACCACAAAAAACGAGATAGACTTCATCATGTCGACGGAAAAGCACATATTCAATGATGTCTCCGTGATCAATATGGTCAAAACCGGAAGCGATCACCGCTTAGTAAGAGGCACATTGAATATCGATGTTAAGCTTGAAAGGTCGCACCTGGTGAGGTCTACGCTGCGTCCCGTGCCAGTTCAAATTCAAAACCCGGAAAGCTTCCAGCTCGAACTGCAAAACCGCTTTATTAGCCTAGGCGTTGACGTGGACGATTATAATGACGGGTTCGTGGAGACTGTCCGCAAAGTTGGGTCGAAATTGGGTCGAAGACCCAACGCCAGAAAACGCCCAAAAAGCTCTCGGACGTCACCCTGAATCTCATGGACGAACGACGGAAAATGGTCCTGCAGTCTTCAGATGATGCGACGCAGCTTCGGATGCTCAATAGACAGATATCAAAGTCCCTGAAGCGATTCGTGTTGAATCGGCGTATATCACGCTCGTATATCAAGGTAGTATATCAAGGTTTTTGCCAGGGATCTGTCTATTGGGCAAAGCCAGCTCGTCAGGCTGAAGACTGATGACGGCAGGATCGTCACGTCGAAGTCCGAGATTTTGGGTGAGGTCGAGAGTTTTTATGGACAACTGTACACGTCTACACAGGAACCCGTCATAAATCTAGCAAACGACCCACGAGCTAGATTAACCCAGCACTACACAGAAGACCTCCCGGACGTCAGCCTGTGTGAGATCGGGATGGCTCTCGAGCAACTTAAAAACAACAAGGCGGTGGGTGATGACGGAATTACCGCAGAACTTCTGAAGGCGGGTGGAGAACCGATCCTCAGGGCCCTTCAGAAGTTATTCAATTCCGTCATACTCGAAGGACGAACGCCAAAGGCATAGAACAGAAGTGTGGTGGTGCTGTTCTTCAAGAAGGGAGATAACACCTTATTGAAGAACTACAGACCCATCTCACTTCTGAGCCATGTCTACAAGTTGTTCTCGAGGGTCATCACGAGTCGTCTCGCATGCAGGCTCGACGATTCCCAGCCTCCCGAACAAGCCGGTTTCCGAAAAGGCTTCAGTACCATAGACCATATTTTAACGCTACAGCAGGTTATACAGAAGACCGAGGAGTATAAAAAAAAATATTTGAGGTTAGGTCCTTTTTTGCTATTATTACGTTACTCTGGTCTACCAGCTAGACGCGTGGAGAGCTAGAGGACAATCGCGCGCAAGTGTGGCGCGGTAAAATTCAAATTTTCGATACGTTCGTTCCCAAACATTTACCATCATACAAAGTTAGTATATTATATTAATTAAATAACTATTGAAGGTATGTAGTTACATAAAATCTGTATGGTCACAAAATATATAAATAAAATCATTATGTTCAATTAGTGGTCCACCTAAGTCCTGGAACCAGCTCAGGGGGGGGTCATGACCCCCATGACCCCCCCCCTGGATCCGCCCTTGGAAAATAGGCAAGTACACAAATGTGACGCTATTTCCAATTAACGATTTGTCAGTAAATGGGGGTTTTGCACTTACATTAATAAGTATACGCAGTGTATGTAGCTAAGTGCTTCATTAGGGGCGGCAAAATCGTACAAGAAATATTAATAACTAGCTTTTGCGCGCGGCTTCGCCCGCGTGGGCTTCGAACCCGTGCATATTTTTTATGAACATAAAATCGGTTATTGTGACTAAACTATGATAGTTAGATACGTGCTCTCGCGGATTTTTTTGTAGATCTTTATAAGACCTACAAACCCGTAGTACATCATTTTGTTCTATTGTCAATAGTTTTTGCAGCGCACGCATAAATAGGTTTTCGATTTTACACATTGGTTTACAAAATCGTAATTTTCATACGGATCCCTATTTCTTTTGAAAATAAAATATAGCCTATAACCTTCCTCGATAAATGGACTATCTAACACTGAAAGATTTTTTGAAATCGGATCTGTAGTTCCCGAGATTAGCGCGTTCAAACAAACAAACAAACAAACTCTGCAGCTTTATATATTAGTATAGATATCTTGTAAAGTATTGACCATGTAACTATCTATACACGAGTATTGTCATAAATGCATAATTAGGACATCTTGCTGTTTGCAGTGGCTAGCAAATTCGAGCGCGATAAAGAATATTAAATAGATATTACGTTTAAGTAAAAATAAGAAGAGAGATTTGAAAATACATATATACATCTGTATATCTCTCTTCTTATTTTTACTTAAATGTTAGTATAAATACAAAGGGTTTTAAATAAATATACATAAAAATAGACAAAAACCCTCGAAAACGAGGTCGATGACCCACCGACGACGGTTCAGGGCTACAGAGAGAGGAACCTCCTCACGATCCTTGCCGAATCCATGATGACAGCCTTTTGAATCAGGCCCTTAATCCAGTTACCAAGCGAGAGTTTCTTTATATTAGAGTTTATGTGTCTTATTAATATCCAAATGATATGTATTTAAAAAAAATACTGTTTCACAAAGGAAAGAACAAAGAATAAAGGAAAGTGTTATAATAATTAAATGAAATGTGACTTATTTGAACTTCATGCACAAATTTTACACCTGATACAAATACAACAACTACAACTCTGCCCATGAACACTGCTGAGTCGGGCCTCTTCCCATTACATGGGGGGCAAGTAGCTTACAGTGCCCCGCTAGCGCCAGACGGGTTGGGACAGGGTTTCATTTCAAGTGTTCCTTCTCTTGTGGTTAGGTTTTTGACCTCGGCATTTCCTTCCGTAGGCTCTTATGACACCCTCGGGACCGTGACGTCCCTATTCCCACGGTGCGGGTCACCCAGAGCCCAGAGCACACCTCTTTCCGAAACGCCCTACCACCTCCTTCTGTGACATAACGGCCTCGCAGAAGGAAGCCACGCCAACCAGGTTGACCGTCAACCCAAGGGCACTGGTGCACCGCAGTTGTTTAGGGCTCGGAGCCCGATCCCACTACGACACCGTGTGTCGCTCTCCGTCTGGCCTTTTCAAGTGGGCCCTGAGCCGGTATGTCCCCAACTGATGTTGAGGGCAACCAAGCCCTTCAGTACGGCAAGGTGGCAGCACAGTCGAGGGGGTTGATAAAAGACCCTGTGCTAACCCGTATGCATGGAGCGGCACAGCTTACTTCACTCCATATATGAAAGAAACAACTAAAAATGATAGAATAAACACATATAATATAGGTAACACACATATACATATATCAAGACTCCCATTTAAATAGATATTCCTATAAACTTGGAAATAATAAACGAAAATAGTTAGGTTTTTTTTTAGTAATACGTACTTTTTTTTATTGGAGGAGTTTTTCTGCAGATAAGTGTAGATGTGCCCGTCTGTGTATAGGTATACGATCTTGCTGATAGATGTCATGATGAATGCCGCAGGATAAGATAAGATAAGATACGATGTACTTTTACATTTTATTGTGTCCCTTACTAATTTTTATTATGCAGAACATACATGGGTTAAATATATTAGGTATTTTGAAGGTGACTTTCAATGGCACTTTATGTTGTATACATATCTTTGAACTTGACTGTTTAATTTCATTATGTTTGAATCGTGCCAAAACCTTGTTAGATACGTGTCCTACCTAATAGATGTTCATGTCATAATAGATTGTATATGTAAAAGGATAACAGCACCTAACAAATGATGAATATTTGCTGTTGTATTTAAATTCTATTTAATATTTTTGTTTAAAAAAACAGGCTCGTCTGTTCACTGGCTGAGTTACCCACTCAATCAGACAAAAGACTGCGCGGTTTTCGTGAATAAACACTATGCCCCGTCGCACATGCTGTCACGAGCCGCGTGCGAGTGGCAGTAAATATTTAAAACCTATGGCGCAGTACCAAGCTCTGCATTTGCTCCCACGTGTCGACGCACTGACGACCGTGACATTGTTTTCGAGTGGCAGTGGCGCGAGTGTTTCTGAAGCAATCATCGCATGTACTGCTTTAAAATCCCCAAGGTTTTGCACAAAGGCCGGTCCTGGGCCGCCCGCATCGAAATCGTTCCTAGTCATTCTAAAATATTTTTAATCAATTCGGCAGAAAACTCAGAATTCCAATTAACTGAATGTGGCAGAGGTTGGCCATTATTATGAAGGAAAGTGGGGCTTCATGTTTACTTAGACTACTTACGTATTGTCACGTGTAGCTTAAATAATACTCTACTATTGTATTTCTACGGATCTTACATGTAGTTCGCAGGACATTATAGTAGGTATCTTAAAAGTGTCTTATCTCCAAAATCTTCGTTAACTATTATACTATAGAGATATCTCAGTCCGAGTCCGGATCCGTGTGGTTACGGATTTAGAACAATCAGTGTCACAATCAGTGTCATTCTATCCTAAGGGTGTTGTAAGCACCAAGAAAAGGAAATAACAAGGCCGAAAACCTAGCCCCAAGAGAAGGAAAACTTGATACTCTTGGATACCCGACCGCTAAACTTAAGCCGGGTTATGTGGGACCCCGGGGCGCAGAAAGATGGTATTTGCGCCCCAACCTACCCACCCACTAAAACCAACGGTGTCCCTCAGCTGCCCGAAACAGGGCCGCGGGTTTCACTCCTCCCGATGGGGGAGCATGCTCCGCGACCCTGATGGGGCCTTGATGGGGAGCTCCCCACGCTTTGATGGGAAGCTCTGAACGCTCCCCAACCCACCGAGAGGCACGTGCGGGACATTGCACGTGCCCCCGTCAGGCGCCGGATGAAGTGGCGCCCGACCCACGCGGTTGCGGCGGCAGCCCTGGCCCCAACGCCTGGCCGTCCTCCACTGCACCACCACGCCGTGTGTTGCGGCAGGTTAAGGCTTCCGAGGCAACTCTGAGGACAGAGGAGTCCCCAGAGCCAAAACCCAACACGACTCCGGCTTCTCCCCATCGGCCCAGCCGGCATGGGTAACCCTGAGCCGGTATGGCCCCAATGGATCCTAAAGGCACCTCACCACAACAAGGTGGCAGCACGGTCGAGGGGGTGATATAAAACCCTGTGCCAACCAGACTGACCAGCGTGCTGCGTGGCACAGTAAGCTAATTATCCTCCATAGAATGAGAGGAGGCCTGACTCAGGAGTGGGTCATTTATGGGCTAAGTAGTATTTAGTAGATATCTCCGGTCTAACGGATTATAGTAAACTAGTGGCCCGCCCCGGCTTCGCCCGTGCAAAGCGGGGGTGGGTTATACATATAAACCCTCCTCTTGAATCACTCTATCTATTAAAAAAACCTTATCAAAATCCGTTGCGTAGTTTTAAAGATTTAAGCATACATAGGGGTGGACAGACGACAGCGACTTTGTTTTATACTATGTAGTGAAGATAAAGATTCAACAAACAACTGCAGTTACGTCTTTAAATAGGTTTAATACAGTATTAATCATTTTTGATTAAAATCGAATTATAATACATACTATTTATACACATCAAATGACTAAAACGCTACAAAGCGTGAAATAATTAGAATAATAATGATGCCTACTACTTGGTACCTACTAGTGATTTTTCACGCGCATAAACTAACGTTCATAGGGCGGATGTGGCAGCATCACATCCAATTTATAAAAGCAATTAGATAAATTCCTACTATTAAAGTACTGCATTGTAGTGACAGGAATCTGGAGTCGTTAACCATGATAACAAGACTAATTTGCATATCTGCCATCACTGTTATTTGCACTGAGATTTTCTCTTTGTTTGTTGATACACATTTTGTGGCATGAAATAGTTATTTGTTATACAAGAGTGCAAAGTTGCTTTTTAACCGCGTGTTCAATTTTGATGACCGAGCAAGCGAAGGATTCTAAAATTGAATCACGAGCGCAGCGAGTGATTCAAAATTAGAATCCTGAACGTTAGCGAGGGAATCAAAAGAGCACGAGGTGAAAAATCTTTGCACTCGAGTGCAACACGTAACTTTTCATTCCACCTCAGCGAGGAAATGACTAAATGCAAAAAAAAAAAACGTTTACAATCACAAGATAGGTACACTTTTATTTCAGTTTAGGTATTAATTACTACATTATGACAGGTAAGTATTACAGAATAATCTTTACTTTATTCTCTAGCGAATAAAAACGGCTTTTGCACTCAGATATCGAAGAGCAAAAATACTTTTTTCACTTCAGTGGCTCAAACATGTAGGTTTTGCTCACTGAAAACAGTGGACAAAATGCGATTTTGCCCACTGAGTGAGACAAAGTAACTTTTTAATTCTAATTCGAAACATTGACACTATCTCTTTCCCGCCAATAGAAAAGAGAGAGAGACAAAGACCAAGTGGCCAGTACCAACAGCTCCGATTTTTCTTCTTCTTCTTCATTTAGGTTTTGGCTTCCATCGTTATACCGATGATTTTGCCAATGACAAGTGTGTTGTGTTAGAAATTTTGTGTGATTATGAAAGTTAAATTAATTGGTTATAAGTTGCGTTAGAGTTATGAAGTTAAATGTTAGCAGGTAGCGCTATAGAAAACAATACAAAGCATTAAAGTACAGATTATAAATATTAAATTGATAGAGCAATATTATGGGAACTATATTTGATTAAATACAAACTAGACGTACTTTTAACAGTTCGATTGTATGAAAGGAGTTCGTTATGGGGTTACTCCGATTTTTAATTCGACCTCAAAGACAAACACGTTCGGAATTTCGTACTAACTCTAACTAAAGAAATTTTGCGAAAATGATAATTATATCTTTTATTGTAATTCATTGAATTTTTAACTTATTGTTGTATTTAAACTAAAATAAGTATTTACTGCTTAAAAACTGATATTTAACTTAAAAATATTTAATTATAGTTTCAAAAATGTTACGTAATATATTTCATTTCCTATAGTGTTCTCGCTGCTGAAGTGAAAAGTTATGTGTGTTACACGAGAGCAAAATTTTTCGCATCTCGTGCCTTTGAATCCCTCGCAGCACTCAGGAATCAACTTTAGAATCACTCGCTACGCTCGTGATTCAATCATTGATTCCTTCGCTTACTCGGGATTCAATATCAGCACTCGCAGCAAAAAACGACTTTGCTCTCTTGTTGCACAAATAACTAATTCTCTAGCGAATAAAAACGGCTTTTGCACTCAGATATCGAAGAGCAAAAATACTCTTTCCGAGATGGGGGGATGAAAATGATTATTTACTCCCAATCATAGAAAATAGGTACCTACCTACGTACTGAAAAATGACCAGTAATACTGCTATACTTATTACTTAAAATAGTTTAATTCAATTTCACGTCGAATGCGATTCTCTCTGGACGAGGAGGTAGCGCACCGATCCGTCTTAAATTGTTACCGAACGTGAATCGCATCATCTATACCAAAAGTATTTATTTTACATATGCAACATAGGCAGGCTTGATTACATTAGCATTATCTCCCAGCCAACCTCTGCGTGAAATAGCAGACGGTAGATAGAGAAGAAAATCTAGCAACATACAATATAAAAAAATTGAATACATAATATTATACGAGTATATTAAACCACATGTCACACACACAATTAAAAAAATCTAATTTATATTATTTCTAGAAATGGAACGGACGGTCTGGGCATGTTCCAGTCCCGCGAGCAAATCCTTACAGACATAAAAGGCCAGCTGGAGTCGGAAAATGGGAAAGTTTCGAGCGGAGACCCAGCTCATCACCATGTCACACACCCTACCTCGTAAGTCTATTATTCGTTTCAGTCTGATCATATTTACTGATTATTATATTGCCCTTGTAGTTTATTACGTTTTCTCTTATTTATTTTTATTACTAGGTAGATCTTTTAGGTGACTTGCTGGAATAAACTACATCCACTTTCAATTCAATAATAATAAATATAATCAGTGGTAGTAGCCCAAAGAAACACCGGTATTGTACTTATTACTAGCTTTATTTGGTATGAATGAGAATGTTATCGGGGTCAAATGACATTCTATGGATATTTTTGGTGGTGGCCCTCAAGTTAATAGAATAATCCTTACAACTGTTCATAAAGGACCTTAACTGTATAAAAATACTTTACTTTCAGATACGCTGATACAATGCTCCACCTGTTCAGAGGTAACATTGGATCGGGGTTGCTTGCGATGGGAGATGCTTTTAAAAATGGAGGCATCGTATTTGCTCCGATTATGACGGCGATACTCGGTGTTATTTGCGTACACGCACAGCACTTACTGGTTAGTTTAGTTATCTTTAAGCTCTTCTAAAATTATAATTAAAAAAATATCTATGTGATCTATTATACCCAAGATTATGGTTCCGTGAAATACTACGCAACATGTTTCGAAGCATTTTTAATGTATTATCCAATTCTTTTAATTTCTTTAAATATCCACATTATCAAAATTAAGTGCGGTTAAGTTTGAGGTTTTAAATTATTTGACTTACTTCGAGGCATTACTTCATGTCAAATAAATAAGTCACGCTACTTAAAATATCGACTGGTATTTAATTACATGCTTGTAATGATCTCTTCACGGTTATGATCGTTTTATTTTATTTTATTCCCAACGTTTCAGACACTTTGCAGTGTCCGTGGTCGCGGGACGACTGGATGGCAGTTCCGGCAATGTGTAAAGATCGTGAAAACCTAAGACAACATTACATGCTTGCAATTTTATTTTGATACTGATTTAAACCAGTCAATCATCGAATTGTATCTTTTGACAGCTGAACTGTTCAGAGGAGATGCACCATCAAACAAAACGGGATCGACCCCCCGGTTTCGCAGATACGGTGTACCTGGTGTTTGCTAATGGACCGGCTCGCCTTCGGCGATTGGCGAGTTCCATGAAGATATTGGTTAACAGTTTTTTGTGCATCACGCAGTTGGGCTTCTGTTGCGTTTATATTGTGTTCATAGCGAATAATGTGAAAATGGTACGTCCCTGATAAATTTTTGTAGTTTTTTCAGCGTGACTGGAAGTTTTTTGCGTTGTACACGTTTCCGCGGTGTAATTAAAAATGTCGATTATTCTCACACAAGTTTAATTACCTATGGGGAATTGAGAGGACTATGCTCGGAGTTTCCCTGCGAGATCGAAACATAAATCAGAATTACCGACATAGTTCACAGGATTGCCATACTTAAGTGGCAGCGGTCCGGGCACATAGCTTGCAGGACTGACGACTGATGGTGTAGAAAAGTCCTTGAGTGGCAACCGCGCAGTAGAAAGCGGAAAAGCCAGACGACAGGTATAAGATCAGGAGCGGCCTTTGTGGAAATCCTTAGGGAAGGCCTATGTTCAGTAGTGGATTTGTCTGCATGTCTTTTGGCTGTTCCCTTTTTGGTCTAGGGTTTGGATGAACTGGCTTTGGATCACGGGGTCCCGGGCCTGGTTAGTGTCTTTGTGTAAACCAGAGGCATTTGCTCTGACTCAGGGTGTCATTTGTATTCGAGAAATTCATGTTTTCTCTTAATACAAAGAAAGACATGATGAATATGATAATGACAGGGTCGTCATATATCCTTTTGGTTATGGGTGGTGTACATTATGGGGAATGGGGACATTACCGGATTGCCAAACTTAAGTGGCAGTGGGCAGGGCACATAGCTTGCAGGAACGACGCCCGATGGGGCAGAAAAGTCCTCGAGTGGCGACCGAGTTCCGGAAGGCGCAGTGCTGGTAGGTCTCCCACACGGTGAACCGACGACCTGGTTAAGGTCACCGAAAAGCAGTGGATGCGGCCCAGGACTGGCCTTTGTGGAGATCCTTGGGGGAGGACTATGTCTAGCAGTGGACGTCTTTTGGCTGAAATGATGATGAATGATGACATTATGGGAGTACATATTACATTTTGTCTATGTAATTATTTTGGAACTAGGTACGTTTATATAACGATTTCTTTTTACGAATGCAACTGCATGGTTAGTACCTACCAGTATTATGGCTTGCGGACTATTGAAATACCAACCAATGATTTTCCTCAGATATGCGACCATTACAATTTACACTTGGAGCTATCCATCCATATGATATTTGTGATCATTCTGGTACTGCTATTGTGCATGGTGCGGAACCTCAAGTATCTGACACCGTTTTCTACTATCGCCAACGTACTGATGGCTTTGGGTGTAGCAGTAGTGATATACGAGGCTACACAGGACTTGCCCCCAGTCGCTTCACGCCCCTACATCGCGTCCTGGCAGCAACTGCCACTTTACTTCGGCACTGCTATTTACGCGTTCGAGGGCATAGGCTTGGTAAGTAGTTAACGATTTAGAACACTCAGTGTAACCATCCCATTTCATCCTGAGGGTGTTGTAAGAGCCGACAAAAATTAATGACTAGGCCGATAACCGAGACGCAAGAGAAGGAAATCTTTATAAGAAACCCAGTGACAACCCGTCTGGCCAGCGTTGCACAATAGTCTAATTACCCTCCATGTAACTGGAGGAGGCCCGACTCAGCACTGGGTCAACTATGAGCTAATGGGCTAACGAGCGATTCCGGGTTCACAATGGTATACCTTTGTGTCTTTCCGTCATACTATATTGAAGTAGGTACTTCAATTTAGTATGACGGAAAGACTATTGGATTTCTCTACGATAAATAAACTGAAAAGCTATCGTGATTACTTCCGTAGGAGTAATGAGCTTTATGATATGTGCTCCGCTATGTTGGGAGAATTCTTTGTATTTACACGTTAGCGCAGGCCACGTGGCCCGAAGAACGGATGGCCGTTGGGGCATAAAAGTCTTGGAGTGGCGCCCACGTATGGGAATGAGAAGCGTGGGAAGACCCCCGACTAGGTGGACGGACGATCTTGTGAAGGTCGCTGGGAGTCGGTGGATGCGGTCTGCACGAGATAGTGCATTGTGGCAATCTATGGGGGAGGCCTATGTTCAGCAGTGGACTTCTGTGGCTGATAGATAGATAGACACGTTAGCGACACTTTTCGTATAATTATCATTATTTACCCACTAATGAGTCGGTCCTCCTTCAATTTCATGGAGGAAAATTAACCCACTGAGCCACGTTGCCAAGACGCGGTAAGGTTATCTTCCTCTTGCGCTTCTTACACGACATCACATCACATCACGACATTACGGTCATAAAAAAATCATGAAAAATTATTACTCGTATTTGTTGAAATTGTGTACATATAATTTGCGCTATACGTGTTTCATACTTTCGCAACATTGTTCAATAAAAGTCAGAAAATAAAAAAAGCAGCCCTAAATCGATCTTAAAATAATATTGTTTCAGGTATTACCACTGAAAAACGAGATGCAGCATCCCGAGAAATTCCAGCGGCCGCTGGGCGTTCTAAACGTGGGCATGATCATTGTAGGCAGCATATTCATCACCGTCGGTTTCCTCGGATACCTCAAGTGGGGTGAAAACGTTATGGGCAGCCTTACCCTCAACCTTCAGCCGGGACTAGTGTGAGTTCATTGAACCTTCGGTAATAATTTCACTAGCACTTGTGCGCCGCACAGATGATGTGATAGTACATTTTAATCTCACAGAATATCGACGTGGATGAAACATTGGATGGTGAGAATATCGTTTAGAATATATTAACGTTTATATTTTCAGGGTTAGCAACGTAGTTCAGGGCCTGATAGCACTCGCCATCCTTTTCACCTATCCGCTGCAGTTTTACGTGCCCATTGCCATCACCTGGCCGGCCATTCTCAAAAAATACGGTTCGAAGTCGCCCGTGGCCAAGGAGCTTGGCTTCAGAGCACTATTGGTCATGTTAACCTGTAAGTACTTACAAGTAAATATGGCCACAGTTATAACCCATATTGACTGATAACATGTTACAGGAAACCTCTTACAATAAAACATTGGTTCACTGATGTAATTCTTGAATTAATATAAGGGCTAATATTTTTAATATACCTTTCAAATTGTGCGTAAAAAAGACCAGATTTCAGTTTTTTTTTAAACTTTACAATGCTATATCCTTGTGCACAACTAGACACGCACGGGCTTATAAAACTCCGGGCGCAACCGTGCGATTAAGCTAGTATTGAATAAAACACAAGATCTTACTATGGTGGTACAAGACTTGGTTACAATCGGCAGTTACAACCTTAACACACATTCTTAAAATTAGCCAATGTTTTAATATCACCACGGTCAGTATTTAGCTGAGAGTAAACCTTTGGATGATGAAATATAAGTTCATAATCGTTTTAATTAACAGTCCGTGTGGTGACGGATTTAGAATACGCAATGTCACCTATCCACACCATCCCCAGTGTGTCGTAAGACTAAAAATGCAGGAGCCATCCTAGCAGCAAGACCAAACCTTAGCCATACCGCCTTGCCTTGCGTGGCTAATTTTCCTACATGAAATTGGAGGAAACCGACTCGGCAGTGGGTCATTTACGGGTTGAAATGATAAAATATTTAATGCATGTATGTTTTATTATTTCAGTTGTCCTCGCCCAGTCGATCCCCGAGTTAGGCCTCTTCATCTCCTTGGTGGGAGCCATCAGCAGCACAGCCCTAGCTCTAATGTTCCCACCCCTCATCGAGCTAGTATGTGCCTCTCAGAAAGGTGGAGTCCCCATGTATATGTGGTTAAAAAACTTGTGTATCATTGCCCTTGGTTTGTTTATTTTCGTAACTGGGACATATGAGAGCCTAGCATCTTTAGTGAGGGCGTTCAGAGTTTGACTTTAGTAACAGCTGTGTTCGAGACGTAGCTAAGCCAGGAATGATGTAATTGATATTGACACAAGAAACATTTATGGATATGCTAGAATAGGAATGACTGTTCATCACGAAGGCCTAAACCTAGGTATGTGTCAAACATTTTAGCGACAACCCACCAGGAATAAGCAGAATATGTATATAGAAATATGTGACAATTTCGTGAAGTATGTGTATACCTATTATACAAAAAGTACTATTCCGAGTACTTGTAATGTATTGAGGTAATATAAGTATAGTAAGTACCAGTAAATACTATGTTTATTTGCAGTACCTACTGTTATGCTTACATACAACGTATTTCGAGCGACATACATTTTAGGTAACGAAGCCAATGGGCTACAGTATTTTAAAACTACCTATCGCAATTTTCAGGGCTGAGAGGATATAGAGTATATAAGATAAATAAATGTATCATGGACCAAACATTAAATGGTGTGGTCTACTATATTTATAATATAACAATTCAAAAGGGACTTAATTTAAACTATAGCCCTATCATACATATTATCATTAGGACGATTTTTTTAAATTAGGATGATTTTTTAAAACACGAATCAAGTCGTAGAATGACTTGTGTTGTCGTAATCGTAACTGGATCACTACATACTTTTGTTTGGTACTCATGTATACGTGCACACCAAACTTAAAATCATGTAAATAACGTTTTAAAGTATTCCAGTCATAGCTAAAACACTGTTAGTAGATGCAATGTGCAAAGATATTGCTTTTAATTAATTTCTTCTAAAAATCGCAACATTTTTTTTTATGAAAGAACGTTACCTCTCGCGGGGGTTAACCTTAAACTCAAACGGAACTTTATTTACGTAGGTTTCACCACAAAACTCTTATAAATCGTCATTTTTATAAATACCATTATTATCTTACAGCCCCTGTCCCACACTAGGTGGTACTCTCCACACACACCTATCAGTCGTCATACCTACATTCACACCTTTCACACACAACTCCTCACTCCTACAATCCCTCCATCTCCCTTGATCGCTCACAATCCCTGCGTTCACTCACATTCATGCCGAAACTACCACCGGTTCGAAAGGCTGCTCGAAAGAGAAGAGCCGGCAAGAAACTCATTAGTTGCTTTTTTTTTTTAAATATTTATCAACTTTACACTTTACTATCCTCTTCCGCGGAGCAGTTTACAAACATGAAATTCACGAATACAAATGACACCCAGGGTCAGAGCATGTGCCTCTGGTTTACACAAAGACACTTGTCGGCCCCGGAATCGAACCCGGGACCCCGTGATCCAAAGGCGGCGCATCCAACGCTTCAAACGGGAACAAGTTAAAAAAAAACTAGGAATTCGTTATTCGAAAAGTATATCTATACCTTTTATGTAACTCCCTTTTATTCTGTCATCAACATTTAAAATAAAACTCATTGAAAAGGAGAAAAATGGTGGCACTTTGAGCATCAAATATTGCATAAATGAGATTTATTATAAACAAAAACAAATAACAATTTAAAAAAAAAAACCCGGCGTTTCGATTGCAGTTCACGGGAGAGACTAGATGGCAGTTGTCTTTATACAGGATGTCCCAAAAAATAGTTCAAGCGGAAATCCAGAGATAGAGCACCCCTTGGGGTACCCGAATCACCCCCATGTATGTAGTGCGATTTTTCATAGTTTTCATGCTATGATTTTTTTTTCTGAATTTTTATTGGATTCTTGGTGAATTTCTTAATTTTGGTCAAAGTTACGAAGCTGATTATTTTATGCTTAAAAGTACAATTAAAATGATCAGTTAGAGAAAGAAAAAAATTAAAAAGTCTTCAACTATAAAAAAATGAAGTTGGTTGTTTAGGTCAAAAATTCAGAAAAAAAATCATAACACGTAAACTATGTATGGTGATTGGGGTACCCCAAGGGGTGCTCTCTCTCTGGACTTTCGCTTGACACTATATTTTGGGACATCCTTTATATAGGGAATGCTAAAGTTTTCTGACGATAGGCCATACAATTTTATTCACTGTGTTCTCGGTATTCAATTAAATCTTTAATATTCTTAGACTTTGTTCATGTACTTGATCTCATTATTAACAACCTATTACAATGCACAATTTGGCAGAGCCTAAATACGGAGCACTAAAGTTTTGTGGCCGCCGAAGACGCCTAATAAACGTTTTTTAAAGCCTTTTAAAGCCAGGTTTCCGAAATGATTATAATATTTACTTTAGGTCTAACCAATATTTTTACAGCTGATTGTCCCCGGCTTTCAGAGCCAATATTGAAATGTTTTATTTATGTTATTTGTTGTAGATTAAATGAATGAGATATTTTATAAAATCAGTTAAAAAATTACAAATACCTCTCATCAATCTGAGTTACACCAAGGGCTCTTTTTATATATGTATTATTTTATCTGTGATAAATCAAAATAAAGCTGTTAAAAAGTTTACTCTTACTTTTTTTAAACTCCCACCATGCTTTCTAAAAATCCCAGATATGGTTAAGGTAATAAAACAAGCAAAATATATAAATAATTTTATTGAAAAAAAAGTCTAATCTAAATACATAGTACATAATAATAAGTTACTTGTTTCCTGATCTATAGCAGAATTTAAAGGATGGCTTTAATATATTATAATGCAAAATCGTAATCCCTCATTTCGATTTCTCGGTTTATAAGCACAGGATTATATCAATATATTTTAGCCACGGGTCTACCTTCACGCATATGGTAGATGGAATAGCAAACATTTAATTGATAGCTTGTAACATAAAAGGCGTTGATAGTTTTCTCTACTGATTTCCGGTCACGACTTTGTTCAGTTCTATGGGTGAAGGTCGACCTTTCTACGACAGTTACACCACAATGAAGTTAACTAACAGACTCGCATTGACGGTGTATTAGGTCTAGATGGTGATGACATCAAACTTAACACAGAGGGGCCTAGAGCTCAACGTTAATTTGTTTAGCAACAACCCACGTGAAGTGCATTTTTATTTACACAAGAAAAAGGATACTGTTAACGTCATAATACTTAAATATCTATTCCGTGTGGTAACGGACATAGAATACACTGCGCCACCCGATACCACCCCGACGGTATCGTAAGAGGTGACTAAAGGAACGCAAGGGGCAGACCACCTAGTCGCAAGAGAAGGAAAGCTTGATACCTCGTGCAAACCTGACTTGCCAGCATGGCCAATAGGCAAAGTTCCCTCCATAAAATCGGAGGAGATCTGACTCAATAGTGGCTCATTGATGGATTGAAACGATGATTTGATTATCATCATAAGAGTAACAATTTATTTTTATCATAGTAACTGGGTTACCTGGTTATCATATCGGTAGTTACTGGGTAATCTCAGAGGTATCGTACATCCTGTATATAATGTCTAAATGATTAAAAGTCCCTTTTTGAGAGACTTTTAACATTCACGAACTTCAGGTATGACAAAGAATTTTCAGTTATATGTATGTAGGTAAGTAGAAATAATAAAGCAAGAATTTGCAATACCTGTAAATCTATGTACATATTAATTAATACATTATGCATAATAATTTGCTTAGTTGCTAAAAACATTTTGCGATGACCTTTGAGCTTTTACATATTGCCAACATGGCAAAATTTGTTGCCTTCCGAAGATAACTAGTTGTATGTATAATGGGTTAATATAAAAGGTTTCTGGACAGTGGAATTATATTTATGTAAAGTAAGAGGAATACAGAAGATTCGCAACCCTTTATAGGGAAATTCACTCAGCAACTTTGTTTCTATAGGCTTATTATATTGATTGTTGAGTCACATATATGTGAGTATTATAATCTATTTATATCACGTATATTAGAATGTCTCAACTGAATAAAGTGAATTCATAAAGAACCTAATTTCGTATTCTATGACGTAGTAAACTAAACATTTTATGGAAAAAAATATTGCGTTCTCTCCAGAGCAATAAACAAAACGAGCTACATGTATACACAACCCGAAAAGAGCCTCCAGATAAATAAAAGACAATACAACAATATAACCACTGGTAAGGCATTAATCGAGTAACAGCATAAATGACAGTACCGTAAAGCCAACTGTGAGTAAACATCACTTTGGGCTCCTGCGAATGGACGGAGAAGACGTTGTTTTAAATCGTAGACATAATTTAAGGCGTAAATTTAATCTAACGAATTAAATACGCCAGTAATGACCGACCGTTAAAATTTTAAGCTTCAAAATTTCGTTCTATAGACACAGATCATTCTCAAACTGACACCATACATGTTAACAGGCTAAAATAAATAGTATAAACCAAAATGTGCGTGCAACACATTCACTCTTTTGACCTAACAACATATACCTATTAATTACAAATACATACATAACACTGAGCTTAATCTAAGTAATATAATACTGGTAAAATATTGGAGTAGAAACGAATTAACTTCATTAATTTATCGAGGTGAATTGCTATCGATCGAATTAATATTGGCCTTGTTATTTGGCTATCATTGGTCCAATAAGTTAAAAATGTAGCCGTGGGTACGAACTTGCGCATCGTACATTTCATAACCAATACGAACGTAGGTCACTCACACTAACATGCGGGTGCGGCTGCCTGGCGGGGTACGTCCCGCGGATTCCTGATTTTGTGTTGTGCGCTGCGTAATGCGGCTACAGTCTGACCGGCCGTAAAGATTGGCGCGAACTGTGCACTGAGTCATTGCAGTTTCCCCTCCGTAACACATGTTAGTGAGACGACCGGTGATTAGATTTCACGTTACTGACTTCGTGCATCGGCTGCCTAAGATATACGAATGACAACCGGGACCGACGGCTTTAGGTGCCTTCCGTAGCATATGATATGCTGGTCACCCATGCAACAAGCAGACCAGCTGGCCGTTGCTTAACCTACAGACCAAATACTAATACTCTAAGACTAAATACGCGGCTAAGCTGGACGTTGCTTAAGCTGCAGTTCATGTGCTTAACGCAGACCGAGCGTTCTTCTTTTTCTTAGACCAAAAATTGCACCCTTGAAGTCCATTTAAAGTCAAGGGACTGATACCTAAAATAGTACAGTGGTAACCTTGTCACAGCAGTGCCGTTCATAGCAGTAGTTATTTTATATTAAGAATACTCACAGGAAAAACTAATTCATAATACAGTGTGCAATATATATTTAATGTACGGTGTGCAATATTTATATATAGATATTTGGTTTTTTATTTAATTTGATCCTAAAACTAAGCGTTTTTTAGTTAATCGTGTTTCTACTCCAAAAGTTCATATAATTCATACGTAAGTATAACATTAGATATCGTCCACTCGAAATTGAGTATCAAGACTTTAAGAAATCTTTTGTAGTTATTGGTAAAGATATCATCATAGTTATTTTTTTAATATATATTTCTTTCTAATCGAGTATATTTATTCAGATATACTGATTCTCGAGTGGACCATAATAAGATACCTATTTTGGTATATTCACAGCACTATTATCTCACTACTTAAGGAATATATCGCGGAAATTCGAGTAAGTTCGTCTAAGTTTAATCTTCCGCAAAGAAGGCCACTTAGTTTTCTTTTTTTCGGAATATAAAATACGCAATTATAAGTACGTTAATATATATTATTTTGGCGCTGAAGCGGACGAGGATATTGCCGCCCGAGACCAAAACTGACAATCTTGTCTACAAGAAATACGTAATTCAAATGTATCGCATTAGTTCCAGATTAAACTTTTTTTATAAAAAGTCCTTGAAATATTGTATTGTATTATTAATTTATGTGAAAGCTTATTCGTCTCTCTATTACTAGTTTACATACTTGGAGCATGTACCAATAGCTTAGAAGACAAAGAACGGCTGCAGTCGAACATCCAGACATTTAAAAATAATAGATAATTGTCAAATCCATTTCCTTAGCAAAATAGCACACCACCTTATAAGTACATCGTCATGTAGTAAGTGGCCTAACAAAAATGAAGGATATTTGAGTCCTTCCATGCTGACTGCTGAGTTTAAGTACACATTGAAATCGTTTCGTTCCGGTGTATTTCACGTTAACACAATATTATGGTCCAGATTAATAAGTAAATTCTTGAATGTAGAATTCTAAACTATTTTTATAGTTCATTATTAATTTGGATAAATAACAATAAATTTAAATCATAACGGCGGCCACATGTCTGCTTTAAAAAAGAGTTATACAGACCCAGAATTGAGAACCTCCTTCATTTAAGAAGTTGGTTAAAAACTAAAGGTGTACAATCAATTGTAATTGTATCATAAGTACAATTCTAACCTAGCAATACGACTACTAGGACGAAATTAACTATGCTAAAACTTTAATTACCAGATATTCTTAGAATAACCCTCTATTCTAGCAAGCAGAGCGGATGAAAGTATTTTAAGTAAGAATTAATTTTACCTATAAATGGCGGTTTCGAATATCTGCAATAGGTTGATTTAATAAAATACTAACAGACAGTTTATATTATGTCAACCTATCAACCTAGTGCTTAGCAATAAACAAGACCAACATGACTGTGAATGGTTTGGAAAATATTATTTCATGACTTTAAGGTGGATGCTCCAGGGTAGCCCGCGAAATTCAAATTTTCTTACGTTTTTTGCAATTTGCAGGGCAGTGCTAGGTTATATGATGATGAACATTTGATTCGCGGCTGTAAGACGTATGTAGTTACAGAGTTATAAACATCAAACTTATCAGTACAACCCTTCAAGCTCATAAAGGTGCAAGAATGACTTTGACGTTGAAAAAGTTTTTCTTGCACCTTTATGAGCTTGGAGGGTTGTATTGATGATTTTGATGATTATAATTCTATAACTACATACGTCTTACAAACGCGAATAACATTTTAATCAACATACAACGTAGCAATGACCTACAAATTGCAAAAAACGTAAGAAAATTTGAATTTCGCGGGCTACCCTGGAGCATCCACCTTAAGTCCAGTTTACAGCCCGCTATCTTTTTAACACACTAGTACGGCATGGCATGTAAGCGGGAAATAAAATACATCAAGATAATAATTATCAATCATAGGGAAAATTATTTTGATATGAAAATATAATTTATGTTTTTTTTCCTAAAACAAAAATATTAAGGCGGACGTTTTGAAAAGTATTCTTATTATAAGACTAAGACTACATGTTAGCATATAAATTCACCTACTTCCTAAATAAAGTGATTGATTGACTCTCGGGTAGTAGGGATTTAGTAGCAGCATGAAGTGAAGGCCCAATATTTGACCGCTATCTTAACGACCTAAGGTCGGGAGATAGTCATATAAGCACGATGATCAACCAACATTATATTAAAAAATAAGGAATTCATAGTTTCAAAATGTTCATTAGTTTAAGCAGAAAAACATAAATATAATAATCATTTGTAAAATGGAAGTAAAAAAGACTTTTTTTAATATCATACTGAAAACGGAAATACAACCCCCCTCATTCGTTACATAATTATATCTAAGGGATAAATAATCACGTAATTAAATTTTAATGATCGAAACACAAATGCCGATTGAAAAGTATCGCCATATTCGATATGAAGAATATTCAGCATTTATGGATCTAAGGTGAAGCAGTTTTTGTATAATGATACGAGCTAGATCAGCCTATCTGACGCGTTGAGCGTAGGAACTTTACAAGCAAACTTCGTTGCAATTTATAAGATATTAATCTTTTAAATATTTTTCATTATCATTTATTTTATTTTGTTACTTATTATTTTATTTAAATTGATATTTATTTTATTGCTTTAGATCAATTTACTTTTATTAATAAATCCACGACACGTAAACTTAATTTAGGGGTTAACAGTTTATTTAAACACATTTTAGCAATATGTGAAACTTTAGTGTTACTCACATTCTTTACGCGAATTGAGAAAATAATTGTTACTGATATTGTATTATTTAATTTAAATTTAATTATTTAAATTAAAATTTGTTTTAATTATTTGCGAATGACAATGTAATGTAAGAACAAGTGTAAAAACTACTAATACATATTAAAGATTTCCCAAGGGATTTTAAGATAATATTTTATTTATACGAACATGGGAATCCTATTAAGTTCATGATGTTTTGAGATTATTATCAAATTTGAAGGTATGCGATATAATGCTGATTGCTGTAAGGATGTTGTTATTTTTGTGTTCATAAGGTGGATTCGTCGAACAAAATATTATCTCAGCTCTACAAACATGTAATAAATAATGGGCACAAATGGTACCCCAAAACCACAGCAAGCACTTGGCCAACGTCAAAAACCAGTACATACTATTTGTAATGTTAAATGAAAAATGTACCGGAGTTATGTATTTGGAAAAATATCATATTTCTTTAGCGAAAAATTACGCCATACTACACATTTATCTAAAATCTAATGTTTATTCTATGCGAATCTTAAGGCCACTGTTAAATTGTACATATCGTTTTGTAGCGGTTTCTTCCAAACTGCTGTCTGGTTGAGCATTTATTGTAAGTATTTTGAGACAACACAATTGCCAAGGTTTCATTTTTGTTTTGCCATGTTATATATATATATCTTTCGTCAAAAATCAGCCGTAACATATAAAAATCTATTATCAACTTCGTCTTATTCTAATCAAATGTAAGCACTAAATGACGTCATATATAAAGCAGAATTAATGACGTCAAATTAACGCCTCGTGTTTGCGAGATATCGAGGCGACCAGTTAAATTAAAGATTTTGTGTTAACTTTAAACATGATATATTTCTAATGATAAATTTACAATACGCGCTACATCCGCATTACAGGGCTCCGCCGATTGAAAGAGACGTGTCACAATGGTGTGATTTAGCCAAATACTTGGCTTAATCGCGAGCCTTTTAAGCCGTGGCATAGTTCCGCTAGCCTTAGAGCCGCGTACAATTACTGCCGTAACACCTCCTCAAATCCTCACCCGGCGACGAATTTTATGATATGGAAATGTCAAATTGTTTTGTCGGTTCTAAAGTATAACCCGCTCCCTTTAATTATAATACAGATGTTGATAATATAAAAAAACCATGAAAGTTCGGCAATGTAAAATTTGTTGTTATTACTCTATAAATTTGTCAAAAAGCCCTACTCAGAACGCATCGCCATCCTTTGCACGCAACTCGCAAAAAATCATAGCGCTATCACGCATTTTGCAACTTTATTATAATTTTATTTGTGTAGAAGTAACAAGTATAAAAATTAAATATATATTCGCAGCCAGTGCAGATAATTAACGAAACGGCATTTTTGTTTTAGGGTATTGATACTTGAAACCTTGTCAATTACAATTGGATCTAAATATTAGTTGTAAAAGATTAAATGAAAACCACTTTTGAGCCTGCTTTAAAGATATTGAGATTTGGCTGCAGAATATCTACGCTCATGGCCCAGATAATCAAAATCGATTTTCTACATGTATCTAGGAATGGTGAATTATACTTTTAACTAGGTTGCCCATCAATAATCTTTTATCAAAATAGTATTAATAGTCCGGGGTCCCCCGTACATTGATTTCACTTGATTACTATCAAGCTAATTTTTCGTGAGTAGCTTCATTTTCATGAGACGCCCAACATTTTCTTGTCTACAACTCATGACTGTGGTAGCTAACAGAGGTAGCAAGGGTGAAATATGTTGATTTTATGATTCAAAAAAATTTATTACTAACCGGGTGCTTTTTGGTATATCTGATGATAATTATCTAAATTATTCGAAAATGTATTTGTCCTACAAAATGTGTGGTTTGATCAAAGAGTCCTCCACCTCCAATATGTATGGATAACGAGGTCATCAAAAATGATTACTAACCAGCTGGTTTTTTTTTATTTACTTAATAAATATGTATATTATTTAACCGTCATATTGTCCTACAAGTTGCGTGGTACGTTATCCCAGTCCTACACTCAAAAGTTGTTCTACAGATCATAGAAAAAAAATTATTACTATCAAGCTGAATCTTTGTGAATAGCTTTGTTTTGATGAGACGCCCAACATTTTCTTGTCGACATCTCTTGATTGTGGTAGCTAACAGAGGTAGCAAAGGTTAAATATGTTGATTTAATGATTCTAAAAAAATTATTACTAACCGCGTGATTTTTGGTATATCTGATGAGAACTATCTAAATTATTCGAAAATGTATTTGTCCTACAAAATGTATGGTTTGATCAAAGAGTCCTCCACTTCCAATATGTATCGATAATGAGGTCATCAAAAATTATTACTAACCAGCTGGTTTTTTTTTATTTACTTAGTAAATATTTATATTATTTAACCGTCATATTGTCCTACAAGTTGCGTGGTACGTTATCCCGGTCCTACACTCAGAAATTGGTAATACCACAAGACCCATTTTGTCATCACTAACTGTAGGACACCAATTTTACATGATAGGTTAGTATTCTCTGCCCAAATGATACAATTTCCTACAAAAAAACAGGTATGTATCATGAGTCCGACAGAAATTGTCATTTTTCGTTTTCCTACTTATAACTTATGATACAGTGAAAACATCTTTTTTATTAACTTAAATAACTTTTACTTAAAAAAAAAATGTATATTCATCAGATTCATCTGATAAATTTTCAGTATCATCACTGTCATTTTCATCTATTTCATTTTCCTCGTCTTCTGACTCTGTAATAACGTAAAAAATTAAGTATTTTTAACATAAAATGAATCCACTTCGTTTTATAGTGTACGAAACTTTTTATATAGTACATATACGGATCCCGCTATACAACAACCACCGATATGTTTAATGGATGAAAAATATTTTATTAGAAATTTAGGACTTTTTCAGGCAATCCATTTTTTAAAATTATTTTTAACATACTAAATTTCTAATAAAATAATTTTCATCCATTAAACATAACGGTGAATGTCGTTGTATAGCGGAATCCGTATGTGTGTACTATATAAAAAGTTTTGCACACTATAAAACGAAGTGGATTAATTTTATGTTAAATAATAGTACTTAATTTTTTACGTCATTACAGAGACAGAAGACGAGGAAAATGAAATAGATGAAAATGACAGTGATGATACTGAAAATTTATCAGATGAATCTGATGAATATTATTTTTTTTTATATGTAAATAATTATTTTTTTGTACTACTTAAGAAAAATAATTTATTTAAATAAAAAAAAAGACGTTTTCACTGTATCATCACTATCACTACATAGTATAAAACAAAGTCGCTGTCGTCTGTCCGTCCCTATGTATGCTTAAAACTTGAAAACTACGCAACGGATTTTGAAGCGGTTTTCTTTAATAGATAGAGTGATTCAAGATGAAGGTTTATATGTATAATACATGCACCCGTGCGAAGCCGGTTCGGGTCGCTAGTAAGTTATAAGTAGGAAAACGAAAAAATTACAATTTTTGTCGGACTCGCGTTACATACCTGTTTTCTTGTAGGACATTGTATCATTTGGGCAGAGAATACACTAACCTATCATGTAAAATTATTGTCCTACAGTTAGTGATGACAAAATGGGTCTTGTGGTTTTAACAACTTTTGAGCGTAGGACCGGGATAACGTACCACGCAACTTGTAGGACAATATGACGGTTAAATAATATACATATTTATTAAGTAAATAAAAAAAAACCAGCTGGTTAGTAATCATTTTTGATGACCTCGTTATCCATACATATTGGAGGTGGAGGACTCTTTGATCAAACCACACATTTTGTAGGACAAATACATTTTCGAATAATTTAGATAATTATCATCAGATATACCAAAAAGCACCCGGTTAGTAATAAATTTTTTTGAATCATAAAATCAACATATTTCACCCTTGCTACCTCTGTTAGCTACCACAATCAAGAGTTGTCGACAAGAAAATGTTGGGCGTCTCATGAAAATGAAGCTACTCACGAAAAATTAGCTTGATAGTAATCAAGTGAAAACAATGTACCGGGGATCCCGGACTATAATAGATTTGTTGGGAGAATGTATTTGAGCAATGTAAACCAAATTTCAAGATTTTAGGTATATTTCTGTGTAGTGGATTATAATTTAAATTCATAACAAGTGAACAAAATCTTTCTTGATATATCGATTAATATTATTTTGCGAAAATATATTAGCGGCCATATTTTGATAGGCAACCTAGTGAGAATATATTCCACATTCCGAAATATAGTCACGAGCGTAAAGATTCGCAAGTCGGATATTAGATTATTCGCATAAGCCACTTTAGAATGTTCATCACCGATAATGACAGCATAAATATGATTTCAATTACAGACAGATGCAGGACCTTAATTACTTTCGAATTTATATCAGCCCATAAATTAGACACTGTTCAGTTAGACCTCTTTGATTTGATGAAGGGAATCAGCCCACCGTGCCTGAACTGTCACAATGTTTAACATCACTTACGGCCTGGTTTCGTACTTGACGAGATTATTAAGCCGCCTGTTACGTTATACACACGATTGGAGTGAGTTAATGATCCGATTTAGTGTCATGTAGCATATATTCCCGTTTGGATGGAGATTAACTCATTAAAAAGAATCACAAAATACTTTAAATTCATTGACGATTCATTTACGAAAGGCTACCTGGCAATGTACACAAATCTGGAAGGAAAACTGGTGGTCTGTCAAAGGCAGGTTGATAAGCATCTTGGGAGCTGGTCGGGCAACTCCTACCTCCAAATGATAGCAACGTTGGGGTCTTCTTCAATCATTTGGTCGAGGGCAGGCAGGTCGATGCGGGCGAGGCAGCAGATCTCATCAGTGCAGTGACGGCCGGTGAAAAGGCGACGGATACCCGACACAGGGTCTATGCGGTTCCTGAAGCCATTGTGTCGGGGAGGACTGCGCATGTATACTGGATACCTGGAGATGGAAATATTGCTGTTGATAAGTAATTAGCTAGTCCACAGTCAAAAATAACTATATTTATATAGGTTTTTGTTTGAAATACTCTCATAAATCATGATCATCATCTCTCAAACTATAGACGTGGCTCAGGAGTGAGATGTGCCTGTAATTGTAAGTTAAAAATTTGCAATCTTTCGGTTGAGATTTGCCCTGTCTGACACAGTGACTTTGATAGTTTCTAGTCTTTTTGTCTTAAGGTGATTGCTCCAGGGTAGCCCGCGAAGTTCAAATTTTCTTACGTTTTTTGCAATTTGCAGGCCAGTGCTAGGTTGTATGATGATAAACATTTGATTCGCGGCTGTAAGACGTATGTAGTTACAGAGTTATAATCATCAAACTCATCAATACAACCCTCCAAGCTCATAAAGGTGCTAGGTTGTATGTTAATTAAGGTGAATAACATTTTAATTAACATACAACCTAGCACTAACCTGCAAATTGCAAAAAACGTAAGAAAATTCGAATTTCGCGGGCTACCCTGGAGCAATCACCTTAAGCTGCAGTCTCTTCCGAGCGTTTGGACTTCCTGCCTTTACGCTGCGTTATACAGAGTTTGATGCCTCTCACCCCTTAATCGGTAGGCTCCAAGGTAGCAAATCTGTCGCCCTGTATTGCCTGGAACGATGCGGTTCCTGCCATGACTTGGAGTGGGCACGGTCGGAGATTGGAATTCAACAGACGGTTTCTTTCGAGCTTTAAGTCGATGCATAATAGATCTTAATATACTAGCGAACGTAATTATCAGGCAAAATATCAGCAACTACTGTTTTACAAGATAAAGTGGGTAACTAGTTCGAATGAAAAATTGCAGTTGATTGCGCCACGTTAACCAACAGTTAACATAGACACAGCATTTAAAACAAATTCGGTTTATTGTTAAAACATATTTAAAGAAACATTTTTATTACAAAAAATAGCCTTCGACAATGGATTCAGTCATTAAAACCGTCACCTTTTGAGACATTTGATGAGGCCATGTATCTGTGCGAAGATGACAAGCCGACGCACGTCGTAGCTCGGTTCCGGTTGGGTCGCGAATCGGTCACAGACGGCGCGCAGAGTCGTACCTTGTTGTAGCGCGCACAGAATCAGCAGCACATCCGAAATTTTGGGCTGAAATAACGATCACGTTGTGACTTGTTTATATCACCATCTAATTAACTCCATATGGTGACGGACTTACAATAAACAATGACACCGACCCACACAGGTGTGGCAAGAGGCGACTAATGGAACGCAAGAGATGACCTAGCCGCAAGAGAAGGAAACCTTGGTACAAACACAAATTTCCTCCATGGATTTGGAGGGAGCCCAACTCAGTAGTAGGTCTTTGTGGGTTGAAACGATGATATCATAGTTATTGCTTAACCGGGCCTACAACAAAGTTATAGAGGGAAATTCGCCTAACGTACCACGTTGGCCAGATGACTTGACGTAGGATTTGATACCAATTTTTCTTCAGTGTGACATCATCATTTCAGCAAAAAGACGTCCCTTGCTGGACATAGACCTTCCCAAGGATTTCCACGAAGGCCGGTCCTGAACCGCCCGCATCCATAGCTTTCCGGCGACCTTAACCAGGTCGTCAGCGAATCGAAGGTGAGTGATTTATTCGCCGTTTACGTAAATGCCCAGCCCTTACCAGTCCAGAACCTTGAAAACATCTTCCAGTGTAGCGGTGAACAGTTTCGTCTCGATCAAATCGAAGGTTTTCTCGTAGTCCAAGAACGCTGGACAAAGGGGCAGGTTATACTCCTCGTTCTTCTATATAACCTACCGCAGCGTTAAAATGTGGTCTACGGTACTGAAGCCTTTTCGGAAACCAGTTTGTTGCGAGTCGTCGAGCCCGCATGCGGGACGATTCGTAATGACCCTCAAGAACAATTTGTAGACATGACTCAGAAGTGAGATGGGTCTGTAGTTCTTCAACAAGGTGTTATCACCCTTCTTGAAGAACAGCACCACCACACTTCTGATCCATGCCCTTGACGTTCGACCTTCCAGAATGACGTAATTAAACAACGTCTGAAGGGCCCCACCCGCCTTCAAAAGTGGTGCGGTTAGTCGGTCATCACCCTCCGCCTTGTTGTTCTTAAGTTGCTTGAGACGCATTCTAATCTCACACAGGCTGACGTCTGGGATGTCTTCTGTGTAGTCTCGGGTTGATCTAGCTCGAGGGTCGTTTACTTGATTTATGACGGGTTCCTGTATAGACCGGTACAGCTGCCCATATAAACTTTCGACCTCACCCAAAATCTCGGACTACAACGTGACGACCCTGCCATCATCAGTCTTCAGGGTAAGGGTGAAGTTCGAGTGCTTTCTAGCCGTGTTCTGGCGTTGGGTCTTGCAGAACTTCGACCCAACTGTATGGAGAGCTTCCACAAACCCGTCATTATAATCGTCCACGTCAACCTAACAAGGCTAACAAAGCGGTTTTGCAGTTCGAGCTGGAAGACAATGGATTTTGGATCTGAACTGGCACGGGACGCAGCGTAGGCATCATCAGTCGCGATCTTTACATACTTTCGACCCAGTTCTATCCGAAAGTTCGTGTAGTAAATTGTAAAGTAGTATAGTTTATAGTTGTTATTACCTTTTCCTTAGAGTCGGATCCTTTGGTGATGAATGTGAGGCAGGACTTTTGGAGTTCTTGGTCGCTGAACAGTCTACTAAGGTTAGGCGTAGCACGGTACATATTGCTGAACTTCAACAGAGGGATCAACGTCACCTGAATTAAAAAAAAAAACCATTTATTTATAAAATAGTGGATGAGAACACATTATTGAAAAGATCAGTCTATGAATTAATTATTATGATGGTGTCCATTATACACATTTCTAAAGATAGCACTTTATACGTTGTTTTGCCAAATAAATATCACGCGGCTTCGGAGGTGCCCGCATCAGAACATGGGGCTCCACTAACCGAGGCCCATTGTGATGCATTCATTGGGAGTCCCGTGGGTCATGGTTTGGGCAGTCGAGTATCCCCGTCGGGTTTAGTGGATAGGTCGGTGCGCAATTTACCATCTCTACCCGCCCTGGAGTCCCACATAACCCGGGCTGTCCCGTTCGGGATCCGAACGTGATATCCACGAGGCTGCACGCGCCGATCACGTGATTTCGAGGTCGTGCAAGTATCTTTGTGTAAACCAAAGAGACATGCTCTAGGTTTGGGTGTCTTTACGTTCGTGATGTATGTAAAGAGCCTCCGCAATACAATGTGACATCTTACCAATAGAGAACCGAAAGATAAGAGAAGTTTATTAGTGAGATTTATAGCATCAAACTACTACAATTACATTTGTCTGCGTATTGATAGTAAAACGTGCCACTCACCGCGCCATAGTACACCAGATTCTGAATGCACGACTTTACGAGGGTCTTCTCCACATTGGTGTCTGACGCTATTTTCGACACATGGTTGTATCCATCAATGTACGGAAGCAGCTGAAAACATAATACATATAAGGTGTGACGAAATTCTTAGAGCCACAACGAAAGGATCCATAGTACTGCTGATGTAAGTTCCACTCCAATCTATGAAAATTAACATATGAACTTTAAGAAAATTAGAGCTTTTGTTTACGTTTTTTACAGGTGTTTAAACTCCCTTATGCACTAGCGGTTGAACCGCGGAGGCGGCTAGCCGCGCGGCCTACCTCTTTTCCAGTTTAATATGCAACAGCGATGAAACCGCGTTAAGCAGTTGGACGCCGCCGAAACGAACCGCCTAAGCGGTTGCATATAAAACTGGAGAAGCGGCATGCCGCGCGGTTAGGCGCCTCCGCGGTTCAACCGCTAGTGCGTAAGGGGGCTGAGCATGCTGTATCACCTTAATGGGCTGTGCTTATAATTTAATTACTTTGAAAATATGTATTATGTTTATATGTAAATTTAAAAACTACTGGATTTATAAATATCTAAAAATAAAATGTTAACTACTTACTGTTAATACTGTGTGCAAAATTTCAGAAAAACTAGTCACCTGTTTTTTTTTTGGGAATTTTTGCTACAAAATATTCTAGAAACAGTATGCAACTCAGGTTATTAAGCTAATAGGATAATAGACTGCCTCGTTGGTCTAGTGGTTAGATGTGCCGCCTTTGGATCAACGGGTCCCGGGTTCGATTCCGGGGTCGGGCAAGTGTCTTTGTCTAAACCAGAGGCACTGGCTCGGAGTCTGGGTGTCATTTCTATCTATAATATGTATGTATTTACAAAAAAAATGTATATAAGTAGTTTATCATCCATCTCGTTACCATAACACAAGCATTAAGTTGCTTAACTTGGGACGAGATGGCGTTGTGTGAAATGTCCAAGGATATTATATTATATATTATATAGTAACTCATACTTCAAGATAGAAACATATTTGATTAGGTTTCGGATGGCTATAAAGATTTTGTTACAGTGTGTATTATTTATATGTAATGCAGTCGGATGATCCACTAATAAGTTACTTAATTAACAAGTAACAGAGTCGTAATTATTTTGGTTCTCTTACCTGTCTTGTGGTAAGATCCCAATCGGCCTCCATATCAACTTCAACTGGCTCTTCATCATCGAAGTCCAAATGTACTTGGTTCTGCGCCGGCTGCGTGCCTTCGGGCGGCACGGTCCGTTTAGGGCGGCCAGGCCGGGGGAGCCCGACTGACGCTACGAGCACCGGCACATCGTGATCGTGGACTGCAGGAGGATCTTTGCGTACTTCAAGCACTTTTAAATGCATCACCGTGTCACCTTCTGTTCAATGAATATAAGTAGTATCTAAGGTAAATTCTGTTTTCGGAAACTATCAATAGTGAATATTTTTACCCATGATGTACCTGTTCATTTCTTCTGGCAATAAAAGGATTAATAGCAATAGTTCCAGAAAGTGATAGCCATTATAAGTTCAACAAGCCTTATTTGTGTGATTGAAATAATGAGACAAGACACTTACCCACAAGTGTGGCTTTGCGATGGGTATTGAGGTCGTGAAGTAGGTGGGCTAGCAGAGTTGGCAATTTACTGGATCCACTTGAAACAAACCGAGTCTCTTCCTCCATGATTGTCTTGAATATAAAGAATATGATAAATTTTATACTTTCCTATAAATTTTATTATGTCCTTTTCCATCTACAATCAATGCTTTAACTATGAGCAGATATGTTGTATGTCAGTATTACTGGTGTCCCTCCAGTGAGGGGTCTCTCAGATCCTTTACCATCACTTGTTAAGGTCTTAGATGGTGCTATGTATATGATAAAGCTACTAGCCTAAAGTGGAATCATAGTGTGGTGAATGGTGCAATGATAGATGCAGAACCAAGGAAACTGGCTCACAGTAGCAATTTATGGTGCAACCTAAACTCAAATCATGAATGTCTTGTGTCTATTGGAATTTGTCTGGTCTTCAAAACATGGTTTTTTGCCCTCTCATCAAATTTGGAAACATGTCTATCAGGGCTCAGTGGTAAGTCCAGTCTTCTATGTTATTTTCATAGAAGACTGGACTTTCATAATTTTGAGTAATCTTTCTTGTGTGACAGTTTTAGTATTTATACTCCTCCGAAACGGCTTGACCGATTTTGATGCAATTTCATATGTATATTCAGTAGATATGAGAATAGGTTGTTAACAAATTTTTACACCCCTAAGTGTTAAGGGTGGTTCACCCCAAAAATTATATTTTTATTTTTATTACATTTTTATACATTAACATATAAAAATACATACAACCCAAAATTTTCACCCCCCTACGATCAACCCCTATTTAATTACATGGCAAAACAATGTTTGTGGGGTCAGCTAGTATTTAAATATAGTTTTGAAGTATTGCCATAGTGATAGGTGTTAGATATGACATGAAAGGGTGCAATATGGGATAAAAGTCAAAATGAGTATAAAATCAACACTCATAAGTGCTAATTTCTAGTTCAGTTTAATTAGATACATTTTTTCATAAGGATTTAAATACTAGTAAGACTAAAGCCAACTTACCAAGTGTTCCCCTAGTTTCTTTACAACAGGCTCATACTGTACAGTTTTAGACCAACTATCACATACAAAACAAAGGTTAAAAACATAGACATTGCGTTCATATCGAGAATTCTCTATTCGTATTGGGTAGCCTACTATTTTGTGACCAAGAGCATTTCTGAAACAAAAGATGTCAAATATTTGATATTTAGGTAGATTTCATCAAAACTGTCTTAAATTAATAATAATATGCACCAATATGCTAATGGAAGGGATGCAAGCATGGAAAAAACTTGTTGTTTTAATTAGTATCATCATTTTAGCCAAAAGACGACCACTGCTGGACTTAGGCCTCCCCTAAAGATTTCAATGACAAAGGCCAGTCTTGAGCTGCCTGCATCCATCACTTACTGGTTACCTTAACCAGGTTGTCAGTCCACCACATGGGAGGCCTAATTAGTAGTCATTGTGTGATGGTTTTAACTTAACATTTAACTTACATTGTCATGGTGCACTTCTGAATCTGGGGTTTTGGAATGATATATGCACTTATGGAATCAAATACTTCTTTTGATATGTAGTCTTCGGGAAACTGAAATAAATATTATTTAGTGAATTGTTGGATTACAAAAACATGAATGTTTAGGTCCAGAAGTCAAGTCTGATTATTATTGTGAGAGTGGCATTTACAACTTTTGTTATGCTGATAAAACTACAATTACTTTCATCATCAATATTATGATGGCCTGTACATGCTCAAAAATAAAGGTAAACTAGTTAAGGATATGTTCATCTCTGTAAAGACTTACATAAAAGTGAGTCATAACTCATACCTGGCAGGAAACTTTGGGGCCGGCTACGGGGTGAAATTCCCCGAGAAATATACAGCGAATCGGACCCTCCCGTCCACACCCCTCGTAGTAACGAGTCTCCATTATTTTTCCAGACATTAAATCTAACTTGCTTTTCCCTTCTCCCTCATATTCCCCGATGTTACGCGGGTGACGACGCCGTTCCACTTGCATTTGTTTAGCCTTATGTTCGCATTATTACAAGATAAATATAACAAGACAGACAAATCACTGAAATTGACAGAAATAAATAGTTTAACGCTTTACAACATTTATAATTGTGTGGACATATTTTGCTCAGTTGTTAAATCTGTGTGTGACTGATCGATTTGACTATTTTGACTGACGTTTATTTGAATTGGATGCAGCAGTGTGGTCTCGAACGAACGAAAGTTGAAATGCCAAATCGGATCAGCATCGAATATTGAAAATCCGAACGCGATCGATATCAATTAACTTTTACTTAACAATTAGTAGGGAATTGCTATAGAACAAATTAAATAAAAACAGTGCGAATTATCAACAACCAAACACAAACAGATAATTTGATTAAATCTCTTTACTGATACAATTGCCATTATTTTCCTAGAATTGTAATTACTTTGTTTCGTAAATGAGGTTGTATTCTAACGGATACGGCAAAATGATTGCGTTTTACATTATCCCCTAGAATACAGGTAGAGCGATGACTGGCTCTGTGGGATATTGGATGGGTGTACATTATGTACATCAACAAATAGACATCTAAACATTTCATAAAGATTATACGATATTAGAAATTAATTGAAAAAGCGCTTCCGATTTATAATCGAATGAATGCTCAAGGTAATTTGGACAACCTTTCGAATTCTTTTTATTAAAATCGATATAAATAACTAATAATCAGTGCATCTGACCGTAAATTAGAGTTTAATGGACATTGTATGTTGTATCTGATGAGTTTGTTCCTGCTAAAATAACTTTGATATTAAAATCCTACAGCTATGCTCTTCTGTAAGATATCGTATTTAGCGATACGACCGCCCTTGTGCACTTATAAGTTGTTTATAGCCTGTTCTTCATTAATTTACCTAATGTATAATAAAGACTTTAATATAAAATATAAAGATAGTTATACCCTATTTTAATGTCAAATATGACAAATATGACAGATTTGCGCAAACGTCTAGCGAGGTGAAGTGCGACCTTATGTTTGGCAAAATCATCGGTACAACGATGGAAGCCAAAACCTAAATGAAGAAGAAGACCTTATGTTGTTGTTCTTAAATTATTTGTCCATGGGACAGGCAAATGAATATATCATACAGCCAATTCTTTATATCCTATTTCTACTTAAAAATAAACAACTAAAATTATAACGCAAAATGATACGTTGACAATAAATAAATTTACATGAAAATATATAACTATTTTGGGAGCTATAAGGTGGATGCTCCAGGGTAGCCCGCGAAATTCAAATTTTATTACGTTTTTTGCAATTTGCAGGGCAGTGCTAGGTTGTATGATGATGAAAATTTGATTCGCGGCTGTAAGACGTTTGTAGTTACAGAGTTTTAATCATCAAACTCATCAATACAACCCTCCAAGCTCATAAAGGTGCAAGAATGACTTTGACGTTGAAAAAGTTTAACATGAACAAATAAAACGTGAAATCAGCCATGAAAATTAACGTGAAGTAAGTAAAGTTTTTAAGTACATTGATCACCTGGAAATTGGCGGTTTGACCACTACTCAAAAATAGTAAGATGAAACCTGTTGAAAAAGGAAAAGAATATAACTAAAATGATGAGAGAATAAAAAACTGTGTAGCTCGATTTAGGACAAAACTACAAGTCTTAAGGAAAACGTTGTGGGTAGTAAAAATATCTACAACTTTTGTATTTACACTTTTGTCGCAATGCCTCAAAAGTTTTGTGCAAAGTTAAAATAACACAGTTTTGGGTTTTTATTATTTTAACTCGTAGATAAAAACAAGTCATCAACAAAGTAATTTTTTTATTGAAAATATTTATTTTTCACCTTATGTTGATGGTTCATTATTATTACTTATTACCTATTTAGTAAGATTGGTTTCGGTGTTTGTTCTTTTCTTTGCATTTTCTGAGTACTCGTATAAGTAGGTACATTTACCATAATAATGTATTTTTCACTTCAGTAGCTCAAACATGTAGGTTTTGCTCACTGAAAGAAAACAGTGGGCAAAATGCGATTTTGCTCACTGAGTGAGACAATAGTTATTTGTGCAACAAGAGAGCAAAGTCGTTTTTTGCTGCGAGTGCTGATATTGAATCCCGAGCAAGCGAAGGAATCAATGATTTAGCAAAACTCATAATTATGTCTTTTAATGTAATTTATTGAATTTTAACTTATTGTTATATTTAAACGAAAATATGTATTTACTGCTTAAAATCTGATATTTAACCTATAAATATTTAATTCTAGTTTCAAAAATGTTACGTACCTAATATATTTCATCTCCTTTAGGTAGTGTTATCGCTGCTGAAGTGAAAAGTTATGTGTATTACACGAAAGCAAAGTTTTTCGCATCTCGTGCCTTTGAATTCCTCGCAACACTCAGGAATCAACTTTAAAATCATTTGCTACGCTCGTGATTCAATCATTGATTCCTGCGCTTGCTCGGGATTCAATATCAGCACTCGCAGCAAAAAACGACTTTGCTCTCTTGTTGCACAAATAACTATTTTGCCATTACTGTAAAGAAGTAAGAGATTTCAAGGAACAAAAAACCCGCCGACTTTTTTTATAGAAATGTGATATTTTGACGTGTAAATTTTCGGTTTCAAAATTAAGGTGCTTTTTCGATACTATGTCAAAATAAGGTGATCAAAATAAATACACTTCTCACTTCTCATTAGAAAAATATAAATAACTACTTCGCTTTAAATGGTTTCTCTTGTACGCTATGTTTATGTCGCAAATGTGCAATAAAGTTATCTATCTATCTATTTAACTTTTAGGAGATTTTATTCCATGGAACACTCACATGCTTCTATGGCTGGCAGTTTGGCCATTACAGCATTACATTAAAATTCTTCATTCAAGCCTGTCGTCTGTTTAGAGAGTCTACAAACGCTATCGGGAGACTGGTTGGTTCACGCACCATTCAATATCTGGCAGGAATCGGGTCATTTCTGAGCGAGATGATCGATTTATTGTAACAACTTCTTTACGAAATCGAAGCCTTAATGCTTTTCAACTGCAACAGCAGCTTCATGTTGTATGTTTATGTACCTGCGTAGGGTATTTCTGTAAGTGACTCTACAATTAAATGAAGGTCGAAGGAACGTGGACTGGTACCGCACAAGCGAGTGCACGTGAGCACCTAAATTGGTCATACACCCTGTGGAACAGTCTTCTTTTCTGATGAGTGTACAATTATGCTGTATGGTAACGACGGAAGAAACAAGTCTACAGAAGAGATGGAGAATGCTATGCACAATGCTGCATTGAAGAACAGGTCAAAGGTTAGCTATGATGGCGGTTCGTGGACGGTTTGGGGAGGAATCAGGCGCGACGCTAAGACAGAGCTTGTCCTTATGTCTGGGCCACGTCTGGCTGCACTAAACAGTCGTCGGTCAATCGATCAGTGTCTTGAGCCTCACGTGATGCCCTATGCACATTTTATTGACAACGGTTTCATATTCATGCACGACAATGCTAGGGCTCACACCGCGGCCGTCGTACGAGATTATGGTACCGAAGTTAGTATCTCCATTAAGGATTGGCCAGACCGGACCTGAATCCGATTGAACATCTATGGGATGAATTAAAGAGACGAATTCGTCCCAGAAACACTTAGCCAGCTGCAAAATGCAATACAAAAAGAATGCCACAACATTTGATAGTGACTCTCACCCGATCGATGAAGAACTGTACGGAAGCAGTAATAATAAGGAGCTCGGGGAGGGAAAACAACAATAAAGGTTTTTAGCTCTTTTTTTCATTTACGTGTGTTGTTTTTAGGGACAAAGCACACTTATCAACTCGGAAAGGGATCAGCACCGTATCAACTCGAGGCGTTCAGTATTATTAGTATGAAACTCCCTACTGCAAAGCACACTAATCGGATTCGTAACGTAAACGCCTCACCTCGGGACAAGCTCACGAACGCCGTATGGCGCGTGGTCAACCAGCGGTCCCCGCGCTGCGCTTGCGGGACATAACATATTCGTAACACTATCTTACGGGCCATCCGGAAGCGCGGCGTCCCCTAGCCGGAGCCGAGACGACGTATCGGAGCTGCTGATCGGTTGACGCCTGTTTGACGGCTAGGCGATATGGTGCCGATCCCTTTCCGAGTTGATAAGTGTGCTTTGTCCTTTATAATTTCCTTCCCTCCATACAGTGTAAAAATTACTTGACGAAACCGATGAAAAATTAATCTAAATTCAGAACATTGACATTAGGAAAACCTCATATTATTCACTATTATACGAAATTTTTGGCAGTGGGCTGGTCATATCTGTAGAAGAACCGACAACCGTTGAGGTAGACGAGTTCTTGAGGGGAGACCGCGAATCGGCAAGCGTAGTGTGGGTATGCCATCTGCTAGATGGAGCGACGTTCTGGTTGCGGGCACCAGCTGGATGCGGCAATCCTAAAACAGAGCGCTATGGCGCTATTTAGGGGAGGCCTATGTCCAGCAGTGGACTAATGTGGGCTGATGATGAGGATGAAACGACATTTGGCTTAAATTCCTAAATACACATATTTTTCGGATAATCCTTACAAAACATAAACTTGCAGGTGTTTCGATCTTTCTGATGGTTACAGTGTATTTGGGACTTATCATGGTGAACTGGCGAGTTTTCCCCCAATTTCGTGAAAAAAAGTATTAACTGTTTAAGATAAAAATAAAAAGCCAAAATCTTGGTTATTTGAACTTTTCACATAAATTTTTATGTATTGTGAAAAAGTGTTGTGACAACTATTTTTTTTCCCTAAGGCTTCCGGCAAAACAGCCGGAAATCGAGATGAACCGTTTTTTACCCTTAGCCCCCACTTCCCGACCTCAGATCGATTACATTCTCTTCCTTTTTCAATGGCACACACACTACTATAATTATTTATTGGTTTTCGGAATTATCAGCACTGGTCCATTAGGGAGAGCAAGAGAAGTGCGCCTATGTCAAATAGAAAATAATTAAATTTCTTACTTCTTACTTCTCAGCCTGTAATAGACCCATTGCTGAGACGGACCTCCTCCAACTACAGGAGGGAAGTTATCCTACTGTGCCAGTGCGGCTAGGTTTTATATCGTTAATTTCCTTTAGTCGGGTCTTAAGACAGCCTCGGATTATGTATACATAAACACGCATACCCTTAGATGGTGTGCGTTCCTGCGCGTGGGTAAGGGGAGACTAAGGTGTTGGCAGCTGAATCCCCTGTACTGGCAGCGTCATGCTTTCACTTGCCGGCACGTTAATGATTCTCGGGTGCTACAAATGTCCATAGGTGACGGCGCTGCTTACCATTAGGCAGACCGTGAGCTATAAAAGGCATTGGCACCTGGGTAGCCAATCCTGCTAATTCAGTAGAGTCAAATCGACAATCAACGTGTGTGATTGTCGATTTTGATAGATTGGTCGTCGTCGCTTTTTATTAACCCAGGCCTTAAATTACTGACTACCGAGTCGGGCCTCCTCCGAATTTATGGAGGGAAATTGGCAAACTGCGTTTTGGTAGTCTACTGATATTAAAGTGTCAGGTGTGGACGTATGCTATACGCTTCTGACAAGGAGAATAGGGACTGGATGAATTTTAGGAGATTAATGCATGGTGTCGGATGGGCACTTCTATACAAAATAGTAGCTTTAGGGCCCTGTTGGCCTACTACCTACTACCTACCAACACAACCAAAATTGCAAATTGTTAAAATTAAACTGAATTAACCTACCGTGGTACACTGGCACATGCAAGAGTTGCTTCTTTTACAGAAAAGTTTTCTGCTACGTTTTCCGGCAGAGAACCGGTTGAAAACCAATTTAGAAGTAGAAAGGGCGGTCTTACCGCCAAGTGGGATATCTTAAAGACCCACTTGGCGACCTTAGGACAGACAAGATCTAAACGAAAACACTAAGTACGTCTTCGAAAAACTTCGAAACCGTTTCATAAATTTATTCTACTGCAAAGATAAAAGTTTAAATATACAATAACGTATAGGTTTAGGTCACTTATATAACGTCACCTAATGGGCAAATAACTGAAACCTGCGTTTGGTGTCACTCGACACATATTTAGGTATAGCGATTGACCTAGAAGCCAGGTGACACCCGCACCGCTTGCCCGTGAACCAGGAAGTCTGCTCAAGGTCAGGATGGAGCATGCGCAGTGCCCACCCTCACCCTCAGAGTAAACTTGTAATGAGGTTTTTTGGATCTAGAAATTAAGCAAAAGAGGTCAACGGTACCATTTGAATTAAACAGACGATTCTGCATTAGGTACGGGTTTATTGCGATGTTTCTTATTAATATTTATTATGTAAAAGTCTTCCCAGATTACTTGTATACATCTTTAATGTAGCTTAGCTGACTTCTGCAACGATTTTACCTTTTTAGTTTAGTACTATCTATCTTCTATTTAAATTAAAATAAATTGCTGTTCGTTAGTCTCGCTAAAACTCGAGAACAGTTGGACCGATGCGGCAAATTTTGGTCTTGAAATATTTTTGGAAGTCCAGGGAAGGTTTAAAAGGACAACGTGAGAAAACATGGAAATATTCATAGTTATGACAGGACAACGTCTCTCGGGTCATCTAGTAATATAGGTAATACAAAATAAAAACCTTTTTATTCTAGTTGTTAATATTATTATTCGTTATAACTACATAGACGTCATGAAAATAAAAGTGGTATTAAAAATATCTGGGCAATCTTTTAAACAATAGGAGATATTTTTTTTTTAAATACACCTACCTAAATAACATGCGAAAATAAAAGAACAATATCAACACGATTCAGTATTAATTATTATTCCACAGCAAAAAGAAACAAAATAAAACAGCGAATGAGTTACGAATTATTTTTTGCTGTTGTACTACGTAATACCGCATATACAAAGTCATATCGGTCGCCCAATGCCCTCCCTACGCCGACAGAGATTTCCACGTCGAATACTTATCGCAAATAAGAGACACTATAGTCTCTTCCGCCTCCTCAAAATGAGCCGGGTGGTCTGTCAGCAGTCCCATTGCACTCCTCGAGTCGAGTGAACGCCCCACACATATCGGTCAAATAAACAATGATACCGGAACCGGTCACAATAATAAAAACATATAAACAATAAACTAGTGATGAGTTGCCCCGTGCTAGTCGAAGCCACGAGTTCTTCAAACACCGAAGACGATTTATATACGTAAGTATTTTTCCAACTAATATGGAGGTGGGAAGAGATACCGTGTTCGATATAGGTGATGGTGTACGAAAAATCGATACTATCAGCTGAGTGGTGTGGCCTTCGCCGCGTCCTTGGGTCAAGTCTATTTCCCTACCGCTAAGCAGGAAAGGAAACAGTATTTTATTAATTTAAAAGGCTTCGCTGTGAGAAATCGGTATAATGTACATTGTATCGGGAGCACTGCTACCTAGTTATCGGACACAGACTAGAGTTCTTGAAACCTAAATCCGACGCTAACCTAGATTGCTGTACTAGCTATGGACAATAATATGACGTATTATTGAAAATAATACAAACGTTATAAAAATTATAAAGACAGCGAAATTAAACACTTTTTAACGGATTTATCGCGTGTATATTACATTATTTAATTCCCGACGTTTCGAATGCTTTGCAGCAGTCGTGGTCGCGGGAGAGACTAGATGACAGTTGTCTTCAAAAGTATAAAGAAACAGTTAAAATCTACCGCCTATAATTTTGTTTTATTGATAACGTTCCCTGTGCACGCAGAAATCGCTCACGGTGTCCAGAGGTCTTGCAGATGAGTGTTTTGCTTGAGATTTGATCAATTTAATGACTGGATCCCAAGCAGGTGGTACTTGCCAACCATCCTCTCTATTGAAATTTGGATGTTTTTTAATCTCAATAGCCTCGCGGATCATTCTTGGAATGTAATGATTTTCCTTGGCAAGGATTTGAGGTCTATCAAAGTGGATGTAGTGGTTGGTCTTGTTGAATGTGTGCTCACAAACTGCAGACTTGGTCGAGCGTCTGTTTTTCATGTCAGCTATGTGTTCTTTTATGCGGATACCGACACTTCTCTTTGTTTGCCCAATGTATGATAATCCACACTCACAGTCAAGTTTATACACACCAGCATCTTGTAGGGGGATGTTAGACTTCACTGGTCTTAAAAGTTGGCTGATCTTCCTGTGTGGCTTGAAGTAAGTTTTTATTGAAGCACGTTTCAGAATATTTCCAACTTTATCAGTGATACCCTTGATGTATGGTAAGACAGCAGGTAGTCGCTCAACTGTAGGTGCTTTGGGCCGGCTTCTGTGATGCATACGTGGGAGTTTAAGGCTGTTGCTCCGCAGGACAGATTTGACATACAGAAGCTCCTCCTCCAGGTGGTTGCTATCACAGATGCCACGTGCTCTCTGTAACAAAGATTTGCCTACGGTAGCTAACTGACATGGATGGTGGTGTGAATTGCCATTGAGATATTTGTCTGTATGGGTAGGTTTCCTATACACAGTATGGCCTAATGAATTGTCAGGATTCCTGGTAATTAATATGTCAAGAAAACCTAAGAAATCATTATAAAGACAGCTTTAGAGAGGCTAGGTATATCTATCTTCTATCTATTTATACATACTTACATACAGGAGGCGGTACGAAGTTTTCCGGGTCAGGTAGTTTAATATAGAAAATTGTTCTATGATACATACATATAGTTTGACGGGTTACGGTACCAGGCAAATTCTAGGCATTTAAGCTGTTGCGCAGACAATAGAAATTGTTTGAGCAGCTTTAAGAACTTACGAGAAGGCAGGTTTCTTTCTTAACCAAAGTAGCTTTCCACTACTTGACACTAGCCATCTCACGAAGCCTCTATTTATTCTGAGGAAAGTGGATAGGAGCTTCCCACAGAAATATACAGAGTAAGCTTGAAACGAATAGTATATTCGGCAGTATACCGAATACAAGCTGAGTATCTTGTATTCCACAATGTTTCTTGGGGCTTTTGTGGTTTAACATTTTCGTCAACGTGACTATAGTTACTAGTGATACTAACGATTCGCTAAACATTTCGTTATGGTTAAAGGAGTATTGTGACACCCTGTATACGTCGTGGTGAATAAATTTTATTGCGGATGATCCTAGTTATTTTTGAGACTCATTTTATATCATTCCTCCTCCTCCTCGCGTCGTTTTCCTCATTACTGAGGGTCGTGACACCCCCGCTGCATCAGTTTCCCTTATAAGGTTTCACTCCATCTGCTCCGATCCTTAGCTTCGTGAAGAGCATTGTGGAAGTTGATGTTCAGAGCAGATCGTATTTGGTCCGACCATCTCGTGGGACTGCGTCCTCTGGGACGTTTGCCATCTACCTTGCCTATCACCATCAGCTATTCCAGATTGTGACCCTCTTTACGGGCAATATGTTCGAAGAATTCCAGCATTTATATCATTAAGTACTTATCAATTATCTAAAATGTATTTAAAGTTAATTTTTTTAAATGAATACCACTAAAAGTTAGAATACTATAGTATATAATAATAATGTCAACACTCTTTTCTTTACCGAGGGTACCGTAACAGCCAACCGAAGGCAGATAACCAAGCTGCAAGAGAAGGAAAACTTGATTGGAAAGCTGTCGGAGCAGCGTAGCACAGCAGGCTGCTACGCTGCAGTCCAATTCATTCATGTCATTGGACTCAGCAGGGAGCGTTTTATGGGGTACTAATGAGGATGATGAAAATTGTATCTAGTTTAAACTCTTTTTAGACTTACTAATTACATATATATGTATTTAGTAAGTCTAAAAAGAGTATACTCCCTAGAACATTGTACGGAAGTCTAGTGATAATTTTGATTGACGTACATTTTATCGGTACTTTAATTAATGAGCAAATTTGAAGAAAATTTTTATAGTCTGAGATCCCGCTACTAAATGTCTAATAAAATAATGTTCATCCATTAAACATATCGCTGAAGGTCGTTGTATAGCGGGATCATATAATATTAGGAAATGTTAGTAACCGCGATATTCGTTATTCTCATTAAATTTCAAGAACAGCTGAACTAATTCGGCTAATTGTGGTCTCGAAAGTCGAAATATTTGTCCAGGGAAGATTTAAATGGCGGTGAGAAAATATAGAAGAAATGCGAGGGAAAATAGTATGTAATGGTATAGTGAGTGTCGCTATTAATAATTAATTAACATTATCGTCAATCTCTATCTTAATCATCGCCTCAAATGTCAATGTTATGGAGTTTTTCAAATTCCAGCCATGTTTTACTGTAATTCTTGATATTGTTTACGCACTCTAGTAAATGCAATTAAATTAAATAGTAACTATCGATATGATAGTATACTCATTACTACGTTGTTTACACTCTAGGTATAAAAGGATAATTATACCAACTATAAGCTACCCATAAAATGCTGCTGTTGCAAGAACTACAGTTTACCAACACCAAAAAAACAAGAAAATAAAAGACACCAGAAATTCTTCAACTATGCAGCTGAGAAAAGTTTTTCAGGACGTTAGGCATAGCAAGGCATTGGGGGAGGCCTACGTCCAGCAGTGGACGTCTTTTGGCTGAAATGATGATGATGATGAGGCATAGCAAGAAGAAGAAACCACTCAGTTTCAGCTCAAAATATTACTACGTGTGGAACTATCAAATTTCCAAATGGCGATCTATTCAAGATCATTTCAAATCAATCAAGCTGGTACACAAACTCTAGAAATGTATAAAAATAATAGGTTTCATTCCTGGTGTAGATCCAAGTGTGGTTAAGATGTCTAGTATTGATGATAGGTACTCAGTAATTTCTTGAAAATCTTTACACGTACAAGTAATCATACTGCTCACAAATCATACTAACTTGGTGTAGTTCTCTTTTAATTTAAATTCTTAGGTCTTTATGAGAGTAAGTAGTTACCAATCAATACTTGTGATTTATACAGTTTACAGTATTAGTTACAGTAGTAGAAATAATAAACGAGTGTTAACTATACATTGTATTCAACACTACAAATTTCACCCGGGTCAAATAAATATTGCTGTCCGGAAATTCACCCTGAACCCATTAAATTATAATACTCATGATATTTTTGGCTGCTTCTGGGGGCTTAGCATTGTCGTGGAATTGTATTATACGTGTGTACATTATATAACGACGCGTTTTTTTTTAATACTGCCAGACCGGGCTACCCGAATATAAAAGACTAACAAATGACCGTCGTGACGTCATCCGTCCCATTATCTTTCAATAATTTTATATTCCGACGAATTTGTGAATAAAATCAAGCACCCCGCTTCCCGTAAAGTCGGGGTGTCAATGCATAATTGATTTTCGTCAATTCACTTTACAATTCTGATGTGTTCGCCTCGACCATGGCCCTGTCTGTCCCGTCCACGAAAATAATCGAATAATTTATTTGATCTGTCCTTGATGGCAATCATGATTTTTCAATAACCTACTGGCCGTATTTATGTTACATATATGTATAACTATTTTAACCTTGTGGATAAAGGGTTTTTATTTACCCCTTTATTAGTGTGCTTTTGCCTCTGAACCTCTTGTCTCTGAGCCGCCTGTTGTCATGGAAGAGTCAACTTTTTTTTCTTTTTGTTGTCGCTGGGGAAATTCTCTATGCATACCACCGCCCCCCGGGGGAGAGGTCGGTGATTATGTGGGACTCGGACAAGGGTCGTCTACCCAAGAGTCGTCTACCCACTAAAACGCTTGGGGCGCCACAAGTTCGCGTAAACGCATTCTACTGTGACGCCCCGGCGTGGTGCCCGCAACGGGCAAGCGATTGTCGGAGAGGCCGTCCCGGTACACTGGGACGCTCTCAGTCATCGAGGCTTTCGTCGGTGGCGGTTCCCCCGACCCACCACCGGCCTCTCAGGCGAGGGCAGAAGGGGTTCGCATCGTCACGACCCCCCTCCACCCCTGCCTCCGTCTGCGGCGCGGGTCAGTCGGAGCTCCCTCCTTTGCGACTCGCCCCGCAGACCCCTTCTGCGACGTAACGGCCTCGCAGAAGGAGGCCCGTCGGCCCTCGGGTTAGCGACAACCCAAGGGCGTTGGTGCACCGCAGCGGTCCAGGACTCGCAGGGCAACTCTGAGGACAGAGGAGTCCCTGGAGCCCCAGTCCACTGCGGCGCTGGGTGCCGCTCTTCGTCTCACCTCTCCCCGTGGGCCCGCCCGGCATGGGAGGCCCTGGCCGGTATGGCCCCACGGATCATTGAGGCACTCAAGCCCCCTCTCACCACGACAAGGTAGCAGCACAGTCAAGGGGGAACATGGTAGTGTCAATTATGCCAACCAGGGTTAATTTACTGATTTCTATTGAAAAATAGTTTTGCTAGCCTGAGCATGTAATTGTACACGATATTTGTGAGAGTCATAATATCTAACTAAAGGTCTAAATCTAAGTATGTAGACAGATCATAGTTTATAGTGAGTTAATCATATCGATTGCGGCCTTAGAAAATCCGTGACACGATAAACAGAAAGAATTTTCCAACAAAACTGCCTTTCGAAACGGAGGCGGTAACGTCTCGGTGCCCCAATGAAAGTCGGTGTCAATATAATAGAGCAAGAGCCCGTGAACCCCAGACCTACGGTATTTTATAAAAGCTGAAAGTTTGTCAGCGCATGCTCCCAACACAGGTAAGAACGATGGACCATTTATGAAGTTTGGGTTACAGTGGCTTTGGCAGATAAACCTCACTAAAGGTGTGTAAAATACCGATCTAAATACGTCAAATAATAAAGTGCGATTTTTTGGTATTAACGTAAATGCTCCTATTACCGCCAGTTTAAGCTGTCTTAGGAAACACTTTAAAAAAATAGATATTGGCTGTTATGTTAGGAAAGATGTTATAATTTATAATTAATCTCAACGAAGTATTCTTTGCAAATTAGTACTTAAATTCAATATTCAATACCACAATGGTTAATAAATAATTATCTAATCTAAAATAGTAGTTGATTCTATTACCGACCCATATAATGCGGCAAGATTCTATTACCGATTTTTCTACTTCTTTTACCGACCGCTACGAAGTTGTCACTTCTTCTATACTAGTTACTTAATAAATAAAATAAAAAATCGTTTTTAAGATATTTATTATATTAATACAATAGTTATGAGATCAACATTATTACAATATGAACATAATTATTTATTGCAACGCTTAGAGCACTTATTTACTGTTATTTTAATAAATAAAAAATATAATCAGTCTCAGAAAACAGTCTTCAAATAATTAAATGCTAACTTTTTAATTACTTAAATACTAATTAGAGATTATATAATAGAGATTTATAATATCAGTAACAAAAATATTTTTATCTGTAATACAATCACAAAATACCTTTATAATAGGTACATACATTTATAATTCGCTCAATACAGAAGCCGATCCCAAGATGCTTCGGATTAATAAGGCTAGGAAAAGAGAGAGAGAATCAAGGTTTGTAAGTTCAAATAAAGTAGGTTATCAGAATCAAAAATATTATCAGAGTCAGATGGATAAATATTATGTCGTATATACGAAACAGTTTTTGGTATATGTACCTCATCGATATCAGATGATGTATTTGGAAGAATTCTAGCTGATGTTGAAGCACGACCTGAATGTATTGGATTTTTAGATTTCACCTTGTAATTATTTTGTCGTGGGATTAATACTGAGTCAGACTCAGATTCTGAACTTGACGTCGTATTATGCTTTCTAACACTTGTTGGTGTAGACACAGCTCCCACAATTTTCTTATTATTATATATATGAGAAGTGTGACCGTCGAGAAAAAAAGCTATAGGAAATTGTATGTTATGCTGAATAAGCCAGGGATAAAAGCAATTGGCAACGTACTCATAAAATGCGGCCATATTCATCCATCCTGACTTAGTGTGACCGATACCCCATCCAGATGGTACAGTTGGAACAATGTTTTTTTGGCAAACGCTTGTATGGATATAAGACCATGGGAGGTGCTATTGCAGCATCTGCAGACACATTTACTAGCACTGTTAAACACTCCTTTTCGTCATTGGCCACTCTACTATATACTTTCTTGCTGCCTCTTCGGACAAGAACCTGTTTTCCTTTGGGACACAAAAAGAAACGGGTCTCATCACAATTAAAAATCCGACTAGGATCTTCCAAAACATCAAGAAGGTTATTTTGTTCAAAATAAATATGTACTCGATTGAAACATGCTCTTACAGCCTCCTCTGTAATGTGTGTACGGCTTGTAGGCAAATTCTGAGTAATTCGTCTTGAAATGGTAGAATGCCTCGCCATAAACATAAGAAACCATCCTTTTCCGGGAACACCATCTTTAAAAGGATTAGAGCGATTTAAGTTTTCCACCAATTTTGCTACTGTTTCCAACAATTGGTCCTTAGTTACAGGAAAACCTGACTTCCCGAGATATAAAATCCAGTCTACCAGTCTTTTTTCTTCCTCGTCGTTAAAACCGTTTGTTTTCCACAATGTTCATTTATATATTTATTATTTCTCTTGTCACGCAGAGTTGTCCTCGGTATGCCATAGGTTTTTGAAGCTTCGTATATGCTGGTCCCTTCATTTATAGCTAGAAGCGCAGCTTGTAGTTGAGCAGAGGCCTACTGCTTCCGCTTCTGCGGCTCAATGATTCTATAGAAGAACACAATCTTTAAAGAGATATAGAATTTATTTATTTAAAATTCTTCGAAAGAAGCTAAAAAGTTACTAGGCCCCCATTCCGTCCCGCCATTTTTATTTGATTTGTAACCATATGAATGAAGCCATGAATGAAATTGGGTAGCAAATATTATTTTACATTAATAATAAGTCCTGTGACAAAATCTTTCAAAACGTCACGTATGCAAGAAATAAGCCTATTTGTTTAAAACTATACATTTTGTTTTTGTGTACTGTAATATTACCAAAAATATCGTCACAGCTGTGAGTCGGTAATAGAATCGAGTATGAAGCTTACAATATTCTATTAGCGACCAATAAAATAAATAATAAACACATATAATATCTGCTTTATGGAATACTGTTAAATTCGATCTCATTGCTATATTATTTAGTGTAATGTCAGTTAGTCTATAATTCTGATAATAAAGGTTATTAACGGTATAATATCATTATAATAATAGGCATATTGTCTAACGTTGAATCGGGTTTTACACAAAAACTTTAAGAAATAGCTTTGTCGTTAATAGATCTAACGAAGTAAAATAATTTTAAGAATTAAACAAAAACAAAAATTGAATGAGGTAGTTAATTTTTAATAGACATTATTTTAAAATATTAAATGTTCTCAAAATTTAACAACGCCATGGGTCGTTATTAGAATCAAGTTTTGAAATTTGGGTTCTATTACCGCCTGAAATAAAACCATGATTTTATAACACAAAAACCAATAAAAAGTATTATATTAAGAGTTAGTTTAGAAAACGAATATATACTTTACAGTTGTAATGTGATAATAAGCAGACAAATCAATTTTTAGTGTGTTATTTTTCTTAGGTAATATTTAAGTGTACTTACGTGGCTGGAGACGCGACACTATGAAATTTGCGTCCGCTTCGGGCTCGCCCCAATCACTGTCAAATTATTTCTTTCACTGGCTATTTAGATAGACAAACTTTAGTCTTTTTGCTGTCCAACAAAAATACGTAACTATTTTTTAAGGTATGACTTTTCTGGAACCCTATATTATGTCTAATATGAGAGATTTAAAAATTAGATCGTTAATAGAGTACACATTTTAGGGGGTCGTTAATAGGAGCTTTTACGTTACCTTTAGGGCCCCGCGCAGTGCGGCCAGTCGCGCGGCCTGGCCGCATAATGCGCGGATTGGTCGTATGTGACGCGATGTTTTTCGTTGGCCGCGTAATGCGCGCAGCTCTATACATCGTAGAAGAATTAGTTGGCCTTGGATTATTATAAAAAATCATTTAATTTGAATTAAAAATAGTATAATAAAACATGATTATAATGTAAAAAAATTAGTGGTCTGAGAAATAGTAGTAGTTCGATGGGATGTCATTTACAATAACTTTAATGACAATAAATAGTATATTTCATGTCATGCATTAATGTCTACCCGAGCCGAGGCGCAGCCGAAGGCGAGGGTTGACAGTCGGAACAAGTTGCAATGACGGTTCCGCACGTGTACTGAACGACTATTTTTAATACAGTTGCGAAAAAATGAAGCAATTTAATAAAATAATAAAAACACAATAAACTCAACTAACTATACCCCGTTCAACATAGCTTGATCGATTTGACAGACAGGCTAGTGATGGGAAAAGGAAAATATCTAGTAGTCCTAAAAATAACGTTAAAGAATACTTGTAACAGTGACAAGTTGGCGTGGGTGGGTGTATTATGTGTGAAATTCTTTATTGCACTAGACATATAAAACATTGGGTAGATAAGCGATGGTGGGTCGAGTCCAATGTAATTAAATAATAATAATAAATAAATATCCTTGGACATTTCACACAACGCCATCTCGTCCCAAGCTAAGCAACTTAATGCTTGTGTTATCAAGGGCGGACCCAGCTTTGGCGCCAGGAGGGGGTCACATAGTCGTGGTCAAGTCAAGAACTTATAATTTAATTTTGATAACAATAGATACAAGTAAAAAGTAGGTATTATATTAATGTACGTAAGTACTGTACTTAAAAATATGTAACTATTCTTTATTGTACACTTGAAAAACTCCACACATAATAACTTGTACATATCCACGTACATATTGCCCTCTTGAAGACACCCAGAGAACCACTATCACGCACTGAATGAGGCAGCCTATTTATATTCCAAAACCGTGGTTAAGGTGGATGCTCCAGGGTAGCCCGCGAAATTCAAATTTTCTTACGTTTTTTGCAATTTGCAGGGCAGTGCTAGGTTGTATGATGATGAACATTTGTCACACTCACACATTCATTAATACAACACTCCAAGCTCATAAGGGTGCAAGAATGACTTTGACGTTGAAATAGTTTTTCTTGCACCTTTATGAGCTTGGATATACAACCCGTATTAATGATTTTGATGATTATAATTCTATAACTACATACGTCTTAAAGCCGCGAATCAAATGTTCATCATCATACAACCTAGCACTGCCCTGCAAATTGCAAAAAACGTAAGAAAATTTGAGTTTCGCGGGCAACCTAGAGCATCCACCTTAATGATTTGTCATAACAGCTAGAGGTATGTTACCCCTCGACATGACATGACGCAACACTCCGCAAAATTGAAGAGGTGGTACGACAAGGGCTTCCAACAAACAAAATAGAAACAGACAAAATACATACGTAGGTCACACTATAAGTTTTGCGTAACTTAAAAAAAAACAATGTTATAACTAAAATATTATGCTTTTCAAAAGACTACATTTTTGAATGCATGTTTTCTACGTAATGATTGAACGCTATCACTGCCTCTTCGGAGTTGGTAAAAGTGAAACCTCTCATCAAATTTTTGATTTTGGGGAAAATACAGAAATCACAGGGTGCTAGATCAGGGCTATGCGCAGGATAGGTGACGAGTTGTACTTTTCCTGAAGCTAAAATGACTTTGTTTTGTTGGCCGTGTGTGAAGAAGCGTTGTCATGACGTAGGAGAACGCGGCTTTTTGGTCGTCTTGCGCGAACTTTTTGTAACACACTGGGTAAACAACTAGCTACCGACTATATTTTTTTAATATTAATTACTCTTTTGATCTTCAAGTGGAATTGTACAGCTGGGACCTGTAGTCAAGAAAAAAAAACGCGATCATGTTTTTTACCAACGTTTCTCGCCTGCCTCAGTTTTGTTGGCCTGTTCTTATTTTCAAACACCCATACACGAGATTGCTGTTTTTTTCGGGTTCATAACAACAAATCCACGTTTCGTCTCCTGTGACAGTGATGTCATAAACAGCATTAGAATGTCCGTGGTCGTACTTTTGTAGCATCTGTGAGCACCATTCCACGCGAGCCCGCTTTTGCTCCGCTGACAGTTCATGAGGGATCCAACGGCCAACGACAACAAAGTTTCCGAACTTTAAATTCTTCGTGTATTTTTTTCTGAATTTGGCTCATACCAATCCCTAATAGTCCTCGAATTGTTTCATAGGTAATCCGCGGGTTTTCTTCAATTAGCCGCTTAAGGGCCTGGCCACAGCTACAGGCGGCGCGTTGCGTTGAGAGGCGCGGCGGGCGGCGCGATTTGCGGTGGTATGCCACAGCTAGACTAGTTGCGCGGTGCTAGCTGTGGCATACCACCGCGGTGGCGTCGCCAGGCACGTATTTGGAGAACGGCTAAACTATTAAAGTATCAAAAGTGGCACGATATTGCCTTGAAAGATATCATTTAGTCAAAAATAGGAGCGCACCCAGTTAACCAGAAAAGGAGAGAACTTGGCGAATTTCACACTCTTTATTATTATGAATCTATGAACTATCCCGATATTTTTTTTATTATACGCGTGCAAGAATATTTACTTTTGATTATATACACGGTCACATACACGAAGTCTTGAAAACTAAAGTTAACTATGTACCACCAGGAAATTGTTGTTTTATTTCGTCCCACATTTTTTTTACAACATGGTTTTAATTATGATGTGGACTTTGACATCCATATTGCTGGTCTAGTACTAGTATTTCATTAAAGAACTATTTCATATCCATTATTAATTAACTCAACGCGCGATAAAAACAAAATAATTTGTTTCGGTCGCGCGATGCCTCAAAACGTCCACCGAAGACCACCCCCCCTGGATCCGCCGCTGTGTGTTATGGTAACGAGATGGATGATAAACTACTTATATACATATTTTTTTGTAAATACATACATATTATAGATAGAAAACACCCAGATTTGGAAAAAATACTTGTAGGTCGTACAAATATTTCTTCCGAGCGGGGATCGAACCCGCGACATGCTGCGCAGCAGTCGATCGCTCAACCACTAAGCCAACCGTGTCGTCATAATTAATATTCTACCTATTTATTTCATAGCGATTTGTTAAGCCCTTTCTCATATTTTTATATTTCTACGGGACAATAGGTAGAATTTAGTTTCTGTTAATAGAAACATAAAATGCGTTTTGTAGCACTTTTACTTTTTGTTCGTGCTGAATATCATGTGAAATGTGTTGTTTAGTGCAACCGTATTATTTAATGAATAACTGATTTTGGTTTGCAGATTCAAGGAGGAGCCGTCTTCACCATCGGGGTCGTGCTTAGGTAATGTACTATATGCATAAACTTTCAGTTTTTCTTGCTTTGCATAACCGTCACTCATCCGTCCCCAGTACTGCTAGTAAATTTTATTACCATCAAGTTTACCTGTTTATGCGTGCATCGGGCATCGGTGAGGGGCGTGCTGTGCAGTCCTGCGACAGAAAGTCGCGAGAATTTAAAAAGTTACAAAAATATAGAACCAGTGGTGACCACGTTCCGGAAAGCACGGTGCTGGTAGACATCCCACACGGTAGACGACGACCTGTCCATGACCATGTCCTGCAGTAGACTTCTATTGGCTGAAACGATGATGATAATGATGAAATGGAAAAGCAATTAGTGCTAAAACTGAAATAATCATACCGAACCTCTACTATTGATTATGACAGCAACTTTTTTTCTGTTTGTCCTGGATATTGCATTGGTATTTTGCGCTATTTTTTTTGCCTATATGTACCTTATTTCAATGGTTTTTAAGTAGTATTTATACAATAATACTGCCGGCACCATAGATCTAGAATATGCTCCTATACCCCATTCAAGATAGCATGATCGATTTGACAGACGGGCTAGTGATGGGAAACAGAAAATATCTAGTAGTCCATAAAATAACGTTTTAAAATACTTGTAACAGTGACAAGTTGGCGTGGGTATATTATGTGTGAAATTCTTTATTGCACTAGACATATAAAACATTGGGTAGATAAGCGATGGTGGGTCAATATTCATAATAACTTCCTATTTAATATTACAGGGTTATTTTTTGACCTTCCGCCAAATTTAAATAGGTGGTTCAGACCATGAAAGTAAGCAAAAAATAAAAGAAAATAATAGTTGTAAAAGGGTTAAATTTCAATGCGCTAAAGCCAACGAATTTTATTTCAAAATGAAAATGTTTTTTATTCGAATATTGTCTTTTAAAGTTAAGAAAAACTGATAAAGAATTTCACACATAATACACCCATACCATCTCGTCACAAGGGCAAGAATTTTAAACCGTTATTTTATGGACTACTAGATATTATCTGTTTCCCACCACTATTCGTCATTGCAAAGTAAAGGTATGATTCCGAAGTACGCTGCACGCAGAAGTGCTACCACGGCACTACTGGTCCCCATTACCGCGACGTAGGTCGGAATCTTACCTTTTTGTCGATCAGAAATATTGATACCTGTCAAATCGATCACACTATCTTGAATAGGGTATAGCACTATGGGCGGCACAGACCAAATGCATGGTAAAGAACTGACATGACTTGTCTTATTCAATAGTTGAACCATAGACATAAAGTAAACATTTTCGTTATTGAAGGCCGTGAAGTTGGCGTTCTGAGGTTATGCGCGTAACTTACTTACATTACGCTAATTCGGTTTTATATATAATATATGTATTAATTTAACTTTTAACATAGTGCCATCTATTGAATACTTATTCAAGCCAGTAAACAGAAATCGCCATCTGTTAGAATCGTTTGGACCTAACATATAATTGTGACTTTCAAATAATAGACCAACCACATAATTTGCAATAAAATGATATTGTGACTGTAAAATAAGGTATAACCTATCCTATCTTTGAAGTTGGATCAGATTGCACACAGTGTGCAAATTTGATTAAAATTGGTTAAGTCGTTTAGGAGTCTATCGCAGACAAACATCGTGACGCGTATTTTATATGTATGTATAAAGATGATGTAATAAATATGATGGGAGATGGAGATGTGCCGTGGTCATTTTTGTCACCGAGTGAAGAAAACAATGTAATTAAACTCTACACGGAAAGTGTATTTAAGGGTTTGACTGACACTGTTTGATTGTTGGATGATTTTGAAGAACACACTTCTTCTGTACAAACAACTGCTGTATACGGCCAACATATTATCGTATTTAGTAGTCAATGACTATGGGTACTTCTGGTACAGTAACCCTACTGTGTAAACATTTAATTACGTACATATTTTCATTTGTTTTTTTGCTTCAAATTAATCGTTGTAATGTATGATAAAGTCTCTTATTTGTTGACAAATACTTCAGATAACAACCAACAATGCTAAATTCGATCGCACTACATATTCAGCTATTAAAGTGTTTTGAAGGACAGTCAGAAAACATATTAAATTATGCAGCGGTTTGACGCATTTAGGTACCAAAGCAGAGATGCAGTTTTAAATCGAAGGTTTTATTTAAATTTAATGGTCAGGTACATCAAAACAAAATAAATGAATAACAATAAAAGATCCTTAGTAAAGCTTGGTGGAGTGTTAGTAGTACAAATAAGCAAATTCTTTTAGCTTGATAATGGTTTGAGTCAATTTATATGATAACTAGTTGCTTTCAGGTGTTTTTTATTCTTGCCTGAGAATTTCAGTTTCGACTTGTACACTTGTGACGAGGAGGTTTAAATGCCAAAGCTGTAAGCTGGCAAAAAGCTTTGCCAAAAAGCAAAAGTACAGGACCCTGAGCAAATCTGTTCATGCAAGGTCTCACATTAAGTTTCCGTTGGTAGGTACACTAGAACACACTTCTTTACCCATGTGACTCTATGTAGGATTTACAACATTAAGAATAACTTTTCACGACACTTTAGTGTAATATTTATGCTCTTCAATTAACTTTATTATGAAATAACCTTCCGATATTTAATCTAAAGCTACATCTGAAGGCCGCTGTCCGAAAACATATCGTCAAAGTAAACGAGGATGCGGACCCTACGTACACTTACGTAAATCAAAATACGTGGCACATTAGGCACTTAGCCTACTGTGCCACGCTGGCCAGATGGGTTGGCTAAAGCAACACGTCTGGCCTACTTATTGGATTCGTATCAAGTTTTCCTTCTCTTTGGTCTAGGTTTCCGGCCTTAACATTTCCTTTTGTCAGCTCTTACGACACCCTCAGGACGAAATAGGGTGGCTACACTATATATTCTAAATCCCTCACCACACGGAATAACTAATGTGCATGGTTACTACGAATCTATTTTAAATAAAAAAATCACAATTTAGTGGTACGTCTGAATCGATCGTTCAAGATAACTAGGCCTATTTAGGAAGGACTCTATTGCAAAACCTAACAAGTCTTTGTACCGAAAAGCTACCGTAATAACCGACAATAAAGTTACTATTTCTAAATTAACAAACTTGTTTGATTAGATGCTAATAATCACGATTTATACGTAGTGGTGTATGCTATACTCTAATCTCATTGCAGGAAAGTGCAAATCAGCATGACGTTTCTAACAACAACGGTTCAGCGACCCGAAGAAAGGTTGCCTTCGTTCGCTAAACATCGCCCGGGAAATCAGTGATGTAGTCTTATTATAAAAATATTTATATCGATATAATTTAATAAATTAAAATTCTGTAGTATATTTTACAATATTGTTACACTCCATATTTCTATACAATATAAGTTAAGCAGAAAGAGTGATATCTCAATAATGTTATCACGTAAATGATTTTATTGAGAGATATACTGGAAAAATATCCGGTAATATAAACATTGACCCAAGTCATTTTTCGAAATGCTATTAACTTAATTTTCACAGCCTTATTAATAATCGCTGTAATCTTATTTTAACTTATAAAATATCTCTGACTGAAATATCAGTGAACAACCAAACGAATTATGAACAGCAACCGATAACTGATATCGTAACTGTTAATGTACCATTTTTATGATGCTTCACTACGTAGTATAAAACAAAGTCGCTGTCGTCTGTCCGTCCCTATAAAGCTTTAAAACTACGCAAGGGATTTTGATGCGGTTTTCTTTAATAGATAGAGTGATTCAAGCGGAAGGTTTATATGTATAATATGCATAATATTGTAGTGAAGTTTAGATGTTCATCATTGCACATGTGCGAAGCCGGGGCGGATCGCTAGTTTATTATAAATAAAAAAAATTATGAATTGACAACATATGTAACCACTTATTCAATCATAAGTTGCCTTTGTTTATTGGTATATTTTGCCGTACATTCGTATATACGAGTACACCGGAATTAAAACAAATCTCTTTCGTTAACTACTTTAATTAGCTATTATGCTTATAGTAGCTAATGAAAGTAGTTAACGAAAGAGATTTCAGTGCGAAATGATTAAATAGCAGCTATAGGTGCGTACCAACAATAAATCTACGCATCGTTTGTTTGTTCCATGAGTCGAGTTTAAATTGTGGAAAGGAATATTACTTATACAGAGAATCACCCTAATTCGACTCGAGTGTTGTTTATAATACCCTAGAGTGTGGTGTATGTATTTACTTTTAATAATCTGACTATACTTAGGAGCGAGGATTTTTTTTGAATTGCTTTACGTATAATTTCATACCGAGCATATCAAATAGAGACAGAACAATTAAAAATATTATAGTGCCGCCTTTGGATCAACGGGTCCCGGGTTTGATTCCGGAGTCTTTATATAAACCAGAGGCACTGGCTCGGAGTCTGGGTGCCATATTGTTATGTGCTCGTGAATTACATGTTTGTAAACTGCCCTCGCGAAACAGGTTAAACTTAGTGCGGAAAGGCTATGTAGTTTCCCGTACGGCAGAATGACACGCGGTGACAACAGTGGTAGGTTTTTGTAGGTAAACCGGTTCGCAACTCACCATCTCAACGCGACCGGGACTCCCACATACCCGTCCCACCGGCTGGGGACCTATAAAAGGTTTCCCTCACTATAAAAAAAGGGGTTTCGTTTAAATTAAAAAAAAAACCTGCTTGCCTTGGGTTGCTGTAATGAAAACACATTATTTAAGTATATAATATTTTTTATTACCGAACTAGCGACCCGCCCCGGCTTCGCACGGGTGCAATGATGAACATCTAACACAATATTATGCATGTATTATATATATAATTCAAAATCCGGTGCGTAGTTTTAAATATTTAAGCATACACAGGGACGGACAGACGACAGCCACTTTGTTTTATACTATGTAATGATAATGATATACCCAATGATTAAAATACAAACTAATCTTAAATCCGGTTTATGCACTGTTATGGATGAACCCAAGGCAGTTTTTTATAACAATATCATCATCGTTTCACTCTAACAATATCTAACAATTATTATATTTCGTAAACTTGAAAGCTTATCGATAATTTTACCCATGCCTATTATTGCTTTTTCTCGACGACTCGCGGGCCTGACAGCCGACTCGTAAGAAAATAATCGTTCTTATTGAAATGTAAGACAGGCGATACCGGGAACCAATCGTAATTTGGCAGTTTGAAGAAAGCCTTCAAGCATATGGTAGGTACCTAAAGTTTTCTTGGCAGTTGACGTTACGTCATCTGGGTAAAGCTCAGCACAAAATTCTATGGTGATATCAATAGAAGATGGTGATGTAGAATGTTGTTTGTATCTGGGGCGTAATGGCTGATAGCGTCGGGAAATATCGTGCATGTTGGTCGGTTCTATGTCCCACCCTGTTGAACATTAGGTAACCATAACATTAGGCGCTGCGAGGGGAATGCCGCTCAGAAGTCGGTGTGATGTGCTACACCGATAACAGTCTGGTGACGCCCAGGGCAGGCGTCCATAATAGCTACTGCCAGTGTGACCCAGGTAAATGAACGTCGTGGGTTCAACGTTGTGGGTGGTGTGGCGCTGGCGAAAGGCCTGTCCGACTCAGCACTCAACACATTGGATACGTGCCGGGAGTGACAGGAGCCGCGGAGAGCCTCATCAGGGTCGGCAACAGCCTCCTTCGCCGAGGTCGTAATAATTAGCCATCGTCTCATCATCCAAATTGCCAACGTCGCGATAGGCACCGGAGGAAGCTTAAGGGTCGAAGCTTTGGGCTCGACAAAGCGAGGCGGGCCAAGAACCACATGGGTCGCAGAGCATAGTCTCCCAGACAGCAGGAGTGAACTCCGTGCCCAGGAAGTCCGTGCCCCGCCGTGGGTTTGCTTTGGAAAAATGCTTTAATGTATAAACTAATTATGGCGTTCAGGTCGGAAAGCGGAACAGAGAAGACCTGGCGGAAGAAACTACGAGGGCTTGTCTTTTTTAAACGCCTTTATTACAATGACCGTGTCCCTATTACTAACTACTTTCGTTTGGTTCCGAAAGGCACTCAACTGAACTATGAATTTTATAATAAAAAACGATAGAATATGAAATGAAATTAAAAGTCTTGCATCCAGTGAGCCGACCAACCCCAAACAGCGGCACCTGTTCACAAGCATAACGCATGTGGCAGCCATCGATTTGGAGGAGGCCCGACTCAGCAGTGGGTCATTTATGGGCTAGTAGTAGTAGCCATCGATTTCCTCAACCATATCAAAGGGAATTGGTGGACCCGCCACATGTCGCTCCCACTGTTCGAAGTATTTTAGTGAGTATGACAACTCACAGGATTGACGCCCAAGAATAAATGAAGTTAAATTCGTATGTACACTTCCGGTAAGCTTGCGGTTTTGAATCCAAACTAGCCAAAAATACATGTTTTTTCCATGATATATTTGATAACATGAGCTCGAGCAGCTTAATCCCAGGCTACGGGGTCAGTCAGATAATCAGTAAACCTTTCTTACAAAGTCGAGATTTAGCGGTCTTTTTGAATTGATGGATCGGAAGACCTGACATTTGTAGGGACCTTATTGTAGAAGCGAATACAATGACTTACTTATTATAGAGTACGATGTAAAACAAGATTACTTTAATTCACAGTGTGAGTGTCACTTAAAACACTTGTTTTTAAAATTTTCCACAACTTATCTAAAGCACTTGGCAACCAATATTTAATTAAATGGAACAGATTGGGAGCCTGGAACAGATTCTACTGTCTTTTTGGGTATTACCGTATATACAAAATTACAGTGGAAACCATTATTATACTGGAAAGCAGATTGGAACCAGCAGTTTACGCTGTTAAAAAAATTTGGCAGTTAAGTGGCGTTGCTACAGCCAGAATAGTCTAGGCCCCGGGAGGAAGGCGCGCCCTCTTAGCGGCGGAACGGGGGGCTGTGCGCCCCCGCCCCCGAATGGAGGCGCCCGCCTCTGAGCATGGGGCTCCATTAAACGAAGCGGGCCGAGGCCCTGGGGTCCCGAGCGGAACCCGTGGCCCGGTTTCAGGCCGTCGAAGGTCGCCGTCAGTTTTAGTGGGTAGGTTGGGGCGCAACTTGCCATCTCCACGCGTCCCGGAGTCCTACATAACCCAGCCAGTCCCCAAAGGCCGGGTAACAATGAGGATTTCCGACCAAAAAAAAGCCTGAATAGTCTATTTCAGCTACTTCCGCAGTATTATATCTTATGGTATATTGCTCTGGGGATACTCTGCAGACATAGATAGATTCAATATTTGTTTTCCAGAAACGAGCAGTACGAGCCATTTATAATCTAGCTCCCAGGACATCCCTTAAAGACAAGTTTAAAGAGATAGGCATTCTTACAATATCTACGAAAACTGACGTAAAAGTCGATAAATTAATTGATACTCGCTCTGTTAATGCTAGGAATAAAAGTAATCTTGTTCTACATACTACTCGTCTCCATAGAATTAGTAACTCTTTCGTAGGTCAATGTATTCGCATCTACAATAAAATCCCTACGAAATTAAGAGAACTTCGAAATAATAAATTCAAAAATCTTATCAAAATTCACCTTTGTAAAAAAGGCTACTATAGTATCTATTACAGAATATTTAAATCACCCGGTAGCTTGGGTTTTAGCTGCTCGAGCTCAAATACTATGAATATGTGAACAAGTGTATCTTCTTTGGACCTGAAACTGCAGTCTTGCTGGAACTAAATTTTCGACCTTTAATTTTTTATTGTTTAATAAGCGATCGGGCACTGGTTTGTGAGCAGCGGTAGCGCCGTGTGACGGGTCGGTCACTTCCCTTTAATATGGTTGAGGAGATCGGTGGCTGTCACATGCATTATACTTGTGCACATGTGCTGCTGTTTGGGGTTGGTCAGCTCACTAGACCAAGGAAGTTTTATTTTATTTTATTAAAGTTTATTAAACACATATTTATTTAGAACATAATAACAAATGGACTAATACTTAAAAATACCAAAGAACCTTTGGTATTTTTAATATTATTTAAGTATTTGAATTTTTGTAAGTGTACATATTTTGTATTGTTTTAATATTTACGATTCAGTTGACATCTTTCGGATCCAATAGAACAGTTTGTTATATGGAATTTGTTGGGTAAATATTTATTCAATTATATATTTTTTTATCAATTACTTGGATGCCTTTGACCCTAGGCTTGCGTGATGGAAAGCAACGCCAGGGTCTTTTCAGGGAAATGCCCTGTCAGGCATCCGCTCTCACATACACACGACGGAACACAGTAAAACTGCTTGGCGCCGATGTGACTTCGATGTGAGGATGGTAGCTAGCCGGGCGGACCATTAGATCCTACCACCAAGATACAAGATACCTATTTATTGAGCTGTAAATTTATCTTAGATAATAAAGATGTGCCGCAAACAAAAGGTCGCGGCACAATTACAGTGTTCTCGTGCCCCGGTGTTCCTTAAAACCCGATTAGTGCATAGCGGCGGAGTAACCATGAGGATTTCCGACGTTAAAAAAAGCCAGACATAATAATACAAAAACGAGGCCACTGGAATTAGCCACAAGGCTGCTAAGCATATGCCTGGTTATGGCTGCTGTTTCTACTTGACCCCTAATAGCCCTGAACAAATAGAACATAATCTATACTTATAATAAATCTGTAGAGAGGTCAATTCTGTACATGAAATATTTTTCCAAAATAACTATCAGCGGGTGATTAGTGATCGATACTGACGCCAAAAATGCAAACAGTAAAATTTTTGTCTGTCTGTCTGTCTGTCTGTATGTTCGTTATAGAAACAAAAACCACTCGACGGATTTCAACAAAACTTGGTACAATTGTTCTTCATACTCCTGGGCAGGTTATAGTATACTTTTCATCACGCTGCGATCAATAGGAGCAGAGCAGTGAAGGGAAATGTTGGGAAAACAGGAGAACTTATTCCATTTTTTAAGCTTCCGTCGCGTGTGCAGCCTTAATAGTTAAAGCTACACAGAAATCATGTATGACGGAAATGTTCTCCTTAAAATTATATAAAAAATATTCCACGACAGCAAATGTCTATCTTTTATGGTTGACTCACAATAACACGTGTAACTCCCGATAGCTTAGCAGTTCAGAGCTTTCTGATTATATTTGTCTACTCTTACGTTTATAATACTCTCAAACATCCCTAATTAATAAATGTCAACATTATTACCTATTTAATAAAAAAAGAATCATAGAAATCGGTACAGAAATACCAAAGTTATTCATGAAATACGCTAATAAACCATCGCGCGTGATTACTGAATCATGCTATAAGGATTATTTTTGTGTAACCGTCGCATCGGGTCGTCGCGGGAGGTTTAAAAGGGCGGGGGATCCAAACGCAAACTTCGTACAATATTTGGATTTGGCTGATGATGCGAGTAGACGTTCCGAGTATTCGCCCTTATTGACAGGCAATATTGTTTATCAGCGCGACTTTTAGTCTTTACAATAATTTAGTTTATTTAATTTTCTTTTGTTGTTATTTTGGTGGCGTGTTATATTCGTTCAAATTACAAATTATTAATAGTTAACATTTTATTTCTTTTTAGGTGAAGTAGTAATAGGTTAGTAGTAGTTAATTAGTAGTAGGTAAGTTTTGGTTAATTTATGTTCAGTTTTTTTTATAATAATAATAAGTAAGTAAAAGCGTAGGTACTTTTATTAATTAAAGGTATAGGTATTATTAATTATGTTATAGGTATTTAGTTTTAAGTGAAGTAGGATAGTTTACCCGGAAGCTTTGCGCTGAAGTATTTTCGTTGTATAGGTACTTAAGCCTCATGTGAACGTTATCTAAACAATATTACCAATACATTAACTTAATAATACACAAGGAATTACACACTGACGGAGTTGCGGGCACAGCTACCTGAATCTATATATATAAAACTCTGACAGACAACGCACAGTTGAAACTAATGGCAGTAGAGAGCTGAAATTTGGCCTGTGTGTTTGTTGGGAGGAGTAGGCTACCACTAAGAGAGGATTATTGGAAATTCCCTCCCAACGGGGAGAAAACGGGGATAAATTGTTTTTTTCCGGAAGTCATTATTCCACGCGGACGAAGTCGCGGGCAAAAGCTAGTTGTAAATAATTTATTACCTGATTTATAGCTCAGACATAAAGACAAATTGGGTGTGGGTAACAATTTCCCGACTTGACATTAAACTGTTCAGTATTATAATATTGTATAGTAAATGATAATATTATAATAATGTGTTGTAATGATTTCTTAGGTTTTCGCCATTATTACACATTGAAATTAAACACTTTAATGGATTTATCGCGTGTATATTACATTAATTAATTCCCGACTTTTCTAATGCTTTGCAGCAGTCGTAGGCACCGAAGAGGCTAGATAACTGTCATATTCAGTCTTCAAAAGTACAAAGAAAAAGTTAAATCTACCGCCTATGGTTTTATTTTATTAGTAGATAACGTTCCCTGTGCACGCAGACATCCCTCATATGTGTGGAGCTTGACATTTGATTAATTTAATGACTGGATCCCAAGCAGGTGGTACCTACCTGCCAATCATCCTCTCTACTGCTGTTTGGTGTAGGTGTTTTGGGCCAGCTTCTGTGATGCATACGTGAGAGTTTAATCATCAAACTCATCAATACAACCCTCCAAGTTCATAAAGGTGCAAGAATGACTTTTACGTTGATAAAGTTTTTCTTGCACCTTTATGAGCTTGGAGGGTTGTATTGATGATTTTGATTATTATAATTCTGTAACTACATACGTCTTACAGCCGCGAATAACATTTTAATCAACATACTACCTAGCACTGACCTGCAAATTGGAAAAAACGTAAGAAAATTTGACTTTCACGGGCTACCCTGGAGCATCCACCTTAAAAAGTTTTATTCTAATTTGGTCCCCTACCTCGAGTAGTGAAATTCTATCAGTTTCAGGCAAATATAAGTCTTAGGGATTACGTATGTATTTATGTTTGGCTTCTTATTATACAGCTGTTAAGTTTTTGTGCGCCAAATTTCATTCTGTCTACTGTCTGAATATCTTACATAATTTTATGTCTGTTACCGGGACCAATTTTACAAATCTGGACCAAACTATAACTGAATTTTGTCTGTATTTGAGAAATAAATCATGTTTCGTAATGTCAATCAAATTATTAAATTAATTACATTTGTTGTAGAAATAATGCATTACATGTAGAAATAATAATATTTTAATATATATAAATTCCGTGTCACATTTTTTGTCCGCGATGAACTCATAAACTACGCAACCGATTGTTACCTTTGCACACCGAGTGCAGTTTGATCCAACTTGCCCCTGTACGCACTAGCGGTTGAACCGCGTAGGCGACCAGCCTCTAGTGCGTACAGAGGTTATAGATCTGCTAGCTCAATTTAACTATAGTGGCAATATTATTCTATTGCAAAATATTTGTTTGTCTATTATTTGACAGTCACAATCTTATTGTTAGCTCCAAACAATGGCGATATCTGTTGACTGGCTTGTATATATTAGCGTAAGTATTCAATAGATGGCGCTTTGTTAAAGGTATAAACGTTCGGCAGGCATGTATAAAAATAAAAATAAAACTAGCGTGGATAATTAGAAAATTTAAGAATAAGTACGTATCCGCCATATAAAATTATTCCTAATCTAAACTTTTATAATGTAACCTCATGACGTTTGACATAGAATGGACAGAATACCTGCAGCAAATATCGTCAGAGGATGAAAAAAAATATCGTTTTAAACAAATGCTTCGGTCGCGGTTATCTATATCTATCTATACTAATATATAAAGCTGCAGAGTTTGTTTATTTGTTTGTTTGTTTGTTTGAACGCGCTAATCTCAGGAACTACTGGTCCGATTTAAAAAAATCTTTCAGTGTTAGATAGTCCATTTATCGAGGAAGGTTATAGGCTATATTTTATTTTCAAAAGAATTAGGGATCCGTATGAAAATTACGATTTTGTAAACCAAGGTGTAAAATCGAAAACCTATTTATGCGTGCGCTGCAAAAACTATTGACAATAGAACAAAATGATGTACTACGGGTTTGTAAGTCTTATAAAGATCTACAAAAAAATCCGCGAGAGCACATATCTAACTATCATAGTTTAGTCACAATAACCGATTTTATGTTCATAAAAAATACGCCCGCGTGGGCTTCGAAGCCGCGCGCAAAAGCTAGTTTTATTGATAAAATACTTATAAAATAATAAATTTATTATTCCTATAAAAAGGATGCAAGAAGATCGAAATTCTTAGTGCGCACCTAATATATGAGAACCGAATTGCTGTGATAGTATTACATAAAGTAGGTCATAGAGACAAATGATATTATTGAATCTCTCGAATCCTCTCGGCGATTTAAGGTTACGGTTAGTAAAGTACAATGAAACCTCATCTTTTTTTGTGACAGCAAAAGAACTGGCCGTCTACGTAGTATTTGTTTAAAAAATGTGATTAGAGCAGTGAAAGCAACACATTTGTTCAGAATATTCTGAACGGAGTGTGAAGTCCCCATCGATCCCGCTTGTTGCTGTTGATTTTTATTCGTATCCATGACCTGTGCAAAAATCCGTCTTGAAGCACTTCGGCACTTCTTTTCGTGTACATTGACTGGATATTTTAGATATGACGAACAACTATACTACCGTAATCCTAGTCAGTCATCGTAATCCTACACAGTTCGTATCTGGGTTGGAACCCCTCTAAATGTTGACACATCATGTCATAGGACTACTTAGAGTAATAGAAAGCAATACGTATGGTTTATTAAATACTTTTTAGAATAAGCAGATCGGTTATCAATGTTGGGTAAATTTAACTGTAAAGCACCTTTAGAACTTTATCATGGGCAAGAGTGTGTCACCTCTATAGTGACTCGTTTCAGCCCAATAATGACCCACTACTGAGACAGGCCTCCTCCAAATTCATGTAGGGAAATTAGCCTACTGTGCCACGCTGGCAAGACGGGTTGGCACAGGGTTTGTATCAAGTTTTCCTTCTCTTGCGGCTAGGTGATTTGCCTCTCGCGTTCCCTTAGTCGCCTCTTACGACACCCTCGGGATGATATGGGTTGGTGACACTGCGTATTCTAAATCCGTCACCACACGGAGTCTATAGTGACTACAACCAGTATTAATATATCTGTGCTACAACATATGTAGTTCATTATATGTGTCTTACTTTAATTCTATGGCAAGAGAATTCGTTTTGTAAATATTTAAGGTGAATGAAGTTCCAGGGTAGCCCGCGAAATTCAAATTTTCTTACGTTTTTTGCAATTTGCAGGCCAGTGCTAGGTTGTATGTTGATTTAAATGTTATTCGCGGCTGTAAGACGTATGTAGTTATAGAATTATAATCATCAAAATCATCAATACAACCCTCCAAGCTCATAAAGGTACAAGAAAAACTTTTTCAAGTTCAAAGTCATTCTTGCACCTTTATGAGCGTACAGTAACTACGGGTTTCTGCCACACGAATCAAGATGGCTAAAGGATCATTATTTAAAATTTCTCAATCTTCGGAATTAGGTGCAAATCTGTAATTATTTAGATCGTCGGCGTAAAAAAGGCAAGGATTCAAAAGGGTATCACCTAAACCCGTAGTAATTAAACTAGCGCCTACAACTATGTCACGTATTTTAAAAGGTAACTTAGGACTTGCAGCCTATTTGTGGCACATTGGCGATAGTGTAACTGATAATATAAAAATGAATGTGGTGGTAAATTTGAAACAACTTCCTAAGTGGTCGCAAAGGAAGGTCAAATAAATAGAAGTTACCGACGAGATGGTTTTTTTAATATAGAGTTTCTATAACGGGTAAAATGGTCGAGTTAGTACTCAAAGCTGTCTAAAAGCTTCCTAATTAGTTAGCAGAGTACAATGTGGTCATTATCCAACTTAGTGATGGTTTGGAATGTGATGGAACACCCTACTGTTAGCTATCAAGTAGTAACTGAGCCACATTTTTGAGAAAAAACATCGCCACCTAAGTGTGGTTGAAAATTGACTTTAGAGACTTCATCAGAGATGAGGACTGGCCATCTTCTAGCTCTGATCTTAATCCGCTGGATTATGATTTATGGTCAGTTTTTGGGAGTATGGCATGCTCCAAAGGTCGTTCTACGACGAATGCAGGTGCTGCGCTCTTGAAACATATTTATGATGCCTGGGAGAACTCGCAAGATGCCATAGGTATTTTATGTGATGTATAGAAAGCTTTCGACGGTGTGCATCACGAAACCTTGTTAAGAAAGCTTCAACACTATGGCGTTAAATACAATGCGCTCAATTTATTAGCGTCATATCTACGTGATAGAATTCAGTTCGTCGACATTAATGGAGCTTAGCTCCATTAATGTCGACGAACGCTGCTGGATCGCCTGTGTCTATGGGCGTGCCACAAGGGTCCATCCTTGGTCCTTTCCTATTTCTTGTATACATATATTAATGACCTTGCTTTTTTTATTAATGACATTTGCGATATCATGCTTTTTGCTGATGATACATCTCTTGTATTTAAAGTTGACCGGAAGATCGTTAATTATGACGACGTGAATAGCGCGCTTAGTCGGGTATCTTACTAGTTCACAACAAACAATTTGCTACTGAATTCTGTTATCAGTGATTCTCACCTAGAGAATCACTGAGAGAACGCTTTAAAGATATAGGGATTTTAACTGTAGCGTCACAGTACATTATTTTAATCTAATTTTTGTTAATCAAAATTATAGTAGCTTTAAAAAAACTTGTAACGTCACGTCCTCCAATATCCAGACAAGAAGTAGGCATAAGCTAGCTACACCATTCCACCGGCTACAAAAAGCACATGGTTCTTTTGTAGGTCTCGGAATTTGCCTGTTCAACAAATTACCGGAAGCAGTTTTGGATTGGTCGTTTGAGAAATTTAAATGTTACATTAAGTCCGGTTTAATTAGAAAAGCACACTATCAAGTTAATGACAATCTATCAGATAGTGACGCATGGGAGTAACTTCGGCTATGGTCTTTCAGCCATTACATTAGTGAAGTTTTGTGAAATGTGAGTGCAATTTCAGTACGCACTATGTAATTTGAGTAATTTCACAGAATTTTATATTATTCAAATTTTTAACTATGCTACATGTTTATGCGTGTTATCACTTTCACTAATCTGTCAGACTTGTTTGTACCACCATCATTGTAACCCTTTTATTTAAAAGAGCAACCATGGAGTTTCTTACCGGCTCTTATCTATGGAATGGCATTACGAACTGGTGGTAAAAAACTAAATTACTAATTTTATTATTTTTATTTTTAAATTTATTTTTAATCTTTGACTATTTGAAAGCATTCGCAAGAATTTATTCGAATAAAAAACTTTTTGATTTTGATTTTGCTCAAAACGCCATGATAATTAATGGCAATTTGAACATTTGAGCCCTAAATAATTTAAGCCCATGAAATTGTGAATTGGTTATAACTATATATTGATTCATGTATGAAATAACAAATTACAGTATATATATAAGTTTAATGCAATAGAAAAAAGAAGATATTTTTCTTGTAACAACATTTATGGCAAGACTATGTATAATGTTAATAGATACCGTTTGCTCTAAAAATTATAACAATTATTTTACTGGATTCACAAGCCAATCAGGAGCTTAGGCATAACATCTCAGTGCCTTGTTTACATTAGAAAAAAACGAATCAGAAAGACTCTCACTGCTCCGCATAGCGGTGCGCGAGCGCATGGGACGGCCACAGAGGCAGTTGGCGAGCTTCGAAGCTCTCAGTGCGCGGATCGTTTCGGAGGGCGACGGACGCTACCAGTGACTGAAGACGGATATGCTCGGACTATGGACCTCTGGAGCGGCCGCCCGCACCCTTCGGTGCGAAATACACCGTCCCAAAGCGTAGATGCAGAACTGGCGCGCTATTACAAAAGCAAAGACGTGCAACCCTCAAACAAGAAAGGTTTGTTTTAATTTTAATGATCCGTGATTTGCGGGTGGCGAATGATAATTACTTTGTTATGTTGTGTCCAATTGGCAGGGATATGTACAAGCTGCAACTTACTGCAAACTTAGTATTCTTGCGCTGTCGTATTTTTCTCCATTATCTAAAAGCTCTACATTCTGCTGTTATCGCGTGGAGCTTTAACTATAGGTGATAATATAGTTTGTAGTATATATTGGATGATCGCCGTTTATATTTATGTGCATTACGTTTACTTTTCAATAATTTATTCAAAGTTTATATTATAAGTCTTAAACGCAGATACTACGCCTACCAAAGAATTTAAATATAAAGAGGTAGTTATATATACAGATATAGTATTTAAATGATATTACGATAAAGGCTTTTTTATTGATATATAATATATTAAAAGACGTGCGTTTTATCGAGGGTTCTTTAAGCATACGGCCGCTACACTTTTTCTTGCGTACTTTTTATAACATTTTATTGCACTAAATTTGGTTTTATTGAGTATCGTATTGACCATTCACTATCGTTTGAATAGTCTACTTTTACAATGCGAGGTGATATCATGTCTCGTTTTGAGAAGAAATCGTTTTTGCTAATTATGTAAATGGAACATTATATAAATGAAAAGTGGTTGATTAACTCAACGTAGTTATAAATCTCTGACCAATACCTAGTTATTGTTATTGTATACAGGTTGTAACAAAAATACCTAAAGCCTTAAAACTATAACATTTTTTCAGGGAAACTAAACTTTGTGAAGGTAACCCATAATTAAAAAGTCATAATTATAAAAACCGGCGATAAATAACTCATACTTCAAATGGAGCATATCTATCCACTGAATATAAGAAAAATCCACTGAAAAACAACCAACTAGCTATCGTTATTATAATCCTACACACTTAGTAATTTGTGTTAAATAACGTTGCTTAGACTAAAACGACTTATTTTATCCTAAAAATTCATTCCGTGTGGCGACAGATTTAAAATACATAGAGTCACCACCCTATTCCATCGAGACGGTGTCGTAAGAGACGACAAAAGGAAAAGACAAGGCCGAATACCTATCTGCAAGAGAAGGAAATCTTGAAACGAAATCCTGTGCCAACCCGTCTCACCAGCGTGGCACAGTTGGCCTCCCTGTGATGGGACCCTGTGGGAGGCCCGACTCGGCAATGGGTCATTTATGGGCGGAGTAGTAGTAGTGGATATGATTTTCATTACACCCTGTACACATTGATACCTCTCTCACGCTACAGTCACACCATACTATTTTTATGTCGTCTTCTGCTTATAAAATAAGGCTGTGTGAACCAATTTTTAAAATGCACTCTTCCAGCCAATAGCTGGATATGATATATGACTTTATTATGGCCTAGGGAAATAACTGCCTCAATTGAAACACACGAATAATTGAAGGCCTTGTCACGGAAGCAAATCCACAGGCGAATATCATCCTTTATAAACACTCGTACGGAATCCCGTTAGGTATTTATGGTCTACGTTTTATGTTATGATGCAAATTTTATAGACCCCCGTGTAGGTTCATAACCATCGCTCCGTACGAGCAATGTTTTGATCAGACCAGTATGAGTCTACATTAGTGAAGTTTTATACACAGTATATGAGTGCAGTTTCAGCACGCACCATGAAATTAGTGTAATTTCATTTATTTTTAAATTATTATAATTGTTGGCTATGCTACATGTTTCATCGTGTAATTGCTTTCACTAATCTATCAGCCTTGTTTGTACCACCATCATTGTAACCCTTTTGTTTAAAAGAGCAACCAGGGAGTTTCTTGTCAGCTCTTCTCTGTGGAATGGCGTACCGAGCCGGTGGCTAATATTTCTCTTTTTTAAATGAGTGTGTTATAATATTTGACGCTATTTATAAACAAATAGATATATTTTTAGAAAATGTCATTAAATAATATTTGCAAGCATTTGCAAGAATTTATTAGAAAAAGAAAACATTTTGATTTTATAAATGTGGTGATGGATTTGGAATACTCAGTGTCATTTCTTTATTCCATCGTAAAAGCCGACTAAAGGAAATAACACGGCAAAATATCTAGCCCATTTAAAGGAAAAACTTGTAACGATAATCTGCGCAAGCTAATCCCTCTGGAAAGCGTGACAGAGCCGGCCGGTCTTTTGGATGGACTGAGAAGATCGAAGAGAAGACGATGAGTCTATAAAATACAAGCTCTCTGACTTTCTTGCCAGTTCTTCTCAGCAGTGGTCGCGTCTCGCACAGGTGGTAACTGTCGAATGAAATTTTCTTGTTAATAGTATTACTATCAGAAGCTATAATTGGATTCTCCTTTCCGAGCAAGGGCCTTTAGATTTCAATATCTAAGTGCTAAGTAACATAAGATATCTCCTTCGATAGCCGGTAAAAGACATAAATAGGTAGTTTCAATGCTTTCCTAGGCCAACGCTACCAGCCGGTACAAGTTTGCTGTGGCTATATTTATTCTTGGAACCAGGATGGCGTCGCAAACATTGGTTGCGAAACACTATTTATTGAATGAAGAAATTGAATTTCTATCCAATCTCGCCAGTTTTCTATCTCAGTCAACTATTCAGTTAAACTATCTTATTCCTTTATACGAGTTTAGGCTAAAATTTAGTAAATATTTACTAGAAACTCGTTTAAGATTTTTTACAAATAAAAATATTTGACCTTGGGTACCAAGCTGAAATATTGTTTATTGCCAAGCTACATCTGTGTCTTGTTATCGTACTTGGATAATTCACAAATGGTACATTTCTGTTAGTTTATTTGGTCCAATTCGTCAATATTTTCGATATAAGAAAAGACAACACGATAATAGTTTTAATCAGAGAGTTCAGTAGGCCTTCGTGTCGCAGTGGTTGAGCGATCGACTGCTGCGCAGCATGTCACGGGTTCGATTCCCGCACAGGAGAAATATTTGTACGACCTACAAGTAATTGTACCGGGTCTGGGTGTTTCATATCTATAATATGTATGTATTTACAAAAAAAATTATATAAGTAGTTTGTCATCCATCTTGTTACCATAACAGATGCATTAAGTTGCTTAGCTTGGGACGAGATGGCGTTGTGTGAAATGTCCAAGGATATTTTTATATAACTATTAATTTATGTCACATCAAACGCATGTTGTCCTGCCCGGAATCTTTATCTCTGCTGCTCTTCGATGCAATAGCTAATAGTGATTTAAATATCATAAAGCTATTGCTATATTTTTTAGTGATTATTTAGCAATAGTTCTATGATATTTCAACTAAAAAATAAATAATAGTAAAAAATACTAAAAAAAAATACCTACGCTTTTATAGCAAATCGAACTAAAAATAGAAAATAAATTTGAATTAATAATAGTTTCAGAAAAAATGATTTTATTGTAAAAAGCGTGGGGTGCTTTTCAGGATATTATCAAAATAACCCTTCTAGTCATATCTGTTCATAAAATATTTAGAACTATTGATACCATGCACCCCACGCTTTTACAATAAAATCATTTTATCTGAAACTATTATTAATTCAAATTTATTAAAATTTATTTTCTATTTTTAGTTAGGTTTTTTATAAAAGTGTTTTTTTTTCTATTATTTATTAATAGTCAATTGGTAAAACCTATTTCGTCAAGTGGCTGTTTATCGTAAGCCGGTTGTTTACTCATATTATTTACGTGTCAGCAGCGTGTGGACGCGCACACGGGCCCAGTTGAGAATCGTGTAGCGTGTCGAGATATTTTCGAAATAGTTTACGTTCCACCGAGTAGTTAGCACGCGAATGAGCCTGAATTATCTCGGGTTATGGGGAATATTCGTAAACGAAACGAAAACGACCCGCGCCCCGACACAGTTTAAGTTTAACTGCGATACGAGGGCTAAGTCATAAGCTAAAACGAGTGACAGTGAAGTGCTAGTGATTCTATCAGTGTTTGATTGGTGTGTTTAGTTTCTAAATAGTGACATATTGTGTGAGAATGTATGTTGTGACTGAAATAAATTACTGACCACTACGGTAATGGAACGTAATCGAGTTAGGCGCCAGTGTAGCGTAGTGTCATCCTATCACGTGCAAGTGCTACTGGGCACAGTGGGACAGTTTAGCTCTGGAAAATTATGTCTTATGCAGGAGTAAGTAAACAAATAAATAGTAAGCAAATGATGGCAAGGAGGTAATATAGCAAGTCATAGTACTGAGAGGGAAATCCAAGGTAGTCCATGTCGCTATATTGGCGCTGTATCACGGTTCTAAAAATGCTCGAGACGAGCATGAGTAAGAAGGGGGCATTGTTACGCCGGAGAACCTTTAAACGCTTGCCTCGTTAATGATTGAATTCTGGAATCACATTCCTTATCAAAAGGTCAAATTAGCAAGAAATACTTGGTGTTGGCAACAGCTATTGTTCGCTACCTTTTTCACACGCTACCGGTTGCGCGCACACAGGATAACGAATACGTGTTTTACTGCTGAATATTAACCAAATAGTTGTTTACGTTTCACCGAGTGGTTAGCACGTGAATAATCCTGAATTATCTCGGGTTATCGGAAATTTTCGTAAACACACCTTATAAGCACGGTAGACCCGCGCCCCGACACAGTTTAACTGCGTTACGAGTGCGTAGTGATAAGCGAAAACAAAGTGACAGTGAAGTGCCAGTAATTCTATCAGTGTTTTATCGGTGTGTTTAGCTTCTAAATATTTAATTTTGTGTGAGTTTGTATTGTGATTGGCTTCAAATAAAGTCTACCTTGTAATCGACATTTAATTTACCCACGGTCGTACCAGTATGCACCTATTCTCGGGTAGTTCCGTCTCCTAAGCAACTGATTAAGTATGTATAGTGTATACACACCATACAATCCTAGAGGGTGGCGCCTCTATGTGGCGCGGGTGCTGTCATATGGGAGAATCGAAGGTGACAGAATCGATGACCTCTTTCATGCAATGGCGTTGAGCCACACAATACGTCATTATCTTTAATTACGTACACATAAATGCAGTCTTTTATGTGAAGGGACATCAAAGGGGTACTTAGGTAAACTAAAGTTTCGGGGTAATGTACACATAGACAGAAGATGCAATAATTTTATGAAAAAATAGAAAATCAAGAAGAATTATATTGCAATTTTCTTATTTGCCAGGACGATGTCTAAGTATGTGCGAAATATTTCTTCAAAGGGACACTGAGAAATCTACGAATACTGGGCATCCCACATCGTAAACTATAAATCCCATCCCACTCGCAAATATATGGAGGTTATTTTATGATAAAAAATGAAACTAATTGAGATGAAATATATAAATTCTAATAAACGCTGCAATTAAGCCTCTTGAACTGTCCAAAATTCGGTTCCAAGAATTTCCACGGCAATCGGTAGAAATATTGGTATATATAATACTAGCTTTTGGGCGCGGCTTCATTCGCGTGGACTTCGAACCCGTGCTTATCTCTATGCATTTTTTTTATGAATATAAAAATGGTTATTGTGACTAAACTATGATAGTTAGATATGTGCTCTCGCGGACTTTTTTGTAGATTTTAATAAGACCTACAAACTCTTAGTAAGTACTTCATTTTGTTCTATTGTCAATAGTTTTTGCAGCGCACGCATAAAGAGGTTTTCGATTTTACACATTGGGTTACAAAATCGCAATTTTCTTACGGATCCCTAATTCCTTTGAAAATAAAAAGAATTTTTGAAATCGGACCATTAGTTCCTGAGATTAGCGCGTTCAAACAAACAAACAAACTCTGCAGCTTTATATAGTATAGTATAGATTTAATATGTTAATGATTATTTAAGTAATTTACAATAATATAGAATAGAGTCTTCTTAAGGCCAGCAAAAAGTAAATACTCACCTGACTCCTCTCTTTGTGTAGGCTTGCCGGCTATTGGAACGCCGTTCCATTTTATTTGTCGGATATAGCTTCTAATATACAGCGGAGAGAAAAGATTATGCTAGAAAATGCTATATTTTTAGGGCGAGGATGATCAGTTCGGCGTTGTGATACCTTCGTCGGCCAGTGACGAAGGAAAAAAGAAAGAGGTTAAATGCCGCAAAAAGCTCTAGGAGAAAATACTAACTAATATCAGTAACATTAAATACCTAACATATAACTTCTTACAGAATTTTTTTTGAATCTTAGTGTCAATTTATGACAATAAACTTGAACAAGATTTACTTTCATAAAGAGCTTTTGAACAGATGTATACATTTACTATTTTAAAGCCGGTGCCACTGGCTCTAGGCCCGTTTAGTTATATGCATACGGCAGAGTAATTTATCGATTGACAAGTATTAGTAGCATTTATGATTACGTTTTATTTTTCGAATTTTAGTGATAATTGATGACGTAATATTTTTGGGGGAGGCCTATGTCCAGCATTGGACGTCTTTTGGCTGAAATGATGAAATGCAATAAAATTGTCTACATACACCCACCCCCTTCATACAAATCTACGAAGATGTTCTTCTTTTTTAGAAAGCTTAAAACCGAACTTCTCAACCGATTTCAATATTTTTTTATGCAATAAATCAGCAACTAATACACTTTCAATAATAATAATACTATTTTTAATATACTATTTCTTTTGCTATTTTTTTAAACACTGTATTTTTTTTAAATATATGTAAAAATAAGAAATAAAGAGACATGAGAATAATAATACCAAAATATGTTACGTTAATACACGGTTGTATAAGTTTAAATAAAAGTTACGGATATATGCTTTATCAAACATTAAAACAATAAGAAAATACAATTGAATTGAGATTCTCACAACGCAGTTGAACGGTTGACTTATCATATCAATTAGTAAACGTAAGTAAGAGTAATAAACTTTCATCCTATTAAGACCTTGACATTCACGTATCAAGGAATATTCCATGTGCGAGACTCTTTAGCGACATCCCTTCTAATAATATTCTGATCAAGCTCAAAGTATTCAGGTTCGCATTTTCCAAAGACTTACGTAAATAAATGACATTGTGTTGTATGTATGTGCGTCTAATAGCGAATTGGATAACATTATTGATTTTCTATACCATTGAAACTTGTAGGTATATCCTTCTTGCTACTAACACATGGGCACCAATATACAGGGTAAATGTGATAGTACTACTGATAAAAATACTGTGTGCAAACTACCAGCAAATTAGCAAATTAGTTTTCTTAAAATTTTGCCCACCAGCTCGTGAGGAAATAAAAAAATAACCACTGAGAAACGAGGAAACATAATGAAACTCAAATAACTAAGCTTGTAGGAAAATAATAACGATTTCTAGTTGTTTGCCCTTCACTGCAACAGGTGTTTATTATAAAATCTACAATTGTGCATGTAGTTGAACAATCATAATGGGCCATCCGATTGTAAGGGGATGCGGATGGTAAGTCCGTTGATGCCCATAGCGTATTCGTAGTGGATGGAACATGTGCCGATACTATTGTGGAAGCTGTGCTATTCCGAAGAATTAAGATATTTTAAACATACCAGCGCCAGCGGTGCGCCGCAACCACGTCCAACTTTAAATTGGATAGTTCTTGTTTAGTAAATAGATGTCGCCGTTTCATATCTTAACGCAGAATGTTTACAAATTGCTGCATAAGTTGAAATGAATAATGGTTAAACAAAGATAAAACAATCTGTTAAATGAAAAAGGATAATAGGGAAAATAAACATGTAACAAATTCAAATACTTTGCGTATCCTTGAAAGAGTCTTTGTAGATTTTATCAATAGGGTGTCATTTATAGTACACCTAGCGCACATCAATAGTGACGATGCATTAGTGGTAAACAACTTCCCCTAACTTGTTTACCACTTAGTGCACTATCCAGGGTGTCTGCTGAAAATGCTGGAAACATATGCACAGAAATGAGAAATTGATAAAATTCGGCCATTTTTTGACAGTTTTTCAAAAAGGTTTAACTAATATGTTTGTTTAGGTATATTTAATCTGTCTTGGGATTGGCTAATTTTGCTCAAACATGTTGGAAGACCTCCACCCATACTGCTGGTCTGTTATGAATTGAGATATATTAGATTTATCGGTGTGGATAAGCGGACTGACGAAACTAGGCTTCCTTTGTGTTCAGAACTATCTCAATAATTATAATTAAGTACCTACCTTGCGATAATATGTTGCGAACGAAAATTAATTAGCGCTTGGACATAATAAAAATGCGAATGTTTATAAAAGTTCCATCATTAGCAGTTATCTAGAAATGTATAGTGAAAATGTTATCATTCTGGATGGGCAGCTTAGAAAATAATAACTAGTTAACTATTATTTATTTTATTAAAATTCCCAAGAAGTGTACGACCTTATTTAATTCATTAGACCGGGACTTCGTATTTACGGTTTGGTGAATTTCTTACTCGTGTTGGCGGATACGATGGTTTGGTAAGAAACTTCTCAAAAACTTAAACTTAAAAAATATTTGGTAGGTCGGAATCTTATGTTTTATTTGGTACAGCCACCTTTTCCCGGGTTAACTAGTCTTTCAATACAATTTGCATTTACTTTTAAAATATTACACTACTAGCGACTCACCCCGGCATCGCATGGGTTCAATTATGCATTGTATTATACATATAAACCTTCGTCTTGAATCACTCTATGTACTAAAAAAACCGCATCAAAATCCGTTGTGTAATGCGTAGTTTTAAAAATTTAAGCATACATAGGGACGGACAGACGACAGCGACTTTGTTATAAACTATGTAGTGATAGTGATAATATTTTAGATTACTAATATTTTCACGAATATGAAACAAGTTGCGATTCCTGTTCGTCCATTACTGTTTTAAGCATCTATAAATGTTATAACACTGGGCACGAGCAGGAATTTCTTGCAAAATCTAGTTAGAGGCCCAGGCTTGTGTTCGGAAACCGCAAACAATGTTGTTTCGGCTATTCTAGGTATATTGGGCAGCTAGTATCTAGGCTGCCCTGGACGGTCATGCATGCACGTTGATCTAGTTAAGTCCTACGTCAATCAGAAAAACGTAACGGTTAGTTAGAATCCTTGGTAATTGCAAGAACTGGGTATTGACATTAATTAAATAATTTTGTCTCAGCTCAGAAGATTCACGCCCTATTTTATGTCGGAAAATCCTCCGTGGGGACTAGCCGATTTATGTGAAAGAACAATCGGAACCGAACCTTGGAATTCACTCGCCGATGCTCCGCAAACCTGGAGGTCTTGGCCCGCCTCGTTTAGTGGAGCCCCAAGCTGCGAGGCAGGCCTCTCCGATCAGAGAAGGGCGGAGGTCAGCTAGCGCCAACCGTCGCCTGTTCGGCGATCATGATGAACGAGGCTGCGGCCATGCCCGGAAGCCAAAGGCCGTCCACCCCGCATACTAGCACTCTACGGGGCTCCTCCCACGCTGGGCACACCTCCGAAGATTTAGGCCTCATCTAAGTTCATGCTGCTGGTTCCAACTTTTTAGACTTTTATTTTAATAGAACGGCCATATCGCATATAGTTTAGTCAAATTATTCATCACTACGATGTGTTAGAAAATATTATTTATTTTGAATCTTTATTGTACACAATGAGCATAGATCACGAATATACATTGGTAATTTCATGTACAAAGGCGAGCTTAACTCATACATGACATGAGTTTGAGTTACTTACTAATTATTAGGTCCTAAATTATGAAATTAGCGTTGCATACTAAACGTGCATTGCATACAAAATAATGTGGTACATTAATATATAATATACTAGCTGCGCCCCGCGGTTTCACCCGCACTTACTTATTGTCGTACCGCGGGAGACGCCGCGGGGTAAAGCTAGTCTAAAAAAAGGTTCGATTCCGGGGTCGGGCAAGTGTCTTTGTCTAAACCAGAGGCACTGGCTCGGAGTCTGGGTGTCATTTTCTATCTATAATATGTATGTATTTACAAAAAAAATATGTATATAAGTAGTTTATCATCCATCTCGTTACCATAACACAAGCATTAAGTTGCTTAGCTTGGGACGAGATGGCGTTGTGTGAAATGTCCAAGGATATTTATTTATTTATCAGTGAAAGTGCCGTTTAAATCGGTCTAGCCGTTCCAGAGATTAGCCGGAACAAACAGACAGACAGACAATCAAAATTAAAAAAAAATATCGGTCTATGTACTGTGTATAGATACTTGCGGATTTAGTAAAAAGTGGTTATTTTATTATTACAAACAGACACTCCAATTTTATTTATTTGTATAGATATAGACGATGTTACCCGCGGGGCGCCGCGGGGCGAAACTAGTCTAAGTTACTCCTTATATCATCAGCTACCTATCAGTAAAAGTCCCGTCAAAATCGGTCTAGCCATTCCAGAGATTAGCCGGAACAAACAGACAGACAGACGGACAGACAGACAAAAATTTAAAAAAAAAATATTTTGGTCTATGTGCTGTGTATACATGTAATTTTATTTATTTGTAGTATGTATGTATGTATGTATAAGTATGTATATGTATGTATATGTATGTATGAGTATAGATGTACAGATGCAATTTCGCCTTAAAGTAGATACTTCATAGAATCCATTGGTGCAAAAATGGGAGCGAGTATCGATAAAATCTTTGAAGGCGGTTTGGACAGCGTCATCGGGTCGAATTTATTTCCTTGCAAAAAATTATCCAAATTCCGTTAATGAAATGAAATAAAAAAGTAATATAAATTTGAAACAAAAATATACAAGCCTTTTTAAAGGGGCCAGTGTCACAAAACGCCAATTACATATGTAAGGACCTAATGTTGGTATTTTATATAAGGACTGTTAATATATTTTCATGAGTAGCATGTGCGTAGACTGCAACGCGAATTTTTGGATGCTATGCGATCGTTTAAATAATTTATGCTAAGGGTGCTTGTACACGATGTATTATGGGCGCATAGTATACCGCTTACTTTTCCATGGTGCAAATAATCAAGGTAATTAAAGAAGTGGACTACTTGCGTGAGTAGTACGCACTCGTTATTCTCACGTAGCCGAGAGCTACATTATGTGCTTATTTTTCGTTTCAAAATATCTCGAAAACCAAGACCAATTGTGAATTAGCGAATGAAAGTAAAAAAAAAATGTATTATTAAATTTACTGGAATACCTACATCACAAATTCGCTCGGGGACTTGCCTAAAATGGCAAAATTGTCGACGCATGGATATTTAACAAAATATATAGTGTATCCGTCGATCGAAGTTTGAGCAGCAACAAATCTTACTTGGATTGTTTAAAATCGGGACCAACTAATTCCTAAACATAAAAAAATGTAGAATTACCGTTCCATTTTGGTAGTAAAAGCGCGTAATACCAAAAAATCGGTAAATTTCTGACAACTGGAACCTACTCAAATAATATGCGAGGGACCAACGGGCGGATAATTGCGCGGGAAGTACTGGAGTCGATGGACTCGCACGTGTCTTTGCACGGTGGGTTTGTTTCATGATGCAATGTAAGTAACCGGCGCCTCAGCATGCGCGGGCTATTTGCACCGTGTTCACCACCATAAGAGATATATTTGTCTCTTGTGTTTCAAAATCTGGAAGACAAAATAAAAAAAAAGACACTAGATCACGATTTTGGGAAGCAATGCGCTAGTTCTACTGGAAACCAGTAAGTCTACGTATACCATAATAAATAATCGTATCGCATTGGTTGAAAAAAAGCGAAAGTTTAAGTAAAACAGTGAAGTATTGGCTGTGTATGAATAATGGCAATATGAACTTTATAATCTAGCTTTTAAAAATCTTTTAAAACATATATGTTGTAAAAATAATAATCTTTTTGTAATATATAAAATTCTCGTGTCACGGTGTTTGTCTTTGAACTCCTCCGAAATGGCTCGACCGATTTTTGTGAAATCTACATTCACCCCTATTTTTAATAGCGATATTTATAAGGAAAAACAACGTTTGCCGGGTCTACTAGTAATAAATAATATAAAATCTATTCTCATTTCTCAAATCGAACAGTACCGAGATGGAATATTTTCTGTCTGCATTAAATTTGACTTCATAGGTCAGCTCCGCAGTTGTTAAGATTAAGAATACATAAATGTACTCGTACGTGGTGTAGCATAGAGGGTAATAAACTGACCTGTTTGCGTAAGAGATAACAAGTTGTAGTTTTCTTTAACACGAGTCTGAAGAGTGCTATTGTACTCACTTGCGTTATGTCTGTCAACAAGTGCATGTAGGGTAGGGTTGTACTTGTCTTAGCTATAACGATTACTCCATTTAAATATCAATAGAAACATATTGAACAAACACAACGGCTTCCATTTCTTACTATAATATATCAATCATTACGGTTTGTGTTGGCAGTATAGTCTTTAAAGAACATCCTAGGATTCCACATATGATGCTCATTACTACAGCATTACTGCCAACGCATGGCCAATACATTGTCATGTAGTTGCAATAGATTTGCTAGAATTCTAAAAATACTCCTTTGATATATCAAGCCACTTGCTTCCCACAACGGGCAGAACGAGGGTTCTCATAAGAAACGGCGAAAAGAAAATATTTGCTAGCAGTGGTCCTATAGTTTTCATTTGTTACGTACAACCATGTAATTCACTCAGAGCTAGTGCCTCTGGATTACACAAAGACAGTTGCCTGACCCCATGAATCAAGGCGGCACATCCAAAAAGGCATCAAATGTACCGATTTGAATTTTGGAACTGGACACTGCAACTGGACTGGAAATTACTTTTACTATGTACCTACTCAGAATTAGCCAACATAATATAAAAGAAATTAAAAAGCATCGTTTTAAAATCTAAACCTTTTACTGACATCAAATTTACGAAATAAGGATTCTACAAGGTGGCTTTTTGCTTAATTGAATTTTAGGGTCTTAAATTCAGCGGCGGGTCTACCTAAGGGCTCTTTGGACTGTAGACCAGGGTCCCGTGGATCAACAAAGGGCCCCCAGCCCCTTGTTGATGTTTTCCGAAATTGCTATACCATCTTAAATAGTTTTTTAACTTAGCCATTTACTTCGTATATTTCCTTTATATCTACATCAATATCAAAAACAGCTTTTTTTGACACAATAGGTTTTCAGTAATTTGGTAGGCCCCTAATTTTTTTCGGCACAAGGCCCAGCAAATTCACCATCCACCCATGTTAATATTACACAGGTACATTTAGAAATTACTATTAGCCAAGGAGCTATTGCTGGGTTAACTACGAGTATGTATACTATATTAACTATTTAATGTGACATGTATTATTTTATGTATTGTCTGAATTAGTGATTTAAGTTGTTGTATGTGCTTAAATATATTTATTAATATATACCAACAGGTCTTGTTTCGTTATTTAATATGTAATTATATATAGTCTGACTGCCTCGTAGGTATAGGGGTTGGATGCGTTGCCTTTGGATCACGGGGTCCCGGGTTTGATTCCGGGGCCGAGCAAGTGTCTGTGTGTAAGGCAGAGGCACTTGATCTGAGCCTGGGTGTGATTTGTTTTCGTGAATTTGTGAATTTAAGCTGCCTCCGTGATACAGGTAAAATCTAGTCCAGAGGTTTCGTTAGATAAAGAAAAATAAATGTTACCATTTTAGTGCACCTACTACGCTTTGTCTCTGCCCCGCCCGATGGTAGACTTGCAGAATATGTCTATGGCATTAAGTCCCTCTCTGTACCTCAGTTGAGCAAACTGTATAAATAGAACCCCTATATCCATAGTGCTAAATATTGTAACAGTAGTTACTAGTATTTATATTCAAAGCGGTACATCCAGTTTGGCCCCGTCACTTGTATTACCTTAAGTGCGCTGGAACATCCGTACATAGCGAATTTTTAAATAACTGAAAAAAATAATGTAAACATTATTTTCGTGCTTAAGTTAAATTACAACGTCACTATTTTCAACGCAATCGTAATTAAATAATTCAGTGTTTCAATGCTCAAGTCAGTGCTAAAAACACATTTATGCCTTCTTGCACGCAGATATACTGGAACTCATTAAACCGTAATGCCCACCGACTTCATTTAAAACCAACGCACGTCAAGTACATAGCAAAAAATCCTTCGGTATACCTAGGAAAAGCTAGCGATCCTGATAAAAGCAATAGAATATTTTGCTAAGTAAGATATGTTTAATACATGAAATAGGAGAGAAGGGACTACGTAACCACGATTATAACATGTAACATAATGGTGTACATCGCACGGTGGCGCCGAGAGAGGCTGCTTCCCACTGTACAATACCTTCGATGGTCACTGTATAGGAAGGTACACCGTGTGGTGAAAGAGAGGACAGACATTTTTGATTCGCGCGAGAGAGATAGAATAACGGTTAGTGCGGGTTCAACGATCGACTCGCGCGCAGTTTGTTGAACTGCAATCATTGCTTTGGAAAATTGTTAGGGCTGGTAACAAGTGTTAGACCGTTTTTTTGCTTGGAACTCTAATTAGCGCACACGCACACGCACATGTTGATGCCCTCGAAATTGGTACCCTAACTACCGGGCTCAAGCGCAATACTACATGTAAAATGGGCACAAATCAAATTAAGGAGACTATAGAATCTTAAAGATTACCCCTTCAATTGAGGTCTAGTGCTTAAACAAATAGGTAAACCTTCGTTTATTTTAACTTACATTGTGCAAAACCTTTTTCGTTTGTAGTCTAATCTATACAAATAAACAAATTGGAGTGTCTGTTTATATAATAAATATAATGTTTTATAATAATAAAATAACCACTTTTTTAATAGCTCATCAAATCATCATCGCACCCGTGCGAAGCCAGGACGGACCGCTAGTTACTGATAAAATTTAACCAGTTCCAAAATTCATGCTTGAATTTGTAATATGTATAGCCTATGTGTTAATTGTGTTATTTTTATGTATAGGCTATAGTTTAGTAAAGTTTCATCAAAAATGCATTTAGTAGTTTTTGCGTGAAAGAGTAACTAACGGGCATCCATACATTTTTACAAAAGTTTAGGTTTATATGAGTAGGAGACGATAATCGTATATTTATACGATAAACTCTCGGACGTCTTTTACCCAGATAAAAATTATATTTAAGGGTTCCGAGACTTCGTAACCGAGAGATATGTCGCATTTTTTTCCATTGTGTCTGTAGTGTATACTGTAGTCTATACCGAATTATTTATATAACAGCTGAGAAGAGTCATAGTACTAATTGTGCCTTGAAAAACAACCGGGATAATATACGTCTTAAAATCAAAAGCCCAATTATTCTCAATATAAGCAAATACGTGACAGCCCTGGGCGCAATCTCCTGCGGAGTGCGGACTCGCGCAGAGAAGCGTTCGCGGAAGAAAGCGACACGGCCGGTTACGCAAGCGGCAATCGCCTTCATCGGCGATCGCGACTGGACAACTTAGTATCTAATACTTCCACAGGTTACCATTTTATATTGTGCTGCTCGATGCTCACCGACCGAACTCATACATAAATCTGATTTGCCAATCACATTGTGCTGCCATGTTATATGTGTAGTGACGGATCTAGAATACATTGTGTCACCACCACATTCCATCCTAAGGGTGTTGTAATAGTCGACAAAAGGAAACGATAAGGCCGAAAACGAGTAGGTTTTCAAGAGAAAGAAAACTTGATACGAAATCCTTTGCCAGTAGGTTACTTACCCTCCATGTAATTGGCGGTGGCCTGACTCAGCAGTGGTCATGTATGGGCTGAGCAATGGTAGTTATCCATACAAACCATCGAAGCTTATTAATTGTATACCTTCACTTCTTAATATTTAAAATTGTACGACAAAAGCAGCATAATTTCGTACTAAAATCGATGCTAGTGCCAAATTGAACGTCCGCTTTTTAATAGCTTTTATTTGTCTCATGCCAAAAATTTTGTAAGTCACATTTAAGTCATGATATGCATTTACCCTTAGACAGGGGCATTGTTATAACTACATCTCCTTCGAAATTCCGGTGAGCACATCAGATTAGTATTAAAAACGGTTCTAAAAATAAACCACGAAGCGCGTTGATGTCTTTTGTAAGTGTCCGGTAATTAAACTTAATTAGCAAGTATTGCAAAGCGCTTTAGTAGTTTAGGCGCAAAGGGATGATCATCCAGCCAGACGAGGTAGTATGTCTGGCTAGGGGTCGTAGCGCCTATCCCCCCATAGTTGTAGTCGGGGAAATCTTAACTGTGCGAATTGCTCTTGAAATTTCGCTTTCTGATTTGTAGGCGCGATATTTCTTGATTTAATTAGTTCTGATTTTTCGGGAAAATTGTGTAAAGTATGTAGCATGTTGGTCGCTTCAGTAGTTTATCATAGAAGGCGACTGCCACGCTATAAAAAAAATTAAAAGCCACGACTAAAAGCACGAGTGCAGTTGAACTTCCAATAGACCACGACCCGCCAACGCGCTCGAATACTTCTCAGCCCATAAATGACCCACTGCTGAATCGGGCCTCCTCCAACCGCATGGAGTGTAATTAGCCTACTGGCCAGACGGGTTGGCATAAGGTTTCGTATCAGTGGCGGATTTACCAATAGGCTGAGTAGGCTGGAGCCTAGGGCGGCATATTTTAAGGAGTGGCAGATTTAGGTCGTCTAAAAATAAGGTCGTCATAAAGAGTGGACGTCTAAAAAAGTGGTAGTCAAAAAGAGTGGACGTCTAAAGTAAATCTGTAAATCCGCCACTGGGATTCATATCAAGTTTTCCTTATATTGCGGCTAGGTTATCGGCCTTATCATTATGGGATGGAAAACATGATAGAACCCTTGCGTCCACCACTCTTGCCAGCATGGCACAGTAGGAAAAATTCCCTTCATGAAATTGGACTAACGAAATAAAACGGACTAACTAACTAATCAGCACTGCCCGTCAGTATTGGGTAATTTATAGGCTAAAATGACGATGATGACATTAAAAATAATATGATTAAATCATTACACCAAAAAAGATAAATGCAGCCATGTTGATAATACGGTACTTTAATAGATTCAAGTATAGGCTGCTGACTTCGTCGAGACGGTGACGAGTCTACCTTCTATACATGGAAAACGTCAAGTTGTTTAAAGACGAAAGAAATTGGCATTATTAGTACATAAATGGTATTAGTAGTACATAAATAAGTAATGATATCAACAAGGAGTTTGATTTTGACTTATGTGTGGTCATCCATGAACAGAGAACTCGCCTCAGTACCAGAAACCTTAAAATACCTTAGAATCGCTGAACGAGTTTGTATAGCTGACAATAATATAAAATAGCCGTAGACAGCATCTTTCTTCAACCGCCGCCGTACAAAAACTGCTGTTTTGTACTGTAAATACCTGGGCTATGCCCGCACTTGCCTACTCGTTTGACACTGGAATGTGGTCATACTAAGAGTTGCCTTAGATCGAAATCCACCCCACATGACGAAATCCTTGTAAAATTGAAAAAGATTACCAGAAGTTGACTCACGAGATTATAGCCATGTATTATGTTTTGAGAATAGGGATGATCATCCGAGCTGCCTTGGATCGAAATCCACCCCACATGACGAAAACCTTGTAAAATTGAACAAGATTAACAGGAGTTGACTCACGAGGTTATAGCCATGTGTTATGTTTTGAGAAAAGGGATGATCATCCAGACAGACGAGCTGGTATGTCTTGCAGCGCCTATCCCCGATAACTGTAGTCGGGGATTTCTTAACCGTGCGAATTGCTCTGCAAACTTCGCTATCGCGATGTAGGAATCGCGAAAATCGAGAAAGTAGTTCAGATTTTTCGGGTGAATTGTCCAAAGTATGTAGCATGCTGGTCGCAACATGTATATTAAACAACCATTGCACATTATAGTTACTAATGCTATTCGAAGTGGCTGGATTCAGAGCCAGATACAAATTCTTTATTCAGAAAATATTTTAAAAGGTGTTTATTTCTCCCGTTGAGTCTCTTCTCAGCAGTGTTATACATGTCTATTACTTTGCATTGTATCATTTTTATCAATATGTTAACAATTTTTATGCGTGCATACTTATTTGCCTTTAATTATGTGAGAAATGACACAAAGACATATATCCCAAAATTAACTATAGAACAATGGTAAAATTTGCTCATATTCACCTGGAGACGAATCGCAATCAATAAGAATAGAATTAAAAGCAATAATGCTAAAAATATTCAGGTTTACAAAAGTTTCAAGAGATGTTTAAGCTGACATATGTAGAAGCCGCAAGCTTTCGTCCACAGTTTCACCAGCGTAGGCTCTAATACTAGCAAAGCTCAACGACGTTTGTTTTGCGCTTGCAAGTCGTTAACCGTAGGCTTTTCAAAACTAGCCTCTTTTAACTTACTTTATAGGAATATAGTAGTTATAGTAACATTGATACTCTCTGTATCTATCAATATTACCTATTATGCTAATCTTATTTTATTGCAACTTAAATCGCTGTACCTAATTGTTATTATTATTTTAATTGTTACTTTAGCTCGGCTTTCGGAGTGCCGGTAGTTTCGATGCACATGGGCCTTAGCCAAGCATCAAAGTAAACATCAGATCGATTTTAAACGTGTCCTAACTTTAAATTTCTGCAACACAACGACAACGAAACGTCCGTTGTGTATTTAATATAACTGCTTTTAGTAGTAACTTATAAATGTAAGGAGGCAATGTAATCTAACGTTTGTATCAATTGGTTCAGTGGGTTTGGAATAACACCTGCAGTGGATAGGACCATTGGGACTATGATAACTTTCTGAGGGCGCCACATTCATCATTCATTAAGATCCGTATACTTCGTTATTTTTCTGATATCGTTTGCTGTAGGTTGTGCGTGTTCGGTATAGTAAATGGCTTTGTGAAGTAACTCTAGAATGGCGGTACCGTAAGGTGACCACCTTTTTTACTTTGGAAATGAGTAGACTAATCAAAAACTCCTTACGATAATGAAATGTTACTTGTACGTCGACCGACAATGCGTTGACGGAAACGGAACAGACGCTGTACGCTCAACGCACTAACGCATCATCGGTTAGGTGTGAAAGGTTGAATGTTTTTTCATACATTTGTCTGTTTTGGCGTTACGTAACCGATCATACGCATTTTCCGTCAGATGTGAACTGACCCTTAGCAATACAAATGAGTACTTTCAGAGTACAGGATTTTTAAAGAGTACGGTTTGCGAAAAAAGAGTACAAAACTCTGTAAATGAGTACGGGTGGTTACCTTACGGTACCGATATTTATGATCTCTGGCGGACCTCACGGTATTGTACTAATGCAACTGGTTTGAAAACTACGCGGGCAAAGTTGCATTATCTTGCTTGTATCACAAATTAGATTAAAAAATTATGTCTCGTATATTATTCTAAAAAACCTATAAATTATAGAAAAATTTTAGAAAAAACGTAATAAAATAAAATAAAATAGTGGCATAAATGAACTTACTTAATATAAGTGCATGAAGAGTTGTGCATAAAGTTCCGGGGATACACAAATATGTAGATATATGTAGTCTTTACGGTCAACTCTCTTCAGACATGCGCAATGATGCCCACGTGGGCAGCCAGCACTGATAAGACGAGGGCTCTCGCAGTCCGAGCACCAGAAGCGCAGCAGATTGTTTAGAGGCCTAACAGTCCCTTCAGGTAAGCTCAGAACTTTTAATGTGGCGTCCTTATCGTATTTACTATCTGCACAGTGTTAAAGTTAGACTAGAAATAATGTTAAAATAAATTAAACCGTGGTTGTTTATAAACCTTATGAATAATCAAAAAAGTTATGGAGGGTTTTAATAAACTTTGAATATGATTAGTCTTACTTTAAATCTCTGTCTCTCTTTTATATCAAATAATAACTTTTTGCAATATTGCTTTAGTTTTGTAGTAACGGAATTCCTATCCCAGCCTAAGCAAAGGTATAGGCCTAACTCGGAATCAATCCGTGTGCTTGGCTCAACTATGAATGATAAAAAAATATAATTCAGTTCTTTTGTCATATTCGATCGTTTTACAAGTTTTAGATTTACCTATACAAAAGTAAAATATATTATATTTTAGTAGATATAAATAAACTGGAAAAAATAATCCCAGTTTACTAAATTCGTAAAAAAAACTATCCTAAAAGATTACTTACAAATAATACTTAGTAAGTATCTTTATGATGATAACAGTAAAGACCAACAAAAGAAGTGCAAAAGTATCGGTCATACCGCAACATTCGTTGCATTCGTGTCCGAGGTAATAATGTCGATGCCATCTTCAAATTCAGAGGTTGCTATCCAGATTAGATCAGGCGTTGATCAAGCAACATTAACGTGAAGAGAGTATGTTCTTTTGATTATGATTATATGATGTATATTGAAATTTGATTGTGTATTAGTCAAAGTATCGAGGTAACATAATAAAACGGCTTGCAAATTGGAACTAAAATCGAACAATAACCAATAGAAGGTTTTTTTAATCATGTTTTATAGCTTGTATATGTGCCCAGCCGGTGGGACGAGGATATGTGGAAGGGAGTCCACGAGTACAAAAGTCGTCGCAGATCGTCGCTCCATCTAGCAGAGGGCCGTCCCACACTACGCTTGCCGATTCGCGGTCTCCACTCAAGAACTCGTCTACCCCAGCGGTTGTCGGTTCTTCTACAGATATGACCAGCCCACTGCCACTTCAGTCTGCTAATTCTCTGAGCTATGTCGGTGACTTTGGTTCTCTGCCGGATAATCAGCCTATCCTTCAGAGAAACTCCAAGCATAGCATGTAGTCGTATAGCTCAGCTTGATTTCTCGTCTTAATTTCTACCTGTTGCTCATTTTCTTTTCATCGCAAGTATATTTTTATTTATTTATTTATTTATTTATACTTATTGCACAGTAATGTACAAAGGCGGACTTAATGCCTTAGGCATTTTCTACCAGTCTACCTTAGGGTGGTGCAGAAACGGCGCGTGGTAGGTGCACTACTACATTGAATTAATTACATTGGATAGGATAATATAGATCATACATATACGTACATAATATATCCTATAATAAGACATACATACATATAATACATACATGACGTATAAAACATATGTTATAGATACATACATATATATATATATATATATATATATATATATATAACAACATACTCAGATAAAGAGAAAATAAAGACTGATAAAATTCTACGACAAACATCAGGCTAGTTAGTTAAGCTCAAATGCTTGCGAACTTCTTTCTTAAACGTGTACCGACAGTCGACCATCCTGACTTCCGGAGGTAGGGCGTTCCACAATAGTATGGACTGTACAAAAAAAGAACTGTGTAGGAAGTCGGAAGAATGGGTAGGGCACTTTAGTTGCCGATTGTGAGAGGAGCGCAAATTTTTGTCATGAATGGAACAGGAGTATTCAAAAAGAGAAGAAAGATAAGTGGGTGGGGTGGGAGAACAAAGAAAAGAGTGAAAAGTGGTCAACGCCCGTACCTCTCGACGCTGCCGAATGGGCAACCATTTGAGTTGTGCTCTAAACTCTGAAACATGGTCATATTTGCGAAGGTTGAAAACGAACCGAATGCAGTTGTTAAGAAGCCGGTCCAGTTTATTGAGGAGGTCTGCATTCAGGTCATAGTACAGTAGTCATCACCATAGTCGATAAGAGGAAAAATCAAGGACTGTACAAGCATTGCTTTGAGGTTAGACGGGAGAAGATTCTTATACCGATAAAGAAATCGTAAAGCTCCAGTGACTTTCCGGCTGACACTACCCACTTGAGCACGCCAGTTGAGAGTGTTATCGATAATCATACCAAGATCTTTAATCTCAGAGCTAAAAGGAATGACAGTACCATCGTACCTTAGACATGGTAATAAAATGTTGTCCACTCTACGCAGCAACCGTGAACTCCCGATGATAATGGCTTGGCACTTAGTCGGGTTAACTGCCACACCAAACCTATCTGACCAGCCCTTCACGACTTCAAGATCTTGGTTTAAATTACTAATAGTCGCAGAAAGAGTGTCCACACTACCTTGTCGATAAAGCTGAAGGTCATCGGCATACAAATGATACGCACACTGAAGTCTGGGTGTGAGAAAGTTTATGAAAAGCGAAAATAGAAGGGGAGAGATTATGCCGCCTTGTGGGACGCCAGTTTCAAGGATTTTCCAGTTTGATGAAGATTCATCAGAACGGACACTTTGCTGGCGCCCCTGAAGGTAAGAGGAGAACCAATCTACCGCCCCCGGGGAGACCATAAGATGGGAGAGGATCGATAAAAGGATCTCGTGACTGACGGCATTAAAGGCATTGGAGAAGTGTGTGGTTTATGTGGTTTCCGCGAAAATAATTCATTACATATCGTATTCCATATATCCGCGGCGAAGTTAAGATATCCGGTGACCTATGTCAAACATTTAGGATTCATATTTGAGCGTCTAATAAATCGGTGTTTATTTATCTTTTAACACTCAACAATAGCTCTACCATTTCGTGGTCGCACACTGATACGTACGGCAGGGTTTAAATTGGGCGCTGAATTTAAAATACGACTGTCATTAATACTTTTACCCAGCACATTCTGCAACCTGATGCTTCCTAGTAGGAAGAGTTGCAACGTGTGTCGTGTTGCGTTGGCTCAGCAGTCGCCCGCGCCGGTCTGTCGGCGCAATCGTGCTGCACATGTTATTGAATAATGTAAATTTCCATAATTGTTAGCTTGGATATACACAAACACATATTTTTCATAACAACAATTGGAGCATATTTTTCATCGCAAGGTAGGTTCTAGAATACATTTTCTTGTCTATAATAAATAGTCGAATGGCGCTGTTTGAAAAGAGCAGTAAATAAGCTCTTTTATTGTATAATTTATTACAGGTCAAATTAAATTCTAGTGATTCCCCAATCGTATTTGTGGCTATTGACTGGGTAGCTTCATAAAGTAACTATAAAATAATTTGAACATTTTGATCCATGGAAGTTATTATTTTAATAAAAAGATATAATTCATTTTATTTGCCAAAATATTATATACTAGCGACCCGCCCCTGCTTCGCAATGATGAACCTCTAAATTGATCACTGTTTCTCTACAATATTATGCATGCATTATACATATAAAGACTGGTTAAGGTCGCCGGAAAGCAGTGGATGCGGGCGGCAAATCCTTGGGGGAGGCCTATGTCCTGCAGTGGACGTCTTTTGGCTGAAATGATGATGATACATATAAACCTTCCTCTTGAATCACTCTATCGCTTCAAAATCCGTTGTGTAGTTTTAAAGATTTAAGCATACATAGGGACGGACCGACAACGGCGACTTTGTTTTACATTATGTAGTAAAGTCAAACCACAAATTTACTGGGTGCAGTACCGAGCTCTATTGATGTACGCGCCGAGTTTTTACCAATGTGAACGAAAGCTCGTTATACAGGCGTTGTGCACTTGAAGCTCCCGGACACAAGGCATCCACCGCAAAAGCCTCAAATAAACGACCTATAGGTTGCTATATTTGCACCACTTGCCGAGTTCTGCAGAAATCGCACACCTGTTTTATTTTCATCGTTTAGACTTTTGAATGACTTGATTAAATATGATACAGAGGGGTTTTTTAGTGTGTCTGGATGGCCAAAAGACCTACTGCAAGGAATAGCGAAAAACGCTGAAATGAGAACTAAACCGGATTTCGAAAAAAGTCTTTTGACTACCCGCGTCTACGTATAGCACAACCTTTAAACGATTTATCACGCCACGAAGTAATACCGTTTAGTCTATTATAAAAAATTGTTGACATTTTACCCTACCTATCACAAAAGCTCTGGAACAAGTTCTAAAACATAGTTTATGCGATATAAAAGATAGATTAGATACTTACAAAACATGGTGTTAATTATCATAGAATCAGCGTCAAAATATCGTAGTCGTGTTATTGAATCTCAGGTCGAAACCAAGGTCGATGTGAAATACTATATGTGACCTTTTTGTCGGCAATGTCATAATACAACATTCAGTAGGTAGTTAAAGAGACAATTACGTATGAGGTTCACAAATAAAACAGTAGGCCACATAAGGATAGAGAGGCAACCACTTACAATCGGTTTCAGCTTACGGCAATGACGTTGTTGGCGACCAGCAATTGAGACCAGCAATTGAGATATGATATGAAATATTTGGATTTATCTAAAAAGTTGTCGTATTCCTCTTCCGACCATAGATTAGATAAGCATCGGCAACAGCCAACTCGTCGGGCTGTCAATCCATGCCAGATGTATTTACTGTTTGGGTAACGAAGTTATCGTCGGCTTTGCCCCGCAGCTAGTATCGGCATTTCCCAGTTCAATCAAAAACATTTGAAATTGCAACGTGCAATGTAAAGTCTAAGAGCTACGCACCTTTTGATGTGCATATTTTTATGCAAATAGATTAAGAGTTACTAATGCGGTTGTGATTTGTTAACAGGACAAGTAGTTGCGGCAGACAGTGCCAGTTCTGGCGGGGTGATTGGCAAGGTAGCCACGCCTTGCAAAGTCTGCGGAGACAAAGCATCGGGCTACCACTACGGGGTTACCTCCTGCGAAGGCTGCAAGGTAAGATATTGTGTAGAAGAACCGACAACCGCTGGGGTAAACGAGTTCTTGCGTGGAGAGCGCGTATCGGAAAGCGTAGCGTAGGATGGCCCTGTGCTAGATGGAGCGACGATCTGCGAAAGGTTGCAGGCAGCAGCTGGATGCGTCAAGCTGTAAACAAGGCGCTATGGCGCTCTTTAGGGGAGGCTATGTCCAGCAGTGGCCTAATGTGGGCTGATGATGATGACAATAAAACGAGTTATCTCTTTCTACTAGTAATCCGTTGGTGTTAGATCCGTTGTTCGTTTTCACGCCTCGAACTTCAGGTATACACTGCCCTAGACGTAAGGCGAAGATAGGATGTCATAAGATGAACTGCTTTCCGCCCTGTCCGTAGGATACGACTTCATCTTTGAAAATTAAACATAACTGAATCTAAATCCGTTCAGGAGCGCTGCTGGCACATTCAGACACACAGAGTCAAACTTACACTCTTCGCTTTTATGTCCCAGGTTACAAAAGATATCCCTCGATTGCTTCCAAATTCTCAGAAGTGTTTAAGTACATACGTTGAGGTAGATGTATGTGTTATATTTACGTGCAACGGCCGGATGGTCCTACTAGGCAAAAGGGAAGGTCTCTGACTATCTATAGTTCGTTAGTGCATCACGCTTCTATGAGCACAAAGAAACAGGTCAAATTAAATCAATAATTGGTCATCTGCTCGTAGACTACAAAATGAAAGAAGCAACATGCCATTTATGTACGAAGCAGAAAATACTCTCTACAGGATTGAAATTTTAACTGTCCGAAAGTTTCGTTCATCAGCTTTTTTACCCCCAATATATCAGGACTAATTAGAATTTCTATAAAGTCGAAAGGTATCAATCAACATAACTGGCAATTTTTTATTACATGTAAAGTTGCCGTAATATTTTATTTATTACATGGACCAAAGATTAAAAAAGAATTGTCCTGATTTTAGTTACGAAGACCCAGACATTCTTTTAGAACCAGTCACTCTCTCTCTTTCACACACTCACACACTCCACACGCACTCGCACCAGCACCCTTCCCACACATGCACCCACACCACACACACATAGGTACTCATTCCTTTTTCTTTACTTCTTGTTGTCCTAAAAATGGGCCCAAAATACTATGGATATATTAAATACCTATGGATCTGGTGTTTTCATTGGTGAGTATGAAAAGGCCGAACATGAAACATGAATATTATACATAAAATCAAAATATTGTATTATGTAGGAATTAAAAAATAACAATTCATATTATTTATTGTAAAAGGCATTCGTCAATTTCAGCTCGATCAAGCTGAAATTGACGAATGCCATTAAAAAACTTAGAAAACTTCAATCAACCATCTGGAGTACTAGATTCCTGGTGAACGAGGCTTTCCCGCACAAGTAGGTCAATTGACTTATGGATGCCAGCTAGAGGAATTGCCTCTAACAAACAAAATTAAGTTTACAAAGAATGCTTTGAGGTTTATAAAATAATTTAAAATACCGTTCAGCTAGCTAGCCGTGAACTATGTTTTAACTAAATAGTCATGCCAGAACATGGCCAGAACAGGTAGTTTTTTAAATGTCATTTTATAAAATAACTAATTGTAATAATTTGCAACGTATAATTTTGGCGGAGTCATCAAAGAAGTGAAGCAAGTGAAGTTTGTTGAAGAACGTCCATCTCCAACTAGCTAAGATAGCTGTTATAGTTGTCAATAATCAGTGAAACTCATTTCACACATTTATTAGAGTCGCAATATAACAAATACAGGCTGATTGATTACATGTTCGTAAATACATCGAAATCATCAAAGTAGGTTTGAATTGTTAATTCGAGTGATTTTTTCTCTAGGGTTTCTTTCGGCGCAGTATCCAGAAGCAGATTGAGTACCGTTGTCTCCGTGAAGGCAAGTGCCTGGTGATCCGCCTGAACAGAAACCGCTGCCAGTTTTGCCGGTTCAAAAAGTGCTTGGCCGTTGGGATGAGCCGTGACTGTACGTATCATTTTACTACTAAACTCGAAAATTATAGGACTCAAAAAAGGAATGGATTTTAATTTGCGAGAAGAGCTGTTGCAATGCAGTTTGAGCATAATAAGTGAAACATGTTCGGTCCCATTCACCATTATAGCTCTTATGAGACCCAATGTTGATTTAAATAATAAAATATTAGGTGTTCCTTGTCTTGCGGCTAGGCTTTCCGCCAATTGCTTTCGTCGGGTCTTACGATACCTTCAGGATGGAATATGGCGATGACACTGTGTATGCTGAATGCATATCGACAAAACATAGAGATGCACAATTTAAGAGGCTGTATAATTTAAGAAGCTGTGTAATGTGCATCAAAACAAAACTTTAATTGGAAAATTTATATGAATATTACTAGCTTTTGGGCGCGGCTTCGCTCGCGTGGACTTCGAACCCGTGCTTATCTCTATGCATTTTTTTTATGAATATAAAAGTGGTTATTGTGACTAAACTATGATAGTTAGATATGTGCTCTCGCGGACTTTTTTGTAGATTTTAATAAGACCTACAAACTTGTAGTACTTCATTTTGTTCTATTGTCAATAGTTTTTGCAGCGCACGCGTAAATAAGTTTTCGATTTTACACCTTGGGTTACAAAATCGCAATTTTCATACGGATCCCTAATTCCCTTGAAAATAAAATATATCCTATAACCTTCCTCGATAAATGGACTATCTACCACTGAAAGAATTTTTGAAATCGAACCAGTAGTTCCTGAGATTAGCGCGTTCAAACAAACAAACAAACAAACTCTGCAGCTTTATATATTAGTATAGATTATTATATTGACGGAGTAAGAATATCACCGCCCCATATGTTCCCGTGTGTCGTGTTTTTTTGTCTGAAGCTATGCTGATAGCTGTAGATAGACATAGTCAGCGTTACCGGCGAGCGCCGCAACAACTTGCGCTCCACCCGAAAATATGCGTGGGCGTCGCAGAAGGCAACTAAGGATTGATATCAGACCTTGGGCAGCAGTTTTTATCAAAACACATAATACCTATTATTGTGATCACCAACCGACCAGCCCAGCGATTTAGGCAAATCTCCCCATGCTAAACACAAAAAAGGCCCTCAGTCTTCGGTAGCTGTGACGTCTGATAACGGTGGCGAACCTTCTCTTCTACCGGGATCAATTGTCACAAGGTGGTAACGGGTTTATCGTCCACAAGGATTTCATCAACAATGATCTGCGTCGAGAGTGTGTCGCCAAGTGTAGCGTACCTTGTAAACAGAATCACCGAGTGGTACTGTTTGAACGTAATTCATTTCTCGTGTTTGTGACTGACATGTTTGTAAATACTACCGAAACGACACAGGTTATAAATAGGCGTTAGTTTCTAAAAAAATAACTCTACGCACAATGATGATTGATGACACACCCCGATACAGAAGCGGAGACTACGTATGACGATATATCTGGAGCCATACATACATAACAACTCCCTGAGCAAATTAGGAAAGGGCAACGGAACTCGACAAATACTGGTTGCCTTCACAGAGAAGGAAGGACTCTATGGACTCCTTCAGCAAGAAATCCCACTACAAGTGGACCTTTTTTTTCGCTGGGGAATTTCTTTATGTATACGCTTGGGGCACCACAGGTTAGCGTTAACGCATTCCACTGTGACGCTGGCGTCCCGGGCAACTGGGAGACCCTTAGGCATTGTGGCTTTCGTCGGTGACGGGTTCCCCAACCCACCACTGGCCTCTAAGGCGAGAGCAGAAGAGAGGCGTAACGGCACGCCCCTCCCCCCCGGCCTCCATCCGCGGCGCAGCGCCACGCAGCGCGGCGCTCGCAGAGGAACTCTGAGGACAGAGGAGTTCCGGAGGCCCAGACCCGTTACGACACAATGTGCTACTCTTCGTCTGGCCTCTCCCCGTGGGGCCGCCCGGCATGGATGACCCTGTGCCTGTATGGCTCCAACGGTTCATAAAGGCCCACAAGCCCCCACACCACGGCAAGGAAGCAGCACAATCGACGGTGCACTGATGTCTTCGTAAAAATGACTTCATCATTTCGACTAAACGGCATCAGATTTTGCGATATCTCTGTGACCAACAGGGCGAAAACCGTTAGTGATCACCAGATGGTGATCATTAACACTTAGTTCAGAATTCATTCATTGAATTCGGTGAGGGTTACATTATATAGTTTTAATAGTCTAAGAGAAAAGCCTGTGTAAATTAACGTGAAACTTGCTATCTATATTATTCATGGTTTTGTATCAGTCGCAACACAACTACATGGTTTATTTTCCAATTGTGGTGAGTCGGTACATACGGTTGCAGTGCGACGTATGATGCACCGACCTAATTTAATCGGGTCTGTAAGGCAGGAAGCATACGGGCCACGATACAGAAGAGATTACTTAAACCAACAACAACAAAAATATCTAATTCTGTCCATAACTGCCGGTCGGGCCTCCTCCAAATTCATAGAGGGAAATTAGCCTACTGTGCACCGCTGGCAAGACGGGTTGGCACAACTTTTGTATCAAGTTTTCCTTCTCTTGCGGCTAGGTGATTTGCCTCTTGCGTTCCTTTAGTCGCCTCTTACGACACCCTCGCGATGGTATGGGTTGGTGACATTGCGTATTCTAAATCCGTCACCACACGGAGCATTTATTGTGAACAAATGTTGTATCCTACAGGCTACGTTTATTACACATATTGTTTAAACAGACATACTAGTCCGTTTAAACAATATATGTTTTGTTCGTTCGAACAAATGCGTCGGGTGAGTCGTACATAATTATGCTGATACTAAACGTTTTCAGCTTAATTATGTGTATATCATCAAACGCATTTTGTTTAACGTAATTTTTGTTACTACACAAAAAATATGTTAAGTTTATTCACCCGCTTAGCAACTTTTGCACTCGGCCTGTATGCACTCCATGCTCCCCACAAGGAAGTGGGACAACCAGATTATGAAATTCAATTAGGTGCTACATATATCCCCGAGCCGCAATTTGCGCGATAGTATCATCTCTGCTACCAAAGCAGCATGTGCACGCAGTTCCCCGTCTGCGCGTTCTGGTATTGTAATGAGGGATCTCCCCCAGCTGTCAGATACGGACGCGTGCCGAAACGAACGCGAGAACCAGTCGGCGCAGAAGGCATGCCAGATTTGGCCAAGAATCAAACAGCTACAAGCATCGTACCAATGCCAGGATTTGAGGATATGGAGCCGGAATCTACGCAGCTGGATGTCACCAAGGAGCTTATCAAGGAAGTGACTTTGGCCCATCACATAAACAACTCTTACACGGCGGAAGTAAAGCAGAACTTACAACAACAACCTATCCACATGAAAGTGGATGAGTCTGATAATGAGGGTAACTATGCAGCCTTTTTATTTTTACAGAATTTATTATCAATAGCCACTCATTGTTATTTTAACAATATCAATAACTGTATTTGCTTGCTTTATTAAACATAGGGTTAAAGCAACTCATGACTAAGGTTTTATTTCTGATTAAATTTTGTTATGGAGACATTATTAGGTAATCATTTATTTATTGTTGGTCACCACCTTTCGTTCCACCGTTCCAGTTCGTCCGTTCGTTTTCATCAAAATTTTTATCCCCGCCGTAAATAAGAAATTGATTTATAATCTGCAATAATTTGGCCAAAAACTTGTACTTAAAAAAACTTAAAAAAATCAGAAAAATTTAAGTCTGAATGAAACACAGGAAATCGGAAGGCCGCTTTATGGTAGTGGCTGTCATAAATCATGATTTTTAATACATTTAAGGTTTCTTACTAATAGGTAATTTTAATGGCTATAATTTTTAAATAAATAACAATCGGGATATTGTACAAAACCTTGCAGAATAGGACGGACTATTCTGCCTAAATAAAATGGACTCTGTCATGGATATTATCCATTAATTAAAGCAGTATAATTACATAATCTTAAAGCTAGTAGGTAAATATTATATGTATTTATAAATTAAGTTCGGAAACATGATTTGTATAATCACATTATATTCAATACTCCTTCGCAAAAATTTTACGTGAAGTTTAAACTTAAAAGTTTTGCGGTACTATTTACATTCACTATAATTACAATGATATTGAATTTAAAAAAATACTCATATTATTATTGTTAATTATATTTCAGTTTAAAATTGGTACATAATATATAAAGGTACTTATGATTCATTTTGCATTTATACAGGATAACCAAAATCAGGAAACGTTGACTAGTAAATAATGCCTAATGGCATTAAGTCCGCCTATGTATCGTTCTATAATTCATGTCTAGATTTTAAATAATAAGAACCAATCTAAAGACAGTAAATGCATAACAAAGCTGGTTGGCGCAGTGGTTGAGCGATCGACTGCTGCGCAGCATGTCGCGTGTTCGATCCCCGCACGGAAGAAATATTTGTACGACCTACAAGTATTTGGTCCGGGTCGCGTATATCAAAATGCTCATTCAGTACGTCCCCTCCGCCTGAGACGAACTCGATTAGCATTACCAAACTCTTTTAATGAAAAAACACGCGTAAATGCTGCTCCAATACGTCCCAGAGGGTGACGTACTGCAGAAGGATTTCTAAGTCTAAACGCAATAAAACATATTAGAAACCCTCATCCTATTCGTCACCCTCGCGGGACGTATTGGAGTAGGATTTCCAGTGCTAAAATCACAAAGTTGTCTTAGAAAAGCTAATGTGATACGTCTCTCTGTGCAGATATTGCTATCTCACGCACACATTATGTTTTCGTGTATTATCCATCCCTATCTGCGCGCGCCGATCATCTCTGCACTTGGCACGTGCGGTGCAATTTCATAATTGTTTATTCCGTAATTAGCGAGTGCAAAAACCCGATACATGAAAAATATTGTGCTTCTCTTACGTACAGTCTATTTTAGATTTTGGATCCTAATGGATCCGTATTTAAAAAAATATATTCAACGTTTATGTTTTTACAGTTTGATTTAATTTTCCTTTACAAACTACTTAATAATAAATTTGATTCCTTGCTTGCCTCTATTAATTATAATACACATAAACGTTTTACACATGCTCGTTTAAAGAAAATCTGTACGAATAACAGTCTTATTCCCCGCTGCACGAAATTATATTATGACAGTACCTTTTTATATAAAATATCATTAGTACCTTTAGTGATATGGACATCTTTGATATTACATTAAGTTCTTTCAAAAATAATCTGAAGGGTTTATGTAACAACTATTTTTAAAATAATATTTCTGTGTTACTAAAATCTTATCTTCTGGCATTTAACCATAAATATTACATTAATTAAATTTCGGCACTATAGGTCTATTTAGATGTAAGCTAGCATTATTATTTTTATGTTTAAACAAGACAGATTTTTGCCAAAATAAATAAAAATACAACCTAACATAACCTAAGGCCAAAGTGCTAAAAAGCGACCCCATTGTTTAGTCATTAATATTGATATGTTAATAACCAGGCTTGTGCAAAGAAGCATTGAATATTTTTCTAAGTAAACTTTTATTCCTTAGTTTCGTACTGTATTTGCTTTATTTATCACTAATCACAACCGTACCTGTTTTATAGTATATGCAAATTAAGTAATCCCTAACCTTATTTTAGTATCAGTTTCCCGTTGACGAATAAAACTAGGATAAACCCTACGTTGAGGCGCGTTATACCACTGGAAACTTTGTGATTTTAGCACTAGAAATCCTACTCCAATACGTCCCGCGAGGGTGACGAATAGGATGAGGGTTTCTAATATGTTTTATTGCGTTTAGACTTAGAAATCCTTCTGCAGTACGTCACCCTCTGGGACGTATTGGAGCAACATTTACGCGTGTTTTTTCATTACAAGAGCTTGGAAATGCTAATCGAGTTCGTCTCAGGCGGAGGGGACGTACTGAATGAGCATTTCGATATACGCGTCCGGGTCTGGGTGTTTTCTATCTATAATATGTATGTATTTACCAAAAAAAGTGTCTATAAGTAGTTTAACATCCATCTCGTTACCATAACACAAGCATTAAGTTGCTTAGCTTGGGACGAGATGGCGTTGTATGAAATGTCCAAGGATATTTAAAGATATTATTTTTAACAAACGATGAAAAATTGGTTATCTTCTGTAAGCCAATCTTACTAATATTATAAACGTGAAAGTTTGTAAGTATGGATGGATGGATGGATGGATGGATGGATGGATGGATGGATGGATGTTTGTTACTCTTTCACGTAAAAACTACCGAATGGATTTTAATGAAACTTTACAATAATATAGCTCATACATCAGAATAACACATAGGCTACAAGTTATAAAGATATTATGTGAATTACAACAATATAAACAAGTCGAATTCAAAATTTCTAATTGTCAAATTTTCGACCATATTAAACTATAGACAACATAACGTTTCGCTGTCAGTTGCGTTTTGTTAAAGTAGGTTTTATATGGACGGGATAAAAATCTCAGGTATCCTATGTCCAACTTTCTTTTTGTTTTAAATATATATAATGCGGAACAAAGTTCGCCGGGTCAGCTAGTCTTAAATAAATTTGAACAGGAATTTTTGATATTCTTTATCATTTTAATTTACCAATTTATAGGGTTTCTGTTACACTCTGTATAGTTAGGTATGAATTTCTTTCAACGTTGAGGGTTTTTTATGCGCATAGAATAATATTATCAACAAGGAACCAAGATAAAATACAATGCAATTAAAAACCTCATCTTTTTGTATTCTTATTAAATATTTTTACTTCAAAGCTTGATATGAACCACTATACATGGTGTCCAGAAAGATTGCAGTTTCAATAGTTGGCATCATATTATTGCCTAATGCCGCGTCTATCATAGTCATCAGGTACGAGTAGGTGTTATCGCTGTGTCTATAAAACCGCGACTGTGTATTGATAGCAAGCGGCGGTGAGGAAGCTGCTAGCTCTACCACCGATCATGCCACGGATGTGCGCTCTGTCCTGTGGTACAACATGGCCATTCGCATGACTCCGGCTGTGCAGCACGTGGTGGAGTTTGCAAAACGGCTCCCCGGCTTCCACACTCTGCCGCAAGATGACCAGCTTATCCTAATCAAGGTAACTTGAAGAGAGCTAGTAGTTACGAAGCAATATTTTCCGGCTTGTTCGTATTTGTATTTTTATTGATCATTATATTAGTAGAATTTAAGATTTTTGACAGAAGTCTTGCTTTTCAATAACAATCATCTAAAGCAGCTTCAGACGGTTTCGCGATACAGCTCGTGATATTTTACCAATACATTAATATGCACTGTCTGCTCGCAAGCTCCGAGTAATGTTGAATTGTTGTGACTTGGTCGATATTTAAATTTTACCTTTCCACGTATAAGTAAAAATAATAATAAATAATATGAATTAAACTTTAGTATTATGAACTGAATGGATGCTAGTAAAAAACATTTTTATAAAATTTGTAAGAAGGTTAAGGGCCTCCGCGCATTAGGCGGCCAGGCCGCGCGGCCAAGTCGCTGCGGCCAACTAATTCTTCTACGATGTATGTAGATAGGCGCATCAGGCGGCCAGGCCGCGCGTCCAATTTTGGCCGCGCGGCCAACAAAAACATCGCGACACACGCGGCCAACCCGCGCATTAGGCGGCCAGGCCGCGCGTTCTACAGTGTTATTTAAGGCACACAATCGTACAAACATATCATAAAACCACATCTATCATAAAATAAAAGCCTAAAAGACTCGATAACGTGCTATGTCGCGCGTCACTAGTAATGGGCGAGTACGGAGTACTGTAGACACATGAGTAAATTAAATCTACTCGTGTGGCGTAGACTGATGGACGGGCGCGCGAGCGGTATAAGGTCTCGCTCCGATCGCGATCGCTTCCTCAAGCTCCGCATGGACAGTAGGTAAGCTGTATAATGGTTTTTAATGATTACCCTCCAACGATATGGAGGGTGATTAGCCTACTGTGCCACGCTGCCCAGACGGGATGGCACAGGGTTTCGTATCAAGTTTGCCTTCTGTTGCAGCTAGGTTTTGTCATTTTCTTTTGATGTCATATCATATATTTATGTTTACGCTTTTATGAAAAAATTACTTTAGAGACGGCACTGCTATTGTAGTGAAGGGTAATAAGGGTATTGAACTTTGCCTGTTTTCATTGTGTTCACAGCTAGGGTTCTTCGAAGTTTGGCTGACTAGGATCACCCGTCTCTCCGCTCCGGACTGCATCGTATTTGAAGATGGCACTGCTATAACTCACGGCCAACTTGTCATTCTGTATGATGTAAGTAAAGTTATAGGAAGATAAAGGACGTTTTGATTGAAATTAGCATTCTATCTAATACAATTCCTTTACAATTGTCTTATTCGTAAAAAATGTCATACGATCAAAAATATAATATCCCATCAATTATCGTTTTTAAAGCTCAACTTTAGTCGCGAATATTTGAGAAATGGTATTGATTTTATCTCTTGACTTATACAGGCCGAGTTCGCTAACGCCATGCTACGGTATGTCTGGTCTATAATCAAGATGCAGCTCACTGAAGAAGAGATGGCCTTATTTACTGCCACTCTCTTGCTGTGCCCGCAACGCAACGGGCTCTACGATATAGACTGTATCAACGGGCTGCATCGAGCCGTCAGCGACGCTTTCTACAGAGTGGTAGGTACACAGAATTATTAAAAAAAGAATATTCAATTAAATGTCAACTTGACTGCTACTTTAAAAACGGGGATAATAGTTGGCGCATTACATTTTCATCTTTCATCATCATTTCAGCCAAAAGACGTATACCATAGATACCATATAGGGCTCCCCCAAGGATTTCCACCAAGACCGACCTTAACCAAGTCATCGGTCCACCGTGTGGGATGCCTACCAGCACTACGCTTTCCTTAACGCGGTCGCCTCTCGAGGAATTTTATGTCCCATCGAGCATCCGTCCTGCGGGCTATGTGGTTATCTGGTTCTTTTGCAATCTCGTCATTTCTGATTCGATCTAGCAGGAAAAGTCCGACCATAGCCCTTTGGGTGATTATGAGCCTTTTGATGTAGCCCACAGTGCAGCGGTGATTTTCATCTCTAAAATAATAAATATGTCTATTTATATCTACCACCTTCACACCAAAAAGGTGAAATACCGATTTGGGCAAGATTAAACTCACAACCATTTAAGGTGCTTGCCAACTGCGGTGGTGCCGAGCATATCCTGGCTGCTCGCTCTCGCTTGGAGGCGTTCACCGTTGCCCGTCACGAGATCCGTGCTCTGGGCGCTCGTCACAACCAGCTGCTGGCCTGGTGCCGCGACCACTGGCCACGTCTTCTACTTCCTGCTCTGTTCTCCGAAATCTTCGACATACCCAAGGCTGACGAGGAACATGAGCCGGAGATGGAAGCCACCGACTATTTTGATCTCGGTTAAACATTTTATATATTCAGAGTCGGTCCCTTGGTATATTTTATTATTAAGCTTCTATACCTAGATTTATTTGCTAGCTATATTTAAAAAATACTATATTTTATTTTTAATCATAATACTATATTGTTTCTGCCGTATAATTTGGGCCGACTCTATAAAACTTGCGTGTAGGTAGGTACTTGCCAAAAGGATGACACATAATACGTAGTGATCCTATCAGTATTGAAAGAATCTATCAGTGTTTTATATTATGCATATTTAACTAAATATTAGGAAATACATATTACGTTTCGTAAACATAATACTGAATGTATAAATCAAATATTTAGTGGTTCGTAAACAGTGTATTAGAAAAATAAAGTTATCTAAATAATATACATAGATTTCTCCGCAGAATTAGTATCAAAGTAAAAAAGAACTTATATTCATTTCATATTTTCACTGGAAAGCGTTTAAGTCTCAATCAAAATTACTTGAAAATAAGTGTTGATTGTTGAAATATTCTTTGATTTAACCATTTTTCTTGTGGGTTACAAAATCATCATGCAGCCTTCAGCGATTCCTAGAACCCTCAAAGTAAGATTCTTCCTTTAAGACAGATACCGGTAAGTCTTCACGTTTCTTAACGTAACCCTATGGTACCTTTAAGAAAAAAAAGGCTAGTCCGAAGATCATACATATTTCTAATTTATTTATTGTATCATCATTTCAGCTAAAAGAAGTCTGCTGGACATGGGAAGGCCTACAAGGCTTTCCACAAAGGCCGGTAGACCACATTTTAACGCTACGGCAGGTTATACAGAAGACCTGCCCCTTTGTCTAGCGTCCGTGGACTACGAGAAAGCCTTCGATTCGATCGCGACGTGGGTGGTATTGCAGGCTCTCCAGAGGTACCAACTCGACTATCGGTACATCGGAGTGTTGAAGTGCTTGCATGCAAACGCCACAATGTCAGTCCGAGTCTATGACCAGACCTCGAAACCGAACCGAGTTGCAGCGAGGTGCAGTCTGGCCAAGGAGATGTTATCTCTCCGAAACTGTTCACCGCTGCACTGGAAAATGTTTTAAGGTTCTGGACTGGAAAGGGCTGGACATTAACGTAAACGGCGAGTACATCACTCACCTTCGATTTGCTAACCAAATAGTCGTAATGGCTGTGACCATGGAGGGTCTCACTACATTGCTCGATGACCTCTTTCGACCCTCCGAACGAGTAGGCCATAAGATAAACATGGAGAAGACAAAATTCATGTTCAAGCCACACCTATTGACATCGGAGGCTCTATCCTCGAAGTTGTTGACCATTATATTTTCCTAAGACACATTGTCCAGTTAGTTAAGTGCAACTTTGAGAGAGAGGTCAATCGTCGGATCCAACTCGGCTGGGAAGCGTTCGGGAAGCTGCGAAAGATCTTTTCATCCACAATACCGCAGAGTTTGAAGACAAAAGTCTTCAACCAATATGTGTTGCGCAGTGATGACATGGCACGGAGTCGTGGTCGCTCACTATGGGCTCCATCAGAAGGCTCAGTCACCCAAAGGGCAATGGAGAGTGCTATGCTCGGAGTTTCCCTGCGAGATCGAATCAGAAATGAGGAGATACGCAGGCAAACCAGGATCACCGACATAACCTACAGGATTGCTAAACTTAAGTGACAGTGGGCAGGACGCGCAGCACCGACGCCCGATGGGGCAGAAAAGTCCTTGAGTGGCGACCGCGTGCCGGAAAGCGCAGTTCTGGTAGGCCTCCTACACGATAGACCAACGTCCTGGTTAAGGTCGCCGGCTAAGGCTCTCGACCGGCGCTCGTGGATATCCTTGGGGGAGGCTTATATCCAGCAGTGGACGTCTTATGGCTGAAATGGTGATGATGAATAAAATGTACAGACTCACTAAGTTATCTGTCATATTCCTTAGAACGTATTAGTTATAATCATCAATTTACATTTTATTTGATTAGACTAAATAATAATGTGCACAGAAGTAGTATTCACATTTTCACTCATAATAATATCGGATGAAGATATTAAGCAATAGATTACTTTATATTAACGTATACAACCATGTGCGGATTCTCCATGAAAATAACTATAATTCACAAAACGGTAACCCGGGAGAGGTTGCAGCGACGCCCTCCAGTTCATAGATACCTTGGTAGTAGGACTGTTTAAGCGAGTTGAATGAAAATAAGTTCTTCATTACGTGCAATCCATCTTAAATATGTATTTGAATATTGCAAACATCTTATTTTCTAATAATAATACAAAATCTTAAGTTCTATTGTCTGTCCACCTTATTGGAATGGCGTGTATTCGTGCTGTAGACTGGTACCAATGCCAAATCATGTTATTTTAATGCCTTCTGGTCACAAGTAGCATTAACTTTGTTTCGCTTATACATATATTGTTATTTTCTTTATGTTTTCATATACATAAACGTAGGCTAAGCACGTTTATTAGTTATAACTGGCCCATGAAGGCGAATAATAGTATTTTAATTTAGTTATTCAACCTAATGAGCCACTTCTTTAGGAAGCTGAATGCCACCCAATATGTTCATTATTTCCTATTTAGTAGAATGACCGAGTCATGATAGATACTGTAGTTGTAGTGTCCTTATAGATCTTTCCATGTTTTTTATCTTAAGGACTTTGCATTTGTTATATTTTAGTTTACTTCTACTATAAAAGTGTATTTAGTTATGTATAGTCCGTCGCATAGTTTATTTATCTTCGTTCTTCTCAAATTATATTGAAGTTATTTTATTGTCTTCACTGGCTGCTTACCAGTAGAGTGCTACAGCATTTAAAGAGCGAAATATGTATTAAAACAAGAGTAATGAGAATGGTGACTGTTATTTAAGACCTACGTATACCGTAATGTCGAAAGAAGCTTCATTAGATTGGTTGCAATCTTTGGTAATTTAATCAATGATTCGTAGATGTTTATTCACTTCCATCATCGTTAAGCATATCACTCTTTTAATTATTCTAAGTAACTGGGTATACAATGTATTAAATTGTTAATTCTCTATATCCATGAATGGTTGCAACCTATCTAAGGCGCAGTGATTGGAAGCGTGTGATATGTAATATGTAGTTATGAAAATAAAATTTATATTTAGTGTAAGTATTGTAAAGGAGGCGTAGTTTAAAGTAAAGCTCCCGGTACATCGGTATCTATTCGATAAAAAAAAATTCTATTCTCCCGTTATGCTAAAAAGCGATCATGTATCCATCCTTTGCAAATATTTTTGCTTGTATATCTGACACCCGCCTTTGAGATCCACCTTGGATTAAAATATAGATATGCACTATTGTACTTGAAATTGAACATTTTAAAGCCTTGTGTATTGTTCTCATTTCGTACTAATAGACCTACCAGGAACGATATCCGCCCGGTCTACAAAAATATTAAAGGAGATAATCTTAGCAAAGGGATTGTGTGAGATCCGATAAGTTCTTTAGAAAAGATAATAATAATAGTGATTTATGTTGATTAGTGAGATATTGTAACATCCCGGTAATAATATGATAATAAGAAGCCATCTTAAGAAGATAATATCTTAGGACAATTCTTATGTAAATCCTAAGTGCTGAGTGTATCTGAATGACCGGAAACAGAATAGCAAAAAAACTTTACTAAAGACATTTTTTTTAAATCTTTATCCAATAGGTACATGTAATTTTAAAACACTGGTTGGTCATTGTTTTATGATTCAGATGTATAATTAATGGTCACTCCGTGGCTACAGTCATCATATACAAATAAAATCTACACATTTACACATACAAATTTAATCAAAACGTATATACCGCTATTCATTTTCAATTAGGTAAAACTTTCGTATATTTTAAGAGCTAAGTACATACTTTAGTTTAATGTTAACGCAATTTATTTTAAATGTCGTAACACTCGTAATTATATGTTTAAGAAACTTTATCATTCATGTGTGGCTCAAATTTGATATCAGCGTCTTGATGCTGTACTTTTTAGGCAATTGAATACTTTAAAACATGTTTTAAAATTATAAGCAACTTTAAAAAATATAAGTATTTACATATTTAAATTCTACTTTTAGTAAAAGTGAGACTATTAATTTAAGTACAAAATGAAATTTAAAATTAATGAATTGACACTCAAGTCTAACGCGTCGAGCGGGTGCATTATTTGACATCATTAATATTCCGTAAAATAAACGTAGGCAAATTTATTTTTTAAAACAGTAACCTACTATGTATTTGCCGATAGATTCACCTCAGTTCTACAAAATGTAGAAAAAACCAGTTTAATACAACATTTGGACAAACAAATGTTTTGTAGGTAAAGGTGAAGATAGTAGTTTGCTGGTATTGCATTTATTTAGCATTTGCATCTATCGAGGCTTTTTAGAATAAAATAGCCTATGCTAGGCTAATACTTGTTTGTTTCGTAGATACATTTAAAAAAAATTTCATAATCTAGAAATTTGTTATTTTGTTGTTATGGTATCATTTCTCCCATTTCCAGTCCTCTATTTACTACTTACTCGTATAAAACTTCTTTAAAACCGTATGAAACAGGATTTCCGTTTCATGGATTTCAGTTCCGACATTGTTTATAAGTCCAGGCATTCTTACAAGATTTTGTATTACGTACGATAGTGGAAAATATTTGTTTCATTTGTACAAGCCAAGCGATGTGAAAATGCGCATGAGTATGTGTAATTTTCGTTAATTTACTGGCATACATCATAGTTATAAAAACGATGCGGATAGGCAAATTTTGATTAAGTATACAAGGTATAACAGCACGTAGGTCGTGACAGTAGCAACAAAGTAGTCCTTAGAAGCTATTTCCATTAATTATGGCTGATTTAAAGTACTCTGACCCCACGATAACCGTGTAACAATGGTAAAACCGAGCTGCACAATATCGTTCCACGTTTGTGAATGTCTATTTTGTTACACTCTGTATACGCCTGTGACTAAATTTAAGTAGGTGAAATGCCAATTGTCTAACAACGATCTCATAGCATCAGGACTGCGTAATGTATGAAAAAAACGTAGTTATTGGCAAATTGTATTAGACTGTTAATTTTTGTAAATTTTATTTTAGTTGAGAATGCATAATTTTAATCTTACGGTTCTGTACATAACGTTTCTTTTTGGCTGTTCCTCTTTTAATATAATGTTCCAGAATAAATTTCTGATTTATTCAAACAGCTTTACATATATTCAATATTTCAAGATTGTCTATCTAAATCATAATTATTGTGTATGAATATTATATGACGTTTTATTTCACATCCCGTACTTCTTAGGTATACTTTAATTACCCTAATTTACATTACGAATAAATTTCGTTGTACACAATATAAAGTATTTAACATTTACGCATCTATACGAATTACTAAGTTTGAAAGTGATTGTAGGTAGACAAACCCGATTCTCCATATCCATTTGTTAAATTCTACATCTGCTTCATTTGTTTTATAACTTTTCGAGAATCTTACCGCCACTATAGAATCAAGATATCTTCTCATTATTATATTAAAGATTTACTCATATATACTGACTCATCACGATATCTCTGTAACCCTAAGGCGCCGTGAATTGTGATTTCGTTTATTCTTTGAATGAACTTGTTGTGCTCCGAGGTCGTCTCATTCATTTCAGTAACATGGTTCTTAAATTTAAATAAGTACAATCCCATTTTGATTTCGTTGCCAGGTATATCTAGACGACCCGGTTCGCTCACAAAACAAACAATGGTAATTTGGTTAGCATAAAAATGACCCAGACATCTGGGTTCAAAGTTTACAAGAGATGGAAAGTGTGAGAGTGATATCGAAAGAAGAGTGAATGCAGGGAACATGGTGAACGGAGCTTTGCACTCCTTTATGAGCAGTCGGAAGGTGTCTAACAAGGCTCGTTTGGCTGTGCATGAGGGAGTGTTGGTTCCGACACTCATGTATGGAAGTGAAAGTTGGGTATGGCAGAAGAAACATGAAAGCAGAATAAATGCAGTTGAGATGAGAGCGTTAAGAAGTATGATAGGAGTTAAACTGAGTGACAGGATAAGAAATAGTGAGATAAGGAAGCGTTGTGGTCTGAAAGAAGATGTAGTGACAAAAATTGAGAAAGGTATGCTGAGATGGTTTGGCCATGTCGAGAGAATGAATGAAGAACGATTGACGAAAAAAGTGTATAAGGCGAGTGTGAATGAAAGTGTTGGAAGGGGAAGACCTAGGCGGACGTTTCAAGACCAAATCAGGCACGTCTTGAAAAAAGGCCAGGTCAAGAGTACCCTAAACCGAAGAGCATGTATGAAGGGAATAATGAAAGTGGACGAAGCGAAACAAGTATGTATGGATCGTAGCAAGTGGAAAGAAGTGGTCTCTGCCTACCCCTACGGGAAAGAGGCGTGATTATATGTATGTATGTATAAAAATGACAAAGGACTGACAAAAGGAAATGAGAAGGCCGATAACGTAGCCGTAAGAGAAAGAAAACTTGAAACGAAACGTTGTGCCAACCCGTCTGGGCCAGCGTCAGCTAACAACAGGCTATTTTCCCTCCCTGTGATGTGAGGACGAGTAGTAGTCGTAAAAATTGTTATAGTGAGACAACTTCAAAACATAAAACGGACGCTGTCTCAGACTTATAACGAAAGAACTTTTAGACGGGAACAATTCTGTCATACATGATTTTTGCGAAACTAAACGTTAACGCAGCGCAAGCTCACAAAAAGAAAAATATAGACCCCGATTTTGAAAGATTCTTCGGGTTTTCTCCGCTCCTATTTAGCGTGGTGATATTTAGCCTTCCTCGATACTGAAAGAACTCAAATCGGGCCAGCAGTTGGTGAGATTAGAGCGTTCAAGCAAAAAATCTCTTCAGGTTTTTAAGTTAGCGCTCTTACGCACTAGCGGTTGGCCTCCTAGGCGGTTCGTTGGAGCGGTCCAACCGAAGTGGTCCGCGGCCCTCCATTCAATCGCCGCGGTTGCGATTTTGTGGCTGTTTAGCGCGTACAATCATAAGCGGTTGCATATTAAACTAGAAAAGCGGCACGCCGCGCGATTAGCGCTCTCTGCCAGCCTTGCAGTTCCCTGTTCACGAAGTGACCAGTTAATGTACCTCGCTCTTTCAAATTGCCTTGAAGACCTCAAAATTCATCAGCTGTTGCGCCATAACGTATATCTTAATTCCCTAAACCGTGGCCCAAGATCTAAAGTACCTCATCTGCTTTACTGTCAGTTCACTTAACAGCTCAATTACGAGTAATCAAGTTACCTATATTATACTTTTTATGTAACTGTCCTCATTGTAGTAAAATATAAAACACACCACAATTACCTATTTTAAAGATACATGGGTATGTAGGTAATGTTCTGGCAACTATCTTAAAAATGAAATCAATTCAATGTTCATGTCGCTTTAATGCTTATCGTATTGCCACTTTCTTAAAATCACATGGGAGAAACAATAAAAGTATTAAATAAAATACTTCAAAAAAACTTACTTAATTTTAAGAAATAAAATAATTCATAATTATTTTTTTATCGTCATTTTGAATAACAATCAACAAAGCAAAACAGCTTAAAGGCGCGTCTACACCAAACAAGAAGCCCCACCGGGCATAAACTGCTCGAATCAAAACAAAAATCTAGGGAATATGTGTTTAAGTTAGGTTCGTTTTATATGTATTTGGAAACGAATGTGAAGTAATTTTTAACAAAGTCATAACATCAAGACCAACCAATTTCTGCCATAAAATCTTTTGCCCTATATTATGAACCACTAACTCAACAGGTTTATAGGAAATACGTTCACAATCAAGCTACTTATATAAAAATTTATACTACATGATATTCCGCAAAGTTTGAAATTTGCATTGGAGGCCACTCGTTTGATTTAGATGCCCTTATATTAATTTGACGCCTGGCGATGAAGCGTAGCAACTCTTTTTAAACAACGAGTTAAATAATGTGATTTATACAGTCATGAGAGACAATGCGTCAATATATTACTGTGCTCACGGTAACATCAAATAGATTCGTGGAATTGAGAGATCAGTTCCTTTCATGTGTGCCATTTATGATGTAATTTTATTATTTATATACTAATTTACGACAATCATCATAGTTAAATCTAATTGCTTCAGTTATCACCAGTATATACCAGTTGACGCATTGCCTTTACATCATAATACTGATACAGATTTCAGAACAGTAAAAATCATCACATTTAGTTCATTTGAAGGAACACTTGGCTTCTAAACAACCTGTTAACTTTTTATAGATTTAGTTGCTTGAGCTGCTATTAAATATAGCTTTATCAGATTTTGGGACAAACTTTTTCGAAGCCTCACATTTCCTATGCGATATGTTTGCAATTCATATCAAATGTATAAGATACCAGAAAAATCTTTTAGTTATTAATGACGAAAACATAATAAATTGAACTAAACTTAATGGAGTTAACGCTACATCACTAATGGGCTATCCATTTGAACGGTGCGCTTTGCCTTATAGGGTCTCACAGACCCTAGCTAATCATAGCCTCTAAGAAGAAACGTGCATACTTTTAGTAGTAACTAGTTGCTGTGAAAGCGTGAACAGAACCAAGAACACACATCTAAAATAATTGACGACGGCTTAAATTTGGCAATTATGAATGAGCAAGTCTCGTAAAACCGTATCGTCGGTTTGTAAGTATTGTTGACCATGTTTTGACTAAAACTACTGCCTCTAATATATGAGGCCCTACGTTGCCCACTACCCGGTACTTCTAGTAAAAGTGTGAACCTGTAAAAGGCATCTACAAACCAGCTCGATATTGTAGACCAATTTAGAACCACCATATAAATTTACACAGGATATTTATCCAAAACGTCACGAGACACTTCTTGCGATACACTCAACCGCAAAATTGTCGTTTCGATCGGTCAAATTCTATACATTGAAGGGTACGGTTCCGGTTTCGGCAACGGAACATATTTGAAGTATTTGAAACAAAGGGCAAGGGGAATCCAAATCTCTCGGGCTGTAATTACAGGCACAAATCAGCAAATTCGTAGATGCCTTAGAAAATATACCGATTGGATATCGATGTAAGTCCGGCAATAATCCGGCTTCCCAAGTCCCTGCATCGGCATCAATTCCTTAAATAGGTACATAATTTATCATCGATAGTCTACACCCGAAACTACTTTATCGATACGGACACAAAGCAACTGCGCCCGTCCAAATAGCCCGCATTCATTTACCTAAATCAACATTTTTTTTAAATTTTAACACATTTCATTGAAAATAATACACAAATATCGCTAACATTAAAATTATACAACACCAAACTTGTCATATTAATACTAATGCTAAGCACAAGGCATAATTACGCAAGGCCACGTTCACATGTTGCAACGTTGTGTTATAGCGCCAGCCAGTGATGAGAAAAGGCAGATATTTCAAACATAACTTTCGGATTCTTCTATATAGTTAGGTCACTGTACTCGTAAAGTCTGAAAGCGCATCACAGATATAGTAATCTGTACATGAATTCCAGCTACACATCGTCGTATTATATGAACGCACCCTCGCGCGAAACCGAGAACAACGCACAGCAAGAAATAGTGTGCAAATAAAATGTACTGATTTGTAATCTACGATATACATAAGTAAAAGAGAATTTGTCAGTTTGTACAAGTTTAAATTACGTATTGAGAATTATATGAAACTTATGTTAGTGCAAAAATAGTGTAGGATTATTATTCTGTTTAATTAATTCCTTAGTACTATTAGTGAGCTGTACGACCTGTGGCAGATATAATATGTCATATGTATATGATAAAACGGGGCGCGCCGGAGCGCTTTCGTGGCGCGGACCTTTTATGATTGCGCAACATTTGTTTCATGACGTAAGTGCCTAGTTATAAATATCACAATACGGTAATAAAGCGAAATAAAAGTATTCACAAAAATGAAGATATGAAAAGGTATCACTAGTTCCCTAGTTATCATTGGCCTGTTACGTTATTAACTCTTCCTCAGAACTCCTGGTACATACATTGTTTTAATACCTGGAAATCCTTTCCAATTGTTGACATCTCAATGAATAACAAAGTATAGACCATACACTAAACATCTACTGCTGAACGAAAATAAACAAATCACCTAACAAGGTGAACATGGAAGCTATTGGTTCGATGTCTGTCTGGACAATACATATCGCACATCAAGCTTAGTATTTCAAGAAAATAATATTTAGGAGGGTGTATCAATTATTATTAATATCAGCGTCTTAAATACTTAGCATAACTAGGACATTGTGAAAAAATGTTGGGCACATAAACCACAAATATTATGAAAAATGCTACACGAGTGTATTATCTCATGCTACTAGAGAGATAACGTTTTAAGAGATAAGGATTTGCATTAATAACGTGTACTAGAACATAGACTACATCTTATCCGAGAATGCTTGACCCGACTCATAACTAAATTATGTCCTTATATTTAAAAATGGAAATTTCTTTATCTTTTACGAGCCTTTACAAAAAGAGATGAACACAGCGATTATCGAAAATTTATCTTTTTTAACTAAAATGAAACCAATATAGCATTTCATTTGAAAAATACAAAACACATGTGTGTCCTGTATGTCAATCAATCTTTACAACACAACCGACTTCTATCTCGTAGTATCAGCTGTAATTAGCCCGGTAGGCAAGTGTATACGTCTAGTAAACCTATAGATAACACAATAATCAATTGTTTCACGGACGGAATTGTATGTTGAACAAAACAAGCGCGTTTATTACGGTACATACAGGAGATAAATCTTCTGTTTTAGTATAATGTGGCAATAAATTATATACATAGCAATATATAACATTTGATTTCTTTGTTATAGAATGGATCAAGCATTCCCAAAATTACAAAATATCTAATCGAACATGTTATTTTTTATTATTTTGTTTATAATATAATTTGTATGTCTGTTTCTGTTATTATTATTTCAGAACACATCACTACACACATCTAATTCTTAAAATAAACAGACATATTGTTTCCAGTATTAATTAGACTTCGAGTACTGGTTTCTAGACGTTTCATTAAATATATTATAACTTATAAATACGCACGATTTTACATAAATTACAATGAAGTATTGCTTTTAACTTTAGGTACTGGATTATATAAGAACCAAACTCTATTTTTCTATCTGAGTTACGGAATGCAATTAATTTCGTAAAAGAAAATAATCGATACACCCGAACGAAATCCCAGATTAAAAAAGTAGCATTCAATAACTATTTTTAACTTAACAAAGTAAATATATCTCATCAAGCATATCGCGTTCTCACTTTTATAAATACATCTCACGAGAGACTTTCAAAGAAAATCTGCAACTTTGATCGACTGCTCAAAACCGAAACTTCTCGTGATAATACAATGTCGTGATCTTAAGGCTACAAACACCCCGCCCGTTGCGCATCTTGCATGTAGAAAAAGATAATAATATGTACCAAATTCAGCACACCTTAGCGTGAATGGAAGGCGTACAGTCAATAAAACTTTAGGCCGCAGCCTTATATGTAAGTAGTAAGTAATAAATAATGCATGGTTAGAACAACGTTTAGGTTTTCAATCAAACATCTAAATGACGTTTGAGCCAATTATTCAATTAATCGTACACTTGTAATGTTCTGGAGAATAACAGCCAGGGATACTTCATTTTTACGTGTGACGCGTAAAGGCAACTGACGGTATAATGCAGCGGTTCGCAAATCAATAGAAAGCTGTTTTTTTAGGTTTTCGTTAAACAACCACAATGTGGATGAGGTTTGTGGTACGCTTGACTATGTAGTAGTAGTTTACTAGTAGCTACTTAAACCATCAGCCGCTGATTACGCAGTTTTAGACGTTTGACTAAAACACAGACACAAACGGGCACTAAATAAACGACGAACGTTCGTCAAATTCATATGGTCCCATCTCGATAACATTATACATTAATTGCCACGAAAAATAGCGAAATTCCAAGGCAAGTCCTAATATTTATAGAAAATCAAGATCGGCGTCCATTATTATCTGTCAAACGGTCGACGCGGCAACGTTTTCAATTACAAAACTAAAACAGCTTAAAATCCGTTACGACGCCGACTCTAAGTCTCAAATTGCAAATACACAGTTCTGTCTTCTAGTCAAAATGAAGTGTACATTAGTGCTATCACAATTTGGATTAAGCAGCAAATAGTGCAGATAACATTTTTGTCGCGTTACAATTATTATACACGTGTACAGTGTATATTAGTCATTGGACTATAGTTAACAGCAATTGCTTTCAGATTTTATTTTGCAGCTTTACACGGGTCTGCTATTTATAATGTAATAAAGAACTGTATAGGGCCATTTGAAGTTTGATACAAAGGATGTTTGATCCTTAAGATTGAAGAATGACAATAAGTTACATTGTGACAATATGCTGACAAAACAAAACGTGTTTTGATTTTAAAATACATAAATGGCCCAAGAGATGTTTGTCAATTTTGAGGAGGTACTTGAGCCAAGCTAAAGACATATACACTGGTTCGCCTGTGTTACCTGAACACAGAACTGTAGACCTGTATGAGGGGAGCGGGGCTAAATCAAATCATAGGCACATTAAGTTTGATTGATTATTATGATTTTATTGGGGCGTTCTAAAGTTTCATGTTCGTATCAACCTTTCAGCGAAGCTCAAAGAGGTTTTATGCAAAATAATAATGCATCTAAGCGCCTGTGGTTAGATTAAGCCCCAGTCAGGTTTAATGTTCAGGTAAGAAGAGGAGAACCCATGTACTTAACAAGTCCCCAAAATTGCCAGCTGTTTCTTCCTCTAATAGTTCTGACCAAACAGAGACACTTTTACACCGTGTACCAGAGACGCTTGTGAATTTCTTCACACACGGGGACAACAAACGGAATTTTAGTAAGGGATTTATGATATTACATGTATCTTAATCTTAAATGGATAGTAGTGCTGGGAACACGATTACCAAGCTGTAATTAACGAGACTATACAAGGGCCAAAACTCGTATTTGTAATAAAAAAAGACAACGATAAACGGGTCGTGCGTCGGCTTAAAGTGAACTCTATATTTCTGTACTGCCATCATGTTACAACAGGCTATTGAAAATTACATATAATATTCATAAGTAAGATTTTCAGTGTCCCGAAAATAATTAGATGTGCAAGAGGAAGCACAAGTTAAATATAAATCAACCTGTGTGTGTGTTATATACATAAACTTATACGTTTTTACACTTTCCTGATTCTCACAAATTTTGAGAAATACCACACGATCTATCTCGTAACACGAATTAGGAAAATGTGAAAATATACCTTTATACATTTTAATTATATGGATTTCACCAATATCAATAAAAATATATGTATAGGTGTAACTGTGTACATGTGTTTTATATTTTGCATTGGTATTGACCTGTGGTGATCCTAAGGTTTCCCAGTGATTTTTAGGTGTTCTGTTCAAAGATAATCTGTCTCTAATAGTGATTTATTTGTATAGGTTTAAGGAGTTAATAAACAATAAAGCGTTTGTCGGACCAACGGAATGAATTGTCCCATCCCGCCAATCGCTACTATCAATGATATTGGCTAACTAGGGATGTTAGCTTTGGCATCATTTAACAAGCAACGTTAGACATAAACGCCAAGGGATTGATCTCGAATTAGTTGTATATCATGGCCGTGAGCAGTAAATCTGAAGGCAAGCGTGCTAACTAGAAGGGCGGCCGGTGAATAGGAGGTAGTGGCTAGGTGTTCACTTCTTAGTGGGCGTGCCCCGCTGCGTGAGGCCCTCGAACCGTTTGAACGTGTAGTTGATGAACACCCAGTCCTTGTACGCCACTTCACCGTCCTGCGGTATCGGTGCTGACGCTGGAAGGCAAAATACTTTGGTCAAACTACCATTCCAATTCCCAACAAAAACACCGTCTGTTTTGAAGAACCGACTAAAATCTTATTGGAAACCTATAAATTAATACTCACGAATCTCGAGTTTGACGTCGGGGAAATCGTCAAAGTTGGAGGTGTCGTCGATAGAGCGGACCTCGACTGAGATTGCTGCAGGCCGCTCGCGAACGTGACTCCAATCCACGCCGCGAAAGAACGACACAGATTTCACGTCCTCAATGCCGCGTTGAGATCCCAGCCTGTGGGAACGCCATAAGCACGTGAACAAAACGAAAAAATTGCGCTGTTACATAAAATACTAGTTAATTATTCAGCATTGTATTATAAGCAAGCTTAGGTTCAATATAAATACAAACGTCATGTACGTTTTTACTACGAAGATTTTTATCTACGAAAAGTACGTCGTAAGCGTATCAGCACTAGTGACAACAGATGTTACAGAGATCGAAGTATATTTTAAGGCTGTAAATAATAGGACATAATATACTGCATTGGATTTTTCCAAACCCTTACCTGCGGTCAGGCTCAGAACAGAAGCGCAGGATAGTCTCCCTCGCCTCCTCACTGATAGGGATTTCGGGGGGAAACGTCAGGGACTCTCTCCACGACATAACCTTTCTGTACGTCTCTTGAGGCGACTCAGAACAGAACGGCGGGTAACCAATCAGCATTTCATACCTGAAAAGAAACGTCGCGATGAAGCCACTGGTAATTGCCGTGGCAAACTAGCACAGCGTGGCGCAGTAGACTAATTTCCCTCCTGCAATTGGAGGAGGTCCGACTCAGCAGTGGGTCTTTTACAGGCTGAGATGTAGGTAAAGTAAGCTTAGTCAAAGAAAACAGGTTTAAATCTGTTTGCAACAAAGTAACAATACATACGAACGTTTTAAAATGTGTGGAGACGGATTTAGAATACATAGTGTCACCACCCCATTCCATCCTGAGGGTGTCATAAGAGCAGACGAAAGGAAATGACAAGGCCGATCACCTAGCTACAAGAGAAGGAAAACTTGATACGAAACCCTGAGCCAACCCGTACCAGCGTGGCACAGTAGGCTAATTACGCTCCATGTAATTGGAGAGGAGGCCGGACTCAGCAATGGGTCATATGGACCGAGTAGTAGTAGTGTTAAAATTTACAAACAATTTTACATAAGTAATATCACTTGGCAGCTGGAATAAAACTCGCTTGCGCATACGCATTGATTAAAGTCATCATTATCTACCTCGCTTTTTGCCAATTTCTTTGACAGCACCCGTCTAAACTGGCTTTGGCCAACGAACAGTATTAACGCAGAGCGATTGCCATCTATCCGCGCGGTGACAGCCGGTAATCAGTGGGATATACCGACTTCGTAGATCGGCTGGCATTGACGGTAGAACCGCAGGCTGGACCGACGGTATTACGGTTTTACGTGCACTTGGTTAAAATAGATGCAAACATTCACGTTTCACTTTCCATAACACAAACTTGTACCTACATCCCCTAGCCATCTCAACAGGATTAATTGATGTGTCGTCTTCTTCTATCAGCTTATAAAATGATTCGCATCTTTGTCGAGTGGCTTCGTTAACGAAACAAAACACAATCGCAGTTGATAGACTAGAATGGTCTTAAAAAAATGTGACGGACATAAAGGAAATGCTATGCAAAAATATTAATTACAAGAAAATCACAGAGGCGACATACAATGCATACATCAATGTGTGGCAACTGGTTTGCAAGTACAAACAAAATTCGCTTAAGCCCAAATAGAATAAGACACAGAGGCTTCGGAGCATTGAATAAACGAACCGATTCTAAATGAACTACAATACTAAACGGGTGGATGAAAACTAAACAAACTTACATACAAGCATTATGTGAACTAAATGTTATCGGTTCACTTACATTTTTTTCTCAGCAATAGTGCCGATGAAAATTTTTTAAAGTTCCCTTTTCAAATTTATGGTCGTAATTTTTTTATAGACGTCTGTTCTCCCCTACGTATAAGCTGAATGAGAGTGTCCCGACTACGAGATCGAAACAAGACCACGTGACCCAAAAGCGGCTTACGCAACCCTTATTTACACTAATAAGGCCACATGAAAGTGATAACACAACGACATATGTATACAAATTACTACTTAAAAATGTTACAGATTTTGTGACGATGCTTCACGCTACTCATGCAAACAAATTAGATTAGACAAACTATTGCATGTACAAGAAAAGCAACTCAATAATTCGAGTAAAACAATTCTACACTTAGATATAGTAAACAAGATCGCCAACGCATTAACACAAAACATAAAAGTACGAGAATGTCAAAACTCTTTGTTACTGTCATTATGATACAACAGACAATAATGGACTCACATAATGACCCCGAGGCTCCACCAGTCCGCCTGCGGTCCGTAACCGGTCTGCAGAAAGACCTCGGGGGCGATATAGTCAGGCGTGCCGACCGTGGAATAGGCCAACGCCCGTCTGTTACGCTTCCACGACTCAGCGCGCCGCTTCGAGTCCATCGCGGAGGAGGACGTCGATACTGCAACATATCGGTGACTTGAAACTGAAAGAATGGGGATTAGGTCAAAACGTGTTGTGTCAAATAAACAGGCTGCAATAAAGAAAAAATATTAAAAATATCACACGCATATAGTTAAACATCAAGTCATTGATAAATGTTAAGATTCTGATAGCTGGAGCAAGGAATATTTTGCTCACAAACCTAGTTTTTTGGTTAAAATATAATAAAACAAGTTACAATAAAATTCAAACATCCAAATTGGAGCATAATTTTAATAAGATTGGTCCAACCCGTCTGTAAGCTATTTTTTAATACAGTTGCTCAAAAAGTGGCATATTACAGGGACGTATAGCATTCGGGAAGTGGGCTATTACACACGCGTGCTTTTTCTTTACCATTCCCGCACTAGTGCGTTTTCTTTCCCAACTGTCAAAATAATGTCTATTATAAGGAAAAACCAACCATGAAGTTTTTAGAACTAAAAAAAAACATAGAAGTTTTTATCATTCATGCAAATACGTATATTTCTAAAAAGAAACTACGTACTAATTTGTTTCAATATCAGATTTAATGATTTGATTGAATGTGTTTTATTTCATCTAATTAAATTTCATTTCATATCAATAAAAAAAGTCTACTGAAGACTTGGCTGTATGGGCATTGTTCCTTTTGCCTACCAGAATGGGTGAAGAAAAAAAAACCTGCTTATATTCTACGGTCGGTGCCATTTTTCAGAAATGATTAGTTAGTTGAGTTTATTGTGTTTATAATATTTTATTAAATTGCTTCATTTTTTCGCAACTGTATTAAAAATTGTCGTTCAGAACACGTGCGGAACCGTCATTGCAACTTGTTCCGAATTTGTCGGAACTCGTTGTAATGACAGCCTTTCCGCACTTGTAATGAAATATACTATTCCCTCCTGTAATAGGAGGAGACCCGACTCAGCAGTGGGTCTTATACGGGCTAAGAAGAAGAAATGAACATGAAACGAGATTTATAAATGGTAGGTAACTTACTGAAATCTGACGGAGTGGCACGTGAAAGGTCTCGATAGAAATCGGTACGGTGGCTTTTCTTCAGCCCTGTGCACAGACCGAAGTCGCTGAGTTTAATATGCCCGCGAGCATCTAATAGCAAGTTGTCCGGCTTGATATCTCTAAAATAAGTAAAGCAATAAGTTAGGGTGCATTACTCAAAGAAAAACTCACTCAAACTCAAAAAGAACTTTATACACATAATCGTCATATTTATAATGACCAATATCTTCTGGTGTCTAAACTATAGACTCCATATAATCCTATCGGTCGTCATATCTATGTCTCATTCTCACAAACCATCCAAGCTTTGGCCTGCCACAACCCTTGTGTCCACCTACTTTCATACTGAAACCACAAACGGTTCGGAATGCTGCTCTATAGAGAAATAACCCGAGATGCTGATGAGCTCAGCTATATTAACGTTTGACTCAATATATTCAACCACCTTTTCACAAATATCTCTGTCTTTATTAGCAGAAAATATCGACACAGGGAATATTCCATTCAGTACTAGTGTTATTAATTTTGTCAATTTTTACAGCTTTACGCAGTAATCATACCAACCTATGTATAAACCCAAGCTTGTGTATACTGTCAATCGCCAGCGCCGTCTCCGCAACGTAGAACTGCGCGCATTCTTCGCTCAACGTGTCTTTTTTCATCAGGAGAGTCATCATATCTCCACCGGGTAAAAATTCCATAATGAGGTAAAGATTCATGGGATCTTGGAAACTGTAGTACATTTTGACGACCCACTGATGGTCGGCTTCCACTAAAATGTCGCGCTCCGCACGCACGTGAGCCACCTGTAACACAATAATTTTGTTTAGTGGTTTTAATATTAAGTAAAGTTATATTATCAATACTAGACGATAATATCTACATAGGTAACATCATTAGTTTAATAATGGTTTCCTATGAAAACAATCATGCTTTGGAACTTTTATGTGTGTCGCAGTACGTAATGAACAGTCATTCGAGTAATTATTTAATTATTAAGTAATAAAAATATTAGCTTTCTGAACCTTGCATTTGCGAAAATTGTGCAAATACTGGTACAAATTATTTTCCCATATATTAATAAATTACATAGTACCCGAGTATATCTCCATATTACAGAACACACAACTAACTTCACAGTGACACCATAAGCGATACACGTAGACAAGATTCCGCATGTTTGCATATATGTAATACTATACATTCTTCCAAATGACTACGAACTACCGATGGTATAGTCATGTAGATTTGTAATTTTACATAATGAGACCGGACAGAATGGACTGTTTAAAAAAAAATATAATTTTAATTTATACATGTCTCGACATAACTAGAGTTGTTACAAACTGCGAATCAAGTTTTATGGACAGACATCATTATGCAAACAAAACAATCGAATAAGTGGCTCTTAGGGTAAAGGAGTTCTAAACATGGGTGTACAAATGATACCCCTGAATTCAAACTCAGGCAATAGTTTTCTAAACTGAGTATGACTTTTCTAAATAGTCATGGAACAGGTATTAGATTAGAACATCAGAATCCCTTTATTCACTTCATTGAAGATCTATACAACTGTTACATTAAAGCCGAACGTCCACCGCCAACTAAAATAAGTTAGTTTAGCTTAGCTTGCATAGTTGAGCCAGTTTTTCATACATGTGCGTCCACCGACCTTGAACTAACATATTTTAGCAGCGATGGACGTGTTCGGCTTTATGTTCAAAGTAAAAATTAACGTCCAATAATTAAATAAAAAAACTACCAACCTGTTCTTTTTCTAGCATATCGGCCTTCCTGAGTATTTTCATTGCATATACATGACCTGTATCCTTCTTCTGAACCAAACGAACTTCACCGAAAGCGCCCCGACCAATCACCTAAAACAGGCGACAATTTGTTCGGGTTTATCAATATCAACATAATGTAGGCTGAAATCCATGAGGTGACTTATTTAGAATACACAGTGTCACCATCCCATCCTGAGGGTGTAGTAGCGGCCGAAAATAGGAAATCGCAAGGCCGAAACCCTGTGCCAACCAATCTGGCCAGCGTGGCTCTATAGACTAATTACACTCCATGTAACTGGAGGAAGTCCGGCTCAGCGGTGGGTCATGTACGGGCTGACTAGTAGGTAGAAACGTCCACTGCTGGATAGGTCTCCCAATCTTCACGTAAAAGGCATTCAAGTAGCGATCTCGCAATAAATAATTTTAACAAATATTTTTTTTTATGTAAATCAAAGTATGTACTAAAATTATTTGTGGTACAACCCACCTTGAGTGGTTCAAAGTCTTCAACGCCTAACCTAGACCGCTTGAGTCTGAGAAACTCTGTTTCCTTTTGTGCATGCTGTTGTCTTTTCTCTTGTTTCTGGCTCTCCGTGAGGTTCTCATCTTTGAGAGATTCTTCGAGCTTTTCGAGCCTGCAATCATAGAAAGTTCATTAATATCGTTTTCCGAGGGAGTTCTTTATAGTATTTTAGAAAATAAGTATTCTGTACGTCTGAGTGCTCGCAAATATGAGAATAGGATAACCCGCCTCAGCAACGACAGCGCAGTCTTCCCATAAGGTCCAGTATTATTTATTTACTTTTTTATTTAAAAACCAACATACCTCTGTTTTCTCTCCAAATGTTGTGTAATGAGGTTGGTGTAGAAGTTCTCTAATGTGACCTTCGCTTTGGTGGCTTTGTCGAGCGTATGCCCGCTAAACCGAATGTTGTCGGTGCCTGTCATGTCCAGCACCCCTGCCGGAGGAATACCATTACAGTTTATATAATATGGTACCTACGTATTTGTATGACATTAGAAAATTATGTGACTAAAATATCACATTTAGAGCAAAATTATATGTGATATTTTAGTACACCCATATAGAGGTATGTATATTAATACAAACTGATGTTTTCTATTGTAAATCCCTCTAATCCTGTATTACACTCTAATTACATTCTTTTCATTTTTTATGTTTTGAAATAGACAAAGTACTAAGAATTCGATTTTTAAAAGTAATAGTTTGTACTCAATGAATAAACAGTAAGCGGTACTATAAATCTTGAAAACTATACAAATAAATTAAATAGCTTCAGCGTCTTCAGCGAATTTATGTAGAAACAAATATTGTTAGGTTAGGTTAGTTGACGACACATGCATATGATCAGCGTCCATTACTAACTCATCAGACAAACATCCGACTAGCGCCAGTAGGGTGTTTGATCTATCTTTGTGTATAGTATTGTAACGTATCGTTGTCCTTTTTTCAGTCAATTGGACTTATAGCGTTTGTCTGTTTCTATAAATATATACATATAAAAAAAGACAAGCCAATGTTTATGCCTATCGAAAGTAAGTAAGTTCTTCGTAATACGGTAGAAATGGAAAAATATACATCTCTACGAAACGACTGCGACCACGGGTATGGCGTCAACGTAGACAGCAGGTTGACTACCCGAGGCTGGCGAGTAATGTGTGCCGCATAATATCTGCTCCAACGGAGGCCTCCTCGGGCGTTTGACAGGTGACGTTTTCAGTTACAAAACTAAAATATATCGGGTGCCACACAGCTTATAGTCCGTACTTATTCAGCTCCCACAATAGAATCGCTGAATAATGTACGAGAATATTGGTCTTATTGAATAATGTCGATAACGGTATACCGATGCCTATGTCCTCGGTTAAATATTTCTTGAATAGAAAATTTATTGTGACCCATAAAGTATCTTCTCGAAGTATTCCAACACTGTAAAGTCTGTGTGGAAATTGGAAATATTCTACACATATGTCTAAAGAACGTTCCGAAATATTGCGAGCCTGCAGTTTATTCGCGTGACTATCGAACCTATACAATATCAAGTACCATATTTAATCGTTGTACCATAAAATATATAGGGTTTTATACGGAATACTAAATGTTATTTAGGAATCATATTTAAACATTTATCGGTATTTATAGTGAGAGAGAAAAACGTATAACGTATTAAGGCCCAAAACATAAATCGACGTCCATACTTTTTCCAAGAATCCATTTTAATACAAGTACACAATATTTTATAGTACCGCATCTAGTTTTATCATTCATAAAGAACTTACAACATTCATTATATCAGCGACCGGTAGATGTACATCACTCGAGATGCAAAGTTTATAGTAATCAATCATCATCAAGAGGAGAAATTGAACATGAATATTACTTATTAAATAATTTAAGACGGATACGAAACTGAATCCAATATGATTGAATGTGAGCGCCAACCGTGCTTCGAAATAAACAACGGATATGTTTACAAAAACAATTTCTTCGATGGAGAGCACGATGATGCGAAAGAACAGACGAAAATAAAACAAGCATACAATTACTAGCAAACAAGAATCATGCACGATTGTATAATTATGACAATAAACGAGCACAGTGTTAGTGCCTTATGTGATCATCGCACAAGAACCAACATTTACGTCATCACTGCCCCCTGTAGTAATCTACAGGGGCCACTGCCATAGATGTAGAGACCTATCGCCACAGCGATATGTATACGACAAATGCGTTTTTCTTGCTCTAAAGACATCTAATTAGTATTTTATATACTGTATGTGTATAATGAGAATAAAAATGAATAAAGAAGGTTTGCAACACCAACAAGCGAACAAGCTATGAATGGCGGGTTAAAGCCCGTCAATCAACACAATTTAACAAAGGACAGGAACATCAACTGACCAGAACAGGACAAAACTGAAATTAAGGGGAAACTGTTCGGGATTTTTTATCTATAGGGTGGCGCGCTCAGCCGTACTCTAATCCCATAATTACCAAAGTAGATATATATACTCCTGGCAAGATAATAAGTAAAACACTAATGCGTTTTATAAAATAAACCATTTTCAAAGAATTTTTACGTACCTTATTAACAGAAGTGCAGAAGTGATGTTACAAAAATTTATTGTAATTAAATAATAGGTATAATATTACGCCATTGCAAATTTTAGATCTACAAATGGATACACTGTGCTATATAATAAATACGGAAAAGGACTATACGGGCTATTACAACAATGACAATTACACACTTATTGAACTTCCCTGCTCGACGAACATACTCTCACAACTGTGTGTTGCAAAATGAATCAAATCAAATCAAACTCTTTATTTGCTGAATATGGGTACATACATCGTGGTTAAAAAAAAATTATGAAGCTGATGATTACATGAAGCTTCTTTCTATCTCTTAAAAACGTACGCACACCTTCTTGGATTTAGAGAACTTTCATAGTTTGAATTGCTACGCTAAGCGGAATAACGTGCACATTCTACCATTTACTTTTAGCAAGCGCTGAGATGGTGACACCAGTTTGTCCCCCAAACTTATAAAATTGTGCATCTTTCCTTAGAAGCTCAAGTCACGTAGGCGAAAGAGCTCAAGCACTTTAATACTGAGAGTATGAATATCAAGTGAAACGGTTGGGTTATTCATCATTCACCGTTTTGCAAAGTATAAGTTATCATAAACATACATACAATAAGATTCAGAGAAAAGAGATTAGCGCGGTCCTAATGATCTTCGATTGTAACCATACAGCTAATAAAAAAGCGTGACCGTCCCATCCAATAGAGTGTCATCTAACCTAGCCACGGATGATTGGTTTAATCGAGTTTGTTGAGTTTAATTCTCAATGCAAATTGAGGAAGTAATGATATGATTGAGATTACACTATCGATGTACTAACATATTGAAAAAAGGCTTTATGCATGGCTATATCGACTTTCATAATAAGTTTATGACGTCACGTACCCGATGACGAGCTACTGCCTCGACATAAGCCGGTGGAACCTCCGCTTATGGATACTGGATTTTTGTTGCTTTTGCGTGAACATGCGATTTATTATTTTAAAATTATCTCTCATTGCAATGCAGTTGCATATACTGGAAACTTTTCATGGTGCTTATATCTCCAAAACTTTCTCGGAAATTGTATGTATGTAAACTTATCTGCTTATCCCAAAGATTTTATTAAGTGACCGAAAGCATAGTCTTCATGTCCACATGGATATGAAGCATTATCCGTTATTTTAAAGCGCCGTAGATACGACTGGTTGTAGTTATATCCTGTAAGTATTTGTTTAAGTTGAAATGACTTCGCTGTTCAGCCTGCGTGTGTGTGTTCCGTGCTCAGAATCTTGGTTCATCAGTTTAATTTGCGGCCTCGTTACTTCTTCCAGAGTAGCGATTCCAGAGTAGAGTAAGTTGTCCCAAGATTAAGTAATGAATATGGAGATAGAATCTCCGAAACCATGTTTATTTAACAGCCCGTAGAGATATTAAATCAAAAATGGATTTTATTGTAAAAAATGTATTCGGTGATAATTATTTCTATATCTCCATATTACCGGAGCATTAAATTACATAATATAAATTAGTATTAGTATTTTCGATTGCATAACATGAATTGGGTGATTCTAATAAATAATTTCAGTCACAGAGTGACTTATGAAGCAAGAGAGACGTTATTTTAAAAAAGGTGAAAGATTTACTTTACTGTGCCTATACTTAATATATACGTGACTATACTTAATTATACTTTCGTTACAGCAAAAACGCAAAATTGTATCTTATTGAACCTGGGGGACCTTTAAAAATTTTTACCTCCATAGCCAGTTTTAATGGATTTTAGTTTTTACTTCTTGCCAGACACATAGAAAGTCCGCCATCAGTAGTATTCATTACCGCGTGGCCACAGCCAACAGCGGTGCGAATTGCGGAGCGTCTTGCGGCGCGGTAAGCGGTGAGCGGCGAAAACAAATGGTAGCTGTGGCATACTTCACAGATTGTCATCTATGAAGTATGCCACAGCTACCGGCGACGTGATCGGCGGCGCGTCTTGCGGAGCGACTAGCGGCGCGGTGTACGCGGCCGCGACGAGCTGCGCGATGTGCGAGTGAAACAAATGTACTAGCCAATATCGAAGTGGCCACAACTCAGAGCGTTGCGCGCGGCGGCTTCGGTGGACGTAATGAGGCATCGCGCGACCGAAACAAATTATTTTGTTTTTTATCGCGCGTTGAGCTAATTAATAATGCATATGGAATAGTTCTTTAGTGAAATACTAGTACTAGACTAGCAATACTGATGTCAAAATCCACATCATAATTAAAACCATGTTGTAAAAAAAATGTGGGACGAAATAAAACAACAATTTCCTGGTGGTACCTAGTTAACTTTAGTTTTCAAGTCTTCGTGTATGTGACTGAGTATATAATCAAAAGTATCTATGCTTGCACGCGTATAATAAAAAAATATCGGGATAGTTCTTAAACTCATAATAAATTCTCTCCTTTTCTGGTTAACTGGGTGCGCTCCTTTTTTTGACTGAATGATATCTTCAGCTAAGAACGCACTTGTTTCAAGGCAATATCGTGCCACTTTTGATATTTTAATAGTTTAGCCGTTCTCTAAATACGTGCCTGGCGACGCCACCGCGGTCGCAACTAGTCTAGCTGTGACATACCACCGCAAATCGCGCCGCCCGCCGCGCCGCTCAACGCACCGCGCAACGCACCGCATGTAGCTGTGGCCAGGCCCTTATACCTACTAAGATCCGTTCTTTAATTTTTATTATACTAAAATTGTAGTTTTACTCGGGGAATTTTCAGCATTATCATTTCGATTCAAATACGGTCAACGGCGGCTAAGAGTTTAGTATCTACGATTGTATGTACAACATTTTTGAAACGGTAAGTATGCGAGTTATAGTACAAATTCGCAGTCGTTCAACAGCACTAGCGCGGGAGATTTTGTAAAATGTGTTGACAGTTATTATTAACATTCATAAATACATACAAATACATGGAACCAACAACAGAGCTGGTGCGGCTTGTGAAGCGGCTGAAAAAGCTAAAGCATACAAATACAGGGGTCTAGGCTCCGAATATGAATTTGTCCCATCCGGTGTCGAGACCCTTGGTCCGTGGAGTCCTAGCGCTATAAGCCTTTTTAAGGAAATAGCAATAAGGTTAGTCGACATCACAGGAGACCGAAGAGCTGGTGGCTACCTCGGACAAAGAATCAGTCTAGCGATTCAAAGGGGGAACGCTGCCAGTATCTTCGGAACCTTGCCTAAAGGGACTCCTTTAAATAATTTATTTTAGTATTTAAGTTTTAGGTTAATTGGTATTTTTAGTCTTGTTTTATTACTTACTTAAAAAAAACCGCTTCAAAATCCGTTGCGTAGTTTTAAAGATTTATGCATACATAGGGACGGACAGAATAATGCGACTTTGTTTTATACTATGTAGTGAAGTTAGTGTTTATGTAATACACATTGAAATGTTTAAGGCACTTTCCTAATGAGTACAAATATATATTATGGCAAATGGAATAGTGATAGAGTCGCACATATAATATGCGTATTGATTAATAAGGAAAAACTGAGGTGATTGTGGTTAAACGTGTAACTAATCAGTACTGCTCAGCGGCGAGCAAATTACAACCTATTGCGAAATGATAGGCTCCCAAAACCACTTTTAGCAATGTGTTACAATGTTTTGGGATTGCTAATCACTTTATTGTTACACTTTGTACGTGTACATTTGCATGATAAATTTATAACATTATAACTTGAGCAAGATGGATTATAGTAGGTAGCCATTAGCAGCTTAGTGCACAGCTGTGTTTCTGTCAAATTGATTGTTAGCTAACTAGCCGGTAAATATACAGAGAATTGCACCACATAATTAATTTACTTTCGAATTACGTGTATTATGATGATGTTTTTCTCTTGATATTTGACATCAAATAATGTGATTGTAAGATCTATCAAAAAACTTTTTTATGCGATTGCCCGGATATCACTCGCATCACGGAGGTTGTTTACAAAAGCATTACCGCTGATAGTTAGCCAATGGTTCAGTAGAGTGTTAAATCGGCACGTCCGATCCAAGGCCAAACTTTATTGGGCAACATCATTACTTCACTTGTTTAAATATTACTCGATTTACAAAACAATGACATCACCGCACTGCCAATATAAATTTTGAACAACGATAAAAGTACATATTGGAGCGAATAATTAGCGCCTGAACGCACTAGCGGTTGAACCGCCAAGGCGGCAAGCCGCGCGGCCTGCCGCTTTTCTAATATAATATGCAACCGCTTATGTCGGTACGCACTGGCGGTTGAAATTTTGTGGCGGTTTAGTAGGCCGTCCGGCTAGCCGCCTAGGCGGCCAGCCGTTAGTGTGTACAGAGACTTAGTATACATATCATAGTTAATATGCTCTAGCCGCAGTAGCCGACCTATCTAAACAGCGCCGTTTGGATGTCTACTCCAAAACTGTAGACATGCATAGCTACACACTTAGTCTAACTTTTCTGTATGTACAAACAAAACAAATTCAAACCTGCCACAAAACCTGCAGGCATGGCGAGACGCACGGGCATACCGACCATCAAGTCCTAAAATAAATTGATGTTTAAAGTTTCCTCGAATAATATTCTCACTGATCTTTAATCAAATTTATATGTGCCGACAGCGATCAATGTATATAAAGTATATATTAATTCGGACATTATCATACTCTTTGAAGTATGTAACTACTTCAAAGAGTATGATAATGTCCGAATTAATTTATACATTATATTTTTAACATTTTTCACTACGTCTATCGACACATTATGGAGGTCTTAACCAATGAACTTCTATATTTTAACGAAACATTAGCTTACGCATTCTACGCAACCGTATAATGACGCTAAAAACTACTTCCGACACGAATAGCAGGTCCTTTTTTTTTTATAATACACTAGCTGTTACCCGCGAATTCGCCCACGTGGTATTTAACAACAAAAAATAAAATAAAAAAAGAAGTTTACGATAACTTACTAAATGTGTATATCACGCGAAAAACACTCAAACATTTGGAAAGTCGGAACTATGGGCTCCTGAAAACCGGGGAGGTGTCAATAAAAGTAGCCTAAGTTACTCCTTGTTACGTCACCTATCTATACCTATCCCGTCAAAATCGGCCCAGCCATTTCAGAGATTAGATGAAACAAAAAGACAGACACAAAAATTGTCAAAAAAATTGTTTTGATGCGTGTGTAAATCCAAATGCACTTAGCAAGAAGCGGGTATTTCTATGTAATAAACAGACATTACAATTTTATTTATTTGTACAGATATACTTACTACACAATACACATTAAGAATGTGAAAGGCTTGTTTAACCACCGACAAAATTTAGTTTCGTGTATGTGTATGTGAATCTTTAAAACTACGCAACGGATTTTGAAGCGGTTTTGTTTAATAGATAGAGTGATTCAAGAGGAAGGTTTATATGTATAACCCACCCCCGCTTTTCACGGGCGAAGCCGGGGCGGGCCACTAGTATTTTATAAAATACTATTCATTCGCTTCCCACTAACCCACATTATTCTGAGGGTGTCGGAAGAGGCGGCTACAGGATAGCAAGAGGCAGTTCGCCTAGCTGCAAAAGAAGGAAAACTTGAAACAAACCCTGTGCCAACCGGCGTGGCTCAGACTCTTGACGAAATGGAAAATAAATAAACAAAATTCGTTCGCTACATGCGCGTCGCAAAAATACAGGGCGATAATAATAGCGCAAACACAATTTCGTTCAACGTTTGGAGGTCGCCTTGGATCAGTTCAGAACAGTAATAAGTACAAATGACATTTTACCTTGAACACGATTTCATTTTCCACTTCCGCAACGCTCTGATCAAGTTAAAAAAAAAACAGGGGTGGACTAGAATTGATAATGGTATAAATACTTATTGGTATTGTAATACTGTACGTCGCGCAAAGCCTTAATAGTTTTATGGAACTTTGCAAAGCAAAGAATTATCTGGGCCCAAACTCACCATTTCAATAAAGTGAAAATGAACCATCACCGTGCCTTTGATTTGTCGATGTTCACAGTTTTCGTAACCTTGTACCCGACTATAGTGTCGGAACGTATGACACGCAATATGATTGCATAGCATTAGCACTTAATTTTTTTATTTGTTTCCATGAAACCCATATTTTGTGTATAACCAGGATTAGAAAAACATCAATATGTCATTAATACAGAAGGAAGTACTATAAAATGATCGGACGAAACATTCTTATCTTGTGCACTACCCAGGCCATATCAAAGATTATTGTTTGGAGATATCCAAACAAATTGATAAATTTATAACATGCCCAACATGAGATAACATCCATAGAAGAACATAAAAGGAGCTGGTTCCGACAAAAGCTGTGTTTTCCTCATCTGATCTACATGTCCTTAAATTGTTTTCTTAGACTCCAAAAAATGCTGCACTAGAAGGACATCCACCATTTAGAATCATCAGAATCACCATAATTTCGGCCAATAAACGACCCACTACTGAGTCGGGCGTTTACGAATTACCCATACAGGCATTATGGGTTGGCACAGGATTTGTATCTAAGTTTTGCTTCTCTAACCGCTAGGTGATCTGCCTCTTGCGTTCCTTTAGTCCTTACGAAATCCTCAGGATGTATGGGTTGGTGATATTGCATATTCCAAATCCGTCGATACACGGCCCCATGGTATTAGTAAATCACGAAAACCTTCAAAATCGTCAATTAATAGCATGTTAAAGAATATCCGTGTGGTGTCGTAAGAGCCGGCAAAAAGAAAAGACAAGGCAGATAAGCGAGCAGCAAGAGGAGAAATACTTGATACGAAACCCTGTACCAACCCATCGGGCCAGCGTGGCACAGTGGGATAATCACCCTCCACCTAACTGGAGGAGACTCGACTCGGCACTGGCTCATCTATGGACTGAATAGTAGTAGTATAGACTACCGCAGCCAGTCAACGTCATCCTTTGGTGGTATTGTGTTCCTACGCGTGAGGTTATCAGACCTCCATGAAGAAGCATGTTTGTGGGAGCTGAAGGAATCTACTCTTCCTCTACCGGCAGCGTAATACTTTAATTTTTTACCAGGTTGGCGACACGTCACTATCAAGACAGTATCTGTTTACCATCAGGCGGGGCGTACCATCATATTAGTATTAAAAACAAAAATTGTACTATTAAAAGGCTTAGTAGCGCCTTACATACGTTTATTTACACCTACTTCCTAACCAGCCTTCCATACTTAATAGAATTATGATTACCATGTAGCCGTTGCGTCATCGGCAAACATGGCGTACAAAAGGAGTGCCCGCATATCAGTTTATGTTATTAAACTCAATCAAATCCAAAATAAAAATAAAATTTGTTAGGAGCCCTCAGTCTTCATATGACAATAGCAGTGATAACAATTATTTTAGAAACCAAGTTGCCCTACATGCTAATACATTTTAATAATATTTAAAATTAGGTTTCGAGATTAAAAATTGTGCCGCAGGTAAAGCCAGTGCAATAATAAATGTTCATATTTTCCTTTAAAACTCCTTATTGGTTGGTAGCCATGCAACAAAAGCGTGAAACACTTTTTCGTACAAAAAAATTTAATTGATAAATGCCCTACCAAATTTTAATTCAACCTCAACCAACCACAATAATGTTATTATAAAAATAGAATTGATTTTCATTGAGTCATATTGGTAGGACTTTAAAGGTTATTAAAGTTACCTTAATATCAAGTAATAAGGTAACTGTGTCTCATTATCAAATTCAGACTTTCAATATAGTAACAGTGATAGTTGTAGAATAGTTAGCATTACATAGGTCTATCCATATATTTTATTCCTATAACATAAAGCTGGCTTTGCCTTTGGCTAAAAATATAATCTATCAACACGGCAAGAAAATTACTGATGTGATCGAACAATTATGCTACATTCCTTCTATTGAATTTGAGTTGGCCCATTAGGTATTGACTTAATTTGAATCATATAGAATCAAAGGCATTTATAACGTCGCAAGAATCAGCGAGGAAATGCTGTGTACTCACCGCAACCCGATGGACGTCGCATACGCCCTAAGTGAGGTATACAGCGGAATTTACTCCTCCAATCGCAAAGTCAGATCGCTGCAGCTGAGAAGAATAACTGGAGTAAGAATACCCCCCGCCCTAGGAAATACCATTTTTATCGTCCACACACAGGCAGAGAAGGAGGTCCTAACCATGGAGGGCTACGGGAAAGGGGAAGGCTCAATCATCCTAACAATCCACGAAGCTCAGGGATTAACCTACGCAAACGTTCTCATAATGCAAACACTCTCAGCAAAACTGCAACTGCACGATAGCGTTCCCCATGCTGTAGTAGCAGTTTCAAGACACACTGAGAACTGCACATACTACACAGACAACAACAACGACGCTATTGGAAGACTTATAAAGCAAGCCCTGGCTGCAGACGACCACACCACCCAGGAATACAACATGAAAATGGCAATAAAGGCCAGGAACAACAAGGCGATCAAAAACCTTGATCAGCAGAAAATATCACGGACACGGAATATAATTTAAATATCAAGACCAAACAGTTATTACCAAACATAAGCTAAGGAAGCACCTACTGAGAGTAGGTTAAATGAAACACCAATGTCCCAGGTGCCGAGGCGCAGGGTACGACAGACGAAAGAAAAAAAAAGAGCAAATAACTGCCATTCATTGCTAAAAAGAACACGGACTACAAGTCAGTGGTGTAGTAACAGAATAAATAAAAAAAATAAAAAAAAGGCATTTATAACATAGCTAGAATAGGTGTATCATCAGCACCTCTGCTGATGATACATCTATTCTACCACCACATGAAGATCCCAGAAAAGCCTCAGATATGCTTCAGAAAGGCCTCAATGAGCCCAAGATCTTGCATAGAAAATGTGTCAATAGATGCATACCACACAAGCTAGTGGAAATAATAAAATAAATAAGCCTTTTATTCCGAAATTTAACAATGTTTCATTATACAAAATAATCACTAGTGCTTTCATCACTGTAATTTTATTACTAGTAATATGTCTCTAATTTCGGTGTGCCTTATGGCATAGGCCTCCTCCAACGTCTAACACTGTTTCCTATCTGTTGCAATTCTTAGCCAAAGGGGACCTAGAGTCAACTTCAATTCATCTTCCCATCTTTTCCTTTTGCGACCTCGACTTCTTGACCTGTCTCTTGGATACCAGACTGTTACTAGCTTGCTCCATTTGTCATGCTTACGGCGGAGCAAGTAAATTAATAACAACCCACTAAATTTCAGAAAGAGATAGATTGCAGGAAAACAAAAGGGAGATATAAACAAATTATAATATCAATATCTGTGTAGGAGACTCCTAGAGATAGCACCCTGTGTTGCTATTCAATATAGTTAAGGGCTGATGGATGAAAATTGGTAAACACTTTTCTGTGCAGGTGTCAGTAGAAGACTGTCAGAACTCACCCGGAGGCTGGGGTGCTGGTGCCGGTGTGTCTGGGGCCACCGTAGTGCCCGGGATGCTTTTCCCCCAAGACACGGCTCAGTCTGAAAATAGTCACAATAAAACAACTTAATATGCATAACTTAACTTAATAAAATTATGAATTAAGAAATCCAATATGTTGCATAGTCTAATTATATTAACAATGTGTGTATAAACACTTAGGCAGGTTCAGATTGTATTACCATACTCAAATCACACAACTATATTCTCTGCATAATTTTCTGATAGATTTCATAATGTTAAGGAACAAAAAGGTGCATGGTCAACTACTTTAAAAGGAAGACAACATTTCATCTAATTTCTGTCTTATCAGTTAACCATATTCTGTATATGTTCTCAGCAGTGGCTAATTTATGGGTTGGGAAGTAGTAGAAGTATAAGTTGTCTTTGGTAAGACCATATCACTTCTTGATTACTTATACACCTTCATTCTCTAGCCCAATTAAAGAACATTTGACACCTAGAATATACAGGCAATTTATCATTTATATTTACACAACTTTACCTCTGTAAACCAACAAATAGAATGAACTAGAACTAGCTAAACATTTTCACTAAGTCATATTGAGCCTTAAAATTACTACAAAATAAACAGCTACATGTAAATACTGGTAATTACCCAAATCAGGTTAGACCGGTGCCAACCCCATGAAACTAGGAAAATAGTCTACATAAACTAGTTGACATAGAAGTATGTGACAGCAACAACCAATGTCAATAAACAGCAATGGCCCTACATGACCCAACAGACGTATCGACTGCAAATTCAAAAGCGACACCCTTATCACTACGACATCAATCACTTGTCACCAATCATCTTACGACTACCATACTAAAAATAGACCAAAGTGATTGATAGAAACTGAAGCTCATGTAATTATCAGGGTTTCGAGATGCCGTCTTGCGTCACAAAGGAGCGCAGATCACAGACCCTTAGCGTTTACCAATCTATGCGCTTACCTTAGTTGAGACTGTGACCCGAAAATCGTTGTTCGTTCGCCCAACACTCGTTTGCGTTATTAAATAAACGGCATAAAAACAATTCTTCTGACCACACAGACCAAAATCGATAATTTTGTAATGAATTGTGTTCCTATCACCGACGCGTCGTTAAATTGTAGCTATTAGATTATCATTACGTGAACAATAGTCGACACTCGCGAACAAATAATACCTTTGTTAGAAGAATTACGAAAGCGAAATAACGGGATATTCACGAGAGCCCAGACAGAAATTGCACAAAGAAAGATGTCAGACGAGATCACAGATGATGAGATGACACGATATTTCCTTTTTTATAGAATATGTGGTACTAGTAATCATGACTTTTCAGCATTTGGAGGAAAATACATGGCGGACTGGCTATAAAATACATTTGTCAGACTTTACACTCAACAGTTTATTCCTAAAGAGTAAATATCTACTATTAAACACAAATGAATAGATATGGCATTTTGCACTTCAGTCTAAGTTTAATTTAAAAAAAAAAGTTTGTCGTAGGTTGTTTTACATCATCGACGTACAGCGGGAATTAACTACCGCCTACAGTATTTTAATTGCATGTACTTGGTTTCTTTCTTGTGCAGACTCGGCCACGCGTTGCTGTGGCTAAGGTTTCTGATAGATTACATTTTAACATTAATATCATCATCATTCCAGCCAAAAGACGTCCACTGGTGTACATAGGCCTCCCCCAAGGATTTTCACAAAGGCTAGTCCCGGGCCGCCCGCATCCATCGTTTTCCGGCGGACTTATCCAGGTCATCGGTGCACCGTGTGGTAGCGGCCTAACAGCACTGCGTTTCCGGAACACGGTCACCACTCGAGGACTTTTCTAACCCCATCGGGCACCGGTCCTGCGCGCTATTTGCTCTGCCAACTGCCACTTAAGTTTGGAAATCCTGTGGGCTATGTCGGTGACCCTGGTTTGCCTGCGTATCTCCTGATTTCTGATTCGATCTCGCAGGGAAACTCCAGAATACCCCTCTCCATTGCCTTATGGGTAACTTTGAGTCTTCTGGTAGAGCCAATAGTGAGCGACCACGACTCTGTGCCATATGTCATCACTGGCGACACACATTGGTTGAAGACTTTTGTCCTCAAACACTGCGGTATTGGTCGACGAGAAGATCTTTCGCAGCATCCCGAACGCTGCCCCGTGTTCCCGAAAGTTGGACTTACCTAACTGGACAATGTGCGCCAGGTAAATACAATGGTAAACAACTTCGAGCTTAATGACTAATAGTAGCAGTCACATTTTGTATATCAATGAGTCACATACATTAATTTAACTTTTAACATAGCGCCATCTATTGAATACAAAAGACATATCATCGACACTCTTACCATCATCAAGTACTTTAACTTTTGGCTCTAAAGTAGCCGGTACGTTGATGGTGGCAAGAGAACGGCGGATTAATGTCATTCAGAGAGACCGTGGTGACCCAAAGCATCGACCTCTACACCACACGGGCAGGTGTGAGATGTGCATAAAACCAGCCCGAGACGTAAGCCTATATAGCATAGCCTACCTTTATATAAGTAGCGTGGCGTGTTAGGGTCGAAGTGGTTTCCCGTATTAATGTCTAAGGATAAGCATGAAACTAGAGTCCAGATTCGATTCCAGATTACATGAAACTGCCTCGAGCCTAGCTGACTCAAAGCTACTATTTAAAATAAGATTTTTAAAATTGCAGAGTTCGCTCATCGTCATGAGACGTGCCATGGCGATATTGCATGTTCATAATTCTGTAGTTGTGCGTTTATTACAGAATTAAGAAAAAACATTTTTATGAAATATTTTGTACTTTCTTTAAAGAATAAAAAAGTGGCTATAAAGAATGCTAGGCTTGAGATTTTAAAACCGAACCCTCCAAATTTGATTGTAAGTGTAGCTTGAATCCAAGCTTTTTCAGACAGACTCAGATTGAAGATATTTTCTACACTGGATGTTAAAAGATGTTTTAAGAAGAAGGCAAAATTTTCATATAAAAAAGACAGAATGAGATTTTTTTTAATAGTTCGGTCCTACGAATAAATAATAATATTATTTTTTTCGTAGGTTGTCACACCCACTTCATGTCAATTGTGAGCTACAATAAATTTATTTTCTTTCTTTCTTTCTTATACATGCCGACTATGCGCTCGACAGGGCCTAGTCGAAAAAATTTAAGTTATTTAAATAAAAACGAAAGCAATTAAATACCATTTAATAACCTTTCATATAAATTTATTGTCAATGTAATATTAATTAGTTATTTTTTCAAATTCTTGTCATGTTCAAAACTTGGAGATATCTGGCTATCATGCAGGAGTTTGTAACCACCCGGCTCACCACCCACTAAAAAGAAAAATCACGCAATAAAAACGGTGTTATATTATTATAAAAGCCCAATTTGAAAGTAATATATACATGATAGATATAAGACGAAGACTCTATCTCTATTTTATAGTATAGGTACTCATTTAAAGCTATGATGTAGGTACATAATACAAGAAAAGGTAGGGAGTACCAAATAACAATACCTCTCTCGGATATCTCCAAGAACTCAGTTCGTGTGGATATTTTATCATATAAGTTTAAAATACATGGTTTCATTACCGCCGCCACTAACTGATTCTCCATAATACAATATCTGCATCTAACGATTGTGCTTTATGCTTCTGATAGAAAGCGCTCAAAAATAAATATATTTTTAGTGTCGCAGCAGTCGATCCACCAATGGTATACATGAAGTCCGCTGAAGTATTTCCGATGGGGTACATTTTACTTAGTATCATGATCATCGTACAGCGCATCACAGCCCATATAAGACCCCCTGTTGAGTAGGGCTTCTTCCAATGACAGGGAGGGAAATTAGCTAAAATTTACTTATGCTGTATACTGTCTACGTGATATCATTGATAACATTATCGAATGTGACGTATGTACTCGTATATTAAAGACGAAGCGAACGAATAAAATAAATTTAAATGAGTTACCTGAGCCATCGGCACCCATTCGTGTATTTCCAATGAGCAAATCGTCTGAAACACCTTCACGATTCTCTGACCTGAAGTTTGAAGGCTGGACCTAGTGTTAGATATGTGACTATTAATAAAATCTGATGTTGAACATGATCATGATTCTTCTTAGAACTACAAAAGTTATCGCATTTATTGCCATCCTGTAAGTAATCTAGTACTAGCTTCGGTGCATGGATTCGAACCCGTGCTCCTCTGACTCATTACCATCATCATCTCGGTGCATAACATAAAAAGAAGGGAAATTATCCTACTCTACCACGCTGCCTAGACCTAGACTTTTCTTGTTTTGCGACATTATACACCAAAAACCCTGTAGACATCCGAGAGCTTCTCAATAGAAGCAGATCCTGATTGTTACCACAAAACATGGGTTCCGGTGAATACCAACCAACTAGCTATCGTTATTATTATTCAACAAGCATAGTAATCTGAGACAATCTGAGTTCCATAAGGTTTTAAGTTTTATGTTTAACTAGCTGACCCGGCGAACTTTGTTCCGCATTATATATATATAAAACAAAAAGAAAGTTGGACATAGGATACCTGAGATTTTTATCCCGTCCGTATAAAACCTACTTTAACAAAACGCAACTGACAGCGAAACGTTATGTTGTCTATAGTTTAATATGGTCGAAAATTTGACAATTAGAAATTTTGAATTCGACTTGTTTATATTGTTGTAATTCACATAATATCTTTATAACTTGTAGCCTATGTGTTATTCTGATGTATGAGCTATATTATTGTAAAGTTTCATTAAAATCCATTCAGTAGCTTTTACGTGAAAGAGTAACAAACATCCATCCATCCATCCATCCATCTATCCATCCATCCATCCATACTTACAAACTTTCACGTTTATAATATTAGTAAGATTTAAACCGGTAATAGGTACTATCGATCCTTTCGTTATGGCTATAGGGATTTTGTTACAACCTGTGTAAACCAACTACATATATAAATACCAGAACCTTCCTCAGGAACCACTCTCTTCATATAAAAAAACATATGCATAATGCAAATACCTTCGTGCAGTCTCTTATACGTTTATCGCAACGATACAGATAGACACGGCTGGGGTAATATTTAGTTTTGTAATATACTAGCTGTTAGTCCAGTGCAATTATACACTACGTATCTTCAACTTTGCTGAAGATGCATAGTTGCATAGTTTACGATTCTATTCTTTATGGGACACACTGTTATATATTCACTTTTTTTTTAAATACGAAGACTATCTATCTTGTCAGGCCACGCTGTGGCCTACACGCTGATTCAATATTCTTAATTTTGTCGGCACTTTCTTCTCTTTCAAGTCATATTTTTATTTATTTAATTCTTCATGCAAATGTATAAATTTACATAGGCGAACTTAATGCCAAAAGGCATTCTCTCCCAGTCAACCTTTAGGTTGTGCAGAGAGGGCCTTACGGTAGATGCACTGGCAGATTACGAAAGTAAGGTATAAATGTGTCTTAACTTAATAACATAAATTAACTTAAAAAATAAACAACATACCTATATAAATTTACCACAAAAATAACATAAGAAGTCTAGTGCCCATTATCAGACCCTCATTAACTTTTCATATTATGAGATTATGCCCGAATTTTGACTGTTTTCCTGACATTAACACGAAAATAATTATCCAATTAGGTGCAGTCGTTCGGAAGCTATGCGCTTACATACATTTCGGTGATACATTTGCATTTATTATAAGGATTAACTGTGAGTAGCTTTATGTTGAGGCATAACTCACCTGACCGTCATTTCTCATTATATCAGGGAATACAGCAGAACCAGGATACCTATTGTAAATCCCATTAAGATTGTAATGTAAATTCATATCTGGACCAATATTCGCCTTTAATAACTGTTCCCAAATGCCGCCTGAAATAGTTAATAAGCAATCATATTATTCTACATAATGCTCATAGCAAGCACGATTTAATTTAAAGGGAGTAACAAAACATTTCGTCACATCACATTTTGAGGTGTATTATTATTTATTTTTAAATTTGGTATTCGACTCCTTTGCTAATAACATTCATACCAACTTTCGGGTTTACAATATTAGTAGGATTATTACATTTCAAGCGCAAGCAATTTTGGGGCAAGCGCCCCAAAATACGTAGGTACGAGGCCACTGGAACCTACTCAAGTAACATACGAGAGTGACTAGCATGGGTATAAAACCCAGGCGCTCCTATTTAAATTTTATCGAATTAGGTTTCGTAGTGTTGTATAAAATTTAAAATAAGTGTTCAAACATATAAGTATGATAGTATTTTTTTGTATACAGGGTGGTCAAAAAGTCGTGGATCAAACGAAACCAGCGGTTAGATGGGGCCATCAGCAGCAAAAAATTGTTCTACGGGAGGTCCTTAGGGTCAACCCCTGCAGAGTTACAATAGATTTTGTGTTTTTGTGAGAAATTGTCTTTTTTTTACTAAAACTTGATAAAATTCGAAAAAATCTACATCCTGTATCTTTTTTATAATTTTCACTAGATTGGTACTGATGAGTCCTTTCGTTAGACATGCTATTTATGGTAGTTTATTGGGTGTGTTGAAGATAATATTAAGTTTTACGAAAGCAATAATTCTTAAATCAAAACTTGTTACTAACTTCGGACCCCACTGTGAAAAAAAAATACTCTACAGAATAGTGCCACTGTATCACAATTTTTGGCGCATTTAATAAGGATTCTAAAAAGGTATTACACATGGCTATGCGTGGCTTCGATGTCTTTCAAGGACGATCTTTCGTAGCAAAGCCCGAGTTAATTCATACATAAAACTCGGTTAGGCCTACTAACCTAACCTTACCTAAGCGTGATCGTTTTCCGGACTACATGGTCTTTATCGTCGTTTCAGCCCATAAATGACCCACTACTGAGTCGGGCCTTCTCTAAGTTCATGTTGGGAGATTAGCCTACTGTGCCACGCAGCCAAGACGGGTTAACACAGGGTTTGCTTCAAGTTTTCCTTCTGTTGCGGCTAGGTGATCTGCCTAATGCGTTCCTTTAGTCGCCTCTTACGACACCTTCAATATGGTATGGGTTGGTGACATTGTTTATTCTTTATCGTCTTCGTTTCCGCCCATAAATGACCCACTACTGTGTCGGGCCTACTCACAATTCATGGAAGGACATTAGCCTACTGTGCCACGCTGGCAAAACGGGTTGGCACAGGGTTTGCTGACCCGGTAAGACTCCCTCCATGTACGAATTATGTACGCACATAAAGAATACAATTCTAATAAATTTTCCGTGTGGTGTCACCAGCCCATACCATATTGAGGTTGTCGTAAGAAGCGACTAAAAGAACGCATTAGGCAGATCACCTAGCCGCAACAGAAGGAAAACTTGAAGCAAACCTGTGTCAACCCGTCTTGGCTGCGTGGTACAGTAGGCTAATCTCCCAACATGAACTTAGAGGAGGCCCGACTCAGTAGTGGGTCATTTATGGGCTGAAACGACGATAAAGACCATGTAGTCCGGAAAACGATCACGCTTAGGTAAGGTTAGGTTAGTAGGCCTAACCGAGTTTTATGTATGAATTAACTCGGGCTTTGCTACGAAAGATCGTCCTTGAAAGATATCGAAGCCACGCATAGCCATGTGTAATACCTTTTTAGAATCCTTATTAAATGCGCCAAAAATTGTGATACAGTGGCACTTTTCTGTAGAGTATTTTTTTTTCACAGTGGGGTCCGAAGTTAGTAACAAGTTTTGATTTAAGAATTATTGCTTTCGTAAAACTTAATATTATCTTCAACACACCCAATAAACTACCATAAATAGCATGTCTAACGAAAGGACTCATCAGTACCAATCTAGTGAAAATTATAAAAAAGATACAGGGTGTAGATTTCTTCGAATTTTATCAAGTTTTAGTAAAAAAAGGACAATTTCTCATAAAAACACAAAATCAATTATAACTCTGCAGGGGTTGACCTTAGGGACCTCCCGTAGAACAATTTTTTGCTGCTGATAACCCCATCTAACCGCTGGTTGCGTTTGATCCACGACTTTTTGACCACCCTGTATATTTGGTATTCGACTCCTTTAAGAACATACCTTTTTTTTCACTAACATATATACCTTCTAACAAATATGTACACCGATTTAAACAAAAAAAAACCAATAACGTTATTTTATATCACAAATAGGTATTTCTTTTGTAACATTTTTTGTGAAACAACCCCTTTTTATATGTATTGGAGGTGCTAAAAACAATCCTCGAGCGTCGCATGCTGCGCCGCGGTAAAGCTCGGCAGGCACACACACATGTTAATTGAAATTCATATGAATCTTACCTTTGTCTACGGAGACCACAGGTCTGTTCGATTGCCATGGATACTCTCCATGTGCTTGGAAATAGATGGCGTATGTAGACAGCTGTGAAATCGATGGATAATCGAGCAATTGATATTTGTAGTTACATTATAAACACGGCCAGCCTCATACAACTGGGCGTGCGGGCAAGGGATTTGTATCCCTCTTGCGTTTTTTTAGTCCACCTTAAAGATGGTATGGGTTGTAGACCTTGTGTATCCTTAATCCGTCACCACACGAAATATATAAAAATATTTATTCTACTACACGAATAAGCACTCCAAATTCTTAGATAATAGGTACGAATTCGAACATTCGAATTGAAAATAAGAAATAGACTTCAGCGAACTAGGTAAGTACATAGGTACTACAAAACGCAAATCAAGTAAACCTCAAACCTCGGGGTAAAATTAACTGTGAAGGTAGGTTACTGTGGGAAGAGACGGTCAATATCATTTCCAAAAAAGTTTCAGTCCAGTTACCTGGGTATAATACAATGCCAACCAATACTTCCCACCGTGGCCAACGAAAGCTGTCTCGTTTGCATCCATTAAACCTACTGGAAGCTCTTGATGTATCATGTCTGTAGATATTTGGAGATTGCATCCGTACCTGTAAATATTCTAGGCAACTTAATGATGGCCATGGCTAGCCGTATCACATTCTGTTTATCAAAAAGTTCAAACTATATTGACTTAGAATTGAGAATGGTATGCTTAGATGGTATGGTCATATCGAGAGGACGAGTGAAAGTAGACTTACAAAATAAATATATAGTGGGAGTGTGAATAGGAGCGTTGCAAAGGGCAGGCCTAGAAGAACATTCCATGACCAAATAGGTGATGTCATATAGAAAGGTGAGGTCAGAGGCACCCGAAAGCGACGAGCTTGCATGAAGAGATTGATGAAAGTAGAAGAAGTGAAAGTTGTGAGTCATGATCGTAGCAAGTGGAAGGATGTGATCTCTGCCTACCTCGGCAGGCCTGCGAGAAAAAGGCTGTATGTATGTAGTATGCACTGAAATCAATGATGCAGTATAGTTGGGCCAGGCGACCATCTTTCCTCATCGACCGTGCTGCCACCCAGCCGAATAGAGGGGGCTAGCGTGCCAGAATCCGCTGGGGCCATACGGGATTTAAAAAGAGATAAACGGTTAGGTTTTATAGGCGAAGCATAATAACTATCGAATAAAAACTTACCAGTCAGGACAAGCCTTCAAAATATCATACGGCGCTCTATAGTACTCTGCTCTCCTCACTATAGGATTCCTTATGTTAAATCTTTCATTGGGATCCGTTAGATTAACATGTTTTAGTTTAACGTCTTTCCGCTCACATATGTAATCGTAGTGGAACTTTGGGATGGATTCACCCCTGGCGCAATATGTTTCTGGAATAATAACCACACATAAATATAACTAAGTGTACAGACACTGTAATATCACAATAACATGTCTGAAGTATTGATAACCGAGCAGTGGGTCATATCGATGTCATACCCCATATGACATCGATATGACCCACTGCTGAATCAGGGCTCCTCCCGTTACATGAAGGGTAATTAGCTTACTTTGCCACGCTCTGGCCAGCCGGGGTGGCACAGGGCTTCGTATCAAGTTGTCCTTCTTTTATGGCTAGGTTATCGGCCTTGTCTGTTCCTTTTGTCGCCTATTACGACACCCTCAGGACGAAATGGGGTGGTGGCACTCGGTATTCTAAATCAGTCACCACACGGACAATTATTGGTATGATGAATAATTAGGGATTGATAACATAAACGCTATATTTTTATCGTAATTTACCCTAAGATGACACGTTAAACTCATGACCAAACCTGGTCGTGACTCGTTTAGGGGCTAATATGACATAAATAAAAACGTCTATACTTACTTTTGTGTGTTCCATCCAATGAGCTAACTGCGGCGTATTTGTCAATACAATATCTATAACCTAAAACTGTGGGGAACCGAAGATACGGAACTTTGCAAGTGAAGCGCCCTTCCTGATACATAGCACCCTAAAAAATATGACGGCATAAAAAAATATTTTCTACTTACATAAAAAATACAGAATTGTAGGTGGAATTGATTTAGAAACAAAGAGTAAATAACCAATATTATTAACCGATGTACAAAGAAACAGTTAATGATTGACCACCCCTGAACATAAGCGTAGCACAGTAGGCTAATTACCTTTCATGTAGTTGGAGGAGGCTCGACTCAGTAGTGGGTCATTTATGGGCTGAGAAGAAAAATAAAAAAACACAGGCACCGGAGCGGATACGCTTCGGAGACGACTTTTTGTTCGAATTAGTATGAAATTTGCTGATTTGTGTGTGTAGTCTTTCATAATAATTAGAACAATACAAAATACCTTCCGCCGTTAGTCTCCAGTGTCTGTGTGTTTTTCCTTTAACATTAGCTCTTCTATTATAGCATTACCTTGCAAATAACGCTTCTTCTGCCAGGTGGACGACTCACACCACCGAAGCAGTAGGTCCTGGTACCATTAATCATAATTTCAGTAGCTCCGATATGTGAAATCAGAGTGATACCATTAATTCCAGCAAGAGCGAAGCGCTGAAGGCCAGCTCTCTTCCGAACTTCGACGTTATTTTTCATACTCATTGTATTAACTATTGCTTGCCAGCCATAGACGAACTCGTGCATTGGACCTGATAAATGTCACAACTGTGCATCTTGCTTGAATAAATTAATGGTCATTTGTCATACATTGCCTAGACTAAATATGCGACTGAAGAATGATCGACGAGTGGACTGTAACCTTCTGATTTTATCAATATTATCAATCAGAAGGACACTTTCCAATAATCCTGCTCGTCGAAAATGTTACATCATCTTCGCAAAGCAAACGAGCCGATGGTAAGCGATGGTTCGTTCTAATCGTTTTACCAGCTGTTCTATCTGCGTGTCTCTCTGGCGTTACTTAGCAGCTAAATGGAATGATAAGGCAAACCAGATTCTAAATGTTGATAAACCTTTAAACGTAGTATACTCGTATACCCGAGCTCCCAAAGTACCTACACGTACTAACCTATTCCGAAACTATCACCATCTAAGAAGTTAAACATTTCTCCGAACGAGTCCGATCTCAGGCCCGAGATGATGGTACTCATTTGCATGTTTTCGTCAGGCAACATCGGGCCAATCTCATCGGTTGGCGTGGTAAGCTCCTGCTGTGTCTGGTTGTTGAAGTGCCCCCGGCCTCCATAGCTCTATGGAATCGTATACAGGGTATATTTAATAATACTTACTGACGCTTGCTTGTCACCTTAATTTTCTAGACGTTTAATAGATAGATGTACCTACTTTTATAGGATTCGGTACCTAGTTAGGTATAGTGAGAGTATGCAAACCGATGGTACGGATAGAGACTGTCTTTATTAGACTGTAGTATTCGAAAACATTGTTTACGGCAGCAAATATTGCTTAATTATTCAAAAGAAATTGCTTGCGCTAAGTTAAAATTTAGTTCTTAATACGTGGTTAAAATAAACACATACTAACCTGATCGAAACATAGCGCCGCCAACAAAATGATTGCATGTTCCCGCATGTTAGACGCAGTCTGCAGCCAACATTTGCCACAAATTGGCGAAAAGGCTGTTATCGGTGCACTAAAGCTCGTTACATTAATTGACAGTTATAAATACCTAGGCTATGTTTTGGATAATATCGGTCAGTTGTCGACTGCGTTCAACTACAAAACTAAGCCGTATTTCACAACCTCTGAATAAAAACATAAAATTGGTAGATATCTCAACCTTTAAATGGATAAGCAGAGCTATATTATGTCTAAATCCTAGTGGGAAAAATATTCATGTCAAGTTTTTGTCTGTCCTCAGAAGGTATATGAATTATGCAAAAAAAAGCACTAAAAGTGGGCTAACTCTGGGAGGGTTTTCATTTTAAAACTACTTGGAATTGACTTTTCTCTGTTTACCCCCTAATGGCGTGGAGTTTTGTATGTAACGAGAGTTACATTGAACGCACGGGTTTTGCACCGCTTCACTACTGCTATTAATCGCCAATAACCCCTAATTGCATGAAGGCGTCACGTCCCGCTTGATATAACTAGTTAAAGCTATATATAGGTACTAGCCGGAAAACTATTTGAAGCATGACCATGGCTGAAATATTTAGTCAATCCTCGTGTCTCATTCGTCAAACGAGGAGGAAATGCGGCGGGATTGGTTGACAACAAACTCAAACTTTCCCACATAACCTTTTTTGCCACTTTTTGCTCCTGGTGGCTGCCGGTATTTGCATCAAAGTTAAGGTCAGCAGAATAATAACTTTCACGTCATACCCAGCACAAATTCGAATTGAGATACCTAGTTCATTGACGCTCTCCTGATCGAGGATAGAAAGCTATAAATATATCAATTTAACATCTTCATTCACATCCCTTTTAAATCTGTAAATACATAACTATTGAGGATAACAACTACTAAAACTACTTACTTGACATGCCTTATATTACAGGGTGATTTTTGGACCACCCGCCACATTTAAACAGTTGGTCCAATATTGGAAGGTCTGATTTTTTACCCTTTTCGACCCGTGTTTCTTTGGGAAAGTTGTTTAATTTCATGGTCTGAACCACCTATTTAAATTTAGCGGGTGGACGATGGTCCAAAAATCACCGGTACTATATTAAACACATTGCTTTTAAGCAATAGCTTCTGATTACTAAATTGCAATATACTTGTTTCTGCTTACCTTGTTGGCATTATATAATGTTAAAAAACATGCCTGTTATGTTCACATGAGACATTTATTAATTCCTCAGTGTGACAAATAGGGTACCTATTACATTTCTCTATAAGCTCCCGGACATGACACTCACTGTACATGAAAGGCCGCGATTATTAACGGCGACTAAACAACTATTTAAATTATAAAGGTGTTCTAGTATTTTTAGATTTTAAATATCTTCCCTTTTAATAAAATGTGATATTTCTCTGTATGCTATAAAGAATCGTAAACTATGCATTTGAACATGTGATGATCTTCAGCAAAGCTTTGTGCATGAGCCCACGAAGGTCTCGGAGCAAAAAAAGCTTTTCTTTCCTTAAAATGTATTTTATAAACTCAGGGTACAATTAGCTATTTTATCAATAAAATTGCCCGATCCCGATTGTTTCAATTCATATTTTAAATGATATGGTATGTACCAAATGGTTTTACGGGTTTCTCGTTTAAACTACAAGTAAACGAGAAAACCGTAAAACCAGTTTGGTTTGGCCAAACATTCAAACTTGGCTATCGCTGATCCCATTTAAATAAATACGTAAGTTACCTCTAGCAATTCTCATTTACGCAATAAGATAGACCTACAATTTCAACGAATATCCTAGGAGTTGGGGTAAATAAAAACGTCTGCAAGAGAAATCTCATCGAGACTCGCCTACCGGAGTCGCTTGATGCAGTCCGGATAATTATTTTATATTTAGGCTCTAGTACCTACCGTGCCGTTGCTGGGGGTCGGTTGGCTTGGGCATTACAAGGTTACCATTTTCGACTAGATCTGGCTGATGTTTGGCCCTTTGGAACTATTGCGCGAGTTTGCTCTCACAAATCTGTCTTATAACCAGTCTTGTACACAAATGGCGATCTAAAAAGAGCAACTACAGAGTTTCTTGCCGGCTCTTCTCTGTAGAGGTACATTCCAAACCGGTGGTAGATGGTAAATAATTAATTAAATTGGTAAATTATAAATTTTATTTTTTTGTTTGACCTGTCAAATGAGCTCTAATGAGCAAACTTGATTAAATGAGTTTTGATTTTGATTTTTACCCGAAGCAGGCACGGGTCGATAGTTAGTATGTATTAAATGAAACAAGTAACTTCAGTTGTAGCAAATTTTAATAAACGTTAAAAAGAAGCGTCAATAGACAATCAATACATGTTTGGCACACTAATAAAACAATTTTCTAAAAATTGAGTTAACAAAAGTAGTCAATCACGATAACGCACATAACAATTACAAGAACTCCAGCCAGAATACAATTCTTTGTAATCCTAATATATATATATTAGTGTAGGATAAAACTAACTCGAAAATAAATATAAGTAGCCATATCACCTAGAGATACATGTTATTCTAGCATTTAAGGAATATTTTATGTTACGTATTACGTCAAAAAACTATTAATAGAAAAATAATTTTCGAATTTTTTGGTCAATTAACTACCATTGGTACCAAAGACTAAATACATACATAACTGGGCCTTATAATTAAATAAAAAACAGCAGATTAGTAGGTATTATGCGATAAACTGGGAGCGATACATTGTCAAAAAAATACAGTATAAAGGTTTTTGTATTACCTATGTCAGCTAAAACACATCATCATACAACAAGAAATAACCTGCATCTTGCAAAATCAGTTCTGACTGTAGGTATATATTATTCTCAGTTCATTGCTATTTTTAAGCTATGCTAATTAAATACGATTTCGTACTCAAATTTGAACTCACGAAACTGCGAAAGTTGTACCCGGGTATTCGTGAACGGTAATCCACCGCAGGATTCTGTCTCTGGGACCAATCTTAAAAACTATCAACGAACTTTAATTGGTGGCTTTACTCAGTCAAGCATAACAGCCGGTCTAGGATGTGCACCGCAAGATAATTTTGTCACGCCGTTTGCTGATTATGTGAAGGTAAAATATCGACAAAACATCACGAGAAAACGTTCTCATGCTACTTCTTCAGGTTCCATACCACAACGAGCAACAAAAACCTATGACGAACAACGGTGAGAAAATTGTATCATTCCGTTTTGTCGAATTCGTAAAGGCGCCCCTTGTGAGATTTGTTTATAGTATATAATATAAATGTGATGTAATAAATAAGTGGTTTCATCACCGAAGAATAACGGCAACGCGTGATTAATAAAAAAACCTGGAAACCATGGCAATAGCAATTATAGAACTAGGAGCCATGAACGACGAACTGTCAACCAAGTCTTTGAGCAACCTAATACAGGTAAATGACTGTCATGCAAATAAATTAAACTCACGAGTGGCAAAAGCTAGTAGCGGACTTAATGGAAATTTTATTCGTGGTAGACTCTAGTGCAATTCGACTTCATAAATGAAAACTTTAAGGAGAAAGTGTCATCCCCACCAGTAACTATTGGAATAGAAATGACTAATGGTCATTACAATTACTCTAGAAATCTTAAAATATTTCATGGAAATTGTATAAATTTTAATCAAAGCCATCTAACAAACATATTGTTGTAACTATGTCAGAGAAATGGACAATGAAGATGTGTGGCAATAAAACCATTTAAACCGGAAAGAACTATAAATGATGAACTTACCAAAGTAGGTAAAGTATGTATGGGGAATAATAGTATGTACCAGATGATATTTAAGTCCATTGCAAAGCAACAGTCAAAAACTGTTGGTGAACTTATAAATTCAGATGTTGCAGGACCTCGAGAGGGTATGTCAAATATTGTGTGACAAAACTTACTCCTTAAAGAAACAAAACAAAAAAAAGATACATTTATGATATCTACCACTTCCTTTCTCTTGCCGCCGCGCGGGCTTCATCTCCATGACGCAAATAGTGTAGAAAAAATTGTGCGGTGGTATGTGGTATCGATCATCGGCCTCATAACAAAATAATAACAATGGTCGACAAGATGCTCTCATGCACCGCATCCTAGACCTACTGATAATCTGAATGACCCATATACTAAGACAACGATAGATGAGTTAAGGTTTAAGACTACATGGCATTATTGAGCTTCCTGAACAATGACATCGTTATATTCATTATAGTGAGATGTATATAAAGATACAAATATTTATTTTTAGCTTTACAATATATTATATGTAAAACTACCTTTAGTTATAAGATTATTATAATTCACCTGGTTTAAAGTATTTATTTCTCAGTAGTGCTAATACTATTTTTATACCTATTGTTTTTCCACAATTAGAAAAATCGTAATAGAATTAAGGTGTATAGTTAACGTAAATTCTAATAATATACCTACTACATACATCATTTTTGGCTCATCACTATTTGATGTCATTAACACATAGATTGATAATAATTATGGTATGTTACAACTAGAGCAGTTTTATTTTGTTATTCGTTTCAATAACTACTGAGATATGTTGCTACGGAGAAAGATAATGGATACTGCTGACACTTTGAAACAAAGTCACCCCAGAGATTGAAATGTTCGTGTTGATAGTCAAATAATAGGTTTGATTTACGGGTCCATGAAATCCGTGAGTAGAAAGTCTGACATCATATTAAAATGAACATTATGAAATAAACCAATTACTATTAAATATACATATAACTTTATTTCAAATTCATTCGAATGTGAAAACCACTATTTTATTTCAAACATCTCATCGTAACAATTCGACGGAGTGTGTAATGCGAAGGAAACTATTTCTTTGCAATACGAATGAATGAATGTAGAAATTAAAACAAAACCTCCGCGCAGAACTTGCTTGCAGCACCATCTATAAACTCGTTTTTTATGATATTTGATGATTGTCATATTTTTTTATAAATAATAGCCTAGCTTTTGTTCCAATACAGATAATAAAATATGTGTGCAATCTGCCAAACTTCATCCCAATCCGTGCCCCCGTGTTATCTATCGAACATACAAACTTTCACATGTATGTAATAATAAATATTAAGATTTTACGAATAAAATACGGTAGATTTAATCTCCCTATACCTAGTAATATACGTTTATAATGTCTCTTGACGAAACTGGTTATAGTTGGACTTTATATAAATTATTGTGAAAATTCTTTACCTAATTTTCGCTTACAATTGCACACAGCATCCCTACCAGATGTTTTAATATATTTTTGTTTAACACCCTGTACGTACAATATATATAATACAAAAATGGCACTACTATTATATTGTATGCAAGTTTATTAATTACTTTCTAATCAATAAGAGGAGATTCAATGGATTATATGCCTTTATAAGACTTATTCTGTACAATATATTAGCAAATATTCAATTAAAAATTAGTTTAATTGTACAATATTGAGGTCTTAATGCCCTATAAGCGCCTCAATTCAGCCTCATTTTCAAGTGTTGGTATATTACATAGTTGGTATAGTCCGCGATAAGGCGCGATAGATTCACATGGCAATACCATGAAGTTCGAAAGGGAAAAAAACTGTTGGCAAAGTAATTATTCAAATGGGTGCCTCGAAAGATCGATTTAGCCAAAGTGGCCAAAGATAAATGACAGAGTTACATTTCAGTTCATTCAACATTTATAGCGCGAGAAACGGGATGGAATGCCGTATTTATTCACTATTTATATCAAACTTCATAAAAGTGGTAATAATTTCGAATCTTGTTTTAATTGTAAAACTACCTCTCACTTAGATATGCGTTTGTCGGAGGGTAATTTCCCAAGGATGTTTTCCAATATCAAGTCGATTCAAATATCGACTACACAAATAATATACAACTAGAAAATTGCCATGTCAATCTGTCAATGATTACATAATATATTAATCTACATCATATAAAACTACATTATGAACTATATATTCCGACAGGGAGCATAGTATTTATGACGAATTAGATGCCTTGAGTGTTTTTAAAGACAGTCTTATTACGAGTCGGCAGGTGACTTCGTGAGATCAGAAAGTACGAGGGTCTTTCAGTCGAGGTAACAGAGGAACAAAGAGAAGAGGTTACTATCTCTAAAGCACTAGCTAGTATTATTAAACATTGCAATATTCCCATCCCCACTAATACACTGGGGGCGTAAGACTTCTATTAATATATATTTCTGTGCATGAGGCACAATGGTGAGCAGCCATTGTTAATAAATAATAACGACACTCCTAAAAAAAATTTTCAAACAAGTACATATCATTATTAATATATACCTACCTAATTATCATAATATTTTAAAAGTACGCATGTTGATTTATCTTTGATTTGTCTGTTCAAGCAGATCATGTTCATCTGAATAGTGATAATGTTACATAGGATTATATTGACCAGATTATCATATGAATATATTCGTTCGTAATAACGGTTTGCGTTGATCTGCGTTAGCAGTGTTAGCGGTTTTCAAATCACATCTATAATTAAACGCCATTATCACCCATATTTCAAATTATATATATGTACGAGATTTTTTATATAAGATATTTAAAGTATGAATAATTATTAGCAGTCTATCAAATTGTTTAGAATTGACGTTCATGTCCAGATTATTGTTGTAGCAAAATTTATAATGAGATTATGAGATAATTTTAGTTTAAATCGTATTAATTTAAAACTAGCAGCCTAGTATTGAAGTTTATAGCATTTCCAAAAGTCGTATGCAATGACAATTTAAGGCACCATGTTATTTAGAAATACCCATTACATATAGTCAAATTTCAGAATACAAGCTATTTGAGCTCGTTGTATAAACAATATTATAAGCTAAGCTACTTTTATAACACCGTATTAAATATAAAACAAACCTTTTCTTTATAAAAACTATCATAGCACAGTATTCATTATAATTTCAAGCAAACCAGATTTCTCAATTTGTGTGTGCCTAGCGAACATTTTGCGTCTGCGTTGCGCATATGCAGTCAAAAACTCCAAGTTAATAATAGTTGTTCACTTAGTTTAATAGTTGATCAATCTACATTGCCTTATTTAATATTAGTCATGTTCAAAACTTTATTCTATGTGATTAATATATTTTCAAGATTAAACTATTTAAGCTTACTACCACTATCAATAAATGTATTTAGGTTACTTTAAAACTAGCACTATTTGTAAATCTAAGCTTAAATCGCTATGTTTTACTGTAAACTCTCCGGACTACCATAGTCAAGGTGTTTAAGTATAAAATTACAAAAGAGGTTTAACCTTTTTTTTTCGAAAGAATATTATTCACAGTACTACCAGAGTTATAATTTTCTTCAATCAAAATATGTACCATTGTAAAATATAAATAGTACACTGTACCGGTCAGACAGACAAACACAAGGATACCATTTGCAGTCTTTTACAGATTTATAATGTAATACACTATGTGTCATTGCTTAGCCACAACGAGCAAAATTATGTAGAAATATATAAGTATTATTTCATAAAGATAGACATTTTTTCTATATTTATCGATAGTTGATTAAATTGTACCACATCACTCACAAGCTGACACCGATTGCGTCCCATTATATTATACTACATCTACCGGATAAAAAATACGCACACCGCGATGAAAATAGGGAGAAAATGACACAAGGAAAAAAGCACTGTGCCCCGGTGGAGCGCTGTCATGTTCTTTGGTCTTTTTTCTAACGAGGCTTATTTTAAACCTTATCTAATAATATCAGAACCAGCGATATATCACATCCAACTGTCGAGTGTCGTCGTTTCAGCCCTTAAATGGCCCACTACTGAGTCTGGCCTCCTCTAAACTCATGGAGGGAAATTAGCCTACTGTGCCACGCTGGCAAGACTGGTTGGCACAGGGTTCGTATCAAGTTTACTGTCGAGTGTAATGGAGGGAAATTACCCTACTCTGTGTAACGCAGGTTTTTTTTTTGTTTTTAATTAAATAAATGGAGAACAAACAATTATTAACGGCGAACAAATAATAACAAACGACTTAATAGAAAAATAGTCGAAACTAGAAAAACAAATTTTTTTGATGGGCTACTTTGTCTTGGGGTTACATCAAACAAAAAAAGAGTTTGTTTTAGCTACATTTTCTTTTATTAAGTTCCTTTATCCGCGAGTAGTCCATTGTAAAATAATTATGCATTACAGACACTAAACTCCACATAATATTTTAAGTTCACTGGCCGACTGGCCGTGAGATTTACGGAGACAAGATGAACATGAAAGCGCACGGAGCTTACTATCTATGTACCTACTGTCCGCGCCCGAACTGCGAGGAAGCGTTGGGTCGGAGTATACCACTCCGCCCCGATCGTCGTTCCATACGCCGCACTCGGCCTTTACTATAGACGCGATTCATTGACGGAAGAGAACGTTATCGTGTATAACACATAAAAAAATTAAGTGATTGATTGGATTTCACGTTAAGTTATTTTTAAAAACATACTATTTGTTTTATTTGTTGAACTACATGATTTGATAATGAATAATAATTTTCCAAATAAAACAATTGTTTATAATTCATTTCAGTTAATTACGAAAAATTTTTTTTCATACGATTTATTATTACTACTCAAGCACATACTATCTTGCGCCAGAGGCAAACAGTGCGATGGATAATGTGATAACAACTCATTGCTACACCATTCCCTAAAATTCCTCGGAGCTCCGGCGCGGAAAGTATGAAATATATACACATATATATATTTCATTTGTTATATTATTATCACTTTACATAAACGTCGTCACTTTAGAACAAATATAAAAAGACAGAGGAGAGAGAGAGAGAGAGAGCTCAGTACAGTGTTTAAGAAATAAGTCAGTTATCATGAGATTCGACATTACTAATGTTTCGTAATTATTAATCTTCTTTCTCTTCGACGGCTGATAAGAAGAGCTTTTGGCAGACATGCGTGAATTTAGCTGTAAGAAAATGGAATGTCATGTATAAATCTACTTGTTTTATTAGAGCCATGGGCCATCTAGAAACCGTGTATACAATTGCAGTCGTTTATATCGTACTAGTTATTTCCTGGTGCGTCATTTGCGGCTCTAAATAACATGTTCCCAATACCAAACATTAAAAATATCAGTTATAGCAAGAAATAGGACTCTGTCAATATTATTCACATTTATGATCACCGACCCTTTTCCTTTTAGCCTGTCGAGATTATACAGAAGGTATACCTATTTGTTCAAATCGGAAAAGTAGCTTCACTGTTATCCGCGATCAAACAAACAACATTTGTCTCTTCATGTATTACTTACATCTCAGCCTATAAATGACGCACTGCTGAGTACATACTCCCCCAACTACATATATGGTAATTAGCCTACTGTGCCACACTGGCCAGACGGGTTGGCACAGGGCTTGATATCACGGCGGCGTGGTTCTGCACCAGATCCCACAATGCCGCAACAGGACGCGAGTTGGAGCACTCCGGGGATGTTTAGTGGGTAGGCCCTCACTCTGGGGGAGAGTCCCATACGCCCCGCCTCGGCCATCCCCGTGGCCGACGGGGATAGTCCATAAAGGATTTAGCCCCGGGCGAACAAAAAAAAAATGGTTTCATATCAAGTTTTCCTCCTCATGCGGCAACATTTTCGGCCTTATCATTTCCTTTTGTCGGAACACTATGAATTCTAAATCCACCACCATGCGGACAACATATATTAAGTAACGATTTATTAAAGGGTGATACACGACATGGCGCATGCGGTGCTTCTGTTGGCCGGACTGTAGCTTCAGATCGCCTAGATAGAACGCTAGTTGGCGAGATAAAATTTTATATTATCAAATTAAGCCAACTCAATTATGTTTCAATTAAATAACAGTTTTACTTACTGGAGACGTTAGAGACGCATTGTGGTCTTTTCTTAACCAGGAGCAAATACACGGGCACGCCTGCCAACGTCATTAGTGCCCCAGCTACGACGGCTATGGGTTCACTGACGAAGGGAACTACCAGAAGAATTGCACTGATAGACACGAACACGATCGGCATCCAAAGTTGCACCTACAATATGGACATATACGATAACAACTGTCAAGAAGACACCGTCGTAACACGGTACGATATAGTCACTAAAACAGTATCCGACGTATCTGCATGATTGTTTGCTAAAATGAAATGAAACTTATTCCAATGCATAGATTATACAGAAAAATTATCAAAATCCAGAGAAATGTCAGCTTAGCGTATGGGTCTTCCCCGATAGATATAATCTGGGAGTCTTTAAATCACGAGTGAACCGGTTTCTTCTAGGCAAGCGCGCTCCATCTTAGGTCGCAGTGTCGCTTAACATCAGGTGAACTGGCGATCAAGCGTAAGCCTATCAAGTATAAAAAAAAAATTACTTTGTTCTTTTACAGAACCTAGTTTGTTGACACCAGTTCGAAATACAGACGAGATAGCGGGGCTCACAATTTTTTTATTAAAATCACAGATTCTTCAACCACCCACGAAAAAGTATTTAATTCGTACGTAGCTTACCTTGATAGGTCTAGGTAGATCTGGCCTCTTGTATCTGAGCCAGAGAACGGCGCTGCAACTTAGAGTCGTGAAAAATGACTCGACGACAGTGCAGTACGTAATCAGAGACGTCAAATCGTCGGCAATCAGCATTATTATTGATATTACCATCTGCAGACGAATAGGGGACGGTTTAACGTTTAATTTATAACACTGAGAATCCCCGCGTCAAATTCGTTGATTTCTTTTGGCAGGTCTACTGCTTTATTGTGCATACAGAAAGTCCATAGCCGTGGCTATGGACTTTCTGCATGCACAATAAAGCAGTAGACCGTGGTCTTAGATATGCACATATAGCTTATAATTCATAGCCAAAGGCTACCAAAAACAAACACACGTCGCAAACTACAAAAGAAAGAAACCTTCATACGAACTGTCCGTCAATTCAGAAATATAATTTGCCCGCCACCAACTTGGAGGGGCAGTGAGTCGTCCGCCAGATACGCGACATCTTAAGCACGAGGGAGAAGTCTAAATTTTTCTGAACTATTATTGACCGTAAGAGCCGACAACAGAAAATGACAAGGCCAATAACCTAGCCACACCAATCAACCAGTTTGGCACAGCAGGCTAATGACCTTCCATTCATTTTATGAGGCCCTACCTACCTATTTTATATACAGTATAAATCTTATAATCATAGGTAAAACAGAACTTAAAACGTAAAACGTATATATATGTTCTACTTCCACTAACCAGGAATACGAGTGACGGCATGGGCGACATGCATTTTATATTTATGTGTGCCAGCAGCTCAGGCATATGTCCGTTTCTGGCACCAGCGAAACACATCCGCGATGAAGTCATAATGTGTACTGTGAGGCCCCCAAGAATAGCAATTGCAACCAGCGTCGGCATTGCCCAACGAAGCCAGCCTAAGCAGACCGATGCGAAATCCTGCGCACAATTGAACAAATTATAAATTGGCGTTGATCAAAGTCTATTAAGCAAGGACCAATAAATATCTCTTCTTCGTACAATAGGAATAAAGGCCATTACAGTCGTAGTCAAGTCGAGTCAAGTGATACAGTCAAACACCCATTTGACCTGGCTGGACCCAGTATATATTTGAAATAGGGATGGGCCGAACTTTATTTCGTTCACATTAGGTTAAACCGAATTTCTGCAGCAAATATCGGCAATATAAAAAACCTGCATATGTATTTAGACTGAAATTAAAAACATATGTATTATAACAATTATTTATTTTATTTATAGACATTCAGAAGTATTATGAGTGTTCAGAAATCAAATATTAGTCTCTTTTTTGTTTTGTTTGAAATTTGCTTGTGAAACAGAACCGTAGTTTAGCCGGCTGAATGATTTATTTATGCCGAACGTTCGGGCGAAGTTTGTATTCGGTTGAAACTACATTCTGCCCATCTCCAATTTGAAGCATTTGTGTTCAATCAAAATGAAATATGATCAATTTAATAACCATGTAATTAAATGTAAATTACGGCATATTTTTTTGTACTAGCCCACTTATACAGATTATATCTGTCCGTCAGTATTTTAACACAGTTACCCAGTTGGCACCCGACCTTCCAACCATATATGATACTAATCTATAATTTTATTATGAATACATCAATGAATTAGCTTTGACGTCAATACGCCTCTTGAAAATATTTTATTCCCAGCTACTGTTTGGACAAACTTGTCCAGATGCTTTTGAAAGTAAAGCCACAGCGAGAATATTTTATAAACACACACAATTCCTTGTCTAATTGGGATACTTACGACAGCTATAGCCTCCGTAGCCATTACCCCGACAGGGCCCAACACCGCCAGATACGCGACATTAGCCAAAAGATAGATCCCCGTTACAAGCGGCAAAGACACGTAGATGGCACGGGGGAGATTCACAAACGGGTCCTTCAACTCTTCCGTCATGAAGTTTAGATAGTTCCTACGAATGATAAGGGTGCCAGTCAGCACGACAATCCCGGACATCGAATCACAAAGACCATAATACATTGATAAATTTATTGATGATGAGTCTCTTGAGAAATTAAAGTTGGATAATGGAACAAAGAACATAATTCGGTTGTATTGTATCACAGTTTTTTTAATCAGTCACTGATAAATGTAGATGGCCGACCTAATACTAAGCCATACATATTAACCTTTGTTTTTTAAATATCTGGTTAATATTTGTATGGTATAAAATGAGCCTTACGAATTATAGATAAGTCAGTGGAGTTCACGCCACCAGTTAGCAGCAGATTTATAGAATGGAATACTCTTTATTGTACACCAATAATAAAAAAAGGTTGACATGTTATTTGACTGCCTCGTTCTCTCCCGCGATACAGGTCATACTGCAGGAGTACAGTTTTGAGGCAAAAATTGCACCAGACACATTAAAAAAAGAAATGTACAATTCTTCTTATCGCACTTCATTTACGTGTTTTATTAGTCTTCGTTATTCGTTAGTCTTCTCTATGTTCATCATAAGGTGAATGTTCCAGGTTAGCCCGCGAAATTCAAAGGTGCTAGGTTGTATGATGATGAACATTTGATTCGCGGCTGCATTTGAACCTACCACTGACCTTTTGGCAAATTGCAAAAAACCTAAGAAAATTTGAATTTCGCTGGCTACCCTGGAACATTCACCTTAAGGCCGACTTAAATATTACAAACGCGACGCGGCGTCGATGTCCGCACCGAAGTTGCTAGTTAAAAATACGTTCAGGAACAAAAATAACCATGGCACATAGAACTTACCATCCGGAGTAGGAAAATATTCCAGAGTAGAAGGCGACGGACCAATCGCTTACAGAGGTTTTAGTACCTGCCCAGCCGTCCTCAAAGTTTTCCACATTGCCTTTAACAATTAATAAAGAATAAATAAAGTCCCGAATCCACAGTTTGAGCCCTGATAACGCCTTGGATATTAACATACTTGGGAGTGCAATGTTATAATATAGAGGAATGGAAGTAATCTTAATTGTCATAATTCATTCACATGGAATGAAGATAAAGACAGAAATATCAAGTCTTCTAGCCACCGTCAGAGGTGTACCGAAGTATACAACTACATATTATGTAGATTTACTGTAAGCGTTATTTTCAGTGGTGAAGGTCATGCTAAAATATCTAGGTTAAATAAAATGCGTGTCGCAATAAAACCTTGGTACTTAACGATGTGGATTAGCTAGCTCCTTAGAATTAATTGAACAATAACAAGCAAATAATGTAACTGAACTGTATGGAGAAGACAGATACGCGTGGGAATTGGGGTGAGTATATTGAATGTCTTAATGTCTCGAACCGAATGCCGTGTGGTTGCGGATCTACAATGCACAATGTCACCAACCCACACCAGACTGAAGGTGTCGTAAGAGCCGACTGGAGGAGCCCAAGAGGCAGACCACATAACCGCAAGAGAAGTAAATCTTGATACAGACCCTGTGCCAACCCGCCTTGCCAGATTGGCACAATAACTTAATTACCCTCCGTAAAATTGGGAGAGGCTCCATTCAGTAGTGGGTCATTGATGGGCTTATATGATAATGATAAAACTGAAGCAATTACTTTCAGACTGTAGTATAGACATATCAGTAGAGAGTTTACATGTCTGTTTACGATTTGTAAAGAATACAGATGAACTTGGAAATAACTAGGAATGCTTTTCCGCATTATATCTCCGCTCGTCTTGTCACCACTGTCTACTTACACTATTTCTGCCAAATACCAGCTGATAGGTATAAGGTCGTTTCTAGAAATTTCCTCTTCACATCAAGGTTCGATTAACATCGAGCTAGTTACAATGTGTTATGAATATGATGGGGCGTCGCTTACGTGGGTCTAGACATGGATCAAAATATTTTTCTTGTAAATCTAAATTCATTGTATAATAGAAGACCTAAAACACGCGTCAAAATACAAACTTCTTTAAAGATAGATATCACTGCAATCGAGTTAAAAATCAATGTAAAATTTTACAAAGCGTTGGTTAAGGTGGAATTAAATGTTTAGTCACTTTTGAATTCAATAATTTGTATAGATATATGTATACAAAAAACTTTATAGTTTACTGGGGTTATCCACAGTAATAAATTTGTACCAAAAAGCTATACATTACCTTGACAAAGCCAGACGATGCCACCAAAGATGATGATGACAAGCGCTGATATCTTAGTGAACATAAATATGTTCTGCAGGCGCGTTGTAAACTTCACGTCATAGGCATTTATGAATGTTAAAAAACCTGTAAAACCAAAATCATTGTTAAGGATAGAGCTTATTAGTCGTAATCATAAGAAACAAATAAATAAAATAAACGATATGATACTCATTTCAGTATACATAATTTATAAAAAGTTTAATTGTGCCCAATCGCTGCCACTTGACAAAGTGCCCAGAAGACTAGCAGCGTTCCTGGGTTGAATAGTTATGCTAATCCTTTGAGCGAGATACGTGCCAGCCCTCTGGTCACTATAGGTGTCGAACAACCTACGCGACAGCGTCTCTAATAAGCCGATCGGTACTAGGACCCTATGGACCCAATGCCTGAACCGTAAACGGCTCAAATATGTAGCCTTCCTCAAGCCTACTGTCGTTGCGCCGTTTACGGTTTTCTGTAAAATCCGCAATAAGCCAGCCTCTAAAGATGTTCTAGGAAGATGAGACGGCGCCAAGATACACATGCATCTACACATCCGAGACAAGTAGTCGACCATATTCGAAGGGATAATAGTAATTCCGTCTGGCCTTCTACCATCGACACGACACCCCAAAGACCGTTACCGCGTGGCCACAGCCAACAGCGGTGTGAATTGCGGAGCGTCTTGCGGCGCGGTAAGCGGTGAGCGGCGAAAACAAATAGTAGACAATCTATGAAGTATGCCACAGCTACCGGCGACGCGATCGGCGGCGCGTCTTGTGGAGCGACTAGCGGCGCGGTAAGCGGTGAGCGTACGCGTATTTAAACAGCTTTCTTACTTACTTATTATAGATCGTAAACCCGTATTCAGTATATTATTATTCGAAACACAAAAGGCTATATAATTATATCTTTAATCAAGGCTCAACTTACTAACTTTCTGAACCATAGATTAACATGAATAGCTTTTGCAAGCAATTTTCACATTTGTACATTAGTGGAATGTGAACATTACAACATAAGCCACAGTAAGAAAGAATTATTTTTTAATATCCCAGCTTGGAGCACAAAGAAATAATTTCCTAAACTTGAAAGTATAATCTACTCAACCAATAAATGATCCACTGTTGAGTCGGGCGTCCTCCAGGTACATGGAGGGTAATTGGCGGCAAATTAAGAGCGGCACACGAAGTCGTGGTGGGTCCTCTGTCCTCAGAATTGCCTCGGAAGCCTTAACCTGCCGCGACACACGACCGCATGATCATTGCAGTGGAGGGCGGCCAGGCGTTGAGGCCAGGGCTGCCACCACTAGCAGCTGAGGGGTGGCCAGGCAGGCGTGCCAGGGCTGCCGCCGCAACGACAGGGGCTCGTGCAATGTCCTGCACGTGCCTCCGGTGGGTTGGGTAGCGTCCAAAGCTCCCCATCAAAGCGTGGGGCTCGTTTTTACAAGCGGGCCAGGGCCCAATCAGGGTCATGGAGCATGCTCCCCCATCGGGGGGAGTGATACCCGTGGCCCTGTCTCGGGCAGTTAAGGGACACCGTTGATTTTAGTGGGTAGGTTGGGGCGCATCTACCAGCTTTCCGCGCCCCGGAGTCCCACATAACCCGGATGGCGTTTAGCGGCCGCGAATCCATGAGAAATTCCAACGTAAAAAATAGGATAATTGGCCTACTGTGCCACGCTGGCCAGACGGGTTGGCACATGGTTTTATGTCCAATTTTCCTTCTTTTGCAGCTAGGTTTAAATATAATGGAGAATAATATTTTTCAAGCGCGAGGTTTTGACACGCGGACCCTTGTGTCGACTTTTGATTTCACTAAATCGACAAATCCACGAGAAAATTATCTAGCACATCGCATGCTAGGTCGGTCGGTTTATAATATACAGCTATGGTATGCGAGTAATAATATTATAAATAGACTAGCTTCTGCCCGCAGGTGAAGCTGCGTGGATATAGTGCCCATGCCGATTTTCACATGCACCTGCTAAATAACCTTTTCAAGCCATGTTGTCCTGAGGTTGCCATATTATGTACCTCTTCAACAAAAGTTCAACAAAACTTTTACAAATTTTCGTAAAACCAACGAAAATACAAGATGTTTTATTTTGAAACAACTGTAAGAAATATTAAAAAAATATGGTCTAGACTTCTTGAGTTTTGCGCTGAGCCAAACATTTTGCGTTTTATTATTATTTATATATATAATCCGCAAGCTGTCTAAGAAACTGTAATACGTTGAATAAGCCAATAATCATTGTTCGGCACATACATTCGCCAAGCTTGTTTAGTAAAAGTTAAACTAACCATAATTAGCATAGCTCAAATATATATTTTTACTATTTACCAAAAACAGACGAAAGAAATATCGAACTAATTTCCATTTGTTGAAGGAGTAACGGCGTGATAGACACTGGATTGCCTTAGATTCTGCAACTAAATACATACCTTGAAATATACTTACAAATGGTGACAGCAGCTATGAGTTTTCGGCACATCGGATCTATGGGGCAGTTGGGGAATATCGGTTCCAGAACATTATTTGCAAATGTCAAAGACATAATGGCATTTGTTGTGGGCCTAAAACAACGAGGAATAATATTAACACGATTATCTTCGATGCTGTTTATTTTTGATCCGGTAAGTGTACCTTCACATTGTAGTCGCGCACCTAACGTCTTGAGTAACTTCGCGAAACCCACATGACCGACGTGTATTACTAATTAAATGTTACTAATAAAAAAGTTGAAATATATTAAGACAACGTAATATTCCGAGAATGGTTTATTTGCTTTAGATTTGAAAAACATTTCGATATCGAGTACAAAGGAACGTCAATTTCATCAAATTTCCCATTTCCAAATATCTACACTTCACAGCAAAAGCAACGCATTTTGTGCTAGCGGTCTAGCGGCGTTCACCAACTACTGCCGTACAGATTAATGCCTAGTGCATTGGAGGTAGACAGATCGATATGACGCGACCTAACGTCCCATCGCTTCTTATCGATCCGTCTACCTGAGAGTTATGGGGGATAAATACCTACATAGGACCACCCCTCAACATATAGTTTGTATATTATAGTACATAATGGATTTACTGGTCATTGCTTTTTTATGATACATTAATTAAGTATTTTCATGTAATATTAACGCACATCATATTTTTTCATAAGTTTTGATAATAGTTTGTTTAGTTATATTTATTGTAGTATTTTGTAATTTGAGCTATGAATGGAGGATCCAGACAATCATAACGCAAACTTGTTACTATTATAAATAGTACATAATACTAAAAAATCTATACTCTATACTAATATATAAAGCTGCAGAGTTTGTTTGTTTGTGTGTTTGTTTGTTTGTTTGTTTGAACGCGCTAATCTCAGGAACTACTGGTCCGATTTCAAAAAATCTTTCAGTGTTAGATAGTCCATTTATCGAGGAAGGATATAGGCTATATTTTATTTTCAAAAGAATAAGAGATCCGTATGAAAATTGCGATTTTGGAAACCAAGGTGTAAAATCGAAAACCTATTTATGCGTGCGCCGCAAAAACTATTGACAATAGAACAAAATGATGTACTACGGGTTTGTTGGTCTTATAAAGATCTACAAAAAAGTCCGCGAGAGCACATATCTAACTATCATAGTTTAGTCACAATAACCGATTTTATGTTCATAAAAAATATGCACGGGTTCGAAGCCCACGCGGGCGAAGCCGCGCCCAAAAGCTAGTCTTATTATATTCTGACAAAATTCAAATGACTTGCCAGTAATCTTAATTTTATTATAATAAGTGTCAATTGACGTACTGATGTATACAATTATTCTATACATTTAAAAAATACGAATTTTAAATAATTAATAATTATTAATAATTTCCAGGCCCAGGGCCGACCTTTGTGGGAATCCTTGGGGGATGCCTATGTCGAGCAGTGGACGTCTTTTGGCTGAAATGATGATTTACACGAAAACCTCTTGAAATGATAATCAATGTATATTTTACATAACAAAAAATGATTTTGTTAGAAATAAAACGCTAATGAACTGATAATTTAACAAAAATGCAATAAAAATATTGTAGACCGAATCCTTGGGATCGACTTTTAACTTCCTTTTATTTTTCTTAGTAACAGTCACTACGTTCTACATAAGTATAAATATCATATTATTTCTACTCATAATTATCTTACCAGACGGATTCTCCAGTCTTCAAATTCTTTTTGGTGACTCATAACGACGAAATTTGGAAATAAAACCACACGAACCGCGACTATACGTTCACAGGCCGGACTAAATATTATCGGTGTAAGTTACAAACGGGAATGATGTAGCTCATTGCAGGGACAGCAACAAAAACGAGCAACAGGTTGCTGCCAGACAGATCAATAAGATGCGCCACTGCTTATACGTATATCGAATGCTAGGGGTCTGGGTCCCCTGTGTCGGCGAGAACCTTATTCAAACATTTCTATATACACATATAGCTCTATACATAATGGCGTCTACCGACAATATTGAAGGGGCTTACAGGATAGAATAAATGTTTTATAACATAATTTTTATCACACACGATGAACTCGTACAGAGATCCATGTGGTAATGCGATTGGTATAAAAAGTATCACCACTCAATTCCATCCCGAGGGTGCCGAACGAGCCAACTAAAAGAGGCACAAGGCAGAAAACCTAACCAAAAGAGAAGGAACACTTGATACGAACCCGTCTGGCCATCGAGTGGAGCTTCCTCCAGTTACTAGGAGGGATTCCTAGTAACTGGAGGAAGCTCCACTCGGCAGTGGGAGAAGTTATATTATAGGTTGCGTAATCCTTGTTGTGACTACAATTTCATCACATAGAGGAATATTTCATGAGAAAATATTGGTGCCACCTCAACCTGCCAGATTACAATTGTTTGATTAACATTTGGAGCAATTGATTTATTTTGTGAACTCCACAGACCACAGTGTGAACACAAAAATCATCATAGATAATAAACATTGATTTGACTTAAATTAATCGTTAATTTAAATTCTAGTCTCACAAACATCAGTGAAATACTCCTAATCTTGCTCATATTCCAAACGCTAATATCGGTATTAATAACCTGTTCTGATTTCGTAATGGAAGCGGAGAAAGTCTCAAACCAAACAAATACAAAAAAGATAATATGCGAAACACATACAGTGACGATCAGATGAGACGAGGAAACGATGATAAAATAAAAATACCAACTTCTGAATATTTCGTCTGATGAAGAACATGGCATGAAACATTTTGCAGTCTACCCAATTTCTATTGAGGACTCTACCCTCAGTTGTGGGCAAGATTATATCAATCCAGGTCTATGTATCTACTCCCCACACTTCAGATTCCAACAAGATTTTAATTGAGGTTATTTCAAGATGGAGCACAGGCTTTCATGAATTACAATGTAACTGAATAGGCTCAATCTAAAACTGGTTGTACTTATCAGAACTGGCCGTGTCAAAATGCATTGTGTTCATGATTATTTATTTATCAAAAAATCTAAATCAGATATCTATCTATTCAAGTTGGCTCATCTGAGCTCGTCTAAGAAACGTCAATATATATTTTACATTTACTTTTTATCATTTACCATAGGTTCGGAAGGATGCTCTACAAAGAAAAGCTGGCAAGAAACTTTGTAGTTGTTTTTTTTTAACTGATAAGACAGTTTGGTACTCACACACGTCATTATACACGCAGGTATTGAGCAAAGAACCAGTCAAGTACATTTAATCAAGCATAATCCCTCAAAATATTAAAGCCACTCCTAATCTTGCTCCAAACGTTATTTCAGCCCACCCTCACATTGTAATAATGTCAGCACTACACACCAACCATTTGATCGTAATAAAATAATATATTTCCAAGAGTACGAGGGTTGATTTGAAAATTCGCGGATTCAATAAGAAATGAACATAAATTGCATACAAAATACGTTTATTCCTCATCATATTCTCCACCAACACAATGATGATTTTTGAAGATCTGCAAAAAACTGGTTCATTTGCGGTTTCAACCTCTTCATATGACGAATATTTCTAGCCACCAAGATGATCTATATAACAGGTTGGGGAAAAAGTTTCTTCGCATTTTATTAAGAAATCTCAAAATATTTTTTTAATAGTTTATTTACATTTAACTAAAGTATATAGGTACCATTTAGTTCGATAACTTTTTGCCACCTTGTAGATAGGGACATGATGCCATTGATATAGAAATGTTGAGACTTCTGATCAAAATACCGCGACAAGTGGTTTTGGCAGTCCTCTCGTGATGTTAACCTGACACTGCATAAAGAATTCTGAAGAGACCGAAACAGGTGGAAATCTGAAGTTGCAAGGTCAGGACTATACGGCGGATGCATTAACACCTCCCAGCCAAACTCTAATTTTTGCTGAGTGGCTAATGATGTGTGAGGTCTAACGTTATCATGATGCAAAACCACACCCCTTCTGTTGATTTATTCCGGACACTTTCTCTCAACTTCTTGCTTTAATCTCATCAGTTGTTCGCAGTAGAGTTCAGAATTGATGATCCTGCCTGGTGGTAACAGCTCATAATGAATAATGCCCTTCCAACCCCACCACACACACAGCATCACCTTGTTGCGAGTTAATCCGGGTTTCGCCACAGTCTGTGAAACCTGACCGGCCTTTGACCACGACCTTTTTCGCACGTTCTTGTCGACCTTGTCGTCCGTGATCCACTTTTCATCACTAGTTATAAGCTTCTTCAAAAATGGTTCTGTTTCATTACGTCGTAATAAATAATCACAAATGAGTACACGGTTCATTAGGTTTCTTTCAGTGAGCTCGTGAGCCCAAATATCGAGCTTTTTGTGTACCCAGTTTTTTTCAAATGCGCCAAAACTGTTTTGTGGTCAATTCCCAGTTCTTTAGCTACGTCGTAACTACTAATATGCAGATCTTGCTCCACTTTTTCAAAAATGGCATTCATTTTAACTGTAATAAGGTGACCAGAGCGACGTGCATCTCTGACATCAAAATTTCCTGATTGAAAACGCTTAAACCAAATTTGTGCTACTCTCACAGACACTGCACTAAGTCCATAAACATCGCAATTTTTTTTTGTAGTAAAATTTTAAAATGTATCCATTTTCTTCATTAGATTCACTCATCTGCAAAGTACGAAAAACAAATGAAAATCACACATCTTCCTAATTTGAATTTGGAATTATGTTCTTTAAAATATAAACTTTCAATTATACCAATACCAGCCAGGTACAAATAGTATAGCCAAAGAGATTTTATTACAATAATACATACCTACTATAATGCGAAAAGACTTTTTCCCCAACCTAATATGTAATGAAATAGCTTTAAAACGGAAGGTGCCAAATCAGGTGAATTATCTGGATGGGGCAGCAGTACAAAACCACGAATTTGAGATACTTGTGACAGACGTGTGAACGAGTGCGTTATCTTGATTGATGAAACAACACACACTGGGCAAATTTTCATAAATTCCTTCACTCAAACGACGCAAAAGGGTGCAGTAATATGCCGAGTTTATTATTTGGCCTTTTGAAAGATAATCCACCAGTTTGACGTTGTCCGCCGATAAAATTGCCTTCGGTTTCTTTGGGATTGGCTCATCAGATTGATTCCACTGCTTGGACTGGTATCTGGTATTTGGCGTGTAGTGATGAACCCACATTTCGTAACAAAACGATTCTTATAGTCCTGTGGGTCAGCTTCAAATATCTTTTTTTTTTTTTTTTTTTATTTATTCTGTTACTACACCACAGACTTGTAGTCCGTGTTCTTTTTAGCAATGAATGGTAGTTATTTGCTCTTTTTTTTTTTTCTTTCGTCTGTCGTACCCTGCGCCTCGGCATCTGGGACATTGGTGTTTCATTTAACCTACTCTCAGTAGGTGCTTCCTTAGCTTATGTTTGGTAATAGCTGTTTGGTCTTGATATTTAAATTATATTCCGTGTCCGTGTAATTTCTGCTGATCAAGGTTTTCGATCGCCTTGTTGTTCCTGGCCTTTATTGCCATTTTCATGTTGTATTCCTGGATGGTTTTGTCGTCTGCAGCCAGGGCTTGCTTTATAAGTCTTCCAATAGCGTCGTTGTTATTGTCTGTGTAGTATGTGCAGTTCCCAGTGTGTCTTGAAACTGCTACTACAGCATGGGGAACGCTATCGTGCAGTTGCAGTTTTGCTGAGAGTGTTTGCATTATGAGAACGTTTGCGTAGGTTAATCCCTGAGCTTCGTGGATTGTTAGGATGATTGAGCCTTCCCCTCTCCCGTAGCCCTCCATGGTTAGGGCCTCCTTCTCTGCCTGTGTGTGGACGATAAAGAGGGTATTTCCTAGGGCGGGGGGTATTCTTACTCCAGTTATTCTTCTCAGCTGCAGCGATCTGACTTTGCGATTGGAGGAGTAAATTCCGCTGTATACCTCACTTAGGGCGTATGCGACGTCCATCGGGTTGCGGTGAGTACACAGCATTTCCTCGCTGATTCTTGCGACGCTTGTTGGAAGTTTGTTCAAATATCTTCGAACAGTCGCGAGAAATTGTTAGGCATATACGTTTTTGGCCGAGTTCCCTCTTTAGTGTCTGCGATCTCCATTAAAGTCAATCTGCGATTTTCCAAAGTGAGAACAGACACTTTGTGGATAATTTTTTGGTTGTAAACATAGTAGGCACGCCAGAGTGAGGGTCATCTTCAAAGTGCACTCATCCATGTTAAATCCTTCTACACATTTTTTTACAGCAGTATATGTTGGAACATTTTCTTTGTATCATCATGTTATAAAATATTTGATCACCAAAAATAATTAAATTTTACCGCTTTTAGAAATCTGCACACTAGGACTTATTTTGCATGATAAACCTTTAAAACTATTAATACTATGGCAATAACAGTTTATGCTGTGACCACCAAAGAATGTATGGATGCAAATATTACCCATATAGTAAAAATAAAATTCATGTTTGCATGTGATGCCATGAATATTTTGATCCACCCTAGTATCTAAAAACGCTACATGTACAAATAAAGTTTATATAAATCAATAGCACTTACACAAATACTAAGTTAGCATCCCACAGGTAAAGAAATGCCAGCATTGGTCCATAGGCTTCATTGATGTAATGGTAGTCGCCACCACTTTGTGCCAATGTTGTGCCTGCATCCAACAAAAAAGATCAAGTGAATTCAAGATACATACTATGCAATGGTAGAGAGTCTACTCATAATGCTATGTGCAGTAATAAAGAACTTTAAAGGAGCGCACAGGATGTTCTGGTGTAAATAAAGGGCCAGGCTTTCACTACCTCCCAGTTGTTATATGTCAGATAGTTTTATTGTCTTTATAAAAACCAGATAATTGAGACAGGAGGCAATTCTTGCATGCACTTGGCGATACATCACTACATATTATAAAACAAAGTCGCTGTCATCTGTCCGTCCCTATGTATGCTTAAATCTTTAAAACTATGCAACGGATTTTGAAGCAGTTTTTTTAATAGATAGAATGATTCATGAGGAAGGTTTATATATGTATAATGTTGTAGAGAAATGCTGATAAATTTAGAGGATCGTCATTGAACCCGTGCGAAGCCGGGGCGGATTGCTAGTATACATATAATAGAAAGAGAATAAATAGTCAACTAGCTGTTACCCACACCTTTGGCTTTAGATTGGCTTAGGGCCATTTTTGCAAATAAATATCACTGCTAATATTATTTGTGTGATTGTTTTGTGTTTACAAATTGCTGTGGAAAATATTACAGATATTCATATGATCTTAATTAATTGATTTAAATGTCACACATATTGTCATCAACTGTTACAGTTAATTAAAGATAAATGTGCATGTAGTAGAAATATATGTGATCATCATACCAAGTTCAGCATAGGACATGGCACCAAGGGTCGCCAGGATACCGCAGGCACCCCAAACAGAGAGGGCACTCCATACAGACCCAGTTTTCTCCAATACTTCTTTGGGTGAAATAAAAATACCACTGCCGAATATTATTCCCAAAATTATAGCCACCCCTTCCAATAGCCCGAGCTGTTTTCTCATTTTCACCTTTTCTTCACACATTCTTTAGGATTTATTTGCCGGTTTGAGAGGAAAAATGTTACGATAGGAACAGCTGTTCTATAACCTAAATAAACCTTTCACATTTCTATTGGCCGATTGTATAAATTAAAAAAACCAAAGAAGATTTAGAGATAGCAGAAAATGTAAGTAAAACTTAAACATAGAGCGTAGAGATCATCTAAACTAAACATGAACGTGCTATCGTCTAATTTTTGTTTAATCTTTAATTTTATTTGATCTAAGAAATACGATACGGTCAACCATCCCTTCAATCAACTAACTTTAAAGTTAAAAAAAATGCGTGACAGGCGACGGACTGACACTGACAGTGCTGGCTGACACAGTTTGATGGAGTAAGTGTTGTTGTTGTTTACAATGTACATTATTCTTGCACTTTACATAAGATAAAATTGTTAAACTATTGTTAGTTAGTTACGCTATTAGTAAAATATTACATATCAAATATTTACAAAGGAATTTCTCTATTGTGGTCACATAGTTTCGTACTAAATGTAACCCTCCATTATCAAAATAATTGCTTGAAAATGATTACCATCAAACGTAAATCTACCTGTCCTACATTTTATATGTACTTCTACGGACATTAAATTAAGTTAGAGAGTATTTTTTGGAATCCATGATCATGGCTCTTGATTTGAGACTTTTTTTTCTGTTTGCATGGGGCATTTGCGCATTTCGTACAGACAAATTGTTATTGACGTATGATTGAATGATTGGAAAATCTGCTTAGTCTTTTGAATGTTGTTTTTTATTAACTAGACAATAGTAGTAACGGTTTTTTTATGTAAGAGCAGGCAGATGACTGCCTTCCGCCTGATGCTAAGTGGAAATGCAGTCTGGGGGGAAATGCAGTCTGGGGATACCTAGTGCTAAACTATACGTACAGCACTAGCCATCCTCGCCCTGCCGGCCCGCAAGATGCCTCTTCACGCTTCGTTTGAAAGACCCTATATTGTAGGTGGGTGGAAATACGTGTGCAGGGAGGGAGTTCCATGCTCGTGAGGTGCGACAAAGAAACGAGTTGCCAAATTTCTTGTTTGGAAGTGTTGAACCGAAGCCCCGCACGCGTATTACGACAAAGGAAAGCAGAGGGAGAGATAAGTGAGAAAAGCTCCTCTGAGCACTCCCCGTGGTACAGTCGGTAGAATGCACTCAGAGCAGCAATATCACGACGAAGTTGTAAAGGCTCGAGATTCTTGGTCACATTCTCGTCACCTATAATGTGAATTGCTCGGCACTGCAACAGCTCCAAAGCATCAAGTAGGTACTTACCGGAGCCGTCCCATAGGTGTGAGCAGTACTCGGCGGAGGACCGCACCTGAGTTTTAAAGAGCAGGTACAGCTGCTCAGCCGAGAAAAAGCGCCGCACCTTTTTCAGGACTCCGAGTTTTCGTGAGGCCGTTTTGATCACAGCCTCGATGTAATTTTTCGGATTTAGGTCGCAGCAGATTTCCATACCGAGCCCTTGCTCGTCACCTTTGACGTTGCTCTGTAACTAAAGAGTCGTGCCCAGAAGAGCCGGGGAGGGAGGAATTATTGCGAAGAACGCGCATGTTTGAGTTTTTTTGGCATTGAAATCAACCAGGTTGTCGGAACCCCATTCTGAAATGTGGTTCAACGTCCGGTTAAGTTCAATTACCAATTTGACTCTTATTTTCGGCGGTCTCCACTGGCCCGTCTCCAGGAACTCCGAAGTATCTCCCATGGACTGTACTATCATCTGCATAGCAATGTTTGTTTCCTAATGGAAGCATATCATTGATATGCAGAAGAAACAGGGTAGGAGATAGGACGGAACCCTGAGGCACACCAGCGTTAACTGGTAGGAGTTGCGATGAGCTTCCGTCCGAAACAACACGTATTCTACGCCCGTGGAGGAAGCTTGCAATGCATGTGCAGAGCTGAGCAGGCAGACCATATGAAGCTTGGAAATATGACTTTTATGCCAAACCCTATCAAAAGCTTTGGCGAAAGTTTATCTAATACATCGATATAAGTTCACTAGTAATATAAATAAGAAATAAGTGACACTATTACATTTTGATGGTTTATTTGATAATGCAATCAGAATAACTTGGGCGTGATTTCGGGGTCTGGATCTGGATAATATTGAAGTAAATCCGCAACGGGCGCTTCTTGATCTTCATAGAAGTCACATGCCAATAGATATTCTCTTTTTGAATAATCATCTCCTTTACAGAACATCTCACCTAAATGAATGATAGAGTTATAAGATCAGTAATTTCTTCGAAATAAAAAGTCACAATTAAAGTGATTTACCCTCTATATCCATAATGTGTACTGCTGTTTTAGCTTCTAGAGCCCCAACACAATAATGTTCCTCCATTAAATCAGGGTGCCAATACATTATTGCGTCTCTACACGATGTGCCAGCGATTGGTAAAAGTATTCTGTCCTAGACGCAAGAAATTTATATTAAAAATTAAAATGTATTTTACTATTTAGTCACTTTAAGTAATTTCATGGCGTCGTAAATATTACTAACTTTGCAAATAATTTTATTATTGACTATAGGTTCTTTTACTTCACCAGTACAGAAGAATTTGCGTTTTTTTCTCATGATGAGAGTACTGACTTCCAGTACTGTCTTAATGCTATTCCCTGTAAATAAATTATAGATACAATAAAGCTCTCAGATAAATTGCTATTAAACCTTCACAATAACAAGAAGGTACCTTTTTCTCCATTTATAGCTTCAAGTTCGCGCATGCCTCTTGCTTGGGTTTCCCTGCTATTTTGCTGTTTCATGTAATTAGCTAATCGGTACATAGCTTCCACGAATTCATCAATCGGTCCTAAAATTACGTAATTTTTAATATTCATTATTCTAGCATTGTTCCTCCGATCTATTCAATTAAGATTGGGAACAGATGAGGTATCAACATTTACATAAATAAAATAAGTGTTATTATATTTAGTCAAAAATATAACAGAAAAAATAAGTAGCGTACACATTCATATAAAATACTGTAATATAACAAATTTTCTTTATAATATAATCGGTAGTACTAATTGTAACATCAATGTTACACATATCAGTTTTGCGCCACATACGACGCGACGATGCACCATATTCCTGGAGGGAAATTAGCCTACTGTACCACGCTGGCAAGACGGGTTGGCAAAGGGTTTGTATCAAGTTTTCCTTCTCTTGCGGCTAGGTGATCTGCTTCTTGCGTTCTTTTAGTCGCCTGTTACGACACCCTCAAGATGGTATAGGTTGGTGACAATATGTATTCTAAATTCGTCACCACACGGATACAAAACATTAATCTACGTTGAAAAACATAAAGTTATCATGTCCTTATTTCGATATCCCAAAAATATTTATCAAGGCAATCATTATTGTATTGATTACTTTCATTAATACTGTAATGATAATTTTCATAGTCATAATTATTTGAAAAAATTGGATAATGTTTGGCATATTTTTCATTAAACCTCGTTGTTTGTCAAACAAATACACCCTACACGGTGTTTCTAATAAAACTAACATTCTGATAAGTAGTAGTACCTTACCTGTTCCAAGGCTGGAACCGTCCAAATAGTTAAGGAATTGATAAAATCTTAATGCTTCGTCTGATTCAATTTCATCCATCACAGGTCGCTAAAAAATTTTTGATTTGAGTAATCTAATGACTACGACACCTTATTGATTTGAGCCATGTCTACAAGATGTTCTCGAGGGTCATCACGAATCGACTCGCGTGCAGGCTTGACGATTCCTAGCCTCCCGAACAAGCCGGTTTCCGAAAAGGCTTCAGTACCGTGGACCATATTTTAACAATACGGCACGTTATACAGAAGACCGAGGAGTATAACCTGCCCCTTTGTCTGGCGATCGTGGACTACGAGAAAGCCTTCAATTCGACCGAGACGTGGGCAGTATTGCAGTCTCTCCAGGAGTGCCAAGTTGACTATCGGTTGACTAAGTGTTGAAGTGCTTGTATGAAAACGCCACCATGTCAGTCAGACTCTAGGACCAGACCTTGAAACCGATCCAGTTGCAGTGAGGTTTTAGACAGGGAGACGTTATCTCTCCGAAACTATTCTCCGCTGCACTGGAAGATGTTTTCAAGGTTATGGACTGGAAAGGGCTGGGCATTAACGTGAACGGCTAGTACATCACTCACCTTCGATTCGCTGACGACATAGTCGTAATGGCTGAGACAATGGAGGGCCTCACTACGATGCTCGATGGCCTCTGTCGAGCCTCCGAACGAGTCGGCCTTAAGAAGACAGGAGATACGCAGGAAAACCAGGGTCACCAACATAGCCCACCGGATTGCCAAACTTAAGTGGCAGTGGGCAGGGCACATACCTCGTAGGACCGACGCCCGATGGGGCAGAAAAGTCCTCGAGTGGCGACCGCGTCCCGGAAGGCGCAGTGCTGGTAGGCCTCCCACACGGTGGACCGACGACCGGGTTAAGGTCGCCGGAAAGCAGTGGATGCGGGCGGCCCAGGACCGGCCTTTGTGGAGATCCTTGTGGGAGGCCTATGTCCAGCAGTGGACATCTTTTGGCTGAAATGATGATGATGATGATGAATGACTACGGAATAATCCAAGAATGTGTAGTAAGGGTGATTAACGCAAAATAGCTTACAAATTTTCCACTCCACGCCCCAACGTCTGAATATAATGAGTTTACTCTACTTGGCATCCAATCCAACGATGAACGAGCTATCAAAACCGGATGCTAAAATAGACAAAACACATTAGTGCGTGTGTGTAAATAAACTTTTATGACAAGATAGCAACTTAGACAGGAATTACCATAGAAGCCAATTTACTCTTAGCATAATCGACATCAAACGTAAATATAATTAATAAAAACAACCAAATGTTCAGCATTGCTACGGACGTCTAATAATGGCCAGAAAAATAAAGAGTTGACATTTTATGGTCGTATAATTGGAACACTCACCTCGTTAAAATGTATGGAAGCAAGTGGTTTTAGTGCCAATTAAAACAACGTTAAAAGTTACGAAGATCTTAAACATTGTTAATATTTTTGTCAAAAAGTAGTTACTTCTTGACAAAAATGTTAACACAAATCAACAATTCTGCTCTTCCCATAAAAACCAATTGCAGTTTAGCAAAGGTGGCATAGTGTCCAGTCAAAATAGACAAAAAAAGGTGCTGACTTAGCATTGATTGATGGCCTCTATGCCATAAGCTGTATTTTTTCAAATGTCTGTCTGTCATTAGGAATGTGCCCAAAGTCCCCATCAATTCCGCTTGTGTGTTGTTTTTGATTCATGGTTATATTACCCCAATGTCTGTTTTAAGTCTAGTCAACAAATACAATTTTGTACAACTTCTTCTCCGTCAGTCTCCGAAAATTATGATCTAGGTTTTATTCGATTTGGAATGGCATCTAGATGATTATTGAAAAAAAAGGAGTTCCGCTTGCAAACATTACAAAAGTTATTAACAATTAACAAAAAAATTAAAAAGTCGCAACCCGCCTTAAGTGCTGGCGTGAGTAGTCAACCCAACTCCAAGGGGCACCGGTGTACATTTAACATTTCCTGTGCAAAACCAAAAAAAGGACTTGAATTAGTCGCGATTTTTTAATTCATCATCATTTGCCATGAATTATCGCCTACCATCATCGCTGAAAGTGCAACTCATCTTTTATAAACATTTTGTAGTAGCTCTTACCGTTCCAGAAATCTTCATCTACCTGGCGTTAATTTTGCCAGGGTCCGCCTTCCAACTGAGCTTCCTTCACTTTGCCCGATCTTCTACATCCTTTTCAGTCAGGCCATTGGCTCTCATGTCGGACTTGACCACGCCCAGCCAGTTCTTGCGAGGGCGACCACGGGATCTAGCCACAAGGACAGCCATATTCATGCATCTCCGATCAACGTACTCCATAGAGCGGCGCATGATGTGGCCATATCATCGCAGACGACATTCTTGCAGTTTTTCCCCACGTCATGGACACGAAGACTAATACCTCGGATGAATGAGTTGCGTATGCGATCGGATCGCGTTACGCCGCTAATCCACCTCAGCATCTTCATCTCCGCGACGCGAAGCTCCTGTGTGTGTCTGCTTAGTGCCGGCCAACATTCGCCACCGTATAGGAGGACAGGCCGCATGATACATTTATATATCTGCTCCTTGAGGCTTGGAGGCATTTTGCGGTCGCATACAACGCCCGTTACCTCGCACCACTTCGTGCAAGCCGCGCCTATACTGGCTTGGACATCGTCGTCCACGTTACCAGACTCATGCAGCATGGACCCAAGGTACCTGAACGTATTGGACTTTGTGATCAGGTCTGAACTTATTCGGATAGTGTTTGAATCCGTGCTGTCTCAGCACATGTACTCAGTCTTGGCCACATTTAGTCTCAGACCACCGTTTTCCAGCGTGTCCTTCCAAATGTTGACTTTGCACTCAAAATGGGTTTTGTTCTGATCAACGAGGGCGATGCCATCGGCGTACATACATTGCCTTTTACTACATCAAGCACCACGTATTACAAGAATGGGCTTGGAGCCGAGCCTTGGTGAACGCCAACAGAAATTGGAAAGCCATTGGAGTCACCAACAGCGGCCTAGACAGAGGACACGGAATCGCGGTACATGTCTCTGATAATTTCAATATAAGCCTCGGGGACATCCTTGGAGCGAAGTGCCCGCCAGATGGACTGCCGAGTTAAACAGTACAGAACAGGCCTTCTGCAGGTTTAAAAATGCCTCTTCTCTCTCTGTAAACGTCAGCCAGAGTCCGTAAGGCAAACACTGCGTCCATGGTACTGTTACCCGCCCGGAAGCCGTATTGACACTAAGAGACAGTGCACTCGTTACGGAACCGTGTGTCAATGCTTCATGGTGTGGCACATGATCTTGATACCGCGGTAGTTACTACAATCCTGTACGCTACCTTTGCCTTTGTAGGCAGGAATAATCAGACTAAATCGCCACTGGTTCGGCATTTCCTTGGTGATCAGGATGCGGTTAAAAAGATCCGTCAGAAGGTTCACATCATATGGGCTCATCGACTTCCACACTTCAATTGGCACATTGTCAGGCCTGCCTGACAGATTTCCGGTTCTTCATGTGGCGAAGAGCAATGCGGGTTTTGTCGTGGGTAATAGGGAAAATAAGTCCAAGGTTAGGAGGCGGTTCTGGTGGATGGTTATGGGGATGATGTTTATAAGACAGCTACGCAAAGTACGTACACCATCTCTCTGTAACAGTGGGTGCATCGTAGAGCAGCTTACTCTGGGCGTCACTTACTTAGGCGCATTTGCTAATGTCCTATGTATCTTTTTCTCGGGCACACGCCAGCTTAAAAATAAGCTTTTGCCCCTCCGCAGGGCATTCCTAATCGAATGAGACCGCGATCATAATTTTTCGAAGACTGCTGAAAAGATGACCGAAGTGGCACTTAATGACTAGATTACTATTCAATAATATTTCTGGAACGATGAGCTACTGCAAAATGTATAAACAAGAAGTAGATCGTAAAATTTTCTTCAAAAAAGGTAAAAATAAATGTTTACCCCTACAAACCACCATTTTCGAGTTATCACGATTTATATATCTAAAATAATATGCTTTCAGATAGAAACTGGTGATCTTTGACAACGATTAAAACAGCACCTGTTGCACGGTCAGCGATGATGGTAGGCGATCATATATCATATCATGGGACGGGGTAACTGGGACAGCCTGAGTTAATAATGTTAATAACATTGAGTTAAATGTACTTTTATTTAATTTAACTCAATGGTTAATAACGAGTTGATAATTAACGGTTAATTTAAATTACTGTATAAAAATAAGACATGTTTTTAAATTGTAAATCTAATTTGACTCGACTAAACTAGTATAGTGTAGACTAGTCAAATTTATTTACGGAAAGAATGACTTTTTATTAAAGTTGAAGTACTTGACTGACAGCAGGACCAAAACTGACGGCTCACTTGATTAAAAGCGGACCGAAAAATTTCGCGCCTTTTCATTGTGTCAAAGTTCTAGCAAAGAAACCAGCCGTAAGGTTACATTGTAGAAAACGACGATTATTTGGCTATAGGAAAGAGAATATTTATTATTACAGTTATACATTATTCATTTCGGAAATGCATGTCCGTGTTCGTATCTTTGGTAAACCAGATACGATTGTGGTAGTTGAGTCGAAATTAACAAAAATAGAACAGTTCCGTCGTATTATTCGAGACAAGTTTGATATTCAGCCTAAGTTGCAACGTTTACTCTACGGTGGGAAGTTGGTAAGAGGATTACGTTTACGTTAAAGATTTGGTTAGGTGTTCTAAATTTACTATATTGTCATCTTGTTTCCCACTTAATTAATTAGACTTCTGTGTAACCAAATGAGTCGATGGTAAAGGTGTAATTTGATTTTGTTGATGAAAAACATACCATAGTTATCTAATTTCTCAAATTACAGCTGGAAGATGGGTATACATTCCATGATTATAATATTAAACTCAATGATGTCATTCAGCTCATTGTCCGTATGCTAACAGAAGATGATGCTAAAACCAATGAGGATGAATCTAAAATAGTAAAAAATAAAGATGATGAAAATAAACAGAAGAAAATAGAATATAGAGGTATGAAAACAGCAATACAACTTTTTTAAGGGCTCCAGTTTGTAGTGTATGGGTTTACCATACTGTTTCAGTTTATTTTCAATTACTACTACTCTCTGTAATGAATGTAGCCTAGTGTGCTATGCTTGCTAGATGGGTTGGCACAGGATTTAGTTTCAATATTTCCTTTTCTTGCATCTAGGCTTTCGGTATAGTCAGTTCCTTTTGTCAGCTCTTACAACATGGTCAGGATGGAATGGGGTGGTGACATGATGTCACCAGTTTCTAGTTTCTAAATCCATCACCAGTTTCTTTTTGCTATATATGGAATGATAAATTTCAGTTACATTTCCGACCTGTTAATAACCTGATTAATAAGTGAAAATAAAAACTTTAAATGTTTTTCTTGACATACAATTTGTGAGTTTGTTTAAACATGTATGTTTTTAATCTAGACAAGAAATGGTAGGCCAAATTTACTCAGATTTACAAACATAAAAAAATATATCTGGATTCTATACAAAATAAATAACAAAATGTTGTAATATTTGTTGTACATAAAATATGCATGTTGTGTGTATACATATGTTATTATTAATGAAACTTCTACAGATGCAGTAAGCTCATTATATGTGGTTGGGGATTTAATAGATGTAAGAGATAGAGAACATGGTGCATGGTTTGAAGCCAAAATCACTAGAATAGTCTATGACCCCAAAATTATGTCAGATACCAAAGATTCTTCTGATGAATTGAATACATCTAATGATGACAAACATGAAAGTTTTGACAAGGAAAATGACTTAGAAAATAAACCACCCAGCACAAATGCAAATGGAGAAAGCTTAAAATCTAAAAGTAAAGGCATAGCAAAATATTTCAGTCGTACACCTAAGGGTGTTAAGAAAAAATCTGAGAAGGAATCTAGTATAAAAAATTGTGTAGAAGTGACAGATGCCAATCTTTTGTTTAAAGTTCAAATGGATGCAGAGTAAGTATATTATTCTCAACATGTATGTCTACACATCCAATGTAGTAAAAGTGCTCAAAATATATCATTCAGATTGTTTTTTACATAACATTAAGAAAAAGCAAACAGATGTTACTCAATTTATGTAACAAATGGGTTGGTACTTTTCATATTTAGAAGACCAAAAGACTACTAAGTATATATTACTTGTAGATAGTACAATGGGTACCTGTTTCTGTATTAAATTCCAGAAGTGAATGTAACAAACTATATATTGGACATGAGATATTGAGTTCTGTTGTACATAACTAAGACTTTCTTTATGTTACAGTGATGAAGACGCCAACCTATACTGCAAATTAAACGAAATCAGGCCTAGAGCTAGGACAGTTATAGACATCAAAGATGTAAAGGAGGGACACACTGTTATGATTAATTATAATACTGATAACGCACATGAAAAGGGATACTGGTTAGTGTTTTTCCAGTGTGTGTTGATTAAGGTGAATGTTCCAGGGTAGCCCGTAAAAGACTGGGCTTGAAAAAGTTTTTCTTGCGCCTTAATGAGCTTGAAGGGTTGTTTTGATGATTTTGATGATTATAATTCTATAACTACGTACGTCTTACAGCCGCGAATAACATTTTAATCAACATACAACCCAGCACTGACCTGCAAATTGCAAAAAACGTAAGAAAATTTGAATTTCGCGGGCTACCATTTGGAACATTCACCATAAACAAATCAAACAACAAAACTTTTGTTCTAAATATAACATGTATTGTAAGGATTGTTTATAAATATGTAAATCACCAACTCCCGGACTCATGGCAAGTGCCTCTGGCTTACACAAAGACTTGCTCAACCTCATGACCAACACCATACCAAACTGGGGATCCATGATTCAAAAGTGGCATTTTATTTACCTTGTTGTATTATTTAACCAACTTTGTGGTGAATTTACAAACAAATATGCACCTTTTAATTGACTTATTGTTGTACAACTTTATTCCAATTCTACTACGACTACTCAGCCCATAAATGACCCACTGCTGAGTCGGGCCTTCTGTGCCACATTGGCCAGACAGGTTGGCACAGGGTTTCGTATCAAGTGAACTAAAGCATTAATTTATTAATTCCACAGGTATGATTTGAAAGTAAGTGAAGTAAAGAAATTGAGAGTCAACTATGAATTGATAGGGACCTTATACCTTGGCCAAGATGCTGTTCCACAGAATGATACTAAAGTATTGGTCCATGACAAAATATTTACTATTGAAAAAGTTGTTCCATTGGCACTAAGAACAGAGGAATACAAGAAACTAATGAATCTTGAAATGGAAAAACGTTAGTAAATTATGGAAATAAATTGATAGGCGAAGCATTTTATGAGATTTATCAAACTCGTAATTAATTATTACTGTTTAATAAATTTGCCTTTTTTGTAGGATCTCAACCATTGAACTGCTTAACGTGTCGTGATGACGAAGATGCGCCATGTAAAGACTGTGGATGTTTCCTATGTCTAGGAAAAGAGTTTCCAGAAAAGGTAAGGGTGTTCCAATGTCTAGTGTTCTTTGTTGATCACAGCTCAAATTTGAAGTTGTAATAGTTCTCACATAATGAAGGACTTTAAATAAATGCAACTGGATGCCCATAGTATTGTTAACACGCAATAATTAAAAGTCTCGCCTATAAAGTATCTGTGCTATGTTCCTCAGATAGTTCTATGTGACGAATGTAACAATGGCTATCACATGGCGTGCCTCGCTCCGCCTCTCACTGAGCTACCAGAAGAGGATTGGTATTGTCCTTCCTGTAAACGAGACCCTAATGACGTCATCGCGCCTGGTGCCGCCAAGCAAACGAAGAAGACTACCAAATCCAATCGCGACTGGGGCCGAGGCATGGCCTGTGTTGGTTAGTACAACTTTAATTAAGTCTATTTTATTAGTATATTATACATATATGTATAGTAGGTTTCATACTCAAATGACGCAACGCAACAAGAGTGGGCCGTGAATCAAAAGGCTTTTTACTACACTGCTGCGTGGGCCTTATTAAAATGCGATGCGAATTTATTGTATGTTTTAATTTATGATTTTTGAAGTAATAAAAATACAAATTCTGTACTTGGTTATACATGCTAAATATATATTAACCCTGATGATAAAGAGGGTTTTTTAATGGTTTGATGTGTTTGACTGGGTATCACAATTCTTGAACAGATCAACAGGTTTTAATATTATTTTGATTGTAACATGTCTTTACTGTGAGTGTGTTTGAAGAAAATTGCCTAAATTGTTTGAAACCTATTACTGCTTTTTACATTTTAGCTAATATTTTAAACTGTGCATATCAGTGCAGTTCTGGCCTAGCTTGGCGATTTTAAATTTGTTACTAACAGCTATGCACCAATATTTACATTTATTTCTGCTAATAGCGAATTTGTTTCCTGTACCATTGGGAGTCCATAGATTCTTTTGAGATATACACTATTAGGCTAAGTATTAAAACATATATTCGTAAAAGTTAACAAATTATTTAATTGTTTCCATCTTTATGTTTCTGTCTAACTATATTTGCACACAGTTTTTGATATGTATTGTATCACTCTCTGAACATTCAAGTTATATGGCGCCGTCCTATTGCCATCGCTCGCGCGATGATGCGTCCGTCCGACGAAAAATGATCGTGCGACCGTGCGTTCAAACATACTGATATCTACTGAATGTCCTATTGAGACCGTGCGATCATGCGATGCGACCAAATTGTTTGTTGAACGCATCGTATTAATCGCACGGGTGAGTTTAAAATATTGAATGTCCTATTATTCGACGGCGTGGATTGTAAGATGAAGTTTGAAGAAAACTTAATTAATGAAGTGCGCGCTCATCCCGTTGTTTGGAATAAATGGAGTGAAGATTATAAAAACAGGCTTAAGAATGATAAAGGGTGGGCAGCAGAAACTGTGCATCTCTGCTAAGAGCAATTTCGAGAGTCATCTCTCGAGGACAAACGTGTTCCTCATCTTCTTCGCGCGATCGGTTTCATCGTACGATAAAATCGCATCGCACCATCGCACAAGCGTAATAGGACAAAAAAATCTCATCGCGCGATCGGTTTCATCGCACGATGAAATCGCATGGCAGCATCGCACGAGCGATGACAATAGGACGGCGCCTATGCTTGCAACAAAAATACGCTAAAATTCATAGAAATCTGTTAAAGAAAGACTGGTTCCGGTTTAATTGACAATACTGTTTTTTTGTCTAATAGGTAAAACCAAAACTTGTGCAATGCCAGCTAATCACTTTGGACCAATCCCTGGTATTGAAGTTGGTATGTGCTGGAGGTTTAGAATACAGGTTAGTACAAATATTATGGAAAATGATAGAACAAATGATGGAAAATGATTCATCATACTTTTCCCCAACCTAATATATTTTTTTAATAATTATTTTAAGAATATATGTAGAAAAATATGAAATAAAAAGATATACTATGATAGATTAATATTATCGAATTTTTATTATTGAACTACTACTCAGCCGGTAAAAGACCCACTGCTGACTGGGGCCTCCTCTCATCACAGGAAGGGTAATTGGCCTAATGTGCGACGCTGGCCAGACGGGTTTCAAATCATGTTTTCCTTCTCTTGCGGCTAAGTTTTCGGCCTTGTCATGTCCGTCGGTCGGCTCTTACGACAACCTCAGGAAGGAATGGGATGGTAACACTATGTATTCTAAATCCGATACTATACGGACGATTTTACTACTATTAAAGGAAAAAAAGGTGATAGATGGAGACGACGAAAATCTAAAAGGAGCAACTTAATTTCGTGTCAGATCAAGACTTAGACAAGATTATAAGTTTTTAAACATTTGCCATTTTCTAATATTTTGAATAATATATAGCTTTTAGAATGAAAGGGATTATGGAGAGAATGTTGGAAATGACTCCAGTGACAAGAGGGGTGCTCTTAGATAGTATAGATATACCACAAACTGCACCACCCCCTACAGAAGAGTGGGGTAATAATTAGCAGCTTTGAAGCTCCTGAATTGATTAAAGGATTGTGATTCAGTTTCTTCTTTAAAACATGTATTAATTAATAGTGTTCATAACTATGTCGGAAGAAAATCTATATAGCCATGTTTTGTATTTTTATATTTTCCAAAAATAAATATTTAAATAGAATTTACTCAGTCATTCAAGTATGATCAGTTGTGTAGGGGCTTTTTTAATTAGGTTTAGTTATTTATGTCCATTTTCTAAGAGAGAACAGACGGTATTGTCGCACGACAAAAATCTTGTACATAATGCTCTTAAGGGTCCCATGCTTGCATGCCAATGGATTTTCTGTCAGAGTATTAGTAAGAATTTTATTCCAGCTGTCAGAGACTGGCGTGCATAGACCACCTGTGTCCGGTATTCACGGCCGTGACGTAGAAGGTGCATATAGCATAGTGTTGTCAGGTAAGATTTATTTATTTTTCTACATCTGTTTTCCATTGTTCCGCACGTTCGCCCCTTTAAGTATATTTAAAGCATGTTCCCAATACCATATAAATTATAAACATCAGTTAAACAATTATGTATGGAAGACTGCCCAATTTTTTTCTTGTTCAATTATTTTTTATATATATCAACGGAAAACAACAAGAATCGGAAATTTATAAATTTCCTAGGAAATTTATAAACGTCCGTAGGATTCCAAACGAGAGATAAATTGTATTATTTTACGCCCACATTTTCGGAAATTTATAAACTTACGACGTCTCGTCGTAAATTTATAAACTAACGGATATCCATTCGTAAGATTCTAAACGGTTCGACCAATCAGAGTAGAGCTTTTAATTTTACGCTTCTCTAAGATACGGCAAATATCACACTGTTCTCTGATTGGTCGATGTTGATAGTGGCATGCATGTGTCCATAGACATAGGTACAATTAGACTTGCCAAACTATAAATTTATCAGTACCTAACAGTATTTTTACTTTAAAACTAGGTAAGTACCTATAATACAGGGTAACTGTTTTACATAATATGCTAATAACCCCTACTTCACTCTACCAAAATAAAACAATAGAAATCGTGTGAAGTTAAAGAGGTTTATTTAAAAAAAAAACAATCATAAAACAATAAAACCGACCTTCTGCCAAGAAACCAAATATCACTACATAGTATAAAACAAAGTCGCATTCTTCTGTCCGTCCCTATGTATGCATAAATCTTTAAAACTACGCAACGGATTTTGAAGCAGTTTTTTTTAATAGATAGAGTGATTCAAGGGGCAGGTTTATATGTATAACCCACCCCCGCTTTGCACGGGCGAAGCCGGGGCGGGCCACTAGTAAAGTATAATTTCAAAAAAGTTTCCCTCGGGCGAATTGCCAAACAGACGCTAAGTACTTAATAAAAAAAATGCTTTAAAACATGTAACAAATTAAACATAATAAAATAAGTATTTAACTTAAAAAACCCCTGACATCGGACTGCAATATGGCTGCGTACACTCTCAATGTTCACTACATTGAGAGTCTACTCAGCCATAAATGTCGGGTACCTAACTTTTTTATATCTGTTTCATTGATACCGTTACAATGAGTCCAAACACGATACATTTACTGTAATTTGGTAAGGAGTTGGGTATCCTATAGATTCCTGATGTTGCAGTAGTATCAGGTCTAGGTTACCACAAGTAGACAATATCGAACAATGGCGGCGGAGAGGACGGAGAAGGAACACGTGACTTATTCAACCAATCAGAGCGCCCACGGCGTTTGGTTATTGCTACATATTATTTTACGCGTGAGTTCAGTAAGTTTATAAATTTCCGAAAATGTGGGCGTAAAATAATACAATTTATCTCTCGTTTGGAATCCTACGGACGTTTATAAATTTCCTAGGAATTTTATAAATTTCCGGTTCTTGTTGTTTTCCGTTGACATATACATTATACAAATAACACAAACAAATACCATTGAAATATTAATTTTTTACAAAATGGTAATAACTGACAAATGCCCTAGATGGCGTAATTAGCCTACTGTTGTGTATCATGCATCGGCCTCCGCAAACTCTAATACGACCTTTGTTTGAGCAGCTTCCACACTCGTTGGTTATGATTTTCAATTCTTTCTATACATTGAATCATAATAACTCTCACTCAGACGTGAGGCGTAATATCATTTCAAAAATAGTTTGGTTTACCGTGAACCACCTAGCCTTTGGTATCCCGGGTTTTCATGGAACAGTGCAGTGCATGATCTCATTTTCTAGGCGGGTATGAAGACGACGTAGATAATGGCAACGAGTTTACATACACTGGCAGCGGCGGACGGGATCTGTCCGGCAACAAGCGAACTGCGGAACAGTCTTGTGATCAGACACTCACCAGGGAAAACAAGTAAGACTGGTTTCCTGACATGATATTGTCCTAGCAGACCGTTAAACTTAATTGGCTCCTTTCGATATATGGTGATTAGATATCTAAGGCCCGTATTAATAGTCGTTACACAGCCCAAGATACCGCACTTGATATGAATAGCGTATTAATAGACGTGACTCAAGATGCAGATTACGTTTCCGTAATCAACTAGTGACTTGAGATGCGATTAACGTGGCGCGAGACTTGGAGTTTGAAAATATTTTAAACGATAGTAACTATTACGATGAAAATAGATTACTATAACGATATTGTGTGGCCGATTTCGTTTACGAAAACTTTATCTATGGGATCCTTCAAATCCATTTGAATTACTCTGTAGCCGCTCCGATGTAAAAAACGCGCCAAAAAAAAGAGGAACGCTATATTTTTTTGAGTTCTCTCGGACTTTGAAGTTATATATTTCGAAAAGTAATGAGATAACCTATAGATATTATTATTTAAAATTATCCAAGGGGTAATCATTTATTCAAAAAATAAATAAAACCATATTTCATAGTAAAAAAAAATATATTTACAAGCCCAAAACTGACTGTACAAATTTGACGTCAGATGAAATATTTTCACCCAAACTTAAAAATTAATTTTAACTACATCTTTACAGAGAAACTAGCTAACTAACTAGAAAAGTAAACTAAAAATGTCTTTTTAATACAGTTGCTCTAAAAGTGGCATATTACAGGGACGTATAGCGTTCGGGAAGTGGCCTATTACACACGCGTGCTTTTTCTTTACCATTCCCGCACTAGTGCGTTTTCTTTCCCAACTGTCAAAATAATGTCTATTATAAGGAAAAATCAACCATGAAGTTTTTACTAAAAAAAAATCATAGAAGTTTTTATGATTCATGCAAATACGTATATTTCTAAAAAGAAACTACGTACTAATTGGTTTCAATATCAGATTGAATGATTTGATTGAATGTGTTTTATTTCATCTAATTAAATTTCATTTCATATCAATAAAAAAATTCTACTGAAGACTTGGCTGTATGGGCATTGTTCCTTTTGCCTAGCAGAATGGGTGAAGAAAAAAAAAACCTGCTTATATTCTACGGTCGGCGCCATTTTTCAGAAATGATTAGTTAGTTGAGTTTATTGTGTTTATAATATTTTATTAAATTGCTTCATTTTTTCGCAACTGTATTAAAAATAGTCGTTCAGTACACGTGCGGAACCGTCAATGCAACTTGTTCCGACTGTCAGCCCTCGCCTTCGGCTTCGCCTCGGCTCGGGTAGACATTTGTCGGAACTCGTTGTAATGACAGCCTTTCCGCACTTGTAATGAAATATACTATTATGCATGTCTCCTTCGGATTTTGAACACTTAATAAAAATCAATTCACTGCCTGCTGCACTCCACCTGTACACCTTTTCTTTTATTCTATCTCACGTAGATAACATCTTCATTATAATATCTTCTGCACGCCATCTATCGTGGCAAATTCTAAACAAGTCACGCACACTATTACAGAAGTTGTCCAATTTTCCCGGGATTTCACTGCTGTTTTTCTCAGTAAGTATTGTAAGTTATTGCCTAAAATGGTCAAACGCGGACACATTTTATTGTAGTAATGTGATAAAATGATTAGTTTCAAAGAACAAGTATCTGTGTTAAGTGTAAAGGTCTAGGCCAGAATGTATGGACGATAGGTCGGAACATCCACCTTAATTAGCAATAATCTTAAGATGCTGATGACGTCATAATGGCGTATCAAATGATAACGCACTTGAGTACGTTTTTGAGTGACGACTATTAATACGGGCCTTAGTAGCACGTTTTCAGATATTTGATTTTAGAATGTAATTTTCCTATTAGAAAGTATCTAGTAAATATTGTGGATAGTATTAGTGTCACCACCCATTCCATCCTGAGGGTGTCGTAAGAGCCGACAAAAGGAAATTACAAGGCAGATCACATAGCCGCAAGAAGAGGAAAACTTGATACCAAACCCTGTGCCAACCCGTTTGGCCAGACAGTAGGCTAATAACTCCATGGATTTGGAGGAGGCCCGACTCAGTAGTGGGTCATGTATGGGCTGTGTAGTAGTAGTAGTAGAGGAAACATTTAACTATGAAGCTAGTATATAGACATACACTTGTATATTCACAAAGCCAAGAAATGGGTGATGTTTACTACTTATTATTTCCTTTTAGAGCTTTAGCGCGGAATTGCGCCGTGAAGCAAATAAGTGAAGAAGGCGGCGACGCTGGCGCGGACTGGCAACATGGAAAGCCAGTGCGGGTCGTTCGCTCATATAAAATGCTTAAACACTTTCCTAAATACGCGCCAAAAGAGGGAATCAGGTAAAATGGTTTCGAATGAGTACTATGCTAGTTCTCAAATTGATATCATATAGTATTTGATATGGTAAATGAGTATTTCGTAGATTCAGACAAGGCCATCTTTCAATAGAGAAACATTTAGACATAACAGATTAATTCTCGGATTTTTCGTATAGCAATACATGAGCAGAATTATTCCGAGAGATATAAACGCATTAACACATAAATCAAAGTGGAAGTTAAAATAGCTGACGAAAAGTCAATTATGGAATTTTAATTTGCGAATGGTCACTCTACAGCGAAGGGCAAGAAACAAAACACTGTAGTATCTTTTTTAAAATCGCCGCTTGGTTTTATTTTTGTGAGCCTTATACATATAATAATATAGAATGAGCAGCTTAATACCAAACAGTCTTCAGAAATTTTATTGCCAGCTTGATATTACCTTTTATGCTAAACTTTACTCTTAAAGTAGATTACCTTAACCAATTAGTTAACTAATTAAATAATTCGAAAGTATGTTTTAGAAGCATATATTATACATTGCGCCATTATATAAGACCGTAAATTGATGGTCGTAAATATTTTTCAACAACACTCATTGCAGATACGACGGTATTTACAAAGTCGTGAAGTACTATCCGGAGAAGGGCTTGTCTGGTTATCGGGTGTGGAAGTATCTTTTGAGGCGAGACGACCCTAACCCTGCCCCTTGGGAGCCGGACGCAAAAGAATACCCTATCATTGTAAGTACTAAAATAAACATTTAATTTAAACATGTTCACTAACCTAATATTGACTAATAACTTGAAATACTCTGTAAACATGGCACAATAGTGTCGATGACACCTGAAGTACTTTGGATCATACTCAATTGCTAGATTTATTTATTCAGCCATAACTGTGTCTAGATTCATTGTTCTAATATTTTATGTAGGAACTAGTTTCTGTCAGCGGCCGCATTGACATATTAAACAATATTTTTCAAACCTTTAACTGTAAGACTGGATAACATTATTCCTTCTCGAGCAACAAAAGTGGTGAATGCACACTTGCTGGCGCCGAACGCGTCAACGAAATTATTTTTAGAATTCCTCGTATGAAATCCTCTATTAGTATAAAATCCGCACACCTGCCCGCGTCGTATCGTCCTAATCAATCCTGGATGATTTTTCACTCCTAGGTCCCAAGGTGCAACCTCGCTTGCAGTTGCGACCGACCGCCCCGTGCGAAGAGCACGTATCGCTTGTTATACAGTACGAATACAAGTTTGCAATTACAAGCCTTTGTATGTAATTTAAGTCGCATCGGTGCCGTATCCGTCTCTCATCCGCATCGTATCCGAATCTTTCATCGCTTCTGTGTATTTTGCGCCTTAGTCGGCTGCGTGACCAAATATACAAAACGCTGAAACCACATCAGTTTGGTTTCAGCGTTACGTCAGATGTATTTCAGGCTTTTTTTAATCTTCGACTTTAATGCCTTTGACCCTGGGCTTGCGTGATGCGTTTTGTTGACATTTGCAACACGCGATTTTTCCCAGCGTGCGGTGGGGAAATTCTTTTGAAAATATACACATAATTATGTACGTCAGTATAATAAATATCTCGGAACACATATATTCTATAGGTTTAGTCATTACATTGTTGGTGATATTACTCAATATTTATTGTAAAACCCAATTACTCAGATTGTCACTCATTTCTTTCATCTATGTCATATTCAAAGTATGTACGTCATCCATAAAATATTATGGCTATGTATGTTTGTGACTTGTGAATATAATATCTATCTTACTCAGCCCGGACATGACGCACTGTTGAGTTGGGCCTCTTCCAATTGTTTTGGAGGTTTTGGTTTGTTTCGTAATCCGTCACCGCACGTACAAAACTTTGTCATAATTAATATTTATGGTTCAAATTTAATTCAACAAAAGTATTCTAAAGCTCAGAGAATTAGCAGACTGAAGTGGCAGTGGGCTGGTCATATCTGTAGAAGAACCGACAACCGCTGGGGTAGACGAGTTCTTGAGTGGAGACCGCGAATCGGCAAGCGTAGTGTGGGAAGGCCCTCTGCTAGATGGAGCGACGATCTGCGAAAGGTTGCGGGCAGCGGCTGGATGCGTCAGGCCGAGGACAGGGCGCTATGGCGCTCTTTAGGGGAGGCCTATGTCCAGCAGTGGACTAATGTGGGCTGATGATGATGATGATTCTAATCTTTGTAATTGTTGCTTTTATTTACAGTATCCTGATGGCTACTTAGAAGCGGAAGCAGAGAAGAAAGCACTTAAGGAGAAGAATGGAAAAGGTGGTAAAATTGGCAAAAATAGCCGCAAGGGCAGCAAAGGAAGTAAAAAGAGGGCTTTACGGGAAAGCAATCAAACAACCGAATCAGATAGTGAGCCTTCGCCGCCTGTAAAGAAAAGGAGAGTGCTAAGGAAAACAACTCGAGGTAAGAGAAATATATCTGTGCAAAATACAGGATATTAAAATTGCGAACCCAAATGAAAGATCGCACCAGTCAGATAATGGTCGTCTACCTGCTATATAATAAAGTATATCCTGTATTATACAGATTGTAACATTTCACTGGTATAATACTGATAGGTCTGCGTATCAAATTTGTTATCATATACCAAAATATCGAATTTTAATGAGATGGGATTTTGTTTTGGTCCATTAAAAGGTGCTTTTGTTAGTTTTTGTGCCAGCCCTGCGAGTAGCGCCCTAGTCGGCCCGTCCTCCGACCTCGCAATCTTACTCGCTCTCCTCCTCTGTTGGCCATGTCGTTGCTCTGCGCCGCTAGGTTTGTCTATCTGTCATGCGTAGGAACCAAATGAGGTGAATTCTACTAATACTCAGCTCATAAACGACCCACTGCTGAGTCGGGCTTCCGTCCATCACAGGGTCATTAGTTTACTGTGCCACGTTGGCCAGACGGGTTGGCACAGGGCAGCTAGATTTACGGCCTTGTCATTTCCATTTGACACCCTCGGGATGGAATGGGGTGGTGACACCTATGTATTCTATATATCCGTCACTACTTGGAAGGTGAATTGTATTGTATTGTTTCACTATTTTGTTACACCTGTATGTAAAATTTGTCACTTTGTACTTTTACGTTTTTAGCATCAAGTGAGAAGTCGCCAGTCAGTCCTAAAGGGTCCATAGCGAGTATATTCCTAAGGAGCCCTTCATCCAAGAAATCCAATTTGACTAATGGAAAGGAGGTGGAGGTTTTAAGCTCCGAAGAGAAGGACGCGATCAAAGCAGATACTTTGAATTGTAAACTCTGGGACGAGTGCCTTATTGTATGCGATACTAGGGGAAAAAAGGTTTGTACATCACAGTGGTAGCTCTAAATAAGTCTCAACAATGCTGCATTTGAATTCCTTGTTCAAGGTACTTAAAGTTTTTGTTTAGAAGTTTTACTTTATTTTTAGTTTTCGATTTATATTTACTTCACAGGAGTTCGTGGAATACGTCACACAATTGTTTCTATGTATAATTTGCCAAGAAGTGGCCGTCAGTCCTGTCACGACGCCGTGTTTGCACAATTTTTGTATGGTAAGTACAAAGCAACCACAGCGATGATCCATTTGTATATAGAATGGTTAGTTTCAGCCCATAGATGACCCACTACTGAATCGGGTCTCCGCCAAGTTCATGGTGGGAAATTAGCTTACTGTGCCACGCTGGCAAGTAGAGAATTTTATGTACTAATTAGCCTCTTCCATAGTTCTCGTTTGGCATGCCTCTCGTACTCTCATTCTGCATACTACACATTAATCCGTCTCCATTCATTCCTTTGGGTGGGATTCCCAATTCCTATTTTCTATGTTTCCTACTTGCTAGGCAAGACGAGTTGGCACAGGGTTTGTTACAAGATTTCCTTTTCTTGCGGCTAAGTGCATTCCTTTACGATACCCTAAGGTTGGGTGACATTGTGCGTTCTAAATCTGACGGAGTAGTACAAAATGAAGGTTGATTATGTGATACTTTACAGGCCTGTATAAAATTGGCCTTCAAGTCAATGGAGTCGCAGACGTGTCCGGCATGCCGAGGTAGTCTCGCCAAATACGAAGTGGAACCTAATAACAACCTGCAAGCTGCGCTTCGAAGCATACTTTCCGGCTACGACGCTGGGAAGAAATAGAAATAGCCAATGGAAGAATGGTATCCTCACATGTAAGTCGCAAGTGGATACGTGCATATTCTCATTAACATCTCTTGATGACATAGCCTTGAGGAATAACCAATACCAAATATTTAATAGTAACTATTTAGTGACTGTCGCTGGATGTCAATTGAGCGATATTTAGCTTATTGATTAATCGATTAGGTACAATTACTTTATCACAATTTTGGTTCTAAGTGAATTAAAGGAGTTCGTAAAAGGTTTTGTGGCATTTCGATGGAAGAAATACTTTGCATAGCAAGCAAGTTAACTGTTGTGACCTCGGCAATGTATTGTGGATCTGATTTACATGTGTTAAATTAATTTCCATATTGGTTAAAGATACTCCTGCTACACATTAAACTTTTACTATTCAGCCATGAGATGCTGTGGAATTAGTTATATAGGAAACTGGAAAATATTGGCGATTGGCTTAAATAACAGATTTTCCAATGATAACTGCATAAAAAGTATTAAAAACTGGGTTAGGTAGAAAAAAAAAGTTCACGGAAATAATACAGCATTATACACATTTTGGCTAAGCCGAAAATGTTGTGTTGAAATGCTGAAGAAACGATTACAAGTAGCTTTACTTTATTTGTGTTAACATTGCATTTAACATTGCTAAGGTAAATAAGTAAATGCATGAAACCTAGTTAATTCATAGACGACGGACGATAAACGGTACATTTCCGTTGGATCTTGTACAGTACTCTGCCATAAATATTTCAACCAATTTAGCCTAGTCGCATCTACCAATGTGTTATTTCTTTCACAAATTCTTATGTGACGTTTTTGGTTTTGTCATGGTAATTATAACACCAAGATGTTGAAGTAATGAGTTGGAAAAGCTCTATGAAGCTGGTTATCTATTTCAAACGTTGAAATATTTATGGTCAAGTATTGTACTATTTTAATAAGTTTAGTGCTAATTTAATCATGTAGTACAAAATAATGTAATTTTTGTAGGCTAAGTTAGATTTACTGTTTTCATTACCACTGGTGATATATTGGTTATGATGAACTTTTACTGTTATTTTTTTTATTATTTCTCTTATGGACTGGTGAAACGACAAAGAGTAATGCTATAATTGGGGCCATGTTCTCCATTATTTTTGTACGAAGTTTGCCGTCCTCAAACATTAATTGAAATTCAAAGTGAAATAACTGCTTCAAAAGCTAGATCGGAGCCAAGGCAATAAGTCACGTAAAATAGACAGTGTTTGAGAGATCTTAATTGGCTTCTCTGGTAGTTAAGATAAAAGTCTTCAGTTAAACATAAAGTATATTTTACACGAGTATTATTCGCTTATCCACCACCTTGTTTGTTTGTACATAACAACTCTTATCGTTTTATAATAGCCTGGATGCAAAGAGATTGCCATGAGCCAAGTGCAGCAGTCGCTTGTTTTGGCTAGCCTAATGCAAGATGGCGATCCCACCCTAGACGACTAAAATAAAACGGACCAATTGATAAAGAATGCAATGTCTTGGTGACAACCAAATTATGATGCTGAAAATTCTTTATCTTCATTAGTACAATATTCTGTCACATTGGCGATAAATTTAAAGTGTTCTTTATGTAGGTATGTTTTATGGATGTCATTTTCAACAATCTATGAATTTGATATTTTAGGCCCAATGTTACCACTTCTTATTAAACTAACTGACAGCAGTTTATGATGCGTTTGTCAGCTCAAATGGGTTGACCAGGTACTCGGTTTGCGTCTACAAAAGAGCATTTCATTTACATGGTGCCAATGTGTTGTTTTTTTGCAACTATGGTACATAATTTATATAATGATCTTTTAACTAACTACTTTTACTATTGATGTCATCAGATAATGTAATAGGTAAAATACTCATGATTTTTAATTCCAATTACATGCATTTATTTTAGCCATTAGTATCGCTGTTTTATCTGTAGAAATTATGTTGATTTGTGATTGAATAAAGTCATGTTTTAATATGTAGTACTTTTATTTACTTCCTATCTATATTTTTTTCTCGCTTTTATTCCAATTTCGTTAGGGTCGGCACCAATCTAATTTTATTTATGTAAATTAGTATTTTACATATGAACTATGTCTTGGTTCAAGTGCTTACTGTAACTGAAAAGTATTGACCATTTGCGTCGTAAACCTAATGTAGCTATGTGGCAGGTCCAACGTGTTATGAACATTTCGACAACAGGCAATTTGATTATTTAGTTTTACTATTGCACAATGCCATTCTGAGCGGTGACGGATTTAGAAAACATTGTCGCCACCCCATTTCATCGTGAGGGTGTCGTAAGAGCAGACAAAAAGAAATTATAAGGCCAAAATCCTAGCCGCAACAGAAGGAAAACTTGATACGAAACCCTATTTATGGGCTGCGAAGTAAGTGCCATTCAGTCGCTTCAGTAATTGGTGCCCATATAAATAAAAGTGTGTAGTGTATTAATTTTCTGACGATTTGTCGAGGCCGAGTCAAAATATTTGTTTGCTTTAAGCTGAACCACACTTGTGTAATTGGGAAATTGGGTTTATTGGGAAATAAAAGCGACTCGTACCTATTATAGTAACTTTATTGGGATGGGTAATATCCGGGTACAGCTCTGAGCACACCGCCACGTGTCGTACACGCGGCGACACCTACTTAGTACGGACAATCCGCATACGAACTTAAAACTATGACACACGGGCTTGCACAAACGTCCAGCTTATACAGCTATGCAACTACATTATCTTTAAATCTTTGTTTTCAATCTGATGTTATGAATAGAAGACTGGGATCTTATGGCAGTTTACGCTGATATTATAAATCGCATGAGTTAATACACATGGTAGGAAGTTCTAATAGATTTTTCCTTATTTATTAAATTTGTATAGCGCATCATCTAAACCGAGGCTCGGGTGCTACACATGTGTCATTGTTCTAAAGCCTTTTTTTATATAATATATATATATTTATCATCACAGTTCATTACAAAGAAATCCAGGACCATCACGCCGCTACGAATAGTCGACAAAACGCCGCAAGAAAACCTCACGCACGGATCCTACAGCTTAAGCTTAACTTCCGTACTGCCCAAAACAAGTGCAACTCTTAGGTCTTTAGAATGTTTCAAGCAGTGTTACTAACACCTACTAATTACTATGAAATAATTTCAGTGTCTTAATTAAAGATAAATATTACATTTTAATGCGATGCATTCACGGCCAGTTTAATACCTCACAATTGCTCCGCTATGTAACTGTAAATTAATTAAAGGACTGTCATTTAATTTTGTCACAAGTAACATTTTCTTGAATTATTAAATAGGTACTGGTTCTTTCAAAGATGATACACCCACTTTCAGATAAAACAGTAACCGTCTAATTAATAAATATGCTTTGCATCGTATAATACTAAGTAAATCAATATATCACGTAGTTTTTGCATATTGTAAAAATATTGTTAAAACTGTCATAAACAAATAAGATAAATTAAAAATACACGTCTATGTTACGTTAATGTTGTTAGTTTCATGAAAGTCGATAGATAATTGCGTTATGTGGATTTTATTATTATCAAATTTTACATTAGGGTGTCATATTTTTTTTTGAATAAGCAGATCTTTTTAAATACCTACTTTATAAATGTTATCTTATTGTTTAATATTATGCACTATTCATAAAAATAAAGCTTGGTTCACTATTCTCAATTATTTTACCAATCTATCGACATCGTCTAATAGAAAAATAATAACATTATATTTCTATTGGTTGTACTTAAAATAGAACACTAAAAATGCCATCACTAAGGTGACATTCAATCTCACTGAATCAGGACAATAACTTATAATTTAAGTAAAAGTTTAAATACTTAATATTAGTAACAACCATTTCACTATTTAACACGATTTATGAACATATACTTAACCCGACAATTTAAAAGAAATGGGTAAATTCGTATTTTAATTTATACATATAACATTAAATTAATTACTATAGTTTTATGTATAAAAATAAAGTTGAAAATAAGGCAATATCAAGTAGATCTATAATCTTCACGGTATTTATTACGTACTAAAAATAAATGTATCTGAAATAGTTTCTTAGTAAATTGTATCATAAGAGAATGTGAAAAATAGGTACTTTGAAAAGCGGGTAAGATCCGCATTGCACCATTCACTGACAAAACAGTACCGATCGGACGGATAAATGCATTGCAACAAATTATATTAACTCATCAATTAATGTCTCATAAAGTTTAACTTTTTTCCAACAAAATCATTCGTCAAAACAGGTTGTTTGAGTACACATACCTATATGTATAATTGTAATTGTCCATCTGTTAGTTATATTATTAGTAAGTGGTGCAAGTGGACTGAGACTTAATTGCACTGGCATTGTTTTCACTGTTTGAAAAATTAAAGCTTTAACTGGCCTCATATTGTTCATTTTAAAATACTGTTGATTCATAAAGAAGTTGCATTTCAATTGCCGGGTGAATATAAATTGATTTAACATTGAGGAACGCTAGAGCGCCGGTGCGTAATAGTCGACGTTAGAAAAACAGTTGGTTTATTTTCCACAACGTTTTCCCTTTTTAAACTCTGCTTTTTTACGCATAAAGGAACCAATGATAAATACTAAGGTTCAATATTTAACAGTTTACTAAGTGAAGGATATTCTAGCTACAACGAGGAGATAATGTTAACAAAGATGATCAATGACCAAGATCGCACTACCTAAACACTAATATAAAGCCCTACTGTAAAACATAGGTCAACATTTGATAATACATTTGTTATATGTAACAATATATAACGTTCAGATGGAAAACGTCGCTCAAGAATACTTATATTTATGCTACCTAGCATCGTTGCATTGTACACTGCCGAGACGGGTCTAAATGGCACTGTCACACAATTCAACAGTTCCTTTTTCAAGGCGTTACTGTATGGTTCAGAACGGCAGTTGCGTTCGCGGCATGTTCAATAGGGGATTTGCCAAATTCTTCTATAATACGTTCCAACGAGGTCCAAGTACCAACGACGAGTCCCAGGCACCCGAATACGACGACAATGGCGTTCTTGATTATCATGCGAATCCGTTCGGATCGGGACACGTAGTACCAGTAGGTGCAACTCTGGATAAAAGCGGGGAACGCCAGCCCTAGAGCTGATAGGCACAGAGCTCCGAACAGTGATATGAACAGCTCCAGAGCTGGAACGGCGGCTGCTACTCCAACTGTAAAGAAACCAAATGAAATTGCAATCTTGTCTTATCACAGTAAATATGATAACATAGTATATATTATAGTACATCCACTATAGTATGATGTAATCATGCAAATCGAGTCATACTTTTATTGCGATTGCAATTAGATCTTGATAATGCTTTAGCAATATATAGATATTGCGATGGTCCGAATTGTAACCGATTTAGAATACTTACCAAGTGTCACCTCTCCATCCCACGTGTTGTAAGTCCCTTTACGCACTAGCGGTTGAACGTCGGAGGCGGCTAACCGCACGGACTGCCGCTTTTCCAGTTTAATATGAAACCGCGTTAAGCGGTTGGACCGCTCAAATGAACAGCCTAGGCGGTTGCATATTAAACTGGAAAAGCGGCAGTCCAGGCGGTTAGCCGCCTCCGCGGTTCAACAGCGAGTGCGTAAGGGGGCTAAGAGCCGACAAAAGGAAATGACAAGGCCGAAAACCTAGCCGCAAGAGAAGGAAATCTTGATACGAAACCCTGTGTCAACCCGTCTGGCAAGCGTGGCACCGAAGGCTTATTACCTCCGTGTAATGGCATGTATATTGGACGAGGCCGATTCAGCAGTAGATCATGTATAGCCTGTGTAGCAGTACCTAGTAGTAAAAGATATTTCGATGTGGTTTTCAGATTCTGTGGTCAATAAAATCAAAATAATATAGTTGCCTCCAAAGTTGCTTGCCATTTTGAATTTATTACTGAACAGTATTCCAGCTTTACAGACGCTCCTTTATACAGTGTGTAGCACGGAGTGAAGGTACATTCGTCCGTGACCGTGAAGATCAAAAGGTAAACGGTTTTTATCTTGAATTATGATGGAGGTGACCCAGATTTTAATTACCAAATTTGCGCCGCATTAGAAATAAACCGATTAGCAATCTAGACTCTAGTACGTGAAAAATAAAGTTGCAGACATTTCCCGTATTTGTATCTATCAGTAGTAGGTCCTGTCAATACATATGTACAATGTACCCTTTTTCTTACGCCACGTCATATAGCATTAAGCAACGAAATAATGTTGCGTACCGTTTCACAGATTTTAATTTGTATACTTACAAGTAAGTAGAACTATAAGAGTCCTGAGCAGGTATTCCCACATGAGTCGGTGCTTGCTGTTGAGCAGACGGGTTCCGATGTATTCATTCCATAGGATATCGATGGCCACGTAGCAGGCCAACCCGTGAGTGATGAAGATGGCGAACGCAAGCAGGCATTGCACCACATTGGCGAGGCTACAAATAGGCAACATTTAAGTCTAATCTATAAGCAGGCGATTTCTATTTATGTGAGCTCCTAACATTTCTGATATTGCAATTTTACCTACATTTTAGTGCAGAGATCCAAACACGCTAATTCAATATTAACGAGTTAAAAAAAGCAGAGTGTCTTGCCGGCTCTTCTCTGTAGAACGGCCTTCCTAACCGGTGGTAAATGTTAAATTGTTAATGTAAAATGTATATTGACGTATCAAAAGAGCTCAGAAGAGCCAACTTGAATAAAAAGATTTTTGATTTGATTGGATAATAGTCTAAACCGACAATCGCCCTGCCTTTGGTTGCTGATTGACACGGGGCTGGATGCATTCTCCGTAATAAAAAAAAAACTATCTGCGATTGGGTAGGTGGCATCAGTTTTATGTGTCGTGAGTTCCGAGAGTTTCACATAGTGACGAGCAAGTAAGGGTAGGCGTGCAGACCCGATCCTTACGAAGACGACGCTGAGCTTCGCCTACCAGCCCACGTCCAGTCCAAGCAAATAAAGGTACCTTCTCAATATTTCCGCGATCCAGACTCCTGTCATAAATATTGAAAACTTTTTGGTAACCTACTAATACTATAGTCAAAGTTCGGGACCTTGACACAAGAACTTGTCAAGACTAGATTGACAGGGTCGGTAATTGGTAATTGATTCGTGTCCGATGGGCACTTCGATAAAAAATAGCAGGTTTGGGACCCAGTTCGGTGTATGGGGTGGAGCATTCTCCATGATCCAAATTAGTCATAGATCTAGGATAAAATTTTAAAAAATATTAAGACTTGGCTTATGTAGCTCCCCTTATCTAGATATAATATTGATAAAATATTGATACAAAATCAGTCTAACTACTACTTTTTAAATTAACTATTTCAGCTTGAACTTTACATTATTACTATTATAAATAACTATCTACTCGGCTATAGTTGAGAAAAGGTTACGCCAATACTCACATTTCATATTTGGAAGGTAAGTTAAGGGTGATGCTGCCCATAGCACTGTCTCCATACTGGAGATATCCGAACAGTCCCATTCCTACGTACAGCACTATGATACTGATCATGGCGCAATTGAGTACGCCAAATTTGCCAACGAACGCCTTCGGTGTTTTCATCTCATTTTCCAATGGGAGGATCTATAAGGAAATTCATTGAATTTATTTTCTATTAACATTTTGATATCGCTTGAATAGTAACTTTATTACGCTTAAGGTGAATGCTCCAGGGTAGCCCGCGAAATTCAAATTTTCTTACGTTTTTTGCAATTTGCAGATCAGTGCTAGGTTGTATGTTGATTAAAATGTTATTCGCGGCTGTAAGACGTATGTAGTTATAGAATTATAATCATCAAAATCATCAATACAACCCTCCAAGCTCATAAAGGTGCAAGAAAAACTTTTTCAACGTCAAAGTCATTCTTGCACCTTTATGAGCTTGCAGGGTTGTATTGATGAGTTTAATGATTATATCTCTGTAACTACATACGTCTTACAGCCGCGAATCAAATGTTCATCATCATACAACCTAGCACTGCCCTGCAAATTGCAAATAACGTAAGAAAATTTGAATTTCGCGGGCTACCCTGAAACATCCACCTTAAACGGATGCATTATGGAACAATACCAAAAAAATGTGTCTGAATGTAACAGTGAAGAAATAGTTAAGAACTTACCACACCGATAGCTTCCAGCGCGAACAGCACTGTACCGAAAAATAATGGGAAGTTGGCCAGTTTTCCAACTGGAACTTTCCCTTCCAGCGTCGGTACATCCCTGAAGATGTAGTACAAGATTATCGCGAAACTGACTATCGTCACGACGTTCGCTATTGCTGAGAATGGCGCTAAGTACTTCAAGTCTCGCACCCAGTTTATGAGGACTAGCGGGAGAAGTGTGCATAACATGACTAGAGTGACGCTAATGTCTATATCAAAGTGATGTGTGAGCACGTGATGGATATTCTCAGCCACAAAAACGACGTACACGCAGCATGTTCCCAATTGGTAGATGAGAAGAAATGCATTCACTACGTTCCTGTAAATAGAAAATTTACCTGAATTATAATATCTTATGCCTTGCAAAACAATAATTTAATGCGAGGAATATAGTATAACCTGGACATGAGTAAGACGGTATTAAATGTAGCCTGAGTATTAATTATCAATATCGAATATCGTTTGGATTAAAAATCCATATTATTTAGCACATTAAACTTCCGACGTACCGCCGTTTAGCCTTCGGAATTTACTAAACTGTGCGTTTAAAAAGATTTAACTGATGAAGTTTAGTTTATACGTAAAGAAATAAGGCCTACCATTTGTAAATAATATATTTAGTACATGATTCAACTTTTAGTTATAAGTGAACGTTAAGATCCTTACGCAGCATAGGGTGCACACGCTTTGCACCAATCCGGTCCCTCGGAGAGTGCCGCCTCTGCCGCTCCAGTGTAGGAGAGTGACGCCACTTTTCTTCTTTTGCACAGTACATAACACGAGTCAAGCAGGATGTGGATGCAGTACGTGCACAGCACGCCAATTATGATCGTCCCTACTGTGCCGACTGCGTAGCCGGCGTTGGAAAATGCTTTGGGCATCGCCAGGATACCCGTTCCGAGACTTCCTTTGAGCAAGTGGAGGAACGTCTCCAAATTCCTACAAAAAAGCAGGTACAGGTTTATCATTAAACTTTGAAAACGAAAGCGCTGCTGCATTGGAGGCATCAATGCCTGTGCCATGGAACAAGACCGCAGTGATATTTTTGAAAATTGACGGTATTTAGCCTTGAAATAAGTGGTTTGTAGCGTACAACATGCTACATAATCTACTATTAAAATATTGGCCACTCCAGTGTCCATTGGAGTTAGGCAAATCATAAACACAATCATAAAGTTGTCAGGATATTATTCATGGATGCATCTGTAATGGAATTGATTTGACGATAACCAAGTGATGCACATGTGAGATTGACTATGACAAATGCTGATCAGTGTTCGATTAGAATCAATTATTTATCATTTTACTGTCTTCCGTGTCGTTAGCTTCGCAGTGCATGCTGATGTGACCACTTAACAGCCTTCGAGAGGTAATTACGTGTTTTAAACATGCACTTATTTATGTATGTAAACTGTAATGATATTTGATTTTTAAAATTTAATTTAAGTATCGCTTAAATGTAGGATTAAAATAATCTAGTTCTTATTTTTATTAGCAATCTTTAACTTATTTAGGAAAATATGATAATTTTGTCATGGACAAGCTATTCAACCAAAATTTTAAGGAAACAACCTTGTCTTTAAAGGTCACTGGTGGTTTTGCGTACCGATTTTAATAATCTGACTAATATAATAAGATATTTACGTCATCATGTACTTTTTCCTTATTTCATTATGGGCTGACACCAGTCTGATCTGATTCGCCCATTGCCCTCTGCCATCCAGTCCCACCTCGTGGGACTACCGGTAATAATTTGTTTAGACCAGATGATACGTTTCAGGGTGTTGACTTTGTATGAATTTCTAGATATAGAATGGCAGCTGATGGTTTTACAGGTATTACGTATGTACCCTCTTACACCACATCCGTCACAGACATGGCCGAGGTCCACATAACCCGGCTGTCTCAGTCTGCCCTATGGGCGGGTGTCAGAAAAGTATTGAATGATATTATTAGTTGAATTATGAATGTATTCGTTACTCACGTAGTCGGGTGATCCACAACTCTGTTGTCGTAAGGCTCGTACTCCTCCACCTCGTGGAGCTCTTTCTCCTTCATGTTGACAAGGAAAATGCCCTTGTCTCCCGGCCGTTTCTTCTCATCCTTCACCGGTGATAGGCTGAGTGGGAAAAAAACAGTTGCTATTAACAATAGCAAGAGAGCAATCGTTGGAGACTGGTATGAACGCGCGACTTGGCTTTTATTGTCTCATCACCATAAATCCTTTTTTAGTACATTTTATGGCATGTTACTGGTGCAGTCCATAATCAAAATCGATTTTTTCTAGAAAACTCCATTGTCCCGATGTCCGGAGTAATTTAAATAATCGTCTCGATCTAAACCTTACGTAATTAGTTGCAAAAAAGTTATATGTGTATTTTGTGGTGCGTATTGTGTTTATAAATGTAATATAAATGAATATTTGCACAACTTACTAATATAAAAAATAATGAAATGTTATTTTTAAAAGGTCAAATCCCTGTTCATGGTCTCGAACTGAAATTGAGTATATTACAAATTTGTTGTAATCTAAAATACACCAAACATGTCAAAGGTTATGATACCTTACCATCTTCGGTCGCTGTGGCTTAAATCAGAAGTACTCACTGATTTGACAATACATATTGATATACGTATAACACACCATTAAGGAATACTACCGCACGAAACAAAGCCGGTATCGACCTACCCCTCCTTGGGCTGTCCCGTTTATGATTGCTAGGAAACCGACCAGCTAGTTACACCTATCGATTTTCTGCTTCAAGTTTTAAGCTTTCCATGCGTTATTTCAAGTTGTAATATCTATTCCATGGTCATAGTTGCAATATTATATGAATATTAATTAATGGGCATTTATATAGAAGTTTTGTGTCATGGCCATTTTTAACCGACTCTACAAAATGGAGAGATTCGAAGTCCGTCGAAATCTTGTTTTATGTTTCAAATGTCCGCCGATTATTCGAAGACGTCCTGAATCGATTTAAATTTCTTTTTGATTCCGAAGATATTCTACAAACTTTATCGAAATCAGATCTTAAGCTTGGTATGAAGTTTGAAATAAGTGGTCAGCTATGTTTATATGACGGTAAAATTTTGTGTATTAAGATGATTTGGTTAATCGAGTCCCTTTACAAAAAACGTAAATCGTAATTTGGCGAGAATTTTACTAATCATGAATTATCAAATCTCGCAATGAAAACGGTTCAAAGCAATTTGTATTGCTTTATACTTCTGTTTAGACGGACACTATCAATATTTTATTGCGAGGCAATTCTCGCCAAAGTAGAAGAGCGAGAGCTGTGAATGGTTAGACGAAGAAACTTTATTATATACTTTCGATAATCGTATCTTCTAACTATCCCTCCGTCTAAATGGGCTAGCATCTCCGTCTAAATAAAGCACGTGTCAAGGCATCAACATCACTCAGGCCTCGTCATACTGGGATTTACCTTGGATTCATAAAAAGGTGAATAATATGTTTCTTGAACATGCACATTGAGTTGTTGATTCTCAAATAAATTAGTAGACTGGAATTCTACGTGCAGGATACCTAGTGAAGTCAGTCATGAGTTGATAATAATCTATGGTGGCCATCTAATAAATAACGCACAATGGGTAATTAAAGTTTGACGTCACTATCCACCACCATTAATGGACAACTGACTCTTCATCAGTAAACAGATCAAGCGTCAGCAAGAAGTATTATATTGAAAACGAAAACTTACACAGGAGTATGACTGTTAACTAGAATAGTATGTTAGTTCTCGCCGACTAGCGAAGGACCACCTGCAGATAAATAACATTGTAGTGTAGCATGCTACATACTTTATACAATTTACCCGAAAAATCTGAAGTAATAACATCATGAAATATCGCCTACAAACGCGAGAATTATCAAAAAGACCTGTAGGAATTTTATATAGGCTGTACCGCGGTAATGAAGTTTCAAGAGCAACTGACACAGTTAAGACCACAACTATCTGGGGGATAGGTGCCGCAGACCCCTGCCAGACATACCATCTCGTTTGGCTGGCTGGATGACCCATGGTTGGTGTGGTTTTTGCAACCAGCGCGAAGGAACCACCTCATTCCAACCTGCCGGTGACGTAAATGTCGACAAAAGGAAATGACAAGGTCAAAAACCGACTCGGCAGTGGGTCATTTATGGGTTGCGTCATAGTGGTAGTAGGTATACAATTAGCGCCATCCATATTGTATAAACACATTGGCAAATATTCTGCGTTTGGAATATGCTGCGGTGGGTGTGTGGGAATATGTGGGTGGAGTGATGCGGAAGGATCGCATTAGGAACTCCCGCATTCGCGGCAGTCTTCATGTTCGTGACATTGCGGATAAATTGCAGGAGTGTCGTCTCCGTTGGTACGGCCACGTATTGCGGCAACCGGATGCTTACGTGTGAAACAAATGTCTGGCCATGCCGCCTCCGCCGGGCCTTGGCAGGAGGGGTAGACCCAAAAAGTGCTGGCTTGACGTCGTAAAGGGTGATAGCGTGCCAATGGGCTCACTACCAGGGATACTGAAGACCGTGCGAAGTGGAGAAGAAAAAGTCGGAAAGCAGAACCCGGGCGCCGAAGCGACCGATGACATTGGCAAATATTCTGACAATTGAACCTAAGAAAAATGTAAACTTACAACTGTGGAGCCAAATCGTCTGATTCGAACGAGGGATTCACCATAGGACCACTGTGTCTCCGGGCCCATTCTTCGGCTTCCTGAAACAAAATATATTAATATTAGAACCAACTCTTTATGGACCAGGGCGGAACCTGAGAAAATGGTAGGATGAAACCCGTTTTTTAAGAAAGAGAAATTAACAAAAATATAGGAAAAATAATTTACGGGCGATCTGAGGTCGGGAAGGCTGACGGGGATAGCCCTTCTAAGATTTTACAACGGGTGAAAAAAAGGAAATTGGGCTCGACTGAGCTGACGATATTGTGAAAAACAAAAAATGGGTTCAAAAGATTTTATAAAATAACTTTTAAAGTTAACTGTTTTATTACAATATTTTTTTTACGTTGGAAATTCTCGTGGTCACCCTGCCGTTGGGGACTACCCGGGTTATGTGGGACTCAAAAAGAACATCAAAGCAAGCACTTGTAGATAGATACCTAATTTGTTAACAATCGTAATATGTGAAATACCTGAATACTTATTTTCCACGGTTATGAGGAATATTAGTGGCTATTTCCTATGCATACCTAATACATCAAATACCCATCAACTACTACTATTGTGACACAGTTTCAAGTGGACACCTTGTAAACAAACATAACGTTTGAGTTGTTTAGGAAAACGTTATTATAATAATAATGTAGTAGACGACGCATTTCGTTTTGAGATATTATGAAATTTGTCGACTTCAACTGTAGCTAATCTATAAGAATAAAAATGTATCGCTGTTCGTTAGTCTCGCTAAAACTCGAGAACGGCTGGACCAATTTGGCTAAATTTGGTTTCGAAATGTTCGTGGAAGTCCAGGGACGGTTTAAAGGTGAGAAAATATGTTTTTTTTTTATATTTATTGATTCTGAAGCGGTACGAAGTTTACCGGGTCAGCTAGTATAATATAATTATGATACTAGTGATTGTCCAGCGGGCCCCATTTAACCAATAATTAATTTAAATTATCATTCTTAAAATTTAGTTTTATTCTCAATTTGACCACAGATTTTAACAATAAACAAATCTGTTTACCTTTAAACTTTAAGGTTGTGTGTTGTCACAAATGGTAGTGTATAAAATGTTCATTTTATTGATGTCAGTAAACTATGGGTGTGGGAAATTTCATACTCCTCAGACCGCACAATTTTCGTAAAAAGGGGTACTGAGTGTTTGCTTCACGTATTAATTTTATTTATAGATATCTTTCTTCTTCTTCCTCACCTTCGCCTCGCTCCCAATTATTGTACATTGTGCGTGCTACCAGTGTAACATATAATGGCTATAATTAATTATCTCCCGGTATTTACATGGAGTGATTGCCCTCCGCGACCTTCACTACATAGTATAAAACAAAGTCGCATTCTTCTGTCCGTCCCTATGTATGCATAAATCTTTAAAACTACGCAACGGATTTTGAAGCGGTTTTTTTTAATAGATATAGTGATTCAAGGGGAAAGTTTTTATGTATAACCCACCCCCGCTTTGCACGGGCGAAGCCGGGGCGGGCCACTAGTTTTATTATATAAAAGAAATAACATGAAAACCGTTTTGCGATGCTGCTGAAATGTACCGTTAATTTGAAAAGTAGGTACTTGATATAAAATATTGTGTGTGTTTGTGGAACAAGTACAACTTACACAAACATTTTACAAGTGTAATAAAAAAGTAGGATAGATCAGATCCTTGACCGAAAAGACCGCTATTCCGACATTTTAGCAAATGCCAAAGACAATGGTAATTTTTTGCTATTGTATATCGTACAATGGACTTAAGAAGGTGGCAACATTTGCACGTGATAAATCATTACTGTAAATATGACAAAGTAACACTTAACAACGGAGTGGTCTATAACCGGCGGTGATTGAAAATCTCTTCGGCGGTGATTGGGTTTACTTAGCTGGGTGAGCTGGGGAGAGTTCTATAGTGTCCCATCAGGTATATACCGTTGTATTGATAAATACAATTAAACATTGAAAAAGTCCACTGTAGAACGACCATGGGCAGGTACAGTCCGCGCCAATCTTTATGGCCGGTCTGAATGTAGCCGTGGGTACGAACTTGCGCATCGTACATTTCATAACCAATACGAACGTAGGTCACTCACACTAACATGCGAGTGGCTAGGGCGCTTGCGGGTGAAAAAGGGCGCGCGCGGGCGTGCCCTGCCTCGCCGCCCCGCTGATACCTGATTTTGTGTTGTGCGCAGCGTAATGCGACTACATTCAGACCGGTCTTAAAGATTGGTGCGGACTGTAGGTACCTTTTAAAACTCGTGTTGATCGTTAAATTTGCTAATTAGGCACGAGATTATGGTGATATTGAACAACATATTTACGACCTTGACTATTTCAGGAATTTACACCTCCATTGGTTTTGTGATCGTGATGAATCAATTTGTAGTTTAACAAGCGTTTTGTTTATGTGAACTGATATTTACATACGCGTTAACTGAAGCGAACGAAATATTATTAACATCGATTCAGTAAGAATCACGAATTCACCCAATTTACAAAATTTCAAAATTATTATTTATTGTGTTTTTAACCCCCTATATAACTTTCATCTTAAACATATTTGTTCGAATCCTCATTATCTACTAAAATAATTGTTAGACTCAAACTATCATTGTTTAATTTTTGTTAGTAACATTTATTTTTATGTTAATCTTGATATCTACTTACTTCGTTAAATAAAGCTTTCTTTTAAATTAAAAAGAATTACTTTATGTAGATATTTGATCGTATACTATATATAATTTAAATTAAAATAAATAGCTATCTATGACTATAAAAGAAACAGTTTTATTTACTGTTACAATATAATTACACCGAATATGCAAAACGGAAATTTCAATGTTACGGCTTTTTTATGTTTTTAGGTCACTTTCCACCCACCACTAATAAACTTCCGGCTAAACTAAGTCCCAACTACAAAAGTTTAATCTCTTATAACTATTATTTATTAAAAGACATCGTCGTCATATCTACATTCACACCTTTCATACACATATTCTTACGATCCATCCACCTCTCTTGATCCCCCACAACCCTTGCGACCACCCATATTCATACTGAAACCTGTGCTGAAACTACTACCGGTTCGGAATGCTGCTTTAAAGAGAAGAGCCGGACAAAACTTTGTAATTGATTTGTGAAATTAAATCGTACGTGCACACCTACGGAATTACGAGTAATTTTTATTCAAATCCTATTTATAGCTTAGTCAAGATTCACCATCTCAATTGTACATCTATTTTGGTTCTGGCCGGATATTTTTGTCATTACCAATTTTGGGTGGTATAGTGGTCAGTGCTAAGTGAAGCTCATCGACTCCAACATAGGGATGTCAATAGCGTTTGTCCTATAATTCACGTTTCCAATATCTCAAATATCTGACCGATCAAATTGAATTGAGAGAAATATAAGACCAGGTTCTAAGATAAAACATAACTTTAACGATTTCTTATGCAAAGTATGATAAAGTTGTGACTGCGTTAATTATGGGGTGTACGAGTGTTAGTTCCGAGTAAATTACCTATGTGACTAACAACAAATGTGGCTAACAATTAACGAAATAAAAATTTGGGATGCGGATAAAATTGCTTTGTCTATTACGTATACATCGAGTCGCTCTGCAGCCCTAAAGACCTACGACAAGCAAGGTACATCCTATGCAATGTAGCAATTGAGTCATCTGCATAGTAAGATTGGGAGGAAACGGGTTGTTACTGCGTCGAGAGACCCGCCGGTTTCGCCTTCCCAACGTTAGATCGCGAGGTTTCTGTATCCTTTGCCCTAATTCTTTGGAGGCTAGATTAGTTGGCGTATGTGCTATAAATAATATAGGCTTTTAACATTTTGGTGTAACGCGATAATAGTCCCGTCAGACGAGGTGGTATACCTGTCGGGGGCCGCGGTGCATATACCTCAGTGTGTGTTGTCGATGATTACTAACCGTAACTGCAAACTGTAAACATTGCGATGTAGATATTTTGGTTATTTGAGCGTTTCGATATATCTGACTGACAGTTCAGATTTCTGCGTAAATTATGTGGTATTCTGATCGCTACTAAAACAATTACGATTGCAGGGGAAATATGTGAATCAAATGTTTCTCGGTTTGCTTAGCAAATGAAATCGGTTCTGCATTTTTGAGTTTATTCGTTACGAGAACAAAAATGTCAATTAAGAATTGGAAAACTTCCACGTTTCCTCCACAGCTGGTGTTTTGTATATTTTTAGATTCAAATTGGTCAATTAATCTTATGGGTCAAATTGTTACATTTATCTTAAAACACACCATTATTGTGGAGTATTACAAGGTTTGGGATTAAATAAGAAACAAAGTATTTTCCCCATAAACAAGGAAGAAATATTAGTCTAATTGGTGAATTACTGAGCTAAATCACCAAGTAGGTCGGTGCGTTATGGAAAATAGTGTGCGAATATACATTTATGACATATGAATCACTACTTACTTAAGTAGGTACTTACGCATTGTCAACAACCTTGCTTTCGTGATTCCAACGACAGTTCCGGGTACATTTTATATTAATTTACATCCATCACTTGAAGTTTTGTTGACATAATTATTGAGTAGGCAGGTTATTCAATCTATTTTAATGCTATGCAATAGTGTCTGGATATCTTACTGATAAATCTCACATTCATAGCAGTACCTATTTATAAACCTGTACATGCGTTATACGCCACTTCCAAGAATCTTCCATTTTAAAACAGTTTGACGGTTTCAATTAGACTGGAAACAGCTGGTAATTAGTTATCAAAGCGGTTATTTTTGCCATTTCTCTGAAATTGAACCGAGTCTGAGATTGTTGGAGTACCTATGTGTAATACCTAATATAAAAAAAACATTAAGTTGCATAAACTTTAAGGAATAATTTGCTTTTACAGTGCACTGGATTAGTAAAAAAAACTATTAAGAACTTCATCTTACTTACTTACAAGTTGCAATAGTGCCATCAGTGCCTATCCTTGTTTATTATGAAGAGGAAGTGTACTTTGTACAACTATTTTCCTGCCTACATATACCGAATTTAATTAAGTTCATAAAAGCTGTTTGAGGTTTCGTCGCAACACACTGATTATTAAGTCAGTGTTTGCATATAACCTATATTTACAGTCGATCACTAACTCACAGTCGTTTTAATTGAATTTTACTACCTTTATACGTTATCGTACTGACTGTGAATTATGATTAGACGTAGAAACAGACGACGACAAAATACGCATGCCATTACAAGTATGCATTTCAAATAAATATAGATACCTATTAACACATATCCACATAAATAATGTTTAATTAAATCCACAGGTTAATTAAATACATTGGTGAACTATACTTGGATTAGTAGGTACGTATTTACGATGCTCTTCTGCCATATTATTTAATTTATCCACACACTTATGGAAAGATTACTATAATATTCCACTGACATGAATGGTAATTACCGCAAGTTTAGGTAACGATTTCTTGAGGATTCAATGCTAGACGACCGTTTTGAAACAGTAGGTACCGATGATAAGTAAGCTACTTAATAGTGGTGCCCAGGGGTCAAAATATATGGTTAGTTTCTATATTAGTAATAAGTTCTATAACCATTAAATACATAGTTCTATTCTCAATTTGACCAAGTACTATAATAACAAACAAAAGAGTATATTTGCATGTGTCAAATACATGGTAGTGAGTGTAATGTGTATTTTATTGATCTAATGTATTTTTAGGCATAATAAAAATGTGCTATAGGCTCTCCTTCTGTAGGTATATAAACTATATGCGTGGGTTTCCTATAACTCCGTCCGCGCAATATTCGCAAAAAGGGATATAAAGTTTTTGCTTCACGTATTCAGATATAAAGATTAGAGACTGCTATGAGGTGGACGTTTTACAGGGAAAACAATAATTCGTTTCGACTGATAAATCGAGTCTCATTTCAGTACCATGCTTAGCCTATTGTACTCCGCTGCGTTGATGGGTATGCATTGGCATCCTGTGTTCAACTTCACTCGTCTAGCTTCCATATTTTGTAGTTCGTTTAAAAATCATGCCATTCAGTTGAAAGGCACCACTACACTTCTAACGAGAGCATTTAAATACCTACCTACTACAGTATTCATAAACGTAAAGAAATTGCTTATCGCAAAAATAAAAATCAAAGCGGTTCTTATAAATCAGTATTCCGATAATAAAATAACTTGCTTTTAATGATATTCAAGTACTACGTCGCGACTACCAACAACGGTGGTTGAAAGAACGTTTGTAATGTAATATGTATTCCGATAACTTGTTCTCTGTTTCGTTCGCCAGGGCGTTCTAGATTTACTGAGCATCTTATCATCGAATAATTAAATCATTTACTTGCTTTCCTATATCGCGTCGTCGTACTGAAATATACTACTACTACTATTTAGCCCTTATATGACTCACTCCTGAGTCGGTCGTCCTCCAGTTACCTACTTTAATAGCCTATTGTCCCACGCTACCAGACGGGTTGGCATGGTTTCGTATCAAGTTTTCCTTCTCTTGCGTCTAGGTTATCGTATTTGTCATCTCCTTTTGTCGGCTTTTACGACAGCCTCAGAGTGGTTAAGGCGAGTGGCCCTTTTCCTGATGTCATCGGGGTCGATACCGGTCTATCCGGATTTGGCTAACTACCGGCCCTCCGAGACTCAACTAGTGGTTAGACCAGCTAACAGTTTTCACGCTACTCGATCGATTGAGTTACGCACAGCACGTGTTCCATAATTCAATTATTTTTAAATAGTTTTGGAAATAATGGAAAAGGGAGGATGCCAATATTTGAAGTCGTCATTTCAGCTTTTATGGGCTGAAACGACTGCCACTCGAGGACAAACAATGGAGTGGGTCATCCCACCGAGTCCGGCCTCCTGCAAATCCATTGAGGGATCTGCCCTACTATGCCACGCTGGCAAGACTGGTCGTCACGCAAATTTTTTATCAAATAATGCTTTAGTCGCCTTTTACGACACGCAGGAATTGTATGAGTTGGTGACATAATTTATTAGAATACACAGTGTCACCACCCCATTCTATCCTGCGGGTGTCGTAAGAGTCGAAGAAAGCAACGAAAAAGGCAGGCCATCGAATCTTACTCAAGATAAAGAAAATTTGATACAAACCCTATGTCATCCCATTTGGCCAGCGTGGCACAATAGGCAAGTGTCTCTCAATTGGGAGAGGCCCGACTCAGCAGTGGATCAATTATACGCTGAGACGATGATGAGACACACTTAGACAATCGCATATCAACAGACACTAATATTATAATTTATTTAGTTGTTATGATTAGTATAGTTAGGCTTATTGAGTCATCGCAGAGGTTACTAATCACACTTCGGTTCTCAAGCTAAATAATTTCAAATACCGTACTAAGTATACGCAAATAATGTGGTTTTCGGCGTATCCTTTTCCATTAGCTGTTTACTCAAACGTTTAGTGTATGGTTTTTTCCATTTACAAATGGAACTGGCAAATATTGCTTTAAAATTATTTACGATCTCTGAATTATTGAACAGTTACGAATCGTAAGCACAAAGTAAATATTTGCCCCATGTGTTTGTTGTCGTCTCGATACCAACTTATTTTTAAATCTACTGACCCCAATTTAGACAATAACATACACAAAGTGTTACACATACCCCTGGTTGCATTTAATTTTTAACCGACTACATATAGAAAACTCCGTGTGCTGACGGACGTATATTATAACTACGACAACGATAAATAATGGAACGCAAGAACGCAATAAATTGGCTCAAAAGATATCACCAATCTCAATAAAACACTTTTATAGAAAGAATTATACAAATATGTACAGATGTTCGCTGAAAACCTGTAGCTACTTGCTACTTAAACGGTTTATATTTCGGTTTAAACACTAAAACTACACTAAGACTTCAGGGCCACGGGATTCGCAACTCCCGGTTCCTACTTCTTTAAATACAAACTATTTATAGTAATAACGATTGAATATAAGAGACGCCTGCAAGATGTCAGTATTGTAGGATAAAAAATGTTGGAAACCGGTTTCATAAATAAAAAACCATTCCAATTCGCCTAATGTTGGCAAAGAAAAACAAACCCCATCACAAATCAATCCGATCTCAATCTCATATTAAGTATATTGCGTGTCCTCTAGTATAATTTGTGAGAAACTTTCTCTAACAAAAAAACATAAATATAGTTTGTCGTTTTGGCAACGGATTCGACCAGATGGCGGGATATGGCCGCCAAGGAGCCGTTGGAGCAAGGTTGGCACTTGTTCATAAAAAATATCGATTTACCTAATATATTGATCGAGTCTTGCTGGGTAACTAATTATAAATAGTAAAATGAAAAGCTTGATTAAGAAGTTAGAATGCTGTTCTACTGTACTGATACTTGTACGGTATATAACTCTAGCACACTAAAATGTTACAATCGATCTACCTACTTTAATCCCTCTTAGCTCCTTGGTAAATGGCTCGCTACTTACTTATACTTCTTCAGCTCTCATTGAATGGAGGTAGGCAAGCAATATGTGACCGCTGGACCTACAAATTGGTAAAAGATTTCAAGTAAAATTTTCCTAGATTATTATGTGTTACAGATAAAAATATTTTGTTACATATATTGACGCACAAAAAGAAGCCCACGGACTTATTATATCTGGATTAAATTGAAACTAATGTATATTAGATAAAGAACGCAGTCGCAAAGTAACGGCAAAAAAATACAAGCCTAACGATTTTTTGTCCCAAACATAATGAGATATGTATGGCGAAACAAAAGATGTTAAGATTTTGTTGTATTGGCATGGATATTGGCGTTCACATTTTTTTGTGTGCCGTGTTTGAAAAATACTCTATCCATACATGGCGCTTATTGTCATGATTGTACCTTTACCAGTATCCAAGTACGTTCAGTCAAGGTCAAAGATATGTGTATGTACACCACAAAATTCTATAAAAAGTCACCTTGAAAATAGCGTTAAATATGTAAACAGGGAAAAGTTAAAAAAATAATACACTATAATACGGGAATTCATTATACAAACAGTAAGTGCAATCATATAGTCATACTGATCCATTAATTTTGAAACAAACTTAAACCTACCCAAAAATATTTAAAGAACATAAACTCCATGATCTCGATTAATAAGTAACCACTTAACGTTTGCCATTGCACTGAAATACTCATAACTATTTAAGTTTATAATTTCTTTTTTTTTAATATTTGATTTACCGTTTTTTATCCTTGTCAATCGTTTTAGATGAAATGAAATGGTAAAATTGTATCGCTTAAGTGATAATCTAAAACATAGATCAAGATTTTTTTAATTAGATGGTTCTATAGAAGACAAATATTATAATTATTTAGTAACAATCGTGTCATTCAATATTAAAATATTTTGGCAGTAGCCCTGTATATGCTAGCAGTCAATATTTTATTAACAATTTGAAAAGGTTACATTTTTGTGAGCAGCTTTAATAAACCAGTTTAGTAGCTGTATAGATACTTCTGCTGCTGAGTGTACACCTACATACTAGGATTTTTTTGAAACATATAGCATTCTTGAGGTACACCCTTTGGAATCGATAATCTCCGGTAATCTCGTACCGACCGCGGTACGTTAACGCTGGAAACAAAGTCATTCCAGTTAAGTTAGCATTCCAATGTGTACTTGAATAAATTTTAAAGTATAATATGATTATCTATTATGTGCCTTATGTTTGATCTAATCTACTTTGCTTATTGGATACGATTGAAAAATAATAACATCCTGTAACATGCCTACAGCCATCCAAAGTGACGGCTTATCAATGGAAGCAATTCTGTCAATAAACAGTTTTCATATGTCACAAAACATAGGTTCAACAAACTATCTAGTGTTTTTACACTGTTTATACCTACATATTATTGTAACTTTGCCTCTAGACAAATTCTGGTGTAGTCGTTTCCGAAGTTGCTAACATATAGGAAAGTTTGTATGAATTTATATCTATTTGTTACTCTTTCACGCAAAATTACTAAATGGATTTGAATGAAACTTTATAATAATATAAGTATAACTCGTATATAGTTTATATTATTTTACAATGATATTGTGTAAATTGGTTAAACGTTCATTTGTTTTCTAATTTATACTGTTAGGTACTTCTAAACGTTTTGTCAATTTGGCATAGTAAGACAACACTATTAATAAGTATAGTTGGAGCAATAATATCTACAAGTATTTTCAATATCATCGGGTAGGAATAATTATTTTTCGATAACTCAGGTCTGCAATTTTAGATTTTATCTTATGATAGTTTCTAGATGTTCCTTAAAATTTCAAATTTGGCCATTCACGAATAAAATTCACCATAAACAGTTTGCGAGCTACTAAGTACCTATTACTGGCGTTTAAAATTTACAATTGCGTCTAGGTAGACATTTCATTTCATTTTCAATTCACTTCAAATGTTATATCATTTGGTTTAGTTATCTTAAACAAACTAGGTACTTACTAGTTTTAAAAGTGTTAAATCGAAGTTTTAAATCGTTACCTATTTAACTTTTTTAAATAAACAATAAGTAAGCTGGTAAATTCACTGAGCGAATTTACCAACTTACTTATTGTTTATTTAAAAAAGTTAAATAGGTAACGATTTAAAATTACTACATACCAATGTAAGTATTATAAATAATTAGCCAATCGAGTCAATTTAAAAAAAACAACTCATATAATGAATTCAGTAATTACAATAGTTATTATGCTGTGTGAATTTCAGTTCTTTATTCCGAATTGTGAGTTGCCATTGCAAGTGGCAACGGATAATTACAACATTGACTCACGTTGCTTGCAGAACTCCCTCTGTATGATTTATATGACAACCCTGTCGCCTTTTATTAGTCCATCGCCGCCGCCGCACAATCCGGCTGAAACCAGATTTCGTTGAGAGGAATTATAGCTCGGTTATTCAGCACGCGCGTTTCAAGCAAAACTATTTGCAAAAACAAGCGGCTTGACCCGATTCCTAGGTATTATAATTAAAAAATATGTTAACGCGAAAATTGCTAGTCGTATCAATCTGGATCACATTACAAATTGTTTGTACGAAATTGTTCTCTTTTGTAGTAGTCTCTTTTGTAGTAGTCTCTAGTTGCCGAATAGGTATGTAGCGACCAGCATGTTACATACTTTAAACAATTTTCACGAAAAATCGGGGCTATCAACCTCAAGAAATATCGCTTAAAAATGCGAGAACTACCAAAAACCTTGCATCGCGACAGCGATGCTTACAGAGCAATTCGCACGGCTAAGAAATCCCCAACTACAGTTATAGATAGGCACTGCGGCATACCACCACACCTGGCTGAATGATCATCCCTTTCCGCTGCTTTCATCCCACTAGCTGACCCGGCCAACGTAGTTCTGTCGTATAAATATCGCTATTAAAATAGGGGTTGATTATAGAGGGGTGAAAATTAAGGGTTGTATGTATTTTTGTATGCTGTATCATAAGAAAATAAAAACAAACCTTTTTGACTATAAGATAAAAAATAACTAATAAGGGAGGATTCTTAATATTTAGGGGGATGAAAAATAGATGTTGTCCGATTCACTTAACGTCTATTTTGCGATTATTTATCGATATGCATTTCGGAGGACTTGAATTAGAAACAAGGTGACAGAAGAAGTGAGAATTGTTTAAAAAATAATTTTAGGGAACATAATTACTTTTAGAAGTTAAATCTTCTTTTGGCCCACCGCACGCAACCTAACCCTTTTTTTAAGTTTTACTTATGTACACGATTCCAGCCACATAAGTACCGTTTGCTTGCGCCACACTAATTTATCATTAAACATGCTAGACATAACGTTGAAAACCTAAATAACTGTAATCTAGCCCAGGCGGCTTAATTAAATTAAAGCAATACAAAGACTTCCTTCATGTATAATAAAGGTAAAGAGTTTGTGTTAATTTGTAAACATCACTGTAGGTAATAAGCGTTTGAAACGAACGTTTCCACTTACTCTCATTAATAATAATGTTTAAAGAGACACATTATGTAAACATATCGTTTTAATCGTTCAACTATTGAATACAGACTAATAAGAAAGTAGAAATAAAAGAATAATAAAAAAAAGTAGAAATTGAATTATGCAGCATATATTCTTCAGTTTAGGTATGACAAAATCATATTCAAGCTAAAATTACTGTAGTTTACCAAAAATTGTTGAGCTAAAGATTATTTATGTATTTCCTTTTTAAGTGACCATGCAGGATGCATGCCTGCTAGTGGCCATTTTGGTACAGGCCGCAAAGAAAATAATTCGAAGAAAAAATACATTCGAATGTCACGTGACTTGCTTTTGTTTTACAATACAAAATAATAATTATTGATTTTTTGGGTCTCATGTCTGTTTAATTTGGCCGAAGCACATTTTATTGTCTTTCTGCTTATTCAAATTGTTTTTTTTAAGCCAAGCATTAGTGGACCCTGCCTGATTTAGCACGTTCTACAAGTAAGTACCTAGGAAAGAATCCCTATTGAATTATTGTTGATAGCCTTGATAGGACCATAGCACTGGTACCCGATATGGCTGGTAGTTATTGGCATTTTTCTATCATTTTATTGTGCCTACTTGAACCGTCTTGAGTAAACGGAGCCATGATAATGCAGAAACATTATTATCTATTTTGTAGTGTCCTGTATCTGTGATTGCCTTTGTATCGATTTAAAGTATTATTTATCTATAAGTAAGCCTGTTTGCCTGTGACATGTTTGTTTAATCATCTAACTAAAGATCCGTTCCTTAGGTGGACTGGATTTACATACGTATGGGAAGATTATACTTCGAAGCCTCAAGTAGGTAATAACACAATTATGTCATAATTTATAATATATTTTTTTTACGTTAAAGCCGACTATCTCTATGTGAGTGAACGAGCACCACTAAGTAAATTATAATATGGATGACGGTTTTAGACTAGGTACACATTATCATCAACCCACACTAACTTGAGGGTGTGGTAAAGGAACATATGAGGCAGATCACCTAGCCGCAAAAGAAGAAAAACTTGATACAAACCCTCGAAATTGGAGGAGGCCCGACTCAGTAGTGAGTCATAAAAGGCTGAAATGATGAAACAACTTGAAAAATGACCTTGACTGCACATTTGTGTCATTGGGGGAGAAGGCATAAGCCTTGGTGGCTACAGTGGTATTTATTGGTGGACTTTCCCCCACTACTTCACTTTTTAATTATTTTATACTAGGTGTAGCCCACGACTTGACTTGCATGTAGATTGACAGTGGCAACTGGCGACATTCCAGCTAACTACAAGTTTCCCCCCGCGGCCAAACATTTAAATTACCGTCTTTAGAAATAGATGTCGCTACTACCAAATTGAAAGTCAATGTTGCACAAATGGCAGGAACGAGAGTGCCAGTTCAGTCACTTGCAAATTTATTATTTTGTATAGATGACATTCACCGACGCGTTCTCTAAACAGATATACCTACATAAAACACTTAATTGTACATTTGTAATTATCACGGCGGCCTTAACACTCAAATGTGAGCTTGTCTCATTTAGTCCGAACGTTAAGACTTTTTACTAACTATTTACACACGATTACCTACACTCAGCGATACGGATTCGGTGGGTACCTATAAACTTCTATTCTCCCCTGTAAAAGGAGCTGTCACACTGTTTGAAAGCACATAATGTCGTCATAATACAGAATTAGTAAAGTAATCGTTGACGCGCGCACTCACAACATCGGCATTCTACGCGAATAGCTCTGCTCTGCCTAATCTTTGTCTAAATATAAAACGCCTTGACTGTGCCTTGATTTACTATCAGAAGTAAATGACTAAAGTGTGATTTGGGCATTCCACCGCTACATATTTGTAGTCTCTTGCTAGATCCCAAGTGAAGAATTGCCAAGGCATTTAGTTTTTAGGCGTGCATTAGTATCTACTTTTAGATTGTAAGCAGATATTTGTGATACGGTTCGTGTGAGTTTGAAAGTAGGTATAGGTTTCATCATTTAAGCCAGTTTCATAGTCCCTCGTGTAAGAGTCATTTCCAATTACATGAAAAGACACAGGTTTTTGTTTGACAAGTTGATTACTGATAATCTTCTATTTCTCAGCCCAAAAATTATCCACTCCTAAGTCGGGCCTCCTCCAACTACATGGAGGGTAATTACCCTACAGTGCCACGCTGGCCAGATGGGTTTAGTATCAAGTTTTGCTTTTCTTGCGGCCAGGTTTTCGGCTTTGTCATTTCCTATTGTCGACTCTTACGACACCCTTAGGATCAAATGGGGTGGTGACACAATGTATGAATTAAAAACTGTCACCTCACGGAAACTGATAATACTTCAGTAATAGGTTACAGTAGGTAAATAATACGCCTGGAATGGCGATTTTCTTACTTGGGTATTGTGTACAATTTATATGTTTGTGTACTATATTATTAAATGTAGTTATGCATTGTGACCCAAGCTTTGAATATCGCTAATGTGTAGCTCCTTTGTAGAGCTTCTAAGTAATGCACTGTTAATTATGAAGTGCGAACCAACCTTAAGTATCACTATGTGTAACTCCTTTGTCGAGCTTCCAAGTAACGCACTGCGGACGTGCGTTATTCGGAGAAATGATTAGTCTAGGCGATAAGTAGCGTAGTAAGTATAATATAAGCTTAGATTAAGTTAGTTAGAAATAAATGCTCTTCGAATCAAGACGTGCTTTTTAAATATCCTAAAAAGGCTCCTGAATCTAAAACTGGCGCAGCCGGTAGGATGTTTTAAAAAATAATTACGCGATATTATTCACAAAATCGGAATTACGCGCGATTAAAAGCATCCCAGAACCACGCACCTTGTTTGCTGAGATTTTTTCTACTCACCGCAGCTTTACGGGAAGGCATGGGATCGAGCAGACTGTAAGTAGACCTTTTTACGTTCCTTTCTCGTCCTTGCTATTTCCTGTGGTTGTTTTGTAATAATTTTTGATCAAAATCATTAAAAATTATTTGATTTCTCTACACAAAATCGGTAGATTAGTATTTAAGCAGTAATAATTTTTGATCGAAATCATTAAAAATTATTTGACTCTTTCTACACAAAATCGGTAGATTAGTATTTAAGCAGTAATAATTTTTAATCAAAATCATTAAAAATTATTTGACTTCTCTACACAAAATAGGTAGATTAGTATTGTATTATATAACTTAAATTTATTTAGACATTAAGTAATTGTTTGTTACAAATTTATATAGTGTGTGTGTGTGTGTGTGTTTCATCAATTATTAAATATGACTCAAACGTCAGAAAATGTACAAATGATCCCAAAGGATCTCTTAAGTTTGATCCCTAAATTCGATGGTGATCAAAATATGTTAAAACTATTCATAAAAAAATCGGAGTATATCTTAACAAATTTTAATGGACCAAATAATCTTAATCAAATAACTTATGTATTCCATTGTATCACGAGTCGTTTATGTGGTAAAGCAGCAGCTTTGTTAGGTGAAAGAGACGATGTATCTAACTGGGACCAATTGAAAGCAGTATTAATTCAACATTTCGGCGATCCTAGATCGGAAGAGTGTATTGCGATAGAAATGGAAAACTTAAAAATTAACCCTGGTGAAAGTTATCTTAATTTCTGTAATCGAATCCAGCAAGTCCGTAGCACTCTACTCTCTAAAGTTAACTTATTACATGACGAAGACATCAAGGCTGCAAAATTTATTATATATAGCAACCTGTCGCTAAATGTGTTCATGTATAATTTACCAGAGGACTTAATCCGTATGGTCAGATTAAAAAACTGCACTAATCTAGAGACAGCCCTAAACATCGTTATGGAAGAGGTTAATTTTCAATTTCAATATAATGCGAAAAATAAAAGCAGTGTTAAGTCACCTCAACATTTCAAACCAAATCCCGTAGGATTCAAATTTAACCACGTTAACCCAACTATGAACCAAAACTTTAGACCTAATAATCAATCACAAAATAGTACACCATTATGGGACTCTCCTTTTAATTATAGCCCCGTTTCAAAATTCAACGTACCAGGACCTTCATACCATCAAAATAATTTCAAATTTGGCATTCCACCGCAGATTTCACCTAATTTTAATACATTGAACCCTAACCAACAATTTAAATTTGGTATTTCTCAACCCCAACGAAATCCACCGCATTGGCAACCCACGGATGTTTCGATGCGAACGGGACGTCCTATTAAAAAAGACATACTCATGCACCCCTCCGATAGTAGAGATTTGTTCTACTCGTATGACGACTATTCCATGGAACATACTGACCCTGACTATGCACAACAGATGTACTACACCCCTCACAATACTCAGCTAGACTACGATTATACTCATACTAATAATGTAGAGCATTTTGGTGAGGAAATGGAAAACCAAGCTATAAAAAAAATTTCATATCCCAGCCTCGAAGGACAATATTCAGAAGCGATACTATTAAATTACAATAATGTAAATAGATTGCCCCATATTTTTATCCCTGAAATTAATGCACGTTTCATTGTAGATACAGGAAGCACTAGATGTTTTATAAGCCCGGCTAAAGTAGATGAATTTTTCCAATCATACAAATTTCAGGAGCCTTTCGAAGTCGTTAGTACTCATGCACGTAGCATTCATAATGAGGTTATCTACACCCCTTTAATGAAAACTTTTCAGCTTATTAAAAACCAAAAGTTTTACGTGTACGATGTAGATAAGCGCTATGACGGATTAATCGGATCAGATTTATTGAAAATATTGGAGGCATCTATAGATATGAAAAATCAAATATTGCGAACACCGAATACAGAGATTCCTATAATTTATAGCCCTTTAAATGAGGTAACCTTAGAACCCCGCACAGAGACACAAGTAAGAATACCCACTAATTACATAAACGGCGACGCCCTTTCACGTATTCAACTAAATGGACTTAACAAAGGCGACGAAAATATGTCCTTACTAGTTAACCCCGACGAATCTGAAAAACAAGAAAATACAATAATTAATATTTCAGATACTTCTGAAACCTTAAGTGCCCCCGCGCTTGCATTTTACCCAGTTCCATCTCCATCGACCTGCAAAATTACAGCTAGCTCTCTACCTGAAACAGTACGTTCAGCGGAAGAGATTGATACTGATGGTATTCCTATACTTAAGGAAGCTATCGACACTAAGCTGAATCAAATGCTTGTTTTTACCTGGAATAGAAATGAAATTTATGTTAATGATTGCTCGCGCGACAAACAAACGATTTTAGAAATACACTTACCGGTTGATAAACCCTATTTAGTTAAGAAATTCCTTTTACAATGTATAAGACCTAAAATCAAGTATTTCATTTATTTTAAAGATAAAATACACCGCCGTCTATTTACAGATACCATAATTCAATACTTCAAAAAGGATTCGGTTAAAATCTCGGAATGCACCGATCGGCTAATTTATGTAGAAGACGAAGATGAACAACGAGCTATAATACTTAAATACCATAAAGGAAAAACCTCACATCGTGGTAGTAAAGAAACCCTCATGAAATTAAAACGTAACTATTTTTGGCCAAACATGGAGCTGACTGTTACTTCCATCATTAATTCATGTACTTTATGCAAAAAAATTAAATACGACCGTAAACCAATAAAACCAGAATTACAACTTACTCAGACACGAAATAAACCGATTTCTGAAATTTATATTGATCGTAAAACGATTAGATTTAAGACCAATTCCAGACGACTTAGAATTTAATATTATGATAGATTTGAAAGTAAGGTAAAACAATATTTTAGTAATAATTAAGACTAACATTAACCTTGCGGCGTATAACTGCATTAATACTTATCACCTGTTTTTACATAATTTTCAACTCTTGTGTATGTCTGGTGCGATGAGATAATTTAATTCCAAAGAGTTATTAGGGATCTTTATAGGAAATAGAAAAGTCTTACACAATGGTATATCAAATAAGTTACGTTAATTTAATTAAAATTAAACTATGTTTAGAACTAAAAGCTTATATAAAAGGAAGTCAAATAATTTTTATTCTTTAACCACATTTGTATTGTGAGAGAGAATTCATCTAGTTACTGCAAAGCAATTCCTATCCCTGTAAGAAATCCCAATAACGAAATGAACATCATTATTCCTAAATCTCCATTATCCTGATAAAGAGGTCGAATATGGTCTCGCTCTCCCAGCCGTCTAAGGAACTTCAAGAAACATTGTTCCTGTGCAAGGAAGACGAGCCTAAAGTACCAAAGGATGCTTGCATCAAGACGCTGCTGACGTTCTCCTAAGACACACGCTCTTGCCAACCAGTACCTGTAGAGATTAATAGCCTCAAAGTGCAACCTGTTGGAAAAGAGCGCTGGATTACCTGAGATGACAGCCCCGGAGACTCTATATAAGCGAAGACGTATCAAATTGGATGATAGTGACCTTTCTGACTTGTAGCATTTAAACAAGTCATTAGGTGAAAGTGATTTGAAGGAAAACAGTGCCGGTTATATTAACGTGAAAAGTGTTAGTGTAGGAACCCTAGTTTTAAACATATTGTAATCGTGTCATGTTCTACTGTAATTTATAAGTATGTATAAAAACTTATTATTTTTACGTTGTCAAAATTCCCCGAATCCAACTAATCCGGGAAATTTTGATCTTAATGGGGGAGGAGTTATGCATTGTGACCCAAGCTTTGAATATCGCTAATGTGTAGCTCCTTTGTAGAGCTTCTAAGTAATGCACTGTTAATTATGAAGTGCGAACCAACCTTAAGTATCACTATGTGTAACTCCTTTGTCGAGCTTCCAAGTAACGCACTGCGGACGTGCGTTATTCGGAGAAATGATTAGTCTAGGCGATAAGTAGCGTAGTAAGTATAATATAAGCTTAGATTAAGTTAGTTAGAAATAAATGCTCTTCGAATCAAGACGTGCTTTTTAAATATCCTAAAAAGGCTCCTGAATCTAAAACTATGTAGACACTACTTATATGAAAAACAAACGATTAAGTGCACTGAAATTTCTAACTTGGGGAATTTATTCCAGACCTATCTCATCGGCCCTGTGGCGCAACGGATAACGCGTCTGACTACGGATCAGAAGATTCCAGGTTCGAATCCTGGCAGGGTCGCAATGTTTTTCCTTTTTGTTTTTTAAGTTGAATCATAATGCGAAATAACGTATATAATTTAAGCTTTAGAGTACTGAAATTACGGTTATTAGGTATTCAAAATCCTTCTACGTATAATTAGAGTTATATATTTAAAGTAGGTTGATTATTTATTAAATTATTTATATTATTATTTCTTAAGTTACTTAAAAATAACAAAGCACAAAAGTTACCTGACAATTTTTCGCCTTTCGAAAAGGTATTAAACATTAATTTAATTGGGTACAGATTACGTAGCTATGACTATGTAGGTATATTTTTAACATTTCAGTCCTTCTAATAGATTAATACTGATAAACCGTGTTGCAGATTGAACTGGCTACGAACAAGCTTGCCGCCAATTTATTTGCAGCAATCAGTTACGGACGCTAAGTTGATTGGGAGAGATGGACAGCAAACGATTTTTCTAACATGTAAGTATGTACTTACTTGTGTATCTAATTAATCGAGGAGTAAATCGCAGAATACTAGTTCTGTTTTAGTTCAGTGTATTGTAAAAGTGTCAGTAGCCGGTGGCTAAAATTGGCTCCAGATAACAGATAACGTACATTTTATTCATAGAATGTTATTAAAAACCAATAAAAAATCGAAACCCCCATATGTTAAACAGATACTATAAACCAAACTTGTGTTCATAATTTTTGTAGGGTCAATAATTTATAAACAGTTTAATCCGAAAGTTTAGAATCAGCCCTTAGCTTAGCTTAATATATATTTTTCGGGCTCTATATTTTGTACACTTTCTCATACTATACGATTTCCTACAATGTTGTTTTACTATAGAAACCGTAACATGCGCATTTTGAGTAGGTCACTTACATTTTGTTATTGCATTTGCATTTTGAGTAGGGTTTCAGTCGTTTTTTCCTGCCTAACCCATTTGATAGTGCATGTTTATTTATTTATCTTGAACAAGTATCTTGATCACATGAAATACGTATACGGTGACTAGAAAATACAAACTATTTTGGTATGAATACCACAAGTTAGAGACAATTGTGTTTTTATAACTACTTGATGTTTGTTTACATAACAATATACTAATGGAAAAGTCCTTCAAAATGGCTGAGAACATTGACAATTTAGACAAAAGACTTCATGCAAACGCCGAACTTGAATCGTCTCTCATACGGGTAGGTATTGATTCTACAATTAAATTGACAAATGACAAGGACGATAACCTAGCCATATGAGAAGGAAAACTTGATACGAAACCCTGTGCCAACTCGTTTGGCCAGCGTGGCGCAGTAGCCTAATTACCCTCCACGTAACTGGAGGAGGCCCGACTAAGCAGTGGGTCATTTATGAGCTGGGTAGTAGTAACACCTAGTTAAGCTGCGTGCACTTAGTTAAGTTAGCTTCGGACAAAACTCATTTTCTTGTTGTTCTATGACCAACATTTGTTTAAATAGTCTTCTCAAACCGTACAACGTAGTATATTTTTTGGTTCATTCATCATTAGATAGTAGATACATGATTTGCCGTTACTCACATTAATTTGTGTTATGCGAGTTTATATCTACGCCATAAAATAAGCGACATAGAATGTAGATTTCTCCCTGCTAATTGGCATATCTAGCGTATCTAGGTCACAAGATCTGTAGGACCGCTTTACAAGTCGGCGTCATACAGTCTCCCGCGGTGAGCTACCTTCCACTGAAAGCAAGTATTCGCTTAATCACATCTTATCATATTAATATTACTAATTTTACTTAAACTTAGACTAATTAATTTTACTTAAATATTATAAGTGGTTCCTTTAATTTACGACCGTTGCTACACTTAACGAAATTATTGAAATACGTTACTTATGTAGCCCAATTATTTTCTATGTATGTAATTCTATTGTAACAATACATTTTGATCAGTTTTGGTTAGTGTACTGCATAACTACAGACTTCTTACAGTCTAAACATTTAACTTGTATGGTCTGTTTGATTCAAGATTTTTTTAAGTAATTTCTAATTCGAAGTTACATGTTATGTTTGACTTATATAAAGGATATGGTTAATAGACTAACGTATAGACCTGTTTGGAAAGACGGGAGCCGGAGTCTGGAGACTATTAGATATTTTATTTTGTGGTTAATGTAGGTAAATAAGATAACTTGAGAAATAAGTAGGTGCGAATCAAATATTACGAAGGTTGTAGGACTCACTGAATCATTCCGATGGAACATACCTACTTCAAAAGGGATATTATTTTATACATATAACTGCTCCTTTCTGTAGGCTCTGCCTTTGGATGGTTATTTTACAACTTGTATTATTAGTTTCTCCTAAACTCCTGAACCATGAAGTTGTAGGTAAGGCAAGCGACTATGTCATGATTTTCTGTTAGGATTATCCTTTATAAAGCGCATTTTTTATATATCACGGAGGTCTACAATCCAGAAAAAAATATGTCTTCTTTCATAATCCGATACAGCCTATAGGGACTACTTTCACCATCATCATTTCAGCCAAAAGACATCCACTGCTGGACATAGGCCTCCCCCAAGGATTTCCACAAAGGCCGGTCCTGGGCCGCCCGCATCCATCGTTTTCCGGCGACCTTAACCAGGTCAGGGACTACTTTAACTGGATAGAATTGCCAAATTTTGCAGTTAAGTTCTCTGCCTTTATGAACTAGGTATTTTCCTGAATCTATATATATATATATATATATATATATGTAAAAGAAAGTCTTGTTAGTTACACTATTTATAACTCAAGAACGGCTGAACAGATTTGGTGGGGAGGTAGCTGAGAAGTAGAGAAGTTTTTATCCAGATCAAAAAAAATATTCAATATTAATTTAATGCAAATTATTTGGTTTTTATTTGACATTCATAATCATATGTTAGCTCTAACAATGGCGATATCTGTTGACAGGTTTGTAAATATTGGAGTAAGTATTGAATAGATGGCGCTTTGTTAAAAGTAAAAGAGGTTTAATATATTAATTTAAAAAATGAATTCATAATTCTATTTTTTTGTGTTTGTTATTGCCACGGCAAAGTTTGTACAAACATTTAAGAATATCAAACCGCTATAAAAAGTATTTCTTATTTAACCTTAACCATAATGTAACCTCACGTTTGTCATAGAATTGTCTGGCTGCAAATATAGTTAGAGAGGATGAACCGAGGAAACCGAAATATCGTTTAAAACAGATGCTTCGGTCGGAGTTATTTTAAAGATAAAATACATGTTTATTAATTAATTTATTATTCCTAACAAAAAGTATGTAAGAAAACCGAATTACTCAGTGCACATCATGGTTAGGTCAGATCCATCATGCCTAATATTAAAAGTTGAATGTAATATGGAGTTTTGGTACGTTTGGATAGACTAAGGCGGCAATATTACGCATTGTGCAATATTATTGACTGTCTAAGGTTAATATTGAAGATTGCGCAATGATTGAACGTAAGTTTGAGCTTGTTTAATTTTTATTGCACAATATTTTTCCATGGCATCGTGAAGGGTCAATACTCCGACTGAACACGAAAACATTGCGCAATTCGTATTATTGTGCAATATAATTGATCGTTTGGATTCAAAGCGCCTTTCAATCTTATTGTACAATAAAAGTATTGTACAATGTTATTGTAGGTCTAGGGGCCCAACATAAACGTAACATAAACGTCATAAACGGCCTAACGTAAACGTTGATATTTGGTTTTTCATTACTTTACAGTTAAATTTTCTACATATTTTCTCTCGAAATAATCACAAAATTGACATCAAAGTTGATAAGACGCCTTCAGGACAACACGTTATAATGCGCTAACAATTAGCTGCGATAGATCCTGCGATCCGCGATCCAGGATCCAGGATCACGGAGCGTGGATCGTGTTAGAGCGGAGCGCGCGCTCCAATAATGCGCATGAATCGCGCGCGGCACGACCACACCGCCTGCACATTTGGATCGCGCTCATGACGAAGCCAGCTAATGATGAAATCGCTATTGTCGTTGTGGGTGAAAATTTAGAAACCCGAGACAGGGTGTTTTGCATTGGCGTAGCAATCGACTGCAGCGTGTGTCCGGAACACAACGATTATATCATCATTTCAGCCAAAAGACGTCCACTGCTGGACATAGGCCTCCCCCAAGGATCTCCACAAAGGCCGGTCCTGGGCCGCCCGCATCCATTGCTTTCCGGCGACCTTAACCAGGTCGTCGCTCCACCGTGTGGGACGCCTACCAGCACTCAATTAGGATCGATTATATGATGCTTTACAATATCCTATCTTATTTTGGAAAGGTGAAGATGGATATCATTTTTCAATGAAGATGAGACCTCCAGTTACAGTTTCCGAAACTAACAAAAAACAACAACGTGTTGCACTCCGGGAGTGCCGGCAGAAGTGAAAACTTAAACCTTTGTAGTTTATAGTTAGGACATTTCAGACATTGTGTTTCTCTCATCTGGCGAACTTGCTCCCACTATGCTGTTAAGTGCTTTTTGTAAACAAACCCATTGATTTGAAAAAAGAGTTTCTTGCCTGCTCTTCTCTGTAGAGCAGCATTCCGAACCGGTGGTAGTTTCAGCATGAATGTGGATGGACGTAAGGGTTGTGGAAGATCAAGAGAGATGGATGGATGGATTGTAAACATGAGAAATTGTGTATGAAAGGTGCGACTGTAGATATGACGACTGATAGGTGTGTATGGAGACTACCACCTAGCGTGGGACAGGGATCGTAAGATGATGATGATGATAATGGTAACTGTAAATATGACGATTTATAAGAGTTTTGTGATAAAACCTAGTAAATAAAGTTAATTTTGAGTTTGAGTTTGTGTTTGACAAGACAACGTCTGTCGGGTCAGCTAGTCCTTTATATATTTCTGTGCGTTTCTTACTACTTCGTTAGTTTGTCACATGATTGCACTAATACAAGTAGGTATTAAAATTATTTAGGAATTTTATATATAATTATTATGCTCTTTCGTAAGCAGACCTAAAGTGGAAGGTACTTAATATTCGAACTTTATGATATAGTAGGTACGCCCCGTTGAAGCTTTAGAAACTTAGTGAAAATATTTAAATTAAACATAAGCCTGGCTAAATATATCTAATACCATCTTGTTGCGTCCACGCAATCTACGTTGTTACGCTTTTTAGCCATTCCAAGCAAACAGTGTACATACATGGGTATCTTTATATTTCTCCCTAATTACCGGATGAACAAACTACTTCTACATATTTACAACGATTTTAATAGGTAGGTAACAACTGTGTAAATATATCGCACGCACATAACTTTAATTTACGAATTTGGTTACAAATCATCAAAATCGTACTCATGCTTGTTATGTTATGAGTAAGAAGTTTAGCATATGCGTATTTATCTTGCCATAAAAACATAAATCAGAAATATCATAACTAACGTAACTAAGGAATAAAAGCAATTGTTAACTGTTTGTTAGGCAATTGTTTTGATCATTAGATATTTGTTGACATAATGGCACGTGCCTGGTCAGTCACATGTATGCATGCACTCGGGGCAACGTTCCAACTGCATATTACCGAAACATGAATCGTACACACATGTAATTCATTTTAACCCATTAAGACTTAATGAAATATATTATGCCCATGACCACTAGCTTATTTTGCTACTATATATAATTTCAACTAGCTATCTACTTTTTAATTTAGTTTATTTTACTGGATTAACTTTTGTTGTTTTTAGTTGTAAATTATTATTTAAGTGTAACTCCGAGTTTTAAGGGTTCCGTTTAAAGACGCAAAGTCCCCCAAAGGCAATGGAGAGAGTTATACTCTGAGTTGACCTCCGAGATCAGAAACGAGGAGATACGCTAGGATTTCCAAATTAAAGTGGCAGTGGGCAGGGTACATACCTCACATTACTGACGCCCCAAGAGGCAGAAAAGTCCTCGTGAGTACCGCCGTGCTGGTACGCCTCCAACACAGCGGATCGACGACCTGGTTAAGGTTGTCTAAAAACGCTGAAACTGGGCGGGTGGACTCCTTATGGCTAAATAGAAAGAATTAATTATGATGCCGGTTCTACCTATTCTACCTAGTCGTTCGCAAGCGTTTTGATTATGCTATGGAAAATTTCGCCTTTCATGCCCGCAATATAAAAATCCACCTGTCTATGTAGTATTCAAATTAAACATAAAGTACATATTTTTAACAATATTACTACGAGTATAGTGTTATTTATGGGGATGAAACGATTAGAGAGTTCAGTAGTACCAAAGTCATGGAAAAAACCGGGCAAATGTCGCCAACATATTCGTGTGACGATAGTCTATTCGAAGAAATGTTTTTTTTTCTTGAAATACTAAGCGCATGTGGCGCAGAGCTTGTTGCCAAATGGCGCTTGCGCAGTTGACGCGCTTGGCACGCTATATATGCCTAAAAATCTAGAAGCATTTTAGTGCTTGTTTTAATGCTATGGATTTTCAGATTAAAACGGAATGACAGAAGCCCGTTCCGTAACCAAGATGGTCGCAATCCAAACTGAGACCGGCAAATAAATAAAGATATTTATTTGTTTAATATAATGCTATATGTAACGTGGTGTGGTACATAGGGACTTAACGCCATTAGGCATTATCTACCAGCCATCCTTTGGGTGAAGCAGAGATATAGTAGACGGTAGATGCACACAACTTCAAAAGAGAGCAAGATAGAAACAATTTAGACAGTTTGATAATAGTCATATTTAATATGATTAAAACTCGACCGAGAGCTTTTGGTGGCACAGCTTTCGCTGTTTGGTTTTGAAGCTGAGACGGTAGTCGATCATAGGAAGAATCAGGCCCTGTACAAGCAGTAACTAGTTTGATATTCGAGGGTAGGAAATTTATCAGACGGTAAAGTGAGTGCAGTGATCCAATTACTATTTTACATAACACACAGACCTGCCATTTGTAAGCCCAGCTGATAAACAGAATAATCACATCGCTATACATCACGGGCGGTAAGATGACACTGTCTAGTTTGGAAATGTTTCTATGACTCCCTAAAACATTGGCCTAGCGTTTATCAGGGATGACTGCAATTCCGAAAATATCTGACCAGGCTTTGACAGCATTTAAATCCCGGTTTACTTGGACGATAGCATCCGTCACACTATCTACCCGTGATTGACTGTATAATTGCAAGTCATCGGCGTAAAGATGATACGCACATCGAAGGTTACTCACCAAGGAACTGATAAAAATCGAAAACAGTAACTGCTGACGCTCCCGAAGGTAAGAGGAGAATCATACCAGCGCATCAAGGGCGAACGGAACGGGAAACGGAATTGAAAGCATTGGTAAAATCAACCAAAACTATTGTCTTACATACCAGCCTTAATATCGCTAGCCACTTTGAGGATGTAGTGCTATGGGCTGGCTTAAAGCAGATTGCAGAGGGCATAAGAGATTGTTCTGAGGAATGAAATTAGGAAAGAGGGGGTATGGAGATAGATCGGAAGTGTTTAGGAGCGAAGGGTTTTAAATTTTCGGTAGTAGTCGGACAAAAGCAATACGCCAAGAGGAATGGAAGGATCGAGAGTTGAGAGAATATATTTTTTTTATTGTACCTATTTTTCATGCGATCTGTCTTTTCTTTCTGACATTTAGCGGGATGTTATGAATTTACGCTGATGGCTTGCGTGATATCGATCCATTGACTCATCCACATTTCTTTTTATTTTCTATACAAGATCCTGTGGCGCCTTGCGGTTTAGTCTTGAGAAGGTTGGACCAGCTGTCATAAGACCTTGTGCATGAATGTTGGGATGTTTAGATAGACGAGTTTTGTATTTTCTTAGAGTTTCAAGTATCTCTTGTTTCATAGTCGATATTTTCAAATCACGGTGTATAGCTTCGTTGGTAATATGGTAATAATAAACCATGGTGCGTCTGCAATCATGCGCAGCATTTTGGACTGATATCTTTGTAGTATTTCCAAGTTTGAGTTTGCAGCTGTGCCCCAAAGTTGTACACCGTATGACCATATGGGTTTCAAGACAGTTTTATATATTAGGATTTTATTTTCTAGTGACGTTGGGTTGAGAATATCGCCCTAGTAACCAGAACATACTCCTAGATTGCAAGCCGAGAGCAATTCTCTTTGTGTATATATGTTTTTATATCCATTTTTGAAATCCTGGGCTTGGGTTTAGAGGGTTGCTCACGTCTACGCCAAATAAATTGAGCAGGAAGTAACTAGTCGCGTGTGTTACTCTCTCTTTTTTCGCCAATCGCCGTCAATGCGACACAAATATCGTTTTCTGCGCATCGCTCAAGATGTTTGTAAGGGACTATAGCAGTCTTTTAGATTCGTACCTAAGACAAGAATTGTGATCTATACTGGTTCCACGAAAATTATGGTTTTATTCATTAATAGCTAAGGATATCATCTGTTTGGTTTCTCGTGTCAGTTTGTAAACTAGATGAGGAAAGCTCGGAAAATACCCAACAGTTGATCGTATGCAGCAACCGGTCTTGCGTCGCCGACCGGTCTGGCGCGCACACTCATGCGCGGTGGTCAGATATATAGCTAAATTGCTAACTTGACATCTTGGGAGAACGGGCTAGTTGATTTCTAGTCGAGAACGTTGTAATTAAAATATTATACTCGTATGTATATCTTCCACACCATCCGGAGGGTGTCGTAAGAGCCGACCAAGGGAAATGACGACTGATAACCTAGCCGCAAGAGAAGGAAAACTGGATACGAAAGCCTGTGCGTGGCACAGTAGGCCCATTACCCTCCATGTAACTGGAGGAAGCCCGACTCAGCAGTGGGTCTTAAGTGGGCTGATTAGTAGAATTATTTCGTCAGTAACTTTACAGTATTTTTATTCACACACACATACCAATGTTTACTTTACAAATATGCAATTCACGCATAATATAATGACCATCCCTAGAACCAGAATATTTTGCTTACACAAATATATTTGTCCGAACTCTAAATCGAACCTAGGACCCATAATCCAAAGCCACCGCTTCCAGGCCCAACTAGTTGTCTAGCGTCCGCAAATCTTTAAATTCAAGTCTGCTATCATAGTAACCATACCGAATACAAATTATAGTAATATGCATTCAGACGACGCGACGTTCAACAATAGGTATATGTTTTACCTTAAATGCGTCAATCTGATTGAATGACGCCTACCAGTTTTGGAGTTTGTCAAAACCCTTGCGGAAAAACACTGTAATGTGTCTTTTATTCCTTTTTGTGATATAAAATTCGTACCTATCTCAGTCAAAGTTTCAACCGGTTTTATTTACGACAGATACTCGGCAAACTGGAATTAGGAACACTACAATCTAGCCAACTGTTCAATTTCTTACTATACCCGTGATGAATAATAACTTTAAACGTGCAGGAAGGACACTGGACATGATCCGATTCTAAGCCGAAACCCTAGTCACAACACAAGCGAAGGAAAATTTGATAAAAGAAACCGGTCTAGACAAATCTCCTCATGAATGGCACTGAGGCAGAGTGGAACTTTCAATTATTGGTACCTAAATAATTGAAAGTTCCGCTCTGATCTTTCTTTTTTTTCATTGACTTGATTGCCTTAGAGTTGCTTGATGGAAAACAAAGCCAGGGTCTAAGATGGAGCAGGAAATTCGAAGTACCTTGTCGGGCACCGGCGCAAAGTAGAACATTTGTCATATTTGGAACATAATCTCTATGAGAGTGCTGTAGCAAGGTCACTACGTATGATTGCTTCACGTCTAATGCTTGCGTATAGCCGGTGTTCCTGTAGGCCTGGGATAGGGCCAAGGATATTATAGGACGTGGGAGGTAGTAGTTAGTCTAAAGCCGGTTGTTACTAGATGTTAGGCGGAATAGGTATATTAATCAAGGCCAAACATTATTTTTTAAGTATTGGTGAAGCATTGGTCAATGTATGCAACCTTCGAGCACTAGGACAAACAAAATAAATGATACGCGATATAAATATTTTATTAAAACGATAGCATTCATGGCCCTATGAGAGAAGAAAACACTTCAAAGATAAGGCTGGTTTTGTTTCATCTTAGTAGTAAGATGTAAAACAACCGGTTTAAAACGTTTAAACCATTTACACTGCATTTTGGGAAATTATTCATAAGTTTGTAGATAGGTATGCCTTACATATACTTAAATAAATAATATTGCACACACTAGAACGATAGGCAACACCTACGCTTGGATGGACGGCCCAAGATGTATAACTAAACGAGTATAGTTGGTCACACATTTAAAACATCTTTACACGGTTTACCGGTACCTACTCCGATATAACTACGAGTCATCATCATCACCATTTCAGCCAAAAAACGTCCTCGCCTGGACATAGCCTCCCCCAAGGATCTCCACAAAGGTTGGTCCTGGGCCGCCCGCATCCACTGCTTTCCGGCGACCTTAACCGGGTCGTCGGTCCACCGTGTGGGAGGCCTACCAGCACTGCGCCTTCCGGAACGCGGTCGCCACTCGAAGACTTTTCTGCCCCATCGGGCTTCGGTCCTGCGAGCTATGTGCCCTGCCCACTGCCACAGTAACTAACTACGAGTATCTCGGTAAAATTAAGAAAATGTAGTTATAATTATAATAAAATATAGTCTTGATATAAGGGGTTTATTTCGGTTATAAACGGATTTTTCGTTTCAAACCGATTGGCTTATTGGTTTTAAACCGGCCTTTCATCTATAGGTATAACGATGCCGAAACAATTTAATAATGCATTCTAAGGATGAATGGTTGAAAATACAGAGTAGTACTCTTAGCTTACCTTACCTTTCTGATTAAATACGCCTGTGCAACTTTACTTAAGGTGAATGTTCCAGGGTAGCCCGCGAAATTCAATTTTTCTTACGTTTTTTGCAATTTGAAGGTCAGTGCTAGGTTGTATGTTGATTAAAATGTTATTCGCGGCTGTAAGACGTATGTAGTTATAGATTTATAATCATCCAAGCTCATAAAGGTGCAAGAAAAATTTTTTCAACGTCAAAGTCATTCTTGCAGCACTGCCCTGCAAATTGCAAAAAAAGTAAGAAAATTTGAATCTCGCGGGCTCTGCTGGAGCATCCACCTTAATATTTCAGCTAGTGAATTGAAATAAATGAATTGGCTGAACAAGAGGTAAATTATTTCGACAAATAAACACATAATGTAATCTACATTTTAAACCAAATGTGATGATTTTATTTATTTTAAACTGATAAGGTTATGTCAAATTAACCAGACGTCTGCGACAATCTATGACACACTTATTTAAGTACCTACACGTCAGGGCAGACATAAACAGTTATACAGGGGGGTCAAAAAGTCGTGGATCAAACGCAACAAGCGGTTAGATCGGGTCATCAAAAGCAAACAATTGTTCTACGGGGGGTCCTTAAGGTCAACCCCTGCAGAGTTAGTTATAATAGATTTTGTGTTTTTATGAGAAATTGACTTTTTTTCACTAAAACCTAATAAAATTCGAAAAAATCTACACCCTGTATCTTTTTCGTTAGACATGCTATTTATTGTAGTTTATTGGGTGTGTTGAAGATAGTATTAAGTTTTACGAAAGAAAGAATTCTTAAATCAAATCTTGTTATTTACTTTGGACCCCACTGTGAAAAAAAATACTCTACAGAAAAATGACCCTGTATTAAAAGTTTTGGCGCATTTCATAGGGATTCTAAAAAGGTATTACACGTGGCTACGCGTGACTCTGATATCTTTCAAGGACGATCATCCGTAGCAAGGCCAGAGATAATCCAACCCTAAAACTCGGTTAGGCCTACTAACCTAACCTAACCGTGATCGTTTTCCGGACTACAGGGTATTTATCGTCATTTCAACACATAAATGACCCACTACTGGGTAGGGCCTCCTCTAAGTTCATGGAGGGAAATTAGCCTACTGTGCCACAATGGCAAGACGGTTTGACACAGGGTTTGTATCAGGTCTTCCATCCCTTGCGGCTAGGTGATCTGTCTCTAGCGTTCTTTTAGTCGCCTCTTACGTAACCCCCTTAATACTCTTTTAGCCGCATCGTAGAATTCACCACTCCGATAAAGTTGGTATATATTTACATTAAAAACCTTTGTTTTTGTTCAACATATCATGGAAATCACCTAGTTACCATAGATAAAAATGGACTGAAATGCAAATGCCCAGTTGTTTTACTAGCACACGTTGCAAGGACTGTAACGTGACGTCTGTGACTTGAATCTACATACATTTTATGTGGTAAAGGCATCAAATGCGCGTGTACCTCATATTGTAGTGATCAACTCTCAGTATGGCACTTTATTACTAGGAAATATACCTAAACCCGATTTGTGCGAGATTGGTATTTTATCAAATAGGTGTGTCTCGCAGAAAATTGTTAGAATGGCTTTTGTAAAACTTACCTTATTTTCATCGCCATAGAAGTAGTAATTAGATATAGCCATGCCTAGTACAGCATCCCACAGACGCTAGATTAATGTTACGTATAATTCGTAGGTGCGTCTAGACAGTTAGGCAATTGGATGATTACACGCCCCAGTAACTGGATTCTTTTCTTTAATTAAGATGAGTGTGAAGGTAACGACATGCAACATCTGTAAGTAATTCGGAACGAGAATTTTGTAATGATTGTAGCCTTTGTAATATTATACGAGTAGCTATAATCTGCTAATATATAAAATTCACGTGTCACAGTGTTTGTTTTTGAACTCCTCCGAAATGGCTCAACAGATTTTCGTGAAATTTTGTGTGCATACCGGTTAGGTCTGGGAATCGGAAAACTATTTTTCATCCCCCTAAATGGTATGGGGCGCTTTTCTTTAGACTAAATGTTTTGTTTTTATTTTTTTATGATACAGCATACAAAAATACATTTTACCCAAAATTTTCACCCCTCTACGATCAACCCCCGTTTTTAAAAGCGATATTAATATGATAAAACAACGGCGGGGGCTGCTAGTATGTACTTAGAAATTTCTGCTTATGACGGAATTCATAGTTGTTCAGTCACTTTTAGAATTATTGTATATGTACGTAGGATCACTTGCTAATTATGTGTTTCCCTCGGTGTATGAGATATTGGTTCAAAAAGTTGGAATTTGGATTATTCCATTATGGCCAGAGTGACATTGCAATCAGTGCTAATAAATCTACACAAAATTGCTGACCTGGTTAAGATCGCTGGAAACCAATGGTAGCCGTTAGGGACTTCTTTTGACTGAAATGACAATAATAAAGGTTTAAGAGACGTGAATGTAGAATTTTTCATTGTTATTTAGAAAGTAATATAATGCCGCCAGGCGACTTATGATATGTCTAAATATCGTTCTCTAAATATCTGTCTTTATTATCGTCCAGACAAAAGGATTACTGATAAACAAAGGCAGGTGCGATCGGCGAAGCCTGGCCTAGATACGCGAACGTCTAGCTGCGCGGGCCTCGGCGTGTACTGAACGCGGAAGGGATACTGGTTGTCCTTCAACGTTACACCGCTCCACTCACACAGAACCTACAACCATGATTAATTCATTGCTACATTTATAAAGTAGGTACTAAATATTATCTCGGCTAGCTGTTTCGACTTAAACATATTTTTAATCAATGCCAAACATTATTTTTTACGTACCTATTGGTGAAGCATTGGTCAATGTATGCCAATGTACCTTCGAGCACGTGGACAAACAAACTAAAAGATACGCGATATAAATATTTTACATTGAAATTAAACACTTTTTAACGGATTTATCGCGTGTATATTACATTATTTTGCTTGAGATTTGATCAATTTAATGACTGGATCCCAGGCAGCTGGTAGAGTTGAAAAACAGACGCTCTACCAAGTCTGCAGTTTGTGAGCACACATTCAACAAAACCAACCACTACATTCACTTTGATAGACCTCAAATCCTTGCCAAGGAAAATCATTACATCCCAAGAATGATCCGCGAGGCTATTGAGATTAAAAAACATCCAAATTTCAATAGAGAGGATGGTTGGCAAGTACCACCTGCCTGGGATCCAGTCATTAAATTGATCAAATCTCAAGCAAAATACTCATCTGCAAGACACACCTCTGGACACCGTGAGCGATTTCTGCGTGCACATGGAACGTTATCAATAAAACAAAATTATAGGCGGTAGATTTTAAGAGCCCTTTCACAAAAAAACACGAAATTGCAAGTTTTCGACGTTGAAATTGTATATTTTACGTTCGTTGTATTAAATATCAATTACTTGGTAAAAATAGTTCGTTTTCTCTACTACAATAACCTCACAACCGATTTTAGATAACTTATTTCATTATATAGTAATAAGCTTTCTCCCGTTGCATGTTTAGGCAAAAACCCACGGAGACATGATTTCGGAGCTCTAATTTGGAGATTCTTCTGAATATCTCCCATAAAAAAAAATATGATTAGCTCTCAAATATCCTATACCTCAATAATAATAGAATACATTTTGGTTATATGCCTATTATGCTAAGAAAAAAAATATCTACGTATTTCAATTATCGACCGAAAAGGCTTCGAAACAAGCGGCAATATCTCCAAAGCCCACCATTATTTAGGCGTAAAATTTATACAAAAATAATCATCAACATTTGCTTAATATATGGTATTATTTTCATTTTTTAAATCGCTACTATTATTTTCTAATTAAATAAATAAAAATACTATATATTTCACTGCGCCGGCCGTCTGCGATTAGTATCGCGCGAGCGCTTGTTGAGGTTGGACCTATGTCAGTTTCTTTCCCGCGCGCCTTCGTTCCGATACTACTGTCGTGTGCGCCGATTGTCGTGTAGACACTGCAGCATTGCTTTTGTGTGCGTGTTAACTACGACCGCAGTTTTTGATCTTTGTAAGTATTTATTTTCTAACGGTATATTTCAATTAGTATAAAGTTCACACTTTATTATTAAAGTTATTTATAGTTTATTAAAATTTATTTATTATTTATTTATTTTTATCATTATATGTATTTAAGTTTATTAAAGTCAACTTATTAAAGTTATTTTGATTGTAGCTACTTCGAGTTTTATTACCAGTCGAAATGGGGAAAAATAAATACAAGTATAATTGCGATACGTAAAAGAAGAAATATTGTTTCTCTGCAGAAAGCAAGAGAAGCAAGGTAAGTTCCTATTTTATACACCTCATAGTCTTAATCCTATACTTTCTAGTACGGTCAAACCGTGTATTGTATTTTAAGATACGTGATTAATCGACGGAGATAAGAATGGGATGGTCAATGTTCTTCATTATCAACTGTCATTTGAAAGTTATGTTTAGCAAATTACACGGCGGCGTCAGCTTTAAAGCAAAACACACTTTAAGATTGTAAGGTTAAGTACATTTTCATTCGCAGCGTCTAGAGACTCGAAGGTGTAGCCTACACCTTCGAGTCTCTAGACGCTTATGACAGTATATTCGTATAGTGTAATTTTTTATTGAGTGGTTTATCATGTAATCTGTGTCTATGTGTGTGTACAGAAAAATAAGTTGGTATTAATGCTTTATAATCATTTTAGATTGAAAAAACGAAGTAATCCTGATAATGTTGTTGCTTCAACATCAAGTAATCTAGTCGAAGCGATGGAAATGGTAAGAGACTAATGTGTGCCATTTTATTTATACTGATGGAGAGAATAAGTCTTTACGACACTCGATCCGATCACATCTTTTCAAACTGAAAATAGCTAAACTTCAGTTTTTAATCCAAGAAATAACCACTTTTCGGACGAAACTTTTCATGAATGATCTAATATCGATAAGTTAAAGTTAAAGTCGAAGAGTTATAGAAGTTTTAAGTTTTAGTTTAGGGATAGGTTGATATAGAGGAAGGAAGGAAGGAAAAAATGTCTGCATACTTGCCATATGGACTGGACCAGATATTCCTCTAAAAAATTTAAAAATCTACGAAGACGACGACTTTTCGTCGTTAAACATGTTACCCAAATTACAAGCTTTTTATGAAAAATGTGTACTGCCAGAAGTTATCGACTCAAGAAAAGCTCGATCAATGCCTTTGCGGAAAATATTTTTCTAATGTAAAAATATGGTGTTTTACTGTACCAAATAATTAAAAAATACTTATTACATTTGGTTATTTTATTTAATAGAATAAGTTGCAACCATACTACTACATACATCTCATTTCGCTCATGTAGCTAAGTCCAACCGTACACTGCATAACAAACTAACAGAGGAATTTCAACCTTATTCACTTGCAATAGCTAAAGCGTGTGACACAGATTGTTAAGCTCATTGTATTCATTAAAATGTGTCATGCTGGTGCATGCTGGTCCAATGGCTGACGGTCGAGGGTGGTCTGAAAAGTTTCCGACCTAACATAGCTACAAGTTTTTTTTATTTTGTTTTTTTTTCTACACAGTCTCCTTGTGACTCTATACACTTCTCCCAGCGATGCTCCCATCTCTTTAATCCTTCCAAATAGTACTCAGCGTTCTTCTCTGCTAAATAATTGTTCACGAAGGTGATTACCTCCTCATTTGACAAAAATCTTTGTCCTCCGAGCGCAGCTTTTAGTTGAAGGAACAGAAATCTGGTGAATAAGGTGGATGGTCAAGCAGTTCAAACCGTAATTCATGGATTTTCGCCATGGCAACTGTTAAGGTGTGAGACGGGGCGTTGTCTTGGTGAAACAGGACGGCCACAATAACGGACAGCAATTCATTTTTATATATAGAGATTGCTGACATCTTCACGTTGAGGTCGGAAACTTTTCAGACCGCCTACGTATTTATAATACAATTTATACAACTATGCTATCGACTGTACATATAATAATCGATTAGTGCATAACAATTAAAATATTTGTGAACATATTTCAACAGTAAAGTTCATAAATAATGAAAAATATAACAAAATAAATTCATAATACAATTGAAATGACACGTCAAAAAATGTCCACCCACTAAACTCCCTCCTAAACAAACTTCAGCTAAGGAAGATCAAGATCGTTTAGTCGCCGTATTCACAGTATCATAGTGCGAGCGAGAAGCATGAAAGAAAGTATCGCTGGCGTAGTTTGCCGCGGTCGGTGCGTAAAATACCTAAATCTGCGTAACGCCGAAATGTGAGAGGGCTCTTAACTGTTTCTTTGTACTTTTGAAGACAACTGTCATCTAGTATCTCCCGCGACCACGACTGTTGCAAAGCATTCGAAGCGTCGGGAATTAAATAATGTAATATACACGCGATAAATTCGTTAAGAAGTGTTTAATTTCAATGTGTAATAATCGCGAAAACCTAAGAAATCATAAATATTTTATTAAAACGATAGCATTCATGGCCCTATGAAAGAGAAAAACACTTCAAAGATAAGGCTGGTTTTGTTTCATCTTAGTAGTAAGGTAAGTGTATCTAATAAAGACCGGCTAATGGTTGCAAATTGAGCGAAGTCTGTTTATAGCAAGACCTCATAAGCAAATCAGCTGTTTAAAATATATCATATGAAAATATCCCACAAAAATAATAACATAATGTCCAGTTACTTGTAATAAACATAACACGGTGCCCTAGACTGTGGTTCTTAATGAACATTTATAATATTGTATTGGTGGGTACAGCTGCAATAAATCCTTAGCAGACTATAATTGACCCGTTCCTGTAAATAATCTTGACTTTGCAGTTTAAGAATATTTATAACTAGCGATCCGCCCCGGCTTCGCACGGGTGCGATGATGAACCTCTACATTTATCAGTGTTTCTCTACAATATTATGCATGTATTATACTTAAAAACCTTCCCCTTAAATCCCTCTATCTATTTAAAAAAACCGCTTCAAAATCCGTTGCGTAGTTTTAAAGATTTAAGCATACAGGGACGGACAGACGACAGCGACTTTGTTTTATACTATGTAGTGAAGTGATTATTTTGTTTAAACAAAAATATGAAAATTATAAAATGTGACTAATTTATCATGATTATCACGGCCTATATATTACCTACTGATCCCATTCGATCCTGAGGGTGTCGTAAGAGCCGACAAAAGGAAATGACAAAGCCGAAAACCTAGCCGCAAGAGAAGGCAAATGAAACGAAATTGAAACGAAACCCTGTGCCAACCCGTGTGGCCAGCGTGACACAGAACGCTAATTACCCTCTCTGTGATGGGAGGAGGCCCGACTCAGCAGTGGGTCATTTATGGGCTGAGTAGTAGTAGTTGAGTCGGACTTCTTCCAATTTCATGGAGGAATACCATACTGAACTAACTGGATCTAATTGAGAATTTCAATTATTTCGTCTTCCTTGAACTTCGTTACGCGTGGTAACGAATGGTTACATGCTTAAAATATCTATTTTACACCAGTTGGAGCATCTTGTACACTACCCTGGAGTACACGTAACTATGATCAGTTGTTTAAAATATACATAGGTACATATAACAAACAAAAAAACTAAAAAGTGTTTTATGGCTAGTGTGCCAAAAGGCTAGGTCAAGAGTACCCTAAACTGAAGAGCTTGAAGGGAATATTGAAAGTGGACGAAGCGAAACAAGTATTTAAGGATCGTAGCAAGTGGAAAGAAGTGGTCTCTGCCTACCCCTACAGCGACAAAGACGCAACTGGCAATAAAGTCTCCCTCATTATGTTTGGAATTTAAAAATCAAGTTTACGAAGCAGTAATTCCGGTAACAATCCACGAGGGAAAAATATTATACCGCTACTTGCAAAATTAATTAAAAACAAACCAGTTTTTAATGGTATTGGTCCTGGACATTTTATTAAAACCGGTATCGTATATAACTTGAAATATTATTTCATATACATGAAGGCAACACAGCCATTTGCATTACTAAAAACCTAAAAATCTGAAACGACGAACAACTATTTAAAATCGGTGATAACTAAATTAATTTCGATTTCGTTTGCAATGACCACAACTGAGCTACTTTGCTATGCTGAGGTGGCTTGCGGGCCATGGATCCGTTGGGGCCATACCGCTTTGGGGTCACCCATTCTTTGTTTTTAGTCTTCTTTCCCAGACCAGACGAAAAACGCAACAGTGTCGTGGTGGGTTTTGGTTCCGGGTACTCACTCTCTTATTGGTTATTTTTCGCTTTTTAGTGCCTAATTGCCTACTTTGATGAAAATTTAAATTTTTTGTTAAAAATTATTTGTAAATTGGTCAGGTACGCCGCCGTTGAGATATCCATAGGTCACTGTCACAAAACCCATCAACCACGATGCACTTATTCGTCATTCATCATTCCAATTTCCAACGTACGTATATATGCGTAGATTTATAAGAGTTTTATGATAAAACCTACGTAAATAGAGTTCGTTTTGAGTTTAACTTATTGTGCCACGTTGGCAAGACGGCTTGGCACAGGGTTTATGTCAATTTTCCCTTTCCTCTCGCGTTCTATTAGCTGAGGACGCTAAGGATGGTATGGGTGGGTAACATTGTGTACATAATCTAAATTCGTTTAGATGCACTTATTAACATTGGTCAATATGCGATACCTTAGGAATAGTGGGACTAATTTCATCGGTCACATTTGATATTTATCAGTATGAAGTGCCCTGCTTAGAACATCGATCGATATAAACGATTCGGACTTCAAATATCACTTATAAAGAGTCCGCGACGCCTCTGGTGTCTCATAGGCGGCAGGCATTAGACGGACTGTATATTTGATCGTGTATTTTTAAAGTTGTTTTTAAAATAATGCATTATTTGCGAATGTTTTTATTTGGATAAGAATAACATGATAGTTATTCATAACTAAATAAATATGCCTTGGAATACCCGGGGTGCCACATACCCCGGCTAGTTCAAGGCTATAAACCCTGGGCATATCTACAAAGTTTTGCGGAATTCATTTTCTAATAACAGGAGATGTATTAGAAAAATTAGAAGGAGGTCCATTACCACTAGTCATTGTTCAATGGAATCTAGGAAAATAAACAAACATGATTGGCATATTTAAGGTGTGTACAGAAACATACCAAGTGCCTATTATAAGTATTATACGAGTAGTAAGACGTCTAACACTGTGCACCACGGTTCTCGTCAACAACTCCATTGTTTGGTTTATTAAAAAATTCACAAAAGCTTTAAACGAAAAGTTATTTAACCTAATCTTTTTAAATACATATTGGAAGTGACTATTACGTAGTTCGTTAAATACATTAAATACGTTTATAAACACGTGTAGGTACGCTACATCATAATACTGTGTTTTTTTTATTTATATATTACAAGCAATAGTTACATGTTTACATATAATTTGTTCCCGGTGTAACAAAAACCTGCACAGATTTGTCCGTACACAAATTATACAAATAAATTACAGAAATGAATTAATACCTACTTTTAATCCTGACAACTTGCTGAATTTGTACATGCGCTGAAGTTGTAATTTGTGTGTTAAAAATAAAATTCTCCTTATATAAAACTTCGTCAACTGAATCTTATTACATACGAGTATAAAAAAGTGAAAGTATGGATGCTTGTTAACTGTAATCGAAAATCACATGCACAGGTTGGAGAAAACCTATACCTACATAGTATACAATCTTGATAAGCTTACATCCGTTACAATCGTCAAAAAAAAAAAGGAATATATACTATGAAATATCTATTTATAGACCCAATTAAAATTTTAAGCATCGATTCAGCAGTGGCTTGGAGTAGTAGTCAGGGGCGTAGCTTGCCTTGGTGGGGCCCCATATACAAAACTATTTTCGGGCCCGGTCTTTAAGGAGATTTCTCACAAAAGAAAAAAAAATGTTAGTGTTTGAGTGTTTTGTAATTATTATTAAGCTTGTTAAATTCATGCATACACCAGGTATGTATCAGAAAACAATATGATGCTGTACTTATATGTATACATATACATATCAATAATTCGCCAAGCAGTCTACTTTCGCAATGGGCAATTCGCTTGGCTTCAATATCTACATCGGATCTAACTATATCGGAGCTTAAGTCGGCTCGGCACTGACTTCAAAGAGTTCAATGGTTATCATTTTTCTGTGTAATAATTATTTTTTGATATTCAGTGTTTTTTTTAATACAAGTAAAATGTAGGTTTTGAAGAGGATTCGAATTGCAACAGTTTCGTTTAATGCACGAATTTACCCTTTAAACACCTGTATACTTTTCACTTATTTCTAGTTTCATACCAAACTACGGAACCGATTTCAAATAAAAGTAATTTTCCAGTCAGACGGAGTTATGCGGTTAAAAACATACAACCGGCCTGCGAACCTTTTTGCCGTTGGTGCTCTTAAAAGAGCGAGACAAGGAACTCAATTCTAGGAGACTACATATATTTAATTTTAAGAGGCCAAAACAACACTAATCTCATGTAAATACAATGAAAACTTATCAATCAACTCCACTCTCATGTAATCATTTTATTAATTAAAAACAATCAAGATTTATTGTAAGTCGGTTGCTTCGAAGAGTTCGAGGCCACCGCATCGGTAAGGAGACATTACTTGCGCAAAACTTCCCTGTGCTCCGAATGTTTTCCGGCGGTGGTTTCAACTCTTTGATAAACGCATTATCAGCAATAACCTTAGTTGCGGATAAAATCATGTGATAACATGAAAAAATATATATTTTCTTTACTCAATCGTACCTAAGTACTATGCCTCCTCTGACCGTGAACGTGAGTTTGTTTCCTCATAGTATGCGCCAATATCTGGGGCCAACACGAACTTTTTTGGCGTCACCCGAGCAGAGAACTATTTCTATCCATTCATATCCGTCGCGCGGTCAATCTACTTAGTAGTATAGCTATCTGAGCAATAGCATCAAGCATCATTTATTTCTGATATGTGACGTTCACTGAGGATTTATAATAACAAAAAGTTGATGTAACTTGTGGCGATCGATATTTCTAAAGACACAATCATTAGGTAATATAAACGTCCCGTGGAGATACAGTCGGGACCCACGGGGCAGCAAGCGCGGGACGGTACACCCCGGGGATGTTTAGTGGGTATGCCTTTTCGGAGGAGAGTCCTACACACCCCCTGCTGGCCATCCCCAGGCCGGTGGGGATAGTCCATAAAGGATTTTACCCCGGGCAACAAAAAAAAAAGGTAATATAAACGCGATACAATTATTTTTAGGTGTATGCATCTTAACAAATAAGTATAGTAAATACATGTTATTAGTTTTATACCTTTAAGTAACTCTACTGACTGATGAAGGACGAACAAGGATTTGTTGTTCTTGCGGCCGAAGCTGTCGTTAGCGCTGAAAATACGCGACACCACGGCGAGCGCAAAAGGCCGGTGCTGAAAGGCTAATGCACTGATATTTTTGGTAAAGTGCGGCCCGGTCGGTGTGTCCGTATTTCCGTACACATATAAGCTAAACAAAAAGAAAACATTAACTATGTCCCGCAGAATGGCGTTTGGTTTGGGCCGTTGTATTGGCGATCACGTATGGGAAAGCATAGCGCGTTATAGTTCCACCAATGAATTTCTATTCAATTGGAGAAACACATTTGTGAATGTGTGGCCTTAAATATAAAATATCGAATGAAGAAAATAAAGTTATTTCAATAGTGTTTTCATTGCCTAGTAAAATATGTACCAAATGTATGTAGCATTTCGTACATATTTTTAAATGTTACTTAGTTATTTGCTGTGAATTATTGAGCGACTTACTAGACTCAATTGAAACTTTATTAGGCGCATAATGATCGTCACAAATATAGACGACTGTTCCTATATAAACATAGTGAAAACTGACCATTTAAAACTTTGTTGCTTAATCGCAGGTTAACCGTGTGAGGACGGATCAGAATATAACACTTCCCCGTCGAACGCTGGGAAATAACGCGTGTTATAAAAACCAACAATACCCAGCACGGTTGGTGCTAGGATCGAATGGTCTGCCCGGCTAGCTACCACCCTCACATCTAAGTCCGGCTCCAAGCAGTTTTACTGTGTTCCGTCGTGTGTATATGACAGCCGGTGCCCTGCTCTCTCTTAGACCCTGGCGTTGCTTTCCACCATGCGAGCCTAGGGTCAAAGGCATTCAAGTCACGATAAAAAACAACGTTCATCTGCCAAAACCCCAGCCTAAGAATCTTAGGTGCATATTTTCAGCTACCTGAATTCATATCCTATTGTATGTAAAGGTTTTCGGGTCGTGTAAATGTAAAGTGAGGTGCCCGTGCCGTGGCTTGGCAATGCGAGCTGGCGAAATGCCCCAACGTAAACAGACAGCATCAGCTGCCGCCCAGTTGCCAGTAATGGACATGCATTCCAAATAGACTGAAGAGCGACGGGCTTACGCACGTGATTTTGATATTTTAACGTCTTTGATAGTTAATGGGAAAATATTAACTATAGCTAGTCCAGAATTTGTGGTAAAAGTATTGATCATCATCTCAGCCAGTAAAATACACCTTGCTGAATCGGGCCTGATGCGTTGGCACAGCGTTTCGATTCTAGATTTCCTTCTCTTTTGGCTTGGTTTCCTGCTGTAATTCAAAACTCATACAAAATTCTCAAGAATGATGATGATGATCTCCAAAGGGGACAGCGTGTATTCTATATCCGTTACCTACCACACGGACAAAGACAAAGGGTATTCACATTACCTAAATTGCCATTATTATTGACTTAGTGTACAGCCTGAGATTTATGGGAATTTTGTCAGATTGATACCCAAGTTCAAATAATACTGTGTGGTGTATTTCATACTGGCTGCATGTGTTATTTTGTCGCACACTAGTTAGCGCTGTTGAGCTCACGGTGGCTAACGAGTGACCAGCAAGTGATGCAACTTACAATGCTCGCAATCTAAGGTTATTCACAAATTAGCAACTGTATGTTGCTCTAGTTGTAAATATTAATCACGTACTACTTATATCGTACATTTGGATTTTGTGTCGAATTTTAGTAAAAAAAAACGTGTTGTGTTGTAGGTACATTTAGTGTACATCATAATAAAAACACCTATTTCGTTCATTTTAAAATTTCTGATCCGGTTTCGATATTAGACTTATCTCGGGACACATTCGTGTCAATTAATGAACAATAATTACCATCCGTTCACAATCACGAGATATAGGTAACATAGGTACATAAAATAAACATTCATAGTACCCCTCCTCCTTTATGAACTTGCCTAAAAACAGACTGTGACTTTTGTACAATAACGTGTTCTACAGACCGTCAAAGGTGCGTTAAAAGGCACTTGAAAATTAAAAATTCAAGGCATTCGAAATGCTACAGAGAAAACTTCTAATGATAAAACATGCACACAACAGATTTCATGCTGAGTTCAAAATTTAAATACTCTCCTTGAATATAAGCCACCGAAAGTGGTCATCTTATTCTTAATTGATTTTTCTACGATAATAATTTCTATATTATCCTAGCCTTCTGATTTTGGTTTTGAATTACTTATAAAATACAAATGGCAACTGTAGAACAATCACAACGACGCCCTTTCGTTTGCAAATACATATCTCAATAAAAAATCACACAGATAAAATAGGTGCAAGTGTAAAAGGAAATATCATTGTAATGGGAAATACCAAATTATGACGTTGTTTCGTTTCAGGCAATGCCATATGCGTGCCAATAAAAAGGGAAATCCCTTTGGGTACTATTACGCGGAGTAATTTATGACCATCTTGCTATTGTAATTTGTTAGCGATGTCCTTTCTCTAAGAAATACCTATACAACAAACATAGAATTAAATTTGTGTATAGAAAAGTTTTTCTCGGCGAACGTTTGTTCCCTTCCGGAGAATATTTATAGGATTTACATTACGCTCTGTAGAGTATTTACTGTCGCAATTAGTGCCAATTGACTGATATTAGCGAAAATAAAGGAATACATTTAATTTCACTTAAAATAATATTATATAATAACAAAATGAACATTGAGATAATTAGCTAATATCGAATTACCTCACTCTTCTTTATAGTTGGTATCAAAAGGAAGGGCTACATGTTTTTATGTTCATGTAATGTCTTCGTCGCAAATGAACTGGTTGATGTGAGTATTGATGGTTCTTTTTGAATGCTTTTTAGTTAATAAGCATATTTAATTCAAGTTTTATGTAACACTTATGGGGCTTTAAATATTGTTTACAGTAAATACCTAAATGCTGGTTGAGCGATCGACTGCTGCGCAGCATGTCGCGGGTTCGATTCCCGCACGGAAGAAATATTTGTACGACCTACAAGTATTTGTTCCGGGTCTGGGTGTTTTCTATCTATAATATGTACGTATTTACAGAAAAAAATGTATATAATTAGTTTATTATCCATCTTGTTACCATAACACAAGCATTAAGTAGCGATAGATGGCGATGTGTGAAATGCCCAAGGATATTTATTTATTTATTTAATAAAGACAACAAATATGGAACATTTCCGTCGTGCATGAAATAAGTTGCGTCTAAAGCCCGTCACAGACGTAGCTATAATATATTAATATATCGAGATATACATTATAGTATAGCAAGCTACCACACACGGGAGCTATACTATAATATATACGAGGGTGAATCAAAAAATTCTTGGAATCAATATTAAAAAATGCAAAGATTTAAATAATAATATTTTATTTTTCTACATGATCTCCCTCCAATGCAATGCATTTAGAATAACGCGTTTCTAACTTCCTTATTCCTTGTGAAAAAAAATTATTTTCTTGACTCTCGAAAAAGTCCTCTACGGCAGCTATAACCGCGTCATTATCGTGAAATTTTGTTCCACGAATTTCCTCTTTTAATTTTGGAAATAAGTGAAAATCACTTGGGGCTAAGTCCGGAGAATATGGTGGGTGGTCAAGGAGATTGAAGCCAGCACAGCGGATTGCGTTGAGCGCAACTTCCGATCGATGGGCAGGAGCGTTATCTTGAAGGAACAACACGCCCAACGACAGTTTTCCACGACGTTTTTCTTTAATCGCTTCACGCACTTTCGGGATTAAATTTGCATAATAGGGTCCAGTTATCGTCTGGCCTTTTGGCATGTAATCAATAAAAAGGATTCCTTCACTATCCCAGAACACAGAGGCCATAACTTTGCCAGCGGAAGGAGCAACTCGAAATTTCTTAATGGATGGAGAGGATGGTCGTTTCCAAGACATGCTTTGTCTTTTAGTTTCAGGATCAAAATGGTGGACCCACGTTTCATCCATGGTGACAAGACGACGGCAAAAATTATCCGAATCACGCTGGAACATTTCGAGATTACGCTTGGAAATTTCCAAACGTCGCTTTTTGTTTTCGTCGGTTAACATTCGTGGCACCCATCTTGCAGACACTTTTTTGAACCCCAGTGAATCAATTAAAATGGATTGAACGCTACCAAAAGATATCTTTAGGATCTCAGCTATATGTTTTATAGTCATTCTTCTGTCTTCCAAAACCAGATTCTCAACCTTTTTGACATTTTCTTCTGTAACGGAGGTTGAAGGCCGCCCAGAACGCGGGTCATCTTTACAGCTTGATCTACCTCTTTTAAATTCAGCCACCCAGTACGCAACCGTAGAATAGGGTACAGCATCACCCCCTAATGTCTGCTGAATGTCCAAAAAAATTTCCTTCGTAGACATTTTTTTCAAACTGAGATATTTTATCACCGCACGTTACTCACTTTTATCCATAATTTTGACTTTTTAGCAACTCGTTGCACAAAAAAATTTATTACATGCGAACGAACTGACAAAAACAAGTGACAGTCTGCATAAATATAGTGTGATAGACACTCTTTAATTTGAATATCGAACTTGATCCAAAAAGGTTTCTTAAATATGCACTTCTAAGAACTTTTTGATTCACCCTCGTATTTTGCCCTCACTCGGTCTGCGGCCGTCCTTGCAATTTTCTGTATTTTAATGTGTCAAAATATACGAGTTTATGTCGGCATAATTTTGTGATGTCATAGAAATATATAATTATGCCAGCAACTGGATGCATAAAACCGAAGACCGGGTTCAATGGCGAGCCATGGGGGAGGCCTACGTCCAGCAGTGGACTGAAATAGGCTGATGATGATGATAGAAATATATATTATAGCTGCGTGTGCTATAATATATATTTCACTCGGTCACTCGAAAATTTATATGGAAAATATGGCCTTGCTATGATTTATATTAGTTTAAAATAAAGCTACGTCTGTGACGGGCTTAATATTTTTTTTACATTGAAAGTATTCATAAAATAGTGATGTTTCCCTCCTCGGTTTATTATGGATGAACGGTAATTAAGTATAATTTGAATTAATATTTATTTGGCAAAGTGACATTTTAAAATGTAAATAAGTACAGTTCCTCGCTACACTTATATCTGTCTAGGGCTAGCGCAAAGCTGCCCACAGGATTGTCAAGGGCATTAAAGGGGTCTTCACTGCCAAACACAGGTTCACGTATGCCGAAACCGAAAAAAAAAATTCTTATGATACTTATTTTAATAATATAATTAGCATTCTGATGTTTCTGTTATACAATTTAAATGGCAACGACGCCCTCTCGTTTACAAATAACTAATAAAAGTAACACTGAATAAAATAGGTATAAGAACATATGGAAATACTATTGTAATGGGAAATACAAAATTATGACGTGTCAAAGAGTCTGTAGTCAGGCAGACACCGAATACAAAATAAATTACCTATAAAAACCGAAAACAGCATGCATAGGCGGACTTACTGAGCCCCAAATTATTTAAGACGAAGACAGGATTATGATCATATGTCATTTGCGAAAATTTGTTTTAGCATCGACATAAAAATATACTATTTATCGGATTCGGACACTAACATACGCGAACGATAAAGTCGTACAGTATACGTCGAATAATTTATACCAGCCTTGTTCCGGCGAGAAATCATGAGGTTTGTGCAGCCGTGTCATGGCCGACGGGTTACAGGTGTCGCCTTCTCTGCCACGTTATTGTAGGATTTCAAAAACACTTGCTTGTTAATCATGTAACTAGTCATTAAAACTTTGTCGTACAATAAACTATACGTTTACAATATCACAATATTATAATGACATAAATAAGTATGTACTCTACTATATATATTTATCGATCATGATTTTCATACAGCAACGGTGGAATAAGTAATAAATGACGTTTCCTATGTATTTCCCGCGGCCACATTTTCCCTGAAATATGAGAGGAATCCCTGAAGCCATGCCCACCAAAAGAAAGATTAAAAATAATGTAAAATAAAACCGACATATTTTTTACCAACAATGTGTAAAAACCCCGAGGAACACGACTTTCAAAATTTCCGAAGTGGCCTATTCCTAATAATTTGTGTCATGACCAGAACATAAACTTCATAAAGACCGAGAGATTTATTTATATTCATGTAAGTAGGTACCTCAAGATAGATACACATAGTGTAATTTGTGCATCAAAGTTAGCCCAAAAATATCGTGAATGTTGCTTTTATGTGAAATCGATTGATTGAGATTGATCTTTGGCGGTATGTTTACATTGGGATAATGTTTCAAAATAGGATTTGCAGCTAACATTATAATTTTATTTATAAGTTTATTACGTCTGCGGTTCATGCTCCCAAAGTTTGTTATGTTATGATATCTGTTTTTAGAATACTGAAACCATTCTGTGTATACACATACCAGCTGCAAATCGGTTGATTTGAAGTGTTTCCAGTATTACTTTTACATTAGGATTGTAGATATTTGAAACTAAAGCGGATACCTAAATACATATATATCTATTATTTTTAGTTCATCTAGTTTAGTGATATAATTTTAAATGATAATTATCGTTGCTGATTAAGTCCCAATAGACACAACTTGCATCCAGTGGTAGATATGAATGCTAGGACCAAAATTGAGCAATCAGGTACATTATTTTAAACTCCTTTGCAGAAAAGGAAGATTTCCGGAGGCCAGACTATGCCTAATTACTGGTGCTTAACAAAGATTTTGGGTGTGGATTATTTTTTAATGAAAAAGGAATCTTTTCAGAAAATCATTTCCGGCTATGTGCAATGATCGTGGAAACCTAAGACATCATTTTGAAACTTTTCGTTTTAATAATAATAATAATAATAATCCCTTTTTGAGATAGTGACTTTTTATTACTTACCATTCGCGGGTTTGTGGTTAAATGGTTATCAATCAACTAAAACTAACTTCTCGCTATTTTTAGTACAATAGTTTAGTAAAACTAAAATGCTACTAGAATAGGGTTTACAGTCGTTCAAAGAACATTCTCTATAATAAGAGATAGGTTCCGAGAAGGTTTTAAGCAGCTGATATACGCAGTCGACGACCAGCACCGCGGGCCCCCAAGTTACTCCGTGAACTTGCTCGTTTAATTAATGTTTAATATAATTGAAGTAACGTATTTTATGACTGGGAACTGTATGCCGACGTGCGCTTTGAAGAAGCATGTCGTGGACCTCAACAGTCAGAGGCAAGTACGATCTTCCCAAGCACTTCCACGAAAAATCAGGGAGCTTAAACGTGTCGTCTCAGCCGGGAAACACATTCCATAGGACACCTTCAAAAGCCTGGTGGAAAGCATGCCAAGATGCCGTGGAAGGGGAGGTCATACTGTTTATTAATTTTTATTTTTAACTAGCTGACCCGGCAGTCTTCGTACTGCCTTAATCGATAATTGTAAGGCCTAAAGGCCGCCCAATGTACACGTTACCATATAATATTTTATTGTCTGTATCTTGTCTTTTTAGTGTGCAATAAAGAGTTCATAAATAAAATAAATAAAAGTTTTGTATAAAATAAACTTATAACCAACAAATGGAACCGTCAAGCGTCACGTCAAAGGAAAATTGATGTTTTTATTTCATTCCGAGCATTTCCATATTTTCTTTTAAACCTTCCCTAGACTTCCACGAATATTTCAAAACCAAAATTAGCCAATTCGGTCCAGCCGTTCTCGAGTTTTAGCGAGCCTAACGAACAGCAATTCATTTTTATCTCAGTAGATGTCTTTTTTTCGTACATTATTATACAAATACTCGTAGTCTTAGTTTCATGGTATCTACCCAGAACTATGTATATTTTAACACGGCTCTCTGTTTACATTGACTAAAATCGATTCCAGGAATTAGTGTTAAAACTATATTAACTATACTACATTCTTATTGTAATAAGACATTTCTAGTCATCTAAGCCAATGACATACTATAACATTAATGATATCCATAGAGAAGCCAATGGCTGTAAGGTGCCCGTCTTATTATTGCAAATTATAATTTTGAATTGAATTTAAAGTAATATTTATTTGTATGTGCTTTCACAATTATTTTGACCAAACTATTATAATTTGTAGGTAAGTATCACGATGATTCCGAATGTATTTTAGCTGGACATTTAGTATATCAGAACAGCAAAGTGAAGAATACTGCACACAATTTAGGAATTGTACGCGTGCGCCGCGGAAATCTAATTTGTACATAAATAAAATTATCATGTCACGGTGTTTGTTATTGAACTCATAGGAAATGGCTCGACCGATTTTCGTGAAATTTTATGTGCATATCGGTTAGGTCTGCGAATCGGACAACATCTATTTTTCATTCCCCTCTAAGAAAATGGGTGGTCCACCCCAATATTATATTATTTTATATAATACTAGCGACCCGCCCCGACGTCGCACGGGTGCAACGATGAACATCTAAATTTATCAGTGTTTCTCTACAACATTATGCATCTAATCCTACCTCTTGAACCACTCTATCTATTAAAAAACCGCTTCAAAATCTGTTGCGTAGGTTTAAAGATTTAAGCATACATAAGGACGGACAGACGACAACGACTTTGTTTTATATTATACTAGCGACCCGCACCCGACGACGGCAATTAAGCATGTATTATACATATAAACCTTCCTTTTGTTTCCCTCTATCTATTAAAAGAAACCGCTTCATAATCCGTTTCGTAGTTTTAAAGATTTAAGAATGCATTTAGGGACGGACAGACGACAGCAACTTTGTTTTATACTTTGTAGTGGTAGTGATAGCCTATGATGCCTTTCATAATGAGAAATTGCAAAAGGCGTGTAGGTAACTACTATAATTTTAGCAGTATTTATATTTAATTATGAAAAATAAGTATATAGTATTGGCCTCTGGGATAAAGCCGTTTTTGTTAAGCTGCTTCACTCGGGAGTTACCTCTATTCCTTCGCTGCGCTTGGGAGTTGCCATACAATCCTTCGTTAAGCTCGCGATTCAATTTTACGCCCGTGACGTAAATATGACACTGCTTTAACCCCTTGGTGAATAAAATAAAATTGTAGTTACAATTAAGATATTCCCACTACAAAATTGCATTTCTTAGGTAGCTTTTGTTTTCAGGTCATTAATCATTGGACCTTAGTTTTAGTGTGAACCTAAATCAAGTGCAATAACTTCAAGATTAGTTAGTAAAGTTATGTTTGGTACTGAAACTGTACCTATACGGAAACAATAAATTAAAGTACTAACAAATAATTTTCCTTTAGGTACTTTAATTTATTGCTGTGTTGGAATTTTAACCAATACAAGAATATTTCCGACTCAAAGAAGCAATGGGACATTTATACATAGAAAAACCATCATAATAACGTCGAAACACACGATTCTGGCCGTCATCCAGAACACCGACGCTTTTGAACTAGAAGTGCCAAAGAAGCTCCTTTACGAGTAGGTCCGAGATTGCGATGTAGTGAATATAACGAGGAAATTAAATCACTTTAGCTATAATATTAAAACAAAAAAGGCCAGGTAATTTATTACTAAATAATCTATTTTAATTTATTCAAAGTACCGTTACCGCAATAGATATTTTAAGGCAAATAACGTCAAATACAAAGAATTTTCATTGTATTAGAGTAACTTTATGTTGAATGTACTAGGCATGTTTTAAGAACTGCTCATGATATGTTTTACCAATAGAAAACACATGGATTAAATTGTGTTCGATTTAAAAAGAATATTCATTTTCTACTTGGAATTGGTACATTAATATCGAGAATGTCCAAACTGTTACATAAAATATAAAGTAAGAAAAAAATAACAAACAGCCGAATTGAGAACATCTTGTTTTGAAGTCGGTTAAAAATATATACGTAGAAACAACATTAAATTGGCTGTAAGATGTGTTTTTGCAACAGAATTATTTTAATGTCATAGACCGTATCTTCCACCATAATAAGCGTACAGAATAACAATATACTTATTGTTGTAGAAACTACGAAATGAAACTAAAAGCTCTTCCTTTTCGTCTACCGGTAGGGTATTCCGTGGTCGGTATTGACATTGTACTTCTAGCGGTATGACACGCGTTCGGGGTTATTTTGGTCCGGCCGTGAGCTTCGGCGGTTTGTTCCGAATTTTCCGAAAGAGTTTACGTTCTAAATCAAATATGAAAATTCGCAATAAAGGGTACACGAATTCCGAAGTTCCGAGTTTTATTTTTAGAAAATTAAAGTACCTACTAACCTTTTTGTTCTGACGGGCGGCGGTGAGCCCCACTTGGGACCCCATCTCGGCGAGTATATTCTTCGGCATTTTGACACTTTGATTCCTATTCACTTAAATATTATACGTTTTAATTTTCGCGGTTGTTTCATAAGTATGTGGCAAGGACGCGAAGTGCGCGACGTGCGCGCAGAACAACGAATGAGCGCGCGCTGCGTCTGCGCATGTTTTAACAGAGTTAGCGCGTATGACGTCACGAACAGCCACAGCCTGCAGCATACCATCGGTGACCAAGGAACTCTTACCTGGTTATTAATTCAGGATACCGACTAGAATTTAGTTTCCACACAAAAATTAGGCCCCGTCATCTCCCACTGCATTCTTGGGATGCTTAAAGGGCTTTCTTTAATATCCACAATCCAATATTTTTAACAATAGATTATTTGAAATTTAATTAATGCATGGATAACTAGCTGATACTTAAGTTTTAAGTATGGCTTAGGGAAATTTATATCTACCAATTTATCCTCGTGTGATAAGATGTATGGGAATTTTACCATTATCGCAGAGGACACACGACAATCTCTCCGTAGGCATAGTTGTACTTAGCCAAATCAGGTTAGACTGGGGCCGACCGAGGAAGGCGAGGAAGATGTGATTATAATTCGACGATGATCGGAGATTATGGGATATTTTTGATTTATTTTATTTTTTATCTAGCGATAAAGGACAGAATCGTGGTAGAAATTGCTACTTTTATGTTCTCGACGTTTCGGCATAAATAACACCATGCCGGTCGCATACTGACCGGTGCGAGCACCTCATGTTGCAACTTCGTCATCGAAAGGCGCGGGTCTGGGCACCTACCCAGCTTTATTAAACTCAAACTGAGAAGGAACTTTATTTACGTAGTTTTATCACATAATTTACGGCCCTTTTCCCACGCTAGGTGGGACAAGGGCCGTAAGTTATGTCTCCATAGACACCTATCGGTCGTCATATTCAGACGTAGAGTTTCAGAGTACCTACACCGTGAAGTAATTTCTATTGAAATAAAAAAGTCCCTAAACTTCACCGGGAAGACGGATATCGCTTGTCTATCACTTGGAATCCACATGGAGTAATTATTTCGCCTTAAATACGACGCTATATAATAATGATATGTATACCAATCTACCGACGGTTAAAGTAAAAATATGGGGATTGTTTTCGATACTCGTTTAAGACCTAAATGCTAAAATGTATTTAGCATTTCTTATCCTGAACCAACGCTTATTGTTTTTTTTTTTTAATTGACATCGGTTCGGTGTTTGGTATTAAACTCGAAATAAAATAAGCGTCCAACACAGTTTTGTATAAAATGTATACCGTATGCGATATTTTTGCTCCGGGAGCTATGCACGCAAAGACAAACACATGAAACTTATAATTCCCCATCTGCACTGGCGGACGTGATAAAGACTGATGGATTGTACACTGGTTTATCTCCCGAAGGCATGTCGCGTGCGTGCGTCCTATCTTGAAAACGTCCAAAGAGACGCTGGCGCGAATTAAGTGTTCCCACACTTACAGACAATGCCAGAGTCGCACCACACGTAAAAAATTGAAAGGACCGTCATACCGGCTTGATGAATGACGAGGGACACGTAGCAAGAGAGTTGAGGAAGAGCGACATGTCCTCTGGGGATAAGATACTCAAAGCGTTCCCGAAGATACAGATATGAGCATTAGGGTTATGAAGTATGAGTACTGGGGTTTTGGTTTCATTTTACTTCACTTTGATTAGCTTCAAAGGTGCATACTCAATACGTACTTAATTACGCACACGAACAATCAGTAGGTACATGGACCAAACCTTCATTTATCGGACGCATCTGAATTATAGCTTGTAAATGAAACCTAAAAACCAATCAGGATGTAGATTACCTCACGAATGACCACTTCTTTTCTGCTCATTGTAATTGAACTGCTTAGACTGATTGGCCTGAGCAAACATTCCAGCTTAGAAACGAAGGCAGGTATAACAATTTACCCTGGCCTCATGCGTGAACTAGATTGTGAGTACCAACTTGTTACTCACTTGATGACTAAATGTAACGTAAGCAAACTAATAGATAATGAATAATAATTACCCACTGAAGGCAATTAGGCACTTACCTACTTTTTGCTTTCAGGGTACTCCAATTATACCTATCTGCGAGGTATTACATAGTTTTCGAGTTCATAATATACGAGTATGTCCTTCGCCTCTTTTCCTAATTTCTTTGGGGTAGGCATCAGTCTAAACTCGACCTCGTTTCTAACCTGAATTTGCTAGCTACCAGTATTTTAAGGAGCTATTACCGTCCGCCCTCCGCCAATCATCTATTGGGACTACCGGTAATTATGGTCGAATATGGTTCGACCCAACTGTCTGTTTTCACGGTACTGAGAGTCAACAAGGACTGCACTCATGGTGCTATATTGTGTTGTGTATATACAGGTCGCAACAAAGGGACAGCGAACGTACAGCTAACACACATTATTTAAATCATATTAGATTAATGCGTTGTACACATAAAACATATAGGTACATAGTAAAATAAACGACTCTGTGCCCCATCGAACTTTTTGAAATATTTTCTTTTATAAATGTAACGAATTTGATAGCGCAGCGGCATTTGGCAGTGCAGCAAGTCGGACAAATAGATAAAGCTAAAGATTTTGTTTTCACGCGAGAATTGTTTTACTCGCGTGGGTTGCTAGTACACTAAAAAGATCCAGGTTCAATTACAGCTCATAAAACATTTTAAAAAAAGCTTGCTGAATAATAAATAATATCAACTCGGTTTATGCAGTGTATAGCCAGGGTTAACAGATCTTGAAATTAAAACATTCCCGCCTATTATCTTGGACAACAGACTCTATCATATAGATTATCATTTGTAAAATCTTTCTCAGATGATTGCATTTTTTCCACACAATTCCTTTTTGGATGTGCGCCATCGCTCACTTTTCCAAATGTTAGTCATACACAATTGTACATTACTATTTAGATAAATGATTATATTAATGTATTAAAGCTAACTGTATTAAAGTTAACCTGTATTAAAGTTAACCTGGGCTTGATGTTGATTGTAACATTTTAATATTTTTTCCAGATAATTGCCAGCCTTCAATCTTACAGAATTCCAGGATATACATTGTAGGTTACGATGTTAGAACCAACCAAAAGTATGGTAATAAAATATTGAGCCAGGCCATTTTGTTCTTAAAGGCACCTACGGGTCGTGAGGCCGTTATGTCGCAGTAAGCGGTGGTCCGGGTCAGAGTGAAAAATACAACCTCTTGCCCCCGCCCTAGAGACAAAAACCTCAAAGACTGAGGGTCTCCCAGTTACCTGGGCCAGACCCTCAGTCTTACACACCTTCCAGTCTTGCACCACAATACTTTTTTTGTACTTTTCGTTTGCTGCTGTTTGCTTTTACGCGTTTGCTGCTGCGTTTTCGTAAACCTGTGGCATCTTAAACGACAAGCGTAAGGGTATATCGCTGAGGTTTTATAGGGTAGTGGAGTAGTTTATGGACACATATTCGCAGATCCCTCTCCGGAAGAGCGGCGGTATGCTGTCCCAAGTGACAAATAGTGGTATGGTAGGGTAAGCGACAATGTCCTAGAAGTTATCCAAGGCAGTAGTTGGCACGAGATGAAAAATCCGTGGTAGATGTTAATGGTTAACAGGGGCGCAATTATCAGCTTACCGCGCCCTCGGAGTGCCACATATCCCTGCCTATGTCCTGCCAGCTGCGCATCTACCGAGGGATTCCGCCACGAGGGAAAAACAAAGGGTTACATTTACATTCACGGTACATTTTCAGATTATGTCAATCTCTGTGGATTAATATTTACTACATTTCAGTCTACCAATTCTTCGCCTTACATCAATTAACCTATTTTTATAACAATAAACAAACAGATATACTTTTCTGCTATTCTCACAAGTGTGTGTTCATTTAGTGTTAACTACAACAATATACTCAAATGAATTATCTTTTTTAATGAACGGCAATAAAACTCCTCTTTTGTTTATCCACTTTAGAGGCACAATCTATGAGTACTTACTTAGTTACTTTAAAATTATGGTAGACAAGTTTAGTGTTAGTAGTATGTAGTCGTTTTTTTTTGCCCGTGGATTAGTAGAGCAGCGTACAACGAGTATATTATCAGGTAATAGCCCACATTGTAAAAAAAACTGTAATTTATTTATTTATTTATTTTTATACTTTATTGCACAGACATACAAAATTATCACTATCATTAAGAAACATATATGAGTATTTGTACAATGGGCGGCCTTATTGCAAACTGCAATCTCTTCCAGGCAACCTTAGGATGGAAAATTGAGAAGAGAGAAGTGGGCTATTCTTGTGCCGACATAAAGTAAACTATAATACTGCATGTTTTATAAGTATATATATATATATATACACATATATAACTTAAATAAATAGAATATACACATACTATAAATAAATACTTTAACAGAATACATATATATTAACTATTATATAAATACATACATAGTATGGTTAGATATTATGGTTAGAGAGATGTATAGTGATCCTTCAGTAATTTTTTGAACTGCAGAAACGATTTAGCTTGTCTGACCGTCTCAGGAAGGGCATTCCAAAGGCGAGCAGCCTGCACCGTGAAGGACTTGCTATAAATCGTGGTCGAGTGCAGAGGGATATCTAAAATGCGACTCTCTGCTGACCTCAAGAACCTTGGATGCGTCTGATGAAGAAACCGAAAACGTTGTTTCAAATAAGAAGGAGAGGTAGGGTTGAAGAGTATATTAAAAAGAAGATGAAGAATATGAGAATTCCGGCGAAGGCGAATGGGTAACCACTTGAGCTGTTTACGAAATTCGGAGACATGGTCATATTTCCTTAAGCCAAATATGAACCGAATGCAAAAGTTTTGGAGACGCTCAAGCTTATCAAGTAGGTTTTCAGAGAGATCAAGATAGCTGGTGTCAGCATAGTCAAGGATAGGGAGTAGTAAAGATTGAGCAAGCGCAATTTTTGTGGCAACAGGGAGAAAGTTACGTATCCGTTTTAGTGAACCTGCTGATGCAAAAAGTTTCCTACCTATTTCCTGAGCCTGTGGTATCCAGGACAGATTTTTGTCGAGAATGATACCCAAGTTCCTGACGTTTTCGGAAAAGGGTATTGTAATGTTATTAAAGGAGATTTCAGGGACTTGGGACCAATCGACGTTAGCATGTGACCTGGGACTGCCAATGATTATGGCTTGTGTTTTTAGTGGATTTACATTGAGTCCGTACGATTCACTCCAGTGACAAAATTTTTTCAAGATCGTCGTTCATGGTGTCTATCCCGGCCTTTAATGCTATAGGTTTTGCATGGCAATATATCTGAAGATCATCTGCATAGAGGTGGTAGGAAGAAAGAAGTTTATTAGAAATGGTATTAATAAATACGGCAAAAAGAAGAGGAGAAAGCACACCTCCCTGTGGTACACCGGCAGATACACTACACCAAGAAGAAAATGATTCTTCAATGCGTATACGCTGCCGGCGACCATACAGATAACTGTGAAACCATTCAACAACTGATGGACTAATGTTAATTGCAGCAAGTATGCCAAGCAGGATGTCAAAGTCTACAGTTGTAAATGCATTACTGAAATCAAGAAGTGAAAGTACTGTGAGACTTCCATCCTGCATAGCTGATCTGATGTCATCCGTAATATTGACAAGGGCAGTCGAGGTACTGTGACCGGCACGGAAACCAGATTGGAAGGGGTTGAGGAGATTTTGGCTACAGAGGAATAAATTTAGTTGATTATAAACTAGGCGTTCTAGGACTTTAGAGAGAAAGGGGAGAATGGAAATCGGCCGGTATTCGGAAAAAGAAGAGGGTTTGGGTTTTTTAGGCAGAGGGATAATATGGGCATCTTTCCAAGAGGAGGGAAACTGGCCAGAACTGATAGAGTAATTCAGGATGTGGGATAAAACAGGAAGGATTAAGTCAAGAATAGGGATAAGCATATTACGGCTGAGGCAGTCGGTACCAATTGCATTTGAAGCAATCGATAGGATAGCTTTCTTAACATCGTCATCAGAGAGTTGACTTATGACAAAAGAAGGGTAGGTAGGAGTTGGAAGTGACGAAAGATAGTTCAAAGTTTCTGTTTTTTTGTACCCTTTAAAAATGGGCGAAGAGGAAAAGTGAGAGTTCAATAAATTGATATCTAAGTCCTTGGGAATATTGTCATTGCGAACCTTACCAACTCCTAATGATTTTAGAAATCGCCAGACTTTAGCTGGATCTCCATTTTCAATAGAGCTATGGATATGGAGGTATTGTGCTTTCCTACACACCTTATTGCAGTGATTTCTGATGGTTATATACTTTTCAAGGTTTGCGGGTGTAGAGCGATATTTGTATTTAGATTTGGCATTTGCTTTTTTGGCCAAAAGTTGCTTAATATCTTCAGTGAGCCACGGAGCAGGTGAATGTTTGATTTTGATCGCACGTACAGGAGCGTGGACATCGTACACTTTAATCAACGTATTAGTGAGGTACGCAACTTTTTGGTCAACATCGTTATATGAGTAAAGAGGGCTCCAGTCGACATCGGCAACATCACTGCGGAGATTATTAGCGTTCATGCCAGCAAAATTGCGCTGCTGAAGTATTTTTGGTTTAAGTTTGGGTGGACGAACTTTGTAAGATAGGAAAATGAGGTCATGATAAGAAAAGGAATCAGCAGTACACTGGCCATGTTTGGCGACATGATCGCGGGACGAGACCATCATTATATCCAGTAAAGAAGGATTGCAGTTCGGGAGATGGTGCGTAGCGCTTAGAGGAAGTATAGACAAATTATTAAAAATAGAAATAGACTTAAGAGAAGAGGCACGGGAATCACTTTTTAGTAAGCATGTATTGAAATCACCCATGACTATGCTGTGTTTGTAAGTTGGGACTAATTGCTCGAGAATGTTTTCAAAAGAAGCAAAATAATCTACTCGCAGAGATGGGCAGTAATAAACGCCAAGAAGAATTTTGGAGGAGTGGAGTTCAATCTCTAAGAAAAGGTGTTCACCGGCATTGGAGGGTGGTGGCTGCATCGACATGTCGATTACAGAATACGGGATATTAGTTCGCAGATAGATGGCGACACCGCCACCACTACCAGACACTCGATCATTCCTTATGAGTTGAAAACCAGGAAGAGTGTAGGCTATTGATGAAAGACATGGTTTCAACCAGGATTCGGAAATTAAAATTGCATGTAAATTTTTACATTCAAAGCTAGCCAGCATATCTGTAAAATGAGCCGGAATACTCTGGGCGTTGATATGGACGACATTAAAATTCCTGGGAACATCAGAGAAAGTCGCATTGAGAGATTCTGCAAGCGATGGAATACTTTCATAACTGTCGGAATCACTACGTATCACCTCCTTCAATTATTAGCAAGTTCAATTAAATGAACTACTGACCCAAGAGATGGTTCAAAATTCTATGAAACTACTTGAGCCACGCAGACATCTTGTACATTCATTTTCTTGGGAACTTTAAATCTGGCTGGGCGGAGCGGTGCATAGACGAAGCACAGACACAAAGTTGTATTTCTCCCTTAAATACCTAATCTCAGATTTCATCTCAAAGCCTGGGGGTATTAGCCTGGGTGTATTAGGGCCTAGCTATAGTTAATATTTTCGAATATACGCTTTTTCTATTAAACGCCAGAGCATACTTCATGATTTTTTGGGGTTTTCTACCTGAAAACATCAGCGTTTCAGGTATGTGAGAAAATATACCTAAACATATTAAACAAATATATTTACAGTTTCTATATTTCTCAGCCCACCTAAACGTTAAACGTAAAAGTTGAAAAGCCCCCAGAATGGCTCTTGCCATTTATTCATACTCGTATAATATCGTACAAACAACTTTTATGGCCGCTTTGCAAGTAGAAAGCCTCAACAAACGCCTGTTCTTTATTTAAAATGAAAATGAAAATCAAGCAGTTTCTCTAAATTGAAGAGTCCAGTGAAGTAAGGAGAATTATTTCTGGAATACCTACTAGGTTATTCCTTAAAAAAATTGTTACGACTTATTAAATTAGCTAAATTTTGAAATAATGATTAGGTATGGTAATTTTAAGGTGTCAAAACGATACGATGAACTAGCAATTTATAACTGCAGTTTAAGTGAAACTTTTATTACGTTCGAAATCCTCATGGATAACTGTCCGCTAAACGCCAGCCGGTTTATGTGGGCATCGGGGCGCGAAAATACGGTAATTGCAGCCCAACCTACCCACTAAAACCAACGGTGTCCCTCAACTGCCCGAAACAGGGCCACGGGTTATACTCCCCAAAGGGGGAGCATGCTCCGCTACCGGGTGGGCCTTGGCCCAAATACCAGCGGGCCCCGCGCTTTGATGGGGAGTTCTGGACGCTCCCCAACCCATTGAGAGGCACGTACGGGACATTAAACGTGCCTCCGTCAGGCGCCAGTTCGACGTGGCGCTCAGTTGCGGCGGCAGCCCTGGCTTCAGTGACTGGCCGCCTCTCCACCTCAATCACCGCGCTGTGTGTCGCGGCAATTTAAGGCTTCCGAGGCAACTCTGAGGGCAGAGGATTACCCAGAACTAAAACCCAACACGACTCGATGTGCCGCTCTTCGTCTGGCCTCTCCTCGTGCGCCAGTGGCGCAACGGATCCTAAAGGCACGCAAGCCCCCTCACCACAAGGTGCAAATCATTATTTAGCGTTGTTTTAGTAAGAGTATGGGTTGGTATTTACATTACCACTATTCATGACATATTAAAGATAGAACCACCCGACGAAAAACATCACAGACAGCTTTGAATTTACATAATTAAATTTCACCGGCTTCCTTGCGGGGGTATAGTACAATATCGAATTTAAGAACAGAACTTTGACAGCAGTTTGAGCCCGTAAACATGTAGCAACAACATCTCACTAGAACCGATGGCCAATCTAAGGGTGAGGTGAACTATAAAATTACCCTTCAATCATAATCGTAAACTACAATCATGTTCGAATCACTGCGTTCAAGTGCGAACAAGCACCTGCGCGAACACAGGCCGTGTTGGGAGTTGCGCCCAGAATAACTCCCGCCAACGAATACTGGTTTGAACCGGATCGTAAATGCAATGGGGTTGTCAGGCCAATCGGCAATAGCGCGGCCCACGGAGAGCGGACATCTGCTCTTATCCAGACATGGAACATTGCTCATTTTCGAGATGGAAAATATTTGACAACCATAGTATAACCTTTACTGAACTACCTACTTATATGTATGCAATGCGATAACGGTCGGTACCTGTCTTTATAACAATGCGTTTTTAAAAGATTGAATGATGATAAAATAAAGCCCTTTACTTTTTAAAACGTTTTGGCGATATGACTGTACCATATCTCGCCATCATCTATAACCAGTCACAGCAATAACTACCAAGTCGCGGCCGAGACTAAATTTTCACATAAATACAATGTATGATTAGGTCTATTATAATTTATTATTAATTTACAAACATAATTTAACAACATCTCTAGCAGTGAGAACCCACCATATCAATCGATTCTAATTGACAGGGTATCATTTTAACTTATTGGCTGTGATGAAACGCCGCCGATTTATTGTTCATGATATGGCGAGTCCAATAGACAATATTGTTTCATTCTACTAATTGGCATGACATTTTTTATTTCGCAATGTAGGTACCACTGCTGTATTAGTTTCCAAGTTTACGCAAAATGTCTTGTCTGTCAGGACTTCACTGATGGCCATTAGGCATGGATGTCAGTAATGTCACCTTAACAGCGAGACACAAAGAAATTATGCTCTTGTTAGTACATGTCATTTCAAAATCCATTCCATAGCAAAGCATCTTAAACAGTGCGTCTCTCATTTTTCTGATTTATATCTTGCAACATAGGAATATATTGCAAGCTTTATTTACGAACCTTCACCCATAGTCAGGACAGATGCAGTTCTTTTCCAAGAAATGGTTGTTCTGAATGTGTTGCATTCAGAACAACCATTTCTTAATCTAAGTATCACTTTTTTTTGTTTAGATCCACACTTTTAACGAAGGTCGCCTACAAAAACGTATACAAAAAAAACCATTCAAATGGGTCCAGCCGTTTAGGATGAGTTCAGTGACATACAAACGTACGGTAGAATTATATTTATAACTAGCGAGCCGCTCCGGCTTCGCACGGGTTCAGTGATGAAATTTCATACTCCTCTGACCAGCACGTGTTTTTGCACGGTGTTTGCATGACGCGGGTGCCTCAGGATGAGCCGGTTACTTTAACCGTATACAAGCACCCTAATGCATAGAAACCTGACATTAATACATAACAACCAATTATCTTGGGTTTTTTTTACTAATGTACCAGTTTATGTTAGAAAGTGCCAAAAAATTAGTTTTTCTTTCGTCGTTCTATAGGATTGCTTTTTTAAATTATAGATACGTATTTACATATTTCATATTTCGTCTACGTTTATGTATTTCCGATAGCAATAATGCACTTCGGTGCCTGGATCCATTTAATTTCATATTTAGGAAAACCTTAAAATAAAAATATCGACATCAATATGGAGTATGAAAGATCAAACCAATGTATGAAAATCGCTAAACTTGCTGTTGCCGACTCAATTTTGATATTGGTTTCGGTAGGATAAGACAGAAACGTAGGCAATTCACCAACATAGCTCAGAGAATTAAATGAAGGCAATGGGCTGGCAATAATTGTAGAAAATGACATATAAAAAAACTAAACACTAAACACCCCTACAAATAAAATGGCGGACCGAAGTGTCAAAAAACGAGACCTGGATACATAGTCATACAAAAAGCAAAATGAAACCGCTACTGTATGATAAAACAGTATACAATAAATAAGATGGTAACTTTTTAATTTATCACTTCTTCCTCTTTTCCCACACTAAAGAATGTTTTGTTATTATTTCTGAGCATAATAATGGCAATTTGGCGGACAATGCAGGTGTCAATATCTATAGCTTAGGGCCTGGACGTCAAACGGCAATTTCCTGTTGATGCCCCATATCCAATCAGCCTTGACCCGAATATCGTAACAATGTTCCAAATCTGTAATCCGATAAAGGGCAGCCTGTACATTTGAAAAAACTGCGCATAGATTATATGGAATAGTTGTATCTTGGCATATCTTCAGAAATCTTTTCTTACTAGCAAAATACACCCAGATGGTATACCTATATTATTAAAATACACTCAATAACCCAACAATCGAGACTATTCTAACGATATTATACGATAAGGCGGACTCAGAGTTGAATAGTGTCATGACCTCATTTCAATCGGAGGATATTGTACGAGGCGACTAAAAGGGACTAGATAGAAAGCCGCAAGAAAAGGAAAGTTGGGACTCCAACCTCATTTGGCTAGCTACCATTATTTACCCAAAGCTATTTTATTCTATCCTCGTGACTGTAGAATGTAAGACAACCGGTTTAAAACGATTTAAACCAAATGTTGCGGTTTTAAACCCCTCGCCCTCGCCTACAATAATAAAAGAACTTTGAAATTTTCGTATTTTGTGAACAATAGGCTTTTTCAATGATTTGGCAAATGATATTACCTCCCAGAATTTGATACTGGAGACACTATCGAAAGGTGTACTAAAACTGTCATTTCTAATTAAAAAGCAGTCCATTAGTCAATTTTAGTTTGCACTGTTACACGTTTTGGCGAACTTTATGAACTGAACCTGTAGTATTATTATATCTAGGACTGAATGTATTGTTCCCATTCTATCCTGAGGGTATCATAAGAACCGACAAAAGGAAATGACAAGGCCGAAAATCTAGCCGCAAGAGAAGGGAAACTTGATACGAAACCCGGTGCCAACCCGTCTGGCCAGCGTGGTACAGTAGGCTTGCCTAGGACGGACTTTCCCTAGGCTGAGTAGTAATTAGTAGTTTAGATTCGGTGTTCCATAAAGTAGTGACTTTAGCCATCCACGCACCTATTAAAAATTCGTAAAATTGGTATCCCTAAACAATATAAAATAATATACACTTTGACTTTAATAGTGTGTATTTTCAAATTCAATTATAGCACATGCTCTGACACTTTTTTGCCATTTAACTCTGCAACATAAAACTTTGAAGTAAATGCACAAATTGCTTACAAGTGATTCGCACTCTCGCTACTAGCTAACATTGATGCCAATCTTAAAAAATACTGTTTAATATGTTTGTACATTTAATGTCACGATAATACTTAGATAAAATAAATAAAAATAAATGGTTTCACATTCGAACACCAAAATACATTGAATTTTTCAAGCTATATATAATTAGTTGTCACCCGCGTAATCGTATGCGTTGTTATTTACTTTTCTTGCAAGTAAATGGTTGTTGCATAAATTTTTAACGCGATATAACTATTTAAAATTGCTCAGTGACTTTCAGATTTATAATGTTAGGATAACGCCTACAGGGCTTGGAAATACAACACCGATTCCTGTGCAAATTAAATCTAAAACATGTTTGTGTGTCATAGTAAAGAGCTATACTTTTGGGAGCCGTGATTTCACCTAATGGTATGTCTAAGATTTTTAAGAGCTCTTATGATATCATGTATTTGAAGTCAAATACGCAACAATATAAAATATGTAGTTTAAGTGTTAGGAATAGCAGACACATTTCACAAATATTTTAGGGCGCTTTTGAGCCAGATTACCTATTATTTATTAGCATTACTCATTTTTTAAATATCATCTCAATTATAGGAATAAGTTATTATTATTCCCAATAAAGATATGTAAAACCTTTTCACAAACCCAAGACGTGTTATTTTGGCAAGATGTCGCTGCCAATGTTAGATATCCATGTTGCTACTAAATTATTTAGTTATTTGGGGAAATATGTATAAGCTTTTGTTTTCTTAATTTGTTTTATATGACCTTCTACGAATAATCCACGCGTCCCCCGAAAATATAACTGGAAATATTATACAATAAAATTTAAAAACTTATATACTTTAATTTTATACATCTTAGGTTTAAAAATATTGTCGGGCTTTCCACACAACGATGTCTTATAAATAACAGAATGCATGGAAGAGTTTCTAGCGTTCTACAATAATATCGAGATAATTTACACTAACGTTCTAGCTGAAAGTGTAGTTTCTACCGATTATATAGTTATATACATCCAATGTATGTCCATATAACAGTAAAAAATAGATGAGAGATGAAGAAAGTTATATCCTCACTTGTAATTTGATTAAAACTGGGTTTTATGTTGTCCCCCTTTAACTGATACTAGTTCTACCTCTATCACGGTTTTATTTGGCGCATCTATTATGTTCCATATCTTTTCCCCACCACTGCACTTTGTGCTCGAGTTGATTGAGATCAACTATACCTCTCTGAACCACAATTTAACAGGTTTTGGGTTTGCAACGTAAAAGTTGTGCCAATATTATTTAAAACTTAATATAATATTATTGCAATGCGCATTTTCTAACATGTAAACATAGTTTTATTGTTTCATAACGGATCTTAGACTAAAACCCAATATGTTAGATTTCTCCATGTTTCTTTATGTTACCTTATTTTCAATTTTTTAAGTTAATCAGACTAATTTGTCATGTTAATGCAATTGTAAATTCCATTTTATGTAATTTTTACAATTACACTAATTTGTGACTTGTAAATTCACGCGATACCTGTATAAAGGATCAGTGGTCATCTTGGCTATTTTAAATTGTGATAAACATAAAAGCTTGAACATACCAGTGACATTGGGTACATTGGTACGTACCCAATGTCACTGGAGAATTTGGACATTAAAAATATGTAGAATTTCGAGCAAATTCGTACGATATAACGATACGTAAAGTGTGTCACAGTCGTTTCGCCTCATGTCCTTTTAATACAATAGATCACCAATAAACATTAATACCAATTTGACAATGATTAAGAAAATTATCGGAGTTAATTGTAAATTTACTGATAATTACCACAAAATTTAAGAACTTAAAAATCTTTAGACGCTCATAAAATAATAATATTAGTATATATCATTTGTTAGGAATGTATGTGCAAAGATAGGTTGGTGCCCTCCACTGCTAAATTGTAGTAATCCATAATAGCCTGTGTGATAGATCTGTGATCCAATCTTCAAAATATATATACGTACATTAGTGAAAATGCAACCGGCGCCGAACTATTGAACTTGGAAGATGGTCAAATGTAATTGAACAACATTTCAGAGTGCAACACGGAAACTATACTGGCTCTCTACAATGACTCATACAAATACATAAAATATATAACACGCACGTACAGTTGAGGTACGAAAGCCTACGTCAGCTTCAATTTCACCCTTTACCACGTCATACATTTTGAAGTTAAAGTACTAAGTACACATATGCATTTTATATTAATTTACAACTACTTTTCAAGATTACAACGTTAAATATAGCGTGAAATTTCACCTGTAAATGTACGTAAAGTCTAACTTAAACCATTTTAATAGCCTCGTACCTACAATGAAATTAAATTAGTGAGAACTGTACCAGTGCAGTGGAATGTCGTCTTTAAGGTAATAAACTTTTTTACCCTATCTGTACATTGGAGGTCGTAATTGGCCTACAGAGGTCCGTGAATTGTAGTTTTAGGCAGCTCGTGGTGGAAGAATAATTATCCCGATGTAAGGTCCTACAAGATGGGAAAATGGGTCTCGGCGTTGTGTCGGATGGTGGCGGCGAGGGCAGCATGCAGCGAGAGCGCTTGGTGCGGCGCCGGGAGCAGTGCCAGCACTCGCGTCTCAGCAGCCACAGTGCCGCCCTCTGCACCCGTGTACCGCGCCACCCGGGCCATCGCTGCCGCGCTTATCTAGAACACACAGCCGCTATAACGCCCCATTTCAATTCCAAAGAAGGTCTTTCGCCATATTCGAATAACTTTCTAGTAAAGAATTTTATTCGGTAACAAAATGTCAATATACCTGATATTCATCATCGTCATCCATTACTCGTGTTTCTGGTAACTTAGATTGTCTTCTTTGCGTCACGCACAACTACAAAGGGAAGGATAATAATTAGGCATTTATACATAGGTTCTTTCATACAGAAAAGTTTATATTAATTTGGCCAAACATGTATCGCAAATAATATATTTTTGAAATGTACTCTTATAATCCAATAACTTAATTATTTATTTTAACTTATATTAACAATTTTATAAACAAAAAACTACTAACTGTAGCCCATAAAAGTCCCACTGCTGGTTAAGATTTACACAGTCATATTGCGAATGCCCAATCCTTTCGTTTGAACGAGTTTAATCAAACTTACCTCTATTATGGGCCCCTGGTACGGCCCTAAGGAGCAATGACGGAAGTCTATCATTTCCACTATGCGTTCAGAATCCAAATCAGCAACAACCAAGAACTGAAATAAATGTTTTATATAATTTACAACAACAACAAATGTTGAGTTACAATCATCATCATCATCATCATTTCAGCCAAAAGACGTCCACTGCTGGACATAGGCCTCCCCCAAGGATTTCCACAAAGACCGGTCCTTGGCCGCCCGCATCCACTGCTTTCCGGCGATCTTAACCAGGTCGTCGGTCCACCGTGTAGGAGGCCTACCAGCACTGCGCCTTCCGGAACGCGGTCGCCACTCGAGGACTTTTCTGCCCCATCGGGCGTCGGTCCTGCGAGCTATGTGCCCTGCCCACTGCCACTTAAGTTTGGCAATCCGGTGGGCTATGTCGGTGACCCTGGTTTTCCTGCGTATCTCCTCATTTCTGATTCGATCTCGCAGGGAAACTCCGAGCATAGCTCTCTCCATTGCCCTTTGGGTGACTTTGAGCCTTCTGATGGAGCCCATAGTGAGCGACCACGTTTCTGTTCCATATGTCATCACTGGCAACACACATTGGTTGAAGACTTTTGTCTTCAGACACTGCGGTATTGTGGACGAGAAGATCTTTCGCAGCTTCCCGAACGCTGCCCAGCCGAGTTGGATCCGACGATTGACCTCTTTCTCGAAGTTGGACTTACCTAACTGGACAGTGTGTCCCAGGTAAATGTAATGGTCAACAACTTCGAGGGTAGAACCTCCGATGTTAACAGGAGTGGCTTGAACATGGATATTAGACATGATCTTCGTCTTCTCCATGTTCATCTTAAGGCCGACTCGTTCGGAGGCTCCACAGAGGCCATCGAGCATCGTAGTGAGGCCCTCCATGGTCTCAGCCATTACGACGTTACGTACGAGTTACAATATGCAAATCATATTGTAGCTCAACAATACTGATCAATATATAAAAATAAACTAAACACCATATTACGTCACATTTCAGGCACATTTTATATGGAAAACGTGCCTGAAATGTGGTGTTTGGTCCTTAAAGTCTAGTAATATTCTGAAGATATACCAGCAGTTTTACTTCACTCTGTGGTAAGTATCGAAGTCTTATTTGTTTTTTTTATTAGAACCCTATTTTTGTCTTGTTTGGTTTAAAATCATGGGAGCCAACCGTAACGTTCCATTTACTCTAAAGACATAAATAGTATGTCGTGGTACACAGAATAAAAGATAAGAAGACAAACTACACGTACCTTGTGCGTGAGCAGGAGCTCCAAAGGTGCCCCATCAAGTAGAACTTCAAAACCGGCGAGAGCGTTCAGGTCTGCGAGACGGAATATCCACCGTACGCAGTCGCGACGCCAGCCCGATGTTACGCGCGCCTCGGACGTGGAGCTCGCACGCCGCGGCTTGACACAGTATAATGTGAAGTCAGCGACATACTGATAGTCGATGCATATCAGGTACAGAGGAAAGTACCGAAAGAACAAAAAAGATCATCTAATGAGTGTATAGCAAATTATATTGACTAGCATAGTATATCATACCTGAGGCGATGGATCCCATCCTGTCTGACGTAACAGGCCATGGCCCGCAAATGCGACTAGGTCTGCCGTAGCGCTTAACGGCTTAGTAAGGGCTCCGAGTAAGCCTCGCCGTAAAGCCGTTGCCCCACTTTCAGTTTCACCCACAGCTACGCCTACTAAAGGATGATGCGCTAATCCACCCACGGCACCTGCATAATACACATTTAATATGAATTAACTGTACCCGCAGTCTTTGTCTGCATGAAAGCATTGAATTTAATTGGGTTGTTTGTTAATTTCTAATAGACGTGGTTGCTTCCACTCTTATCGTTTTATATTTACAGATTGCTGCAAAGGAAAGAATGATCATAAATGTTTCACTTCTTCATTTTTCAGACACTTTCTTAATTATAAAATACTAGTGGCCCGCCCCGGCTTCGCCCGTGCAAAGCGGGGGTGGGTTATACTTAAAAACCTTCCTCTTGATTCACTCTATCTATTAAAAAAACCGCTTCAAAAACCGTTGTGTAGTTTTGAAGATTTAAGCATACATAGGGACGGACAAACAACAGCGACTTTGTTTTATACTATTTAGTGAAGTAGGATAATCACACTGTATGAGCTTTTGCTGGCCTAAACTACGTTAGTGGCAATCTAAATTAATAACTGAAATGAAAAACTAACCGCTGAAGCGATTCCTCTTTCGCAAATCAAGCACTATGCCAATTTGATAGAGAAAATACGTGGAGCTTTGAAGATAGACATGCACCTTGTATCCAAGATAATAGGTAAAGCTTGAAATATGGAGTCTGTATAAAAATCCGTAATTTATTAAAGATGGTGGGCCTTAAGCGAACCATGCTAGCAAAGCCCCGAGCGTTAAATACGATATACAAAATCAGCGGAACAGAAGTAACAATTTGATACCCGATAGAATCTTCCGTTCTACATACCGAGAATGTTAATGGCGAAATTGGTGATGCCGACTATTAGACCAGCGATGAAGTTAGGTGGAGGGATTCTTCTGGCGGCTGCGGCTCTCCTGGCGTGCTCTTCGTCACCGGCCAGTAGGTCCAAGTTCCGGGCCAACGAGCCGGCCCACGCGCTTAGAGAGCGCAGTAGCGCCGCGGCGGCTGCAGAAGCCACGCCACGCACTCCTCCTGTGGCGCCACCCACGCGAGCTGCCAGCGCACCGGGCGCCCCCAGCAGCTCGAGCCCACCTACTACCCAACCTAAACCCCAGTCCGTCAATAGTAAATTAGAATTGTACACATGGTCATTTTATTTATCAGTCCAGGACCTAGAAAAAAGTAGAATTATGTTTTGATCACTGACTACTGCTTTCTACAGGATACCAAACACATTTAAACTCTTTTTTTAAATCTCTAACGAGTAAATAAATAAATATCCTTGGACATTTCACACATCGCCACCTCGTCCCAAGCTAAGCAACTTAATGCTTGTGTTATGGTAACGAGATGAATGATAAACTACTTATATGTATACATTTGTTTTTGTAAATACATACATATTATAGATAGAAACCACCCAGACTCGGAACAAATACTTGTAGGTCGTACAAATATTTCTACCTTCTTCTTCCTTTGCTTTGCTTTTTGCGACATAGAACTGGCTCAAAACTACTCACCTGCTCCTAATATAGCAGCCGATAGATAGTGTACGGTAAGAGCGTGTGTAAGTCTTTCTGCAGAGGTCATCATGTCTGTCAACTTGAAAGCGCTGAGAAGCAACGGGCTTTGATCCAACGCAATGTACATACGCACCTGGTCATACAATATATCAAGTTTATACATCATTCCACAATGTACATTTTATGTTTAACAAACTCACTTGATTTAAGGATATTACGTTCAAACTGATAACTCTAAATACGATTTAACAGAACTGAAAAAAGGTCAAACAAAATCTATGGGTCTCATCACCTGATAGATAACGCGCTGCTGAATTGGGGTTTCTCCAACTTCATGGAGGGAAATTGGCCTAGACAAGTTAGAATAAAACTCGGCGTTCCTTTTCTCACCTTTTTCTACACCCTCAGTAAGGAATCGTTTGAATCCGTTAACAAACGGGCACTGAATGTACACGACAAAGACAGAGAAAAAATGCGCCATAGAAATGTTAAACTTACCGCAGTATGAAGTGTTAGAGTGAGATCCAACGGTTGTATGTGTAACAGTCGTAGTCTCAACGGCGTTCGCAATGCGCGCTCTTCGGCTATTGCCAAAATTGCATAGTGGACGGGTGTCTGCGGTATGGCTTGGCGCGATAATTGGACTAAGGCCGTTACGTATGCATCCTCTATGTAGAGAGCCAGAGGCCCTAGTCTAACCTCCACTTCGGCTAATTCTGGTGGGGCATTCAATTTAAGATACTTATAGTTAAGTATGATGAACTTGATACGAACACTAGATCAAAAAAGGGTTATTTAAAAAAAAAAGCGAGACCATCCAAGAAATGTTGCCTGATGGCACCACTAACGTGTAGCCAACGGATAGTAGATCCTTGTAGCCAACACCGCGGTATTGCGGTATTCTATAGATGGCGGCCTTTCCCCAATCAGACAACTCCAGCGAGCTATCTATCTTCTACTGACCCTATATAACACGGTGTCGTAAATTTTCTATCGTTACTTATATATCGACATACTTTTATTAGACGCTCTTGTAGGGTTTATAATGATAGACTAAATGAGGTAGATATTTTTTTCATCATCGTTAGGAAAAATAATACAAAGTTTGTGACATTGTATTTAATAGCATGTTGTCTTAGTAATTTTTGGATTAATATAGGGTATTAACTGTTTCCAAATAACTTGTAGGAATTGTTAAGGTCAGTTCTTTTTCTATGTAATGGAAATATTAAGTCTATTGGTTATTTAAGTCTTATTACATAATACTTCTGTATGACTGTATGTATTTCTGAATAGATAAAATAAAAATAGTCATATATTGTATCCTTACCATTATAGCGTAAGTTGCAGACGGTCCAGTGTTCATACTGAACCTTGAGCAACAGTCGCGCTTCCTCTTGTCTTGTTGCGTAAGGCTCACGCTGCGAGAACATACTGTGCAGTGGCGGCCACGGATCAGCCGTGAGCGGGGACACTCGTGTGCTAGCCACCACTGCGAAGTCGAACTGCCCAGTGTCGTACTGCAGGTTGTCCACTTGAATATCTGACACGGAGAATATCCCACTCGTTTTCTGCCGGAATATTACCATGTGCTTTGAATTATTTCGGAGAGAAATTCCGCTTTCTTGACACTCGAACTCCAAGTGAAAAATAACTCCAGTATTAAATATTATTGAACGTATAAAAGTATTTGCATAATTTCGAAACATGTAAACAGGTGGGGGTAGAGACTCAGCGGTGACATTGTTCAGGAGCGAGGAGAAAGAGGCACCGCGATGCAGTTTCAGTATTATGTAATTCCACAGTGAATATTCAAATTGAATAAAAATTTCTGCCTCATATACTCAATCCCTGTAGACATTATTTCAAGTTATTTCAGTCCTATACTGGCTACTGATTTTGTATCTATTTCGATCCCCACGAATAATTGTCGTTATTTTACAACGATAAAAGTAATAATCAAATCAGACAGATTTACCAGCGCAAGTTCTCGTACGCGTAACATCTGTCTTGGCCAAGGAACAAACATGGCTACTACAACACAATAATGAATGAAAGCAGCGTGAAGTTATAGTTTTTATGACACATTCTTCCCTTGGCACCGTCAGTTAGTTATTAAACATATAGCTGCTAATGCAGTAAGCCAACCTTATTGTCGGTGTAGACTAATAGTGCACTGCGGTCCAAGTGTAGGGCAAACAGGGGTAGCGAATCAGCAGTGGACGCCATTTCCACCTGAACTCCGGCGATCACACATCGTAAACGCTCGTTTCCCAGTGAAGCGTCTGGGATCTCCGTGAAATCTGGGACGAAGTTTCACAAATCTTTAACAGCTACACGATTACATAAGTTCTGTATGCTACACTCTACAGGAAAATTATGATGGGATTAAAATATCTGAACGTAGTGAGATTGTAGAGGGGCCAACGGTAAATAACGTCGCACAATTTCATGCTATTTGTTAAAATAAATCGAGTAAGTAATATTGTAAGTTCTGGTTTACATATGAATTTCGGGTATTAAGGATTTTAACTCACAAAAGTGTTAGGTTAGGTTACACAGTATTATAAATAACATATGGAAACGGTAATACGAAGTTGATACCTGGATCTATATCCGGATGCATAGAAGAGGTAATATTACAGACGCTTGCTTCACTTAAGTTTCTGTCATTCGGTGGTAAAGAAATACCTACAAAACATCAAAACACTGAACTGAACTTGTGCTCACAGTAGTAAATTTTGCTAATCAGCAACACGTGCACATCTCATAGATCGATCTGTATGTAATACATCAGTTTTATTACAGCAATTTTAGAAATGTTACATTGATATATCATATGAATTGATGCGAGTTTTGTCGCGAATCTTCTGTCTTTTTTCCTAATCAATGTTCACACTACATGACAACTTATCTTCGTGTATGTATCGTGTTCGTAATAATTAGCTTTTATGGCGTCATTCTTGAGATGTCTACATAAAAATAGGATTAAGAAATTTTACGTTATAGGATGTGATTCAAGTTGCTTTTGCACACGAAATAAGAATATATTGAGAATATTTACTTGTATTATGTAGAAAAGGTGATTTATTGTAAGGGAAAACTCAGACATACCCAAAAAAATGTCGCTATAAAATATTGTAAATAGTAAAAAAGCAGGAAAGTGAAAATTCACACAAGCACAAAATGCTGTCACGAAGAAAACCTATTCTTCTCGTAATCATGATTACAATGCCAAGTGAGGCATATTACGGGTCAGTCTGTGAGAGTATAGAGACAGTATTATTATTTGTGTTACTGATTCGGATATTTATAGTGGAATCCTATTTCTTTTATTTTCAGGTCTCCACTAGAAATCATTTTCATCGTCATTATAATTTAGCTAACACTTTACCCTCAGCAATAATTTTATCTGAATAACTTTCGTTAGTTCTTGCTTGTAGTTCTTGTGTCGTTGAAGCGTTTCTAATCGTCAAAACAGAGGGAGGCATCGACAAGTTGTACTGCGAATCACAGTCAGCATCCACATCCTTTGCTATCTCTAACACTGAAACAAAGGAAACCTTAATTATATCATTCATTTGTACCAAACTATGTTTAACTTCATTCAGCGTGACACCCACAAAAGCTAGGAACGAAAATATTAAAGCGTATGGAAATATCCTCGCCTCTATTTCTAAACATTATTTTAAGCTATATGTGCACAAAATGTGACTATAATCTGTGCCCCCGTTTCTTCGTTTCTTTTCTCTTTATTTTGGCACATGCCGTCCAAATGTTTACATTTATAATAATAAGGGGATAAATATGCCACTTTAATATACCTACTAACTAATCAGAAGGTTAGTTAAACCTGCTCGGTAAGAGTCCACATTGAGATTACACAAAAACCGTGTTCCCAATAAAGATTAATCCTATCTTGTCTTAAGAAAAATCTAAAATTAACAAATTAACCATACCCGATTGTTTCAATTTCAATTATATTTTTATGCAACTACAAAAGGAAATTTTCCGGCGGGTAACTAACGGGGCATGTACGATCCGTGCGTTTTTGGTGTAATTACTTTTGTATTTGCATCAAATCGGATAAAAACTTAAACTTGAAAAATAGGTGCTCCGTGATTTGATTAATGTGCAGTGCACGCATTGGAACTTGCCTAACCTTTCAACACTACAGTTGAATTGGTTCGTAGTGTTGACTACAAAAAAGTTCCAACACAAAAGGACCTACAGTCGGTACTTGCCATACCTTTCTTCGACCAACTACCATATTTACCGCGAAGTGTAAATAAATATATGGTAAAATTCAGAAATAACCATCTCGTCAAATACCGCAAATGTATTGATAGTGATGGTAAATCACTTGGCCTCTGTACCCACTAACGGCTGACCGCCTAGGCGGCTATCCGCGCGGCCTACTAAACCGCCACAAAATTTCAACCGCTAGTGCGTACAGGGGCTTAAAGGATTAAATATATTTTAGCTATGAAAAAATAATGTTGATTTTTCCAGTACAAAACGGTGACAGTGTTCCTAATAATACTCACATGTAGATTCTGCTCCGATGCGTTCGAGGTCTAAAACAGATTGCGGTCCATCCTACAAGGAAAGCAATGGTTACTTACGTAAAAATATAAAATACAGTTCTTGATTTTTTGGTCCTATCTATTTTACGCAGTATGTCTTCTTTTTTCATTTATGCAAACTCAATCAAGAAAGTAAATGAAATCGGCTGGAGTGATTCTGACGCGAATTCTATTGGCAAATAGCTAATGTTATAAAGAACTTAGGATTTATTTTATCATCATCATCACCCATGGGTACAACTGCTCTTGTAGTAAACAATTTGTGAGAGAATCCGCACCAGCATAATATAATTAAAATCCAAAGAAATTCTCCACAATGTTGTCTACCTTGACGTATCTACTTAATCAGGATCATTCTTACCTCGGCACTTGGTACGTCAACCGAGGAAAATGCACCGTGTAGACGCCGCCTTATATCACTAGCAGATATATCATTCTGTGAAACAAGCATTAACTGTTATATTTTTGTCTTTGGCTAAGCGGTACAAATAATCTATGATAATCTGGAAGAAATCGCTTAATTTACTAAAACACCTAATTTTACTTAATTTACCAAAACCGCAAAATTACTTATCATGTTCATATTGCATGATATGTAATGTATATTTTAGGTAATGTGTGTACAATAAAGTGTATTTTATCGTAGGAGGACTATAGCACCACACTCTGTCAATAACTGAAGTGGGCTTTTATGTGTATCCAAAATTATCACGACGTACTAAGCTTGTACAAGCATGTGCCCTTATTTGGTTATCGGGGCGTCCAGACACTTTCTCCTAGCTTATAAATTATATTCGTTAATACGAATATATTATGTATATTCGTATTAACTAATATAATTTAAAATAAATAAAATATATTATGTATCAATTCGCATCACTGTTAGAAAACTAAACACCGCTGAAGCATTTGTATTCAAAGCTGAACATCTCCATTTCTTCTGTTAATTGTGTGGGTTTTGCAGACGACTAACGTCTTATATCTAGTTACACAGTACATAGTAATATTCTATTCTATTGACATCGAAACACAGGAATTGAATACTACTGACAGTATAATAATATTAGCGCCGTACCTGGTCGACGTCGAGCAGCTCCAATAGAGTGGAGTGCGGATGCAGGCGTACTCGCAGCTTGATTGTGATACTGGGGTACATCTGCAATAACTGCTCACCGTCTGTGACTACCACTGGCGAACACCAAACGACGTCGTCCTCACCTGGACACATACACTTTTAAATAGAGACTGTCTCTTGTTGCGGATGTCAACCACGTAGCAATTGCATTTTAATATGTAAGTAAATAGTACCGACATGAGATTTACGCTTATATTAGGTATGCAGATCCCTATTATTTAATTATGTTACCTGACCAATACTGGAAACGATATTGAACATTATACGACAAATAGAATAATGGGCAAACAATCTAAACTTGTTTTTTTAGTCATCGATTTTGTATCATTTAGTTATATGATATAACATTTTTACACATAATTATTAAAGATTTTATGTGATAGAATACTTAGATTTAAAAGGTACTGAAAACGGCACGTCCGTTTGGTAACTTTGGATTTGGATTTAGAATACACAATGTCACCAACCCACACATCCTGGGGGTGTCATAAGAGCCGACTAAAAGAATTCAAGAGCCAGACCACCTCGCCGCATGGAGTCATGTATTGTCTGGAACGACGAAAAAGGGCAGCTGGTACCGACCTAATAGTTTTGCGAAAGTGAGGACCGGTAGTTCATTTGGCTGGGCCTCCTGGGTCGCCGAGGGAGGGTAACGGGCGCAGAACGCTCGCGTCGTGTAGTGCACCGCAGCGCCCGGAGTCACTATACACCACCATCGCACTCCGGTGCACTCCGTTGTTGCCTAATCAGGGGACATACAAATACTTCCATTAGAAACGGGTACGTACTGCTAGAAAACGGCGGACTACTGGTATGAGTGTTGGTGTAAATATACCAAGTAGTTTCCGAATATATTGCTTATGGGTGGTGTTGGTGTAACAGTAAATTTGGTGTGAAGTTAGTTATATTATATTTGACTGCCTCGTTGGTCTAGTGGTTAGATGTGCCGCCTTTGGATCAACGGGTCCCGGGTTCGATTCCGGGGTCGGGCAAGTGTCTTTGTCTAAACCAGAGGCACTGGCTCGGAGTCTGGGTGTCATTTCTATCTATAATATGTATGTATTTACAAAAAAAATGTATATAAGTAGTTTATCATCCATCTCGTTACCATAACACAAGCATTAAGTTGCTTAACTTGGGACGAGATGGCGTTGTGTGAAATGTCCAAGGATATTTATTATTTATTTATTATAAGAAATAGTTAAGTTTACCGCCTATAATTAATATAGTTGTAGATTTAACGGTTCTTTGTACTTTTAAAGACAACTGTCATCTAGTCTCTCCCGTGATCAAGACAGCTGCAAACCATTTGAAATTAAACAATGTAATAAACACGCGATAAATCCGTTAAATTTCAATGTGTGTTGTATGTTCAATCGAAACCTTAAAATGTCATTATACATAATATAATTAATTGTGGAAAATATTATGTTCCTAGCTACCGTGATGACTGATGTGGAGGGCTTCTCTCCGAAATCATTGGGCTGGGCCACTGCTATGGACAGGCGGGTACGGTTTTGCACGATAAATTGTGGGCATGGGTCAGGAGCTATCGTCACTATCCAACGACTATCATGTCGCACGTGTGTTATCACAACTGGTACCTGTGAATGCATGAGATTGATTTAAATTTATTTTGTTCAAACTATCCTACTAATTTTATCATTCTCGAATTGACTAAACAACTAGCCATCCCAAATGGTAAGAAAGACTATACATATACTAACCACATTATTAGTTAAATACGTTATATCGCACAAATCGACTTCTATTTGCAAAAAAGATAACCCAATTTAAAGTCATCGCACGCTATGTCGTAAATATGTGTCAAATAAAAAAACCAAACCTATGCAGATTGGTCATATTCATAATTGAAATGGGTAGTATTAAATTTAGCGAGTTGTGCAAATAAAATTACTTTTGAACTTTACATTTTGAATTTGATCGTAGCAACATACGGCAAATAAATTGCTCACTACTAATAGAAGTCTCAGTCGTCTAGAGAATAGTAGTTACTACGAAGTTAAGACGCGTAAACTAGTATAGGATACACTCTACGCTTCTGATCCTTATGTGTATCTTCTTTAAGCAAGGTTGATTGACTCACAGACTTTTCGTCAGGCCCGACCAAGCCAAGGGGCCTCCTAGCCGGTCCAGTCCCGACTTCTACAGGCAGCGGTGGCTTTGCAGGGTACGCTCCAGCGGGGAACGCGATGCAGAGGAACTTCTTCAGTTCGCTAGGGTTCCCACCTCGCCAACGACTTTGAAGCCAAAAGCGAGATAGGGGAGTGCCGTGAATGCTATAAAACATACAAAACTTTCATACTTAAAGTTGCTAGAGTAATACTAGGAGATGGACCGGGCTCACATAACAAGCATAACAGGCTAATTGTACTGTAAGATAAGGCAAGTGCCAAAAATTAAGGATCCATTATATTTTAAATGTCGTATAAGTCAAATGTTAATTCTTTCGACGTCTTCTTTGAGAGATAATTATAAACCGGTTCTAAAGTAACTAAAAAAAGTAGAAATCAAAATGATATACATAAACTATTTTCTAAATGATTACCTTCCCTCTTTGGTAGGTTGTATTACTTTGAAGGATTTCGGCCTCAATATTACGTCTTTGTCTACGTCACTTGGAAGTGCTATCGCTGATACCTGCCAACATATAAAAACGTCTTGCTAATAACAGAATACTTTAAAACGATATTTTACATTCGTCAAAGTTCGTCTCATCTTTTGGTTTCGTTCAATTTGATGGTTAATCTTTTTAACTTTCAGGTAAGTTCGTCTCAGTTTTTGGATTCGTCCAATTTGATGGTTATTTTTTTTCTCTCGATTTATTATATTATTGAAACTCCAGCGCGTGTTATTGCAAACTGCGCATATTTAGTAACGTATATTCAGCGTACTTGTTCGTAGACTTCGATAGTCACAGTTACAAGTAATTAATAGATGCAGTGACAATAATTACCAATAATTCGGTGTCAAGTCTGTTGATGAGCACGTACGTGGAACTGATACCAAGTACGTTGATTTCATGCTTGATCTCGTAGTAGAGGGTAAGCAAAGCCACCTGGAATTAAATATATCTCAATCTCTAAAGACATAAGGAAATAATAACGACTCTCGCTTGCATGGCCATGGCTTGCACCAATTGTATGCTACATTATCTGACTGATTAGTACCTATACTCTATTTTAATTGCATGAAATATTTAAAAATTAATGTCGACTAGAGCGAATCCAGGACTGGACGCTAGTATAATACTCCGGTCCGCCCAGCTAGCTACCACCCTCACATCTAAGTCAGTCAGCCAAGCACTTTTACTTTTACTGTGTTCCGTCGTGTGTATGTCCGGCGGCGCCCGACAGGGCATTTCCTTGAATTACCTGCTATATTAATTATATATGCTATATATAATATTCACTGACTTGAATGCAAAAGTTCAAGTCAGTGAATATATAAAAAAATACAATATGACCAAGTAATTACCTTTTGATTGCATTGAATGCCGAAGTCTGCCGCATGGTCTAACGCCACCTGCCCAGGGGGAGGTGACCCATACTGGCCCGGTTCTCCATTGTACACCTCTAGTTGGCCACTCACATAAGTATCCCGACCAACTTCTACAGATATGAAGAACGGTTTCTATACACACACAAAATGTTATTAATTAGGATTAGTAGAAAACGTTGAGTAAAACATTTCGTGCCGCATTCCGTGTGGTGACGGATTTAGAATACATATCATAGTACCACCCCATTCAATCCTGAGGGTGTCGTAAGAGCCGACAAGGCTGAAAACCTAGCCGCACTAGAAGGAAAACTTCATACAAAACCCTGTGCCAACCCGTCTGGCCAGCGTGGCACAGTAGGCTAATTACCCTCCCTGTGATGACAGGATGCCCGACTAAAAAACGAACAAACTAGCAATAATTATTATTATCCTAAAAGCTTAGACATTAAAATCCATTACGTGTTTCTGTTCACTGTGCGTATCTGTCAAGCAATTTCAGTGTCACCAGCTGGTGACCAATTCACAATCCTTTGGTCAAGATATCCGTACAGCACTCAAAAGCGGTCTGAGAGATAAGAACACAATGACATACGTGGTCTTATATCAGGCAACCATAGCCATATTTGTGTGTGCGTAGTAGTAATGACCACTGTCGCGACGCAATTTTGATCGAAGGACCAATCTGTTCAAGTGTGCTCACTTTCGTAATTATGATACTAGACCGGATGTTTCAGAAAGTCATAGAGCAGTTTTACAGATAGCAGGAAGAAACGTATGGTTGACGCCCACTAGCGATAGGTTAAGCGATTTCAGTGCACCTATTTAGTAGTAGCGACATGTCGCGGGTGTACCACTTCTCTTTGACATTGTTGAGGAGATCGATGGCTGCCACGTGCGTTATGCTTATGAACAGGTTCCGCTATTTGGGGTTGGTCGGCTCACTGGATTCAAGACTAATAATTTTTGATTTTTTTATGTTTCGATAAAATATATATATTTATTAGGTCATTGTAATAAATTGTTTAAATAAAGACAAGCACACAGAGTTTCTTCCGCGAGATCTTCTTGGTTGGTGCCGCGATCCGACCTGTTATTTTGAACGCTATAATTGGTATAAACAATAAAGCATTCTACCTTGAGGATATTGGAAGGTGGCGATATGGCAGCACCCGGCTCCAGCTTGCATAGGGGAGCAGCGTCATGTGCGCGCAACGTCAAAGGTTGCAGTGAGGCATTGCAAAGTAAAGCTAGAGGGGTCAGCTGAACTTCTAAGGAACACCCACCGCCAGCGCGAATGGCTTGATACCGTACCTGTTTTTAAAATAATAGAATTTCAGCTAATAGACATCCACTGCAATATAAACGTAAATCGAAATAACATTTTAAATAAATTTAATTTAGTGATAGCGTTAGTTAATTAAAGAATATAAGCAGACTTCATAGTTCATAAACACTCTTTTATGCCTTTTAAAATATAACCCAGATTTAGTTTAAACTGACACTGACACTGAATTTTCCAAGGCTTTTCCACTATTTCCGGCAAGACTTCTTTTCCAAAATGACCTCAGACAAGACATATACATACTACTTAACATAGACTACTTTACATTTCCTCTCTCTAGTTTGAAGTGTAAAGTGTGTTAGTACTGTTGATATATAAAACATAAGATAAATTTGACAATGGTAACCATGAAAGGTTTGAATTGGTGATCGAGATTGTTTGATACTTACAGAGATATCACATCGCGGTTGTAAAAGTGCTGGCTGCCACTGGCCCTGCCAATGTCCCGTCACTATGGAGTACGGCCACTCCGACGGAGAGGAGACTGCGGAACGCGCCAGCCTAGTCATAGTATACATTAATTGTATAGAAAAGTGGTTTAATAACTATTTATAAACAAGTATCTAAGAAAAAGCGCTTGAAATTGACTTAGCAGTGTAGTAAGGGCGCACCTAGTAGCTCTATCTATAAAACCTGCGAGATTTTTTTAAAGCCAATGATTGACTAATATCTAAACAAAAAAACAAGCTTCAAATTGAAAAAAAATAATAATTTCATATTCCTGACCAAACGATAGATATTTGGGAACAAAGTGGCCAGTTCCACAAAACGGTAAATTTAAATAAATAGTAAATCAATCGTTGAAATTTCGTCCGGGGTGTACAAGCTTAGCCTGTGGTTGACCGGAATTGCATAAGTATATATAAATAACAGCCAATTTAAAATAATTACCACTCCAGTATGGAATCTATGACCTCGTCTATGTTGGAGACAGGGGTACGTCTGTCGAACACAGACGTATCAGTCACACCGTAGTGAAGTGGCACAGCTTCTCGCGTGACAGGGCAGTCTATATTCCTAGACAACAATATCAGTGTGTGAGCAGCCGTGTATTTTTACTAAAGTTACATCCAGTAAATATTCAATTGTAAATTGTAGTGTCTGTTTGTAATATTATTTTAAAATAGGCACGTTTTACTCATTTCATTTTGACATATAAACGGTACATACACCAAAACAACATTTATTACATTTTTTGTCTGTGTGTCTATTAGTTTCGGCTAATGTCTGAAATGTGTGGACCGATTTTGATGCGACTTTCACTGGGATATGTAACAAGGAACCCATGGTTACTAAGTATTAACTTAAGTATTTCCAAATTATTGAGTGTTTTTCTTAAATAATCTCTATATATAAAAATGAATCGCTGTTCGTTAGTCTCGCTAAAACTCGAAAACGGCTGGAGCGATTTGGCTAATTTTGGTCTTGAAATATTCGTGTGAGTCCAGGGAAGGTTTAAGAGTCTAGAGAAAACATTGATATTGTAAGTAAAATAATAAAAACAACAATTTTATTTTCCCATACAAACTGTTACCTGCCAAACATTTGACGTTCGTCCCGACGGTTCGCTATTTTTGGCATAATTACTTTTTTCTTTTTTAATTACATTAAATAAGGGATTGGAATCGATAAGAAAAGGCGGTATATTAATTTATTATTAATAGCTGACCCGGCAGACTTCGTCCTGCCTCAATCGATGATTATAAGACCTAAACTTTTGTATAAATAAACTTAAAACAAACAAAAGGAATCGTCAAGCGTCACGTCAAATGAAAAGCAAAATTTGTTGTTTTTATTTAATTCTTAGCATTTCCACATTTTTTCAAACATATCAAAATGCTTAGAATCATTTCCAATCCCAGAAACTAAAGAGCGTAAAGGATCTGGTGGTGGGACCAATTGTGGCAATTTTACTTTCCCTCCAGCACAACATAATCCCGTAGATTCATCACTGTATTTTAACGCCTTACAATATTTACAAATTATTGTCATTTCTCCAATTGTTACCGATTTGTCGGCACAATAATCTATTGCCGGGTCATAAATAAATAAATAAAAATAAAATAAAAAAGCCTTTTATTTCCTACAAATTAATTTTTACATATGATTTTTGCATTATCTTAACTTTAACTAATTAAAATTAATACCTACTTATTTTGTTTAAGTCCTATATTATGTAGCTAATTACTGTTTTTATTTACTAGTATTATTATACTTGTTTGACACTATATACTATTTAAACGCTTAACTAATTGATCTTAATACCTACTTATTCTTAATTATTTTCTATATTATTTACCTATAACTATTTTATTTACTATTATTAATATACTATATAATATTTACTAATAGATAATATGGACTATTATTATTAGCTAGCTTGGTTAGATTTTAGATACCTAAATAATATAATTTGTAGGAACCCCATTATTGGGTGAAGGCCTCCTCCAAAGATGCCCATTTGTCTCTGTCCTGTGCAGTCTGTCTCCAGTTTGGGCTGGCTACTTTTTTGATCTCGTCGTCCCAGCGACTCTGTGGTCTTCCTCGCTTTCTTTTACCTGGAGGTCCATTCCAAAAAGTCACTTTTATGGTCCATCTTCGGTCTTTAAGCCTCGCGACATGGCCAGCCCATCTCCATTTAAGTTTTTGTGCGTATTTCAATGCATTTGTTGCTTTGGTTTTTGATCTTATTATTGTGTGTCGTATTTTGTCTGATTTCTTTAGTTTAAGCATGCTGCGCTCCAGTCCTCTTTGACAGGTGGTGATTACATTTTTTACTTTTGAAGTGAATTTCCAGGTCTGGCAGCCATAAGTCAAACTTGGAAGAAGGCTGGAATTCATAATTTTTGTTTTTATGGTAATAGGCAGGCCACTTTTAAAGATTTCCTTTAAACTCCAATATTTGTTCCACGTTTGTTGTATTCTTCTTTTCACTTCTAGTTCGTTATTTTTCGGATCAAAACTAATTTGCTTACCTAGATAGATGTATGAATCTGTATATTCGAGTGGCACTTTATCTATTGTTAATATTCTTCTCCGCCAATTTGTCATTGCCATAGTCTTAGAGAGATTCATTTTCAGACCCACCTTGATACTAGCTGTATGTAAAGTTTCCATCATTTGTTGTAACTGGGTGCTGGATTCTGATAACAGCACTAGGTCATCTGCGAATCTTAAGTGACTTATGTATTCGTCCTTTATATATAGGCCTGACTTACTCCAATCTATCTTCCTGAAGATAGCCTCCAGAATGGCTATGAATATTATTGGAGATAAGGGGTCGCCTTGCCGTACGCCTCTTTCTATAGCAAAACTTGGTCCTAGAGTTTCTAGCTTAATTTTGCCCATGTTGTTTTTATATACGCTCTTTATGACTTGTATGTATACATCTTCAACTCCCTGCTGTTTTAGGCTTTCCCATATACTTACATGCGTTACTGTATCGAATGCTTTTTGATAGTCAATAAACGCTATGTATAGCGGTCTTTGTTGTTCTTGGTACTTTTCAATGATTTGTTCAAGTGTGTGGATATGGTCCACTGTTGAGAAACCTTTCCTGAAGCCTGCTTGCTCTATTGGTTGTTTTAATTCCAATGTGCTACTGATTCTTTTATTTATAATGGCTGAGAAGAGTTTGTAGAGGCTCGGGAGTAAGCTTATTGGTCTGTAGTTGCCAATATCTTTCGGATCACCCTTTTTATAAATGAGTATGATGTCCGATTCAGACCATTGTATGGGCGTTTCGGTCTTTTGCAGTATTAAGTTAAATAGTTCCGCTAGTGGTCCGGCTAATGTTTTGTATGCTAGTCTTAATACTTCATTTGTTATGTTGTCCGATCCAGGGCTTTTTCCCAATTTTAAGTTATTTATTGCTTCTTGGACTTCCATTTCGTCCACTGGTTTTATACTGATTTCGTCGTTATTTTCGTTGGTGTTTGAGATGTTATTATTTTGGATGTTATCACTGTATAACTTTCTATAGAAGTCTGTCGCCGCATTGATAATGGCAGTGCGCTTGCACAAAGTTCTGTTGTCTTTTCTTAATCCTTCTATCCAGGTCTTGTTCGTTCTAAGTTCCTTAAAGGCCTTCTTTGTGCTTCCTGTGTGTTGTAGATGTCTTTCTATAGTATCTTCTCTGTATTTCGCGTAATCTCTTTTTATATATTTATTTGTTACTTTATAGAGGGCGGAAAGCTCATTTCTCATTGATCTCGATTTATTTATTCTTCCTTGTAGTTCTTTTCTTCTTTTCAGTAATAGAGCGGTGCGATCTGATAGTATTTTGTGGTGTCTATGTGGCTCTCTTCCCTTTTCTTGAGCTTTTTGCAAGCTTTGGCTAATAGCATTTACTATTTTGTCGTGATAAGTTTGTATTGAAGTATGTTCCAAGTTGTAAGAAGGGTAGGGTAGCATTGAAGTTAAGTTTTTGTTATATCTTACTACTTCGTCTTTGGTCTTTAGTTGAAAGTTGTTTTTGTTTGTAAATTTTACTCTACTTTGTTTTTGTTTGGCTATTTTTAATGATGATCTAATTAATCGGTGGTCTGACGGATAGTTTAAATTCAGGACTTCAAAGTTATTGAATAGATTTGGTTGGTTGGATAGTATATAGTCGATCTCATTTTTGTGTTGTCCATTTGGGGATCGCCACGTCCATCTCCGGCTACGTTTTTTCTTGAAGCATGTATTGATGATAGTTAGATTGTGTTCAAGTGCGTAGTCCACAAGTCTCTGTCCTCTATCGTTTCTTTCACCGTCCCCATGTTGATGCACTGTTAAGTATTCACCTTCTTTAGGAGCACCTACCTTCGCATTAAAGTCGCCCATTAGTATAATATTCTTATGTGTTATTTCCATAGCTTTGTCGATAGTTTTATAAAATTCCTCTATTTCTTCTTCTTTTGCGGATTCGGTGGGTGCGTATACCTGTATAATGGATAGATTAAATTCATGAAGTTTTAAATTTAGCATTGCCACTCGTTCTGTTAGGCCGATGAAGCTTTCAATGTTGTTTTTAAGAGACTTCTTAATAATGAAGCCTACTCCAAATTTACCTGGTGTACATCCAATGTAGCAGAATATTAAGTTATCATATTCCTCTATTTTATTACCAAGTCTTCTGATCTCTGAGATACCGATTACGTCATAATTTATTTTCTTTGTTGCTTCATTTAGCTCCAGCCAGCGTTCATGTGAAGATAGGGTCCTGACGTTGTAAGCAGCGATTTTTAATTGGGTTGTGTTTTTGTTTTGTCTGTTCACCATCTGTTTGGCTTTTTTTGGAGGGTTTTGGTCGTAATCTTCCACGGTGACCAGCCGGGTTGGAAGATGTTTTGTGTTGTTTATGTTCTGTTGTTTGTTGAAGGTCATCGTGTTCGTGCAGGAGTAGGAGGAGGGATTTAATTGCTATACGTTGCTGGTCTTGGCATCGTTTTTCTGCTCGGTTGTTGTATTGTTATTTTTGTTTATCAAGAAGTTAAGCATGCTCGGCTTTATGACTCCATCAGATAAGCTGTTTGACCTTTGTGGTTTTGAATGCTGCGTTCGGTTCTTTTTTTGGAGTTGTGTGTTGGTATGGTCTTTTGAATGAGGATCTGCGATTGGTGTATTCTCTGGTGATATTGGGAGTGATCTTTTGTTATTCGTTTTTAATATAATGAGTTTATCATATTTTATTTTCACATTGTTGCCTTTTTCTATTTCTATTTTCGCCTGTTCTTGTAGCTCTCTGCGTTTTTTCAAAACTTGTAGCGGGTAGTCCTCTTTCACATAATATTGTGTGTCTTTTAATAACCCCTTTTGCTTCATAATATTTATTTTTATTCTTAGCGTTGAAAAGATAACAATAATTGGACGAGGTCTGTCTCCTTTTGTCCCAATTCGCCTTGCCTCTTGAATATCTCTGAGTTCTATGTCAGTACCGAAGTGATGTTTTATAAAGTTCACGATTTTATTTAGAAGGTTATCGTACGACGATTCGTTCTCCTCAATGCCAAAAAATACTATATTTCGTTGTCTTGCTTGTTTTTCTAAAAAATATATTCTTTTCTCTTGGTTTTCTACCTTCTCCTTCAGTTTATCATGTTGATCCTGCAGTTTGAAAATTTTTTCATCTAATATTTTGTTGATATTCTGTGTGACCCGTTCTGTAACTTTGTCTGCACTTTTACGAATCTCAGATTTTTGTTCGTCTAGTTCTTTTTGTATGTTTTTAAGTGCAATCATAATTTCTTCCATGATTATCGATTTATTGGTTTTGATTTGGTACTACTAGAGTTCTCCAGTGGTTGATTCGTGTACTACTTGGTGTATGTGCTACTTTGTGCGTGTGGCGCCTTCTCTTAATATTCCCTGGTACTGTTTATACTGTACCGTAGGTAGCTTGCTGGGTCCTGATATAGTGTAGGCTGTGTTGTAGGTGTAGTTCAACGTAGTTTGTACATGACACTATAGATGGCGCGGCTTGATGTTCAAAATCGATGTGTCATGCAACATGCAGTTTATTGCAAATCTTTTTTTTTTACTATGAGGTTATGTTCAGAGTTGGAATTACTTCTGTATGTTATAATGGGTAATGATATAAATCAGAGTAATAATTACACATTTCTGCACTGATTTGTTTCTGTCACACTTCAAAAAGGTTCTTGAAAACACTAAGCACACACGAAGTTTTGTCCGAAGGTTCTTTCGTGTTTTATTTGATATTTTAGCACTTTGGTGAAACTGTCTTCAATATATGTTTTTCTGCACTTAGTTTAAAGTCATTTGAAAACGATCAATGATTATAAAACACTTTATTTAATTTTTAAACACTTTATATTTACGCAGCTGATCTTAGCCGTGGCTTAGGTGGCGCCCTCCCGGGCATTGCCGGGTCATAGTGGAATGCAACTCTTTCCAGAATCACAGGAGTACTGCGTCTGCGGAATCGTTTAATTTCATTACGTCGTGCTCGCTGTTGATGTGTTTGTTGTGCACGAACTCGTTGCATTCTAAGCCTATCTACTTCATTGTTACTCACTAAAGAACGCAATTCTGACATAGCAATACGACTATTTTCTTGATCTGTCTCTCTCTCGTCATCACTGCGGTTAGCTCGTGAGGTAGTTCTTCGCACATTTGATTGACTGCGACGACCTAAGTCAGCTCGTCCTCTCCTCGGCATCGTTAATTTTAATTAATCAAAGTTAGAAAAGTTCTGGCGCACTTAGCATTAAAGTGTCACTAACACAAAAGATCAAGCAAAAAAATATAGCACATAATTTTAAATGTAGTCATCAAAAAGGATAACCGAGATAAACAAATTTCTCGCGCACGTAGAGGTAATCTTCACTCACAAAGATAGAAGGACTCTTTGTCTGAGCTGTCTATCGACAAAGAGGATGGATTGACTTTATTATTTTTGTTTTTATTGAATTCCAATTATTTGGACTTCCACAAATATTTAAAGTATTCAAAATTAGCCAAATTAGCCCAGCCGTTCTCGAGTTTTAGAGAGACTAACGAACAGCAATTAATTTTTATTTTTAAAGATATACATTTATGTATTTTGTAAATAAAGTAACTCCGACCGAAGCATCTGCTTTAAACGATACTTTTTAGTTGTTACATCCTCTTGGACAATATTTGCAGCACGCATTCTATTAATTTCATATCAAACGTAATGAGGTTACATTTAAAAAGTTTAATTTTAGATTAGAAATAATTTTATATGGTCTTCTTTATTTTCCTAATTTTCCGCGTAATTGTTTTATTTTATTTCTATTTATTTAATTAATTTGTATATACATTTATGAAACATTTGTACTTTTAACAAAGCACCATCTATTAAATACTTACTCCAATATAGACAATACAGTCAACAGCGCCATTGTTTGGAGCGAACATATGATTATAACTGTCAAATAATAGACAAATAAGTTGCAATAATATAATATTAATAAATTGAGATGTAAGCTATCTTAATTTTGATCAAACTAAATCAAACAAACACACACGTTGCGCAAATTCGATTATAATCATTTACTTAGTTTATAATATAAAGATTACCTAACCGTCGCACGAACGGGCAAATCTACGAATTAGGCGGTCAAAAATACAATCCTTGAAATATGTCGCAGGTAAAAAAAAATGACTACCTGCGACTGGTGAGTAACCGTAGAACAATGGGTGACCCCACCCGCTTCCGCACTGGAAGCTCACGCCGAGGTATGTCAGTCTAAACTTGATCGTCGCTCTAAGTGTTCGTATTGCGTTTAGACATTTTGGGAAAAACTGCTATTTTAAAAGTGAATATTTTTATTTTGGGGTGTGTTGTGAAGAATATTTTGATGGATTCAGGTATAACAGGTAAGAATACATATATATTAATAAGTTTTATTCCAATGGTTAAAAAAAAATACAGCGTACTTGAAGATTAAAAACCATGCTCGAGATTGTTGTATTGAAATATATTTTTTTGTTTTTAAAATGGTTTTTGTTATACTTCAGGGTTCGTCCCATTGGGTTTGTCAGTTGTAACATAAAATAGAGTATTTAGGCTAATTGAAAACGATGAAATTGGCCGTGATCTCCCGTGAAATCAACATTTTCAACATCAATGAATGATGTAGTAGAAATTCATCGAATTTGCTAATTATTTATTTTCCTTTTTTAAACCAGTTTTCGTTCCATTTCAGAAGCTGAGGGTACCTCAGGAATGCGAGTAGTAACGCGTAAACACCTTTTTAACAAAATGCAGGAACAAGACTTGCATAATTTTGACGAAAAGTTGAATTATCTCGAGAGATATATTTTATCGCAAGATGAGTATTGTGAAGAACTAAAGAAGGAAGTGAAACATAAATTATCTTATTTGAAGTCTCAATTTAAGAAAAAGTGGATAGAAGCTCATAAAAAATCACAGCTTTTCCTTCAAAAGAATGATAAGTGGTTGCAAGGAACCTTTGAAATACCAAGGGCTAGAAGACGTTCTTCTGGTCGACCAAGAAAGTCATTTATAGATTCAAGTGAAAGGAGTAAACGCAGAAAAACAAGGGAAGTGCGCAGTGCTGTTGAAAAAGAATTACTAATACATGCTGCTCAGACATCCCTTCAAAGTTCTGGAGAGAGAATTGCATCCAATATTTTAAAAAACATTACCAACTCTCCGCAGACAGCTCAAGTATATAAAAATGCTTACAAAATAACCAAGCAGTGTAAAAAACAAGATCCAACAACTGCCCTCTCAATGTTTGTGGAAGCTGATCTTTCAAGGCGACAATATGAAATAATTAGAAATGGCAACAAGAAGTTTTATCCGAGCTACAAATTGTTACAGGAAGCAAAAAAGACTTGTTATCCGGCGAAAGATGCGTATCGGATAACTGAAACATGTGCTGAAATTAACCTGCAGGATTTATTGGACCATACAGCTAAACGTTTGGCAACATATTTAGAGGATGTACTTAAACAATTAAGTCCACAAGACCGTCACTCTTTGACCCTAATTTCAAAATGGGGATGTGATGGGTCGCAACAATCACAATACAAACAAAAAATGCAAGATAGAGATGCGAGTGACAGCAACATTTTCCAAAGTTGCTTTGTTCCGCTACAGTTAATATGTGGTTCAAACAAAAAAGTTGTTTGGCAAAATCCAACTCCTTCTTCGCCACGATTCTGTCGACCAATAAGGATCCGTTTTACTAAAGAAACAGTGGATAACACTAAGTCTGAAATCGCAAATGTCGAAGAGGCTATAAATGCATTGAAAACCAGTGAATTCGTGCTGAGCGAAATGTTATTAAGTGCAAAGCACGTCATGACTCTGACTATGGTTGATGCAAAAGTGTGTAACGCTGCAACTTCAACTACTTCAACGATGAGATGCTTCATCTGTGGTGCTACATCAAAAGAATTTAATAACCTCGATATGAAGAAAACTGTTGATAGCGACGCATTACAGTTTGGCCTATCCGTGTTGCATGCTAGGATTCGGTTTTTTGAAAGCATACTTCATTTGGCATACAAGATTCCTGTTCAAAAATGGCAGTTAAGGTCGGAAAATGACAAAGACATTGTCAAACAGAAAAAGGCAGAAATACAAAAAAAATTTAGAGAGCAAATGGGCCTACTAGTAGATGTGCCGAAAGCTGGTTTTGGCAATACCAACGATGGCAATACTAGTAGAAGATTTTTTGCCAATCCTGAAATTGCTGCTGAAATCACCGGCGTGGATTTAAATCTATTAAAACGCTTGAAAGTGATTTTGGAAGTCATATCCAGCTCTTATAAAGTAGATTTAAAAAAGTTTGCTCTATATGGGTATGAGACTGCGAAGATTTACATTGAATTATATCCCTGGCATCCGATGACACCCACGATGCATAAAATATTAATTCATGGCGCAACTGTCATGGAAAATGCACTTTTGTCTATAGGTTTATTATCTGAAGAAGCAGCAGAGGCGCGTAATAAACATATTCGACTGTATCGGCAGGATTACGCTAGAAAATTTTCTAGGGAGCAATGCAATTTAGACGTAATGAACAGATTATTGCTCAGCTCTGATCCCTTGATATCTAGCATAAGACCAAAACCTAAAAACAGGTCTACGCCACATAGCGAAGAAGCAATAAAAATGCTTATGTCAGCTCAGCCCCACACGGCTGAAGAGAATTCCTCGGACGAGGAAAGTGGCATAGAAGGGCCTGACAATGAAACGAAAGGTTTCAGCTCTGGTGAAGAGACGTGGGACTCCTCTTCCTGATTTTTTTTTGTTTTATCAATAAAACGTGATTTTTTTTATGAACAATTGATTTTTTCGTTCACCAAAAGCTTATATAATTGAGATATAATAATTATAAACTATTTATAATACATAAAATAAAGAAAATAATTTTGACCGCCTAATTTTGATAAATGCCCCACTGTGCGTCGGGACGAACGTCAGATGTTTGACAGGTAACAGTTTGTATGGCAAAATAAAATTGTTGTATTTATTATTTTACTTACAATATTTCTATGTTTTCTCAACTCTTAAACCTTCCCTGGACTCACACGAATATTTCAAGACCAAAATTAGCCAAATCGCTCCAGCCGTTCTCGAGTTTTAGCGAGACTAACGAACAGCGATTCATTTTTATATATAGAGATTATTCCAATTCGAATTCAATATTCATAGTTCAGACAGGACAACGTCTGTCGGGGCAGCTAGTCTATAATATAAAAATGAATCGCAAAATGTGTTGGTAACCGCATAACTCAACAACGCCTGGACCAATTTGGCCAATTCTTTTTTTTTAATGTTCGTGGAAGTTCAAGGATGGTTTTTACGGCGAGAAAAAATAGAATAATTGCCGGAAAACCCCTAAAAACAGCCTTTTTCTTTTTCCCATACAAACGTTTTCTTACTAACACGTAGAGACAATATGAGCTTTATTGCTATTGTATAAAGTTCATATTAAATTACAACCACTCACTGTTGTCTAAGCAATGTAGGTGAATTCCTAACGTCAAAGAGTCAATTTGCACCTTAATACCGCCATCTTTTTGACAAGACGAAGTCTGTCGGGTCCGCTAGTTAACAATAAATATTTATTAATTTATCTAAGCCCTGCGAACTGAAAAGTACATGTTTTGTTAAATGCCGCGCGGTCGAAGTCGTGTGTAACAGCTAGTTGTGAATAAAAAAGTTCGAATGCAGTCAGTAGAGAGTGGATTACTTTTCAAAGAGACTTTGCTTGTTTCGTACCTGTATTGGAATGAGAGACTATGTCGAGCAGATGTAGTGCCCGGAGCCATTAGATGTGTGATAGTGCCCCGGCCAGGAGCGCCTTGTACAAGGGGCGGTGGTCGAGCCACCTCGGGCGGCATTAGTGTCGAGGACGACTCTGTCTCCGTCGCGATCAGTACCTGACGTCCAACATGTTTAGTAAGCCACCCACCCGCAGACCAATGTTTCCTTCCCAATCCACCTTTATTATAATGTCGCGTGTATTACGCGTGTACCATTTGAGGTATGGATTGTTTTATGTCTTCCCAATAGTGACAAATCATCGGATTGGTTATTTATATACATTTATAGGATATTGATTTATATTGATGACATATGGAACAGAGACGTGGTCGCTCACTATGGGCTCCATCAGAAGGCTCAAAGTCACCCAAAGGGCAATGGAGAGGGCTATGCTCAGAGTTTCCCTGCGAGATCGAATCAGAAATGAGGATACGCAGGCAAACCAGGGCCACCGACATAGCCCACCGGATTGCCAAACTTAAGTGGCAGTGGGCAGGGCACATAGCTCGCAGGACCGACGCCCGATGGGACAAAAAAGTCCTCGAGTGGCGACCGCGTTCCGGAAGGCGCAGTGCTGACGGTAGACCGACGACCTAGTTAAGGTCGCCGGAAAGCAGTGGATGCGGGTGGCCCAGGACTGGCCTTTGTGGAGATCCTTGGGGGAGGCCTATGTCCAGCAGTGGACGTCTTTTGGCTGAAATGATGATGATACATTTACACTACTACTCAGCCCATACATGACCCACTGCTGAGTCGGGCCTCCCCCCATTACATGGAGGGAATATTTACGCATTGCTTTGAGTATTGGCCTCCTGCTTAGTCACTACCGAGGTAGAGCGAAGTGCATAACTACCCCCTGATAGGAGCTGGTCGAATATCACCCTTGGGCGGTATTGTGTGCCTACACTTGAGAAACATGGCGTCGAAAGGAAACACAATATTACCTCGGTTGCCAGGGGCATGCTTTCACTTTCGCAAGTCCTTACACCTTACAGGTAATACAGGCTTACCATCAGGTGGGTCGAACGCATGAGTCCCGTGCCATCTTAGTAGTGTAAAAAGCTGCCACGGTAGCCAGCCATAGGATGTCATAGGATTCTAACTTAATTAGTTTTCCTCTTTTCTCTTGCTATGAATAAGATTTTTGCCTCACCAGTTTCTTTGGTTACCTTATAAGCTCCCTTGGGATAGAACGGATTGGTCGCACTATTTCTTATTAATAAAGAAAAAGGTAGAACCGCAGAAATGGTGTATTCTCTCAGGATGCATTATATACTTATGCGTACATCAGCGTCCAAAGGCAGGTGCGAACGAAGCACGTAGAGAGGCCAAACGGTGGCGAGTATCCGACCATCACTGCGGCCGCGGCTGACGCGACACCAAATCGACACGTATGCCAAATCTCCTTCACTCGGCACTGTCAACATCCACTTTCAATTAATATAATAACTACATAATATAAAACAAAGTCGCTTCCCGCTGTCTGACCGTCCCTAACTGTGGTTAGATGTTTAAAACTACGCAGCGGAGTTTGATGCGGTTTTAATTTTAATACATAGGGTGCTTAAGGGGAATGATTATATGTATAACTAGCGACCCGCCCCGGCTTCACACGGGCGCAATTATACATGTATTATACATATAAAACATCCTCTTGAAACAATCTATCTATTAAAAAACCGTGTCAAAATCCGTCACGTAGTTATGAAGATTTAAGCATACATAGCGACGGACAGACGACAGCGACTTTGTTTTATACTATGTAGTGAAGTGATACGTGCATAGTGTAGTACAGAAACACTCATAAGTTTAGCTATCATTTTTCACGCTACTGACTACGTGTAACAACTGCCATAGACGATAGAATGGCAGCCGACGCGTTTACGTGTCCTCTGAACCACGGAGGAGGTCAGACATCGATGGACACCCATCCAACATACAGCAGAGCCAGACGTTGCATAACCTGCAGATCGATTCCGTACCGTACTGTCGGCTAGGCCACGACCAACTTTGAAACAAGTATTCAGATTCTAAAAGATAATTGTGAATGCAGGATATTTATACCTTTCACCAACCAGGGCACGTTTTCCTTTGGGCACTCTTTCAGCGGTATGTCACCGGACCATCCGGATTCATGGGATACAAATTTTAACCTGTAAGCGTACTAATATTAAAATGTTAGCAATGGGCGAAAGTTTTAAACTAAGAGTGTGAATCTGTTTAAACATTTGTGTATACGAGGTAAGGACAATAAAGACAATATGTGGCTTTGTATCTACGTACTTGAGTATCATCTCACAGTCGGAGGCACAAATGACGCTTCGGCCGACGCTCTCTGCAGACATTTCTCCGGAGCACACGGTATGCCATTGATTCGTCTCCTTAAAACGAGCGCGGACCTGCAGTTACCAAATTTTAACATTACCACTTTTCGATACATAGATAGCGATTTCGATAAGTATATATGTCATTTATGTTGTTTTATTTGTTTCGATACTCGGATTGCAGACTCCAATCTGTAATAAGTTATTAGCACTTTATCTATACAGACATAATATATATAGTCCGTGCGGTGACGGATTTAGAATACATAGTGTCATCGCCCCATGCCGTCCTTGGCGTGTCGTAAGAGCCAACAAAAGGAAACGACAAGGCCGAAAACCTAACCTAAAGAAAAGGAAAACTTGAAACGAATCCCTGTGCCAACCCGTTTGTACAGCGTGGTACAGTCGGCTAATTACCCTTCCTGAGGTGGGAGGAGGTCCGACTCAGCAGTGGGTCATTTATGGGCTGAGTATTATTGGTTCTAGTATACCGACCGAGATTTTACTTAGGAAGACTACAATCACAAAAGCGGGGCAGTTATCATTAAAGCCAGTAAATCAGACAGACTAGAAATTGGAGATGAGCACGGGTTTGATCTGCGCAAAACCTAGTTCATAAGATTGTACATGTTGGAATTTTAATTGGGAAATCCAATAATATTTTTAACTTAAACACTTATACCATAGCAGTTTAAGATTACAATTAATCCGAGGATCCTTTCCTTCTACTTACCTTATACAGTAGGCTGTGTCTTAGCATGTTGGCCAGTACCAATCTTCCAGACAGATGCATCTGCCTTCGCGCTCCGACCTCTTCTACAGATACGTGTAAGAAGACTCCACCTCCAGGTATGTCTGCGCTGGAGGCCACACTCTGCGCGTCTTCCAAGCGCACCCGCGTTGATCCCGTGGAAAACGGTATACCTTAAAAAATAAACTGTACTGGATTGGATGTACTACTGAAATGAACTCAGTCAGTCGTCACGACAGAGGACTACAGAAATATACTCGTATAGCTATCGCTGTCCAATTTGTATTGCTACATGGATTTCTCGATTTAACTAAATTAAGTTATAACCTTCGAGTTCTTTCTGTGTGGTACCGGAGTAAGAATACTACAACCACATATCTCCCTGTATTTGTCCTAGAAGGTGACTAAAGGACCTTCTATTTTTTAACGCGAAACTGAGCAAATGGAGCGGCGATGAGTTGCTAGTAGTTCAATTTGGGTTTGGACACCGGAACCGAAAAGGATTCAGTACCGTAAACCACATTTTAACGGTACGACAGGTTATACAGAAGACTGAGAAGTATAAACCTGTCCCTTTGTCTAGCGTTCGTGGACTACGAGAAAGCCTTTGATTCGATCGAGACGTGGGCAGTAGTATTACAGGCTCTCTAGAGGTGCCAAGTCGACTATCGGTACATCGAAGTGTTGAAGTGCTTGTATGACCGACGCCCGATGTGGCAGAAAAGACCTCGAGTGGCGACCGAGTGCCGGAAAGCGCAGTGCTGGTAGACCTCCCACACGGTGGAACCACGACCTGGTGACGGTCGCCGGAAAATGATGGATGCGGGCGGCCCAGGGCCAGCCTTAGTGGAAAACCTTGAGGGAGTCCTATGTCCAGCAGTGGACGTCTTTTGGCTGACATGATGATGATGATGATGACGAACCCATACTAATTTCGTTACTTTGATTAAATTTAAATCTGTACTTTATGTTTATCCTATGTATACTGCCTCGCCTTTTTCGAAATTTGGTGGGGTCAGCACTAGGATAACCTCATTTGGATAAGTAAAAGCATTTACATTAGCATCTTGTGAGACAGCTTGTTATCACATGGTTAAGGTCAGTTTTCACGCTATTGACTGTAACAGACGTGTAACGACTGCCATAGATAGTAGAGGGGCAACTTGGTCTGACGGCTTAACGTGCCCTCTAAAGCACGAAGGTCAGTTATTACAAATGATGGACAACTATCCGACTTCCAGCAACACCAGACGTTGCTTAACCTGCAGGCCCGCTAGGCTAAGGCTTATTAAATATGAAATAAAATTTAAGAAAAAATAACCAGGTTTGCTTTCTACTAGCAAAAAGTTCCACTGATTATTTATGTATTCAATGATCAACAACCGCAATAACTTTAATATGTACATATATTGAATGTAATATGCTATGAATGGTAAGTTCTTTGTTCTGATGCACAAACAATCGTTTCTATTATTATTGTTACGAAAGAGGTTATCTGAAAATGATACGTATAAATAACTCACTGGTAGACCAGTGCCAATCAGCCGTGGGCCCAGCCATTGCGATATGTAATCTTTTTGGTGCAGTTGGCGAGCGCCATCTGGAAATAAGGCCTTTTATACAATTTTCTATTTTAACTGTTCGCCATTTCATGTGCAGCTCAATCTGTGCTCAAATAATTTTACATGTAAAGAACCCCAGGTTAATTTACATATTATGAAAATACTTAACAGCAACTAAGCTCAAGTGGCTTCCCATTCGCCGTCGCCGGGATACTCATATTATTAACCTTCTGTATGACATATTGTTTAATCCCTCTACCCCGCAATACCTCAAAGAGCAATTCGAATTTCTTCATAGCACTCATTCACGATCTTTAAGGTCATCAGAAAACTTGGTACTAAAAATTCCTTCCCACACCACTAACTTCTATGGCCAATCTTTCTCTGCGCGGGCTGCAAGTTTGTGGAATTCTTTGCCACTTCCATATTGCTTATTAACATTATATAATTAATCGTATATGTATTATTGTACCTTTTACTACCCTTTCTTAAATTCTAATTAATGTCCATCCCAAGTAGTCCGGGATCCCCGGTACATTGTTTTCACTTGATTACTATCAAGCTAATTTTTCGTGAGTAGCTTCATTTTCATGAGGCGCCCAACATTTTCTTGTCGACAACTCTTCATTGTGGTAGCTAACAGAGGTAGCAGGGGTGAAATATGTTGATTTTATGATTCAAAAAAAATTATTACTAACCGGGTGCTTTTTGGTATATCTGATGATAATTATCTAAATTATTCGAAAATGTATTTGTCCTACAAAATGTATGGTTTGATCAAAGAGTCCTCCACCTCCAATATGTATGGATAACGAGGTCATAAAAAATGATTACTAACCAGCTGGTTTTTTTTTATTTACTTAGTAAATATTTATATTATTTAACCGTCATATTGTCCTACAAGTTGCGTGGTACGTTATCCCGGTCCTATGCTCAAAAGTTGTTAAAACCACAAGACCCATTTTGTCATCACTAACTGTAGGACAATAATTTTCCATGATAGGTTAGTGTATTCTCTGCCCAAATGATACAATGTCCTACAAGAAAACAGGTATGTAACACGAGTCCGACAAAAATTGTATTTTTTTCGTTTTCCTACTTATAACTTACTAGCGACCCGAACCGGCTTCGCACGGGTGCATGTATTATACATATAAACCTTCATCTTGAATCACTCTATCTATTAAAGAAAACCGCTTCAAAATCCGTTGCGTAGTTTTCAAGTTTTAAGCATACATAGGGACGGACAGACGACAGCGACTTTGTTTTATACTATGTAGTGATGATACAGTGAAAACGTCTTTTTTTTTATTAAAATAAATTATTTTTCTTAAGTAATACAAAAAAATAATTATTTACATATAAAAAAAATAATATTCATCAGATTCATCTGATAAATTTTCAGTATCATGACTGGCATTTTCATCTATTTCATTTTCCTCGTCTTCTGTCTCTGTAATGACGTAAAAAATTAAGTATTATTTAACATAAAATGAATCCACTTCGTTTTATAGTGTGCAAAACTTTTTATATAGTACATTATACGGATTCCGCTATACAACGACATTCACCGTTATGTTTAATGGATGTAAATTATTTTATTAGAAATTTAGTATGTTAAAAATAATTTAAAAAAATGGATTGCCTGAAAAAGTCCTAAATTTCTAATAAAATAATTTTCATCCATTAAACATATCGGTGGTCGTTGTATAGCGGGATCCGTATATGTACTATATAAAAAGTTTCGTACACTATAAAACGAAGTGGATTCATTTTATGTTAAAAATACTTAATTTTTTACGTTATTACAGAGTCAGAAGACGAGGAAAATGAAATAGATGAAAATGATAGTGATGATACTGAAAATTTATCAGATGAATCTGATGAATATACATTTTTTTTAAGTAAATAATTATTCTTTTGTACTACTTACTTTAGTAAAAAAAAAAGTTATTTAAGTTAATAAAAAATATGTTTTCACTGTATCATAAGTTATAAGTAGGAAAACGAAAAATGACAATTTCTGTCGGACTCATGATACATACCTGTTTTTTTGTAGGACATTGTATCATTTGGGCAGAGAATACTAACCTATCATGTAAAATTGGTGTCCTACAGTTAGTGATGACAAAATGGGTCTTGTGGTATTGCCAATTTCTGAGTGTAGGACCGCGATAACGTACCACGCAACTTGTAGAACAATATGACGGTTAAATAATATAAATATTTACTAAGTAAATAAAAAAAAACAGCTGGTTAGTAATAATTTTTGATGACCTCGTTATCGATACATATTGGAAGTGGAGGACTCTTTGATCAAACCATACATTTTGTAGGACAAATACATTTTCGAATAATTTAGATAATTCTCATCAGATATACCAAAAATCACCCGGTTAGTAATAATTTTTTTAGAATCATTAAATCGACATATTTAACCTTTGCTACCTCTGTTAGCTACCACAATCAAGAGATGTCGACAAGAAAATGTTGGGCGTCTCATCAAAACAAAGCTATTCACAAAGATTCAGCTTGATAGTAATAATTTTTTTTCTATGATCTGTAGAACAACTTTTGAGTGTAGGACCGGGATAACGTACCACGCAACTTGTAGGACAATATGACGGTTAAATAATATAAATATTTAATAAGTAAATAAAAAAAAACCAGCTGGTTAGTAATCATTTTTTATGACCTCGTTATCCATACATATTGGAGGTGGAGGACTCTTTGATCAAACCATACATTTTGTAGGACAAATACATTTTCGAATAATTTAGATAATTATCATCAGATATACCAAAAAGCACCCGGTTAGTAATAAATTTTTTTGAATCATAAAATCAACATATTTCACCCTTGCTACCTCTGTTAGCTACCACAATCAAGAGTTGTCGACAAGAAAATGTTGGGCGTCTCATGAAAATGAAGCTACTCACGAAAAATTAGCTTGATAGTAATCAAGTGAAATCAATGTACGGGGGACCCCGGACTAAAGGTTGTCTGTAAGAAATCGCATTTAGCGATAAGACCAAGATCGCATTTGTACAAAGCGTTGTATTTTTTTTTTGTGTTCTGTCTTTTTTCACCTGTGCAATAAAGAGTATATCTATCTATCTATCTAAGAGGAAGCTTAATCATCCACCTTGCACCAAGCCATTAAAGCTGAGTTTAGAAACTTAAACTGACCTATAAGCAAGTCTAGCTCCCGAACCTAGAGGGACAACTTCGTCAGTACACTCCTGACCAATCCTTAGTGCTGATGCGCAGCTATTGTGGAGCCATAGTGAGACCCTGCCTTCGAGGGTCAAAGCTGTGGTTGCAGTCAGCTCCCGCTTGCTTACGATGTTTTTCACTGGAACGTTCACGTTGCTTTCCGACGACGTATCTTGAATATACTGAAAGGAATCGTCATAGTTCCATAGGGAAGACTAAGTTATACTCAAATTATAGACTTTAATCAACAATAAAAAAATCCATAAACAGTTTTACTCATGATGACTCGTATCTTAAACCGCATTAATAAAATCTAGGGTTAAGTTTATCATTCAGCTTTTATTCATAGGTAGTAGTTTTTGCACCTAGCAAAGAAAACTATGTCACTCATTCTCCAAATCAATAATTTGCTACGAATTCTATGTATAGACCGCGCGCGAGCTCCGAGGTTTTATTAATAATAGTTGCCTTAATGAGCAGTCGTTGTGATTTAGTCAATAATTACTATAATAAATTATCAATGGCACTGTTTACCACCGTACGTGCGCATTTAATTAATAATGAAATTCTACAAGGATAATAAAGATAATTATATAATGCTTGATAAGTAAAAAAAAATTAAAAATAAAAAAAGTAATAAAAATTTTATGATATAGTTTAATTATAGTGAATTGAATTGGTGGTAAATCAATATTAATTGTAAGTGGGTATAGCTTTTTTTCATTTAGTCTTACAGCTATGTAAATAGGAGTAATATAATTTATGAAAAAGAACGTAATCCTACTAATATTATAAACGTGAAAGTTTGTAAGAATGTATGTTTGTTACTCTTTCACGCAACTGCTGAATGGATTTTGACTAAACTTTACAATCATACGGCGTATACATCAGAAAAAAATATAGCTTATAATTATAATTTATAAAGATATATATATATAAAGCTGTAACAGATTTTTGTATTTTATTGTTTAATACCCGTGATAGCTGGGTTGGGTCGCTACTTAATCAAATAAACGTTATATCCGACCAATCATTGTCGCAATCAGCACTTGAAGAATGTTATTTGTTGTCGTCGCTCGCAATAGCCCGGACTCGATAACGTGCTCTATCTTCAATTTCACGCGTCCCTAGTAATAGGCATGCGCGAGGTATTGAGGCCGCCGGCGGCGTATAACACACGCTCCCTCAGCACCCGCTTTCTCGGAGCTCATGCGCGGACTGTACCTATATGGTGATATCATATAGAATTCTGAGTTACTTTCCAATTTATAAATAATTTATGGGAAGATTAAATATAATAATCACCTGATCCAAAGCGATATTCCAGTCTGTGGCGAGTGAATGCAAGGTACGAAGTCTAGGCACATGTAGGGCCACTCGGATAACAGACGTGGCAAACCGAGTACGAGGTCCAAAAGCATTTCCCCGAACTAAGGATAAGCCTGCCTGAGCTTTGAAATCTTCCACCAGTTGCTCCATCGTACCCGTCGCGCAGTCGATAATGTCGCTCCTAAACATTATGTTAAATACTAATCCTTTCGTCATCATGCCAGTTACTGTATATTTTCGCTTTCAGACCTGACCATTATTATTAAATATCCTATACAATACTTATAATAATACCTATACTTACAATACTCATATAATATTTATTTTTACCGTATTTCGTTAACTACAAATTAAATTTAACTCATACTATGCCTCAGCTATATGTGGTGGTTATGCTATTAAATTGTAGCTTATAAGAAATCTTTGTCCTTTTAACATAGCGCCATCTATTGAATACTTACTCAAACCAGTCAACAGATATCGCCATCTCTTAGAACCCTTTTGAGCTAACAGATAATTGTGACTGTCAATTAATAGACAAATAATTTGCAGAAAAATAATACGGCGATAAATTGAGATGTAAGCTATCCTATCTTTCATGTTGGATCAAACTGCACACGGTTTGATTAAAATAGGTTAAGTAGTTTTTAAGTCCATCGCGGAGAAACAACGACGTGTACCCGGGATTAAGCGTATATTATGTCACCAATCCATCTTAGGAACTCACAGGTGGTCACGTAGAACCGGGTTTTAGTGGGTAGGTCGCGGAGCCTTCTTTTCGTCTAGGGCTGGGTCAAATACAAAAAAAAACTGGCTTAGGTGGCGCCTAAAGGACAGACAAGGCTTGACCAACATTCATGTGTTGTTTGTGAATATTTTATAGGTCTGAGAAAAGATGAAAAAGGCAGTGGTTTTATATGGCAAAACCAGTTTTGCCAGGTCAGTTAGTAGTAATTATAAATGAAACTGAAATAAAACCACTAAAACAGTGACCGCCATATTGTCGGGGTGATATTATATAATATACATATACAGGGTGTCCCAAAAAATAGTGTCAAGCGGAAGTTCAGAGATAGAGCACCCCTTGGGGTACCCGAATCACCCCCATGTATGTTCTGCGATTTTTCATAGTTTACGTGTTATGATTTTTTTTTTCGGAATGTAATTAATTTACAAAGTAATATTTCATTTGATTATTTCGGTTCCTTATTTGGCCGATGAAAAGTATAACGTTGGCACACGGAATAACTTTATTAAAAACTCCATGCCTTTTTATAATATGGTTATCTTGAAGATTTCGCCGTTCAGGTTTTTTTATCGAATTTCGACATCTTGGCGATCACTAGTAAGCATAAATTAACATTACCAAGTTTTAGGTATTAAATAACCAGGAGATACCAGCCAGCAACGACATCAGAGTTTATTTTGTTTCAGAATTAGAAATGATATAAAAAGTATTGGTAATTAACTATTGCATAGTTCATCGATCTGAGCCCATAAATGGCATTTTGTATAATTACGTTAAATGAAACGACTTTGTGCCTTCTTATTATATACAATGTATCATAGCGCTAAGTACATTAAAGAAGTTACGTTTGTGGGCAAGATTAAATTAAGTTTTTTAGTTAAGAAATTAAATTTACAATTGATAGTTAATGTTCAAATGCTCAAAATAATGAATTCAGATACTCAGCGGCACGGCGCGGCACGGCACGGCAACGGACAATAACGTCATTGAATAATGTGTAGTGTATACAACACGTAATTTAACGCACAATATAAATACCTGTGGTGTATGTATATACACCACAGGTATTTATATTTCGCGTTACGTTAAATAAAAAAAAACTCGAGTATATAAAGTATCCAAGTTTTCAATCCAGGTAATACACTAGATATGTGCTATCTTTTAAGTAAACAAATCCAAATCTGTTTGCCTACTGCCTACCATCATTGTGCAACAAACCTCTGACAACCAAGCTTTCACATCTATAATATTACTGAAATATACATTACGGTGTTATTCCACGAATGGTCCTGTCCTGTATACGATTTCATTGTAGTAACGGTACACTGGGTTTTACATAAACCGTAAACAAGATAGCTAACGATACATTTGAGGTCACTTGACGGTATAAATGTTTACTGAATTGTGTAGAGATAGAAAGGAGTACTTTGACGCGTCATATACTCGTACATATATATATAAAGTAAATTCCAAAGATTTTAGAAAAGCTAATACGGCGTCTACTGTATTAACAACCCACTTGCAATGTGAAGACATAAAAAACTAATTTTAATACATAATAATTACGATTTAAGGGAGTGTCATTGTCGATACATTTTATTTCATCATATATCTCGAAACACTCAAAACCAAAGATGTCATCATCTAATTTCTAAAGAACTATATATCTAGAGAGAGTCGTTTCTCGGCTAATCTGCATTCGATACATCATAAAGGACATGCATCTTTGGCATACTTACGATAAGTTAGAGCTGAGTAGCATCTTAATCCCCGCTGGACAATTTAGGTTCGCATAGGCAGCTGTGTTGCGCGCGGTGACACTGAAAACTCGATGGCTTCTCATCAGCGGACGCGACACGTAGTATCCTTCCAAAGCTGTTGCTTGGCTGTTAGAGCGATAGGCTATGCATTATTAATATTTTAAATCGGGGCGCAGCAGAAGGTTACTTTGTGCGCAAGTCTATTGACTTTAAAAGTAGCATCAAAGGCCTTGCAGGGAATATTTGAATATCGGGACGTTAGCACAAAAGATCCTGAGTTGCGCTATCGGGAAATATTAAATCGCGCTTGTTGTAGCTGCTAATGCAATTACGAAAACTGATATCAGTCTTCCTTTTTTGTTTGAAATGTGAGGAGTATTTCTTTTTACTTCTGTTTAATTAATCAACAGTATAATCTACAGTCCAAATGGTTATTACTATACATAGTTCACCCAATGTTTTTTATATATTATTAGTTTTTATTATGCCCGGAGCGTCATCAAGCATTTTGTCACAAAATATCACGGCAATGTCCCATGCATATGTCGTACAGAGCAATGTCAAGGTTTTATCAGTATCAATATAATTCCATGTGTCAAAGTTGAAAGTAAATTATTGGGACTAACCTGGACAGGGAAGGCAAGGCATTGTGGACATGAATCTCGACCATAGAAAGGTTTACAACCACTTTGGTGCGAGCCAGCTGGCGAGGGGCGAAATAGGAATCGACACGCAACACGCCCGATAGTTGTTCCGCAGTCACTTCACTCTCAGTTATCGACTCGAAAGGTTCTATACGAGACTCCATAAACTAGGACAAATTGTTAAAATATAAAATTTTATATGATTGTTGTATTAATTATAACTGTTTCGTGAAGTCAGTAATTAGCAAACCATTATAATTATTATAGGTGTTAAGTCATTGATATACAAAAAACCCTAGATACACAATCTGCATCTCAAAAACGAGCGCGCAAAATGAAGGCACAATTTGGAATTGTGCCTTCATTTCAAAATAGTATGCGCGCGGCACTCGTCACTTGCGAAAGGTCAAAATGTCAAAGTGCTCATTTAGACATTGTAAACATATTACGTCAAGAACTTTAAAAAAGGATGGGATATCCTACTTACAGTAAGTAAAAATGTTTATCAATTAATTTTTGTTGTTTTATGAGTAAATATAGTGAGTATTATGCGATTTTGATTTAATTTGTCTTAAAACTTTACTCAAGGATCCAATTAAAATATGTCAAATTTTAATGGTCGCTTATTCAATCCAAGGACAATGTAATGCGGAGGCCTCTTTGTTTTAGTCGTTTAATAAAAATAGCCCTGTTCTATTTGAATGGAGTCGATTTTTAATTGTTGTTGTTTTTTTTAAGCTAGTTACTTTTATTATAATGAAAAAATTATGTAAATAGCAATATTTATATTTTAATAGTATTTAACATATTTCCCAAAAGACAAGGTCATCAATTCCACAATTTTCTAATGTTTATATATCGATTACTTATTTTACGGGTTCAACTGAGTATGATTTTTTTCTTTAAATAATTTTGTAGATTCCCATTGTGGCTATATGAATATGTTAAAGATGGCAATGCGGCTTCGGATAAACGCTCGAATTATGATGATGAATTTTATAAACACCACATTACAATCAAAATGTTTTTTATTCGAATAAGTTCTTGCGAATGCTTTCAAATAGTCAAAGATTTTAAGAGAAAAAAAATAGTAATATAAATAATTAAATAAAATAAATAATTTAGTTTTTACCACCGGTTCGGAATGCCATTCCATAGAGAAGAGCCGGCAAGAAACTCCATGGTTGCTCTTTACACAATTAAATACAATACATATAATATGTTCCAATGATTTAAATAACATATGCTTTAGTATTTAAAAATTAAAATATAAAACATGATTCCTCTCCACGAAGCTCCTTGTTCTATTTTGGTTCGATCGTCTATGCATTTTCAGTCATTGTAAAATGACATTTGACAGGTGCCTTAAATGCCATTCGACAATGACATTTAAGGCGTTCTTCTCGCTTTGGAAAAGCAACTTTATACAGTGGTTGTAAGATAGAGTTTGTGTTTAGTCAGTAAGAACGAATGACATTTTTCATATATACCTTTGTTTAACCTATCGACGACGCTTTATGAGGTGATATTTGCAAGGAACTGTGCACCTAGGGTTTTTTGTATATCAATGTGTTAAGTAGATACTTTTTGTATTAAATTTGAACATTAACATTTTTAAATTTAGTACGTGTAATTCTGTGTTCAATCCTTGTTATGTGCTTTTACTATCCAATATATGTGTTATCTGTTCTTAACTTTTATACGCTTGTTTTATTTATATTACCACATACATATAAATTCCACTGTGCTACCGTCGCATAGCCTGCTACAATATGCATATGGAATATGAAAGTTGCCACTATGCACCAAGTGCTGATCAAAGGAAATGCGTAATTCTTAAGACAAAAACATAGTCCATTTCTTCTTCGACACAGCGCGCCGATTTAACGGGACATAATAAGTACTATGACAAATATTGTAATGTCGTTAGGTGTAGTACAAAACTATGTGTAATTTTTTGGACGACTATATTCTTTGTGCCGCATTCTGATGAGGTGGCAAAGCAAATACTTTTTATGACAATACGACTATATAGGCCGATTTAGACGGGGGGAAAGTTTCTCGTCTCGAAGATACTATTATCGGAAGAATATAAAAAAGTTTCTTCGTCTAAACATTCACACCTATCGCTCTTCTACTTTGGAGAGAATGTTACTAAACTTGAATGATCAAATCTCGCACTCAAAACGGTACTCAACGATTTTTACGACACTCGCATGAACTTGAAAAACTGTCATACTAAATCTAGTCGAGATTCTCGTAAGCAAGAATCTTCTTATTTTAATTTCGCTGTGTAAACAGACTTAGAAAATTATCGCCCAGCGATAAGTTACATTCGAATCTCGTATGACATAATCGTAGGCGAGAATTTAGTTATTACCTGAATGTGAACAGTTTGATGCGATACTGTATGGCGTTTATTCTTTGTGATAGTAGCGTACAATTCTCGAACCGAAAGGTGCGAGAAACTCTCCCCGTCTAAATGGACATTTAAGAATAAAATAAAGGATGAAAACGAAAGTTGAATTAACGTGTTAGCTGCAGCAATGCATGGATCTAGATCAGATAGTGTAAAATAAGAATAATTAGTTACCAGGGGATCGTCTCGCGGCATGAACCTGTTTATGTTGAACTCAAGGGGTGGTGGTGTCGGTTCAGGGTCTGAGCACGCGCGAAACCGCCACATCATTGCAAACACAGCATCTGCACCATTAAACACGCTCAATACAACTCATTATTGCACTTACAATATGTGGACAGAGATAACAGATCACGTTGGGCGTAAGCACATAACACCACATTGCGTGGTGTTGTATTTCAGCACCTCAACAATGAGATCTGTCAGGGGAGAAATGCTGTTGGGAGCAAAGGGAACCACTTTCCATTTTTGGTGCCAGTGTCGTGCCTTCAGACACTGCTGTGCTTTTTAACAGACGTTGCGTTTCAACAAAATATATTTTTTGGAGTTTCATGCTCAATAACTGTTTACACAACACCCCTGCACTTGGTATATCCTGTCTCGCGGGGGCAGTTTACACCGTAAAGCCTGACTGTCTGGACCCGTCTGGCCTTTGTTTTTACCAGTGGTAAAATCCTTTATTGTCTATCCCCGCCAGCGTGGGGATGGCCAGCAGGGGTGTGTAAGAGTCCCCTCCGCCTCTGTGAGGAGACGGAGGCATACCCACTAAACGTCCCAGGGGTGTACCGTCCCGCGCTTGCTGCCCCGTGGGCCCTGACGCAGTAGGCTAACAACCGTCTATGTAACTGGAGGAGGCCCGGCTCAATACTGCGTCATTTATGGGATGAATAGTAGTAGTATAGTAATAGTATTAGATAACTTAGAGCCACACAATTCACGCTAGTGAGATATGTCTATGAGAGATGCTGATCTATATATTAAACTCAGACTTTATATAAATGGTAAGGCGGGATAGATCACTGTACTTGGTGGTGCAGTATATAGCTGTAGCACCCGCGGTTCCCCGACCGGGATCTTGAAGTACGTATGAGGCTCCCATTTCGCTGCCATTGGTACGAAGAGCTCCAGTACGCATTCTATCTCTTTATCCTAGAATAGAACACACCTCGGTAAGGTACCTCTCCAATCGGCACTAATAGTTATATCGCTTCAATAAATTTTGTCGTAATCAAAATACGAGTATGTATATAGTTATAACAAACCAAAATTATAACGTTATAAATTAAACCTAAATATGTAGGTATAATTAACAAAAAAGCAAAGAACGTGGTGTGACGGGTTTAAAATACATATGTCACCACCCCATTCCATCCTGCGGTTGTCGTGAGAACCGAAAAAAGGAAATGACAAGGCCGTAAACCTAGCCGCAAGAGAAAGAATACTTGATAGGAAACTCTGTGCGGGGTGGCAGCATTGCAGTAGCTAATTGGAGGAGGCCCAACTCATCAGTGGGTCATGTATGGGCAGACTACCAGAAGCAGGCAGCAAAGCTTTACTGAAATGAATTAAAGAAATGTTATTCTTTGTTTGTTTTATAAGTACCTGCCCTGGTAACGGGAACGCTACGAGACGCGTAATGGCTCGCGGATGTGGGTATCGCCAAGACACGGCGTTGTTATGCAGCGTCACTTGATAAGCCATTGGCAGTTGCCCTCCGCTAATAATCTTGAACGCGCCGCTCCTATTAAAATATTTGTGTGCTCGAACTTAACTTTGTTACATTCAAATATTATCTGCACTGTAATAGATCTCATAAAAAATACAGGTAATATACAGGGTGCTCCGGAGTTCAACGTCAAGCGGGCACAGGGAATGGACTAGGTTGATGGAACAGGGGAAAATAAAAACAAATCTCTTTTCAAATTAATAAAAAGTTCACAGCCCGTACAAAACGAGCACAGTAAGCTGGGCTTGTTGCGAAGCTTTAAAAAATATTTTATCATAACTTAACAAAGTAAAATGTCATGGCCTATCGTCCCGTACGTACATTGCATAACGTTGAGCTACTAGCTACAATAATTTGTAATAAAAAAAGATTTGATAAAGAACAACTCCCAACACTGGTTATACATATATTGTATTGTGTGATGTCCAAAACGCTACAAACATTTTCATACTTTGAACGAGTCCTTGTTTAACCTGAGAAGCGTAAAACATCGGTTGAGACATTAAATATATATTAAGTAAATCATTACATAAGTCCATAAATTACCCAATACGGAGAGAGGAGGGAGGATCCTTATCCTTATCCTTATCCTTGGATTTGGAGGAGGTCCCCTCCAAATCCAAGGAGGGAAATTAGCTTACTGTGCCACGCTGGTAACACGAGTTAGTACAGGGTTTGTATCAAGTTTTCCTTCTCTTGCGGCCAGGTGATCTGCCACTTCCGTGCCTTTACTCACCTCTTACGACACCCTTAGGATGACATGGGTCAGTGACCTTGCGTATTGTAAATCTACACGGACAAATTACATTATGTAGTGATGTAGCGTGATGTTGATGCATATGAATATTTACCTTAAATCGTCTTTATAGTAATGATCACCAGCGTCTATGCTTTCAGAAGACGCAGCCGAAATTCGATGACTAAATCTTGTGTAAGGTACATAATTGGGGTGTGATGTTTCATACACAGTTTCTGAACTATTTTTCGGTACGGGAGGCGGACGCTGTTAGGAAAGGAAAAAATAAACAAAGTTATGTTAAGTGCATTAGTGGTTGTTTCTAACGGTGATGGCGGAGGGTACACTCACTCTTTCATTGAATATTATTATGTCATACCGATTATTTACTACTGATGTACTATTCGTTCCCAGTCTCCGCTATAATGAAAAAAAGGGAATATGGGTGACAATTCAAGGAGAGACTGAGTTTTACCGCCAGTTTCATTAAATCCGTAACTAAATAATGTCAAATTCTGGCGATAACATCTCTAAATTAACGGCGCTTAATTAACAGAAAAATCTTAACTTATTTTTATAAACCGGATCCCCTGCTCCAGTTGACACAAATGACACTTTTACTGTGTTCTATTAGGGACGCATATTGGTACCAGAAGAAATATGAAAATTAATTAAAGAATTTCAAAATTCCAGAGATTTTTACCTGAAACCTTCCAAGAAGATCATCTAACGTGTTTTGCATTCTAGACACAGCGGCTAAGTCCGTGGGCCGCACGTCCACGACGAGGCGATCCATCTCTATGCCCATGTGGACCGTGGGTTCACGAGCGGACGGACCACCCTCTGCCCGACGCCACACCTCCCACGTCGCTTCAAATTCCAAACTGGTGTGATACAAAAATAAATGTATTTTTTTGCGGATTCATTGAACTATTAGTATCCACTTATATACTATTAGTTAACATGACTATACGCTTATTTATGTTCGCCCGTTAACTGTTATGTTACCGTATGAGTTTATACTGAAGCGTAGTAGCGCAGTTAGTATTAGAGGGATGTGATTCTTCTATAATAACTATAAACTTGCTAGCAGCCACCGTCACAATTTCCGGAAATAAAGATTTTAGGTGAGCTTCAGACCCGGTTCAGAGAGCAGTCAAAATAGCCAGGCAGAAAATAAATAATTTTGGCACAAAGAGTAAACAGTCAAATATATTTAGTAATATGTTGTGTATACAAAAAATATGGTAAAATTACGTTAACTACGTCGACCACCATTTTAAAAGTACAATCAAATTATACCTTAACTATACTATACTTCCAATAACATGGAGGGTAATTAGCCTACTGTGCCACGCTGGCCAGACCAGGGTTGGCACAGGGATTCGTATCAAGTTTTCCTTTTCTTGCGGCTAGGTTTTTGGCCTTGTCATTTCCTATTGTCGGCTCTTACGACACACTCGGGATGGAATGGGGTGGTGACACAATGTATTCTGGATGCCTCACCACACGGACCTCAACTAACTTCGTTGCTAATACTCACCCCAACATAAGAGGATGCAATACCAAATGTCTCCGGTCCCCGGGCGGGCCTGCCGCGACCAACAACGCTGTTACCAGGCTCCGACCAACCAGACGCTCCGGTCGCAGACCCGCAGCCAATTGTAGGGAAACGTTGTCCCAACCGACAGTTCCTTCTGAACCGCACACGCTCAATTGGCTCGTTTGAATCGTAATACTTTCAATGTTATTTTGCACTAAAATCAATTTATGCTTTTGGTAAAATAGACTCTTATCTCACCTATAGATCAGAGGACACTCTTAAAATTCATTTTTCAACGCGCTCTTTAATTAAATAAGAAATTATTTCTCTTTACAGAGAAATCAAGATCATTAAAATTTATAAATTACTGTTATTTTTATGACAGTCGATATTAATGAATAACATGCTCAATATAAACATTGATTTATTTGTCGCAAACAGCGGCATTTAAAGTCGTTTTGATGATTCCAACGATTTTAAGATTTTGCCGAAAAAAGTCCCTGCCTATTTTTCAATCTAGCCTATAAACAATACGTGTAGCAAATTTCCACCCAATTCATGCCCCTGTTTCTTCGTTTATCTAAACAAACATGCAAACTGTGTAATCTTATATATAAAAATGAATTGCTGTTCGTTAGTCCCGCTTAAACTTGAAATATTCGTGTGAGTCCATGGAAGGTTTAAAAGATGAGAAAAGATAAAAAAATATCATAGAGGTTTTTTATTTATTGATTCGGAGGTGGTGCGAAGTTTACCGGGTCAGCTAGTGTATAATATAATGTATACTGGTAAATAATACTCACATAATGTGCGTCGCAGATTGTACAGTGCTGGTGGGCTGCTACCTCGGCCAATCTCGTGACGCGGGTCTTTATTAGGAGACGTCGTTTCTATCTGCAAAGATCAAAAGTCGGTTTCAAATCGATGAAATGATTCATACATAAAAGAAAAACAAACAAACTCCCATATAACATAATTTGGCTTGTTACAAGACTGTACGTTATACTATTTTATATATGAATTGTTTTTATCTAGCTACGTATTGCAAGTGGTTTTTTATGAACTACGGGTTTCTAATCGAGATAAGTGTATTTTGTGAGACAAAGACAGAGTTAATTGCATATTGTCTAAGAACACACCCGATTCCCCACAGCTGAACTAAATTACGCAGCCGCATTTGAAAACTAAACATTTTTTCTTATTTGGTTATATGAGCATATTAACTGCCGCGGAAAACAAAATAACTTTATAGAGTCACACTACGCGACATTGCTACGTACCAGATCCAATATGCCCTTAAGTCTTCTTAGAGTATCTGTAGAGATCTCAATTTGTACTGGACGTTCGACATCAAGGGTGATAGTACCCCGCGTAGCCGATTGATTGCAGATAGACATAATTCCTGGGAACAACTTGCTTAAGTTATGCGTATATATAAATACTTTGAGTCCAGTTTTAAACACAAAGTCAAATCAGACTTGAAATATATTTTGACATTGAGGTTTAGAATACATAGTGTCGCCACCCCATTTCATCCTGAGGGTGTCGTCATAGCCGCAAGAGAAGGAGAACCCTATGGTAACCCGCCCGGCCAGCGTGGGCCACAGTAGGCTAAGTACTGTCCATCTATCTAGTCTCAAATGCGGGTCATTTATGGGCTGAGAAGTTGTAGTAGGATAATAAGAATAAAATGGAATACTAGGACACAAAGAACTTACTTACCGGAACTGGGTATAACTACTTTCATGGTGGCCAATGCTGGCGGTATGTCTGTCATTGGGTCTGGTGAGCCTCGCGCCGTGGACAGTATTACTGATTTCCATTCCGCTTCTACTCCCATACCCAGCCCAACCCACGCGTTGAATAATGATACCTAGGACAACGTAACACACTGAGCTATTAAGTTTTTTAAAAACTTTTTGACGTAAATACGTTAAAAATATGAAGTATGCCTCCAAGTTACAAATTCACTTAAGTTAATACTACTAATATTATAAACGTGAACGTGAAACTTTGCAAAAATTTATGTTTGTTACTCTTTCACTCAAAAACCAATGTCAATGGATTTCGATGAAACTTTACAATAATATAGCTTTTACATCAGCATAACAAATAGGCTTTAATTTATAAAGATATATGTCTAAATAGAACAGTGCTTTGTATTTTTTTGTTAAATAGTCGTTAGTGATAGATAGAGTTTAAGTGCGTCGATAAAAAGATTTATCGATCTCCTAATTTAAAATAGGTTTAAAAGAAACATAAAAACAAGTTTGCTTAACTAACTTAAAATAAAAACGAGTTCAGAAATGCGTAAAATCATAAGTTTTTTTACAAAATATCTGAAAGGAAATTACTTTTATCCCGAGATGAAAGTGTGATTGAAGATACAATTGTCAGTAAAAGACAACATCTGTCGTAACAACATATAATAAATAGTCCTTGTAATAGTTGAAAATATTTTGTGCGCATGCCCGAACTGCCGCTATGTTTTTCGGGCACTTTATATAAAATTGTGATGTGTGATAATCCTTGTTGCACAGCCATAGTTATGGAGAGTGCCCGAAACTGTCATACTGCTGCGTTTTTGACATGGCGGACGCGCCTGCGTTATACATACTATAAAAAGGCCTATAATAATTTTTATTGGTGTCAGCACTAACACCGCAATGAGCTATGTTTTTTAGGTGCCTGAAAATTAACACGCACGAATAGCTACTTTAATGTTCGTTAAAGCACTTACTTGCAGACTCCTCTGACTTCTCTTCTTCCAATAATACAGATTGGGTTGATACAATGTGACGTGGATCAATGACACGAATCCTTCCGATTTCCTTGCCAACGGCCTAGCCATCTGTAAAAAAGACCATTTAATATTTCTATACCGCGCATCAAAACCAATTTTCGATAAGTACTTACAAGGTAATTCATATTCGATTTTCCAACGTCTTGTTCTCGTGCCGTCTCAGTAAGACTTCTACTGCGCGCAACTGAAGATTGGGATCCGCTGTCCTCTTTTTTTGCCGCCTCTTTCACATCCTCCTTAGCTGCTGGCTGAACCAAACCACATTCCAGTTTAGTAGTAGACATGTATTTAGCAGCAACAGGGCTGTTATTTGATGTTGATTATGACAATTCTAGGTATGTCAAATATTATAATTTATTTTAAATCTCGACCTTCAGGCTATTGAATGGTTAAATTTGACACATTTCCTATATAAAAATATATTATTTGAGATTGTTTTACTATTATTTACAAAGTTTAGGATAAAACACAGAAAGACAAACAAAATTACTATTTTCATGACTTCAAAAATCATATACATATTTGTACTAAATTTAACTGGATTCGTCCGGTTTACTTTGAATGATAAGGAAAATGTTAGTAACCTGCGCAGGCGTTGTAGGCGGCGATTGTTTGACCCAGTTGGGTGGTCGCAGTGCTGCCACCTCGGGGCTGTCATTGTCTGCCGCGTACAGCGATAATTCGATTATGCCCATCGTCAAGAACACTTCGAGGTATTCTGAGGTGTCAGCCCTATGTCCATAAAAGCATTCATTAATTAAACATAGATATTTAGATTTCAGTTACTTCCACAGTATCATAACCTCTGGGAATGCTGTGCAGACCTTAATAGCATATTTATAATACAAATATTAATGAAATTCGAAAATCTGGGGCATACACGGAATAATAATAATCTTGTTGCTCGTCTCTCAGTAACGCTTTCATGGGTCAATGTATACGCTGTTATAACAAACTGCCCATGCAACTTAGCGAATTGCCTCGCAATGCCTTGAACAAGGCGGTCTAGACAAAAAAAAACCCTATTAGCTTATTTGGAAAGGCTCTCTGTACTAATGAGTAATAATGTTAATCGAGCTTAACATGTTGGAGGTTAACTCACATTTGCTCAACAAAAACTATGGACACGGACTTCTTAACACCTTCCTCGTAGGTCTTCGTCTTCATTGACGAAGTGTCAACCCCGGAGTCTCCAGCTAAACTCCTTCCAAAATCACTAGTTGCTGCAAAATAAAAATCACTGATGAGATGTTTGAATGTATGGATACGTCTCGGTATAAGTACTCGTATTTATATTATGGACATATGTTGATCTCTGAATGAATAACTTTGACTCTAGGCTTGCGTGATGGAAAGCAACGCCAAGGTCTAAGAAGCAGGCAATCGGAGGTAAAGCCCTGTCGGGCACCGGCTCTCTCATACACACGACGAAACACAGTAAAACTGCTTGGCCGGCCTCACATCTAGTGAAGGTGTTAGCTAGACGACCGGATCATGGGATTATACCACTAAGCGTGCTGGGTTTTGTTGACTTTTACAACACGCGTTATTTCCCAGTGTGCAGTGGGGATGTTTTATATTCTGCCCCGTCCCCATACGGGGAAACATGCATTGTGTTTGATTCCCTCTTTTAGCCGACCGAAGTGACTTGGTTAGGACCAAAGCACATTAAAGTTCTTGACATTTCGCATCAATTTTTCAGAAAGCCAAGAGCCTGACCCCGTGGTCATGATTGTGACAAAAAACTGCTTCAATACAAACATAAAATTTACCAGTAATCATATAAGAATATTTCCATTGCATTAGTGCCCTTTCAGCGTGCAACTTATTTGCATTCTTAAATGCAATCAGGGAAAAAAGTAAGCGAACATAACGATAGGGGCTTGCGTAGCCATTGACATATTACAGTGTTTTTGCTCGTTAATTATGTTGCGCATCATAATGCTTTACTCATTCATCTCATTAAACTATCCTATCCAAGAATTGGATGCAATATCAATTCATAGTACAGTACAGGAACTAGTGCTAACGACGCAGGGTTAGTAACGATTTTTGCGGAATGAGTTAATTACATTGGTACAGTGGGATGTTGAGCACATTTATGGTGAACTAGCTATACCCTGAGCGTAGCTACGCCACTATCTAAAAAAAATTTTGGCAATATAGTATTTTGTCTGACAGTACGAAAACAGTTCAGGCCGATCTTAAGGTTGATTTACTTACTTTCGGCGATAGTGTCGGTCAGTACTGGGAGACTGATATCGCTCTCCGGTTCAAATAGCAAAGAGGCGTAGGCGCACATGCCACGTTTTTCTTCGTCAAATACTTGGCTCAATTCATACCTTGAAACAAAACAATGTATTCGATAATAATGTCTTATGTTTTCACTATCCATGCACATTGCGGTAGTTGATGTCTTGACGTTTCTGATGGTGTCGAATTATCGCAAGACGTCTTTTATAACTTCTCTCCCCGTTCATGTAAAAATAAATCATATTTCCACAGACTAATATCGTAAAGGTTTGAAACCTACAATATTTATTTAAACTGGCATGGAACAACGAACGAGCTTACTTTTCGGTAAGACCAGTGACGATTCTTTTAGAGAGATGCCGCGCTAGCTCCATCTGGTGGATGCTCAGCTCCAGGGCGCAGTCGGAAATTAGGTTCACTTCTACGGCGGGTCCGCTGGTCAGCATACCGTTGGTATACAAGGCAGGCGCCAGCACACAGCTTATGTCTACACTAGGGTCAGAAAATATCGTAACGAAAATTAAATATTATAATAATTAGTTATAACTAAATTCAATTTTAAAAAATGAAACAAAACGTGTCCTAATTAATAGGTACACCTTTCAATCTAAAAATCAAAAAGCATGCTACGTCGTCGACGTCGACTGCATCTTTATTCAACATCAGGTTAGATAGTAGTCCAACGCTTACTACCGTACATAAACAACAGTTAAATACTCTATTTACTGTTTATGAGCTACGGTACCATCGACAGATACTTTTTACTTAACGTCCCTTTCTTTCTTTAGGTTGAATATAATGCTACCCAATGGGGATTAGCATGTCTACTTAGTTTAGCTGAAACCAGCAACAGTCTTTACAAACAGATTAAATTTAAAAAAAACAAGTTCCTATGATAATCAGCAATACGCTCAAATTAAGATTATATTTGGTTAATTATAAGAGCCACTTACGGGTGCAGTATTGGAGTGATGACCGGTGCTAAGACGGGTTGACTCCATTTCAGTGCTGGGTTTTCTCCACCGGTGCCTTTCCTCATCTCTTGGCTTGTCTACGACAACAGCAGCGGTGAATACCAATGAAAATATGGTCAATCTTGTACAGACTTAGATAATTATGCAAACAAATGTTTAATGTTATTTATCTATTTTTGGTTAGTGCATATACGTTATGAAGATAAATAAAAACATACTATCAAGAAATATTTAGAATATCAGCTTAAATTAATATCATAAAAACTAGCTGACCCGGCAGACTTCGTACTGCCTCAATCGATAAACAAAAGACCTAAACTTTTGTATAAATTTAAAACAAACAAAAGGAATCGTCAAGCGTCACGTCAAAGGAAAAGCAATTTTTTTTAAATTTAATTCCGAGCAATTACATATATTGTATTATATTTAAAAAAATATTAGTACCGAACTATATACACAAGTACCTAAAATCTGTCAAATCGATTCTAACACCATTGAGTTACTCAACCAAGTACTCACCTCTTGATAGACAAGCTGTCCAAATTGTGCGGAACGAATACTAACGCCGTGGACTACCATCTCATATTGGCGACCTTCAAAACTACCGCCAGGGTTAAGCCAAGAAGCTTCTGTACCCGTGTTCACGGCACGCCTGTAAGATATGTTTCTATCAATCAATAAAATAAGAACAAAACGATACAACCAAATACCGCATGTATTAGCTACTAAGTAAAAATATTGACATGGTTTACCTGCAAATTGGGTTTTCGGGGTGTGGATTCACTGCCACCTTTTCAATCTGCAATAATTTTAAGAACCTTTTTAACCATTCTTAATACATAGTAGATAGATTATTAATAAATAAATGTATTCCTTGTATTATTTATTCTTTGATAATTCTTTTTTAATTACATAATACCACACAGCTTTCTAGAAACGTACTGAGAACACAATTGTGTCGTCCGAGTGCTGGTCCCCCTCATTACACGTGATCAGCAGCCGTAAACCCCCCGCGGTCAAATAGAAGAAAGGCCATGGCCACGTGGGCGATCTGCAACAAGGTCCCAAGTTACCTATAAGCTAAATACACTTTCCAATCAAATTACCACCACTTTACTTGGAGCTTTATACAACAGTGACTATAGAGATTTTGACTAAAATACACACTTGTATAGCAAGATTTTTACTTTCGTGCGGATTTATGAATTAATCTAGTCTAGCATCAAAACTTCAATTGCGTTCGATATAATATGTCATCCAGATACATATCCGTCCAAATACTATTACTACCCACTGTAGCCATTGATGTACATATTTTATGAATTGAGGAATGCCAACCTGGGTGTTGCCTCCTTGTGAAGAGGACAGAAAGACCGTGGTCTCAGCTCATGGATTAGCGCCACAATATTTTCCAGGACAGTAGGTTGTAGAACTGCTTCCAGTGGGGCCAAAGTCACATATATTTCCCACATAGTATCCATGGCCTAGTAAAAACGAAGTGTGATCAGAATTCAAAATATTAAGCAGTTGAAACCGTTCAGTACTTGCAACAATAAGAACTTCTGTTTAATATTCCTTCTACTTTTTTGCTATGTGGAAAGAAGCCTTCCTATGGAATTTAAATACTTACAGACTTTTCTTCCAGCAGTTTTGGATGCAGCTCTTCTTTCCAGGACGCTGGTAAATTTGATATCCTTCAGAAATTGAAAAAATAATATCGTGTATCTTCTGTAATTGTAAGAGTATATAAAAAAAATAACTATATATTTTAGCGTTGCCAGAGGTAGATACGGCTTTTATTAGGTTGCAATACCATGCAACGCACATTTAAATTCAAACTGTACCATTACATTATTTGAATAAGTGGACAGTGTTTCTAAATTTGTTGTCAAATAAAATTTATTTATTGGGACGGACCTGTATTTACCTATCCTCAATAAACTACTTACTGCGCTTGAGTGATGGTAACAGCCAGAAAATGATTCTCGTCTTTAGCATTGACTGGCTCTTTCACCTCCAATACCCGGCCACCCAGCACGCCCGCAGTCCAGTCATCACTCTCTTGTCTGAACAAAAAACAACGTCGAATGTAGATGGTATACAAGTTGACGGTTGGATATGGATAGGAAAACACACTATCTTAAAAATATGATACAAAAATACTGATGACTGCCTCGTTGGTCTAGTGGTTAGATGTGCCGTCTTTGGATCAACGGGTTCCGGGTTCGATTCCGGGGTCGGGCAAGTGTCTTTGTCTAAACCAGAGGCACTGGGTCGGAGTCTGGGTGTCATTTCTATCTATAATATGTATGTATTTACGAAAAAAATGTATATAAGTAGTTTATAATCCATCTCGTTACCATAACACAAGCATTAAGTTGCTTAGCTTGGGATGAGATGGCGTTGTGTGAAATGTCCAAGGATATAAAAATACTACATTATAAGAGTAAAGTCTATACACGAAAGGCATCACGAATGAAGACTGTCCTAATAGCGGGTATGACTTTCGACATGTCATTCCTGGATCATTGTTTATAGAACTTCACTCAGGTTAAATGCACAGATACATCACAAATACTTTCCGTGTGGTAACGGATTTTGAACACGCCAGGTCACCACCCCATACCATCCTGCGGACGTCGTAAGAGGCGACTAAAGGAACGCAACAAGCAGATCACCTAACCGCAAAAGAAGGGAAGCTCGATACAGACCCTGTTACAACCCGTATTGTGACCGTAGCACAGTAGGCTAATTACCCTCCATCAATTTGAAGAAGGCTCAGTAGTGGGTACATGATTTTTACGGTACAAGTAAGAGATCAAACTAAGACACAGAATTAAATCTTATTATGAATTACCATCGTGACCCAGTTATACAGTGGTTCAAACGTTTACGCGATGAAATGATGATTCAGACCTTTAAACTAAACTGTAAACTTCATCGTGCGAACTCAAAGCTCACCTATAGGTCTCATTCTATATTACGAGTTACGAAATATTCGTCACCAATAAGGCTTCGGCAATCACAGGCGCAATGATTTGAATACATACCGTTCATAATACCTCACTGAGGCCGAGGTAAGCTTGATCTTGAGCTGATTGTAGTGCGTTTGAAGATCAATAGTGGAGATGATATCATCAATGTCGAAAGCCAGTTTTACTTGCTGGGTGGCCACTACTAATGTTGCACGACTAACGACCCATTGGAACCAGAAGAACGTCTTAAGTAGGATGGGAACTAAAAAAACATGCGAACCCTTAATTTTTTTAATATTCTAAGACTCTCTATTTATATAATATATCAGTCACATATTATCTTGATATTGGCAGTACATAAAGTATTGTGTGTGTGAGGTGACGGATTTAGAATAGAGTCACCACCCCATTCCGTCCTGAGAGTGTCGTAAGAGCCGTCGGAAGGAAGTGAAAAGGCTAAAAACCTCGCTGCAATAGAAGGAAAACTTGTTACGAAACCCTGTGCCTCCTAACTGGTTACCCTCCGTGTAACTGGAGGAGGCCAGTCTATGGTCTGAGTAGTAGTAGTAGATGTGTGTGTGTGTGTGTGTGTGTGTATGAATGTGTTACTAGATTCTTCTCTAACAATTGGGCGGTTTTTTTTTTTGTATTTTCGACTAAGATCCCAAATAGTTTCAGCTTGTCAGTGAACATTTATACGGTATTATTATTTTGTTACTCTAGTAATGAACTGCTACTCACATTCTTTTGCTGACTGTGCCTCGAATATAGATATCAATTCATCTTGGGTCTCACTTACTGTTTCTTCAGATTGAGTTCGCATCTCATCCATTTCCGACACCGATCTGGAAGGATAGTGTCTCATAAATATTATCGAACCGAAAATAGATATTATTTAACAGTTAAAATAATAAACTCTGCATTATAATTCTGTTATGAGTACGTATATCACTCATTGGCTAAATATAAAATTTGATATTGAGTGAAGTCCAATGATATGTAATAAAAAACGAATTGTTATAAATGACAATGCGGCCATTACAAAGTCTCTGCACCCTACCAGTGCCAGCACGTGGACAACCCGCGGTCAACGAGTGGACCGCACAGCGACTTGGTTTCCGAAAATGGTGTGATTCGATAATTCGTTTACTGTATAATTATCGCATAGTTTTCGCCATTCTCCTTTTTAGTCTAATTGTCTCATAGCGCTTGTTGTTCATGCGAAGTCCCCGCAATGACCGCGGGCCATAGCCTCATTTTAAGCATTGTATCAAATAAAAAAATATGCAGTCGGAATGAGAAACTGATGCTCTTTTTATGTCAGTTTTAGTTGCAATACTAAATTATACTGTGTCCCACACAGTTTCATGCTCGTTATAGGTTACTTAGTTAACAGCGAGGTGCTGCTGGTGCTGAGACGTTCTAATGGACGCTAACTTTTATATTATTTTAAAGGATTGCAATGAATTCATTCCAATAGAACCAAGGCTCGGAATAGTCACCGAAATACAAACGAATTTAACGTTGCTTAGGACAGGTTTGTTTGACAAATGTAGATGTTACAAACCCAGTTGGATAGTGTTAACTTTAAAGTTTACAATGCACAATTTTAAGCATACAGATACAATATAAAACATAATAGGAATAATATACCTTATTATAGACCTATGTGAGCCACCTAATGAAGTATATGATTGCTTCTGCACGGAGATAGGCGCTCTTTTAAGTAGCGAAATCATATGGCTAAGACAATGCACAGCGGCTGCGACAATGTGAACCTGTCGAAATAAAATAATTCCGGACTTGAACCATCAGATTTAATTTAGTAAATTAACATTCGATACTAGCGGCCACATAAGTGAAGCCGCAGAATAAATAAAAATATTTCAAAGCCTACTTCAGCAAAAAAATTAAGAATGCGAATTAATTTGTGAATTTTATTCAATTAATATTATCAAAGATTGTGTGTTAATCAAATACCGATCAAAACCAGTTAACGCTGCATTATCATTTTTCTAAAATAGTTCGTTGCCCTTTGTGCCAATTCAATTGTGCAATTTCGCTTTGTTCAATGATAAGCGATTACATTGTAAGGTACATACGAGAACAAAAGGCCCTGATAGTGAAATAGTAACGATAGCACTATAAAATAGGAACGATTTGATGATAGAAGGGGGTCTTGATATTTTGTGTAATGCAAATGAGATACTGTGTTCCAGATCGATTGCCATTCTCTGTTCACGTATACAGTGCGTATATGCGAAGGCATTTCTATCAAACTGTTTTCACGTTTTAAGAGCACCCCACTCCACCCTGAGTGTGACGTAAGAGCCCATAAAGGGATATGACAATGCTAATAAACTAGCCGCAAAAGAAGGAAAACTTGATACAGGATTCCAATTCAATTGGAGGAGGTCCAAATCAACAGTGGGTCATCCATGGGCTGAGAATTTTTGCCACAACACGGCGTATACATTAGATTCAATTCCTTTAAAATAAAAGATTTCACGTTGGCGTAGCTGCGCCAGGCGGGTAGAAAATATTACAAGTGAGATATTATGACAATGTGGACTTTTAGTAGTCAATCACGCAAACAAAGACAGTCAGAGACACGAACACTATATTGTCAGAGACGGCGTTACTAAGAATGGGAACAACGCGTGCGTTAGGAAAACACGCAGGAGACGCCGGCGCCGCGGGCAAGTATGACAAATGTCTCAAATATGATAATGTTCAACATGTTCACCAATTCAATATAAGGAACTATCTCAGAAATTTTGCTAGAAGTCGGTGTGTCTTCTGCACTTTGGGATTTTGGGAGGTTATTGAGGCTAAATTTAGCGCTATTACTTTAATAAAATTAAATGCCTGAATATTAATCGTACTCCCGAATACTTTTTTATGTACCAATAAATATATCAATGACTTTAGTGTCCGACTTTACGCAAATTTGAGGTGTACTACCTTACTACTAGAAACAACCAGCTATTTTACGTCCACACGTAATAATGAATAACAATTCCAAGACGTGTTCAAGAAATCGGGGCCCTGTTACAGGGATACCAATCCGTCACAAAATAGCAGTCAGTGATGATAGACTCAGTTCGGTTCTGGGTAGGTGGTAAGACACAAATTTACAGGTATTGTGTATAGGTGTATTGACAGCGATATATTCTTAGCACGACCACTTTTTTCAATGGTGCTACTGGCTCTGAGTAGCTGTGTTACGCGCTGTAGAATACCACCAAGCCACATGGCGGAACCGGTGATTTTGCAAAGCAAGTTGACTGGTCTAGTGCGATGGAAAAATAATCGGACCTCTTCCTCTCGTCGACGCTTCAGTCGTAGGGAATTATATACTTTATATGTAAACTAGCTGACCCGTCAGACGTTGTCCTTTCTTAACTATGAATATTGAATTCGATATGGTATAATTGATAAAAAATGGTTTTTAATTTTCTGCTTTATGATATACAACATTCTTCCGTTTTTTTCTTGCGCGTATACAAAATAACTGACATATTCACATACATATTGGTGGAAGAGACGCCGACATTTAAGATATGATGATCCTCATTTTCCCGAACCATCAGTCTGTATGAATTCATTGAACTGTAATATTTTTAAGGGAAAACTTCTTTACCACTTGAGTTGAGCACTTTTCTTGGGATGGGTATGAAATATCAAACTCGGACACGTGACCTGATCGAAAATTAGACGGAGGGAGAGTAGACGTAGCGCGGCGTAGGAGAGGAAGTAATATAAAAATAAATAATTCGTTCCAGTGTTAATTTTTGTATGTACCTACTATAAACTATCATTTTTTTATATTGTAAGTATTTAACCACATAAATGCTACTAGTACTATTTTATATATAAATAAAGCAATTCGTGCGGAATGACTCCCTAAGCATTCCAAAATATTCAGAAATGCACAACGTTAAGGTTCAAGTTTCCACTTCTGCCAGCACCCCCGAGTGCAACCCGTTGTTTTATTTTTGTTAGTTTCGGAACCTGTAACTGGATTTAATACCTTCATTGAAAAATGATATCCATTTTCACTTCGCCAAAATAAGATGGGATATTGTAAAGCATCATATAATCTACGTGTTTCGGAAATTTGGACACACGCTGCAGTTGATTGCTACGCCAATGTAAAACAACCATTAACTCGGGTTTCTTAATTTTCACGTACGAGGACAATAGCGATTTCGTCAATTGTTGGCGCATTAAAACGTGTTGTCCTGCAGGTGTCTTACCAACCTGGGTGTCAATTTTGTAATTATATCGAGAGAATTTTTTTAGAAAATGTTATTGTTTTAACTAATTTTAACTATTTCATTCTTCTTTATAACCAAGTTTATCAACGTTTTTAGTAGTCTATCCAAATTAACCAATACTATATTATTAACTTTATATTAAACTAGCGACCCGCACTGGCTTCGCACAAGTGCAATGATGATCATCTAAATTTATCAGTGTTTCTCTACAATATTACGCATGTTTATACATATAAACGTCCCTCTTGAATCACTCTATCTATTAAAAAAACCGCTTCAGAATCCGTTGCGTAGTTTTAAAGATTTAAGCATACATAGGGGCGGACAGACGACAGCGACTTTGTTTTATATTATGTAATTATTGAACTTTTAATACTAGGCTCTGACCTAACCGTGATGTGCACTAAGAAATTCAGTTTCCGTTCCTTTTTGTAAGGAATAAAACATTTTCACTACGATGCTCGCAGCTTCCCGAACGAGTCGGCCTTAAGATGAACATGGAGACGACGAAGATGATGTCTATATCCATGTTCAAGCCACTCCTGTTAACATCGGAGGTTCTACCCTCGAAGTTGTTGATGCTGACCATTACATTTACCTGGGACACACTGTCCATTTAGGTAAGTCCAACTTCGAGAATGAGGTCAATGGTCGGATCCAACTCGGCTGGGCTGCGTTCGGGAAGCTGTGAAAGATCTTCTCGTCCACAATACCGCAGTGTCTGAAGACAAAAGTCTTCGACCAATGTGTGTTGACAGAAGGCTCAGAGTCTCCCAAAGGGCAATGGAGAGTGCTATGCTCGGAGTTTCCTTGCGATATCGAATGAATGAAATGAAATGAAATGAGGAGATATGCATAGCCCACCGGTTGGCTAACTTAAGTGGCAGTGGGCAGGGCAAACCGCTCCCAGGACCGACGCAGGAAGTCCTCGAGTGGCGACCGCGTTCCGGAAGGCGCAGTGTGGTAGGCCTCCCACACGGTGGACCGACGACCTGGTTAAGGTCGCCGGAAAGCAATGGATGCAGGCGGCCCAGGACCGGCCTTTATGGATATCCGTGGGGGGAGGCCTATGTCCAGCAGTGGACGTCTTTTGGCTGAAATGATGATGAATTTCGGTGGCGTAGTTTAGGAGTCCATCGCGGACAAACAACGTGACACATAATTTAGGTAAAAATGCCCAACAACTTTTTAAAAAAAGCTTATATTTTGACACCAGTATTTTCGATTAAAAATTAGAGTGCTTCTTCGATATTAAGTCATATACTAAGGTGAAAAATGAATTAATAAAACTAAAATGACAGTGTATTTGAAACATAAAAAGGTAAGTTTTCATCAAAGTTCGAGAAAAAATATGTATTTGCATAAGGTAAAAATAAAATACAAAAAACTTGGTTATTTGAATTTTTCACGTAAATTTTGAGGGTAAATGTGAAAAAAGTGCAAGTACAAAAGTTGTATCGATAGCCCCCAGTTAAAACACATGGTTTGATCCCGCTCCTACGACTCTCCCGGATCTTGAAGAGGCGGTAATTGAAGAATGGGCTACTATCCACCAAGAGGAGGACCTGAAATTGGTAAGTTCTATGTAGGACCGTATAGGGCGGTCATCAGGGCAAGGGGGGTAACACTAGGTTTTAGATTAGTTTTAAGAAACATTTTGTATGTTTTTTGCCTATGTTATCTGTTGACCATTACAGCGTAAAGGATAGAGCTCTTGCATTGCTCAGTTCTTACCTGAGTAATAGAGTTGTTGTCAATGGTAAGCATTCTCAAGGCTCTCAAGTGACCATAGGGATCCCTCAGGGCTCTGTTGTCGGTCTATTTCTGTTCCTTATGTATAGCAATGACTTATCATTATATGTTCAAAACTAGCTTTTTCCCGCGGCTTCGCTCGCGTTATGAAGTATTATTATTAATTAGTTGTAGTTTTTGCAGCAGGAATTTATCAAAATCCTTTCTTAGCGGATGCCTACGTCATAACATCTACCTGCATGCCAAATTTCAGCCCGATCTGTTTAAATTGACAAATTTTCATACAAACTTTCATCCCTTAATTTATCCCCTTGGGGTAGAATTTATCAAAATCCTTTCTTAGCGGATGCCTACGTCATAGCATTTACCTGCATGCCAAATTTCAGCCCGATCGGTTTAAAACTGACAAAGTTTCATACAAAGTTTCATCCCCTATTTTGTCCCCTTGGGGGTAGAATTTATCAAAATCCTTTCTTAGCGGATGCCTACGTCATAACATTTACCTGCATGCCAAATTTCAGCCCGATAGGTTTAAAACTGACAAAGTTTCATACAAACTTTCATCCCCTATTTTGTCCCCTTGGGGGTAGAATTAATCAAAATCCTTTCTTAGCGGATGCCTACGTCATAACATCTACCTGCATGCCAAATTTCAGCTCGATCCGTCCAGTGGTTTGGGCTGTGCGTTGATAGATCACTATGTCAGTCAGTCAGTCAGTCACCATTGAGTTTTTTATTTAAAGGTAGAAAATAGATAGACAAGACATTGTTTTGTTCGCGGATGATATTTATTATTTTTTAAGATAAGTATAGATCACTATAGACATAAAATTGCAGTGGAAACCTCACATTGATAGGCTGGCAAGCAAAGAGAGCTCCGCGGCATACGCCGTGAAAAAATATATTAAGTGACAATTAAGTGACGTAGCTACATCCAGAATAGTCTATTTCAGTTACTTTCACAGTATAATGTCCTAGGCTGATATAGACAGAATTTTTGTTCTCCAGAAGCGAGAAGTAAGAACTATTTACAACCTACCTCCCAGGACATCCCTCAAGTAGAAGTTTAAAGAGATGGGCAATCTTACCGTAGCTGGTCAGTATATTTATGAAATCTTATTGTATGTTCGGAAAAATATGTATTGCGAAGTTTGACAAGTTATGTGACACTCACTCTGTGAATACTAGGAATAAAAGTAATCTTGTTTTACATGCTACTCGTCTCCATAGAATAAGATTCATTTGTAGGTCAGAGTATTCGCTTCTACAATATGGTCCCTACAAATTTGAGAGGTAAGATTAAAAAAGGCGGCTACACCTCAACGGGGGTAATATAGCGTTACTGATTACCTGATTGACCCCGTAGCCTGTGTTTAATCTGCTCGAGCTCATGTTATCAAATATATCAAGGAAAAACATGCATTTTTGCTAGTTTGAATTCAAAACGGCAAGCTTACTTGTGGCGGGTCGATCGCTTCCCTTTGATATGGTTGAGTAGATCGATGCCTGCCACATGCGTTATGCTTGTGAACAGGTGTCGCTGTTTGGGGTTGGTCGGCTCACTGGATTCAAGACTTATAATTTCATTTTTAATAATTCATTTTTTATTATTATACTATTTATATTTCAGTTGAGCGCCTTTCGAAACTAAACAGAAATAGTTATATGTACACGGTCATTGTACTGAAGTGTTTAAAAAAAAAAGACAAGCCCACCGTGTTTTTTCCGCCAGGGCTTCTCGATTGGTGCCGCGTTCCGACCTGGTAGTAGTGTTATAAAATTGATGTATATATGATTATATAATTGGTTTATACACTATATCATTTTTCTATTTTATTCCGATTTAATAAACGCTTATATTTTTATTGAATTAAACTATACAGGGTGGTCAAAAAGTCGTGGATCAAACGAAACCAGCGGTTAGATGGGGCCATCAGCAGCAAAAAATTGTTCTACGGGAGGTCCTTAGGGTCAACCCCTGCAGAGTTACAATAGATTTTGTGTTTTTATGAGACATTGTCTTTTTTTTACTAAAACTTGATAAAATTCGAGAAAATCTACACCCTGTTTCTTTTTTATAATTTTCACTAGATTGGTACTGATGAGTCCTTTCGTTAGACATGCTATTTATGGTAGTTTATTGGGTGTGTTAAAGATAACATTAAGTTTTCCGAAAGACATAATTCTTAAATCAAAACTTGTTACTTACTTCGGACCCCACTGTGAAAAAAAAATACTCTACAGAAAAGTGCCACTGTATCACAATTTTTGGCGCATTTAATAGGGATTCTAAAAAGGTATTACACATGGCTATGCGTGGCTTCGATATCTTTCAAGGACGATCTTTCGTAGCAAGGCCAGAGTTAATTCATACATAAAACTCGGTTAGGCCTACTAACCTAACCTTACCTAATCGTGATCGTTTTCCGGACTACAGGGTCTTTATCGTCGTTTCAGCCCATAAATGACCCACTAGTGAGTCGGGCCTCCTCTAAGTTCATGTTGGGAGATTAGCCTACTGTGCCACGCAGCCAAGACGGGTTGACGCAGGGTTTGCTTCAAGTTTTCCTTCTGTTGCGGCTAGGTGATCTGCCTAATGCGTTCTTTTAGTCGCCTCTTACGAAACCTTCAATATGGTATGGATTGGTGACATTGTTTATTCTTTATCGTCTTCGTTTCCGCCCTACTGTGTCGGGCCTACTCACAATTCATGGAAGGACATTACCCTACTGTGCCACGCTGGCAAAACGGGTTGGCACAGGGTTTGCTGACCCGGTAAGACTCCCTCCATGTACGAATTATGTACGCACATAAAGAATACAATTCTTATAAATTTTCCGTGTGGTGCCACCAGCCCATACCATATTGAGGGCGTCGTAAGAAGCGACTAAAAGAACGCATTAGGCAGATCACCTAGCCGCAACAGAAGGAAAACTTGAAGCAAACCCTGCGTCAACCCGTCTTGGCTGCGTGGCACAGTAGGCTAATCTCCCAACATGAACTTAGAGGAGGCCCGACTCACTAGTGGGTCATTTATGGGCTGAAACGACGATAAAGACCCTGTAGTCCGGAAAACGATCACGCTTAGGTAAGGTTAGGTTAGTAGGCCTAACCGAGTTTTATGTATGAATTAACTCTGGCCTTGCTACGAAAGATCGTCCTTGAAAGATATCGAAGCCACTCATAGCCATGTGTAATACCTTTTTAGAATCCCTATTAAATGCGCCAAAAATTGTGATACAGTGGCACTTTTCTGTAGAGTATTTTTTTTTCACAGTGGGGTCCGAAGTAAGTAACAAGTTTTGATTTAAGAATTATGTCTTTCGGAAAACTTAATGTTATCTTTAACACACCCAATAAACTACCATAAATAGCATGTCTAACGAAAGGGCTCATCAGTACCAATCTATTGAAAATTATAAAAAAGACACAGGGTGTAGATTTTGTGGAATTTTATCAAGTTTTAGTAAAAAAAGGACACTTTCTCATAAAAACACAAAATCAGTTATAACTCTGCAGGGGTTGACCTTAGGGACCTCCCGTAGAACAATTTTTTGCTGCTGATAACTCCATCTAACCGCTGGTTGCGTTTGATCCACGACTTTTTGACCACCCTGTATAGTCAACCTGTATTGCATTGTTTTTGGATACTCCTATTTATTAAGTACTAGCTGACCCGGCGAACTTTGTTCCGCCATAAAGGCAGATTTTTGATTTTATTAAGTTCAATTTTTGATTATGATAATAAATATATATGAAAAAGGTCAATTAATCAGGTATTTTAATGATTCTTTTGCCATTACATTGGCCATGTATTTTTTTGCATGGGTTGCACTCTTCAGTGAAGGAACAAATACCGCAGATGGTCTTCCGATCCGTGAAGATGCCACATATAATTGACCATTGGAAAAGCATAGATTTTCTAGATTCAGACCACCAACTTTCCAGATTTGTTCCTGTGATTTATTAATGGTCATGGCGAAGGCAAGACGGAGCAGAAATCATTAAAACTAAAACGGTACATGGGTTGGGATCAGCGTGGTGAGATGAGAATGAGATTCCTCAGCTTCGAATTTTCCTTTGAGTATATTCCATTGTTATTCAATTAACTTACCACCAAACGCGTACCTTTTCTCAAATTTTTTTGGTGTATGTTTGGAAGCATACATACTAGTTGTATCCCCCTGTTTAAAAAAATCCGTTTTAGTTTTAATGATTTCCGATCCGTCTTGTATTCGCCATGTACATTAATTAATCACATTATGGTCTGAATATAGAAAAGAATGCTTTTGCCATGGTGAATATGTGACATGTTCACGGATCGGGAAACCATCTGCGGTATTTGTTTATAACTGAATATTTATAACTCGAGAACGGCTGAACCGATTTGGGTGAAAATTGGTGGGGAGGTGGCTTAGGACCAGGAGACGGACATAGGAACTTACACTTTTCTGAAATCAATTCAATGATATGTAGCATGTTCACGGGTTGGGATACCATCTGACCTGATAGTAAAACGTAAAATTTCGCCTATCTCAAGGTGCTTCACTTTAAGCGTTTTTAACACCACTTTTTTAGCATGGTCCTAAGCTACCTCCCCAGCAATTTTTAGCCAAATCGGTTCAGCCGTTCTTGAGTTCTATTATAAATACTGAGTTATTCACAAATACCGCAGATGATCTCCAGATTCATGAACATGTCACATATCATTGAATTGATTTCGAAAAAGTGTAAGTTTTCCTTTGATTATACCATGTTCAAGATAGCGTGATCGATTTGACAGATGTCAATTTTTCTGATCGACATAACTACGTCGCAGTAATGGGGCCAGTAGTGCCGCGGTAGCACTTCTGCGTGCAGCGTAGTTCGGAATCATACCTATACTTTGCAATGACGTTGATGAATAGTGATGGGAAACAGATAATATCTAGTAGTCCAAAAAATAACGGTTTAAAATACTTGTAACTGTGACGCGGTGGTATGGATGTATTATGTGTGAAATTCTTTATCACTTTTTCTTCACTTTATAATACAATATTCGAATAAAAAACATTTTCATTTCGAAATAAAATTCGTTGGCTTTAGAGCATGGAAATTTAACACTTTTACAACTATTATTTTCTTTTCTTTTTTGTTTACTTTCATAGTCTGAACCACTTACTTAATTAAATTTGGCGGAAGGTCCAAAAATAACCCTGTAATATTAAATAGGAACTTATTATGAATATTGACCCACCATCGCTTATCTACCCAATGTTTTATATGTCTAGTGCAATAAAGAATTTCACACATAATACACCCACGCCAACTTGTCACTGTTACAAGTATTTTAAAACGTTATTTTTTGGACTATTAGATATTTTCTGTTTCCCATCACTAGCCCGTCTGTCAAATCGATCACGCTATCTTGAACAGGGTATATCGTCTTTTAAGCGATGTTTTCAATAACACTTTTTTTTTGTTAGGATAAAAAGTATCCTATGTCCGTCTCCTGGTCCTAAGCTCTTGAGTTATAAATTAAAGACTAACACGAGTTTCTTATATATATATATAGATTAATTTAAATTATACCCCTAATTACCCATAACATTGGTTACAAACAAAATAAAATCGTCTATATACTAAATTTGTTCAAAGGTTCGATTGTTTTGACGCCGAGTATAACGGCCGTCCAACAAGGTGTATTATCTCTCAACTTTTTTTCACCACCTATACTGTATACATAATGCGGGTTGTTCTGGATAACTGGGATAAGGGCTTGTCTATTTTTAACACTCTTTTATGTCATCAATTTTGGATTCGGATTAGGGTTCATTCCCGGGAATTCTCGAGCCGAGAATTCCCGGGAAATCGTTGGGCTTTGTTCCCGGGAAATCAAGCTCGAGAAAAGTCGAGAACTCGAGAAATCATGTACGTTTGTAGAAAATAAACTGGCAGAGTTTTAATTTGTTTATAATCTATTAATAACATGCCATAAATGGTGCTATGATTGTAATGTAATTATAATTTACATTTACTTTCTACCTGAGTTTAAGATATGTATTAAAGTTTTCTTTCGTGCTTTATAGAAGCTATTTTGTTTACAGGATTTAAGTTGATTTTTTTTCTCTAAATAACCAGCCCAAAATTGTGCTGTGATCCTAATGTAATGTAATGTAAGTTAAGATAATAGGTTGGGGAAAAAGTTTCGTCGCATTTTTGAAGAAATTTCAAAACAGTTTTTAATAAAGTTTATTTACATTTAACTAAAGTATGTAGGTACCATTTTGTTCGATAACTTTTTGCCATCTTGTAGGTAGGGACATGATCCCATTGCTATAGAAATTTTGGGACTTCTGATCAAAATACCGCGAAACGTGGTTTTGGCAGTCTTCTCGTGATGTTAACCTGACACTGCCTAAAGAATTCTGAAGAGACCGAAACAGGTGGAAATCTGAAGGTGCAAGATCAGGACTATACGGCGGATGCATTAACACCTCCCAGCCAAACTCTTAATTTTTGCTGAGTGGCTAAAGATGCGTGAGGTCTAGCGTTATCATGATGAAAAACCACACCCCTTCTGTTGATTAATTCCGGCCGCTTTCTCTCTAGTTCTTGCTTCAATCTCATCAGTTGTTCGCAGTAGAGTTCAGAATTGATGGTCCTGCCTGGTGGTAACTGCTCATAATGAATAATGCCCTTCCAATCCCACCACACACACAGCATCACCTTGTTGCGAGTTAACCCGGGTTTCGCTACAGTCCGTGAAGCCTGCCCGGCCTTTGACCACGACCTTTTTCGCACGTTCTTGTCGTACGTGATCCACTTTTCATCACCAGTTATCAGCTTCTTCAAGACTTTTTCCCCAACCTAATATTAACGTTTTCTTTCATGTTGATTTTTTGTTTAATTTAAGTTCTAAATAACCAACTAAAAATGGTGCTATCATTATGATTATGAGCCTGAATAATATTATTTTCTGTAATAAAAAAATATATGTTTTTAAATTAAATCGAAGAATGTTTTATAATTAATTTGGTACTTTTATTTGATAGGAAAACCACTGAATTTTTGACGCAATCGCAACCAAATAATATGAGAAAACGTACGTAAATGTAAATTTCTCGACAACCCGAGAGTCCCGAGAAATTATCCTCGAGAATTCTCGAGACCCGAGAAATTGAAAAGCTCGAGAAATCATGAACCCTAATTCGGATTAACTATTAATAGAGAAAAACGGAGGATCTCCTGGACGGCTTTTTGCACGAACAGCTGGTTCTTAGATGAACTAACAAAAAATAAATATTATCTATATATACCTACATCCCAGAGTGAACTTCGACAGTGCTATTGCGAATACTAAAGTTCTTTCTTACTACTAAGTTCATACTAAGCTAAAGGTAGGTAACCTTTTCTTTCCTGACCGTACAAAATACTAACATTTAGACCCTGGATGTTTGTAGGTATCTAAGTTTCCGTTGAGACACAAATATGAGTCATTCCAACCAAAAATTCATATTTGCAGCTAAGAAAATACGATGTTGTAATTTTTCACGTAAGGGGGTTTGACATTAATAAACATGATTGTCTAATTATTCCGTCTGAAAAATTTAAACAAATAAAATTATTAAATAGAAAATTAATTTATATGTCTGATGATTCTTAAATATGGTCTCATTCATACCCTTTATTTATGGAATACCTTCCAAAAACATGTTGTATAAAAAAACATTACTTCGTTAGCAAAATAGAGACATTATTTCAATAAACAAGCAATTGTTGTGGCATTTGTTAGAATTTAAGGAATCCTATAGATTTGTTATATAGACGTATAAATAAATAAATAAATAAATAAATATCCTTGGACATTTCACACAACGCCATCTCGTCCCAAGTTAAGCAACTTAATGCTTGTGTTATGGTAACGAGATGGATGATAAACTACTTATATACATTTTTTTTTTTGTAAATACATACATATTATAGATAGAAATGACACCCAGACTCCGAGCCAGTGCCTCTGGTTTAGACAAAGACACTGGCCCGACCCCGGAATCGAATTAGTAATTCACACATAATTATGGACATCAAAAACAAACAATAGACGATTTACAGATTGTACACCGCCTCTGAGCTGAAATTCTCTCCTGCAGAGAAGAAGTTTCTACTAGTGTATCCAACTATAGACCGGGGCCAACGTCCGCGAGCATATTCTTGTTCAAAATTTAGCAACGTACTATTTATATTGTGCCTTGTAATGTTAGTCGAGCGGTAGGTACATACAGTTTGCACATTGTGATTTCTTAAGTCTGCTGTTGGACATCGGTTTTACATTTACTATTGTGGTTAAATGCCACTGTACGCGAGCGTACTTAGTTTGGTGACGTCATAATCCAGCAGCGCCTTATCTATGTGGCGCACATCGCGTTAGATGATAGACGCACGGTGATTGCTGCCTACTAAGTACGCACACGTCAAGCCTTGAAAGGAAATAAGTATATTTTATTTACTAAATTCAATGAGCACAGTGCGCGATCTCTTCAATCACTTATTCTTCAATCAGTGTTATCTCATTCAGACTACAACATCTGTTTGAGTAACACACTATATGTAATAAAAATTTCGGTAATATCTTGTATTTATACGATGCAACTAGTATGCATATAAAATAAACAGTCGCGGTTCTGCCTTAAGCATATTGAGTACGATGCAGTAGGCACGTGCTATAGCAAAACAGGAACACTCTAAAATACTTAGGTGGCACGCGCGAAAATAGCACTTATTTGTTAGTAGCAACTTACAATGTTGCTGATAAAATGTGAATCTTCTCCCGCACAACTTATATCTCAGTGACAAAAGACACAAATAGACCCCGTATAATTTGCCCTAGTATTGGTGATATTGATTATGCGTTAGATACATACAGATTCATTCAGTTATCGGAAAATAAATTGTTGTAAAAGCGACTGCCCGAGTCATTCTGCCTCCTGTCGTCAGCCAGAATGCTGCGAGCTACACTACTCGTGGTTTTTTGTGTGCAAGCGTCCGTGTTAATTACTGATGCCGGAAGAATATTAGGGATTTTCCCTATACCTTCTATAAGCCATCAAGTGGTTTTTCGAGCTTTAACTCTGGAGCTGGCTAATCGCGGTCATGAATTGGTGATTATCACGCCAAACCCTGCGCTGGATGAGAACAATCGCCACGAGAACGTAACGGAGATCGACACTGGACAGACCTACGACGTGATGATGGAACTCCTCGAAGAAGCACAGGCGATGAATATGATCAAACGAGGAGTCACAATGGACGTGGACGCTATGCTATCGGACGACTCTGCGAGGGGGATTCTTCGACTCATTTCACTACAGTTCAGCTTACCAGAAGTAAAACAACTGTTAAACGACAAGACGCAAAAGTTCGACCTTGTGTTCATAGAAGCGATAGCCAATTACCATCTGATAGTGTCTCATTTTTTCAAGGCGCCTGTCATATTGTTCTCCTCATTTTTCGGGTTTCCCGAACATTTCTCTTTGATGGGCGCAGTGGGCTTCCACCCGATTTATTATCCAAGCTTGTATAGGAATAAATTTACAAGTCTTTCATTGTGGGAGAAGGTACAAGAATTTTTTGTCGAATTGAAAATCATATGGTTAATGCAAAGGGCTGAAGATAGGGAGGCAAAATTATTACGTGAACACTTTGGCCCGGAGGCGCCAACCATCGGCGAGATGAAGAAAAATGTGCAAATGTTATTTGTCAACGCGCATCCAATTTTCGGAAACAATCGACCGGTGCCACCTAGTGTCGTTTACTTGGGCTCCCTTCACCTCCAACCCGTCAAAGAAATTGCAATGGTAAGTTATTGTTTCAATATAGATTTTTTTAACTATTTTAAAAGTAACAATATGTGTAGTTTAGAAGCTTGTCTTAGCAAAATTTAAGTAACATTGCAATAATTAATGCATGACATTTTAACTGTGTACTAAAAAAATCTACTTTGGATTTAATATCGCTTAAGGTGCAAATTTGGTAACTGGTTTATTTTATATTCGCCAAACCAACAAATATTTTACGTGAAATTATGTCATGTCAACGACTTTTAAGTATGGTTTTAATAGCTTACACGGTATCTGAATCTTACTATTCTACTATTGTAGGTATTCTTAATAATAATAAATAATAAAGTTCATTGATTCCTAAAAATGACGCTAAAATACCACCGTTAGCTAAATGCCTATAATTACCACTACGGCTCGTACAACAGATTTAAAATATACCTACTTTGATGTAATATAGTTACGTAACGTATTTTTATTAATTATATTTTATTTATAGTTATATAGTATATTTAGAGTTTAGTATTATTTGTATATTGGTAGTTACGTAACCGTGTTATTTTAGCAAATTCTCCCATTTTAATAGAATGCTGTCCACTACTAAATGCTTTGAACATAAATTACTATAAATCAATATTCATTAAAATAAAAGTTGCTTTAAAGCATTGAAAAATCTGAAATCAAAAAAGGCAGATTTTTCTTTTCACAGATTTCTTCATTTCGTTTTTGCTAAATAAATCTAATGATTTTTCAAATTCAAATTTCTTGTCGCTAAATACACATGAAAGTTAATACTTTCATGTGAATTTAACAGGAATTTGCTATTTTGACGTTAAACATAGAGATTCTTTTAAAAGTTACAGAATAATTATGATATTGTAACAGCGACATAGACTTCGTGTGATCACGTTTCACAGTACTTGCAACACAGTATAGCGTTGACCTAAAATTTTCTACACTAACTGCCGCGCATGTATAATGTTGCTTAGGGTGTCCAATTCAGTACGTTTTGTTGCAGCCTCTTAAGGGGATTCTGGACAATTCGACCAGGGGCGTGATATACGTGAGTCTTGGAACCAACGTCCGACCTTCGATGATGGATGAAGAGCTATTGAATGTATTCCTGGACGCCTTCGAAGCGTTGCCATTTGATATCTTGTGGAAATACGATGGGGACAGTCTCGGCCGGATACCTAAAAATCTAATGATACAGAAATGGTTTCCACAAAGGGATCTGCTAAGTACGTTTCTTTTACTTTTATCCACTATTGATATTATTAGATTCGTGGCATATTGCATTTGGAGAAAAATATCGTTAACGGTATTTTTTAAAGTATAACAGATACGTAGTCAAATGATAAATGTAGAAAAACTGAAGATGGTCGCAGGTCAACGGACTTAATTCGAAAGTAACATCAACGGTGATGTGTTTATAACAACAAGAAACACAATCGCTTGGTCGATTGTGATTCAAGGAGGTCATTGTTTATGAAACATCACTGAAGTGCGTGGGTTAAATACATAGATAAAATGAATTCAGCAACCAACGCAGACTTGTACCGAATGCGCGCTAACATGGTGTTAGTACACTTTATGGTGCGAGCCTGCTACAATAGCTAGACTCGCGTAACTAAGTGGACACATACATCTATAAATAACTCCACATAGCCAACCATGACTGCCCTTATTAAACAATCAAAGGTGTTTTCATATTCAATGTACCACTATCATGATCCAATTGGTAAGAACCCGCGATTAGAGTTTTTTTTATTGTTTTTTTTTTTAAACGAAACCCCTGTACTATGTATAACCTGTGTCGCTGTTTATATCTGTTTTTCTTGTTATAGTGCATCCAAATGTCAAAGTTTTCGTGATGCAAGGTGGCATGCAGTCCACCGACGAAGCTATTGACGCCTGCATCCCATTAGTCGGCATTCCTATGCTGGGCGACCAGTGGTACAATGTCAACAAATACGTGGAACTTGGTATTGGAGTGAAACTGGATGTACTGACGATGACGGCGGACGATTTGACGGGTGCAGTCTATAAAGTTCTCAATAATGATAGGTTGGTGAAAAAATCTTTAAATTCACTATCCCTCTTACAATTGCACATCGTATGTAAAATACTTTAAAATCGGTTCTTTAGTTCAGGAGTTCGTTGCGACCAATTTATTTATTTTTATTTATATTATTTTTTCAAATAGTTTCATTTACGATATCAATATATTCTTAATACAGTTACAGGGAAAATTTGATGCGCATTCGTGGTATCATGAATGACCTGCCTCAAACGTCTATGGAACGCGCTGTATGGTGGACGGAGCACATAATGCGTCACGGGGGCGGAGTGCATCTCCACGCTCCCACACACAACGCCACGTGGGCCCAGTACCTAATGGTGGACGTCGTTGCGGTGATACTGGCCGGGGTCGCCATCATATTAATTGTCGTACTTGTTGTGTTTTGTAAAGTCCGAAACTACATCAAGAAGCGTATCATGAAGCTTAAGAAAAACTAGTATTTTAGTGTTTAACCGTGTGGTAATTATAGAAATCATTGTAACATTTACATTTAATCTTTATAACCGAATAATTTGATTTAGTTAATAGTTTTGTTTGATTTAATAAATTTTACACACTTGTAATGATTTTTCATTCAACCTTTTGGCACGTGGGAAACGTTAGCCTCGGGCCAAGTCACTAAAATTGCACAGCGATCTGATTGTTGGTTCCTGGGGCCACGGGCTGCACTCCTCTAAGCAGGAAGAGTATACCCCTGGCCCAACTGAACCGTATACCCCATACCAATCTACCAGCGTAGTGAAGGTAGGAAGGTAGCCGGTGATTACAAGGACTTTTCAACTTAAAGATGATTTGATGTGATATCTTTGGCTAGCTGTAGGAGTATTTTAAAAGCTGTAGGAAATATTCTGTTATGTTCATTCAATTAAAAAACAAAACAAATATCAAGTTACGAAAAATCATTAGCAAATATTATATGCCTTGCAATAGCAAAATAACCACAAGCTAGGCTGATCATGCCTGTATCAGCAAATGAGGAAATACTGATTTTTACTCTTTTAACTACGCAAAAATACCACCGTAATTCCACATTTAGCATTTGGACAATGTTATAGGTTGATTTGCATGTTATATAATCACTCTATTAAAAAGTTGCCTAACTGTGAAAAATATACCTACTATATAGGATGCGGATTACAATTTTATTAAGGTGTATGTCTTTTTAAATTATTGTTGCCGCATACTCCGCACTCCGTCTCATTTGTATACTAATTTGAATGGATTGGTTTCCAAAGCATCGGTTGCCTGCCCAAATGGCGTTGTGTGAAATGTCCAAGGATATTTATTTATTTTATTTACAAGCGATACGAATAGAGAGCTCTCGAATTATCTACATGCAATACATCGGTCTAGCTATAGTCGTATTTTTAATTAGACGTAGTCAACTGACGATTTCTGTTTATCTATGATTATCTAGTCCACGAGTAGTGTAGTGTACGCAGGACAAAATATCACTATGATAGAGCTACCCCACGATAGGGTGCTCTGTTGATCTCTACGTGTACGTAGAAATTAGAATATAGATTAAATTAGTCGAGCTGTCTAGCTCTATTCTCTCTCCGTGGACGACGCGCTTAATAAATAGAGAAATAATTTGCAATAAAATAATATTTTTGATATATGATATACTTTTGATCAAAATCGGTTAAGTAGTTTAGGAATCCATAGCGAACAAACAACGTGACGCGTAATTTATATATATTAAGATTTTATAGTACTTTTTACGTGTGATATTTCAAAGTTAAATGATATGAAATACTATTTTTTTATTACGTGCCTGGATCTCTAGTTACATTCAATTTCGTTCATTCTCTTCGTATTGTGCATACATAATACATAAATAGTGTTCGTACGTAGATAGTATTATTATTTTTCTCAGTCCGTGATTCGAATAAAGGAAATAGGTAGACTCCCTACCTACTTGACAAGCTTATCTATTTAACTAAAAAACACACGCCATCTGCATAATCGTCACTAAATATTATGTCTATGTCTATGTCTAATCACTTGGTACAGGGTTTTGTATAGTTTTCCTTCTCTTACAGCTAGGTTTTCCAATTATTTTCCACGCGTTATATGTGTTATGATTGATTAATGTTTCATTCATATCAATAAGGGTTTTTATAAATTCCATGCATAAGTTATGTAGGTACTGAAACTTGCAACCGTGCAAGTGAGACGGACAATGTCTTAGCTACAATATATTTATGTAGAAGTCAAATAGTCCGACTTCAAATAGCTTTTAATAGCTAATATTATTAAAATTTGAAGGTGGTTTACAGTTTTTGTTAGATATATTTAATAATACTGAAAAAATAGCCACTTGCTGGTCTAAATATCATCAGGAATAATTAGCTGCAAATAAAACCTATAGGAAGGCTTTTGGAATCAGTTCCGTGGAGAAACATCGTTGCCTAGCAATGGGATTGGTCAAATCAATTGATCTTTGTACATGTGAAAGACGGTCAAGAGGTCTAATGACATAAGGTCCCCTGTAAAAATCGAAATCGCTGAAACACCGATTAGCTAGAATAAAGGATCTATCGAAGTAAAGGAATTTTATAAGATTGACGTGCTTCTCTGTCTAAGGCAATATTACTGCTAAACGAATGAACAGATTGGGATTTATTTTGGTGAACAGCTATGATTCATCCCAAAATCGGTAATTCCAAAATAACAAAACCATTTATAGTTATTTTGGGTGTTACTTGAAACTATTAGTTAACTTTATAGACAAGTGTCGATAATTTCTAACACACCAAAATATAGTAGGATGAAACGCGTTGAAAAAGAAAGAGAATATAACAAAAATTAAAGGAAAAATAATTAACGGGCGATCTGAGGTCGGGAAATGGGGGGGATGGTTTTAAAAAACTGTTAATCTCGTAATTTATGCGAATTTTACTATTTATATTTATCTTACACAAATACATTTCATTTTTCTCGAAATTTTGGTGAAAGGGTAAGCTTTTATGTACCAAACACACAGTATTTTTTTGTGATTAAGAAAATAAGTAGATAAAAAAATTCAGAAGATACATTTTTAGTTGAAATCCCCTTTATATCCTATCTTTAATATTTTCGAGTGTATGGGGTCGTATGTCGGCAATGGCATCACGAATGTTGGCCTTTAAATGCTCAATTGTCTCTGGTTTGTCGGCATAACACTTGTCTTTAACGGCCCCTCAAATCGCAGCTTCTTAGCGGCCAATTGTCATCACCATTTCGGCTAATTAAATAAAATTAAAAAAGTTTGACGTAATACATCGATTGTGGCATGAGATGTGTGGCAAGTTGCAACATCCTGTTAAAACCAAACATTGTTCACATCAATACCATCAAGACTAGCCACAAAAATTCGGCTATCATGGTGCGATAGGTCTCCATTCACCACCATAATGGTTGCGACGTCCTCATGTTCAAAGAAATATGAGCCAATGATGTGTCCACCCCACAAGCCGCCCTGAACATGGGTGCATACGCTTCTCTAAGACCACGTGTAGGTTTTCTGAGCCCCAAATTTTGCTTACTAACGACAACAAGATGAAAATTAGCTTCATCCAAAAAAATTACTTGTCTATGTTTTGGAAATATATTTCCAATAAACTCCAACGTTGCTCAAGCGTAAATCGATTCATTTCGTTCAGCGCAGATAATATCAGAATAGAATTAGCTTCATCCAAAAAAATGACTTGTCTATGTTTTGGAAATATATTTCCAATAAACTCCAACGTTGCTCAAGCGTAAATCGATTCATTTCGTTCAGCGCAGATAATATCAGAATAGAATGACATAAGTATTGTCAGATTCTGATGGACCGGTGTTGAAAATTAAACCGATAGATGGCCCGCATTATTTAAGAAGAAGAAGATATTCACACTTACCTGGTCGTGATCCAGCCGAATAATGATAGGAGGAGTGTCGGCGTGGACGTGAAATCCCAGCGATACTACAGGCCCTTCTTGAACTTTGATCTCGGTGCCCGGTGGTTGAACCGGTTTGATTTCTGGCTATTATAATAAAACATATTCGATATAACAAATCAAACAATTAAACATAACAAGCATTTTTGTATACATAAGTCTTGTTGGTCTAGCTAGGGCAAGTGTCTTTGTGTTTTTAAATTATATAGAGCCCCTGCGATATAAGGTCACAACATCGTCCAAAGGAGTCGTCTTATATGACAATAAAGAAAACATATTGTACAATCACGATGAAACTACTTATAGTATTTGCTCTGCATTGATTTTATTAAAGCACATATAAGTACGGATTGATAATTTCTGAAACGAATAGCTAATTCTACAATAGGCATGATCTGTTCCGATTTTTCTTGAGTTTTTCATCGACTTGAACATGCGTTTATGGCCATAGAAAAAACACGATATGATTACAACAATTTGTTACACCATAATATGATTATTATAATCAAATATCATGATTTGTGATTATGTGCAATACTTTTACGAAACCCAAACTGATAGTACCTACACATATCACGGACTATATTAACAGTAGTAGGGATTCGACGGTTCTGGCTCACCAATCAGAAGGGTGGATCGCGACTGATCAGAATGGTCAAATTCCAAAAAAAAAAAAAAAAAAAAAAAAAGTTTGGTGTCTTTTTGTATTATTTGTCATGCGCTGATCACGATTCTGCAATCCATTTATGTGTAGGATCAGCGGTTCCAGAGATGACTAGTTGATTCCGGTGTCTGCGGCCCAACCGTCGATAAAACGACCCTTTTTTATGTTCCCTCGACCCTTATTTTTTGCTTGAACCTTTTTTTTAATCGATCTCGTCTCGCATCGTCGTTACTTGATGATTTATATTCTGAATAATTATTAAAAGACATTATACTTAAATGTTGTTACAATTCTTATTTCAGAATTTAATTACTACATCTCTAACCTTTTTTTTTTTTTTTTTTGTTTTCGCTGGGGAAATGCTTTATGCATACCACCGCACCCCGGGGGAAAGGTCGGTGATTATGTGGGACTCCGACAAGGGTCGTCTACCCAGTCGTTTACCCACTAAAACCCCAGCGGCATACCCACACACGACGCGCTTGGGGCGCCACAAGTTCGCGTAAACGCATTCTACTGTGACGCCCCAGCGTGGTGCCCGCAACGCGGGCAAGCGACTATCAGGGAGGGCGTCCCGGTACACTGGGACGCCCTCAGTCATCGAGGCTTTCGTCGGTGGTGGCTCCCCCGAACCACCACCGGCCTCCTAGGCGAGGGCAGAAGGGGCCCGCACCGTCACGAACCACCCTCCACCCCTGCTTCCGTCCGCGGCGCGGGTCACCCGGAGCTCCCTCCCTGGCGACCCGCCCCGCTGCCCCCCTTCTGCGACATCGGCCCCGCAGAAGGAGGCCCGTCAGCCCTCGGGTTTTCGACAACCCAAGGGCGTTGAGTGAGGACTCGGTTTGACGGCCAACTAAGTTGAGCGCCAACCCGAGGACCTCATGGTGCGCCGCAGCGGTTTACGACTCCCAAGGCAGCTCTGAGGACAGAGGAGTCCCCGGAGCCGCAACCCGCCACGACGCTGGGTGCCGCTCTTCGTCTCACCTCTCCCCGTGGGCCCGCCCGGCATGGGAGGCCCTGGCCGGTATGGCCCCACGGATCATTGAGGCACTCAAGCCCCCTCACCACAGCAAGGTGGCAGCACAGTCGAGGGGGACTACATCTCTAACCTAACCTAACCTACAAAAACTAAAACCTAAACAGAAAATCAAAAAAGGAGAAAAAAAAGTATTGTTTTGCCATGCGCTGATCACGATTCTGCAATCAATTTTTGCGTAGGATCAACGTTTCCGGAGATGCTAGTCATCAAGTAACTTATTCCTAATTGATTTCTGATGTCTGCTGACTAAGCCGACTCCATTTTTTTATGTTCACCCGACCCTTATTTTTTGCTTGAACCTGCAAGTGCCTTGCAATTTTGAATCATAAATAAAAGACAATATTTCAGTGTTGCTAGAATTTTTATTCCAGAATTTTATTACCTACTTCGTACCTATAAAATATGAGCGGAACATCTCATCCACTAAAATATCGTTGTACAGTGTGTTCCCCGTAAATATATTCGTGAAACTATTCATTGAACATCTCTGAAACTTATATAGCAAATACATTAAGCAATATTCACCACAAACTGAAGTCCAATCATTCTGAATCCTATCAATATTCCAGTTCCACCTTTTGCAATTTCTTTTCAGGAACTCGAGATGATATTGCGCAGGTGTTCGCCCATATGAATCAAAATATTGACCGATGCCATTCGTATCGATATGTACAGCTACCCAATGTGAACCTGGTTTATCATCCGCATCCAAATTGCATATTATATACGTTGGTACATGGGTATGCATAGGTAGTCTATTAGCAGCATAAACATTATTTTCTAGAGTGGGATGAATCTTTTTCAAATGTTTTTGTATTTCTAGTGTATCCATGATAATACTGCCATTAGCAGATTATTACAGTACCAATCTATTCAATGGTTGTCGTAGGAATGTTCAATTATAGTGATTTGTAAATATTTAATTGCATTCAGTCACAAAACAGGTTGATTCCTGTTACCAAGGAACGTGAGATAAATGTTTGTAGACACATTTATTTTTTTTAGGATTCGTCGGATCGGCCCCACCTGTCACATAAATTTGTTTATTTATGGATTTGCTTTAGATAACAATGGTATTTCATTAATTTTTTTAGGATTCGCCGGGTCCGGGCCGCCCATTACGAGGGTTGATTTGTGGGATCACAAAAAGCATGTAGCAACCTGTTGCGAACGAATACCCCATAACTTTGATTATTTATGGATTTGCTTTTGCTATAAAAGATCGAACCGTTGCAGCCATGCAGTTAGTCTACGATCGTGTCACCGTTTGTGACCATCGCGCTCCAATACTACGTCAGCGCATCAATGGCCATGGAGGTAAGTGTTTATTCTATTGACAAACTTATTTGTATTTCTGTTGTTGTTTCTTATGGTGTATGTGTGTATAATAGGTAATATTGTAACAGTGCATTAGTGTAAGAAACATAATTGTAAACTACTGCCCGAATAAAAGGCTATTATTATGTATGTGTGTATGTGTATGATTAAGTGTAAACAAATTGATATTAACATTATAACTCTGTTGTTGCAGAGATCATTCAGCTTCGCAGACGATAATGAAAATACCTATAAACAGTATTACTACTCACCGCTCTCCCCTCAACATGATGAAGAGACTAATGACATCGTCAATAATAACACATGCGATGCTGGAAAAAGGAAATCGCAACCGATTGATAATTTTTTTGAAGTGGCACCAAAAATGAAAAAGAAGAAACCGGTATCGTCAACCGTTGCCCGAGCCGCTAGAGATGGTGTGTCATATATTTCTACTAATTCTGACGATGGAGACCAAGCGACGCATCTCATAAAAATTGAAATGTACGATATGAAGAAGCTATGTAAGATTCCAACTAGTGATCATTGGAAACACGCCACCACGAGGATTAAATATTATGTAAAGAATAATAAGGATAGCATCTACGACAACACAAACAGCCTCGTATACAATATTACAAAGACAATAGCAGAAAGTGAAAAAGTTAAAAAATACTTTTATAACAATGACACTCAGTAGCTGATTACTTAGTGAATGTGATTCTGTTTACTTAAATTACTTGTGTGTACTTATTAGATTCTACTTGATTTTCTAATAAGTTTGTTAGAATATAAATATTGAACATTAACTGTAACTGACTGTGCTACCTACTTTCTTCTTTGTTATAAAGATGGAAAACTTAAGTAAAGTGTGCACCAGTGCTATCTTTTCCCCAGCCTCTATAGAAGAGAATATGGAACTATACAACAGTGAATTCGATCAGGAGCTGTCTAAAGTTTGTGATAAAATGGAAAAAGGTGACCTGCTCGATTCATCGTATGATGAAGAGTTGTATAATCACTGTGCGAAAGTTGAAACAATGTTGATGTAAGTATTAGAAGTACAAACTCGATAAGAAATATTATTGTATAAATATGTTATTTTAAGATATGTCTAATAATTTTCTTGCTCTTTTGTTGCAGTCAACCACAAGTTGGAAGAGGTATCAAACGAGGTATCACTACTGGCGAAAATAAGGTTACCAAGAAACCAACATTTGATGAAGGAGCTTCTACATCATCAATCGAAACCATGAACAACAGTATGGTGGAATGTGACACTTGTCATGTTTTTATTAATAAAAGGTATCTATATAACCACTTAAAAAGCAATGCTCACAAAAATAATCTTTTTAAATCGCATAATTCATTAACACATGTTACAAATATTGAAACCGCTTTTGGGAACCGAATTTTAACATATAGAATTAATCGTAAAATAGCTCAATCGGGGCAATATTTTGAAACACCGGAATCGTTTTTAAATTCTTTAAAAATTGATATTTTATTTTTGATAGACGAATGTATTAAAAAACATACAATTTTTAAAATAAACTTCATATTGCATGCTGATTTCATACAACAAACTAAAGATATTAAAAATACTTTTGATTTTCAAACGTTTAATTACATAATTTGTCAGGGTGATGACTTAAATATTTTTTTTTCATCATTAATAGACACTGTAGTCGGTAAAATATCTCAATTTGAAAAAAAAGATAGTGGTTGGAGTCTTAATCAAATTAAATACATAGATATGAATGTTAACAAATTCAACCCCTTACGTGGTAGTTCATATATAGACCTTCCTCAAGATATTAAATCAAAAAAAGCTGTAATCAATGTTAAAAATAATGATAATATGTGTTTCAAATGGGCATTACTCTCTGGTTTATATCCTGTATGTAAAAATAAAGATCGGGTAACATCTTACGCAATATACGGAAATAAACTAAAATTTGCTGGTATTTCTTTTCCAGTTAAAATAGTAGATATATCAAAAGTAGAGAAATTAAACAATATTAGTATAAATGTTTTTGGGTTAGAGTATAATAAAGAAAAAAAGTGTAATTCTGTTGTAGGTCCTTTATATTTAACAAAATGTCGTATGCCTAATCATATCAACCTACTATATATATCGAATGGTACTAACAATCATTACTGTTATATTAAAAACTTATCGCGATTAGTTAGTTCACAAATATCAAGTCATCATCATGCAATATATATATGTGATTCATGTTTACTTCATTTCCCATCAGAGGAAAGACTTAATAACCATCAACAATATGATTGCACTCACATTTGCACGGAATTACCAAATGGTGAACATTCCAAAAAGGATTGGTTTGGTAAAGCAACATCAAATAATAAATTAAAATTTGATAAATTCGTGAGAAAGTTGAAAATGCCCTTTGTGGTTTATGCAGACTTCGAAGCATTTTTGAACCCTATAGAATCATGCAGTAACGATCCATCCAGACCTAGTACAAGTAATATTCAAAAACATGAAGTGTATAGTTTCGGATATTACATTAAATGTTCATATGATGATAGATTGTCAAAATATGAGACGTATAGTGGGGCAAACTGCGCACAGGTGTTTATGAATCATCTTTGTGAAGATGTGAAAACAATAGTAAAAAAAAATAGTTTCCAAAAATGTCCCGTTTTATTATCAGATGAAGATAAAATTAAAATTTCTAAATCAAACATTTGCCATATTTGTGAAACTGAGTTAAATGAAGATCCTTTTTACGATTTTGATTGGCACACTGGTAGTTTTAGGGGTGTTGCACATCAAGTGTGTAGTTCTAAGTTCAGAACCCCTCATCATGTTCCAATATTTTTACATAACCTCAGTCACTACGATGCTCATTTTATTGTCCACGCATTAAACCTCGAAGATGGCAAGGTTGAAGTTATTCCACAAAATAAAGAGAGATACATATCATTTTCAAAACAGTTAACAATAAATAATCAACCAGTAAGTTTAAGATTCGTAGATTCATTGAAATTTTTATCATGTAGTTTAGATCAACTAGCTAAAAATCTTAATGATGATCAGTTTACTGAATTAAAAAGAAACTATCCTAATACTGAAGATTTTTTACGTTTAAAACGGAAAGGAATTTATCCTTATGAATTTATGAGTAATAGTGATTGTTTGAAACATCTATCACTTCCTGATCAACACCAGTTTTATAGTTCACTCACAGATTCAAATATTTCAAATGATGATTATAATCACGCAAAAGATATTTGGCAACATTTTAAGTGTAGTAGTATGTCCGATTATTCCAATTTGTATTTAAAAACTGATGTTTTACTTTTGACCGATGTATTTGAAAACTTTAGAAAGCTTTGTATTCAAACTTATGGATTAGATCCTGCCTATTACTATACTGCTCCAGGCTTAAGTTGGGACGCAATGTTAAAATTTACGAAAATAGAATTAGAATTGTTAACGGACTATGACAAAATTGCTTTTTTTAAAGCTGGCATTAGAGGGGGTGTATCTCAGTGTAGCAATCGTTTTGCTAGAGCTAATAATAAATTTATGGAGGATTATGATAGTGAAAAACCTAATTCGTATCTAACATATTTCGACGCGAATAATTTATATGGTTGGGCAATGTCCCAATCTCTTCCTGTTGGTTGTTTCGAATGGGTAGATTGTAATACAGATTATAATGTGTCGGATACGTCTGATTTCGGTTATATTTTAGAAGTTGATTTAGAATATCCTGATGAACTTCATAATTTGCATTCAGACTTTCCGTTATGTCCTGAAAAAATGTGTGTGGGTAAAGAAACTAAATTAGTTCCTAATTTAAATAATAAAAATAAATACATCATTCACTACAGGAATTTAAAACAATGCATTGAAATGGGTATTAAATTGATTAAAGTACAAAGAATTCTAAAATTTAAACAGGGTTCTTGGTTAAAAAAATACATAGACTTAAATACTCGTTTGAGAACGCTAGCTACATCAAACTTTGAAAAAGACTTTTTTAAATTAATGAACAATTCTGTCTTCGGTAAGACAATGGAAAATATTGAAAAGAGAGTAAACGTTAAACTACTAACTCACTGGGATAATCGCGGTAAAGTTTTAGGTGCTCAGGATTTGATTGCAAAACCAGAATTCCATAGTTTATCAATATTTTCAGAAAATTTAGTTGCAATACAATTACGAAAAACAAAATTAATTTATGATAAGCCAATTTATTTAGGATTTTGTATTTTAGATATATCTAAGACCCTTATGTATGACTTTCATTATAACTATATGTTTAAAAAGTTTCATAATAAAATTAAGTTATTGTACACAGATACCGATAGTTTGATATATCAAATTTTTACAGACAATTTTTATGAGGATATAAAACCAGATCTACTTCACTATTTTGATACATCAGATTATCCAGAAAATAATATTTATGGTTATCCAAAAATAAATAAAAAAAGGTTGGGATTTTTTAAAGATGAGAATAATGGTAAAATATTAAAGGAATATGTAGGGTTGCGATCAAAAATGTATGCCTTGGAAATAGAAGATAAATTTATAGCAAAGGCAAAGGGGGTTAATAAAAGTGTCACCAAAAAAATGAATATGGAAAATTACAAATCGTGTTTGTTTGATAAAAAAGTACATTATTGTAGTATGCTTCGATTTAAATCAATCAAACACACTATTTTTACACAAAAAATAAATAAAGCATCTTTAACATATAATGACACCAAACGATGTATTATGGATAACAACATTGATACATTGGCTTGGGGACATTATAAATTGCGCTAAGAGTTGATTATTTTTACTTTTATTTCTGTGTCTAAACAAAATTTGTATTGATTGTAAAATTATGATATTTTAAAATTATTGTTTATTCATAATGTAAGATAATTGTGGTTTTCATTTGTGTGTATTTAAATTTGAGGTTGAGGTGATTGTAAAATTAGAATGTATTAGAGTTATAATTATTTCCATTGTAAATTGTGTTAGAAAATAGTACATAGATCATTCTGTTTTTTTTATTATTTTAGCAATATATATTTTATTTTTACAACAATATTTTCATTTTTTATTTCATCCCTTAGTACTATAGACGTGTAAAATGTTTAGCTTTATTCATCCGTTTACTGCTATTGTGGCAGGACCAAGTGGATGTGGGAAGTCAAATTTTGTAACAAATTTCATAAAATCAATTAAACAAATATGTAATTGTGATTTTAATCAGATCACATGGTGCTTTGATGAAATGCAACCTTTATATAATTTACCAAATGTTAACTATCATCAAGGAATTCCTAATCTTAATATGTTTGATGGCGAAAACCCACACCTTGTTATTATTGATGATTTGATGAGAGAGTCAGATGGAAGAATTGTGGATATATTTACAAAAGGTAGTCATCACAGGAATCTTAGTGTATTTTATTTAACACAAAACTTATTTCATCAGGGTAAAGGTCAAAGAGACATTTCTTTAAATTCAAGTTACATAATATATTTTAAAAACCCTCGAGATAAAACTCAAATAAGATATTTAGCACGACAAGTGTCACCAGACAACCCAAAATTCATTGAAGATGCTTACAGGGATGCAACTTTAGAAGCGCATGGATATTTAATGGTAGATTTAAAACAGAATACCAATGATTTATGTCGTATCAAAACAAAGGTCTTCCCATTTAATGGTCATTGTACAGTCTACGTCCCAACAAAAGAGTTTAAATACACCAAGAATCAAACAATTCAAGTCATTTCTAAATGATGCATCATCGACTCACAACGCATAAACATTTGTTGAGTGCTTTGCATACGCTTAAACCAAAATATCAAAAAGTAATACTTAAAACATGCGATGAAGAAGAAATTAACTTTATTTGTGAATGTATTCATAACGTTTTACAAGGAAAGGTACCTCTCAAAGATCAAGATAAACAAAAATTGAATAAACACAAAAATATACTCCGTAAACTTGTGCATAAGTGTAAGCATAAACTGAGAAAAAATATAATTATACAAAAAGGGGGAGCTTTCTTACCAATAATATTAGGTGCAATATTGAGTGGATTAGTTAGTGGATTAGCCAGTTAACATGGAAAATGCAAAGAAAATGATACTTATTGAATCTGGATTGATTGAAAAATTAAAACAAGAAAATAAGAGTGATAGTAATTTGTCTCGATTAGATACTGAAATGCAAAATATTATGAATAGTAAGATGGAAGATCGTAAGAAGTGGATGTTATATTTACAAACACTACAAAGATACCTTCATTTTACGGAAGAGGATCGTCAACCAGTTAGATTGCCAATTTATTCTGAAACATCTAATGAAGATCCAAGAGAGTTTAAAATTGGTAATAAAAACACAGATAAAGATCTAAAAAGTATAGTTGATGCTCACTCTTTGTTGGAGGAGAATGTAACTATTAAAAATAAAGAAAATAACACAAATTCACTTTACTCACCAACTCAAATACTCAGTTTAATACCAAAAACTTACAATAAAAAAGGTGAGTTATTATTGAACTTACTTGGAACAAGTAAAGGTAAAATACATTGGGATAATGAAGGCACACTCATAATTGATAAAGAAAAAATCTCTGGAAGTAATATTGTTGATTTAATAAATGATTCGCTAAGACCCTTAAAAAAAAGTGATCCAATAGGGTGGGATAGATTTGCTAAAGCATTAAAAGATCTTAAAGTACCACTCACTTATATTGGAAACCCCAAGAGATGTCAGTTTATCAACCAGCTTTTAGCAAAAGATCTACAAGAAACTTCTGAGATTGACGTTCAAGAGTTTTCTACACCGAGCAGTGGAGATAAAAAAAATATTAACAAAATACGTAAAAAGATCGAGTGGGAAAAATGGACTCCGTACTAGAAGAAATTAATAGAATTTATTATGATCCATCTAACCCCGCTGGTTTTAGTAGTATTGAAAAATTATCGAAGGTCATGAAGGGTAAAATGGATAAGAAGCAAGTAAAGGAATGGTTACAATCGCAAGAAACATACACATTACATAGACCCAATCGGAAAAAATTCCCACGTAATAGGTACATTCTATCAAATATTAATGAATTGTGGCAAGCTGATTTAAGTGATATGCGAACTTATTCTCAATATAATGATGGTTTTAACTACATATTGTGTGTTATTGATGTATTTAGTAAATATGCTTTTGCAAGATCAATGAAAAAGAAAATCTCTGAAATAACTAAATTATGTTTTGAAAGTATATTTACTGAAAGTAATTCAACACCTACTCACATACAATCTGATAAAGGTACAGAATTTGTGTCAAAAGATATACAAAAATACTTTAAATCTAAAAAGATAAATTACTATACCACAAACAATCCTGATATTAAGGCTAGTATTGTTGAGCGATTTCAAAGAACTTTAAAAATGAAAATGTGGCGTTATTTCACTCATAATAATACTTATAGATACATTGATGTTTTACAAGATTTAATATACTCTTATAATAACAGCTTTCACTCTAGTATTAAGATGTGCCCATGTGATGTAAATTCCAGCAATATTATGACAGTTTGGACTAATCTTTATGATAGGGGGTCAAACAAACTTTGTTTAAAAAATCCAAAACCGATTTTCAATGTGGGCGATTATGTTCGAATATCCAAATATAAACATGTTTTCCAAAAAGGATATGAATCAAATTGGAGTGATGAAATATTTATTATATCTTCAATAATAGATAGATCTCCATGGGTTGTATATACATTAACAGATTTACAAAATGAACCAATAGTTGGTACTTTTTATGAAAAAGAATTACAGAAAGTCACTTACAACCCCACCTCACAATATAAAATAGATAAAATAATTGACTCTCGCTATTCAAGTAACAGAAAAGAAGTATTAGTGAAGTGGAAAGGTTATCCAGATAAATTTAACAGTTGGATTTTAGCATCTAGTTTAAAATCAATATGAATAAAGAAAGTTTTTATTTAACTTTACTCAGCAACAGTTCAATGGAATACTTTCCTGATAACAAGACCACAAATTTTTCAACAAAATTACCAAAACCCATCAAATTGGAAGGTGAATGGTCGGTTGGAGTTGTCGAGTTCCAATATCCATGTACCATGTTTACTGTTCAAGATCATGAAAATGTTATGTACATCACAAAAAAAATGTTAATGCCTAATGAAGATAAATTATCAACAGTTTACTACAAAAGAAATATCCCAGCTACTAACTATGATAACGTTGAACATATTATAAACGCGTTAAATGGTATCAAAGAGAAAGTAAAATTTCATTATAATGAAATATTAAAATTTGTATCTGTTACTGTTTTGGATAAAAATATATCATCCATAACATTATCACCAAAATTAAGTTTACAACTAGGATATGAACCAAATAAAAACCTGTTAGAGAGAAATTTCGGGAAGTGTCCTGCTAATTTACACTTAGGATTACCATCACAACTATTTATATATTGCGATATAATCGATCCGCAGATTGTGGGTGATGTTATGACTCCTTTACTAAGAATTATCCCATTGGATCCTTCAAAGTACATTTATGGCGCAAATAAAATGCACGTTTTCACTCCACCTCACTACTTACCTATCATGCGGAGAGAGTTCGATACGTTAGAAATAGATATAAGATCAAGCACAGGGCAGACAATACCATTCCAGTTTGGAACTGTGTGTATTAAACTACATTTCCGAAAATTGTAATAATGTATTCTCCCCATGGTAATCATAAATGTCCATATGAAAATTATTATACACATCAAGCTGGATCAGGAGTTGGAGTAATTTATAAGGGTTCATCATATCAACGCGGCCATGGTATTGGGAGCTTCTTGGGGGGTTTATTTAGATCAGTTTTACCTTTACTTTCAAGTGGTGCTCGAGCAATTGGTAAAGAGGCATTAAACGCTGGAGTAGGAATTTTATCGGATATGGTTCAAGCGCGTCCTATGGAATATTCAATAAAAGATCGTCTAAAGCAAGTTAGTACGAACTTAAAACGAAAGGCTGATAACAAAATTGATCGGTTAAACATGACAGGATCTGGGTATATAACTAAAAAGAAACGTTTGACCTCAGTCATTCCACCATTAGTTGCTAAAGTGAAAGCTGCTAAAAAACTTAGTCTAAAACCAAAAGATATCAAGGATATATTTACAAATTAAATATGTCTTTTCTTCATAATCATTCTTGTGAGTGTGTTAAGTCAGAATTGGATTTGTTTGCACTACCGTCTACACAAACAAGCATTGAAAATGGATTGTGGATTCACTATAAACCAATTTCATCTCTTGCTGATGATGGACCTATCGAGTTTCAAGTTCCTGGTACGGGTGATGACTACATAGATTTGTCTCATACATTACTCCACATAAAGGCAAAAGTGTTACATCAAGATTCAACCACCTTGACATCTACTACAGTAGTAGCACCTGTAAATAATTGGTTGCACTCACTTTTTAGTCAACTTGATGTTTATTTAAACCAAAAACTTGTATCACCACCTAATAATACCTATGCCTATCGAGCATACATGGAAACCCTTCTGAATTATGCACCTGCTGCTAAACAATCTCATCTTACTTGTAGTCTTTGGTATGAGGACACAGCAGGAAAAATGGATTCTACAGATGGTAAAAATATTGGATTTGCTAAAAGACAGGATTTAGTTGCTGAAAGTAGGGAAGTAGAAATGATCGGACACCTTCATGGTGACATTTTCAATCAAGATAAATTTTTAATTAATGGTGTTGAAATGAGTGTAAAATTAGTTCGATCAAGAGAAAGTTTTAATTTAATTGCTGGTTCAAACGATGTAAAGTTTAAAGCTTGTATTACTGATGCAACCCTTATTGTACGAAGAGCACGAATTAATCCAAGTGTATTGCTTGCACATCAGAAAGTTTTAAGTACTACCACTGCAAAATATCCTATTACTCGAGCTGAAGTCAAAGTTTTAACAATTCCATCGGGTGTTCAAGGAAAAACTCTTGATAATATATTCTTAGGACAGGTACCCAAAAGATGTATAATTGGGTTTGTGAACAATTCTGCATTTAATGGCTCCCTTTCCAAAAATCCATTTAATTTTGCAAACTTTGGTATTAATTCTTTCAGCTTATATATTGATGGTCAACAAATACCTTCAAAAGCCTTGCAACCATCTTTTAATAATAGTGTGTATACATCGGCATATCATACTTTGTTCTCTGGAACTGGTATTCACTTTCTTAATGAAGGAAATGCAATCTCTTATGAACAATATGACAAAGGTTACTGTCTATTAGCATTTGACTTAACTCCCGATTTATCAGCTAACTCATCAGCTCATTGGAATCTCGTAAGGCATGGTAGTGTAAGATTAGAAGTACGATTTGAATCCTCACTAATACAAACAATTAACTGTATAGTTTATGCTGAGTTTGATAACATTATTGAAATAGATAAAAACAGAAATGTTACTGTAGACTATAGTAGTTAAGATCATAATGTATGTAGTATGTTAGATTTATGTGTTATGTGTAATGCATATTGAGTGTATGTAACTATAGAAAAAAAATGTAAAATTAAATAAAACAAATTGTATGTAAAATACCATTTTTTATTTATATATAAACCCTCCATTTAATCTTATACAAAACAATGTTCCATTTTAAACTTTACATAAGCACATTGACTAAACCACTGAACATGTTGCTGCCAAGGATCATCATCATCTTCCCAATCTTTTAAACCGCCACCACAATGGAAACACTTGGTCCTGTCTCCATGGCCAGTATAAAAGAAACCGGCTTCTACAAGATCTTCAGGGTTTTGTTGCATAACCAGAGGCCAGAATTCGAAACTGAGCAACCGTCTAGATTTTGAACTGAAGAATGGATATTCCGCTCTTGAGTACTGCATATTGTTCTCTTTTTCTTCTACACTCAGTGTCATAGCTTCACTATTCAATGATGTGTTCTGCACACGTATACCACACACGTCTCTTCCTTCTGCTGTTGGCTTTCTCTCAGCTAAAAAAGTCAGCAATAATCTAATAAGTACACACAAGTAATTTAAGTAAACAGAATCACATTCACTAAGTAATCAGCTACTGAGTGTCATTGTTATAAAAGTATTTTTTAACTTTTTCACTTTCTGCTATTGTCTTTGTAATATTGTATACGAGGCTGTTTGTGTTGTCGTAGATGCTATCCTTATTATTCTTTACATAATATTTGATCCTCGTGGTGGCGTGTTTCCAATGATCACTAGTTGGAATCTTACATAGCTTCTTCATATCGTACATTTCAATTTTTATGAGATGCGTCGCTTGGTCTCCATCGTCAGAATTAGTAGAAATATATGACACACCATCTCTAGCGGCTCGGGCAACGGTTGACGATACCGGTTTCTTCTTTTTCATTTTTGGTGCCACTTCAAAAAAATTATCAATCGGTTGCGATTTCCTTTTTCCAGCATCGCATGTGTTATTATTGACGATGTCATTAGTCTCTTCTTCATGTTGAGGGGAGAGCGGTGAGTAGTAATACTGTTTATAGGTATTTTCATTATCGTCTGCGAAGCTGAATGATCTCTGCAACAACAGAGTTATAATGTTAATATCAATTTGTTTACACTTAATCATACACATACACACATACATAATAATAGCCTTTTATTCGGGCAGTAGTTTACAATTATGTTTCTTACACTAATGCACTGTTACAATATTACCTATTATACACACATACACCATAAGAAACAACAACAGAAATACAAATAAGTTTGTCAATAGAATAAACACTTACCTCCATGGCCATTGATGCGCTGACGTAGTATTGGAGCGCGATGGTCACAAACGGTGACACGATCGTAGACTAACTGCATGGCTGCAACGGTTCGATCTTTTATAGCAAAAGCAAATCCATAAATAATCAAAGTTATGGGGTATTCGTTCGCAACAGGTTGCTACATGCTTTTTGTGATCCCACAAATCAACCCTCGTAATGGGCGGCCCGGACCCGGCGAATCCTAAAAAAATTAATGAAATACCATTGTTATCTAAAGCAAATCCATAAATAAACAAATTTATGTGACAGGTGGGGCCGATCCGACGAATCCTAAAAAAAATAAATGTGTCTACAAACATTTATCTCACGTTCCTTGGTAACAGGAATCAACCTGTTTTGTGACTGAATGCAATTAAATATTTACAAATCACTATAATTGAACATTCCTACGACAACCATTGAATAGATTGGTACTGTAATAATCTGCTAATGGCAGTATTATCATGGATACACTAGAAATACAAAAACATTTGAAAAAGATTCATCCCACTCTAGAAAATAATGTTTATGCTGCTAATAGACTACCTATGCATACCCATGTACCAACGTATATAATATGCAATTTGGATGCGGATGATAAACCAGGTTCACATTGGGTAGCTGTACATATCGATACGAATGGCATCGGTCAATATTTTGATTCATATGGGCGAACACCTGCGCAATATCATCTCGAGTTCCTGAAAAGAAATTGCAAAAGGTGGAACTGGAATATTGATAGGATTCAGAATGATTGGACTTCAGTTTGTGGTGAATATTGCTTAATGTATTTGCTATATAAGTTTCAGAGATGTTCAATGAATAGTTTCACGAATATATTTACGGGGAACACACTGTACAACGATATTTTAGTGGATGAGATGTTCCGCTCATATTTTATAGGTACGAAGTAGGTAATAAAATTCTGGAATAAAAATTCTAGCAACACTGAAATATTGTCTTTTATTTATGATTCAAAATTGCAAGGCACTTGCAGGTTCAAGCAAAAAATAAGGGTCGGGTGAACATAAAAAAATGGAGTCGGCTTAGTCAGCAGACATCAGAAATCAATTAGGAATAAGTTACTTGATGACTAGCATCTCCGGAAACGTTGATCCTACGCAAAAATTGATTGCAGAATCGTGATCAGCGCATGGCAAAACAATACTTTTTTTTCTCCTTTTTTGATTTTCTGTTTAGGTTTTAGTTTTTGTAGGTTAGGTTAGGTTAGAGATGTAGTAATTAAATTCTGAAATAAGAATTGTAACAACATTTAAGTATAATGTCTTTTAATAATTATTCAGAATATAAATCATCAAGTAACGACGATGCGAGACGAGATCGATTAAAAAAAAGGTTCAAGCAAAAAATAAGGGTCGAGGGAACATAAAAAAGGGTCGTTTTATCGACGGTTGGGCCGCAGACACCGGAATCAACTAGTCATCTCTGGAACCGCTGATCCTACACATAAATGGATTGCAGAATCGTGATCAGCGCATGACAAATAATACAAAAAGCACCAAACTTTTTTTTTTTTTTTTTTTTTTGGAATTTGACCATTCTGATCAGTCGCGATCCACCCTTCTGATTGGTGAGCCAGAACCGTCGAATCCCTACTACTATTAACATAGTTGGTCATTCCCAATTGATGCATTGGTGGCTTGTATGGCCGCAAGCGCCATTGCTTCTGTAACCTTGGTGCGTTTACGGGGCAAATGTTTTCGTATCAGCCAGCGACACATAGGGCACCAGACCTGCTATTTCAATAGTCAAAATCGACAATGCCTTGGATTGTCCATTTTGAAAGTTTTGGTAATCTACTAATGTATAGTGTCAGCACGGGACGTAGGCCACACGCTTTTGACACAACAACTTGGCAAGAACTTTTAACTTTAGCAGATTAAGGCAATTGCACCGTGTCGTAGGGTTCTGTTGCATGGCTTGATATTTATTGTGTCTGTTAATTGTTTATAAAAAAACCGCCATCCCCGAATATTCAGAAAACATGTCTTTTATAAAACCTAGACGCAAGTCAAATACATGATATGAAACATCTGCCGTCAAACCAGCATAGTATACTCGTATAGCAAACTAATTTCATACTACGTGGAAGAAGCCCGATTCAGCAGTGCATTTATGGAATTGAGGTGATGATGACGATTAAATTTTAATGATCCCTTCAATATATGGTAGTTTTAATTATGTACTACGTGTAAATACGAGTTTGAAGAGACGGATGATAACTCGTCAAACTCCGTAAGTAACTTTTGCGCAGCACTCTGTTGCGCTTTGTGCACGAATTTATGTCAGACGCAAACATTGATTATAATATTAGTCCAATAATTACCCACTGCCCAGCCGACCACTTCCAATTTAATGGTGGAAAAAGTCAACCTTTGGGTGGTGCAGAGAGGTAAAAACGGTAGATGCACACCAGCGAGGGGAGAACAAGAAAAAAAAAACAATAGATGTAAAAAATATTAAAAATTAGAAAAAGTAAGCTAGCTGATCAACTATAAATAAACAAATTTATAATTACTTAAAAGAGTATAAACTTAAATAGCAATATTTATAATTAACTAATAAATACATGTATACCATGTGATCATATATAAATATACTTAAATATATATACAGGGTGGTCAAAAAGTCGTGGATCAAACGAAACCAGCGGTTAGATGGGGCCATCAGCAGCAAAAAATTGTTCTACGGGAGGTCCCTAAGGTCAACCCCTGCAGAGTTATAATTGATTTTGTGTTTTTATGAGAAAATGTCCTTTTTTTACTATAACTTGATAAAATTCCACAAAATCTACACCCTGTATCATTTTAAAAAAATTCAATAGATTGGTACTGATGAGCCCTTTCGTTAGACATGCTATTTATGGTAGTTTATTGGGTGTGTTGAAGATAATATTAAGTTTTACGAAAGCAATAATTCTTAAATCAAAACTTGTTACTTACTTCGGACCCCACTGTAAAAAAAAAATACTCTACAGAAAAGTGCCACTGTATCACAATTTTTGGCGCATTTAATAGGGATTCTAAAAAGGTATTACACATGGCTATGCGTGGCTTCGATATCTTTCAAGGACGATCTTTCGTAGCAAGGCCAGAGTTAATTCATACATAAAACTCGGTTAGGCCTACTAACCTAACCTTACCTAAGCGTGATCGTTTTCCGGACTACAGGGTCTTTATCGTCGTTTCAGCCCATAAATGACCCACTACTGAGTCGGGCCTCCTCTAAGTTCATGTTGGGAGATTAGCCTACTGTGCCACGCAGCCAAGACGGGTTGACACAGGGTTTGCTTCAAGTTTTCCTTCTGTTGCGGCTAGGTGATCTGCCTAATGCGTTCTTTTAGTCGCCTCTTACGACACCTTCAATATGGTATGGGTTGGTGACATTGTTTATTCTTTATCGTCTTCGTTTCCGCCCATAAATGACCCACTACTGTGTCGGGCCTACTCACAATTCATGGAAGGACATTAGCCTACTGTGCCACGCTGGCAAAACGGGTTGGCACAGGGTTTGCTGACCCGGTAAGACTCCCTACATGTACGAATTATGTACGCACATAAAGAATACAATTCTAAAAATTTTCCGTGTGGTGTCACCAGCCCATACCATATTGAGGGTGTCGTAAGAAGCGACTAACAGAACGCATTAGGCAGATCACCTAGGCGCAACAGAAAGAAAACTTGAAGCAAACCCTGTGTCAACCCGTCTTGGCTGCGTGGCACAGTAGGCTAATCTCCCAACATGAACTTAGAGGAGGCCCGACTCAGTAGTGGGTCATTTATGGGCTGAAACTACGATAAAGACCCTGTAGTCCGGAAAACGATCACGCTTAGGTAAGGTTAGGTTAGTAGGCCTAACCGAGTTTTATGTATGAATTAACTCTGGCCTTGCTACGAAAGATCGTCCTTGAAAGATATCGAAGCCACGCATAGCCATGTGTAATACCTTTTTAGAATCCCTATTAAATGCGCCAAAAATTGTGATACAGTGGCACTTTTCTGTAGAGTATTTCTTTTTCACAGTGGGGTCCGAAGTAAGTAACAAGTTTTGATTTAAGAATTATGTCTTTCGGAAAACTTAATGTTATCTTTAACACACCCAATAAACTACCATAAATAGCATGTCTAACGAAAGGGCTCATCAGTACCAATCTAATGATTTTTTTTAAAAAGATACAGGGTGTAGATTTTGTGGAATTTTATCAAGTTTTAGTAAAAAAAGGACAATTTCTCATAAAAACACAAAATCAATTATAACTCTGCAGGGGTTGACCTTAGGGACCTCCCGTAGAACAATTTTTTGCTGCTGATAACCCCATCTAACCGCTGGTTGCGTTTGATCCACGACTTTTTGACCACCCTGTATATTATATATATGAAGATGACAAAGCTATAAAATCAAGTGCGGAGTTTCTGCAGATAATATTTCCGCAGTTTGGTTTTAAAGCCGAGACGGTTGTCAGCTAACCGTATTTCGGGTGGAATAGCATTCCATAAGAGAATGGACTGCACAAAGAAAGAACGGTGTACAAGTTCCGACTTGTGAGACGGACAGTTGAGGAGACGATTTTGGGACGATCGCAGATTTTTGGGATGATTAGAAGAGAGGTAGACAAAGTGAGAGGTCAAGTATGAGTGAGATGAGAAGAGAATCGAATACAACATCGTGAGAGCACGCATTTCTCTTCGTTGCCGTATCGGAAACCATTTCAGAAGCCGGCGATACTTAGATACATGGTCATATTTACGAAGGTTGAACACGAATCGAATGCAATTGTTGAGAAGACGGTCGAGTTTATTTAGAGGATCAGCATTCAGGTCATAGTAGCACACATCACCATAGTCGAGGATAGGAAGAATCAGGGTCTGTACGAGCAGCAGTTTGATATTAGAGGGAAGAAAATGTTTTAATCGGTAAAGGGAGCGCAGGGACCCTGTCACTTTTTTACTAACAGCAGCAATCTGCTTATGCCAAGAAAGTGTGTTGTCCATTTCTATACCATTATACAGCAAAGGTGGCAGGTTGATGCTATTCAACTTGGACATGCTTTTATGGCTCCCTATAATAATAGCCTGGCATTTGTCAGGGTTGACTGCAACGCCAAACATATCAGACCAGGTTCTGATAGTGTTCAGATCTCGATTTACTTCGTCAATGGCATCCGCTATACTATCTACGCGCGTTTGAGAGTATAATTGCAAGTCGTCGGCATAGAGATGATACGCACACCGGAGGTTAATGATTATGGAATTTATGAATATCGAAAATAATAACGGAGAAAGTATGCGGCCTTGTGGGACACCAGTTTCTAGTTTACACCAGGAAGACGAAGCATCCTCAGTGCATACCATCTGCTGGCGCCCACGAAGGTAGGAGGAGAACCATTCCAGCGCATCATTTGAGACCATCAGATGGGAGAGGATAGCCAAGAGGATATCGTGACAGACGGTATTGAAAGCATTGGTAAAATCAATCAAAACCAGCACGGTCACTTTGCTGTCTTCCATACCAGCCTTCATATCGCCAATCGCCTTGAGGAGCGCGGTTGTAGTGCTATGGCCTGGCCTAAAACCAGACTGCAAGGGGGTTAAGAGTTGGTTTTGATGAATGAAATTAGACAATTGTCTATGGACACAGGCTTCTAGCACTTTGGAAAGAAAGGGGAGTATGGAGATCGGTCGGAAATGTTTCACTCTGGCCTGACAACTTGGCACGTGGGTTTCATACCTTCCTTTCTTACGTAGTTCGGTTTTCTGCCTACATAGGTATACAACCCCCGTTAGGCCACAGAGTCCGAAAGAACGTATAATATTATTTGTTTATAAATAATATTATGCGTTGCGTAATGCGTGCTGCAAAATGAGTCGGCAACACTATGTAGGGCGCCTGTTCTATTTTTATTGTTTGAAATTATGTATTATAGGGTGTGGTTAATTTACCACACAGTACAAGACATCCCAACTATAATCTATACAAATTAATAAATTGGAAAGAGACGAAACAAGAACGTATTCCTGAGTATTTATTTCAACAGCGACATTTCTTTGGCTGGAGGTTGTAGCAAGTGTAAAAGTCGCCACTGTTATTAAAGACCGGTAGGTATAGTTTTCGTTTACATAGTTTTATGCTACCACGTGCGTAATTATATTAAAAAAAACAATCAAACCGACACTTCGTGGGCAGCATATGATCATACTTAGTTTATCACATTATATATGGTTCAAATATCAAACATCTACTATGGCATGCCTTCCTATTACCGCAATATGCCTTAATACGCATTTCTCCATTCTTGTAATATATGTGTATACTAGCTGACCCGACAGACGTTGTCCTGTCTGAACAAAATATTCATAATATTGAATTCGAATTGGAATAATTAATAATAAATTAATATACCGCCTTTTCTTATCGATTCCAATCCCTTATTTAATGTAATTAAAAAAGAAAAAAAGTAATTATGCCAAAAATAGCGAACCGTCGGGACGAACGTCAAATGTTTGACAGGTAACAGTTTGTATGGGAAAATAAAATTGTTGTTTTTATTATTTTACTTACAATATCAATGTTTTCTCTAGACTCTTAAACCTTCCCTGGACTCACACAAATATTTCAAGACCAAAATTAGCCAAATCGCTCCAGCCGTTGTCGAGTTTTAGCGAGACTAACGAACAGCTATTCATTTTTATTTATAGAGATATACTGAGTTTAGTCCACGCAAATGCACTGCTCAAAAGTGCCTACGGATAAAGTACATTTTTACTATAAAACTATCCAATTAGTATTAGTCAACTCTACTATGTTCAAGTTAACAACAACTTATCCATAAATGTGTCGTTCTTGACGTCCAGAGGTCCGTTAACCTCGAGTGCGTATTGTATCCGGCCTCATACCAAAACATGATTTATCACAAGCAAACACAACGCTCCACATTTCTGTGTTGGCGAGCCTATTGTAAACGTGTCTTACGATTCCGATTGTATGTAGCACCCGCGGATTTCGGGAACACAGACCCACTCTATGTCGGATGGTTCGGTACCTACTCTCATTACCAGGCCTTTCATGGTACGATGCCATCGAGCAGTATTTTGCATATACTGGTGCTGTCTGCAAGCGTTAATGCGAGATCATCCTTCATGTCGATCGGCGATAGGAATAATACATGGACTGGAAGCTGCTTGCAACATTACGACGGCTCTGATCGTTTTTGTTTCATTATGATGTCATCGATCCACATCGATGAATTTCTTTTTCAGTTTCGATGCAGTAACTGTAATGGTCTCGTATAAACGCTAGTGTAATAGCGCTATTTAATAGGAATGCTGATAGACAGGACCAAATTTGGATACCCTGCCGCTAAACGCCAGCCGGGTTATGTGGGACTCCGAGGCGCGAAGAGATCGTAATTGCGCAGAGATGGTAATTGCACGTATTTCAACCCCTGCGTTTGACTATGTGGTTGTCACATTTGTATATATAACTAGCAGACCCGGCCACGCGTTGCTGTGGTGGTTAAGCTATTAAATTGCAGCTTATATGAAACATTTGTACTTTAAACATAGCGCCATCTATCTATCTATTGAATACTTACTCAATCCATTCAACAGATATCTCCATCTGTGAGAATCGTTTGGAGCTAACATACAATTGTGACTGTCAAATAATAGGCAAACACATAATTTGCAATAACATAATATTGCGACTATAAATTGAGATATAAGCTATCCTATCTTTTAAGTTGGATCAAACGGCAAACGGTGTGCAAATTTGATTAAAATCGGTTAAATAGTTTAGTAGGCCATCGCGGACTCAACGTTACACGTAATTTATATATATATTAAAAAGATATGATGATAATATATAAATTAGAAATTTTTTGAGTTTTCTTAATAATGGATAAATAAAGCGTTGAAAAACAAATTTGGGCTGTCACATCATTACACAAATACAAGTATCAATAGTATATTTCACTAGCTGACCCGGCGAACTTTGTTTCGCCTTAAAGGCAATAAATGAGCAGATTTTTGATTTTATTACTTTCAATTTTTTATCAGGATAAATATAAATAAAAAATCTATAATTTTAATTATACTTTATTGGCCATCTATTTTAGTAACTGCACTTTTCAGTGAATCACCTTGTGACAGACGACATTTTTCGGTTTATTATCAGGTGCATGAACAAATAACGCAGATGGTCTCCTGACCCGGAACATGCCACATATATTTGATCTTGGGAAATACATGAATTTTCTAGATTTAGGCCACAAACTTTCCAGGATTGGCCCTGTTATTTATTAATGGTCACGGCGAATGCACGACGGATCGGAAATAATTAAAACTGAAACGGTATATCAACAACAACAACTTAACAACTTTAATTTGAGTATATTCCATTGTTCATCAATTCACTTACCACCAAACGCGTTCCGTTGCACAGGTTTGGTGGTTTTGGTTTATATTTGGAAGCAAACTTAGTACGTAGCCAACCTTTAGTCGTAAATTGTGCGGTGGTAAGCCAGGCACATCCAAGGAGTCTTTTTTTACACAGTCAATATATTTGAGTTAATGCAAGTGTACCAATGATTTCATTCTGAATTATGTTAGTTACTTTATGTCATCTACATATTTATTCTTAGCCGCCAAAATTGCTCGCTCAATCAACCATTCATTATTTTTGTGTTTGTGAGTTCGTCCTTCGATGAACAGAAATTCTGAGAAAATAAAATCAATCCACATATTTCGATGATTTGAGGCAGAAATAGCCAGGCAGTAAAATAATTGCGCCTCCAAAACATCTCGAGTCATTGCGTAGGTGTTCGGTCGGATCGGATAAGTGCTTCCAATGCACGTGTATGACCTATTGTACATTCGTCCCAGATGACGATTTTCCATTTTGATAAAACTTTAGCCGCAGAGGAGTGTTTTGTAATATTACATGACATCTATTGGTCCAATGCCTGCCATCGTATCGAAACGTTGCTAGATCCGAATTCAGTATTTACTCGAAATAAATACATCAACCGGTCAACTTCAAAATTTCTAATTGTCAAATTTATCAAACTATAGACAACATAACGTTTAGCTGTCAGTGACGTTTTGTTATTCCAGCAATTGCATTTTGATATACGATGTTTTATATCACGGAACGGGATTACACACATTTACACTTTCACGTTTATAATATTAAGTATGATTTTATGAATTGTCCAACGTCTTTATATAAAAAAGAAAGTCGGACATAGGATACCTGAGATTTTTATCCCGTTCCCGTAGAATGTGATATATTACGTGGTATAACAAAACGTAACTGACAGCGAAATCTTCTGTTGTCTATAATTAAATATGGCTGAAAATTTGACAATTAGAAATTTAAAATTAACTTATAACTCTATAAATTTACACACAATATCTTTATAAATTGTAGCCTATGTGTTATTCTGATGTATAAGCTATATTATTATAAAGTTTCATTAAAATCCATTCAGTCGTTTTTACGTGAAAGAGTAACAAACATCCATCCATCCATCCATCCATCCATCCATCCATCCATCCATACATACTTACAAACTTTCACGTTTATAATATTAGTAGGATTACAAGTGCGGAAAGGCTGTCATTGCAAAGAGTTCCGACAAATGTCGAGGCGCAGCCGAAGGCGAGGGTTGAAAGTCGGACAAGTTGCAATGACGGTTCCGCACGTGCACTGAACGACTATTTTTAATACACTTGCGAAAAAATGAAGCAATTTAATAAAATAATAAAAACACAATAAACTCAACTAACTAATCATTTATGACTTATAAACAAAAATGGCGCCAAGTGCCAACCGTAGAACAGCAGATTTTTTTTTTCTTCACCCATTCTAGTAGGCAAAAGCAACTATAGCAACATACAGCCAAGTCTTCAGTAGAAATTTTTTATTTAAATGAAATGAAATTTAATTAAATGAAACCTAACCTAACTCATTCAATCAAATCATTAAATCTGATATTGAAACAAATGAGTAAGTAGTTTCTTTTTATAAATATACGTAATATATGAATCATAAAAACTTCTATGTTTTTTTAGTAAAAACTTCATGGTTGGTTTTTCCTTATAATAGAGATTATTTTGACAGTTGGGAAAGAAAACGCACTAGTGCGGGAATGGTAAAAAAAAAGCACGCGTGTGTAATAGCCCACCTCCCGAACGCTATACGTCCCTGTAATATGCCACTTTTTGAGCAACTGTATTAAAAAATAATTTAAGCCTGCTACCTTTTAACCAAGGGGCACGGTCGTATGTTAATTTAAAAGATTATAACTTACCTAATGTTATAATTTAACTTAGTACATTGTTTAAACGCCTCGAGAACGCTCCATAGTTTTACGAGGTTTCGTCATTTTTCATACAATAATCTCTAGATACGAAACATAACGATTACACATAAAACACGACAGGTGAGTTAGACATTCGTCATTGGTGCTGCCATCCGAAAATCAAAATCTAAGTTCCTTTTTTGGCCACGACACCGTTCTAAGCAAACGGAGTATACTGACCTACGCAACTCGTTATTACGTGCAATATCGGCTACTATAATTAAACAGGCAAAACCGGCTTTATTGGTTAATGCATTTATGTAAGCCAAGCATATTGCTGGCAGTAAGATGTGTGCCTCCTAGCACAGTTATGAATCTGGAGAGACATCTATTAATAACATTCAGGCACCATGGCTGGATATGGTAGATATTTAATATACAACAATAGAAAATGTTTGTTATTCATCCAAATTTATTTTATCACCTTCAGAAACGATAGACTTAGGCCAACGAATATTCCAATCATCAAAATATTTTTAAACGCTGTTTCCGGAATTGAGTGATGTTCTCGCCGCAAATTCTCCTTTATGTCTTGTGCCGATTGAAAACGGGTGCCACGAAGTGGTAATTTGAGTTTAGGAAAAAGAAAGAAGTCGGCTGGAGCCATATGTGGTGAATTTGGTGGTTGCTCGATGGTATGTTTTGAGTGTTTGGACAAAAAATCATTCACAATAATGGCCTTGTGCGAAGGCGCATTACCGAAGAATTTTCTTTCCACACATCTGGCATTTTTCGTCGAATTTACTCTCATAAACGCCGCATAACGTTCAAATAATATTCTATAATTACCGTTTGAACTTCCGGCAAGAATTCCACAACACCGCGATAGTCAAAGAAAACAGTCAACATGACTTTTGAGTTTTGATCGGCTTTGGAGCAGTTGGAAGGCGTCACTCCAAAGCTTGTTGACCAGTTTACATGTCAAACGTCTCATCACCAACAAACGTAACAATGCGTTTCATGAATGTTGGGTCAGAATTGACTCGTTCTAGCTTGTCCTCAGCGAGTCTCATGCGATTGAGTTTCTGGAGAAAATTCAGGTCTTTTGGGACTAACCGAGCGGAAACCTGTTTCATATCCCAGTGATTATTTAAACTGAAACGGATCGACTCGCGAGACACAGAAACTTCAGCGGCTATCTCTCTCAAAGTTGAATGATGACTTTCAGTCACTTATGTTATGTTCTTCACTTTTGCAATGTTAACTTCAGTTGCAGACGTTGATGGCCTACCAGACCGAAGCAAATCTCCCATCAAATGTCGATCGCTTTTGTACGCTTTGTACCACTCATAGGCATATATTTTTGATAAAGTCGAATCACCTTCTGTAATATTTTCAGTGACTCCGAATACGAAATTCTATTGGCGATGCAAAATTTCAGACAAACTTTTTGTTCGGTGTTTTTGTTCATTATGAAATTCTCAATACACACTAGATATAACTAAAAACAACACTGCATTGTGTGTTTAATATAAATAAATTGTGTGTTTAATATAAATAACAGATGCAACTCAAACTCCGCGCCAAAATGGAAAACAGTTGTGCGAATTTAACAACAACATAAATTTGAATTTGACCTTAAACATATCATCCATTCCTAATACTTTCTTGACTGAATTTATAGAAACGCGAGTAACTAATTACATTTTAACCGACTTCAAACATGAGGGGGCTCTTAATTCGTCTGTTATCTTTATTACGTAAGCGCATAATATGTCCATAGAAATCGAATCGGTTTAATTATCGAAATCGGTTGAGTAGTTTTTTTATAAAACTTGAATTAAGCGAACAAAGCAAGTTGTCGAAAGGCAAATTTGCGTATTCATGGGCGACTTACTAGTTGATGGTTCCAAGTGATAAGTGTTAATAATAATAAAATAAAAACTTTTTGATAAAAATGTAAAGCGACTTTAGAAACAAATAAAAATACAATGAGAAAAAAATAACTAATAAACAACCATTTGAAGTCAGTACGAACATACATATAATGACCCTGACGGCAATTAGGATATAGGCATACCCAAGTACCCACTTCAAAACGGTAGTTCATTAGTTATTTTTCGGTTTTTAGTTTTAGAATGAATAGTATAATTTTCTTTTGTTTTTTATAATTGTACGTGCATTTTTACAATATAGGCAGACAAAACTTATTTAAAATGGACGTATACCACAACAACTACGTTTTACGTGTAATTTTCACATAAAATATCGTCACGTAGCGATAAAAGACGCGTATACTTATTTAGACATGAAACACTATAGTCGACCGCGTCAATTAGGGCGTTAACCCTAGGCAGTAACAAGAGTAAAACAGGCAGCAATTAATATAAGAGCCTTGTAATACATATTTGTGCGACCCGACAGTCACTGGTCTAGGGTCGCTTGGTTCAGAGTGACTAGCACATGTCTAACATGCACAGTATGTACCTATAGTGGCAATAAACAACGACGTATTCCGCAATAACATAATGGCATGCAACATAGTCGACTCCGCTACACAATTGAACGTCATTTGGCCCATTTCTTTGGGTCTAAATATATCTAAATTTAGTTAACAAAGCTCTTATGTCTTTTATACACTTTAGCGTATCATTGTAGAGTGCATACATTTGTTTTACAACTGGGAAGAGAGTTATACAAATATTTAAGTTAGCACAGTGGAACGAGCAGTGCAATAAAATTAAATGATGTGTTAGAACTACAATTTCCAGACAAGAAAATTAGTGAGACATTTAAGAAACATGTGATGATGTAAATATTCAAGAGGACATTGAACAAACAAACACAGCGGCAATTATTCCTGCTAGTAGAAAAGAAATTGCATATCCACAGGGTGTAACAAAAACCCTATAACCATTGGGAGTGGGCTCATCAAAAGATATGCAAGGCTTTTCTATTTTAAAGAACGAGTGAGATCACCGTTACGATGATACCTCGTTAACGTTAACGTAGTCAACTGAATTCCACAATGTTTCTTCGGTTCTCTGTGGTCATTTCCCGGGATATGAGACTTTCGTCACCAGCTGGTGACCGAAACTTTAAGAGAAAAGTGTTTTTGTTTTTCCCGCATTTTTGCACACAGTATTAATGCATACGTATTAATATATAGATATAGTGTAGCAAAAGTTTTGTACCTATTTATACGAAAATTGCGCGGCTGTAGTAGTAGAAAATTTCCACATTTTTAGTTTAAATAGAGAAGGAGTGCAGAATACTAATATATTTTTAACATCTTATTTATTTATAAAAATGATTTTTTGTCTGTATGTTCTTTAAAGTCCTTTATCGTAAACTATGCTTTTGATCATATGATGATTTGTTTGAGCAAAGTGTTTTGCATGAGACTATGAAGGTTTCTGGCGAAAAAAATGATGATTTGAGTAATGTCTTTCCTTAAAATTTATTTTAGTTAGTGGCGTAGCAACGCGCTCTTCGTACATCTAGTTATGCTCAAAAATACATTAAATTGTATTTGACACACGCATATTTACTCTTTTGTTTATTGTTAAAGTCTGTGGTCAAATTGATAATATAACGAGAATGTAATTAATTATTATCGAATTTCGGCCGCTGGGCGACCACTCGTAATCACTTAACTCGTATACATGCTTGATTCTGCATCAGCTAATATCACATTATCATAAAATCTAGTCAAGCAACACGTCGGTTTAACGAGTATTACGAAATAAGCTGTACTCGGTAAACCTGCATTACGATACATTATATCTACGAAGTTAAACGAGAACGAGGAACCATATCTGTAGGCACTAAGGCGCGGTAATAGCTCTATAGATACAGCAAATATAGTGCATAGACACTTGTCAACATTATGATGACCGATAAGATGGCGAGTGCATTTAATTATTTAGTAAGTGGAACGATGCGATTCCGCGCGATAATTTTGATGGATGGACTTATGTCCATATGGGACTTGTTTAATTTGAAAACTTCGCTATCGTAACGGTCTGACAGCGTCGTATACGTGGTATCGCAGGCGCTTACTTTGTAATGTTTAACTAACCGTGTTTTGTTTATCGAGTAATTGTTATTTGCATAGAGTAGTGCAGCCAATTATACACTTATTATTAGACATCCCGGGGCACTAAACTGTGGTGCCTGTGTGAAATGTACGCGAGACCAAAAGGAATACCGAGGATGTTTGTACTATTTTAGTGGCAAGATTGGAGGAATCGATTTACTTACAATTTTCTTGTACCAAATTTTTTACAGTACAACATGGTGAAATATTAAATATATTTCAATTGAAATATGCATTTTATTTATGATAATTCGAAATCCCTGCTAGTGCTAGCCCAGAGCTAGCACTAGCCCGTATCGCGGGGGCTATTTACAGACATAGAATTCACGAACACAAATGACACCCAGACTCGGAGCATCTGGTTTACACAAATACACTTGTCCGACAAGTGAATGTTTAAAGGCGAATGGTACTCCATAGTAGTATTGAAAAAAAAACTTTGTATAATAATTTAATAAAAAAAACATAAAATTTGGCACACCAAACAAAATGCATTACTTAGGAAACCACCGACAACTATTTCTGTTGGCATAATTAAAAAAGTAAAAAATAAACACTCACCTCAACTTTTTGATTCTGCCGCCTGACAAGAAAACAAAATCATTAAAAAACAATTAATTATATTAAGAGCAAGGGTCCTTAGCAGCGTATATTTTGAATTCGTGCCAGATAGCAAATCAAAATGATAACCTTTCCTACAAAGTTTCACCGCACCAATTACCTTACACGGTAAATTTAGTTAGTCCTTCCATACCGTTTAAATTAAGCCACAAATGTGTGTGCCATTATCAGTCGGAAAATACTTTTTACAGAACAGCTTTATATATTAAATTCAATATTCATTGTCGATTATGTTCAGGTAAGTAAGACTCCCACACGGTGGACAAACGACCTGATTAAGGTCGCCGGAAAGCGATGAATGCGGGCGACTCAGGACCGGCCTTCGTGGAAATCCTTGAGGGAGGCTTACGTCTAGCAGTGGATGTCTTTTGGCTGAAATGATGATGATGACGAAATATCTAGTCAGCATATTGATTAAACACCTTTATATCATAAAAAATCAAAATCGAGATTAAAATTTAAACACTTTTAAAAAATCTTGAACCGGTGGGGAAAGTAAGAGCATGTATCAAGCAACGCCTCTCTTCTCCACCAACCACAGCCAAAGACACCCAATAAACAACTTTTGGAGTGAACATTTCGGCTCAAGATGTTTGTAAGGAACTATAATAGAAACTTACTTTGCTGGTCCTCGAACAAACTCCTTTAGTGTAGTTGGCTTGAACTCCATGCCAGCCGTGAAATATCTTGTGCGCTGGAAACATAATCTATTAGCACAATTAACAGATAAATAAAATTATTTTTAGGGTTATCGGGAACTAGTAAGTACAGTCAGCATCAAAGGTAACTTGGCATAACTTATTGCTTTAATTCTGAATACATTATTTTCGATTTCATTTTGTTAATCCAATTGTAAAATTATGCATATTTTTAGACGCTACACGTGACTATTTCTTGAATTCCTTGTTTTTATTCAGTCATTTTTTGTGTTACAGTCATACCTGGCATTAGCGCGTAAAATCAAATAAACTCTGTCTCTCTATTAAGAGAATCAGATTTTAATATGTATTTGAGTAGAGTGTAGTTGAGTAGAAGTGTGGCTAACAATAGCTTCAACATTCTCAAATTGATTAAAAGAGGAAGGGGATCTTCCACTCAAACCAACCCAAGGACCGTACAGGAGAAAATTACCCTGATTGATTTTAACATACTAGCTAAATACAATTGTACATATTACTAAGGGTAACAACCGATATAGGTGTTAGCGCCCCAGGCATGACGCACAACTTAACAGCGCGTCACTTCAAACATTTAAAGAATTATAGAGCGTTGCCCACATACCTGCTCCTCTGGACTTGTGTCTTGACGTTTCTTTGGTTCCTTTTTGGGCAGCGGCACTTTTATATGCAGTGATTTGGTGACCACGGAAAGCGTGACGGTTGTCGTGACGAGTTCCAAAACAGTCCGCGGCAAGGCAACACGCTGAGCTTTAAGCGTAGACTTGAGTCCATCGGTCCTGTCGTTCCTCATCTTATCCATACCACCAAGCGCCAATGTATAACAAGATACGTCAGCCAGCTTCATCTTCCACGGGAACGAATCGTTTGGTCCCGCTGTATGGCGAAAGAACAAAAGTTATTTTTCAAAATAAGAATCATACAGGTGTAACGTGAACCCTATAGCCGCCCTATACCTGTCTAGCAACAATGAATATTATGCTACAAGCTTCTTTACCTGTCTACTATGTACAACGTTTCGGGTGTTCGCAATGCTTTATCGGATATGCAGACATGCAGACTGGTTTTGAACTGGAGGAAAAAGAACGTTCTGGCGCACCGAAAAAAAAAATTACTCTAAGCGTTGGAGGAATTACTTGAGCACGACCGATGTCAGACGCTAGCAGAACTTTACAAGTAGATGAGACAACTGTTTCAAAACGTTTAAAAGTTTTAGGAATGTTCCAGAAGCAAGGACATTGGGTACCGTATGAATTGAAGCCGAGAGACGTCGAACGGCGTTTTTTCACGTGTAAACTGATACAACGGTAGAAAAAAAATGATCCTGCACTGCATCGTGACTGGCGATATAAAATGGATACACTACGATAATCCAAAGCGTAGAAAATCGTGGAGTAAGCCCGGCCATGCATCAACATCGTCTGCAAAACCAAATATCCATGGTTCGAAGCTTCTTCTCTGTATTTGGTGGAACAAGCAGGTTGCAATTTATTATGAGCTGCTCAAACCGAATGAGACAATCACAGGGGATCGCTACCAAATTCCATTGACATAACGGCCTCGCAGAAGGTCACAGAAGGGGGCGGCCGGGCGGTTCGCAAAGGAGGGAGCTCCAGCTGAACTACGCCGCGGACGGAGGCTGGGGGGTGAGTGACGCGACGCTACGCCTCTCTTCTGCCCTAGCCTCAGAGGCCGGTGGTGGGTCGGGGGACCCGCTACCGACGAAAGCCTCAATGTCTAAGGGCGTCCCAGTTGCCCAGAACGCCCTCCGATAAACGCCTGCGCCCTAGCGTCGGGGCGTCACAGTGGAATGCGTTTACACGGACCTGTGGCGCCCCAAGCGTGTCGCGTGAGGGTATACCGCTGGGGTTTTAGTGGTTGGACGGTTAGTTTTCGGAGCCCACATAATCGCTGACCCCACCCGCGAGTGGCAGAGATATGCATAAAGCATTTCCCCAGCGAAACGAAAAAAAAGGAGCAGACTCCCCAAGATTGATTGAAGTTCAACCTTCGTTTATTATCATAAAGATACTTAACACAAAAAGCTTCCCGTGAGACGTCCATTATTGCAAACAAATTTGAGTGACATATACTCGTATTTATTTTTTATATTTACATATATAGTGACTACATTGGAAGCCAATGATGTTTAGCCAGAAGATTCTTACTGAAAATAGCCGTCAATTCAAAAAAGTTTGTTACATTATTAGCCTCCTAACGCCGTCGGTAAAATGAATATGAATAATAATTTCACAATTAAAGAAACTCAGGGCAGTTCATGAAGGAAATTTGTGGCTCTCGAATTACTCACCCTTTTGATCTAACTTGGGGAGGAACGTAGGCCCATCCGACTTTACGATTTGCCACAAATGCTTCGTGCTGGCGTTAGACGACACTGACAATCTTCCAAAACTGTAGAAAAACAAAAAGTGATTACCAAGTGCTCTACGAAGCACGGAGCTGGTCAGATGTTACAATAATACTCATTCAACAATCGGCTGAGCCTTGCTAAACTTACGTTAGATTGGGCACACGATTTATTTAAAATCCGACAGCGCCTAGCATCACCATACGGGTGGGAAATAAATAAAAACTTTTGCCAAAAATGTTAACCAGCTATTTACCACAATCGTCAAAATACACATATTGCCCCTTCATACAGTTATATGTTTTCGTAAGTTTTTTGCAAAAATATGAAGCGGTTTATATAAACTTTCTTTGGAGCTAATACCATCCGTTCGGATGGAACCAATACCATCCGAATGAATCTATATAATGAAGCTGAATTGAGAAGCCTTTTGAAGTCGGTTGTCAATACGTACCCGAGGGTGAGTACACTTTGTCCGTCTTGCGCGTGTCTCTCCATGGCATCGCGGATAGCGGCACAGCCGAGCGCGGAGGGCGTGCTCATGGTCACGTACACAAGCACCAGGCCCAGTTCCGCGTTTACGAGGATATGCCGCAGGCGCTCATGGAGTGACAGTATCCGCTCCCCCAGCCACCACTTCTGCAGTTGCTTAGCCTGCCGGGAAACAGCTGTTGTTGTTCACCCAACTCAGGCTATATACAACGCTTACGGACACGATATCTTGGTACAGTTGGGACCAGTTCGAGGGCGAGTGATTTTTGTGCAAGGACTGAGCAACAACAAATGAGTATAAAACTATTTCGCTTATGAAAGTCCGTATTTTCAACAGACATCTAGACAGGAGTGCCAGTGCATATAAGCCAGCGTTGACAAGCGCCTACGAAAAGTGAGGTACATTATTCATGAGATGGACTTCTGTGAACTCATTATGTTGTAACTATAGTGCCTGGGGATCAAAACTATTTGGAGGTTCCTGGCTTAGTCACGGAATTTATATAATATAGATACACAATTTAAATAATAACCAACGACCTGTTAAACATTTTGATTTTGATATTATAAACATTACAAATTCCTACATTACAATTTGAAATCACATGTAATGTGAACTAGACAGGCACCTGTTGGGGTGGTTGCTTAACTTCTTTTTTCTCACTAGGCTCACTGCTGGAGCCCATGCTGCGTGGGCGTATGTGTACCAGTTCTGCTCCGGAGCCGGTTCGACTTCCACCACGCCCGCTCGATGACTGCTCATCCCGTGTTGATTTTACATGGCGAAAGAAAAGGCTTCTCTTAACAACAGCTAACGCTAACATAAAATTTACCACATGTTTGGGTAGTCGCATGGCGTAAGTGACTAAAGTATCACAAAAAATGCCAATTACTTAAATTCGCAATAAACACTGCTTTGAAACAAAATCGCATTGCCAATAATATTTAAAAAAATAAGCTGATGCCTATGCATTCGGGCAGGATTTCGAGATTCCTTAGCGTAGACCAACATAACCTGGCTGTGTTCTGCCCGTTTTGTCCAAGTATGGATTAATACTAAGTTTTCCGTATTAGAAAAGAAGCTACCTGTGTCAGACAGACATGTTTGTGACGTATCTGGGTTTACAGTAAATAAAAACAACCATTTTGCTATTGCATGGAGTACAATTTTATTCGCACATGGCTAAATATCGCAAGATGCCAAAGCAAATATAGAGACGAACTAATAAGGTAGACATATCGTGTGCATTGAGCATTATTATATGGAAAGCTGTACAGCGTAATCTTTGTAAACAGGTGGTCCCATTAAAACGTCATAGATTAGGAATTTAGTGATCCGCCGTCGTAAAACCATCTGCTGTTGCTAACAATGCGCGTAATTAATGTACTACTACAACACTCAGCCCATAGATGACCCACTGTTGAGTCGGGCTTCCTCTAGTTATATGGAGGGTAATAAGCCTACTGTGCCACGCTGGCCGAACTGATTGACATAGGGTTTCGTATCAAGTTTTCATTTCCTTGCAACTAGATTATAGGCCTTGACATTTCCTTTGTCGGGTCTTACGACCCCCTGATGATGGAATGGGGCGGTGACACTATGTATTCTAACTCCGTCGCCACGCGGAACAGTAGTTAATCCAGGAACTTTGAAATATGTACAATTTTAGGGTAACTTTTAAGCAATACAAAAAGTGATCGCAGTCGCAACATGGTTTTAGCAAAAAAATTGGTCAAAACGTGAATAAAATGCGTTACCGGTGGCGTAGCTTTGCGCCGCATGTAGTACTGCGATGAACCGAAGCTTTTTGTCGAAGTGGAACTCGTCACGTTAGGTTCTGGCGATAAAATAACGAATCATTAGAAAGTTTTACTGAACAGTCGGGACTGTTAATTTATTCAGCTGTTAATTTTACTGTAAGAAACAGCAATAATTTTATCAAACAACTAACATATTTACAGTATGTTTTATACCTTTGCCTATTTGTAGTAATTCAAGTAACCTGTACAGTATTAAAAAAACATGTAGATCAATATTAAACTACATCAAAACTAGATTTATTGATTGATTAAGAAACAATTGGTGTTGCTGTTTCTATATATCTTAATATATATAAATTACGCGTCACAATGTTTGTCCGCGATGGACTCGTCAACTACTCACCGATTTTCATCAAAATTACACGTGTGCAGTTTGAGAGATTGGATAGCTTACATCTCAATTTATAATCGCAATCGTATTTGTCTATTATTTGTCACAATTGTGTGTTAGCTTCAAACGATTCTAGCAGATAGCGATATCTATTGACTGGATTGAGTATTCAATTCAATAGACGACGCTATGTTAAACTTTAAATTAATGTATGTTAATTTTAAATGTAATATGACCAAATCCACTTTATATCCGACGAAATGCGAGTTATTCTTATGGAACTTACCGTAAGGTTTGAAGCCCGGCTTATACGCTAGCCATGCGATAAACAGCGGATCCATAGACAGCGCGGTGGGTTCTGACCAAATTCCGACGTAGTCAAGCGCATCCACCGTCGACGGGGAACACCACTGCAGCGCTAACCGTAAATACGGCCTGTCCATAAATATACAGCGATATAGCTTTAAAACGAAACAAAATTAATGTGGTGGCTAATTAGTCGCTAATTACTGGGAGACAGCAAGTAAAACCAGTGCAAAATCGACGTAAGCATTAGTCAGTACACAACAAAAATTTGCACTTACGCAGACACTGGTGCATCCGGTGCCGAAAACAGCCAAGCCTGGTTTAGTTCGCCGCCTTCTGTAGTAGAGAAATCGTGCTTAATAAAGTTAACGAATCGAGTTGACAACTGGCAGTGCACTTTAATACTACTACAACTGTTACTCAGCACATAGATGACCCACTGCTGAGTCGGGCCTCCTCCAGTCATATGGAGGATAATAAGCCTACTATGCCACGCTGGCCAGACTGTTCGGCACAGTGTTTCGTATCAAGTTTGCCTTTTCATTGTGGCTAGGTTTTCGGTCTTGTCATTTCCTTCTGTCCGCTCTTTCGACACCTTCAGGATGAGACACCTGTGTTCTTAATCCGTCACCAGGCGGATACACTTTACTCAGTATATTATTTTCAAACATTAGGTTTATTTTATTCATACTTTTTGCACATACATAGGTGGACTTCATGCTTTAGGTATTTTGGGCCAGTATAAATTATGGTGAGGCACGGTGGTTTCACTGTTTGCTTTCTAGTATCTTAGGAAAGTCATTTATTGGAAGAATATAATGGCATAGATCTACTGAGTGGTACCTCAGCGTGTTTTAAATGGTGTACTCACTAGGTTCATGGAACGCAGTCACCTTAGCCGACTGCACGGTTAGGTGGTGTGTGTTGACGTTGGCAGTGATGTAGCCGCGTAGCGCCAATTGCTCCAAGGTGGCGTCAATGGCCACTGCCTCTGTTGCAATATAGCCCTTGTTATCAAATCTAATTATTAAGTTAAGCTGTTTTTGAACTAACAATGGAGAGTACATTGGAAACTAAACTAAAATGAATGAACTACTAAATGTTAGTGTACAGTTTCAATAACACGCAATCATTTATGTGACAGACCTAGGGCACTATAGGATGCAATATACTATTATAGAAAAACAAAGTACATATTCAGATGTACTGATAAATGCTTCGTAAATAAACTAAGATGCTGTGAAAGTTCACGGTGTAGGTGTTCAAGTCAAGGGGTATTAACATTACCTTCGTCTTCGAGGGCATCTTTGGCAAGCGTAGTAAATTTAAGTGGTACGGAGACTCGCTCCTTTAGCAGAGACATGGGCACCTGCCAGACGGCCGTCAATCGGGCTTTCGAACCGCAAACGTTCAGCTCACCTGAAAATTAAAATGGTACTAACTTGTTAATGAATTTATACTTGCAAAACTATTCAACTGATTCGGAAAGGATTCGAAACATTTATAATTATGAATCATTTAACTTAAAATATACATTCATTTTTATATATAAGATTTATTTATATTAAATTAATAAAATAAATCATTATTATCTAATAATATAACTTCACGCTATTTCGAGTTCTTCTCATAAAATGTTATTAGGCTTTAACTACAACCAGTAAGTAAATGTATGGTAAGAAGATCAGGGCGTCGCAAGAATATGGCAACTTCCCAAACTTCTTCACAGTTAAAATTAGTTTGGGAAGCCCTGTTATAAGACAGGTAGAACTTGTTGTTAAAACACTAGTATTCAAACTAATAACAGTACTTACTGATCTTCAGTGAGTAGCTGTACACGGTGCTACGTTCTTGGAAGTAATTTCGGTTGAGTAGAACATGCAACACCAGCTTAAGGTCGGCTCGCGCGCACGGGCGCTGTTGGGGGTCCCGCGGTGAACACAGTGCCACTTGCAACGAGCCGAATGCAGCGGTCACGTGGAGACGCGCGCCTTGCCATATGGGGCCATTGTCTTCAGGAATTTGACACGCCGCCGAACATACCCTATACAATTAATAGTTTTGTAATAAACAAGCTGACCCGGCAAACTTCGTACCGCCTCAGAATCACTTTTTAAACCTTCGCTGGACTTCCGCGAATATTTCAAGACAACAAAATTAGCCAAATCGGTCCAGCCGTTCTCGAGTTTTAGCGAGACTAACGAACAGCAATTCATTTTTATTTGTAGAGAAATTTGATCTCAACATTCAGGAAACGCATTGGTCGCTTCAAGCTTCCTCCATTTGCAAGAGTATAAGGTGTGACTACTACTACTCAGCCCATAAATGTCCCGCAGGTAAGCAGGGCCTCCTCCCATCACAGGGAGGGTAAATAGCCTACGGTGCCATCCTGGCCAGTTGGCAAAGGGTTTCGTGTTCAAACACATAGGTGTTGTCGTCAGATGATTAAGTAACACTCCCTCATAGACTTACCTATGAGGATACAGAGGTCCAGTGATGACGAGGTTGCTTTTAGGCAGTTCCAAGTCTAGCACCAAGGGAGGCAACGTTGGTCTTTCATATAGTGAATGGTCCCAGGGTACAACCCTAACGCGAAATCCTCGCAGTTCCACCTTTATCCGTCGTTCTGGTAAATTATCACTTAATGCTTCACACTCTTCTACTGTTAATACTCGTTTAGGTAATTCTGCAAATTGAAATAAACAAATACAATATCTTTATATGTAAAAAACATCCAACAAACCTGTTAGTAAAACAGGCACTAGTAATAAATTCATTTTACATTTTCGTACCTATAATAGGGACAGGTGGCAGGTCTTGTACAATGTTTTTCAACAGAATGCACCGATGAATGAGCCCCATGCATACTTGGAATTCCACTGGCTCAAGCTTGATCATAATCACACATTGTTCCACCCAATCACTGAAAAGAAGAATGAGTTCAGTTAACATTGCATTTAAGTGACAATTTGCATGGCTTGTTGGCCGAATATTACATCAAACACAAAAATAAGGAATTGTGTTTTATGGATATTTTGTGTTTTATGGAATATTTTGCAAAACTAATTTAAATGATCATGAAGTTACTAGGAGGTTCGGAACTACAAAGAAGAACCGGCAAGATACCGTGTGATTGTTTTTATGAAATTGCATTATTTTGATTACCAGCAAAGTAACCTAAAAAATTGTGAGCAGACGTCCTCGGGTTCACGAAGGTCAAACGCAGTTATTTGATACTATTCATTAACACATGCCACTTGGTACTTACTATCAAAATATGAATAGCGAAATAAAGCGTCGCTTACATGTAGGTAATTTTTTTGTGACAGAAATACAAAATGGTGATGAGGACTTAAATCCTATTAATAATACCTATAAATCTCACAGACCAGTGCATTCGACCTGCAAGGCTTTCTCAACTTACAAATTCAATCATCCGTATTTTTTCTATCCTTACCTGTACTGGAAGTCGGTGGGGGGATTTTCGTAGGGATTAATGTACGCATAGGGCGGCGACCGATCGTGAGTGTACTCAAAGTACAGTAATGGTGACATTTTCGCCCAAAAGTCGTCCTGTTCGCTCTCAAAAAGGAATCGGCTCTCGGAATACTCTCCGACAGATACCTCTTTTGCCGAGTCACCCTCCACAACCTACAAACAATTTATGACAATAACTAAAAGTCATTATTATAATTTAATTATGAAAACGTGGTGCATATAAGGTGAACCAAGGTCACCGACATAGCTCAAAGAATTAGCAGACTGAAGTGGCAGTGGGCTGGTCATATATGTAGAAGAACCGACAACCGCTGGGGTAGACGAGTTCTTGAGTGGAGACCGCGAATCGGCAAGCGTAGTGTGGGACGGCCCTCTGCTAGATGGAGCGACGATCTGCGACAGATTGCGGGCAGCGGCTGGATGCGTCAAGCTGAAGACAGGGCGCTTTGGCGCTCTTTAGGGGAGGCCTATGTCCAGCAGTGGACTAATGTGGGCTGATGATGATGATGATGATGGTGCATATAAAACAAACAAATAAATGTCCCATCATAATCATCCCAAAAATCAGCTACTGGCCATTGGCCACCCCTAAGAATTGATGTCCTATCACGATTGATTGTCTCTATGTATGGTAGCCGGCACAAAGTGCCTTTAGCGGTAGGGTCATGTTCTCGTCTGCAGAATCAGGACTCCTCCAATGTTATGGAGGGAAATTAGCTTACCATGTGCTACGCTGGCCACACGGGTTGGCACTGGATTAGTATCAAAAATAGCGCTAGTTTGCTCTGCCTGTTGCATTCCTTCAACCGCCTCTTACGACATCCTCGAAATAGAATAGTTTAGTTACATTAAATATTCTACATCATCTTCTTTTGCATTATATATATTTCATTATATGTATCTTTATATATATAATTCTACTGTACGTGTGTATGTCACTAAACTCTTCCTAAACGGCTGGATCGATTTGAATGATATTTTTCTATACGTTTGGGTGGCACCGAGGATGGTTTAGATTCACAAATCAGCCCGACAGATGGCACTGCAGTCGGTAAATGAAAATCATGGAGGACAACTTCTGCCCGGTCAGCTAGTACCTATATAATATATATGAAAAGAACATTTCGGGTTAAAATATGAAAAATCCATACAGATCCGGCAACGAGCAAATTCTCAGCCGTAGATTTGTATTGCTCGTCAACCGCTTCGGCAGTCTCTACTTTTTCACCGAAGCATTCTTCAGGCCACTGCCAGGCTTCTTCGAAACTTTCGCTCTTTGATCGACACAAGTAAACAGTGGGCTCGTCGCGTAACTGCAATAGGAAATTATGGAGCAATGTTATATCGTGCCAATTTTAGAACCAAAATGTCAACCTTTGTTTCGGGGTGTATTTAAAATAAAATACAATTGGTCTAAGGCCCCCAGTTCAATTCCGAGATGGGGCAAGTGTCTTTTTATAAACCGGAGATACTTGTTCCAAATCCGAGTGGGGACCGCATCCACTAAGTCCCAGCGGCTTTCATAAGGGCGCTCGTCCACTAAGTCGGCAATCCAGACTTTGGAGCCCTTACTCTGGGATGAATAGCCATCGTCGGCTTGATCCAGCTCGGTCAGTGTCATTTTAAACACGCAGTGCATAGTAACCATTTTAGCTTGCGATGTAATTAAAAAAAGGAAGAGTCGCTAAAAGCAGTACAACTAACTAATTACTACTACCACTACTAAGCCTATATAAATATCCTTGGACATTTCACACAACGCCATCTCGTCCCAAGGTAAGCAACTTAATGCTTGTGTTATGGTAACGAGATGGATGATAAACTAGTTGGTCTCGTTGGTCTAGTGGTTAGATGTGCCGCCTTTGGATCAACGGGTCCCGGGTTCGATTCCGGGGTCGGGCAAGTGTCTTTGTCTAAACCAGAGGCACTGGCTCGGAGTCTGGGTGTCATTTCTATCTATAATATGTATGTCATTACAAAAAAAAAAGGATATAGGTAGTTTATCATCCATCTCGTTACCATAACACAAGCATTAAGTTGCTTAGCTTGGGACGAGATGGCGTTGTGTGAAATGTCCAAGGATATTATTTATTTATATACGTTTTTTTTGTAAATACATACATATTATAGAAAACACCCAGACCCGGAACAAATACTTGTAGGTCGTACAAATATTTCTTCCAGTTACATAGAGGGTAATTAGCCTACTGTGCCACGCTGGCCAGACGGGTTGGACAGGGTTTCGTATCAAGTTTCCCTTCTCTGACGGCTAGGCTATCAGCCTTGTCATTTCCTTTTGCCGGTTATTACGTCACCCACGGGATGGCATGGGCACACTATGCATTCTAAATCCGTCACCACACTGAATAACTAACATATATCCTACACTTACTCCATTGTAGTCCAGATGACCGCAGATGCACTTCCCGGAAGATTTTAAGGTTAAGAGCCGAGCGCCAATCCGAACTCTCAACATGGTGGGTGACCAAATAGAGGTCTTAATGGCGGCGTGCGTGGCTGTGAGTTCTAAAACGCCACGAGCGCGTTTGCGGTTTCCACCTTCTGTTTCCATTACCTGCAACCAAATAAATTCAACAATTCAACGTCCTATTTGCAGTCAGAGCATATTATGAGACTGACCCGGGGAACTTCGTAACTAGTCTAGTCAACAAGTGCCTTTTTGGCTTTCGGAGACTGCTGAAAAAAGTTTGACCAAAATGGCATAGACTAGACTAAACAGGCATATTATGAAAAAAGCTGTTACCCGCGACCGCATGGAAAACTCAATAAGTATGGGCTCCTGAAAAGCGGGGAGGGGGAGGGGGTCATCAAAAGTAGCCTTAGTTAATCCTTGTTACAACAAATATAAGAAGTTATTATCCGAGTCTTTGTGGTGTGTGTGTGTGTGGTGTATGTGTGTGGTGTGTTTGTGTTGTGTGTGTGTGTGTGTGTGTGTGTGTTTAATGTGGCTGTATAGAAGGGAGAGAAGCAGTCTATGTGCCCCGAAAATGGTCCGACTGCAGACTAAGAAACTTCTAGCGCGGAGGTTCCCGACGACGAAGAAGAAAGTTGCGCCACATTTAATAGAGGCATTATTTTAGAAACCGAAATAGAAATAGAAACTGTTCTAAGGAATTCTTTAGATTTGATAAAACCACCGACCTTGAAGATCATTGAGATATCATCGAAATACGCTGTGAAGAAAACTGGAATAGGTGACGCAGGCATGGGAGCTTCTTCTGCACCCCCCTCTTTGTCCATCCACGTTGGTAGCCACGACCACGCCCATTCCGACCAACTCTCTGACCGAGTCGGCTCCGCTGAGTTTGCCGACGGTTGCTCTAAGCGTATAACGAAATTTTTCATTAAACGCCTTAATAACAGTTTACTACAAAAAATGCTACAAATTAAAAGTAAAATAATTTGTTAAATTGAGGGATCATCGAAATTCATTTGGCGATACGAAGTGCTGAGAGTCAATTTAGTTTTTAATTTGTAAATCTTCTTGGTTTTCTTAGTTGTATTTGTAACTCACGCAAGGAAGGTTGAGTAGTGGGCTGCTTAGGGTCCGGAGGCGGTTGTTTCTCCTCTATAATGACCCGTTCTCTTATCAACCGCATCAGAAGCACTAGCTGATCATTGGTGACGCCCCAAGCCAGTTTTGTAGTTCGCAACTGGACACTGAGACTGCTAGCGCGTCGGGTGTTAGCTGACACAAGGTGGGTAAGAACCCTGAGGAAATTCAATAAGATATAGAACATTACCATTGCTTTTTTATATAGAACAGTAGCTGACCCGGGCTTTGGCAAACCTTAGCCAAAGCAACGGCAACTTATATTATCTTTAACACACATTAATTTAACTTTTAACGTAGCGCCATCTATTCAAAACTTACTCAATTCAGTCAACAGATATCGCCGGAGCTAACAGATAATTCTGACTCTGCCTCACGCGCTTTAGTGTGTGTGAGCTACGTTCGTATTGGTTATGAAATGTACGAATTGATTCGTATTGAAACATTCAGAGCAGCCATAAAGCTTGGCGAGGACTGTACTTTCTTTATTTATCGAAGGGCGAAATAATGTTAACAAATGGCTGCTTACGAGTTAACGAGTGTTTGTTCATTTTATGAAACCAACCTTAAATCCAATTGGCACCGGTACAGTAATGGCTCCTGATAAAATCTAATTTTTCCATCAGAATCTGCTTTGTCTAAACACAAGGTGAAGTCATCAAGCTTTACTAATCTTCTTATTACTGGTTGATTTTGGTCAATATCTGTGAAGAAAACAAACTAGTGTTATGGTACATTATACTCTAGACCGAGCTTAGCTTATTTTATAAACTTTGTTGATATACTATTTTACTCGTGCTTAATGCATAATGTAACAGAGTCTGGTTGATTCAGTTCTGAAATATATCTCCACTAGCTATAACCTGTATTGCGGGAGCAGTTTACAAACATGTAATTCACGAATACAAAAGACACCCAGACTCAGTGCAAGTGCATCTGGATTACAAGTCACTTGCCCAACCCGGGTATCGAAGCCTAGACCCGGACCCGTAATCAAAAAGGCCGTTCTCGAGCTCTAACCCCCAAACCAACAAGGCATTGAATAGCTTTAATTAAGAAAAGTTTTAGTCACAAATGTCTTCAGAAATGTAAAATAGGTCGAGATGGGCATGTAAACCTCGCAAGCGAATCCGAAAGAAAAAGCTAATATTGTAATAAGGTGAGAATGGTATAACCATCAACTGTTCATCATACCCGCAAAAGCTGGTTCCCAATCGTTTCCAGCGCTGTCCACTGCCAAATGTTTCACATTCAGGGACAGCACTATATCATCTTGCACGTATTTGACTATTAGGTGATGGACGCGGAGCGATATGTTACTGACAATACGTCGCACCAAAGCTTGCATGTAACCCGGCGGTGCTTCCACTACTTGAGTCTTGCGACTGCATTAGACATAATATAATATAGTTCAATTACAACAAGGTGCAAAAAGTATACCTAAGTTTAAAATAATTGCCGTGTGGTGACGGATTTAGAATACACAGTGTCACCACCCCGACAGAAGGAAGTGACAAGGCCGAAATAGAAGGAAAACTTGTCTGGCCAGGGTGGCACAGTAGGCTAGTTACCCTCCATGTAACTGGAGGAGGCCAATCTATGGTCTGAGTAGTAGATATAACAATTTCATCGTAATAATAAGTAACTTATTTCGGCAGTACACTTTCTATCACACTTGAAAATCTATTTCTATCTAATCTAGAGAATTTTTATGAAGTCTGTATCTTAGTATAGGTTAGATAAGTTTATATTATGTAAGGCCGTTTGTCCACCGCCCGCCGTCACCGAACCGTCACCGAGAACGAGATTATATCGGTGGTTCACATAAAGCAAAAACCGGGCGAACGGCGCGGTGCGACGGTAGTGTGTGGACAAGAACAAACCTGTTTTGTATTGCCGGCACATCGGCCCGTCATAAAACCGTGCCGAGTTCTAGCGGTCACGCCGAACTACTCAAAACATCGGCGGCCGGGATGACGGTTCTCGGGTGACGGGCGTCCGGTGGACACATGGCCATAGTAAATGTACGCTAACTAGGCGCCGTCATCTCGTTCTCGGTGACGGCCCGTGACGGCGGCGGTGGACAAACGGCCTTAGTCTATAGAATTAAGTTTTTTTTTATTCACTAGTATTCGTTTGTTTAGTTTTTGAGCCATAGTGGCTGTAATAAGCATGTTTGCATTCTTTCTTACTCTATATTTTCAAACAAAGCAATTTAATTAGGCCCTGCAATCTTGTAATGGGAGTGACAGTGAATCCATAGTTACTGGAAACATTAATATTGGTATATAGAACTTCCTTGTTATCTTGACATTATTTCAGGTCCTTTTGCAGTTTTACCTTTGTGGTTCTGGTGGGGAGTTATCATCGGAAGAAACAGGAGGATTCAAGCTCAGCACACATTCTGTAAAGAAGAAACCGTTCAATAACAAAATATGTAACAGCATTCTGTGGTTAAATTAAATTCATAAAAAGAAATTGAACAATATCAAATAAAAAAAACAGTAATGTGATTGGCCAATAGATAAGATTATTCCCCCTGCCACAATTTAAAGTTGGTGTTCTGGGAAACTATGTGGAGTAATCCAAACCAATATCCAGTCAAGTATAGGTACATGTTATTCAGGTGCTCAAGTACCTGCCCTCAAGTTGACTGCTCATCGAAACATACATAGCAAGATAAAATAAGAGTAACCAGACTAGTTGGAATACATAGTGTCAGCACACCATTCTATCCTGGGGGTGTTGTGAGAGCCGACAAAAGGAAATGACAAGACTGAATACCTGTGCCAACCTGTCTGGCGAGCATGGCACAGTAGGTTAATTACCTGACTCAGCAGTGGGTCATTTATGGGCTGAATAGTAGTGGTAATAGACTAGTTGAACTTTACCTATAGTATCAATAGTGACAACAATAGGTTCTGACATAATCTTAGTCCATGGAACCTGAATGAGTAGCTCATGGATGCGGCCAGAGACAAGGGTGAATGGTAATGCAACCTCTTGCTGTAGAACATCTGCTTTGAGTACCAGGTTGTGAAGAGCCACACCACCACCCCATAGTGATACCTGTAAAAAAGTCCCTCCAAGTTAAAATACAGATGCTATGAGCCTGCCTTCCACACTATTGTATTGGAGACCATAGTGTCGCCACCCCTATTCATCTTAAAAGTGGCGTAAGAGCCGACAAAAGGCATTAATAAGGCCGAAAACCTAGGCGCAAAAGAAGGAAAGCTTGATATGAAACACTACCAAGTCCCGCCTCCTTCAATTTCATGGAGGGAAATTAGATTACTGTGCCATGCTGGCAAGGTGGGTTGGTGCAGAGTTTGTATTAAGTTTGCATTCTCTTGCGGCTAGGTGATCTGTGTCTTGCGTGATATTGTCACAACACGGAAAATGATTTGTCACCACACGGAAAATGCTCTTGTCTTATCAGATTAATGACTTATAATTAGAGGACTCAACGCTGATGAGTATTTTACTAGCACTGATCATCAGTCCACTTTAGTCTACTGCTGGCCATAGGCCTCCCCTGATGAGCATCATAGTGGCCTGAACTAACTTGGTGCATCCTCCTGCTGCTCTCAGCATTTTGCTAAATCTACGGGAGTAGGTAAAAAAATCTTCCTACACATTTAAAGAAACGGAATAGCAGCTAGTTTATAATCATAACTTATGTGTGAATCAGCATTGACCTACTATATCAAGAGCAAATCTAATATTTCAAGGTTTCATATTCTCCGATTATTTATAAAAACTTACTACAGTAGGAAAGCTATATATGAAAGAAGCAAGAGACTGACAAAATTGGAGGTCACTGTAGAGGAGGCCTTTGTGTCAAAAGAACATGCTGAGCATGAAATTGACGCGAAATAACTTTTATCGCTTATATGTTTGCAATTTGTAATTGTTAAGTAGTTTGATTATTTCTTCATCAGTACCTATATCTTGTTTGGAAAATAAAGGCTTTGACAGTAGGAAACTGGTTACAACTATATATTGGTTGTAATAATATATACAATAGTGAAAATATAAAATATATCATTTCATAATGATTAAACAATATTCCGATAGTGAATATAATTTCTATTTATGATTGATTTTTGTAATACATAATTCATGTTAGACTAACCTGTGCATCCACTGGCTTAAAATCACGAACATACTTGTCTACATAGCTTAGCAGGATGGGTGTAACATAGGATTCTATCTTGAACATTTTTGCAGATACTGTTATGTATGCCTCTGCATTCTGAAAAAATACTGCAATAACATATAATACTTTCTGAATCTTTTTGCCTTGCAATAAAGACACATTTTTGAACAACTGCTCCTTCAAATGGGTAGATGTATGGATATTTTTCTTGCAGAGAAAATCCTATTGTCCCACCAGCCATTGAGGAGATAGACTAGTTACTAAATTAAATGCAAGTTTAATAAAATTACTAAATAAAAATTGTTATGCTGAGATGACTTTAGACGAATGGATTTTTTTATCAATTTTAAGAGATGATTCTGAGTTACTCATTAATCATCTGGATTTAATCGTTTTTATTGTCCTATGCTACTCAAAGTAGTTTTTATTGTCAATAAATGTAATTATCATTTATGTACCTACGTCATAAAATAATTAACAAAGGTAATATTAATGCAAAGGGCTAAAAGGAAGTATTTATTTACCCGATAATATTATTACAGTATTTATTGTTTACCTGTATTTACTGTCAGCAAGACTTATTTTTTTATTCGTAGTAACCGCATTTATTAAAATCAATTTCTACAGGAATTTCAGTGTGTATGTGAAAGATAATTTCAAGACGGTTTGTTGAGAATAAACACCAAAGAATCAGCAGACACGATTTCTAGATTCCACGAACAGAGGCTTTTTGACAATTACACTTCGTACTGTACTTTAGATAAACACTCGCTGTGGAGTCAAGTTGAAAGAAAACTGAAAAAAATATTGTATTGTAATTATTTGTAATAATCTTCTCATTAGGTATCACTTTAGTCAAATATTTTTTTCATATTGAAGTATTTTCATTTTATCATATTATGATAGATATTGCCTGAAATAACTTAGTACTATTATTTTAATATTGCGTGATCTGAATCAGGTAATGCCCCTACCATAGTGTTAGGATTATAAATTATACTCATTTAAGTCCGTTTTTTCTTGAGTATGTATCCAAAACAACGGATAAATACTATCTATAGTTTTTTTACGATCGGGACCGTAAATTTTGTCATTTCACAAAGAAAGAATTGAAATAAATAAAAATCTGAAAATATAGCTTTGTGCTGTACGTTAATAATCAGTCTATCAATAACAAAACCCACAAATAACGAATAAGTTATTAATTATACATTTATTCGTAACATAAATATTTAGACTGATATTTAGCCTCCCGAATAAGTCGGTTTCCGAAGAGTATATTTCTTTTAATACAAATATTCTTACATATGCTTATAACTTAAATAATTTAAAATTTAGTGCAGAAGTTTTAAGAACACCATTAGTAGACAAACCAAAGGGATTTGCTACCAATTAGGTATTTGCTAATTTTTCGTAGGAGGCATAGTTTCCAAGATATCGCAAAATAATGGCGGCCGGCGGACAAGGGTGGCAACCCTAAAAACTTGGGGTTAATTCTAGTTCTATTGGTCCCCTAAACATGTCCCAAAAATCAAATTGCGTCCTCTAACAAATGCAATATTAGGTCCTTATATTGTAACATTACAATGGACTTGAAGCGACCGCATGCTACATACTTTACACAGTTTACCCGAAAAATCTGAACTAATTGCATCAAGAAATATCGCTTACAAATGCGAGAATTACCAAAAAGTCCTACACCACGATAGCGAAATTTCAAGAGCAATTCTCAAGTTAAGAATTCCCCGACTATTATCTCTCCCGAATAATATTGGAAAACGATGGATGCCAGCGGCCCAGGACCAGCCTTTGTGGAAATCCTTGGGGGAGGCCTATGTCCAGCAGTGGACATCTTTTGGCTGAAATGATGATGATGATGATATAGGGTATGTTGAGTTTTATATGATACATTTGGCTTCAACTACTTTGTTTAATGCAATCACAGCGATTCAGTTCTCTTTAACACCCCACACCATTATATTATCGCAAAATATTTGTACAATTTATTGGCGCCAAAATAAGAAAACTCAATGAACAATCATGTATAAATGACAGAGTCCAAATTCAAATGTTTATGTATGTTTCTAATGTTTTTTGTAAGTATTACGTACACGTACGGACTAAGTATAGTACACGTACTGACTAAGTATAGTACACATATAGCATGGTGAAACGTCATCACGGCAATTCTCGCCACGCTGAAAATCAGGTTTACCCTCGCCTGCAGATGTTTCACATTAAAATAGCCCAAAATGGCTCCTCCAAAATCCACGACTCCCATCATCCCGTACAAATCTTACAATCAAATGCACAGACAACGATTCATAAACATATTAAAAACTGATCGAACACTTAAACTATCAAATGGTACGGATTGCCGTCTGTCTGCCCGTCAGATGTGCGTCAGTCAGATATACTGTCAAAATTGACAGATTAATGACGATACGAAAGGTCGATGGGTCAGTAAAATGAATTTTTAAAGTAGAATTTAGTTATCCGTCATGGTTTTTGCTCATTGCCAATAAACGTTACAAACTAATTAACGTTTCATTTATGCATGTAAGTTATTTTTGGTAACATAAAAATAATAATTCGTACGTTAAAATATGTTGTCGATTTGTTGAGTTGTTTGGTCGATTCTGCTGTGTTTTTATGTTGTTTTTAGGGCTAACCGTTATATAATACACATCATGACTTTCCGATTTTAATATTTAAACACATCTAAAAATATCACTTCATTTTGCCGTAAGTCTTAGTTGTTAACTTCACAAAAATGCTTATAAAGTTTTCGAGGGGAAGGACCTGCCTATCTCTTTAGAACATCTTATCAAGACGCAACAATGTGATATAAATTGCGTGATCCCTGAAGATGTTTTGTAAGAGAATAATAATTGTGTTTCATTTGTTATCTGAATAATTCAATTTAGGTAAAATTATATCTAATGTTTATTTATTTATAATGGTAGCTAATGTCATACATATCACCTTCTACAAAGAATTTCGAACTTAATGATTGGCATGAAATTTAATTAATTAAAACTAATTTTGTTAAATAACAAAATTAAGTGTATAAGATAACAGTACCTATGTTTAGTAAATTACTAAAGAATTCAAAATGATGAAGTAAGAAATTACATAATTTATGAATTGACAATCATCAAGCCTGTGTTTTATTTTACTATAAAACTGGGTTGTAAATATTCATACTATTAATTCACATACTTATCACTTTGTTTCCATTATTATGGCTTTATAATGTATTCCTTATCATCCATTGATAGCTGCTTAACTTCACTGGATTTGCTTAAGCTACATAATTTTCAATTACTACCATCTCTAGTTATTGGTTTTGAGGTACAATGATGAATTAATACGAGATCTTAATCTCCTTTCAGCTGACTGATACATGGTAGTATAAGGAAAAGATTCACTTTATAGATGTATGTATGTATGTTTTAGCCCATAAAAGACCTACTACTGAGCTAGGCTTTCTCCAAATTAATGGAGGGAAATTAACCTTGTGTACCTCATTAGCAAGACAGGTTTGCACAGGTTTGTATCAAGTGATGCTTCTCTTGTGACTAGGTTGTCTGGCTCTTTCCTCTTATGACACCATCATGTTGGAGTAGGTTAGTTGAATCTTTTTAATAAGATGAAGTCCAACTCTGCAGTTGTACATTTGTATTTTGAGATGATGAGTTATTTTTATGTTTCCTATTTGTTTCAGGATGTACAAGTAATCAGAGCAAACTCCATGCAATTTCTATAAATTGCAAAGTAACTTTAAGAGGGCTGCAGAAATGCATGTACCCTTCTGTTATTGTAGCTAAGCTAACCACTATATCCTAAATAATGTACAATATACATAACTTTTTGTAAAAAGCTATGCTGAAATTGACAAACAGTTTTTGCAGATATTTGAAGTTAACATGTAAAAGGGTTGACAGATCAAGTGAGAACAAGTACTCACAAACATTTTGGAACAAGAAATGCTTGGGGGTCTATACAAATTGGCAAACACAAATTCATACAAGTTCTCCACTGAGCTACGGGACTGGCAAGAAAAGATCAAAGATCAGAATACCACCTTTCAATTCAAATGTGGCAAAGAAACACAAGCAAATGAGTGATCCATTGCAACCAACTACTAACCATGTGTCATATGGGGGAAAATTTGATGTGTAAGTATTTAGTTTACATGTTATTCAAAGACCAAGCCAACCATGTTATCATGGCCAATTTCACAATTGCTTATTTTCTAAAAATTGCCGCTGGTACACATGAATTTTATTTACTTAATGATCTGCTTTAATGATGAGAAAAGTTTGGCATGAGATATTTGTATTATCCACTGTAGGTTATTACAGATATAAGTACTGCTGTTTATGAACATGGTTTATGTAAAGATATAGTGTAGATTTTTTTAATAATAAACTTTATGCTTGCCTGTGATGGATTGTGTAAATTCACATTTAGGTGGATTATTTGTCTGTTCCATGTACCCATGTATTACATATGGCAGCTTCATATGACAAACATCTCACTATACTCTCACCTCAACTTAACTCTACATCTCAACATTCAAGAAAGTAATAATTTGCAGTCAGTCACTTGTTGTATGCCATTTAAAATAATAACTATCAAACTATTGTAAATTTTCTAGTTTTGACTATTATTCGCTTTTGTTAGAAACATAAATTATTTTGAACAATGCAATGTTCATCAATTTTAGCCATGGCAACAGCTTCAGATCCTCCAATGATGTTGTTGCATTGTCAAGTGGCTTAGGTAGGCAATCTTGTGAGGAATACGGTTATTGTACTAAGTTTAAAATTAGTCTGCTCAAGTATTAACCAAGCTCCTGACAAACCAAGCCTTTGCGATGGTGTCGTTTTAACACGTCTTTATATCCGAGGAACTGACCAACAAGCCCTACTCGATCTCTCAATATTAGGTCCTTACACATGAAATTAGCCTTTTTGTCGTACTTCTTTGGTTAAGAATTCCAAATTCAAATTCAATATTATAAATTCATTTAGCTGTGTGACAGTAGAGTTTTGAAAATAGTTATTAATTTGTTTTTTCCTCATTTTTTTTTCCTTTGCGTCGGTTATTACCGCACAATAGAAAACTATATCGGTATATGTACGAGCATGTGTCATCAGTGCTGCAAAAATAGGTCGAAGGATTAATTATGTGTATGGTGTCACAATAGAAAGCAGGGTACGTTTTTGATTTACACGTTTTAGTTCTGGAAATTTCGACCTTTAGAACAAGCCCCGTGGACGGCCGGAGATAAAGAAATGTAATGAAGAATTAAAGGCTATTGTGGAAGCAAATCGGGAAAGTGAAAAGAAACTCGAACGGTGGCTACCTCATGAACTGAGTGAATCGAACTTGCAAACACGCGTCCATAGCTGTGTTACTTTGCTCAACCGATACAATAATGAAGGGATTTTAAATCGAATCATTACTAGTGATGAAAAGTTGATACTGTACGATAATCGGAAACGCTCGTCGCAATAGTGAACAAAAATTGACTCAGAAAAAGTTACTCGTGAGTGTTTGGTGAACTAGCGCCGGTGTCGGTCACTACAGCTTTCTAAAATCTGGCCAAACGATTACGGCAGATATCTATTGTCAGCAACTGCAAACCATGAAGGAAGAACTAGCCGCTAAACAACCGATATTGGTCAATCGCTCCCAGGCCACTGCTGCTTCACGACAACGCAAGACCACACTCTGCACAACAAACAACCACTAAGTTAGATGAGCTACAATTGGAATGTCTGTGACATCCACCGTACTCCCCGGTCCTTGCTCCAACAGATTACCATTTTTCCGGAATTGGACAACTTCTTACAAGGATAAAAAATCAACTTCGATGCGGCAGTTCATTCAGCATTCCAGACCGCCTTCAAAGAGTTTATGGATTCTCGCCCCCATGGTTGTTTTAATAGGCGGTATTGCAGCAAAAGACGCCAATTTCATGTTCTGCAATTGCACACCACCGAAGTTGTCTTCGAATGAGATAGGCTTCAGTGCCACTTACGTTTGCTCTACGCAATATGTTAACGTTCAGTACGCGATCAGACCGTGGCATCTTCGGAAGCTAAAGCAAACAAAGTAATGTATTGAAGAGTAAGTCTTCACCATAAGATTCTTTGCCAGAGATGTATGGCGTTGGTTTACTACTGGGCTGCACGACTGGGGAAAGTCCTCCACCCTAAAGAATACACATAACGCCACAGCCACATAACGCCAACTTCGGACGGTGTTCTGTTCCCGTGTGTAACATCGCCAGATGTCTTTCAGGGAATGTTGGTAGCGGAAGGAATCCACATCTCCTTTTTGGTTCCAGCAACATGCCTTCATATTTTACTAAGTCAGCGACGCGTGCGTGACTCCGATGTTGCAAACCATGTCCATAACCTGATGGTTATGGACATGGTTTGCCTGATGGCAGGGCGGGGACTTGAGCTTTACTGTATTGGCATTAAAAAGTTTTGACTTGACATGACGTGTTATGTCATGACTTGACATACTATGACAATATTTTACTAAATTTAAATTGGAATCTTCTAGGTACTCTTTTTTAGATAGATATACTAGCTGATCCCGCAATCGTTGTTTTGCCAAATAATTAAATTCCACCAACCCTCACCTTTTTGGAATTTCGTAAAATCCTCCTTAGCTGACCTCTACTCGGTGAAAAGAATATTCTTACCAAATTATTTTTTATACAATAAACAGATTATACAAAAATAGATTATACTAGCTGACCCGGCAAACTTCGTACCACCTCAGAATAAATATGTGCAAACCTTAACTGGAACAAAAATAATGCGTATTAAAAAATATATTCATATTTTCTCACCTCTTAAACCTTCCCTGGGCTTCCATGAATTTTTTATGACCAAAATTAGCCAAATCGGTCCAGCCGTTCTCGAATTTTAGCGAGACTAACGAACAGCAATTCATTTTTGTAATATAGATTATAGAATAATATAGATTTATACAATAAATACCAAGTTCCAGAGATATCGTGATGAGTAAATCTAGCTATAGAACAGCTCCTACACTATGCGTTTGTTATTCACACATTAAGTCGAGAACGGCTAGCCCGATTTAGCTAATTTTGGTTTTAAAATATTTTTAGAAGTTCAAAGGTTTAAAAGTTTGGAAAATATAAAGTTAAATATTTACATAGTTTCCCTTAAACAAACTGTTCATGTGTTCGTCAGGTCAGCCAGTGTATAACAAATTGTGGAATACGACCCTGATAGTGGCATACATATTCATAAGATTACATTCAAATTAACTATGCGGGGACCAAGACTAGCACTGTGACACCTGAATTAATGTCATCGTATGTTCCCATTTCCATTGTAACATATTTTTGCTCAGCCTGAGCTGTGTAACGGACCATTAATAAATAACAGGGCTAATCCTGAAAAGTTTGTGGCCTAAATCTAGAAAATGTATGTATGGCCCAAGATCAGCATGTTCCGGGTCAGAAGACCATCTGCGTTATTTGTTCACGCGCCTGATAATAAACCGAAAAATGTCGTCTGCCACAAGGTGATTCACTGAAAAGTGCAGTACTAAATTAGATGGCCAATAAAGTATAATTAAAATCATTGATTTTTATTTATATTTATCCTAATAAAAAATTGAACTTAATAAAATCCAAAATCTGCTCATTTATTGCGTCTAAGGCGGAACAAAGTTCGCCGGGTCAGCTAGTTAAACATAGTATTGTTTAAGGTCGTCTACTTCAGATTGTCTTGCCTTATCATTCAATTTTCTTACAGTCTTGCCTTATTTATCAATATTGTTTATGATAATATACCTACCTATGAAGGATCAAAAAGAAGTGAGAATGAGATAGAATATAATGACTATTCATAACTTAATAATTTATTTTTGTACATAGTCTCCGAGTCTCTGTACACAACGAGTCTTCAATCCGTTTCGAAATAAAGATTTGTCTTGGTACTGCAAAAAGCTCTCCACGGTATCCATCACCTCGTAATCGTCTTCGTACCTGTTTCCCCTTAAGTATTCTTTCAATTTGGGGAACAGATAAAACTGCTAAGCGCCAGATCTGGTGAATAAGGGTGGTCAACCAATTCGAAGCCAGCTTCCTGAATGTCAGCCATTGCAACTGCCGCCCTGTGCGCATGTGCGTTGTCGTGATGAAACAGCACGCGCCTTCGAAGTTTCCCTCTCCTTTTCTCTTTGATGGCTATCCTTAACTTGAGAATTGAAGCTGCATATTGGCCTAGCATAGTGGTTCCACGCTCCAGGTAATCAATCAACAATATCCCTTCTGAGTCCCAAAATATTGATGCCCATAACCTTGCCAGCCAATGCCACGGCACGAAACTTCTTCGGGGTCGGTGATGATGGCCGTTTCCATTGCGAAGATTGCTGTTTTGTCTCGGGATCAAAATGATGGTTTCGTCCATTGTTACTAAAGGAGACAAAAAGTTTTCAGAAACTTCTTGAAACTTGTCCAACAATTTCTTCGAAATGTCAAGTAGATTTTGTTTCTGACTGTCGGTTAATATTCTCAGCACCCATCTTGCGGAGACTTTCCTCTTATTCAAAGATTGTTTCAATATGGATTAAATACTTACATATGAAATTCCAATGGTAACTCTTCGATCGCTCAATACAATTTTCTCGAATTTCGCAACGTTTTCTTGGGTGACTGACGTCGATGGACGGCCGCCACGATGCTCGTTCTCCCTAGGGGCTGTCCATTAATCACGTAATTTTTTTTTATATTTTTTTTAACCCTTCCCTTGGTGATACGTGGTGAGGTTTAAGACTACCCTCCCACCCCCCAATAAAAATCACGTGTATTTTTAGTGCCTAAAAAGAATCTTACATTCAAAGGCAACGACAATACACGCTGCTTTTCGGTTTAAAAATCACGCGTATGACGAAAAAATAAATACATGTGATAAAAATCTTGCTAAGTGTTGGTAGTACTGAGATTGGTCGAAAATTAGAAGGATCTGCTTCATGAGATCAGGAAATTCACCATCTTACTATACCCCTCCTCCCCTCTTGTGATATTTCGTGATTTTTGCCGAACCCCTCCCTCCGCCTTTCGAACCTCACGTGATTAATGGACAGCCCCCTACTTGAAATTGAAAAAGCCCACCTTGCGACTCAGCAGACTCTCCTAATGTTGCCTCCAAATCGCAATGAATCACTTGCGTCGTTAACATAACGGCACTTCGTTTTTCTCCATTTTCGAGAAAACGTTCCGACACGAAGCAAACAAATGAGTACATTCAGAAAAAAACAAAAGAGAATCGAAGATTTTTTTCTTTATTAATATTACAATTAAGTATCTAATTTTAACAGTAATTAATTTTTTTCTTACCAAGGACTATGCCGTTCTCACTACTTTTTGATTCTCCCTCGTAAGTACCAGTTATGAAGGCTATAAACCTGAAGGTTAATCTATAACTTTAATTGTCATTATGTAAATAAAACTATTTTTTTTTCGTTCATTGTATTTCATAAATGTTCTAATAGTATACTATTAAATTAAAATTTATGTACAGGCTGTCCCAAAAAGTAGTGTCAAGGGGAAGTCCAGAGATAGAGCACCTTGTATACCCCAATATACTATTAATAAAAAAAAATATGAACAAAACGGAGGCATTTTATATGTTTAGTTTGTCTTGTGATTATTTAATTCTGTGGGTTTCATGGAGTGCAGCTCACCAGATTATGACAACGACTCCTTTGCGGAGTATAGAAGGCAAACGGGGGAGGCGACAACGGTTAATGCGGAGAAAGCACACAATGACACCCAGCCACATGGCCCGCCTATACCTTTGGATTTTAGAGTGTGGGAATCTGTAGGAAAGAATGGGGATTATCGTGATGGTTAGTAACTGCTGTTTTTGCTTTTCTGTATGTGTAGGTAATTAGTATGATGTGACAGTTTCATTTGTAGAATATTTTGGTGTGTTGTTCCTAGATAGAAACAGCTGCTTATTTATTTTTGGTTAACTGTATCTTATTTATCCTTAATTTTTTTTTCTGGTATGTTTACAAGTGTCTACATTTTCAGCATGCTCTTTTAAGTTTAAAGTGTTGTCGTACAACGTACTGGCGCAATATTTGCTGGAATGTCATCCCTATCTGTATACTGACTGTTACCCTAAGAATCTGAAGTGGAAAGTGAGAGCGGCTAAATTGTATGAGGAGATCATCAATTTGGAGCCCGATGTAAGTTTTCTACACACATTTAAAGTCCTGAATTTAAAGCGGTGCAGTGCATTGTAATAAACGCCGATCTGTATCGCGTAATCTTATAAATACCTAGTATGAATATTATTTTCTTTGGCCTAGTGACGTACCAGTGTCGGGGTGTAAGCAAATTGGCTTACTGGAGAGTTTAAATAAGATATATGTGGGTATGTGACAGGTGTGATGCCTTGACCGCTGTTAATAAATCTTGTACTTATTAAGGCTTAAAGGTTGGACACCTTCAAGCCGCTTATCTGATCAAGTAGGTGGTATTACAGCGAGACTAGTCCTTTAAACTTCTTAGCCTGGAGTGCCTCCTAGTCATTCATCATCCCGAGGGTTGAGCCCTTCTCATAGAGCTAAATTAACCTACTGTGCCACGCTGGCAAGACGGGCTAGCGCGGGGTTTGTATCAAGGTTTCCTTCCCTTGTGGCTATATTGTTGCGTAGATTCCTTTAGCCGCCTTTTACGACATTCGGCGTCCACAGACTCGCTATTCAATTCTATTATTTTATTGCTTTGCAGATATTGTGCTTACAAGAAGTGCAAGCATCTCATCTTAATAGTTTCTATTCAAAGTTTGAGCAAATCGGTTATTTTGGAATATTCAAACAGAAAACTGGACACAGGCAAGATGGCTGCGCTATTTACTTTAAACAGTCGCTTTTTGAAATGGATGACCATGTCAGCGTGAGTATTATACAACAAAATTTATATATTTTCATTAAAGGTCTTCGTTAAGCTTGACACTTCTTTGCAACTAATTATTAACGCTTTAATAATGAGGTTGATGGGCGCTGCGGTCTCATATTTAAGTGTCGCCGACAGTGACAGTTGAAGCTACACAACTTAAGCTCTTGGCTTTATTCTGTCTCGCGGTTGTGATTGGTTGTCACCACGGCACGTCGTGCTCAGATTGGTTAAGATCTACCGCACACAGCGCCTGTATCATACAGGGTGATTTGTATACCACCCGCCAAATTTATTATTTTTTTCACTTTTCGACCCATGTCTCTTTGGGAAAGTTGTTTACTTTCATGGTCTGAACCACCTATTTAAATTTGGCGGGTGGTCCAAAAACCACCCTGTTACAATGTAGCTTTTACCCGTGGTTACACCCTCGCGAATATCAAACCTAACTTAATTTCAGTAATTCAGCAAAGTTCTTGGCGCGCAGTATCGAAAGGTTGTATGTAGAACACAATCGATTTCCTTAAAAAGTCAAACATGTAATAATGGTGTATCCAAACATTTTTTGTTTATACCTCGATACAGACATATAAAAACAATTAACGGTTGATAAATATGTCCAAAAATCATGAAAGCCAATTTAATATTTACTTACTTCTACTTTATTTGATTATATGGCTGACATCGATGACTAATGTTTATGCCAATGATAAGTGTGTTTAGCTCTAAAATAACACCGCCGCATAATTTTATTATAAAGCTACTATAATCTGTGCGCTATAGCATGGTGCGGGTGAGAGTTTCAGTAACATTTCGGTTCGCTCTTGAAAGTTGCCGCGATTTACAAATTATGACTTATACCCCGTTCAAGATATACCGTACAAGTATTATAAAACGTTATTTTTTGGACTACTAGATACATTCTGTTTCCCATCACTAGCCCTTCTGTCAAATCGATCACGCTATCTTGTACAGGGTATAGTATTTCAGCTGTACCACATTCGTAATATTTAAAATCATTAATAACTGTAGAAACTTAAATTAAACCATCCAGAATGTACGTCGTATAGGCAACTGTCACCCGCACCATGCTACAGCGCAAATAGTATATGTATCTTTTAAAATGGTTATAATTCTGTTGTCTGATATTTAATAGTACTAGTAAAATAATTAACCACGTTACTCCACGCATTCTATGTTAGAAAATCCTATCAACAGTACAGTATTATTGTATAATGTCGAATTGATGCATATAGCCGAAGCCGCTAGCAGAAGCTAGTTCATCATTGGCATCAAACATATGATGAACTAGCTCCTGCTGCCGACTTCGGCTTCGTGGATGTCGAACCCATGCTCATTTCGTCTATAAAGTCTGTTCAATTCTAGATTATTTCTGCTCTGCTGAGCTTTCCCCAATAATCACCGTTCCCAATGGAAAAAGATCTTTCAGTTCGAACCAGGTGTTCCTAAGTCAGAGTAACGCTTTCAGGCAAACAAACATCCAAACAAAATTATTTTTCATATACCCATGGGTATATATGTTTTCAATACTGTAAATAATCTTAATTGGCCATCTCTTTCAGCCATTTATGGAACCATAGGATTGTGTTCACCGCCCGAAATACTGTCCTTGACTCTTGCTTATCTGAAATGTTCTTTCTTCATATCGACGTTTTCTTATTGTTCCATTCCAAGAAGTTACGTAGATATGTTTGATCTTTCGCCTCTGTTCTATGAATAAAATGAAAATACGGTCGGCTTTAAAATATTGATTGAACAGTCCAAACATCTTAAAGTGGCCCCACTGTCCTTGGGGCAAAAATGAAAAGGGTATAATACGTTTCTATATAAAAAAAAAAAATATCTAATGTAATCACACTCTCATTTGGATGCTCATTTAAAAAAAGTTATCCAAGGTGAGGAAAGTTTATAAATGCGTGGGAAAGTAAGCCGTATGCCTAGTCATATGTACGAGAAACGCAGTTGCTCGAAGGAATTTCGAAATCAAAATTCATCAGTAGCTCTTGAGCCACGTATTTACTTTTTATACTAGGTGTGTTTCATACTATGAGTATTTCAAAGACCTGCAGACATATTTAGATCTAGGTAGATGTTACTGTGGTAAAATGGTGACCCATGCAGCACATACATTTGCAGCAATTGTTTAAGCAATGGTTGCGGATAGAAATATCAACACAAGTGTTGTACGTACCCCTTTTTTGTTAAACGTTACAAAACATACAATGAATTTGCCGAAATGATTTTTAGGTGGAATACTACCAGCCTGAGTTGCCGATCTTGAACAGAGATAACATCGGTATCATGGTGAAGCTTAGACCTCGCAGCCTGCCCGGCTCCCCTGTAGTAGTGGCTACCACACATCTATTATATAACCCAAAAAGGACCGACGTTCGATTGGCGCAGATGCAAGTACTGTTAGCGGAACTTGACCGGTTCGCTTACCGTGGTGATGGAAAAGAGTGAGATGTTCTTTAATTGTTTCTTGACAAAGTGTTTCAAATAGAGTGTATCATGAATATTATAGGAAACTTACTTTGTTGATCTAAACTATGTCCGTAACACTCGTCCGCGGATCATAGATTACTGAGTTGTGCCGAAGAGGTTCCTCTGATTTGATGGAGGGCAATTACTAACTCTGCCGCGTTGGGTAGGCGAGACAGGGTTTGCATAATTATTTTGGTAAACATTTTAGTTCTTTTAGTCGCATGATCATCATCAAAATATAATGAGTTTTTCTTACTCTGCCACCCAAGTTTATCAATTTCTGATATCTATATATACATAGGGTATAAAGAGAAAGAGTGTGGAGTGCTAATATATTTTTAAAATTATGCATATGAAATATATTAAATCGATAAAATTAAAAGACAGTCACTACTACTATTACTACTCAGCCCATATATGACCCACTGCTGAGTCCCCCCCCCCCGTTATATGGAGTAATTAGCCTACATTACACACACTACCATGTATTTGACACACACTCGTAGTATACTTTTGTTTATTGAGAATAGAACTACAATTTAAATTAATTATGGTCGAGTTTGCACTAATGTGTGGCTACTAGTTTCCATTATTAGTCTATTATACTCCATTATATACTCCATTATACTCTACATCATGTCATCACTACTCACTTCGTTATATTATATTCAAGCTCTAAAACTATACTTATACTTTTATGGAAGAATTAGCCGCAGAATAGTCTGCCACCATTTGCATTGAAGTAAACGTGTTTCTGGCTTGCTTGCAGTTCAGGTCACCTTCCAATAATATTGACGGGAGATTTTAACTCGACACCAGATAGCGCTGTAGTTAAACTTTTGGATAGAGGAAATGTGAGGTATGTAATCCCATTTTTTTATTATACATATTTATTTGATAGAATTCAATTAATGTTAGGAATAAACTGTTTATACGCTTAAAATATCTGCCATAAATCATTTTAGGAGATTATAATATATTTTTGTATTAAACTTACAATTAAAACAAAGTTCTTAAGAACAAATACGTGGCTTCGACTTGACCATTCCTTTTGTATAGCAAGGTGAGGCACACACTTTCCGTTAGTTCTTTCGCGTTAAGAATGCAATGAGTCATCAGTGCAACTGCACTGTAAAGGAGTATTGACCGTAGTGTTAAAATTCTTACAATTTTTTTCTAATTATCTTTATTTCACTAAACGTTTTTATGTATAAGTTTCCTTTTGTTCACTAAATACTATGAAGTGTTCTCTCGGATGCGCCGCATGTATTTGTTGATTTTTGTACTATACTGTACGCACTTGCATTTAAAGTGAATAGAACATTGTAAATTACTTTTCAGTTTCAGCTATGAATTACCGCCTCAAATTTTAGATAGTGGTTAGGAATTCATTTTTCAAATTCATTTCAGTTAACCCATAAAGGACAGGACACGCCGTTGCATTCGAAAGTGTGCCTTCAACTGGTCATGAACTTGACTTTCTAATTGGGAACGATTTGATTGGTTACGGGGCGTGGCTAGGCTGGATGCAGGTGGATGACTCACCGCATTCTTAACCCGAACGAAGTATAGAAATCGTTTCGAGTTTGATGAAGAACTAGTTAATATTTAAAAAAGCTTTCTCCTTTGGTCCATAGTGCAGGTCCGTTTCGGGATACTTCTGATTGGAAGCGCATTGGGGTGACCGATAACTGCCAGCATCTGTCTGTCTACCTTAACAGACGAGCAGGGCGGACCACCAACTATAATAAGTTAAAGGTATACTTCTTAAAAATTTGCAATCAACAACCAATTGTAGTCGGTAGTTTGAAAAAAAACAACTAAATTCACTGATGCTAGTACACATTTATAGTTGATGACATGCGGGTCTACTAAGAGGCGTTTAAGTGATTTGTTATTCATATTCGTATAGATCTTCAATTCCGAGTACAGCGAGCGGACCCCTGAAGAGTGTTCTACAGAACCCTCTCCGACTACCGAACAGTTCAGCGACATGTTCAACAGCGGTGTCATAGGACACTCCCTGCTGTTAACCTCAGCCTACAACCACAGAGAAGACCCTGACAGAGCTTCCACTTTTGCGGACTACTGGCTAACCGTCGACTACATTTATTTTAGGTATTTTTTAAGCTCGTAGGCGTAATGTGTCATGACGGATTTAAAATACATAATACATATTACCAATCCTGAGGGTATTATTTATACTTAAAGGTGTAAATCATATATATTTATTCTTGCAGCCCCGGCCACGCGTTGTTGTGGTTAAGGTTTTTGTTATACAGCATTTAACATTAAAACACATTAATTTAATTTTTATCAAAGCCCCATCTATTGAATGCTTACTCAATCCAGTCAACAGATATCGCCATTTCTTAGAATCGTTTGGAGCTAACATATAATTGTGACTGTCAAAGAAAAGACAAATAATTTGCAATAAAATAGTATTGCTAATAAGAAAAAAGGGGCCTATTTTTTCTTATAATGTTGGTGACCGCTATTGCTATTACTAGAGAAACTCGCAACTGAGAAATTTTGCAGTATACCGATTACTAAGCGATAGCCCATGTTTTTTCATAACAATCGGCTTCAGAAAATCAGCATACTTCTAGATCGAAAATTTTTTTAAACAGAACTGATTCTATTGATTACCTCAATGCTCTCGCTTAGGATGGTTCCTAAAGCATTGAGGTTTTGCATAGGGATTTTTTTGCGCCCTGTATAAGATAAGTGTCTTATTCTCCATGTTTATTCACAGCTGTTGTGCAAGCCTGCGGCTGTTGGAGAGGTTGCGGTTGCCCACGGTGTCGGAATGTGAAGTACTCGGGAGGTTGCCTAACGACGTGTACGGGTCGGATCACCTCGCCTTGGCCGCAGTGTTCGAGTTGAAACCATACAAGGCCGCTTTATAACGACAGTTGATTCACGAACAATAATGTTGACAGGAGCGCAAGTTGTTGTGCTCACTGTGGAGGCGGAGTTATCATTTCCAAAGACAAACCATTGCACAGCCAGTTTTGTGAGCGCGAATGTTTTTTCCCTACTTCTAAATGTACACTTGACAATTATCGTTGATTACTTGCCCTAGCATTGTCATGTAGCCTTAATAATAAAACTATTATTTTTTTAATGAAATAAAATTTGAGTATAGCGTATCAAATCAAGGCACTTGTGTGATTGAATAACTTAAAGTACAATATTTTAACAATATAGTGGTCTTGCGATGAGGAACGTTTTAGTAGTTTAAATCCGTTTGATTGGCTTTGGCTTATACTTACTAATTTAATTGTGCCTATTGCCTTGACCTTTAAGTAACGTAGCCGGTTTAGGGGGTTAGATGCGTGAGACAATCTGCAAATGAAGTTTGCCCCTAGTGTCTATGTTTGGATTACGTAATTGCAATTGAAATACCTTGGTGGAATCAGAGTATTTCCCTATGAAATAGGGGAAAAACTTGGCATGAAATACGTCTTTACTGAAATAAAAATAAAAGTCAGTCGATTTAATTATTAATGTATGTGCCAATACATTTTTAAACATTTTATGGGACACCAGTAAGTATAGGCAATAAATGTGTTGGGGTACAAAAGTCGCCAAAATTATCGCACGTAATTAATGACCTTACAGAGTGTAATGGTAAACTGGCGTTTTTTTGCTTAAATGAAAGCAATAAGATGATTTATAATAGTAAGATTTTTTAATATTTATATCAAGTTCATTTCGGCGCGCTATAATATTTTCTAAATACGATAACTTGCAAACATTTTTCAACAAAATGACCACAATAACTTAGAAAAGAGAAACACGCTTGGTATTTGTTAGACCAATGGTGATGTCCATAATAATAATTATTTTTCTATGATTTTATGTATATTAAACTTTGCATAAGTAGCGTGTACGTAATAACACTATGTGATTAAAAAACTAATATGTTCAATAATTATCATAAAAAAGTATAGGTTAGTAAATCTCAATATCCGAATTCCGAATAAGAGTTTTTTATTATTTTGTAAAAAGCCTTAACATTTGCTTAAATTATCCTGTTTTTAAGGCCGTCCAATAATTCCATTAATATTTATGCTGATTTAAAAAAATGCGAGTTTCGTGAACTTCGTAGTGTAGTTTAATGTCCTGTACAGGATGTTCCATAGACCGAAATTATTGTAATAATATTATTTGTATTTACTTATTTGGCCATGTCAACTAATCATCACTTTAGCCGTGATCCAATTTGCGCTGAATACTTAATTATTGTAATATATATTAAAAATTGTAAAGAATAAACGATAGTTATCTTTCCTTTTTGTATTATTTATGCCGTTGCCTATTTATGTCATGCGTATAAATTTGGCCGGGTAGATCGTTGGTTGTTTATGCCCCAAAGTAACCCACTACTGAATCGGGTCTCTTCCAAATTCATTGAGGGTAATTAGTCTACAATGCCGAAAACCTAGCCGCAAGAGAAGGAAAACTTAGAAAGGTTTTTTTTTTTTACGTTGGAAATCCTCATGAATACCCCACCGCTAAACGCCAGCCGGGTTATGTGGGACTCCGGGGCGCGGAAAGCTGGTAGTTGCGCCCTAACCTACCCACTAAAACAAGGGAGTTGTCCCTTAACTGCCCGAGACAGGGCCGAGGGTTTCACTCCTCGCGATGGGGGAGCATGCTCCGTTGGCCCGATTGTAAATACGGCCCCCACGCTTTGATGGGGGCTCTGGACGCTCCCCTACCCACCGAGAGGCACGTGCGGGACATTGCACGTGCCCCCGTCAGGCGCCCGATCCACGCGGTTGCGGCGGCAGCCGTGGCCCGCCTGCCTTGCCGCCCCTCCGCTGCTCGTGGTTGCAGCCCTGGCCTCAACGCCTGGCCGCCCTCCACTGCAATGACCACGCCATGTGTCGCGGCAGGAAGGCTTCCGAGGCAACTCTGAGGACTGAGGAGTCCCCAAAGCCAAAACCCACCACGACTCCGTGTGCCGCTCTTAGTCTGGCCTCTCCCCGTGGGCCCGCCCGGCATGAGTGACCCGGAGCCGGTATGGCCCCAACGGATCCTAAAGTCACGCAAGGCCCCTCACCACAACAAGGTGGCAGCACGGTCAAGGGGGTGAAATGAAACACTGAGCCAACCCATCCGGCCAGCGTGGCACAGTAGGATAATTACCCTCCCTGTAATGAGAGGAGGCCCAACTCAGTAGTGGGTCATTATGAGCTGAGTAGTAGTAGTTGATCTATAGTGCCACGCTGGCAAGGCGGGATGACACAGAGTTTAAAAAAAATACCTTTTCTTTGGGCTAGGTTAACTGCCTCTTGTGATCCTTTAGTCGACTCTTAGGATGTGTCACATTGTGTATTCTAAATCCGTCACACCAACTATACACTAACAAAAAGATAAAATTCGCAGTGCCTAAAAGAAGGGAATATTTAAAATACGGACTTTTCTATCCCTGACGATTCTCCCAAATTTTAATCACTATCACTACATAGTATAAAACAAAGTCGCATTTTTCTGTCCGTCCCTATGTATGCATAAATCTTTAAAACTACGCAACGGATTTTGAAGCGTTTTTTTTAATAGATAGAGTAATTCAAGAGGAAGGTTTATAGGTATAATATAATTGTACCCGTGCGAAGCCGGGGCGGGTTGCTAGTTGAAAATATATACGAGTCCTATTTGGTATACACCGAGTACCTGTAGATATTATTATATCCCTCGAGTATATTATTATGTAATATTGTGCTCAGATACGTTACTTGTGTTTATGTCTAAGTGTGTCGTCTGATTCTGGCGCTTTTGCAACTTAATTTCTAAGAATAGTCATGTTATTTTGTAAATACACTTCTCATCAGAAAAATCGAAACACCTTGCAAGTTTATGTTTTGTAAGGATTATCAGACAAATGTATATATTTAGGAACAAAGGTACGTTAAATGTCGTTTAATAGTGAACAACAAAAGGTTTTCAAATCCTAATGTTAATGTTCTAAATTCAAATTAAACTTACAAAAGTTTCGTATTTTGTTTAGCAACCATAAAAAGGAGTGTTTCGATTTTTCTGATGAGAAGTATATCTGCACTCGGTACTTGTGTCAGCTTTACATTAGACCAAATCCTTTTTTACAACATGTACAACAATTTTCATATAATTGAGTTGTCATGCTCACTTATATACTCTGAGCAGTGGTAGCGACTTGCGACGGGCGGTCACTTCCCTTTAATGTGGTTGAGGAGACCGATGGCTGTCACATGCGTGATACTTGTGAACAGTTGCCGCTGTTTGGGGTTGGTCGGCTCACTAAACCAAGGAAGTAAGTATATTTTGTATTGTTTTAATTTTCACGTTTCAGCCGACGCCTTCCAGATCCAATAGAACAGTTTGTTATATGGAATTTGTTGGGTAAATAAATATTACATTAACAAATAGGACCGCAAAGTAATAAAAAAGAAAAGAATGACAAGCCCTCTGAGTTTCTTGCCAGTTCTTCTCAGCAGTGGTCGCGTTCCGAACTGGTGGTAAAATATATTACTTTGCTTTGTATACATTTTATTAATATGTTGACAATTTGTAAGTGTCCTTTGTGTCCTATGCAAAATCAATTATTTGACTTTACTGATAGTCAACAGTGTCTCATTTTATTGTGTCGTGCAAGGATACTGTAAGAACTAGTAGTTACGACCGATTACTGGTGTAGCTGTATTTGGTATTGCGACAAAATCCAGGACATAAACCTGCTATTTTCTATTGACGTGCCCGATAAAAAAAAAGTGTGTCAGATACTCGCATTAATCTGCTGAATTTCAACCATATTACTAGGCTGTTTTCATACGCACGTTTTAAATTTAAACACCACAACCATTTAGTGTCATCGCCTCTCATTTCAGACAAGATACATTTACAAAATCATCATGTTTCAGACAATAGGGCGGGATTGATTTAAGTAAGTAGGTAACACATTTAAAACGATTTATGTACTAGTTAAGCATTTAATAAATACAGACGTCATCAAATTTTAGAAGGTACCTATATTACCAGACACAAACAAAGCTTGTATAAAATAAATGAGTACATTCGCAAGGCAGGGTTACAAAATGAAACGAAAATTTTTATTTTATTGTATTATTTATACAGATTTTTCGTTACTCAACATAACACAGAAAGAAATTCGTACATAGAGTTCAGCACTGTTACAACTAAGGTACAAAAATTGGAAAAGCTCCAGATATACCATGGAATTGATCGAAATGGGTATTTATAAGCATACTTGACGATATTGGACCAGTTGATTTTGTAAAAGCGTCGAAGCCAACATAATTGTGCATTGGGAATTGCCGAGTCAAAAGGTTTCACAATATGGCTCTATCGTTATCAAATACTAACAAAAAGAAGTGCGTTTGTAAAATTAACTGTAGTGATTCTCCTTGGCACATGATACATTTAGGTACGCTGCGTCGAAGCGTGTGTGTTACGCTATGGCTACTTAATTGGATTCTGAACGAGTCGATAAATGCACTTTTGTGGATCTTAATGTGTCCGATTTAGGTTTTCTGTATTAGTACCATCTGATCACATTATTTCTTTACATGGAAATGTACCTACATAGCAAAATCTGCTCACGCTCAGCTAAGGAGAAACGGTCTTTATTTCGTTTAGTCAAATGATGAGTACAAAACAAACTAAAGACCGTTTCTTCTTAGCTGAGCGTAAGCAGATATTGCTATCTAGGGACACATTATAGTCTTGCGTTGATTATCCTGTAGATGGCACTATTCTTGAGAACTAAGAGTTGTATTATTCTTGTAATTATGTAGCCATGGTAAGATAGGTTTGAATCCGATATAACAGCAACCACAACAATAATTCCAGAAATATAATGTAAGAACTAGACACTAGACTAAGAACATTACGGAAGGCTATAAAACAAGTTAGGGTAGACTAAACAAATTGTTTTTTACTCTAAAAGTTAAAAAAAAAACACTTAAAAATATTGGGTAAGTGGACCTAGCTAATTCGCACTGGCAGACAGACTGTTGAAAGTATTGTAATATTTAGCAAGTTTCATATTCCCCTACACTTGACAAAACGGACGTTGTCGAACTTTGTGATGTTTCAACAAGATTATTGGTTTATAGATAGTATAAGAAAAAGTATTTCGCATGATGATGTTAAAGTTTATGTAATTAATTTTATTACCGAAGGTTGATTGATTTTTAGATAGATATACCCGTGATACGTTAGGTTATGGATAATGAATGTAATTTATTAAGCGGTTCCCAAATACCAATTAGCAGAGCGGCTAAAACCATGTAAAAAAAATAACATTCGTTGTAGTAGTGATAGACAAAACTATTTAACGCTGTTACGCCCCATCCGGCTCAAGCTTTCACATCGGCACATCTCATTCTTCGCCTTTTATTGCTTCAATGGTGACTTGAACTTGAAACTTACGAAGTGTTAGTGAAATACATAGTTTTTATGCGCAAATGTTTTTAAAATTTACTTTTTAACCACTCTGTAGACTCGGTTCCAGTTTCGACTCCTGCATTTTGCTCGGTTTCAATGATGTGGATTGTGTAGCTACTAAAAGTAAAACCCCACGCAAGCCTCCATCATTCTCATTTATATTATTTAGATATATGTTGAATTTGTAATGTTGATCTACAGGTATATTTATTAAAAATTAACTCCACCTCGGGACCCTCTACTTTTTTGCAGTACAGATTTAAACATAATTGTATTATACAGCGAACACCCTACAAAATCTACGGTCCAAATCTTGTACAAGTTTTACAGAACATTTACTGTAATGTCCAGAATCTGTTTACCTGCGTTGAATGAGCCATTTTTATATTTTTGAGTTGTATAATTCGCGAGTGTTGCACATTTTTATATGGGAAATCAGATGCACACGAGAAAATCGGATAAGTCCGACTATAGTTTCAGAACTACCCGCATTTCTTTTTCAAGGTGTCGTCGGCGGTGCGGTATCGTTCTACAAACTGGCAAGCTTAAGCGCCGTTTGAGCTGCGGGTAGTTGCTTCGATCTCCGTCATACCGATCGAAGGAGGGGGCGTCCACGGTTCCGAAACTATAGTCGGATTTATCCGATTTTCACACGTTAATAGGTACAACCGGTTTCTCACACACATGTTTTTTATCTTCAAAGGAAAAAAGCACATTGCTGGACACTGCAGGTCAAATATTCCATGCAAGCGTTTAATGAATTTATCCTTAAATACGTAGGGCCTCATTTTCAGCAATAACTTTCCAACCACCACATAAATAAAATACCAGCCGTAGTAAAGTATAATATAAATATATACAACATAAATAGGTACGGAAGGTCCATTCTAATATGAATATCTAATAATAATATAATAATATTAGCATTGTGTGTTTTTGTTATAATGTACGGATTTTTGAAATGGAGTGCCCATTTAATGATTTATTGTTAGTTTCTATTAAGGTTGATTTCAAACTATATCTAATTATAAAATTATTTACGTCTATAGTACACACGCAATACCTCCCCTTGCTCAAAGAAAAATAGCCATATTAGTACTGATATGAAAGAATGTTTAAGGTTAATAGACCGATTTAAGCCTTCTAAGTATTATATTGCGGATTCGGCACCCTATGCTTACGTGGAGAGAATATCGCAAGCCGCTGGAAAGTTACACTACAAATGAAGTGATATATTGAATTATCGCATGAACTTTCATTTTATAAACAGAGTATTTATTAAATTTTTAAAGATTAGGCAAATAAGAACACATATAAGATAATATTAACTCAAAAAACATCGTGCCCCTTAAATGATAATGTTTAGTATACTGCCTAATTTGTATTTTGTAAGGGTAACTTTGTCCCGCCCAGAAAGGGCTCCGGGTGTTTAGTGAGGCTAGGTATCATACGCGACCTATTTCTGAACATATTTCTTAAACATGTGTTAATGGGTGAACGAAGTAAGCAATAGCTGAGTAAAGTGTTTGGCGTATAGACGGTTCTGTGTTTTGATAGACTGGACTGTCTGTACCCATTTATAATGTTTACACAGCAAATGGCTGTGGGACTAAATAAAAGTGGCCAATTTACAGTGTTGTTAACAGCTGGTTTTGTAAATAAACTATATAAATTCACTTCGTCAGTGTAGTGTTGTGGAGATATTGTATCATAGAAGGTTTTCACTGTGACGAACATCGATTTTCACATATATAAACTTACACATCAAACATCGAGTAAAAGTGATTATACATTTAGTTCTTACACGTAGGAGTACACCGATAATTAATAACAAATTAATTTATCTAAGCCAACAGGCGACTTAGTTGTAATGCTATTCGTAACGCAACACAGATATGACGAGTTATAAAAAAAATTGTAGTTACGTAACAGAATATTGAAGGTGAATTCTAATAAAATGAACATTTTGAGTTTGGTATTTGTAATGACAGATGTAAGTACAACACTATGTTATAATTCAACGCAATTCATAATTTTAAAGGTAGACAGCTCGTACAAACATTTCAATGACATAGATCCAGAATGTCTAATAAACTTGATCGCAGGTACATTGCAATGATATTAGTTTTACGGAACTAATTCTGGCTCGACTTGAACCTATCTTGCATTGTTCTGTTCCCACAAGCCATCCTCTGTTCACCGTAATCCAAATAGCTGGTAAGGTAGTCAACTAGTAAACTAGTGACTATTGACATTAAAATAATTAAATATGTTTTCTAACGCATGCTTAATCATCCTAATACACTTCTGCGGGAGTTTTTGGACCGCCTCAAATACTCTGGAGAATAACACGGGCTGTAGTGTTCGAATATTAATCGTTAGGCTGGAGGTCCGTTCATGTTTTAACAGGCACGCGAAAGGACACTTTCTTTGCTCGCCACGTAATACGTTACGCGTAACTTTACACTTCATGTACGCCTGGTGATGATGTTAAACTTTTCAATTTCTCATCCATTCGTACCACGTTATGAAACACTACACCGACCCTCACCCTATATCTAATTGAAATAAATTTGTGATTTAAAACTAAAAACGCATAATTGGAATCGTTCATACACGAGGGTACAGGCGGCGGCGGTTTGTTGAACTCCGAAACGGTTTCACAAACAATTTCTTAAATTTATGGGTCTGCCGCAGTCTACTATTTAAATTGCACACAATAATCTTGCAATGTATTTATAAAATAACCCAAAACCGTCTTCTTTATTTAACTTGTTTGTAATTTAGTATATCTCAATCGAAACAAAAGTAGTCCTTTAAGGGACGAAAATGAAGAGATTTTTCTTCGGTATACAAATCTGTACATTCTAATTATGGGCTCCGGGGGCTCTTATTTTTGGAATACCTACGTGAACGATGGGACCATTTTGAATAACGTAAATTGTATTCGAAAAAATAATCTTAATTCATTACGAATATTTGTTGGCCAATTGAACTTATGTTACGATATAACGCTATAGGATCTAGAAATGGCTCGTCCCACCATTAAACCTATTTATCTAATAATACTGGATGGATATTAAATATAATAAATTATCGCGAAAACTTCTGAATAATTCATAAGATCTCATTTTGTAAGTATACTAGTCGAAAAGCTCTTAATATTATAAAAACCTTAATGTTATGTATTGTAAGAAGATAATGTATTTACCTAGAGAATTCACTCCATTTATCTTACATTAGGTACTTGATCGAATTAAATACGAGATATTTATTATTCAACTTTAAATTATATGTAAGCTCGTAGCTAGCGTAGACCGAATTTTCTGTCCGTTGACGTCCAAACATACGACGATGATACACTTCTTTAAGCGAGGCCTATAATTTCGGTATTTAAAATATCTTTACGAATTACACAAATATGTATTCTGTACAGTTTCCGTAGATGAATAATTGATGCCAATAAAATTGCCGTCGATAATTTTGTATATAAAATAAACGATGTAAAATTCATCGATGCTAGTAAATACGTTTTACTTTGGATTTCTTGCGATTTTTTCCAATAATAATGAACACGCTTCACTCTGGACGGAGAGGGGGCCAGTAAATAGGGAAATCATGCCTAGAAGAATATGAGCCGCAGGCTACGTCACACTGACATTTTGAAATAGGAGACAATAGGAGAGTAGACCGCGGCACAGTCAGTGTGACGTTACCTAGCGACTCGCTGTACCAGAACTGCGACATCAAATGGGGAAGCGCAATACGATACGTGACGCAGCGGTGAATGTCATGCAACGCGCAATGCAACAGCGATTCCCATCGTGTTTCGGAGTTCACCCAAAACACCACCTGGCTTCGGTGACAAAACGAAGCGAACGCCTCCTAGGTACGCCTATAATACAAGGCGTGCCTTGTTGCTCAGTATGCTGATAAACCTACCTATAAATCTTAAAACAAATGAATTCAATATACAGATAAATTACCGTTTACAGTTGTGTCTTATAGACCGTATTAAATACGATCTGTCGTACGTACAATGTTTCTTCAGACTTTCTCAATAAAAAATTTTTCCAACTCCACCCTAACTACGAGATTGATATTTTTTCAAGTACTTAAATAGAAAATTGTGATTTCTCCAACAGAAATCTATGTGGGTTTTAACTACCTACGATAATTAAGTATTTGATAATATGTTTTACGTTTAATCAACACAATCAATTCGAGTATGTTTGACAAAGTGTGATGGTTGAGAAATGAAATTATCATAATTATGCACCGGGCCCGTGTTAGCCACCACTGTGCATACACTACGTACGAAGTATCAACTAATAATACTGAGCGAAAATTATAATACGCCTATAACAGAGGGCGTGACTACAATTTTGGCCAACATGAGTAATTCACAATAGTCAAGTCTATTCTTGTGTAATATGAGAATTGACCACGCAGGTCTTAGTTCCGACGCCTTGTTAATGCAACGGCTCCCGAGGATACTGATAATGAGCTGGAAAAATACTCGTTTAAATGAAAATATGTTTAATACGGAACTTTAGTTAAAGTTCGTTTGAATATGACAAATATAGAAAAAATCCCCCGAAACGTACGAAACCAAAAAAACTACGTTATTAAATATTGATACTCTCATATGTTATGTTGGTATTATATTTCAACTGCTTCGTTCCAAACTAAGTAATTAAAAAAAATGAAATTCTTGTCAGCTTACATGAAATTTCCTATTCACGCAAAATATAAATGACAATAAAGTACTGTGGCCAACAGAATTAGTACCTAGTAATACGTTGTAAGGAAATGTTTGGCGATGATCTTTTGAACTCAAGAAGTTTCGTGTGAAATTGATTGCAAGGTATCTATTGCCAGCCAGATTTTCATGGGATTGTATTAACAGAACTCAGTTTCCTAGGAAGCCTGCACTAACCTGCACGGCATCAGCTGCAAACTACCACCTAGATACTATACATACAGATATATTTTTAGATTGTTATTACCAAAGTACAAGTTAGTTTGCAGCTATTTGACGTATTCTTTCTTCTTTCTATAGATCTTGATACATTCTCTTTGGACGGCATGCAACGCAACACCTCTGTTCTGTATTTTATTAATATTTGGCAAGTCAGATAATAACATGCGAGGGTTTCCTAAATGTTTCAACCAATTTTGTGCTTAACTAGGCAATGAGATGGTATTTTATATAATCATATTTAGACGGATTGTCTTATAACTATAACTGAGTTACCAAATGGATGGAAATTGTCATAGCTGCCTAAGCAAAGGCGGAAAAATTAAAATTATTTTAAATAAATTTTATTTTATTAATTCTGCGAGTTGCTATGTCCTTGTATACTTACCATTTGAATAATTATTATGTTCAAGGATACAATTAGTTGCGTTGCATACCTATACATTCATGTTTTTTTTTAAAAGGGGGCCCGGGTCAATACATATAGTTAATCTGTATTATAAAACAATTACACTACACACATTTAACGGTATACATTTAAAACGCGACATCAAGCTCGGCTGCGTATATAGGAATATGCAATGTAATACATCTAAAATACAAGTCTACTAACATTGTACATCAAACACAAATCGAATACTTTGACAAATGAAGTGACTAATGATAGCCTTTCCATATTGAGCATTGGAAATATAATTCTACACGAATCAATAATTCCGTTTTTTTACAATAATTCGAAAGTCACATGACAATATCGTGTTGTATAAATACCTATAGGTAAACCTGTGCCTTTAATTAATCTAGGGGTGTTGTGATAGTGAAGTTTATTTTCTTATGCATATACTTTAGGCTAGGCCATAAAATATGGGGCGTTGAGATAATGTTTTGCAGTAAGTATAACTCTATTCCATTCACTGTTTTATTGTAATATACTATACAACACGATGCTGTACTAACAAGCTACCGCACAACGTTTTCCGTCTATCCTACTGCGCTGAACTTGGAAATTGCGCTCAAGACTATCATAACAAATTAATTTGCCAAATGATTCGAACATCTAATTGACAAAGTATTGATAAAATTACAACAAAGATATTTAAATTATTATGGTAAATATCAATGTCTATTAAATTGTTCTGTAGGTTTTAATATTTTAATACCGCGCTGATATCAGCTTTCGGAACAGTCACTTTTTACACTTCACTCAATGTTAATTTCGATGAGTAGCACTTTAGTCTGTATTCGCGTTAGATTCCGCAGTAACCGTTATCTTGTTTTCATACTTCGTCTCCATTGCATATACTATACGCATACACTGTCCATCTCGATGCTAACCTTAAACACTTGCTTGTCGTGAGTAGGCGCGACTTTCTTAGCCTTCGGTCACTGCGAATATAGTTCTTAGCTAATTTTTTTTCTGTTTTTTTTTTTCTTTTTGGTACACCAATTTACACTAGAACATTAATTGAACTTTGAAATTAATCCTGAAATATCGTAGGCATGATTACACTAAAGATCAACATTTAGATTGACACATATAGTAAAATTAAATTATGTTGTAATATTATCTTAACATTTATATCATATAGACATAAAGATTTCGTTTGGAATGAAATAGTTGCTAAACAAGTAATTGTAGTCTAAACATTGATCTTTACAGAACTAGACGGATAACGCATTGATTCATAGAATGTCCTGTACAAGGACTGCTCTTACATTACTATTGATCTTAGCTATGCTACACTTTAATACTATATCAAGGGCGTAAATATGTATTTTTATCTAGATGTTTAATCGCTATGAAATGTGTTACAATGATATGATAAAAATTATTTTGCACGTAATTTTTACTTAATTTAATTGTCGATATTAGAACTCAATTCTAAACCGTACTCCATTGACAGACAGTAGAAATAGAAAACTTATTAAAAAGGTGTATCCATTAATAAAAAGTGATTGAAATATTAAATATACTAACGTTTGTCTCAAAGACAACGTTTAAAATCAATAAAAGAGATCAAACATGGAAACCAACACTTAGTGTTGGTAGATGTAAAATTAATGCAATATTTGTAAAACATTCAAACCAATACCGTTTTAATTAAATATCAACAGATGTCGAGGTTGCGCGTTTTGGTAGCTCTCCAAAACACAAAAATAAACAGCGTATGGGAGATTACGATGAACTTGTTACGTCTCATTTCTAATGTCTGTCACCATTCGTCGCTTATAGTAATAAATTCACTAATAAATGGATATGTTTTAACCAGCTCATACAATCGTAATGTCATGTCTTCCCCCTAAATCAAAGTCAACTTTCGTGCATACGAAAGTAGCTTGACTCAAGCTCATTACCCGTCGCCTCTTGGAAAGCGACGGCGTCTATCATGTTCTAACCAAACAGCCCCCTCTCTTAAGCAGACCAGACTCAACAGGCTACGCAATGTCTTACAATATAAGCTCAAGAGTTTAGGTAGGCATCCCATCATTTAAATCTATTTTCACTTTAGCCACTTTCAACCAGTTCTATTCATAGACCCTGTTGAGTCTGTTTTGCACGAGTATTCAAATAACCTAATACATAATATCAATGAAATATCAATAAAACAATCTTAAAAGAAGACGCCCCAATCGAATTACATCTACATAAATCCAAACAATATTAATAATTATGTGCTATCCAATGCCGAGTCCAAGTGTTTCAGTAATTTTGCCCTAAAATCAATTGACATCGTTCTGTATTTCTTTGCAAATTCGTAAGTAAGTTTACTGCACCAAGGAAAAAGGATTCTACTGGTAGTGCCTACATAGCTGCTTGGTCTTGACATGTTAATAAATAAATATATAGTATGCGAGTGCTCTGAGGTCTCAGCCAGGTACGAACAGAAATGTGTTCCATCTGAGTAGGCAGTTGATTAAATGATAAAATATATCTACTAAAAACCTTCTTAATAACATGTCAAGTTTAAAAGAGATAACATCTTGGACTCGGGCGCTGGTTAAAATGTGTATATACGCTGCCGAGCCTGCTGTACCTGACAGATTCACATGGATTAAAACGTGCATAATTGCACCAACGACGAACAATTAAAACCGATATTGGTTTACGCACAACGTTTAACACAAATAATAAATTACACTTACCTATACTAGAAACCTTCGATTTCTCGAAGTTTTATTAATGTCATAATCATGGTTGCTTTAAGTTGTTTTAAATATTGAGCTTTACAATCCATGGGCGTTAACTTAATGCGTTGCGAAATTATATTAACAAATCGTATGTCACAGTAGACATAGTGTTAAGTTGCACATTGAATACAAAGAAACTAAAAACTTAACGTAAAACTTTTTATAAACACGTCCATGGATGTTGCACTCAATATTGAAAATAGGACAACAATGATTTTGTAATATTATAAAGATAAAAACTTCTTAACGCACTGCACTACGCAAAATGCAGACACGTGTGTGAATTAAAATTGAAACCTGGAAAACTTTATTCGCCAGCACCGATTTAGATCTTAAATGGAATGTTTTAAGAGTGCTTTATGGCAATAAATACATTTATTTTTAATTCAACGTTAATTCAAAATATTTCCTTCATTGAAATGTATTGTTATTGTGAAGCAGCAGTTAAATATAACATATCAAAATCATGATTGTCCTGGAAGCAGATTCACACTGGACACTAGTCGCTCGCATTAATCTACGGTAATAGCCTTCGAGGGATCTTCCATATAAACACAAGCCTTTTATTTTATAGTCCATCTAAAATCCTTCCGAGGTGCGCTCAATGAATCACACGCGACGCATTGTTAGTGTGAATCGATTCGTCTTATCCGGGTCGTCAAGTCCAATGCACTAGCAAGAATAAGGCACTTCTCACAAGTGCGCGATTTGCTGAGATTATTAAGGCAATTTATTATAATTTTGCAGAAAAAAATAGAACTTGTCATGTTTAATTAATTTTACCTAGATATGCGAATTAAAAGATCATCTTTATATTCCCAGCGAATATAAAAATGCAAGTACATATTATAAATGGCAGAATGATCTCAGCAAACGAAGCCTAAAGGCTGTCAATTCCGAGGTTATGTCTTAGTCAGGGAAGCCACAGCGGCACCTCTGCGCCGTCCGCCCGTCTAACTATTTACATAGGTACTATGATCAAGAAACACTCGGCTAAAGTGCAGCGAGTACTGAAATGACAACATCTATAGGCCTATTCTGAATATTAGCTATTTGTTACAATGAATCATTCTAAGTATAGCACGTGTATCTATAGTGTAAGTAGGTACATAGAAAGTGTATCAAGCGGTATGGAAGCTGTCACGACCATATTTACAATAGACGGCGACTAAAGACGGCACTCGGAGTACAAGCTTATTTCAAAAGGGGGGTTATATTATGATTTTTTTAGTATTTTTTTTTAATATATTACTGTAAAATACGTAGTCGCTAATTCGTTATTCTAAGTCACGGGCAAGTCGGTAGACTCCTGTCGAGGAGTTAAGGTGTCGGTGATTGGGGCTGGTCGACGGGGCGCCGGGTGGCTGGTCTACACCGAGGTCACACGTGGCAGGCCGGGGGTGAGCGCGTCGGCATCCGGCCGCGCCAGACGTCGCACGCTTTGCCGCACCGGCTCGCCTTCACTGCAATGCATTTCAAAACCTACTTTACGTATATAGAATAGTGTCCAAGTTATGTGAAACCAATTGTACAAGTTTATAACTAGTTAAGTGCAGCCAGGCCATGGGTAGGTTGGACACACTTAAGGATTAAATTAAAACATCAAGGCAACGATTAAGGAGTTGGAGCACAACATTCACTGGGAACACAACAACAGTGACATCCAACAATTTAGGTTTCTTTTGATTACAACTAATTGACAATTACTGTAGTTATCTGATTTTGAGCCAGCCGTCGTTTTGTTGGATATTTGTTATGACGGTGACAACATCAACTGAACAATTCGCTTTGGCAAAATTCTGATATAACACTATACTATAGTTTAAACATATTTGCACTCTGTAGCGCCGCTTTGATGCCCACCCCCAAATTCGAAATTGAAGTTTCACCGAACACTCCAACGTCGCACACTGCGAACTATTTTAACATTGGAAGCATTATTATTTATCTTATTAAGATTAATAAACGGTATCCTGCTAAAAATTGCGTCTATGTGGGTTTATGGTAGCAAACAAACGTTTTTTAAGACAATAGGCAAAACTATTTAAAACTATACAATCACGTTTTTACCGAATCTAAGTAAAATCGTTTGTCTATTTTTATTACACATCGTGCATTAACAAGTAAGAAAACTCGCAAAGATAAAAATAACAAAGTTAAATGACCTATTACCCCAGTAGAAGTGACATTGAACTTGAAGAAAATAAGTGAGCGATCCATCAATATCACAAGCAAAATAATAAAAGTAAGAAGTTTCAATCGCAGCCGAGGACTAATAACAGGCTCAAAAGATCATGGGGCGGGGCTCGAAGGCGGTACGGTAGGCGCGGGATCGATGCGCGACCGTACTACACCTTGCTGAAAACCACGTGGTTCCTCGGGTGCGGGTTAGGAGGCACGAGCGGGGAGTCCGTGACGTCAAGGGCGAAGCGCGCTGCCGCAGCGTCTATCGATCTTAGGCCTCCCGCATCCATTCACTACAGAGCGCAAGTATTCCACTGCACCTATGCGACGTGCGCTTTGAATGGTGCCATTCACTTCACCTTACAACATCGTTCATAAACACGCAACGGTGAACTACCTCTCCCTGCCACCCTAATGAGCATGTGAACGTGTGTAAACATAATTTATGTGTCACTACCATACATTTTATAGTCTGGTATCATACTAATAAAAAAAATTGATTACCCCGAATTCAGCTGCTATTTTCTTTTGTAGAGTCCATTGGACTCGTTGCATTTACTAGCTTTAATCTGCTTAATTCTAAAGCTCTTCTACCAAAAGCTTATTTATAACAGATCCCGAACTGACACTAGTATTAGTATAATGGCGACTGGCTGGTGAAAGGCCCTAAACCAGGTTAGCAACACTGACAAAATTAATAATCAAAGGCACGTGTTTGAGAACAATATGACTCTATTGAAGTAGCAGGTTTGGGCACGATTTTCCCGCACTTTTATTTTAATACGTAAGTTATTTAATATAATATATTTATTGATTTGTATAGTTACACAAGATTTCACGAGTCAACGTTGTAGTGTACGTGCATTGTACCTGACATCCAGTGGTACGCCTGCCGTTCGGGTGCTAGCTGAATGCTTGCTAAGTTTGCTAAACTTAAATTGATTTTTAACGTGTTGCCGCAATGGTAATTGGATTCATATTGTTCTATTTCGGTCTCAATTTACGACTCCACATGGTTATAACCTTTAAGTTATTACCTACATGTACTCTACCGTGTTCCTATGTGTATGGTACATAATGTTTTTATTGAGCTAATGCATTACCTAACATAGTTATGAATGTTGCAATATTTGAACAAAGTTATAACGATAAGTATTGTTTGAATGTTTATGTACTTAATTTATTTTTGCATACTTTATTAATTATTAAAAATATTACGTTGCTAATTGGGGGTTATCACGGACACTCGATACTGACCTCTAAGCCATCGCTACATAGTGCAAATTCATTTCACTTTTTAATACAAATAAAACTGAATCGGCTAACTAGTGTGCTAAATATAATTAAGTGCAAAATACATAATGCATATGCGTTTAGCCAATGATTGATTAGCGTAGGTGTCTAAAATATCTTTGTCTAAGAAAATGCCAATGAACTAGGTATTTGTTGAGTCTGAAGCGATTTCAATTTTATATTAAAGTTAATCGAAAGACTGAATGATTTTTGATGGCAATACAACCATATGGTCAGAATGACCTTTGTAACTATTTATATGTACTGTAAAAAGGAATAACGTTGTAAGGTATTACTCGCTTCGGTCCAATGATATTGCGACTATAGATAGTTAATTGAAATATAATTCGAAATTAACACGTTTTATTTACAACGCCAATTTTTGACTAGTATTAAAAATGTTACACAATTTTAATATAAAACAACATCTGCTATTATACAATGCAATAAATCATATATTGTATTAGTGCTAGTATATAAAGTAATTACACTTTAACTGCAACACATATTTAATTTCATTAGCTATGAGATATTTCAGGCTCTCCCAAAGAAACTGTTTCTATCTGAGACCATAGTCACAATATAAATTGCTACCATTGCAAGTCCAAATCTACCACATAAGCGTTACAAATCAAACATGCATCAAGGTGTGGATAAAGTAATGATGGATGTCGGGGTGATGGCATCTGGCTGTAGTGCCTGTGGTGATGCTCACCCATAGGTCAGACGTCGGTTTCAATGGCCTCCGCGGTGTGAAGGTTGTTCACACGGACCGTGCAGGTGGCACGGCGGCGGGGTTGTTCTCGGCGTGCCCCTTGCCCTGAGCCTTGTGCTGACCCGTGCGCACAGGCGTGCGCTTGACCTTGAGCCTGACTCTGACCTGCCCCCACATGGGCACCTGCGTGTCCGTGCGACAGGGGAAGGACGAGAGGCAGAACTTGCGGCTGAGGGTGCGCCAGAGCCTGCGCCTGATCCTGGTCTTGGGCGTTTGCCTGGCGTTGAGCTTGGCGCTGTGCCAGGATTGCCTGTTGCTTTTGTAATTCCTGTTGCTGCAGCTGAAAACGGTGCGTGTCCAATCAAACTGTGGTATCACTTGAATGTGTCCTCCCGTTTGTCGTATTCTTCGTACCCATCCATGAACTTATTTGGGTTAAGAAGCATTTGATAGCAAGCATGACACGTATACGCAGGGCCGGATTGACCCCACCATAGCACCTAGCCAATGGACTTTTCAGGGGCCCTCGGCAGTTGCCTACTGTGCCTAATGATTAATGCAGCCCTGCGTATAGGTGCCCATTACATTTAGTCCTGTTGACTTTTATGGTGGCATATTTCAAATAGAGTACACTTACGTGGTTAAACCGGAGGGCGTCTTGGTGTTCCAGGGCGGCTATGTCATCCACGCCCGCGGCCTCCATTGCAGCTTGCTGTTCCAAAAGCTGTCGTTCTTCCTCTTGCAAACGTTGCAAGTTCTGTTCGAGGTTGGGATCGATCAACAGGGCGTTATCTTCCAGCTCCATTACTTCAGACGACGAATCGTCACTTAGAGACGACTTCTTAATTGGCCCTGAAACTGTTTTGCGAGCATTGTACGCTATCCTGCACCAGCTTAGAAACAAATTAACGTTAGGTAAGAGCCAGGAGCGAGGTGTTAATTCGCAGTCATGGTAAGGCTTAAGTTTATACATGTTAGCATTGATTGTTGATACTCACACAAAACACCGTGTACATAAAATTATACGGGGCTACTATTATAATAAAAGAGTAAAGGAACATCATAAAGTGCATGCTTGTGCAGAACAATGAAAATGAAGCTGTGAAGTGGTTGGTTTTTACCTTTACTTACATTGTGTATGAAATATAATACCCTTCGGGTAACTAGCGATAGAATCTAATCAATAAAAATAATACAGAAGTAATATGAGATAAACATACTCGGAAACCTTCCATTCAGAGATGTTCACTTACATTAAATTGTCTGTAATAAGAATCGGATCAATACTGAAATAAGAAGAAAGGAAAAGTAACAAAACAGTGAAGTTAAATTAAATAATGTCTTTTTTATTTACTTTATTTTGTTTACTTTAACTTTATTTTTGTACATTAAAAAGTAAAAAAATGTTATTAACTAAAACAAATGATAAGACACATGGGCGTTACTGCATTTCTATCGTATTACTGAGGCACTGAACTGTTAATTTCCTTCATCTACATTATTTAATTCAGGAAATTAATCCTTACGGCAACAAGCATGCCAATAAACGGTCATAAGTAATACGATCATATATTGTATTAGTTTAATAATAAATGGACATAGTCTTTTCTTTCTTATCACCACTGTGGCACTCAAGCTTACGACTTGCCTAATGGAATGTGGTTACCCGCACCTATGGATGTCCTAGATACACATAAGTATTGAATTTCGAGAACACGATTCTGACATGCATCCAGACATTCCTATGTGTGAGACATTTCTTGAACTTTAAGGGCAGCTTTCCATAATCATAAGTGTCAGACAATGAAGCATACCGTTTTGCAATGCTAACAAGAAGGAAATTTAAAAAAAAACTTCTATTAAATAAGTGGAAAATTTGTGACCTGCCACAGTGTGGCCAATATGACCTCAACTTCATAGATGGAGACCGTTCCTATCATTGTCAGCGCTGACAAACTTTCAGCTCATATGAAATGACGTTTTCTGGCGGAAATTAGCTCTTAGACTAGAGAAATGTAGAATAAAATCTATTGTTCGTTTTTGTAAATTATCCGCATATTTTATGTAAAATATTATTATAAATTCTAACATCGATTCGGGAATAGATGAAAAAATGGATTGATAATGAGATCTACCTACTGATTAAAAAAAAACCATGAAACTGTCTTGTGGTGAACAATTTGGCAGTCTACACGTGGTATAGACATAATTGAAATGTTTTAGTATAAACTATTGGGCCCAAAATAGCGAATTCCTAAATAGTGATAATTATTTCGTGATGCAACTAACAGTTCAGTTGCGTGCGTTGAGCGTTTTGATAACGAAGTCTAGTTATTTTAGTACGTGTTTACCTACCACAAGGGCCATTCACTTGCCAACTATTCCCGCCGTTCTTTTCAATGGCAAGTTTATGAATAGTCGAGTAATAGACTATACTAGAAATACTTGAGGTTGCACAGTCTAATATTCAGGTCAGTAGGCATAGGTACGGTACCTATATTAATGAACGTTCTCCGTAGATGTGAATAATCCTGTAGAGTTTTATTGATTTCGTTTTATATAGAGATTTCAACTATTTTATGTTATTTAATATTTTTGTTAGATGCAATTTAAAGATGATTGTAAACTAAGAACCATTTTTCAGTGATTAATTTCGTATTTTAACCTTAAAAGTATTATTTCAGAATAAGTCTTGTCTTGTAGAAATTGATAATATTTATGATGTAATGTTCTGTAAAAGAAAAGTTACTTTAATCAATGAATCCAAACAAATATCATAAAATAATCGTGCCAAATAAACAGTAAAATATCGAATGCACAACAACTACGAGCAATGTTAACAAAAATGTATATGTTAACCATACGACTGGCATGTTAAGACGTGAATGGTTTTGCATTGTTTACCAGACAGTCCGAATTAGAAAACACAGCCAACGCGGTATCATTGTAAAAGTAACTAAGAATTGTTTCTTATGTACCGGTGTTATTGTAACATGTTTTTCAATTCAGATATCTACGACTTTTAGATATTCCACGAACACAAAAGGAACATTTCCATCTGTACCAACAACCACTAAATTGATTTAAAACAGAACAAAAAAACCAATCAAATATAACTAGGGAGAAAATAAATAACAAATATTTATTCAATTATTTTTTACATCTCTTATAACTAAAATATTTACACAAAAACTGAAAACGCTGCACTGTCCTTCCTTACACATTAATATCACAATTATCGTCTCTGTCGACTAGTTTAGTCCTCACTAAAAATGCATCAGAACGACACTGTCTAACTGTTACTGATCACTGCATATCTCGTCCTTCTCATCGTCCTTCCCACCTGAAATTACCGAAAACCAAACATAAAAGAAAAGAAACGTAAAAATAAAACCTCAAAAATAATAAAATAACTTCATGCACAACAAAAATTAAGTAACCCATGCTGTGAATAAAAATAACTAATCGTATTATAAGGACTAATTAAATACAATTGATTGAAACCGTTCCTCTAATAATGTTTCACAGAATGGTTTCAAAGTCCGGTGGAAATTTGAGGAAGTGGAATGATGAAATGTAAAGGACTTACTTAGATAGGGCTCGCCCATAGTCCCGGGCAGGTAGGGGCAGCTGGTCACGTGGTTAAAGTTCTGCGACTGCATTTCCTCCTGGTCCGTCTCACGGTGGTAAAAATAGTTGAAGTTCGAGACGATGACAGGCACCGGCAGGGCGATGGTGAGTACACCGGCGATGGCACATAGGGATCCAACGATCTTGCCCCAAACACCGACAGGCCTATGTACCGAAGAAAACATTAACATATTATACAAATCAAAACTAAGCGGATCCTAACACAACAACACTTTGTTAATGAACAAAAATGTGACGATGTTGCTCATGCGTTAGTAACGATACATAATATCAACTACACTAATTAAATGACCAGTGAGGCACCTAAATGGCAAATGTATATTTTTCTAAGATCATCTTGGATAATTTTGTTTAACATCATTAAAATTGGTGAGACCATTCGCTTGGCAAGATCATCGCAAAGCAATACAATTTCATACATCACCACCCATACTCGCCAGCATATACAGAGTGAGAGAGAGATCTGTAACATTGTAATTTCAATGCATTGCAGATTATAGGTTACCGCCAGCAGACGCGTTGACATGAAGATCCAGCGTCTCACGTCAGAAACGTGTTATAGAGTTACATTTAATCGATGATCATGTAGCTTTAACGCTCGATCGGGAATCAAACGCACTCTAGTCACGCTCCCTTTGTTATGCCCCGGACCTTCAGACGCCGCTTAATTTACAATAGAAATCAATTACAATTGAATAAAAGCCTCAATCGGGGCTACCATAATAAATAGGACTACTAACTTACGAGTAAATAACAGTCATGCACTTGGGGATTTCAGTCTACACATACACTTTTTCTATCAAAAATGGTGTCAAGCTAGTGATGGAAGCTATTGAAAAAATAAGCTATATATGGCCTGAACATTAATTTCACATATTAGCAATCATGCGTAAAATTTACCATCCGGTAGTTTACTATGATAATACAGAGAGAGAGAAACAGATGAAATAATGATCTGAGCACAAAGCACAAGGTGCAACAAGCGACACTATTGCGCACTAGTGTTCACTATTTATGAACAATATCTACTCTTACATGATGTCGTTTGATCAACATTTCAGAAGTCTCATACTAATGAGAATATACAGTAACCTGAAATGATTATTAATATCATTCCAACATGGTGCAGTGCGTCTTCGAAGCTCTGTGTACTCTAGACTAGACTTTAAAAAAAGCGTCTCTCTCAGTGCGTATAAATGGAATACGCTTTGGTGCGGGCGATAGTCACACCGACGACACGGCCTCACGGCCACTTCGGTGGGAAATTTTACGAGATGGCTTTAATATAAAATTGTTCAGGAAGATACGAGACCAATTAAAATGAACTTATAATAAGGTAAGGAGGAACGCTTTTGAACGTGCAAGTCGTTTTGCAAAAGGGTGAATGTAACATGATATTATCAGTTTAACCAATGACAAAAAAACTGAAGCAAATGTAGTTATATGATAGTGCCGAAAGAAAATCACGACACAGTTAAATGTGTCGATCGAGGCCAGTGGAATTAAATGAAATAATGCAACTGCATATGTGAAATTTAGGGTGAAGTCGCTGAATCATACGTCATGTCTCCATATCCTACGGTCGTCATTGTCACGACCGCCCACCAAAACGCATCGGGTATGGATTTGAAGAAGCTGTTCTCACTTCCGGCTTCCGCGAAGTACACCGCAGAAGAAAACAGCACCACACCTTGAAGAACAAGCACATCAACGAAGAATACAGTGCGACATATAATGGCAAGGAGAGCTTTGGGAGGGGTACGGACGTGATTGGTGGGTTGGCCCCATTACCTCATGTCTCCATAGCCCACGGTCGTCATTGTAATAACCGTCCACCAAAAGGCGTCAGGAATGGAATGAAAATTAGTCTCTAAACAGTCTTTATCGGCAAAGAAAACAGCACTGGAAAAGATGACCATCCCTGCGAAAACAAGACACAGTGTGGACGCGGCCAGCGCCTCCTCCGCCGCGCCCACAGTACGCCGTAGTTGTGCGGTGCCGTGTGGTGGGCCACCTCAAATCAAATAATAAGAAAGGTGTTAAACGAACGTACACATTAAAACTGTATTCATAATGGTCTATGTAGACTTGTCAGCTCCTGGGTTAGTGACATAAAAGAGTAATTTCAACAATATTTCAATTTCCACTGCTGAGTCGAGCCTCCTCTAGTTACGTAGAAGGTAATTAGCCGCGGTGGCCAGACGAAATGGCGCAGGGTTTCGGGTCAAGTTTTTTCCTTCTCTTGCGGCTAGGCTTTTGATATTTTTATCGGCTCTTACGACTGGATGGAGTTGTGTGATGACACTTTTTATTCTAAATCCTTCACGACACGGTTTAATAATATATGCTTATGCACCTTAAACCCGTAAGAAATAATTATCTTACATTTACCACAATATGCTCAATTGTGTGGTGACTGTTTTATTCTAATGGATCTCGCGCTATGTTTGCATTTAAAATCCATATATGAATTGAAACTGCGCATTGTTTAGTAAAAAAATAAGTTGTATTTTATTTCAAATTAAAGTTTTTTAAGAAAATAGGATCAGTAATATTAAAATACGATCTTTACTGCTGAGATTATTGGGTTAAGTGAATTAAATGAGTTATAAGATCTTCGTAACCAAAAGTATCATTATATAATATTACATTACAACTGCTAACAGGTTTCTTCGATACAGGCTTGCCTAGTGAGGACACCGATGGATAAAACCAAGCGCTCTGCAAACATTTCTAAATTTGTTATCGTTTTGTTACTCCTATGTCCTAACTATAATATTTAATTTTGCAGCAATCAATGAAAAAAAAAGTAATTAATTTCAGTTAATTAACACGTGTTGTACCATACAATTTTTATGTAGGTAGTGACATATAGTTTTAAGTACGTTAAACCGTGACTGATTTCTCTTTACTGCAAAGGTAAAACTGTCATTAGTTCAGATGAACGTTAATTATCAATTATCTATGGCCTAGAAATTTTTTAAAGGATTTTTTTTACTTCAATTGTCATTTACCAAATAACAATAATAATCCTGAATACGAATTATTAGATTTGTTAAAGCAAGTTTGTGTTAGTTGAAGGCAGCGAAGGTTCACATAATTAAAACTATTTTATAGCGGTTATAAATGCTTTTGTGCCAAAAAAGTTGATACTATTGCTACCACCACAACTACCACTATTATTTTTATTAGACCTTTAAGAAATGTGACTTATTCATGTCGGGCTTATATAAAGCTCCCAGGTATTAATTTAGTTACTGAGACTGCTGTCTCCTTAAATTGGATTTGATCTCTTTAACGACTCGTCATTTGTATATTGGTGAGATCCACCCAGTGACGGCTGGGTATTGCAAGATATTTTTTATCCCGTAATGAACGTGGACAAATGTTTTTGTAACGGATACGTATAATTGAGCCACCTTATATTTATATAATAATGTATTAAGTAAAACTTACCAATAAACAGGAAGAATATAAGGAGTCCGAGCTCACGCATAGATGCTTTTAGCGTCCTTCCCAAAATCTGTAAACCTTTTGAATGGCGCGATAGTTTGAAAATTCGGAAGACCCGAACAAGCCGTATCACTCGTAGAATAGCCAGACTCATTGCCTGATTGGTGGACTTATCCTGTGGTGACACCGGTGCTCTAGGCAAGTTCAGAGTATCTTCTTCTTCAGCCACAACAGTGGCTAATGTGATAAAGTAAGGGATGATAGCAATGATGTCTATGATGTTCATAACATCGCGGAAAAAGTTAAACTTATTGGGGCATGCTAAGAAACGAACAATCAATTCGAAGGTGAACCAGATAATGCACAGAGTCTCAATCAGGAAGAATGGATCAGTGATGTCAGGTACTTCGTCCTCCTCGATCTTGGTACCATTAGTTGTCGTATTAAATACTTTGTAATGCTTGAATTCTGGAAGAGTCTCCAAACAAAAGATAACAATCGACAACAGGATTACGAAGACCGAGATAATGGCCACAACGCGTGCGGCTTGGGAACTTTCCGGGTATTCGAATAGGAGCCAAATTTTGCGCTGGCGCTCGTTGGATGGCAGGGGCTTTTCTTCCTCCTTGATGAAGCCCTCATCCTCACTGAAAACCGAATTCAAGTTATTATACGCACCAAATTAAAAAATCTAGATCAAAAGTAAGCTCTTACGTACCGGAATTTGTTAGTGGCTTGTTCTCCTAGCTCGTAAAATTTAATTTCTTCCGAGAATACGTCTAAGGGTACGTTGACGGGGCGCCTGAGGCGTCCCCCGCTCTGGTAGTAATATAGGATTGCATCGAAAGACGGCCGATTGCGGTCGAAGAAGTACTCGTTCCTGTGTAATTAGAATAATCACATAAAAACTAAATTGTTGATAATAAACTCACCGGAATTTGTAATTTTGCAATTTGCCTTAAATCAAAATATTATAAACATCTGAAGCTAAGAGTAGCGATTTGAGTATATGCTAGTAGTAGTGAGCTGACTACTGTTCGTGGAACCTAATTAGTGTCGAACTATGAGTTAAACTCACAAACTGACAAAGTTGATTCTTTGAGAGCCGCAATAGTCTATGGTTACATACCTTAAAGGATCGAAGTAGCGGATACGTCGAGATGGGTCGCCCAGTAGTGTTTCTGGAAATTGGTTTAAAGTTCGAAGCTGGGTTTCGAACTTCAAACCGCTCACCTGCGAACAAAGAAAGCAATATTAATATATCTTTTCACTAGAGGTAATTGAGTGTTCGAAAGTTCTTAATTAGAAATGATTTCATTATCAAGTAGCTATAGTGCATTATAGTATTAGTTATGTACATAAGGCCTATGATTGGTTATACGCGTGCAGTGTAAGTTATCCAAACTTATTATGAATCCGGGGTGTGTGATTATGACGACACTGTTGGCGCAGTGGTTGAGCGATCGACTGCTGCGCAGCATGTCGCTGGTTCGATTCCCGCACGGCAGAAATATTTGTACGACCCACAAATATTTGTTCCGGGTCTGGGTTTTTTCTATCTATAATATGGATTGTATTTACAAAAAAAATATATATATGTAGTTTATCATCCATCTTGTTACCATAACACAAGCATTAAGTTGCTTGCCTTTTGACGAGATGGCGTTGTGTGAAATGTCTAAGAATATTTAGGATATTTATTAAAATATACATATATGACGCAAGATATTTTATTTTAAATTATACTTCTAACTAAAATAGCTGTCTAAATATCCAATTTCTAAGTCGATATATATCAAAATAGGTATATATCAAAAACATAGTTAACACAACTATGTATTCATTCTGTTTGCTTTTATCAGCTCTTTCTTAAATGCTATCTGCAAAATGCATATATTAAGAGCTGGCAAGACGTATAAAAAGCATTGTTGGAGTAGTTGATGAAACGTCGGCGAACGTGCAAGAGTGGGGTGTGCCCAGAGCGTCGCAGATACACACTTAGTTCTGTTAAAATATCAGGGCAGTCCAATTTGCTTAGCGAAACTTCATTTGGGTATACATTTGGTATCAATTATTTAATGTTATCAGACTGAGTTTAGCCTAAAGACATCCACTGCTGGACATAGGCCTCCCCCAAAGATCTCCTCAAAGGCCGGTCTTGGGCCTTTGTGGAGCCCATCCATCATTTTCTGGCGACCGTAACCAGGTCATCGGTCCACCACCGTGTGGGAGGCCTACCAGCACTGCGCTGTCCGGAACGCGGTCGCCATTCGAGGACTTTTCAGCCCCATCGTGCATCGATCCTGCACACTATATGCCCACTGCCACTTAAGTTTAGAAATCCTGTGGACTATGTCGGTGACCCTGGTTTCTCCTAATTTCTGATTCGATCTCGCAGGGAAACTCCGAGAATAGCCCTCTCCATTACCCTTTGGATGACTTTGAGCCTTCTGATGGAGCCCATAGTGAGCGAACACGACTCTGTGCCATACATCACTGGAAACACACATTTTTTGAAGTTCTTTAGTCTTCAAATACTGCTGTATTGTGGACGAGAAGATCTTTTGCAGCTTCCCGAAAGCTGCCTAGCCGAGTTGGATTCGACGATCGTCCTCTTTCTCAAAGTTGGACTTACCTACCTGGACAACAACTTCGATGATAGAGCCTCCGATTTTAATGGAGTGGCTTGAACATGGCTATTGGACACGATCTCCAGCGAATGATCTCTAATCTCTAGGTAGTTTGTTAAGACCCCTGGCTACTAGCCAAGGCCATTCGACGTTCCTACTTTTAATTGCCAACAATCGATAAACTAGCATAAAAAATGAAGGTGGTCAATATTTCTCGACGCATGACGTGATATCTGGATTTTGGTGTACTTAAAACACCGTTTGGGCATTTTCAATACTTGAGATTGCCATTCTGATTAAATGTGTATCTGAAGATTGTCACTCTGAGATCAAACACCAATTGGAGGGCCTAGAAGGATTTGAGTATTTTATTTATGATATTAGTTGTTGGCATTTACGAAACAAGAGAACAAGATTTAAAAGAGCGGGAGAAGTCTACTTAAAATTTAGTAACCAAAAATGTTAAATATGTGTGACTGAAGTAACATATTTGGGTAATATATTCAACAAAGATGGTCGTTCCCTTATTTATCCGAGTAACATAAAATTCTTCGTTATCTTCTCTGAGATTGTGAATCTACTTAAGTAACCCATTGCTGACCAGGACTCGCCCATCAAAGTGTCATTAGCTTACTGTGCCACTCTGGCCAGATGGGTTGGAACAGGGTTTCGTAACAAGTTTCCTTCTCTTGCAGCTAGGTTTTCTCCTTGTCATTTCCTTTCGTCGGCTTTACGATACCCTCGGGATGGAATGGTGTGGTGACACTATGTATTCTAAATCCGTCACCACAAGGAAAATTGTGAATCTATCTAGTGTAAATGAAGCACGAGATACGAGTAAATATACACTTCTAGATCATATGTTAAAATGTTCGCAGAAAGTGGTTGCTTATCTTATTAGGGTAATATAGCAAACTAAGATTGCCATCTCATCCCTCATCTACCCACCGGGACCCATCTACTGCGTCTTCAGTTAATCATTTGGTTAGACCAGTTTCACTTCATCGACATCATATGTCCACTGCCATAATGTGATTTATAATGATAGTCACGAAAACTCGCCAAAAGCTGAGCATTGCCTTGCATAACCAGTAGATAAGTGCATTTCTCTCTACACGCTAGGTTAGGCTCCCTCCCTCTTAGGGTATTCACAAAATGGAAATGCATGCACACTTTAATTCATTTTCTATGGTTACGGCAAACAAATGTAAGCGTTAATGCAAGTGGGCGTTTACGAGCACCTGCACGCTTGTTGAATACTCGTTCCGAGACGAGACGAGACATTATTTCACTTCGTTAACACATTGGATACCTTTCTGGTATGTTATCCTTATGTTGTATACATATGTTATTTATTAATCGTATTGAATTTGATCAAAATTGCCCTTGGCATAATTGGATTTCATAAAATATATTAGGAGATATCATAATTTTCTTGGCAGTGGTGACGGATTTTGGGTATAATAGGTCACCACCCCTTTTTAGGAATGTCATAGCTAGCCGCAAAGAAGTGAAAATGATGAAAGGGATGTTTAATTATTAAACAACGTTTGCCGGGACAGCTAGTTTTAACATAATAATATGATCTAGAAGTGTTAAATACTCGTATCTCATGCTTCATTTACACTAGATAGATTCACAATTATCCGTGTGGTGACGGATTTAGAATACATAGTGTCACCACCCCATTCTAGCCAAAAGATGTGTAACAGACGACAAAACGAAGTGAAAATGCCAAGAACTTGGCCGCAAGCGAAGGAAAAATTGTATCGAAATCCTGTGCCATCCCGTTTGGCGAGCGTGGCGCGACTCAACAGTTGTATATTGTCATTCAAATTCAAAATTCCAATACTAAAAGTTCAAGTAGAAAAAAAGAGACCAAATTGTTTTGAATTTTAATCAAACAGCTGATGGAACTGGACGGGCTATTTGTAGTGAAGCGCTAATAAATAATACGTTGCGACGGTTTGTTAAGCGCCTGTTTAGACTCGACCATCACTTCACAGCTTTAATAAATTCACCTGTTAGCATGATTTCCCCTCTATTAGTTTGTTTAGTCAGTGCCATCAATGTTACGTAGTAATCAAGAACGCTGTATCAAGTAACCTTTAACATTCAAATAGGTGAGTATTCGTTATTCTCGGCACTGTTTGTTTTTTGTTATATTAAATATGTATTTCAATATTGAATTCGCATCTTGAATACTTGGGTTGACTGTGTACTTGAATTTCTTACAATCTATGTATGTAACTCAAATGCTTGCATTAAGCCACTATTTAATGGCGCCTTAATGTTTTTTTGCCTACATTGAAACGTCTGTCTCAAATTCACTGACATATGTTAAACATATTTGTGTGAAGTTGGACTTTATTAACAAATGATGGTTCAAGATATGCCGGAGTTATTTACGTATGTTATCTATCAGATACAATAGAATCGGGGAAAGTATTCCTTTGAAGCGATCGAGATTGTAACTCGAATGTTGAATAATAAAGAAAGACTGGCAGGATAAAACGTAAGCAGCTTTTAGAAGATTATTTTATTCCACTTACAAAGGAGAGATTATTGGGTTTTTGTTAATGTTTTTATGTCTAAACACTTAATATTCTAAACCATCATAATGAAGCTAACGCAATATGTAAAATAACACTAAAGAAACAAAGAAATTTGGCCTTAAAATAATACGCCGTTTGTGGTTACTGTTTACTACGGAAAATTAATTAGGCTTCATAAAATGTGCATGCAGTCCACGTCCCGCCCTTGAGATATAACAATAAAGTTTATTTCTGGATAGCCCTACTGGCTGGAATATCTTTGCCGAGTAGTAGGGGAAGAGCTTCGTATACGCTCTACGTTATCAGTGCCATGGATATAATAATTGGTAATTAAAGAATAATAAAACAGAATAAATAACATCAGAAGAAATAAATACAATTCCTTCAATTTCGCGACCTTTTTCAATTCATGTAAGCGAACAGACATAAGTAGAATCTCAAAGGCGATATATTAAGTCGGGAGCCCTTTGAGCTTCTGTTTATTTCACATTCTGTGTATTAAAACATTTCTTGCTAAAATGTTGAGTTACTTTCGCAGGTAATCACTTCACGTCACGGTGTACTTAGTTTAATATAACATTCCACTTTCACAGGCGCTCTTCAAAAATCTCGTCATAAATTCCCGCTGAAAACATGAAAGCGACACCGGCGTCATTCTCTATTATATCGCGTTTGTTGAAAATATAAGTTTCCCCACACCTGTTGCCCCATTGAAGTTCCTCACTCCCGTCTAACGGCTAGGCCTTCATAGAAATTGGATTTTAGTATACGAGTACATGTGCTATATGAGCTGGTTCTGCTTTTGATTTACCTATATTGGACCAATAAGGTAAATTTTCAAGTGGGTATTAAAATTGATACGTTTTGGGACTTAAGGTTATATTCGATTTTCTGCACGTCTCTTATTTATTATTAATCTGTGACTAACAGATTATCTGTGTATGGATTTATAAACGTGAATGGATTAACGATCAAAACGTTGTTCAATTTTGAAAGAGGAATATTTTTGGTCCGTATATTGTTGATATATAATTAAATATAAGAGTTACTATCTCAATATATCATTTAAACCACTAAATATATTCCGCGTGGGTTTCAGAATACATAATGTCGCCACTTCATCGTGTCCTAAGTGCCGATAACCGAAAACCAAGCCGGAAGAGAAGAAGAACTTGATACGAAACCCTATAGCCAACCCGTCTGGCCAGCGCACAGCAGTCTAATTACCCTCAATGTAGTTGGAGGAGGGCGAGAAGTAAGTAGTAGTATTAGGCACCTCTATATATTGTTGGTACAGCATACATCCATCTCATAAACAACCACAAAAAGAGCGACAGGAAAAATCACAACATGAAAAAATCAAACGGAAACAGTACTAGTGAGTATGAATTGAAAAAGTAATCTCATTTGCCATCGCCGAATTGTATAGGTAAACAAAACGTATTGGCTGCCAAAATCAGACACATCAATGCGAAATACAACTCGAAATGCGCGGCTCCAACCGCGAGAGAAGCGGCGGAATATACAAGATATTATTCGCGAAGGTCATGAAAGCTTTTGTGTATCCGCTGGAAAGTTTAAATTAGACCCTGAAAATAAAAAGCTGCTTCGCAAATCTATTTCCTATTGAAGTGCCAATCCCACGCGGTGCAATTTCTCGCCAGTCAAAATGTAATGTACGAAAATCAAAAGCTCGATGATGGTGACAATTAAAGGCACGGTGATTGTCGATTTTGACTCTATTGAAATAGCCGGTCTGGAGCCCAGCATGTACATAACTTCGCAATTGAGTTATGAGTACGACCGTTCCTCTGCTATTAATTTATTTAAGCAACAGACCGGCAATCTAGTGAGTACTAAAATGTTAAATAAATCCCATTGCTTTCCTATATTTTGAAGTACTTCGTGTCATGTATTTTCCACCATTTGAGACATACCGTTGCACAGAATAAATAACTATCTGTTTATCTCTATCCTACTTTATCAAGCCTATAAGTTTACATTAGCTCGAATTTAAGTATCATCTTTATGCTAAAGCTTCTAAATCGCATAAAAACCGTGCTGTTTTTTTCGCATAAATATCAATGCAAACAAGTGTGTTTACTATACAAAAGTACGGCGACGGCTCTGACACTGTTAAGTAGTTATCTCGATGTCCCGCAATTCTACAAAGATTTACCACTGTGGCAAGTATGATTAATGAGTTCTGTGGGCTGATATTATCAAAACTGCATGAGTAGAGTAGGTTGGTGTGTCGATAATGAGTTATATCGTGAACTACTCACGTAGTCCATTGAAAAGCTACATTTGGGGTTGCGTTTCTTAGAGGACGCAATTTTATTTTTTTGATGTGTAGGGGGGGTAATTGTAAAGCTAAAATCAAGTTTGTGGGGTCGCCACCCTTGTCCCACGGCCGCCATCTTGAAAATAGGGGTTGAAACGGTTTTTACGATATATCTCTTGAACTATTTATCTGATAAAAAATTATTTTAACGTTTTTTGTTGTAAATTAAATTCTCTATAACTTTGGTCCAGTAACTTTTTGTCGTATAACTATAAATAAAAAAGTTATAAGTGAAAATGTTCAGAAAGTCGAGAAAAAAAATTATATTTTTCGATATAACTTTTTTTTTATCATTTTACGAAAAAACGATATCAGACCATTTTTGTAGATCGTTTTTAAGGAACAACTTTTATATGCAACATTTTTTCATTAAGTCAATAGCTAAGATTTTACAGCGCTCCGAAGTGAGTACTATTTTTCAGTACTCTTAACTATACATATTTTATACGTGGGTACTAATAATGTGTCATCAGTTAAATTTTATCTTTTTTTATTTTGTTATTATAATTCTTTTAATTAGTAATTTTGCAATGTTATTAATAATTAATTATTGACTCTTTTCCACTCCATTACAGAATTTTACAATTATTGATTTTTAAAATAATCATCAAATCCTCCAACACAAGACACAGCTCGCTTTCATACTTTCCGAGTCTACTATCAGGTCCAGTCGTGGCTTGGTAATAATAATGATCCTGAAGACTGGGGCTGGAAAAAATGTGGAAAATTATTGATGCCAGTGCAGAGCTCTAAACCTCCAGCACCCCCTGAGCTTCTAAAATTGATCTTTTGCAAATGCAAAGGAAACTGTGGAGCGATGTGTGGATGTCGAAAAGCAGGGCTAAAATGTTCCGCAGTGTGCTTTCATTCATTGGAGAGACTTGCAGCAACGTAATGGAACTCTCAGAATTAATAAATGAAAATGACTTTGATGATGAACCGCCGACATTGACACCCCTTCCTTCTCCAGTTCTCCCACTGATATTTGATTCAGAAAACCAATCAGATGCTGAGCCGCAGGTCCATCGAAAAGACAGAGGACGGAGTAGTTCAAATTTATAAAATCACCGTGGATTAGGCCTATTGGGGATACCACGTAAAAAAAAAAACGCGCCTCCAGACTCTACCTCGTGGGTGGTGAGGAAAAGAGTCAATAATTAATTATTAATAACATTGCAAAATTACTAATTAAAAGAATTATAATAACAAATTAAAAAATATAAAAAAATAACTGATGACACATTATTAGTACCCACGTATAAAATATGTATAGTTAAGAGTACTGAAAAATAGTACTCACTTGAACTCACGGAGCGCTGTAAAACCTTAGCTATTGACTTAATGAAAAAATTATGCATATAAAAGTTGTTCCTTAAAAAACGATCTACAAAAATGGTCTGATATCTTTTTTTCGTAAAATGATAAAAAAAAAAGTTATATAGAAAAATATAAATTTTTTTCTCGACTTTCTGAACATTTTCACTTATAACTTTTTTATTTATAGTTTTACGACAAAAAGTTACTGGACCAAAGTTATAGAGAATTTAATTTACAACAAAAAACGTTAAAAAAATTTTTTATCAGATAAATAGTTCAAGAGATATATCGTAAAAACCGTTTCAACCCCTATTTTCAAGATGGCGGCCGTGGGACAAGGGTGGCGACCCCACAAATTTGATTTTAGCTTTACACTTACCCCCCCTACACATCAAAAAAATAAAATTGCGTCCTCTAAGAAACGCAAGCTAAGGCCTAAAAAATGTAACATTTCAATGGACTAACGGGGTAATTTAAACGTATACATAAATATTTAGATAACCCTTCTGGCCACTACCTGTCCACGGTTCTTCGCAGTTAACCATGGCCGGGTTATGTGTAGACTCAGAGGCACTCCCCTACCCACTAAAACTCCTTTGTGGTCAGCTTCGTACCATAAAGTAGCCAACGAGACCCCGCTATATCGCCAAAATGTCTTCTTCCTCAAACCCCTTTACTAGTTGGTATTTTGGTGCCACAACCGGCACAACACGTATAAAAGTTAACAGCATTTTACATCAGAGCTAACAACATTTTACGTTATAACAACTTTTCAGGCAGCATATAAATGATATTAAGACTTCGATTTCGAACAGTTAGATTATATGTTTAGTCGCCGAAAGCCAGAGCTACTCCTCATAGTAAAAGTTAATAATATTGGCGACACTACAAACAAGTGTCGATAAAATATGCTGCGCAATATAAAAACGTTATTACTCCCGCGTCAATATCCTACTAATATTGTAATTCTGTAAGTAACTGAACAACAGTTAACAGTCATCGCAGGCAAGTCGAGGGTATTGGCTATTTATTACTAAGACAACATCAGTACAAAGACTCTTTATAATATTTTTTCTTGAAGATTTCGAATGAACAGACCTTGGCCAGTTTTTATACGAGTATGTGATGTGATGTAGATGGCCATCGCAGAAGCTTAATGGATGTAGGCGGTGAAAAGGAAACAGCGCATTTTTGCTATGTCAATTCTTATGTAGACTTGCGTCACACACGTTTGGGTAAATAAACCAGCCAATGTACGCACATAACATTTTCAGTGCCTAATGCTGCTTTGCCTTATTGTAGAGTCTCGTATAGCATTATTTTCAATACGTTCTAGGGACAACTACAAAAGGAGCGAGCTTGTTTATACGGAGGGCGTACACGCTAGTTATTTGGTTTTCTTCATATTCGATATATTTTAATAATGTATCTTCGATATGTTTCTTGAAATTTGTCTCTTTTAACACATATAAAATCTATGTAACTGAAAGTGGCGGTCTTATATCAACCATGGGTACATTTATATCTTAATTATTGTCAGAGTCAATTAAGTTGGTAACAACTTCAAATGGATGCTTATTGTATAACGTTTACTGTTTTTAAAGTCTGTTTACATTCTTTGTTAAAATATGCATTAAACACGGAACCACCAACTAGCACATCGTCTAAAATCAATTTAAAATTATTATTCGGAAATTGGTTTTCCCTTATTTCAAGTTTCATAGCAAACTACAGTACCGATTTCGATGTAATTTCTATGGGACTTATTTGAACGCAATTCCAATCAATCAAATGATCGGAAAGATTTTTCTCTGAAGCTCTTTTGTTAAGTCCAATCCAAAATTCTACCAAGGTGTATGGACAGTTTAGTGGACCTAGTTATTAAATAACCTCGACCAAAAGGCTCTTAAAGTAGCTCAGTTTTACTATATGAACAACTATCCTTGAATATAGAGTGATATCCCATATTCTTTCTCTTCTTTACTCTACTCTTCATAACCCTTATGCTCCTCTGTATCTACGGGAACGCTTTGAGTATCTTGTCCCCAGAGGTAAAGCATGTCGCTCTTCCTCATCTCTCTTACTTCGTGTCCCTCGTCATTCATCAAGCCGGTATGACGGTTCTTTCACTGTACGTGCGGTGCGACTATGAAATTCTCTTCCACACTCAATTCGCGCCAGCGTCTCTTTGGACGTTTTCAAGAGAGGAGTCAAGAATCACTTTCTCTCTTTACAGGTATAGTATTATATGTTTATGTATTTTATATACTAGTTTTACGTTAGTTGTATTATATGTATTTACTATTTTTATGTGTATATTTACGTTTATTATATTTATGTGTGTAGATATTATAAATAGGTATATTTTGTATGGCTATTTTTATTCATATTATGTATATCCTTTCTAAATTCGAATTGTAAATTTGTATGCATAATTTTATTATCCTCAATAAAATTTCTCTATCACTCGGGTTTGCTGTTAGAAAACACATGTATGAGTTAAGCTCGCCTTTGTACATGTAATTACAAATGTATATTTCTGCCTTAGGTTAATTATTTGTGTACAATAAAGAATAAAAATAAAATAAAAATAAAAATATCTACCTAAATATAATTGACTTGTTTATCATCCGGGAGAAGGCCGATAACCGATTACTCTTGGGTGATGAATGTGTCCCTACGCCTGAGTAGGGACACCAGAGGAAGCGTGGTGTTGTCAGCTGATGGATTCTGTTTTCCCTCTGCTGCCAACGCCATGTTTTAACTTCTTACAGAGTCGGCGATACGCGAGTAAGACTACCGGTGATATCAACGATCATAGTCGTATAGAATCGTAGTCGGTTCGGAGAAGGCCCAAACCCTATTTCTTATTCTTGGCTATCACAGACGTAGCTTTAAACATTGAAACCGTTATGAGGTAAGTATGTGATGTTTTGGCGTGGGAGTGGCCATAAAAGGTCGTGGTGCCATCGATTTCCTCATTATGTGAATGCTTGCGTGTCAATTTGCTATAAAGACCCGCGGGCGATAGTCGCTGATGCCTACCTGTTGAGGGAGCGTAGTGGAACCGTGTTAGTAAATATAGGACTGCTTTATTTATGCTCTATACTTGCCATGCCACTATGACAATCTGTTGGTCCGTATTCTTAATTAAACTGTTTCTGTAATTTTCGTAGTACTGGTAGGCCTCCCACACGGTGGACCGACGACCTGGTTAAGGTCGCCGGAAAGCAATGGATGCGGGTGGCCCAGGACCGGCCTTTGTGGTGATCCCTGGGGGAGGCCTATGTCCAGCATTCGTCTTTTGGCTGAAATGATGATGATGATAACGTCTCTATATTCAGTCTGTAAATGGGGTACAATTTTAAACCTGTAAAATATGTCTAATTCATTCGTAAAATTTGATTTCGCCAAATTTATATTTGCTTTATACATATACAAACAGTCACGATTGTTAATTTTATATCACGATTGTTAATTTTATATTATTAAAATCGGTTTTTGCCTTAAACGACAGAGCCTTTGTGTGTGAGTGTTTTTTTAATTGAAGGCTGTGTTCATCTAGTGTGTTCTAAGACATGTATAAAGGAAATGTGCTCAATCGTTGGAAGGTTATAATGGGTTTCTAGTTGGATAGAGCCTCCTTAAAATATCTTATTTGTTTGATTTAATATTGTAGGTTATTGTTTTTTTATATGTATATTTAAACAAAATACAGGGAGTTGATTTGTGTGATTCACTTGGTTAGTAGTACCTTTTTCGTAAATAGATATTATACCAGCATTATACATACCTACTATATACAATTTCCATGGACAATCTGAACATACAATTTCCATGGACATCATTATCAAGAGATATCGATCGCCTATAAATGTGAAAATTACCGAAGAATTAACTATCTACATCGCGATAGCGAAGTTTACAGAGCAATTTGCTCGGTTAAGAAACACTAAAACACATTAATTGATAACAAATTGCTGCATAAGTCGGAATGAAATTTTGTACAGTCACTTTAAAATTGATACAAATATTTAAAAAATCATACTCTAAACTCTACTTGTTTATGCCAATATCGATCGCGGTGCCAGGTAACAGTTGGCAAGTTCAACGTTTAGGATATAATTTACAGATTTTATTCATTTCCAAACTTCCTCATCTCACACTTTTGTAAAAAAATGCATCAAAACACCTTAAAACACGTTTATATCCATCGTATTTGAACTAGCAGCTGCACACGGGTTCGCTAGATAGTAGCCATTAAAAAGGGTACTTACGTTAATTACAATCCGCTCACAATAATCATGGTCATGTTGAATGGGTTCAAAGGTCACAACACTCCCTTGCGGCGGTTTTGCTTGGTCTTCGTCCTGGTTGGTAAGTTTCGGGAGTGACCTGAGTAACAACAAAACTGGTTTAGTAACATAGTAATTAGCCCATATAAAATATATGCCCTTTCTGTTTAAAAATACAAGTCAGATCGAATATCTGCCTTGGGTTAGCTGTCGGGTCATGCAAGGGTCATGGGGACATGCAAGTAAGTGTCTTTGTGTAAACCAGAGGCACTTGCTCTGAGTCTGGGTATCATTTGGTTTCGAGAATTTCATGTTTGTAAACTACCCCTGCGATACAGGTAATAGGAACCTAGTGCAGGGGTTTTGGTTTCCCAGCTTTCCCCTAAAAGTATGGAAAACGGGTGGTAGCTTCAATACAGTGATTTTCGAATTTAAATATACAGATATTTTTAGACAGATAATTAAATTATTTGATAAAGATGCGACTATTTCAACTGCTGGTCTCATACCAGGTTAATGCTTGTATTTTATAATGGATATAATTTAATTATTTTTATTTGCCGTATATAATAATTATTTACGATTTATTTATATTTAAATATACAGATACCTTATTCGACAGTCAGTCCGAAATAAATTGTATACTGTTTGATGTTTGGTTATCCGTTATTTTATCAAAATCCATTTCAAATGTTGATTTAATCATGATCTTAGTATAATCATAATTAGACACATTAATGTTGTCAAGACGGTTTGCTTACTCTTAAAAAATGATACATCTTGACCATTTTCGGGTCCTAGATTCAGTCTAATTGAAAGGCGAGTTCAAATATAAGTTCGGTTTTACAGGGCATAAAAGCAGTATTATTTAAATTGGAAAGATAAATCCAACCATTCTGAAAACAATTAAAGTTAAAACAGCTAAACTCCATATTTCTAAAACACGGTATTCTGAGAATGACCTCTTCCAATTAAACGGTGGATATAAACAGTAGGCTACTGTGCCACGCTTTTGAGATTAGTGGGCACTAGATTTGTAGATGATGGAATGAGTTAGTAACTTTGTTTCTGTTTCTTAAATCTGTCCACAGCACTGACTGAATGCTACATAGAAACCGATTTTTCTAAACCAGATTGAGACTAAACTGGCATTCAGCACAATATACGAAGGGACTTCATAAGCATATGACGGCCATAAACTATTCAAACAGAATATCTCTTAATTATCTTAATTTGGCGCAGTATTGGATCACAGAAGTGAAGACAAAATTAGATAACCGAGGCTGCAGACCGGGCCACCGATCGATGAAATAACATCCGAATTATGTAAAATACACAGCAATAATTGAATCAAGCGGCAGGGTGGCTAAACAGAAGATCTTGAGCATTTGATTAAAGAAGGCGGCGCGGTAAAATAACAAAATAGCGTTTTAGATATGAAATTTCCGTTTTAACGTACTGACTATTTAGAATACTAGATTCCAGAGAGAAAAAAAAACACTTGACAACTAGAACATTCTCAATTTGAAAAATGAACAGCAGCCGATTACTTGACTGTGAATTGCTTTTTTGTTTGTATTCAGATTATATTATAACGTAAAGTTCCGGCGTGGAACTAGTGCAGCGGAATCGGCTCGCAATATCAATACTGTGTTTGGATACGATACGGCTATGCATATTATACAGAACTTCAGTAACTAGTTAGAAGCCCTCTAATGTCTTCCGTAGCCGACTTGTCTTTCTTACCAGGACGCAATACAAAATACCTTCACACACTGTTGTTGTAATCTAGGACCCCATAGCTATACCAAATGCATAAATTACCTTCCCGTAAGATAGCAGAAATGCATAAGGGGAAATACATATATTTTAGAAACGAAATGGATTTTAATTTGTCAGTACAAAACGTTAATTTCATCGTACTGCCCCTAATATGCCCTGATTGTAAACCTCATAGCATGGACGCTAAATCACAGTGTTTAGTTGGATGTTAGTCACTAATCGGCATGTTGGTCGGGCCGTTGATTCACATGGTACTCCGAGGCAATTGACAGGGCCAAGTACTTATTATTCTCGTGACCAAATGGTGCTCAATTTTGTATAATCTGGTTGTGTATATCTTACCTGAAAATAAATATCTTATTTTAGAAAAAAATTATGTTTCCTTTCATTTCAGACTTATTACGTTAGAATATGTCTGAAATAACAGTAATAAACAGTTCAAACAAGCTACAAAGGCATTAAACCGATTGAAACTTTTTTCAAATCTCGGTCAAAGGAGCATGTAGGAGAAAATATTATTATTTTCTTACTATAATATTGGTTTCTAATGAATAAAATGTTTCTAGCATACGAATCACTCCTTCAATTGGTAAGAGAAAGCTTTTGAAATCGCCAAGAGGATGGAGGTATGTCATACTCTTGGATGAATTTTTAACATATTTATTCAATAGAAACTCATAAAGTATAAATGGGTAAGTAAGTAACTAAGTAAGTAGAGTACTACTGAATGATGTATTAAATATGACTACAAAGATTTTTAATATACAATTTCATTGCAAATTTCTCAAGATTCTTAGATTTGAAAACTGGCACAGCCTTACAAATGCTAGAATAGTCACATTAAAATATATCATATATACCTTTACACTAAATAAAACAAAAACTATTTCATTGTACAGTCGGAATTATTGAAAACAAATTGATCTATTCTTTATTCGACTTAAGTTAATAACAAACATTAAAGAATCCACAGAACAATTCGTATCAAAAATTCTGAGTACACTACTTTTCTTAAACTGCAATATATGTATTGAAGTGGCAATGGAATAAGTAAAGGATTTCTGGAAGAAGATAAGAGCCATTGTTACTATTAATAACTCAATTATTTATCTCTGTAACAACAATATTATTTATGGTTTTCGGAGTACCACATATAGAACATCGCTAATAATAAACTTATTATGACTTTTATTTAAACAACAGTCTGTCTTCGTGATTTGTATGCTGCAATTTCTTTAACCTCACATTAAACAGAAAAAAAATGCTTATTTCTAGAATAATTGATTAAATATTATTTTTTGGGTTTATTGAGGTTAGCGTAATCGTTAGTTACGGTAACCTTTTAATTACCCGTCGTTTCTAAGTATTTTAATGTTTTTATCCAATATAGATAGATACTTAATATTTAAACCGGATTCAGTTTTATTTTCCATGACTAATTATATTCTTAATTATAAAACTAAATATAGTATAGTAGTCTGAAACCAAATTGAAACTACGCAGTACCTATTTCTTAGAATTCAAATGTGCGTGTAAAAATGACTAATTTAGGATTACGCCACGTGGCTGGCTATACCAATTAACAAACTACAAAATTGATGCACTTATTCAAAAATGGATTGATTGCCAAACTTAAGTGGCAGTGGGCAGGGCACATAGCTCGCAGGACCGACGCCCGATGGGGCAGAAAAGTCCTCGAGTGGCGACCGCGTTCCGGAAGGCGCAGTGCTGGTAGGCCTCCCACACAGTGGACCGACGACCTGGTTAAGGTCGCCGGAAAGCAGTGGATGCGGGCGGCCCAGGACCGGCCTTTGTGGAGATCCTTGGGGGAGGCCTATGTCCAGCAGTGGACGTCTTTTGGCTGAAATGATGATGATGATGATGATGATTCAAAAATGTGGTTTTTCTATTACTTTCTTAATTGATGTGGATAACGAGAATGTAATCTATAGATGTATTGCAAAGTTTGTATTATATTCTAACGAACCACTAAGGAAGGACGCTACTTTGCTACGGGACTGAAATCCACACGAGTGTAACTCTAATACATTCTACTCCCTTCTACTCTAAACCTTAAACCCGAATTATGGTGAGACCACTCGATAATTGATTGGTTCTAGTGATAGGTACTAGACTTACCTATAGTATTAGTAAATAATAATTTCCTACAAAAATAATGTGTGTCTCATAACCTAACAAATACACGTATATTATGTTTGAGAGAGAGAGAGAGAGAGAGAAATTCTTTATTGTGCAAAGAACACGTTATATTTTTATTGTTTGCTACGTTAACCACAATGTCCATATCAATTAACTGCTCGGGTTCAATAAAACATCGAGTGTCACAAGGATTAAACACAGACAATGTGCCAACAACAAAACGGCAGTAATACACGAGATTTCTGCCGATGTTAGTACTTCTTGGAAACCTAAATACAGGACGATCAAATGTTCATATAAATAAAAAATAATGTTTATCTCTATGTCTTTTATACAATGATATACTATGTATTTGATCATGTAATGATCTTCAGCAAAGTGTTGTGTAAAAACGATTAAATTAGGGCAGAATGTTGCCACCGATTCCATAAGTGATGAGAACGTTAAAGACTAAGACGAATACAGGTGTTAATAATGATCATATGATTTTCAGTGAAAACCAGCCAACTAGCTATTTATTGCCTATTATCCTACAAGCTTATTAATATGAGTTTCATAATGTTTCCTGGGGTTTCTGTGCTTATTACTCAAGTTAGGAAGCTTTCGTCAGAAAAAGAGATGCTTGATTTTTCCTGAAATTTATAGATGTCATCTGCATCAGTAGGTAGGTCTTTCGATCCATTCGTTAGGTTAATGCCATCTCCTGTAGAAGCAGAAAATCATCAACGAAGAACAAGATTTTAAAAGCTCGTATTGTCGGCTCGTATCGTCAAACTTCTGCAAAGCTGACAGACATTTTTTATTAAAACTTGATCAAGCTGTAACATTCAAGTGCACTCTCAGTCTGAAGATCGCTTCCGATAAAGACGCATTTTACACCTGAGAACGCGATTTGCGCCGGTTTTATACTTTAAGATTTTTTACTTTATCTTTAAATATTGGCATGTTAGATTGTGATGTACGAGTATCTCGAGTAGAAACTGGGTAAATGGTTATCTGTTAACGCAGCCGTTATCTTTTGTCCGTGCATTTCTATGTTACCCGTGTGGTGGATGATTTTGAGAACCTGAAAAGCTGTACAAGCACCTATCATTATGGCCAAAATTCACACGAAATTAAATTATTTATGATTTATGTTATATAATGTTTAAACTTTGATATTGTTGTTTAAACAGAATAATAATTGCTTTAAGATGACTTTATTTATTTAAAAATTAATAACATTAAAATACTTAAAAACACTAAAGACTAAGAACTTAATAAATACTACTTTACTAAAATAACTTAATAAATAACCTACTTAGAAATAAATATTTACAAATTATATAAATGTGCCAAACCACTGTCGCAAGGTAGGGTTCCCAAAAGACTGGCTGCATTGCTTTAAGTATTTTATTTTAAATTTACAATCATTTTAATTTTGAAAAATATGTTTCATCCCAGGAGTCGCTAAAGCTTAACAAAGGCGTACGGCCGTTAAGAGAGCATTATATAATGACGATGACCAACGGCCTCTTGATCTCGAGTGGGGAAGTAAGCGATGCTCAGCGATTTCTGTCGCCTCACCACTTATCTTTATACTAAGGAGTTATCGATAGCCCCTTTATTTTAAGGCCCTTTTGATTCAAATTTAACATTAGCAATAGTCGTTTTAGTTTTCTGGTATGTAATGCTAACTGCAGACATTGCGTAAAGATACCAGACTATAGTGTCCACTTATTTTATTCCTGTCTTATTTTGTAATACCAATGTTTAGGACACCTGGAAGATGGGTCATTGTTTCCTTGTAAGGTTGAGACTTTACTTGAGACGGCGCGCATTGTTAGGCGGTTCGTCTCTTTGCAGCACTAACCACTAGGCGGCTTGAATTTTTTTCCTTCTTTCTGGAAATCTTTGAGGGAGGCCTATGTCCAGCAGTGGACATCTTTTGGCTGAAATGATGATGATGATGATGATACGACACCCTCAAGACGGTAAGGGTTGGTGACATTGTGTATTCTAAATCCGTCACCACACGGACAAGCAAGCGGGGTAACAGCTCCCAAAAACTTGAAGTACGTTTATTTTCGTAGCAGCAATGAAAGTTGCAGATCGCAAGTGGCAGTGAGTTAGTCGGTCAATTTACATCCAAAAATAGCTGTGGCTTCAAGGTAAACAACGCGGGACTCCGTTGGTCTGGACCGTAAAATTTCAAATACTGTCGCTGTTTTATGGTGGGAAGCTTTAGGAAATAAACATTTATGGAACAACTAGCTGACCCGGCGAACGTTGTTCCGCATTATATATATTTAAAACAAAATGAAAGTTGGACATAGGATACCTGAGATTTTTATCCCGTCCGTATAAAACCTACTTTAACAAAACGCCACTGACAGCGAAACGTTATGTTGTCTATATTTTATTAAGGTCGAAAATTTGACAATTAGAAATTTTTAATTCGACTTGTTTATATTGTTGATAATCACATAATATCTTTATAACTTGTAGCCCTTGTGTTATTGTGATATATAAGCTATATTATTGTAAAGTTTCATTATAATCCATTCAGTAGTTTTTACGTGAAAGAGTAACAAACATCCATCCATCCATCCATCCATACTTACAAACTTTCACGTTTATAATATTAGTAATAATATTGATTTACAGGATCATCTTCCGCCATTAGTTTAATATTATTTTTTCCATAATATTGTAGTACATTAACAACGATTTCCGATACCGAATACCTACCACATTTCGACAAACAGATCCAGTATATGAATAATGGAAAAATATTCATTTTTTACTATAAATCTATAAAATATTTAAATACAAATCTTAATAATTATAATTACCCACATACATGTATCCCTTGAGACTGCGTTCTGCTGTTTGGAAAACATTGAACTTTTATTCAAAATAGCCAGTTATTTTAGGCCAAGAAGTGTCGAAAATGGGACATGTATATATAACGACACATTCGTGTGTGTGGTCGTGATTCTAATGTAAATTGAGTCGATCTTCATTAGTGGACTGACCAAAATATGAAGAAGCTAATGTGAGGCGAGATTTTTGAGGTGATCTTCGCACCATGGCTGGTTTTCCCTACAACCATTTTAGTTTCAGCATTTTATTCGTAGTATAAATACTATACGAGTGTATAAAAATATTCATTAAAAGACTTGCAAAAAGAAACATCGCGAAGTTCCCATAGATTAGTAACAGCGGGTTTCACAGAGGAATTCTCGTACGGTGTACTCCGCCACCGGTTTAGATAAAATCAAAGGATTACTTAAAACGCGATTATTCTCAAATGTGAATCGATCTCCAAGATACCTGCGTTGATGAATATATTATTTAGTTATGTTTATATTTGTTTCAAAACACATGACCTTGCAGGGCCGGATTTAGGGGGGGTGGGCAACACACAATAGAGACTTCGGAAAAAAAAAATCTTTCAAATTTCAACTAGTAAACATCTTTTCCTTTGATATTTTTTTTTCGCTTTTACCTTTACCTACAGCCTAAAGTACTTTATACATACATGATTATTTGATTATATTAATCTTAATTATTTGGAAAATAATTTGGGGCAAGGGGGCCTCCACTCCTTTGTTGCCCCGAGGCCTCTGGACCCCTAAATCCGGCCCTGTGACCTTGAATTATTTGCAGTTACGCTAAAATTGATCTTTATCAGTCATAAAAAATTACAATGTAAAACGCGGGATTGTGAGAAACCGCGAACGAATAAAGTTACGGCATTACAAGCGTAGGCGGCCCTAAGCAGTAAACGGCAACATCGTACAGTCTGAATCAATTTGTTATGAGGCTTTTTAACTTTGGAATTACAGAAGAATAACTTTTTTATTGGTTCTGCGTTATCTGTTGTCTAATCTTTTGTCACATCTGGAGGCCTGTGGCCTGGGGCCCCATTTGGAGGAGGTCGTTGCCTGTGGAGTGGAACGCAATTCGTAGGCGCGTTTTCTATATTTTATCTACCAAAAAGTAAAAATAAGTATAAATAATATATTTATTTTTGTCTGAATTTATGTACCTAAATTACATGGTATTTTTTGCGTGCGTTCACAATTCCCACCTTAGATGTCTTAGAAGAAATAAACTTTTGTGATGTTCAGTAGATGATGATAAAATATATCATCGTGTATCGAGTGTCCTACAGTACAGTAAATTAGGAATAATATTTGTTCCTTATGTTTTGAAAAAAATTGATATTATTAAGAATCGGTATGCATTACGATATCGTAGATTATATATAACCATACCATTAAAAGTAGACATTACACGTGTTTTTATTATTATTGAAACCAAAAAGCTGCCAGATTTTTTTACGATTCCGTCCATAACAGCAATGATAAAGTTTAATGTTGTTATAGAGACTGAGTTAATGTTACTATTTTTTTACTATGAGTGTACTTGCTAGCAATTACTTGTCGAGATTTTGATGTGTTATTTTAGAGACGTAATCTAAATTGAGTCTAATGCTGAGGATTGTTGTCAACAGGAATATCCCACTAAGATGTATTTTTTGCATGTTTATATACACGATATTAGATCTCCAGTTAAATCGTTGTAGGAATACATAAACGACTCACTGTTTAGTGCCTATAAATAAATAAATTAATAAATAATTAAATCGAGGAATATTACTTAGTCTGCAATGTGCCACGTTGACCAGATGGTGGACAGTTAATAACGTTCATCATAATCTATTTAAGAGCGCTACGCTTTTGTAGTTGAAATGCTTTCCAACTGCGAGAGTAAGTATAATTTAATTTTCCTTTGAGTTATTGATAAAACATGACACTGTTAATACAACTATATCGATTTTATAATTAACTATAACACGTTTTATACACTCTGGGCTCTGCTGACTGATATATAAAATATTGGGCAAATTTGAGTCAGAATACTGTGTCACCACCCCATTTCATCCTGAGGGTGTCGTAAGAGCCGACAAAAGGAAATGACAAGACTAACCTAGCCGTGGCACAGTAGGCTAATTGCCCTCTATGTAATGGGAGGAGGTAGCAGGTATCATTTATGGGCTGAATAGTAGTATTGGTGTGTTCCAGAGAATAAGTCGGAGAATGTCGTAAGCATAGTGAAACAATTGAGCCGTGCCGTTGACTACAACATTAACGAAGATGCAATTCATTATTGCTCACGTACTGCAAAAATGAACCCCTCAAGCGCTCGCCCCCGATCCATCCTGGTCAAATTGAACTCTCCACGTACACGGGACGCCTTATTAGCGGCCGTAATTAACCACAACAAGAGACATCCTCAGGACAAATTGAACACTAGCGATCTCGGCTTCGGAGGGGCTAGTAAGACGCCAATCTATGTTGTAGAAAACCTGTCCCCGGAAAACAAAGCCCTTCACGCCGCGGCGCGTCTTCGCGGTAAACAAATGCAATATAAATTTGTGTGGGTACGTGGAGGTCGAATTTATATGAAGAAATCAGAAACTTCCGAAACGATATTTATTCGTAATCACGACATACTGAGTAAAGTAATTATAAGTACTTCATAATTAGTTCAACTTTTAACTTCGAAATGTATCTCGTAAACAAATAACAAACATTCGCAATTATATTAATATGTAAATTACTTAACTCCTTACTAATTAGTCTTAAAACTAATGAAAGTTATTATTTTAACATAACAATAAGGTTCATTCGTATTGGTAACAAGAATTTAGTTTTATTTCAGTCGTTTAATGTATTATTGTACGGTGGCGGTGGCGAGTGCTACGACATGGGTTGCTGCCTTATTAGTTATTGTGTGATAGTGGGTAATTGTACGAGTAAGTATGACTCTCGGCGGTTTCATGAGCATATTGATTGCGAGACACACTACTACATATTAATACTATACAGATTATTATCTATATTGAATACATCTTTGAATAAGTGGGGTTGCTACCAAAAACTCGATAAAATAAGAGAGCACATCTCGTATACTAAGTTTACTAATGTTGTCATATTTTTGAATAGCATGAGTATGGGCTATTTGTGGAAAATGTTTAACCGTAAGCTTACTTGTCTTAATACTCATTTCGGTGAGCTATCGGCATGTGGATCAGCTTATTACCAGAACATGTTTCCTACCGAGTGCCTATCGAAATATTTCCGCGGGTGGGCTGTTCCACCCAAGGATCAAGCACTGGGGGGAGACAATGGCAACTTAACTTGTCAACTACCTACTATTTATTTATGATGAATAAGCTAACTATTTATTACCAGAATGTGCGCGGTCTCCGCACCAAATGTCTTGATTTATTTAACGGTATTTTATGCAATAACTACGATATACTTCTGTTTACTGAGACGTGGCTTCAAGATGATATACTGAGCACGGAGTTATGTGATGCTAGGTACGAAGTTTTTCGTCATGATCGTAATCTGAGAACAACAGGTAAGAAAACAGGTGGTGGTGTAATGATCTGCATCAAACGCGACTTCGCGGCCAGTATTTGTTGTGACATTGTATGTGAAAGAACAGAGTTTCTTTGTGTCACACTGCCAGCACGAAAGATTGGTACCAAAGATGATCTCCATATTATACTAGTGTACATTCCACCGGACGCTAATATACCAAACCATATCGGAGACATTTACCGGGAGTTAGCACGCTTTACTCAATTATATACAACACATACAATCATGCTCGTTGGTGACTTTAATCTCCCTTGTCTGCGCTGGTCACGCGATGTGTGCTTTTTGGACCACATCGGCTCACAAGATATTCAACTCAGTGCTGTAAAATTTATTGAGGATTTAACCTTTTTGGGTCTCACACAGAATAACAATATATTAAATGCGAATAACCGTACTTTAGACTTGGCATTTTCTAATATTCATGTTAGCGTAGAGAGATGTCTTGACCCTGTCTTACCAGAGGATTGTCACCATCCCTCATTATTGCTTGAATGTGTCGACTTGTTCTTGTCTCCTCTAAAAGAAAATACCTCAGCACGCCGTAATTTTCATAAGTGCGATTATAACGCCATTAACACATATTTAACTAAACTCGATTGGCACAATCTGTTTAAGGATTGTTCGACAAATGACGCAGTAGATAAATTCTATTCTGTAATAAAATATTGTTTTTTAAGATATATACCCGTAAAGAATAACTATAATAGGTTTAAATTTCCTGTATGGTACAATCACTCGCTTAGGAAAATTATGAAGGAAAAATCTAAGATTCATGGACGATGGAAGAAATATAAAAATCCCCGGGATTATATTGAATTCTCTCTCCTTCGTGCTCGTCAACACAAGCTGCAAAAAGAAATACTTAATGAACACAATGCTCAAATAGAGGATACGATAGCTCGACAACCCAAAACATTTTGGACCTATGTTAAGTCTAAACGAGGGGGAAGCCATTATCCTAAGCATTTCAGTTTAGACGGTGTGTCTTACAATGATGGAAGTAGTATAAGCACTGCATTTAATAACTTCTTCCAAAGTGTGTTCTCTCAACCTTCAAATAACGCATTGGAAAACAATGTTGAGCAGCCTACTGGCACGTGTAATGTCATAACTAAAGTGGATATAACTGAAAACACTGTTAAGAAGTTATTGCTCTCACTAGATAGATCAAAAGGCCCCGGTTCTGACGAAGTACCAGCGATATTTTTATATAACTGCGCAAAGAGTTTAGCCCATCCTGTCACGATGCTCTTTAATAAATCAATGCAAGAGGCTGTTTTCCCGCATATGTGGAAAAAAGCACACATTATACCAGTTCATAAAAAAGGTTCCAAAACAGATATAAAAAACTATCGGCCTATATCTATCCTTAACACACTAGGTAAACTATTTGAAAAAATTATATACAACAATATTTATCCCGTAATATCAGCTGGTATTCCTCAAAATCAACATGGTTTCCTAAAGAGGCGTTCCACTACCTCAAATCTGGCGACATTTTCTCACTATACCCTTTGTGAGATGGAAATTTCGGGCCAGGTAGATGCTATATATACTGATTTTGAAAAGGCATTTGACCGCGTCGATCACGTTATTCTTTTAGCTAAACTTCAAACCCTAGGTATTCGTGGCGATTTGCTTCGATGGATCCGGTCTTATCTTTCGAATCGCTCACAGGCAGTAGTCTTAGGCGGTTTCAAATCTGACTTCATTGGTGTTCCCTCCGGTGTTCCACAAGGATCACACCTAGGTCCTCTTTTTTACTGTGCGTATCTGTACGATATTCATACCTGCTTTAAATACGCTAACCATCTCATGTACGCAGATGACAAAAAGATATACATGCGTGTTGGTTCTCAAATAGATTGTGAAATGATACAGCGAGATTTAAATGCCTTGTACAAATACTACGAACAAAATAACATAATAGTTAACATTAGTAAATGTCAAGTAATTAGTTTTAGTCGTAAGAACAACCCTATCAAATATAGTTATAAGTTTGGCAATTGCTTGATTGACAGGGTCACATCTGTGTGCGATTTGGGAGTGCTGCTGGATTCTAAGATGCTACTTTCTCAACATATTGAAATTGTCACAATTAGAGCTTTTCGTAATTTAGGTTTCGTCATACGCACATGTGCACCTTTCAAAAAAATTCACACATTTATGACAGTTTTTTACTCCTATGTTCGTAGCATCTTAGAGTACAGTAGCCCGATCTGGTCCCCTCAGTACAACATCTACACTGAACAAATTGAACGCATTCAAAAACGTTTTTTAAAGTATCTGAACTTCAAGACGCATAAGCGCCACGACAGTTACGCGAAGGATTGCCGACACTATAAACTGCTACCTCTTGCTGACAGACGCATCTTGCTAGATATGTGTTTCCTGTTTGATGTATTACGAGGTGGGATTGATTGTCCCGAGCTATTATCTGCGGTTCAATTTAACACACCTATAACTCGAACTCGGAACACTACTTTGTTCTCAGTGCCTCATCACCGCACAAATTATGGTAGCAACTCTGTTGTAGCGCGGCTACTTCGGACATATAACAACAGATTTAGTAAAATTGATATCTTCTTGTTGACCAAAAATAGTTTCAAAAATAACATCATTCGAATTCTGATGGAAAATTCCTGTTACTAATACCCTTTTACTAATACGCTTTTCATTTAATTATGTCATAGTTTCTTAAGTTACAGTTTCACAGGACCAAGGTCCTTTTTCTCTTCTATGTATTGTTTTTTTTTTTTTTTTTTTTTTTTTTTTTTTTTTTTTTTTTGTTTTTAATAATTTAAGTTTTTTATAATAAGTGTCAATGTTATTTGATAATTTATTATATTTCTACCTCATATTGCACCGTCGTGGAACTCTGTAATTGGCTTAGATTACTGTAAGGTATATGTAAAATGTAACATCTTTAAGAAGCTGTAGAGATTCCTTAAAATAAATAAATAAAATAAATAAATAAAAAAGGACTTTTCACTTACGTTAGGTGACCTCCACATTTAAACTGGAGACTACTTTCACCAAAAAAAGGCGCCGCAGGCTTCGAATGAATTCTGTCCTGACCGTATGCTTTTTAACTTTGGAATAACTTTTTAACTTTGGTTGATGATGGGCAGTCTGCTTTCAGTGAGGCATAGCAAAACTTTGCATAATATAGACCAACAGTTTCTCTGACATTAGAACATGATGCACTAGCTTATTATAACGTGTTCCATGTTTACATGCGTGGCCTTAGCGTCGCATTACACCTTGTCTCGCGTTGTCGCTTCGCCTGCTCCCACGCACCGCGTGCTCCTATTTATTGTGATTTACCAAACGGTTCGTACGGTTCACGCTGAGCTAAAATTAGACTCACATTATTTTGGATGCTGCCTGGAAACGAATAGCCAATGCGTGGAATGAGCACCTATGTGTATGAAGTATTACTATGTTTATTAGGTTGCTTATATATTTGCTTGGTGACGTTTAGAGAATACTTAGTGTACATAATTCCATCCTAAATATATAGTCAGCCATAGCTGAGCTTCTTTCCGCAGGTCCACCAGCGTAGTTATCAACTCAGATGCATTATCGTTCTATAAAAAAAACTATGTGCATTAAAAAAATACTATAAAAAAAACGCACAGCTAGAGGGGAAGCTGGAGAACATCAGGTGGCATGTTCTGTGTCTATGCGAAGTCCGTAGAGAGGGAGGGGGACACCATTACCCTAGAGTCTGGCCACATTTTGTACTTCCGCGAAGGACAGCAAAAGTCGCAGGGCAGCATAGGGTTTCTCGTAAATGGAGCCTTCTCTAACAATGTTATAGAAATCTCGAGTGTGTGTTGTGTGTGTCAAGGGTAGCGTACCTGATTCTTCGGCTATCGAAGCGCTATGGCACGAATATCATCATCCAGGTTTACGCACCGACCTCGGCACATTCGGATGGTGAAGTACACAATACCACCAAGGCTCACTTTAACATTGTTATGGGGGTTTTGGTGCTCAGAAGGGATGTGAATCCCGAGTGGGCCCCATGGATATGGAACTAGGAACCACAGGGGGCAAATGCTTATCGAATTCCTAGAGAAAGAGGGGCGCATAGATAGATAGATAGATATTCTTTATTGTAGCCGTGGTCACACTGTGGTCATTAAATTGATCAAATCTCTAGCTCAACACTCGTCTGCAAGACCAACGGTGTCCAGCCGTCAGCGATTTCTGCCTGCACAGGGCAGATGTTGCCGCCGGGAACGTAATGAATAAAACCAAATTTTTATTAAGATTTAACTGTTTCTTTGTAGTTTTGTCATCTAGTCTCTCCCTTGACCACGACTGCTGCAAATCATTCGAGACGTCGGGATTTAAATAATGTAAATTAATACACGCAATAAATCCGTTACAAAGTGTTTAATTTCAATATTTAGGGTTTATGTGTTATTATTTGTATGTCATTATTTAATTTATTTTCTGAGTAATTAATGTGATGCTCAGTTTTCTATTACTTCTTCTATCGAGTGAAGTGTTAGTAATCATGTTTTTGCTATTGACGATTTTCAACTTTATTGCGTATTTTATACTTAACTAAAACAATTAAACCCAGAGGTGGTATATTTTTCCTCAACTACCATGTACAAGTACTATTATGTATACCTTTTTCTGTTACACGTTGAATATTTAGAAACGACCAAGATTTCCGGAACCGCGTTGGTCTATACCACTTGTCTATTCAAATAGGTATTTTTGTATTGTTTGCTAATGAGCGAATTCCTTGTTGGTAGATTGCCAAAACGAGCATTCCTTTTTAACCGACTTTTAAAATGTGGGTTCTATGTTTGGCTGTATGTATGACTACGACTACTACTCAGCCCATAAATTAACCATTGTTAAGTCGGGGTTCCTCCAGTTATACGGGAGATTAATTCGCCTACTGTGGCCTGTAACGTTGGCCAGACGGGTTAGCACAGGGTTTCGTATCAAGTCTTCCTTCTCTTGTGGCTAGGTTATCGGCTTGTCATTACCTGTCGGCTCTTACGATACCCTAGGAATGGAATGGGGTGATGACACTATGTATTCTAAACCCGCAACCGCACGGATATCACTACATAGTATAAAACAAAGTCGCTGTCGTCTGTCCGTCCCTATGTATCCTTAAATCTTTAAAACTACGCAACGGATTTTGATGCGGTTTTTTTTAATAAATAGAGTGATTCAAGAGGAATGTTTATCACTCGTGCGAAGCCGGTGCGGGTCGCTAGTAACTGATATAAGTCACATTATGACTTAAGTTTGCATTTAGGCAAACCTCTCTGGTGGGCAGTTCACTCCACAGTCTAAGTGTATCAGGGAGAAAGTTTCTCTCAAGGCAAGAACTTGCCGCCGGCATCATTCTCCAGATGTATGATGTATGTACAGCCGGTACTACTACTACTTAGCCCATAAATGACCCACTGCTGAGTCAGGCCGCCTTCAGTTGCGTAAAGGGTAATTAGCCTACCTTGCCACGCTGTCCAGACGGGTTGGCACAGGGCTTTCCTTCTCGCGTGGTTCTGCACCAGATCACACAATGCCGCAACAGGACGCGAGTTGGAGTACTCCGGGGATGTTTAGTGAGAGTCCCACACTCTGGGGAAGAGGCCCCCCCCTCGGCCATCCCCGTGGCCGACGGGGATAGTCCATAAAGGATTTTACCCCGGGCGAACAAAAAATTAAAAAAAGGGCTTTCCTTCTCTTCGGCTAGGGTTTCGGCTCTTCGGCTAGCCCCTTTTTTGGTCGGCTTTTACGACCACTCTTGGGAGGGAATCGGGTGGTGACAATTTGTATTCTAAATCCGAATAGATCAGTAAACTTCTGAGCTCCTTCACTCATCGATATATTCATAGTAAATTTTAATAGCAAAATAATTTGTACGCAGTCTGACTGTAACGTGCGTCCATCTAATAGTAAAATCCGTTGCTAGATGTATGTAATAGGGTAAAACCGAGATAGATGCCCCAGTGGGATAGATGCCCCATATTCTAAAAACCTAACTTCGCGAACTCGTGACTTAAAGTTAATTGTATAAGTAGGAGCCACAGTCACCCCATACTTTAGTTACCCATGGACAGTCGTTTAAGAGGATGCGTTTTGGTCGTGTATGTAATTATCTCTGCGGCGACATTCACGAACACGTCAAAGTTTGAAACGTTAGTATTCTGTGTTGTATAACTTTATAATTATTAATAAATTCCGTTATATTTTTTCATATGTCGATAAACTGGTTCATTAAGTCGGCATCTAGGTATAAATAATTGCTATTTAGTTTATTATAATATTTAAAAAATACTTAGGCATCTATCCCTATCACAAAGGATAGTTGCCCTGATTTTTCAAGGTATAGGTGCCCTTAGGGGCATCTATCCCTCCATAAACTGCTATTTAAGATTATAGTAGAACTATGCCACACAACGAAAGGATTACCCTAAAGATACAAGTAAAATAGGATTTGCATTAAATGTTTTGAAAGAAAAATACGAAATCGTTATCCAACTGGATCTGAATCTGGACTGAATCTGTACACTTTTCAGAAATTATTACATAGTTTAAGTAAAATTATTTGTAGAAACAATTAAGAATTTCTATTTTTGTTAAATAAATAAAATGCTTAAAAGTTTAATTCAACAAAGAATATGATAGGTAATGCTTGTTGAAACTTTAAAATTTATGTTTTAATGAAACAAACGCTGTATAAAATAATTATGGGTAAAAACAATACACTTTTCATAAAAAAATATACTTTTCATTATGTTTCGTTTTAGGATTAGAAATTCCTAACGTTTGGGCTAGGCTTTTAGTTTACACGGTAAAAAGAACATCTATCCTGCACTGCAGGCATCTATCCTTCTCAGTATTTTCATGGTGGGGCAACTATCCATACAGGTAGGCATCTATCCTCAAAAAATACATTCTACGAAAAGCCAATTTGTGCAATATCTGTATTTGATAGGTTAAATATTAATAATAATAATTCAGCATAAAGGATTGGGCTAGCTACATTCGCAGAAATTATTCCTATAAAACACATAGATTAATAAATGGGTGGCTTTTTCTAAAAGTGGGGCATCTATCCCGGTTTTACCCTATTCCTTCAGAGCAATTGATTATTTGTCTAATTGCTATTTTGTTGTGGTGCAATTGTTAGGACAAGTAAATATTCAAAGGGGATATTTTTTAAATTATTGTAACAGAGGTCTACAGAGTAATGGTGGTTCTTTTACTTGGAGATCTGTTCGAATGTTTTCCTAAGTAATAATTCTATAATACTACTATTTAATTACTACACAATGTCACCAACCTATACCACCCTGAGGTTGTCATAGAGGCGACTAAAGGAACGCACGAGGCAGGTCACCTAGCCGCAGGGAGGACTTGATACGAACCCGTCTTGCCACCGTGGCTGAGCAGGCGGATTTCCATCCATGAATTTGGTGGAGGCCCGACTCTAGTGGGTAATTTATTGGCTGAAGTGACGTTTACTATTAATGTATAATACTTTTATGCATTGTGATTTATTTATATTTAAAACAACAACAAAGCTCATCATTATTTCAGATGACATACACATGCATGATAATTATTATCTTAGTAGAACCTATCATGTTATAGCTTTAGCTTCGAATAAAGTAATAATTAAAAAAGCAAAACGTTTATCGTAACAATGACCATAGATTATTATAATTTAAAAATGGCCTCTTCTCAACATGTTTACAGTGTGGATCGCTCAACCGGGCTCGTGTGTAGATTATTCAAGGTTCCATTAACATCGGTCTAGTTGTTTCGGAGATTAGCGGCTAAATATAAACCTACGTGTTAATTGTGCGCGGTGATTAAGGAATGCTCGACGACATTGCAGATTTATTTCTATTAATTCTTTAGTCAACAAAATGCAACATTCTTAAAAATAGATATAGTAAACGGCTTTTAATTAAAATATTAACGTTTCGATAAAATGATAAAACAGTATGTATTTTTTGGAATATAAAATTATTGAAAGGTATTGAACATAACATTGTAAATATGTATGATATTCCATGTGGTGACGAATTTAGAATACATAGTGTCGCTACCCTATTTCGTCATGAGGGTGTAGTGAGACCCGACAAAAGGAAATCATAAGGCCGAAAACCTAGCCGCAAGAGAATGGTATGAATACCTTTTTTTTTAATTTTGTTCGCCCGGGGTAAAATCCTTTATGGACTTCCTCGCCGGCCACGGGGATGGCCAGCGAGGGGAGTGTGGGACTCTCCCCCATAGTGGGGGCCTACCCACTAAACCTCCCCGGGGTGCTCCAACTCGCGTCCTGTTGCGGCATTGTGGGATCTGATGCAGAAATGGTATGAATCCCTATGCCAACCTATCTGGCCAGCGTGGCATAGTATGTAGGGGGAGGAGGCCCGACTCAGCAGTGGTTCATAACGGGCAATACAGGCTGAGAAATAGTAGTAGTGTTAGAGAAATAGTAGATGTTAGGTAAGTATTTCCCAGAGGAGAATTTTCCTACAAACCAGCTCTTTTAATCGACGGAACTATAATACTAAGTAAGCTCGCTTCTATCGACGGAATTATAATACTAAGTAAGCTCATTGATGATGGATGAATATTTAGCGGTTAATACCTTCTTATGAGAAAGGGGAACGCTGGGAAAGGTATTTAGGGTAGATGGTTACTCGCCTCACTAATTTTATGCAAACCGTGCAGTTCGAGTAGTAAACTGATATTGAGAAATAAAATAATATAATTATTACTCTGTACCAATCCAAGGAGTAACGTGACATGATGAAATCGCTAGAAACTTCTTCGAATCAGGATCCAATTAAATTTTCATATCGGAATTGTAGCAAATGAATTCTTACAAGCACTGGTCATAACTTTAACATTCAATTAAATACATTTAATTTATTTTACAGTGTAGTTGAGCTGCACATAACCGTTCATTAGTGCTGGTAAAGTATAACGCAATCCGATATGATTACGTTATTCGAGAGTTAATTGCGATTATACATGGTGTAACAAATAGAGTATACGTTATATATTTATAGTTATTTTTTAGTACAAATTTGTGACGATATGTCATATAGGTATGCATAAGCAAATATGGCGGTACACGACTAATAATTTGCTTAATTGGAGGTTTTAATATCTTCATACTTATGTTATGAGATATTCAAATTCTAGACGTACATATTCCCGAAAATTGTAGTTATCTTGATATGAGGAAACATTCCTTAACCGCCGAACTCTAACAGTTCAGCGGTTAAGGAATGTACCTATAGCTTAAATTTAATGTCTCCGTGACTACGCAGAGACATTCAATTTTAAAGTGATTTGGTTTTAAAAATGTGTCTTTATTTTTTAACATAACCCCTTCAGTAGATTTACCTGTACCGCGGGGGCACTTTACACACATGAAATTCACGAACAGTAATGACACCCAGACTCAGAGAATGTGCCTCTGGTTTACACAAAGACACTTGCCCGGCCCCGGAATCAAACCCGGGACCCTGTGATCCGAAGGCGACACATCCAACCCCTAGATCAACGAGGCAGTCAATTATAAGTCTTAATGCTGAACTGTCTTCTATGTATGGGAAATTAAACTTGAAATTCACAATTTCAACCCATATATGACCCAGTACTGAGTCAGGCTTGAGCTTGAGCTTGAGCCGCGGTGGCAAGACGGGTTGGCACAGGGTTTGTTTTGCGGCTAGGTGGTTTGCCACTTGCGTGCCTCTATTCGCCTCTTACAACACCCTCAGGAAGGTGTGAGTTGGTGACATTGCGTATTCTAAGCCCGAAGTGTCAAGTGTAAATCTAAGTATATCACCATTAAAAAACTACACAACGAAAAAATATAATATCCCAATATTTTTTATACACAGCGATGAAATCTATGTAGTTGTTCCTTATCCGTTAGTTAGAGCATTAATGACTTTATTTTAATGATTTGTTTAATGAGATAAGTGGTCATAATTATGTGTATAGTGTAAGTGTATAAGATAAAATGAGATTTACAAATACTGTATAAGACTCGTTTTAGCTTGATAGGGATCCAATCTTTATCCAAATGATTTTCCCAAACCTTTGGCTTGTCAATAAAAGTCGGATACAATTTCTACTTTTCTACCCCTTGACGAGTGCCCGGCGCTACAAAACATTAACGCACTCAAAAGTTAGTTAAAATCCCGCCTCTTGGAGGAGGCGCCGGCACTCGTGATGAATTCTACTTAAGAAGATTTAATCTATACAAATAAAAACAATGGAGGGTCTGTTTGTATTAATAAAATAACCACTTTTTACTAAATGCGTAATGATGTAAGTATACACAGTACATATGCCAAAATATCTGTTTGTCCGGCTAATAAACTGAATAAACAGTGTTGTACATAATTGATAAAGTCAAATTGAAATTCTACTGTCGTGCCGGCTCTCGATGCTTAGGTCTTAGTGGAAGAAACAACATACCCCGCATTGGAAGCTTAAAAGAAGATTAGATATAGTCCCAGTAAATTGAATGCTATTCTAGTGTGACCTTTAAACGGGTCGTAGCTATGAGAACACTACTATTCTTTAAACGGAAAATTAAATTACTAAAATTGGAAGTTTTAGGCAATTCATCCTATCTATGGAATAAATGCTATCCAGTTGTTAATCTGAAGAAGGAAAAATTGGACCTTAGATAATATTTAAAGTTTACTTAATATTCCACATGTATTCGAGTGGTGAGAGTTCTACGTTTTGGCCGATTAAAAAGACGTCCTAAATTATATAACTATAAATCGCACAGCCGATTAATAAAAAAACTGTTCTAAAACGTGTTTAGTAGTTTTTCAATTTGTTTTCTTGGACCCTGTGGGATCGTTTGAGTTGCCCCGGTCTTATAGTTCTTCTACGTCCCTCATCATCAATAGCGCTCTCAATGAGTTTAACCATGGATTGGAACCGCAGGAGCCAGTACTCATCTGGTATCGGATATGCCGTTCCCATAATCCTCATTCGCTTGCATGCACATAGTATAATATGTTCCATGATATCCGCACGCTCTATCAGTCTCTTTGCCCGGTGCCTTTTTTTAGAAGGCGTTACCATCTCCGGTTTGTTATGACCTGTATCGTGGGGACAGTTTACACACATGAAATTCACGAACACAAATGACACCCAGACTCAAGAGCAAGTGCCATTGGTTTCGAACCCGGGACCCCGTGATCCTAAGGCGGCACATCCGACCCCTAGAGGATAGTAGGATGATTTTAGTATAGTGATATGTGTATATAGTCATTGATTTAAATCGTCGAATAAATCTCAAATATCATGAACTGCTTCTGGTGTTGCAACTAACGTTCATTAGGCAAACTTGAAGATTAATTATTACAGATTAGAAAATAACGTAAAAAGTAAAATTATATAGAAATGCGCAGGCCCAAAGTAAATTTTTCACATTGTTTATTTAGAAACGCCCCTACGTTTGGATATCCCACCCGACTGTGCAGGTGACATTTTATGGTTGATGTAACAGATCGGATTCGGAGGCTCTATGCCTGACCCAGTTTCGGAGTAAATACCAAATTTTGTCGCTATTGAATTGGCGAGAGCCTTTTCCTGACCTATTTTTGCATAACACTAGGTAGATGCTATCGTAAAATGAGTATTGTATCGCATATCCTTGGCGTTTGTGGAATATAAAGATATTTTTACTGCGGCAAATAAATTATCTAAGGTGATAGAGGTCCAGAGGGTTCCAATAGGTAGGGAATTATTTTAGTTATGGTTAGTAGACCGCACTTTTACCTCCTGTACGAAATTACACGCAGTTTGCAATCACAATTTCATTTTGTATGAGCTCTTTGCAATGTTTCATTAAAGGTAAAACTTTAATGAATGCTAATGGAACTCCATTAGCACTCACTTGATAATAAATATTTAATTGCCTCACAATAATTAACAGCGTCAGAATGTTAATTAAATTTGATATGAAAATAATATACATATATACAGAAAATAAAACTGGGTAAAGATTTTGAAAAAAATGCCTTAAAAACATTTTTTTTTGTCTGATAAAATTGCCTGCATTGTTTGTCTAGGAGTTAGATGTGCTGCCTTTGGATCACAGAAAGTGTTCTCTGAGTCATTTATGTTCGTGAATTACATGTAGATACATCCCGCAACGCAGGTAGGTGGGATGTATCTACATGTAATTAAAAAAAAAACATAAAAAATATTTTAAGAGATTCCTTTGTTAGACTAATATAGCTCAATCAGATGGGTTCAAGCAAGTTGTACAAGTTCTACTAAAACCGCTCCGTCACAGGGAGCATTCGCGTGCAATGTAACATATAGATTTGACTTTGAGCATTACATTACAATACTACCTCCCTGACCGACGAGCGTTTGTATGTAATGTAATATTATAGATTCTAATTTGAGCAATAAATTACAATACTACCGCCCTGACTGACGAGCATTCGCCTATAATGTAACATTTAGTATATATTTGAATTTGCGAGCATTCTGATTTAGTTCGATAAAAAAAGCATTTAGATGTTACAAATTGTATCAAAATATTAGATACACATTGTATCATTACAAGGTGCGCATTGTAATGCTCAGTTCTCTTCCTTCACTGATGTAAACTCTTTTTCTAACATCACAGTTTGTAAACTGTAATGCTCAGTTGGCCTCCCTTCTGCTGTAATACTCGACTCTGTAACGTTACATTACACGCGAATCTTCCGGCGAGAGAGCGCATTAATACTGGCCAAAAAGATAATAAGAGCATAAAATTATTTGAAAATGTTTCCCTGTTTGTGATCTATGCGAACGCCCCTATAAAACAAAGTAGGTGTGCATAAATAAACGCCTTACTCATGTCGGAGCTTAAGGTCTGTAAATGGCGTACAGGATTGTTAAGCACAAGGTTTAAAATTAATCTTGTAAGAGGCTCGTAGTATATGACTATGGCGTCCTCTCCTACAAAGCCGAGCATTATTTATGCCCCATAATCTTCAATAAATAACAGGAAGTAATATCGCTCGTGAATGTTTTAATATGCCATTGAACATCAGTACATCGTCTACGCATCTCTATAACATTAATCTTTTTGTATGCTGTACCAAGGTTACAGTTAATTCCATCGATTGCTTTGTTTAAAAAATAACTTTTCAGTGTACCTACAGTCAATCAGAGTGAATTGGCCCTATGATGTGATTTATTTTATAGTTTAAGCATAAATATATCTTTTTTCGTGTAATCGGTGTTTAAATTGTAGTAATTTTTGTAATTTTGCATTGAAATTACATATTGCGGGAATTAACCATTTTCCTATGGGGTCAAAATATTGTCATCATCATCACCAACATTTCAGCCGAAAGACGTCCACTGCTGAACATAGGCAACCCCCAAGGATTTCCACTAAGGCCGGTTCTGGGCCGCCCGCATCCATCGTTTTCCGGCGACCTAAACCAGTGGGAGGCCTACCACCTAAATATTGTATCATTTATTATATAAGTTAATATACATTTTGGGCAATGCATTTTTATATGGATTGTACAGGTGACACAATATAGTATCTACCCTAGAAGATAGTCACTGATAGTCTATATTAATTTTAGTTTCCACATGTCTAAAATATGACGTCATTATCTATAAATGTCGTTTAAAAGTATTAAAAGGATTTTTTCATTTATTCATGTTAAAAATAAAGGTCATACGAAACTATAGATTGGTGGAACATACGGTTCCATTGATTGTAATATTGTTCGCAGTCTGCCTAACAATGTCAAAGTAAGCATTCATCCGTTAAGCTTGCATTATGTGCTTACATGACTTTAATAACGGTTATGGTTCACTGTGCCTATATTTTGCAACATAATACGGATCCCTGCTCATTTTTTATTGTTAATATATCTTTTGTCTATGATATAAACTCGATTATTGTTTTGAGGGCAAATTGAACAAGATAACAAGAATCGTTAACAATAAAGTATAGCTATAAGATGTACGTGTGGTAGCGGATAAAGAATACACCACCCCATTCCATCCTGAGGGTGTATTTAGGAGCCAAGAGAAGGAAATGTCTAGTCCGAAAACATAGCCACAAAAGAAGGAAATCTTTATATTCCTCTGCCAACGCGTTTGGCCAGCATGGTATGCTTGTTACCCTCCATGTAACCTATGGAGACTCAACAGTGAGTCATGTATTGGTTGAATAGTAGGAGAACATGTGGTCTACGTTTTTATTAGTGGTTGATGTAATAATTAGTGAGAAGCTTTAGCTTGTTATTAGAATGCGTATCTAAGAGCATACATAATGCAGCTGTGCTTCCAAATTGTATCCAAATTCGTAGAGGTGTAGTGTAATGCCCGTGACCACACTCATTTGAATACCAGCCGGGGTATGAGGGACTACGGGCGCGCAAAGATGGAATATGCGCCCCGTCCTACCCACTGCACCAACTGCGTATTCTCGACTGCCTGCGCCAGCACCACGGGTTGCGATCCGAACATATTAGTATTGTTGACTTTTTGAGTGATATGTATAGATAAAAACGAGTTATCGACTAACGACTCTCACTATGAAATATTATTACTTGTAGGTTAGGAAATTTATTACAATATCAGTTATTTGTCCCTCTTAAAATATACAATTAAATTGATTAAAAAATATTTGGCGGTTCAATGTTTCACCTTCTACGGTTCAAATTCGGACCGCTCTGTGTGCCTGTGGATGAGCCTTGGTCAGCTCGTTATTGTTGCTTCACAGTGATGGGTAATCAAGAGCAACGATGCTACCCCAGATGGATCAGAGGCCAGCAAAAACACTGCGATAATCTCCGTTCTCAATGCTTCGATCATCATATCTGCTCCTATCTGCGTAGGCAATGACTCATAGGCGTTATTATAATATCTTTATTGATCCAGATTAAGAGTTGTAATTCGAACGTAATCATGCCGAGTGTTCCAACGAGCAGCATCGAGTGAGTATGTTTACGACCTCAATCATCGATATATTTACAGCTTCCACAGTTCCGCGGTAACCCGGTAAAGCCTTGTCGCATCGACCCAGCGCAGCGGATCATCACAATGTAAAACCGACCATATCTGGCGCATTGTAACGAAACTGAAACGACAAATAAACGCAAATAGAAGTTGTTCCCTGCTGCCGTCAAAGAAGTTATATAAATTATCCTCAATTGTTAAGACAGGTCGCTGTTATCGGCGGAAGGAATTGAAGATCAGGTCACAGAAATAAACAATGATGAATGCGAAGCTGCGATTGAAATTTGGTCTGCGCTGCAGAAGCAAGAAGGAGAAAAGAATACTTTGGATGGTTTACCTAGAACTTTTTGGTTGTTAGTCTGGCTGGTGTTAGTGGCAGCAGCGGCGACGACGCGACTCACCAACACATGTCGAAGTACGCCATATCACGCGCGTGCAGCGGACACGACGCGCGGCGGCCGCTGTGTGCCGACCCGCAACCTCGCGCCGCACATCTATTGTGACGTCAACTGGACACATCCTGGCCGCAGACCGCTTTACGACTACACGACATTGCCGCCCCCGTCCGCCAATTTTACGGAAGCAAACCGAGCCAGCGTTCAGCCTACGGGTTTACCTACCTTTGGTCCGCTCCTTCCTCCGGGGCCCGGGGGCATTCCTGCCTCGGCCTGAGGACAGGCGTCAGCCCCCATTTTTCGATCAACTCTATGCGAGCAATGGTGGCTGCTCGTCGTCAATGTGTCATCGGGTCGGAGTGCGTGCGGTGTGGGGACGCGGCGGCGGGCCGGTCCCGCTGCGGCCCACGGCCGCCGGCTCACGCGCTCGCCATCCGCTCCTCGGCCGCGCCGCGTCGCGCCGCCTCGCACCGCGCCGCACCGCTCGAAAGCGCTCAAAGCGCGCGGGCCCGCGGCCGCATCGCGCACACACTGCGGCACGTCCCGCGCACTCGCGACCTGCGCAGCCTCACCGAGGACGCCCCGAGCGGAACGACTCTCCTCGACCGATACTACTGGACGCGGAATTTCCGCGAACGATACTGCTGGACGCGCTGTCGGGTTGGGTTCGATATGTATGGTGGCGCGAAGCGACTGCTCCTTACGTAACGGCCGGGCGCTTCCCGTAGCGCCTCACCGGGCGCGGCGAGTCATGACCGAGTGCCGCGAGGATATCGCGAGGCGCGGATCAGCGAGTGTGTCGCCTCGGCGCGGCAACGGTGGACTGGAACGGGAGCGCGTGCGTCCCGCGCCTCCCCGCGCCGGGCTCGACCCCGCCTCCCCCGCCCCCCACGCCCCCGGCCCCGGCCCCGAGCCCGCCCGCGTATCGACACCAGCCGCCAACCACTGCATCGCGCCCAGCACCGCGGCCCGCTGTCCGCTGCACGCAACCCCTGAGCCATTTCCTAGGAAAACATTCACTTTCCTTGCACTTATTAACGGCTTCTAGAACGGAATTCACTTTCTGATGTCACCTGTCATCAGTGGTTCAAGTTAAGAGCACAGTTGTGTAGTATAATATCTTCGTCATGTCACTAACATTACTTAATCTAATATGATATAAAATTCTAGTGTCACGGTGTTTGTTATTGAACTCCTCCGAAATGGCTAGACCGAGTTTCTTAAAATTTTGTGTGTATATCGGCTAGGTCTGCGAATCGGAAAACATCTATTTTTAATCCCCCTAAATGTTAGGTCCCACCCAAAAGAAAAAAATATTAATGCCAAAATTTTTTGCTTTTATTTTTTACTAGCTTTTGGGCGCGGCTTCGCCCGCGTGGGCTTCGAACCCGTGCATATTTTTTATGAACATAAAATCGGTTATTGTGACTAAACTATGATAGTTAGATATGTGCTCTCGCGGACTTTTTTGTAGATCTTTATAAGACCTACAAACCCGTAGTACATCATTTTGTTCTATTGTCAATAGTTTTTGCGGCGCACGCATAAATAGGTTCGATTTTACACCTTGGTTTACAAAATCGCAATTTTCATACGGATCCCTAATTCTTTTGAAAATAAAATATAGCCTATAACCTTCCTCGATAAATGGACTATCTAACACTGAAAGATTTTTTGAAATCGGACCAGTAGTTCCTGAGATTAGCGCGTTCAAACAAACAAACAAACAAACTCTGCAGCTTTATATATTAGTATTTTTGTTCTATTGTCAATAGTTTTTGCGGCGCACGCATAAATAGGTTCGATTTTACACCTTGGTTTACAAAATCGCAATTTTCATACGGATCCCTAATTCTTTTGAAAATAAAATATAGCCTATAACCTTCCTCGATAAATGGACTATCTAACACTGAAAGATTTTTTGAAATCGGACCAGTAGTTCCTGAGATTAGCGCGTTCAAACAAACAAACAAACAAACAAACAAACTCTGCAGCTTTATATATTAGTATAGATGATACATTATACAAAAATCCTAAATTGTCACTCTTCTGCGATCAACCCCTATTTTTAATAGCGATATTTATATGGCGAAACAACGTTTGCCGGGACACTCGGTTAAGTCTGCGAATCGGACAATATCTGTTTTCATCCCCCTAAATGTTAAACCCAAAAAGAAATTATGATACAGAATACAAAATACATACAACCCTAATTTTTCACCCCTCTACGATCAACCTCTATTTTTTTAATAGCGTTATTTATATGGCAAAGCATCGTATGCGGGGTCAGCTAGTTTTAAAATAAGATCGTTCGAGCCGAGAGCAAAGTTAATTGTACCGCATGCACCGTTTTAGCCGCTGCGCTAGTCCAAAAGTTGCCTCCACTGCAAACCGCAACTTGAGCCAAGTATTTTGGCCTTCGCAGATATGTGTTCAATTTTTATTAGAATGCAGATATACATATTTCAACTTGAAGCTTTGTCCTCGTGTGCGGGAAATAACGAGGCTTCGACCAAAAAGGGCGTACCCGCTCCCAAAATTCATTGTTTATGCCCCTCTTTAAAAGAGGCACAGAGAAGATTTATTGGTAGGCAATCATGTCAAATTATATGTAGAATACATAATTGCTTGCATCCCTTACCTTCGGAAATTAATCTATTTAACTAACCTCACCTGGTTGGATACATGCTACGATACAACAAATTGATCGTGTTAAATACTACTCGCCCCCTAAATTACCCTCTGCTGAGTCGGGCTTCCTCCAGTTTTAAGAAGGGTAATTGGCCTACTGCGCCACGCTTGTCAGACGGGTTGGCACAGCGTTTCGTTTAAAGTTTTCCTTCCCCTGCGGCTATGTCACCGGCCTTTTCCTTTTGTTGGCTATACGTAATCCTCAGGATGGGTACACTGTGTATAAACGAAGAAATATTTCTTTATCGGGGATCGAACGTAATTTTTATTTGAGTTTTAAAGATATTTGTTTACCGTACAAATAAAAAGCCCGCGATTTCGTCGAAACCCATAATATGATCAAATAAAAATACCTTTGTCGCTGATGTCCAATACGAAATTCCATTCCGTTGATGCTCGTAAAGCTACTATTGTTTACCATCGGCGGAAAACATCCTAAGGCTTTTCGTGTTGATATCTGTTTCGGAAACGTAATTAAGGACAAAGGATATTTTATGTGTTGCGTTCTTAATTTAAAGGGAAACCGAATTTATGTAGTACGTAATGAAACGATTTTATGTAGAGTAAATTAATATATCTACAATTAAGTTTAAATTAATTATTAATTTAAACGCTTGAAGTGGTCTATATGAATAAAACTATTGATATTTCTGTTAATTTTGTTTTAATCGTAAACTTTTGATATGTGTTTAAGAATTCCATTAAAATCAATCCTTTCTTACAAATGGGTATAAATTAGACAATGTGAAATAATTCTATTTAAAAATTCGTCACGCAAAAATGACTTTCATTGTGATCGCCACGTTTACCTTAATGAAAGCGTAAAGCATAATATAAAAAAAAGGTCTTCTCGTTCTATTCTCAAATTCTCTTTTCAAATTAAATAATGGTGTAAATCTTGTAACGAGTGTTTCTATTACTTTATTTGCTTCTTGAGCTACCTGCATGGTAGCTTATGTCTTTCTGCAGATCTAGGAATTCCTCCAAATTCTTAGAGCAATACAGTAAACTCTCCTTTAAAGACACGCCACTTCTTTTTATTTAAATCAATTTTAGTTTCACCCGTAGCTTCGCTGGCTTTGGGATTAGCATATTTTAAATTTTAAACAGCACTGTGTGCTTTAATAAATTTATTCAGCGACACGAGACTAGCACAGGCTTTAACTAGGGTAATGGCACTTTGCCTCTGACCTAATATTATTGTTTTCATAAATGTTTACGACGAGGCGGAGACAACTCAATTTAAAAGTAGAATCTTGTGTGAGAATTATTGTATATATTAATATAAGTATAAAATAAATCATTATTATAGTTTTAACTACATATTTATGAAACAAAGCTCGGTTTTCTTTTCTTACAAACAATGATTACATCTATAGCTAACATTTTGTTCCCGGTGTAACAGAAAACTGCACAGATTTGTCCGTACACCGGTTATGTCCGTACACCGGTTGACCGGTGTACCGGGTGTAACTTAAAACGTAACACACATAAAATATTTAATTTTGGTTCATTGTTGTTCACTTCCCAAAAAAGTCTATAGCACTCGTATTTTGATTACTTATTTGTTGATATAATTGTACATATATCTTGAGTAGTTTTTTAAGTGTATTATTACCTCTAAAATGTGACCTATACACTAAATTTGTTACAATCTATTAAGTTACAATATATTTGTCTTGTTACAAATTAAACCAATCAATCGATCCTCTACATTCTATAATATCTTATATACCTCCCCTCCATAAACGCCAACAAAATCGAGTATACCTAAAGTTGGCACTAACCAGAAATGCGACAAAAGTTGAAAAACTATAATATATTCCAAGGTACTCTAATAAAGACCAAGTTCAAGAAGTCAGTGTAACTATTGCCTGCAAAAGATAACCTTTTTTAACTTGAATTTAACTTACATGACCATTAAGGCGGTTAACAATAACTACGTTTTAAAAGAAATTGTATAGTAACATTAGTTACCTAACATTTAATGATTAAATTACGTCGACAAAGAACCGTTTCGCTTATTTCTATGCTGAGTTTCATGTGTAGTAGAACCATTTTTCGCAAATATTTAACCTCCTCGAATTTGTGTTCAAGTCATTTTTAACAAGACGTCTATCGGCCCGTAAAACGGTTCCATAAAGCGCCTTTGACAAAAATATGTATTTAAGGAAAAGTTTAAATGACCATCAAAATACTCATATAGGAAACTCCTGGAACGAGGAATTTACAGGTCTTTTAAGAAATATAATAAAAATACAACAATAGGGCAACTCGAGCTGTGCCCTCAGTGCTTCGACTGTTTCTTAACTTAAGGAGACCACGTTCTTGGTTCGCGACTCAATTCCAAAAATGAAATTTAAAGTGGAACATTGTAGTCTACTACAATCATGTATGTCTGCATAGAGTAATTATATTGATAATTTAAGCAAATTCAATTGGGTACGACGGTGAGATGCAAGGTCACGTTGAACTTAACAGTGGCCAATATCGACCATCATGTTTCGATTGAGAGAAAGATGACCTACATTTAAGGATAAAGAGAGTCTTTGCCACCGAACGGAATATTTTATGCAACATTAAGCCCACGTCTAACTATAATCTCCAAGTACTTTTTTTAATTGTCGTGTTTCAGACGCTAACTCGTGTTCGTTTAAAATTGGGTTTATGCCTCCCAGTGACCTATATGGATAGTCCCCGCGTCTGTGTCGTCACCCAGCCAGCGTCGCACTGCTGTAAAGTTTTGTATGATATAGCAGGGGTCGGGGCATCCCCGCCCCCGCTCTGGAACCAGGCGCCACGCTGCCTGGCACCCGAGCTGAGATACGATCACACCCGGACATGAAATGTAGCATTCGATCCGGTTTATTTTACATTACAGTGCATTTTTAGCTCTCGAAGACTTTGCCATGATGCGACTGGTTTAATTTTGTGTAATGTTTGAATTTTTGATTTCTATTAATGCTCTTTATTTATTGACACAACCGCGTGCGTGTCTGGACTAGAGTAGTAATTATGTGGTTGTAGCGCCTCGTCATTGATAGGTTTCGGCTTCAACATACAAAATATTTGATCGAAATTATCCCTTATGTCTAATTACTATAAGTGTAGGTACATCAATTATTGTTTGAATTTGAGTGTATATTTAAAAATAGTCCATGATGGATTAGTGTCTTATGTATGATTGACATGATTGTATAATTGCTACAATGCACATCACGAATGGTTTTGGAATCTTTCTAACAGAAGCGACATTCTAGGCTGCTTTAATAAATGGAACATACAACCTTCAACCTTTCCATTATTACTTGAAGAATGATTATTCATCCCCCTTGCCGTTGTGCCCAATTTCATTGGTCTCGGATCCCAGTCTAACCGATAATTTGGATAATTATTAGTATGAGAGTACACGGAGTCATTGCAGTCTTACCTCCAAGACCTTCTTACCAGTATAGTATCTATTGAGCGACAACCACCGGTAATCGGTTGATTAGACCAGCTGTCAGGTTTCATGGTGCTGACTGCGTGAATGTTGAATGCTATTGCTGTTTACAGCTGGGATCTATGACTTTATGTGAACTCCAGAGCACGCAGGATATATGTTAAAAATGATGGTGGCCCATCGAGTAACTGGCTGGGCCAGACGTTCTTTAACCTGCAGATCAATTGCTATCCTCAATATCCAATTTCAGCCGAAGATTGGCGAATAGCTAACTGAAAATAATATCGTAGATGTTTGGTAGAAACATCTAATCTATAAAAATCCTAAGATAAAATAATTTATTTTGGACTTAAGACCACTAAAGACTAAAGTAAGAATAAATTGTTATGCCCGCTACAAATTTACAATATATTGCATACCTGTATCGGTTAAACAAATGAAATTACATATTATTACCTATGTGTATTGTATACTGTGCCACGCTGGAAAAACGGGGTGGCGCAGGATTTGTATCAAGTTTTCTTTCTTTAGCGGCTAGACTTTCGGCCTTGTCATTTTCTTTTTTAGACTCTTACGACACCCTCAGAATGGAATGGGGGTTGACACTTTATAATAAAAATCCATCACCACACGGACTGAAATGACACCGTACCTGGAAAAGGCAAGGACTTTCTACCTGGTTAGCAAAAAAATCGATTCTCACATCAGCTGTAATAAAGTTATCTCTTCTTGTCGTAATCCTAATCGTTTAAGACGGTTGGATGTAAAAGGTGAATGACTAGTACTTAAGTAGTTTTACAATGTACCTACTTTCCGTGAACTGACGCATTAAGGATACAATGGTGTTACCATCCCATCTGGTATATTAGCCATATACCAGACTCAACAGTGACTTATGTATTGGCCGTGTCGTAGTAGTAGTTTTACAAATATGTGTAAAAGCGTTTCATATAATTATTTCATAATGAGTTTAATTCTAGTGAAATAATGTTATTTTCTGTATTTTTTACATAAATCATTATAAAAAGGCAAGATTTGTATTTTTGTATGCTCCAAGCACATAAACAACAGAAACGATTTTATAAATACATTTCACCATTCGAATGTTAAATTATTCCCGAGTTATGAGAGATAAGCGCAGGTCACAGCAAAACTGCTGATAAATAAGCCAATGTAAAGAAATTAATAACGATCTGGTTTGCAAATAGTAACTATATAATATTACTATATTTAGAGTATATATACAGTCAGTATGGCGACGGATTTAGAAGACATAATGTCACCAAGTCACTTATCCTATGGGTGGCGTAAGAGGCAACCAATGCACGCAGCAGACCGAGAACCAAGCCGCATGAGAAAACTGGATACCAATCCTATGCCAACCCGTCTGGCCATTGTTGGGCAGTAGGGTAATTTTCCTCCATTGAATTAAAGGACTCGTCAGTGGGTCATTAATGGGCTGAGACGATGACAATGAACCAAAGGATGGCTTGAGCTCAGCATTGGATAAAAAGAAACAAAAAATGAAGACGATTAGAGCTACGATATATTATTCATTATAGTTTTATGGTCGGTCCATTACAGGAAAATATTGTGGTCAGCCTTATAGCGCCATCTACGAGTCATCATAAGAAGCAACGTTGCTAGCGACATCTGTGAGGCGATAGTAACGTTTAGGACATTTGCTCTGTGGTTCGTTGTAATGTAGTGGTTCATTTAGCATGATATTTTGATTGCATAATTTTGACATTTTCAAGCGAGCTTAAAATACTTGAACTAAAATTATAGTGTAATATAATTTTATACATTTAGGAATAAAGGTAGGTACATTTTATATTTTCGCATATTAGTTTGACTACTGACCGCTAGATGTCAGTGTTTTGACGCATGTAGGCTGCAGATTCGAACGCGCTATATATGTATATGGTTTAAGATCCGGCTGCAGGATTAGTGCGCTAATCGCCCAACTCTCTTTCTCTCTACCTTAAATATTTATCATCTTTAACAGCCAGCAACCCTCATTTGCGGCCGGATTTAATTAGACAACAATATATGATAATTAATAGAAACAAAATAGCTTTATTTGAGATATGATTAGTAAATGTACGATAGGAACGTATAAATGTGTCGAAATCATACCGGTTTACACCTGGCTGCGAAGAGATGCGGCCAGGATTAACGGCATTTTATTTTAAAACAAGGGGGCAAATTTGATAGGCATCTTGGTAGATATATATTCTCCTAATTAAAAATATACATAAAAAAATGTTTTAACGAATAACCGCTATGTGCACTAATCCTTCAGCCGGATCTCGTACCTATTATGTAGTATAATTTGGATGTGTAAAAAGTAGTCCGTGTGTGACGGATTTAGAATGCACAATGTCACCAACCCACACCGACCTGAGGGAGTTGTGTACACTGTACGATAATTATAATATAAACACTTTATGTCATGAATTACTGAATATTTTAGAAAACTTATCGGCCGTCGTCAAGAAATCACGTTATTGGGGAGCTACAGTTTCGTCTTAGATAAAGATAACTACAGATCTTTAACCCTATGGGCGCGGAGAAACAAAATGCCAATCAATTACCCAAGAAACTTTCCTCTTTTTGTACCGAACGAGCCAATTAATTTGAAATTGAGTAGAGTGTAAGTAGTCCGAGCAGGTTAAGAAGGCCACTTAGTTGGGTTCTTGTTAATGAAAATGCCATGGTTAAGGTTACCTGACCTTGCCGTTTTATCTGGTTTCAGCTGGCTACGCTTAGTCATAATTAGTTGCGTGGATAATGTTGACACGTGTGCGTACTGTGCGTACTCGTATTAAATAACAACTTATAGTGGTGTTTCCAGGATAAAGGTCCGATTTTTGACCCAAGGTCAGATGGTTGTTTATTTGTTATTTTTCAGTATTTAGCGTTTTATCGTTTTTGAAGTCAGTTTACATATTTTATAAGATGGTATACTAGTATTAAGTCCATATACTACATCCGGTCGTCTAGTGCAATCCTTATAAAGAGGATTTTAAGTCGCAAATTTCACACCAAATCGAAAATTAATCATTAATAAAACAACGGGCTGCACTTCGAAAGTGCCGGCAGAAGTGATAAAAAAAACGCGGCTTCTAAAAAACTAATATTAGCAAGATAAACCGCTTACTACACACACTAACCTCACAATGTAAACCAATTAATCATCAAAATAATTTTTATTACGTACCAATAATAACTATTAAATTAATATAGACAATTATTACGTAAGAATTGAATAGACTAAACAGCGAAGAACAGCTGACTGTATCTTTCTCGCTCGGGTACACTCGGCGGTCCCGAGTTCACCCGATCGAGCCTTTCACCTCAGAGCGTCACGGATCAGCCTAACTTACTACCTACGGAAAATTCTGTGTGCTGTGCACCAAATAAAATTTGAAGTCTATACACATAGTTCCATGTATTCAAGCCAATAGATAGTCTATAAAATGTCTTGTCTGACAGCAATTGAATTAGCCGGGAAACCTGACGACCTGCGCCAACGTAGCGTCGGCAACAACGTTAGGTAAACTGATTGGAATGCTCCGCCGCGTCGCTGCGATCCATTTAATTTGGGAGCTAGGTGTAACCTAATTGTTTTAAGTTGCAGCGTACTCACTGCAATGTTATTAATGTTTGAAATGTTACATAAGTTTCCGTGTCACGATGTAGAATACATAGATTCACCACCCCATTATATCCTGAGGGTGTCGTAAGAGCTGACAAGGGGAAATGACAGAGCCGAAAAGCTAGCCACAAGAGAAGGAAAACTTTAAACGAAACCCTGTCTGCCTAGCGGGACACAGTAGGCTAATTACCCTCCGTTTGAGGAATGGGGGGGGGGGATCAGCAGTGGGTTATGTGTCGGCTGAGTAGTCGTTGTAGTAGTATGTTACAAAATACTTCACTATCACTACATAGTATAAAACAAAGTCGATGTTTTCTGTCCGTCCCTATGTATGCTTAAATCTTTAAAACTACGCAACGGATTTTGAAGCGGTTTTTTTATTAGATAGAGTGGTTCACGAGGAAGGTTTATATGTATAACACACCCCCGCTTTGCACGGGCGAAGCCGGGGCGGGCCACTAGTTAATAATAAATGCTTCGTGCTAGCTTTGAAATAGTGTGATATGATCCCACTTGAGAAAGTGGTTGATAGGCAAAAATAGCCGCAGGGAAAACTTCAAATGACTATTTTGTTGGTCTAGTGGTTGGATGTGCTGACTTTGGCATTGAGAGTAGATCGGAGTCTCCGGTTCGATTCTGGGGTCAAGCAAGTATCTTTGTGTAAACTAGAGGCACTTGCTTACTTACTACATGTTTATAAACTGCTACCGCGACATTGGTTGTGCCTAGAGGAGGGATTAAGTTTTTTGAATAAGTATATAAAGTTGTTTGGGGCGGCACAGTAACAAATTTCCCTTCATTAAATTGATGGATGCTTGTTTCAGGAGTGGGGTGATATATTTGCTGTTTATGTTTCCTCGTTTTACCGAAACAAGATAGACAAAATATTTAATATCAAAGCAAATTGATGCTATGAAAAGAATTTACTCTCCAGAAATATCATAATGTGGTCATAAACAAAAGTCTGTAGATTTTCGAATGTTAAGTAATACTCAGATAATATATTACTACTCAACCCATTCCAGACCCACTGCTGAGTCGGGCCTCCTCCATAAAATTGGAGTGTCTGTTTGTAATAATAGAATAACCACTTTTTACTAAATGCGTAAATATGTATACACAGTACCTACCTACATAGACCAAAATATCATTTTTTATGTTTTTGTCTGTCTGTCTGACTGTCTGTTTGTTCCGGCTAATCTCTGGAACGGCTAGACCGACTTTGACGGGACTTTCACTGACAGGTAGCTGATGATATAAGGACTAACTTAGGCTACTTTTTTTTACTAGCTTCGCCCCGTGGTACCCGTGCGAAACCGGGACAGGCCGCTAGTAGATAATATATTATTGTGATAAAATAGAAGCAATAGTATGAAGGAAAAATAAAGCCATGCCCAATTTCCAGTTTAAGGTGACGAAAAAGCCACTGCTCGGTTCGAGATACATCCCAAATGGGAGTAAAAAGTTGCTGTCTAGATAAATTCCTGTTTGATTCCTTTACAATATATTCTTGTCTTGTATTTAGATGGAATGCGTATTCCGCTTTGTAAGTCGTTTTGTAATGTGGTATTGTTTGGTAAGTATAACTTTTTCTGTACGCCTTTATGTGTTTCGCATAAAATACTTAATGTAAAATACGAACAATAAGTAAACTGAAACGTACGTAACTTTACAAACAGTGTCCTATATTGATCTGTTTTTCATCCAATCGTTTATCATAAGTGAACATGGCCTCCTCTAGTGTAATAGAGGGATGTAGGTCTACTGTATTACGTTGACAGATGGTCTGCACAACCACACAAAAATTAACGACGAAAAACATCCATAAAATAAAATTGTCCTTAAATAGTGTCAGCTAATTTTGAACAAATACGTTACAATTTAAATATAAGTAAAAGCATAATTCCCGATGCTATTCTAGAACAACGCCCCAAGTGTATTATGAATTTATTCGCCGAAGCGCAAGCTCCGCTCCAATGAACCTGACAGCTGTTCTAAATTGATAATGATTTATCCACTCCAATTTATATTATAAACATCCGCGTGTTGACGAATATGCAGCCATAACGATGGGGTCAATAGCATTGCCGATACACGTGCTGAATTCAATATTTTAGGAAAACAATACAACTTTTTCTCTTTGAATTTACGTCACCAGCTTGTGGTAAAAAGTCACAACGTTTGTAGCATAGCTAGTTGGTTATGTTTCACTGGAACCCATGTTTTGAACTAAAAGTCACGTTCAGAGAAACCGCGATATGTCACTCACACTTTATAACAGAAAAAGGTTAGAACTGTTTTTTGCTAAGTTCTATCCCCTCACTTCAGATGGCTTTAGGGCCTTTGTTACACCCTGCACAGTGACAACATCGTCATGGAGGAGAAACACTAGACTTCGGAGAATGGAATTTTCCCCGTCTGGCCATCGTGGCGCAGTAGCGTTCGCGTTATGTAACTGAACAGAACAGTGCGTCATTTACGGGCTGAAATCATAGATGTGCGGTGTAATGGCAATATTGATTAAGCTTTTATCCACTTAAACACACCTTAACTGTAGATGTCGAACGCTTACACAAATCGAATACTCGTGAGTTATGTAAAAATCGTTTTAGAGTAAATATCGTATGCGAGCGAAGGCATTCGCTGACGCCAAGCTGTCTACGGAAAATGGCGTAGGCGGTCGTAGCGTTCGTAGCTATACGTAGCGCGGCTACAGTCACCCGCAGACAAAGGCTGTTATCGCAGGGGCAATCACGGAGCACACATTACCTCTGTTCTGTGAGAGCAATTCTATTGTCTAATGTGGCACGTGACATATGTAGAGTATTATTTACTGATTTTTTATTGCCTTCGCATCACTAGTGCTTAACGCTGTCGATCTTGCAGGTTAAGCTACGGCCGGAGCAGCTGTGAATTGTGTGGGTATCCATCATATTGTAGTACACATTGTGTACATGCTCGAAAAAAGCATTAAAAGCAGTTCACTGCTATGTCCCGACTGCCTAGAATAAATCATGGGTCATAAAGTGGATGTCTTCGACTCCAATCTTCACAACTTTAAAAAAGATGTATGAGAGTGCATAATAGCAAAATTTAATAACAATGTAGATTTTGGCTGTAGATTTATTAAATTGTTTTTATTATTTTATATAAAAACCTTTTTTATTATTCTGTATAGTGTTGCTTAAATTTTTAAGTGCAAACTGTGGTACCTTAATCTGTTGTGCATTTAGATTTTATGACTTTTGAGTATGTATTAGGATTTTTATGTAAATGTAACAACAACTGGATGTCCTAAATATAAATAAATAAATAAATATTACATCTGCCCTTTTGCGCCAGTGTGCTACTGTCCAGAAGTCCGTATGTTAACGGATTTAGAATACATAGTGTCACCATTCATTCAATCCTGAGGGTGTGGTAAAATCCCTTAAAAGGAAATGTCAAGACCGATAACGTAGCCGCAAGAGAAGGAAAGCTTTATACAAAACCCAGTGTCAAGTGCGACCAGCGTGGCACAGTAGGCTTATTACCCTCCCCGTGGAGATACAGTAAAGTCCAAGCGCGGACGTTTAGTGGGTATGCCTCCGTCTCCTCACAGAGGCGGAGGGGACTCCCACACACCCCCTGCTAGCCATCCCCAGGCTGGCGGGGATAAGGGATTTTTGCCCGCGTCAAAAAATAAGGCTTATTACTCTCCATGTAAATGGCAGTGGCCGCAGTGATTCATCTATGATCTGAGTAGAAGTAGTAGTAGATATCTGCCCTTTTTTTTGTTTTTACGTCGGAGATCCTCATGGATACCCGGCCGTTGGGGATTGGCCGGGGTAAGTGGGACTCCGGGGCGCGTAGATATGGTGAATTGCGCCCCGACCTACCCAATATTTCTTAGAGGGCATGTAAACCTTCAGGCCCGGCTGCTATTCTTACTTTTGTAGTTCTCGGCTGTCAGACGGCACTCAATGTGGTAAATAATGGTAGTTAGCCAAACCAGATCGCATGACGCTGGCCGCAAAGAAACATTGAAGTGGAACATAATTATTTTATAAATATTTACGAGGACATTTTGGATTTATTTGAGAGGCATACTACCAGATGTTTCAATTTTATTGTGCTGGCACTTCACATGGTTATTCGTATGCGCGTACCTGTCTTATTTGACATTAAGGGATGTGTGTGGATGGACTTATGGTGAAAAAATGCATTTGAAAAATGGCAAAGATGGACAGCGCAACAAGAGTATCATACGAAAAGCGCTCACGAATAGCCAATTGCCAGTATTATTACAATGGGTATTAAAGACAGTTTACCAAACCATTTTTATCTGTATTCGGTTGGGTTTTTTGTTCCTAATAGGCCGCTGCATTTATAGTATATCTGTTCAAACGGTTGGTCGACGTAGGTCAAATAATTAGGATAACTTTGAACAGTGCAAGATATTGTAATTGCTTATATTGTTATGTACCGTAACAGCAACAAAGTTTATAAAAAAGCTAGCTGAGTCCCGAGATGTTACTCGCGGTTATTGACGTACCGCGGGGAATGGAGCGGGGCAAGGCTCGTCTAAAAAAAGTAGCCTAAGTTACTCCTTGTATTATCAGATATCTATCAGTGATAGTCCCGTGAAAGTGATTATACATATTATTATTACAAACAGACACTCCAGTTTTATTTGTTTTTATAGATCATTACGCGTGTGTAAATACAACCTGAATATCGGCCTTTAGTCGTTTCAGAGGATAGAGTAGGTAGATATAACTTATTATTAATTTACCACCATAAGGAATGGAACGGTAAGGATTTGAGATTTAAAAAATCTTGTAGATTCACTTTTTTGTAGTACGGTTCAGTAAAAAACCTCACTACCAGCCAAAAAAGAAGGTAATCTTGAAGGTATACTTGGTTAATAAAAGTATATCCATAACTTCAATTCGTTATTCAGTTTTGCTTCATAATATCGTATTTAAGTGGGTCTATTACAGTGGACATGTATGTTTCAAACAAAAAAAAACGTCCTATGTACACTAATTGGACATCAGATGATTTATTATTCAAAACTTAAAAATAATACTAAACTGATTTTGATATACTATAGGCTAATTACTCGCACCTTTCATGTAACTGGAGGAGGCCAGACTTAAGAGTGAGTCATTTAATGGCCGAGTAGTAGTAGTTTAATCTATACAAAAAGGGGTATTTAAATAAAGAATGTTATCTTTGTCGAGCGATCGACTGCTGCGCAGCATGTCGCGGGTTCGATCCCCGCACGGAAGAAATATTTCTACGACCTACAAGTATTTGTTCCGGGTATGTCAAGTGTGTTTTCTATCTATAATAAGTATGTATTTACAAAAAAAAAGTGTATATAAGTAGTTTATCATCCATCTCGTTACCATAACACAAGCATTAATTTGCTTAGCTTGGGACGAGATGGCGTTGTGTGAAATGTCCAAGGATATTTATTTATTTATTTATAATGGCAATAGACTGCTAAATGTGTGTTCTGAAGCTTGTCAAAATAAATTAAAGGCTCGGAATTTAATATCTTATGAAAAACATCCCAAATCTCTTCATGTAATTGTGCAACGAAATGTAGCTGATCAGTGTACCTTAGAAATTCTATATCGTTTAGTGGAGTTGTCAATTTAAGTCTGCCCTGCACAGACAATAGACAAGCGGATTAACTAGATAATTCTAAACATCTATCAGTTACACAAAGTGCGGGGGACGACATGACAAATTAATGTAAATTTAGCCCCATTCAGTCTGAAATTGGTTTCAATTGTGTAAACCGTATGACTATATAAATGGTTCTGTTTATTTATTTGTCTTATAAACTTTATAAAAGTGAATGAGTGGTTCCGATCACGCGAATATTCTGTACTAGTATTAGTATTAGTCTTCAATGTACTTAAGTTAGCTATCGTGAGATGTCATATTTCAAGTAAATTTTCTACTAGCGACCCGCCCCGGCTTCGCACGGGTGCAATTCTGCATGTATCATCATCATCACTACATATTATAAGACAAAGTCATTGTCGTCTGTCCGTCCCTATGTATGCTTAAATATTTAAAACTGGGCAACGGATTTTGAAGCAGTTTTTTTAATAGATAGAGTGATTCAAGAGGAATGTTTATATTGTACAATACAAGCATAATATTGTAGAGGAATGCTGATAAATTTAGATGTTCATAATTGCACCCGTGCGAAACCGGGGCGGGTCGCTAGTTATACATGTAAACCTTCCTCTTGAATCACTCTATCTATTATAAAAACCGCTTCAAAATCCGTTGCGTAGTTTTAAACATTCAAGCATACATAAGGACGGAAAGACGATAGCGACTTTGTTTTATAATAAGTAGTGATAGTGATGCAATTACGTCGACACCAAAAACGTAACTAAGTAATTATTGGGATAAAACAAATGCGCAACGTTACCAAAAATTTGCGTATTAATGACCATGACCAATGAATCGGAGAATATCTATTTTTCATCCGCCTAATAGTCCAGTCGAAATAGACATTTATATAGAAAAAAATCCGGGGAGCGATTTTTTTATAAAACGTTTGGTTGTAAGTATAAATCTAGATTTTCGAACTAATCCCGGTAGAGGGTTCGCCGCTATCTGGTTTTAAAGTTAATTTTTTTCGTTTTTCTGAAATGACTCGTTAATTTTCAACTTTAGAGCAAAAATTGTGTTACCCAAAGTTGTTGAAAATTTATTTTTCCACAAGTTTGGTTATCATTTTTACGCTAGGATCAATATTTGCAGAGTTATCATCATCATCAGCCCACATAAGTCCACTGCTGGACATAGGCCTCCCCTAAAGAGCGCCATAGCGCCCTGTCTTCAGCTTGACGCATCCAGCTGCTTGCAGAGTTATACTATATCGTTATAGTATCAAGTTTTTTTTTATTTATTTGAGGCTAGTTTGTGTCTATTTCGACTGGACTATAAATGTTAAGGGTGATTCTCATCCCAAATGTACATGTTTTGACAAAAAAAAATTATTTTGTATGATACAGCATATAAAAATACATATAAACCAAAATTTTCACCACTTTAAGATCAACCCTATTTATTAATAGCGATATTTCTAGGGCAAAACAACGTTTGCGGGGTCAGCTAGTATATTGTAGTTATTTATAATTTGTAGATACTAGCTGTAGTTTTATCTCACGGTTATTAAAATAAGATGAAATGGAATACTTTAATCGATACTAGTATACTCGTATGTATTCAGCAGCATACTTTGGCGTAACCGATTACAGATGTGGCAGATACAGATACTAAACTGTTTTGTTGCATCTGTTATTCGTCCAGAGCTTCATAAAGTCCTTTGAGAACCTGCGTTGCGTAATCCTAGTTTTCATGTATCAAGTTTAAGGAAAAGAGGTCTTTATTTTGTATATTATGTTATTTATGTCAGTGAAGATAAACGACAGACAGCTACGTTTCGTATATGACTGTAAGGGCAAAAGAGAGGTGCGTCATAGTATTAGGAGACGACAGTATTCCTACGAAAATAATTTTAAGACGATGCGTTTATTTTTGATAGCGCCTATCAATTATGAGGGGACACCGAGCGCCGTATCCGCTTCCCCTTGACCCTCGGGGAGTTTAGGCCACGATACGCAATAGCGTTGCCTGCGATTTTACGGAATCGAGGCCACGAGGGCTGTTACCAATATATTTTATTTTTTGACCCCGTTGTTAAATGGCCACGAATGTGTGAGTGTGGCGTCTCTTTGTCTACAAATGTCGAGAGATTTTGAGCAGAGTTTTTCGTTAGATTTTTATTGCTAGTGCTTACCGCATTTTTGTAACTCAATCAAATGTACGGAGTTTCTACAGTATCTTAGTATAAATAATTTCGCTTCACGTTGTTTTTTTGCGATGGTCTCCTAAGCTGCTCAACCGATTTTAATCAAATTTGCATACTGTGTGCAGTTTCATAGGCTTACATCAAAATTTATAGCCGTAATATTTTTTTATTGCATACTAGCGGCCCGTCCCGGCTTCGCACGGGCACGATGTTACCCGCGGGTGCGATGTTACCCGCGGGTGCGATGTTAGCCGTTCCAGAGATTAGCCGGAAAAAACCGACAGACAGACATTAAAAAAAATAAAAAAATATATATTTTGGTCTTTAAATTTAGTAAAAAGTAGTTATTACAAACAGACACTCCAATTTTATTTATTTGTTTAGATTATTTGACTATTATTTGACAGTACAAATAAATGTTTAGGCGAACGGCCTTGACTTCGACAAAGCCCGTTCCATATCTCTCAACGGAGAGATTCGCTTATCTCGAGTTAGTATCCAAGAGTTAGAGCTAAAACGATTCTAACAGATGGCAATATCTAATGACTGCATTGAGTAAGTATTCAAGAGATGGCGCTATGTTAAAAGTTAAATTATTGTACTCGTATGTTCATAATAAATGTAATCTAACAAAATCCTTAATACTGCTAGTATAATATAAAATTATGAATCTTCCCTATATTAATATGTGCGCAAAAAGTGTTAGTTTGTATTTAGGAGTATTTCTTGACAGAGGGGTTTTATTGCTGGCACAGTTAAAGTTTATATCGAAAAGGTAGGTAACATCGATATATGTTGAAACAAATACCCTCTAAATGCATGATGAAATACAATTCAAACCTAACTTAATGTATATCAGTAATTGACGGAAGCACCGCGGAAAATCTCTATTTGCTCATATTATAGTTAAATATTATGATGTAATGGTTTGACGAGACAGTTTTATTATCTTTTTGTACTTTATATTCTTACATTTAGTTACACATACTTACTTAAATTAACATTGGTAGTAAGATACTCTAAAAACTCATGAAAGTTGCTGTCAATTTAATATTTACTTGTTCTTCATTTGATTATTATGGGCGCCAGCCTTGAACTATAATTTGGCTAGGGTCAAATGTGTTTATATTTGGAAACAAGCATTGAATTAAAATTGCTTAGCTTAGTTTTTGCAGTCATATAGCGAAATTATAAATAACATGTACATATTCCAATTATTATAAGTCCCATTACAAAAATCGATTACAAATTATTCAATTCCATTCAAAGCCATGTGGTGACGGATTTAGAATACATTGTGTCACCACCACATTTCATCCTAAGCGACAATAGGAGCAAAGCCAAAACCTAGCCACAAGAGAAATCAACGATGCAAAAATATGGCTTCAAAGATCTACACAAATTCAAAGTACCAACAACTTGAAGCACAAACTTGAACAAACTCATGTTTATTACTCTGACTAGTTGACAAACGTAAAGTTTATAATGAGGTAGGGACGCTTGAGATGATACGCGTAGTTTCTGAAGTATTGAATTCGGTCAGAATATATTATTACTAACCCGATTTTACTTCAGATTAGTACCTTTTTTGAAAATAGATGTAGTTAATCCAATTTTTCCCGCGATGTAACTATTTACTAATAGCTGCTTACGACGGAATGAATAGGTGTTCAATCACTTACTAAATTATAATATTAAATGGAAAATACATAAATTTCATTGTATTGTTTGCCAACCCTAAAACTCCGTGCGATCTCCTTACAAAGCTGTTGTTTCGAGGTATGAACGTGCCATGGGGTGCGGGTCGGGTACCTCCTAGAGAGCCCTGCTGGTCCGGAAGCTGGCGGGGACGGTGCACCCTGGGCAACATCGGCCCGTGCTGATGGCCAAATCCCGACACCAGGCGGGCGGTCTTCATGATCGCGCCGCGGCGGGTGGGCTCCGCGTATCCCTCTGAGTAGCAGAGGGAACAGTGGAGACCACGGGTGGCTTGGCCACCGTTAGGCTCCGTCGGCGTCTCGGCCTTATGCTGAGTAGCGGCGACGGAGGAATGGGGACAGCGAGGTCACAGTGGCCTCCCCGTCCCCGGAGACGTGGACTGTAGCAGCCAGAGGGGCGACGGGCCTGCTGCTCGCATAGCGGGCGGTGGGCACGGTTCTCGTAGAGACCACCGTTTCGGCCCAACCCGTAACCCTGAATTGACAGGGCCGGGGATCTTTGGATCACGAGGAAGACAACCTCTATAAAAATTACCCCAATCTCAAGTTCCACCGCCCGACGAGGGGATGAATGGCTGGAGGGAATCCAGTCCCTAGGGCGGCACGGTCGGCGGACCTAAAACGCTGTATAAAAATGGCGAAAGTTAAAAAGACAAATATTCCCCTGGAGGGTCCCGGGTGCTCTGCATCCGGGGAATCCCTCACAGGGCCGAGTACACAAACCGGCCCTGTCTGCCCCTTGTATCAGGGGGGGGCGACCGACGCCTTAGCCGCCGGGGGTCCGGCCTTGAATACGGCCCCCACACAAACGGTGCCTCACCTATCGCGAGGCGCCAAAAGAAGATCGAACTCCTCAAAGAGGAGTGAAAGCCGAGGAAGAACCTCGGTGACAGACGGCTCAGCAGCGAACTCGGCTGCGGAGATGTCAGCCGCAGAGGAGTGTGAGTGCCTCGAGCCGTCAAAGAGGAAGCTGGCGCAGACGGATGTTGACGCGGACCCATCTGTCGCCCAACCATTCAAGCTGCCAGCGTTGAGACCAGGACGAGGGAGGTCGCGGCCTCCGCGAACTCAGAGCCTACCGCGCTCCAACAATGTAACGAGTTCGGAGAGGTCGGAGCTCACCATCCGACGGATGCAAGAGGGTGAGCAAACTGCTGAAGAGCGCCTCAGCATGCTCACGGCGCAGCTTGCTCTTCCGTCGGATGGGCCACCGACAATGGCCGAGATGGAGAAGCGGGCGATGAGCAGCGTGGCTATCGTTGAGACAGTGGCCACGGGCTCCAGAAACTTGAAGGGGAGCTTTGCGCGCTGCCTTAAGGACGCTGCGCATGAGATGGAGGTCTCGTTCGAACGCCTTGTCAACCAGAATAGGCGCCTCGAGGCGCAAAATGTGCGCCTTGAGGCCAGTAACAAGCGTCTCGATGAGACCAACCAACGGTTGGAGGCGCGACTGGCGGATCTCGAAAGGGGGCAGGCCGGTATGCGGGTGGAGCTTGGGCTCCCTGCGGCTGCTCCCTCAGAGTCTGCTGGCCAGTCGGGCACCAATATATCCGAAGAAGTGGTCCGCGTGATTATCGACCGCATTGGTGCGGTCTTTGGTCCGCGGATCGAGGCTCTGGCGGCGAGGTTACCGCCAGAGCCAATAATACGGCCACCGCTAGCGGCTGACAAAAACAAGAAGAAGACGGCGCCCCCTATGGCTGCGAAATCTACACCCTTGCCGTGCCAAGGGGGACGTCTAACGTCATACGCCGCGGCGGTGGCCGAAGCGTCGATCTCCGCGGCCGTTTCTTCTCGGGCTCCGGATGGGCTTGAGAAGAAAAAGAAAAAGAAGCAAAAGAAGAAGAATGCAGAGGCGGGACTAGCGTCGAGGGGTCAGCCTCGAGATGAGTTCCCCCCTCTAGGTCGCGCTGTTCCGCCCACGCGGACTGCTGTGCCCGAGGCAACCGTGGTGGCAACCGTGGCTTCCGCGGTCAAACCTCAGGGCTCCGTACCCACAGATGCCACGCCCGCCGAACAGGGCTGGCAGGTGGTGAGGGGCCGGAAGTCCCGGGGCAAGCGGCGCAGCACTGCCGTGGAACGCGACGCAGCGCCGACTTCGGGTAGAGGGCAGCCCAAGCCGCCGCCCAAGAAAAGGAAGCCGCGCAAGCTCCAGGTGCCCAAGGCAGCCGCGGTGGTCATCACCGTGTTGCCAGAAGGCAAGGAGAAGGGCCTGTCCTATGAGGACGTCCTCAAACGCGCCCGGCGGGATCTCGACCTCTCCGATGTCGGAGTCGTCGCCGCCAGAACCCGCCAAGCCCGGACGGGAGCTCGAATCTTTGAGTTCCCAGGGGGGGCTGATGGTGTGAGGATGGCCGATGCCATGGCCGAGAGGTTGCTGGGCCTGTTCCCAGCAGAGAGTGGTGTCCGGGTCGCCAGGCCCGTGAAGTGCGCTGAACTGCGCATTTCCGGGCTGGATGATTCTGTGACGGCGGATGAGATCCGGGAGGCTATCGCCTCGAAAACCGGATCTCCAATTAGCGCCGTCCGAGTGGGCACCATTCGCCCAGGCCCAGGAGGTGTAGGTGCCGCTTGGGCATCATGTCCTGTTGCGGCGGCCAAGTCTCTGGCTGCCGCGGGTAGACTTCTGGTGGGCTGGAGCTCCGCGCGGGTGACCGTGCTGGAGTCTCGGCCCGCCAGGTGCTATAAGTGCATGGCAGTCGGACACACCCGGCCGCTGTGCACAAATTGCTTCGACTGCAGCGGGCTCTGCTTCCGCTGCGGTCAGGCAGGGCACCAGGCGGCAACCTGCACCGCTGCCCCGTTCTGCCCCGCGTGCGCGGCGGGAAATCGCCCCGCCAAGCACTGCATGGGGCGCAACGGGTGCAGACCTCCGGCGTCAGGCCCAAAGAAGGGGGTGAGTGGCAGCCAATCGATCCCGGCTGTCCCACCTAGCGCGGCACAACCGCCGCAGCGGCAGGAGGCGATGGACACGGTCTGATTATGGACCGTGACGCCGTCCTCCTGCAAGGGAATCTCAACCACTCCGCCAGGGCACAGGACCTCTTCCTACAGTCTATGGCGGAGTGGTCGGTCGGTGTCGCCGTAGCTGCGGAGCCCTACTCCGTCCCGGATCGCCCGAATTGGGCGGGAAGTCGGGATGGCTCCGTAGCGGTCGTTGGGTCAACGACACCACATTCCCCGCCCTTGTCGGTCAAAGACAAGGGCACGGGATTTGTGGCAGTCGATTGGGGAGGGGTCACGGTGTACGGCGTGTACTTCTCACCCAATCGCAGCCTGGCGGCCTACGAGGTCTTCCTCCACAATTTGGAGACCTCGATACGGCGCGCACCGGGTCCTGTGCTCGTCCTGGGGGATTTTAACGCCAAATCCACGGCGTGGGGGTCCCCCAGGACGGATGCTCGCGGTACGGCGGTTGAAGAATGGGCGGCGGCAGCGGACCTCGTGTTGCTCAACAGGGGGTCCGTCCAAACGTGCGTGCGGCGCTGGGGTGGATCGATAGTGGACCTCTCGTTCGCTAGCCCCGGTGTCGCCGCACGGGTAAGGAGCTGGTGTGTCCTGGAGGAGGTTGAGACCCTATCCGATCACCGCTACATCCGGATAGAGGTCTCCCAGTCCCTCCAGGGCCCCAGTAGGGGTTACGCGGCGGACAGAGCTCCCGCTTTTCCGCGATGGGCTGTGGGTAGACTTAATCGGGATTTACTGGTGGAGGCGGCCATTGTTCAGTCTTGGCTGTCTCCGCCCCCGGTAGAGGACGTGGGCGCGGAGGCTGGTCGCATCCGCGGCATGCTCACACAGATCTGCGATGCGGCCATGCCCCGCGTGCGGCGCCCGCCCCAACGGAAGGGGGTATACTGGTGGTCCCCGGAGTTGGCGGATCTCCGCGCGGCCTGTATTCGTGCCCGGAGGTCCTACACCCGCAGCCGACGTCGCCGAAACCGTGACGAAGAGCGGGAGGGCCAGCTGTATGCGGCGTACAATCACGCGCGTGCTGCATTGAAGCTGGCCATCTGTCGCGCCAAAGACGCGAAGCGGCAGGAGATGCTGGAGGGTCTGGAGCGTGACCCCTGGGGACGCCCGTACCGTGCGGCGCTGAACAAGCTCCGCGCACAGGGCCCCCCCCTTACAGAGACCCTCCAGCCGGGCTTCCTCACTGAGGTGGTCGAGGGGCTTTTCCCCACGCAGGCGGCGCACACGCCACCGGTCATGGCTCCGCCATATGACGAGCGGGAGGCCGATGTGGAAAGTGTGCCGCCCGTGAGCGAAGAGGAAATGAGGGCGGCGGCGACGCGCATGCGGAAAAGCGCCGCCCCCGGGCCGGACGGGATACCCGCCCGGGTGCTGGCCCTGGTTCTCGACCATCTGGAACCTCGCCTCAGGGGACTGTTCGACGCTAGCCTGGCGTCCGGACGGTTCCCTGATTGCTGGAAGGAGGGGAAGCTCGTGCTCCTGCCAAAGCCGGGACGGCCTCCAGACTCAGTCGCGGCCTTCAGGCCCATCGTGCTGCTGGACGAGGCGGGCAAGCTGTTGGAGAGGGTAGTTGCTGCTCGCATCGTCCAGCACCTCACGCAGGTTGGTCCCGACTTGTCTGACGCCCAGTTCGGGTTTCGGGCGGGTCGGTCGACGATTGACGCCATCCTCCGTTTGAGGGCCGCGGCTTCGGAGGCCGTCGCCTCGAAGGCAGTGCTGTTGGCGGTGTCACTCGACATCGCCAACGCATTCAACAGTCTGCCATTCGGCTGCATCACGGAGGCGCTCCGTTTTCACGGAGTGCCCCTCTACTTAAGGCGGCTGGTGGCAGACTACCTCGACTGCCGCGGCGTCCTCTTCGTAAACCGGGAAGGGGACGTCGTAAGGAGGCCCATGTCGTGCGGCGTCCCACAGGGTTCTGTTCTCGGACCGCTCCTGTGGGACATCGGGTACGACTGGGTGCTCCGCGGCCGGCTTCCCCCCGGGCTGGGCGTAATCTGTTACGCCGACGACACTCTCGTTACAGCCCGGGGCGGGACCTTCGGGGAGGCGGCAGCCCTGGCCACCTCAGGTACCGCGGAGGTGGTCAGGAAGATCGAGGCGCTGGGGCTTCGGGTGGCCCTTAACAAGTCTGAGGCCCTGCTCTTCCATGGGCCTCGGCGCGGCCCACCCACCGGCGCCTCGATATCGGTTGTGAATACTGTGGTCGGTATCCGGGCCCACATGAAATATCTGGGCCTGGTACTCGACGGAAGGTGGTGCTTCGACGAGCACTTTCGCCAACTAGCGCCAAGGCTCGTTGGCACGGCGTCCGCCCTCGGTCGCCTAATGCCGAATATGGGCGGACCGAGTCTAGCGTGCCGACGACTCTACGCCGGGGTGGTCCGGTCGATGGCGCTCTACGGCGCCCCCGTGTGGGCGGAGTCCCTGACCGCCCATAATAGGACCCGTCTGTGGCGTCCGCAGAGGGTCGTGGCGGTCAGGGTCATACGCGGCTACCGCACGGTAGGTGTCGAGGCCGCGTGTGCGTTGGCCGGAACCCCCCCGTGGGATTTGGAGGCGGAAGTGCTCGCCGACGTTTATCGGCGGGTGTCGACGGCGCGGGCGGGGGGCTCTAATCCCCCGCCGAGCGCGATCACTGCGTGGCGGGATGACGCCCGCCGCACCACCTTCACACGGTGGAAGGCTCGGCTGGAGACGCCTCGGGCTGGCCTGCGGACCGTAGGGGCGCTCCAGCCGATATTGGAAGAATGGGCGGTGCGGCAGCACGGAGTCCTCACCTTCCGACTCGTGCAGGTGTTGTCGGGGCACGGTTGCTTCGGCAAATATCTGCACGATGTCGCAAGAAGAGAGCTGACTCCGGGCTGTCACCACTGCGACTGCAGCGAGGACTCGGCGCAGCACACGCTCGAGTCGTGCCCGGCCTGGACTGAGCAGCGCCGGGAACTCGCTGCAGTCATTGGAATGGACCTGTCGCTGCCGGCCGTTGCGCGAGTGATGGTCGGCGGAGACAGGGCCTGGACCGCGGTCGCTGCCTTCTGCGAGGACGTAATTTCGCAGAAGGAGGCGGCGGAGAGGGCCCGGGAGGATTCACCCCTTTCGGACCCGACTCGCCGCCGGCGCGCGGGGCGGCGCGGGCGCGCTCACCTGCGCCTGATGCCGCCCTAGCCTGAGGCTGCGGACGGTTGGGTCGGGGATCGCCCACCGTCCGCCCGTATAGCCTACCGCGAAGGTGTGACGCCCGAGTGCGCAGGGCGTCGCACAGGAGAGGTTGCCCGATGGGGCTGCCGCCTGCGGACCACGGTAGAAACGTACGCGGTACCCGTGGTCCGCCGTAAGGGCGGGTGTCGGCGCACGGCGGGTTGTTTTAGTGGGTGAGGGCCCCACACTATCCCGTAGTCTCCCCGGACGCGGGATGTGCGGTCAGGCATTTTTTCCCGCCAAACAAAAAAAAAAAAAAAAAAAAAAAAAGGGTGCATCGCTTTGTCAGAGATATTAACCCTAAGGCCGAGTAAAAATGGTTCACAAAGCCTGCGCTCAAAGAGAGCAAAGCAAAGCAATCCAATAAAAAAATAATATAGTGTGTGCTGAACATAAATAACTAGGTGAATATCCAGTGAATTGTGTTTTATATTGTCCTATTGTAATTACATAGGCTTTCGCATCAGGTTTTCCTTCTCTTGCGGCTTGGTTTCCAGCCTTATCATTTTGTCGGCTCTTACGACACCATCAGGATGAAATGGGGTGGTGACACTGTATATTCTAAATCCGTGACCACACAGCAAAGACAAAACTAAAAAGAACCAACATTCCATTGTTCGAATTTCAAAGAATATAAAAACATATACCGTGTGTTTGAGCACTTCAACGACATCAAATCAGGTATAAGAAAATATCTCTATTATTACTTGGCTTATTTGGAAGTTACTCTAAAAATACTACCATTTTTATTGACGACTACTATGAACTGACGGTTGTTTCATACCAACTATTGAAATTTTGTACACGACTGAAAACACATCTATATGAATATTAGCTTTAAACGAATATAAGAGTGAACTGCCTGAGAGGTCGCTATTGTCAGATATAGTCCGTGCTATGCATTTCCGAAGCTCATTTAAGTCATGAATGCATTGTTGCGTTCACTGGCACGCAATAGGCACTTCCTGACAAACACAGATGTTCCATCCGAAGGACCCCAACATTGTTTGAGGATTTGATTTATTGGGTCAGTATTTATATTTAATTTACGTTGAAGTTTACAAAAAGGTCGTAAACAGTTTTTTCAGCAGCCAGCTGTGTATCAACACGCCACCTGCTAGAAGCAAGGGAAACACAACGACAACTGCAATTAAATGTGAAACATTACCACAACGTGCCAATAGATGGCATTGTTAACAATAATTCAACACCGCAACTCCAAAGTACATACAACAAACACTGTGCCAACCCGTCTGGCTAGCGTACTAAGCTAATATTTCCGTCATCAAATTGGTGGACACTCGACTATGAAGTGGGTTATTTATGAGTTAGAAAAAAAAATATAAACTCGAAACATTGAGATCAAATTGTCAAGACTTTGGCAGGCTGAAAAGAGTGTAAAAAGAACATGTTTTCCGGTTTTTAAACTGCCATAAATTTTATAAAGACAGCTCGCTGATTTGGATTTAAATCGTTAATTTTTAATGTATGAAAAACTTACGCCTCCGTGTTGTCATCTCTGGATTCGGAGCGCTCCGCATTGGCCTGGCCTCTTCTGTGCCTGGCCCGTTGCTCGTCGCCCAGCCCATAGAGACCGGCCACTGCGGCCATGGCGGCCTCACCTACTGGCGCTCACTCATATAGTCCACAAATCCATTGTCTTTGAATACTATCGCGGACGGCTCAGCCGTTATCGCACATCACTATATTATTAATTACACTATACTTCTAATTTCAAAAATTTGGACGCATATTTAATCTATACTCGTTATTATTTTTCTCTAAATATTTTTAATCACAATTACAATTATTGTATTCCGTCATAAGTTGGTGTTATCAAACAGAGCTTTGCTACATTTGATATTTTTTTATTGTTATCGGCCTATGAAATCGGCGTGTCTTTTCAGAATGTTGTAGGTATTTCGCTGCATCTAAAAATCCATTTAGTTCGTGGGTGTTATTTCTGCGCAGTACCGATATCGCAAACAGCGGTTAGCTGACGAATGAGTCCCATTATACCATTCTGCACTGCAAGTAATTCTTTTCTAATAAAGTAGTAGTTTGTAAATTGTAATATAATCATTGATCAAAAAATATTTTTTTTGTTGTATTATGATGCTTTCGATGAACTATCAATGACCACGTCGTATTCAAAATTACTATCTCGGAAACAGAACATTTTTATGGACTTTTACATGAATCAGAAGATAAATCAGAGACCGAAATTCGATTGAACAGTATGAATAAACGGTAGTTCTGACCCAGTTTGTCACTGCTTCACTGAGGTGCCTCGTCAATATTCGTAGCTCGAGTGGGAGCCTCGATCAACTTTGAAGATGCGCCTTGTGTGCGAATAAACACAACCTCACTTCATGTTTATCAAGCAGTAGTTAAAGCGGCTCGACATAACATAAAGGGTATATATACATGGTAGTTTTCGAAAAGATATTCTTTTTGATACAGATGATTTAAAGTTGATTATACTTTCTACTTCATTGATTTAAATATGACACACGTTTTATTAGACCTTTAAAGACCGCAACGTTGTTATTCGGCTAGTTTTGATAAAAACACGTAGGTACACTTACAGAATTACTTATTAATTTGCGGAAATCTAAATACTTTAAAACTAATTATTGCTATTTATAAGTAAGGCTTGCGTGAATCCTCCAATAGTTTAGAATAACTCGACAGATATACTTTGGGATTTTTATAAATGTAATGTTGAGTCGGGTCTGATTTTATAATTAAATTTCTCATTTCCTTTTGTATATATGTATTTCGACTGCCTCGTTGGTCTAGTGGTCAGATGTGCCGCCTTTGGATCAACGGGTTCCGGGGTCGGGCCAGTGTCTTTGTCTAAACCAGAGGCACTGGCTCGGAGTCTGGGTGTCATTTCTATCTATAATATGTATGTATTTACAAAAAAAATGTATATAAGTAGTTTATCATCCATCTCGTTACCATAACACAAGCATTAATTTGCTTAACTTGGGACGAGATGGCGTTGTGTGAAATGTCCAAGGATATTTATTTATTTATTATATTTATTATTCCTACAGCTGATTACTCCATATTTCACATGTGTTCATATTCGAGTGACTGATTTATTATACATCCTAAAGTATGGCGCCAGGAATCGATGGAATATACTACTACTCAGCCCACAAATGACGCACTGCTAGTGGGGCCTCCTCTCATTACACGGAGGGTTATTAGCCTACTGTGCCACGCTGGCCAGACGGGTTGGCACGGCGTTTTATTACAAGTTTTCCTTTCCCTGCGGCTAAGTTTTCAGCCATGTTATTTCCTTTTGTCGGCTCTTACGACACCTTCAGTGTGGAATGGGGTGGTGACACTCTGTACGCTGAATCCGTCACCACACGGATCCTAATATATCGTTTCCTCTATTCATGGGATCAGAATTGAAGTTACGAGTATTTATTTAGAGATTGGAAAAAGCCAACGCAAACGACTCTCGGCCAGTGAAGATTGGAGGGGACTCCCACATACTGGTCCCACTGTTGACCAGGCTGTCGGGAATAGTCCATAAAGGATTTTACCACGGGTCAAAAAAAAAAAAATTATGTGGGTACTTAATCTAACCACAAAATAAGTACATCGCTGAGCACTTCAAAGCACTCATTAATTCAAACAAAAGACGTCCACTGCTGGACACAGGCCTCCCCCAAGAATTTCCACGAAGGCCGGTCCTGAGCCGCCCGCATCCATTTCTTTCCGGCGACCTTAACCAGGTCGTCGGTCCACCGTGTCTACCGAGTGTGAGTCTACCAACTCAAAACCTACAATCTTAGAAGCTCAAATATAGCTCAATTTTCTCTGGCCAAGAATATATGAATGTCTGATCTAATTTTGACTCCGATAGAGGCTGTATCTATTGATCGTACGAATTTAGGGTTGTCTTAGGCGCCGTCCTATTACCATCGCTCGTGCGATGTCGCGATGCGATTTTATCGTGCGATGAAACCGATCGCGCGGTGAGAAAACTTTTGTCCTATTACGGTTGTGCGATGATTAATAACAATATTGTGAGTTTTATTAAAATATGTTCACTTAATCTTCTTATTTTATTCAAAATATTGCAATAATAGCCCACTCTTTGTCATTTTTATGCCTGTTTTTATAGGCTTCACTCCATTTTTTCCAAACAATTGGAGGAGAACGCATTTTATGAATTAAGTTCTCTTAATTAAATATTTTTGTCGGACGGGCGCATCATCGCGCGAGCAATGGCAATAGGACGGCGCCTTAGTTGCTCGTGCAAGAGTTATTTTAGCTGTGAGTAGGGACTAACGCCAACTTTTATCTAAAAGAATAACAGATGGCAATTTTAATTCCTTGTTTTCTATCCTTGATTGTGTACTATATACCATTCAACATATGATACATCATTTTTTGTAATTATACACTTTTTAGTGGCACGAACCTAGCAAGATTTGTAATATTTATGACTCTAAAGCATGTAAAAGAGTGTTAAGTCTTTGCCTACTGTGCCGCATTATCCAGGCAGGTTGGAACAGGTCAAGTTTCTTTCGCTTGCAGCTTGGTTTTGGCTCTTGTCGTCTGCTACGACACCCTCACGATCAAATGGGTGTTGACAGAATGACATCTTGCGAACTTGCTCTCACTATGCTGTTTAGTGCTTATTGTAAACAAGACCAATAATTTAAAAAAAAAGCAACTACAGAGTTTCTTGCCGGCTCTTCTCTATAAAGCAGCCTTCCGAAGAAGTGGTAGTTTCGGCATGAATGTGAGTGAGCGCAGGGATTGTGAGCGATCAGGGGAGATGGAGGGATTGTAGGAGTGAGGAGTTGTGTGTGAAAGGTGTGAATGTAGGTATGACGACTGATAGGGTTGTGTGAAGACTACGACCTAGTGTGGGACAGGGGCCGTAAGATGATAACGGTGTTTATAAATATGACGATTTAAAAGAGTTTTGTGATGAAACCTACGTAAATAAAGTTCCTTTTGAGTTTGAGTTTGAAATTTATTCTAAATCCATGGCCACAGGGGCACATACTTAGCAGAAAAGTAAAGTAATTATGGCAACAGAGCGAATAATACAATAGAATATGGCTGCAGTTTCCATTGGCAATGTGCAAGATAATTTTTGTTTTTAAACACGACCCGTAACCCCGAGGCGTTGGTGTGAAGCTTACAGCAATGCGGTGCAACTTTTCAATGCTTGCCACAAGCGAGCTCAGTTTAATTAATTTCCATGTTTCCAACGCTCTGGTTATGCACCTGACAATTACAGACGGAGAATTTTTTAATGAAGCTGCGTCGGTAACCCTTTGCTACAAATCATTAATTAATATTGCACACCAACACAATATAACAATAAGGTTCTGGTTTTATAGTTGCGTCGTTATGACGTCATTTTGAAGTACAACTCTTGGCACTTTCTTAATTAACAGCCAGTTTGTGCTTGCAACCTCTGCACTGCATCTGAATCATTACATAATCGATATGTGTTTGTATTCTTGCCGATTATTCTAACTAAAGTATGAGCATTCAGAAGTCAGGATTTCAATTCAAATCTGTGTATTTAGCAGTAACTCCTTGAAGTCAGAAACCAGTTCTTTATTAAACTTCAAATTGCATGGGTACTTTTTCATTATCCCAGTCAGAAATAGCAATGTTAATATTAGTCACATGATAACTAGAGCTCAATATCTCAAGCGCTATTTGGATTTTCTATCTACTTGAACTGAAATAGAACAGTCTCAACTCGTTGGGAATAACAAATTCATACACTACATATTATGGGTGACACTGTGTGTAACCTCATCGACTGTTGTAATTGCAATAAAGCAAGAGAAGAGAGTAAGAGACGTAAGAGTTATATGAGATATGTTAAAGAAGTAGTTTCTTGTTACCTGTAACCGACAATAAGATTGACGCATTACGCGCAATGGCCCAGGGACTGCAAACTCAATGTTAATTTTATCACAATTTATCGTATGACTAGCTTTTGGGCGCGGCTTCGCTCGCGTGGCCTTCTAACCCGTGCTTATCTCGATGCATTTTTTGTATGAATATAAAAGTGGTTATTGTGACTAAACTATGATAGTTAGATATGTGCTCTCGCGGACTTTTTTGTAGATTTTAATAAGACCTACAAACTCGTAGTACTTCATTTTGTTCTATTGTCAATAGTTTTTGCAGCGCACGCGTAAATAGGTTTTCGATTTTACACCTTGGGTTACAAAATCGCAATTTTCATACGGATCCCTAATTCCTTTGAAAATAAAATATAGCCTATAACCTTCCTCGATAAATGGACTATCTAACACTGAAAGAATTTTTGAAATCGGACCAGTAGTTCCTGAGAATAGCGCGTTCAAACAAACAAACAAACTCTGCAGCTTTATAATATTAGTATAGATATGATGCAGTTGTTAGCACCTTAAAATATATATGTCGGCTTCAATTTTTAGTATGTAGGCAATATTTGAATGATAATTTATAATTAAGCCTAGGAATATATAGTTCTAAGGTTCAGGTGAACGTTGCCTTTCATTATTACTAAATAAGATTCATTGCTTTAGTTTCACTTATAAGGTGTCGTTTTAACTATCTAACCCTACGAAGCTAGTTATTAGTCATTAGACACGATACTGACTAAATTATTTTATTAACATTATTTACAAATTACACACTACGACGGATAGACATTTGAATGTATGTAGGTATTGTATAGAGAAATCTAAGAGAAAAATTATTTATTTTATTTAATCAGGAAAACATAAGGAAATTATTTTGTGTTATTTGAAATTATTTGATCTGAACACCATCGAAAATCTTAGCACGTTATTAACAGCAGCTTTTAAAAAATCGTATTGTACATATTTAAAGAGCCGATGACAGAATTGAAATAGAACTGTAAAAGAAAATCAATTAAGACGGAGGCAGAAACTCATATCTATATTTAAAACAGTCTGATTGAGTCAGCGATCCATAAATTTATTATGAGGTATTGTTAAAAATGTCTGGAGTATAATACAAATGGTTTCGACGGAAGTGATTTCAAATCTGCAATTCAACACAATTGAAGAGGTTCATCGCGCCGGTTTCAAGAAAAATTGTTATGCCAAAGTGAATGTAGCTAATTCCGCGGGTTAAAATGGCACCCGATAATTGTCATGGACGCTACAAAAATAGACTAAAACAAGGTGCATTATATGTTACATATAATTTTTTGTACCTAAATACATAGTTTGGATTTCGAGCGATCAAAAACATAAAATAAAAAGGTCGATTAAAAAAAATCGACACCTAGGGAGTTTCTTGTCGTCTCTTTAGAGAAGCATTCCGAACTAAAGGTAAATAGTCAATTTAAAATGAACACTTACGTGTCAAAAGATCTCTAGCTGACCTCTACTCGGTGAAACGAATATTCCTACCAAATTTCAAGTCTTTAGATAACGATAAAGATTATTATCTTTTCTAAGCATAACAGCATATTTTGCAGGTAACTAAAACTATCCATTAACTCTTTTTTTCGTTTTCACAACACGGAACGTGTACTAAATATAAACGCGCCTCTTCGGGAATAGAATTCACACCTTGCCATTAGAGCCGAGTCTCTACTAATATTCCAATAAACCAATTGGGTCTAAAAATGTTCTCGTGGGAATTGAGTGCTTGACAAAAATATAGGATGGTATTAGGTTAGTTTTCACAGACTTTGGTATCTCAGATGCTTTTACATTATAACAAGCTGTCCCGGCAAACGCTATTTTGCCCGATAAATATCGCTTTTAAAAATAGGGGTGGATCGTAGAGGGGTGAAAACGTAGGGGTTATGGTCTAATTTTGTAAAAAAAAAAATACAATAAGAGTACATTACTGTAAGAGAAGGGCAGCTCTTCGGTGTTGTGTCGCTGTGTTTAGTATATTCAATTCATACGTTATAATTGTATTTATTATTATAATGGTTATTATTAGTAAGTAATAAAAATATTTTGACAATTATTTGGTTTACATTGTGAGGTTAGTGTGTGTAGTTAGCGGGTTATCGCTAACTACTCACACTAACCTCACAATGTAATTACATTATATTTTTTTTAATTGCCGCGTTTTTTAGTTTTCACTTCTGCCGGTACTCCCAGTGTGCAACCCGTTGTTTTTTTATTGTTTTGTAACCGCATAATTCATATTCCCGCAGTTGTTGTTTTTGGAAAAATATATTTTTACTCGTTTTTGTATCAAATTGGTCCTGCTTAAATTTAGAAAACGATTAACAAAGATTCGGAAAAATATTTGTATTTCAACGATTTTGTTATGACATGTTGTTATTAAAGCATACATTTGTATGCTGTATCTCTATTTATTTAAAATCGATAGAGTAGAAAGTTGTTAGAAAGTGAATAGCTTCACTATACTTCGATTGTTTTTTATTGTGTTGCTGATGTGTTAAGTCGCACTGACGTCAAACCACACCTCGCTTAATAATTAATTGCCCAACGCGTTACTTGGCAGAATGTTGAGTCCATTGGCTCATTCCATAAACCTAGTGAATTAAAAACCTTGTTTAAGATGTTCTTGGAAGACAAGTAACATAACAATGTTCATGGGCATTTCATTTGTCCCTGTGGTGACGGATTTAGAATACATTGTGTCACCACCCTATTTCATCCTAAGCCCCGCCGCACATGCTCACACTCGCATTGGATGTCACGCGCCGCATGCGAGTGGCAGTATTTAAAGCCTATGGCGCAGTACCAAGCTCCGCATTTGCTCTCACGTGTCGACGCACTCGCGACACGCGAGAGCAAATGCAAGTGTGGGCATGTGGGGCGGGGCTAGGAGTCGACAATAGGAAATGACAAGGCAGACAACCTAGCAGCAAGAGACGGCGTCAGATATGACTGGTCTACTCAAAGCCACTATGGTTATTTCTTCAAAAGGCCATTTCAGACATTGCCTTGCATTGTGACTCACATTTGCTTTTAAATACTGTCTGGACATTAAAAGAGACCATGATTCTCTGAGTTTGTTTCGGCATTTCTTCTTAGAGGTCGTCAGTTAAGAAATGCCGGAGTCTTCTAGTTAAAAAATATATGTAAAAATATTGACTTGTAAAATCATTTAAAAAAAGGAAATCTTCATACTAAGCCCCGCCGCACATGCTCAGACTCGCATTGGCTGTCACGAGCCGCGTGCGAGTGGGAGTAGTTAAAACCTATGCCGCAGTACCAAGTTCCGCATTTGCTCTCACGTGTCGACGCACAAACGTACATGCGGAGAATGCGAGTGTGAGCATGTGCGGCGGGGCTAAACCCTGTGCCAACATGGCACAGTAGGCTAATTACCCTGCACGTAGTTAGATGAGGCCCGAGTCAGCAGTGAGTAATTAGTGGGCTGAGATGTAGCCCGATTTAAAGTCAACAGTCACTGAACCTGATACGAAGCCCACGACGACAGAAGCGAAACCTTGATACGAAAAACTGTCACAATCCGTCTGGCCAGCGTGGCACAGTAGGCTAATTGTCCTCCAAGGTAACTGGAGGAACCCCGACCCAACAGTGGATCATCAATGCTAAATAGTAGTAGGTATACAAAAACTACAGCTTAATAAACAATATTGTGTAGTATATCCCGCTTTAGAATGACCTTCACCGAGATGTATATTTGGTGAAACGTATTTTACATTTAATTTAATACTAGCTTTTGCCCGCGACTTCGTCCGCGTGGAATAATGACTTCCGGAAAAAAAACAATTTATCCCCGTTTTCTCCCCGTTGGGAGGGAATTTCCAATAATCCTCTCTTAGTGGTAGCCTACTCCTCCCAACAAACACACAGGCCAAATTTCAGCTCTCTACTGCCATTAGTTTCGGCTGTGCGTTGTCTGTCAGTCACTCAGTAACGGAAGAGTTTTATATATATAGATATAGATAGCTGTACCCGCAACTCCGTCAGTGTGTAATTCCTTGTGTATTATTAAGTTAATGTATTGGTAATATTGTTTAGATCACGTTCACATGAGGCTTAAGTACCTATACAACGAAAATACTTCAGCGCAAAGCTTCCGGGTAAACTATCCTACTTCACTTAAAACTAAATATCTATAACATAATTAATAATACCTATACCTTTAATTATAAAAGTACCTACGCTTTTACTTACTTATTATTATTATTAAAAAAAACCGAACATAAATTAACCAAAACTTACCTACAACTAACTAACTACTACTAACCTATTAACGTAAACGCACCCATTACCGCCAGTTTAAGCCGAGTTCGGATTGATGTCCAAAAAATAAGCACTTTCATAATATGTGGTGCCAATCAAAATAGTTTTTCAATTACTGAAATTATCCATTTTTCTATTCTTATATAGAAATAGTCATACTAATGATTACTTAAAAATTAAATACAACTTAAAAGAAAAAAGGGCCATGTCCCTATTACCGATCCAAAATATAGGGTGTGTGCCTAATACCGTTTATGTGACACCTAATACCGACCACTAAATCAATGAAACCGTTAAAGTTAAATAAAAATGCTCGTGTATAGTTATTATTTAGTATAGTTCAACTATTTATTTAAATGCTCCAATACAGTACGGAATGTTATCAACACATAACAAATTATTTGTGTTCTTATCATATTATATAAATAACAGCGTTAAATCAGTCAAAAAAATCTTCTATATACCAAATATGTATAACAAATTACAAAAGGCCAGCATTTATTATACTATAATATATGTATAATCAATGCGGCATTTGGTATCTATTATTTACAAAATGTAACATAGAAATATAAACATACTATAAAATTTTAAGTCTGGCAGTCAAGTCAAATCAGAATCAAAATAGATTAACAATTAAAAAAAAATAAGAAAAGTTACCTTTGGCGAAAAAAATAAGATTAAGAAATTGATTCAACAGACTCTCAGAATGAAATCCAAGATCATGTACTTGTAAATGTACAAGTAGATCGGTAATAGGTATTATTAAAGGAAATCGTATAACCAATTACCGACCCTAAATACTTGAGGTTTTCGGACATTTGTATGATTTTAAATGGTGCGGTTATTATAAATCTTTAATAATAATCATAGTTTAACTATAAAAATACAATATAAGAAAAATTATACCTTATTCATCAAAATATTTACTAAATATTTAGAAGAAGAACATTTATATTTTTACGGATACTAATGCTCCTAAATATATGGCGTTAATAGCTCAAATACAAGTTAACATACTAAGAAACTGGGTTAGTGTATCCTCCTGCCTTTTAATTGAAGCATTTTGACAAAAATCATGGCACAAAAAGATACGAAATGTACTTATCAGCGACATGTTTAACAACTGGGTCGGTAATGGGAATAAAATTGTGATTTTTGTTCCTATTACCGCCTATTTTTAATTTTGAATTTTAAGCAATATATAATCATATCTCAGTAAAATTAATTATTATTTGTGTTTCTGAAAGTATGAAAAATGCATCAAAAGAACTAGAAGTAACATTAAAATGCTTGATGATATAATATTCTGCTAAGTAAGAAACAAGAGTACTTACTTCGTCGGGAACGCCACACTATGGAAAATGCACTATCACCGGCGTTCACCGACGAATTCACCAATTATTCTTTAAATCGTTGAGTTACATACACAAACAAGATATGAACATTTGCAATACAAATACATCTATTTTTTTTCTAAAGGAACCACTTGTTTTCCTTTAATACATCACATTAAAAATCTAGTTTTCTGAATAAGGCGGTAATGGGCGCGGATTTTAAGGGGTCGTTATTAGGTGCGTTTACGTTACTACTTCACCTAAAAATAAATAAAATGTTAACTATTAATAATTTGAACGAATATAACACGCCACCAAAATAACTAATACCTATTTTATGAAATAACAACAAAAGAAAATTAAATAAACTAAATTATTGTAAAGACTAAAAGTCGCGCTGATAAACAATATTGCCTGTCAATAAGGGCGAATACTCGGAACGTCTACTCGCATCATCAGCCAAATCCAAATATTGTACGAAGTTTGCGTTTGGATCCCCCGCCCTTTTAAACCTCCCGCGACGACCCGATGCGACGGTTACACAAAAATAATCCTTATAGCATGATTCAGTAATCACGCGCGATGGTTTATTAGCGTATTTCATGAATAACTTTGGTATTTCTGTACCGATTTCTATGATTCTTTTTTTATTAAATAGGTAATAATGTTGACATTTATTAATTAGGGATGTTTGAGAGTATTATAAACGTAAGAGTAGACAAATATAATCAGAAAGCTCTGAACTGCTAAGCTATCGGGAGTTACACGTGTTATTGTGAGTCAACCATAAAAGATAGACATTTGCTGTCGTTGAATATTTTTTATATAATTTTAAGGAGAACATTTCCGTCATACATGATTTCTGTGTAGCTTTAACTATTAAGGCAGCACACGCGACGGAAGCTTAAAAAATGGAGTAAGTTCTCCTGTTTTCCCAACATTTCCCTTCACTGCTCTGCTCCTATTGATCGTAGCGTGATGAAAAGTATACTATAACCTGCCCAGGAGTATGAAGAACAATTGTACCAAGTTTTGTTGAAATCCGTCGAGTGGTTTTTGTTTCTATAACGAACATACAGACAGACAGACAGACAAAAATTTTACTGATTGCATTTTTGGCGTCAGTATCGATCACTCGCTGATAGTTATTTTGGAAAAATATTTCATGTACAGAATTGACCTCTCTACAGATTTATTATAAGTATAGATAGATATAGATAGAAGAAGAAGATAGAAGATGTCAATAAATATATTGCATATGGGGCTTCATACTTTTTTGCATTGGCATAGAATGTGTCTAATAATGAAACCAGTGAAATGTTTATGAATTGTTTTTTACTTATTAATTAATATATTTATTGACATATTAAATCACTACATATTAAAAAACAAAGTCGCTGTCGTCTGTCCGTCCCTATGTATGCTTAAATCTTTAAAACTACGCAACGGATTTTGAAACTTGAAAATTGAAACTGAAGTGATTCAAGAGGAATGTTTATATGTATACTATATCCATAATTTTGTAGAGAAACACTGTTAAATTCATTCATCATTGCACCCGTGCGCTAGTTAAATATATAATACGTTTCATCAAATAAACATCTCGGTGAAGGTCGTTGTATAGCAGGATCTTAGACTATTGCTCTTTCTTAAAAATAATGTTCGATGTTGACAAGGTAAGACAAGTTCGATTCACTGCTTTGTAAAAGTGGGTGATCCTCGACACTTTTCTTCTCCGAGCCATAAGTGCTTGTAGTGGCCCCTTGAATGACGTGTCGTGTCTAGGTTCGGACAGCAACAAGTATGAATGATGGCGATTTTGCTCGAACCTTTTTATAGGTATGTATGTAAATGCAATTTTATGGAGCCGTAAAAAAACAATCCCAAAATGTTACAGGATGTGTATTCTCAATTACCCGTGCAAAGCCGGGGATTAAAATCAGGGAGGGCCATTAAAATCTTATTAAATGAGTTTAAAATGGATGAATTTTATAAAATGTATATTAACAAAATTACTTCGTTACAAAACTATTGTTCCTGGTGTAACTAAAACCCAGTTAGATTTGCTCTTCAATTCATTCATTCATCATTATGCGCACATAATGATGCCTACTGTGTCAGCGTGGCACAGTAGGCTAATAACCCTCCATGTAATTGGAGGAGACCCGACTCAGTTGTGGGTCAAGTATGGTCTAAGGAGTAGTAGTAAGAACAGAAATGCTTTGTCCAATAGTGAAATTGGAAGAAAATCGTCGATGAACACAAAATTTTCCCTACATACAAATCGGCATAGTCTCTCATTTCAAGTTTTCAACCGATTTCGACAAAATGTCTACGGTAACGATACCATTCGAATATCACCCCTCGTTTTTGATGGTGGTTAAAAAAATCAATATCATCATCATCAGCCCACTTTAGCCCACTGCTAGACATAGGTACGCCTCCCCTAAAGAGCGCCATAGCGCCCTGTCTTCAGCTTGACGCATGTAGATAATTTTAGTTATTCGCAAATTTCAATATTCGTGACCAAAATACACCAGTTAACTAGTACAGTTTTAATACCGAACTCGCCCTAAACTGAGGGAAAAGTAAGTTTAAGGCGCTTAAAAGAAAAGTTTGCGAACGCGACCGCAGTGTGTTTACGACGTGAGTACAAGCTATGACCATTGCGGAAAATATTTGTTGTTTATTTAAACAATACTTAAGACATCATTGGGCTAAATGGTAGATGCTAAACATAATTTATTAACTTTGTGCAATACCTTGTTCTTTTATTGCCAAGACAAGCGTCCTTCCTGCAAATCGGTTTATCTTACTTTTTATCAATGATTATGTAATTTTTTGTCAAAAACCTGTTTTCGATAGTGATCTAAATAGGTAGGCCTATAGAAAAAATAGGACAATAAAGTGATTTCTTAAATTCAATGTAAAGAAAATCCACTGACCAACGACGACGACGGGGAATTCCCCATTCCGGAGGGACTTGTTTTTGCCAACTTTATGATAGGGTTTTTTATTTTTATTTTAAACATATTTTTAATTCAAAATAGTATAAATAAATAGGGGATCTATTGATTTTAGTGTGGGTTGGGAGCGCTTTGTACAGGGCCATAGGCTACAGCCCAAAAAGCCCTTCAGTAGATCCGCCATTGCATGTGACATTCTCAGGATCAAATAAGTTGTTGAAACTATTTATTTTAAACGAGTCAGGGATGAATTGAATGTGTATGCAATTAATCGCAGCGATTGATATCTGACCGAGTCATAATGGTTAGACCAGCTGTCAGTGTTCACGCTAGGTACTTGCTCGACTGCCTCAAATGACACACGGGTTCACGTGCCCTTTGAAGCACGATGATATAAATGATGGAAACCCATTCGACATACCGTAGAGCCGTTGAATAAGTTACAACCAGATTGCGTTTTGCACTGTCCGCGAGGGCTACGACCCCACTATGCAACTGTTTTAAACACTTGTATATTTTTTCATTTTATTAAAATGTCTGTGTGGTGACGGATTTAGAATACTTAGTGTCACCAACCCATTCCATCCTGAGGGTGTCGTAGGGGTCGACAAAAGGAAACGAGACAATGCGAAAAACCAAGGAAACATGCGTGGCACAGTAGGCTAATTACCCTCCTTATGTTGGGCGGAGGTCCGACTCAGCAGTGGGTCTTTGATGGCCTGAGAAGTATAGTATGAATGAGTGTTCGTCGCGTGGCATTTTAAGGGCTGTGCGAAAGGTATTTAGAGGGCCAATATCCATAAAAAGACCGCACTTTTGTCACGAGTGCCCTGTTAAATTTCAGATATATTACTTTAATGACCTAACCCAAGCGAGAGGGCGACTGAGATATTCGGCGTTACTTTTTTTTTAAACACCACTTGCACATAATCTGCAAATAATATTTTTATGTAAATAATAAACCTCAACCTCAATTACGTAAATTATTTCCAGCTATTGAATAAATAACAATGTTATATAAAATAACACCTAACAGTTAGCCAAGAAGTGTGATTACCTAAGAACAGCTTTGCGAACCGGTTCAGTGTGGTAGTTTCGCGGTTGAAACACACAGACGGAGGAGAGGCGTTTTTTTTTCGAATTGGTGTGAAATATACTCCGAATCGTATGTGTGGTCTGGCATAACAATTCAAATAATACAAGGAAACCTCCACCGATCTTTTTTTTGGTGTATATGTATTTCGCTTTCAGCCTATATATGTAGTTTATCATAAATCTCGTTACCATAACACAAGCATTAAGTTGCTTAGCTTGGGACGAGATGGCGTTTCGTGAAATATCCAAGGATATTTATTTATTTTATTATTATTATACGTACAAATAATATTATTTTTGAGTTTGTGTTTTATTATTGAGAAACTTACAAAATTCTCCTGTAATCTATACTTATAATAAATCTGTAGAGAGGTCAATTCTGTACATGAAATATTTTTCCAAAATAACTATCAGCGGGTGATTAGTGATCGATACTGACGCCAAAAATGCAATCAGTAAAATTTTTGTCTGTCTGTCTGTCTGTCTGTCTGTCTGTCTGTCTGTCTGTCTGTCTGTATGTTCGTTATAGAAACAAAAACCACTCGACGGATTTCAACGAAACTTGGTACAATTGTTCTTCATACTCCTGGGCAGGTTATAGTATACTTTTCATCACGCTACGATCAATAGGAGCAGAGCAGTGAAGGGAAATGTTGGGAAAACAGGAGAACTTACTCCATTTTTTAAGCTTCCGTCGCGTGTGCAGCCTTAATAGTTGAAGCTACACAGAAATCATGTATGACGGAAATGTTCTCCTTAAAATTATATTAAAAATATTCCACGACAGCAAATGTCTATCTTTTATGGTTGACTCACAATAACACGTGTAACTCCCGATAGCTTAGCAGTTCAGAGCTTTCTGATTATATTTATCTACTCTTACGTTTATAACACTCTCAATCATCCCTAATTAATAAATGTTAACATTATTACCTATTTAATAAAAAAAGAATCATAGAAATCGGTACAGAAACACCAAAGTTATCCATGAAATACGCTAATAAACCATCGCGCGTGATTACTGAATCATGCTTTAAGGATTATTTTTGTGTAACCGTCATCGGGTCGCAAACGCGAACTTCATACAATATTTGGATTTGGCTGATGATGCGAGTAGACGTTCCGAGTATTCGCCCTTATTGACAGGCAATATTGTTTATCAGCGCGACTTTTAGTCTTTACAATAATTTAGTTTATTTAATTTTCTTTTGTTGTTATTTCATAAAATAGGTATTAGTTATTTTGGTGGCGTGTTATATTCGTTCAAATTACAAATTATTAATAGTTATTTATTTTTAGGTGAAGTAGTAATAGGTTAGTAGTAGTTAGTTAGTAGTAGGTAAGTTTTGGTTAATTTATGTTCAGTTTTTTTAATAATAATAATAAGTAAGTAAAAGCGTAGGTACTTTTATTAATTAAAGGTATAGGTATTATTAATTATGTTATAGGTATTTAGTTTTAAGTGAAGTAGGATAGTTTACCCGGAAGCTATGCGCTGAAGTATTTTCGTTGTATAGGTACTTAAGCCTCATGTGAACGTGATCTAAACAATATTACCAATACATTAACTTAATAATACACAAGGAATTACACACTGACGGAGTTGCGGGCACAGCTATCTATATAATATAAAACTCTTCCGTTAATGAGTGACTGACAGACAACGCAAAGCGGAAACTAATGGCAGTAGAGAGCTGAAATTTGGCCTGTGTGTTTGTTGGGAGGAGTAGGCTACCACTAAGAGAGGATTATTGGAAATTCCCTCCCAACGGGGTGAAAACGGCGATAAATTGTTTTTTTCCGGAAGTCATTATTCCACGCGGACGAAGTCGCGGGCAAAAGCTAGTCAGTAATAAACGTAACTTAAAAACACATATAGTTATTTGGCAAAACAACGTTTGTGGGATCAGCAAGTCTTAAATAATTTTCCAATCACTCGTATTTAATATAAAATATGGTTCATAAGTGTTATCCAGACGCTATGTTTGGATTGGCGACGCATCCAAATTTAGCCGCTGCCACATCGATGCCAGGTCAATTAATTAATCACGAACCCGAGCCCCATATGTCTAATGGCGATCCGTAATAATAATTTCTGTAGCTTTGACATCGCGTGCACTACTCATCATTTCCGCCAATAAATAATACTTCCAAGTTGTGGCAATTCCACATTAATATCTGGATGAAAGACAACTACCTATATGAATAACTGTAAGTTAAATTAAATGGTTCGTGGACGGGTTTAGAATACATGGTGTCACCGCCCCCTTCCATCCTGAGGGAGCCTGAGGGATCCTAACCTAGCCGCAAGAGAAGGAAAACTTGACAAAAAACGCTGTGAGGCCCGTCTCAGCATTGGCCTATTTATGGGCTGAGTAGTATATGAATGACTGTAGATTTAAAATTGTTCCGAATGTTTATTTTATTTTATTTCAACACGTCAGACACGCTTGGCAATTGCAAACATATCGCTCAAATTGACAGTATCTTTCATAATTTTTTACTATTGCTTTTTATCTTACAATTTTATATATTAATTGAGTATTTAAATATGTATTACGAGTATATTGGTAACAATGCATATTATTTTCCTCATTCATTCATGATAGATATATTAAATCATAATTTTTTTCCCAAGAACAGTAATAAATACAGGGTTTACAAGGCTTGATGGAGTTCCAAGGTACATCAGGCTTAAAAAAATACATTGTAAGAAAACTTACACCAACGTATACCACACATGGGAGCTTGATACGTTTGGGAATCGGCTACCATCGTAGCGCAGGTTTGAAGAAAATACCCATTAGTATTATAAGTTAATCATGCTCCAATAACCTCTTTCCGCACAATACATCATTTGGTATTTGGGCGATGCTGTGGTCAAGCAAATGACATTCAAATGGCGATAGGTTACCAAAGGCCAGCATTTCCCTAGCCCCATATTTGTCCACCTCGATTGGTCCGACGAAATATTATAATATATTTTAAGGAAACATCATCACTTTTTTTTTATAATCTCTTATTGCCAATGTTCATCACTGATAAACGTGTATGGTAAGATTGTAACAATAATATTAGTTTAGATGACTCTGGCTGGATTTACAGAATACAGTTATTATTGTTTTATTAGTTATATTTTTATAGTTTCCTTGGTAAGTGGGGTCCTAGCGCTACAATGCTTTTTAAGGATATAGCAAAAAGGTTAGTCGATATCACAGAAGACCGAAGAGCTGACAGCTTCCAAGGAGAAAGAATTAGGCTAGCATTTCCCTAGCACCATATTTGTCCACCTCGATTGGTCCGACGAAATATTATAATTTATTTTAAGGACTTTTTTTATATTCTCTTATTGCCTATGTTCATCACTGATAAACGTGTATGGTAAGATTGTAACTAATAATATTAGCTTAGATGACTCTGGCTGGATTTACAGAATACAGTTATTGTTGTATGTTATGGTTGGTGACATTGTGTATTCTAAATCTGTCATCAGAGATATAGCGAATATATCATCTGCACTTGATTGTCGAACTTTTGTAGTAGGTATAACATATCATACAGAAATATTTAAATACCAGCGACTGAGTCAGCTATGCCCTCATCAATTTCTTTCATTATAAGTTGACTGGTTGTAAGCACCAACAGCTCTGAAGGGTATGACGGTGTTTCCCTGGCAGGGAGGTCGTCGTTCGACTTGCTAGGGGTCGTCATAGAAAATCGATGAATGCGACGTTGAAGAATTCAACTGATTGTACTATTCGTAATTCAAACGGCAGCAGCCGGCGATGTGTGTCTTTCGCCTTGTCCATCTAATTGATATCATGTTATACGACCAATGTTATGCGCTTCAATAACTTAGCATTAAGAATGCATTCATGTATTTCAACTTAGATTATTATAGCTTATATAGCATGCTTAGATGAGGGTGGAAGTGGTTCAAAACTTGTTTTTTATTTGTTTGAAACTAATTAATAAATGTATAGTACAGAGTTCAAATAAAAGTAATGCCCGGTAATGAGTACCTGTTTGGTATCAATGTGTCGTTTTTATATCGTTCCTAGGTGTAATTAAGTATATTAATACACTAGCTGCTCCCCGCTGTGTCACCCGCGTGGTGATAGAAATTAATTTTTCTAATATTAATTTTTATTAATTATATTATTTATATTAATTTTTCTATATATATATATATATACAAATTGTATATATATATATATATATATATATATATATAGATTTTTGAAATCACACCAGTAGTGCCTGATATTCACTCTGCAGCTCTGCTGCTTTATAATATTAGTATAGATTAGCAACCAGTGCCAACTAGTCTGGTCAGCATGATATAGTAGGCTAATTTACCTTCATGAATGTGGAGGAGGCCCGACCCAGTATTGGGTCACTTGCGGGCTGAAATTACGAATCCATGGGATGCCTTTAAGATTGACTAGATACATAGGCTTTAATAACGAATTCTATAATAAACAAAATAATTCTATGGAAGGTAACTAGATAAAGTGGATTTGTGATATCGATATTGGCAGATACTTCGCGCGGGCGACATTTCATGCTGGTCTCCAATTACACAGCAACCTTCACCCACTCGCTAATAGCTTGTTGCCAGCTTACTCGTTCAAGTTTGCATGCGAATCTAAGGCAAGGGCCATCGATCTTCGCGTAATCCTCCGCTTGCTAGGTTTCTCTGCCTCATAATGGAGAAATTCAATTATCAGACATGTCTAGGCTGATTAGGCACGTGCAATGTATTTTGTTATTGTATTAAGTTACCTAGATTATGAGGAAAGGGCAAACGAAGTAGAACGGCCGTCGAGTGGCGACCATGTACCAGAAAGCACAGTGTTGGTAGGCCTTCCTCACGATGTACCGATGGTCTGTCGGAATCCCATAAGCGAGGGAGGATGGTTCAGGACCGGCCTTTCTGGAAATCGTAGAACGCTTGAAGGGTATGTGGTACTCCGGTGAATATGGTAATTAGTGCCCGAACCTACGCAACTACAACCACGGACGTTCCTCGACTGCCCAGTTCAAAGCCGCGCGTTGTGTTTCCCAATAGGGAAAAATACTCTGCGACTTTATATAAACCAAGTACTATCCTTGCGACATTTTGGACATAGTCATGAAACTTAGTACACGTAAATTGGTGTCCAGTATATTGTATAAATGCAATAGTAAACATTATTACTGCAAGTAGGTAACAGTATTGATAATAAATCGGATCAACGTTCATACAACGCTGATTGGATTTAACTCGGTAAGCTCGTCCAATTTTATTCAATTTGATTTGGCGCAGTCAAATAATTCGGGATATATTTTGTTGCAATTTTCTGTGAGTTCATTTCAGAAGAAATAGTTGTGAAGTTTAAGCCTTTTTTGCATTATTCAAAATAAATATACCAATATGGGGCGCCTAATCTTACGCCCCGCCTGAGGTTCAGCGTTTGCCAGGAAGTATGGCACAAGCAGGGAAAGTGCCAAAACCACACTACATATGATGGATTTCACAAAACCCTCACAAGGGTGATGTAATTTGGATATAGATTTCTATTAGCGGTCGCCTGGAGCTGCTTAAATACATCCCTAAGGATTTCCGGAGATTCCGAGAAACCAGCATATACTCAAATATAATTTTCAATAGTAGATTTATATCCTTTTATACACATGGTATACTTACGAGTAATATAGCCTCTCCGTAAAATATTTAAAGTAGTTTATGTTATTATTTCATAAGTATATATGACTTACATTAAAGGCAGATATAAGTAACGTACTACGAGACTCGAGAGCTACGACATGCTACGAACTACGAGATGCTACGAACTGCACTACGAGATGTGTTAGAAGACCCAATGCACTACGAGATTTTACGTACTTTACAACCCTACGAACATACTACGAGTCCGTAAATGTTGTTAGACCATACATAGTGCGAGACAGTAGGTACAATACGCACTACAAAACGGAATTATTTTACGTTTATCCACGGCTTTTACGGTAGTCGACTGTAGTATCGAAGATAAGCACCATAATGATTTTAGTTTTATTTTATTGTTTAACTAAACTCTGTAAATATCTGCACCGAAGGCAAATACTCTATAACATTAATTTTCTTGAACGATTATTCATTATTTTATTAAATAAAAGATTTTTTAATTTTTAAAATTATAATTGTTAGTAGGTACCTAGTTACAAGAAAGTAATTGCTCCTATTAACAAACGTAATGCACATTGGGATTCGAAAGTTTTAAGAATTAATTCTTGATCATAATGCTTTTTAAATCTTAATCAAAAATAAACAAAGAACTACTATAATGTTCTAAAATAAAGCAATATCGCGCTGCATTGCAACGCGGCGCTTTATTACAATTACATTGTAGTGACTGGGTGTAAATAAGTTAACTCATTCTGAAGGTGTTGTAAGAGGCGACTATAGGAACACAAGAGACAAAAAATCTAGCCGCAAGAAAGGACAACATAATTTAAACACTACAGAATCCCGTCTGGCCAGCGGGCGACACTTGGCTGATTCCCCTGCATTAATTTGGAGATCTTTTCCTTATGTTGAGTTAAAATTAAAAAGACTAGAAGAATCCGTTTTTAATCGTAAAAGAATCCTGAGTAACAGGAGTTAAGATGGTGATGATGATTAAAATTTGTACAGCGTCCTTATTTAATTAATTAATTTTAATTTAACACGTACTCCAGTATGAAAACGAGTACGAGTGTCTATTCTAATAATATAGACTTGAAGAGATTGTTTGTTTGGTTGAAGGCGCTAATCTGCGGAACTACTCGTTCAAATTGAAAAATATTTATAATAGTTTGTGTTTAATAGTAAAATTTTCGAAAAAAGCTTTAAACCTATGTAGCTTCATATGTACAGTAAGACCAATAAGAGCGGAGCATCAAAGAAAAGTGCGCTGCGTAAACGGTTAAAGTTACAACAACTATTAATGACGGAATTGTTCCTCTTTGAAAGTTCTAAGATAAAGTCCACGACATTATGACTATATGTATTTTGTCGACATCATAGGAGAGCTGACAGCTACCTCGGACAAAGAATCAGTCTAGCTATTCAAAGGGGGAACGCTGCCATAATATTCGGAACCCTGAATAAAAAACCGTTAAATAATATAACAACTAAAACATATTAATACAAGGAGTCCCTCTTTTAATAATATGTTTTTAGTTTTGGATTCAACGTTATATTGTTCCTGAGATTAGCGCGTTAAAATTAATATAATATATAATATTAATATGTCTATCTTCTAACGTCAACTTACTATAATATTTATTTTGGTAATCCCATTTGTTCTAATAATTCATTATTAGCGAAGTTGTTTTATAAACATGATATTAATCCTTAATCAAATAGTATATATTTATATAGTTATTCATCGTAAGTATGTGATTTTGCACAAATTGCCCTGGATATAATTTGATTTCAACTAAAAACGTTAAATAAACTATATATATTACGAGATGTTTTTGGACTGTGTAGCCAATTTAATGAGGAAGGTTATATACTTTATAATATCACGCTACGTCATAGTAACCATAAACGTGCGTGAAATTAAGGATTTAAACTGTATTGTGTCAACAACTCATCTTAGGAATGTCCAAACCTGGATACAACGATTGCCGGGTCGGTCGGCCGGCCTATTTATACTATAATAATATTATAACTAAATCTGCAGAGTTTTAATTTTTTGTTTAAACGCGCTAATCTCAGGAACTACTAGACCGATTTTAAAAATCTTTCGGTGTTAGATAACCCATTTATCGAGGAAGGTTAAATACCATTTTCTATTTTCCAAAAAATATTGGATTTGTAAGAAAATTGCGATTTTGTAACCCCTGGTGTAAATTTTATTTTGTTTTCAAAATCCATTCACAATTTAAATCTTATATTATCTCAAAGTGACATAGGCTATATGCGAAGCGGAAATAACCACGGGTTCGAAGCCCACGCGGCTAAGCTAGTTCTTCAATAAAATGCTCAGTAATAGTTCATTTTACTGGAATTTACGAGTCTCCGCGGTATAGCAACACGTCTCAATAATTTCCACTGGGAAACGAAAGTAAACTAAAATAGTATAGTGATCAATATTTGTTCATGTACATTGGAGCCTGTTCGAACACCACTCGGATATAACTAAAGCCATTCATCCCGTTTAACAAATGCTCGCATCAACTGTCAACGTAACAATTTAATCGCAATTAATATGATGTTATCCAGTAAATCTATACATCTATATACTACAAATAAGTAAAATTGGAGTGTCTGTTTGTAATAATATAATAACCACTTTTTACTAAATGCGTAAGTTTGTATATACAGTACATAGACCAAAATAACATGATTTTTAATTTTGGTCTGTCTGTCTATCTGTCTGTCTATTTCTTCCGGCTAATCTCAGGAACGACTGGACCGATTTTGACGGGACTTTCACTGATAGGTAGCTGATGATTTATGGCGTAACTTAGGCTACTTTATTTTTTCTAGCTTCTCCCCGTGCGTAACTTCGCACCCGTGCGAAGCCGGGACGGGCCGCTAGTGTAGAATAAGTTTGACGTGTCGGTTTATTTTGCAGATTTGTGTTGAATAAAATTAAAAACAAACCATAAGCGGTACGTGATCTCAAACTAAGTGTTTCATGGTCTACCTGTGTCACAGGGTCCGTTTACAAACATGAAATTCACGAAAACAAAATGACACCCAGTCTCGGGGCAAGTGCTTCTGGTTTACACAAATACACTTGCCCGGAATTGAACCCGAGTCCCAGTTATCCAAAAGCGGCATATCTAACCCCTGGCCCCTAGTTTTTGAAGTGTAAAAATATTTGAATGACGCTTACATAAACTTGCCAGGAAGTACAAACATAACAATTGCTATTTTGCTCGTGTTAGCTGCTGCGATGTGGGACTTTGGTCGGCTTCATCATCATCATCATCATTTCAGCCAAAAGACGTCCACTTCTGGGAATAGCCCCCCCCCCCCCCAAGGATCTCCACAAAGGCCGGTCCTGGGCCACCCGCATCCACTGCTTTCCGGCGACCTTAACCAGGTCGTCGGTCCACCGTCAGGCCTACCAGCACTTCGCCTTCCGGAACGCGGACGAGGTTATTATAATAAAGTGCTTACATTTGGTAAATGCATTATAGTGAGGCTAAGGATCTAAGGAATTCCTGTTGATAACAAAAGTAGACCAAAATATGTTCTATATTATAGATTCAATTTTTTTTTTCTTTCGGCACTATCATCGCCATAATTGCCCACAGTTGGGTCGGGCCTCGTGCAATTCCATGGAGTGTAATTAGCCTAATGTGCCAAGCTAGCCATACGGGTCGGCACAGAGTTTCTATCAAGTTTTCCTTGTCTTGTGGCTATGTTCGGCCTTGTTATTTCTTTCTGACGTCCTAATGACACCTTCAGAATGGAATAACGACTTCGTGTATCCTCCGCCAACACACTGATAGCTGTATCGAGTTGAATATTACTTTGGTTTTATGTTGATATTAGTATGCTGGGGCAACCCGACCACGGATAGACAATCTGTCAGACATAGCCCTCCCGGCAATGTGCCAATGATACCGACGCTCGTTTACCTCACTGCAATAGGGAATAACTGCAAATGCCAGAAATGTATAAAGCAGTGGAAAATGATACTGACAAATAGTTTTTTTTGGTAATGATATTATTGCTAATAAATACACCTAAAATTTAAAAAAAAACATATCCATGTGGTGACGGATTTAGAATACATTGTGTCACCACCCCATTCCATCCGGAGAGTAGTAGTAAATTGTAAAATAGTGTTTTATTTATTGCATTTAATGTTTTAATAATGACAATATCGAACATATTTATTTCACCCCTACCGTTTTCCAATCACTACGTAGCAATGAGGATTTAAATCAGGTCTCCCCCCTTATTTATGTTGATGATGATAGTCTAAGGTTCCCCACATTCGTATTCAACATCCAGACTAATCCAGTATCTGTTAGCACTTGATAGTGCAAGCGTCCGAACCGTTCTGTTACTGTAGCAAACTCCCATTTTTTGTTACCACTGTTATTCCGAACTTCGACTCTTTGTCCCAATTCAAACCAATTAACATCGGTGTTTTTGTCTGAAGATCTGCTTTGCTATGGGCCGAGTGGTACTAACGTTTCTTTTTTATATCTTTTTTACATTGAATACTTGATTGAATTTACACATCAGGTAGCGTACTGTTTGGTATTGAGGTAAATGAGGATTTTATGGAAGAGCTTAGTAATCAGGGTGCAATAATGTTCCTTGGGATTTCTGTGCTTATTTCTCTCTATTATTGTTTGTTATTTCCTGCCGATTCTTTTGTTAAAGGGGTTTGGTTACACCCTAAATACTTGATAAGTGTTTTTTCGTTTACTAATTAATGAAATTCTGGTATTTGAGGTTATATTGTTTTGAAAGATTAATATTAAATTGATAGATTTCATCTGTTTAAAAAACTAAGCTTCAAGTCTATTAATTACATCAATTGTTTGAAAAAAAAATGATTTAAATGGCAATAGTTCTATATAATAGAAAATCTATTTTATTAATAATCATTTTTAGTCACGTTAATCACGGTAAATTAAGTTCAAGTAAGAATTATTAAATAAAAAACGGTTTGTTTTCTTTACTTTAAAATACTACTAGAAACTGTTTATATTTTATATTAGCACTACCTTCATTATGAAAAAGATGGATTATGGAATCATTTCAAGGGGAATAATTATTTGTTAAACATACAGCTTACAACAGAAAAACTCAACGTGCTTAAAATTTTAGCCCCTGTAGACACAGAGTAATACACAAATTACATTTTCCCAAACATTCGAGTAGTGGAGCAAATCGTGTATAACAATATCATTATCGCTGGTAAGTGCGGTTTACTCAGACAAATGAATGTACACAAGTAAAATACATTCTTTGAATTCAGTGTCAACGATAAATGTATTTTCGATTGCCACATCTATTCTGACTTTATGACGATTTTATGACGCGATCTTCAAGATAAAATGATTAAAGCGGCCAGGTGGAAATCCGGGAATCACGTACGTGGACGCTAGACTTCATTTTTATATTTTTAAAGTTCGAACGTCATCGGCGATATATCAAATATTATCTCAAGGCGCTGGCTCTGGACTGGTGCCCTAAGGTCCCGATGCCGCTGGCTCGCTGCCAGCACTGCTTAGGTCGATAGTCGACGAACCGCTTACTATGTATATACCGAAGGCATGTATCAGAATTGCTAACTGTGAAGTACTAATTCGATAACTAGCAATCGATACTCGTAGAAAATATATCCACGGATGTGTATATGTATTGTATATTTGTTGTGAAACACCACCTTATAACGGTGAAACAATTATAAGTTATTTAATTCAGTGTTTTATTTCTTACTAGCTGCGCCCCGCGGTTACACCCGCGCTAACTTATTTTCCTACCGCGAGTGACGCCGTGGGGCGAAGCTAGTTTAATAAAGTAGCCTAAGTTACTCCTTATATCATAAGCTTCCAATCAGTGAAACTCCCGTCAAAATCGGTCCAGTCGTTCCAGAGATTAGCCGGAACAAACAGACAGACAGACGGAAGGACAGACAGAGAGACAGACAAAAATTTAAAAAATGTTATTTTGGGTCTATGTACTGTGTAATACTTACGCATTCAGTAAAAAATTGTTATTTTATTATTACAAACAGACAATCCAATTTTATTTATTTGTATAGATGTATAGATGTTATGTTTCTTAGAAATAAATGTTTTATTTATTTAATTGTCAAAATTATAAGTGAAATAATAATTAACGCGCACTATAATTCTGTGTAGCTAAGTTTAATACGTAACGTATGGTGACGGGTTTAGAATATATAGTCACCACCCCATTCCTTCCTGAGAGTGTCGTAAGGCTGCGTATACGAAACTGCCCACAGACTTAGAAGCGACAAAAGGAAATGACAAGGCCGATAACCTAGCCGCAATATAAGGAAAACTTGACACGAAATCCTGTGCCAACCCGTCTGGGCAGCGTGGAGTAGTAGGCTAATTACCCCCCACGCAATGGGAGGAGGCCCGACTCAGCAGTGGGTCATTAATGGGCTGAGTAGTAGTAGTGTAGTAGTTTCCAAATAAATGTAAAATTTACATAATTAATATAAAGCTCCTATATTTAAAACAAAAATGTACATTCATCATCATTATCACTTAGTCAAAAGAAGTTCACTGCTGGGCATTGACCTCCCCCAGAGATTATCACGAAAGCCGGCCCTGACCCGCCACTATTGTTTTCCCACGACCTAAACCAAGTCGTCAGTCCACCCTATGGGAGGCCTGGCCTACCAGCATTTCGTTTTCCGGTACGCGGTTGCCACTCGAGGACTTTTATGCCCCGGACGTCAGTCCTGCCAGCTATGGGCCCTGCCCACTGCCTCTTAGGTTTGGGTAGTAAAAATGTTCATTAAGTTTTACGGGATATTAAAGTAATTGTCTATATAGTGACAAAATGAAAGCTGACAGATAAACTCTTTTCACTTCAGACTATATTGTATCAAAATTTAATTTTTTTATTATCTCTGTTCTAACCATACTTGACATTGGCGGAATCACGGATAGCGGCCAAACGCCATAGCCGAAGAAGAAGAAGAAATTTCACTAATAAAAGTCACATATAATAGCGGCATTTCACTTCGCTATTTGTCACATTAAGGTTGTCACAACAACAAACTGACACAAAAATGGCGAACCAGAGTGGCGCTCTTATATTCTGCATACGAATAATAAACACGAATGACCATGTGAAGTGACAGCATTAACGTTCAACTTTCTAAAATACACATGTACGAACACGTTTGCAAGCAATTTTCATAAGGGAATTATTCAGCTTTATTTCGAAATAGCAAAATGAGTGGTGATTTTCACAGAAATAAATTGGCGCTGGCACATATCATCATCATTCATCATTTCAGCCAAACGACGTCCACTGCTGGACATAGGCCTCCCCCAAAGATTTCCACAATGGCCGGTCCTGGGCCGCCCTCATCCATCGATGGACCGATGACCTTAATCAGGTCATCGGTCCACCGTGTGGGAGGCTACCAGCACTGCGCTTTCCGGAACGCGGTCGCCATTCCAGGACTTTTCTGTCGGTCCTGCGCGCTATGTGCCCTGCCCACTGCCACTTAAGTTTGGCAATCCTGTGGGCTATGTCGGTGACCCTGGTTTTCCTACATATCTCCTCATTTCTGATTCGATCTCGCAAGGAAACTCCGAGCATAGCCCTCTCCATTGCCCTTTGGGTGACTTTGAGCCTTCTGATGATGGCACATATCTATATTCTACTATTATACTACTATTCTATAGTAGAGTAGTAATATAGTAGTAGTCTACTATATTACTACTCTACTATAGAATAGTAGTATTCAACCTATAAATGACCCACTGCTGAGTCCGGCCTCCTCTATAACGGGGAGGACAATTAGCCTACTGTTCCACGCTCGCCAGAAGATTCTTATCAAATTTTCCTTCTCTTTTGGCTAGGTTATCGGCTTTGTCGTTTCTATTTGTTGACTCTTACGACACAATCGGGATGGAATGGGGTGGTGACACTATGTATTCTAAATCCGTCACCACATCGATACATTCACACTACATATACACATACTTGAAATTTTAAATCGTTTTTCCTCTTATAGTACATGGTGATATTATGACAAGTTACTAATCATAAATATTATTACGCCGAGTTAATTGTGTGTATGTCTGAGCCGAAGCCTTTGTCTATACTTAGTGAGTGGATTAAAACACACTCCAATAAATCCTGTCCTCGCACTCTTCTCAAGCTTTATTTACTTTTATGATTTTCCCATTTATCCGTTCCCGCTGCGAACACTTGCTAAATACTTTAATAAATACGATTACCATTCTTGTATCCTCAGATATATAAACTTTTGATTGCGATTACATTGATGAATGGTCTGTAGAAAATAGAGTGTAGAATTTATTTGATAACTAGCGACCCTACCCGGCTACGCACGGGTGCAGTGATGAACATCTAAATTTATAAGTGTTTCTCTACAATATTATGCATGCATTATACATAAAAACATTCCTTTCGAATCACTCTATCTATTTAAAAAAAATCGCTTCAAAATCCGTTGCGTAGTTTTAAAGATTTAAACATACATAGGGACGGACAGACGACAGCGACTTTGTTTTATAATACTATGTAGGGATTTACTCCCATTTCTACAGTCATCAGAAAAGGGTAGGCCGTTATTTTATTTCTAGTTTTGGTTTGCCAACACTTATTATAGCTGTAAACCGGCGACCGCAAGTTATTGCCACTTACGATAATTTAAACCTGTCAGCGAATATCGTCGGATGATGGATTACATCAACCGCTCTAAGACTGCTAACCATCTATAAACATATTGGTTGTTTTGTTGGCTATCCGACGCTGAAATTGAGGTTTGCATTAACGTGTTAATATAGGTTCTTTTTGAAAATAAACAAGTAATTCTCAACAAACAAGCTTCTGTTTACCTACAATACACTCAGTGTATAATTTGTAAAATAAGATATTTTATAAGTGTATTGTTTTTGAGGCATCGTCATTTTTTTTGTTTCTAGGAACCCTTATTCTACTATACCCCGTTCAAGATAGCGTGATCGATTTGACAGATGAGCTAGTGATGGGAAACAGAAAATATCTAGTAGTCCAAAAATTAACGTTTTAAAATACTTGTAACAGTGACAAGTTGGCGTGGGTGTATTATGTGTGAAATTCTTTATTGCACTAGACATATATAACATTGGGTAGATAAGCGATGGTAGGTCAATATGCTTAATAAGTTCCTATTTAATATTACAGGGTTATTTTTGGACCTCCCGCCAAATTTAAATAGGTGGTTCAGACCATGAAAGTAAACAAAAAAGAAAAGAAAATAATAATTGTAAAAATGTTAAATTTCAATGTGCGAAAGCCAACGAATTTTATTTCAAAATGAAAATATGTTTTATTCGAATATTGTCTTATAACTAACACTCGTCACAGTTACAAGTATTTTAAAACGTTATTTTTTGGACTAGTAGATATTATCCGTTTCCCATCACTGTTCGTCATTGCAAAGTAAAGGTTTGATTCCGAACTACGCTGCACGCAGAAGTGCTACCGCGGCACAACTGGTCCCCATTACTGCGACGTAGTTCGGAATCATACCTTTATGTCGATCAGAAAAATTGACATCTGTCAAATCGATCATGCTATCTTGTACAGGGTATAAGATAGTGTTTTATTCAATTGAAAAAACACGCCACGACCCCTTCGTCAAGTGAGAATGTTATTGAAGAAATCATTTATATTCCATAATTTGAATTCAATATCGTATTAATGAGGAGATACGTAGGCAAACCAGGGTCACTGACATAGCCCACAAGATTGCCAAACTTAAGTGGCAGTGGGCAGGGCACATAGCGCGCAGGACCGACGCCCAATGGGGCAGAAAAGTCCTCGAGTGGCGAAGGCGTTTCGGAAAGCGCAGTGCTGGTATTCCACACGGTGGACCGATGACCTGATTAAGGTTGCCGGAAAACGATGGATGCGGGCGGCCCAGGACCGGCCTTGTGGAAATCCTTGGGGGAGGCCTATGTCCAGCAGACGTCTTTTGGCTGAAATGATGATGATGATGATGATCGTATTGATATACTAATCGCAGAATATTAACGCCAGTTAAATAATTATACGCTCGCCTGTTAATTTATTGGTTGGAAATTTTCAACCACGTAATTAGTTAGATGTTGGTTTTGCCATTTCTGGTTGACCAAATGCGATTGTTGGAAACACGCTGTACAGTTTCCGAATGTTATACAGACTAAATTATATTGACCCTTTTTATCTTTGACTATAATACGTTTGCATGGGAGCTTTTGACCTGTAGTCGATTAGTATCTAGCGCACCACAACCGCAAAAAAGTTCTTCTTCTTCGTTATTTTCCTCAGGACCTATGTTCCAAAAATGTGTTTAGTTATTGCAGGTTTCAGAGTATTACCGTAGTTTTATTTTTGCTGATATGATATGATTCAGGAGCGCAATGGATATGCAGATGCAACGTCAAAATGTGCCGTTTGTTGGATCCATTTCAGCCCATAAATGGCCCCCTAGTGAGTCGGGCCTCCTCCAAAATAGAGGGAAATTAGTCTTCTGTGCCACGCTGGCAAGACGGGTTTCGCATCAAGTTTACCTTCTCTTGGGGCTAGATGGTCTGCCTCTTGCGTTCCTGTTCTCATCATATAAACAAGCAGTTGAGAGTATGTCATGCTCGCTTAAAGGTCATGCTGGTGGTGTCGTGTGTGTCGGGTCCGTCGGTTCCCTAAAATATGGTTGAGCTGGGGGATGGCTGGCACATGCGTCATGCTCGTGGTCGGGTGCCGCCAGTTGGGGCCGGTCATCCTTTAACTGCTATTGACATACCTACATAGCTTTATATTGATCTCCTGGACACTTCTGTTGTGCAATATAGTACATTGACTTCACATCTTAGCTTACTGTAAATAAACACGAAATCAATGTAACCCAATCAGATGCTTGTAACAGAAAATATGATAAAAACAGTGTCCATGGAGTTTCTTGCCTGTTCTTCTCCATAGTATCTACTTTTTGGAACATGCAACTAGATTCCTACCTTCACTTTTGACTTTTCAAAAACACCAGTAAATATGTTCAATTGAAATAAATGATTTGAGTTTGAATTTGAGTTTTTTCCTCTTGCGTTACCATACGGACTTACGGACACACGGTTGATATCTGACCTCCTCCGTGCTCTAGGAGGCACGTAAAGCCGGAACCACCTACCATTTTACCATCTATGGTAGCCAGTAGAGATCAAATAATTACAAGTGGTCCCTCTGGATGGGTCACGGAGGGTAGACGGCAATCGCTCCGTGTAATCACTGGTAGTTAGCCAAATGAGGTTAGGCTGGTGCAAATATGAAGATGAACATTATACCGAATTGGGGGTCTTACAATACACAGAGTTACTCTCATTTTAATTTGAGAATTTTACATTAAAATGCTATTGTTATGAAAAAGGCGGAAGTTGTACCACATGGAAATATTCTTTTATACAATCTACGTACGGTACGTTTCTCCAAACCACAAACAAATATTTTAGTTTTGTTCGTATTTTAGTAATATGTTTACTCGTATTACTAACGGTGTGTATACTTTGTACTTTTCATTTCGATGACGCTTAGCAATATTCCTAAGTGTTATTGTAATATCAGAAAAGATTTCAGTTTGATTCATTTCAGGCTATAGCTAGAGTATAGATAAAAATGTTTGTTGGATAATAATTCATTCGTCGTTTCAGCCCATAAATGGCTCACTATTGGAACCTCAAAAATCATGGAGGGAATTAGCCTACTGTGCCACGCTGGCAAGACGGGTTGGCACAGGGTTTGTGTCAAGATTTCCTTCTCTTTCGGCTAGGTGATCTGCCTCTTGCGTTCCTTTAGTCCGTACACCCTCAGGATAGTATGGGTTGGTGACATTTTGTATTCTAGATCCGTCACCAAACTGATTAATACATTATAAGCTAAATCCATGAGCTATAGGTACAGTATCGGTATTTGCGGTCTATAAAACCATTTACTTGATATATCTGCTAACTTTGCCAATTCCGCCTAAAAACGAGCCTCCATTCATTCGGGTCTCCTCTAAGTTAATGGAGGGAAAGACGGTTTGACACAGGGTGTGTATCAACTTTTCCTTCTATTGGGGCTAAGTAATCTTCCTATAGTCGCTTCTTACGACAGCCACAGGAAAGTATGGGTTAGTGACATTGTTGAGTTCTAACTCAGTCACCAGATAAATAAAAAAATATCTAATCTGTAAATACCTTTGGTAAATATTTCTTATGCCTAGCGGATGTTGGGAAATGCAATTGATTTTCAGGTCAAAGCACTTCACCTCCATTGCAATTCAATTTAGTTCGCAAATACTTTTATATCTAAACAACCGAGATATCTAGTTTTTGTCCTATTGACGGTTCTACCGATTTCTGAAGGAAGTTGTATGAGTAATTTAAACGACGAGCGAGCCCATAGATGACCCACTCGGGTTGCGTCGGGCCCCCTCCACTTACATAGAGCGGTCTGAGCGCACTGTGTCACGCTGGCCAGACTGATTTCATGGCCTTGTCATTTCAGTTTGCTCTTACGACACCCTCAATATGGAACGGGGTGGTGTAAAACAGTATGGCAACATCGATTGTATTTCGGGTATTCGAATGTTTGATTTGGTTATCATAATTTCCAGTCCAAATCTTAAATAAAAATATTAGGTACCGAGTGCATTTGGCGGTGAATTAAACTGAGCTTGTGTTTGTTTTGTTTAATTTTGTAGTGTCGAATTTAGTATTGATATTTTGTTATACTTTAATGTGACAGTACAATACGTTTAGTTAAGTAATAACTAGATGTAACTTGAGATAGTTCAACTAATTTTATAAAAAAAATACGAAGCTGTGCCAAAGATTAATAAAAAAAACCTACATTCCTTGGCACTTAGAAGAGGCCAATTTCAGCTGTGGGTCATTTATGGTATAAAATAATGATGAAGACTGCACCCATGTGCTAAAACCGCGGCTAATTCTTATAACAGACTAATTGACCCGGCAAACATCGTACCGCCTCTGAATCAATAAATAAAAACCTGAATGATAATTCCAGAATGTTCCAACTTTATTAAGATATGTGCAAACCTTAAATAGAACAAAAATAATACGTAATAAAAAAATGTGGTTACATTTTTTAAACCTTCCCTAGACTTCCATAAATATATTTTAAGACCAAAATTAGCCAAATCGGTCCAGCCGGTGTCGAGTTATAGCGAGACTAACGAACAGCAATTCACTTTTATTTATATATATACATATATATAGATACGTAGAAGATGTATAACAGTCGTGACAACTTAAAGATAATGGTTAGACAGCCCCTACATAGCAAAGAATACATGAAAAAGGGCACCGAAAGCGTTCACGTTGCCAGTGCTTGTCTGTGTGCCTCTAAAAGTTATCTTTGCTTTGCAGCCTTTCGCGCTATGTACAGATAGACGTTGCTGCTGAGCGAGTAGCGATGCGAGAAATTAAATGGTGTCTGCCTATTAACCTATGATCGCCTGGTAGCTGTACATTTTAAATTACTTTAATTTCTTGTATAAAAGCTAAAGATTTTCGCGATGAAATCACTACGTAGTATAAAACAAAGTCGCCATCGTCTGTCCGTCCATATGTATGCTTAAATCTTTAAAAATACGCAACGGATTTTGAAGCGGTTTTTTTAAATAGATAGAGTGATTCGAAAGGAATGTTTTTATGTATAATGCATGCATAATACTGTAGAGAAACACTTATAAATTTAGATGTTCATCACTGCACCCGTGCGTTGCCGGGTCGGGTCGCTAGTTATAAAATAAATTCTACACTCTATTTTCTACAGACCATTCATCAATGTAATCGCAATCAAAAGTTTATATATCTGAGGATAGAAGAATGGTAATCGTATTTATTAAAGTATTTAGCAAGTGTTCGCAGCGGGAACGGATAAATGGGAAAATCATAAAAGTTAATAAAGCTTGAGAAGAGTGCGAGGACAGGATTTATTGGAGTGTGTTTTAATCCATTCACTAAGTATAGACAAAGGCTTCGGCTCAGACATACACACAATTAACTCGGCATAATTATATTTATGATTAGTAACTTGTCATAATATTAAATTCAATGATAGGTCACCATCATACTATACGAGGAAAAACGATTTAAAATTGCAAGTATGTGTATATGTAGTGTGCATGTATCCATGTGGTGACGGATTTAGAATACATAGTGTCACCACCCCATTCCATCCCGAGGGTGACGTAAGAGTCAACAAATAGAAACGACAAGGCCGATAACCTAGCCAAAAGAGAAGGAAAACTTGATAAGAATCTTCTTTTTAGTCTTTTTATTAATAAATTACCATATATATAAATATATATATATATATACTTGTATAAAACACTTAGGGGGATTAATGTCGTAATCCCCCTAAGTGTTTTATACAAGATATATGTAACGGATTATGAAGCGGTTTTTTTTCATCGATAGAGCGAGTAAAGATATTGTAGTGATATTTTAGTATATAAGTTTTAGGTTAATTGGTATTTTTAGTCTTTTTATTAATAAATTACCATGTATATATATATATATATACTTGTATAAAACACTTAGGGGGATTATTGTCGTAATCCCCCTAAGTGTTTTATACAAGATATATGTAGCTTTGATACGTCTCCTGCTCAGACACTAGTATTAAGTCCGCGATCAAGGTCTCGGACTTATTACACTATACCAAGGTATTCGATGGTATAAAATTGTACAAACTTATTGAAAGATTCTTATACAGTTACACTGGAATGTTTTCTTTTGGTCTGCAGAATTGATTTTATATAAAAAACAATAATCGATATGACGTGATTCCAAAAGTAATAACGATTAAACTCAACCTACTGACTTTATATGTTCATCAAAATCCAGTTATCATGAAAATGAGTTACTTAATCGTCATTGGTTATGGTGAATTTTCACACATGCCTATATTCTGTTACGCAAAACATCCTAGAGTATTTTTCAATAAATATACGAATCCTAAAGTGCTAAATTTCGTTGCAAAATATTGCCATATTCTTAATAATATGTAAGCATTTATCAGTTTTGATGATGTGTAAATAATAATAGAAAAAGGGTCCGGAATAGTGTGCAATAACACTCATGTAACGCAAAGCCTTACTTAGTGGCTACACATACAGTAACCAATTAACTAGAACCGCAGCCAAGCCTAATCGCCTCTACATCATACGCACGTGGGACGTTCGGTGTGATGTATACTAGCACTTGACCAAACGAGTATCAAGACGATATGAACGACCTAATAGTTTCATTTTGTTATCTTTGCGGTCTTCTCTCAGTTTGACTAATCTAAATCTACACTCATATAATATCAGAAAGCTGAAGAGTTTGTTTGTTTGTTTGATTGAACGCGCTTACCTCAGAAATGTTTTTTTTTGTTGAATTGTCTATTCATCTAGAAAAGTTATAGGCTTTAAAGCATCAGCCTAGAAGTATTAGTATTACAATAATGAGTTCACGAAATTTCTTTTAACCTCTTCTTCTACTATAAATTACATTAAGTTACACCTTCATACATACATAAAAACAAATAGCGGTTAGTAATATCTATTACCCACTGGCAGGAAATGTCTAACGCATTAAGTCTGCCTTAGTACATCGTTAAGCACATATTATGTATGTGTAAATAAATAAATATAAAAAAATACATTCAACAAATTCTTCTGTTGTTTTTATTATTAAATATTTAGGTCTTCTTCATTTGATCATATGCCTGGGATTGTTGAAAGATGGTTTTGTTAGAGACACGTTTGTTTTAAATAGAAGTAAGATTGCCATTAGTTTTTTTTATAAAGCTACAGTTTTTCATATATAGCACAGACATTAAGAAGGTTAGCCGTGGAAGTATTATTGTCGAAAATGGTCAACTTCAGAAACTCTAGTTCGTCTTATCGCATGATGATACTTCGATACTTTAAAACAATGTCTTCTAAATTAAATATTATCCGTCTAGTAGAAAACTCAAAGAGAGCTTGGATAACGTAAAATGAAATCTGTCGCAACTGTTTCTACTTATCCGGGCGCAGTCAGCGGCTTACACTTGAATGTGCTCACATTTCTATCTTGCAGGTATTCATATATTTGCACTAGGATCACTTGTAATAGATAGCGAGGTTTTTTTAAAGTCAAATGAATGAAATAAACTAATATTATAAATAGGAAAGGTTTGATTGTTTCTTTGCATTGAAAAGTTTCTGAAAGTCCTGGATCCATTTGAAATATTCTTTCAACATCAGAATTCTATATTATTCTTGATCAATAAAGGCGCTTAAATGTTTTCCAAAAAAAAAAACTATTATTAATATAAAAAGGGACTATTACGCGAATTAGATTATTCAAATTGATTACACTTTATATGAAATAAATATGTACAATATCGTAACATTGTGGACATGGTTGGACAAAAATGTTGGACAATTAAGACAAATTAATGTACACTTATATTCATACACAAAAACATTATTGTAAATAACGGTTGCTCTTTGAGATTATTGGCATAACTTATCGACCTGCGACACGTCCGTTCTCAACAAAAGTCTGCGTTAGAGTGGTTATCAGTTCTAACTTCTAAATTCTAAATTAAAATTTAACGGTTGAAAGTTTTGGTCTAAGCCGACCATCTGTGTGTGCACAATTATTTTTGAAGCCTTTGCTTATATCATAAAACGACATAGATTTTTTTTCCGTTTCCGAGGGTAAAGTTTTAAATACATTGCAGTGAGTAACGAGAACATAACTTTTAACGAGAATATTCTGTGAATTGCTTTTGAAAAATGGACTACGAGGCTTAGGTTGCTGTTAGGTTTCAATACATTCCATGCGTATATTCACATGAACAAGATATAATATATGTTCAGTGTGGGGGAAGAAGCAAGTAAGAAAAAGTTATTAGCTTTGTGCAAATCGTTATTATTATTTTGGACAAATAAATGATAGAATAAATATTAATTAACTTAAACATGATAAAGTACAGCATATTTTTAAATGAACGGCATCCATTGATCGGTATTTATTTACATAAATATGTGGGTTCTGTATTTTTATAAACGAAACCTAGACAATTAGATTTAGACAAGGGGTTGTCTAAATGCTCTAGAATATAGCTAAATAGATGATGGAGCCATACTCTAGGACCAACCATCACCAGTTTGCCCCCTTGTCACGTGCCATAAGACTGTTAAAAATTATTTCAGATGAGGTTGATATTTTTCACTGTAGCCTGATGAAGTTCACAGGAGTAGCACTGGAGTGCATTGAAAGGCTTAGGTGATATTTAATTTGTAATTGGAGGCAGTAACATCGCATAGGCGCTATAGGTGTCATGGTGGTAACTACGTAATTTTAAATAAATAAAAAAAAAATGATGCTCATAAGAAACATTTTAGTGGCTAGTAGGGTTGCATGTGATTACAAATTACTAAACCATCTTTTTTTATTGTTTTGATACATTTTCCATAAATATTTCCTTTATGGGCTTTGTGACCAGTCCTAGATGAGTATTTTGAAAATTGCTTGAAGCTCTTGTATATTTCATCTTACTCTCAGGGAATCTTGTGCCCTTGAAAGTTGCCCAGCTAGTAGGTTACAACACTTGACCTAACTTGACATAGTCAGGTTACAGTGCCGTACAAAATAGTGTCAAAATAGTGCCCGTAACGATGAAAGGTTTACATACTTACGCTATGCTTAAAATCAAAAATAATATTCATCAAGCTTCAACTGATGTTCCAAGATTTATGTAAATCAAATAGTTATTATCTATCCTGGCCACGGATATCGCTAGCGCATTTGTGTTATTAGATTACCGGCATAGCAAAGGTGCGTACATTGTTCTACAATTTATCAAAGAAATAATAAATTAAACATACAGTGTAGTCAAACTTAACGTCTTAATTAATTGAATAATAACATAATCAAAATTGTTGTTTTACAATAAAACTAGAGAAGAGGTTAATCTTCAAACCACCTCAGGAGATTTTCAAGAACACCCCAGACTAGCACTCTTATTAAATACAACATAAAAACTTATACGGTTTATCCGTTCAGTAGATGTGATACCACAGGTGTATAAGTATATGGATGGTCACGTCGAACTTAGAATACCCCTATTTTTGGGGTTAAAATGAGACACCTACAGGAAAAGCTTCGAAATATTTCGACATGATTAAATATACACACAAATGCCTTGCTATTGCACATGGCAATAATATTTTGTAGCGCTTGTTATCCGATATGTCAACTGTAGTTCGTAATCATACACTATGTTTTTAATGATGTTACTCTCAAATAGTGCACGAAGCATTATTCGTGTGAACAGTCCTTGTAATTATATTAAGAACGTTGACGCACATTGAGCACTCTCCTTGAAGACATGTCGTCAATACGTAATTGAAAAATAATTGCTTCCGTACATTATTAAATATTTCATTATATTGAGGTATAATTGGTATAGGCTTATGGATACCCCACAACCACCTGTCTACTTTATTATTCCCTACTATATTAACATCACAGTTTTTACATCTACATAATATACTGTAAAAGGTGGACTATTTGCCTTAGACATTTTCCGCCTGTCTACCCTTTGGGTGATGCCAAAACAGAAACAGTAGTAAGTCTTTGCCATCGGAAAAAAATCGCATACAAATGGATGATTTGCTATTCAAAACGAAGCTCAACAAACTTAGCATTGAGTAACCTAACGATGATGTTTTATACCTGCGAATAAATTCTAATATAAAAAGACCACTAGTAATAGTTTAGCAATAAAAGTTTTGAAGTACCTAAAATGGAAGTTCACAGAGGAATTGCAGTTAATACGACAGAGTCTGCTTTCACTCGGTCGTGAATACTTGTTCAGCATTATTCCCGTTCCCGGGAATGCATTCCCCGTTAAATAGACACTGGCTTACGTAAATGGCAGTCTCGTTTATAATAGACTAGCGATTAGCCCGGGTCTTCAAGGATAAATGGATTTCCTGAATCTTATCTCTTTAATGAATAACTAAAAAGGCTTTTAATAGATTCCTAACATGTCAAATATCTCTACCATTACTAATATATCGTATACTAATATTCCGCCCATAAAAGACACACTGCTGGGTCTTTTCTTTTTATAATAAAACGTAACCCCTGCATTGCGTTATATATAACCTGTCTCGCGGGGGCAGTTTACAAACATGAAATTCATTACATGGAGGTTAATTAGCCTACTGTGCCACACTGGCCAGACGGGTTGGCACATGGCTTGTATCAAGTTTCCCTTCTCTTGGGACGTTCGTTCCATTAGTCACCTCTTGCGACACCCTCAGTATGAAATGGGGTGGTGACATTATGTATTCTAAATCCATCACTACACGTATATGGTATAAAGAGTGAAACAAAACCTTATATCCATAAATAAGGGATCAATGGGACTTCTGATACCAAATGCAGTGTAAAACCAAGCACGTTCTTTAATAGAAAATGTAGAGATTCAAATTCAGCCTTTGTTTGTTTGTTTGACATCAATAATCCATTTATTAAAAGTGTCTCATCGGCCCTTACAATTTAACCAAACAAATTAGCAAAAACGTAGTGTTCCTTTTCATATAATAAAGATGGTAATGTATTTTTTTATATTTGCGATATATTTCCTACGGCGAAATGTACTACGGCGTAGTAAAACAGCAAGGTATAATAACTACAACGTAGCATTGGGTATGCATCGATGCTATAATGTAAGTTGATGGCATCATTACGTTCTGTATCATCCGCTAAACAAATGATTCCACTAGTATTAGATGTTTGCATTAATTGCGGCAAATAACACACTTCTACACTACATCAAATATTGACTGACGTATTACTGGTGTTTTGTATGTCTTAATTGTAGCAAAGACTGTGTTTACTATTATTCAAATACTGATTAGTATCAGTAACGTGTAGACAATTATTTAGTAAGAGAGACAGTTTTGATTACGATATTTTTATTTTGGTTATGTTTTGTAAATACTTTCTAGACACTGTGGTGAGGGATTTAGAATATACAATGTTACCAACCCACAAAAGGTGTCTAAAGGAACGCAAGGCAGACCACTTAGCCACCAGAGAGACCATTTGATACAAACTCTTTGCTACAAACTCTTTGCTACAACTCTTTGCTACAAACTCTTTGCTAAAAACTCTTTGCTAACCTGCCTTGCCAGAAAAGGCTAATATACCATCATGAATGGAAAAAACTAAGTAGTGTATCATTTATGGGCTAAAATTACGATGAAATGATGATATATACACATTCCATTAATTTTAACCATGATCTATTTGACGAGGTCTGTTTAGTCCAGATCAGCCGTGCCGATGACGGGAGTGTGCTGGGTTGATAGGTGGAGTTAACAATAATCGGAAAACAGGCGAATAATATTTTAGTAGTACAATGTTCTTGATTACTTCATCCCCTAAGTTAACTTTCTATTTCTCTAGTCATATTATAAATAGATTCTTAAGTAAAGCAAAAACATTGTATCCCTTTTTACGAAAATTGCGCGGACGGATGACATTGTCCACGCTTATATTTTATCTAAAGAATTATTAAATTTATAAATGCATTAAATTTATAAAAAAACTTTACACACCCTACGATTTATTTGACACACACACGCGCATTTATACTCTTTTGTTTATTGTTACAGTCTGTCGCAAAATTGAGAATATAAATTCATAGAACTATAATTTTAAATTAATGTATGGTCGAATTTCGCTGGGCAACCTCTAGTTTCTATAAATTGCTATATTACAAGCATTAGAACATGTATGTACAATATCTTGTTCTGATCTCTAGCTTGTGAGTAGTATTAAATTTGTTTGTAGGTACTTACTTCATGTTGTATACTGATATCAAAACGATATTGACACAAATTTAACGAAACAGCTGTCGTAGTCATAGACGAAATTAAATTTATACCTTAACTTATTTTAATTAAAATATTTTTATTGTACTCAAGCATATCTTGTTTTCAGGGGCTCAAGGCCATTCATAGGAATTAATTATACTTTTGTTTCCTAGTGGTATTTGAACGCACTGAATCAAGTTACAGTGTTTATTGAGCTTTCTGCTGCTGCGTTATTGAAGAAATATTTACTCCTCAGCCTTCAAACAGTAAATAACTGAGGTTTATTTTATTTCATGACTCGTTCTTGGAACTTATAGAAAACAGCTTTATTATTTATTTTACTACTGGTAGCGTCGTCAAATCGATAAAATAGTTTTCTTTGGTTAAGAAAATATTAATATAGGGTTGTCTAATATATTCGTTCGTTCGATAAAGCTCATAAATGACCCACTACTACTACTCCGTATTCATGAAACGAGATTAGCCTATATATATTCTCCGTAAATTAGTAATTCATTAACAGTGATATTTCAAAAATGATACCGGAGAATGAATCCTCTGTTTTATAACAAAATCATAGGTCGTAATTTCAATGGTGTTTGGCTAGTATTTGATTTGGGAAAAATAATGAATTCGTGACAATATATAACTTTTTATAATCACTGAAAAACATTGGTCAAATGGAGAGCCGCGGGCATTTTTAAAATAGGTTTTGGTATAGAAACGACATGTTGATACAATATTTGCCTATACATTAAACTGTTCTTTGCAATTTGAAAATAATAAGTCAAGTAATAATAAGTGTGACGAATAAATAGTGCTGGGAAAGATACAAGGACATGAGGCTGCAAGGGACAAAATTACCTGAAATTGTTTAGGGAAACCAACAATGGACGTAACTATTTTGATCAAGATGAATATTATCTTTTGACGCAGAAGCTCTAACTTCGAGACAGGAAGCCAGTCATGAATGTCAGTTTCTCTAAAGAATTGCAGTATTAATTTTATACTATACGCAGTTGAGTCGTCTTTATAATTAACGTTCTTGTTCAAAATAGTTATCTTATTATTTTGTTTAAATGTCTTAGTTTAAAACTAGTGAGTCTATGTATTATCTACATTTTTTCTATTCAATAAAACCTGGTATGATTGGAGGACAAGGTGAAATATTCTGTCGATAGCAATAGCAGCAAATGTGTGTGGAAATGTTTTTGTTATTTCAACAGCATTCTAATTTTTAGATTGTATATTCGCCTTACAATTAAATAAAAACCTTAGTTCAGCAGCATCCTTACAAAATTATCAGAAAATTTTAAAGCCTCGTAATATTTTAAAGAGTGTTCTCAAAGTTACCTTAATGTGCTTACATAAACATTCATATCAATTTAAACACAGTTGCGAATGTGTAGTGTCATTTAAAAGAACACACTCTTTCGTTTCCGCTTATAAATTACCCACTACTGGGTCGGGCCTCCTCCAAATTCATGGAGGGAAATTAGCCTACTGTGCCATGCTGGCAAGACGGGTTGGCACAGGGTTTGTATCAAGTTTTCCTTCTCTTGGGTCTAGGTGATCTACCCTTGCGTACTTTTAGTCGCCTCTTACGACACCCTGAAGATGGCATGGGTTGGTGACATTATGTATTCTAAAACCGTCACCACATACTCTTTACACACTTCATAATACCTGTAGTACCTTTGCACAAGATTTTAGTAGTAAAGTAGTTAGATTTGACATCATGTGAGAAACCACTGATACGATAAAAAATACATTTTGGTCTAATGACGCATTTAAGTTATTTAAAGGATAAGTTATTTAAAGCCCATTCCAAACTTTCGCGATAAACCCCAATCCTTTACGATTTTACTCGCAGAAATTGGCAATTACGTAACATTGATACCTGGTAAAAAGTTAATTGTTTTTATTTATAGAATTAAATCTATTTGTGTGAAATTGTTACTTTTACATTTGTGGTGGATGGGTTAATGAGTACGTAATTGTGATATTTATTTCGTTGTGTCACTCGTTGCTTTAATACAATATTCATACCGCTTTCGGTTAATGCGTTGACTCGTGTGTGTTAATGCTAGTAGCGTGACCTCCCCCAACTACCGCGTCGTATGTTACGTATACAAGTATCTGACGTAATCGATACACGGTATTCTATATACCTACTTATATTAATACGCGAAGTTAAAGCTTTGGCTTCTCCCCTTTATGAATGTTTGCGCAAACGTATGATTGTTGGCACAGTTAAAGTTTAAGTGGAGGAATGCAGAAATTTAACCTATGCAGTTTGAATACAACTCACACACTAAATGCATAATATTTTAAACCACACGCGGCACGCGTAAATTTGAAACCACATCTAGTATCAGTAATAGACGCTAAATACTATTTTCTATGTTGATGTTTAAAAAGATCTGATAAAATTATATCAGATCTTTTTAAATATATATTCTTACATGATGAACATCCAAATTAAATATGTTTCTCTACAATATTATGCATGTATTATACATATAATCCTTCCTCTTGAATCACAAAATCTATTAAAACCAACCGCTCCAAAATCCGTTGCGTAGTTTTAAAGATTTAAGCATACATTGGGATGGACAGACGTCAGTGACTTTGTTTTATACTATGTAGTGATAGTGATATGTGAAAGATACTGTCAATTTAATATCACCTCATTCCATTCTGAGGGTGTAGTAAGATCCGACAGAAGGAAATGACAGGGCTAAAAACCTAGCCATAAGTGAAGGAAAACTTCAAACGACTTCAACCTTGTGCCAACCCGTCTGGCCAGCGTGACACAGGTGGCTAATTATCCTCCATGTCACTGGAAGAGGCCCAACTCAAAAGTGGGTCATCTATGGGCTGAGCGGTAATAGTAAATTTAATGAGTATAATTTGTTACGTAACTAATAATTATGTTTATGACTTCGTTTTCATCCTTTCAGCCAAAAGACTGTAAATAAAAAAAAATCTGTAACAGTAAATTGCTGGGCTTATGCCTTCGTGAAAGTGCTTGGAGGCACAGGCCTCCTCAACTTTCACGAAGGTCGTTTCTGAGTTGCCGCATCGTATTCAGACCTTAACCTTGTGGGATCAGCACTGCGCTTTCTGGAACGCGGTCGCTACTTGAGGACTTATCTCACCCATCGGGCCTCAGTCCTGCGAGCTTCGTGTCCTGCCCACTGCCCCTGAAGTTTGTGTGTAAAATCCTGTAGGCTATGTCGGTAACTCTGGTTCTCCTGCGTATCTCCACATTACTGATTCGATCTCGCAGGGAAACTCCGAGCATGGCCTCTTGATTGCCCTCTGGGTGACTTTATGGCCTACAGTCCACCCCCGGTCCCTCAAAACCCGGCTACTCCCAACGGTGAACCCATGAGGATTATCAACGATAATGCGCAGTGTAATCGACTTGCGGGTTATGCAACGTTTGGCTCAGCTAGATGTCAGATGCATATGCCTATCTAACATCTAACAGGTATCTAACATCTAATCACGCTTTGGAGGACATGTGAAGCTGTCGGTCACGTCTACTTTTCCACCATGTTCCGGTCGGTTCGGTAGATGTGAGAGATATCTAAGAGATGATCGGAAAACTGAGAGATATAATACTACTTGAACTAAGATAAATTAATGTTTAAATTAAAGTTAGATGATAATTTCTTAGGTATTCGCGATTATTACACATTGAAATTAAACACGTTTTAACGGATTTATCGGATCGGATTGGTCGCGGGAGAGACGTCGGGAATTAAATAATGTAATATACACGCGAGAAATCCGTTAAAGCGTGTTTAATTTCAATTTATTAAGACGAGCTTGTCATTGAATCACTTTAAACTATTCGGGATTTTTACGGAAAGTAACTTCGTATATGTTAAATCTAAATAGTTAAAAGTTTATCGCTAAATATGGGGCTAAGAGCACCATTTGAGAACGGCTATTAATTACATTACAGTTCGGGTAAGGTTCTTATGAAAGAGAATTTATCTTAATGCCATTTCTTTTTAAAAACAACGTATTTTCATCGCTGTCTTACTTAATACCGTACCGCTATAGATGCTATTTCGATGCCTGTGCTCTTGCAACGTGCTCCGCTTGGTTCTATTCAGATTGTTTTGAAGGATATCTAATCCCTATGGGGCGAATACCTCTTACCAATACATCGTCTATGATGTTTTCGTAAACCGAGAGATTCAATTAAAAGAATAACCATCAAACGAAGTGAAGAAGAGCTGCCTAATTGAATTGGTGGTACTTGAACGGGTACGTTGAAACGTTGGTACACAAGTTAATTCACGCCCCTTCAGTAAATTTAAATAAAATTTTATAGCCTACCATTCAGTGTAAGATACAGTTAAATAATATATACGGTATTCAAACTTGATCCACCCGGTGTGAGGACGAATTTCGAATACATGCTGTCACCACCCCCATTCACCCTGAGGGTGTCGTAAGAACCTACTAAAGGAAATAACAGGGTAAAAATTCTAGCCGTGAAAGAAAGAAATCTTGAAACGACGAACCTACAAAACCCTATGCCAATACGCTTGGCTAGTGTGGCACAGTAGAGTGGTGAGGAGGACTTAGTAGTGGGCTTGTTTATGGGCTGAAACGATTAAAATCGATCTGGTGATGGAAATGGCAGACAACGTAAGATAATCTTAAATTCTTTACAGCATCTGTCTTATGGCAGATGCTGTAAAGAATAATGTCTAATGTCTTAGGCCTATGTCCAGCAGTGGACGTCTTTTGGCTGAAATGATGAAAAAAAATGATGATCTGTCTTATGCTTAGACTCAATAATATGAGTACCAGGTCCCAGGCCAGGTATAAGTCCATTTCGAAACTAATTATGGTCCGTAAAGTTTGGTATTCGTCAAATGATCGTGAACTCAAGTTACGGTTAAATCAAACAAATAACTAACTATATACATACAATGTGTAGGATACTTTTTCTTCCGTTTCAAACGTTTACTGTTTCTAAATAATTTTATATCCATTTATTCAAGCTTATGTACCTGTGTCTATTAGTAAGATGTGTATCTATGCAAAACGCGTCACTTTTGCCTTGTTTTATTCAGTAGGCAAACTAGACGGTAAATAATCAAGCAACATATTCGTAACGCAAGCGTGTATGGAGAATGAACTTATACCCTGTTTTTAATAAGATGCTTATCGGTATATGGCGTACGTTTCTATCAGAGTGAAAGGGAAACAATAATTTATATGAAAACATTAAACATAAGTTCTAGGATTCAAGAAAAAGGATATTGGTTTAATATTCCAGTAGTTGTGTAGCTCGTACGCAAACGTTCTTAAAACAAATAGGTTGAGGTAATGGTTAACATAGGGGAAAGGAATCTCAAGGTTTATTTGTACAGTTAAATATGCTACACTTTTTAATGACTCCTATGTTTAAAGCTACTTCTGGGAAATATTTGACAACAGTGGTAGTGCTGTAACTTTACTACTGAATGAACATATGACCGAGTGTATGATAATGAGGTAGTTTAAATATATGTAATAGATTTGCTGATTAGTTTATAATTAAAATTTATTACTACGACTGCATCGACTACGACATTGGCGATCTTTTATCTACGCGGACGCAGTTACGGCGGCGTTTATTTTTAAAAGGACACTTTAAAATACAGGTTACAGTTATAATTCCAGCGATCTACGTCGTAATGGCGTATTTAGTGACATTCATATTTTATAGATGGTGTTTTCTGGCGAAATCTTGGCGACATTTCAATTTGTCCCGCAAACTATATTCAATGTAACAAATCGGCAAAACTCAAAGGTGAGTACCGTGATGCGGTGAAATCCAACAGTGACCGCAGTGAGTGAATCGCTCGACCGCACCGTGTGTTAAAAATTAATAAACACGTCACCCTGCCGGGTGGAATCCGCGACCCGTACTAATTATCATGCGATTACCATTTATATAAGTCGGGACATGACAATGGGAGTCGGCCTTTGTCCAGAAAGAATTACTTGCAGTAGGCGCTCGCTGTTTGCGGTACCGGGCAGAGGGTTAACACCGACGCGCGGTAGCCAGCCGGTCGCGGTCTCGCCTTAGGAACGCACGGCGTCGGCCGGGTCGGCTCGGCTGGCGGCGAGCGGCCGAGGGCGGTTGCAGCGACCGGCCGCGGCGGATCCTCCACGCTACTGCGGGCTGCGGCGCGGCACGCCTGCCGCTTGCCGCCTGCCGCGGCCCCGCACCGACGCATCCCCGGCCGACGCCCCGCGCCTCTCGCCCCGCACGCACGCCGCATTCGCGCCATCAGCTCGCCCTGAGCGGGCCCGCACAAAGGGTATGCTACCACCACTTTTTAGGGACCGAAATGCTGCATAAATTAGACGCAAGTCGCCAGAATACGAAGACCGCCGCAGCAGTAAATCGAGTCAGTGAAATGTTAACGATAAGCGATAAACTTTTGCTCGACGGCAACAAAACTGGAGCACACCGGAGTTTGCCATTTTTGCTTAAGTCGCAATCATACGCAACGTCCTTAATGTGGCATAATTTTCAAAAGCGTGTTGTACTTATTATCTATGGCTAATATCCATTTATCGATTACCGATCGTTTTTATAAAATGGCCGCTCAACAAAAGGACAGTTGAATTCCATAACTATCAAAATTTAACGAAAGCGTTCGAAATTTAGAGTGTGACCAAAAGCATTTCACAAAATTTGCAGCTTAAAATGGCTTTTGAAGAAAGAACAAGCGAGTCCGCACAAAGTAACGCCAGCGAGCTTGCAAAACTTCTCCATTGAAATGAAGTTAAAGCTTATTGTTGTGAGAGAATTATACCCAGTAGCTGTTTTGAAGTGTATCCGTTTTATATGAATATTTTGCCTATGATGCTCAAAAATAATACATGAAAATGCAAAAAGTTTATGTAGGAAAGTTTGTCTAGTAGATTTTAGAGTATACAGCAGTGATAATGTAGAGTGGCTTCAGTCTCTGCGCAGAGTTTAACCTAGTGACCCGAGTGTACTATCTGCAAACTATCTGCGCCAGAATGATCCTTTAGTATGAATACAGAGTTTCCAGACTGATTAAATTATCTTACTCCTTCAATTAAGAGATGTGTCTAAAATACCATCATGACGTTATAAGAGTACCTACGTCACACAAGCTTGCATACGACATAAAAGATTTTTACTATTTTATAATAAGTAAAATATTTGCCATTTACAATCATTGTTAAAAATAATTTTGCATTCTATACATATACGTACGTACCACTGGCAAAATGTTAAAATATTAAGTATCGTATTCAATAAATTTTAATTAGTTTTTGTTAAACCTATATTCCTTGTTGTGCTTATTCTAAATAATACATAATGTGGCCATCCTACTTGATACGAATTCATATGCCAACCTTGGCCAGCTTGGCACAGTAGGCCACTCCTCATGTAGTTGGCGGAAGCCCACGTGGCGCAGGAGGCTAATCCACCACCATCCATGTAATTAGAGGAGGCGCGACACAGCAGCGGGTCATGTATGGGCAGAGTAGAAATAGTGTCAATTTTTTTTTTATTTATTTATTTATGTATTTATTTATGTATTTATTTATTTATTATTTATTTTACTATTTATTTTTTTATTTATTTATTTATATTCTTTATTGCACAGACAAACAAAATTATCACTATCATTACGAAACATATGTGAGTACTAGCTTTTGCGCGCGGCTTCGCTCGCGTGGACTTCGAACCCGTGCTTATCTCTGTGCATTTTTTTTTATGAATATAAAAGTGGTTATTGTGACTATACTATGATAGTTAGATATGTGCTTTTTTGTAGATTTTAATAAGACCTACAAACTCGTAGTACTTCATTTTGTTCTATTGTCAATCGTTTTTGCAGCGCACGCATAAATAGATTTTCGATTTTACACCTTGGGTTACAAAACCGCAATTTTCATACGGATCCCTAATTCTTTTGAAAATAAAACATAGCCTATAACCTTCCTCGATAAATGGACTATCTAACATTGAAAGAATTTTTGAAATCGGACCAGTAGTTCCTGAGATTAGCGCGTTCAAACAAACAAACAAACAAACAAACTCTGCAGCTTTATATATTAGTATAGATTTGTACAATGGGCGGCCTTATTGCAAACTGCAATCTCTTCCAGGCAACCTTAGGATGTAAAATTCAGAAGAGTTAAGTGGGCTATTCTTGTGCCGACATAAAATATAAATAATAATATAATAGTTCACTTTTTTCCTTACTTTTATGAAAACATTCCTTGCCGCTAAACTAATTTGACGTCAGTTTCAGAAAAGAAATTATAGCGCCATGGTACGCTGGCGTGCAGGCACAGGCCTACTGCGATATCTGACAGATATATATCAGGCGTCTGGTAGTATTAATTTGTAAAAGTGTTTATTCTGTCAATTATTTCAGCAAAAGGACCCACAGTAGTCAAAATTAATTATTTCGTGTTTGGAAGAGAATACGGGGGTACATGGTATTTAGTACATGAAAAACGACCATCCCGATCGATCGCAAGACGCTTGCACGACCCCGGAATATAACCGTGGACCCATGCCCCAAAGGTGGCCCAATCTCTAGGTGCCCTAGGGCTTCTCTTTTTACAGGATATCTTAGCTCATAAATGCCTGCTTAAAATTTATGGGGCAACCCTGGCACAGAGTTTCTTATTATCTAACTGCAGGGTATTCCAAGTGGCTTGCTCCCGTAATCCCCTGAATCCATAAGCGGATTCATTAGGACCCACTGACCTAAATTATTTTCCTGATCATTCGTCTCGTAAAAAGCTATGCTATATGTATTCCTAAAATATTACCGACTAGCTGCGCCCCGCGGTTTTACCCGCGCTTACTTGACACTAAACGTTAAATTCTGGATAATTCACAATAGATATTTATAAATTATAGCCTATGTGTTATTCTGATGCATAAGCTATGTTATTGTAAGGTTTCATTAGGATCCATTCAGTAGTTTTTACGTGGAAGAGTAACAAACATCCATCCATAATTACAAACTTTCGCGTTTATAATAATATTAGTACGATGCAGTTTGAAAATGCAGTGATATTAAACTATCGGAGCAAATATAAGTATCTGAAAGTTAAAAGTTTACTTTTAAATAAACACCCGGAGGACATCGGAATGGAATAAAGTATGTGTATCGGCAAAAACCCCTTGGAAGAAACTTTATTTGGTTTCAATTGCAGTATCGGAGTTGCATTTGAGTTAGCAAAGTAAATTCCCAGACAAAATTCTGTGCGCTTATATTTTAGTAGGTACATATCGAGACCTTGTTGCAAAATACTCGCCGTTCTAAAAAATCTTATATAATGTTTAATTAATACATTTTACGTAAAATTTTGTGGAAATCCTTGGGGGAGGCCTTTGTCCAGCAGTGGACGTCTTTTGGCTGGACTGGTGATGATGATGATGACGTAAAATTTGATCATTCGCGTTGATCGTTTCGAGCAAACGTGTTTAGTTATAATAAATTTAATAGGCAAATATTTTAATATACCATTTGTAGAAACAAATATTTGTACAGTATATTTGTTCTTGCCAATTGTCTTATTAAGAGTACAGGTGCTATACATCTTTTTATTTTTTAACAAATGCGTCTAATAAGTAGAGTTTTTTTTTAAATGTCCATATCCTCTCATATTTTTGCTAAGCTAAGTAACGGTTCTAAATGTTTTATGACCGTTATGATATACCTAAAAATCTGTTGACATTAACAAGCAATTGAGGTACCTATAGTCACCTTTTTTTTTTCAGCCGAAATAAAGAGTCTCTGTCGGACCATGGCTAATTTTCTAAACCAAATGCTTGCTAAATGCTTGCTCAACAAACATTGCGTGTAAAAATGATTTTATTGTAAAAAAGCGTGGGGTGCTTTTCAGGATATTATCAAAATAACCCTTATAGTTAGTCAGTCTAGTCTAGCCTGGTAGATTCCTTTATTGGTCTTGACGCAGACACTCCGCGTCTCAGGAAAACAAAAATCGTTGATCCTGATTATTATTACCCTAGTAAGGATGACGGGTCAAAATGTTTAAAACATTAAATTGTCATCGGTCCTTAAGGTGAATGTTCCAGGGTAGCCCGCAAAATTCAAATTTTCGTACGTTTTTTACAATTTGCAGGTCAGTGCTAGGTTGAAAATTTGAATTTCGCGGGCGACCCTGGAACATCCACCTTAATAAGTATGCCAAATTTCGAGTTAATCCGACGTTTTGAAGGGGGTCAAAATCATGTTCAAAGATTCTGTTACATACATACGAGTACATACGTCTGAAGCTAATAAAAGCGTATTAATAAAAACTAGTGGTGTGTGTGTTAATGAATTGGTTAAAACAGCTGTCAGATTGCTGCTAACTTCGTGCGATAACTGCCAGATAAGTTAGAATGACAGCCAGAACCAACATCGGTCTGAAGCGCGCTAGAAGTCAGACTTTATTAAAATGCTGACATATCCAACTTACAACTGAATCAGGTAAACAAGCTGGTAAACAAGCAGATCAATTTTATTCCGTTCTATCCGTTTGATGTAATAACAACAAACTAGAGTGATTCTCATTGTGTATAGGAAAGTAGTTATATTAAACTTTCATAGATGTAGTTACTAAGTTACAATGGCTACGTAGGTTTGAAAAAATAATAATAGAACGAACATGTTTTCAATAGCTGCAGTAACTCACTAAATAAATTGGTCGTAACTTTCATGATCAATTAAATGACAGTCACAATTATATGTTAGCTCCAAACGACTCCAACAGCTGGCGATATCTATTGACTGGATGGAGTAAGTTTTAAATAGATGGCGCTATGTTAAAGTTAAATTAATGTATGTTAATGCTAAATGTAATATAACAAAAACCCTTACCCACAGCAACCAGTGACCGGGTCTGTTAGTAGTAGTATAATTTTAAAAACTTTAAGTAGATATTGGAAGATTTAGTAAAGATTATACAATTGTATATGTTCTAATAGGTATATAAAATTAAGTATATAAATATAAACAGTATCTAGCTACTCTGAAGCGGTTTGCTCGATTTTGTATAAACTTCCTTACAAACTGTATAATGGCGATACGCTTACGGGTCAGCTAGTTATATAATCATTTATTTTGAAACTGTAATAAATGTTACATTTGAAAACAAGATATGAAAAAAATGCCGTGATAATACTAATAGTATAGTTACCAGATGTTGCCGGCGGTTCCACTCACGTTGGTACAAGAAGGCAAGAAGTGAGCTCTACTTTTAGCTGGCTTTTCCTTTCACATATAGGGATTGATTATCCTAAATCCTTCCTTATAAATAAATTGTATATCTTCAGATATAAAGCATCTGGGAATATTTTTTTTTTTTGCTTTTGACAATAATGAGATCTCCATTCCGTGTGGTGGCGAATTTAGAATACACAATGTCATCAACCCGTACCAACCTGAGGGTGTCGTAGGAGTTAACTAAAGGAACGCGAGAGGCAGATCACCTAGCCACAAGAGAAGGAAAACTTGATACAAACCTGTGCCAACCCGTCTTGCCAGCGTGGCACAGTAGGCTAATTTCCCTCCGTGAATTTGGATGAGGCCCGACTTGGTCGGGGGTCATTCTTGGGCTGAAACGAACGAGATCCATAAAAACTTCTGACCGCTTAACACTTACTTAATATTAAAAAAAGGTGTTAATTTCTTTCTAACTTAAGATATTGAAATTTTAATTAGTGGTTAGATGTGCCGCCTTTGGATCAACGGGTCCTGGGTTCGATTCCGGGGTCGGGCAAGTGTCTTTGTCTAAACCAGAGGCACTGACTCGGAGTCTGGGTGTCATTTCTATCTATAATATGTATGTATTTACAAAAAAAATTTATATAAGTAGTTTATCATCCATCTCGTTACCATAACACAAGCATTAAGTTGCTTAGCTTGGGACGAGATGGCGTTCTGTGAAATATCCAAGGATATTTATATTTATATACATATGTATAAAAAGCAACATGGTAAGGAGTGATTTCCATGCAAGCTGATAAGCCGTTTTTGAAGAACCTTAGGGGAAGTTTGTTAGTACGCACCTGTAACGTACGTAAGTAACTCTCCCTTTTCAATTTTCCGGTGTTAGTCCCAGTAGCCATGTCTATGTGTTTCAACCCTTAATTTTGAAGCGTTTAGCACAATACATATGTAAGCAAAACACTAGCTGAAAACATTTTGGTAACTTGTCCTAGAAGTGAAAGTTTCAGAAACAAATATTTTACATATATCATATTGCGCACAAATAGTTATTATACACACATTTCTGAAAATAAAGTTTCACCCCAAGTACTTGGTACCGATAAATGTACTATCTACTATATACCAGTGTAAACACGTTAACATTTTATATTCTGTGATGAACATCACGTGGTGGCAAATGCATATTACAGCCCATTGAAATTTATAAAGCATCAAAATAGGGTTGCAATACACATATTTACCATTTAATGAACCGCGATCTTGACGTCACTGTTTTGTTTATTGTTTTAAATTTTATTATTTTTTATATGCTGTCAGTTAATCGTTGTTTATTAAGGTAACAATAGTATTATCTGTAAATGGCTCAAAAACCGCAATCCTTTACTTTTCCGTCTAGTATCTAGTGTTGCTCACTACTTTATATCTGGAGTGTCTATTATCGTCCACAGATCGAGACACGTAGGTAGAAGCGTCACAAAACCATTTAATTTAATGCGAGCAGTTACATTTGACGTTATGTCTGCTGCGTGGGCTCTCTCTGTGTCGACACCAGTTCATAACAAACATAATATTAAAATCGGTGTATTTCTTAAGGTACCCAAGACATACCGTGCACTGAGATGTTACATTTCAGAAAGGACTACGCAGACTCGTCTGACTTACACTCTTGTACTTTTCTGTATTGGTTCATAACTGATTATGTACTGTATTTTGCAGGTGCCCAAAGAACTTACAATAGATTTTGAAATCAAATCTTGTAATCAATGCACGTTATGCACGAGTAAATATGGTGTGACTGCAGACTGCCCCACCGTCTAGTAACTATACCGCGTGCATATAAGTTTAATAAAACATTGCATGATTAAATTATATTCTGTATTTACTCTAACAAACTAACTCTACAATACAGCTATCACACGTACCGCAACGTGGATTAATTGTATTGTAGAATAAAGATTTTTCAGTTTGACAGTTTCAGGTTCAAACTTATTTGCCAAGTATAGAAGCAATTTTTACTTCCTCTATAAAAATACGCGCAATTTTACTTGTTGTAATTGTACTTGCAAAGTTGTTAACATTGAAATCTTCTGGAGCGGCCACCGAGAAAGTACATATTACTGGCTTTTTCTAATATTAGAATGTGCATACTAAAATCAAACATTTCACTACTATAATTATTTAATTAAAGAACAACGTCGGAAATTATCACAAAAATATAGTGTGTTACAAAAACCAGTAATACAGCATTAGTTTCGAAGTGCTCACTCTCATGCATATGACAAAATCAGTAAAAAAAGTCATGCAATGTATGAATATTGTTGATACGTGCAGCGTGCAGCGAATGTAATGCAGCCAAAGCACCTAACACCGTGGGTTTAAAAGTGGCACCAACTTCCAACGTATGTAGATATACTCCTCTTGTTATGCTAATTACCGTTTAAAACTTATTGGATTTAGAAATGTATGCAGGTAAAATAATCGGTTGGCATCAGACTAACCTGATGGCCTGGTGACGTGATGGCGTGTTGGCCTGGGCACTAGAATTTAGACGGCGCGGTTACCGTCTAAATTCTGGTAGTTACGAGGTTAGTCCAGGTGTTTGTTTTCACGGTACTAAGGTAAAACCTGTATCGACTGCCGTAGGTGATGGAATCCATCAAAAAGGCGAGACCGACGGTTTTACGTGCCTTCCGAAGCCGGGGCTCAGATGTTACAATTTATGGACATGATCCAACACCCATGATACCTACACAATACTGTACTTATGCAATGCAATTGTTTGTCTAGGGATTGGATGTATCGCCTTTGAATTACGGGTTCCCGGTTCATGTTTGTGCACTGCATCCACGATAGAGGCTTTACACATAGTCAGTGTATCGTTTAAAAAAAAACCTAATTTGAATGTAGTTTTTACCAATACCTCGGTTATAGTCGTAATTATAATTACGCTATTATTATAACTCTTTAATTACGCTTTAGCTATTATAATAAAGTGTAAGTGCCATTTAAAAACCATCGGTATTAAGTCACATGCGATAAGCTAAAACCTTTATTCAAATAACTTAACTTTATTAATAACAATGACCAAAAGTATCTCACCTGGTAAATGTTACCAAAACAAACAAATACTTCAAAAATCTGTTCTGAATTTACAGCCAAGATTATTTCCGCGTACCTACACTTTACTGATAAGATATTATGCCATTATAAGTCATATAATTATTACCATTGTGAAAGGTATATTAATGATATTATAAAAAAATATAGAGCCTTACATTGGAATTATGAACACGATATCAGTAAATTGCATGCCAAAACTACATTTGTACTCAATGTTCAAAATCGTATGAACAAACCACTACCGGTTTGGTCACTTCCCATGATTTTGGAGAATCAAGTTTTAACCGAATCTCTAATTTACATGTCACCTGTTTGTTGAGAGGTTGGTTTTTACGTTGATGTTCTAGTGCCTGTACCGAATTGTAAGTTAGAACTGCAGACGTGACAGTGGGCATGGGGCAAGTTGCAATGCTTCTATGTAAAAAAACATACACTTCCATGTGTCGTTTTAATGATTTATGGTACTAAAAACTGCTACTTAGAGACGGGTTTCTTTATAAGAAAACAATGGATTTTGAATAAACATTATTTTGGGAGAAATTTCATTTCCTTTTTATTAAAAAGTCACCTGGCAAAATGTTAAACTTACAGGTAGATATAACGGTGTGCTCTATATATCATAATTATTATCATCTCATAAACACAACCTAATGCTGAGATGGACCTCCTCCAATTCCTCCTGAGCCTCCCCCGTGCACAGGAATTGGCCTACTTGGCCAGTCGGGTTGGTTCTGGGTCGGTATACAGTTTTCCATCTGTTGCAGATAGGCTGTGGAGTTTCGTTAAATTTTCCAGAAGTACTCAGTTCAGTTTCCACAGTAGAGGTATGATATATGAATACTAGTTATGTAAATAATTTTGCTGTCATTTAAAAAAGGGATTTTATATCAAGGGTAACAAATTTACCCCCTTTTAAAAAGGGTTTGACTTAGACCCGTACCCGTAACCAGTCTTACGGTTTGGTTCCACTTCCATCAGCCAGGTCCGCAGTAAGAAATCTACTCAAAAGTTGCAACCAGTTCCTGGGTCATTTAGTTCCCTGATTTGAATTGAGGTAGGCATGAACGGTACTTCTGTTACAGGCACAAATATAGATCCAAGTTTTTTTATGTGACGTTGTAATGTTATTTAAACAGTTTTACTTAAACAATTCAGTTATGTTAGGAGTATAATGTTTTCTTAATTAGTCATGTAGTTAAATTATTTTATTATTTCCAACACAATTACCTAAAAATTAATATAATTATAAAATTTTATACACATAAATTGAAATAATAAACACCAATATCTCTATATAGTAAGGCATAGGTTAGCTAGGAAGAAATGCAATGTCGATATAACTGTAGAAAAAAAATAGTTTACTCTATTTCGGTTGATATGTTTTTTTATTAAGGATACATTGATTGTACACACTATACATTGATAAGCTTATGTGACAAGAATATGAATTTAATGAACATATGAATGTTTTTCGATAAACTAAACAATGTTGAGGTGTTCAAGAAGATTTGCAAGAACGACATCTGCAGCCTAACATTGATGAACATCGAGAAAATTAAGATGAAGTACATGATTAACAGAATTATGATAAAAATTTTAACAAGATGATCAATATTACAACATTCGAACGTTGTTATATGAGATTTTTATTATTTTTTAACTTAAATTCAAACATATGTTGTATAATTAAAGCCCTTTGAGGGTTTATAAAATTATTATTAATTATAAAATAATTTTTCGTAATTTGAATAAGTAATTTTTATAAAGGAAGCAATTTTACCAACATTTATGCTCCGTCAAGTTAACACCGATATCTTATCTAATCCGTACGAACAACGGTGGGACATTCGAACCCAGTGCACACCTTTGTGTCTTAGATATCTAATTATCCTACTGTGTACAGTGAAACCTTTTTTTGTTGAATGACATCTAAAGGATCCTAAATTTTTTCATCATTTACGGAGACTTTTCACTTAATCGGTTTCAAAATTAGGTAAGTTTATAGTGAGCATTATCTCACTAGCGAGGGCACGGCGATATTATTAAAGTGTGTCACTTAAGGCGACTACTAAACTACAAATCCAAAGTTATAGGTATAGGGGCGAAAATGCAAAAATATGCGTAAGCGAGTTTCAGTTACGAGGTTAAACCTCAAATTCTTTTCTTGCGACCTCTCGGTCATTTCTTTGGGTCTCGTTTCTCACTTGTTGGGTTTCACTGTACTACTAAATAGTATTGGACAAAGATAATATCAAGGAGCCTCACCTATTTGCGGCGCTTTGTGAATTAATTGGCAGTACTATTATTGGAAGTTGATTTGCGCTTTTTCCAGTATAACTGGTTAGGTGGAAAAAATGCTATTGGCTGCAATTAAAATTACATACAGGTAATAATGTAATAATAATCAGATCGGTTGACTATAATTTGAAATTGGAAATTCATAAATATTTACCGCAAGATTGAGAATGCTGCCGACTAATAGGTTTCTAAAGAAAATGTTTTGCAATGAGTTTTAACTCGGACTTCCATGGGCACTTCCGACTAATGTTTCAACTAAGCAACTTTGTGTGGATTAATTTTTCACATTAGTTACTGTTTTGGTAATCAAAACTTGAAAAATAGCTTTGTAGAAGCAGCATTCCGAATCAGTAAACAATTCTACTTACTATCCAAAAGAATTCTAGTTAGAATGTCATGACACAGAATTTTAAAAGAATATTAACGTTAACTTGTTGGATTATAATGGTACAGTCAGGGTATGAAAACCTTCGCCAGGTTTCAAGCTCATTAGATTTAGTATATTTTGAAACTAAACGCACGACTGTAGATAAAGGTACGACTGCAAATAATAAAAATTTGACTGAAATTGGTTTTAGATGACGAATGAAAAGTGTTCTGGTGCGTGCAAATATTTATTTCAAGATGGCAAATCTCTTCGTAGCCCGACTGTACCTGATTAACAAAAGATAAAACTATTTCATTCGCATGAAAATGTAAATGATAAGTGATTTATGTCGTGAAATATGTTTGTGTAAGTTTTCATACTATTCAAGTAGTTTTGGTTACGTTTAATTGCAAAACCTTGAGTGTTTGACTATTTATGTTATTCACTAAGTTAACAAGAACCATCCTTAATTATATAATTAGGACATTATTTGTTAGTCTTTCTTTTTCATGAGAGATGGAAACACACATACTATTGAATCATTGCCATTATTTCTTTTTTGGTATGGAATTAAACCAAAAAAACACCAGGTATTTGGTATTGGTGTTTTAAAAAGCCTTCATTTATTACAATAATGAAAAAAATTTCATCATCCATTATCTATCATAATCATCGGTAAGCATCAAAATTACAATTAAAAATATATCAACTTAACTCTATGTGTTCTTAACACACAAGTATAACCAAAATATTGTTTAACAAATTGTATTAGCTATAAAAATATACCACACACGAAGCTTAGTTTATCATTTTGTAATAATGTGACCTAATCCGTGCTTCGGAGGGCACATTAGAGAATTCTCCGTAATTGCTTTTAACAAACAATTATACTACTGACACGATTTTTACTTTAATTTATTCTTTATATCCACGAACGGATTTTAAGTCGTTATTCATTAAGACCAGATGTTGGATGGTGTCCATCTGTTGTAATACCTGACCTAATCCGTGCTTCGGAGGGCACAATAAAGAAGTCTCCGTGATTAACAAACAATTATACTTAAGATGATTATGGAGAAGACTAAGATAATGTCTAATACCCATGTTCAAGCCACTCCTGTTGACATCGGAGGTTCTATCATCGAGGTTGTTGACCATTACATTTACCTGGTACATACTGTCCAATTAGGTAAGTCCATCTTCGAGAAAGAGGTCAATCGTCGGATCCAACTCGGCTGGGCAGCGTTCGGGAAGCTTCGAAAGATTTTTTTTGGTCCACAATACCGCAGTGTTTGAAGGCAAAAGACTTCAATCAATGTGTGTTGCCAGTGATGACATATGGTACAGAGACGTGGTAGAGTATTGATTAAACCAGTAAATTATCATATTTTAGTAAGTAACAAGAAGAAGATTTTCGTAGTCTCTTTCTAACTTTAGGTGAATTATTTTTAAAATTGAAAAAGTATTAACATAATTATAATTGACAACGCTGTACCAGTTGCCCAGAGTAACAAAACTAAAATAAGATCTTTGAGTCCTGTGGCATTTCTTCTCGATCATTCCTTTACAGACTAATGATCAGTGTCAGTGTCTACTACTTCTGTTCTAGGTAGAATTGTATTTGACTTCAAAATGCTTTGCTTTAGATTAAAATGAACTCATTACTCCCTGTGAGATCTCATTGAAATTCTAATGGGATTCGATCAATATGTTACCTGGACAATTAAGCCACGTAATTACTTAATCGAATATTCAATTACTATTATCGGTTATCAATTGCCCGTGAACCGTACGCAAACGCATGCCTGTTTTCGGCAAATGACATTGAGTGGAATTAACATTGAACAGAGATTAATGAATTCTACTCTAAAATGACATTGTTACTTGAAGCTTTCCATGTCCATTATTAATGATGTGTATTCTTTTCTATTTATGAAATGTAGTTTATTTATTATCATTTTCGTTTTGATACTGATTTGGGAAAAAATGGTATATGAGAGAGAGTAGAGTGTTTATTATCAAAGTGACACATTCAATCGATTTAATGACTAAAAAAGAATTTAAATCGTTTTAATGACATAAGTACCAGCATAGGTGGCGCTGCATTAACTAAGATTGCATTTTGGAATGCAGGTAGTCGTAAGCAGGAGAGATTAGGTGCAATATTTCGCAACTCAATTGTATTCTTTTGTGCGTTATTTTTATTAGTTGTTATTTTATTACAAGTATATTTGGTTACAAATATACTTCTAATAGGTAATCATTGAGGGATATGATAATAACAATTTTTTTTAAAACGATGTGCCATTGTTTCTTGAAATACAACTACTACCTCAGCCCATACTTGACCCACTACTGAGCCGGGCCTCCCCCAATTACCTGCAGGGTGATACGTCTCAAAGTCAAACTCAAAATGAACTTTATTTACGTAGGTTTTATCACATAACTCTTATAAATCGTCATATTTAAAATTACTATAATCATCTTACGACCCTGGTCCCACGCTAGGTGGTAGTCTCCATACACACCTATCAGTCGTCATAATCTACGGTCACACCTTTCATACACAATTTCTCATTCTTACCATCCATCCATCTCTCTTGATCTTCCACAACCCTTACGTCCACCCACATTCATGCTGAAACTACCGCCCGGTTCGGAATGCTGTTCTACAGAGAAGAGCCGGCAAGAAACGTTGTAGTTGCTTTTTTCAAATCAATGGGTTTGTTTACAAAAAGCACTAAACGGCATACTGAGCCACGCTAACCAAACAGGATGGTTTCGTATCAAGTTTTGTTTCTTTTGCGCCTTGTTTATCAGCCTTGCCACTTCCTATTGTAGGCTCTTACGACCAAAGGGAATGAATGGATATTTGGATATCTAAACTATTTATAAAAGCGCAAGTGTATCACGATAATGTATCACAGCTGAAAAAGTTTCGCTTCATTGCCATGATTGTTAATAGAAAAAGAAACAAACATTGAGCATCAGTAACGCTCCTAGTTATACTTAAAACAGATTCCTTAAAATTTACCCATTAGTTATCGGATCAACAAGGCAATGTTTTTACTGTAGTCAGTATCCAAATTAGCTCTATTTTACCCTAAAATTTACATCTATCAAAATTAATACATGTGAAATCCTCAGAGCCATACCTTATTCATTCATATTCAGCTCTAACGTGAATGTCACTGCCGTCAATTTAGTTATAATATGGTTAGTTGTACATATCTTATACTATCAATTTCCGACATCCAAATCTATGCCACTGCAGCTGCTGTCCGCATCCAAAGCAAAATGGTTTACACGTTATACTGCAAGGAGATTCCTATTGTATTGTCTACTTTATCTAGACACTTAAATGCTGCGAGTAGGACTGCTAGTCTGCCGTTGGCACAGGAATTTTCATCTCATTCGATCTATGGTCTGGCGCGAGAAGGCTTGAAAGGCGCTGCCTCAGTTCCCTGCATGTAGACTCCCTTAATACGTAGGTATTACGTAGGCTCACACGTAAATTTGAACAGTGGGATACACGATACTGTTCTAACAACACTAGAGTACTTTAACTAAATGATAAACTTTTAACTATACTTTAAATAAATGAAAAAATAATATGTTTGCCTAATATTACAACTGTCCCGGATATGACAAAATCTCTATAGCTATGACGAAATGATCGATAGTACTTTTGATACAGAGTGACACAAAAACACAATCCCCTGTAGTTAGACCTGATTGTCAGAGTACAACACTGAATGTGGGCCCCTATACAGCCCCATCTCAAAAAGTAATCATGTACTCTGATAAGCTGGGTTGTGGTTTTGGGTCCTTGTTAAACTCACATTTAAATCATACGGTAGTAAATATGTGTTCGCCTGGTGCAACTTATGAGCAATTAACACACAATATTCAGTCTGATAATCTCGACAGGGACTCGACGGTCATTATTTTGTATGGAAATAGTTTATTAGTTAAGAAACAGCATATCATAAATATGGTCGATAAACTTATAAAATTGAACGATGCATATGAATGTAAGTTTACTCTATGTACCCTTCCCTACTCTCGCTCCTTTACGGAACATCAAAATAAGCATATTTTTGATTTAAATATGCTCATATATAATTTGACAAATAGATGCAAAGATGTATTTGCATTTGACTTAAATAAATTTATAACTAGTTTTAAGGTGACTAGAGATACATTGTATCTACCAATTAGATTTAAGAGACAAATAGCTATGTTAATAGCCTATAACATTTTACATCCTGTTAGTAACAGGAATTCGGTTATTTTAGATATAAGTTTAACAAACTGTGCTATTCACAGTCAGGACCCAGCTAACAGTTTAAACTGTTAGAGGAGACAACAGACTTGCCTTCTCGCTTACGTTTTGTTCATCAAAACATTCAAGGCATGTCTGGCAAACAATTAGAAATTGAACTTTTTTTAGAATACCATCGCGTTCATATTTTTTGTATTACTGAACACTGGCTAAAAGATAATGAGCTTGGATGCAACAACACCAATTATAAAGTAATTAGTGCCTTTTCGAGACGGACTGCCATACGTGGTGGTTCTTTAATATTGGTATCAAACAATATTAAATCTAAGGAACGCAAAGACATTGTTAGTTTGTCTATTGAGCGCGTAGTTGAGTTATCTTGTGTAGAATTAGAGCGCTATATCGTTGTGTGTGTGTACCGCCCCCCGTCAGGGATATACAATGATTTTGAAATGGTTATGGAGGAAGTCTTAAAATCAATTACAAGCAAGAATAATAAACAAGCTATAGTGTGTGGTGATTTTAATGTAGATTTACTGACTGACTCTCCGAATACTTGTAAGCTCGTTAGCTTATTTAAATCATATGGGTTTACACATCAATTTAATGAACCAACTAGAATTACCGTAAACACTTCGACATGCCTAGACAATTTTTTTTGTACGTGTGACTGCATACATAAAGCTATTCTCAATGACCTCCCATCTGATCATTGTGGCCAATTATTGGTGCTTCCAGATTTGGAAGCAAATAAATTAGTGAACATCATTGCTAGACCAGTTACTAGTGGTCGAATTGATTTGTTTAGCGCATGTGTTAGTTCAAAACTCTGTGGCATGTCCTATGGACAGGGTGACCCGGATATTTGGTATAGATCTCTTTTCGAAATTATACAAACTGAGTTTGAAAATATATTTAAAAAGAAATCCTTTGCGTTTAGACCGAAATTAATGTTTAGTGAATGGGCCACGCGTGGGATATATATTAGTAGAAGCAAATTATATGATCTGTACGATATGAAACAGTATAATCACAATCCCGCGTTTCAACAGTACGTTAAAAATTATTCAAAAACTTTTAAAATGGTATGCCATTCAGCCAAGTCACTTCATATCAGTAATAAGATAAAAAACTCCACAGACAAAATTAAAACTACTTGGAATATTATCAAAACCGAAACCGGGAGGACGGCACCGCGAGATCATACATTAGAGTTAAATTTGAACCGAAAAACTATAAGCAATGATTTTCATGTAGCTCAAACATTCAATGAGTTTTTTGCTAGCATACAATTAGAATTATCTAAATCTATGAAATCTTCGTCATCGGATGCTGAGGCTATTTTAAAAAAATCGGTGAGCGAGTGCTCTTTGAATTTCATATTTAAACACGTGACCCCTGATGACATAATCGTCACATTTAATACATTGAACCTGAAAAAAACCGAAGACCTGTGGGGAATTTCCGTCTACATACTTAAGGTAATATTGCCTGATATAGCTCCACACCTTGCTAAAATTTTTAATCAATGTGTGAATATGGGTGTTTTTCCAAATTTATTGAAGCACAGCAAAATTATTCCTTTATTTAAAGCTGGAGATAAAAAAGAACCGGGGAATTATAGACCAATTTCTATACTACCAGCATTAAGTAAAATATTCGAAAAGCTGATACTTAAACAGTTGCTTCACCATTTCAATTCAAATAATTTACTCCACAAGAATCAGTTCGGTTTCACTGAAGGTCGGTCTACATCTGATGCAGGGGCCGCTCTATTGAGGCATATTTACAGTGCCTGGGAAAATGGTCAAAATGCCATAGGTGTATTCTGCGATCTGTCAAAAGCTTTTGATTGCGTTCATCACGATACACTGTTGAGAAAGCTTCGTCATTATGGCATTTCCGATCATGCCCTGAAATTAATGGCCTCATATCTAAATGACAGGATTCAGTTTGTAAGTGTAAATGGTGTTCAGTCGACCGGTTCACCTGTGTTAATGGGCGTGCCGCAGGGTTCTATTCTAGGCCCATTTTTGTTTTTAATATATATTAATGACCTCCCCCTTTTTGTGGAAAATATTTGTAATACTGTGTTGTTTGCAGATGACACTTCGTTAATATTTAAGGTTGACAGAGACAAAAGTTCATATGACGATGTAAACAGCGCACTCTCTCAAGTATGCCACTGGTTTGAGACGAATAACCTTGCATTAAATGCTCAAAAAACGAAATGTATTAAGTTTGTCACGCCCAATGTACGAATTAGTAACACCCATTTAATGATTGACAATAGATGCGTAGATATTGTAGAATCAACAAAATTCTTAGGCATTACTTTAGACCCTAAACTTCAATGGGGGGCACATATAACGTGTCTCGCAGCTAAACTGAGCTCTGCGGCTTATGCTGTGAGACAAGTTAGAAAACTTACTAATGTAGACACAGCTAGATTAATATATTTCAGTTATTTTCACAGCATTATGTCTTATGGTATCTTATTGTGGGGAAATGCTGCCGATATTGAAACCATTTTTGTTTTACAAAAGCGAGCGGTGCGTGCAATTTATAATCTTAATTCTAGAGAATCACTAAGAGAACTTTTTAAGGATACTGGGATTCTTACAGTCGCATCGCAGTACATATTTACAAATATAATGTACATTCGTAAAAATATCTGCGATTACGAAAAGAGTGGCGATATCAATAAAAATAAAATGTCCACTAGGAATAGACATCACATAATAGTCCCTTATTACAGGCTGCAAAAAGTTCACAAAACTTTTGCAGGTCTTGGTATTCGATTATTTAATAAAATACCTAAAGGCATTCAAGACTTGCCTTTAGAACACTTTAAGTGTCACATTAAAAGTCGGCTAATCTTTAAGGGGTACTATAAAGTTAACGACTATATCTTAGACAAAAATGCTTGGGAATAACTGATCGGTGTCGTTGCTAGTCCGATGCTCTTGTTTGAATACTTTTAGAATAATGACAAAGTAATTAGAAATAGTGTTCTTGTTATGTGATATTTATACACAGTATGTGAGAGCATCCTAACACGTTATTAGTATAACTTTTGAAATGTTCAATTCCTTGGTGCTCGAGTTATCATGCTCACTTAAAGACTCATGGCAGTGGTGGCGTCGTGCGGCGGGTCGTTCTCTTCCCTGCAATATGGTTGAGGAGGGCGATGGCTGCCGCATGCGTCATGCTTGTGAACAGGTGCCGTTGCTGGGGGTCGGTTGGCTTGGGCATTACAAGGTTACTATTGTCAACTATATCTGGCTGATGTTTGGCCCTTTGGAACTATTGCGTGAGTTTGCTCTCACAAATCTGTCTTAAAACCAGTCTTGTACCCAAATGGCGATCTAAAAAGAGCAACTACAGAGTTTCTTGCCGGCTCTTCTCTGTAGAGGTGCATTCCGAACCGGTGGTAGATGGTAAATAATTAATTTTAAATGGTAAATTTTAAATTTTATTTTTTGTTTGACCTGTCAAAAGAGCTCTAATGAGCCAACTTGATTAAATGAGTTTTGATTTTGATTTTGATAAAGATACCGTAGGCAGGCAAAAATAAGCATTTTTTTCTTAATATTTTGGTAACCTCATCATAATCAAAACGCAACATAATCAATACACAAATTCCTAAGCTTCTAAGGTAATGTTTATGATTGCTAGATGGTTTTCACTGGAACCCGTATTTTCTAGTAAAATGTTGGTTCACAATAACGTCGACTGTTACCTCATACATCAACATAGAAAACTATTTAATTTACTAAAGGGGGAACGCTGCCAGTATCTTCGGAACCATTCCTAAAGGGACTCCTTTTAATAATCTAATATAGTTATTAGAAATAATCAAGATTATGGCCTCGTTGGTCTAGTGGTTAGATGTGCCGCCTTTGGATCAACGGGTCCCGGGTTCGATTCCGGGGTCGGGCAAGTGTCTTTATCTAAACCAGAGGCACTGGCACGGAGTCTGGGTGTCATTTCTATCTATAATATGTATGTATTTACAAAAAAAATGTATATAAGTAGTTTATCATCCATCTCGTTACCATAACACAAGCATTAAGTTGCTTAGCTTGGGACGAGATGGCGTTGTGTGAAATGTCCAAGGATATTTATTTTTATTTATTGAAATTTAATATTACAAACTCTATTTTAAACACAGAACTGCTTCTTTTGATTGGCTCTATGCTCACACTTCGGATAGCTATAAGGTTTACATTTGACTCCACACTTATGCATAGTTTTTCGTGTGGTGACAGATTTAGAATACATGTGTTACCACACCATTTCATCCTAAGGGTGTTGTAAAGAGTCGACCATAGGAAATGACAAGGCCGAAAGCTTAGCCGCAAGAGAAGGAAATCTTGATACTACACCCTGTGCCAACCCGACTGGCCAGCGTGGCACAGTAGGCTAATTACCCTCCACGTTATTGGAGGAGGCCCTACTCACCAGTGGCTAATTTATGGGCTGAGAAGTATAGTGCATTTCTTCAGCATAGCTACATTGCAAAATCTCTGTAGAACCAAAACGATAAACAAGTACTGTACAACTTCCAAGAAGGTATTAGAAAAGAAACAATAATTTTCTCTTTTCACAAATGGAATAGCTTGAGGCTCGTATTTATTAAGTAGGTAATACTGTATTTTCTCAAGTAAATATTTTCGCGTAAAAGGATTTATAAGTTACGTGATAATCAGCTTATTTTTCTTTAGCTTCAGGGCAATACTTTGTTTTTTCATAACGGCGTTGTTATTTTTATTACAGCAGTCTTTTGACAGGTTTTGATACAGTATTAAATGAGGATTTCAAACGACTTATATTTTTTATGTTTATCCCTTTAGCGCTTGCTAAAACGCTGATCTTAAGGATAGGTAATATATATGAATGATGACATAATAGATCGTAATAGTGATTCAGTGGAGTAACTAACGACTAATGGACGATCACAGTAGACAAATGGACAGCAGGTGGCTCCGGACTCATCAAAGGTCGTAACCTAGAGGAGTTTGGCACTGGATGATTTTGGATACCCATCCATACCGTATAAGACCAGTAGCGTGAAAACTGGTAGGTGGTCAAACCATATAACTACCGGTTTTCCCACAATATAGGTCACGCAGGGTAGACGGCAGTCGGTAGGACTGTACAACTTAGACCCTACTGACATTGTTTGCACTACATTACAACTAGCGTAAAGCAGTTTGAAGACAGCAATTAGAACTGCTGCGACGCAAAGCGGCTGTAATTCCATAAGTAATCAAACTTTCATTATCGTTTCAGATTTTAGGCACTGAGACGAATATTTCCTTAATTGCTTAACAACGAATACTTTTAAGTAGGTGAGGGTAAATAAACAGATTTTCCGAAAGTTCTGGCATGAGTCGTCGAATTATCGAAGAATATTGATTGCGTATGTCATGTAAACAATCGATTTCGACGGAACACGTGCTTAAAAGGAGTATCGATCAGCCTAAACGCCGTGTAGCAATAATTACTACATAACCGTCAAACGAACATGCCAAATGTAGTATTAACTATGTGCATGGCATTCCTCGTTTTCGTTTTCGTTTTCAGGATAACCTATTTGGAGCTCTTAGCAAGATATGATTACATAAAAATATGCCTTAATCTCTCCATGTGTTTTTTTTTGCCAATTAATTGAATGCCTTTGACCTTAGGCTTGCGTGATGCAAAGCAACGCCAGGGTCTAAGATGGAGCAGACAATTCAAAGAAATGCCCTGTCGACCACCGGCTCTCACATACCTACACACTACGGAATACAGTAAAACTGCTTGGACTTAGATGTGAGGGTGGTAGCTAGCCGGACGGACCATTCTATCCTATCACCAAGCGTGCTGGGTTTTGTTGAGGTTTACAACGCAGTTTATCCCAGCGCGCGGTGGGGGAGTTTTATATTCTGACCCGTTCCCACACGGGTAAAAGTATAACTAGTGCTACATTTTTCAAAAAGTGCAGTTCTGTTATTTTATGGGCTCTTATTGAGGTAACACGGGTTATTTAAAACATACGTAAATCAAATAATAGGGATTGTTTGAACCGTTCCACCACTCAAAGGCTGACGATAAATTGTTACTCCTCACAAATCTAGGAATTACTTACATAAGACCCCTTTAAGAAAGTATTAAAATTTTATTTTCGAAATAAAAGTACATTGCAAGACTTAAAACTTAAAAAATATAAATCGGAGATGAAAATAACCTTTCAAGAAAAGACCCCTTTCATACCTACAACTGGATGTTTAAGGTACTGTTTAACTTGATATGAAGTTCCTCGTACAGCATATAACTAACATTCTTTATCTTTTTTTTTTAAGTATTATAGAGGAACAATCCCATCTTCTATACTCTATACTCTATACTAATATATAAAGCTGCAGAGTTTGTTTGTTTGTTTGTTTGAACGCGCTAATCTCAGGAACTACTGGTCCGATTCCAAAAAATCTTTCAGTGTTAGATAGTCCATTTATCGAGGAAGGTTATAGGCTATATTTTATTTTCAAAAGAATTAGGGATCCGTATGAAAATTGCGATTTTGTAAACCAAGGTGTAAAATCGAAAACCTATTTATGCGTGCGCTGCAAAAACTATTGACAATAGAACTAAATTATGTACTACGGGTTTGTAGGTCTTATAAAGATCTACAAAAAAGTCCGCGAGAGCACATATCTAACTATCATAGTTTAGCCACAATAACCGATTTTATGTTCATAAAAAATATGCACGGGTTCGAAGCCCACGCGGGCGAAGCCGCGCACAAAAGCTAGTGTTTTGATATAACTAAAACGGAGCAAACAGAGCATTTTAATTTTGCATGTAATTGTAAAAATTAACGCACCATTACCACCATTATCGCAAACCCCTATATGAACACAAAACCTTACCTATTTATACACTTAAACCATTCCCAGGATTCACTGTCTAGATATATGAAAACGGCATAGCACTTTGTGCAGTACGTTTTGAAATTCTCATGAACATATATACTTTGTTATTTTATTATGTAAGAATTAGGATTACGTACTGCGTAACTATGTAACGGAAATCAAACTAACATCTTGATACGTCAAAAATATAATTACATTGTATATTTATTTATTTATCAGTAGGTATATAGCTGTCGATACAAAGGTTAACGAAGGCAATCAATGTTAATAATGTGAACTATTGCTTCTATTGTCCGTGTGGTGACGGATTTAGAATACATTGTGTCACCATCCCATTCCATCCTGAGGCTGAGTAGTGCATCTTATATTAGTATACAATAGTAACTACCCTTTTTAAAAGTATTACAATATTATCCTATCATAATTATATTTTACAGAAAACTAAGCACAATATTATGCAAATTATAGATTTATATGTATTGCTAAAGCATTAATCAATCTACATACTTATTTTATATACTTAAACAATTATACATATCAAACTTTAAATGAAGGCTTTTATAATTATGAAATAAGGGTTTTATGGTTTTTCATACTTTTTGCTGGCATTATTATTAGGACCAATTTGAGATTGGCGAGAATATTATTCGCAGACAAAGAAAGACTATTCATTCGGAACTTAATACAAAAGGTACCAAATATTCAGCAAACTATTTCTTTTTTATTTAGCATTTGAATTTAGTAACCAATATTACATCGCTTGAAGTAAAATTTATAGAATTTGATAGGATTTATAAATGAATACATTATTTAACTGTTTGGTAAAAAAATATTTTCTATAGCCTAAAAATAGCTTAGCATTTTCAAAGCAAATATTTGATGTTAATTTTGAGTTGGTAGTGTCGCTGCGTCGATACTTTGACGAAGCTTTACTTAACAAAGCCACGACAGGTACTTAAGCTCGGTTGTCATTAGGACTTGTCGCCAGCCTAATCGCCGGAACATAGCCCGTCGAATCTAATCGCTATTTCCTTAGTTCTTCCGGCCACTCGAGACACGCCATCGCCTATGAATACAGGGGCGTTTTTGATAAATTACTTATTTTCTTCTTGTTGGTCCTCAATAACATTTTCATGATTACTTTTGCAAACTAACGACTGGTATACATTTTAGTAAAAAGGAAGAAGCAATGTTATCGTCATTCATATAATTAACTTTTTAGCCTGTGGATTTCAATTTCGGGTCGTAGAAATTTTAACCATATCTAACATTATTTTAAGACACGCTTTAGTTATTTTACTCATTTGCTTTAGGCTCATATATTGGTGTACCTACTATTTAATTATTTCTGAATTAATAGAGTAAGCGATAAGTTCAAAATGATGTAAATTGTTAATAAGGTTGTCTGTCTTTTACGCTTTGGTTGAGCCAATTATATTGAAGCTATATTTCATTTGTGATACAATGTTTGTGATAGAAATGTTGATTACTTTGGAAATTATAATAGAGCAATGACTTGTATATGTCAGTAATGTGTTTACTATAACTTGATCAGACCTCATAATAAATTAAGAAGCTGTCTACATCGACAGACTGCAACAAGGAGATAAGCTCAGAGCATGCCATTACTCAATGACGACTGACGGAGATTTTGACAGCTTGACGGAGCATTTTGTATATTGGCTCCTATTATCAAATGTAACTTCACAAGATTGTATGTTTCTCTTGGAAAACACATAAGTATAATTTAGCAGGACTCGTCGCCTGGTTATCATCAAATTATCTGCCATAATATTTGCAAGTGGACCCTTGTTAATTACAATAATAAAATACAAATAACACTTTAAAAAAGTTTAATGATTGTTTTGATAGATTTATGTTAATATTTGAATCAATAAATGTATGATTTATTTCAGTTACCGTGTTACGAAGTTATAAGAAATTACGTTGTTTTAAATATTTATAAGGGATTTTTTTATTTTACATTTGTATGAACATTAAAATTTCGCGTTTGCTGTTCAAATTTTGCAACTATGTTTGTGTTTAGTGTTTTTAATGGTTTAGTGACTAACTACAATGATGATGTTATGCAATAAAAGCTGATTAGATATAGAAATAATTATAGTACTAATGATGATGATTGTGAGTAGAGAATGTTCGTTAAGTATGAATTTAATGAAAAACGCTCTCACCGAATTTCTCCATTTGAAATGATGAACTTACCTGAAACAGAAAAAATGCCTGGTTAATTTTTAATTCTGTTAATCGTACAATGTGGTATAATAAAATACATTAACTTGAGTACCTATTATACATTTTCCTGTACGAATTTCAGCAAACTCAGCATTAAACCTGTGAGAACCAAATCATGCAATCCACTGCTGGACATAGGCCTCCCCCAAGGATTTCCACAAAGGCTGGTCCTGGGCCGCCCGCATCCATCGTTTTCCGGCGACCTTAACCAGGTCATCGGAGACTCAATATTCTAACCTAACTATAAGTAAAATTATTGTAATATGATTAATAACTAAAAATAAATTCTAGAAACGGAATTTGCGGCAGATCCCTGTCATCTGGTACGGCGCCAAAAAGGCTAGTAACATTGTGACATTCTATGACAATAGTAATTCGCTGAGCGGAGTAATAACCAGCCTTCTGGTCACAGGCTGAATTTAAAAGACGCCTGGCCAATTCTTTGTAAAATGCCACCCTAAGCGGCACAAACATTTAACTCGAATCGAGCCGACTATATTTGTGCCGCTTGAGGGATTCAGCAGAAACCGCGGCCCTTTTCACAGTCCCTGGAATATGCGACGACGCATGTGGCATCCCATACCAAGTGCCATCCCATGTTATAAGCGTTATTCCAACGGGTCTCGTGTCATAATCACGTACCAATCTATTTGCCTATTACACGGGTGGTACACGGTTGTGGCAAGAGCCCGACAATGTTTAGAATGTTTAGAATTTTACTTCATATTTGTGTAATGGTATCGTCTAATTTTTATAAGAAATCACTGCACGTATAAGAGTCTCCATCTTGGACTGTATGTGTATTGAGGGCCAAACAGACAATACCGAATGATAAAAAAGGCCATAAATTTCAATAGACGTGCTGAAATATCATTATTGTTATATATTTTTTCATAATTGGATGGCGGTACCGATTCTTCAAAAATAAGGGACCCCAAAAGGTAATAGCCAATTTTTGTGTTCATCATTTCAGAAACTACGTCCACTGTTGGACATTGGCCTCCCAAAAGCATTTCTACGACCTTAATGGTCGCAATTATATGAATAAGGCTCATACCGACATCTTTAAAAAAAGAAAGACGGTATTAGTAATTACAATTTGGTAGCATACCTAATTAAATTAAATAGACAAATTCAAACAGATAACACCAACTAAAAACAAAACAGATAAAAACTATTTCCTTATATTTTATTAACATTTATGTAGTAAAATAAAGGAAAACCCCTACAATGTACCACTTAGTCAATAACATTATTACTGCAGACTTACACCTCTATCTTGTAGCCAGTAGGCGAACTAAAACATAATTACAATAAGTTAGTATAGCGCCATCTAGTGTTTACTGCTCGAATCCAAACTCGCTCTGGTTTTAATAGATTTGCAAAATAACTTATAGATGGCGCTGTAAAACTGACATTTGCCCTAAGTTCGGGTAGGTGGCGCTAGAGAGCGTCACTAAAATAGTTCATTTAAAATGTTATAGATGGCGAGGCAGATATATTATTTATATGTACCTATACCTAATTGAGTAAACTATAATAACACCATTTTAGATACACCCCTATTTGGGTGCTGTGTGCTATCGAACTCTACCTATGCCCGTGACACTGCCGCGATAGGTCACATTTCATCATCATCATCATTTCAGCCAAAAGACGTCCACTGCTGGACATAGGCCTCCCCCAAGGATCTCCACAAAGGCCGGTCCTGGGCCGCCCGCATCCACTGCTTTCCGGCGACCTTAACCAGGTCGTCGGTCCACCGTGTGGGAGGCCTACCAGCACTGCGCCTTCCGGAACGCGGTCGCCACTCGAGGACTTTTCTGCCCCATCGGGCGTCGGTCCTGCGAGCTATGTGCCCTGCCCACTGCCACTTAAGTTTGGCAATCCGGTGGGCTAACTCCGAGCATAGCCCTCTCCATTGCCCTTTGGGTGACTTTGAGCCTCCTGATGGAGCCCATAGTGAGCGACCACGTCTCTGTTCCATATGTCATCACTGGCAACACACATTGGTTGAAGACTTTTGTCTTCAGGTTCGATAGGTCACATTTGGTACAAATAATAAGTGGAACAAGTTTAGTGAAACCGACTTCTTACAGTGCCGGAGACCCATTATAATGTAATCCAATCCATCAAGACCGTGTAGCTATTCTAATCGTTTTTATTAGCAGTTGATCAGAACGGTGTTCACCATTGGTTTACAGTGATTTATAGTTAGAAATACATGACATGTATACACATGTTAAACGCAGATACTAAATGGCAGCTGTGATTGGTTAGAAAATTATATTAGGCGTAAATCATCAACTATGTGGGAGTCTGTTTATACAAAACAATTTACAAATCTAGCCTTCTCAGAAAATTTAATAGGGTATTCATAGTTATTACTTATTATTTCAGTCCATCAATTACCCACTACTGACCTCCTCCAAACCAATGGAGGAAAATTAGCTCATTGCGTCTGGTGTGACGACTTGGCATAGAGATTGTGTTTTTTTTTATGTTATAGATTTAGAAAACTTACAGCTAGAAACATAACATCCACAAGAGAAACCTTATACAAAACCCTATGTATAATTCATGCTCAAATTTGAAGATTATACGCAAACGTATTCCGCGTACTGACGGATTTAAAATACATAGTCAGCATCATTCTGAGTGTCTTGCAAGAGCCGGCAGAACCCTGTGCTGTGCCCAGCCTGTGCCCTGTGCCCAGCGGTCTGGCCAGCGTGGCACGATAGACTAATTACCCCCCATGTAATTGGAGGAGGCCCGCCTCAGCATTGGGTAATTTATGGGCTGAGTACTAGTAATCGTATTCCGTTCATTTTATTGCTTGAGTCTGGTCAATGCCGGATAAAATGTATTCAAATTTACTGTATAGATATTCGTTGGAAAATTCCAGAACCGCTCTGCAGTGCACAACTGAATGTAAATTAAATTCTATTTACACATTCCTGGAGTAGTTCTGTTCATACTATTAAGTTTGTGTAATAGATTCGCAGATTTCAAGGAATCTGGTCCAAAAATTCTTGACTATAGCTCCTACAGTCCTCGACCGTTTAAAGTTACATTTTCATCGAAGTTTTCTTAGGTACAACATTATTTAATTTATTATGTGCAGAAAGGTTAAAAAATGTGACGTCATATTTGTGGAGCCTCAATATTAAGCTGATTATACAAAAAGCTTCGAAGCTTCATCTAATCTAATCTACTACTAATCTTAATTTAGCTGGCCTTCAGTAAGATCATGAATTGTTGTATGATTACTAAATATTTATTAAATAGAAAAAAGTAATCAAAAACTGCACTATTCAGCACTCTCAAAGAAAACAGAAATGACATCAAAGCAAACAGATATTTAATATAAAATTTTCCTAGTAAACAGAAAACCTGTAATTAAGAAAGTATGTTGTGAGTGGTGCAAAGGGCGGCGCTATGGTAGCGCAGTTATCTACTTATCGCCGCTTTTGAAAAAGCTCGCCATATGCAACCGTTTACATGTCAACATTAATAAGAGTATGCTACACAGCGTTCAAAGTTAATTTGAAAGATTTTATATTGCATGGAGTATATCCTCTTCAACTCTTTGCTTTTGGGGATGGTTGGCTATGAAGAGATGGCTGTCTATGCTCTAGTTAATAGTTTAAGGTATTACGAGGCATCCAGCATGATGAAAGTTTTAGAACATGTGCAGCTGCGACTTCCGGACAGGATGGTGTTGGGACTGCCAACGTCAACTGCCTTGTCGGTCTCAGGGTTGGACGCGCCGCCTTTGGATTACGGGGTCCCGGGTTCGATTCCGTGGCCGGGAAAGTCTCTCTGTGTAAACCAGAGGCACTTGCTCTGAGTCTGTATTCGTGAATTTGATGTTTGTAAACTGCCCCCGCGACTTTTACGCGGTTATACCTAGAGCAGGGGTTTCGTTTTATTTTTTAAAACTGCATTCCGGAACGAGCTGGCATATTTTGTTGTACTCTGAATGAATTCACAAGGTTGCCAAGTGGGCAATGGTACTATGCTATTATTTTAATGTACTTGTATGGTGGTGGTGACGGATTTAAAATACATAGTGCCACCACCCCATTCCATACTGAGGGTGTCGTAAGAGGCGACGAAAGGAAATGACAAGGCCAAAAACTTAGCCGCAAGAGAAGGAAAACCTTGATACGAAACCCTGTACCAACCCGTCTGGCCAGCGAGGCACAGTAGGCTAATAACCATTCCTGTGATGGGTGGAGGCCCGACTCAGCAGTGGGTCTTTTAGTAGCTGAGTAGTAATGATAACTTTTTAAGGAATTAAATAAATGAATATTTATACCAGTAATTCTACTGAAAGATAAACATAATCTACTGCGTACTTACCCCCCACCAGCAGCCAAAATCATCTGCATCTTGGAATTATTGCTAGGCTTAGTCCGCATAAACACAGTAATTAGCAACAGAGACGCGCACGGAATAAGGTCACACATGGGAACGGTTTACACTTTCTTTTTACACAACCAAAACATCAATCTCACTTAGATCGTTCACCAGTGTTCACACGATCATTATGAAAAGTATGCAATTGCGGCCAGTATTCATTTGAAGCTTAAAAAATAAATAAAAGATTATATTAAAAAAACTGTAACTGGAAATAAAATCATAAGCCGAGTCCATTTTTAACTGAAAAATATTGACTGTCTTAAAAATAATTAATTTTCGTATTCGGTATTGTGACGACCTTGACCTGTCCCGGTTGGGATAGGGGTCGTAATACGATAATGGTAACTTTAAATATGACCATTTATAAGAGTTTTGTGATAAAACTTACGCAAATAAAGTTCCTTTTGAGTGATTAAAAATTGCAATTTTCTACGGTAGATCTCTAATCAGAGGAATAATTTCTAGCCTTATTCCCAGTTTAACTGCTGGCGGCAACCAGTCTAGTACTTAATTACTCGAAGCGGTTGCCAACGGACCTCTGGGACAACTGGGAATCGTTAGGTTGGTACACATGGCAGGTTTTATGTCTGAAAACTGACTGATGTTGTGTAGCAGCCACACGTCGTCAGTAGCATCTATTTTGAATGACAGCCGAGACCGACGGTTTTACATGTATTCAGAAGCATGAAGGGGGGTCAGATGTTTATAATGATTGAGCCAGACGTTGCTTAACTTGCCGATCATTTGTATTTCGCGATATACAGCCGACTCTTCCTTGTGGTGACGGATTTAGAATACTTAACACCACGCCATTTCATGCTGATTTTGTCGTAAGAGCCGATAAAAGGAAATGATTAGACTGAAAACTTGGATCGAGAGAAGGCAAATTGATGCGAAACCCCTTGCCAGCCCGTCTGGCCGCGTCACAGTAGGCTGATTACCCTCCATGTAGTTAGAGGAGGCTCGACTCAGCAGTGGGTCATTTATGGGCTGAATAGTAGTAGTATCTACTACTATATATATGTACTATACTGTCGTTTTTTTAAAGAAAAGCACAGGAGTTATACAAATTATAGTTTAGTATAATTTTTTATAGTAGGCTGGTAGGCCTCCCACACGGTGGACCGATGACCTGATTAAGGTCGCCGGAAAACGATGGATGCGGGCGGCCCAGGACCGGTCTTTGTGGAAATCTTTGGGGAGCCCTATGTCCAGCAGTGGACGTCTTTTGGCTGAAATGATGATGATGATGATAATTTGTAATGATTTTTTATTTATTTAATTATCCATTTGGGATCTATCTTTACAGGCTAAACAATACGATAGACTAGTTATATATAGTAGTTATCAGGTTTGGCAGCGTGTTTAATGTTAGAATCATTTGTCATTGCTGTGTTTATAAATTAAATATATTATTAAAATACGAGTGAAGTAAGGCCACGTAAGGCTGCGGGTAAACGCAAACCTTTTTATAAATAGCAAGCAAAAAAAGTTGCAATCCTAAACAAATCTCTGTCTGTTTGTTCCATGTAATAATTGACAACGACTTTCTGTTTCAACTCATTTACAAAAACGTTTTCGGAACTCAATTTAATTGTGTGGGTAGGGATCACCGAAATATTGAAAAAGTACTCAGAAAATAAAAATCATACCGGCGTCGAAAGAAATGTAGCTTCCTTTTAATGTAATTATTTTAATTCATTATGATTGAGAGAGGTTATCGCGATGATTACAAATTGAAATTAAACACTTTTTTAACACTTCATCGCGAGTATTTTACTAAAGGTACCTGAAAAAAAAAACTAAAAAAAAAAAAATACTTAAAAACTTTTTCAACTTCAAAGTCATTCTTGCACCTTTACGAGCTTGGAGGTTTGTATTGATGGGTTTGATGATTATAACTCTGTAACTACATACGTCTTACAGCCGCGAATCAAATGTTCATCATCATACAACCTAGCACTGCCCTGCAAATTGCAAAAAACGTAAGAAAATTTGAATGTCGCGGGCTACCCTGGAGCATCCACCGTAAGTACTTTGTTTTTTGTTTATAAATTGCTTAAATAAATAATAATAATTCGATTGACATGGATTTCATGTGGTGACGGATTTGGAAAACATTGTGTCACCACACCATTGCAGGCGCCGTAAGAGCAGACAAAAGGAAATGATAAGGCCGAAAACCTAGCTGCAACAGAAAGAAAACTTAAAACGACCCATGTGCCAACCCGTCTGGCCAGCATGGTACAGTAGGCTAATTACCCTACATGTAAATGTAATATTAATTGTATTACCATATTTTGATACTACAATTAATATTAATAATCGATAAGATAAGATACTAAATCTGATGCATACTAAAAGTCTACAAATATTAAAAAAACAATTAAAAGAACACTATCTGGCAATAAGCAATGTTAATAGATCGTAACTGTCACTATTTATTTAAATGTCCAATATATTGAATTTTTCTTTTATTGTGTTTATATTGTATATATTAGTATATTAAACAAACTATATAAGTATTGTATTTGCTATTTGTAAATCTATATCAGTGTTAACGTCTTGAGCACACTTTGACCGCCAGTTCTAAATTGCCTACTTTATTCATACAAAGGTTGCCTGGAAGAGATCGCGGTATGCGATAAGGCCGCCCAATGTACACTTTACCATAAGCATATTTTATTTTCTGTATCTTTTTATTTTTGTGTGCAATAAAGAGTTCATAAATAAATAAAATAAATAAATAAAATAAGATAAGGATACGATAAGGTACAAGAATCCATTTGAAGTACCTGTCAACACAGACAGTAAGGAAGAAGCTGAAAAAAGGAATTAATTGTGAAACATTAGGAAATATAATTGGGTGTTAGAATCCAATACACAGATCAAAACGATGGACAAGCTGAGTTGTAAAACGAAATGTGTAAAAATTAAATTAACTCTACAGAAATTATGAGCTTCAAGAAGATTAAACGTTTTAGTGATGATGGCTATAACGGATCGATAGTGCAACAGTTCGTATAAGCTTTAAAAACCTCAAATGTCCTTGGTATGTTTATGCGTATGGTTCTAGATTTTAATATCGAGAAGTATATTATTTCCAGTAATGCAGTTCACTGTATTATTAGTAATTTGGCCATATTAAAAACTAGGACCGGCCTTTGTGGAAATCCTTGGGGGAGGCCTATGTCCAGCAGTGGACGTCTTTTAGCTGAAATGATGAATGATGATGATGAAAAACTACTGCTCTGCCAGTAAAATAATTTTCACAAAATGGGGTAAAGGGCACAGTCTAAGTTAAGTAAAAGTGTTTACATTTCCAATTGCAAAGAAGATCATTTGGATCTAAATAAAAGCAAGCCCGTTTTTTTAAAGAAATTAAGAAAGCAGAAATCTAAGTTACAAATAAGAATTGGAGGTGTTTTCGAAAAATAAACCTATTATTAGACTTCCTGAACAGGAAACAGAAAATACTGCAAGTATTACGAATATTACGTGCAGTATTTGCAGGACAATTCGGCAGATGATTCATTAAAGAATAGAGCCTACTTTGCCTCAACTTCTGTTCTTAAATTGCTGGCTAAAAATTAAAATATTTATTCAGCAACACTTTCATTCACAATACGTGCCGTATCCAAAAGTACTGCTTTTATTATTTAAGTAATTGGTATAAGACTATACAGCCTCCTCATATTCCTTGGCTTCTAAATTAAACATTAAGTAAACGATTTATCTCCAGAGAACATAGACTCCATACGGCCCTAATTTCCATGAAATAAGTTCGTCTATTTAATCCAAAACTTAATACTTATTTATTTCGCGTATATCATAACGAATAACAACTAGTAAATAAAATAAATACCAGAATCAAACTGTGCCAATTATATAACTCCACCTTTTCCATTGGCGTGGAAAAATGATTGCACGTTTTAAGTACGCTGCTTCCTAGAAAACTTTTAACTTCCTTAGATTGTTAAAACTTGGTTAAAGTTTTTTATTTTATTTGCCATAAGTGTAAGTATAAAACGTTCTACTGTAATATATTAGACAACTATTTAAATTGATAAATTTAAATTCAATTTTAGATGATATCACAAGTTTCAGAATACCATATTTAAAAGTTAAGTAAAAGTTTATACATTTGAAAATAACATACAGAGTAATACGGCCTAACTTAAATGCACTAGTATCTAAATAAGAAACCGATATCATGGTAAATTAAATATTGTGGATTTTGTTAACTAATACTGTCAACTCGGGACGTATGCCCCATGTTTGCGACACAAGCACTTCGCAAGAGGTTTTGGATTTAGCAGAATAATACTAACACCTGCATCGTGTTGAATAGGTACAACGATAGAAAATAGCAAATTTACAGGGTGTATGCCTGCTTCAAGTTGGTGCTGTCAAATTACTCGTACTACAGGAAGAACTTTATCATCCACATGCTCACGTTTCTCATTGGTTTTGTGTTACTGCGATGCACAGACAGGTGCCAAGTTTTTTACTGCTTGGCTAATAAACGGACGCTGCCAAATACATCGCAGTGCTGATTCAACGCCATCTTAGCTGTGCACTTTGGTTTGGTAACTGAACACTAGGTAATTGGTTAGGTAACTCGAATTTTAGTTATAATCCGGGCGCAACTTCTTCCGCGCGGGCTATTTTTCATAGAACTTTCGTTACTCAGGAATAAAATAGCATCTACATTTAATACAGATAACTAAGCTTGTCGGTGTGGTGACGGATTTATAATACACAGTGTCACCAACATATACCATCCCGAGGGTGTCGTAATAGGCGACTAAAGGAAAGCAAGAGGCAGACCACGTATCCGCAAGAGAAGGAAAGCTTGATAACAAACCCTTTGCCAATCCGTCTTGCCAGCGTGGCACAGTAGGCTAATTTCCCTCCATGCATTTGGAGGAGGCTTGAATCTGGATCTATGAGCTGAATAGTAGTATTATGATGTTTTAGTTCAGCACCGTAAGAATTACATTTCATTAATCAATTTTAGGTTTTTTTTACGTAACCCTAAGCGAAACGCTATTAAACGCCAGCATTACTTAGTTCTACTTTTGTTTGTACTTGCCTCTAACAAACTGGCGAGTGCCAAATCAACTCGCAACCCTGACCCAGAGAGAATACAAACTTTTCGAATTAAATTCTAAAAAAGATACTAATGTGCTTCTTAATCGTATGCTTGTGGCTCTCATACCATGTGTTTCTTCAACTCACCGTGTCACTTTGTTGTACAATTAATTTTATGTGAAAGCAAATTAAAACTATCCATGTATGACTATTATAGTGAAAGTAGGTTTGTCCACTTGTGTTATTAAATGCAGAGTATACTATTTAAAGTACTGTGTGCAGAACGTGCAGAACATTGCGAGTGTCACTATCGCTGGTGCATAATCTCTTAAAATATAAACCCTGTATAAATCCCGCATTGAAGGCGCACACCCGTTTCAAAACACGTTTTGCATGTGAATAAAGCTATAGGCATACAAAAGAATTATGCATAAATGAAGGTAAACACAGGAAAGCACGAACACTCGATGTCTAGACTGCTTGTATCTATCGCTGATTTTATCGTCCCTGCTTTTAAAGACTAGGTATCCTACAAATATTAAAAACGGTTTTGTCTAAAATGTTGTTGTGAACCTTCTATGACTCCCATGTTTTTCTTAATTGACAAAGGATGTTTGTTTTAGCCATTTGTGGTAGATACTTTGGGTTCATGGGCCCTAATGCTCACTGCCATAACAATGATCTTTCGTCTTGGCTGGTAGAAACTACCTGCGATCTGACGGCCGGCCTTCTTTACCATGTCTTATAGAAGTAGCACTTCCACTGCTTGGGTTTTAGTTTCTATTTTAGGCTAACTGTTTATTTCGTTCGTTCGTTTCAGCCCATAAATGACCCACTACTGAGCCGGGTCTCCTCCAAATTCATGGAGGGAAATAAGTCTACAGTACCACGCTGACAAGAAGGGTTGGCACAGGGTTTGTATCAAGGCGTGGTTCTGCATCAGATCCCACAATGCCGCAACAGGACGCGAGTTGGAGCACCCCGGGGAGGTTTAGTGGGTAGGCCCCCACTATGGGGGAGAGTCCCACACTCCCCTCGCTGGCCATCCCCGTGGCCGGCAAGGAAGTCGATAAAGGATTTTACTCAGGGCAGAAAAAAAAAAAAAAAAAAGTGTTTGTATCAAGTTTTCCTTCTCATACGGCTCGGTGATCTGCCTTTTACGATCCTTTAGTCGCCTCTTACGACACCCTCAGGATAGTGTGGGTTGGTGACATTGTGTATTCTAAATCCGTCACCACGCGGACAGTGTTTATTTAGAACATGATAATTTAAGTTTCTAACATTGTAGACTTAAATAATCATTATACGGATTGCCAATATGATTATGTTGGGTATTTGAAGTAAGGTAACTTGCACCCGCTGTTTTCAGCCTAAATATTTAAAAACATTCGAAGTAGTTACTTTTTTAAGTTATAGTTATGGTTTAAGGTTCCGAAGTCCTACTCGCCCTCCAACTGTGACCCGAATGTGTGGCGTTGTGTTTGTTGACCCGCGGTGTTCGAAGTCATTGCTCATGCCTACGTTGATTTAGCACATATGAGACGTTGAATTTTGAGGCTAAACGAGCGTAATTTCATTTGCGTAAGTTCCGTCCGATGCATTCGGTTCTTTCCACGCGGCGACGCAAAATGAGTTGTAAGCCGACTCACAACTCCAATAAAATGCGTCCGCCTGGCAGCCCAACAGAATTTCTGCTGGGCAGAATTTCTGCGACCGAATTTACGCTACTCACAACTCACAAAATTACGCTCATTTGGCTTCACGCTTAGACTATAACTTGTGTTATTGCTTCTTGTTTCAGCCCATAAGCGACCCACTACTGAGTAAGGCCTCCCCCAAATTAATGGAAGGAAATTAGCCAACTGTACCGTCGCAAGACGGGTTGGCACAGGGTTTGTATCATGTTGTTTTTCTCTTGCAACATGGTGATCGGGTTTTTGCGACACCGCACCGTCAGGATGGTTTAATCTATGTTGTTCACAATGTGTTTTCTAAATCCGCACATGGCTAATACTTGATCCTAGAGCATATAACATGAGTAGGATAATGAAACCTTGTGAGACAGAAAGTATCCCACATTATAATTAATTTGATTAAATATTTGTATAAAATCATTTAATGCGTAATGTAAATAGATACATAATATCATCTATTTGTCGACAAACAGAACAGGTTGTATTTAACTAATTTTGTACAAAGGGAGTGCGATTGTTTACGACTAAACTTAATATTAGCAAGCTTTGAATAACATTCCGCGTGCTGACGGAATTAGAATACATAGTATCACCACCCCATTACATCCTGGGGGTGTTGTAAGAGCCGACAAAAGGAAATGAAAAGGCCGATAATCTAGCAAGAGAAGGAAAACTTGACACGATACCCTGTACCAATCCGTCTGGCTAGTGTGGCATAGTAGGTTTATTACCCTCCATTTTACTAAAGAAGGCCCGACTTAACAGTGGGCCAACGTCAAGTATAGTAACTTTACATTGTATTTAAATAAAATTAATTATTAAAAGTAAATTAAAAATATAAAAACGGCCACACCAATTTCTTATTTAAAATATTATAGAAATATCTTTTTAGAAATGCTTAATATTTTACTTTATCTGTCATTTTTGTTTCTTTTCATAATATGGCTGTATCATACGATAGCAGAATTAAAGGAGAAAAGAAGTGTATCTTTCATTTCCAAAGAAATTAATGTTTTGCTATGTTCAGATATATTTCTTTTGCCACAGAAAAATATTAGTTTAATAAAGTATTCACCGTACCTTGCTATTAAAAACATTAGAGGAAAACATGTTCTTCTGATAAAATGGTTTTCGCTAAAAGGAAATTTTTATTTACTTTGAACCTGAGTTCGTATCTCGGAAGACAAAATAAATACAATAAATGCAAGCGAAGAGGGCGAGCGACGTCGCAATCTTTTACTTTTTAGCTCGGCTACTCGTATTTGGTCTGCATTGCGAAAAACGATTGCTAAGGATATAATTAATACCATCACCGTCACATTTCTTCAAACAATTTTTTTTACAAAAATACTGTCTAAGGTTTATTCGGTGAACCATTAGTCGAGGTAATTTTTAGCATATAACCGATCAGGTTAGGCCAGAGTCAAAACAAAGGTATCGTATTTCCTTTTTAAACATCCCGATTTCCTAGCATTTATTTTATGTCACCTCTTAAAAAATCCATGGGATTGAATGGATGTTAAGTCTATATGGAACCAATAGAATTGATTACAACGTTAAAATAGAAAATCAATGCCCTGATTCCCGAAATAAACTTGCAATTTTATGAAAAGTTGATTGAATTTTTCACTGAAAGACCCGATTTATGTAGTCGTAGTTGAAGTTGACATTTCTGTTTTCATTTACCTATATTTTCCAATCCTTTCTTTTTCTTAAACGAACAAATTGAAATTATTTTCATCTCAAATAATTTTAACAAAAAACAAGTTTAAAAATATTTACATGACTTTAACAGAAGTTTCCGGGAAAGGAAATCTATAATAGTAGGCAGAAATATTGGTATATATAAACTACGCGTCATGCTGTTTGTACCCGATTTCAATAAAATATTATTTACTTGCAAATTAGTTTTATATTATTTGACAGTTACAATTATGTGTTATGACTATAATGGTATGGCGATATCTGTTAACTGGTTTGAGTAGGTATTCAATAGATGGCGCTATGTTAAAAGTTAAATTAATGTATATAAATGTAATCTAACAAATCCTTAGCCACAGCAACGCGTGGCCGGACCTGCTCGTCTAATATATAAAATCGAATAATGAAAACGTTACACATACTAGTTTTGATATTGCTACGCCTCTTGTGTATATAAAAATGCTTCGAATCTGGGGTGATCTCAATTTAACGAAAAAAGCGTTCATGATGAAAATATCGATCAAAATTCGCAGCCGAAAATACATAGGCGACGTTCGTCTCTAAATGCGACCATAGGCATAATCTCTTCAATCAGATAAAAATAACAAAGATAGAAGAAATTGTACCTCATTCGTCAACAAAATATAGACATGACAACGGTAAAAATATTCATCGAATTTTATACACCACACGTTTACGAGTGTCATAAAATCGATTCGTCCATAGTTACCGTCACTACCCTAGCATGGCCAGTCTTTTCAATTAACGCTGAGTATATTTTTGTAACTATATATTAAAAAACTGTAACTGACATGAAGGGAGGGTAACGAACTTGCAAACGACTGTCACCTCATTTTAGTATGATCGAAATATAAAGTGTTGTCTTGTTACACTTTTCCTACAGTGGGCGTAAAAAAAACTGTTTTAAATAAGAACTCCTTGCTGTAGGAAATATTGTGAGACAAAATATCACCAGTCAGCTTATAAACTTAAGATTGCATTAGATCCAGTAGACACAAAATGAAAACATAAGCTAGTGCCACTTTGTGTAGTCAAATATATTTCAACCAAGTAAGTAGGATTAGTAACCCCAAAGGAAAAGGTTCATTGATGTTCCATTTAGAGGAGGGTTGGGTAAAAGATCGCCACTATTGCCAAACTGTAAGAGTGTAAGTTTACTGTTAAATTTTGAAGAATGTCATCCTTTTTATGTTCATAAATTATAAAATATGTGTTTAATAATTATGGACAAACGGTATAGAAATCGGTATTTTTTTGTGAACTTGTCAAATATATTAAATATTCTCAAAATAAAATTGTACTCGTCTAAATGGAAATTAATATGATCGCAACTAAACTTGAAATGTGTGAAAAAAATATTTTTGAAAAAAATCTAAAAGAAAAGGAAACCTACTTCAGAAACAATACTATCAGCGAAAGATAACCATTATACAACCATTTGAAGTGGATGCCTTGTAGGTCTAGGGGTCCGATGTGCAGCTTTTAGACCACGGGTCCCTTGTTCGAATCTGGAGTCTAGGTATCATTTGTGTTCGTGACTTTCATACACTTGTAAACATCGATACAGTCAACATACAGTGCCATGTTCCTTTTTAATGCGGAAAGAAATCATAGTGTAGGAACACTAGTGCTAAAATAATAAGAACATAATCTTGTCAGACATCCTTATAAGCATTGCAGCCATTACTGAAGTATCATAAATGTTCAACCAGATATGCAAGACTTTACAGTTGCTGCACAAATTTAACCGAGAAAATTATTCACGTCGAGAGCTTTAGCTCAAAGAAGCGGATCATCTTTGAGAGTACGGTGTTGTTACAAGCAGCAAATTTCCCAAGTTACAACTTTCATCAATGATGTTTCCTAGCTATTCCATCTAACTTGCACGCTGCAAGTCAGATTAATCAGCTTGAGAAAAGTTTATTACGGGTAAACCAAACTATTAGAAAGATTGGAAAATCTTGCTAGCGAAGTTCTTTCTAAAATTAGGGTCGTTATAAACTGTACCTTATGAATTTAAAAGTCGCCTGATGAAGAACTATATTAACGAATAACAAATGTGTATTTATTCTATGGATATTAGTTAGTTATAAAAAGCAATACCGCTAGACTGAGACTGTCGTAAGAGCCGACACAAGGAAATTTCAAGGCTGAAAAGCTACCTGCAAGAGAAAATTTGTTAGGAATCTCTCTGCCAACCCATCTAATCAGCGCGCATTTTTCCAACAATTTGGAGGAGGCCTAACTCATTAGTGGGTTATTATAGGTTGAAACAACGACGACGGTTTGACCGGTTGGCAAGAAGCACTAGGAACATTAACAATACTGCGGTAGGTAAAGAAAACAGTCAGCATGACAGTGGATTTTGATCGACTTTGGCGTGGTTTTTGCGGGTTTCGTTCAACTGGAAGGCGCCACCCGGAACATGTTGACTTGTTTGCATGTCATTCGCAAGCCCACGTAATCGTCACCAGTAACAATACGTTTCATAAGGTCGGAATTGACGGATATCAAAAGGGCTCCACGAAGTTTCAAATTTTTAGGGCAATTATTTATACCTTTTATCCCATAATTTACACCAACGGAGATTAGGAAAAAAAAGTTTAGTTAACAATTGAGTAACTTTTTGAAAAATGGTGATAAAACTTTCTTTCGGCGGGGCTCAATATTTTCAAGTGTCACGAAGATAATATAAAAAAACTATATTTTTAAATGACTATGTTTTATAATACATATTTTTCTCTTATGCGTCGGCGGCGCGCGCATGCCGTTGCATCCGCGTGGAGCCCTATTTTCAGAGTCAAATTAAAATTATAAATAATGGAGATAGAGGTCCGGGAGTGGGGAGCTTTTTGTAGGAATTTTCCTCCTCTATAACGAACTTTTTTTTTTAAATCTTACAAAATGTTATTGTTTAAGTTCTTAATAATTCAATACCATTTTTTTCATCTTTCTTTTTAAATAGTAATTGCATATTTTTATCTGCACAAAAACCTTAAAAACATTTTTCTAGAGGTGATTCCAAATCCAATGAGCTATGGCTCATATTTTTAGGAACTTTATCTCTATTTACTTATTTACTAATAGGCGATTCAGTTTTTAGAGAAAATTCAGGTATTTTGGGACTAGCGAACTAACGAAAGCTCGAGTTCAACGGCTATCTTTTTCTAACTAAAATGTGAATTATTGAGTTAAAGACGTTGTTGGCCTACCAGCGCGTAGCAAATATTCGTTTTGTACCACTCATGAGCGTTAAGTAATGACAAATAAGACTCAGCTGACAACTGTTTTATTCATTAAACCATAAACCACTATGTGCATAGTTCCTTTTTATAGAATTTGTAAAATAATTCATATACTCGGTGAAAGTATAAGGTATAAATGTAATAAGGTTTTTAATTTATATACTCGGTGAAAATATAAGATAAAAATGTAATAAGGTTTATCGACGCTAAATAGCAAACACGTAGTAACCCGCAAAAACGAAAGTGTACACCAGAGCAGAAAAACATTTTGTTTTTTCGAAAAATAATCATAACTTTCGTATTTATGCACCTAGAGTTACCATTTTTGGACAAAATGTAGATATTTATGTGTTGCATCAGTTGCATTGAACGTTATAAACCTAATGTTGGTTTTATAGTATATTTTGTGGGTTACGACATAAGCAATATTTTTTTTAAACCAATGAAACGTAGTAACTGATGCGAGTAAATATATGGAAAGATGCTAACCATACAGTTTTAGGGAAATCAGAAATGTATTAACCTAAGTTGTTTTATGTAAAACTACCTGGAAAACGCCTTAACAACAATAAATATGTGAATATTTGACAGCAATATGTCATAACTACCATTTATTTTCGTGATCGGGAAAATTGGATTGTTTAAATGTAAATTTATTAAACTGAGATTATTAAGTAAAGTGGTATAAGTATCAAAAAAGTAAAAAAGTGTTTTCTTTTGAAATGTTTATTTTATAATTAACAACATAAAATGGAATAAACAAACATCAAAGTTTCACTTCTGATACCTCTTTGGTAAATAAAATAATACGCTTTGTACTGTAAGAACAGCTGAAAAGAATTCTTATAATAATCAGGTTATTTTCAAAATTGTTCACAACGTCGGTATCGTGTAAACAATCTATAGTAACACATAAAAGTAAAAAAAAAACATAACTTAAAGTAAGATTTTAGGAACCATTAAATGTGGGTAACATAATCAACACTTTCTATTCTAAAACAGAGTTATTTTTTTTATTAAATAATCATCACTTAGTATTTTAAGACCTTCAAAATTTAACAATCATCTTCGTCATCAGTGTCTGGTAAGCAATCTTTAACTTTCGCATTGGTTTTAAAATCTAAATATTCTTTTGCAAACCTTTTCGGAATAACCAGTTTTTCAACTAATTTTTTTAAATCTGCATACTTCTTTTGGCAGATTGGCAGCTTTGAAGGGTATATCTTGTGTTTTGGGTTTGCATCGCCCAAATCATTTAGTTGAACCACCGTGGCTTCTGCATCCGGCAACATTGAGGTTTTCACGTACATTTTCTCGGGCTGTTTCTTCCGGAATGTAACAATAGATATTTTAGAGATTTGAATATTTTGTTTTTTTTTGAATGTGTGTTCAACAATATTTTCAAATCCTAAAAACTCTTCACCAGTCAGAACATTCACAGTATATGGCTCGGGATTTTTTCGAGAAAACTGTATTATTGTAGGCCACTGTGATGGTGCCCAGACGATCGAATTCTTCACCGAGTTTTCTATTGTAGCATGCATGCTATCCACTGGCATATATGTATGGCCAGGTATCAAGTAATTTATTTGAATAGTTTCTACATTATCACAAATAGATAATCCATAACGTAACATTGCCAAAATAGTTTTATTTTTATTCTGACCAAAAGCCGAATCACAATATAATATAATCTGTTTTACGTTGCCACGTTTGTCGACATTTTTTATGTATCCGAACAAACATGTGGCAATCTCATTGGCTCCTCTTTTAGCGTCAGCCTCTGTCCACAAATTACAAATTCCTAGTTGCGTGTTGCTTTCATATATTGTAAAGTTGTACACTGCTATTTTTCGACTATAATAGAGAGTCATGCTCTGTCCGTATGGAGTATTTAGAACTTTTTGAAGATCGAAACTTGCACATACAGTTGTCTGGTCTATTTTATTTAGCTTTTGATGAAATATAAATCTGTTATATGATTCTTCTTTTTCAGTTTTATGTTTCTGTAACTTTTCCATTTCTTCTTCAGTTTTAACATCAAAACATTTGCTTGAAACACACAATGCACATTTGTCTTTTTTAGGTATATGGAAGCCGATGTTAAACGTTTTCTTAAACCATCCAGAAAAAACTTTAAACGACATTATTTTCTTGCTACCGAAGTGGTCTTGATAAATCCGGTAAAGGTTAGAGACATTTTTAAAATCTTCAGGAAGATAAAGTTTAGTTGAATCTTTACGGCAATAATGAGACGGCAAAAGTGGTAGAGCTTCTATAAAGTTTTTTGCGTCTAGAATCACTTCCTCAGAAGTTCTATTGTGACCTCCAGCGCTTCCCCGTCCGTCTTGTCCAGCGAAACCATCGACCGTCCTGTCTAAGGTATAAAGTATGAACCTCTGCGTAATATCTAAAGTGGCAATTAGAAATTTTTGGCATACTTTACGTCTACCTTCACTCTCATTAATATAATATTCATATGTTTGACATCTGTTTGATGCAGTTATTTTACTCGGTCGTTTGACTGACTTTCTTAAAGCACATTGAGCTATCCAGTCTTTTCTTCTTAGGTAACTGCACAAACCCCAAAAATATTTAAAAATATTTTCACGTCGCTCTTCAGAAATATTACCGCAGTTGTTACCACACTGAACACCAGCACAAGGATTAGGTTTAATATTTTTACCTTCGACTGTCCTACCCTTTGTGTTAATATATGACTCTCCTTTCTTTTTTCTTTCATTGTTTTCTTTTTTATTTCAGTTTTCAATTTAGATTTTTCCAAAGACAGGTGGTGATCTTTTTCTTCAGTCTTTTTACCATTACACCGTTTCTTTTTCAGTTTATTTTTTTTCTTTTTATCTAAAACCAGAAAAAAATACTTTTCACAATAAAGCCTCACAGAAATTAGTTATTTTTTAATTCATTAATTGTAATAAAGTTGAATTTACAAATAATATATGGTATTTGGTTTTTGTACTGTGTAAAATGTAACAGAAAGTAAGCTTATACCTATTTTTTATTTATTTATTGTTAATGTATGTATTTGTAATAGTTACTTTTAAAGTAGAACAGAATGGACTTGTTGTTTTATTAGAGTAACTATATATTTCGTTTTATATAGACTAAATAATGTAGTACTATTAGAATTTCTGAAAAAATATTGTGGCCTCCATTATGGATGGCTGGAAGGGATTTTTTAATTCTATTTTTACTAGTTTGCAATGAAGTATACCATATATTTTAGTTAAACTAAACATTAATTACATTACCTTTTGAATTCTTTTGTTCGGAATCACTCGAAGAAGTATTCGTCTCTTCTCGATCCAAATCTAGGCTTGATTCTTCCGAAGGGAAAGCTTCATTCAGCAGAAGATTGTCGGAGTCATCATCAACAAAATCTAGATAAGATTTATTAAAGTTTAATTTCCTTTTCGATCGTCTCACATTTTTAATTTTTTGTTTTTCATCTTTAGATTTTGCTAAGTTTATGTCTGAGGAAGGTCTTATTCCTTCACTTGTGTCTGCAAATATTATGGCGTTCGACTGTTGTTTTGTTTTTATTTTAGATAGGTCCACATCAGTATCTAATTTTGTTTTGTGGGTATTTTCAACTTCGTCTCCGGAGTTTCGTTCAACACTCACTTCTATTTCATATGTCTCACAAGTTGCCCAATTCGGACTATTACATTCAATTTCACAAATTTTGTCTAATAAATCCAGTGCTTCAGGCGAGATGGATTGAACAGAGCTGACTGTTTGTGATGTAGTATCTGTTTTAGGTTTTTGGTCTGTTATACAAGTATTTTCATCTTCAGAAGTTGTAAAATTATAGCTTCCTATATCACTTATGTTTTCAGCTGTATTTAATGTAATGCTAGAATTCAAAAAATCATTCTGTGTTTGGTCAATGTCAAGCTTTCGATTAATTTGCTCTGATTTTGGAGAGATTTCTTCCATGCATGCGGCGGTTGCGGCTAAATAATTTTTGGGTTTCCTGAAGGTCGGTGTCAAGTTTTCAATCTCCGCTGGTTTTCGATGCGGCGACGTAGAATTACTATCTTGAATTGATGAAGTAGTATCAGAAAGATTTTCCTTAGCTGTATCGTCCTTATCGTCCTGTGAATGTATCTTTTTTTTCTGTAAACCAATTTTCCATTTTGTTGTATATACACCTTCTCTTCGAGAATGTTTATTTTCGGTTTTTTCGATGGTTTTTCTTTTTCACAATCATTTTTTAAAGTCTCTTGCCACTTTCTTCGTTGTGATGCCATCTAAAATAGTATGGTATATTTTTAGATATTATAAATAGGTACAAAATTGCACACATAAAAAAATAATTTAATATAACACAAGAAATTATAGTATCGTATTCTAAGATAATATAATATTATTTAAGTACTTACCACCATCTACACTGGATTCCGATCTATCGAGCACTTTTTTTCGATATTTGAGTATTACTGCAAAACGTCCGCACACTTCGGCAGCTCAAGTCGCACTAAAGCGCGGCGCAAACATCAAAGGAATGCCGGTGCCGGCGCCAATCACAAGAAGTAAATCCGCGATACGTTGTATTTGCAGCCTTTGGTAGTGTTGTAAAACAAAGTAATTTGAAATATTAAATCCTTGTAAATAGTGTAAAGACTAAGACAATAAAAAATGTACACCGTGCCAATCGTCGTAAAAACCACCTTAAAAAACAATATCGCCCGCTAAACGTAGTAAACGCAAACAACCAAATTTTACGCGCAGCGAAAATGTAGTAAACCGCACTAAAGTTAGAATTGCTGATGATGTAAGTTATATGTTAAAGATATTAACAGAAAACGAGTTGTCGTAAATAACATAGTCAAAAATAATACCGATATTATTGTTAATTACAGCGTTTCAATGTATAAAAAATAAAAAAAAAGACCAATTTAAAAAATCTTAATGTCGCTATTTCTGCTCGTAGCGTTACTTGTCATATACCATTCGACGCGATATTTTTTGCTGTTACCAATGATGGAATAAAAAAAATATCGAGTAGGTGTCATTTACTACGTGTTTGCTTTCCACCGTCGATATGTAGTGCATAGTTACATTTATATAACTTAAAGTATTATTGTTTACTGTATGTCAGCACAAGATTAGCCCACTTCTCTTCAATTTCTCCAATTTTCCATCCTAAGGTTGCCTGGAAGAGATTGCAGTTTCCAATAAAGCCGCCCATTGTACAAATTATTTTAAGGTTTCTCATTTATAATTTAATTTTGTTTTTATGTGCAAAAAAGTATATAAATAAATAAAAATATAATTAATTAATTAGTTTTTACTCTGTCACCATGTTATATAATGACAATCAAGAATCAGTTGCAAATGTTTTATTCATAAAACCATAAAACACTACAATGAGTAGGTACGCTTTTTTGATCAAATGGATCACAAAAATCCATTAGCATTGTAAAATTTAAGTCAAAGTTCCTGTTCGATGTTTTTGCCAATTATAAAAATCGTAGAACACACTACGATGTAACTAAAAACTGCACTGTATTTAATCAAAATAACAGATTCAACTCATACTCCGCACCAAAATGGAAAACAGTTGTACCAAGTTAACAAAAAAAAAACAACTTCGAATTTAAAACCAATATTCCATTCCCGATACTTTTTAACAGGATCTATATTTTAACAACGACCCAGACGTGACTGTCGATTGATGTTCGATGAAATAAAAATTTTAAAGCTTGTCCTTTCTATGTGTTTACCTATTCCATTTCAACAACTTCAAAAGAACTGATATATTTCATTTCATTTCATTTTCATGCGCTTAAATAATTTTATACGGCATCGAATTGCAACAAAACATACTTAGGTATTTATGTGTATAAAATATGGTTAAATTTAATCGTATACTTCCTAATTTGTTTAAGGTCTGGCTTATTTATATGGTTTCTGAGAATTAATTGACTGCTAATAATTTTCTCGAAAGACAATCTTGTAAGACTAGGTACCTACTATGATTTTTTTTTATGTTAATCTTCAAAGAGGCTTTTAACGTTGATGAATCAAAATAAACTTGCGATGGTCTTTAATTAATTCATAAAATATTGCCCATGGAAAGAAATTGTTTGTAACGAATGTGTAGGAAGCCTCCCGAGGCGTCGCTTAGTCTGGACGGCAGGCGCCGAGTTGTCTGTAGCTTCTAGGCGTGGGGTTTGGTAGTATTGATATTTACTGAAAACTATTCCAATTATGTAGGATATTTCGACACAACATTATGAAGAAATCATGTAATAAGTAGGTGTATTATCGTTTATACAAGTTTCTAATATTTATTTGTTTCCTATATTCCTATATCCATAATTTCGCGGATAAATTCCTCCTCAAATTAAATTTTAAATACAATATTATTGTGGGTGAATTACGGGCAGAGTAAAGTGACAAGATCTAAAACCACGCAGCTGGTACAAGTGGACAAGCGGTTTTATTTATTTGCCTATTGCGAATAAATAATTGTGCCATGCTGGGTACACGGATTGACACAGAGCATTGTATCAAGTTTTCCTTCTCTTTTGGCTAGGTTTTCAGCCTTATCTTTTCCTTTTGTCGATTCTTACGACACCCTTATTAAGAAATGGGATGGCAAAACTATGTATTCGAAATCTGTCATCTTTTTACTATTTTTTACCAGCACCGTCCAACAAGAAATAAAAGTTTTAAGAGAATGGCAAAGAGCTTAAACCATCTTGCATGCATCAATGGAGGTGACTCTCCGTTAATTACACATTACGCTTATTATGTTCCTTAATCGACCAGAAAGATTGTTATTGTGCATCCTAAACGAAAGATTTTCGTCCACATAGACACCAAGGTATCATAAGTGTCACACGAATAAAATTGTCTATGGCAGGTGCCATAGCAAAAAAAAACTTAACTACAAAAATGAAGGCAGAATGTGAACCCTATTAAAGGTAGAAGAAGAAGTAGAAATTAAAACAGTTACAGTATGACGTCAGCAATTATGACTTTTTGGACAATATTTTTGGTTACCTTCCAAAGCGACTTATCTATATCTACTAATTTATAAAGCTGCAGAGTTTGTTTGCTTAAACGCGGTAAGCTCAGGGACTACTGATCTGATTTCGAAAAATCTTTCTTAGTTGCATAGTCCATTTACCGAAGAAGGTTAGGCTTTTTTTCGAAAAAATAAATCGTTTACCTTCTGGGTGACACAACGGGGAGCAGTTAGTATTTTATAATTACTTTCCGTAACTGTTTGTTCAGTTCCGTCAGTAAAGAATGATCGTTTATACCCCCTTCATGGTGCAAGGTACGAAACGCAAGGCACGAAACACAACAGATAACATTTTTTACGACTGTTCTCGAAGCAGAGTATTGATGCCGGTTTTATTTTGATCGACCACCAACGGTGGCTTCGTGCAAGAATACATTCATCGCGAACCGCTTTCAATATCTCATTTACTATTACCTGTCTGTTACATTTGTCGAATTGCTTAAGCAACTACTATTTTTGTTAGAATCTAGCTTGAAACTTTTAAATCCACCCGATGGACACTTATGTAGGCGACAAAAGACAATTTACATGATGTATCAAGACTGTACGGTAGCACCGCGGCGTGGTAACTTTAAGTTGGCTGCGAAAGTGTCACCCCCCTCATTTTAACGCCTATCGACTGTCAACTTTAAGGCGCTTACTTTTCTTACTATATACAAATAAGTAATGTATAAAAATTCCATTTAGTTGCTATTGGGCGATTAATAATAGTCCGGGATCCCCGGTACATTGTTTTCACTTGATTACTATCAAGCTAATTTTTCGTGAGTAGCTTCATTTTCATGAGACGCCCAACACTTTCTTGTCGACAACTCTTGGTTGTGGTAGCTAACAGAGGTAGCAAGGGTGAAATAATATGTTGATTTTATGATTCAAAAAAATTTATTACTAACCAGGTGCTTTTTGGTATATCTGATGATCATTATCTAAATTATTCGAAAATGTATTTGTCCTACAAAATGTATGGTTTGATCAAAGAGTCCTCCACCTCCAATATGTATGGATAACGAGGTCATAAAAAATGATTACTAACCAGCTGGTTTTTTTTATTTACTTAGTAAATATTTATATTATTTAACCGTCATATTGTCCTACAAGTTGCGTGGTACGTTATCCCGGTCCTACGCTCAAAAGTTGTTAAAACCACAAGACCCATTTTGTCATCACTAACTGTAGGACAATAATTTTACATGATAGGTTAGTGTATTCTCTGCCCAAATGATACAATGTCCTACAAGAAAACAGGTATGTAACACGAGTCCGACAAAAATTGTAAATTTTTCGTTTTCCTACTTATAACTTACTAGCGACCCGAACCGGCTTCGCACGGGTGCATGTATTATACATATAAACCTTCATCTTGAATCACTCTATCTATAAAAGAAAACCGCTTCAAAATCCGTTGCGTAGTTTTCAAGTTTTAAGCATACATAGGGACGGACAGACGACAGCGACTTTGTTTTATACTATGTAGTGATGATACAGTGAAAACGTCTTTTATTTATTTTTTATTTAGATAAATTATTTTTCTTAAGTACTAGTACAAAAAAAATAATTATTTACATATAAAAAAAAAACCATCAGATTCATCTGATAAATTTTCAGTATCGTCACTGTCATTTTCATCTATTTCATTTTCCTCGTCTTCTGTCTCTGTAATGACGTAAAAAATTAAGTATTATTTAACATAAAATGAATCCACTTCGTTTTATAGTGTGCAAAACTTTTTATATAGTACATTATACGGATTCCGCTATACAACGACATTCACCGTTATGTTTAATGGATGAAAATTATTTTATTAGAAATTTAGTATGTTAAAAATAATTTAAAAAAATGGATTGCCTGAAAAAGTCCTAAATTTTTAGGATAAAATATTAAATATTTTTAACTATATAAAAAGTTTCGTACACTATAAAACGAAGTGGATTCATTTTATGTTAAAAATACTTATTTTTTTACGTTATTACAGAGCCAGAAGACGAGGAAAATGAAATAGATGAAAGTGACAGTGATGATACTGAAAATTTATCAGATGAATATACATTTTTTTTTAAGTAAATAATAATTTTTTTGTACTACTTTAGTAAAAAAAAATTTATTTAAGTTAATAAAAAAGATGTTTTCACTGTATCATAAGTTATAAGTAGGAAAACGAAAAATGACTATTTCTGTCGGACTCATGATACATACCTGTTTTTTTGTAGGACATTGTATCATTTGGGCAGAGAATACTAACCTATCATGTAAAATTGGTGTCCTACAGTTAGTGATGACAAAATGGGTCTTGTGGTATTACCAATTTCTGAGTGTAGGACCGGGATAACGTACCACGCAACTTGTAGAACAATATGACGGTTAAATAATATAAATATTTACTAAGTAAATAAAAAAAAACCAGCTGGTTAGTAATAATTTTTGATGACCTCGTTATCGATACATATTGGAAGTGGAGGACTCTTTGATCAAACCATACATTTTGTAGGACAAATACATTTTCGAATAATTTAGATAATTCTCATCAGATATACCAAAAATCACCCGGTTAGTAATAATTTTTTTAGAATCATTAAATAAACATATTTAACCTTTGCTACCTCTGTTAGCTACCACAATCAAGAGATGTCGACAAGAAAATGTTGGGCGTCTCATCAAAACAAAGCTCTTCACAAAGATTCAGCTTGATAGTAATAATTTTTTTTCTATGATCTGTAGAACAACTTTTGAGTGTAGGACCGGGATAACGTACCACGCAACTTGTAGGACAATATGACGGTTAAATAATATACATATTTATTAAGTAAATAAAAAAAAACCAGCTGGTTAGTAATCATTTTTTATGACCTCGTTATCCATACATATTGGAGGTGGAGGACTCTTTGATCAAACCATACATTTTGTAGGACAAATACATTTTCGAATAATTTAGATAATTATCATCAGATATACCAAAAAGCACCCGGTTAGTAATAATTTTTTTAGAATCATAAAATCAACATATTTCACCCTTGCTACCTCTGTTAGCTACCACAGTCATGAGTTGTCGACAAGAAAATGTTGGGCGTCTCTTGGGCCACAATGAGCCCTTGGGCCACAATGCGCCCTTGGGCCACAATGAGCCCTTGGGCCACAATGAGCTCTTGGGCCACAATGAGCTCTTGTCTCGCCCAACACTGGAAACAATGAATTGAAGACTATAAAATTTTCAGAGAGTCGCGGCATCGTAATGGAGTCATTTCAGGCGGATACATTGCGAAAGACCAGCTTTTAAAACTTTCTGTAACATTCACAGTTTGTGTCACAAAATATATGACAGTATGAAAATCTGCGGGAGAAAAACATGCATGTAACTGTTACCGTGACTTCGTCCGCGTTGAGTTTCGTTGGCTTTTTTGCTAACATCTCTTAGCTACAACAATGAAATTAACTATCTATCTACAAATGATATTAGGTACTATATAGCGGCCCGTCCCAGCTTCGCACGGGTGCGTTGTTACACGCAGGCGACGCCGCGGGGCGAAGCAAGTCAAAGTCTTATATCATCAGCTACTTATCAGTGAAAGTCCCGTCAAAATCGGTCCAGCCGTTCCAGAGATTAACCGGAACAAACAGACAGACAGACAAAACGAAAATGTTATTTTGGTGTATGTACTGTGTATACTTACGCATTTATTAAAAGTGGTTATTTCATTGTTATCCAATTTTATTTATTTGTATGTTTAAATGAAATTTGTAGGATTGCCGCTTTTCGGCCGTATTCATAATGTCATAGTCTATAAACTAAATCTAAAATTATATATATCGCTGTCCCTGTCCTTTGGCTGTCCAATACAAGGCGAGATATATTATTATAAGCTTCGATAAAATCACACATTTTATTAATAAGCCTGTTTGTGTTTACTTTGTGTGAGATTGACGTGTCACGTGGTGCGTTAATTTAATATCATCGAAACTAGGTCAATGGATATTGTAACCACGTATGAAAGTAATACCAAAATAATAGTTGTTAATTTAAATTGAAGTTGTCCGAGAAGAATATTGTGAATACTTTATTTTGAAACATTAAGAAATACTAGGTGGTACGAGTAGCGACAATTACATGGACCTAGATCCGCCAAATTGATAATCGCGCCTTGTTTATGTGGTGACGGATGTAGAATATATTGTGTCACCACCCCATTCCATCCTGAGGGTGTCGTAAGAGTTGACTATAGTAAATGACAAGGCCGAAAACCTAGCCACAACAGAAGGAAAACTTGATACGGAAACCTTTTTTTTTTTGTTCGCCCGGGGTAAAATCCTTTATGGACTGCGCCAACCCGTCTGGCCAGCGAGGCACAGTGGGCTGATTACCCTCTCTGTACTTGTAGGTGGCGTCTATATGGCGATTCTACCGAATTAAAACATATAAGAATTAACAGCTGGATGTAAACGATTGAGATACATACAAGTTTATGTATTTGCGTAGTAGGTCTATTTTAATGGATTTGCGATACCCATTTTTAAATTGTGCAGGTATTAAAATGTATGTAGGGCAGTCCCGTTATAGCTACGAATTAGTAACAGTCTAGAACTGACTACAACGCATAAAGCACATCATTAATTATAAATACGATGTTTGCTAGATATACCTCCGCCTCGAGTTTCCCAGTGAAACATTACTAAGTGCTTTCCAATAATGCTATTAGGTGCGAATGATGACACTATATTCAGTGTGGCAGGGCTTTTATCATTCATTGATGCAATGTATTTATAAAAAGCAATTTATTAAACTCATTTGTGTTGTGTATTAAAGTGCAACACGATATTGTCAATGTGAACTCATGTAAGCACCCAGCCTGAAGTATTGCATCTTGAGACATATTGCTTTAGTAATATAAGGAAGGCAGTGATCTTGTAGTAAGGGTCCTACATCTGTATTAATAAGGTGCTGCCACACTGCTGTTTAAAAACGTTTACAAACATTAGTAAACATTTTATAAGAAACTTACGATGCACAGTGTTAATGTTAGAAATTAAAATAAAATTGAGGGTATACAGTAGAAAACATTTAACAATCCCTAACAGAATGAAACAATTCCTGACATTTGTTAGTAAATGTATTAAGTGGTGTTAGAAAATGTTTGTAAACATTTTTAAACAGCAGTGTGGCAGCAGCTATAGATTAACAGCCCGTAGCCGCCAGAGTTTCATAATTTTATAAAATCTGTAAGATACGAACTATGGCCAACTATTGCAAAGCAATGGGCTTACTTTCATTATTTCATAAAAGTCATTTTGCACTGTATTATACAACAGTAATGGGTTTGAAAATGCAAACTCAAGATTGCCAAACTTAACTTTTGGCAACTTTTGGCAGTGGGCAGGGCAGTGCTGGTAGGCCTCCCACACGGTGGACCGATGACCTGGTTAAGGTCGCCGGAAAACGATATATGCGGGCGGCCAAGGACCGGCCTTTGTGGAAATCCTTGGGGGAGGCCTATGTCCAGCAGTGGACGTCTTTCAGCTGTAATGATGATGATGATTTAATATTTATTTACCCATCAAATTCCATACAACAAACTGTTCTATTGGATCCGGAAGGCGTCAACTGAAAAGTGAATTATGCGAGTACAATACAAAAAAAAACTTTAATACAATAAAAGGAAAATTCCTTAGTCGGACAAAAAAAAACAAAAAAATAACCTTTCAATAAAAATATTACGGAAAAATGTATTTAGTCCGGGAGGAACTGGCGGGTGTCAAAAACTGTTCCACCTTAATTTTTTATGCGATCCTCTAGAAAATGCCCTACTGATGATATAAATGCATGTTGCCAGGGGGCATCCCGGTTCGTTTTTGCTTAATCCGATTATTTTTATTCATTTCAAGAAATTGTTATTTTTCAGACGGACATTTTTTTATATTCTTTATTGAAACACAAAAAAAGGTCCTATAACTTTTCACGATAAAGTTAATATTTTTAGAGATATGAATTTTTAAAGTTTCGAAAAATCGCAAACTTGGGTCCCTTTGACCCATGATAACTATATCAAATAAATTAAAAAAAGATACATAATAGTTTTTTAAAATTCATTATATCTTTGTGAATAACATGATAAATAGTGATTTAAAAAAAAATTGTTTATACCAGTTTTTTATTTTTTAAATTTGCGCGCACACAAGTATTTTACTGTACGTTTGACTTACTGATAATCAGGAATTAATTATTTCTGGCGGCTATAATAATGTTTATAAATGTTTTAGAGCATTGTCCGTGTGGTGACGGACTTAGAATACTTAGTGTCACCACGTCATTCCATGCTGGATGTGTAGTAAGAACCGACAAAAGAAAATTACAAGGCAGATCACATGACACAAACCCTCAGGAGTTGGAGTCAATTAGCAATTTGTATCATTCATGGACTTGGCCCCAAAGATGGTAGGTCTTTTTTTAATAATCAAACCGTCACATGTTCTCTCAAGATAAGAGCTAAGGTTGTGTTTATTGATTCTATGCATAAACACAGCAAAGCCGTTTCACGGATAGTTTTAACTTGAATTCAATTTCAATTCAAAATTATTATTTTAATAATCAATATTGCACAAAAGTTTGTAGTTGAATAAAATGAGTAGAGAAATAAAATTAATGAAATTAAGGCAAATAGTAATTATAACCTATTAACTACCATGTTATTATTACATATCGCCAAAGTAAATTTAACATATCTTACAAGTAAATTCTGAGAGTGCGGAGCACCATCAAAAGCCGGGGCAAACCAAACCTCCTAAACCAAGGTAATAAAACCATCTGACCACGGTAGAAAATATTTCCAGAATTCTGATTATGATGTTATCAATGATATAAATGAAACAGTCATCAATAAAAAAGAGCACGAATAGAATATTTTTTAAGTTATTTAATTTGTCCTACTAAAAATAGGTTTTATAGTTGCAACGCCGTTAAGATGTGAATAGGTTCTATTAGATTAGACATTTCACCCGTATGCTCAGCTGTACTAAAAACGGAAGGCTGACAATTATTTATTTCAATTAACATTGTTTGTTACAAACATTGCATAAGTCCCAACTGAATGTTGCAACTTATGTTTCAATATCAAGCTACGTACCTAATAGTTGCCTCTGTATTAAATTTTGCCTGAAACCACTCATGTAGTTTAGAACTCGAGTCTAACTAGAATAGTCAGGAAATAGGTACAAACTAGCCACGATACAGAAGTAACTTTTCATTCTCTATGTTTAATCGTGTTTAACGCTTAGTTGATTACAAACAATACAACATTTTCGTATTATGAACGAGTTTTTGATTTTTAGCATATTGTACTCGTCCAGCCAGTGGATACTTTCGATGTCGATTTGAGACAAAAATACTGTCCAAAATGTAGAACGTGTTTTCTATGATTCCTTAATATATCGGCGGATAAATTAGTGGCGACGAGGAGAGGTTACGTAGATCGGCGATTCCGCTACCAATATGGGTGGAGAACTCTCAACCGCAGACTGGGTATAGACGTAGTCAGGAGATCCATGCTGCGCGTCAGCCCCAGAACTCACGGAGACCACTGCGAATGCTTCGGACTCGAACCAGAATGCGGACTATCCAAAGTTACAACATCCAGCTTCCCAGAGTCCCAAGCTGGTGATGGCAACGCTAAAGAGCGGTGGGTGCGATTATACGAATTGGTGGTAGGGCTAAAAGACGAATTTGGCTGCGCTGGAAACCTTTGTCGCAGCTGATCGATACGTTTATGAACATTTTTATTTGTGCCATCAACAACTGTGTAGTCAGTTGCGCCTAATCGCTCTAAAACAGTTTCTGGCATCTATTTGGTACGTCACATATGAAATTACATTTCCCATTTAATGCACCACCCATTAGGTATCCTAATGGGTGGTGCATTAATATAGGGCAAGTTCGATTCCAATTTTTTTTACGTCACTCAAAACGTCTTATGAGCTGCAGCGACCTCATAAGACGTTTTGGGCAAGTGCAACTATACATAAATTTTATTTGAACATTCATAATTGATTTGTGGATGTCTTACATATAAAAATGAATGTTTGTCGGTATATCCTATAAGAATCGTAAATTGTGCATTTGGTCATGTCATGATCTTCAGCAAAGTGTTGTGCATGAGCCCAGGAATGTTACTCCTAGTCTAAATTAAATTGTCCTATCTCTGCTAAAAGCTGACAAAATATTTTTTTAGGTACCGACCTCATGTCTGTAAAATAGTGGCTGAAAGTAACGATTAAAATTTAAAACAAGACCCCCGGGATACGTTTGACATTAGTTTGACATTTAAATTGAGCGGAAATTGGATGAATATATTTTACACATAATTTTATAAATCAATTTAGTTTTGTGCCATGGGTGATAATAATAATGTATCAGACAATGATGTTTTAGTGGCTGTTAAAGATATTTTAAAGAAAAACGGTTACTTAGACAAAATAAAAGCAGAGGTAATAATTGTTTAAACATTTTTTTGGAGTATAGCTGTGCAGCGGTTGGGTTGCTGCGAAAGATCTCTTTAGCACAATTCCACAGTGCGTGAAGATGATTACCTAATTTTAAAAAGATTCGCCATACACAAAAGCTCAAAGTAACCCAAACGCAATGGAGAGCTATGCTCGGAGTTTTCCTGCCAGATTGAATCAGAAATGGGGAGATGCGCAGATGAACCAGAGTAACTGACGTGGACCACAGGATTACCAAACTTGGCAATGCGCAGGGTACCGCGGCCCTGAAGCGGGCTGTCGGAGTACACCGTTGGTTTTATTGGGTAGGGTGCTCTAATTACCATCTTTCCACGCCCGGAATCTCATCCCCGCTATTCCCCAACGACTTTGAATCCATGAGGATTTCTAACGAAAATAAAGTACATGGGCGGAAAAGTCTTCAAATTGCAGCCCCTTACTGAAAAGCATAGTAGACCTGGCGATAGACGCTGAAATCTAAAGGCTGCGGGCGGCTCAGGGTCTTTGTGGCAATCCTAGGGGGAGTCATATCCAGCATCGGTCTTCTTTGGGCTTAAATGACGATGGCGATGATGATAATATGTAACTAAAAATTTTCCCAACATGTTAAGTTGATTGCAAGTCCGGTGCTGTACTTGCAATCAACTTAACATGTTGGGAATAGTTGATTGGCAGATACTGCACGAGCACATGCTTGGTAATTAACAACCATGTAAGGTGACCATCTCACAAAACCGCACTGCAATACTACCTGTATACAAAGTGAGATATATGCATCATTAATGTACGTCTGTACGGGATGATGTTTGGTGGGTATGGATGCACCGTTCATATTACTGATTGGCGGATCAGAGTCCCATACACCCACACTGGCCTTTCCTCAGGCCGGTGTAGATGGTCCACGGAAAAAAGGCCTAGTTATCTATTGCTAAAGAGTTTTGTCACACAACGTATATGTACGTATATAATATGTCCTGTGCATGTTCTCAATGTATTAAAACGTAAATATAATCATTAAAAGTTGCTTTCATACCTACTTCTCAGGCCCATAAATGACCCACTATTGTGTCGGTCCTCCTCCAACTACATGGAGGGTTATAAGCCTACTAGGCCACGCTGGCCATACGGGTTGGCATAGAGTATCGTGTCAAGTTTTCGTTCTCTTGCGGCCAAGTTTTGTCTATGTATTCTCAAACCGTCACGACACGGAACATTTTAATATTTTTACGTATTTTATGTTATTAGTTGATTTGCTATTCGAAGCGGAGGTAAATCCAACAAACGAAGTTAGATAAAATTGGTCCAGCCGTTTTTGGCTTTCAAATATTGAAACTAACCTGATATTTTTATCTATATTTAAGAGATTTCCACGTCTAAACTGTCTCATCACGATATTTCTGGAACCATAAAACAAGTCTCGGGTACTTGAAGATTTCCTATTTTTTTTTTTCGTCGATTAGAGGTCAGTTAGGTACGGATTTTGCTTTTTATTGTATATTTCTCTCGCTTAGCCATGCGATACGGATGGGGGACAACTTAGTATATAATATATACATTGATAGAAAAGTAATAAATAGTAGGATAACTTTCGTTATGGTATGTTTTTATTTAAGTTTTGTCCATAAAACGGTTTCTACTCATATTCACTGTACTCATTTGCCAGGTTCGCTCTCAAGTCATAGACATACTTCAAGAAAGGCAAACAGACAATGGAAAAGAGAAATCCCCGCCGCCGTCACCGACGAATGAAGTCATGTTGGTCAACGAGCTGGTCAGGGAGTATTTGGAGTGGAATGGATATTTGTATACTGCGTCAGTGATGAAGACCGAAGCTGGAATGGCACAACAGGCGAAGAGCAGGGCGGAACTCTGCGCTGAGGTGGGTGTTAGGGATGATGAAAAATCGTCAACACTGCCGCTGCTGGCAAACGTCGTGGCTGCCTACACAGAGAGGATCCGGAGAAAGATCAGTAAGAGTCGCAAAGAACATCACTGATGCCACACTTTCCTGCCGTTCTTATTTTAAATTTCAATATATTCAGAATTTAAAAAAAGTTTATTAAACAATATGCTATTCAAAATGTCTTCTTATTATTACCGAAGTGCCTCGTAAAGGTTAAAAATCGATCTATGCACTTCAATGTCTACGAATAATAGCTAACTGAATTTACAAGATATTTGTGCAGATTTCACCGACACTAACTTAGCCTTAGGTGTATTAAATTAGGACTAAACTATGTTCGGAATCTACGTTCACAGCGCACTGTACAACAAGCTTAGATGTGCGGTACTATGGAATCCATTTCATCCTTTTGTCCAAAATGTAATACTACTTCAACGAACATAGCCCTCCTTTTGTGTAGGCGTCCCACGAGTCCAAATTAAGGACGGCTCGTAACAAAACTAGGTGAGCACACGCACTCTTCCTAAAGGGATTGTTTAATAACATCATTGGCACCAATGCACATCTTACGTGGAGATAATTGTCGTTGTAATTAGTGTTGAGCAAAGACGTTTTCTATGTGGTAACGGATTTAGAATACATAGTGTCATCACCCTATACCATCCCGAGGGTGCCGTAAGAGCAGACAAAGGGAAACTACACGCTCGACAACCTAGCCGTTAGAAAAGGAAAACTTGAAACAAAACCCTGTGCCAACCCGTCTGGCCAGCGTGGTACAGAAGGTTAATTCCTCTCCATGTAACTGGAGGGGGTCATTATTATGGGCTGATTATAGTAGTAGTAACAAAAACGTCATAAATTATGGAAACGAAAACCATATCCATTCTGTTCTATTACAGAATAAAAGCGTATATTCGTCATAAAATATTACAACCCCATTTCAATTGTAACTGTTTAATGGGTTATGTATTTTTAATATACGTGTTATTTTTTTAATACCAATAAAAGTTAAACTAAATAATTACTTAATTGAATAAAACGCCTATGCCCAAGGTTGCTGTGATTTGATTAATGAGTGACATAATAAAAAAATATCCACCCAAGCCAAGCATAAGCATTTACTTGCTGGTACATCAGAAAAAGCGGCCTCAGTTGCCTACCATAAAATAACCATAATATGTTGGGAAGTTGCCAGGAGACATGTCTACTGTGTATGTTACGTCATTTTCTTGAGCTACTCATTGTCTGAATGTGGAAATTATGGAAAGGATTGGTAGTGACAGTAGAACTTCTAGATTGACTCGTCAATTTGCTTTTGAGAAAACGTCTTTTCAGATCATAATAATAATCCGATTATTATTTTTTAATATTAATAATACAAATCTATCGATAGAAACTAAACTCAGTGGAGTGTCCAAAATGTACGCACCATCCCCTTAATACTATTTACTACTGGAATGACTCCTAAAACATTACTTACAGGTTTAAAAAAGCTTATTAGACACCAATCAACGTACATAGGTACTACTGCAAAAAGCGGATATTCTTAACGAATTTTACGTACGAATTTTTTTATGAATAGAGTAATAAAAAAAAACTATGCATAGGACGCACTTGGTCAAGGCCCGTGCCTTGAAACCTTTACAACAGAGAGAGTAATTAATTAAAAAAAAACATTATACTAGACATTAAAACAAATAGATATTTGGTCACAACATCTGATGAATAAATAAACTCTCATACTTAAATTGTTTCCGTAATCTATTTTGCGAAATAACATTAGGAGCTTGAGATGGTTGGTTGTTACTAGTTTACTTGATACCAAATAAATGATTCAGAGACTAGTCATGTTCAACGTACGTTATTTTGTATCGGCGAGGTTGACATAAACCAGGGTGACATATACCAGGCTGTTTAGCGGCAGGGTCGTAATAAATTATTACAGCGGACTGAAGACTCTATAATAAGATCTACGTACTATTGATTTGATTTTTTTTGTGGGTCTCGGATACCAACGGTGGACACGATTTTTTTATTAGCGCTTTCTTAGCTGGTGAGTGTTTTGAGCACGAACGGTGTGAAAATCACACCGCAAATTTTATCTCTAATTATTAAACTTATTTAATTAGGTTTAAAATCTTCTGGCATCGTATTAGGAATGAGCCAAACTCCGGCTAACATTCGGTTTAACCGAATTTCAGCAGCGTCTTGCTCTATTTTGACAAATATTAAAAGCGTATGTGTCATACTGATCAGTAAAATAAAACTGAGTCATTAAATAGGTAGTAGAATTTTGCAATTTAAAGAAAGGAACCGAATTTAAATTAAAAAAATATCAGTACTATTCGATTTTAGTTTATTCGATATTCCATAAAGTTCCAATATTGGCTATCTAGGCATATTTAAAAAATAACTTTAAATATAAAAATGAATTGACTTTATAACCGTCACAAACATTCGATTAGGCTAATTAGGTCTTGAAATATTTGTAGAAGACGAGGGAAGGTTTAAAAGGTGAGAAAATATAAAGAAGTTAGGCCACTACCACCAAAGTAGGCTTTTTTTCTCGCATTTATATCATTAGAGCGATATACGAAAGTAGTATAGACAACTACGGTTTCATTTTCCAAACTGTTCGTATCGGGAAACAGGATGCGTTTAGAAATTAATTTGGCCATGTACTTTACAGGGTGTCCCAACGTGACAGTGACACTATTTTTCGGGACACCCTGAATAACTGGCTAAACCGATTTGTTTGATTTATACTATTATGTTCAGATTTCATTGCTTGGTCAGCTAGATTTCGACAAAAATGATAAAGTGCCGTCGAGTGCTTACAAATACATACCTGTATACAATAATATCGCAAACTACTACTATTATGCAGCCCATACATAAACTACTGCTAAGTCAAGCCTCTTCTAGTCACATTCAGGGAAATTAGCCTACTGTGCCACACTGGCCAGATGGGTAGGCACAGGGTTTCGTATCAAGTTTGCTCTTGCGACTAGGTTTTCGGTGTTGTCATTTCCTTCTGTCGGCTCTTACGACACCCTCAGGATGGAATGGGGTGGTGTAACTATGTATTCTAAATCCGTCACCGACAAATTTCCTTTGACAAATCAGTCCTCAATTATTGGAACTTTAGTAAATACTGTAATAATATAACAGGTAATAATTTGTTTGAAAAGGCGATCGGCAGTTTTTACCCGATGTAGATACAGTGTGTTTATAGGTTAATAGACTAGTACTTTTGAATATTTATAATACGGGTGTGTTGAAGGACAGATACACAGTATACTGTACTCAAAACAAAATATGGTCCACTTATTGATGTCGGCTTATGAATCGGGACTCGTCCCGCATTGTTTCGTATACGTGGTCGCTACTGGGGAATCGTGGCGTATAAATTTAATCCATTTATCTAACTATTGGCTACTGACGTTCACGGCTTAATATAAGCTTTCCCATAGACCATACGCATTATCCTTTGATTTCCATCTTTATACTCCTAAAGTGGTTTTATCCATCCAGTTGGTAAATATAATATTAATATGCTACTGGATTGCTCGGACGGCATCTGTGTAATGGTCTTGATACACTGTGACTCTGAGTCGAGTCAAACAAGTTAATATTTTATTGAAGATATTGCCTTGAATATATTATATTGTTGAGTTTTAAAGAGTTTTCAGTGACAAATATTCCTTATTTTATTAAAAACAAAGTCCACCAATTTTCACCTATTAATAACGGTACTAATCAACCAACTAATAAATAATTGGCATAGTGTATTTTGAGAATTCGTCAAGTGATCAGAAAATTGTGATTTGAAAACTATTCCGAGACAATAATTGACCAACATTGATAATTATTTTCCTTATTAAACCTCTATAACGAAGGTACGGAGCGTGTTTTTTTTATAACGTTAATATGGACTCGGCGCAAAGAAACAAACTTAAATAGTTATACTTACCTTTTGCTCGCCCAGACAATAAGTTGACATTATATTCGAATAAGAAAAAGTATAATTTTTTGTCTAGAAAATAATATAATAAATATTGTTTAACAAATTAAAAAAACTAAAACCAAAAAATAATAATTTAGGATGAATGTTTGAATCAGTTATCGTAAGATTTGTTTAAATTAAATAAAAATTAGAACGCGTTTTTTTTCCGACTGTTTGCGCGCCAAAGCTTCGTCAGAGCCTCACGACGACCGAACTTTGCGTGCACCGTTTGTTTTCTGTGTTAGGGATGGGACGGGGCGAAGTTATTGGAACTTTGCCTTACCGCGCATGCTCTATTCCTCCACCGTAGAATATTCTATGGGATATCTAGATAAGGTATGTGACTGAAATTGAATTAATGTGTAAGCGTGTTAGTGACAGTATAGTCTGAAACCCTGTTACGATGCAACGAGTTAATTTAAGAGAACTTATTAATCATCATCATTTTAGCCAAAATAAGTCTACTGCTGGACATATTATGCCTCTCCAAGGATTTCCGACGACCTTAATGAGGTCGTCGGTCCACCGTGTGGAACACACGGTGTGGCACACACACCGTGTGTTTGCACTTTCCGGAACGCGGTCGCCAGTCAAGGACTATGTGCACTTTTTTTTTTTTTTTATTGCCCGGAGTAAAATCCTTTGTGGACTTCCCGTCAGCCTGAGGATGGCCGACGGGGGAGTGTGGGAATGTGCCCTACCCTTTGCCACTTAAGTTTGGCAATGGAAGTTTTGTTACAAGTTTCTTCCTATGTCGTGAAAAATATAATTGGTGTGATTGTTTATTATAAAGCAGTATTCCGGACGAACAGCTGTTAAACTGATTTTAAAATTTAATTTTGCTCAGAGGGCCATTCTTTTATTTAGTTAAATGTGTGATGTTATTGTATTTATTGGCGAAAGGTTATTAAGTAATTACTTTTTTTTAAACGACACCTCTGATCTTGTTATAACCTGTATCGCGGGGGCAGTTTACAAACATGTAATTCGCGAGCATAAATGACACCCAGACTCCGAGCAAGTGCCTCTGGTTTAGACAAAGACACTTACCCGACCCCGGAATCGAACCCATGACCCGTTCTACTTCTAATTTAGGTGCAAAGGGATGATCATGCAGCCTGACGAGGCGGTGATAGGCGTTAGCGTTGGCAGGGAATAGGACCAAAATTCTTAATGATATACAGCAAACCAATATCTGATGACTTTTTATACCTGATTCTGTTTTTATTTCTTTCATGGAATATGTGTTAGAAAAATAAGAATAGAGGATCTCTCCTAATAATGTGAGTATAGAATAAGATCCTTCTAATAAACCGAATTTATTGCAATGTGATTGATATTCGATGTAAAGTGGGCTAGTATGTCCAGGTTGAATATTTAACTACGTTTATATAATATTCAAATACTTGTTTATAATTAACTGCGTATACCTACGCTAGACGAGCCGAGCACGAGCGAGCCGAAATTCGTGTAGTGTGGGTGGACCGGCTTACGAAAGTCGAACGAGCGCGCTTCGAGCATTCGGCGTTTTTTGACGAACACAAAGGGATTAGCGTAGCGCTCACATGTTCGAGTAGAGTGATTGTTGTAGGCTCCTTGCACGTCCACGCGTGACACAGTGAGCGAGCGGCTCGGCTTGCGCTTCGCTCATGCTCGGCTCGTCTAGCGTATACGCAGCTTCATGGATCTCCTCGGCCATTTTTTACATTATAGCACAAGACCAAGACTTGAGAATGTCCTATTATAATAAAGAAGATCGCACTGGAAGAAACAAACCACGTTTCTCATTGATTACCGTGTTATTTTTTCGCAGAGAATTGTATTCGGTATACGCTTTTGTTAGGTATTTTCATTACAAGTATAATATAAAAGGAGGCATTTCTTTCTCAATACTAGAATGTTATTTTTAGGAAACATGTACGTAACCGATAAGACGGGCGTACAATCGCCAAGATGTCTTTAATTTTTTTTATAATATGTTGCGCTGTTAAATTCATCTACGCATATCACCAGCCCATTGAACGTAAGTTCAGCGGTTATGTGCACCCAGACTTATCCGTGTGATAATTTATTTAGAATACATAGCCCCTGTACGCACTAGCGGTTGAACCGCCTACGCGGCTGGCCGCGCGGCCTGCCGCTTTTCCAATAATATGCACTAGCCTACTATGACTGTACGCACTAGCGGTTGAAATTTTGTGGCGGTTTAGTAGGCCGCGCGACTAGCCGCCTAGGCGGCCTCCTTTTCACATTTCCCTCCCTCCATTTCCCTCCTTTTCACAACTCAAATGTTTACCTTAATCCTAAATCTCCACTTACTGTATAAAGGCGAAAGGTGAAAAAAGTCACAACAATGCATCGCGTGTTAGTTGATGGTAAAAGACGCTATACGTGCAGACAGTATACAATTACTAAAATATGTACTACACGCATTATGTGCTCGAGAGATATTAACTTATAAAATAAGCTATTAAAGATTTATAAACTTTCCCGATTTGTACTTTACACCAACTTTACAAGGAAACAAAAGAAGTTAGTTATATAGGGTTGCCGAAACGATGCGGCCAGGCAGGCGGATCAGGGCTGCCGCTACTAGCAGCGGTGGGGTGGCCAGGATCGCGGATCATGATCCCCATTGGGGAGTGAAACACGTGGCCCTATTTCGGCCAGTTGAGCGATACCGTTAGTTTTAGTGGGGCGTAATTACCATCATTTCGCGCCCCGGAGTCCCACATAACCCGGCTGGCGTTTAGCGGTCGGGTATCCGTGAAGATATCCAAAGTAAAAAAATAAAAAGAGAGGTTGCCGAATCGATAAACGGTGTATTAAACGGCTTTAAGAAATGGTAACCGCTTCCGCGCCACCCTAGTACCCATGATCACATTGTAAAATACCCATCTAAATGCGCCACAAACAGTCCCTACACTATCAAAAGAAAAAGACAATTACTATAGAGGAGACCATACAGTGCCTATTTTCTTACACCGAAAATCCCAAAATGAAGAATCTTGACATAAATTTTATCCGACTCCCAGGTCCGTAATACGCTACAGTGGCGACCCGCTCGGTCCGTTATCATAATATAATGTATCCCTGTAGGGTCGCTCATATCAGCCGGAACATGACTTTACGACATACAGCCAGCTTCGTCGAACAAATACAGATCCTCTACAATGAAGCTGGTTTGAATAGTGATTTATTTTTTTCCCGTTCGCATTCCGCTGCAGCGCGATGAAACTAGTAATTGTATATATTTTTAATGATGGAGGTATTGCTTTCGTAGAAATGAAATGCTGCAGCTGCAGTTACCTCGTGTAATTAGACACCGGTACGAACCAATCCAATTAATTTCAACTTTATCTCGTTCCTTTCTTCGCTAATAACTCATCAATTTAACATTTGAACGTTTCAGAGCCCTGGTTTAATGAAAGTGGAAATCACGGTGAAACTAATATAATTGACCATAAATAAGATTGTTTTAATGTGATCATAAACACTCAAAGCTACGGCACATTGCCTTTTTTGGTGTCGCTGGAGAAATGCTTAATGCCTACCTACCTGCTCGGGGGTGGGATCGGGGCTTACCTGAAATTCCGGAACTCTCGGCTACCCACTAAAACCCTAGCGCTATACTCTTGCATGTCTCGGTTGGGACGCCATAGGTTCGCGAGAACGCCGTCTACTACTGCCTGCTAGGCAAGCAATCGACTATCTTAGGGGACGCCCTCAGTCAACGAGTCTCTTGTAGGCGGCAAGTCCCCCGGCTCACCACCGGCCTCTAGCCCTGGTATGGGAGGAAGGTTCGTCACCTTCTCCTCTATTAGGGTAGAGTGGGCCCCGGAGTCCGATCTCGCCATGACATCCCGGCTCGGGTGTCCTTGAGCCGGCATGGCCTCAACGGATCCTTAAGGCACGCAAGCCCCCTCACCACAGCAAGGTGGTAGAATGGTCAAAGGGGACGGCACATACATATATACTCGTATTGAATATGTTTCTTGGATATTAGATACAGTGAAATTACATAACAAAACATAACGGACGTAATAGATGTGTGAGAAGAAAAAATAAATAAATAAGGGATAGCGTTTTCTATTTTCAAATATGAAACAGAATCCGAGGTTTTATCTAAGAGACACTCAGAGATCTAGTTATGTATATCACCCTTTTGTGACTGGCTTACGTTATTTTTAATAAGAAAGTTTCTTTTTCTTGAAGTATTACACACAAGTGTAGGGATAGTTGCAATCCTTTTTTACCCATTTAAGTAAGCAGTTGCTTTGACTTTTACTGGAATACTATGTCAGACTCGTGAGCTAGAGTAGGTTTATTGTCATCAAAAATATGTCTTTGATTTTTAAGCTTTCTATGAGCTATAAAACTTTCGCCCAATATTGATGACACTGACTACATCAATATTAGAGCTAAGTTGCGATAAGTTCACTAAATAACGACTGTACATTACTATACAACATAGTATATAACAAAGTCGCTGTCGTCTGTCCGTCCCTATGTATGCTTAAATCTTTAAAACTACGCAACGGATTTCGAAGCTGTTTCTTTTAATAGATAGAGTGATTCAAGAGGAAGGTTTATATCTATAATACATCCATAATATTGTAGAGAAATACTGATAAACTTAGAGGTTCATCATTACACCCGTGCGAAGCCCGGGCGGGTCGCTAGTACTTAATATACAAAGTTTCTGTATATTTTAATATTAGAGTATACGGTATTATTGAGTGCTCAAAATGGTGCTCTATACTGCATTGGAATTATCTGGAAAACAATGCAGCGCTATGAAAACTGAGCTAATATCCTGCTGCACACATGTATAATATCCTCCTAATCATCATTCTAACTGCACAACTCTTTGTAAAAAATATATGTTAAGGTTCTTAAACATTTACTGTCAGTTATATGATATCTAAATATCAATTGATATTAACAAGTTTTATAAATGCGGTCGCATTTGATTTGTTTATGATAGAACAATGACTTACATTATTATTGCAACTGAAATATATTGATTAAGAATATTGCTTTGTTTTACGTGGAATTAAACAGGAATACAGTGAAAGTTTTTAATACAGTTGAAAGTGAGACTCTCACACTCTTTATCCTGACAATTTGACACTGAATTACGACATCAAGACAACGCCAGGTACGCATGAACTGCTAAGTCGATGGAACATGTTCAACTTACTGGTATTTTCCTCTATACCATGTTTTTAAAGACCGTATCTGAAATAAAGATCATAATAAGAACTTTTATTCTTTAATTAAAATTTGGAGTAATAAACGTACAAGTTATAATCACACCCTGTGTAACCATCGGAAACTCCGTAATCTAGGAACCTTTCAGAAACAGGTTCTTGGGTTATAACAAAATGACCGCTTATTTTCCATGATGCTTTTTTTTTACTGTACACAGTATCTACCACTCTGCCTATAAATGACCCAATGTTGAGTAGGGCCACCTCCAGTTACGTGGTGGGTAATTGGCCTACTGTGCCACGGTGGCTAGACGCGTCTTTACATTCTATACAACGCCAGAACGCAGCTATAGGAAACTGCTCGCGTATATATTGTAATTTTGTTTTAAAAAACTGTTATTACAATGCATACAAGAATTTTGCGTACTCATCGTGTATAGTTTGTATCGTGCATGCTCGCGTCTTCTTTCCTAACTATACTGAATTACTTACATATACATTTGACAAGAGTGATATAAGTCTAAGTAGATTTTTAATTCAGTTAAATATGGAATTATAATTGAACTTTATTAGGTAGGATAAAATAGGCAGGATTATATACATAATAATAACTTTTATCATAAAAAAAATCGGGACAGTCCTTTTTTAAAGTTGTTGAAAATAAAATTTGGGGCTGTTGGTCTGTAGTGACATGTTTTAAAGAATTATTGAAAATATTAATGGCTTTTATATGTAATATCGCCAAAATCTATATTACAAATAGTGATCTAGGTTTTAGCGCGCTTATTCCGAAACATACACGATTAGTCCCTATGTGTACTGGCGCTGTACGTTATAGAACAAGATATACTTCTATGTTACTACAAAGTATACGCGAGTAGTTGCGTACTGTTATTGTATGGATTGGAAGAACTTCTTAAAAATCTTATTTCCAATCTATACGTGATTAGTTTCATACCCTTGCGTTCTGGCCTTGTACATAATGGAAATACGCTGGCTAGACGGATGGCATAGGGTTTCGTATCAAATTTTCCTTCTCTTGCAGCTAGGTTATCGGCCTTGTCATTACCTTTTCTCGGCTCTTTAGACAATCATAAGGTGGAATGGGGTGGTGACACTATTTATTCTAAATCCGTCACCGGACAGTACACAGTATGTATATCAGCAATGCTGTCGATCATTTCGTTATGGCTGTAGGGTATTTGTTACACACTGTATACCAATTAATAATATTATCTAAGTTCTAAGTCTAGTTATCTAAGTGTTATCTATCAAATAATGAAGTACAAGATCTTGTAATTGGAATTGTCAATCACTCCCGTGCATCAGTAAAATTGGTCTTTACTAAGTTAAGTTTCCGTGATGGCGAGCGCTTTTTAGTAATTATACGTTCGACAGCGCAATCTTCCTTCGCGTACGGCTCTTTACAATTTGTTCGCAAACAAGGGTAGTAGAAAGCTAAAGATAGTAGTTTGCTGAACCAGAATCGCTGTGTTTTTTACGCTAAATAAAACCTTTTCCACATAATGTAGTTACTAAGATTTTTTTAAAACTAACGTACTTGATGCAATCTTGAAGAAGTGTCTTTAATTAAATATTTAGGTATTATTATTGATCAGATCTTAAATTTCAAAACTCACTCTCGAGCTTTGTCTGGACCGATACGCAAATTGTTTTACATTTTTATGTCTTCGACATATTGGGAGATGCAACTTGATAAGTCGTTTTTTTTTCAATCTTCTTTCTTCCCTACTACAGAACTACAGTGTACGGTTTTAACTGTACGTCAATTATTAATAATAAATAAATTAATAAAGAAAGATCACACTTAATCCACTTACACTTACCACGCATTCAAGAAATAAAAGGCCTCATGATATATTTTGTCAGCGAATTCGATGCAGAACAACGTTTGCCCAAAGTTTCCATTATTTTCTAGGCCGGATTTGTATACTATGTGTAAGTCTAATAGTAGTAAAATTTACCACCTAAACTATTTTGACAGTAAGTTATTAGTGTCAAGCTGGTTTCTAAATATTGGTCAGTCTCTCTCTCACGCATACATACACACACACATATTTATTATAGTAAATTTTTCATTTGAGGCTGTAATATCCGAGACTTGGTGACCTAAAACACAATAGTAGCCTGCACTAAATTCTAAGAAGTGCATTATATTTATTTGGATTTTTTATTTGTTTTATTTTATATAAATATATATTCTTTATTCATATTTATATAAGTACATAATATTTATAAAAAATAGCAATACATTTTTTTAAATATTATATAAAAATAACGACAGCCCTAGGGGCAGAAAAATTTAAGCCGCCTAGTGGTTAATGCTGTAAAGAGAGGAACCGCCTAACAATGCGCGTCGTCTCAAGTAAAACTGCCTTTTGCATCCGACGCTTAATCCAACCGGATATCGAGAGTTGATTGAAATGTCCATCGAAACCTTTCGATATCAAACTGTGCACTGATACAGCGGTCGGAATAATACTGGTTGACTCAGCATTTCAAATGGCCTAGGTCTAAATATTTTATCATTTTCATTTTTTCCGTCTTCACGAGGTACTTGTCGTGTGGAATGATTAATAATATTATGGATGGGCTAATCTTTGAATTAGTCCGTTCATGAAGACATTGTGTTGTTCCCGATTTGCATGGGTAAAATACGGAATGCAATTAAATCAATTTTAGTTTTAACAATAATAAATTTAACTTTCCTTCAATAGATTATAAGTATATAGTATAACTTTTACGGATGATATGTAGGTCTACAAATAACGTTTTTTTTCACTGTAATACAGTTTATAACTAATATTAATGGCCTTGCGTCTCATTAGCTGTGGTATAGTCTGTGAAGTTTATGTTAGTAATCGCTTGCTTATTAATAACAATAACGTATTTAAAACTTTGGATCCCTTTTAATGAATGTTTGCGCGGACAGTAAACCCGGCGTGAATGAGGTGAGAAATTGTTGCACCAGCTCCGAGGTGGGTATGAGATGTAAATTTTTCTTTAAATATAATTGTGTAATTAACACTTTTGTTAGATAAATAATAATAACAAGATCCTTAATAAGCTTAAATAAATATTGCTTATATTACAAAAAGTTTTATTTGGAAAATAACTATGTAAGTATCAAAATTTTCTACGAAAATTTACAAGTTTTGGTAGTTTTAACTAATTTTTGCATATCAATCTAACAAAATTCTAACTGTTGTGGTAAATCAACATAACAATAGTATCTTCTTGTAACTATAACTAAAAAAGGAACTGAAAAGTCTTATGAAATCATGTAGCACAGCGCAAAAGTTAGACCTACGAATCAACACATACCCCACCTCACTCGCGCCGGGTTAAAGGTTATAATTGTGAAGACTGCATGCATTTTATAGTTATAAAACAAACATCTGATATAGAGTTATTTAATAAAGATAAGGTTACACAATCTTAATATATATTTTAACATTATACCTAAATTTTGGTTTGCATCAAATTAATCATCATAATCATAATATATAATAAGATGATGATGAAATCTTGAAGGCCATGCATGAGCAATTATGTTAAATTGATATTTACTGACTTTTTCTTCATTTGTATTATAAGGTTATTTAAGGCCGATGACCATAATTGTGTTTAGCTTCGAATGCATCAAAACACATAATAGTGTTTTAGAATTTCGCCAACTGGCGACCTCTGGCATAAATTGATTCCTGCCGCATTTCAGCTTCCTTTTGAGGTTATGTTCAGAATGACAGGTAATTTGCGAAACATTTCCATTGCACTGACCAACCAGTAGGTGCGCTTTTGAAACTAGCGAAATTAGTTAAGCCCTGAAATTGCGAGACAAAATTGAACTTCAACCAGCCTTAGTAACTGAATATGACGTCAAAAGAGCTGAAATTCCTGAGAACCATTTCGAATGGACATTTTAATAGCAAAATGTATTTATTTATTTAGATTTTGGAATCAAAAGTCGCAGTATTGTTGTAAGAATAATATTATTCTCATTAACTTAGCCCAGGACGTAGACGTTCGGATATTGAACGTATCGCTTAAGGATTTTGTACCTACAGGATGTAACAAAAACCCTGTATAGGATAACGAAAGGATTGTTTGTGCTGCTGACATAAATACAGCGTGATTTTTTATTATTATATAAACCGGTTTGTTTTCTGATATTTTGGTCACCAGTCGTTGACGGAAGTGTAGCAACTTGAGAAATTATGACAGAAAAACTAAGTAACATCGTGAATCGGTTATTAGGATTGTGGGATTTTAATTACGATAGATAGTTAGTTGGGTTGTTATTAGTACGCATGTATTGTAAAAAAAACCGGCTAATAAACTACCAACATGTCGCTCACAGTTCAAGATAGACGACATATCGCTGCTTAATTACAAAAGTTGAATACATGATTTAATTTATAATTACTACCAAGGAGATTTGTTAAAAATACTCGTGTACAATTACGAAACTTTATATTGTATTTTGTAGTACAATACAAAATAAAGTTCGCTGCGGGCCCGGACCGGTCACAATGTTGCAGTATTTTTGGAAATACTGTTCACATTTGGCATTCTTTTTTCCGTACCTAATGAAAATCGGAACCTGGATTAAAATCTCCCATGTGAATGTAAAAAACCCCTTATCTAGTACTTTACATTGCCCGTAGGCGAGTTTTATTTGGTTGCACTGTCGAACTTTCGGATGTTGGTAACAATCCGGATCGCAGAGAACTGACACAGCGGAAAACTTTGAACGTAGTTTGAAATTCAACGATAGAAGTATTATGTACTTCCATGTGGTGAAGGTTTTAGTATACATAATGTCGCCACCCCATCTGATCCTGAGGGTGATGTAAGAGCCGATAAAAGGAAATGATAATGCTATAAACCTAGCCGCAATAAAAGGAAAACTTGATACTAAACCGTATACCAACCCGTCTGACCAGAGCGGCACCGTAGGCTAATTACCTTCCATTTAATTGGAGGGACCGACTCAGCAGTGGGTAGTGTATGGGCTGTGAAGTAAGTAAGAACAAAATGTCTGTTTCTAGTTCTATTCTGTTCCAAAAAGGATTTTTTATTAACTTTTTTGCGTCAGTAGTTCTGTAGTTACTTCTGAGCGTGAAAACGGCATATAGCTGTTAAAAAAAGTATAATGTATATATAAAGTATCTCATCTGCCTATATATATAAAGTATTTATAGTTATGTGTATATATCGACACTGAAAAGCAGACACGTCGTAACCAAATTGTTCACCAGAGCCGAAACACTTTTTGTTTTTAAAAAACAACATTATAACATAAGTCTTTGTTGAGTTACGAGTATATACAGTATATTTAAAATTGTTTGCTTTCCTATTCTTATACATACTATCCCCTTAACCTGAAGTGATTTCTTCAGGATATTTTGAGGGATACGACATTTGAATTTTTGTTTTTTTTCAAAAATTTAAATGTCGTATTTGATTTTTTTCAAACCAATTAATTCAAAACTTAGTAAAATAGTAAATATATGTATTTATGCAAAGCACACATTTTTCCGGAACGCATAGGTATAATGTAGTAACTAAAATCATCTTGGGCAATATCGCCTAATAAAACGTCATATTAATGAACATAAACTGTAAGCATGGTCATCAAAATGTTTTAAGTAGCAATATTCTTCGCAAACAAGAAAAATGGTTTGTTGTAATTGTAATTCTTTTCAACTTTACATGCAAACTGAATTGCCGTGAAACCCAGAAGAAGGAAAAAAATGCTTCTTCTAGAATGTTTATTTAGCAAAGTGCACTAATAAAATAAACATAATATTGTTATTTCTTTTATTAAAAAATAGTATTTATAATATAATAAATATCATTGGATATTTCACACAACGCCATCTCGTCCCAAGCTAAGCAACTTAATGCTTGTGTTATGGTAAAGAGATGGATGATAAACTACTTATTAACATTTTTACAATTACAAGTAGATAGGAACAAGATAGGAATTACAAGTAGATACTTGTAGGTCGTACAAATATTTCTCCCGTGCATGGATCAAACCCGCGACATGCTGCGCAGCAGCCGATCGCTCAACCAAACAGTAATAAAATCATAATTATATATCTTATTATTAAGGCTTAAGTGGTAGATCGAGCATAAAGGAGTCTAGTGTTATTATTAAATCACTTTTTATATCATTGTAAACTAGTAGTTACTCGTAAGTCCTTGTTAGAATACTGTTGCAAATGTGCTACTTTTTATATTAGTCAAAGTGGTAATCGGACGTGTTTAAACGCTGCCTTCATAATTTGTTACATGGATAAATGAATATATTTTTATCATATTTAAATGTAAATACGATATACAAATAGAAATATATAGCAAACATTGAGTTTCATTGTGTCCTGCACACATTTAATCAGAATCAAGAAGCTATCCCACACAATTTTTCTTATGATGGCACTTCACATGAACTAATGTTCCATCCCCATAGAGCCAGGTTCCGTCATGAATTACGAAGATATACGGCGTGGTAAAAATCATTAAAAAGAACACGTATTGATCAGGTAATTTGGAAACTCCTCCTCTTTGAAGTCAGTTGATAATACTGAAAAATCAGTCTCTAATTTACATAAAAACTTTATGTGAGAACACGCCATGAAATATCCTATACATTTATGATGATAATATATAAGATACATCCCATCTTCTACAGTTATTAAAAAAGTTTTGGCTTTATATGTGTTGGGGTGTATGATAAACGGCATATTTCTTTACAATTTAATCATTTTGATTCTGATTTGCCGTCCAATAACTTTATCGTATATCCAACTGTGTTGGTAAACATCTCAGAGATGAGCGGAGCACACGGAAATTCAATTTTATCGAAGTAACGTCAAAGAGTCGTTGCAAAAATTTAATATTGGTAAGTTTCTTGCAAGAATTTTTAATATTCCTAAGTCTACTTATCCATACCATATTACCTGTCTGGGCCAGATAGGGCTTTTAATCGAGAATCCCGAAGCCCTACGAAAAACATTAATTTGCCTAAAGCTCTTTGATCAGTGCTTTCAGTTCTTAAACTACATATATGATGAATTTAAAAGATAATTTTACCAACATTGATTCTGAGATTTCAAAATCCTCAGTTCCAGACTAATTTTATATGGATTTTGGATTCGCTACTAAAAACTAATATGACATGTAATATGTCATATTTGTTTTTTCAGCCCATAAACGACCCACTACTGAGTCGAGCCTCGCTGGCAAGACGGGTTGGTACAGAGTTTCGTTTCAATTTGTCCTTCTATTGTGCTAGCCACAATATAAGGTTTCGCCCTTTTTTTTCCCATTGTCAGCTCTTACGACACCTTCAGGATGGTATAGGGTGGTGACAACGTGTATTCTAAATCCATCACCGTACGGACAAAAAAGATAGCTCTAGTAAAATTATTTCAAAATAAGGTTCAACTATTTCGAAAATGATGTGAAATAGATGCACAATTGAAATTAATGGCTTATTTAATTATTTACAATGTACATTCCAAGTAATGAAAATAATCTTATTTTGTACTGTAAAAGGAAATCCATACAATTATTATCTGACAACTTATTGATATGCGTATAACTTATGTTTTTAGGTCAATCTTAACCAACACAGACATTTTAAAAACGAATACGGTACCTTGTAATATAAGTAATTTTGGTATCTAAAGACTTGCATTTTTATTCTTAATAAATTATTTTACGTGACTATGAAGTTAGTCACGATTAGTCAATCGGCGCTGGGTTTCATAAATAACTTGATCAACCCGATCGTGAGAGAGACATACGAGTATTTATGTCTGAACTGTACATGTTCGAGTGACCTATTTTTTAAACTTAGTTGACTGAACTTTTGGTGACTGCCAAAAATCAGCGCCACTACTGCCTATATTTGAAGCTGGTGAACGGTTGGGCACCAACCCAGTTGGCATTGTCGCGTTACAGGTGTTACTTGTAAGTCTGGTTAATGTAATGCAATGGTTATGCTTTAAAGTTGATAGGAATTGTATGTTTTTTTTTTGTTTGTCGGTTATAGTATGCATTGCTAAATACTTAAATTAAAAAATAAATTGACAAACTGATAATGAATGTAGAGAAAATATCAAAAGCATGTTATTGTTTATTTGATCTTAGTTCGTGTGTTTAATTACTGTAATATTTATATATCGTTATAGTGCATCTATAACGTGTGATGACGGATTAAGAATACATATTCACCTCCCCATTCCATCCCGAGGGTGTCGTAAGAGCCGACAAAATGAAATGACAAGGCCGATAACCTAGCCGCAAGAGAAGGAAAACTTGATACAAACCTTGTGCCAAGCCGTCTTGCCACCGTGGCACAGTAGGCTAATTTCCCTCCATGAACTTGGAGGAGGCCCGACTCAGTAGTGGGCCATCTATGGGCTAAAATGATGATGATGATGATAATATTGCATCTACCCCAAGCCATTCTCTACTCCACCCAATGGTTGACTGTGGTCAGAAACTATGTGAACAAACATGTACAATCTCAACATGACTCCACTCCAGTTAATAGCAACACATAACTAAATTTTACCCTAAATACAAAGTTTGAGAGTGCAAACTTCGGTATAGCTAAAATTAAAGTAGACTCTAAAATGTATGTGCTCCGTTCAATTTTATTAACAACCTCATCACAGTGGTGCCCTCGCATTGACGAGAGCGGTATTAGCAAGGTTTACTGTACGAAAGTGAGTAATTTCTACTTCATCTACTTGATGGTAGATGGCGTCACAAGCTAAAATATATTGTAGTTGAACTACTAATACACAAAAATTACATTAAAGCCTATCTTGCTTGTGAGAAATTTCTGCTACAGATAACTAAATTGTCGCCCCGAAATTTATTAATAAAATTACAAACGTTAAGAATTTCCTTCCTTTCCTATTTACAGATTTTTTGAACTGAGACCGTTGATAATGTTTGGATTACTCTTTCTACCTTTATAAATGAAAAGGTGATCTGATAGTGGTCTTACGTTGAACTTTACTTGGAAACTGATTAAGTGATAAACAGAGGTTTATTTTTATCATCACTTCCTCTGTAAGTGATAACATATTCCGGATCCCGAAAAATCTCAATTCAACAGGCTCGAGTGTATTTACTTAACACACTTTGAAATATGCACAACCAACAAAATTGGTATTTTTTTTAAAGAAATCGAAACTTACCAAGGCTGACCCAGATCTCGATGCCACCTCTTAAATTGTCTGTGGCAATATTCAGAATAGCACAACGATACCATAACCCAAAGCTAATAATGTGAACTTCCTACCTTTCATAAATAGATGGCGCTTCATTCAATTAAAACACAATGCTAATATTCAATAGTCAAGATTTTCTAATTAAATATAAATTCATATTGTAGTACATATTGTAGATTTAGAATACATAAGGAGGTCCTAGCCACAAGATAAACAAAACCCTGTTCCAACCCGCCTGTGCAGCGTGGCACAGTGGGCTAATCTTCCCTCCCATTCCCTCCTGTAATTGGAGGAGGTCCAAAATGGCACAGGGTCATTTACGGGGTGAGATATGTTTAGTGGCGAGATTGATAGTAATTATTTAGCGTAGCGAAGCCCCGTAGCATTAGAAATATGAACAACAATGAGGCCAACGAAATAATGCGATGCTAAGAGATCGTAATCGATTTTGCAAATAATTGTAAGATAAAAATACAAATTTACCCTTCATACAACAAACCCAATCTGGAACCAATGCTATAAAAAAACATAGAATCAAATAGAACATTTTGGAAGTCTATTAAAAATAAACAGTTGCCATTGAAAATTCAATTCATTCGCGACGATCTGCGAAAGGTTGCGGGCAGCAGCTGGATACGTCAAGCTGAAGACAGGGCGCTATGGCACACTTTAGGGGAGGCCTATGTCCAGCAGTGGACTAATGTGGGCTGATGATGATGATGACGATTGAAAATTGCCGTGATCCGCAGGGGAATGAGACTTGAATAATGGCTGTAAAACGGTGCTGCAGTGATTCCAGTTTGAAAATCATATTCAACTGCCACACTTATATTTATGCTAAGGTCGAGACAATCTAGTTTACTCGTGTTTGCTTGGGCAATTACTGCTGCGAATGTAACAAGGTAACCCGACCATGGCCCAGGTCAGCTAAGCAGCACTGGTAACGAGATTATACTGGTGTGCTGTTAATTCTATTACTTCACCCGATCGTATAGCTTGCTAAGGCAGCTCCACATTCCATTAATTCATCCATTGCAGGAATCATCTTATTCCCCATTACAATGTTCAAATCAAATCAAATTATTTATTCAATGACTACTATCTACAGGGATTTTTGAAAGGTCAAAAGTGAAGTTAGGAAGCTAGTTGCTTGTTACAAAAAGTAGATCCTATGGAGAAGAACAGGCAAGAAACTTCATGGACACTGTTTTTATCATATTTTCTGTTACAAACATCTGATTGAGTTACATTGATTTCGTGTTTAATTATAGTAAACTAAGATGTTAGCGATATTGTGGAAATCCTTGGGGGAGGCCTATGTCCAGCAGTGGACGACTTTTTGCTGAAATGATGATGATGAAGATGTGAGCTAATGTTTTACCAATGTCACGATCACGAGCATGATGCATGTGTCAGCCATCCCCCAGCTCAACCATTTTTTAGGGAACCGAAGGACCCGACACACACGACACCACCAGTATGACTTTTAAGCGAGCATGATGTTTGCCTTTGCTTATAACTTGGACAAGATGTAATGCCGATAAGCATGCCATAAAATGTGAATTAAACTAAAATGCCAAGACACTGTCAGAAGCCGACGATGCCTGTTTTGTGAAGGACCTAAAAATATGTTTTTGAGAGCGTCAATAATAATTTTGTCATATGCAAACGACGAGTTACGTAGGTTTTATATAGGTCGTCTCTTGGACACTCAAGACAAACTATTCTTCTTTCAGCCCATAAATGCCAGACGTGGTATGCCAGTATCAATGTATCGTACATTGATACTAAGAGAAGCGGCAATATCGCATATCGATACAAGCAATTTGATACAATATATAACCTATGGCTCCTAAGGGTCCCAAGTCCCAAGAGATGGTGGTAATTTAGGTAAACTGCTTGAGCCACACTGCAAACTTGTACATGTAGGTACATTGGTTCTCAAGTGTTTCCTAAACATAGAACTGTAGACCTCGGCTGGGGGGAGAGGGGCTAAACGAACCACAGAAACTTAAAAGTACATTTTTTTCACAACCAAAGACTTTTGGCTCATTCTGAAACGATGTACGTTGTTATTCATCCTATTATAAAAAAACAAAGTTGTTCGAACACTAATAACTTGAGAACGGCTAGGCAAATATTTATGGTGTTATTGTATTGGTCTCCGTCCCGAATAGTAGAGAAACTACTAAAAATGTAGGAAAATTAACGTAATAAATAAAAGAAAATCCCATACGAAATGTAAATCGGTCTCGTAATGTGACTGCCTTGTTGGTCTAGGGGTTGGAAGCGACGCCTTTGGATTGATTACGTGGTCCCGGGTTCGATTCCGGGGCTGGGCAAGTGTCTTTGTGTAACCCAGAGGCACTTGCTCTGAGTCTGGGTGTCATTTGTATTCGTGAATTACATATTTGTAAGCTGTCCCCGCGATACAGGATACGTAAAGCAGGATTTACGTTTTTAAAAAAAGTCTAACGTTTGATGTCCATCCCGTCGATACGGTAAACTCTTCCCTCGGGTATAAGAACGTATTTCAATAAAGGTTTTGAATCGATAAGATGTATCTACAACTTTAGGATAAAGGCATATTTAAGATTTAAAAAATGTTGATTATTAATGTAAGTAACGAAAAATGCATATCTATATAATACTAGCTGTCCCGGCAAACGTTGTTATGCCAAATAATTAACCATCCCCCGCGCAACCCCCTTTTTTGGAACAACCCCCCCCCCCCCCCCCCGCACTACCCCGCGCAACCCCCCGCGCAACGCCCCGCGCAACCCCCCGCGCAACCCCCCGCGCAATCCCCCGCGCAATCCCCCGCGCAACCACCTTTTTTGGAAATCCCCCCCCGCGCGCAATATCGTGATGACTCAATCATTTTGCCATGTAATTAAATAGGGGTTGATCGTAGAGTGGTGAAAATTTAGGGTTGTTTGTATATTTTTATGCTGAATCATAAAAAATTAAAAGCAAAAAAAATTCTCTAAAAAATAAACATTTTTTTTGACCCCCCCCTTAAAATTTAGGGCGATGAAAAATAGATGTTGTCCTATTCTCATACCTACCCAATATGCTCACAAAATTTCATCAAAATCGGTCAAGCCGTTTCGGAGGAGTTTGGAATTTTATATATTAGAATTGGTTGTCAAATATTTATGCGTACATTCATGGTACATTCAGAAATTTATTTTGTGTAAATAGCTAAAGATTATGACAAACACAAATGACATAATTACAAAACAAGTTGTCAAGTAGATTACTCTCACTCAATGATTTCAGATTATGACGTAATAATCTGAATCCTAAATCTAGTCAGAGTCGTCTAAACTAACATTGTAAAGTGTCTTTCTGTGTCTTCGTAATGTTTCCTGATTTAATTGTATGTTTGTATTTAATAGGGTCTGAAAATACTGAACCGTTTTGAAAAATCTTTCACCAGTAGAATCATTCAATCAATTGAATCATTAGAATCTTTGATGAACATAGAGTTTTTTCAAAAAGGTTAATATTAATTATCATAGTATATTTGTGAAATGACCGGTCATATCTGAAGAAGAACCGACAACCGCTGGGGTAGACGTGTTCTTGAGTGGAGACCGCGAATCGGCAAGCGTAGTGTGGGTTAGGCCCTCTGCTAGAGGGAGCGACGATCTGCGAAAGGTTGCGGGCAGCAGCTGGATGCGTCAAGCAGAAGAAAGGGCGCTATGGCGCTCTTTAGGGGAGGCCTATGTCCAGTAGTGGACCAATGTGGGCTGATGATGATGATGATGACCGTGTGACGGTGGGGCGTAGGTATGACACATGACACAAATGCAAAAAAATATTTACATAAAAATAAGTTAAACAAGTTGTAATCCATATTAGTTTTTGATGTTGATCACCAATAAACAAATCTTGAAATAAAACTCGAGCTTAGATATGAGTCAATTAGTTTGAGTGCATTGAAATCCACGTGATTATTTAATAGGCACGGTCCCTGGAGCGTTGTAGATGGCAATGTTCTTTTATCAGTTTACAACGTTGACCTTGTCAGGTTTCCTAGCGTGCAAAGGAGGCGAATTTAAAGCCTGGCAATGGGCCAGCTTTGATATTTTGGCCGTATTGCCTTACTACAAAAAGATGAGATTTTGAACGAACATTTGCCACCGGTATTTTACCTCACGTAATGATTTCTGAACTTATACTGTCGAGTACCTATCTAAGCTATGGTGCTGTGTAGATAAGAAATAATTATCCAAGATTGAAGGAGTTAATTATATGCTAATTCTATGCTAGTTCCGTTGAAGGTCCCTTTCCAATTATTAATTGTTTCTCTTGACTGAGTATTTTGTAGATATGCATATTTGTAATGTAATGTTGTAATGTAATGTAATGTTAATCTATATTGTAATGTAATGTTAATCGTCTCTTTTGATAGTTCTAGATGCCCATGGCTGTCACGGGCATAATGCTATTATACTTATCACATCAAAACTAAAGCGTTTTTTTTATATACCAGTTAGGGCTGTTCAGTTTCAGATAGATTACTGATTGATACTATTTGTTGATACAAATTCATTAATTTGAAAAGTATGATATTAAAATTATTATCTCATTGAAATAATTCCAATATATTATATACGATTAATTACTTATTTTATTAATGAGTTGATAAATTGATTTCGTATTCTTCTTGAAGTATTTTTGACATTCAAATTGAAGTAGACAGTCTTAGGTTTTGATAGGAAAATTATCGATCTATCAAGATTGCAAGTTAAGAAAAAAAATATTTTATAAACTATTACGTACCTAAGTCAGATCTCTACAGTTTTTTTTTATGAATGACAGAGTCAATAATACATAAAATGTTGAAAGTCAAGTCAAGTTTACTAATTTTAGTTTTTAACATTATTTAATACACTTATTAAATGATTTACCAGTCTTAATTACAATAAACATGTTCTATTGGCTTATACGTTAAAAACCAGTTTGTGGAGAAATAACTCTTGTCATACGTTCGAATTGTGGTACAAAAAGATCACTGCGTCTTTTTGAGTGCTAATTTTTTTATATGGCAGTTTAATGTCAAGTTGATAACTCCAAATATGTATATTAATAAACATATTTGATTTTAAAAATGACATAATTTATCCGAAGTAAGAATGGTACTCGTTAGAATTTCTACAGTTTGTCAAGAAAGTCTGGAATTTTACTACGCTTAACTATTTGTATTGAATCCTAAAAAAAGTGTTTTATAAATAATTTTGCTGTTAGCCTAAACAAATAGCGATTGTTTTCAAATCTTGTGTTACTGTTCAATAGGGTCATTTATCACTGTTTCAGGTACAGCACAAATATTGTGGAGCATCAATAAATATTTAAAACAACAAACCATTAAACGCTAAATTGTGTTAAATTGGATCGTGCTAGCATTATGATTAAAACGGTCATAAAATTAATTAAGATGATAACTATGAGCCGCCCATCAAATGAGTCGTTAAAATCTCGTAGGTATATGTATGTAGTATCAATAAACATTTTGAGTAGATTTCCTAATGTTAGGGGTGCCACACCGCTAAGTATATATTATAACCAATATGTATAATTTTTTATATTAATACTTAGTATATTATTATTTACCACATATCGTTAATCCAGTATTCCTGATTAGTTTGGAACTAGTAGTACAAATTAGAAGATAAGATAGTTAATAATAAGAAGTTTGTCACCAAGGTTTTTATAATAAAACGAGTTAACTATGTTAATTTACTACCAAACAACAACGTGAATAAAAAATAGTCTAAGGAACTTTCTCAAAATGGAAAGATTTAAGAGCAGAAAGCTACGGTGTTATCATTTCACACCACTTCGTCCATCTTACAGTCATCAACGTCTACGAGCGAGTCGGTTGACGTTTTGATTCCTCGATTGCATTGTACAATACACACTGTTAGGAAGTTTTCAAAGCATTTTGTAACAAATATGTAAATAAAATGTGTATTATTTTTCTATCGAGTCTGGTAACCTTTATCAAGTTCGAGTAAGCCAGACTAAAAGAAATGGGTCTCTAATGACCTGGAAACATGGTATTTAGTAGTAATTGCAGTATTTTTCGCCTCATTGCAATTTAACTGTCTAAAGCAAATTATACTCGCAGCGCGCTGATGACTAATAATAGTAAATGACGAGTTCACATACATAACATCATAATATATTGTTTATTATTTTCGCTTTTGATTTCGCTAAAAGCAACATAACATATTTACTCAGAAGATACGGCAGGTAAGTTTGACATTTGCCATGGTGGCGCTGCGCCATCCAAAAACTTAAGTTCCCTTTTCGGTCATGACACCTCCATTTACAATGTCAGTCAGTCAGTTATTACTATACTAGTACATACAGTTATTTATTTATTTATTGTAAGGAGAACCAACAGCTAAAATTTATGAGAAACAATTGAATATGAGACACAGAGCCAATTACAGGTTCTCACGAGTAGAAATAGAATAGGATTCTTAAATCACTAAATGGCAAGCGATAATAATGACAGATATAAAGAATTAAAACAAGCAATAAGCACAAAATACACTCAGTTACTAGGTCAGGCATCGATGACATGGGTCAAACAAAAGAAATAATAAAAAAAAAAGAAACATCACGCGTCCTTAATAAAACTTGAATTCAGCCGTGTGCGTAAGGCGTAGGCATTGGCGGAAAAAGGATCGAAAGAGAACTTCTTGCAAAGAATATTAAAGTCCTCACTCGCTCGGTTATAATATTAAAGTCCTCCTATTACTATACAGTTATTACTATACTAGTACTATTCGACCACCAGCTACATGGAGGGCATTTCGCCTATTGTACCATGCTGACCGGACGGGTTGGCACAAGGATTCGTATCAAGTTTTCTCTAGCGGCTAGATTCCGCAATTATTTAATTACCATATATTTTCTCGGCTCTTATGACCACCTCAGGATGGAATGGAATCTGTAATTAACTCAATATTCAAAAGACAAAAGTCAAATAAATGAGCCTAAGCGGCTATCATTAGTAAGCGATTTTGAGGAAGCCACGAACTGTAATGAAGTCTGTACAACTCATTTTAGGGGTAAATTTGGAAAAAGCAGACTTCATTTGACATTCATTTCAAGGTCTGGTAAAAATAAAGTTAAATGAATATTCTTGAAGTACTCTCGTTAAGCGATGCAAGCATTTTAAGTCGGAACGTGATACTCTAAATTAACAGATATAATAATATCGTCGGTAACCTCTGGTTTGCTTCTGCGTATCCGTTTTCTGATTCTATCATAGCCCTGTCCATTGCCCTTTGGGTGACTCTTTATTCCTTACAATTAATTACCAACCATACGATCAAAAAGTTTTATGATTGTAGGCTGTAGGGTAAAACCGAGATAGATGCCCCAGTGGGATAGATGCCCCATATTCTAAAAACCTAACTTCGCGAACTCGTGACTTAGAGTTAATTGTATAAGTAGGAGCCACATTCACCCCATACCTTAGTTACCCATGGACAGTCGTGTAGGAGGATGCGTTTTGGTCGTGTATGTAATTATCTCCGCGGCGACATTCACGAACACGTCCAAGTTTGAAACGTTAGTATTCTGTGTTGTATAACTTTATAATTATTAATAAATTCCGTTATATTTTTCATATGTCGATAAACTGGTTCATTAAGTCGGCATCTAGGTGTAAATAATCGCTATTTAGTTTATTATAATATTTAAAAAATACTTAGGCATCTATCCCTATCACAAAGGATAGTTGCCCTGATTTTTCAAGGTATAGGTGCCCTTAGGGGCATCTATCCCTCCATAAACTGCTATTGAAGATTATAGTAGAACTATGCCACACAACGGAAAGATAACCCTAAAGATACAAGTAAAATAGGATTGGCATTGAAAGTTTTGAAAGAAAAATACGAAAGCGTTATCCAACTAGATCTGAATCTGGACTGAATCTGTACACTTTTCAGAAATTATTACACAATTTAAGTAAAATTATTTGTAGAAACAATTAAGAATTTCTATTTTTGTTAAATAAATAAAATGCCTATAAAATTTTATTCAACAAAGAACGTGATAATGCTTGTTGAAACTTAATAATTTATATTTTTATTATACAAACGCTGTAAAAAATTATTATGGGTAATAACAATAAACTATTAATAGAAACATATACTTTTCATTAATAAGACCCATGTTTCGTTTTAGAATTAGAAATACCTAACGTTTGGGCTAGGCTTTTAGTTTACACAGTAAAAAGAATATCTATCCTGCACTGCAGGCATCTATCCTTCTCAGTATTTTCATGGTGGGGCAACTATCCATACAGGTAGGCATCTATCCTCAAAAAAGACATTCTACGAAAAGCCAATTTGTGCAAAATCTGTATTTGATAGGTTAAATATTAATAATAATAATTCAGCATAAAGGATTGGGGTAGCTACATTCGTAGAAATTATTCGTATAAAACACATAGATTAAAAAATGGGTGGCTTTTTCTAAAAGTGGGGCATCTATCCCGGTTTTACCCTAGTCAAAATATCATCTTCTATGCTTACTCTCGAAAAGTCACGTATGATTACATGATTACAGTAAGTGATCACAGTCGCAAAGAAGAGAGCTACGGATGACCGCGCCGCGGATTCAGGTTGGTGGTGGGTCGGGGGTCCTACCACTGACACAAGTCTCATTGACGGAGGGCGTCCCAGTTACCCAAAATGCCCTCCGATAGTCGTAACCCATCGGGGCAACACAGTAAAATGCGTTCTTGCGAACCTGTTGCGCCTCAAACAAGACGTGTGGGGGTAAACCGCGGAGATTTTAGTGGGTAGTCCAGAGTTCCCCAGCGAAAACAAAAAACAATGTTGTTGGGCAGCCACGGCTCCAGCTATTAAATATTAATTGGGCCTGTATTATAAATTAATTTCATAAAATAGTCTTACTTGATTATGTTCACTCATTATGAGAGTACCTAACGTAAACGCACCCATTACCGCCAGTTTAAGCCGAGTTCGGATTGATGTCCAAAAAATAAGCACTTTCATAATATGTGGTGCCAATCAAAATAGTTTTTCAAGTACTGAAATTATCCATGTTTCTATTCTTATATAGAAATAGTTATACTTATAATTACTTAAAAATTAAATACAACTTTAAAGAAAAAAGGGCCATGTCCCTATTACCGATCCAAAATATAAGGTGTGTGCCTAATACCGTTTATGTGACACCTAATACCGACCACTAAATAAATGAAACCGTTAAAGTTAAATAAAAATGCTCGTGTATAGTTAGTATTTAGAATAGTTCAACTATTTATTTAAATGCTCCAATACAGTACGGGATGTTATCAACACATAACAAATTATTTGTGTTCTTATCATATAATATACATAACAGCGTTAAATCAGTCAAAAAAATCTTCTATAAACCAAATATGTATAACAAACAATGATGTTACAAGTAAAAAGGTGTAGATGGGTTATAAGCGGTCAGCAAGCGGCACGTTAAAAGTAGGCTAATTAGCAAACCCGACCTCAGTGTTGCGTCGCTGGCGTCAACAGATGCACGTCAAGAGCCGTGTGTAAAAAGTGCTATAAAACAATTGAAAATGCCGTCGTGTGTTATGAGATATTGCACAAACTACTCTAACAAAACTTCTAAAAGTCAAGGAATCACTTATCATTCGTAACTATCACTATTTCTGTAATATAATTAATATTTTTTACAAATTAAAATGTCATTCGTAAAATATGGCGGTAAAAATCAATGAGTGGAACAAAAGTATCCTCATTACCAAGTGCAAAAGAGATAGATGTCATTACGCGTCACAGACTTGTCAAAATGTTATGTCTGATTTAATTAATCTATATTGTTTCTAGTGCATGTGACGACGCATCACAACAAATTATATTTGTCTCTATTTAGCACGTGATTATTAAATCATACCATCCTACTTTCACGACTCATTTAAAGCAGTGTGCATATTGCATATTAAGTTAACTATGTGTGCGTTGGCTTGCCATTTTTATAGATCGAATGTTGTACAGGTAACGTATCTACACCTTTTATTTGTAACATCATTGATAACAAATTACAAAAGGCCAGCATTGATTATACTATAATATATAATCTATGCGGCATTTGGTATCTATTATTTACAAAATGTAACTTATAAATATAAAAATACTATAAAATTTTAAGACTGGCAGTCATGTCAAATCAGAATCAAAATAGATTAACAATTAAAAATAAAATAAATTAAGAAAAGTTACCTTTGGCGAAAAAAATAAGATTAAGAAATTGATTCAACAGACTTTCAGAATGAAATCCAAGATCTTAACTCGTAATCATTTTCGGAATCAGTTGTATCTTCCTTTGAAGCATCCACCTTGGTTATTTTACGTTTTGCCTTATTTAGTAGTTTTTATTTTGGATTGCCTTGTTTGCTTAATTTATCTTTTTGGTTTCTTCTCCAAATCTTCGTTTCACTTTTTTTTTCTTCTATTTATAATTTTTCTGCTTCAATATTTTTCTGATATTCCATAAATTCATTTCGATTCTTCGTGGTCTTGTTCTCGGGAAAATATAATGTTCTTTTGGAATATTTTTACTGATTGTAGTAGATTTTAGTGGAGTTTTACAATATTCTGATCTATTAATAATAGTACTATCAAGAGATTCAGAGCTCAAATTCACGCATGTACTTTGAATTTATGATGTTGATGGTTTCGGGGTTGATGTTGATGGTTTCGGAGTTGGCGTTGATGGTTTCGGAGTTGGCGTTGATGGTTTCGGAAATGATGTTTTAGATCTTGATCTCCGGTATAGAAAATAACATCTTTAAAAGGCGATTTTTGCATTGAGTTATGTATTACTATATAATAAAGCTTATGGTATTTTAAATTTTTATGTAAAATATGTATGTTTATTAGGGAATACTATAATGTTAATTAGGTAACTTTATGATAACTTGAAAATAAATAGGTAGTAAGGGGGTTCGTTATAAATGTACAAGTAGATCGGTAATAGGTATTATTAAAGGAAATCGTATAACCAATTACCGACCCTAAATACTTGTGGTTTTCGGACATTTGTATGATTTTAAATGGTGCGGTTATTATAAATCTTTAATAATAATCATATTTTAACTATAAAAATACAATATTAGAAAAATTATACCTCCTTTATTCATCAAAATATTTACTAAATATTTAGAAGAACATTTATATTTTTACGGATACTAATGCTCTTAAATATATGGCGTTAATAGCTCAAATACAAGTTAACATACTAAGGAACTGAGTTAGTGTATCCTCCTGCCTTTTAATTGAAGCATTTTAACAAAAATCATGGCACAAAAAAGTTCCGAAATGTACCTATCAGCGACATGTTTAACAACTGGGTCGGTAATGGGAATAAAATTGTGATTTTTGTTCCTATTACCGCCTATTTTTAATTTTGAATTTTAAGCAATATGTAATAGTATCTCAGTAAAATTAATTATTAATTGTGTTTCTGAAAGTATGAAAAATGCATCAAAAGAACTAGAAGTAACATTAAAATGCTTGAAGATATAATCTTCTGCTAAGAAAGAAACAAGAGTACTTACGTCGTCGGGAACGCCACACTATGGAAAATGCACTATCACCGGCGTTCACCGACAAATTGACCAATTATTCTTTAAATCGTTGAGTTACATACACAAACAAGATATGAACATTTGCAATACAAATACATCTAATTTTTTTCTAAAGCAACCACTTGTTTACCTTTAATACATCACATAAAAAATCTAGTTTTCTGAATAGGGCGGTAATGGGCGCGGATTTTAAGGGGTCGTTATTAGGTGCGTTTACGTTAATTGTTATTGTTTGGTGAAGTTAATTTAGAGGTTATGTTGCTCATTAAACTTGCTCATCCAACAAATTTTATACAGCTGAACTTTTCCAGTTGAACACTAATACAATATAAAAATAATATCACGTTGAAATGTTTGATTGTTTGAATAGTAACGAGCAAAAAGCCATACGGTTTGCGCAACATCTTGAAAACGTATTTCAGTTAAATCACGACGTCAATGAGGAAACCCAATTCGAGGAACTTGAACCGGATGGTAATGATTTTTGTATCAAACTTGCAACACCAAAAGAAATACAACGTGAAATTCGAAACCTTAACAAGAAGAAGTCACGCGGATATGATTTAATCAATGGAGAAATACTTATAAATCTGCCTCGGAAAGTAGCAATTTTGTTTTTAGATACATATAAGTACCTATCTGTTATTTTTATTAGTTTTACCCACAGATGTATTAAAAATATGCCAGATCAGACACGTTTATTTTCAGGGACACCATAGCAACCGTTCAGTACTTTATAAGGTTCCATCTGCCTGCATATTCTAGAGCAGTGAGCCCAAGAATGGTCAGCCGTTCATCGTGATTTTTGTTTTTAAGAATACCGATCATCTTAGATATTTCCAAGGAGTGCAATGTCTTTTTTAAAGTATGGATCCTATATCACATATGCATACTCTAAGTGTGGTCTTATGTCTTGTGGCCAGTATAAGACATAGTGTGTGTAGGAGTGTTCTCTGGGTAAGGTATTTGAGTGCTTTTCTGACTTTGAATGTATCTTACATTAGAGAGTTTAAGCACAAATATGCTTTCTTTACAATGCATGTGCGTTACTACGGTTGTCAGTATTTTGACAGTCAGTTTTAACAGGATGATATTTCTCACGTGTATAATAAGAAGAAAAACAGTATAGTAGTAGAGTGCAGTAGTAGTTTATCATCCATCACGTTACCATAACACAAGCATTGAGTTGCTTAGCTTGGGACGAGATGGCGTTGTGTGAAATGTCCAAGGATATTTATTTATTTATTTATATTTAACTTTGCCAACAATCATGACATAATATAAATATATGGATTACACACTGGCATTACGGCAGCTAATTGTGCACAACTTAAAAGCACCACATAAACAGCACTAGACTTTGCCGGCAGCTTCGCCTACGTCATGCCTGTTCCGTTTATTTTATATTTCACCCGTACTTATAGTTACCTCGTGTAGCTATACATAAAAATACATTGTATGTGAAAATTTTATTCCTGAGATATGTGCATTCGGAGGAACAACTAAACAAGTTATTTACATTGTTCATAATGTGCCTGTTGGTGATAATGTCACCGATAAAAGCCATTACAATTCATAAATAGCGTACGGCGTGTATTTGACAGCATATCATTTTAACTAACAATAGGGTCATCATGAACTGATATCGGCGTGAAGTGTTTATCACAACAATCTTAACCCAGCGGCGCGCATAAGCAAGTATTATTTTATAATACTATGATTTGCGTGCGGATTCACCCGCGTGGGCATTAAATCCGTGCCTATCTCGGCTTCACATTTTTTTTTTGCCAATTGTCCGGCAGTTGACCTCTATCTCACCTGATGGTAAGTGACGATGAGGCCGACAGTGTAACCCGCTGGGACAGTAAGAGCCTATTCCCTCCAGACTTGAAGGCATCCAAGTCATATTTACTTGGAAATACAGACGTAGGAAGTCCACTCCTTATCAGTCCGCATCAAGAAAGAGGATCTATTAAGTTGAATGTTCCAGGGTAGCCCGCGAAATTCAATTTTCATCATTCATCATACAACCTAGCACTGCCCTGCAAATTGCAAAAAATGTAAGAAAATTTGAATTTCGCGGGCTACCCTGGAACATTCAACTTAATAGATCCACCTTAAATAAAATTCTTGTGTCACAGTTTTAGTGTTTATGCTCCTCCGAAACGGCTTACCGATTTTGATGAAATTTCAAATGCATATTCAGTAGGTATGATAATAGGTTAATAACTAATTTTTAAACACCTAAGTGTTAAGTGTGGTTTTCTTTTTTGGACAATGGTTTTTTTTATTTTTTTTATACATACATGATACAGCGTACAAAAATACATACAACTAAATTTTCACCTTCCTACGATCAACCACTATTTAATTACAACAACAGGCAAAACAACGTTTGCGAGGTCAGCTATATTATATTATAAGCTATATTATAATATTATAAAGGTATTAAGTGGAAAGAGGTTCGGTTCGATTTATCTCACGGCTAAAATGTCAGGCGAACATTCCTGCATTATCGGAAGAGATATATGTATGTGCAGCATACCAATTTTACGATTGAAAAGACGTGGATTGCGTTTGTCGATACACGTTTTGAACTTTGAACGTCGTTTCACTATCCAGGCGAATGAAATTTATGAAACGTTTGGAAATTAAATGAGTTTGATTACTTTGAAGATTATTTTTTAAATTTTTATCTACGAAACACTGTTAGACATTTACTTTGTCAGTTCTAACTGTGCAATGATACCTAGTAGGTACATGTCAGGAGCATCCTCTTTTGACCAATCAATAAATTGAAATAAGATAACCATATTTGTCGTGAAGTAACACTTTGGACACTTCATTTGATTAACTGGCTTCCTTTGTTCCTCGAGGTATTGGCACATGACTAGTGTTGGGGTGCCAGAAGGCCACAATGGAGGCCCGTTCACGGTTGGCACTAATGTCAATCCAGAGGTATTCTCTTCACTTTCCATGTTACCACAAAATAACTCCGCCAATGTCACGTTGTGCAGGTAAATGCAGGGAAAAGGAAAATACCAAGTCCACCTCACTTTTTGTTTAATGGCTTCCCATGTTACAACAACATAACCCCGCCAATGTCACGTTGTCCTGTAAGTGCAGGGGAAAGTGAAATAACAAAAAAGGAATTGAAATAATTATGCATTTTGTACAGAATATTGTATGTTTACATTATTTGTTTCCCAAAATAGAAAACATGCCACATAGCATGTTTTCTCAGAATCACCCAATGGGTTATTGCAAAGAACGCCTAATAAGTCCGCCTATGTACTTACAACTTGTTGTTGCATGAAGCATAAATAAATATTATCATTGTTTACCCCAACAAATATAAGTGTTAAATCTTCGTAAACGTAGGGATTGATTACACCCCTACGTCTGTGTGTCTAAACGACACTACAAATCGAGCTTTGAGTTGACTTGGGTGTAGTTTGTGGCAATGATAAGAGCCAGTAAAATAGAGCGTAATGTCTGATAACCGCGATCGCTACTTCTACAATTTAATCATTAACCCATTCCACAAAAGCCCAAATAAACTGTAAATGTTGACTTCAACGCCATCTCTCGAGAAAATGCATATCTTCCACCTGAAATTGAACTTTAATTGTTCTATGTGTGTACATTAGTATATTTCATTACAAACAATAAACAATTAACTACATCATATTCCCATTATATTTATTTTATTTATCTATTTTATGTACCGAAACACATATCGCATTATGCCGGGATAACAATACCTACAACACTTTAACAGGAGTCGGTTAAATAACGGCTTTACATCCCATTTGTTAACACTCTTACTCTTATAAAATGACAGTAATGAATGGCCACTATTCTCCCCAATTCAAATGCGCACTACAGATGATTACGCGAATTAGGAATTTGTCACGGAGCAAACTATTGCACTGCCTCCGACTACCATACTATTATATACTAATATGAGATTACTACGTAGTTACGCACGAGTTACGGCCCGGTGCCACTAAGAGAAGGTGGATTATACGTAATCTTATCGTTTATATTTAATCCTTGAGGCTGTTGGAAAAATACGACTTTGCAATATAACTGAAGCAAGTTACCACTTCGATTTCAAATTGAATATGAAGTTTCACAACGCTGCTAATTTTACATCATACTTTGGTTACATAAACGTAATCGAAAGCATAACTGTTGAACATACATACAACGGTCACTGACGACTTGCATATTTGTTTTTGTTTAGCAGTCTTCACTTTCTTATTTAGTCTTACCAGTAGGTACTTACTGATGATTTTTAAAGTTACGAGTATCACTACATAGTATATAACAAAGTCGCTGTCGTCTGTCCGTCCCTAAGTATGATTAAATCTTTTAAACTACGCAACGGATTTTGAAGCGGTTTTCTTTAATAGATAGAGTGATTCAAGAGGAAGGTTTATATGTATAACCTACCCCAGCTTTGCACGGGCGAAGCCGGGGCGGGCCACTAGTGCTGTATAATTTTAAGAAATGTTCTTGTAACTTTAAATATTTACAGTCAGTATCTACTCGTGAACCTATATGGACTTCTAAGGCTTTCCAATTTACATTACATTCGCATCAGAAGTTCCAAGAATCGAATCGTAATGAAACGAGAATATTTACAAATAAGACTGCAGCTGGACGTCCTCCAAGGATTGGTAGAAGGTTAAGGGTCCGGATTAGAGTCCGTTAGTCCCGTCTAAAGCAGCGCTTAGACACATTGAAGCAAAAAGATCAAGTTATAACGTATAAGCCCGATAGTCTCTAGCTCTATCTATCAACCATAGAACCGGTTAAAGTGACGAAAGCTTAATTGAAATAAAACCCAAAAAATAACCGAAAGGGTTCAAAACGCCTGTGCAAGTAAGCAAAAATGAGCTTCGATATCCCGTTTGGGGCTCATGTTAAACCATCTTCGAATGAGCATCATTTGCCGATGATGCAGCACAGGCATAAACTCCACTTAGGCTCTCTTTTGTTTGGTGTAATAGAAAACAAAGACCCTAAGTATGTTTAGCTGTTGTGCTATTGTGTGGTTCCGCAGTTCTCATATTCGCCACACCTAAAGCGGCTTAAGTCTTTTACTTTTAGGTTAGTTTTCGTTACGCAGCATCAAAGTTCTGGAATAACATCGCGCCCCTTAATAACGGGCTCGCAACGACTTTATGGTTGATTATAGTTATTCCGGTTGGTAAATTATGTTGTTAACGTTAACTTAAAAATAACAATGTAGTTATGAACATTATTATAATGAACAGTCCTTGATAGCTGACATTAGCGCCATATAGTGATTCACGTCATTTCTTGCTGTAACAAATAAGTATGTATAATCCTCTGTCCTAATCGAGTTCTATTGATCGCAGTTTATATTTATGTAATTTTAACAAACTGTCTTTATTATTATCACTGAAACAGCTTTTGCCGTATCCCAGTTTCCATGTTTATTTATTTTTAAATTCGAGATATTGGTACTAAGTAATATGTCTATTTATATGTTGCACAACGTCAGTGATTTGTAACATACAGACGAGTATGTTCATGTGTGCCTGGTATTATTTTTTCGTATTTTACATGCCACAATAAATATGATAATACATATTCACCCATACATACAGTTTATTAGTTTTGAACTGTGAAAGCCGGTGGAAGACGAAAGCGCCGTGTGGTGTTTACAAGGTCGGGCTGAGCTGACCTCTGCGACCCTTTTTTAACCCCAATTGAGGTTACGCAATGATCAACTATTTTAGAGACATAAGCAAAATTGTAAGGTTAATTGCTGATAAGTGGTTTATAAATAAATGATGGTTTGTTTTGGACATAGTTTATACCATTATAGATATATTTAAAACCAGCTGAGGATTCTGCCTATTATTCCAATAGCTGTCATCATTATCATAATTCAGCCCATAAATGACCCACTACTGAGACGGGCCTCCTTCAATTCATGGCGGGAAATTATACCACTGCCACGCTGGAAAGACGGGTTGGCACTGGGTATATATTAAGTTTTCCTTCTCTTGTGGCTAGGTGATCTGCCTCTGTCACAATTTGGACCCGCGAGAGAAGCCACGGCGCGCGACGGTGCATCGGGGGATGGGGTCGCCGTTCCTATTATTGATTGGGAGTCCCATACACTCATAGCACCGGCCTTCCCCACTGTCAATACACTGGGGAAGCCCAGTGTGGACTATTGAGTCCGTAAAGTAATTTACCCCATGAAAAAGGTAATACGCCTTTCGCCTTTTGCCTTTTGCCTTTTGCCTTCTTACGACACCGATAATGTTCTCAACCCACACTGGGTTGGTAACATTATCGTAGTCATCGTTTCAGCCCATAAATTACTCACTACTGAGTCAGGCCTCCCCCAAATTCATGGTGGGAAATTAGCCTACTGTGCCACACTGGCAAGGCGGGTTGGCGCAGGGTTTGTATCAAGTTTTCCTTCTCTTGCGGCTAGGTGATCTGCCTCTTGGGTTATTTTACGACACCCTCAAGACGGTATGGGTTGATGACATTGTGTACTCTAAATACATCACCACACGGACTATGATGGTGGTAACTTTATAAAATTTTCCTTTTTTAGTTGTTTATGTCAGGATTCCATGGATGACCGGCGACTTTGTGACATAATCGTTTTCCAGGCTTTTTTCCGTACACGAAATTGGGAGTCAGCAGTAAAAAAAGAGACAGGTCTCCTGATGGTAAATGATCACCAACGCACATGTACACCTAAATCCCCAGAGGAGCCGCACGCTGGAAGCAAATATCCAACAGACCAAAGTAATAAATAAAGTGGGGGTCATATCTGTAGAAGAACCGACAATGGTTGTTTTATATTATCGGCGTCAAGCTGAAGACAGGGCGCTGTGGCGCTATTTATCTCACTCAGATAATACTTTCCAAACTTGAGGCAGATGCAACACATAGGTGCATCTGCCTCATGTTTGGTTATAGGTGCTTAGATCGACTAAAGCTTTTGTATAAAATGAGACCACACCTACTTGAGCATTTGCGAACAGCTTGTGCAGTATAAGGTGTTTTTCAAAGTTAATTATGCAGATTTCATGTTGCTGGCTTTAAGTTAAAACAGTTACTTAGGACCTAAAGAATCTCGTAGATAAAGGTGTAATGATGGCATCGCAGTTCATCTTTGATAATATAACATTTGTGAGACAGAATATCAGTCAGTTTTATGCAACAACTTCAAAGTTGCCGTATTTGACCTTAAACGCCATGGTTGAAAGGAAGATTTGTCATTTAAATACACAAAAAATAAGAAACGCAAACATTGCGAATACGAATAGCCATGTGAAGTGCCAGCAACATAAGAACATTTAAGCAACACATTGATACTCTTGTCACGTTCCGTAGACTACTGGCTGACTCTCTATGTCGGAATTTATGTTGTAAAGTTAGTAGACAGTTCTCAACACTAATGTATCTTCTTAAAATCGTCCGTAAAAGCAAACGCGTGTACAGCATACTGACCTCATTATTTGAGAGATTGGAGACCATAAGTATTAAATAATTAGCTGACCGGGCAGACATCGTACTGCCTCAATCTATATATATATATATATATAGACATAGATATAATATTTATTGTATTTATATAATAACTATATAAATACAATAAATATTATATCTATGTCTATATATCTCTATGGTGACTGACATAGTGATCTATCAATGAACATCCCAAACCACTGGAGGCACAAATTGGGCATCCAGGTAGATGTTATGACGTACGCATCCGCTGACAAAGAATTTTGTTTGATTCTACCCCCAAGGGGATAAAAAAGGGGATGAAAGTTTGTATGGAACTTTGTCAATTTTAAATCGATCGGGTTGACTTTGCATTAATAATAATACTTCTTAACGCGAGCGAAGCCGCGGGCAAAAGCGACTAGCTTATATAAAGACCTAAACTATTGTATAAAATAAACTTATAACAAACAAATGTATCGTCAAGCGTCACGTCAAAGAAAATTTTATTTTATGCCGATCATTTCCATATTTTCCACCTTTTAAACCTTCCCTGGACTTCCACGAATATTTCAAGACCAAAATTGAATTTATCCAAATCGGTCCAGTCGTTCTCAAATTTTAGCGAGACTAACGAACAGCAAATCATTTTTATTTATATACTAGCGACCCGGCCCGGCTTCGCACGGGCGCAATTATCCATGTATTAAACATATAAACCTTCCTCTTGAATCACTCTATCTATTAAAAAAACCGCTTCAAAATCCGTTGCGTAGTTTGAAAGATTTAAGCATACATAGGGACGGACAGATGACAGCGACTTTGTTTTATAATATGTAGTGATAGTGATAGTGAAGGGGCGGCCAGGCGTGGGGGACAGGGCTGCCACCGCAACTGAGCGCCGCGTGGATGGGGCGGCATTTCATCCGGCACCTGACGAGGCTCGTGCAATGTCCCAAACGTGCCTCGCGATGGGTTGGGGAGCGTCCAGAGCTCCCCATCAAAGCGTGGGGCCAAGGGCACATGAGGGTCCCGGAGCATGCTCCCTATTGGGGAGTGAAACCAGCAGTTGAAGATTTGTTTAAGATTTCCTTCTTTAAATATGCCCAAAATATAGAATTAAAACCCAAACGTTTTTTACCGTGCATTTTCACCGACCATCGATGCATTTTAACCGTCTGGGCGGTTAAAATCTACTAGTAACTATTACTACTCTCATGGCAAGCAGTTACGTGGTGTGGTGTTCGTTTGTCATCAACGATCAACCATTACTAGAATGCTTAAACTATGTATAATAGATGGAAGATAAACTTAACATGAATCAATATCAATTCAGTCTTTTTCTTGCAGCGTCCGGTATATGCCGTCGTGGCCGAGTCGACAGTTTGCGAAGAAAATTCCAACAGAGACGATCTAATTCATACGGTACGTGAACGGAATACTGTTTTCTTAGGGCATCGAGCTATTTTTAAAAGGCTTAAGTTATTTTATTGAATTAATTATAGACCTTGCAGGAAATGATGGCTTCACGGTTATGATCGTTTTATTTTATTTTATTCCCAACGTTTCAGACACTTTGCAGTGTCCGTGGTCGCGGGACGACTGGATGGCAGTTGTCGCTGCGGGCTTTTATATACTGGTGTGACGCACTATTATGCCCGTGAGTCATGTTGTTTGTCACGTAGGCGCGGTGACGTGGCGGGGTACGTAACGCTGAACATATCTATGTATAACGTGCTCGGTTGATACAGAAGTCGCTCACAGTATCTTGCGGTCTTGCAGTTTTGTGTCGGGCTTGGGATTTGATAAATTTTATAACCGGGTCCCAAGCAGTTGGTACTTGCCAACCGTCTTCTCTATTGAAGTTTGGATGTTTCCTGATCTCAATAGCCTCGCGGAGCATTCTTGATAAGTACTGGTTTTCCTTTGCCAGTATTTGAGGCCGGTCGAAGTGAATATAGTGGTTGGTCTTGTTTGAGGTATGTTCACAAACTGCAGACTTCGCTGAGCGGTTATGTTTTATATCAGCTATATGTTCTTTAATTCTGGTACCGATGCTTCTTTTCGTTTGCCCAATGTAGGATAGGAAAATAAAACGATCATAACCGTGAAGCCATCATTTCCTGCAATGTGTAAAGATCGTAAAAACCTAAGACATCATTAATTATAGACCTAATTAGAATATCACTACCCCCTCACTTCCCGTGGGTGTCTTAAAAGGGGACTAAAGGAAAATAACAAACGTTGGGAAACAGTATCGTTATGATATAACTCTTTATGTTATTACGATCCCCAATCTGCATGCCCAGCGTGGCAATTATGGGCAACCCCCTCTATTGAAGTACATGACAAAATATGGCCCCCAGTTCCCAACAGCTATGCCTGGTCATCTGGGTAGCTGCCACAGCGAAGGCGGACCAAGGGTGCTAAGAATCCCGGGCTACATCTGGATACCTGAAACACCTGACCCTCGCTACGTACAATGTACGCACTCTGACGACTGACGAGCAAAAAAAAAACAGCTTGGAAGGAACCACGTAACGATGTACACAACATAGGATAGAACCGTTGTATCTAAGCCGGGATTCCTGCCGAAATAGGAGACTTCTACGGCCAGCTTTATGCCGCACTTGCTACTCGCCTCTAAAGTTTTATCCCGGATCAAAGAGTCACCCTGGTACGCCCCTACACCGACAAACTGCCTGATATCAGGCAAGATAAAATCGTGCTAGCTTTTAAATAACTGAGAAGTGTAAATTCCCCAAAGATAGAGTTACTTCAGACCTTCTGAAAGCAGGAGGGATTTCTGTCATACAGGAACTACAAATGCTCTTTAACTAGTCATTCACTGTGGGAGAACTCCTAAGGCATGGAGCAGGAGTATTGTGGTATTAATCTACTTTTTAATCCTTGCACCCTTTCCATATGAGTGAGATGAAAGCCGGTATTCCCAGTATAACATTTTTAACGAGTTGACGGCTCACTGTTAATTAGCATTTTCATCAGACCATACTGACAACAATAATTTATTTTCCAGGTTGAAAAGGTTTTAGAATTTAATTGAACGTATGGTGACGGATTTACAATACACAATGTCACGAACCCATCCATCCTGAGTGTGTCGTAAGAGGCGACTAAAAGAACGCAAGAGGCAGATCACCTAGCTCCAAGAGAAGGAAAACTTGATACAAACCCATCTTGTCAGCCTGGCACAGTAGGCTTATTTCCCTCCATGAATTTGGAGGAGGCCCGAACCATTAGTGGATCATTTATAGGCTGTAACGATGACACCTTATTCATCGTTCGTAAATGCAATCATCCCCTAATTAACTATCAAATACACATTTATTCTTGTTTACCAATGCCAAGAAATCGGCGACCTCTCGACTGCATGTCGCCATTATCAACCCCATCTGTCTGTGGTAATTTATTTCAGACCACGACCTCGACAACCCTTAGCTTGGTAGTACTAAATTTAGTTCATTGAGATGTCCCTTGCATAATATTTCAGAATTAGTGATTGAATTACTAAAAGTTAGCTAAAAATCAGCAGAAGAAGTAGTGATATCATCATCATTTCAGCCCATAAGTGCATGGAGCTCCTCCAAGTTCATGGAGGGAACTTAGCTTACTGTGCCACTCTGGTAAGACGAATTGCCACAGAGTTTTTATCAAGTTTTCCTTCTCTTGCGGCTAGGTTATCGGCCTTGTCATTTGATTTTGTCGGCTCTTACGATACCCTCAGGATGGAATGGGGTGGTGACATTATGTAGTCTAAATCCGTCACCATATGGAAGATAATATACAGCTATATAAGTGGACGTCCACTTTTTTTACAAGGAATAATTAAAAAGTAGATATTTTGTCCTGAAATAATTCAGACTAGTTAACAGTAGTACCTACAATCAATATTTTAGTAATGGCTATGGGGTTTTAGTTACACTGTTTAATATACATAATGCCATCAGCCCATTTCATCCGGTGGGTGTCGTAAGAGCCGACAAAAGAAAATGATAATTCCGAAAACCTAGCCGCCAGAAAATGAAGTTTACGAAGATCTAACACTAGATGGCGTGGATAAAATAAAACAAGAGTATTTCTATGTCAACTTAAGCTACCATAGATTAAGTTGGCAGAACTACAGACCGCAAACTTCTACGGTATGTATTATGTAACATTTTTATAAAAATAAGTAATATTTGTTGGGGAGTAATAAATATATAAGCAATTATATATTTATTTATGCTTCATGCGACAACAAGTTACATAGGCGGACCTAATAGGCGTTCTTTGTAGTAAACCTGTGGGCGACGCTAAGAAAACATGTTAGGTGTCATATTTTCTATTTTGGGAAATAAATTATGTAAACACACAATATTCTGTACAAAGGTACTTAGTCCGCGTGGTGACGAATTTAGAGTACGTAGTGTCACCACCCCATGGTATCCTGAGGGTGTCGTATGAGCCAACAGAAGGAACTGGCAAGGCCCGTAGCCTAGCCGCAAGAGAAGGAAAACTCGAAACGAAGCCCTGTGCCAACCCAGCGTGGCGCAGTAGGCTAATTACACTCCTGTGACGGAGGAGACCTGACTCAGCAGTGGGTTGTTTATGGGCTGAGTAGTAAGACATGTACTAGAATGTTGCTTGAGAGATCGTAACTATTAGAAAGATGAAGAAGAAGAAAACACATTTATTCAGCAGAACATATACAAGGATAGGCGCAGCCGAAGGCGAGGGTTGACAGTCGGAACAAGTTGCAATGACGGTTCCGCACGTGTACTGAACGACTATTTTTAATACAGTTGCGAAAAAATGAAGCAATTTAATAAAATAATAAAACCCAATAAACTCAACTAACTAATCATTTCTGAAAAATGGCGCCAACCGTAGAATATAAGCAGATATTTATTTTTTCTTCACCCATTCTAGTAGGCAAAAGCAACTATGCCCATACAGCCAAGTCTTCAGATTTTTTTTATTGATATGAAATTTAATGAGATGAAATGAAATGAAACTCATTCAATCAAATCATTAAATCTGATATTGAAACAAATTAGTAAGTAGTTTCTTTTTAGAAATATACGTATTTTACATGATTAATAAAAACTTCTATGATTTTTTTTAGTAAAATCTTCTTGTTTGGATTTTCCTTTTAATAGACATTTTTTTGACAGTTGGGAAAGAGAACGCACTAGTGCAGGAAAAGGTATAGTACATTTTAAAACAAAAATAAAGGAGACTTAATAATATTTAAAAAAGAAAAAATGGTACCGAATACAGGTTAGTTTCCAGTATGTAGACTGTACCTCCTTGTATGTCCCGCTGAAGGGTCACCGTCTCAGCATTAGCTGGGTGCAAGACACCCGGCACTGGTTTTCAGTCGACAACCCCACAGTAACTCACGGACGGGGGTATTATAATGTTAATATAAATAAATACAATTATAAGCGGAGAATATATATGTCGGAGATAGCGACGGCTGAGCGATAGAGTCGTCATCATCTTGACTTGGTACGAGGTTTATTACTTGTAACTTTATAATTCACAATATTAACCACAGTATCAATAACAATGTTCAGTTAACACACTTAAATAGACAAACCGACAGGTTCGCAACGGAGAAGTGTCTCGGTCCGTGTCCCAACGTCGACTGACTGATCGAGCCAACCTCACTTTCCATTACGACTCTGTCCACGTGCCGCCATTGCAAAACAACTGACGTCACCGCGTTTGCCGCACTACTGTGTCAACAATCAATTGAGAAACTTAATAAAACGATATCGTCATCCACGACACGGCCATTCTGACGAAGCACACGTCCTCGTGTGTACTTGTAACAAAATAACCAACTGAGGCATATTTTCACGATCGGCCAACCTGATGCTAATGGTCCGTAATCGTATCTTAAGAATCAAGTTAACAGAGATCACGTTAGCATACAAATAATTTCAACAACTTTAACACGAAAGGTTCCTCTAAGCCCATAATCTTTAAATCTCAATACTGATACTTTAAAACAGTAAGTTTAAGACAATAAGTACACAACACATGGCCCAGCTGTCCCAGCAGCTAGTGACAATTCACGTGTCACCCATATCGACATCGCTCCAAGCGATACGACCAACACTTTAACTGGAGTCCACGACTCCCAGGCCACACAGGACCATACAAATAGTCTCTCTCGAAACCCGGGTCCCCGCCACACCACTAGCTGCCCATCGCGCTCTGTACAACTCTGAGAGTTGCAGTTACGACTACAGACTAGTGCGTGTAGTGCGACCTAGCCAAGGTATGTGTTCTTATTTACTGTTGGAGGCATCCTCCTCACCATCTTCATCAGACAAATTTAACTCAACGGACACACTGCTTAGAGGAATCCTCCTTATACAGTCGTGAGCGTATTTTTATGTTCTATTACCGGTCAAAGATTTCAGCAAATAACGATCACCATCAAGTAACTCCACATTTTTTTTTAAAGGTCCCTTGTATTTCGTGTCTAATTTAGTTGGGTTTCTCTTCGTTCTGAATTTAAACTAAATTACCAACATCAAACTTTACCACTTTAACTTGTAGTTTTATCAAATTTTACTTTTTCGTAACTGGCACTCTTTTCTATGTACGTGGTTAATTACTGACCAGCGGAAGGCCCGGGGAACAATTGGAAGACACCGGGTCCGATTATTTCTCTGTACCTTGCGATGTAGGACACCTGAGCGCATGTTGGAAATGTCGAGTGGTAACAGATGATCTTACGAGCTCGAGCCATACGACGTCCCTCACGATAACTGATTTGAAAATCAAAGGCCTGCACCAAGGCCCACCTAAGATGCACACGTGCGGTGCTGTCGGTGTTCCAGGGCAGAATGAATAGAACATTCATCCACTCCTGCGATGACCGAACCACTGACTCACTTCATTCGCGAGCGAAACCATCCATTTACTCGTTCCTTCGTTCGATACGTCACAGCTCTTCAGAATCTATGCGCAGCGCCATCCGCGAGTAATGCCACGGAGGCGGCATAGATGGCGCTAGTAGTACTAAAACGTTAACTCAATACGCCACACGACCATCCTGACAGTCAGCGCGTTCTCGCGCGTCTTTCATTGTCGTTGTGTGTGAAACGTAATAAAAGGAAAAACTCGTACGGTTATCGGGGTGCCCCGAGTCACAAAGCGCCAAGCTTTCAATGGTCAACTGTACGCGAAGCGCGTAGCTCCCGACGTAACAGTACGGGCTACACAAAACACGGAGTTCCGACGTACAGCAACGGAGCTACGTGAAGCGCGGAGCTTCCAATACACTATAGCAGTGTTACACGAAGCGCGGAGCTTCCAATGCACTATAACAGCGTTACACGAAGCGCGGAGCTTCCAATGCACTATAACAGCGTTACACGAAGCGCGGAGCTTCCAATGCACTATAACAGTGTTACACGAAGCGCGGAGCTTCCAATGCACTATAACAGCGTTACACGAAGCGCGGAGCTTCCAATGCACTATAACAGCGTTACACGAAGCGCGGAGCTTCCAATGCATTATAACAGTGTTACACGAAGCGCGGAGCTTCCAATGCACTATAACAGCGTTACACGAAGCGCGGAGCTTCCAATGCACTATAACAGCGTTACACGAAGCGCGGAGCTTCCAATGTACTATAACAGCGTTACACGAAGCGCGGAGCTTCCAATGCATTATAACAGCGTTACACGAAGCGCGGAGCTTCCAATGCATTATAACAGCGTTACACGAAGCGCGGAGCTTCCAATGCATTATAACAGCGTTACACGAAGCGCGGAGCTTCCAATGCACTATAACAGCGTTACACGAAGCGCGGAGCTTCCAATGCACTATAACAGCGTTACACGAAGCGCGGAGCTTCCAATGCATTATAACAGCGTTACACGAAGCGCGGAGCTTCCAATGCACTATAACAGCGTTACACGAAGCGCGGAGCTTCCAATGCATTGCAACGGTGAACTTAGCAAACTTCCACATGCCTCTCGTTACTCGCCGCTGCTGCAGGCGCTGCTCCGAACTGCTTGCGCCTACTGCCGCGCCAGCTCCTCCGCTGTTGCCACGTGGACACTTCGTTGCCAAATGTCCGGCGGTGCCGCACCTGAAACAGATTAAGTCCGACCGCGGCCTCGGTCCCGCAGAGCTTGACGCCGAAGTGACAGCACTGGCTGCCTTGCCTTTCACCTCGCCTTTGGAACGGCAATCGGACGGTCGGTGACCTATTTTACCGCAGTTGTGAAATTTCACCGTTGCCGACTGAAACTTCGATTGCCTGAAGTCTGGATCTGCTGTCCTATCGCCTTATGTTTATGCTCTCAATCTACCTCACCGATGCAAATCAAGGCATATAATGGTGCCATAATCTTGGAAAACTGATATAACCTGCCGAAAATATGACGCTAGACCGATGAACTGTCAAGCTAAACAAGCACAGCAATCTAAACTTCGTATCGCAAGTAATTAACAGGTAAACATGTAAAAGAATTTCAAATAATATTTTCTTACACCGGTCAAAGCCACACTATCGTAAAGTCGTATACCATACAATATACCCGAGTAATAAAATGGAAACTGCTCACCGGAGTGACGTAAAATTGCAGCTGGTGCGCTTACTACAGATCCACTCACTATTTTTTGACCTGGCTGACCGCAGTACTGTTGCTCGCCTTCCTGCTGCTCCGCTCAGGGCAGTTAGACCCATAGTGTCCTTGTCCATCACAATGAAAGCAAGTGATCCCCACTAAGTTAATCGCCGCACTATGACTGCAGCTTGTGATCTTCAGTTTAGAACAATCTTCATGTAGCTTAATGTCTCCTTTATAGTGACAATGAATCGCCATTATCGGTTATTTCCATCGCGTACAGAAGCACACACATTATCACTACACTGTTTTCTCCACGTGGGCTGAATGAGTTACATCCCACTTCTGATGTCGGAGATAGCGACGGCTGAGCGATAGAGTCGTCATCATCTTGACTTGGTACGAGGTTTATTACTTGTAACTTTATAATTCACAATATTAACCACAGTATCAATAACAATGTTCAGTTAACACACTTAAATAGACAAACCGACAGGTTCGCAACGGAGAAGTGTCTCGGTCCGTGTCCCAACGTCGACTGACTGATCGAGCCAACCTCACTTTCCATTACGACTCTGTCCACGTGCCGCCATTGCAAAACAACTGACGTCACCGCGTTTGCCGCACTACTGTGTCAACAATCAATTGAGAAACTTAATAAAACGATATCGTCATCCACGACATATATATATTATATTAATTAAATAAACGTGAAGATTTAACTAGTTTGAGTTAATATATTTAGAATAATTCTTATGAATAGACATAATAAATACAGCGGGCAGTTTCTTAGTTATGCACATAAGGCACATATGGCATGAAATATAATGAGTGCATTTAGGAATGAGAGATTTTTTTTAATTATCTTCTAAACTAACTATATATGGTTTTTATGTTTCGTATGGGAGGCGGAATATTGTTCCAACATTTTGAATATTATTAGTGATCGTATTGTCTCCAAATATTGTTCATTATATGAGCCTGTAAAAGGCGCAACAGAGAACAGTGAACCACTGTAGACTCAACGTGTAATCTGATTTAGCGACATTAGCCTATTGGGTCACGCTGACCGCACCCGTTGGTTTGATGTAATCAACGGTAAGCTAGTTTGTAGTTCGTCGCTTTACCTATTAAATAAATAAACCTTCATTGCACATTTCCTAAGACACCATCGTAGTCACTTTGGTGAAATAGTTCTTTTTAAACTTAGTATGTGTTACTACCTAAAAAAATATATATATATTATACAACATTTTCGCCCTTATATCGCCTATTTCTGACTCCGGCCTCCTCCAAGATTACGGAGGGAAATTTGCCTGCTTACTGTGTCACGCTGAAAAACACATTGGCTAGGGTTTAAGGTGGATGCTCCAGGGTAGCCCGCGAAATTCAAATTTTCTTACATCATACAACCTAGCACTGCCCTGCAAATTGCAAAAAACGTAAGAAAATTCGAATTTCGCGGGCTACCCTGGAGCATCCACCTTAATAAAGTTTTCCTTCTCTTGCGGCTAGGCTGTCTGCCTCTTGCATTCCCTTAGTCGCCTCTTACGACACCCTATGATATGATAACCTTTTGTATTCTGAAGGACAAAACACACTTATCAACTCGGAAAAGGATCGGCACCGTATCGCCTTTCGCCTCGCCGTCAGACGGGCGTCAACCTAACGTAAGCACGTAACCAAAGCGGATCAGCAGCTCCGATACGTCGCCTCGGCTACGGCTAGGGGACGCCGCGCTTACGGATGGGCCGTAAGATAATGTGTTATGTCCCACAAGCGCGGCGGCGGAGGGGCGTAAGAGCATGAACGGCGAGCCGTAAGCACGGTGACCGCTGGTTGACCACGCGCCGTACGGCGTTCGTGAGCTTGTCCCGAAGCGAGGCGTTTACGTTACGAATCCGATTAGTGAGCTTGGCAGTAGGGAGTTTCATACAAATAATACTGAACGCCTCGAGTTGATACGGTGCCGATCCCTTTCCTAGTTGATAAGTGTGCTTTGTCCTTTAATCCTATCTATACTTATAATAAATCTGTAGAGAGGTCAATTCTGTACATGAAATATTTTTCCAAAATAACTATCAGCGGGTGATTAGTGATCGATACTGACGCCAAAAATGCAAACAGTAAAATTTTTGTCTGTCTGTCTGTCTGTCTGTATGTTCGTTATAGAAACAAAAACCACTCGACGGATTTCAACAAAACTTGGTACAATTGTTCTTCATACTCCTGGGCAGGTTATAGTATACTTTTCATCACGCTGCGATCAATAGGAGCAGAGCAGTGAAGGGAAATGTTGGGAAAACAGGAGAACTTATTCCATTTTTTAAGCTTCCGTCGCGTGTGCAGCCTTAATAGTTAAAGCTACACAGAAATCATGTATGACGGAAATGTTCTCCTTAAAATTATATAAAAAATATTCCACGACAGCAAATGTCTATCTTTTATGGTTGACTCACAATAACACGTGTAACTCCCGATAGCTTAGCAGTTCAGAGCTTTCTGATTATATTTGTCTACTCTTACGTTTATAATACTCTCAAACATCCCTAATTAATAAATGTCAACATTATTACCTATTTAATAAAAAAAGAATCATAGAAATCGGTACAGAAATACCAAAGTTATTCATGAAATACGCTAATAAACCATCGCGCGTGATTACTGAATCATGCTATAAGGATTATTTTTGTGTAACCGTCGCATCGGGTCGTCGCGGGAGGTTTAAAAGGGCGGGGGATCCAAACGCAAACTTCGTACAATATTTGGATTTGGCTGATGATGCGAGTAGACGTTCCGAGTATTCGCCCTTATTGACAGGCAATATTGTTTATCAGCGCGACTTTTAGTCTTTACAATAATTTAGTTTATTTAATTTTCTTTTGTTGTTATTTTGGTGGCGTGTTATATTCGTTCAAATTACAAATTATTAATAGTTAACATTTTATTTCTTTTTAGGTGAAGTAGTAATAGGTTAGTAGTAGTTAATTAGTAGTAGGTAAGTTTTGGTTAATTTATGTTCAGTTTTTTTTATAATAATAATAAGTAAGTAAAAGCGTAGGTACTTTTATTAATTAAAGGTATAGGTATTATTAATTATGTTATAGGTATTTAGTTTTAAGTGAAGTAGGATAGTTTACCCGGAAGCTTTGCGCTGAAGTATTTTCGTTGTATAGGTACTTAAGCCTCATGTGAACGTTATCTAAACAATATTACCAATACATTAACTTAATAATACACAAGGAATTACACACTGACGGAGTTGCGGGCACAGCTACCTGAATCTATATATATAAAACTCTGACAGACAACGCACAGTTGAAACTAATGGCAGTAGAGAGCTGAAATTTGGCCTGTGTGTTTGTTGGGAGGAGTAGGCTACCACTAAGAGAGGATTATTGGAAATTCCCTCCCAACGGGGAGAAAACGGGGATAAATTGTTTTTTTCCGGAAGTCATTATTCCACGCGGACGAAGTCGCGGGCAAAAGCTAGTTAATTAATAAAATTAAATTATTCAAATTAAGCAAAACTCATTAAAGTATTTTAAGATAATTAATTAGAAAATGAAGGCTTTGAATCACATTTATATTTTGTAACTAGCTGAGTCCCGCGATGTTACCCGCGGTTATTGTCGCTGGAGACGCAGCGGGGCGAAGCTAGTCCAAAAAAATAGCCTAAGTTACTTCTTATATCAACAGCTACCTATTAGTGGCTGTCCCGTCAAAATCGGTCCAGCCGTTCCAGAGTTTAGCCGGAACAAACAAACAGACAGACATTAAAAATATATATTTTGTTATATGTACTGTGTATACATACTTACGCATTTAGTAAAAAGGTTATTTTATTATTACAATCAGACACTCAAATTTTATTTGTATATATTTACAAATATAGGGTATTCAATAAACGATTTGCATCTATGTCTTCTACCAATGCGTTATAATACTAAGGTAATTGACTGACTGCTGACTGACTGATTGCCTCGTTGGTCTAGTGGTTAGATGTGCCGCCTTTGGATCCACGGGTCCCGGGTTCGATTCCGGGGTCGGGCAAGTGTCTTTGTCTAAATCAGAGGCACTGGCTCGGAGTCTGGGTGTCATTTCTATCTATAATATGATTATATTAACAAAAAAATATATATAAGTAGTTTATCATCCATCTCGTTACCATAACACAAGCATTAAGTTGCTTAGCTTGGGACGAGATGGCGTTGTGTGAAATGTCCAAGGATATTTATATTTATAACTAGCTTTTGCCCGCGACTTCGTCCGCGTGGAATAATGACTTCCGGAAAAAAACAATTTATCCCCGTTTTCTCCCCGTTGGGAGGGAATTTCCAATAATCCTCTCTTAGTGGTAGCCTACTCCTCCCAACAAACACACAGGCCAAATTTCAGCTCTCTACTGCCATTAGTTTCAACTGTGCGTTGTCTGTCAGAGTTTTATATATATAGATTCAGGTAGCTGTGCCCGCAACTCCGTCAGTGTGTAATTCCTTGTGTATTATTAAGTTAATGTATTGGTAATATTGTTTAGATAACGTTCACATGAGGCTTAAGTACCTATACAACGAAAATACTTCAGCGCAAAGCTTCCGGGTAAACTATCCTACTTCACTTAAAACTAAATACCTATAACATAATTAATAATACCTATACCTTTAATTAATAAAAGTACCTACGCTTTTACTTACTTATTATTATTATAAAAAAAACTGAACATAAATTAACCAAAACTTACCTACTACTAATTAACTACTACTAACCTATTACTACTTCACCTAAAAAGAAATAAAATGTTAACTATTAATAATTTGTAATTTGAACGAATATAACACGCCACCAAAATAACAACAAAAGAAAATTAAATAAACTAAATTATTGTAAAGACTAAAAGTCGCGCTGATAAACAATATTGCCTGTCAATAAGGGCGAATACTCGGAACGTCTACTCGCATCATCAGCCAAATCCAAATATTGTACGAAGTTTGCGTTTGGATCCCCCGCCCTTTTAAACCTCCCGCGACGACCCGATGCGACGGTTACACAAAAATAATCCTTATAGCATGATTCAGTAATCACGCGCGATGGTTTATTAGCGTATTTCATGAATAACTTTGGTATTTCTGTACCGATTTCTATGATTCTTTTTTTATTAAATAGGTAATAATGTTGACATTTATTAATTAGGGATGTTTGAGAGTATTATAAACGTAAGAGTAGACAAATATAATCAGAAAGCTCTGAACTGCTAAGCTATCGGGAGTTACACGTGTTATTGTGAGTCAACCATAAAAGATAGACATTTGCTGTCGTGGAATATTTTTTATATAATTTTAAGGAGAACATTTCCGTCATACATGATTTCTGTGTAGCTTTAACTATTAAGGCTGCACACGCGACGGAAGCTTAAAAAATGGAATAAGTTCTCCTGTTTTCCCAACATTTCCCTTCACTGCTCTGCTCCTATTGATCGCAGCGTGATGAAAAGTATACTATAACCTGCCCAGGAGTATGAAGAACAATTGTACCAAGTTTTGTTGAAATCCGTCGAGTGGTTTTTGTTTCTATAACGAACATACAGACAGACAGACAGACAGACAAAAATTTTACTGTTTGCATTTTTGGCGTCAGTATCGATCACTAATCACCCGCTGATAGTTATTTTGGAAAAATATTTCATGTACAGAATTGACCTCTCTACAGATTTATTATAAGTATAGATTGCTTGTATGATATTAATGTATACCACTTAGAATACAAAAATCAGAAATATTCAAATCATAGTTACAATAATTCCAAACCAAGTATTTTAGTTCTAGCCAACACAACTTGGTACATCAGAAAGGTTGACCTCCAACGCGGTCGTCAAAATAAATGTAACACCGTTTATTTCGAGGGCACACATAACATAGACTCAGGAGCAAGGGATATAATTTTATTTTGCGATGAGTCCCGATTCGGGCTTCGGCCTGAACAAGTTAATGAGTGTAACGTGGCTGCTATACTATAAGGTTGCGGGGCGTTCAGAAAGCCCAACAACAATTAAGTATGAAATAAAGGGATATTACGACCTTATCACTACATAGTATAAAACAAAGTCGCTGTCATCTGTCCGTCCCTGTGTATGCTTAAATCTTTAAAACTACGCAACGGATTTTGATACGGTTTTTTTAATAAATAGAGTGATTCAAGAGGAAGGTTTTTATGTATAACCCACCCCCACTTGCCACGGGCGAAGCCGGGGCGGGCCACTAGTTAAATATAATTACTTTACACCTGCATGTTAATGCATGACAATGCGCAATAGAGGAACTTGGCAATGGGAATAATCCGTGTGCTGTTCTGACCTGCACAATCGTCAGACCTCAAGCCCATCGAATATGTATGAGAAATGTTCCAGAGACGTGTTTTCATGGACTTGCATGAGTAACAACAACAAGTAAAATTTCATTGAGAGCGATTTCCGCTGGACCAAACTCATCAACAGAATAAACAGAAAGGAAAACAGAATGGTATGCCATTTTCACGTGTAGCAGTAGTGTAATCATCCGAAAATGTTTGGCGTAAATCATCCAAATCTTAAACAACAAATCAGCTTACCTTTGTTTTAAACAGTTTAGTTTATTAGGTAAATTATTATTAGTCACGTTGTTTGTCCGCGATGGACTCATAAACTATTTAACCGATTTTAATCAAATTTGCACACCGCGTGCAGTTTGATCCTACTTGAAGTGCGACGATATATTTTTTGTATATTATCTTATCTGACAGTCATAATTATCTGTTAGCTCAAAAGGATGCTACCAGCTGGTGATATCTGTTGACTGGATTGAGTAAGTATTAAAAAGATGGCGCTATTATAATGTTAAAAGTTAAATTAATGTATTTGAATTTTAAATGTAATTTAACAAAAACTTGCTTGCTTGTATAATTTAAAAAACAACCCACAAAACTAACTGTAATTAACTCAATTATAAATGTTAGGTACTTTATTTTGACATTCACGTTATTTTAAATAAATAATTGTTTTTACGCTAATAAGACCGTATGATCCAACTCCATTGACGATTGTAAACGCTATATTTGCTTTATACGATAAAGCATTGTCAGAACAATGCTTTATTGTTTAAAGCAAATCAAACATTATGTAAACTATATAACAGAAACGTTATAATGTAAAAACTTCGTAAAATGAATATCAGTATATTACTAACACTTTATTGATTTACTCACTTACTTTCTTTTTCAGCCCATAGATGACCCACAGCTGAGTCGGGCGTCCTCCAACTACATGGAGTGTAATTAGCCTACAGTGACATGCTGGCCAAACGGGTTGGCATAAGGTTTCGTATCATGTTTTCCTTCTGTTGCGGTTAGGTTTTCGGGCTTATTATTTCCTTTTGTCGCCTCTTACGACACCCTCAGGATAAAATGGGGTGGTGGGTGTATTCTATATCTGGCACCACACGGTATAAATAAATTTAATGTCATAAATCATACATAAATATAAATCATAAATGTCATACAAAAAAAGTTCCCAAAAAATGTAGCAGGACAATATTGTTGATCTACCGTCGTTACGCGTTTTTACCTATAAAATTATTACCTATAAAAATAAAACACTCGAACAAACATCTGCAAAAAACATATATTTGTTGAATGCGTGACGTTAATAAGAATTGTTTGGGCGGCCGACACATTCTAATAAAATTCGATTCATCCGGCACAGGGCTGGTCTCTACCTACTGGAATAACAATAATTGACAATGTCTTTGTCTATGAGAATTACTAAATTAGTAAAATACTAAATTAGGAAGTTGTACAACTTACTTCTTCTACTTATCGGCTCATAAAAGACCCACTGCGGAGTCAGGCCTCCTCCAAGTACAGGGGAGTAAATAGCCTACTGTGCCACGCTGGCTCGCCGGGTTGGCATAGAGTTTCGTATCAAGTTTATCTTGCGGGTAGGTGGTTTAGTTCTTGTGTTTCTTTAGTCTGGACACAGCTACACCCTCAGGATGTGTGAGTTTTTGACAACTTGCTCTCGGAGTAGTGAGATACTCTGTCACTACACCTACAGTAAATTGAACTTTAAGACTTAATAGCTCAGATATCCTTATGATGATTTTATAGAAATGCTACCAACTGCTGGATACTTATTTGGTATCATCACTACATAGTATTAAACAAAGTCGCTGTCGTTTGTCCGTCCCTATTTATGCTTAAATCTTTAAAACTACGCAACGGATTTCGAAGCGGTTTTTTTTAATAGATAGAGTGATTTAAGAGGAAGGTCTAAAAGTATAATACATCCATAATAGTCGCTAGTGTGGTATAAAACCAAGGTACGAGTACATATTCCCTTTCGAAGCACCCGCCGCAGCCAAAATGTATAGAAGTTTCCTGCACGGCATGTGGCACGAGTACGGGCTTTGCATGGTAGCTTTTAGTGTACAACCTGGTCGCCCGTAGACTATATTACCCAGACTCGATGCACAGGCCGGGCACATATTCCCCACGTTTAAGCAGTCTTCTACGCCAGCATTAAATACTGGAAAGAATGGATTATTTGTAATACATAATTACATGTTTACATCGTAGATGCTTCTTTCGCCTTAAGGTTGCCTGGAAGAGATCGCTTGTTAGCGATAAGGCCGCCTAAATGTACCTACTTTGTTATTTTCTAAATATGTTTTATGTTTACAGTATTTAATGTACAAAAAAGTGATAAATAAATAAATAAATAAACAAATTTTTCCGTGTGGTGTCAGATTTAGATAATATCTCCATTTCATCCTGAGAGCCGACAAAGGGAAGCGATAACACCGAATACCTTGAAGTCGTAACAAAGACTTGACAACAAAGACCCATGTATGTTTAACGTTGCTGGACCAAATAAATAAATTGAAGAAAATATTTCTTACATAATATGGAAAAATATCATGTGGGTGCGTACAAGATTTATCTTCTTGGAAAATTTATTTTGATATAAAATATCTCGCCTGTCTTGAGAGTATAAAACGCTGTGATATAAAGATAGTGTAAAGGCAGAAAAATGGAGCGAGGTGGTTTGTTTACTGACACTATTGAGCGCTATGCGCTTTATGTAGCGCAGGTCTTCTGCAGGTTAAAGGCCATCTTTTTTAAAGTAAAGCGCGTCGTCCACGGAGAGAGTATAGAGCTAGACAGCTTGAAAACTAATCTAATCTATACTCCAATGTCTACGTACACGTAGAGATCAATAGAGCGCCCTATTGCAGTTTTATGCCCTATCGTATGGCAGCTCAATCATAGTGACCTTTTGGCTTGCGAGTTTAGTCTAGTTGCGAGACTAGATATTTATTTACAAACAGTAAACGTCAGTTGACTACGTCTAATTAAAAATACGACTCTAGCTAGACTGATCTATAGCATGTAGATAATGCCACTACGCCTTCCGAGAGTAGCCGAGCATTTCTGCGTAGACTGTAGTGACACTTAAGCTAGAGCAGTCTCGCTCATGTGTACACGTCGTAGATTGCCCTATGAGAGTTGCTCTCCGTAATTTTAATCTATTGTAGACGAGGCGCTTAAGGAAAAACGTCCTTTGTGTATACTCGGCCAGATGGGCGTAAGATGACCGAATAATGTAAGATTCCAGGGGGTGGTCCAGATAGTAAACTGTGCCCTGGTTCCCCCATAAATCTCTGACTATGTTCTGTCTCTCACACAGACCTGTGGACCCCAATTTACTCGACAATAGATTCTACAAAAAAAAACATTATATTGCTGCATCTATTGAGGCACCAGCGAACCTATTTTCCGCTGAAGGGGCATAATTTGTAATATCTAGCTTGTAATATCTTCCCTGCTTCGAAAGGCACGTAAACCGTTGGTCCCGAATCTATGGCCGTCGTACACAGTCAGCTGAAAACAACTCGCAATAAAGGTCGAACATAGTGCAGGGGTTTCGTTTAATAAATATATATCTTAATATTTATAAATTACGCGTCACGTTCTTTCTCCGCGATGGACTCCTAAACTACTTAACCGATTTAAATCAAATTTGTACACCGTGTGCAGATTGATCCAACTTGAAAGATAGGATAGCTTCAAACGACAGATGGCGATATCTGTCGACTAGCTTGAGTATTTATTCAATAGATGGCGCTATGTAATAAATTAGTGTATGTGAATGTTAAATATAATATAACAAAAACCTTAGCTACAACAACGCGTGGCCGGGTCTGCTAGTAAAATATAAATTTCACACAGTGCTTGTTGTTGCACATATGTACGCGCACGGTCTATAAAGCGCTATCAGCCGAAGTATGTTTTGGCAGAATATATAAAAATGGTTTTTGCCAGTCATATCCCTTTTTCAGTAGCACCTCTGGTGGAGCAATCGTTCTTAAATAAGGCTTTCCGCCAACCATCTCAATCAAAATTTTATTTATTATATTTGTTATCCAGCTTCCACAGTGTTTTGCCTACTCTTCCAAGACCCTTTTTTTGCTATGACTCCCTAACACTTTAATTACAATTAACCACGTAAATGTGCTTTAAAATAGACATCACATTATTTCAGCCATTCTTGGAGGGAAATTAGCCTACTGCGCTGGCACAGTGTTCGTATCAAGATGTCCTTCTCAAGCAGCTAGATGATCTTTATCTTGCTTTCCTGTAATCGCCTCTTACGTCACCCTTACCCCTTGGCCACAGCCAACAGCGGTGCGAATTGCGGCGCGTCTTGCGGCGCGGCTTGCGGCGCGGTAAGCGGGGAGCGGCGAAAACAAATGGTAAACCACCTATGAAGTATGCCACAGCTACCTGCGGCGCGTCTTGCGGCGCGACTTGCGGCGCGGTTCACACGGCGGCGACGAGCTGCGCGATGTGCGATTTTTGCGAAAAGTTTGATTATCGATATTTGAGATTTTATTCACATTTCCCCTCACTAGTCACCACTAAAACAGCACTATCATTTGTTGCGATGCGGGATGCAATAGATCCCCTATTTTCTTTTAGTATTTCCTCCTAAGCTATATGTCATAACTGGAGGCGAAGCAACCTTAAAATAGAGTAATCGAAGGTGTTTAATTCACAAAAAGTTCAAATGACGTGACTTAATTTTTTCAATGACTTAAACAGTTTTTTTAGGACGTCGAGTAGGTCCCAAACGCACTACGGTTAAGTACAGTTATGGGATCTTATAAATCACTAAGACACTGGAAATAAGTTTTCTGAAAATGGCTATTGAAAATCGCAGCAAACGTGTTAACTATCCCAATGTTAATATAAAAAGTTAATAACCCAAATTATAATGGCGACCTCACGATTCCCATCTAATTATTATCTCATTCATTTGATTTTAATTTTATTACTTTGTAATTATTTTTTTTAATTAAAAGAAATCTAAACAAATCGGAATTCTGAGTGTGATGATAAAGAATAAGGATGTAACTTGAGAAAAAGCCATTGAGTTTTTTTTATATAATTTTCAAAGTTCGTATAAATGTATTAAGAAAAAGATTTTGATATGATGTTTGTTTAGTTTAAAACGTAATGTAACTGTAAACATCACAAATGTTCTACACCTAATTGCTTTCGGCCGAAAAATCTATGTCATATTTTTCCCTCGGGGAACTTGGTACCAATCGTCTAATTTCGAGACTCGTTTGTTCTAATTTAGAAAATGCGCTCCTGTAAAATACAATCTAAACATCTACAACAATCATCATCATCATCATTTCAGCCAAAAGTACACAATGAGAATAACAGCCGTGTTTTACGTTATTCAATTAAGTGTCAAGAGGAAACCACTTGATTTAACCTATAATATTTTCCTCTGTCCATATTTTGCCTTATTTCAAATTTTACGTGTGAACTGTTTTATTGTACTCAACTTTTAAAACAGTTCTGAACTCCTTTTATGGTAAACTCATGCCAAAACAATGCAAAATAATAAAGGTGGGTTTATTTTCATCATTTTGCTTAACCTACAGCGGTACACATTTCGTTAATTCACATATCATATTGCGGTACATTACTTACTCCTAAATATACGAAACTAATTTCTTTTTAAATTTTAAAATCTCAATTATTAATTAACTACAACCTGTATCTGTTACAAATCAGCTATAATAACTTTGGCCCAATTTGCTCTTAATAACCGCCAAAACATAGCACGTAAATGTTATTTGATTGATTGTCTGCCCTAAATGAAGTGTTACGTTAGTCAATTGGTCATTTACGAGAAAACAAGTAAAATCTTTGCATCATTATTTACTTATTTTGATAGTTCTGTATCATCTTTCTTCTTAAATTTAAATAAATTTCGTCCGCGATGGACTCCTAAACTACTTAACCAATTTTAATCAAATTTGCACAGCGTGTGCAATTTGATCTAACTTGAAAGATAGGATAGCTTTATTTACAGTCGCAATATATTTTTCTTGCAAATTATTTATTTGTATAGACAAATAATAATAGTATTTGAAAGTCACAATTATATGTTAGCTCCAAACGATTCTAACAGATGGCGATATCTGTTGACTGGATTGAGTAAGTATTCAAAGTTAAATTAATGTATGATAATGTTTAATGTAATATAACTAAGCCATAGCCACAGTAACTCGTGGCTGGGTTTGCTAGTTATCAGTGTAATATATTAATTCGGGAAGCAAAAACTTTGTAACCTTTTGTCCGAAAGTTGCGCCACGGAGTAGTACGAAATTTCCGACACTTATAGTTTATACATATAGAGAACGAGTACAGAATACTTTTTTTTGCATTAAAGAAACATGACACAAACGCATTTAAATATGTACTCTTTTGGCTATTGTTAAAGTCTGTGATCAAATTGAGAATAGAAAGAAACCATAATTTATATTATTATGGTCGAATATCGACCGATGGCGACCACGCGTATATGAAAAAGCAAACATTGATGACTAAATAAGTAATTATAGTAAAAATATAATACTTGCAACCTGTACCGTGATTTATACTACTATCCTACTAATAATAAAATCGCGTAAAACTACTGAATGGATTTTATTGAAACATTACCGTATTAACACAAAGGCATACAATTGTGTGAATTGTCCAACATATAAAAATAAGTGTCATGTGGGTAGAAAAAAAAACAAATTCCATCACCACGCGGGTAAAACCGCGAGGCGCAGCTAGTTCGAAATACTTGTAAAAAGAACAATGTAAATTTTAATTACGATTCATAAATGCCTCCAATTTCACCTTCATGGAAATGGAATTTTCTCAAATCCTTTGTTATTGGGTGCCTCTTTAATAGAAGGAATACCTATAATTATTAAGTTTACATTATTTTTGAGGGATTATAACTATATATACTATATTATGGAGCCCAACTATGGGCTCCATCAGAAGGTTCAAAGTCACCCAAAGGGCAATGGAGAGGGCTATGCTCGGAGTTTCCCTGCGAGATCGAATCAGAAATGAGGAGATACGCAGGAAAACCAGGGTCACCGACATAGCCCACCGGATTGCCAAACTTAAGTGGCAGTGGGCATGGCACATAGCTCGCAGGACCGAAAAGTCCTCGAGTGGCGACCGCGTTCCGGGAGGCGCAATGATGATAGGCCTCCCACACGGTGGACCGACGACCTGGTTAAGGTCGCCGGAAAGCAGTGGATGTGGGCGGCCCAGGACCGGCCCTTGTGGAGATCCTTGGGGGAGGCCTATGTCCAGCAGTGGACGTCTTTTGGCTGAAATGATGATGATGATGATACTATATAATAATATTTTTTATGTAGAAACAAACAAGGAACGCGGATGTTTTTCAAAACCCGTACCTGGTAAGCGCAGGTTAAGCAACGCCTAAAACGGTCGTTGGATGTATGACAACTATATTATACTAGTACTCAGCCCATAAATGACCCACTGCTGAGTCGAGCCTCCTCCCTATTAAGGGAGTGTATTAGCCTGCCAGACCTGTGTGGCACAGGGTTTCGTATCGAGTTCCTTGTTATTTCCGTTTGTCGGCTCTTACAATACTCTCAGGATGGAATGGGGTGGTGCAATCTGTATTCTAAATCCACCACCACACGGACGGAAAATTTCCACAGTTATTCCAAATTTTAACTGCAATAATTGTAGTTGAGCAATTGTAGTTAGTATAATTAGACTTTTGCGCTGACCGTACTCCTAGAACTTTAAATACGAAACATTAAAGAAATCGAATTGAGATCTACTAATCCTTTTTGGACTGCCTCGTTGGTCTAGTGGTTAGATGTGCCGCCTTTGGATCAACGGGTCCCGGGTTCGATTCCGGGGTCGGGCAAGTGTCTTTGTCTAAACCAGAGGCACTGGCTCGGAGTCTGGGTGTCATTTCTATCTATAATATGTATGTATTTACAAAAAAAATGTATATAAGTAGTTTATCATCCATCTCGTTACCATAACACAAGCATTAAGTTGCTTAACTTGGGACGAGATGGCGTTGTGTGAAATGTCCAAGAATATTTATTATTTATAATTAAAGAAAGAAAGAACAAAGAACTTTAAATACGGAACATTAAAGAAATCGAACTGAGATATTCTGATCCTTTTTGAAGTTTTATTTAGGATTTTTTTTCTAATCGATATTATATCCTTTTGCATTGACACTAGTAGTAGTCCTGTAATTTACAAGTTAATATCCTCTCATAAGTTAACCAATGTGTAACTAAAATTTTTGAGTCTAAGTACGAGTAGTGTAAGTGTAATAAGGACGGCAAGGATCGATCGTGGCGGAGGCCGATGCGGTATACCCGTCGATTCGCAAACAGTTCCACCTCAAGGTGAACAATGGAATGTTTTTAGAATGGTTCAATGTCAGAACAGCCGCAGCACAGAATTGGTCACTAAATTACCGGGTTTACACGAAAGGCAAAAGATACAGGGATAAAAATATAAAGACAAATATTCTAAGCGGATAACTAGAGACAGAGTATTTTTAGGGTTCTGAACTAAAACTTTTTCTATTCTGTAGAATTTAATGCAAAAAATGCGTGGTGTCGGTGCAGGCCACCGAAAACACTATCGCATTGAAAACAAAATTCAGGAAATATCATTTTTGGTGGTAAACCCATTTGAAAAATTGGTGTTGATTTATTCGATCAGTATTGAGTAATACTCTTCAGTAGTTTGCTATATAACTTTAAATAAGTGGACAAAACTTTGTTGAAGGGCAGACTTGGGTAATTCGACCCGCGATTTGCGCGGCCGTCTTGCCGTGGTCCTTGAGTGTCTCAATGAACCGTGGGGCCGGATAGGGTCACCTATGCTAGGCCGGCCGATGGGGAGAGGCGAGACGTAGAGCGGCACACAGTGTCGTGGTGGGTTTTGGCACCGTGGTCTCCTCTGTCCTCAGGGTCGCTTCGTGTGCCTTTAAATGCCGCGACACAGCGGTGGTATGATGGGCTAGCAGTGGAGGGACATCCATGTATGCGGGCCAAGGTTGCCGCCGCTAGCAGCGGAAGGGAGACTAGACATGGAAGTCAGGGCTGCCACCGCAACTGAGCGCTACACGGATCGGGTGCCTGAAGCCTGCCATGTCCCACAGGTGCTTCTCTGTAGGGTTGGGAAGCGTCCAAGAGCTACCCATCAAAGCGTGTGCGCTGAAAAGCTCCCCAGAATCGCGGAACATGTGCTCCCATTGGGAAGGGAAAAGAAAAGTAGTTCAGGTTCCGAGTTATAATGTACAAAAGAATAATCTAACCGATTATAAACGGATTAAAGAAAACTCTATCATAAATTCTCAAAAACAACTCAACCCAACATTAAAAAATAACGGCGACAACTGCGAGATTAACAAAAAGTCCTACATCGCGAAAGCGAAAAATAACTAATAAACAACAATTTGCGGTCGGTGCCAACTTTAATTGACATCGACGTTAATTAGGATAAAGGATATCCCCAAGGTGCTGACTGCTTATTTTTTTATAAATCGCTTTTCACAATGTTTTAAACAGCTCAGACGTCCTTCTCATCATGTTAGTGTGTGGTATTCAAAAAGCCATTGTGAGTTACATTATGACAGTGCATCAGAGGCAGAACTAGGTGATATAAAATGCGAATGAGCTATTCGTAGAAAAGTTAAAATATGAGTATGAATCGCGATAGTAATTGGAACTTGACTTTAAAACTTCTAAATTCTTTAACATTTCAGAACTTATAAATTTAAATTATGTTTACGACTAGGCCCCGCTGTACAAGGTAACTATCCTCATAGATACCTGTAGAAAACTTTAAACTGTGGAAAACTAGTATCAGCACTTACCTTGTCCAGTTGGCATTTGCGTATCAGCCTCGGCATCTTCCTCTCCCGAGATAGACGAGGATGAGCCTTACAGGTGGTTATGGACAGGTGCTTACCTTTTTCCAGGTCTGCGGCGAGGTCTCCTACGTTCCCCCTCCAGCTCGTTCTCCAGGCCGCGGCGCCGCGGGCCCGAGGCTCCCCTTCGGCGTTCCATCTTGCGGTCTTGGCCTTCACGTAACTCTTCTACCACGGCCACTCGTGGCACGCAGTCATCTTCCTCTATTGGTTTAGGTGTCTGCGGAGCGCCCATCCGAAGATGGCGTTGACGCCACCACAGCACCCACGAGCTGATGTTATCGCGAATCTTGATTTCAAATTGTCCCGCAGCGGATAAAGACGCACAGCGTCACGTTCTCTGTTTTTAAACATTTTTACTACTAACTTACACTCTAAGTCTTTGCTGTGTAAGCAGACGCGAAGCGTGCTTGGTGAACCTAGCAATATTGTCCTGTCCCTCATGTCTTGTTAATCGAAGTCCGTCAAGCTAAGCTTGATGTAAGACTACGACTTAATTGTTTTTGTAACTTTGAGGTTTTTCTTATAATAATTGGCAGGAATGTGATGACAGTCAATGTATTCGGTGACTACGTGTAGCCGGCCGGGGCCCCGGTAGCCATAGTGACGGCGTGACCGCGGGTGTCAGCATGGTCAGCGGTGCAAGCGTGCCGCGCGGTGGCAGGACCACTCAACAGATGTCGGGTTACGTAACGCTCCGTACTGGGCGCGGCCGGGATTCGCGGCGACGGCGTCGGCACGAGTGCCGGATGCCGACGCTGACGGCTGCCAAGCCGCCGCGCGTGGCGCCCCCGCGCGCCGGACCTACCTGTACGCTATTGTCCTTACTAATTTGTTTTTTTTATCAAAGGGTTGCTTTTTAAATCTATTTTGCACTGATAGACAATAAATAAATAGATTGTCGTATGGGAGGGCCAATAGCGCTTTATTGGTTGCTTAAGGTCAAGCGGAGAACGTTCTCTCCGGCTCGTTTTACGATTTCTCTTAACAGTCAATCATATGTGAATACTATTGGACGCAATGCGTATCACTTTAGGGCATTAAGTTTAACGAAACTTATTTTTTTTTTACAATTGTAGCATTAGTGATTACGTATACAAATTTTGCTATAGATGAAATTATTTCATCTTCGTCTTGTTATATAAACATGAATGATTTTCTATATGTCCTTTATAGAATCGTTTACCATGCATTTGATTATCAGAAAAGTGTTGTGCATGAGCCCAAGAGGGTGCCGGAACAAAAAAATCATTGAATATTTGTACTTGTACTTCCAATTTATTTTAGGCTAGTGTACAATAAAGATCATTCTCATGATATTCCAAAACCAATAATAAATAAATATCCTTGGACATTTCACACAACGCCATCTCGTCCCAAGCTAAGCAACTTAATGCTTGTGTTATGGTAACGAGATGGATGATAAACTACTTATATACATTTTTTTTTTGTAAATACATATATATTATAGATAGAAATAACACCCAGACTCCGAGCCAGTGCCTCTGGTTTAGACAAAGACACTTGCCCGACCCCGGAATCGAACCCGGGACCCGTTGATCCAAAGGCGGCACATCTAACCACTAGACCAACGTGGCAGATGCAATGAGACAATGCAACGAGGCAATGATGTATGTATTTTTCTCTAACTAAAATCGTAAGCACCATTAACTAACTGATATCTTTGAATATCTATTTATAACTAGAATAAAATATTGTACAACAAATTAATAAAATGGTACATAAAAGAAATGTACAATGAGCGGTCTAATCGCACTAGGCGATTTATCCCAGACTGAAATCTATTCTCGATAATGTTGAAAAACTATTTTTATTTTTAATAATCATAGTATCAACCCTATTGCCCTGTAGGAAAAATACCTTATAATTGGAGTGGAAAAACAAGTTTTCCCTTGTTGTTGTTTTCGCTTCAATTTTACATAATCTCATACTTAAGTAGCTTTTGCGTTAAAGCCGATAAAACAAATACTATTCTTATATAAGCTGGGCGTTTACTTTTTCCTAATATAAAATGCTACGTCTGACGTAGGTACCTGAAAGACTTGGAAACTTTCCGTATTGGAAAATTTGCGTACTGCTAGTCCTAAGTAAAATTAAGCTACAAAGAAATCTGAGTTAATTTAGTAAATTTTAGAGGATCGAGGCACTGAGTCATGTCCCCTCCAACTTTTTGGGAGGGAAATTGGGCAACGCAGACAAGATGGGTTGTCAGAGCATTTAATCTAGGTTTCCTTCTGTTTTTACTAGATTATACGTCTCGTGCCTTCCATTAGTCGCATTTCACGACACCCTTAGGATGGTATGGGATGGTGACATTGTGTAGATATTCTAAATCCGTCACCACACGGACAAATAATGAATCACCGATACCTCCTTAGGTGATGTCTATTTCAGGACTTGGTGCTGGAAAATTTTATACGTGGGTGTCGTCGTAAGTATCAGCTGGTTATAAATATTTCCACTGTTTGCTCATATTATCATCATCATCATCATCATCATCATCATCATCATCATCATCATCATCATCATCATCATCATCATTTCAGCCAAAAGACGTCCACTGCTGGACATAGGCCTCCCCCAAGGATTTCCACAAAGGCCGGTCCTGGGCCGCCCGCATCCACTGCTTTAATACAGTCAATAATAATAATAATTTAAAGACGACTTGTCAAATTAATTTGAATGACAATGTTTTGACTAATTCATGACTAAATGATGCGTATCTAAGATATACACATTGTTTTAAATGTCTAAATTAAATCTGAATGTATTTTGTAACATTTGCTCTCTGAGGATTAATAATTAATTAATCTTTTACTCTGAGGATTAATGGGATCAGCAAATTTCTAACAAAAATAACATTATTAAATAATTCGAGTACCTAAGACAGTAGTATACGATATAAGAAGTACAACTGATGATGGGCAGAAATGAAAGGAATATAATGCAGAGAATTAAGCAATTACAGGATATCTGGCCGGCTCTTCTCTATAGAGCAGCATCCGAACTGGTGGTAGCTTGAACATAGAAAAACACAGGCCAGAGCTGTGACGTGGGAGGGAGTTCTATTGTTCGAATCGATGTGAAATCCGTTCCAAATTATGGTTTGTCTTTTCATACCAATTCGAACAATACGAGTACAAAGCAACCGTCTGTCTCTAGCGTATGTGGGTGTTCGCACGTAGTCCAGACGGTATGTAAGAGCTTAGTGAAAAAAAAACAAATAACCTTACTTATTTATTTGCTTTACTCTTTACTTTACTTAGTTTTTAGTTAGAGTATTGGGTATGAACGCAAATGGATGCAAAGCCAAAGGACGGAGAGAGAGAGGGAGCAAAGAAAACATGGATGGAATGAGTGAGAGCTGAAATATAAATGAATAAATAAATAAATATCATTAGACATTTCACACAACGCCATCTCGTCCCAAGCTAAGCAACTTAATGCTTGTGTTATGGTAACGAGATGGATGATAAACTACTTAAATACATTTTTTTTTTGTAAATACATACTTATTATAGATAGAAAAACACCCAGACCCGGAACAAATACTTGTAGGTCGTACAAATATTTATTCCGTGCGGGGATCGAACCCGCGACATTCTGCGCAGCAGCCGATCGCTCAACCACTGCGCTAACCGTGTCGCAAATGAATTAAAAGGGTTTGAATGACGTCGTAAAAACCAACAGAATGAAACCCAGACTCAGAACAAGTGCCTCTGGTATACACCCCGTGATTCCTAGGCAGCACGTCTTGCTTTAGACCCGATTTTCGAAACGAAATCAATTTGTATCACCAATGAATTTCAATAATTAAGACAACGGATTTATAGAAGTACTCGCGAGCACTTTTGCGCTTCATCTGTGAACAAGTTTAATGAAAACGATCAAATATTGCATGTTCACGTTTTAAGAGTGGCATTCTTTTAAAAGTTATAAGCGAAGAATATTAAGTTTATTTTGTAAAATACCCAAACGCACTATTAAAATAACGATGACATGAATTATCGAATTCTTGGCCGACACTGCATAGTTCGGTTTAGTGTAAACAATTCAATTGTGCACAGATTTATAAAACCACTAGCAGCCCGTCGATGTTACCGCGTGCGATGTTACCGCGCGCGGGTGATGCCGCAGGGCGAAGCTAAAAAAAGTTTTTAAGTTACTCCTTATATCATCAGCTACCTATCAGTGAAAGTCCCGTCAAAATCTGTCCAGCCGTTCCAGAGATTAGCCGGAACAAACAGACGGAACAGACAGACGGACGGACAGACAGACAGACAAAAATGAAAAAAGTATTTCGGTCTATGTACTGTGTATACATACTTACGCATTTAGTAAAAAGTGGTTATTTTATTATTACAAACAGACACTCCAATTTTATTTATTTGTATGTATGTATGTATATATACGGCGCAGTGCTGGTAGGCCTCCCACACGGTGGACCGACGACCTGGTTAAGGTCGCCGGAAAGCAGTGGATGCGGGCCGCCCAGGACCGCCTTTGTGGAGATCCTTGGGGGAGGCCTATGTCCAGCAGTGGACGTCTTTTGGCTGAAATGATGATGATGATGATGTTTGTATAGATAATATCGTAATCACAAAGAAGATATACTGTTTGTTAGTGTTCTTGAGTACAGTGAGAATGGTGGTTAGAACTATTACTACTAGTATTCAGCCCTTATTTACCCACTGCTAAGGGTCTACTCCAATTACATGGAGCCTACCCTGTCTGGCCAGCGCCAGCGTGGCACAGGGTTTTCATATCAAGTTATCCTTCTCTGGTTGCTAGGTTATCGGCCTTGTCATTTCCTTTTATCGGCTCGTACGACACCTTCGTGACGAAATGGGGTGGTGATACTATATATGGTTAGAACTGCTTAACCATCTATATCTATACTAATATATAAAGCTGCAGAGTTTGTTTGTTTGTTTGTTTGAACGCGCTAAACTCAGGAACTACTGGTCCGATTTCAAAAAATCTTTCAGTTTTATATATTCCATTTATCGAGGAAGGTTATAGGCTATATTTTATTTTCAAAAGAATTAGGGATCCGTATGAAAATTGCGATTATGTAAACCAAAGTGTAAAATCGAAAAGATATTTATGCGTGCGCTGCAAAAACGATTGAAAATAGAACAAAATGATGTACTACGGGTTTGTAGGTCTTATAAAGATCTACAAAAAAGTCCACGAGAGCGCATATCTAATTATCATAGTTTAGTCACAATAACCGATTTTATGTTCATAAAAAATATGCACGGGTTCGAAGCACACGCGGGCGAAGCCGCGTGCAAAAGCTAGTATTATAATAACGCGCAGAAGAATAACGGTGAAGGCTTACGACAATTATTATGAGTCACTAACAAGCGTCTCAGCTTTCGAATCCTCTTTCAAACAGAAGAGAGAACAGTTACTCTGGGTCAAGATGGCCACACAGGTTCCTATCATATATCATCCAAACCAGACAGACGTTGCTTAACCTGTAGAACGACCACACTTAATTTACACAGTGAGTCAATATAGTTCAGTTTAGTATTTTAACTTTAATTTCTAGTGTTTCACATATACACCGTGAAATTGAAATGGATGTTTTCCCGCAGGGAAATGATTTCCTCCCGGTAGTACAAACGATTTATAACAACAAATAATTTAATTATTAATAAATGTCGGATTTACAATTGTGAAAAACAAAACTCGAAAGCGACGTCCTACCAATAGTCAGGGCAGCGCGCGGCGGGCGCGGCGCGAGCGACGCGCGGTTCATTGCGCTATCAGCTGATACTTAATACCTTCCGTAGTAAGCTGTAGCACGAGGGCTTGTTAACGCAACACAAAACCTAATTACCTAAAAGTTTTACAATTTTTCCTTCATACTTTAACGGGCTTAGGACCGTCATAAATACTTCATTACCACACAGTCTTTCACACGCTAATCAGCCGGTGAAATGTAAAAAAACATCATAAAAATAAACACCTACAATAGGTGTCGGCATTTTAACAGACGCTATTGTTACAACAACACAAAAGAAACTAACGTGGGAAACAAAAGCCTTTGTTTACTCCCCAGTACTTTTGGGAACCCTGAGCCATAGCCTTCGGTACGGAATGCGATTCTTGAATTCACTCATTAGCGGCGTAACAATACTTTTTACCTTCAACTAACTAAATACGAAACTACTAACAAGTTTAATATCATACAAAAAAATATTTGTATTATTGAAGTATTTACGGCGTATTAAAAAAATTGGGATCAACTTATTTACAATGATTTTGATTAACTAACCTACGTACTATGATTTTTTTGCTATTTAGAAAGTAATTAATTACACTCACCGGTACCGAAGTAATTGTTCGAAGTGCAACCCATTTCATTGAATGCACAATTGAGCACGTTTCATTTGATTGTCTTTCAATTTCACTAGAGTATCTCTGTCACTTCTTACGATATTAAAATCGTCCACTATCGCAGTTATCAACGCGTCGCGCGTTTCGTGTTCTTCCCGATACACTACACATAAAAGTTACGTTAAACCTAGCCGCAGCCATACGCGTACTCCGGCGAGGATCCCGTTCGAAGAATTCGATAATTTGTTCATCGAGCTCTGGCAAATAAACGGCCAATCGACCTCTGCCCTGTGCATGCGCTGGTCTCTCAAACTGTCCATGATCGAGTAGTCGCTGTGTTGCCGCTACGATTGTCCGGGCCTGTGGGACTTGGGGGTTCAAAATCCCGCGAAGACGGAGCGACTCCAAGTGTTGCGGCGCCGCATAAAGCCGCTGGGCAGCGTGGGAGTCATAATCAGCCCGAGCGTACAGTTGCACCATAGCGACGTACTCTAAGTTAGAATATTTGTAGTGCCGATTCATTTTTGCACTCAAACGCCACTACACGAAAACATAACGCGCGTGCGACGACAGTCGCCAATTCGCCACTAACTGAGGCGGCGCGGTTATAGCGGGTATAGGGGGTGGTGAGGGAGGGGAGGCTTTCACCGTGGTCGGCGCCGGTATCTCGTATGTAGATACCTACTTTAATATTATGTTTGGTGAATTACTATTGCTTCTCACGCTTTCGAGTTGCTGTAATATTTTTTTTGATATTTGAAAAAAAAAAACTTTTATTTTTTTAATTTATCGCTATCAATCGATAGTACTACTAATAGCAAATCGATCTGCCGCGGGAAAACAATGGGAAAAAAATCACCGTGTATATCTAGCTGTAGCCTGCGCATGTTGCTACGCTATTGTCTGTTTGTTCCGGCTAATCTCTGGAACGGCTGGACCGCTTTTTACGGGAGTTTCAGTGATAGGAAGCTGATGATTTAAGGAGTAAATTAGGCTACTGTTTTAGACTAGCTTCGCCCCGCGCCGTCGCCCGTGGTACGACAATAAGTAAGCGCGGGTGAAACCGCGGGGCGCAGCTTGTTTTATATTTAAGAAGATATGATACGACCAATGTAAATCTAACACAATATTACGGTCAGGTACTACTGCCATGTGTGCTAGCTTTACGTATGAGAGTGACTAAGTGGAATTTTCCTTACCTAATAAACCTAATAAATTGATAATATCGGAATGTTAGAATAGAATTTATAAATATGTCATAAACGTTTATACAACTTTAAATATTCTACATTATTTACTAGCACCTCAGCTTCGCACGGGTGCAATGTTACCCGTTACTCCTTACTACTCCTAAAAAAAGTTACTCATTTAGTAAAAGTTTTATTAGAAACATACACACCAATTTTATTTATTTGTATAGATTGTTTAGTTTGTCGTCATGAAACTCCTGTAGTGTGTAAAAACTTTTTGATTAGATTTTTTTCAGGTTTCCGATAAAGAGATTACACAAAGTTCTCATTCAGTATTTTATTGTTTAAATTGAGAACACTGGCATGACGCCCTGATTTATCGTCATCACCATCATCAGGTCAAGTTTTTGGACGTTATTACCCCTCAGAATTTTTAAATATTAAATAACTACGGGATGGAATAAAACAACACGAGTTGATATTTGAACAAAGATGAACTGACAATTTATTTCTATATTCAAAACATATTTTATAAATACAATAACTTTGAATATAGGAACTACCAAACAGTTCTTAATGTATGGATACCGTATAGTAGGGTAATTTGGCAGTTTCTTAGACGGTGGTCTTCTCTATGTGTGGTTGTACTTTGGACAACCACACATAGAGAACTTGGACTTGGACTTTGGATAGCTTAGTTGATTAATTTTGTGTCAGTTTTTTCCTGTTTAAGGTTTGTATCTATTTTAATCCCCAGTATAATTGTCATTATCCACACATTCAATCGTTATTTTACTGCTTTATTTGGTACGGTCTGTATTGCATGATTTTCGTTTGTGAACAATTTAATAATAAGATGTTTCTTTCAGTCTACCGTGTGGTAACGGATTTAGAATACATAGTGTCACCAGTCACCACCCCATTCCATCCTGGAGGTGTCTTAAGAGTCAATAAAGGGAAATGACAAGACCGATAACCTAGCCGCAAGAGAAGGAAATCTTGATACGGAACCCTGTGCCAACCTGTCTGGCCAGTGTGGCACAGTAGCCTAATTACTCTCCATATAAGTGGAGGAGGCCTGACTCAGCAGTGGGGTATATAAGCTGAGTGGTAGAAGTAGTTCCAGTCTAAGGGACTGATGCCTGAATTAATGGTTGACTTCAAAGGTTGACGTCAAGCTGAGTGATGGACTGATTAATAAACGAAACTCAACCCTTAGGTACACATTGAGCGCGGGTTCTTGAGATACTACCTACATCGTGAGTGGAGTTGTGGCGACATGGAGTTTGAAAATATTTTGAACGATAATAATTATTACGATGCAGTAGATTACTATGACGATATGTTGTGGCCTTTTCGAATTCGTTTAACAAAAGTTTATTTAAGGGATGCTTCAAATCAATTTGAATAACATAGAAAAAAATTAAAAAGCATTCAGATTTGTTCGAGAGCCAGTGTTGTTTACAATACCATTAACTAAATTTATTAGCCGGTAAACAAAGTGATGTTTGTGTTTGGAGCCCTTATTTTACACACACGCGCTACATTGCGTTTTGTTGTCAATCCTTACTTAGATAATTATGTAGTAAACAATTATGTCGTATTATGAAATAAATACAAAATATTTTTAACATTTTAACGCTCTTTTGGGTAGCAACTAACTATAAAACGTGTATTAGCACTATTTATTAAAGATATATTTAAATAAAAGTATTTCAATCAAAAGCTGGTGGTGGTTGAGCGATCGACTGCTGCGCAACATGTCGTGGGTTCGATCCCCGCACGGAAGAAATATTTGTACGACCTACAAATATTTGTCTCGTGTCTGGGTGTTTTCTATCTATAATATGTATGTATTTACAAAAAAAAATGTATATATGTAGTTTATCATCCATCTCGTTACCAAAACACAAGCTTTAAGTTGCTTAGCTTGGGACGAGATGGCGTTGTGTGAAATGTCCAAGGATATTTTTATTTAAGCTTTACATATTTTGACTTGTAGTCTCATACAAAACTTCGGTCAATGTTACGTTATCGTTCGCAAGATCAAGTAGTATGGTAGGTGAGAATCTTGGTTACTGAGATATTGTACTTAGGTGTCTATTATTTATCAATAATCTTGAGCTGCTGATGACGTCATAATGGCGTATCAAATGATAATGCATAAGAGTACATTGTTGAGTAACGTTTATTAATACGGACATAAGACTAAGAGAGGTTAACACAGCTGTTACTTAGATTTGAAATGAAAAAATGGAACCCAGAACATCAGCGACCTGTAACATCCACACGAAAATGAAAATGCACAACTCAATTTGTTCGCGCACGATTTAAATTTTTATTATTCATTGCTGGCAAACGCCGCAACGCGTGGCCTTGTTCCGGTTAGCGGCCGGCTGGCGTTATCGTCCCGCGAGGCGTGTCGAGCCTGTAAGCTTTTCTTAGTGCCGTTGTCAAGGTCAAAAGGAAAATTGGTTCGATTGGCAACTTCGTGGAAGAATGAGTAAGTCTTCAGATAAGTCTCGTGGCACAGGTGGCGTAATCTTAGAATATTCCAGCCTTAGGTCTCACGTCTTTAAGCCCTTTAATCACAAGGGACAAAATAATGTTTGCTTGAATGAACACTACCTTTAGAATACGGTTCCAAACGAGAGTTAAATCGCTTTAGCGATAAGGCCGCTTAACTAAGCTTTCTTTTTGCTTTTAAGTCTACTTGTGTATATTATTGTATGTGCAAAGAAGTATAAATGAATGAATGAATGAGTTACGAAACTATATTTGATAATTTATTTAATAGTATTGCAATATTAAGACCCACAGACCTCAAATTATTTGGAAAGCCATGCATATTCTGATTTATTGATAGCAGTAAAATATATATTAAAACAATAAAAAATAATTCAACCAAATAACAGCAACTGCCTCATTATCATAATAACACTCCACTGCTGGACATAGGCTTCCAGTTGAGCGCGATAGCACCCTGTCTAAAATAAACAATAATAAAATATGTATTTAATAATAATATTCAACTCAAAATTTCATTACACTCGATGCAATTTTTTTTTTGAGGTTTTGAAGCGTACAAAAATCTTACTTCAATCTAGAACTTGTGTCTTATACTTTATTGTTATTTCGCATTCTACAATGCGAATGCGCTAGTTATAATGTACTACTGTACAGTACACTAAAGTGGCCGATAAATTTGATACTACATGTTGTAGCAGATTTGGTATAAGTTTAAAGACTACGTACCTTGGCTACGAAACCGTAGCCGCTCGACGTAGCCATTTCTTCACGTACAATGCCGAATTGGAGTATCGTGCAAACAAGCCTTTATTGTAGTTTGACCTTGGCAAAGTAATTGGTGAACGCTCTGTGGGTGGCCTTGAAGTGGGCGAGTTCACCTTTGTAATTAAAATGTTTAATGGCCTAGTGGGATTGGTGGGTAGGAATCAAATTTACATTTATACGTTTGTGGCGAATTTCTATTACTCAAGTTTATGGTTGGTCAGTTCTGGTGAGTTGAGTCGTCTAATGTTAATGTAGCAATTTAGAACCTGTTACTCTGGTATTCAGTAAATCAAATTGTTCGGCCCCATTTTCTACTGCCAATTTACTATTTACACCACAAGTTACTGCGTATTCCGTTCTGAAAATATTGTTTGAAGCATACGATATTGCCAGAAAACCTAGCTGCATTACCAACCCTTCTGGCACAAACTAATTTTTATTTCGCAGCTTTCGGGCAGGAGATTTTAAAAAAATCATTGACACTTACAACATCGTATATGGCATTAATCTGAAAGGAGTTCAAATAAAATAATATAATCGATTTATGAATGCCGAGACCATGTGGTTAAAAATTGTTATCAGGTCGCAGTGTTTAACCGACTTCGTGAATGGAGAATGGACTGTTTTTAAATGTTTGTTACTTCAAACTATCAGGTAAAAGGTTTAGTTCAGGTTTTTTAAAAATTCAACACTTTTTATCGGATTTGTTGTTTTATTTGAAAGCCGGTGCTTTCCTTGTGGTCTCATTTTAATTGGTATCGAAATCTTTTTAGTAGGTTTATGCGAAACAAATGATTTGCCGGTAGGCAAACCTGGGTATTCTTGGCTATTTACTAGTGGTTGGTTCTGAGTTATATGTACAACTGACGTTAATTAGGATGTAGGTATCAAATGGTTTTTTTTTTAATATTTTTGATTTTAAGTTTCTGAAGCCCGTTAACATTTTTTATCAACGTTAGAAATTAAGTGATTTAGTAAATTGTATATAATATGGAAAAAAGAAAAGATTTTACATTGTTTTGGCTTTTAAGTCTTGGATAGTTATTTCGCTACAGTTTCCTTAGCCATAGGTAGTTAGTAAATTAAAGGCTATCCACGTGTATGACACGATTCAATTGCTACTTAATCTACTAAAATGAAAAGTATTTGCCAATCGCCTGTGTCCAAAGCGTGTAGCAAACGTCCCGAACCAGCACTATATTATTAGTATGTTACGAAAACTGTCAAACTCGATAATTGTTGATTTCACGCACGTTGATTCCGATTTTTGTAAGTTTGAGGCCCAGTAGGCAGCCCCATAACTTATCGTTGGTAAGGGACGGTAACGATTTTCGGCGACGTTCTGATCTATATTCATATTATTAGTGCGATCCCTAACACGACTGCACAGTATGGAGAGATTAAATCAAATCCCCGCACACTGGAAACGGCCCTAAGTCTGTGGTACTTTGGATGTAATGGTTTATGGTGTAGTTGTTACTTTATGCTTGATTATTCAAACAATTGTCAAGGACATTTTAATATAATGGTTGGGGGAGAGTATGTAAAATGTATTCTAACAAAAACCTTAGCCACAGCAACGCGTGGCCGGGTCTGTCAGTTGCTTAGACAATCATGTTTTAAATACTAAGAACAATTGAATAATTAAAAAACTTTGGTCCAAGTCTATCGTGCTATCCCCATTCGTCTTCCAATGTCTAGGTCGAAATGTTTATGCATACTGAATTATAAACCTCGCTAGTTTCATGGCTTCATCGGGCTGTGTATAATGCGAAGATATGATATGAAGAGGAAACTGGCTCAACCAGATAATTCCGAGATGAAAGAAATATTTTTATCTTAGCCTCAAACGTGTTCGCACAGGAGGAAATTGCAATTTAACTTGTGGCTCTTTTTTGGATTGGTATGTATGGATCAACAGTGTTTATGGCTGTCTGTTTCACTGGTTGTCTATTACCCCGTGTAAGAGATAGTTGTATCGATCTTTTAAAATCAGACGAAACTTGGCGAAACCTTGTAATTAAATATCAATAATAACATAATATTATCGTTACAGTTTTGTATCAAAATTAATCGTAGATTGTAGTTAAACTGGTGTCAAATTAAGAGGACGATAATATTTCAAAAGCTTTAAAACATGATCACAATCATTTACCTTTATAATTTGCTTAGGTTCTTGTTACACAATATTGTGTTTCAAAGTATAAACTTTTGTAAAAAGTCTTCAAAGTAGAAGAGCGAAATCTTACATTCAAATTTCAATAGACACTGCTTACTAAAAACTGACACCTTATAGGCATTGGCGTTCCATGTATAATATTATAGTTGTAAATGCAAACAGAGAGCCGTGTTGAAATGTACATGCACAACGTTAATTTTATGGGTGTAATTAAACTAAGACTATGTGTATGTTTATGGATTTTTTATAAAATCATAATAATATTGAATTAATAACTTGAATGAAATCCACCTCTGGCGATTGTGGCTTCTATACGTCTTTGCATACTTTCCACCAGGCTTTTATTTTATTTCATTACATTCTAGTACATATTTGAATATAATTTATGAAAAAAAACTGGCCACTTAAATTTTTTTACTGATGGTGTTGTTTGTGGCTGATGTTTTATGGATGTGGTAGGAAATACTCGCTTTTTAGCAGGTCAATGATGTGTTCAATGTGTTTATGGTCGTCACTCTACGACAGACCGTTCAAGCGAAGAATATTCGTCGTTCTATATCCACTTTGCCGTGCTCTCCGTTTCTTTTAGTCTATGACTTGGTCTGGTCTATGCATTTGCGATTTCTCAGCTCCTGTGTCACTAAAACGGTAGTTTCGTGGTTTTGTACAACGTTTTCTCCCAGAACCCTACCATTTCTGAACGGAACCGATCCAGGTTCTATCGGCGCTTGAACGACTCACGTTTTACCGCAGTGAGACGTAACATTGGCTACCGGCAGCGTTATATATGTTACTAGCTTTTATTGCCTTTTCTGCCATTACCATAGGCACAAAGATATCTATAAAGACTCATTAGGTCGGGATAATGCGACAAACATAAATGATTGTATTTATTAAAAATAGCGAGTTAGTTTTATGCTGCCTGATAAATCTATAACCATAAAACCCGCGAGAAGTTAGTTTTTATTACACTTTGTTAAATGCCCGTATTTTTTTTACTGATAATAAGATATACAACCCTACTCAAAGGTTGTTTTTATTTCGTTTCAGTAACAGTATGCAAGAAAACAGGATTTTCTATAGTCAACTAAGTACAGAACGACAACCGCAATAATCAATGTGAAACATTACCGCAACTCGCCAATAGGTATCATTAATAAAAAATATAGTTTATTATATATTTACCTTCAAATGCAAAAGTTAATTACTCTTCCCATATTTATTATCCCGTAATACTAGATTTATCAGCGATTTATCCCCATCGCGAATAAAACATTATATCTTGGGAAACGCCTAACATAAGCTGCTAAGATAACCATTAGTATATTGATCACGTTCGCCAAACAGTGCCCGAGTGCTATTTCAGTCTTCACATAAATGCTTTTCCATGGCAATGAATTGTCACACCAGATGTCGCATTAATTTACAAAGCTCCCGTCCACTACTTCGTCAGAAGATTTCGAACTCGTGCTCATATTCATTTTATTATGATATACATTTTATAATGGTAGTAACGTGATCATTTATACCATTTCGTTTTTATTTGTTCTAACGTATTTATATTATGTGTGAAAGCTTGTAAATGGCCTTCGTCTACTATTGAATGTTTATTCTAGCTGTAAGTTTTCTAAATCAATAAAAAAAATTGTATGGAATAGGCTATCCAATTCAAATAATTATGTTTTCAATTGGCCCTGTAGTTCTTGAGATTTGCTTGATGAAACAAACAAAGCACACCAAAAATAACGAATATTTTTTTATTTAACGAATATAATATTTATAAGGATGATAAAATGTGTAAGACATAATGCACATTAGGAATATTGTATTTTATAACTTGGGTTCTCCTATGCAATAAAGAACAATCCGACATCCAACAATATTTGTTTTAAGATGTTACGCAGCTAGTAGAATAAAATACGACAGCCATTGTTTGCTAGATTGCTAGTCTTATGTCTTCGAATTATAATGCATCAAAAGGACAGTAATAAAAACAGGCAGACATAACAAATATTTGTAGGTCGTGCAAATATTTCTTCCGTGCGGGGATCGAACCCGCGACATGTTGCGCAGCAGTCGATCGCTCAACCACTGCGCCAACCTTGTCAATATTTGCCAATGTATACCTCTACTTACTTGTCTGTCATACTCTGTCTCTATTATAAGTTGTATTAGAAACTCAATGTTTTACTTTCTTCAATTATAAAGTATCAAAGTTTCCTATACTGCCGCTCTGTGGGACTACGGTCTCATAGGTTATGTGCCGTCAATTTACTGTATACGAGAGTAGACCGCATTCATCAGGATAAAAAAGCCTTCCCAGACTGCCTATAACGGGTCGAGACCCGTAGATTACCATCAGGTAGTGGTCAACAGCAGCACGCCTAATACGACCGACCACAACGCTTATATCACAACAACTACAGAGTCTGCGTTACTGACGTCTTGCACATGTGTATTCAAATGCACTAATTATGTTCGAACTATAGGATATTGGTATAGACTATACTATCTACATTATCGATCAGTGAATTATGTAAAACTTGCGTGGCGTGTATGCAAGGCGAAATGTCAAAACGGCCATGCGAGATTTCTTAAAGTAGGTCAAAGTCAATAATGGAGTTAGTACAGATCTGTGTGAACCAACGAGTACCCACTCATGGAGTGGTGCCCTTTACCTAATAACTTTTGATGATTTCACGCGTTTTGGCTAACGCTAACGCGTAACTTTTGTGTAAATTTATTGAAATTGAGTCTCGTCGACGATCAAACTGGTCTTAAATTTAAAATTTCACGCTCTGACAACGGACATGAGTTCGTCTCATTTTGGGACATGGGTACTAAACTTGTCCAGCCGATGAAAAACGAGAATCACCTTTCGAGCAGCTAATTGGCTCATTAACGTACCAGATATTGTTTATACAATATCCGCTCCGAGCCAATTCAATGTACACTACGGGGACGCGTACTGGAGAGCTGTGAAGCGTGTTCTCCGTTATTTAAAGGCCACAGAGGACAATAAACTGACGTATCGTTCCACTGGTGATAGAATGGGATACACTGATGCCGTTTACCTAAGTAATCTGGTAGGCGCTCCTCCATGGGGTATGTGTTCCAGATGAGCGGTTCAACAGTGTCGGGTTGGGAGTCATGCAAACAAAGAACTGTGGGTCAGTCTACAACAGAGGCGGAGTACATGGGTCTTCGTCAAGCTCCTATGAAGGCCATTTATACCCGATCTCTCATTGATGATCTCTTTTAATCATCATTACCTTTGACCATAGTGTGCGACAATCAGAATGCCGTTTTACTCACTAAAAACAATACACAGCACTCTCGCACTAAACATCCGATTAAAATTTACGTGGAAGTGTTGCGAATAGGAACTGCTTTTGTATACATTTTATGATGTCTGGCCAATATACGCTTTTTATTAGAATATGTGTCAATGTTTACCTCTGCTTATTTATCTGTCGTAGCTTACAATTATACGAATCGGTGTTTTACTTTCTTCAATTATAAAGTACTAGCTGCGCCCTGCGGTTTTACCCGTGTGGTAATGGATTTTTTAATACAGTTGCTCAAAAAGTGGCGTATTGCAGGGACGTATAGCGTTAGGGATACACACTCGTGCTTTTTTTTACCTTTCCCGAACTAGTGCGTTGTCTTTCCCAATTGTCAAAATAGTGTCTAATAAAAGGAAAAACCATTCATGAAGTTTTTACTAAAAATAATCATAGAAGTTTATGATTCATGTAAATACGTATATTTCTAAAAAGAAACTACTTACTAATTTGTTTCAATATCAGATTTAATGATTTGATTGAATGAGTTAGGTTAGGTTTCATCTCATTAAATTTCATTTTCATTTCATATCAATAAAAAAAATCTACTGAAGACTTGGCTGTATGGGCATAGTTACTTTTGCCTACTAGAAAGGGTGAAGAAAAAAAAACTTTGCTTATATTCTACGGTTGGTGAGATTAGTTAGTTGAGTTTATTGTGTTTTTATTATTTTATTAAATTGCATCATATTTTCGCAACTGTATTAAACATAGTCTTTCAGTACACGTGCGGAACCGTCATTGCAACTTGTTCCGACTGTCAACCCTCGCCTTCGGACACTTTGCAATGACAGCCTTTCCGCACTTGTAATGAAATATACAATTCTTTTTTCGTTCGATTTTTTTTCTTTACACTTATTGTTATATTTTGGACAATTCACACAATATCTTTATAAATTGTTGTAATGTTTCATTTTTTTTTTCAGGAGTACGTGAAACATCCATCCATCCATACCTACAAACTTTCGCGTTTACGTTTTACTTTTTCGTTTAGGATTAAACCTTCTAATTCTGTCGATCAGTGGGACTAAGGTGTCACATACAATCATTTCCTTTGCCATGATCTGTTTCATTAGTCTATTGACGTCATCAAAAGCAGCATTTGCAAATAAGCATTAGTAACGATAAAGCGTGTTACACAGAAAATGCTTATAATATGTTCACCCAGTCAATTAAATGCTAAACTAGAGTGTCACGTGACCCACAGACACAGAAATAACGGTGTATTTAAATCGCTACTGTATGGCCACAAAGGCAACGTAATATTATTTAGCAATTCTAGAGTAAATTATGTATTATCTGTTCTTTAAGTAGTAAAAAGATGGTTTAGTAATATCAAAATATTACACACGTCTAAACCATCTTTTTACTACTGAGATCTATCCAAAGATAGATCTATCCAAAGATAGATCTCTTATTCCTATTCATTATTGTACACCAAATTGTGTTAACGAAATATGTAATATTCAAAGGGCATGGACAATGGCGCTAAACTTAAGTGGCAGTGGGCAGAACATAGCTCGCAGGACTAACGCCCAATGGGGCAGAATTTCCTCCGTTCCGGGACGCGCGTGTGGGAAGTTGAACCGATGACCCGGTCAAGGCCGCCAGAAATTCGTGGAAATAATTGCAAGAGGGCTATGGCAGTAGACGTCTTTTGGATGAAATGGTGGTGATGATTTTTGTTAAATTATTGACACAAACTTAGCACGCATGCCATTTTCAGAATTTATTTACGGTCTGTTGACACAGGATTACGTCTTTTCTTCTTTTGCAGCTAGGTTTTCGGCCTTGTCATTTCCTTTTGTCGACCCTTACGTCACTATAATAATGGAATGGGGTGGTGACAATAGGTATTTTAATCCACCAATCCACTACATGGATAACAAACATAATCGTAAGCACTCGCTAGTTTTACAGCCCACATGTTTAATGACCGTGGCCTGCTTAGAACAGCTGTGGCTTATTCTGATGTTTTGAGCTAAATCCAGAAATTGTGCCGATGAACTGATGTGCAAATCCAACTGTCTAATCATGAAGGTTTTGCTTAAAGATAAATGGAATATTTATGTGTATACAGTAAACTATAATATAATGTGGAATGTCACCGAAAACAGCCAGTTACTACTATTCAGCCCGTAAACGACCCACTGCAGAGTCAGGCCTCCTCCAGATATAAGGAGGGTAATTAGCCTACTGTGCTACGCTGGCAAACGGGTTGGCATCCAATTTTCCTTCCCTGCCTCTTGCGTTTCTGTAGTCACCTCTAACGACACCTTCAGGATGGGTTCGTAACAATCCGTCACCACACAAATAAGGTATGAAATTATAATGAGCGCGCCGTGCCAATTTATATTCGTTTTCTCCGCATTCCAAGTTGCCATGGCAACGGGCAATAAAGACATTGATTGCTTAACTCGATTTTCATGAATCAAACAAAGAGCATAACTATCTTTACATGATATTTAAACTCGCTGACCCCGCAAACGTTGTTTAACCACATAAATATCGCTTTAATAAATAGGGGTTGATCGTAGAGGAGTGAAAATATAGGGTTGTATGTATTTTTATACGCTGTTTAAAAAAATGACTAAAATATAAAATAATATTTTTTTATTTTCATAGCCTGGCCAGGATTTTTTCTGGCAACCCATTTTTTATAATTTCTAACGTACTAAATGTCTAATAAAATAGTTTTCATCCATTAAACATATCGGCGAAGATCGTTGTATAGCGGGATCATATTGCTTAACTACAGTGCCCGCTGCGTCGTCAGTATCAATATCAAGCGTCAAACGCCGCGTTAGGAATACTTAATGTGGTAACTACTACGACCAAAATCCCAGTCACCGAAGCACGGCTGTGAAGTGGTTCCGCTTTTAGCTTAGCGAGTATCCATAAATAAATACATATGCAAGAAGCTAAAGAAGTTTTACGCTTTTAAGCTTTAGACCACACGAGTGAATCGTGTGGTCTAAAGCTCACCCGTGTTTTTTACCCGCTAGTAGGGGGAGGCCTATGTACAGCATGGGACGTCTGTGACCGATAGATAGATAGTATTCAACCCATAAATGACCCATCGCGGAGTCAGGGCTCATTCCTGTATATGGAGGGCAATTACACTACGCAGATCAGGCGGGTTTGGGACTGGCACTGGTTTTCGTATTAAGTTTTCCTTTCTAGGTTTTCGGCCTTATCATTTTTTTTGGCACTTACAACACCCTCACGATGGACTAGGGTGGTGATATCATGTATTCTAAATCAACTAATCGATACAAATTGATTAGCACTAATAATAGTTTAATGAATTATTATTCATACAGACTAATGGTTCGGGAAATTGAGGATACTCATATCATATATGTTGGTGCCTCTTCAACCAATATGCTGTGAATATGTCAGTTTTTTTGTATACGCGCAAGAAAAAAACTAAGAATGTACAACATTCTCATCAATCAATAGAATATGAAACACTTTTTTTAATAATAATACTAATTCGAATTCAAAATAAAATTCACAGTTATGACAGAACAACGTCTGTCGGGTCAGCTAGTCTTACGAGTACTATATATAAATTACACTACACGTTGTTTGTACGCGATGGACTCCTAAACTACCTAATCGATTTTAATATCTCAATTTATAGTCGCAATATTATTTTATTGCAAATTATTTATCTATTACTTGATAGTCATATTTATATGTTAGCTCCAAACGATTCTAACAGATGGCAATATATGTTGACTGGATTGAGTAAGTATTCAATAGATGGCGCTATGTTAAAAGTGAAATTAATTTTTAATGTAATATAACAAAAACTTTAGCCACAGCAACGCGTGGCCGGGTTTTCTAGTAATATTATAGAAAAATAATGCAACACAGGCACTAGGGCAATCGATCCGTCGCTATTGCTGTAAATAGCAAAAAAGCGGCATTTTAACCCCTTGTGGTTGCGTGACGATTTGATCAGAACACCCTTGACACAGTTTAGTTACTAGGAAATCATGTGACCTAGGGCGTTTCGTGACGCAGGTGCCTCAAAACCTAAATAAAGTGCACTGGTTAATTTGTAACTAATTTATAGTTAGAGAGAGATAAAGCTGTATTTATTAAATTCACCATTTCACATTAAGACTTGTCATCGTCGTTTTAGCTTATGAATAATAAATCACTACATAGTATAAAACAAAGTCGCATTCTTCTGTCCGTCCCTATGTATGCGTAAATCTTTAAAACTACGCAACGGATTTCGAAGCGGTTTTTTTTAATAGATAGAGTGATTCAAGGGGAAGGTTTTTAAGTATAACCCACCCCCGCTTTGCACGGGCGAAGCCGGGGCGGGCCACTAGTAAATAATAAATAAATATCCTTGGACATTTCACACAACGCCATCTCGTCCCAAGCTAAACAACTTAATGCTTGTGTTATGGTAACGAGATGGATGATAAACTACTTATACACATTTTTTTGTAAATACATACATATTATAGATAGACTAGATATAAACACCCAGACCCGGAACAAATACTTGTAGGTCGTACAAATAATTCTTCTAGGTCCGCCAAATTCCTACTAGCTAACTTGTTAGCTAAAGCCAAAGTTTAATTATAATCTACAAAACTATGGCCAATCGATTGTATTAAACTATTCTCAATGCGACGGGACACAGCTTAAAAATGCAAGAGCTTGATTCGAGGCAAATGCTCGATTCATTCATGCATGCTAATTTGAGTCAAAACTAAATTTCTATTTCAAGAGCCGTAATGGTTTAAAAATATAATAAAAGTGATTTTTTAAATAAATTAACGTTGTACTGTGTAATTAATCAATAATGGCTGCAACCTATGACTGTGCGCAGTTTTTGGGCCCGTACTGATATTTTACGTGGAACCCAATTTAGTTTTGAACAATTAAAGTCAGTAAAGCGCCCGCGAAAATTGTCCTACCCTTCCGGAAAATAGCTAGATTCAATGTGTTTCTTCGAACGGGTTCAAAATCCACTCAGTAGATTTTGCGAGAAAAAAATAACAAACATACATTCTTACAAACTTTCATGTTCACGATATAAGTAAGATTTGAACTATTTGAAATCAATGATTTGATTTGATATTCAATGATTTTGTGTTTATCATGTCTTTCTTACACCAAACCTTCCTTCTCCCAAAATGGATCTCCCTTCTCCAACTTATGATTCAATATAATAATTCACAAACGGTATATAAATCTTCTTTACAAATGTAATTAATATACATGCATACATTTCGAACGACTGTGCCAAATTAGGTAATTCTTTTTAAAAAATATTATAACTATGTTTGCAACGAGTAATATCGGAAAACACTGGACCGCTTTAAAAAAATCTTTCACCATCATAATGCTATATTATTTGTAAGTCACATTGCCCATGCTAAGGAACATGCAAAACAGGGCGCATAAGGTAGTCATTAAAAAATAATTGAGCGAGTGAATGAGACAGAACTATGGAATAATCAATCATAAATGGGACTTGACAATGTTATTTTTGAGGTAAAAATAATACTTGAAAGGGGAATAGGCGATGAAAGTGTACAACAAGATGAGCAGGTGTCGGGAAGTATTTTGTTCAATCACTTCCAAATTTATTTGCATAACTTATTATGTCAGAATTAATTAGGCTTTTTTACGTTAGAAAATGTATGGGGATGCCGTTCATATCACTGATTGGCGGACCAGGGCCACACCACCCACGCTGGCCTTTGCTTAGGCCGGTGTGAATAGTAAAGTATTTTAGTCGCCGCAAAATTTTGGTTTACGATAGCGCAATAAATAAATATTGTATTTAACCACATAAATCAGGACCGGTCTTTGTGGAAATCCTTGGGGGAGGCCTATGTCCAGCAGTGGACGTCTTTTGGCTGAAATGATGATGATGATGAACATAAATCTTAGTACTTTTATTCCTCAACCATTCCAAAATATTCCAAAATGCACAACGTTAAGGTTCAAGTTTTCACTTCTGCCGGCATCCCCGGAGTACAACCCGTTGTTTTTTTTGTTAGTTTCGGAATCTGTAACTGGGTTTATCATCTTTATTGAAAAAATAATTATAGTTGGAGGAGCCCCGACTCATCAGTGGGTAATTTATGCGCTCATTTCTTTTTGTCGTTTCTTACAACACCTTTAGGATGTAATGCGATGGTGACACTATGTATTCTAAAACCTTATACCGATACTAGCAAAGTAAAAAAATATGTAACATTATGGTAATAAAAGAAGAAAAAAAAGTAGATTAAAAAGGATTCGTTAATTATCATCACCTTAGCTAGTAAATCCCAGTTGATGAAATTAGCGGTTTCGCAATGCATTATTTTATTATTGTTGTCATCTGGGCTTTAGTTGGCTATAGTAGTGCCATCTATTGAGTGATGGGATTAATTTTAAAAATAGTTTTGGCTGAAACCAACCTGGAAATTGTTGCATCAAAGCATCTGTATGCTCCTTGGTGTTGTGTTGAACACACTGGCATCGTCTAAAAACTGTTACGTTATTGCAACCTGACAGCTCAGTAGCAGTATAGTAGCAATTTACTAACAGTTTTTTATGATAGATGGCGCGACAGTACGCGACTTTACGAGTTCCGAGTGCGACACCTATTGATCATTTTCATATTTTACAAACGCCATCTATCGGGTGGTCAGTATTAAGATGAAACAGTATGAGAATTCATGAGAGGTTTTCAATTTTACTAGATGTGACTCTATGCAAGTCTGGTCGTTATTATTTGAAGCGACATCTAGTAGCACATTACAAATTCGTAGAACTACGCCATCTACTAGGTGGAGGGCATACCAGGAAACTATGCAACAAGCATGACTAAAACTTAATGGAGAAGCTTGCGATACGGGATACAGAGGGCGTTCAAGATTTATGTCCGCGACCAGGTCTCTGTACCGTAAGTCAAAATACTAAAAAGAACCTATTTTACACAACGGCACATAGAATTATGTAACGTATATGATCGAGATAAGTAAGGACCAATCGTGCCAAATTCATGCAGAGAAATTAGCCTACTGTGGCACTGTGGCAAGAGAAGTTAGCAAAAGGTATGTATCAAGTTTTCTTCTCTTGCGGCAAGGTGTCTCTAGCGTTCCTTAAGTCGTCTTCTACGACACCATCAAGATGGTATGGGTTGGTGACATGATGTATTCTCCATCCGTTACTACACGGAATAAATGTAAAATAATGCATACCTAATATCTATGCTACGAATAACGTGGTTAAATTCCGGTAAAAACAATTCGCTTAATTTTTGAGCTGATTTCCCACTATGCAATTGGATGAGACTTATTGCCTCGAGGTAACATTTTCAAAGCCATGCATGGCATTTCAGTGGAGTACAATATCAAATGTGGCCTCCTTTCATAATACAGGCAAGGTATGTTAGTGAGCGTTAAGGCGGAAACAGATAGGGCAAGCCTTGCTACATGATTGTCTTGCTTTGCATGAAGGAGGTCACTAAAACAATTGCCGACCGAGACAACTTGCCTAATGTGACATTTTATTTGCACAAGTACACAAGTTACAAAATGCATGTACGTTATATTTATAGTGGAACCACTGCCAATCATGTATTGAAAGAAAAAGAAAATAAAATAAATACAAATACTGGCGATCATACTATAAAATAATTTGGTGGTTTATGTCAATTTGATTTTGCCCTTATTTTATTTTATCTATTTTAATGACGATCTAAATCAGTTTATCGATTTTATTCTGTTGGACTCTGGAGTTATATCGTCAGTTCTATCTTTAATTGAAGGAGGATACGTGCTAAAACATTTTCAGCCATTTATGGTCATGGATTGGTCCGTGTGGTAACTGATTTAGAATACATGGTAAGGTAATGTAAGGTAAGGTTAGTGTGGGAAGATCTCTCTCTCCGGAACATCTCTCAACAATTGATACTGCTTCATGTTTACGACAATTCACGCACTTTATCTATAAATTTATTCACAGTATTATGGATTGCACAATTGAAGTGGAAAAAGGGCAGGCAGTCTTGAAGTGGCGTCCACGTATGGAAAAGCGATTTGTGGAAGACCTTGTGTAGGTCGCTGGGAGTCGGTGCATGCGGTCTGCACGAGATCGTGCGTTGTGGAAATCTTTGGGGGAGGCCTATGTTCAGCAGTGGACTTCTGTGGCTGATATATATATATATAATGCAGAGCTATCACTAATTACCCGTCGACTGTGCTATATTGCCGTTGTGAGTGGCCATACCAGCTCAGGTTAGGCGCGTCCTTCTGCGAGATTGTTATTTAGCAGAATGGGGGCAGCTGTGCGGATCGGGAAGACGGAGGTAACCAAAGAAAACTGCTACCAATTATTGTTATGAAGAATGGGCGAGCGCTTACCTGATTTTGAGATTAATAAACTCGTTACCTACCACCAATCGTAAATTAAAAATTACATTGTAAATACGTAACAAATTTAAATTAAAACTTTTACTTTTAATTTTATTGGTTTCGTGGTAGTTTCGTGATGATATGTCCTATATTATTTGATTAGATTATTACAAGAACTACGAGTGCATGTAGAAATAAAAAAATAAATATTAATTTAAATTCGTAAAGACTTGCAAGTGAACGACGCCTCCTTCATTTTTAAATCAAGTGGGTCCATTCTCGCCAGTCTTCTTTACGTAAGGTTAACGCAATTGAGTTGATGCTTGATCTGGTACTCAGCTCCCTGACGTAGTACTTCGACTTAAGGTTGTTACTGATAATTAAACTAAAACCACAACCCCCATAAGTTTGGAAATATGATTTTATGGCTTGAAATAGTATGACATGTACTATATACAAAATTTATCATTTTAGCCCTTACGTGACCCACTACTGTGTCTGGATATTACCCTAGTGTACCACGCAGGCAAGTATACTTCATCATCATTTTTCATTTCATTTTAACATTACAATATAATATGAGACCATCGCATGCGACGCACTGAACCACCGGTAGTGGAGGTCATCGACGTTGCAATCTGCTCCGTTGACATCAAGCTGGCCGGTAGCGACCCCTGCGCGCCGAGCACCGCGGTGCAGGGGGCACAGGAGATCCAACATTATCACTCGAGGCCGCGGTAACTGGCGGCGTGTGGTATTCGTCTTCTGAACTCGGTGACGAACTGGACTGAGGTGTAAGTCGTGCGCTGGCAGTCCCGTAGGCAGCACGCAAACGGCATTGTCTTTGTGGATTTCGTCGTGTATGTTGGCTCATTGCAGTTCAAAAAATTATTACGGCCGGTATCCCAAATTGGTTTGTGTGTATAAATAAACGATAATTGCCCATTTTGATGATAAATGAACACATTTTAAAATATTTTTCGGTAAATATTCAGCTTTGACGTGCACGTTGACAGGCGGTTGCCTAGGTTATTTTTATTTATATATTTTATTTTTACAATATTATTACAATATACCAATATAAAGTATTCAATACGCTCGGAATATCGAATATGGAACTCACATGCCATTGAAAATCTGGCATTTACAGCTTCAGACTTCGCACAATATCCTTCCTTCAAAGCTAAATATTTTATTGAATGCACGGTATAAAGTGACAATATAGAGTGGTATAAAGTTTTACTTTAGAACGCGGTTCTAAATTATTTTATTACAAAACTCATGTAAGCCTGTGTGTTTTAGCTATACCCTATTCAAGATAGCATGATCGATTTGACAGACGGGCTAGTTATGGGAAACAGAAAATATCTAGTAGTCCAAAAAATTACGTTTTAAAATACTTGTAACAGTGAAAAGTTGGCGTGGGTGTATTATGTGTGAAATTCTTTATTGCACTAGACATATAAAACATTGGGTAGATAAGCGATGGTGGGTCAATATTCATAATAAGTTCCTATTTAATATTACAGGGTTATTTTTAGACCTTCCGCCAAATTTAAATTGGTGGTTCAGACAATGAAAGTAAACAAAAAAGAAAATAATAGTTGTAAAAGTGTTAAATTTCAATGCGCTAAAGCCAACGAATTTTATTTCAAAATGAAAATGTTTTCAATTCGAATATTGTCATATAAAGTTAAGAAAAAGTGATAAAGAATTTCACACATAATACACCCATACCATCTCGTCACAGTTACAAGTATTTTAAACCGTTATTTTTTGGACTACTAGTTATTATCTGTTTCCCACCACTATTCGCCATTGCAAAGTAAAGGTAAGATTCCGAAGTACGCTGCACGCAGCAGTGCTACCACGGCACTACTGGTCCCAATTACCGCGACGTAGTACGGAGTCATACCTTTTTGTCGATCAGAAAAATTGACATCGGTCAAATCGATCACGCTATCTTGAATAGGGTATAGTACCATGTTATAATTCTAACCACGGAGTATAAAAAAGAATCCGTCAGTTAGACTGACTGGACTGACATCATTATATTAGGTCAACGTTTCGTTTTTCTACCGTGTTAAATTTAAATTATACTTATAACTAAAATTAACGGTAACTTAATTTAGAAAATTACCGTTATTTATAATATTATTAAATTAATTTTATTTTGCAGGAAATGATGGCTTCACGGTTATGATCGTTTTATTTTATTTTATTCCCAACGTTTCAGACACTTTGCAGTGTCCGTGGTCGCGGGACGACTGCGAATAACGTTGGGAATAAAATAAAATAAAACGATCATAACCGTGAAGCCATAATTTCCTGCAATGTGTAAAGATCGTGAAAACCTAAGACATCATTAATTTTATTTTATTAAAAAATACCATAGAAACGCAAACAAATTACAAATGGATATTTTCGGCTTATTTTTTTAAATACATATTTACTACGATCATGCTTGCAGGAATAATAAAAGATTTCATCGGAGTTTCACTACTTAGACATTTAATTGTAAAGATACTCTTGTTATTAGAAAATAAGTAAGTATCGAACACGATCTTCCGGGTCACCTTCTATTAAATTACAATAAAACAAAAATGTTTATGTAAAATCTTTAGTGCCAAAAACTGATACAAAAATAATTATGTTTAATTTGATCTGGGAAACCTTTTGATATTATGTTGTAATTAAAGGCGCTCTTGTTAATATTTGTTACAATCCTAGTATATCTCAATTAATACTCTGTCACGGTCTAGAAGATTAACCCTATATCTACGATAGATATTTCTCCGTGGCACATTAAGACGTAGCTGGACAAAGCTATAAGCTTTCAATTCCGTGATAAAATGAGAATTCGCAGTATAATCTCCATTTCAATGCAGCCTGAAGATGCTTTATAACATGACGAAGGCCAAACTAAGCAGCTTTAAAATAATGAAGTTAGAATATTTTGGTAAGAAAATCTTTGCCAGCTCCTCTAGGCAGCGAGATATAAGAACTAATATCAATAAGAAGGAAGTTTTTATCTCGATTTTATCCTTTTTTTGTTGTTACAGCATAGTTCAGTCGTTTGTAAACCATTTCAAAACATGTTTTTTTTAGATTCAATAGTTTGGCAGAAAGCCTGAATTATGAGAGAATACAGAATATTTCGACAAAATTTTACTCGATTCCTTTACCAAAGAAACGTTTTTAAGCACTAAAAACGTTAACTGAGATCAAAATAGGCATAAATAAAGACCCATTAAAATTGGTGCCAACTTATATTGAATCCGCCGTTAATTAGAATATAAGTATTTCTAAGGTCACCGACTTCAAATGTTTGATTATTTTTGATCTTGGAGGAGCGATAGTGTGGTGACGGATTTAGAATACATAGTGTCACCATCCCCATGTCATCCCGAGTGTGTCATAAGAGCCGACAAAAGGAAATTACAAGGCCGATAACCTAGCTGTAAGAGAAGGAAAACTTGATACGAAACCCTGTGCCAACCCGTTGGGCCAGCGCGGCACAGTCGGATTATTGCCCTCCATGTAACTAGAGGAGGCCCGACTCAGAAGTGGGGCATTATTAGCCGAGGCATAACTTTTTAATACATAACTCAGTACAATAAGAACATAACACAAATACAAAAAGTTTGGGTCCAGTTTTAGGTGTGTTTGCGCTAATAGAGTGGTATGATTGCTGGCACTTTCCAAAACAGTTAGTTTTTCTTTCTTGCATTTAGTTGTAGTTATTTAGAGACAAACATATACTACAGGCGGTTGGTTGATGTTTGATTCATTCAAACACACTGAAAGATGCTGTCAGTTTAATATTTACTTCTTCCTCATTTGATTGATGGATATCGGTTCCATCATCGACCGATGCAAGGTTTAAAAAATTGGTACTCGTCATAATGTTATTATAAAGATAAAGTTTTTTATGACATGGTTAATAAGTGTATATAATATTTAATTATAGTGTTTTCGACATCTGGGCGATCACTAGTACAAAATAGACACAGATAGTTTCAAGAATTTATATATACAGGTAATAGAAGTAAAAATGATGGCGGGTTATAATAAAATGGTTAAAAAATGAAACGAAATTACTCGAAGAATCTAAAGCGGAATTAATATAATTATTTTAGGTTTTGATATCAAGTCAAAAAATGTTACCAATTGAAATTGTCATAAAATGCAACGAAATTAAAATACAGATGAGAAAATACCGAGGGTCACGGAGCAAGGACTCCTATCGGGGAGTGAGGGTTTCCCGTGGCCCTGGTTCGGACAGTCGCTGATCGCCGTCAGTTTTAGTGGGTAGGTCGGGGCGCAATTTACTATCTCTACACGCCCCGGAGTCCCACATAACCCGGCTAGTCCCAACGGCAGGGAATCCATGCGGATCACCGGCAAAAAAAAGTTATACATATTAAATCCATAAGAGTGATACAGAGAGAAAACTGGAAGCAACAAGAAACAACAACGATTAGTAAAATAGAACTGAATATCAAATAAACCACAAAATATGAAAGAAAAAATACTATAAAAAAAACAATCCCAACTGGTACAAGCGAAGAAGCAGGTGTAATATTAGCAAACATAAAAAAACCTTCGAAACTTACAACGAAAGAACTCCAGGATCAGATGGCATTACAAACGAGTTTATCATAGTAAATGAAAACCATTTAATACCAACCCTCAAGCACTTTTTAATAAAATACTTATACAATACAAATACACAGCGAAGGTTAATACCTAACCAAAGGACAACTTCAACTGTAATTTTATTCTTTAACACACAAAAGGGAATAAAAATAACTTAGTTAATTACAGATCCATCAGCCTATCATCTATTATTCACAAAATTTTCGCTAAAGTAATACTCTGCAGAATAAGTAACATCAAAGGCAACTAAGGCATCAAGCAGGTTTCAGAAGAAGGTACTATACTTTATATTACACCAATGACAAGGCCAATAACCTAGCCACAGGGGAAGGACAACTTGAAATGTAAGCCTGTGCCAGACGGGCTCAATAGGCTGATTACGCTCCATATAACTGGAAGAGGCCCAATTCAACCTATGGGCTAAGTGTTAACATAGGGTATAGGCAAAATGGAAATAAGTACGGCGTGAGAGAAGCCACGTGCATAAACTAGTCATTAAACATAATGAAAATTTTCCCTGAACTAGAGGGAGGACGGAGGTGTTTTCCACCTGTATTATACAAATGTTTATGTTCATTTAAATCACGCAAAGTCCACTGACCTAGTTCATTAATAAATACTCTAGTTCATGCGTGTGTCTTGGCTTGTAAGTGAAATTAAGCTCTATTTTAATTAATTCCAAATAATTCATTTTATGGATGTTCTTCATAGAATTTTATAATCTATTTATATATACACTAGCGGCCCGCCCCGGCTTCGCCCGTGCAAAGCGGGGGTGGGTTACACATATAAACCTTCCTCTTGAATCACTCTATCTATTAAAAAAAACCGTATCAAAATCCGTTGCGTAGTTTTAAATATTTAAGCATACATAGGGACGGACAGGCGACAGCGACTTTGTTTTATACTATGTAAAGATTATATGATTTTTAGTAGTGCAATAAGTCCAAATTAGGCTGGTTTATGGAGACAGATAAATCGAACTATTAACACGACAGTAAAATGGATGACTATGTATTCCCACACAATCTGTGCACGAGTAGCTTTATGAAAGCTTTATTTGAAATTTTATTCTATGCTATTCAGAGACCTGACACGAAGGTTGATCGAAACTTCTAGTGACCAGAGAGCTGACACGTATCTCCTGCAAAGCATTAGTCTAGCTATCCAGCGCGGAAACGCTGCTAGTCTTCTGGATACTTTGCCAAGTCGCAGCGATTCGGCACAATTGTAGTTTTTATAAATTATGTATATATAGTTTGATTTCAGTATACATATATCACAGCCACACGGCAGGGCATTCGGCACTTGAAGACAAATGCCGGTTCCTCACTACCGATATTGAATATTTGATTTTTTTTCAACGGTTTATATATGTAAGTCTTCTCGGAAGCAGTTCAATTTAATGCCTCCAATATTAGTGAATACTTTACTGCCAAATCTAGCACTTTCAAACATATATTTTAGTTTGTAGGTACCTACAATTTGTCCTTAATTAGGTGCACGAGGCTTACGAGATTGGACAATAATAGCTGCAAAACCAACATTAAAAAAACCACTTAAAGTACATTTTCATTTAGTTCGTGACACGTAGTGGATAGCAGTAGAGATATTTATTTCATTGATTGTTAGATTTGACTTTAATGCTTATTTCATTATAGAGAAAGTTCGTATAGCTATAAGCCCAAAATGTTGTCTGTGTCTATTTATGCAGCTAAAAACAAAGTATCTCAAATATAACCTACTTTAAAAATACTTAATGTTTTTGGACGCGCACTATTTGTATAAATACTCGTAGTTAATTACGTTCAGGCTTTTAGTATACAACAAATCAGCATATACCTAACGATTAAATAAAACACATTGCGTACGAATATTTCCAAAGGGTTTATGTTTTATAATAATTTGCCAAATAGTAATATATTTTGCCGAGTTGACCTTATTTTAAATACCATGCCGATTCTGTAGAGATAGAATAGAAATATCTATAGAGATAGGTATGGTATTTAATATACGATCGGATTGGTTAACATCAATATTTGTTGCACCAAATTTATTTACTTTAGTCTGTTGGAATCCCAAATAACTGCAATTCTGACATTCAAGGTAATTATGAAAAAATGTTATTCAAAAGAGGTGAGTGAAAGTGTTTTTATTGAATTTTTACATCAGACCTCTGAAAACCTCCTACGAGACGGACGTACGACTGTTAGTATTATGGTATTATTGCTTAGCAGTCGCGACGAATGGGTTCGTTGCCTCCCTAGCGGCCGGTACGGCCGAGGCGGAAATCGAACCGCCCGCCACGTTTTAGCCGTTTAAAATCGTGATGTTACACTTATTTATTTGACGTTATAGACCACCTATTTTCAACCTATTTTAAAAAAGAGAAGCTTGTCAATTCTCTCTTGTTATATACTTGTTAACGCGTGACCCAGTCGTGAATTGATTTAACAGGTTGGTATAAATGTTATCGGAATCTGCTAAGTACTTTGATTTAAAAGACAGAATGTATTGTAGTTTTTTTAATCTGGACGTTGCCATAAACAAACATTAATTTACCTTATAACCAAACAGAATAAATAACCTGAATTTCTGAATAAAAGACATATTTGGAAAATTAATTTCAATTTAAACGTATCACTACATAGTATAAAACAAAGTCGCTGCAGTCTGTCCGTCCCTATGTATGCTTAAATCTTTTAAACTAGCCAACGGATTTTGAAGCGGTTTTTTTTAATATATAGAGTGATTTAAGTGGAAGGTTTATATGTTTATTGAATTCATAATAGCACCCGTGCGAAGCCGGGCCAGGTCGCTAGTTTAATAATATAACGAAACGAGTCGATGATGAAACCTAGCTGTAAAGTTTAGTACCGGCAGTGCGGCAGGAAATAAATATATCGACGGTGGAAAGCAAACACGTAGTAAATGGCATAAAGAGCGTTTAAGTGATAAGCGAAAAAAGAAAATAAAAAAAAACGTCGATGTGCATACGTATGTGTAGTAGCGATTGGACGAAAAGTTAAGAAAACAGGATTTTCAATATAAGCCATTTTTATAATCTTTCTTCTTATAACGGCAAAACTTTATAAATTACAAAAAACTTAATTAAAACGGCTGCGTAACTTTCTCCCTATTGCCACACTACCAGCTATCTTGATCTCTCTGTAAACCTCCTAGATAAGCTTGAGCGTCTCCAAAATGTTTTCATTTAGTTCATATTTAGTCTAAGGAAATATGACCATGTCTCCGAATTTCGTAAACAGCTCAAGTTTACGCCATTCGCCTTCACCGGAATTCTCAAATTCTTCATCTTATTTCAATATATTCTTCAACCCTACCTGTTCCTCTTATTTAAAACAACGTTTTCGGCTTCTTCATCAGGCGCTCCCAAGGTTTTGAGATCATCAGAGAATCACATTTTAGATGCTGCACTCGAGCACGGTACATGCTGCTTGTCTTTGGAATGGTCTTCCTGAGACGGTCAGAAAAGCTAAATCATTTCCGCAGCTTAAAAGATTGCTGAAAGATCACTATAGGTACATCTCTCTCTTTCTAACCATAATACTTAGTTACTATATATTTATATTATAGTCAATATAATATTTAAATGTAATATATGTTTAGTATGTATTTAAATTATCTATTTTTAGTAGGTATTCTATTTATTTAAGTTACATATCTATATAATTAAAAGTATTATAGTTTACTTTAAGTCGGCACAAGATTAGCTCACTTCTCTCCAATTTTCCATCCTAAGGTTGCCTGGAAGAGATTGCAGTTTGCAATAAGGCCGCCCATTGTACAAAGTCATATGGTTTCTAATTTATAATTTCAATTTGGTTTTTCAGTGCAATAAAGTATATAAATAAAAAAATACTGTGATATTTTATGATGTCACTTACTACAATTCATATTCCATACCAAAATAAAACTATACATTACGCCGTCTGTCGCTCGCAGATTTTGATTAATTACTGTTATTCATAAAATTTAGCGGTCAATACTTTTTAAATTGTGGTGCTTGCGCCCCTTTACACGGTCTAAAGTTTCATCGTAGTGATCTCTACAATCTTTAAAAGGATCCAACATAAATAGTTTATTTGTTTTACAATACTGCTAAAGATTGAATTTTCAAGACATCGCGGCTTTACTTTCCATTGACCATTGCAGTGGTCATTCCTTTGATGTTTGCGCTGCGGCTCGGCACAGGCTGAGGATCCAAAGTATGCCGAATTTAATGCAGAGTGATTAAATTCAGTGTCAAATAGTGCGTATACTATAATACAGGTGTGGTACGTATTTAGACTACAATTGTCTCAACAGTTGTTCTCTTAGCACAAAATAGCAGTAGAGATATTTAGTCGCTTTAATCCCATTCGCAGTGCTGCAATTTTAAAAATATTTTTTTTTAAATAAAAATCTTAACACTGAAGGACAGTTATATGTTGTACTTCTTTCTATTTAGATGTTAGGTCAAAGAATATCATGGAACGACAACCTAACAAATGTTTGTGAAAAAACACACGAAAAAGCCCAAAACGGTAAGTTAGTTGTCCAGAAGACAAACATAATGTACGGATAAAAATAAAAACAATATAGGTATCAAACAACTATCAGACTCTACGTCATCAATTCAAACGTTTATTTAATCATCCCCTCATAAGAAACCAATGCGTGTTGCAAATTTAACACCTACTTTCAGGAAACCTATAAATTATTTAGCTGCAACTGTCTTATCTCGCTCAAAATTTAAAGAAGGTCATAAATATCGATTAGATATTTGATACATTGTACTCCATTAAAGTCAATCGAAAAGAAAACCAGTGTATTAGAAAGTAAACATCTTGCAGCCTGTGTTGAACAGCTTGTGTTAGAGATACAGAAGACAGATATGCTACAAAATGTTGACCCTATTGCACGTACTTCTCCTGAAGGAATCAATTCAATACGTAAAATTATTTGTAAAAGTTGGGCAATTTTTGAATCATTTGATGTACAAAATATGTATTGAACATAGAAATAGCTCTAGAGCTTAAATTAATCGTAATCACGAAAAATAATATTATTGATGCAAATGTTTCTTTTGAATCTTACATACAGCCTTTGAACGACAAAACTTCGACAGATAAGAAATAAAAAATATAGAGGCTGCTAGAAAAAATGAAATATCAAATAACATGAATAAGGTTGGTGAGGTAGATTGTGTCCAACGTTGCAAAGCTAAAAAAATAGAGAACTAATTATTCTTAGCCGAACAAGATGAAATCTCAATTTTGATCAATCTTATATAGGTTTTATAGATGATTATATGATAGAGAGTTCAGAAGAATCAAGCGTTGACAGAAGACATGTTCTTCAAATGACCATGACCTATACAACGAAAACAGAGGCACTATGATTACTGAGTTAAAGTTAAGGTCCCACTATTGGAAATTCTCCATCAAATATGAGCTCAGGCCGTAGTTTAACATACTGGCCGTAATAAAACACCTTTGAGGTGCAGACCTCTTCTGGGAAATAAATGCGATGACTTCCGGTAAAAAACCGAGTGTTCTCTTTACTAGACTCTCACTGTTGATATTTAATATGTGCTCATATTAAAGAATACGTTACGTATTAAAGAAGGACTAGACAATGAAATCCTGCGTAGCTTTATTTTAGTTTTTAGATAAAAATAAAAAGATGAGACTGCTGAAAAGAAATACAGTGACACTATAAATACTCTAGAAAAGGCTCACAATCTGCGACTGAAGAACACACACAAACAAACAAACACATGAAAAAAGAAATCTGTAAAAAAGTTAATGATAATCAAATATTAACCTAAAGGGTGAGACACTATAAAAGTAGTATTATGTGTGGTAATTAATGCAGTAATATTTCTAAAGAAAGACGTGTTACTATTTCTAACTATTGTCGTCGGAAGGGTGGAGGTTACAACAAAACATCTGAGGATTTTATTGAAGAGGCAAAAACTTGTGACTTATTAATAAGATAAGATAATGATGGTGTTGTCATTTTTTGTTTTTTTTTTTTTCTAAATAAACTTTCCATAATGTGCCTTTTTTGCTGTCTGGGTCTTAATTTTGACGACTATGCAGTCTATATTCATAATTATGACTTTCTACTAGGCAATATTATCTAAGATTATGTGGGTTATTACACATTTGCGATCCGTAAAATGTGAGGTTTGCATAGTTGCATATATTTAAAATAAATAAATTTACTCAATGCACTTGCCACGTTTTGATGGTTTGAAAAAAATAATTCATATGGCGTACCCTCAAAAACCCCATTAGAAAATGTCAAACCTTATTTTTAGTTATGCGGTTTACGACGTTTTTGCTTTCCAGCGTCGATATAACGATGTTACCTATTACGCTAAGCTGCACTAATACCCTTATGAACTGAAAACAGTTTCCTCATATCTTTCTCTCTATGGACTCATTTTAGGGCACTACTTAGTACAAAATTTAATGATATTTTCCACTAAAACATGAATTTGTAGGTTCGTTATATTAAACAGAAAACTATTACGTACAAAACAAAATTATCATTAGGTACCCGTTTAATTTATGGAGTATTAGAATGTGTTCTAAATTATTGTAGTTATGTTTAAAATTAAGTGTTCATAGGTATTTTGATTACCGATAAAAACTTCAACATAAGTTAAATTAATTGACACTTTTATTTTCAAGTTCACATGCATTTTCATAGATGTAAGTGTGTCTGGAGGATTTTAGGCAAATATACAGCCAGTGTGAAGTTATAAAGCTAAAACAAGTGACAGTTATGTGCTAGTGTTTCTATCAGTATTATTTTAGTAGTGTGCATTTTCTTAATAGTGAATTGTTGTCGTTTTGTTGTGTGATTGTGTAAATATAGTCTCTACGTTGTAATCGGCATTTCAGTTACTTAGGTACGCTTATACAATTACGTTTTGTGAGCGTTTATTTACGCATACAGTTTTCATCAGACAACTCATCAAACGGGTTCATTCCAAGTCATTCTCTGTTAGGTTAGATCATTAACATCGATTATTTCCAATTTAGAGCGCAAAATTTCACGAAATCTATTTACTTCTCAGAACAGCAAAATCAAACTGAAAACTAACCTTAAATAGATAAATGTGACGTTTGTTATGTAATATTATACCCTTACTGTATTTAGACAAGGTAATCGCATGGTCTCTCAAAACAAGGTAACTTCATTACCATTGTTTATTACTATAGTTAGCCTTATTCAGCATTTTTACTGTTAAAGAAGATTCCGAAGATTAAAGTTGATCAAATTATGGTACTAACTTAAGAACCTGATTTTTAATAAAACTGTGAGTTTATAGTTAAATTCGCTAATTTAGGAAATATGTTCCGGTTACCTATTTTGAGAGCTTGCGTGGCGAGCGCTGCGTAAAAGGTTAAAGTTACACCTGGCTCGGGCTGTTTTGAAACTAGATTGGAAACGCTTTGACGAACGGTGTGCAAAAGAAATACGATGTCCTATTACCATAATTAGCGAAGTCGCTGAAAAAATTTGAAAAAATATTAACAGATATATCATCGTATCTGTTAATCTATAAACACCTTAGGCAGTACCATAATATGCGTTGCCCACCGATAGTAGCTCGTGTCTTGATGTGTATGATAAATTGGGCCGAATGTTTCTGTTACACGATCATATTTATTTTGCTAATAATGTTTCTTGCTATTTCCAGCTTCGTCGCGCGTGGCAATTATAGTGATTTTACGATAAGTATGTCTTACTTGTTAATGATATATTTGGTTTCTCCAAATGCGACATGCAACAAATATTGCTTTCACCCGTGGCGCATCACTTGAGCTTTGTTGAATTTATTTATTTATATTTACACGGGATTGTGAGTTAACTGAGTTTAATCAAATCTGCTCACCGAGTGCAATTTGATCCAACTTGAAAGATAGGAAAGCTTCCATTTATAGTCGCAATGTTAGTTTATTGCAAATTATTTGGCAGCCACAAATATATGTTAGTTCCAAACGATTCTAACGTATGGTGATATCTATTGACTGAATTGAGATTCTATGTTAAAAATAATGTATGTAAATTTTTAATTAATGTTAATTTAAAAAAAAATACAACATAAACCTTAGCCACAGCAACCGTGGCTGGGTCTGCTAGTAGCTTATATGTGAATGAAAGAGCGCAGAGTGCATTATTTTTTCATTAACTAGATCAATAAATAAATAAAACATTACACACACTAGCATGTATTTTACACACACGCATACTGGTAGTATTGGCGTATTCACTAATCTGTCTGACTTCTTTGAACCACCATCAATAAACGTTAAGTTTATAATTTAAAAGAGCAACCACGGAGTTTCTCACTCTAAAATGACTAATCTGACTATTCAAAAGAACTTTAACGAGTTTATTGGAATAAAAACATTACGATTGCCATTTTTATTTTGATCAAAAATACAAAAAAAAATCACAAAACTGAAGGTATTAATATACATTTAATATTATTATATATACTACTTGACCTGATACCTACAGAATCAGCCAACATTTTTCTTGTTGCACAGAAAATAAGTTTTTTTGTTGATCAGTGTAATTTGAAATGATGATGATGATGATACTCAGCCCATAGATCGACCGTTGAGCGACCACAAGTACTGTTATTAGCCATATCTGGTTCGACTGGTCCAAACCAAAATGGGATAGAGAAAATAACTATTACCACTGCTACGCAACCCACGGAGTCGGACCTCCGGAGGGTAAGGACCTACCGTGCCCCGCTGGTCAGACGGGTTAGCAAAGGATGGCTAGGTTATTGGGCTCGTGATTTCTTTTACGACAACCTCAGCATGGAAAAGGGTGGTGAACTATAATGTATCCTGAATCCGTATCAATACGACAATCAATCCGTGTTTATATAATAGTGGTTTGCCAAATAAACCTGATTTGGCTATCCACTGACTGACTGATGGCGACCCCAAGGATTTACGAAAAAGACGAAGAATACGTAAAATATGATCACACTATTTTGTATACAATAAAAAATCATTTGCCTTTTTTGTTAACATGCTCAGATTCAGGGCAAGTGATTAATACGATATAAGAAAAGAAAAATAAAATACATGTGTAGGTAAAATTGGTAGCAAATTTATCCATAGAAATGAGAAAATGTAGCACAGAAAGTGGAAAAAATCCGCTTTAATTATGTGATTAATTAGACCTGTCTGAGACGGTTTACATATCCCCCCTCGACCGTGCTGCCACCTTGTTGTGGTGAGGGGGCTAGCGTGCCTTAAGGATCCGTAGGGTTCATACCGGCTCCGAATCTAATGAGTTCGAGTTATTTCTCTTCTAGTTTGAATCTAATAAGGGGCCCGTAGAGGCATGTATTATTAAAATCTTATCAAACATTAACCTCATACCTAACCCAAAACCTTGTAAAGAATTAATCGCTAATGAGATTCCGTCGTTTCTATTATTGTTCACATCACATCCAACAAACACATAAATAGCTCTACGTCTTTTGTGACATGCAACAAATTCACAACCCTGAAAATTTGAATATACATGAATATTAATATGTCGAACGTCGATAGAGTCCTCAAATTTAATAAAACTGTGCCCGACATTCTACGTATTGTTTTCAGCGCAAAATGTGTTTCGCTGTATTGCACAATGAATGTTTTGTTGTATAAATAAATCACCCTTGTGAAAGCACACAAGAATAATTGTATCTGGAAATTATTAATAAGTATTAATTTACCTGTTGGTTCCATGTAGAATATTTTTGTTGTTTAAACTGATGTAAAATGAATTATATAACTGAAGTGTGTAACTGAAGTCTTGGAGGTTAATTTCACTCCATGAGTTTGGAGGAGGCCCGGTAGTAGCGGGTAATTTAAGTACTGAAACGTCAAACGACGAAGTTTGTTAAGACAAAATATTTCTAAATAAATTCTTATATTTTCAGAAGAGACGCAATATCGTGTTATTTCCTTTAGTTATACGTAGCATATTAATCCTATATACTTAATACTTTTTCTTTTGTGTAGTCAAATATATTTAAAGAAAATAGACGATATATAAATAATTCATAAAAAGTCTAAATGTGCCCAATCGCTGTCACTTAGCAAAGCAGCGTTCCCGCGCTGGATAGCTATGCTAATCCTTTACGCGAGATAAGAGCCATCCCTCTAGTCAGTAGAAGTTTCGACCAACCTACGTGACAGGTATTTGAACAGCCGATGAGCACTATTACCCCACGGACCCGAATGTTTCAACCGCAAACGGCTCAAATAATACAAACGCCTTCGTCAAACGTACTGTATTTGCGCGGTTACGGTTTTATGCAAAATCTTTCAAGGAATAACAGTCATTCCGTCTGGCCTTTTACCATCGTTACGCACTTGACAGGATAGTCCGTGGTGCGCGAGTCGGTACAACGCACGTAGTTCTTTAGGGGAGACAATGGAACAATTTCTGTAGTTATAAACCGAATTCCCATGATTTAGCGGCAAGATAATAATATAATCCTGTTATTTAAACTACAATCTAGTGACTTTCGACTAAAAATTAAAAACAACTTACACTTGGTATCTTAAGGGTGGGGATCAATGCTAATTCAATATTATATCATATTAAAAATGTACATCTATTTGCAAAGGAATAATTCCAAATCAGCGCATGACGGTGACTCCGGGTATCAGTTCGGATTATTCCAACATGTGGTTCTCAACTCATATTCCAGCACAACACTCACAGCTGAGATACATCTGTGTTCCAAATTTCAAATACCTAAACTCCTACAAACGTAAACGTAAACTTTGGTTTGCGCGTAATTATTTTACTTCGTACACCCAAACTGACATAATATTTAGACAATCATTCTGTTACAACGCGTCGGATTACTTTGAATATTGCCCATACGTTTTGGGAAACGTCTTCTGCTTTTAATTAATTTAATTTATTAATCGGACGAAGGTGTACGTTAGTTATGTAATAAAATATTCTGTAGCACAGTGCAGAACGCTAAGCTAGCCTATTATTTTCGACTTCCAACAGCCAGGTAATTTCTAGTATAGATAATTTGACTAATGTTTTTATTGGTCCGGAAAACCACATTTAAGACAGTATTTAAAATTGAACTAACATTAGATGGTAATGTGTGAAACGATGCTCACGAAACAGGGGCAGTGATGACGGTTTGAAGACCTAGCCCTTGAAACACATTCATAATTCTCGTATACAAGTCAACCTAACATTGACTTAACATACAAATAGACATGTTGGAGTGTGGAAAACTAAAAGAAATATTTTTAAAACACAAATTAATAATTCATCTGTGTTTATAATAGTTAAAAATGGGGGTTGCCTGTATTATAACATAAACTTACAATAATATTGATTCTTTGTTAGTATGGACTCACCAAGTCTGTGGTATATCAGTGGGAGTATTGGCATTCGAATTCTCCCAGGGCGGCTTCGACTGCTTTTGGAAACCAGCTCCACCGCCGGCGAACATTAATAACTTATAACTGCTGAACTAGACAACGAACACAGGCACTAAAGCACCATAAAAATCCCACCATCAACACAGTTAATTAGCACTTCGATTCATTGTTTACGCGGCTACGCGTTATTATTCAACCCGATGGCTCCGTGCGAGATAGTCAGACGTTTTCTTAATCTTAAAATATTTTCCGAGTGCGTCAAATTCCGTGATATTCCAACGCGCGTCCGACCGGCGTGTACGATGGCTGCGCGTTATTTTTATACTGGACAGTATTTTTTCCTAACATTTTGCGTAATTACCCTTCAACTGCTTTTGAGGGAACAATTGATGATGGCCTCTGGGGTCTTAGTCGGAGGTGTGCGGATTAAAATAGAATATAGACGTACTTTACGTATCAATGCATCGTCGGACGTCACGTACTAGGTCAATGTCGCCACTAGTTAATTAAATATAAATGAAAATTTGATTTCCAAAGATAAAGGGAATTTATTCCGTATAAATCTGTGTTTATGTTGGGGAGGTACGCCAAAAGATGTTATAATCGGTGAACGATTCACAGTCAATAAACTATATTAATTTATTACTTGCAGTCAACACTTCACCTGAAAATAGTTTGCTCCCAAAAGACGACTTTAGTCTTTACCGTGCTACTTAATGAATAAAAAGCTGTATTATTTGTGCTTGAATTTTGAATGCGTTTGGATAACTGCTCATTTGCGGCGGCTGTAGCTTCTGCATGCGATTCCAGTGTGCATCAGTCTATTCCTTCTGGCATTTATTTACGCACTTGAATTTCGAACACAATTAGCTTCATCGCACTACACTATGCACTTTTAATAAGACTGATAAATCGCCTTTCTCAGTTCGGAAATGACCCACTCCACGAACCATCTCCAATAAGTTATTTTAACTTAAAAATTAGCTTATTCCAGCTCGTGAGAAAAAATCAACATGTTTTTATTTTGTTTTTGCGAATGCTTTCGAGAAGACAAGAATAATAAAACAAAAATTCACACACTGTGTACAATATACCTTGGCTCACTTCATATCAAGTATTCTATTTCTTGCGGCCGATACTGAACTGAAACTGGAGGAGCACGACTACAGTGGGTCATCTATAGGCTTTGTAGTGGTAGTACAATGTATATGAGTAGCATAACGCAAGCAAGAAGTCACTGTCACTGTACTGCCTTTGTATAGTTAGTGCCTAATATCACTCGAGTTCTATGAAACGTTTTATGCTTTAAATTGGATTAAAGCTGGGCTTTCAAACGTTATTTATACAGGTAACTTCGTAACATGATCCGACTCCATTTGCGCATTTTTATACGAGAGATCATTGCATATTTTATGAATCTGAAAGCTTATAGCGTAGTTTCGATATTAAGTCTTTTTCTCCGTAAAATAATTCGTCGTTTCTACAGCTATGATTCTGAAAAATTATATAGGATGTAACAAACACCTGGGAGCCAAAACGTAAGGATCGATAGTACTACCATTAAATATAGTGTGTGAATGATTTCAGGCATAAATAAGCATCTGTTTTTCTTAGCTTTTTGTTTACCAACTGGTGATGAAATTATCGTAACGTATAAATAATCACAGGGAGCCGAAGAAAGATGATAAAACTTTTTTCTTAAATGATTTAAACGTAGATACGTAGATAATTTAAATTTTAACACATAGTAAAACATTATATACATGAACTACATCTTTTAATTAGTTATATTCCCTAACTTCGAACGGCTATAAAGTTTTTTTATACTCACCACATGGGGCAGACGCACACGGGTAGTTGATTTTGGAAAAAAAAATTGTTCACTTGTTATTTCAATAAAATATCGTCTACCTCACGGCAATTTATATAAAGATTCTATAAAATCACGGTTGCCCTTCCGCGCTTTGCCGCACCTCTTCGCAGCCAGGTGTAAACAGGTACCTGACTCATAATCCGTCCTATGATTAGATACTGTGGTTACAGATGTGAAAATATCCCCACATTTTTTTTGTATTAGCTACATAATCAACATAACTATTAATTGCAGTTCCAAATAGGACCAAAACATTCGTAGTTTTTACGTTAATGATGAGAGCATTAATCCAGACCATTTACTATTAATAAAAACCCCGTATTTTCCAATTAAATATAGAATTCTTATTACAATCTTGCTTAGTCTGATAAGTAATTGGTATCTGTCCTAAATTACTACGGAAATAACTAAACTAAGGCAGTGTTCACTAAGACCTGTCTTATTGTCTCTAGAATGATTAAATCACTTATTCCATGTGATCTTCAAAATATTGCAAGTACTCTTTAGTCCTTTTTAACCGTCTTATAATGTCTGTAGTGTCGAGGAGCTGGACAGACTCGACATTCACCTGGTGTCGTGCGCTTCATGTGATAGAAGTGACTCAAAATGAAGAAGATGATAAGCAAAGAATATTATTAAAAACCTGAAACTTATTCAATAGATAGATTTCGTTAAAGCAGACTAAAAGAACGAAAGACGAATACTCGGTTGGTTTGTGCAGCGTTGTCCGCAGTGTTGGCTTATCAGATTAACTTAAATTATCTTGAGCTGGTTATGCAATTTAACTTCAATAAAAATAATTTTATTTTGTGTAAACTAAGGAAAAATATATTAAGCTACTAGCTGACCCGGCACACTTCGTACCACCTCAGAATGAATAAATAAAAAACCTGAATGATATTTTTTCATATTTTCTCACCTTTTAAGCCTTCCCTGGATCTACACGAATATTTCAAGACCAAAATTAGCCAAATCGGTCAAGACATTCTCGAGTTTTAGCGAGACTAACGAACAGCAATTCATTTGTATTGATATAGATATAAATAAAGATAAAAATATTGGAATGCTTTAAAATTCGGACGTGGAATGCATTTACATTAAAGATGAAAACTTTACAAACTTGACCAATTTCAAGCTAAAATGGCTTTGTCCGCAATGCCTGTCTTGCCAACAAAAGCGAAACCAATACTCCTATTTGCAACCCGACTATCATGCAACGCTGTTCATGGTTTACTGAATTATATTAGTCTTATCGATTCACTGCTGTATAATCGAATAAGCTTCTCGACGTTGCCTGCGGGAAAGGCTCTCTGCCTTTTAAATTACCTTAGCCAAATAACATCCGTAGCATATTATGGGCCGGTAGCGCTGTCGAAGTAAAACAAGCGTATGACAGTTAAATAACAGAAAACACATATATTGGGTAACAAATTACGTACTAAATTTAAATATTTAAGGAGATTTTCACGTATATATAGTCACTCATCACGATATCTCTAGAACCATAAGACCTCTAGGTCTTATACCTCTAGGTACTTGCCATTTGGAAGGAATATTCTTTTCACCGACTAGAGGTCACCTAAGACGGATTTTACAAAATCCCACGAAAAATGGAGGTTGAAGAAAAAAAAATTAGTTAGCGGCGTAGCAACGCGCGCAGGGTACAATTAGTAGGTACTAAGACAAAGAATCAGTCCAGCTATTCAAAGGGGAAACGTTGCCAGTATCTTCGGAACCTTGCTTAAAGGGACTCCTTTCAATAATATAATTATTTTAGTTATTCTAGAATATTTTTTAAGTTATTTTTTTAGTTTTATGTTCATCAGTATTTTTAAGTATTTGAATGTTATTTAAATTATGACCAATAGTTAAATATTACATTATAGTTACACCACGCAATTACTTTTTTAATTATTGAATAATATCTACTCAACCACGTCATTATCAGATGGCAATTACAGTCTCTACAGCTCTGTCAGGGGAATCACTGTAGTGGCTGTGAGAAGAAATTGCTTTTTTTTACTCACGCACAGGTAAATACAATACCACGTAAGAGTGGATATTTCACATGGGAATTCTATAAGCATGTCTTTATTCTACCAGTCAGGCAGCTTCAGGGAGAGTGTCGTTATCTTCTTGACCCTTCGTACTTCGTGTGCATACAGTTCCAACCAAAACGGGAAGGATCTTTGAATAGTATTTTCCTTGTATTTAATGATATTCCGGCTATGGTAAGATTTATGGTATATCAAATGCTTTTCCATACTTACGAATTAAGATGCCTAACCTATATATATATCGTACTTTAAGCATATCTTATGTCAATAACTCTGGTTCGCCTGCGTATCCCCTCATTTCTGATTCGATCTCGCAGGGAAACTCCGAGCATAGCCCTCTGCATTGCCCTTTGGGTGACTTTGAGCCTTTTGATGGAGTCCGTAGATATTTGATATTAGTAGAATTATTATTTTACTAGTTGTTAATGATGACAAAATACATTGATACATATTATACAGGTTTATTCATTAAACAAAACAGTTAGTTCATTATCCGTTTCGTGTCGTTGTCGTAAATCTTATTTTGTTAGTTTTTTTTTTATCAATAAATACACGTAAAAGTGTATACACTAAATGTTACAATATTCTTAAGAAGCCTAATATATGCTTAATTTTATTTCAAAAGATAATTTACTTACTTACGGACTCATTTAATTTAAAAAGTTATGAAAGTCTTCACCTGTAACTAATGATTTACCAAACTAAGCTCAAATAATTATTGCGTGTGTTGAATATGGTATGATATCAGCGTTGAGCCAAACGCAGAAGCCGACTTCCGCAGGAATTTCTGTTAATCAGAATATTTCTATTAATAGCGACGCAACGATTTTGTATGTCATCACCATAACGTAGTTAAAAAATATTTGTAACATAATAAATACCTGAATGTGATATTATTAATTGATTAATTCAAAAGAAAAAGATTGTTTTTGTTTCATGTATTCTTTTTCCACGGGGATCAGACGAGCTCTGCCTTTTAAAATTGTTCAATATCAGCACCATTTTATGATACTTGATGTACAATTTCTAAATGTCTTGCACGCTATCAGCATCTTTTCATGTTTGTGTTGTCCAACTCTATATTTCCTAAAATTATTATTCAATGGCATGTTACCAATAATGCAGATTGAAACTATGTAATCGTATTTGCATTCGATGCATCAATTACTGGTACATAATAGAGTGAAGTCAATTATCGCATAAAGCCATGGGTGAAAGCTACAGCTGTCCTTTTGAATAATTCATAATCCACATGAGTAAAGATGTTTTGGATTTTTTTCTAAAAAAGAATATAAACTGTCAATTAGGATCATTAAAAAAGTGTGTAACTAAAAACGTTGTTACAAAACCATTGGAGCTTTTGCATAGACTGACAAAAACACACATTAATACGAAATTATTATATAACATTATTTAATAGAACAAGAATGGATCGCCGTCGGAATGATGCAACTTAGGTCCAGGAAACGCATTTCTGCTCGACGCCAGGAAGTCACAATTCATATAGTTGTACATTCATATAGGAACAATAATGGTTTGGGCCGGAGTATGGATACCGGCAATATGGATCGGTGGATAGAGATGAGTATTTAGAATAATACACACATTCTTACCGATGGTCACATCAACCATGTTATTTCATATTATATAGTGTGTGCCTAAAACTCTATAGCCATAACGAAATGAAATGACACAAAGAAACATTATGGAATTCCAGTTACTAAGCTAGTAGGAGACTAGTAACGATAGCAAGCTGTTTTGTTTTTACTAGTACTACTGTTTTGTAAAGAAATTCTGGTTCAGAAAAACGTTGCTACACAATTATGCTTCGAGGTTGAAAAATATTTTAAAAATACAAGTGGTTCCTCTGACTAGATCTATGGTCTCACTATAATGGTTTTGCTACACCCTGTATTATTACGACCGTGGGTAATTTAAAAGCCTTTGGCAGCGTCAACGTGCATACTTTATTCATCCGCAAACACTACACGTAGGTACACAATACACCGTTTACGCACTCACTATAACACAATAGTTAAACGCTTGTAGAATCACTAACACTTCACCACTTTTTATCGCTTACTTTTCACGATCCGTATCGCAATAAAGTTAAAATGTGGTGGGACGTTGGTTTACAGAGCCTATATAGTGTAAACCACTCACTGAGGGAATATCCTAAATGACAACCATCACGAAGGTACTACCCGACAAATCGTAAACAATTGTTTCAATAACATATCAGAATGTCATACGAGTCTCCACTCTATTATAACAAGTAATAGGCACATATTTCCAAGTCAATCTGAACGGGTGAACAAGTGATAGCGAGGGAAAGTTCGAGAACAATCTGTTAATGCCTATTTCGAACGATTTTTGTAATTCGACGCAGGACCAATCCGAGGCCTCGGGCCTATCCATGAGCAATATATTTAAAAAAATCACCTCTACGCCTCTACAGAGATATAACGTCGAATACTAAAGTGGCCCTTGCCAAGCCAAATGTCTTGAATGGACCAGTCGCCACTGAATGAATACCAGACCATGATTGAAGAAAGACCAAAAGAGGAAAACCAAGGATGAAGAAAGATCACTTAGACGACTTCAGTGTGTCTAGTAAATATTTGACAGAATAGAGCGGAGACTTGTATAACATTCTGATATATTATTGAAATAATTGTTTAGGATTTAACGGGTAGTGCCTACGTGTTGGTTATCGTTGTATTTAGGATATTCCCTCAGAGAGTGGATTACACTATTAAGGAGATATTATCGAAAATCTATCAATCATCAAAATCGGCATCTAAATCGAGCGAAAATCTGTGATACAAGTGCATCAAAATCGAGTTCAATGTTGTTCTGAGTAAATACTCAGAACAGAACTGACTATCCATTATATTAGCCGAGGCCATCTCGTCGTACCCTGTAGAAAGCTGTCTACAAGGGGCATCAATATTAAATTAATATTTCCCGTCGGCGCCAATATTGCATTTTTGCTCTGTACAGGGCAAAAAAATTATACGAGCTAGATTCTGTTAGGTAATTGACAATGCAGATTTTTTTTAAAGTATAATGAATATTATTAGAACAGGATATTAGAAAAAAAATTTGATACATTAAGTAGGTTAACTGAAAAGTACTAAAAACACAATATATAGTAAGAAAACTTGTGAATTTGTGTAGTGTTATACACATATATTATAAGTTTAGCTATTTCTGTATGCATACGAGTATGTAATACGTACGATACTAATAATATAAAAATCAATACGTATTCAATCCATATACATACAAAAAACATTTCTTGTAAAAAGTTTTTTAAAACAACAGATAGCCAGACATACAGTCTGTTTTGTTTCTACTACTAATCAGCCCATAAATGCCCCACTACTGATACGGGTCTTCACCAGTTACATAGAGGGTAATTAGCACAGTAGGCCCCGTTTTACTCTGAGGGTGGCTTTACCATGTATTCGAAATCCACACGGACAGATTGTTCCTGATAATCTCTTAACTTAAAATTTTGACAGAACTTTCGTTGGCCGATAGCTGGTGTTGTAAGGGTCACGTGCATGTTTTTATAAATATATTTATAACTATAAATGATCAAACCGTCGAAGTATCGGGTTGGTCTATGACATTAACAAAAACTTTTATCAAATTCACCGTTACAAACAATAATACGTATTTATCATGTAATATTCTGGGCTTTCCGTAAATTTTAAGACTAACTTCCAACTATTAATCGATATTTACCACTGTCAGGGGCTTGTTCAGAATACACAAGTGATGTTTTATTGATTTCTAAACATCATTTGATACCATATTTGATAAAAAAAGGGTCTAAACACAGCACTTTACCGTGATTAAATCCAATGGGCAGGCCACGTGGCCCGAAGAACGGATGGCCGCTGGGTCATAAAAGTCTTGGAGTGGCGTCCACGTACGGGAAAGAGAAGCGTGGGAAGACCCCCGACTAGGTGGACGGACGACCTTGTGAAGGTCGCTGGGAGTCGGTGGATGCGGTCTGCACGAGATCGTGCATTGTGGAAATCTATAGGGGAGGCCTATGTTCAGCAGTGGACTTCTGTGGCTGATAGATAGATAGATAGTTAAAGTGATGTGAGGATTTTTTCGTGTGGTGACAGATTTAGAATGTGACATGGTGACGCAACTCCATTTCGTCCTGAGTGTGTCGTAAGTGCCGACAAAAGGAAATAATAAGGCTGAACATAAAATTGCAATCATGCAATTAAAGTTCGTAAGGACAAATAAGACTTAGCAAATACTGGAAGAGTCATCATCATACGTATATAATATCAAAGTGAACTAGTAATCAGGATAAACTTAATAAAACCCTTCATACTTTAATGGACGGTAATAAAAAATCATACATTTTGGCCAAGTTTTAGCATATTTAATGATGACGTAAATATTCTATTAGAGTAACTACGTAGAATAGAAGCATTAGCTTTTAGTCGTGCATCAAGCACTCACCGTTCTATGATAAGCGTATTATAAAAGCTATTTTGAAAAATTCGTTATGGTAACTCAGTTTATATTAAAAAACAACCGAATTCTCTAGTTTCTAAGTCTAACAAACTTAGAAATTAGAAAATTCTATAGTACCTATAGTAAAATTTGTATCATAATATATTTTAACTAGCTTTTGGGCGCGGCTTCGCTCGCGTGGGCTTCTAACCCGTGCTTATCTCGATGCATTTTTTGTTATGAATATAAAAGTGGTTATTGTGACTAAACTATGATAGTTAGATATGTGCTCTCGCGGACTTTTTTGTAGATTTTAATAAGACCTACAAACTCGTAGTACTTTATTTTTTTCTATTGTCAATAGTTTTTGCAGCGCACGCGTAAATTGGTTTTCGATTTTACACCTTGGGTTACAAAATCGCAATTTTCATACGGATCCCTAATTCCTTTGAAAATAAAATATAGCCTATAACCTTCCTCGATAAATGGACTATGTAACACTGAAAGAATTTTTGAAATCGGACCAGTAGTTCCTGAGATTAGCGCGTTCAAACAAACAAACAAACAAACAAACAAACAAACTCTGCAGCTTTATATATTAGTATAGATAATAATTGCAGTACGCAATAGGAATAAAGATATGAACTAACTTGATTTTGGGCAATATTATATTTTATTTTGCTTTTTGTGAGTCCTCCGATAGTATCCGACATATTCTATTTATTATTTTTTTATATTCAAAATTAAGTGACGTAAGATTTATCATGAATTCAGCCCATGAATCACCCACTGCTGAGGCCTCCTCTAATTTCAGGTGGGAAATTAGCCTGCCGTGCCACCCTGGTCAGAAGGATTGGCCCAGGGTCTCGTGTCACGGCCTCCTTCACCGAAACCGCAATGTAATGGGCGCAGGATTACCTCCACCTGCGGGCGACGAGCCTGGGAAGTCTGTCGCCTTCGCATAAAAGGCCCTGGGAGGAAGGCTGTGCTGCGTTCCGCGCGCACTGGCCAGCGGTGGAACAGGGGTGCCGTCACCTAGCCCCCCGTATACGGAGGGGCCCGTCTCGTAGCTTGGGGCTCCACTATACGGTTGGGGCGCGACTTAGCATCTCCACGCGCCGCGGGGTCCCACATAACCCGGCCAGAATTTTTTTTAAATGTTTGTCTGAATTTCTAAGTTTGTGTCTGTTTGTTCCGGCCAATCTCTGGAACGGCTGGACCGATTTTGACAGGACTTTCACTGATAGGTAGCTGATGATATAAGGAGTAACTTAGGCTACTTTTTTTTGATTAGCTTCGCCCCGTGGCGGCTCCCGCGGGTAACACCCCCACCCGTGCGATTTGTGAATTTATTGCATAATACTCGTATATATAAATAAAAATGAATTACTGTTCGTTAGTCTCGCTAAAACTCGAGAACGGCTAGACCGATTTGGCTAATATATCAATATGATATTTCAAGACCAAAGTCTTGAAATATTTTAAAAGGTGAGAAAATATTAAATTGCTATAATTTTTCTAATACGCATTATGTTTGTTCCAATTATGGTTTGCACATATTTTAATAAAGTTGAAACATTCTGGAATGATCATTCAGGTTTTTTATTTATTGATTCTGAGGCGGTACCTAGTTTGCTGGGTCAGCTAGTTCCCTAATATTATTTCTGATCTGCGTAGTCCAACGGGCGTCATCAAACTACCCCCAGTTGTCCCAGATAAATCTCGGGGTCAGACGACAATCGTTCCGTGCAAATACTGTGGCGTAATTAGCCAAATCGGATTAGACCGATATATGACCCCAATTAAGTTTGGAAACGGCAAGGGTGATATAAAATATATCTGCGTCTAGTATTCACCTGTTTATACATCACTAGTACTAAGAGGTCACCCTCATGGGTCTCTGAAAGGATCCCTTAACTCTGTGCTTGCTGCAAGAACTAGCATGTTCGTAATTCAACAAGTCTGAATCTTTTTAGTAAGACAAAATGTTTCGTTTTAGAAAGACAGTTGTAGATTTTCAGTACTGATTGTACGTTACAAATAGCTAAAATTGCTCAAAGGTGCCCGATTAAAATAGTATCAATCGCTGTAGGAAATGAAAAACACAGCGCGCTGAACATTTTCACATGAAAAGCTTTTGTCATTTTACACCAATTCCTATTCAATACTTTTTGGGTTGATAAATGTTTTAAATTCATAATTTACAACGTTAGTAACGATTTCTAGAAAGAAAACATTTTTTTTTGCAATAAGCCTTTGCCTTTGGCTTTACCACCAAAATTGTCTACATAATACAAATTTCCCATAGCCAAAACCTTCTTACAAATATTTTTTCATTATTTAGTTCAAGTTATCTCACATACTATTTTCGACCAAATTGTATAAGACCAATCTCGGCCCAATACATATATATTTTATTTTACTGATACCAAAAATGCAGCACAATTTTATCAAATAAACAAAAAAATATATTATCGAAAACAATTACGCCAGATTTTAGAAATTACATTAGGATGTAACAACGTGGTCATCAGATTATCTCTGTTCAGTACAAAATATTAGTGTTTGTTACTCTTAATGAGTTAAGATAACTATTACATAATCTCTTCCTATAAAGGAAAAGTTCGAATCTGCATTATGTAGCAGACCATCTTAACTCTATTAAAATTAGAACCTAAGCAGATAATATGAGGAACCTCCCTTACGTACTAAAAACCTTGAAATGCCCTGTCCTAGGTCACGGGATTAACCTCTCCTAAAGGATTTAGATGGCCGCTCCAACCGGCCTAGGCAGTCCTAAAACAACTCTGAGGACAGATCTTTCTGTTACACCCTGTATGTATAACGTCCTAAGATTTTGAGTACAATTTAGTCTTGCACTATCTGTGTGATTATTTATTTTCTTATTACGTACGCGCCTTCATCATAATTGGCAAAATTCCTCTCACTATGCTGTACTGACGAGCGTTATACTGACGAAGAGAAATTCGCTGAATTTGTTAAAAAAGCCATCAGTCATGTTGAGTTTGTTTTCCGTAGATAAATAATAATAATCAGCCATTAGTAACATTCGCTTAAATGCTCTAAATTATATACTATATAAATCGGAAGACGAGATTTTCAAGTCACTGACAAAATACTGACAGCTGACGCAACTAAATTTAAACATTTTGAATACTTACCAGAATGTTGCTGCAGCACTGAGCGTCCAGTGACTTACCTGTGTACAATTGTTATAATCACTACATAGTATAAAACAAAGTCGATGTTTTCTGTCCGTCCCTATGTATGCTTAAATCTTTAAAACTACGCAACGGATTTTGAAGCGGTTTTTTTTATTAGATAGAGTGGTTCACGAGGAAGGTTTATATGTATAACACACCCCCGCTTTGCACGGGCGAAGCCGGGGCGGGCCACTAGTTTACTGATAAACTATAATCATCATCATCATCATTTCAGCAAAAAGACATCTACTGCTGGACATAGACCTCTCCCAAGGATTTCCACAAAGGTCGGATCGTTTTCCAGCGACCTTATCCAGGTTAGCGGTCCACCGTGTGGGAAGCCTACCAGCACTGTGTTTCCCGGAACGGGGTCGCCACTCAAGGAATTTTCTGCCCCATCGAGCGTCGGTCCTACGTACGCGCTATGTGCCCTGCCCTGCCCACTGCCACTATAATATATAAAGAATACAGATAATATTGGTTAATTATCCTACCAGAAAAAGGAGGGAGTTATAATCTGATTTGCATTTTTTTATTTGAAATTATATGAATGAAAACGAAACAATACGGTTCCTGAGTAGTCCAATAGAAATTTTATCAATATCGGTTTATTAGTTTAGTATATAATTTGATTCCGTATGGTGAAGGTAAACCCTTCCGAAATAAATAGTGTCATCACCCAATTTCATACTGAGGGTGTCGTAAGACCCGCTAAAAGGAAATGACAAGGCTAAAAATGCATCTGCCAGAGAAGGAAACCTTGAAACGAAACCCTGTGCCAACCCGCCAACTACCCTCCACGTAATGGGAGGATGCCCCAGTCAGCAGTGGGTTATTAATAAGCTTAGTAATAATAGTATAACTTGAAATAATTGTACAATACAGAAACCTATATCAAAAACAATGTATGCACCAACTGAGTACCTCCTCCTTTTTGAGGACGTTTGAAAAGCGTTCCAATTTGCCTTCGGAATTTCATAAAGGCGAACATATATTGATACATGTGCGTCCACCGCCGGTGAACTAACATGTATGAAAAACTGGCTCAACTGTGCAAGCTAAACTAAATTAACTAATTTTAGCTGGCCATGGACGTTCGCCTTATGCCTCTTGAGCAGGAGTAGACAAGGCTCAAAGAAAGTGTCCACCAGGGATGGTGTAGTGTTCCAGCGCGTGAGTCACCAGAGCTCTATTAAGAAGCTGGGTTAGCTGGTGAAGGAGAGCAATTTCAACCACTTGTTTTTTCGGTGATGGTATACGATCGACAACCTATATGTAGTTTGTTCAGTTTCTGAGCCAAAGTGACTGTAATAAACGTTTTTCTTCTTCTTGTTGTTCTTCTATATTACCGTACCGTTGCCATTCCTAATTTCATTGGGTCAGCACTGGTCTAACCTGATGTGGTTAACTACCAGTATATACACGGAGCGATTGCCGTCTGCCATTTGCGACGCATCTGTGTTTAGATCCTAATTGCCTGCCCCATCTTAGACCCTGGTGTTGCTTTCCATCACGCAAGCCTAGGGTCAAAGGCGTTCAAGTAATTAGTAAAAAAAAAACTGCTGTCGCGCTGCTGATTACGCGTAACGACGATAGATGGTGGAAGGGCTCCCAAAGCGTGAAGGTCAGATTTTACACACAAAGGATGGAAATGGTGTACAACCATCCAAAATCCAGAGGAGTCAGACGTTGCTTAACCCGCAGATATTTACGCACATAACCGGGATACGACTCAAAAATAAATCAATAAACCTTAAAATTGTTATTATTAAAAACTAGCTGCGCCCCGCGGTTTTTACCCGCGTGGGGGTGGAATTTATAATTACTTTAACAGTAAGTGCCAATAATAACTAATTGCTTGACACTTACTGTTATATTTTGGACAATTCACACAATATTATTTATAAAATCTAGCTTAAGTGTTATTCTGATGTTTATGCTATATTATTGTAGTTTCATTAAAATCCATTCAATAGTTTTTACGTGAAAGAGTAACAAACATCCATCCACCCATGCTTACAAAACCCATTTATAATATTAGTAGGATAATATCTTGCCATCCTAGTGGTAACAAAGACACCCAGATGTTGAGCACAAGCTGCTTGCGCCAATGGAAGGCTTTGGTAAACCCAAAAGAACTTCAATTAGCTTGAATATACGAAGTTTATAGGCACTATAAAATATATTAAATACTGGTAGCTCACCTTTCGAGGGTCGAATCTAAAGATTCGTGGGTAATAGCTCTTCGACGATTTCTCACGAGTCCCATGAAATGTCCCAGAAAGGGGGTTGCTCTCCGATGGCTTCCCGACGCCTGCGTCCACATGGCCATTTTTACAGCCTCCGCTGACGTCTTGACATATTACCGAATCATCGGCAGAACGCAACCTCTTCACCAAATAGATCGCTGATAACCCAATTCCTAATCCAAATAATATGATTATTACGGCTACTATTATTATTTTTTTAATTGATTTAGATGTGGAACACCCTTTCAGCAACATTTTGTAAAGTATCCATTATATTCACTCACTGTTTTTGGTTATTGAAAATTCAGTGATACGATAATAAAACCGCTTTCTAAGGAAAAAATATAAATTTTTTCACGCGGCCGTTTCTCATATTTCTGAATGCATTTCTTAGCAACAAACAATAGAACAGAAACAATACGAAAATAAAAAATATTGACGCCGGAATCATGGCAAACGAACAGAAATCTATTTGATGAATTTTCAATGATGCCTTGATAAAAAAAAATTGTTTATTGAAGCTCAGTAGGGTTGGCTATAATTTAAATTCGCCGATTTATATCCACTCCCCGTTGATATTTGCGATCTGTAACAAACAAAAAATTTATTGATATGATGTACATGTCCGGTAGAGTAAAGGTGACACACGAGGTGTGCCTGAGATGGAGATGGTTTTTGTTCGAATTAGTCTAACTAAACGCTCTGTATTGTGTATAGTGAGTTCAACTATTCAAAAAATTCAAATAACTTTCCCTTTTGAAAATACGGTTACAATTTTTTTTTACTTTACTTTCATACTGTACTCTATTTCTTTCTAGAAATTGCTCAATGTCTCAGTGTCATAGACATGTGCGACCTGTTCACGGTAGGAAAAATAGTATAGTATAGTAATAGTTTAAGTTGAAAATATACATTTCAACAAGGCATACGAACCTATGCGTGCCTATGCGTTTGCTCGTTACGATTTCTTATACCAAGGCATTGATCTGATATTAAAGAACTACACTGATGTGAAGAATGGTATATGCTTATAGACTACATAGACATTCAATTAAAATAAAACTTTAAATTTTTTTTTTTTTGAAATTTATTTCGGGTGACCTATCTGGGCGCAACATTCGCGTGCTTCAGCTGCAATGTCGCTGCATGTGTAACGGTCTGGGAGCCTTCCAAGCCCAAGAGGCTTTCTCAAAAGTCGCTTTCGGTGAGCCCGTTCACCCCAGCAGCTCTGCCAGCATAGTCATAGCCTTTTGGGTGGCCCTTCCTCGCTGTATGTTAGTGGGTTCTCCCTACAGATGTTCTTTGCTCGCTCAACCTCACCTAAGCACTGCGTGGTGTGGCGTCAGAAAGCAGTTATAATTCCTTTGATCGCGTCCTTCCTATGTAAAGTCCCCATATCCCCTTTGCGCGGGCTTTTTAGTGATTATTCTACCAGGTTGAGAGGATTGGCCAACTAGACAGTGCGCCATCGAGTACTAGCCATTCCCCAGCGTACGCAAAACAAGAACGTGTGCTAGAACGCCACTATCCCTTCTCTCAATCCTATTGCACTAATGTCAAAAATGTGTAAAGTGGTATAACATTAAGATGTCATAGGTTACACGATATTTGCACATTGCAGGAAATAACTTCCCGCGTCCCGCTACCTCGGGCACTGCAAAAGTGTCTGAAACGTTGGAAATAAAATAAAACGATCAGAACCGTCATGAAGTTATTTCCTGCAATGGTCAAACATTATAGAGCTATACATCAAAGGTAGTGACAAATTAATAGGGTTCAAGAAGTTTGGAAATAATATCTTGGCTTCTGGGTATTGCTCGTGTGTTAACAGAAATCGCAAACTGAGTGTGTCAAAGGTATGCTTCAAATTAAAGGAATTCTCAACAATCTCTACCAACCCATATAGCAAGCGTGATACAGTAGGCATATATATTTCGCTAAAATTTAATGAAAGCAATATTTTTTATAATAGCAGACAGTTAACTACTACCAATTTTACATTTTGACTACCTCGTTGGTCTAGCGGTCAGATGTGCCGCCTTTGGATCAACGGGTCCCGGGTTCGATTCCGGGGTCGGGCCAGTGTCTTTGCCTAAACCAGAGGCACTGGCTCGGAGTCTGGGTGTCATTTCTATCTATAATAAGTATGTATTTACAAAAAAAATGTATTTCTTTATTTATTTATTCAACTTCATGCATATTAACACATTGGCGGACTTAATGCCTACGGCATTTTCTCCCAGTCTACCTTCAGGTCATGCAGAGAGAAGAGAGGTAGGTGCACCTTCGAGGGAATCAGCAAGATAATTATAATAAAACATATACAATATACATATATATCTTACAAAACATATTACATACGTACATACATATATAATGATATCGATACATATTTAATAAAATACATACACTATATACTGCTAAAGGCTACTGAGGAGAGATTCCATAGCAAGACGTTAGGAGATGCTCTCGGAGTTTTCGTTTGAATGAGAGTCTAGATTCTGCCATCCTAATTTCCGGAGGCAAGGCATTCCAGAGCATAGTAGCTTGAACGAAGAAAGAAGAGTGAAGGAAATCTGAATGATGGCTGGGACATTCCAGAAGACGACTATTATTTGAGCGAAGCTCCTTTTCATGTGAAGAGCACAGAAAGCGGAAGCAGGACATTAGATATTCAGGGCTATGTGGAGTGAATAGAATTGAGAAGAGAGTAGTCAAAGCCCTGAGTTCTCTACGTTGCCGAACTGGCAGCCAATTCAACGACCGTCTGTGCTCTGACACATGATCAAACTTACGCAAATTGAAAATGAATCGAATGCAGTTATTAAGAAGGCGGTCAAGTTTATTTAAAAGATCTGCATTCAGGTCAAAGAAGCAAACATCACCATAGTCAATAATAGGAAGGATTAAGGTTTGTACAAGCATTACTTCGACAGACAGAGGGAGCATATTCTTCAACTAATATAGGTATCGCAGCACTCCGGTCACTTTTTGGGATACACTATTGACTTGAGGTATCCAGCTCATCGTATTGTCAAGGTAAATACCAAGATCTTTGACATCTGAGTACTATATGGAATGGTATAGGAGCACAAAGTTATGGCCGGCAGCAACTGATAATCAATTTTTTTCATATTTCGACGACTTCCTATAATTATTGCTTGGCTCTTGCTCGGATTTATGGAGAGACCGTACTTTTGTGACCAAGCTTCCACAGCAGCTAGGTCACAATTCAATTTGCTTATAGCAACAGTAATTTCGCCAACCCTAGCTTGTACATAAATTTGCAGGTCATCGGCGTAAAGATGATACGGACACCGAAGTTCAAGGGTTAATAGGTCTATATATATTGAAAACAGAAGTGGAGAAAGAATGCCGCCTTGTGGAACGCCAGTATCTAGATCACGGGAATCTGAAGTCAAATCTTCTGTAATTACAGATTGTTGGCGTCCACGAAGATAAGTTGCAAACCATTTAAGTGCCTCCGGTGCCACTTGAATATGGGATAGAATTGAGAGAAGGATGTCGTGATTGACGGTGTTAATACGTCAGTCACGACATGTATATAAGTAGTTTATCATCCATCTCGTTACCATAACACAAGCATTAAAGTTGCTTAACGTGGGACGAGATGGCGTTGTGTGAAATGTCCAAGGATATTTATTTATTTATTTAATTTGTAGGATGATATTACAACATGAAATGTTTTGAGTCATTTTCGTTTACACAATTGTAATTAGCATAAAAAGCTTTTTACTTTGTACGCAATAGAAGGAAAATTTGAAACGTAACCCGGTGGCAAACGCCTGTCCCTTGAGGCACAGTAGACTAAAGACCAATGACAATTCAATATTTAAAACAGTTAGAGTCGTTATCCTTGCTAGGATGATCAGATTATTGTTTTCCTAAAACTGGTATTGACCAACAAAACGCACATTTTTATCAAAAAGAAAACGTTATTATTAATTATGTTCTTCATTTACTACCTAATTGTTATATTTTATTAGCTACTAGTGGCCCGCCCCGGCTTCGCCCGTGCAAAGCGGGGGTGGGTAATACATATAAACCTTCCTCTTGAATCAGTCTATCTATTAAAAAAAACCGTTTTAAAATCCGTTGCGTAGTTTTAAAGATTTAAGCATACATAGGGACGGACACACGACAGCGACTTTGTTTTATACTATGTAGTGATAGGCTGAATAAAACTTCACAAAATATTCTCAAAAGATTATCATTAATTTAAAAAAAAGGTTGCTTTTATATATATTTGTTTTTTTTCTTATTCAAATACTATATCATCTAAATCTCATAAATGCGACATGTTATATTTAATATTAATAAATTTATTATGATGATGATGATGAAATATTAAATTTATTAATATTAATACATTAACTAAAATAATAAAATAAATAAATTATATATTTATGTTCCGGTCTGCGCTCCTCATAAATGTCCCTGTAGCAGTGATGTCAACAAGCTAGGACATCACGGACAGTCATGTCAAAAAAGTGCAGGCCGCTTCTCGAGACATGCCGCACTTAACGATATCATACGATGTCCCTTGCCGACGTCAACGTGCCAAGTCCACTTGAGCCGACTGGTATTGCAAGAGACGATGGTAAGAGACCGGACGGTATGAGTTTGACTCCATGGACGATAGGTCGGGTGCTGGTGTGGGATGCAGCCTGTTCAGGCACGCTGGACCCTTCCCATCTGCCTGGAACCAAAAACAGAGCTGGTGCGGCTTGTGAAGCAGCTGAAAAAGCTAAAGCATGAAAATACAGGGCTAGACCCCTGTATTTTCATGCTTTAGCTTTTTCAGCTCCGAATACGAATTTGTCCCATTTGGTTTTGATATCCTTGGTCCGTGGGGTCCTAGCGCTATTAGCCTTTTTAAGGAAATAGCAAAAAGGTTAGTCTACATCACAGGAGACCGGAGAGCTGGCAGCTACCTCGGACAAAGAATCAGTCTAGCGATTCAAAGGGGGAACGCTGCCAGTATCTTTGGAACCTTACCTAAAGGGACTCCTTTAAATAATATATTTTAGTATATATTTTATTTTTAAGGATTTTTTAATTTGTTTTTAGTTTTAGGTTAGTTGGTATTTGTCCATTAGGTACTAGTTATATTAATAAAGTTTTCTATTACTTTTAAGACAATTTTAAACATTTAGCAATAAAAAATCCTAATTCGTAGACCTGTTAGCCTACTAATTTGTGTTCCATTTGGTTCTTAAGTTCGTTGTGCTTATTTCTCAAGCTACGAAATCTCGTAGCAATCTGTAAGATTTCTCCTAATCTTCGCGCAACAAAAGCTTTATAATTACACGTGTCACTGTGGGTGGAACCACTTTAGATCGGTCTCAGAATCAGTCCAGAAGTATAAAGATGACAGTTGTAGCCGATGCGCACTCATAATACTTTGGACAAAACGCGCCGCGATAAGAGCGCCTTGTAATTCAAGACGCAGAATGGAAAGTGGCTTTGAGGGGCAAGACGTTTACTACCCATCAGAGCGAGACTTACAGACTCCACAATAAAAGTAAAGCGCCAAAACGCGACGCAAGCATAAGCTTGTTGTCTAAAAAAAAACATTTTAACACATAAAAAAATTAAATTAAAAATTTAAATAAACCCCCGACACAATAACCTTTAAAAAGTAAAAAATAAAAATAAATACTTCGCGTTGGGGGGACCACTCCCACTTATTTATTACCTGACCCCTGGTCCCCCAACGCGAAGTATTTATTTTTTACTTTTTAAAGGTTATTGTGTAGGGGGTGGGTTTATTTAAATTTTTAATTTAATTTTTATTTTATACTTTTTATAGGTACATACTTATTATAATGTAGATTTTGTTAAATTGCACATGATGCTTTCATTTGAGACCCCACTCGATTATATTTGCAGACATTCGGTTATTCTTCCCCAATTTCACCCCTCATAACTTTTAAACGGCTCACCCGACTTTCATCAAACACCACAAAGAACACTCGCCCGTAACTCACCTTTCGTACAAAAAAAACTTTATTGAAATCGCTTCATCCGTTCGCGAGCTACGGTGCCACAGACAGACAGACAGACAGACCGACAGACAGACAGACACGTGAAACTTATAACACCCCTCTTTTTGCGTCGGGGGTTACAAAATAGCCTTATACCGGGCAGTCGCCAACAAGTAGCTAAAATTAAATAAATACATATTATTATAATACTAGCGGCCCGTCCCGGCTACATACGGGTGCGAGTCACGACGCGGGGCGAAACTAGTAAAAAATAGGAGCCTAAGTTACTCCTTATATCATCAGCTACATTTTAGTCAATGTCCCGTCAAAATCGGTCCAGCCGTACCAGAGATTAGCTGGAACAAACAGACAATAAAAAATATTTTTGTCTATGTACTTACGCATTTAGTAAAAAATGGTAATTTTATTATTACAGACACCCCAACAAGTTTGAATTGGAATATACAACGAGGATAATTTTCGGATTTCCACTATTCGGCTAATCAAATTTAGAAATTATTATTTTTAATATCCTTGAAGCTTTCCTATGAAAAAAGCTCGATGGAATGTTAACTAAATAAATAAGCGTTTTATTGCAAATAGAATGAAATGAAATATTTATTTTGACTCTAAGAAATGTACGTTAAACATAGATTTAAAGCAGGTATTTATTCATAATTAATCAAAAAAGCTCAACGTTTCACTTGACAAATCACCATCCTCAGCGATATAAAAGCTTTGAAACATAACCTTGAACCTATTATCGTTTACAGTGCACGAATATTACACGAACAAACTTACTCTAAGAACGAACTTACCTTAAGCATCAAAACAACATCAGAGATCGATTTCTAACCTCAAGGAAAGCCTTCAGTGTCTATTTAACGCACACATCTATCAACTAAACGATTCGCACACCCACATAAAGCTTCAAACCGCTAGGGACGCAACTGTATTGATAAGTCGTGCCCCCTGTAATTTCTTCAATTACCACAGATGTCGCTATATTTACCGAGATTCATGATTTATAACCTTCAATTAACTTGCAACACTTAAACGAAGTTCGCAAAGGTGTGACTTTGACGTATATGACGACGTCAATACAATTTTCTGTTGCGCACAATCGGGAAGGTAGTACGTATCAATAAGCTAAATTTAGAACATTGTGTATTCCTATCTAGTGATTTTCAGTTGATAAATTTTAGTAAAGCTAATATATTTAGCAAAGCAAGTGTAAAATCAATTTATTTCAAAAGTGTTGTTAATAATAATTTATTATACGTGGAAAGTTCCAGCGACAATGTGGTTGCGGGAACAGCTTGTCTAAAATTGATTGTAAGTGCAATAATGTTTATAAGAATCCTTCAAAGACGTTTATACGTGTCAAATAAATACGTATACACGGGTTTGTTTGCCTGGTTTATCGTAAAATCACTATTTTTTACCTAAAATAATGTTCCATATGGACAAATCCCGCTTATATTTTAACACACTTAACATAACATATGGTGCACAATTACAATGATCTGGGATTTAATAGAAAAGGAAAACTTGATCTAAACCCTGTGCTGAACCATCTAGCCAGTGAGGCACAGTAGGCTAATTGCCTTCCAAGTAGTTGGAGGAGGTCCGACTCAGCAGTGGTTAATTTATGGGCTGAGAGTAGAAGTAGAAAATATAGTAGCCTTTAAAATCAAGTCTAGCTCAAGTAATACGTCATAGTTTGCTTACTTTAAGCACGTTTTCGCAATCAACAAGTGTCTGTTATTCTAAATATAGAAAGGAAAACTCCTACAGCTTCGTCTGACATTTTCTTTTGTACGTGGCAGGTTGCTATGGCAACGATCTAGTCGTCCCTGACGACGAATTGATGTGAATACAATTGTAGCAGGCAACGTTTATAATTTTTAACACAGTGACGATATAGAAGTTATAAATGCATCTAAATTTTTTACTTGTGTACCAACCAGGGTCAAAGAATATCTAGCCATAGTCCTAAAGCGGATAGTGAGGAACGACTTGGGTTTTAATGGGAAGGTTGGTTTAGTTTTAGCCTAACAAAAAAAATACCTTTTATTTGTTACGTAGGTCCCACACAAAACGAGTCCACCATTTTGATGCGTTTTTAATTTGAAAGCAGATTTACTAGTGTTTTTTAGAGATGTATTATCAAAATCAGTTCAGTAATATCAAGTTCATCATTTTTTACTTCTATTAGTTCAATTTTGGTTACTTAAGTATTGCTCCACATATTTGGTGCCATACCAGGTGGCCATTGTTGGTCTAGGGGTTGAATGCGCCGCCTTTGGATCACGGGTTCCCGGGTTCGATTCCTGGGTTGGGCAAGTGTCTTAGTATAAATCAGAGGCACTTGCTCTGGGGTCTGGGTGTCATTTGTGTTCGTGAATTTCATGTTTGTAAACTGCTTCCGCGATACAGTTTATACCTAGGGCCGGGGTTACGTTTTTTTACAAAAATAAAAATCATAGCAATAAAACAAAGTTCATTACATTAATTATCTGTTCAAGCCTATGATAAAATTCGACAAAATGATTGCACACATTATACACATCGATTAAAATCAACCTCGGCTTTGTACGGTCAGGAAACGGGAACCATAAACATGATTTCTAATCAATACAGTACTTTCTGTGGATTTAATACGAGTTCTTTTAAGGGAACACAATTAAATTATGTAAGGTAAACATAAGTGTATATTAAAATAAATCATTTGTCTTTACTTGCTACCTGAAAAATTAACCTTAGTTAATTAACTTAAGAGTTAATTAACTTCTCTTCCAGTTCAGGATAAGCAAAAATAAAAAAAAAACTATGCCAACAATATTTAAACATTTTCTTCTAAAACTATTACAGGACTCAAAGAAGAAGACTTGTCAAAAGCAATCCTTCTACCGAGAGTACAGTAGCCACGATGATGCATCCAGTTTTTATCTACCCAATAAATGAAAACCAGCAGGAGCCCCATGCTAATTCTAACATTAGCGAACCCGTAAGGTAACATGTTTTAAGAACTTTTATAAATTTGGTTCTGTGTTAAAAAAAAATGTACCTGACAAAATGGCGATGCGGTCTCTTCGGATTTTCATTTCCTTGACTCATCTCCTTCTTTATTTAAAAGATCCACTGCTTAGCCATCTCCAATCACTGGCGGCATAGCCGATTGTGTCGCGTTTGCAAGACAGGTTGGCTCACGTCATTATGTTATTATATCATTCATTCCCAATACTTCTTGACTGAATGTACTATTAATTGGTTTTGCCATATGTCATTAAGTGTGAGAACTAACAAGTGTCGGGCAAACAATATATTTGTACCTTGTTACTCTTTACCGTAAATGAAAAGAGGCTCTATTAAATGTATTAGGGATATTCATCATCATCATCATAATTTCAGCCAAAAGACGTCCACTGGTGGACATAGGCCTCCCCCATGGATTTCCACAAAGGCCGGTCCTGCGCCGCCCGCATCCACTGCTTTCCGGCGACCTTAACCAGGTCGTCGGTCCACTGCGCCTTCCGGAACGCGGTCGCCACTCGAGGACTTTTTATAGGGATTATTATTTTACCTTTTTTATTAGGGATATTACTATAGTTTTATTATAAAAAAGAATGATTTGTAGATACTACTCGCCCATAGCTGACCCACTACTGACTGGGGCCTCTTCCAATTACATGCAGGGTAATTGCCGAGTGTGCCACGCTGGCCCGACGGATTGGCACAGTTTCGTATCAAGTTTTCCTTCTCTTGTGGCTAGCTTTTCCGCTTTATCATTTACTATTATCGACTCTTACACACCTTCGGGATGTAGTGGGGAGGTGACACTATGTATTCTAAATCCGTCACCACACGGATAATGTGTGTAACGAACACACTCAAATACTAGTAGACAGATACCAAAAATTCTTTCACCATCATAAGGCTATATTATTATTTTAATTCATATTGAGTGCCCAAAAGCGGTCCTTCAACATATTTATTAGTCACTTATGACAAGTAAAATTAAATGATTGTACACGCAAAAACACTCTAAAATCAAAAGTAACGGCATAATGGACAAGAGACATGTCTGATTACGACAATTTTTAACAAAATTCCGTAATTCACGTTGTGTATACATTTAAAAAGCTTGTGAATCATCAAAGACAATCAATACAGACACGATGCAATATCTTCTTGGACTTAAAACGTAATATGTAAAATAATGATGGCCGAAGTTTTCAAGACGAAGAACTGCCGGAAATACTTAGCAGGGAACAGACGAAGAAGTCAAAGACGTTGTGAGGGGACTTGCGTGCCTTCGAGATCCGTTGGGGTCATACCAGCTGCGGGTTACCCACCCACGGGTTACCCACCCACGCTGGACGAAGCGGCACTCGGTGTCATAGCAGGTTTAGACTTCGGGTACTTTTCTGTCCTCAGAGTTTCCCTGCGAGCCCTAACACCAGTGTCAACCTGGGTAGTCGCTGTGCCGAGCGTTGGCGTGACTTCCTTCTGCGTGGCCGTTACTTTGCAGAAGAAGGTCGGCCGGTTGGATACCTACCGTTGATACAACACCCGCCGAGGAGCCACGGTAAAATGTGTCATCACGGCTGGGGTTTTAGTGGATATTCACCACAACAATGGAGCACCATTATAACCCCCGAAGGGCCGTTGGGTTTGCGTAAAGCATTTCCCCAGTGACATGAAAAAAAAACAAAAGAAAAATGTCGGACACTCGGCTTAGGTGCGTTGTTTCTGCCAAGAGATCGGCACCCGATTGGGAAATTCCTGGCCTGTGACAGATGAGATGGCTTACACAGATTTTGGCTCAGAATACTACTTAGTTGTCATGCTAGCAACTCTGTTCTGAGCAGCTCTGCAGGTCAAGTCTCACCCAGATTTCATGACGATGGGGGCGGGCACACACCTCATTCACAAATCAGTTTGTATATTACCACCCCATAACATGCTTGCTGGCTAGTAAATCTACAAGCTCATTACAACCATTATAAAGATTTGAAATAATTTATTATAAAAAATTATTTATATCGATTTTTTCTTATGGTATTCTCTTTATTATCATAATAATACATATATTTTTATAAAAAGTAAAAGACAGAATATAATAAATATTATAGATTTTTTTTATTATTAAATACAAAATTTGAAGTTGTACGCACCAAAACTATCTGACATTGGTGCTATCAACTGGAAATATATAAACGCGTTACTGAGATTTTTAGTTCCGCCATCAGTATGAAGTGTTGTGTGCATTGCATTGCAGTGTACAAAGGTTAAAGTTGTGAATTACTCTGACACTTTAGGAATGGCAGCTTATAGAACGCTTCTTTAGGCGTCTATAAAAAGTACTGAAGTCTTTTGTTTAGTGGAAATTATGTGCAATGCTAGCTGTAGGCTTATTAAATCTATTTAGCAATTGCTCATTCTTTTGCCATACTAGGATGGAGTCCTTGGAAATGAAATCCCGCTGATTATTGTCAATTTCTTGAATGCACCACCCCTGCACGTCCATATCTCATTACAGTTTTTTCGTATTAATATTGATATTAATACATTAATAAAAAAAGTGATGTTGATTAGGGGGGAAATGTATTTACAATGAATATAAGTTGAGCCAATTGCTGTACATTGCAAAAATTCGCTGTGACACATTATTGTTAATAACGCCGTCTATTGGCAAATTACAGTAATATTCATACATGAACCTGCAGTCATCGTGTTCCCCTCGGTTTCAACAGATGGCAAAGATACATTTCGAACCATCGAATACGTATTTTTCTCGTTTTACACGGATACTACTGACGCAAAATAGATATGAACAAATTCTGGAGCGGGTTAAACAAGTCTATTAGCAAAATTTGAGCTCAGCCAATACAGATTTTCTCTGGTATTGGAAGCGAGCACAACTCATGTTAATATTTTTATAATATCGTCAAATATGTTTTATTCTTGATAGGCTTACGCTTGATCGCCAGTTCACCTGATGTTAAGCGACACTGCGACCTAAGATGGAGCGCGCTTTTTTTAATCTTTTTGAAACCTACCGTAACATACTTTTTATGCTTCCAGTTGTAATTTAAGAGTTTTATGCATTAAGAACGGATAGCCGTTGGGGCATAAAAGTTGTAGAGTGGCGTGATGGCGTCTATATATGCGAAAGAGAAGCGCGGGAAGAGCCGCGACTAGATGGACGGATGACCTTGTGAATGTCGCCGGGAGTCAGTGGATGCGGTCTGCACGAGATCGTGCGTTGTGGAAACCAATGGGGGAGGCCTATGTTCAGCAGTGAACCTCTATAGCTGAAAGGCGCAGTGCCGCGACTAGATGGACGGATGACCTTGTGAATGTCGCCGGGAGTCAGTGGATGCGGTCTGCACGAGATCGTGCGTTGTGGAAACCAATGGGGGAGGCCTATGTTCAGCAGTGAACCTCTATAGCTGAAAGGCGCAGTGCCGCGACTAGATGGACGGATGACCTTGTGAATGTCGCCGGGAGTCAGTGGATGCGGTCTGCACGAGATCGTGCGTTGTGGAAACCAATGGGGGAGGCCTATGTTCAGCAGTGAACCTCTATAGCTGAAAGGCGCAGTGCCGCGACTAGATGGACGGATGACCTTGTGAATGTCGCCGGGAGTCGGTGGATGCGGTCTGCACGAGATCGTGCGTTGTGGAAACCAATGGGGGAGGCCTATGTTCAGCAGTGAACCTCTATAGCTGAAAGGCGCAGTGCCGCGACTAGATGGACGGATGACCTTGTGGATGTCGCCGGGAGTCGGTGGATGCGGTCTGCACGAGATCGTGCGTTGTGGAAAACAATGGGGGAGGCCTATGTTCAGCAGTGAACCTCTATAGCTGAAAGGCGCAGTGCCGCGACTAGATGGACGGATGACCTTGTGAATGTCGCCGGGAGTCAGTGGATGCGGTCTGCACGAGATTTTGCGTTGTGGAAACCAATGGGGGAGGCCTATGTTCAGCAGTGAACCTCTATGGCTGAAATGCGCAGTGGTTGAGCGATCGACTGCTGCGCTGCATGTCGCGGGTTCGATTCCCGCACGGAAGAAATATTTGTGCGACCTACAAGTATTTGTTCCGGATCTGGGCGTTTTCTATCTTTAATATGTATGTATTTACAAAAAAAAAGTATTTAAATAGTTTATCATCCATCTCGTTACCACAAGCATTAAGTTGCTTAGCTTGGGACGAGATGGCGTTGTGTGAAATGTCCAAGGATATTTATTTATTTCATCATCATCATTTCAGCCAAAAGACGTCTACTGCTGGACATAGGCCTCCCACAAAGGCCGGTCCTGGGCCGCCCGCATCCGCTGCTTTCCGCCGACCTTAACCAGGTTGTCGGTCCACCGTGTTTTCATGTCCGTGTGGTGACGGATTTAGAAAACATAGTGTCACCAACCCATTTCACCTTCAGGGTGCCGTAATAGCCAACAAAAGGAACTGACAAGACCAACCTAGCTGCTAGCGAAGGAATATTTTGATATAAACCCTTTGCCAACCCGTCTTGCCAGCGTAGCACAAGGCAACAACAACAAGTCTAATTTCTCTCCATGAATTTGGTTTAATGATATTTAAACGGAAATGATGATAAAATCACGTGTTTTGCCGATCAATATAAATGTCTCCCCTACGTGAATTGGGGGTTGGTAGTTATAAGAACTACCTAATCTATTTTGCTAAATGACATTGCAAAAAGATACCAATAGTGCATAGACACTAACGCCATCTAGTATAGAGTGTCTGTACCTTAACAACAAGTACCACTGTCTCTCTGCGTGAATACTTCTTCGACCGTCTATATCGATCGACCGTCAACTTTGCAAGTACTACAGAGGTCTGCCAAGAGAGGGCGCTACCAGTGCCTTAAAATTATACTACCGAGCGATCAATCAAGTATTTACAAATATGGAAGAAGTTATGAATGCACTAAAAAATATCCAAAAGGAACTCGACGAACAAAAAAATATGATCCTAAAAAACGGTGAAAGAGTTACCGAACAAGTGACCCAAAATATTAACTGCATTTTAGAAGAAAAATTTAAAATATTAGATGATAAATACAATAATCTCAAGGAAAAAATTGAAAATCAAGATAAAAGACTATACTTCATAGAAAAACAAATAAGGAAGAACAATGTCGTCTTTTTTGGGTTACAAGAAACAGAAAAATCTTATTCAAACCTAGAAAAAATAATGATCAACTTTATAAAAGAACGCTTTTCTTTAGACCTGGATCATAGGGATATACAAGAAATAAAGAGAATAGGAAAACCAGGGGACAGACCCAGACCGCTAATAGTCACATTCTCCACTCTTGGTACAAAAATTAACATATTCAAAAAGAGTAGCTTATTGAAAAATACAGAGTTCTATATAAAGGAAGATTATCCTCAAAATGTGCTTGAAAGAAGAAAAGAGTTACAAGAGCAGGCACGAATTGAGAGAGAGAAAGGAAATTCGGTAATAATAAAATATGATAAACTAATAATACGAGACAAAAAAAACACAACAGCCAAAAATAAAAGAATGCTGCCTACGTCTCCTGACACCAACCTCGCCGGGCGTGCCGATATTAGAACGCAGACCAGCAAGAAGAACAAGACGCAAAATACGGATACCCAGACGAAATATAAAGGCTCGACTAATATGTCAGATGAAGTCGTAAAACCAGGGATCCTGAACTTCCTGTCTACCAAAACCCCAAATAGTACACCTGGAAAAAGGGACAATAACAAAGAAAAGTAGCAACTACAGAACCCCTCTCGCACGGCAAACATGAACCAAATAACATTGAAAAATAAATCACATCTCCCAATACGGCCGGTCACCGCGGGAGAGTTCGACCAAAACCCCCCAAGATTAACTTTGAAGCCAAAAAATAACGTCTACATTTGCACCCTAAACGTAAGATCGCTATCATCTGATCAAAGGTGTATTGAGCTCAAAGCTGCTCTAGAGAAAGTAAAGCACGATATAATAGGGTTGAGCGAAATTCGCCGCCTAGGAGAGGAGACAATTGAGGACGACCAACATATCTTTTACTACATCGGCAAAACGAGAGGTCTATATGGAGTAGGTTTTTTGGTAAAGAAGAAACACAAAGATAACATCATAAAATTTACTGGAATATCAGAAAGAGTGTGCGTATTGGAAATCAAATTGAACAATCTGTGTTTTGCAGTAATTCAAGCGTACGCCCCCACTGGAAACTCATCACAAGAAGAAATTGACAGTTTTTACGACGACTTAGCGAAAGCTCATGATTCCACATCTACTCAGTACGTATTTTCTATAGGCGATTTTAATGCACAAATCGGAACTCCAAAAAGATACGAACGTTCCGCTACAGGAGAGTATGGTTACGGCATCAGAAGCGCTCGAGGCGCGAGACTAATTCAATACGCGCAAGAGTACAACCTAAAAATCATAAATACAATGTTCAAACTAAAACCAAGAAACCGCTGGACATGGATCTCTCCAGATAAAAACACAAGAAATGAAATTGACTATATCATGACCACGAAGCACCACATGATATCTAAATATGAAGTACTACCATCTTTCTCCTTTGGAACGGACCACAGACTACTAAGAGCAACAATACACCTAAATTCAACAAAGAAAAGTAGGCGCAATTTTTCTAATACATCCACTAAGCTTAAAACTCAGGTGGAACAGGAAACGTACCTTACACACCTCCACGGCTTCATACCAGAACTTATAAAGAATCAAAACAACTATAACGTGGAGGAGTACTATCAACAAATCATACACTACATCACGTTAAGTCTGAAAAACATTAAAGCAAAAAGTAAGAACAAAATCCTATCCGCGAAAGCGCTGGAACTCATGAAAGAAAGAAGCGAACTACAAAATAAGCCCAAATTAAGTGTAGTTGACAAAGAAAAACTAAAAACTCTGTATAAACTTACCAATAAAGAAATAAAAAATTGCTACGCTACCCACAGAACAACAACTATAGAAAGACACCTCAATAATACTAGATCTGCCAAAAAAGCTTTTAAAGAGCTAAATCAAGCCAAAACATGGATTCCTTTCCTCAAGTCTGGCAACAACAAATGCAAATCTCGCACAGAAATCATAAATGCTGCTACTGACTTCTACGCTAATTTATACAGACAACCAGTCACACAAAGTCAAAACATAATTTCCTATAGCTACTCAGATACCTCTCCAATACACCAATTTACAGAAAGTGAAATATTAAAACAAATAATGAGACTTAAGCCAGAAAAAAGCCCAGGGCCAGATGGAATCACAAACGAATGTATCAAGGTTGCGAAGACTCTACTATTAACACCAATCACTATCCTATGGAATAAAATACTTGGAGAGGAAGCTGTGCCACATCAATGGATGACATCGGAAATTATACTACTCTATAAAAAAGGGGACCCATCTGATATAGGCAACTACCGCCCTATAAGCCTAATGCCTTGTTTTTATAAACTTTTTTCCTCCAGTCTTCTTGAAAGGATAGCCCCAGTCATCGATGCTCACCAACCGATCGAACAAGCCGGTTTCAGAGGCGGTTTCAGCACGATGGATCATATTCAAGTGGTTGACCAGGTGATAGAAAAATATTTAGAATTTAATAAACCCCTGTACTTAGCTTTCATCGACTATAAAAAAGCTTTTGATTCAATATCACACGAGAGCATCTGGGAATCGCTGAATGCACTAAGCACAAATGCAAAATATATCAATATCCTAAAAAACATTTACTCTAACAGCACAAGTAGAGTCAAACTGGACAGAGTAGGCGAAGTAATCAAGATAGAGAGAGGTGTCCGGCAAGGAGACCCGATCTCACCAAAATTATTCATAGCCGTCTTACAACATGTAATGGGAGAGCTGCCATGGTCCAATCAAGGTATTAATATAAATGGGATTTTTTTAAGTCATCTTAGATTTGCCGACGACATAATTTTATTTTCGGAAACCCCTCACCAATTAAACAAAATGGTAATTGAATTAAACCAGGCTAGTATAAAAACTGGGTTAGAAATGAATCTGGACAAAACTAAGATTATGTCTAACCGCAGTGCGACGCCTATCTTAACAAACAACACGCCTCTCGAGTTTGTCAACCACTACATTTACTTAGGGAAACAAATCTCCTTTAGCAAGGAAAGAAACACCGAAGAACTTAATCGAAGAGTGGCGATTACCTGGAACAAGTTTTGGCAACATAGGGAAATACTAAAATCGCAACTTCCGCTACCGACCAAGAAAATTGTCATGGATACAGGACTTCTACCGTGCCTCACCTATGGATGCCAAACTTGGATCTTCGACCTCAAAACCAGGAACAAAATTCAGACTACACAGAGGAGAATGGAAAGAAGTTGTCTAGGTATAAAGCTGAAAGATAAGGTAAAGAACGTTGACATTCGAAGAAAGACAAATGTATGCGATGCCTTGACCTTTGCAATGAAGGCTAAATGGAAATGGGCAGGTCACATAGCCCGTTATAAGGACAATAGATGGACTATAAGGTCAGTAAAGTGGAATGGGCCAAAAGGCACCAGATCAAGGGGTCGACCAAAGGCCAGATGGGCAGACGAAATTGTAGCGCGCGCGGGCGAAAGTTGGCTAGACAGAGCTAATGACAGGGAAGGATGGAATGCCTTGGGGGAGGCTTTTACCCGTATGGGGTCCTTGCATTAAATAAATTAAATCAAATAATTAGGTAAATGATAATTGAAGTAAATAATAATTAAAATAATTACACACTATAATTAATACATAGTTAATAGTTAATAAATTCACATCCATCTAAGCGTATTGAATGAAATTCAATACTTTAGGCTAATTAAGTTATCAATTGTTTCAGTTTACTATGCATGGAATTCAATAAAGCTTATTATTATAGTTATAAGAACATTATACATTTTACCATGCCTGAGGGAAAAAACAAATATTTTTTATTTAATTTTTTATTATTTTTATTTGACTGCCTCGTTGGTCTATTGGTTAGATGTGCCGCCTTTGGATCAACGGGTCCCGGGTTCGATTCTGGGGTCGGGCAAGTGTCTTTGTCTAAACCAGAGGCACTGGCTCCGAGTCTGGGTGTCATTTCTATCTATAATAAGTATGTATTTACAAAAAAAAATGTATATAAGTAGTTTATCATCCATCTCGTTACCATATCACAAGCATTAAGTTGCTTACCTTGGGACGAGATGGCGTTGTGTGAAATGTCCAAGGATATTTATTTTATGTTTATTTTATTTGAAATAATATACCAAAATTCAGACATTAGATTTATTTTATTTTGTTACATCAAATTTTATTTCAATATACGATTATTTTATTCTTTACTAGCGACGAGAGGGTAACATCTATACGGCTTTTCTGAAAAACAAAATGGATGTTTCAGAATGATTTTATAAATAAATTTTATTATTAAAAATTTCATTATCTACTTTTCAGCCCATACATTACCCACTACTGAGTGGGGCCTCCTCCATGTACAAGGGGGGAATTAGCCTACTGTGCCATGCTGCGAAGGCAGTTTGACCCAGGGTATTTTTCAAGTTTTCTTCTTTTTCGGCTAGCTGATCTGCCTCTTGCATTATTTAAGTCGCCTCTTACGACACCCTCAGGATGGTATGGGTTGGTGACATTTTGTTTTCTAAATCGGTGACGGATAAATACAGTTTAATACTAAATTGAAAATGTTTTAAGTTCTTACCTATTTCTTCCAAATACTCCCAATTCAAAATACACAAAACGCACTACACAAACTGTTGACACCATTGACATTAATAAACACTGAGAGATTGTTTTATTTTGATTGTAGTTTTTGTTATTAGGGAGCTAAAATTCTGTTAATTTAATTTGGCAGGAATTTAGTAAGACAAAGGAATGGAATATTTTTTGTTTTCTTTTTCGTCACTATGCTATCACGTTAAATTAAATAGACCAAATTTAATTATTATTTTTACATTACACTACATAACATGGATTTTTTTAATGAAATTCACTAAGAAATATTTTTATATAAATTTACGTGACGTCCAAAATGTATAACACTCATCTAAACAAAACATCGCTTCATTTTCTATAGCGTAATTACAGAGAGACACGTGAAAATATTGAAGATAGTACAGAAAATAGACAACAACAATAAATAATTTAGGCAAACCGCATTGCGCCTCTACTAAATAGAAGAAAAGTTTTCGGCGAGAACTTACCAAGCATGCCTCGCGCCTTATTTTACTTAGAATAACATTTACATGCAAAAATAAACTAAGTTGGAAGAATACAGAGACGATAGATACACTGAAAAGTTAACACAAATTTGACGCACCATTCTGAAGCAAAGCTTCGTAAACTTTTCGGTGTGCACTTTGAGAACTTAGCTAGCTGACGAGCTACTTCCCTGAAAAGCAAGCGACGAATGTGGCCCTGTGCCGCAGTACCGCCAGTCACACAATCCACTAGTGACGTAACACTAAAACTTTTCGCATATCGATGCTATTTAAAATGTATGTTCCATACTCTGGGCAAGTTTGCTGTGAAATCAATCAAGAGTGATTTAAATTTTTGAGCTTCAACAAAGGCATTATTATTCCGTGATACACTAAAACAGCATGGCAGACCTTAAATGAAAAATTGTTATAGGTAAAATCATGAATCTAAACATTATTATTTACAACAACACTTTGTGTTGAAACTTTAAAACCATTGATTATTTATAAAGTTTTGTAACGTTTAATCGACTGTACCACCCTACGAGGGAACGGCACTACGCGGCGCGCGCATGTAGCGCACCACCCCGCGCCTCAAATCTGTTTTTATTAAAAAGCACTGATTACGAAGAACCTAAAGTTTAAAAATTAGTATGATTTATTTCGAATAATATACCCTGAATTTGGGTTATTATAAGATTGCCATAGAAAAAAATTTAAACGCACTTGTCATTGGCAAAATCATTGTTGAACGACGGATAAAATTTAAATAAAATTAAGAAGGAGTAATTATTCTTCTTCTTCTTCTGTTGATGAAGATCAACAACAGCAATAACAACAGCTTAATTCCTTCTATAGATTACATAACATTACCACCATCAATTGTTTCAAAATACCATTTTCAATATTTACCCGCTGCGCCGTGGCGTCTATTACTGTCAGTACTTTGTAGTTGATATAATGTTAAGTTGAAATTCACTCAGGGCGAACCATCGATAAAAACTACATTGCTGTTTAAGTTAACATTATGTACTCGGATTTAGTGTGACAACTTTTTTATTAAAAAAAATATTTAGTTTTTGTTGTATACTGGCCGTTTTGGTTCGATGACGATTCTACACCTGTCATATTTTTATGGTTGTCAATTAAATATTTTGCAAAATGAAGAACGTGTTTTCCATATTTCCTATTTAAATCAGCGGTTATATTAGTTTTAGTGCATATTTGTAACTAAGTTATATTTCTAAACTGCTGTACCATATATATTCATAAATAGGTACCCGAAGATTTTGTTTCACGTTCATCATATAGATAAAAATGAAATTGCTGTTCGTTACTCGGGCTTAAAGTCGAGTACGACTGGACTGATTTTGATGTTTTGGTTTTCACCATTAAAACCATTCCTGTACTTATGTACAGGGATGGGTTTTAAGGTGGAAAACATAAAAACATCTACTTGAGCGAAATAACAACTAGTACTTATCTATGTATTTAGATGAAAAAAAAAACCAAGATTTTTTATATGAGTTCATTGTTTTATAGTTAAATTATAAATGCTAGTGAATTTTCTTGGAGCCCTAGAACTTTATATTCCTTTCTACTCGGTTTTAATCTACTGGAAATCGTTTATTACAAGAAGTAGAATTAGAATATATATAGCAATTTCTGTTAAATTAGAATATATATAGCAAATTACTTATCCTGTTTGAAAAACGATTAGCTTTTAATCCCTTTGTTTAGATTTTATTCATCTTTATTTCTGACCAGTTTGATCCGGCCGTTTAATCTTTTAAATTCCCTTAACGCTGATATTGAATATTTCTTGACCTTTAAAACAAAATGGTTGATATTTGAAAGAGCATACATATTAGTATTTTATTATAGTTAAACTTGGTATTAGTTAAGGTGTGTTAAAATATATCAAGTAATGTAATCTGACATAAATTCGAATTATTGTGATGTTTAATAGAAAGTTACAATTAACATTAAACAATGTGTTTTATGTCCCATAACTATAGAGTTATATACGATAAGTAAAAGTAGATATATACAAACAGTCAGAATTAATTTAGGTCACAAATTGTAGCAGCTATTGAACGGAAAGTTTCTTTGATAAATATGTGGCATTCGGACCAATCGTTCATATATAGAGCTCAGGAAATCTGAGAGTGGAAACTTTTCACGACATTTTAGATTAACGGCATTTTACCTTTAAAATTATAAATCATGACTATAGAAGTATTCTGTATACAATGGCGATATCTAATTATAATTGAAAAGTAATTTATATGCCAGTTGTATTGTCAAATTATTGTCAAATTTTAAAAGACAAGTCCCACAGAATCCTAGTAGCGTTTGTGTCGTGTATGTGGAATCTCAAGGAATTGATTAATATATGAAATAAAATACAATTTCAGTAGTACAGTTATTTACTAAAACATTAAAGGTTGGAACCTAGCACGTTTTTAGTTTTTTAGTATCAGTAGTGACATCTAACAAGAGAAGGTCGACGTCAATCAAAATCGACGTATAGCCGAGCTTCCACATTAATTCCACAGAGAAGATGTAGATAGCGCTATACTGTCCTCAAAAATTGAGTAATTATATTAGTGTCACAAATGATATGACATTTTTTGGAAATACATGAAATTAGATTTTTAATGCAAATGCAACTGGATAACATTTTAGCACAAATATTTGCAGCTATGTGTAACAAATTTTCAAACTTTAGTCTGCAACGAAACGTAGTATGTTTTGACAGGAGGTCACGCACCCCCTGTGAAAATGCTCTATCAACATACAAATTTAAGTAATTAGAAAGCCGCGGTAGAAGTTGGGACCCACGGGGCAGTAAGGGAAGGACGGTACACCCCGGAGATGTATAGTGGGTAGGCCTCCGCTGGAGAAGATTCCCATACTCCCCCATGGGTCATACCCAAGGCTGACGTGATAAGTATATAGTTATAAAGGATTTTAAACCGGGTAAAAAAAGCGGTCACCACAGTTTTTCACGTACCTAATACAGACATATTGCGCTTGCAATTCTATGAATGGGCGTAGACATAATAGTAAAAAAACAATGGTATCAAAATATTTGCGTTACAGCTTATGGCTACTACTGGCGTGTCGATTTTGGTTATAATCTCGGGAATTAGGCGCTTGGGGTATTGACCTTTGCCCTACGGGAATATTGGTCCTGGAAAATCGGGCCTCCTGTACTCCCTTACTTTGCCACAGTGGCTAGACGGGTGGGCACACGGTTTCGTTTCAAGTTCTCCTTCTCTTGCGGCTAGGTTTGACCTTGCCATTTCCTTTTGTCGGCTCTGACGACACCCTCAGGATGGATGGGGCGGTGACACTATGTATTCTCAATCCGTCACCACACGGACAATCAGAATAACCAACGCCTATTCAGGATTTGGACCTTTGGTCGTGGCACCAGATTCCTTTTGATGGTCCGGCCCGGTGTGGAGGATATGAATGGATGATGGGCATGTTAATGGATTGTGGCCGTCCTCTAGGGAAAGTCAAACGAATCAAAGCCCGAAAACGGGTTTGATATTCTACCAGGTAGCAACAGTATCTTTATTTTAATCCTGATTTTCGCATGCCGCGTTCACGTGCGAAGCACCTTACCGTCCGTGTCCTTGCTCTGCTGAGCTGAACCGAACTATTAATTACTAAAGTAATAAACTAACTCATTTTGTAGGTTTCACTTAACATAGGGGACCTATTACGTAGGTCTCTGATATTGAACCTTATTTTCCATTTATGCTCCAGGTTATGTTCATAAAAAACTTAATTAAATTGTCCACATCTTATTGAAACTGGTCCAGGATATTTTGAAAGATACACTTGGAAAGAAATTGGCTGTCTACTGTTGGCCGGCTTCCTATTGTCGATTAAGCTAGATAGTTGATACTGCGTTACCTCGCGGATCCTCACAAGCGACTCTGAGTATTGTGTAGTTTTCCAAAACTATTGTCTATTCACACTCGTGTACCCGTCGAGTACTCCTTGGCACGAGAACAGGGAGTGCTAAACAGGCACCCCGTGTAGTCACTCTTCCACAGTGTTATTTTAATTACAAGAAATGTTAGGTAGCTAGTGTACTCTTAGGAGGTGTATGAGGTAACATGTTTGTAATCTAATTATGACATAGCGATATTGCATTTGTAATTCCGCTAACTTTAATAGGGGATAATCAAGGTTATAATTTTATGAACAATAAATTAAATGTTCCTATCCACCAGCTTGTATACAGGGTGGTCAAAAAGTCGTGGATCAAACGCAACCAGTGGTTAGATGGGGTTATCAGCAGCAAAAAAATGTTCTACGGGAGGCCCTGCAGAGTTATAATTGATTTTGTGTTTTTACGAGAAATTGTCCTCTTTTTTACTCTCCCTCCACGGGATTCTAAAAAGGTATTACACATGGCTATGCGTGGCTCTGATATCTTTCGAGGTCGATCATTCGTAGCAAGGCCAGAGTTAATCCAACCAAAAAACCAACTCGGTTAGGCCTAATAACCTTTTTTTATTATTTTGTAGTCGCTGGGGAAATGCTTCATGCATACCATCACCCCCCGGGGGAGAGGTCGGTGACAAGGGTCATCTAACCAAGAGTCGTGACTGGGAACTGGGATGCCCTCTCAGTCAACGAATCCTTTGTTGTGGGTCGGGAGACCCGCCACCGGCCTCCTAGACGAGGGCAGAAGGGGTTTGTATCGTCACGCCCCCCTCCACCCCTGCCTCCTTTGCGACCCGCCCCGCAGCCCCCTTCTGCGACATCGGCCTTTTTTTCGTTTGGGAAATGCTTTATGCATACCACCGCCCCCCGGGGAGAGGTCGGTGATTATGTGGGACTCCGACAAGGGTCGTCTACCCAAGAGTCGTTTACCCACTAAAACCCTAGCGGTATACCCTCACACGACGCCCCGGCGTGGTGCCCGCAACGCGGGCAAGCGACTATCAGAGAGGGGTCCCGGTACACTGGGACGCCCTCAGGCTTTCGTCGGTGGCGGCTCCCCCGAACCACCACCGACCTCCTAGGCGAGGGCAGAAGGGGCCCGCACCGTCACTAAACGTAGTTTTGATTTAAGAATTATGTCTTTCGGAATACTTAATGTTATCTTTAACACACCCAATAAACTACCATAAATAGTATGTCTAACGAAAGGACTCATCAGTACCAATCTATTCAAAATTATAAAAAACATACAGGGTGTATATTTTGTGAAATTTAATCAAGTATTAGTAAAAAAAGGACAATTTCTCATAAAAACTCAAAATCAATTACAACTCTGCAGGGGTTGACCTTAAGGACCTCCCGTAGAACATTTTTTTTACTGCTGATGACCCCATTTAACCGCTGTGTGCGTTTGATCCAGGACTTTTTGACCACCCTGTATATCCACATACCTATATTTTTACTGTCAGCCACCTTCTGCGTTTTTTTTCTGACAAGCTATTTATAGTAGGCGTGCACCGGTAAATCGGCACAATTGTACTTATATTTACAAACCAACACCTTCGTAATAAAGGACGACTTCCTTGGTAGATATAAACTGAAAGATTTTATACCAGCTTCTACAACGGATTCAACGGGCGTTATACGATATGTGCCAAAAGAAATAACAAATGAAAACATTTACAATTACATGCGATGCAGAGGTTGGTACAATATACATTACGGTAAGGAAAATGCACCCCTTCGAGCGTGCTGCCACCTTGTTGTGGTGAGTGAAACTTGTGGCCCTGCTTCGGGCATTATAGGGACACCATTGGTTTTAGCAGATAGGTTGGGGCGCAATTACCATCTTTCCGCGACCTGGAGTCCCACCCCAGCTCGCGGATCGCCAGTTTTAGTGAGTGAAATTAGTGATTATGGGATATAAAAAGCAGGTTGTATAATTCCCTAGGTGCAAAGGTATACTAAGCGCAGTGCTGGTAGGCGTCCCACACGCTGGACCAACGACTTGGTTAAGGTCGCTGGAAAACGATGGATGCGGGCGACCTAGGACCGGCCTTTGTGGAAATCCTTGGGGGAGGCCTATATCCAGCAGTGGACGTCTTTTGGCTGAAACGATGATGATGATGATGATGAAAGGTATACTATTTTTATTCTCACGTATTTATGTGTCCCTGAAAGATAAGCTGCAAAAGAGGTTCATGTCTTTGTAAGTTTTGTTTGAGTTGTCTATTCAAACACTTCTATGTGTAATGATCAAAGTAAGAGATAAACATCTCCACAAAAATGAAAGCATAAAAATGCTTTGCACAAAAGGGCGTTAGAAGTCTTTGAAACGAAAAGAAGTAAATACTGGCTGCTAAATTTATTACCTAAAAAAATATCTTTACTTATTTAGGAATTTTAATTTAAGAGAAATATATTTTTTAAACTTGAAATTTCATACCATAAATCGTTTTTTACTTATATAATTGAGTCTGTGATAACTTGACAAAGTCAGTGTAAACTTCAATTGACATCGACGTTAACAAGCCATACAAGTCTGCGTTCCAAGATTGAGTAGGTCGACGAATGCCAACTCTTGTTAAGTAATCGTTGCCCTTGTCCTCTCATTGGATTCCAGCATTTAACTCTGTTTTGCGGAGAACATACAGAGGACTTTTAAATTTTAATTTATCCCGGGAATCACGATACCATATTTGAGGTTTGGCTGATACTGAGAATTTCATCACGCACTAGGCTTAGTCCCGACCGCATCGAGACGAGTATTACATAAAATGTTCTGTTATTTTTCTAAATTCACTTTTTAGATCTCCCATGTCCGCATGAAGTGAATTTATTTCTGCGGTTAGTAGTGATGGTTGGTCGGTTGCCTAGTTAGTTGCTGCGGGTGATAGCGTATGTCGGTATTTATCTGCGTACTTTGAGCCGCTACGCGGGGGCGATAAGTCGGCGAGGCTACTTGTAGTCGCATTGCCATTGTGGGCAGATTCAATTTAATTTGGAAGTGTCCGTCACCTTACTTATGTGTGAGATGTTTACGCATACGGGATAGTCGCTGTGTTGACATTTAATTGCTTGTTAGTTTGCCCTTTTTGTTTTAGTACAGGCGCCACTGTTTGCCGTTTTATAGTATCGTTTCAAGTACCTTATAACTAGCAGTAAGTGGTTTCACCAGCGCAGCGAGAGCAGGACAAAATTATTAAAATAAACTTCCGTCCTATTTATAATATCCGAAGTGGAATGGGCAGGGGCTTCCAGTGTGTTGTTTGGTTGGAATTGCTTTTGGTCAGCAATTTATTTATTACGCTTCAAACAATTATCGTAACAATTACAAACCAATTATGTTCCGAAGTGCTGTGATGTTTTACGATTTTTTTTTAGATTAGATCAATACGTCGGCGCCTCGGGCCGTTCCGAATCACACTCCCCAATACTGTAAATAGTTCTCTACACTTACAGCATATTTTCACCAGTTAGCGCTCATACACACGAACGGCATGTTGACAACGTATAGAGTTATTTGTTTCTCTTAATTTTAAGACCAAAATGATTAATGCCTAAGTTTTTATTTAAGACCTTCCAGTTAAACTTTGGAGTTATATCAGTTGAGGCAAAATTGATAGCAGGTTAACAAAGTATTGCATCGATACATTTTGATTAGTTTGGTATGTTTACCGTATAACTCTTATTTCAAAAGACTTCTACAAGGAGAATAGTTCCATAAGTCATTATCATAAGCTTCTTCTTCTCATCATCTTAGGCTTAGCCCACGTTGGGCTTTAGCGTGGTCCAGTGTGTTTTTCAGTGAAGAAAGCCTTCTAATTCCAACTTCTGATACCAATCACTTTGACGTCCTGTTCGACCCCATCTAACTATCTGAGCTTGGGCCACGACTTCTGCGGCCATCCGGTTTGCCGTATAGCAGTTGTCTTATAAGTGGTATTACTTCATTATCATCATCATAATTTCGGCCACAAGACGTCCGTCGCATCCATTGTTTTCCAGCGACCTTAACCGGGTCATCGGTCCACCGTATGGGAGGCCTACTAGCAGTGCGCTTTCCGGAACTTGGTCGCCACTCGAGGACTTATCTGCCCCATCGGAGGTCGATCCGGCGCGCTATATGACCTGCCCACTGGCACTTAAATCCACCCTGGTTTGCCTGCGTATCTCCTCATTTCTGATTCGATCTCGCAGGAACACTCCGAGCATAGCCCTCTCCATTGCCCATTGGGTGACTTTAAGCCTCACGATGGAGCTCATAGTGAGCGACCACGACTGTGCCATATGTCATCACTGGCAACACATATTGGTTAAAGACTTTTGTCTTCAAACACTGCGGTATTGTGGACGAGAAGATCTTTTTCCGTCTGCCCTCAGCGCGCCTCTAGACCCAGGGGCCGTTCAAGTATTACGTAAGCACTATAGGGGGTGGGGGGGGGGTCTTTGTTTTGCTTATTTTTTGATAACATGGGGGTTAAGGGAGTGTAGATGATGATTATGTCATCGGTATTTTAATTAAATAATATTTTACTTTTTGACACGAATGGCACCCTTGCATTGTCTATGCTTAAAAACGAAACGCTTATTCGGGGATTCCCGCAAATATTAATGTAATCGTTCACTTAATTCTATAAAATTAAAATTTAAAATTATATAATTGTAATAAATCTGCTTACGTCATATTTGAAAGCCCCCCACCCACCAGCAATTGTATGGTTAGGTTAGGTTAGCTGCTGATCAGCTGTCAGTTTGTGACGACTGCCATAGTTCAGCAGCCGGTACCGATGGCTATACGTGCCCTCGGAGCATGGAGGTCAGCTATTACACACAAATGACGTAGAGTATGGACACCCATCTAACGTAGTCGGACGTTGCTTAACCTGCGAATCGATTGCGGAACGCACAATCCATCACCTAGGAACATACCGATACATTAATATCAATTCCTAGATCCAAATTAAAACCATAAACGCGGACGAATTCGCGAATGGTTGCTAGTAATTTATGAAACAAAAGAATAATGTTAAGACTTTTTCCTACGCACGTGTCTTAAAAGCCCCGATTTCCAGGAAATAAATTTGCTGTTGATAAAAATACTTCGCTGAAGGCTATGACGGAACCGAGGCAAAGTCATCTGGGCTGGTAAAGTCAGATCTGTACATGAATTGTATATGGGTCCTATTTATTAACTTGAGCTTGGTGGCTTAGAAAGATGTCCTATGATCCTTACCATTATCGACTGCATATATTTAACATTGCTGTCACCAAATTTCGAAGAACGAATATCGCTGTAGCATAAACTCAAAATGTACTTATATTTTATTCAAGCAAAATATTCAATACCCAATAGCAATTGACTGCATTATTAATGTTTATTATTGAACATTAATGAAACAGTAAAACATGTAAACACACGGATTATAAAACCTTAATACGTAAGTTAAATAATCGCTTTAGGGTGAAAGGAAAGCTCTAGATCCATCCAACGTGAGGACATAAAGTGTATACATACTATTTTCCATTCTGAAGTATGCGGGAGAAACACGTTCTGGAGATCCAGTTGTTATTCGCAAAATGTTTGTTCCGTGAATATTGCCCCACAAGCTCCGTTATGTATGTTCCGTAATGTTTCTCTAGTGATAGTAAACCTTGTATACAATTAGAACGAGGAATTTGTTCTAATCCTGGATACAAGAAGTAAAGTAATTTTTTTTTAACGGAATTCTTTTACTTGGTACAACCTCTAATCGCGGGGGCAGTTTGCAAATATGTAATTCATACAAATAACACTTGCCCGACCCCAAAATCTAACCCGAGACCAACGAAGCAGTCTAAAAGTAAAAAAAAAAATACTAAAAATTATGAGTCTATGTTCTTCCTCTCCCTTTTCCCAATTTCATTGTAGTCAGCACTAGTCTCCCTTGTTTGGCCTACAGTATTTACATGGAGCCTTTGCCGGGACCGACGGAAATGCGTGCCTTCCGAACCACAAATTATGGACGCCCACCTAACATCAAACAGAGCCAGACGTTGTTTAAAATGCAGATCCATTGTGTTCCACACTGTTCGCTATATAAGTACATATATACAGATCCGCTATATGTAACAAAGAGAGTTGTAAGAGGCGACTGGGAACGCAAGAGGCAAACCAACCCATCTTGCCAGCGTGGCACAGTAAACTAATTTCCCTCCATGAATTTGGAGGACGCCCGACTCGGGTCATTATTGGGCTGTAACGATGATATTTACATATCAAAGATTCAATCAAGAAATAAATTTTTCGAATCGGTTTTGGCCTCATAAAGTAAACGGTGGACATACCACGTAAGTAAGTAAATAGTTAAATCGGATTCAAACGTGACGAATAACTACAGTTATAGTAGCAACATTCCTGCAATAACTATCCAATATCCTTATGTTCATTAGTCCAAGTTACTGTCTCGTAAACGGCGGCCGAATGCAGCCGTCGACTGCCGTCGTCTGCCGTTGGCGGCGCTCGCCGACGCGTCGACGTTTGCCGCCGGCCCGCGCGAATGGCTGCAGTTGTCTGTGCCGTTGGCGACGCGGACGTGCCGTTCGTGTGTATGAGCGCTTAGTTACGAGTGTCGACTCTCTTTGGATAATTTTAGACGCTTGCTTGCAACGGTTCATTTCTAACCTAACCATTCCATACAGGTTCACCTCGCATCTTTTTTTAAATAAACGAAACCCTTGCTGTTTGTATAACCTAGGGCAGTTTACACACATGTCATTCACGAACACTCATAAAACCCAGACCCAGAGCAAGTACCTCTGGTTTATACAATGGAATCAAACCGGGACTGGTAATCCAAAGATCGCCATCTAACCCCTAGACCAACAAGGTAGTCAAATAATATAATTATTTTAGGTACTCTCAATGCTCTCCAAAATACTCTGTGTCAGTTTAGCTTTGTCTCAACCCCTTTGTCCCAGGTATTAAATTCAACTCCAACTTGGACGGCTGAGATCTAATTAATAATCGGATTAGGTGCGCTACTAGCTGCGAATCGTCGGGTATTCGATCTTACTGGTTAATTCCTACAGAGAGCAGCTAACCCACTTACTGGAACATCCCTACTACTAGATACTAACTTGCAAAGGATCTTCACCTTACAGAAAAGTGTTTAGACTAGAGCTGCTGCTGGCAGCGCAAAGGTAGTGTTGGAAGTTATTTTTTTTTTTTTTTTTTATATTTATTCTGTTACTACACCACAGACTTGTAGTCCGTGTTCTTTTTAGCAATGAATGGTAGTTATTTGCTCTTTTTTTTTTCTTTCGTCTGTCGTACCCTGCGCCTCGGCACCTGGGACATTGGTGTTTCATTTAACCTACTCTCAGTAGGTGCTTCCTTAGCTTATGTTTGGTAATAGCTGTTTGGTCTTGATATTTAAGTCTTGATATTTAGTGTTGGAAGTTGTAAGAATCCACTTTCCGTCTTGTGACAGTGTCTTGACTTCACTTCTTAGAGGGACCTCTGGCGGTTACTAACCGTTAACTGCCAAATGGATCATAAGCGTATAAAAAAGCTGTTCACATGAATGGCATTAAATACGCCGGTGTCGAAGCGGGTCGTTCGTTTGATCCAGCCTATTTCTGTGCAAAGCGATCGCACCGATTGCTACAAAATAATTCAGCTTCTGATAAACATCTCAGTCCGTACAAGACCCGTCGCTGAGTCAGACCTCCTCCAATTACAGGTGGGATCTCTGCCTTCCGTGTCACGCTGGCCTGCGTGTTGGTTTTTTTTTTTAAGATTTCCTTCTCTGGTTTTTACCGTACCTTAGTCGACTCTAACGACACTCTCAGCATGGGAATGGGGTGGTAGCACTATCATACGAACGTCGTAAGAGCATCTGTTATACTAAAACATATAATAAAAAACAAAAAAAAAAAACACCAGGATCTTGCACAGATCCCTAAGTTAACACTCAATGCGATCAGTATAACAGAAGCTGAATTATTTTGTGGCAATTATTGCGATCGCTTTTGCATTTCCAACTCCTATACATTATCTATTTGTCGTGGAGTGCTTTTTGATTAGAAATTGTACGCTGTGTATGTGAAATATAAATTTATAAACACTTACGTGGGATTTTCCATTCACCCAAATTTGCTCAACCCAATGTTATGTACAGTTATGTTTTGTCTTTAAAAAGAGTTGTTACAACTACAAAATATAAAAAATATATTGCAAACCTACGCGTGCTGATAACTTGTAGAGGAATAATATTTCCATCAAAGATTTAAAAGGTTGATTATACCGACGTGGTAAAACAGATCAAAAGATCAAGAGAGATGGGATTTGCAAACATTTTTTTTTTTTTTAAGTGTTTGCATATCCTTTCTTTTCGGACCACAGTAGCAACTCAATCGTAAAATCGCAATCGTAAAATAATAGTGAAAATGTTCAGTTACTTAATTTGTTTTGCTTTACACGGCTTTAAACACTCAATTTTATAAAATTCTCTATTAATTTCCCCCGCATGTGGGTCAATGTCAGTGTTAAATGAAAATCGAACTCGCCCTTAATAGGTTGAGTGAATTATTGACTTTACTGCCATATTTCTAACGTTTTTATTTTTTATATAATCCCGTTTTCAACCAATTTCAAAAAAAGAGGTTTGGTAATTCGCCTACTTGTTTTTTAATTGTTTGTTGACGCATATCTCCACCATGTTTAAACCAATCTGGACAATTCAAAAATTAGTGTTTTATTTGTTTTTACTGTCGTCGTTACAGCTCATAAATGACCCACTACTGGGTAGGGCCTCCTCCAAATTTATGAAGCGAAATTAGCCCTCTGTGCCACGCTGGCAAGATGGGTTGGCACAGGGTTTATATAGGTTTTTATAGTCTTAGGTTCAAATTTTTCTCATAGAATTCTCATTACCGAACGGTCTGTCATGTTTCAAATGGTTTAAACGTCGACGATTTACTTTTTACATTAGCAGCCATGCGAGGTCTGCCAGGCGGTCCAGATTTGGGGTCTGCGTAAAACATATGATGGAAGACAAAGATAATTCACTTTTTGAAGATAGAAAACGTTTCATCTATTTTGGCTTTTACTTTTATTTTTTACTGTGGAATTTTTACTCATGGATACTCTTTCGCTTAGCGCCCGCCGGGTTAAGTGCGACTCTGCGTCGCGGAAAGTCTCGATTACCAAACCAACGGCGTCCCTCAACTGCCCCAAATAGTGCCACGAGTTCCTCTCCCCAGTGAGGGAACATGCTTCACAATCCTGATGAGCATTGACGCAATCCCGCGCTTTTGACTAACGCACTCCACAGAGAGGCATGTGCGGGACATTTCACGTGCCTCCCTCAGGTGCCAGAGGTAGTGGCGCAGAGGTAGTGGCGCATAAGCCGCACTGAATATGGCAATCAGTTGTGTGTTATAATTAAATAAACTACTATTACGTATAATTGATTATATTATGTACTTACTATAGAAAATCTATCAAAACGCCACTCAAAAATAATATTTACTACAGCAACACAGCAACGTCGTCTAATGAAAAAGAATTAATACACGGCGTATTAATTTTCTCGGAAGCTCGCTTTTAAGAGCCGTAAATGAGATCTGGAATAGGAGAAAAAAGAAAATTCAATAGGCATCTAGCGCGTTCAATCGATGTTCTAATTCGAAAGTGAAATCAATGTTTGCAGCTAACAACAATTCAGACAGCTGTCGTGCGAAAGTTGCATAAATATAAAATAACTAGCTGACCCGGCAAACGTTGTTTTATCATATAAATATCGCTATTAAAAAGGGGTTAATCGTAGAGGGGTGAACATTTTGGGTAGTATGTATTTTTGAAAGCTGTATCAAAACAGAAAAGAAAAAGAAAAATGTTGTCTAAAAATAAATAAAAAAGAAAATGGGATGGACCACCCTTAACATTTAGTGGGTGTTGCCTGACAAACATTACAAACACCGTGACACGAGAATCTATATATATAAAAGAAAGTCGTGTTAGTTACACTATTTATTACTCAAGAACGGCTGAACAGATTTGGCTGAAAATTGGTGGGGACGTAGCTTAGGACCAGGAGACGGACATAGGATACTTTTTATCAAAAAAAAAGTGCTATTGAAAATAACGCATAAAATAAAATAATCAAAGGAAAACTTACACTTTTTCGAAATCAATTCAACTATATGTGACATGTTCACGAATCGGGAGACCATCTGCGGTATTTGTTCATATATTAGATTATACTAATCGATATCGCTGAATACTATTCTATATATCCTTGGATTGGTCTTAGTTAACAGATTTGTCTATTGACATGATACTACTGATGACCGGCTGAGCCCTCTGCCAATTATATGGTGCGTAATTAGCATACTGTGCCGCGCTGGCCAGGCGGCATGGCAGAGAGTTTCGAATCAAGTTTTCCTTCTCTTGTACAGTTGCATTATATTTCTTAGTTTCCAGATTATAGATTGAACTTATTTTTTATATTTTGTGATATTAAAAAGGGGGTTTACTTGTACCCCTTTTTTAATTAGCTCAGCTTACTACACATTTTAAATATGAATATTATGATGAAGAATATTAAGTACCACATAGTTTTAATTTTCGTTAAACGAGTTGAGGGATGAGGCGATTCCGGTCAGGAGCAGGTCCATTAAAAGAACGCTTGTCCTTATTATGATAGAACGCAACACAAACACTATCCGTAACATCGTCAAACATGACTGTATTAACACCAATGTTACAATTTCTAATTCAAAATACATACAATGTTTACTTGATATATTGTTTTAAAATTCAAATAAGAATCGCTGGGGAGTTTATTTCGCAGCAGGCGTACCAAGCCAACAGAATAACTAGCAAAATGACTGTGGCACCAAAGTTGTGATATGAATCGCAATACTTTTTACGTTTGCGGTGAAATTAAAAAGTATTTTGTCTAATTTTATAAAAACGCGATACGTGACTGTGCGCCTATAACATTCTGTAACAGATACGCGAATCAAAACGCGCAGGTAAGTTTAAAATAATATAGAAAAATAGAGTAACATTTTTTCATTGATTTTATCAGTGATTTCAGGGTGAGCTCAGCTCAGCACTTGTTGACACAAAACACTTGTTGCTGTTTTGTCCGTATTTTATAGATATGCGTTTTGTTTTGACATTTCGCAAACAAGCTTGTTATGATAAAATAATTTAAAAAGAGGGTTATTGGTTTTTGGTTTGATGATATTCAGTTAGTTGCTTTATTTTGGTCAAGTTGCAACAAGGTTGTGGTCGTGAAATTAACCGTAGTAATGTTTAGTGTTAACATTTCGATGATACCTATGCAGTTTGGTTTTATAAAAAACTAGATGACCCTGTGAACTTCGTATCACTTACATATAATTAAAAAAATATGGTCAAGAATATTATAAAAAATAATAGTTTAAAAATTTATTTACTCATATTTAGTTTATTTTTTCGCCAACCAACACACTTTTTTATTTATGAAACAGTTCTGTTCGCTTCTGAAACGGTTTTGTATTCCAACAAAACAAGACAAAGAGCTCATACTACAGCTTAGAAAAATTTCTAAACGCACACATGATAAGAATAGCAGACAATGGCAATAATTAATTAGTAAAAGAAGTGATTTATGAAAAAGTTGGCACTTTAAAGTTATTCAATAATTTTATTTCTCGTCATTACATGTTATAAAGAATGCCCTGGATGTAAACTCCTGTATTAGCTTAAGTATATAATATATTTTTTATATAAATTAAAATCTATTAAAAAAGAAATAAAACACATTACATGGCAGATTCATAGCTGTACTCATAATTTTCATTCCCTTAAACAACCAAAACATCATATATAGATTGAGCTGGAGGTAGAATATTGATGCCGTGCAACGTTTATTACCAGAGTCAGTATTCTTAAAGGTAAAAGTTGTCGATTTAAACCACAAAAAATGTACACAAGGCAGTTACAAAACATGCAATGATTTTGACATTAGTTAGGGATTTCCGGCTTCTTTTATGGCAGTAATGGTGTTGCCATAAAAACACAAAAAATCAATAAGCGATAATAGTCACTACATGGTATAAAACAAAGTCACTATCGTCTGTCCGTCCCTATGTATGCTTAAATCTTTAAAACTACGAAACGGATTTAAAGCGGTTTTTTTAATAGATAGAGTGATTCAAGAGGAAGGTTTATATGTGTAATACATGCATAATTGTACCCGTGCGAAGCCGGGGCGGGTCACTAGTTAATAATAAAATGTTATCATACAAAAATAATCATCAATTATTGTTAAAGGTACTTTATGTGTTATTATATATTTTTTACAAAATGAATAGTGAACTATTGAATTAATATGTATGATAGAAAAAATTAAATAATTTTGCCGGTTAATTATCTGTCAACCTATTTTTTGTTGGGGCAACATTTGTACGGTAATGTATATGTATAGACCCTTCCAAGCGTAGTCGTTTAAATATTTAATATTTTTAGAAAAATATTAAAAACTTGCACAGAATAACAAGGAACAAGGAAGAACTAGGATAAATCTCAATATATTTTTTAGTGTAACCAGATAACTGTGCAGCTCTGGGCCTAGATCTGGCATTCCCCTTTGACAATCAAGTGACATTTATTTTTATTTTTAACTAGCGACCCGCCCCGGCTTCACGTGGGTGCAATGATGAACATCATCTGAAATTTATCAGTATTTCCCTACAATATTATGCATGTACTATACATATGAACCTTCCACTTGAATCGCTCTATTTATTAAAAAAAAAAACGCTTAAAAACCCGTTGCGTAGTTTTCAAGATTTAAGCATACATAGGGACGGACAGACGACAGCGAATTTGTTTTATATTATGTAGTGAGTAGTGAAGTGATAGTGATGGAATGGAAACCAAAGTTTTCGTTGTTAGTATTTTTCTTTACTTTTTATTATTTATGTTATACTTATATTATTTAAACGGTTAGAACGTTTACACTTTTCCTGAATTTTCACAAATATTTCAAGATCAACATTAGCTAAATGGTCCAGCCAGTCTCGAGTCGCGAGACAAACGAACAGCAATTCCTTGTTAAATATACAGATAGACAGCTATAAGCAATAAGCAGTCTTACATTTACGTTGACACCGCATAAAAAGTGAACGCTTTTAAGATATTATTATAGTACATTAGGTTTTATAGTACATAATGTACTATAATTAGGTACATTAGGTTTTATAGTACATAATGTCCCATGTAAGATTTCGTTTTGTTGATATCCAGCGTAACATCCAAAACATAAAACAAAACATATTATTTAACCATCCCCCTCGCACTTTCCTAATCTCATTGGAGTCTTACCAGATACGTCTATTTAGTTATATTAGTAAGAAGTTATAATAACAGCCTCATATGGTTCTTAAGTTGCCATAAATTACCCACTGCTGAGTCGGGCCTCCCCTCATCACAGGAAGGGTAATAAGCATACTGTGCCACGCTGGCCAGGCGGCTTGGCACAGGGTTATCGAGTTTTCCTTCTCTTATGTCTTTGTTATTTCCTTATGTCGGCTCTTACGACATCCTCAGGATGAAATTGGGTGGTGACACTATGTATTTTAAATACGTCACCACACGTAACAACTTCATTGCCTTTTACAACATCATCCAAATGGAATGGGTTGATTAATGACATTTTGTTCTGAATACGACATCATTCGGAAATAAATAATGAAGTATCAGACTAGCAGTATACACGCCATCTATCGGCGTGTATACTGCTAGGCTCACCGAGTAAATTTCAACTCGTACGTCGATGATGATACTTCATTATTTATTTCCGAATGATGTCGTATTCAGAACAAAATGTCATTAATCAACCCATTCCATTTGGATGATGTTGTAAAAGGCAATGAAGTTGTTACGTGTGGTGACGTATTTAAAATACATAGTGTCACCACCCAATTTCACCCAATCAGTAAACGCGGCTGGGCTACGGCAACCCTTAACCAAAGTCCATTAGCGTGTACTCAAACAAAAAGGTTTTTTATTAAACTAGCTGCGCGCAGTCTTTGTCAGCGTTCGCATTTAATAGAGTATAAGCAAATGGATTTTTAACGCAATATATTATAGAAAAATTACTGATAATAAAACTAAATGAACTTTCAGTCACTTTGCGAATTATAATATTTGTAAGATCCATACCATATTGCTTATGTGTGACTCTGTGATGTCTGGGTATTGGCCTCCTTCATGCTTCGGTGGACACAAAGAGCCGTCAGCCCCGGTGCCGTCTATGGTGTATGGCATTATTATTTACCCCATATTTATATTTAAAGATGAGTTGCAGTAAAACTTTTATTTCGCTTTATAATTTTAAAAATAATGTTGTTGGACTTGTAGTCTACGTTATATGTATGTCTGTGCCATCTTAGCTCTTTAAAGGAATGGACCGTGATGAGTTTTTAATTTTAAGAATTTTCTTGGGACTTTGGATAAAAACTGTTGTTGACATTTGGTTTAAACGCGCATTGTTTTAATTGTAGAAGTTATTATCATCTGTTATTATACCAATAAAACAATACTTCCCGCCCATTGCCGTGATTAGAACTGCATCTAAAATCGAACAGGTGAAATCACGGGAAAAAGCCTTCATACCTTTTTTTACACTTGGCTGTCCGCCTATTACACGCATTTTGATGAATAGTTGACTTGAGATTCCCCCTCGACCGTGCCGCTATTTGTGGTTAGGGGCATTTGCGTGCCTAGAGGATCCTTTGGGGACATACTGGTTCAGGGTCATCTATACCGGGCGGACCCACGAGGAGAGTCCAGAGGAAGAGTGGCACACAGTATCGTGGTGGGTATTGGGGCCGGAGACGCCTCAGTCTCAGTCAGTCGTGTCCTCAAAGATGTCTCGGTAGCCTTAAACTGCCGCGATACACAGCAAGGTGATGGGAGTTCATCCGTCGCCTGACGTATGCACGAGCAATGACCTGTTCTTGTCTCTATTAAAGCTCCCTATTCAAGCATGGGGCGTGCTAATCGGCCACTTGGCTTACTGTTTACACTGTTTACTGACATTAGCGAGTGAAACCGAATAGCGGTCAGGTATCCATGAGGTTTTCAACGTAAAAAAAAAGAAAAAGATGACTAGAAATAATTTTTATATTTGTTTAAATAACAGGAATTTTAAATGTTATAGGGAGTAAAGCGTGGCTGGATAAGTTACTACAAGATCGGAGGGGCCCACCTTGGAACTTGGGGCTCCAGTAAACGAGACTGGCCGAGGTCCCAATGGTCCTGGAGCGAGCCTGGTTCGAACATTTGAGGATCGCCGTCGGTTTTAGTGGCTAGGTCGGGGTGCAATTGACAATCTCTACGCGCTCCGGAGTCCCACATAATCCGGCCAGTCCCCACGAATACCCTACGAATAAAAGCGAACAATATTTTATGAAGCTCATCATCATTTTTTCCTGTGACTTTCACCAGGTTGTCGGTCCAGCGTGTGGGAGGCCTTCCAGCCCTGCAGTTTCCGGAACGGATCTTTATTTTTACATTGTTGTATTGTATAATTATGTTATATTATGTTTGTTCCAAACATTGTTATGATGTATTAAGCAATTTGATAATTATTCTGTAGCACAAGGGATTGTTCGTTATCGTCAAACTGAGCTGCGTTTGCGCATTCAGGTGGTGCCAGATATGACAGCGGTGGGTCGATGAGGTGGAGGAAGGGGGGTTACCAGTGTCTCGGACCGATCCTGCGCAAATGCATACGTTACATAATGCATCGCCCCTGAATACAAATACGTCTGGTTCGTAAACAACTTTGAGCCCATAGGGTTGTCAACATTATCAACTTTAATTCAATGCAATGGCGAATTTTGGCTAGAGTTTTTGTGATGCTATTATCTAGGGTGTAACAAATAAGGTATAATAATAATATACATATGTGTATATTGGTCGTGGTTAACGTTTTTCCTACTTTTGAGTCTGGCTTGTATTGTTGAAATTTTGGATTACTGCTTCGCTTCCTTTGGTAGAGGTGTGGTGATATATACTAAAGGCGATCATTACTAGGTTATGCAACGCTTTTTTTTGCAAATTGGTTTAATGGTTGTATCAACAGTTTCTGAGATTAGCAGGCTCTTAAAAACAAACTGTTTTTTTATATTGGTTTAATTAGTAAAGTATTTATAATGTTGTTTTTATGAGTTGCTTGGATATGCGATTGGCGCAGAGTAGCTACTTGTTGGTTGCGGTGGTGTTTTTGGGTCCAAATAAGCACTTTAGTATCACGAATAAAAATACACGCGCCAGGACTGCTTTCACATCTGTGATTGGAAGATTGCCTAAAATAATTACACTATCATGATTGTGCCTTTATTTATCGGGCCGTTTAACGAGTGCTGATGAAATAACTAATTACCATTACTAATTTTTAATTTAGCAACTTTCCACATAATTCATGAAAAAGAACTGCACAGCACACACTGCACTTTATGAACGCCATTTAGGTACACGTGACTGAAATCGTACATGTGGTGACGGTTTTAGATTATATAGTGTCACCACCCCATTCCATCCCGATGGCATCGTAAGACCCGGCAAAAAGAAATAAGAAGGCAGAAAAGCAGTGGGAGTGGGAAAACTCAAAAGGAAACCCAGCGCAAAACCGTCTGGCCAGCGTTTCACAATAGGCTAATTACACTCTGTGTAATGGGAGGAGGCCATAGTCCGCAGTGGATAATTTATGGGCCGAATTGTAAGTAGTAAGAGTGAAAAAGGTACCTTAATATTGCTTTAATTAAAACTATTCCACATTATTAATTTCTCTTGTTGTTTAAATGTCATCAAATTTGGGTAAAAAGGTATTAATATATGCAATTTAATTATCGAGTGTAATAGGTAATTAGTTTTGTTTGCTTCTTCGACACTATATTAGCTTAACTTGACAAGAATCCCACGATTAAAATAGTAGATAAAAACGATGTTGTAACAATGTAATAACAAACCCCTAACCTAATAGTCTAAGATCCCACTGCAGGATTACTACGCTCATCTGTTATATGCTAAAAACCACTTTTTCCACAACCACGGTTCAGAACACTAGCATTCGACACATGCGCAATGGCTTAAAAGCGTCGGACAGCCGGCAATCGCTATTCTCGTCTGACAAATGATGTTACGCGCTAACTCTCTTTCACTCTACCTTAAATATGTATCGTCTTTAGCAGCCGGCAACCCTTATTTGCAGCCGAATTTAATTAAGCAACCATATATCATAATTCATAGAAAAAAAATAGCTTTAATTTGATATATGATTAATAAATATACGTTATGAACGTATAAACGTGTCGAAATCATACCTGTTTACACCCTGGTTGCCAAGACTTGCGGCCAAGCGAGGAAGGGCAACCGTGATTTTTTAGAATCTTTATATAAATTGCCATGCTGTAGACCTTTTATAATTGATATAACAAGTGAACGTAATTCTTTTCCAAAAATCAAAAATTCAAAATTTATTCAAAGATACTTGCGGCCAATTTTTGATAGGCAACCTGGTAGATATATATCCTCCTAATCATAAATAAACATAAAAAAATGGTTTTTAGCATATAACAGATGAGCGTAGTAATCCTGCAGTGGGATCTTAGACTATAATCGACTTAGTACTTGTACCATTCCCCCCGTCAAAATTTACGCTAAGCGTCTCGACTGATTTTGAAATTGTAAAAAAAAAACAAAGAATGAATTCGAGACGCCTTCTCCATACTGTAGAAAAGTAACGGCTAGCACCGACAAATTGGTATTACTTTACTGCAAAACGATATTGTCTCTTATCGAAATGATTATATGGCCACTTCTCAAGTTTTCTCCGCTAAAACCAGAAAACAAATTTCATGCCGGCCCCTAATAAGTACCTATATTGACATGTCTGAATCTGAATTTAAAATTTAAAAGATTACAATTGCCTTGTTATTCGTTCGACCTTTTTTAAATTATACTTCACACCGAGATCAACCGTCGTCGGTTTTGTCCCATTTCATCAATCCAAACTGAAATAGGAACACGTTAGCACGAACACTGTAGTGTTAAAGATAAGTAATTTGAAAATATGGTACGAAATTTATACCGTACCAATTATTGGAAGTTCCTGAAACGAGAAATAATTTGTCTGGTGATTTTTAATTTAATAGGAATCGCCAAGTCACTGAGGTATGTATAAAGTAATTTGTTTAGGATTAAAGAGGGGACGATTTAGCGCGGTTAGATTAAATCTCTCCCTGTTCTTATGTTTCTGGCCAATCCGCTAGTAGATTTATATCGCTCTAAATATCATAATGTAATTAGGATTTCTAAATTTGCAGTTGTGTTGTACGAGAGGGTACACTGGTTATGGCAACCTGTACCTTTGAAGAGATGTTCATGAAAGACTTGGGAACTACAAAACCGCAGCCTGCAAAGCGACCCGTGCGGGCTAACATAGTGAAACCTAATACGTGAGTATGGCGTGTATATTATAAATTTATTTTTGTACGCATTTAAGTTTTTAACGTATACTAACTAGTAAAACCTGTTGGACCTACTTAATTTCTCGCTATCGGAATGTTACTTTAGACCTGGGTAGCATTGGCTATTTGCGAATCCAAGATAAGCGCAGATTTAAAGCCCATACGGGCTAAGCCATAGCCACAAGCCGAGGAGGATGAGGAGTAGGATGAGGATGATGATGGGGACGATGATGAGGATGAGGATGAGGACGAGGATGAGGATGACGATGGATAAGTTTTCAATACTTGGACAGCTCTTCTGTGCTTCGGACGACAAATAAAAAAAGGCTCCGGATGTCATCCTATTATCTGTGGTAGTTGATAAAAGCAGTCACTATCGTAAAACCTGGTAGCAACATCAAACCATCAGTAAGGATTTTGATTTTCATACCCGTTACGCCAAAGCATCAATGGTAACTAAAACAAATACAACATATCTATAAGTTGAGTTTTCTATCGCTATTGCTGAACGTATTTATTATATAAATGACACCCCTGCCGTACTTACAACAAGTGTCGCGGAGCGTGTTTGCAAAACTGGTAATTCACGAACAGAAGGACACCCAGCAAGTACCTCTGTTCTAGCGAACAGGGGATCCCTTATCCAAAAGCACCACACCCAACCCCCATAGAGCAACATGGTTACTTATTTCTAATGTTAAATTATATTATGTACGTTGGTGTAAATCTTATTATTTATGGTCCGTGTGGTCTTTTAGAATACATAGTGTCACCACCCCATTATATCCTGAGGGTGCCGATATAAGGCTATATTTCCGTAATGACAAACCTCAAAAAGAATTTATTATTCCTCTCTAAAAACAAATATAAAACTTATCGAAAACGAGGTTGAAGACAGCCTTTGGTGTCTACTATACTAGTCAAACTCAAATCATTTATTTCAATTGAACCTATTTACTGGTGTTTTTGAAAAGTCAAAAGTGAAGAAGTGTCTGTTAAACTAGATCAACATACCACATGGCGGTAAAACTACCGCCGTATGGTGAGACAAATCATGACACTTGGTAAGTGTCTCTATTTGGCCTGTAACAATGTTCTTAACGTTATGGTCATGGCGTCAATAAGCAATGTTCGGTGCATGCTTATTTGCAGGAATAGCCATTTCAGTGTTAATCGACCAACACTTGTTTCTATTTTTTCTAGATATTTTTTTCTGGTTAGTATTCGCTGTAGTCAGTATATAAAACTATATGTAAGGGCGACTTGTTGATGGACAATATTGGATACTTAATGTTGCCTGTGCAGACGAGCATATTCGAAGACGATATGCCAAATAAAGAGATCTTAAGAGTTGTCAGTATTCTCGTCCCTAACTACTACTTCTACCATTCAGCCCATAAATGTCCTACTACTGAGACCGGCCTCCTCTTATTACACCGAGGGTAATTAGCCTACTGTGCCACGCTGGCCAGACGGGTTGGCATAGGGTTTCGTTTGCTTCCTATTATTATTATACATATTTATTTCCTAATATTATCCAAATGTTAGATGATTTGCATAGTCGGTGGTACGGCCTCTACCACCGCATGTACCCTTCTATCTATGACATTCCATTTACTATATTAGTAGAACCCACGGAAACAACAGATAGTATTGTAATTAGTTTTTAAATAATTAAAATTATTTTCTGTTCCAGTGCAACATGTACACGCTCCCATAATAAAAGTAAATGCAACAAGTTAGATAAGCTCTATAAAAAATATGGACTGATATCAGCGCCGCCCCGTCAAAGTAAAGTAACCGCCAATAACAAGAAGGTAAAAGATCAAAATAAAAAATCTCCAAGCGACGCCAAGAAGGTAACCAATCAAAACTTAAACCCTAGCAAACAAATCACAAACCCATCAAATAGATCCTTGAACATTAATGCGCAGAAGAAAAAGCACCATATGATTAAAACTACAAAGTTACCTGACTATGCTCCGAAAACTATTAATGCCGCAGAAATAACTACTCCACTCAAGAACTCGACGCAAATCGTAAAATTAGTGAGGGCTTCTAACGTTGTAATCACTAGACGAACCCAAAGGACTGAACGTGAGAAGCAACTGGGTAAGATTTTCTTGCAGCCCGCCGAAACCTTTGTTTGCGGAATTGATCCTCTTTAATCTTCTATCTATATGTGCTAGCATTTGCGAGAGTCTTCGCCCGCATGGGCTGCTTAAACCGTGCTTATCTCTTCGAATCTAGTTATTCTATGCAAATAATGCTAAGGAATAATGTTGTATTCTAATAGCTAACGAACTATAATAGGTTCAGTCATTTTTGAGTTTATTCGTTACAAACTTTAGAACCGAATATTTAATCTAAAATAAAACTATTGCATCTTTATAATATTAGTATAAAGAAATATACGAAATTTAAAATGGTTTGTTTCGATTTTGGGAGATTTTGCGCTGACGGAAGCGTATTATTGCTGGCACAGTAAAAATTCAAATGGAAGAATACTACAGAAATGTATTACTGTTAAAGATCGTACAATAGAAATAAAATCAATTATTGTAAAAAAACAGTGATACAAACTAAATACAACACGCATCAATGTCATGTGTAATTTTTCATGTATAAATTATTAGATCGTTACACACTCTGTATGTCTGGTACATAGGCAAATGGTTATAGGTAATTTATTAAAACGTGAAAGATGCTCTCAACTAAATGTTTAATTCTTCGTCAATTAATAATACGACTGCCATCGTTAACCAATGACTTTTCAATTTGAAATAACAATAACACTTAACCTCAAAAGTATCATGTTGACTAAAAATAGTTAAGGTTTATATCTGAGAATAGCTAGCAATATGGAAGAAATCGCCAAAATCTAAGACCGCCCATTGTACATTTCGTTTTGTTTTTTATATTTTTTTCTGATTACATAATGTTGTATTTTATATCAGTGAACAATAAAAAGCAATGTATTCTATTCAATCGATGCAGTTGCGAGGCTTAAGGTGATATTGCAGCACGCTACTCAAGACCCGCATAAGTAGAGTTCAGTTGATTCCTGCTTGACAGTTCGATCTTGACTTGAGCATCCAGCGTATTGTAAAACGTACCTCAAAACTCCAATCAACCGAAACTACGTTTGAGATGAGCTTTTGATCGCCAATCACTTGACTACGTAGTAATTGTTGTGATAGTACTGAAAGTACATAGTTTGTTTTCTATTGCAAACAACTCGGTCTATATTATGCTTAAATAAACGTAATATGTACTCCCAACCTCACTTGCGTACATAGAGATCAAATGACTTTTAACATTAATTTTGGATCGTGTACCGTTTTAGAATAAAGATTCAGCTAATTCAACACTGAAGCACTGTTCTGTAATAAGTGGCAAAGGTCATTGTGCTGTGACAAGACTCGGGTGATGTATCTACTCAAGCATCGTTCTCTGGCACCATGTCTGAAAATCCTAAGTCATCATCATCATTATTTCAGCACATAAATGACACACAGGTGAGTTGGACCTACTCCAAGTTCATGGAGGGAAATTAGCCACTGTGTCACATTGGCTAGACGTGTTGGCACAGGGTTTTTATGAAGGGCGTCACAGTAGAATGCATTTACGCGAACTTGTGGCGTCCCAAGCGCGTTGTGTGAGGGTATACCGCTGGGGTTTTAGTGGGTAAACGACTCTTGGGTAGACGACCCTTGTCGGAGTCCCACATAATCACCGACCTCTCCCCCGGGGGGCGGTGGTAAGCATAAAGCATTTCCCCAGCGAAAATAAAAAAAAGGGTTTGTATGAAGCTATGAAGTGCTCCCTTTCCTGTGGCTAGGTGATCTGCCATTTGCATTCCTTTAGTCGCCTCTTATGAAACCCTCAAAGTTGAATAGGTTCGTGAAGAAACCAGAATATTATTTTCTAGGTTGGATAAAAAATCCGCATAAATGTACTTAAATTTAAAGTAAAAAAGGGATAAGTAGCAAACAAATGGACATAGTGAAGGAAAACGAAATCCACTCAAAGTGTCGAGAATAAGAGAGGAAAAATGATAGCATACTTAATATGACATGAATATTTATTAACAAAGATTTATTGAAGGAAAACTAGAAGGTTAAGTGAAAACCTAGAACCTGCACTATTCTCAACAATTCAAAGAAAAACTAAATGAAAACGTTAAAGGAATGGAATGATGTAGAGAAAGTTTGAAATTACTCCGTGGAGTACAAACGTACAAAAGCGAAGCGTTCTTAGAAAGTATAGATGACTGAAATAAATTGCTTATAATATAAACCTTCAGTATTTCTTTGAAAGTTATTTAGAAGGTTATACCGTGTAGGTTTTATTTATTCGACAAGATGGCGTTCACTAGCCTCGAGTATGCATCAAACTAAAGCATAAACAATTTTCCTATAATTACTTTAATCAAAACTTATTTTATTAAACACAAACAAAATACTCCGCAGAGATGTTATATCATTTGTGAGAGACGACTGACAGTCAAGTGCCGAGGATACTTGCATCTCAGTCCAAATAAAAAACATGAAAGGTCAATCCATGTTCAAGTTACATTTATCTATATGCCTTTGTGAACAGCAACAGGGAATCCAGTTCTAATCTCAGTTGTTTGCGTACCTAAATAAACTAACGGATATAGTGAACGACAACCCTCTGGACTAATTGCTAATCCTTGGTGCTCCATAGTGTGGATGGGGCCAGACGGGCATTTTTAACTAAATGCATCATCTTCAGATCTTCATAAATGCACTCAATCTGTGTAGTCTAAAACAATTAAATGCTGTTAAAAGCAAACAAGGTAACCTACAAAATGTGATCCTCTCGAAAACTAAGCTGGTTCCAGAGGACGACTATCACTCAGCCCTGTCAATTACTGAGAGTTTTATTCCATTACGTTGTTTGGAATTTGCCAGATACCAATATAATAAAGGCCACTATGATATGAATCGTTCCAATTTGACGAGCATTAATTGGGAGGCCAACTTGATGAAGGGAAGTGTACAGGATGCTCTCGGTTATTTCTACTGCAATATACACATAATGATATTTATATCTTCCTCAGCGTTAATCTAAAATGCCCCGGATTCGCACGGGCACGGGTATTTGACTTAAATATAATAAAAATAGTCTGTACATACTAGTTATACATATGGATATTCGTAGATAATAATGTCCTTTTTTAAAAATGTTTACATAACTTTGCTCTATTGTCAATATTTTAAGCAGCGTACACGATGTAACGATTATATTTGTTTTTTTTACACATTGGGTTACACTATCGAAGATTTCATAAGGATTTCCATTTTTTTTAAATATTTGCGTATGTTTGTAAGGGAGGATTCTAATGAAGAAAGAATTCCTTTCTTTTGAAATCGGTCTTGTCCAAAAAATTTCTCAGAAACCCGAGTAATAATGTTACAAGTTATTTATAGAACAGATTGAGTCCGCTATTAGTACTATCCCGAAAAACATTTGGTAGTTAATTCATCAAAACCAACAATAGTCCAGTGCAATGACGGAAATAAATAAACATAAAATTATTTAGTTTGGCGATTATGAAGGATCGATATGGGGGTGTATTCTGAGCATATGTTCAAATTTGAGCGATTCTGGCGAGGTCAGCTCAAGGTCATTTCGATTCATAATTTTTTCATCATTTCAGCCAAAAGACGTCCACTGCTGGACATAGGCCTCCCCCAAGGATCTCCACAAAGGCCGGTCCTGGACCGCCCGCATCCACTGCTTTCCGGCGACCTTAACCAGGTCGTCGGTCCACCGTGTGGGAGGCCTACCAGCACTGCGCCTTCCGGAACGCGGTCGCCACTCGAGGACTTTTCTGCCCCATCGAGCGTCGGTCCTGCGAGCTATGTGCCCTGCCCACTGCCACTTAAGTTTGGCAATCCGGTGGGCTATATTGGTGACCCTGGTTTTCCTGCGTATCTCCTCATTTCTGTTTCGATCTCGCAGGGAAACTCCGAGCATAGCCCTCTCCATTGCCCTTTGGGTGACTTTGAGCCTCCTGATGGAGCCCATAGTGAGCGACCACATCTCTGTTCCATATGTCATCACTGGCAACACACATTGGTTGAAGACTTTTGTCTTCAGACACTGCGGTATTGTGGACGAGAAGATCTTTCGCAGCTTCCCGAACCCTGCCCAGCCGAGTTGGATCCGACGATTGACCTCTTTCTCGAAGTTGGACTTACCTAACTGCACAGTGTGTCCCAGGTAAATGTAATGGTCAATAACTTCGAGAGTAGAACCTCCGATGTTAACAGGAGTGGCTTGGACATGGATATTAGACATGATTTTCGTCTTCTCCATGTTCATCTTAAGGCCGACTCGTTCGGAGGCTCGACAGAGGCCATCGAGCATCGTATTGAGGCCCTCCATGGTCTCAGCCATTACGACTATGTCGTCAGCGAATCGAAGGTGAGTGATGTACTCGCCGTTCACGTTAATGCCCAGCTCTTTCCAGTCAAGAACCTTGAAAACATCTTCCAGTGCAGAACCTTGAAAACATCTTCCAGTGCAGCGGAGAACAGTTTCGGAGAGATAACGTCTCCCTGTCTAACACCTCGCTGGAACTGGATCGGTTTCGAGGTCTGGTCCTGGAGTCGGACTGACATGGTGGCGTTTTCATACAAGCACTTCAACACTTCGATGTACCGATAGTCGACTTGGCACCTCTGGAGAGCCTGCAATACTGCCCACGTCTCGATCGAATCGAAGGCTTTCTCGTAGTCCCCGAACGCCAGACAAAGGGGCAGGTTATACTCCTCGGTCTTCTGTATAACCTGCCGTAGCGATAAAATATGGTCTACGGTACTAAAGCCTTTTCGGAAATCGGCTTGTTCGGGAGGCTGGGAAGCGTCGAGCTTGCATGCGAGACGATTCGTCATGACCCTCGAGAACAACTTGTAGACATGGCTCAGAAGTGAGATGGGTCTGTAGTTCTTCAATAAGGTGTCATCTTGAAGAAACTTCTTCTTTCTTTCATTCTTGAAGAACAGCACCACCACACTCCTGTTCCATGCCTTTGGCGTTCGTCCTTCGAGAATGACGGAATTGAATAACTTCTGAAGGGCCCTAAGGATCGGTTCTCCACCCGCCTTCAGAAGTTCTGCGGTAATTCCGTCATCACCCGCCGCCTTGTTGTTCTTAAGTTGCTCGAGAGCCATCCCGATCTCACACAGGCTGACGTCCGGGAGGTCTTCTGTGAAGTGCCGGGTTAATCTAGCTCGTGGGTCGTTTGCTAGATTTATGACGGGTTCCTGTGTAGACGTGTACAGTTGTCCGAACACGATTCGTGTTGAATCGGCGTATATCACGCTTCAGGGACTTTGATATCTGTCTATTGAGCATCCGAAGCTGCGTCGCATCATTTGAAGACTGCAGTACCATTTTCCGTCGTTCGCCCATGAGTTTGAGGGTGAGGTCCGAGAGTTTTTTGGCCGTTTTCTGGCATTGGGTCTTACAGAACGTCGACCCAACTTTGCGGACAGTCTCCACGAACCCGTCATTATTATCGTCCACGTCAACGCCTAGGCTAATAAAGCGTTTCTGCAGTTCGAGCTGGAAGCTTTCCGGGTTTTGAATCTGAACAGGCACGGGACGCAGCGTAGACCTCACCATGTGCGACCTTTCAAGCTTGACGTCGATATTCAATGTGCCTCTTACTAAGCGGTGATCGCTTCCGGTTTTAACCATATTGATCACGGAGACATCATTGAATATATGCTTTTCCGTCGACATGATGAAGTCTATCTCGTTTTTTGTGGTGCCATCCGGACTCAACCAGGTCCATTTCCTCTGTTCTGGTTTTTTGTAGAAGGAATTCATCATATAGAGTCCCTCCTTCTCCAGAAAACCAGCCAAAGTCTGACCCCGTTGGTTCCGGTGTCCAAAGCCAAATTGCCCCACTTGCAGCTCCGCTCCGCTTGCCCAGTTTCGCGTTAAAATCCCCCATGACAACGGTGTAGTGCGTTCTAGAGCCATGTATGGCCGAGGAAATGTCCTCATACATTATCTCCACCGCTTCGTCGGGGTGTGCCGAGGTCGGTGCGTATACCTGTATGACCTTCAGCGAATAACGCTTGGTTATTCTGTCTGAGTATAAGGTACGCCACCCTGGTCGACACACTCTCGATTTTAACAACGTTGTTCACAAGGGACTTGTGAACGATAAACCCAACACCACCTTGGGACTCTTGGTCACCCTCCCAAAAGTAGAGCAAGTTGCCGGATTTGAGGGTTATCATGTCCTCCCCCTCTCTTCGGACTTCAGACAACCCCACTATATCCCATCGCAGCTTGCTCAACTCTTCCTCGAGTTCTATGATCTTCTCGTCAGTCCGCAGTGTCCGTGTGTTGTATGTTGCCAGGTGCAGCCGTCGTTTTGTATGGTAGCCGGATCTCTGCCGGAGATTTTTAGCACCCCCTGCCCCACCATTACCTTGGCTGCTACCGTGGCCGAAGGAACTGGGGGCCGTTTTTTTAATTGTGTGTTTTTTTAATTTTTAATTGTTTGCCATAATCGTCACGCTTGGCAGGCGGGTTGGCGATTGCAGTACGGATGGTGTTTTTGGACAGAATGTCGCTGCTGCCCAACGTCTGTTGTCCCTTTGTCGCCTTCTACGATACCCACGGGAAGATATGGGATGGTAGTATTCTTACTCCGCTACCACACGGATAGCGAATTTCGATTAAATGCGTTTAATTCGAAATCTTGAGAACGGTTAGTGTTAGGCAAAAAATTTTAGATACCTTTTCTCTTCTAAATTAAAATTAAAAACTTTTTTTTCATCAATTTTGTTAATTTATTTCTTCCGAGAGGCAAATATTTTACTTTTTTTTCTGTAATGCTAATAATCCTTCATAATCCCAAAACTACTTATTTACATCTTAGCCACGTGGGAGGGGGACACTCAAAATGAAATTACTTGTGAGTGACTAACAGGGAAATGGCAAACCCATGATGATGGAGAGAAATAATATTGAAATGATACAAAGTGACTTGACATTGGCTAAACACAAACCGTGAGAGCCACAAGGAAGAAAAAAACTAAAACTACTTATTTTTATGTTTTTTTTTCAACTAATTTCCGTAATTGCACTGGACTACAAAGCAAAACAATGCAATATGTTACATTGTCCTCACATCTTAACTTACTATAAATAAACACGAAATCAATGTAACCCAATCATATGTTTGTAACAGAAAATATGATAAAAAGACTGTTCGTGGAGTTCCTTGCCTGTTCTTCTCCATAGGATCTACTTTTTGGAACAAGCAACTAGATTACTAACTTCACTTTTGACCTCGAAATCACCTGTAACTAAATAGGTTCAATTGAAATAAATGATTTGAGTTTTTTTTTAGTTTTAAAGGCAACTTTTCTGCCACATGCCTGTATTATGCGGCCTAGTCTTCTGTCACTGGCCGAGGTATTTGTGAGTTTTTCTCTGAATATTTTCGTACCACATTCCTCAACTCCAAATCAACCCTAATGAAAGTTGTGAAATGTCTCCTAATGATTTAGCTTAAATTAAAATTGAACCTTATTACCATAGACGAACAGGAGGAAAACTTGATACAAACCCTGGGCCAACCCGTCTTGCCAGCGTGGCACAGTATGCTAATTTCCCTCCATGAATTTGGAGGAGCCCCGTCCCAGTAGTGGGTCATTTATGGGCTGAAATCTTACTAAGTCCGCTGGCTTTTGTCATAACAATTTCCAACTGTATCTAAGATGTGCAGTGAAGTAAAAAATATATAAACGTTTAAAATTTTCTACTGCTTCTTTGTACGTAGGCATTTGGGAAATGCGTCGCAGGTTAGGAATCCCTGCTATACTAAAAATGTCGATGGAATTGAGATTGTCCGGAGGCGAGATGTTACATTGACCTATTTAAAAATCTTTACCTTGCACCCATTTTTAAAGAATTTAAATAGCTGTAGATATATTGTACAGAGACGTAGTCGCTCACTATCGGCTTCATCAGAAGGCTCAAAGTCACCCAAAGGGAGAGGGTTATGCTAGGAGATTCCCTGTGGGATCGAATCAAAAAATTAGGAGATACGCAGAAGAACCGGAGTTACCGACATAGCCCTCAAGATTGCCAAACTTAAGTGGTAATGGGCAGGGCACATAACTCACAGGACTGACGTCCCATGGGGCAGAAAAGCCCTCGAGTGGTGACCGCGTTAAGGAAAGTGCAGTGCTGGTAGGCCTCCCCCACGGTTTACTGACGACCTGGTTATGCTCGCTGGAAAGTGATGGATGCGGGAAATCCTTGGGGGAGGCCTATGTCCAGTCCGGTGGATGTTCTTTGGCTGAAATGATGATGATAAAATAGTGGATTGCACGCTTCTCATGAGATTAATAGCCACCTTTTCATGTGTCCCTCTCATCTAATCATCGACTTAGCTCTTACATGGAGCGAGCTAGCAAAGAGTTTAATAGTATTTGTAAAATACTTTCAACCGATATATTTTCTACCTCCGTGACACACGAAGGCAGATTAACCTGAACTCTTTTGATTAAAATAAATAAATGGTTGTTTGCACATGAAAACCTGGAGTTGGCTAAGTCTTAAATTATTATTTTTTGAGTTTGTTAGGAAAGTAACTGTTGGTTTTCCAAAAAAGAAAAAAAAGCTTAGCTTAATTTACATAATCACGCATCAGCAAAATAAATCGAGATACCATCGTAAATGGGTTTTTGTGAATTAGTTATGTAATGAACCCGTGAAACTCTAACATTTGCAGTCATCAAGAATACGCCAGTCAAATTTAGAATCCTAATTATGCTGTTCATTCCACACGCCTCGTACAAGCGCTAAAGACGTTTTTAGGTTTCAGGTTTAGCGTTTCAAAAGTTACTTATTCAGAACTTCTTATCTTTTCTTGGGCACCTTATCTTCTTACACATACTGGATTATCCGATGTCTGGCTAAGGTAGCACATTTTAAAATGGACTGTACAGAGTTAGTCGCTAAGTTTAACCTGAATGGCGACAGTGCCGTGTGCGATCCTTGCTTCACATTCCATTTGTGCGCACTGTTCAACGCAAATATTTACGCGCGTATTTGTACAATCAACTTTTCAATGACATAACGAAATCAGAGCCTTCATCTTTTCATAGCACACATGAGTAAAAAAAGTTAAACAATATATTAATGTCTGCCATAATGCCGTAAGTGGTCCCTACATGCACTATTTCGCTCAAACGCAACTGTGTATGTGTTAAATCTTCTCTCTCTTCTCTTTTCTATCTAGTTGCTGCGGATGCTTATTTGAATGTATGTCCATTATGTAACTGCTTAATGTAAGCCGCTCGACCTCAAATTAAATCAATGGGTATTAGTGGCTAGACCGCAACCGCCCGGGTAATTACTGGTATTTAGCCAAATCAGGTAAGATGCAGGCATCCGTGTAGTGACGGATTTAGAATACGTCGTGTCACCACCCCATTTCATCCTGAGGGTGTCGTAAGAGGCGACTGATGGGACGTAAGAGGCAGATCATCTCCTCCCAAGGGAAGGAATTTTTCACACCAGCCCTGTGCCAACCCGTCTGGCCAGCGTGGCACAGTAGGCTAAGTACTCTCCATGTAATTGGAGGAGGCCCGTCCCAGCAGTGGGGCTTTTATGGGCTGAGTAGTAGTAGGTAAGACTGGGGCCGACCCTAATGAGGTTCGGAATAGGCGAGGGGTTTATAGTCTACATGCTGCCACCTAGATGTCGTGAGGGAGCTAGTGTGTCTTTGGTATCGGTGGGCCGATACCGGCACAGGCGCTCGTACAATGCATTGGGCGCTATCATATCGAGCGCCTGAAAAAGGCACATGCATTCTCGTCTCTATTTGGTTGGGGAGTATCAAGAGGCGTATTAGAGGATATTCGGGGATGCCGAGCTTGTTCCCTTAGTGACCGAAACCCGTGGCCCTGTTTCGGGTAGCCGAGGACGTCGTTGGTTTTACTGGGCGTATTACTATCTCTCCGCACCCTGGAGTCCCGCACAGACAGGACAGCAAGGGCATCCACGAGAATTTCCAACGTCAAAAAGCAGACGGCATATCGATCCGTGTACATATCCGACCTCAACATGATTATCTACATAAGCCAAGCTTTCGTATTAGCTTTCTACACTCGTACCCTAATATAACCTTTACCTGTGAATCACTATCACTACATAGTATAAAACAAAATCGCTGTCGTCTGTCCGTCCCTATGTATGCTTAAATCTTTAAAACTACGCAGCGGATTTTGAAGCGGTTTCTTTTAATAAATAGAGTGATTCAAGAGGAAGGAAGGTGTATATGTATAATACATGCATAATTGCATCCTGCAAAGCATCTCCGGGCGAGTAAACAGGTGTAATTACAAAGCTTATGTGTACAATGTAGCATCTTTTATCAAACGAAATAACCCCGCAACGAGCTCGGGCTAAGTCAGTAGATTTACATACAAAATGGTGTTTGCTTGCTTTCAGCTTACATAGACGTTTTAAATGCACATCACTTAGGGGCAAACGCAACTATTGACGAAGACGTGAAGACTGGGGCTCCTATTATCCAGGCAAGTATGCGGTCCCATCTTGGCAGAAATCGTATCCTTACCCTGTCAGTAAATGCAACACTTATAGACTTAGTTGTTCTGATTTCTTAGGTTTTCGCGATTATTAAACATTGAAATTAAACTAAAAACTTTTTAACGGATTTATCGCGTGTATATTACATTATTTAATTCCCGACGTTTCGAATGCTTTGCAGCAGCCGTACAAGGAAACAGGCGGTAGATATTAAAAAGTGTTCAATTTCAATGTTAGTTCTTCGGGATACTTTCACCTGTATTTAATTAAAAGTATAAAGGAAACCCGATCGGTCTGCCGGTTAGGCTTTCGTATGCATGTTATATCTGTCCCCCTGTCGGTGCCAGCCGCCATTCTATCGTGTATGACAGTTGTTACACGTGCATGTTACACGTGAAAGCTGCCAGCTTGTCAGGTAGTCATGTAAATAGTCCGTGTGATGACGGATTTAGAATACACAGTCCAGTTGACAAGGTTGATAACCAAGCCGTAAGGGAAGGAAAGCTAAATATAAAACCCCCCATGTGATCCAGACGTGGGTCACATATGGGCTGAGTGGATATAAATAGGTACCCAAGTCAGGTTAACCAAGTGCGGATTCCAATAAAATTGAGAAAAAGCCGACGGCGTTAATGCGTTGCCGAGGGAAGTTTGCAACACCAGAGCCGCCACTAAGGAGTCGCCCACTCTGTAAAATGTGAAAGCATGACTATGGTAGCAGAGGGAAAGTGCATCACTTCAGCCGCCATGCTACCGCTCACTTCAAATCCGTGCGGTGACGGATTAAGAGTACCTAGTGTTACCACCCCCAATAAATGAAATAACAAGGGCGAAAACCTAGACGCAGGAGAAGGAAACCTGGTTATCAATCCCTGTGCCAACCAGTCTGGCCGGCGTGGCACAGTAGGCTAATTACCCTCCCTGCAATGAGAGGAGGCCCATATCAGCAGTGGGTTTAATGGCTGAACAGTAGTAGTAGTATCTCTGGCGACATTACTAACAGACAGGAATTTGAATTTGAATTTGAATATTAACATTTCTTTTTGGATATTCCAAAAAGAAATGTTAATATGATTTATTAATTACATAAAAGTATATTTGCAGACAAATGTTAACTGGTTGACTGCTAGCGATAACAAGTGCACTCTTTGTGACTGGGAAGGGTCCAAATATATGTTTGACAATCACTATTTAGAGGTGAGTTAATTCATTTTAAAATGTCATAGAATGTTCCTATGGTTGCAATTCACTTGGCTATGAGTTGATAGAGTATTTGTCAAGACTAAGACCCTGTACGCACTAGGCGGCTAGCCGCGCGACCTGCCGCTTTTCTAATTTAATATGCAACCGCTTATGTCTGTACGCACTGGCGGTTGAAATTGTGTGGTGTTTTAGTAGGATACACAAAGAACAAATAGGAACACCAAACCTTCGTGTTCTGATGCTCAATACTTTGCTGAAGATCATCACATGATCAAATGCATAATTTACGATTCTTTAGAGGATACACAGACTGATATTATTTTTTATTTACAACATAGAATTTATCTTATTTAAAAAATAGACTCTTTTATTTTGTTAAAATATCTATTTTATTTTATTTAAATTTATTTGATAGAAGTCGGCCATTTCCATCCCTTTGATCAATATTTACACTTTTCTCAGGGAAAGCCGCATGATAACGGGTACTCTACCTCGTACAAGCCACGCCCACTTCAGAAACATCATTAAAACACTTTTCAAACATAATAAATAAAATTTAAAAATATAAAATCACTGCCTTTGTGATAGTGTTAATTTCCTTTGTTAGCGGAAGGGCCTTTTTCCTAGGGCTGCATTAATCGAGGCGGGCCAAGGCCCCCAAGGAGCATATTGCCTTAGGGAGCTCAACCAGCGGCTCTGAAGCGAGTAGTAGAGGAACGTCGTTAGTTTCAGTTGGTAGGTCGGGACGCTAAAAGCTATCTTTTTGTGCCCCGGAGTCATATCCCGGCGGGTCCCCATGGGCGGAAGCCCGACCTTGGGGATTTCCAACGAAAATAAAAAAGTGTTGTGGTACTCTATTTTCATTTATTTATTTAATTTCATTAGTATTTTTCTCCGAAAATAAGTACCAATAAAAGGATATCTCTATAGACGGATCCCACGGCCACTCATTTACGGTGCGTGTTTAAATGCGCCATCTATCAGTGTGTTACAAAAGTGTGTTTCTACCGTATATCTGTAACGGAGATAACATCCCCAAATCAAAATTTACACCAACCCTAAATATGAATTTACCTTCGTTAGGAAGTGGGAGCTTACTAAATCGAAGACTTGACAACAGATGTCACTATATTATGTATCCGAAACGGTTTTACATTAATGAAGACCTAAGGGAAATTATAAACAATAAAATGAAAATTTTAAAAAAAGGAAATGGAATAAAATTGTTCTGTCGCCGTTCTTTTAAAGTTCGTTATGTTGAATACCTATTTCTTCACTTCCTCGTTCTATATATTAGGGCGAATTATTATCTATTATGATAATATTATATTCTTGAAAATACAAATATAATATAATGTTTCTTATTTGCAGTATCACTGTAACCGCAGCATAACTGATGAAAAGTATTTTGATGCACTGATGTAAAACCGACGAAGACGATATCAACGGGTCCCCGCATCTTCCCCTATGCTCACTAGATGTCGCCTTCACCAATAACATCCCAGTGCAGTTAAAACTTAACCCAAAGAATTTTAGTTAGATGACATCCCAACTTAGTTTAGAACAAACATTGTAAAGTAATTATTTATTTATATTCCGATGAGATAAGAAATATTAACGAGTTTATATTACAGACAAAGCCAACAGTGAGGAAATACCTATATTAATGTTTGTAATTAAGATTTATTCTCTATTTTGGTATTGTGTACAAACATAAGCAATTATATACATATAATATATATATATATATTAATAATATAAAATATTTGGATGTTCCATATGGTGACGGATTTAAAATAAATATCCTACATTCGGTGATGACTATGTATTCTAAGGATATATATATATAATCCGTTATAGTAAATAGTAAAACTTATTTAACCATTAGATTATTTCACTACGAAGCAGTGGCAAAGATAAAAAGAGAATTTAACTATATATATAAGATATTCTATAAGATTATTGTAACTTCTATCGTTTATATTAAGTTTAGCCACGTAAGTTCCATATTGTGTGTAATTTGTCTTTGTTTGTGGAAAGAAAATAAAGAATTATTATTATTATTATTATTATTATTTTCAACTGGCCTATAATGAATTTTAATGATATTCATAAAACTTGAATGAGGGCTGACTCAGAAGTGAGTCTTTTATGTGCTGCAATTATAATGATGATGAAGGTTCTTAAAGAAGAATTACGTGTTAGTTTTGTGTGTCAGCAACCAAAAATATATACAGACACAATGTGCTAATTGGACCACACAGCTCAAAAGTTGTAGCTCATTGTAGGGAGTTGTTGGATTTGCTGCGGTGAAATTCTACGTCAGTAATATGTATTTACATTAGTTTTATAAATCTCTCAATCTGTTTATCAAATGAAATAGACACTTTTCTATACTTTTTACTTTGAAAGGCGGTTATTTTTGAGACCGGAGATATTAGATTTATTACTTTTAAAAATGAAAATAATGGAACAGCTTTTTTCCGCACATAAGAATTCAGATATAAACTAAAATGATCTTAACAGTGCCATCTAGTAATAAATCTTGCTAACTCCATCTTTACTTTGTAAGTCTTTATTTTACATGGTTCCGCGGAAATCCATTTTTGTTGCTATGTAATTGTAACCATTGTTAAAACAGTTAAAATTTATACGATGATGGAGAAGTGCAATCATTAAAATTGTTATAAAACATGCATCCTACTAACATTATAAACGCAAAAAATTGTAAGTATGGATGGATATTTGTTACGCTTTCACGTAAAACGACTGAATGGATTATAATGAAAATTTAAAATACTATAGCTTATACAACCGAATAACACATAGGTTACAATTTCTAAAGAAGTTGTGTGAATTGTCCAAAATATAACAATAAGTGTCAGTTATTGCGTATCCAAAGGTCGTTCATAAAATACGTAGAAACTTCCACGTGCTTGACTATAAGAGTGTTATTTATTTTATTTTTACACAGGCACAAATTGACATTGTAACTATAACATTGTCTCACAAAACTGCGTAGGCAATTTGTCTGTGAGATCGTAATTTTTAACACATAGTCTTTATAATGTTCCTAAATTCGAATTGTGTTATGGTAACATATTAATTAGGTATTTCTTAGATTCTAATTTGAATTTGTTTGTACCATTTTCGGTTCTGATATTTACGGGTAGACTGTTCAGTAAATATTATCCTTTTTAATACTACTATAGTATAATATAGGTTAAATGTATGTAGAAGTATTATGTAATAAGGCTATACTTACTTATATATTATGTGACGGATCAAGAACATCCGCATGGTGACAGAGGTTAAGAATACATAGTGTCACTACCCCATTCGGTGTCGTCAGAGCCGATAAAAGGAAATGTCAAGGCCGATAACCTAGCCGCAAGAGAAGGGAAGTTTGGCCCACTGTTGAGTCGGGGAGGCCCAGTCACATGGGCCTCCCCGACTCAACAGTGGGTCATGTAAGGACTGAGTAGTAGTAATAAGATCACCGGCATCCGCAAGATGCGGGAGATCCCGACCGGCCTTATTGTAAATAGAGGGACTCCTAGGGTTATTTCTATTAGTGAACTTCTTTAGGGCGAAATGAAAATGATGATGATATAAAATAGAATAAGGATCTACTACAAACACGTTATTAAAAAGTTATCTGATGGCAAAACGGTCCTTTATTATATTTTTTTACCAGCGACCCGCCCCAGCTTTGCACGGGTGCAATGATGAACATCTAAATTTATTAGTGTTCCTCTACAATATTATGCATGTATTATACTTAAAAACCTTCCTCTTGAAGCACTCTATCTATTAGAAAAAAACCGCTTCAAAATCCGTTGAGTAGTTTTAAAGATTTAAGCATACATAGGACGGACAGACGACAGCGGATTTGTTTTATACTATGTACTGATAGTACATAGTGCTGGTAGGCCTCCCACACGGTGGACCGACGACCTGGTTAAGGTCGCCGGAAAGCAGTGGATGCGGGCGGCCCAGGACAGGCCTTTGTGGAGATCCTTGGGGGAGGCCTATGTCCAGCAGTGGACGTCTTTTGGCTGAAATGATGATGATGATGATGATGTACTGATACTGATGATGATTATAAATTTCTTTTAAAAAAGCTTTTCACCGCAGCTTAGCATAAAACCGGCCTGATGATTAACCGGCCGGATGATTAACCTATAAAATGTATTGCGACGTAATAAAAACCTGCGGCGTAATAATTAAGTTATCTTCTTTCTCGACCAATAGATGTCGCTTCAATCAAATTGAAACTCGATGTTACGGTTAACGAACGTTAACGGTTACGGTTACGGTTAACGGTTACGGTTAACGGTTAAGGAACTTGACTTATTGATCTCAAAAAAATTTACATAAATACATGAGACATTACTAACAATTTTGCAACCATATTCGTTCAAACAAATTATGTTAACATTTACACAATGCTGGATATGCAAAGCGAAATTTAAAATATGTATGTGTGCAATTGTCCGGAGTCCACTGTCCCTTGTATAAACATGAACAAGTTTTTCATGATGAGATGTTTGTTGTTTACGATAAGTTATATTTTATTAGTTATGTTTATTAAGTTATAATATACTTACTTTAGAAGATTTGATATGCTTTTTACTTATAATTTTGTGTACATGTAAGTAGTATCATTTAGACGACTTCGAAATCTTTTTTATGTATGTCTACCGATTTAGGCCTCCTCCATTTTGATGAATTCGTTTTCCCTGCTTTTAGGAGCTAAGTTGTATGCCCACTGTACGATTTTTGTTGTATAAGGCGCCGTCCTATTGCCATCGCTCGCGCGATGATGCGTCCGTCCGACAAAAAATGATCGTGTGACCGTGCGATCAAACATACTGATTTCTGCTGAATGTCCTATTGAAGATCGTGCGATCATGCGAGGCGACCAAATTGTTAAAACACATCGTATTGATCGGACGACCGTGTGTTCAAATATTCTGATATCTTCTAAATGTCATATGAACTAAAGTCGGCGGGCTTGATAATTAAACATGTTGAGATGGAACTTTAACACCATTTATTGACCGTGCACATCTTACGATATTTTACAAGAGACTAACAAGGACAGAAAAACAAAGCAACTCGCATATAAAAAGAACACTATTTCAAATTATAAAAAGTATACAAAAACTAAAAAGGTTGGACTAAAGAGGTTGCGGGTCGCCAACAATCCCATTGTTTGGAATAAATAGAGTGAAGACTATAAAAACAGGCTTAAAAACGACAAAGAGTGGGCTATTATTGCAATGCATTTGAATAAAATAAGAAGATTACCAAAGTGAAAATATTTTAATAAAACTTACATTATTATTGATCGATTGATAAAACTTACAATACTATTATTAATCATCGTACGAGCGTAATAGGACATCGGTTTCATCGGACGATAAAATCGCATCGCGACATCACACGAGCGATGGCAATAGGACGGCGCCTCATAGTAAATAACCATCAGACCACTTGTAACCCAGGACGCCGCACCACCTTGAACCGGTTGACCGTCTCCAAGATGAAATGTGCTGCATGGTTACGTTAATGGACACTGACCCTAAATCTCTTCTTCAAGATTAGATACCTGGATTGGTGTTTGTACCCTTATGCCACCATACTAACTACCATGCATATGCCTATGCTTGTAGTAACTAGACATCTGAATTGTTAGCGTGTTATGAATAGTCTGTATTAAAGCTTTGATAAAAATAAAGAAATCTCAGTAGTTTTATTTTGTTAACGATATTCTCATTAACATTTCTCTTTCTGTAGCTCATTGTCCTCCTCGGCATTCCATTAAAAACCTTTTCATAACCCGCAACTTAGAACTAACCTTGGTCTCAACAAATAAGGATGGTAATGCAATACAATAACTTCAATAATCAACGTTTTTTTTTTAATTTATCTTTTCTTTAAACAACGATACCCCCTTTTTGTAGTGGGGGAAACCTTTTAGAGGTCCCCAGCCCAGGGACAGGGCAGGGTATGTGGGAGTCCCGGTCGCGATGAGATGGTGATTGAGAACGGTTTACCCACTAAAACCTACCACTAATACACCTGTATCGCGAGGGCCGTTTACAAACATGAAATTCACGAACACAAAGACTCAGAGCAAGTGACTCTGGTTTACACAAAGACACTTGCTCGGCCCCGGAATCGAACCCACGACCAGGACCCCGTGATCCAAAGGCGGCGCGTCCAACCCCTAGACCGACAAGGCAGTCAATTGATATTGATGTATGTCGCGGGTTCGATTCCCCGCACGGAAGAAATATTTGTACGACCTACAAGTATTTGTTCCGGGTCTGGGTGTTTTCTATAATATGTATGTAATTACAAAAAAAAGTATAATAAGTAGTTTATCATCCATCTCGTTACCATAACACAAGCATTAAGTTGCTTAGCTTGGGACGAGATGGCGTTGTGTGAAATGTACAAGGATATTTATTTATATAAAAGAAAATTCTGGAATCATTTACATAAAAATTAAGAATTTTCCTGTGTTTACTTTTTTTGTTGAATCTGTGTAAATTTATTAAGTGTTGCCAAGATATGCCAATGCTGTGCATGCCTACAACTGACATGCATATCAGGCTTAAACCTGTGTATTTAACGTAATTGGAATGTCATAATATGTATGTTATTGGCTTGTGTTAATATATAAATAAAATATGCCCTTTTCAAGCTCTTTTTTTCCTTACTGGGCCTCAAGGGCGGGGAATCACGGTAATTAGCGCCCGACATACCCACGAAACCCAACAGCGGCCCTCGAATGCCCGAAACCGAACCATGAGTTTCGTTCCCCAATGGGTGAACTTGCTCCGCAACCCTGTTGAGCATTGGCCTTTTAGCGGGCCGCACGATTTGATAGGAAGCTCGTGCGGGAGATTGCACGTGCCGCCTTCAGGCGCCGCACGAAGTGGCGGCCGATCCACGCAGTGCTCCGTTGCGGTGGCCACCCTGGCCTCCTGGAGATATCTGGCTGACCTTCCCTTGCTCTCGGCGGCAGTCCTGGCCTTCATGTCTGGCCACCCCTCTACTGCCTCAAAGACGGGACCCGGACCAAAAGAAAATTGAATTGCATGAAATATTATTTTAATTTTGTTTAATTAAACGTGAATGTAAAGCCGCGTAACTTGTAGATAATAAATTAAAATGCTGATGATGCTAATACTTTTGAACAAAATTGCTATAAAAATAATTGATTCTTCAAAATCAATTCAAAATCAAACCCGATTTCGACGAATATCCTTAGGAGATACGATAGTTTTAATTCTAATAAAACAAATTCTAATAAAATAATCAAGTACCACGCGCAGATTCGTGATATCCAAGACGGGTCACGTGGGAGTGTGCAAAAACTCGAGAAGTACTGGAGTCATGCTAATGTTGGATTAGCGTATTTGTAGATGTCCAAGGAAGGTATAACCTTCCTTTAATAGTTGCAGCGTATGTAATAAACAACAACAATTTTCTTTTCCCATACAAGCTGTTCGTTGGCCGTACGAAATTCAGCTAGTTTCAGCAAGGTCAGCTAGTTAGTTTCGATACCTTTTTTGTGACTGAACACGGTGTGCACACGTAATGTAGGTACCTATTATATAGTTAGTTATAAGCTTTTTTTACTGTGTGTGTTAGGTACATACCTACATGTTATTGTCAGTATTTCTCTGTAGTGCGCCGTGTTCTTTGCACAATAAAGAATTTCTCTCTCTCTCTCTCTCTCTCTCATACACTGACCTTTTATTTTAGTAAAAAAAATATTTAATATGGTTTTAACATTCACCATTCGGTTCACTCCTTTCGGACCCGAAATACATAAATAATTTGTTGTATATAAATAACTTTGTTAATGACATAATTATGTTATTTTAACTAGATTAAATTGTAACTGAGTATATTTAATGGAGGTCAATCCATCCTAGATTGACTATCCCGCGCTGACTGTCCCTGACTGGCTGACTGTATCTCCACGGGGGGTATTTGATGGGCTGTATGTAGTCGATGACGCATAGCTAGGTACCTATTAATAAAATAAAGACATTTCATCGGTTTTATTCGTTTTCAAATACAATAACATCTATACAATTGTTATCTACGACTATTTTTATTATATTGACACATGCATTAACGTAAAATAAAACTTCTTAAAAAACTATTGCCACAAATCAAAGAATCAATACGTCGTAAATTAATAAAAATAAAATAATTTATGTATTGACTGGAATATTTAAAATCACAGTGAAGATAATAGTTATATATCACAAAAAGTAACTTATATCAGTTTTAAACAGCAATAAGATAAAATTATAGTACAAGTGGATTTTAAATTACCCAGAATATTAATGTCTCCCTCTAGGGTGTCACCTGTTCATAGATATTAAAATTAATCTGAGCAGTAGGTAGGTTACCTACTGTTAATATATTAATTTCTTGGTTATTGTAGAAAATAATTTGGAAATCCAGGAAAACACTATGTTTATAATGCTTGATTAATTATTGTATAATGTATAAAAATAATTCGTGACTAAATTATTCATAAAAATTGACTTAATATCATTTAATATTTGAAAATATACAATGTTGTAGTTTCTCCAATTTAAATGATATCTACGAGTTTTACTTAATTGAAGGTGAAATGGCACGACCCTCATTTGCCTACCAAATTATTATTATTGGCATGACATATCATGGTTTAAAATCATTTAATTTTACTTTTTTGTTATTTTCCTTTTATTTATTGCTTTTTTATGTGGGTAAATTAAACCCTTCGAACGTCTACTTACGGCAAGTGAAACTAGAATTAATTATTACAAACAAACGAATTAATTCACGATATGATGACACCCAAAAAATAACAGTGACAGACAATAAATAAATATATATGGCGATTCTTATCATTAAAATTACACTTTACTTACACAAAAAATACGTAACGTTAATTTTAATTTAAATAGTAAAATTTTAACTACTCCTATTACTGTTACGATTGCACTTTTTAACATAATCTAAATGTATGTACACGTGATAATACAGGAATGATTAATTTCTATCGTCAGGAAATCATTAGAAGTAAGCATAAACATAGTTCAATCAATTATTATTTGAAAGTCATTTGCAAAAATGTGTATCAAAATAAATATTGAATGTGGTGTTACGGTTATAGACGATGACTTATTTTAATTTCTAAGACAACACGCAGAAAATAATCATAAAAGATTTTCCTGAATTACGACATCTAAGATGAAATCGACATTTGAGCTTAATTCATTCGAATAGCTCAGATTTAGTTCATTCAAACCACTATCACTTTAAAATTGCGCAGCCGTATAAAAATAATACAATTACAAACATTGAACTACAATTTAATTAAGATGATTGCTTTTGATAATACTGAATATTTACATTATATAGCACAATTACACGGGTTTCCTATTATTAGCCAAATTATCCTCATAGTTATGCTTTGGTATGTTGATAGTTTCGAGGAATGGCACAAAATATTTGAGCTTACTTGTTCTAATATGTATCTAACCACATGATTCAATGTTTGTTGGGATTATATCGAAAGTCATACCTTAAAACTAAAAATTATATTACATTTTATTAATACTGAGTATAATATCACCAAGTGAGGCGATTGTACTTAATTATGTATTTTTTCCTTTTTTTGAGTACCGAATACTTTTCTATACGCTATAACAAAAAAAAATACATTTATTAATACACATAGAAGTAGGGTAGTAACATAATTTCTTATCCTTATGATAGATTCAATATCGATATCTATAAACACAATCAATAGACATTGTAAATAAATAACTAAAAACTTTACATTTACCCATAGTAAATGTAACGTTTTTAGTCCCGAGATGGGCCAATATTTCGAGGGACTAAATAAGTTTTTAACCCGATATAAACACTGTGCTTTTCATTACAAATACTAGAAATGTTAAAATAATAACATGAATTAGCTAAAAAAAACATTGACAATCTATAGCAATTACACAAATCAACAACTTTTGTAAGATATTTATGTAAAGTGTATGATAAAATCGTTTTCCGGGTATGTTGATATTTTATTTTATTTTACAACTCGAAAAATCAAGCGAAGATAAAATTTTCTCTTTCCTTCTTTCTTTCTCTTTTTCTTTGTTGTTTTAGGCAGCCGGCTAATATGCCACATGTTTTAATTTCATCATAAAAAAAATGGTAAATATTACGCAAAAGTCTACATTATTTTACAGAAATAGTTGAAAGTCAGTTATAAATTATAATAAAACCATTTAAATAAATTCTATTAATAAAATATATTCTTCAATTAATACTTAACTTTATGGTATTTCAATTTTACATAGCACTGTATTACTTAAGTGTCTTTATAGAAAGATTGAACATGGTTCAATAGAAAAGTGAACATTTTATATAAAAGTAAAATAGTTTTTTTATAATATGTTGACAGCTGTCAGGTCACCCTGGGGATGAAAAGTATTACTTTCAATCCTCTCCTCAGCCACCTTGAGACCTACTTTCCGAGTATGGGTATTGAAATAACTCGCTTCGTAATTTATTTCAGTTGGTTTTTAAGACTCAAAAAGTATTCGTTATTTTTATCATCATTTTAGTACAATCCATGTTTTGGATAATTTATTATTCTAAATAAATAATTTTACCTATTTTAATGAGTATCTATTATGTACAACACGCTCTGATAAAATGACAAGTGCCATTGACTAGTCTATACTAGCAAAAACATTCCACAATTTAGATTTTTTTATGTTAAATATTTAACCGTAATTTGGTGTTTCCGATTAGAAAATTAAGTAATTTGACATATAAATGTCAAAATATTATTTTTATTGGTATGTTTAATTATTTTACTGCCATCATAGCCAGCAGTTACGACATATTATGCTATGACTAAGGCACTTCACACACTGCCCCGCGCTCCGTCGGCTGGCGGGGAGTGGCAGATTTTAATATTGTATGCAAGTACATCGATTAGTATAGAAAACACGCCAGGTCCAACACACCGAAACGCGCCGTGGCGCGTTTACAGTGGTATTAAAATCTGTCACTCCGCGCCAGGCGACGGAGCGCGGGGGCAGTGTGTGAAGCGCCTAAACTCCAAATTAACAGTCATCTGTATTATATGAAAATGTACAAAATGTTAACTAAAAATGTTGACATCACAATAAAAGGCATTGGTTAAAAAAATATTATCACCAACATTTGAATTCGATATTTGAGGTCATTAAAATAATATTACAAAAGCATTTCAAGACATTAATTGAACGAATAAGAAGAATACTTTTACTGTGTTGTCACTTTAAACATTTCCTCATATCAGAAAACCTTCCAAGAATAATAAACACACCCAGTTGATAAAAATTAATTTGAGAATTATTCGTCTGTCGTTCCTTAGACGACTGGTCATGCGTAGTGTGGGTACGAGCCAAGATGTGACGTCACGTGGGGAGGGGCCATCGAATGAGGGGAATAGAGGTTACTACCTCCTCCCCCCCAATTTCCCCACGAAGCTGAAGGAAATATCGATGCTGCAACAAATGAATTCTCACCTGAGTTAACAGCAACATGACTGCTAACAACGCATGAATACATACTCGTATTTATATGTATCACTCTCAACGGTGCCAAAAGCGTTTGTACATGGATATTCAAGAATTACTAGCATTAGACTTATTTATTTGTAATAAAAATTACGAAAATGCTATTATCAATTAAAACCTATACATAAAATGACGTAGGCACAATATTTTTCACAGTATGTACAAATAAAGACAGTCATTGAATTTCTATTTGAAAAAATCGCACACAAACCGGCTTTTAAAATTTTAATACTCCACTGACTATTAACATCGTGTTCCATTAAGTCAAGAGAGCTGAGTCGTGGCGATGACAACCCGCTCGGAGTACTGTGCAAATGTTTGGCAAGCGAGTGTGCAGAGGCATTAGCACAGAAATGCAGCTTATCCGGACGCCCTGTGCTTGAAAGGTAACAAGTGCCTATTTGAAAATGGAATAATTTGGGGTTTAGACAGGTAAGCTAATACTAATGCTTTTTGTTGTTCTTTTTTTTTCAGTGTGCTTAGAGGACTATTAAAAACATGATCGTGTTTTGGGCATCCGTAAAAGTTTTAAGTTGCTGAGAAGTTTGTAATCTGAAAAAAGTTAAAGCGTTGAAAAGGGTGAAAAGTATTTTATTTCGAGTATTCCGTGAAAACTAAATCGTGGCTGTAAAAAACATACAATACCGTACTAACTATTTGAATAACAAACTGAACGAACATGTAGACGAGTATATCTACTCTCTATATTTATACCCCTCACCCTCCATCATCGAAAATGTTTTAACCAGCACGATGGCAATACAAATATTAAATTATTAATTACATATTTTAAAATACCTAAAACCACAATAAGTCAAAATATTAATTACTGGTAAAGATTTCGCCGTAGCACAATTCGCTTGCATTAAAAAATATTATACGAATTATTACCTGTTGACGTCGGCATAGCGGCGTGTGGGGCCATGAATGACGACAGTTTAGCGGAATGGTGATAGGAACTCATGAAGAGATCGCTTTGGTATTTGTAAGCCGGGTCACTCGCCGCGGGCTGCGTGGCCGCCGCCAGCCCTTGGAAATCAAACTTGTACGCGTACCTCTTGCCGTGTACTTTAGTCATAATGTTTTTGTCGTAGTAATATCTGGCAGGTCAGAAAAAAATTAAAATATAATAAACTATCACGGAATTTAAAAGTTATCGCGGAAACAGAAACTCGGCAGATTTTGAATTTTCACGATAAAAGTGTCTAAAATATCGAGACGGAAGTCTAATATTACAGACACCTTCACACACCCAGACAGTTCATAATAAAGTATATATATATACTGTCGCAGAGCAAATCGCAACAATGAAAACGGGTACCCGACAATTCGCAAAAGCTCGTGTTTTCCTTCACATTTACCTCAGCGCACGGCTCAGCTTATCGTAGTTCATATTTGGCTTGGATTTCCTTTCCCCCCACCTCCGTGCCACTTCGTCCGGGTCTGTGAGTTTAAATTCTCCGTTGGTGCCTTCCCATGTAATGCAGCCTGCATTACTTGAATCGCTGAGTAGCTCCAAGAGAAACTGCCAAAGTTGAATCTGGCCTGACCCTGAAATTATAAAAATAAATAGTTAAATCATCACCGACCTAGCCTAGCCTTTTCCAAACCTCATTCAGTCTCACTTATTTTTAATATACACTAGTACTTGTTTGCACGGAGAAATTCTGTCCTATTCTGTCCTCTGTGACCTACTTATTGGGGCAACCGATTATAACCTTACAGAACCTTAAAGAAAGTTGCTTAACCTGCAGGTCGAATGCGTTCCGTCCGAGGCGGCCGCGGCTATTAAGCTCTTTTTGTATTACTTGAAATAAACCTACTGTACGGGCTAACGCCGGGTTCGCCTATAGATTTATTAGTAATCTAATCATATTGCAATACACAGAGTGTAACAAAAACCCTATAGCCACCCGAAATGAGGATGTGAGGTGCGCTATAGGTGTAGAGCGAGAGCATATAATTTTGTTTTAGTACGAGGAAGAACCTGACCTTTTTAATCACAAAACGTCAAAATTGAGCTATATGTCTACAGGATGTAGATAGTGGATACAATTATCCTACAGAATGAATTATATTTGTTAAACGATGTGCTCAAGCTTTATCAAGTTCGTCACCGGTTGATAACAATATTTTCAGAAATAATTACTTGATTTTTATGCTACAATTTTGCACACACAACCATGATCGATAGGACAATTTTTCTTAGTTAAATGATAATACCTATACAATTCCTGTTGAAAGAAATCAGTAGAAAACCTTTAAAATAAAAACTTTTAACGGATTCATCATAATATATTAAATTCGTTAAAAGTGTTTATTTGAACGAAACCCTAAGAAATCAGTATAATAACTGTTATCCAACTTCTTTCTCTTGATGTAAGTTTCAGCAGCGGTCAAACTACGGGAAAAATAAAAGGTAAGTTTTTTCTCTGTTATTGTAAGGGTGGTTCCACACGATTGCACGCAACGACCCATTCGTGCGAGCGAGTTACACGCCGCTCAATATCGCTCGACTCGTTGTTAGGGTCCAACCCCGAACATTAGCTCAACACAACTATTCACCAGTGTGGAACGCGTCTGCTTTATTATGCTACTTTTTACTTCAACCGTCGGGGTAATTGTCCTTTAGGCTTCTTACAAACCTACTATGCAAATTAAGACCATAGAGGTGGCGTTATTTTTTAAAATATTTTGGTGTTTTTAATTTACGTAGGTACATATTCACTGCTTAATGGTATTATTTTCAGGAGACGGGTTATTTTTTTTTAATTTATAGCCCTATCGTTTTATGCAGCGATATATTAAGACTAAGTAAGTTTGTGACTAACTTGTCCTGTAAGATGAAATCATTCTAAAGTCACTTTAAAGTGGAAAGTAAAATAAATATACAATCTAATATATTTTGTTAAAAGAAATATAGGCAACTCTCCTTAGCGGTATATACATGTGATTTATGCGCCGTTCGAAGTTTCTGTCACAACATTATTGTAGCTGCACATCTCGCTTCGTAGGGCCCATTGATGATACGCCTCATCAGTTTTATGGCTCACAATTAATGCTTTGATCGCAAAAATATTGTCCTTGCCTTAGAAGAAATTTAGAGGGTTACATTTTTTATTATTTGGGGTTTTTTTAACAAGCACAATGGTGTTGCTGGTATTGAATACAAAATGCGTTATTTTATATGGATCATTGGAATCTTCTGAAAGCTGTGTAAAGAAATCTATATTAAACCGAAAACAGATACAAAACATTAACACACAATATTTTTATTCGACTGATGAAATGAAATTTCCTCCTCAGGTATTCCTCGGGCGTCGAATTTACTCAATCAACTTTAAAATTCTGAACAAATTCTCGAGCAGTGCAGGAAATTATGTAACATTAGTACAAATATGTTTATAATTCCTCGAATAATAAGCAACCTCGGTTACCCTCAGGGTTGGCAGGTCGCGTGCCCAGGTGCAGGCGTGGCCCGTGTGAACAATCACAAGTCAGGGCTGCCACGCGTTTGTAATTGTTTTCGATTTGGTATCGGCGCGCGACAGGGAATTGTTGCCTATAAATTATACGGTAGGATTTAAGGTGTGTTGGCGCAGGGCAGACAGACACGTCACCACGTTCCAACTAAAAACTGGGTGGAATAGTATTGAGATTTATGATCTGATCTATACTAATAGAGTATGCTTTTGGATATATCTGTGTTTGTAACAAATAAACTCAGAAAATAGACTATATGTGAGGGCGATATATGTAAAGCACAGGTTTCACAAGCTTGTAATATTATAAAGAAGAAAGATTTGTATTTGTGTAAGTTTGTAAAGAATTAATTCAAAAACTATAAGAACTTTTTACAAAAAAAACTTTCGACATTGGGATACTAATTATTCCAGAGTAACATATGTTTTATACGAATACGAGATAAGCACGAGTTTAAACTGCACGTGCAGGTAATACCACGCGCATAAGCATTGTTCCATCCTTTTCATTTTGCTGTTGTAATTATTATGTTCCGAGCTCTACAGTGACAAGCACGATTCGTGCTTGAACCAAATACTGTAATTTGATCAATGAATCAACGTCTTCTAGAAACATATTTAAAACGCTTTTCATTTTTGATATACTGAATAAGAACGCTGATACTGACAATTGACTCCCACGCTATGTGACTCTCATTAGCATTGATAAGCAACTATAGGGCCCCTCACCGTATACAAGTAAATTGCCTTTAATATCGACATAACAACGTGCGATCTACATAAAATCTAAGTGCGGCGGCCCCACTTCACACTGACAGTTAACATTCCAACTGGAGGGGCAGATCAGGTAGATAATTTGTATACACGCATGCGAACGCAATGAGTAAAAGTAGAGAAAAAAATCATCAAACAAAAGAACACCGGTTTACCAAAACTTTGCCTAGACTAAACTCATACCATCATATTAGTACATTTGGTCTTTGATCGCACTCGGCCCATAAAAGACCCCCTGCTAAGTCGGACCGTCATGGAAGGTAATGCACCTACTCTGCTGCGCCGGCCAGACAAGTTGGCACAGGGTTTCGGATCAAGTTTTCCTTATCCTTCCTTCTCGTCATTTTCTTTTGTCGGCTTTTACGGGCCTAAGGACGCGGTGTCTTTTGTGCACGTTCTTTTAATGCAGACTTAGAAATATAATATGTTATGTAAAATAGTAGGTAATTAAAAAACCACCTGAATTAGCTAGCCGACTGCTGGTTGGTCCAAACATTTGATATGGATCTGAAACAGAAATAAATTATTGAATGGTATACCTATCATGCGTTTCTATTCATCTACTTTGCAATTTCATCGGGATCAATCACCAGTCTATTCCGATTTGATGAATTATCTCCTAATCATCATCATCATCATCGCGTCATTTATGGGCTGCGATGACACACAACACACATACAAAAAGAACATACAGAAAAATTAGCAACTTCTTTACATAATATAGGCTTAAGTTTGACCTCAATCTCGTTTGATGGAAGTTTAGGCCCATATGTATAAATGTACTATACATTTGCTTAAAAGTGTGTTCACTTTGCCTTAGTGTGTGCCTTAGCAGCATTAGTATTGTGGGGCTTAGTGTTACTCTCTGCTCGGTCGCTAGTAATAAAAACTCATACTATCTCTTGGGTAATTGAGGTTAACTGAATTAACCAATAATGTTTTTCATGACCTTGTTGAAGACATGGTAAAGAAGTTAGCTGGCCATTGAGAAGCCGGAGACAAGGTGCCCAAAACCTAAATAGAGTTATGCTGGTTTTAAATCCAATAGAACAGTCTTATCGGTTGAGATACCGACTTAAATTTTTTTTCCTTACACCAAAATAAGACAACTTTAATTTATGAGAATTTACATCCGTCGATTATCGTCGATTATCAAATGGCTTTTGAGAGAAAAAGAAGGTTTTAATTAATAGTAGAATAATGAATAAATAGGGTGCCAATCCACTCGCCTCATATACCAATTGAAGTGTCATTACTGTTGCCACTTTATTATGCTATTAACAAAGCCCAAGACCTCCACAAGGGGCGCCATTGTTTCAAGTTGAATGTAACGGCGAAATTATTACTATAATTTCCATAGACGCTATTTGAATGTTAAAATTATGAGGGTGATTTTTTATGAACCGAGTTTTAGTGGGTGAAGCTTGGTCTCTTTACGAATATACGTATGTAGATACGAATCCCATAACTATTATACGAGTACATATACATATTGACTGTTGCATACAATTAAGAAACAGTAAATACGGTGCAAGAGTACTATAATTATGTGAAAGAAAAGAAAGAAAGAAGAAAGAAAAGAAAGAAAAATGGTTTATTCAGCACAATTTAAAAAATTATATACTATCTATATTATGTGGCGATTCGAAACACGTCAAGATTTTCATTTTAGTTTCACTCTCCTAAACAGCTGGACCGATTTGATTGATCTTTTTGTATGTGTTTGGGTGGCACCGAGGATGGTTTAGATTCCCAAATCTGCCCGACAGATGGCGCTGCAGTCGGTAAACGAATATCATGCAGGACAACGTCTGCCCAGTCAGCTAGTAGCTTTATAAATATTATTTGTTTTTATTTCATACTAGCGACCCGCCCCGGCTTCTCACGGGTGCAATGATGAAACTCTAAATTTATCAGTGTTTCTCTACAATATTATGGATGTATTATACTTAAAAACAATCCTCTTCAATCACTCTATCTATTAAAAAAAACTGATTCATAATCCGTTGCGTAGTTTTTAAGATTTAAGCATACATAGGGACGGACAGACGACAGCGCCTTTGTTTTTTAATATGTAGTGATAGTGATATTAGTATTTATTTACATATATTATTAATTATGAGCCGCCATTGTTATCGTTGCAGCCCACAAATGACCCACTACTGAGCGACCTTCAAATTCATCCCGGGAAATTAGCCTACTGAGTTACGCTGGTAAAACGTTGGCACAGCGTATGTATCAAGTTCACCTCCCTCTTTTATCTACTCATTTTGTACCGTTTCGAATTCATACTAGTTAATCACATATAGTATACGTAGTGTAATTTAATGCCCCTCTGTCATATTAACTCTGTATATTTATATATATATATTGCTATGAGAATACACTTGAATTGAATGGAATTGCCGTTAGCCTCGCTAAAACTCAAGAACGGCTGGACCTAATTTTTGTCCAGGGAAAGTTTAAAAGGTAAGAAAATATGTTTTTTTTATATATTGATGGGTACGAAGTTTGCCGGGTCAGCTAGTGGTATTTGTAAATATGACGATTTAAAAGAGTTTTGTGATAAAACCTACGTAAATAAAGTTCCTTTTGAGTTTGAGTATGCATTTGGTCAAGTGATGATCTTCAGCAAAGTGTTGTGCATGATCCCATGAAGGTTTCTGAGTTGGTACAACTTTAATTATTTTTTTGCTTATAATATTCATAGTAATGACATGATAACGTCTGTCGGGTCAGCTAGTAAAAATTATAATATCCAGAATAATAAATTAAGTAATTATTCCGATTAAACTGTTTTCAAAAAATGCAACCGCGGTGTTGACGCCTTGGTAGAACGAGTGCATGCAAAATGGATAGTTGCACACTCAACATATTAAGCCTACTTGTAATGCAATCTATGCAGTGTATCTGGGGTTTTCGACAGTGTTGTTAGAGCCGTTACCATGGCAACATTATCTTTCGCGATAACGGTGATGTACGAGGCGCGTTCGCGACAGACTTGTTACGTCGTCGTTTAAGCACACAGTTTGGTCGAATTTTAAATCGTGATCGTTTAAAAACAAACCTTTTTGTGCTCTTTTTGTAATAGGCAATATATTAACTGGAACCGATATTAATGGCATACTGTGTAGATTTGATGCAGTTTTGCCAAAACGGATTAAATATCATGCTTTTCTTACCTTGAAATTAAACACGTTTTAACGGATTTACCGCGTGTAAAATACATTATATAATTCCCGAAATTTCGAATGCATTGCTGCAGCTGCAGTCGTGTTCATGGGAGAGACTAGATGACATTTGCCTTCAAAAGTACAAAGAAACGTAACGTAGCAAAAGTTAAATCTACCGCCTATAATTTAGTTTCATTGTTAAAGTTCTCTGTGCACGCAGAAAGCACTCATGATGTCCAGAGGTCTTGCAGATGAATGTTGAGCTTGAGATTTTATCAAATTACTCCCAAGCAAGTGGTTTAATTCAATCATCACTATATGGATGGTATAACACATGAAGTGTACCACTGTATCGTCATTTATTGAAATACAAGAATTTTGATATTATCTACACGTTCCGTGTGATGGTCGTTTTAGGAGACACAATATCTTCAACCCGTACCATCCTGAGGCGACTGTTGTAAGAGGCGACCAAAAGAACGCTAGAGGCAGATCACCTAGTTGCAAGAGAAGGAAAACTTGATACAAATGCTGTGCCAACCCGTCTTGCCAGCGTGGCACATGAGGCTAATTCCTCTCCATTAATTTGGAGGAGGCCCGACTCAGTATTAGGAAACGATGACTCAGATGTCAGCGCTAAGAATGGGCGAAATGTTGATATAAACTTACCGAATATGTCTAATCTTCTTCACTTTATTTCCAATGGAACTCACGTTTTCTTATGGATTTAAAAATAAAAACGAATACTAATTTATACTCAAAGCTATTCAATTTGATAAGCCTCTTTTCTCACTTTGAATATAAATAAACTTAATGTTACAACAGTATACAACACATTGTTATGAAGGATTTTTATTCTGAGTGTGTGTGTGACAGTGTCAGCTGTCAACAAGGCCGATAACCTAGCCGCAAGAGAGGGAACACTTAATAGGAAGCCCTGTGCCAACCCGTCTGGCCAGCGGGGCACAGTAGGCTAATTGTCCTTCATGTACCTAGATGGACGAGACTCGACTAAGCAGTGGGTCATTTATGGGTTGAGAAGTAAGCGTTCCGTAGGTTCTATTTCCAATAGCGGAATGCCAAAAGATGTGCAAAATAATGGTGAAATCAAGGGAGGATAAATAGCTAACATAGGAAGGGGAGAGGCGCGACCAATAGAGATGATTATGATAAATGATCGTCGGGGTCCGAATCGAATAGTGCGAAACGAGACATTTAAATTCTTAGCGATTTCCTCTAGCGAGAAGAATACACAGTGTCACCACCCAACTTCATTCTACAGCTGTCGTCAGAGCTGATAAAAGGAAACCACAAGACCGATAACCTAGTCACAAGAGAAGGAATCTAGATATAAAACTCTGTACCAACGCATCTGGCCAGCGTGGCTCAGTAGGTTAGTCACCCACCATGTAGTTGGAGGAGGCCTGACTCAGCAGGCAGCATGGTTCTGCATCAGATCCCACAATGCCGCAACAGGACGCGAGTTGGAGCACCCCGGGGAGGTTTAGTGGGTAGGCCCCCACTATGGGGGAGAGTCCCACACTCCCCTCACTGGTCATCCCCGTGGCCGGCGAGGAAGTCCATAAAGGATTTAACCCAGGGCGAAAAAAAAAGGCCTGACTCAGCAGGCGATGGCAGCATTTACCAATATTTGTAATATACGATATTTGTATTGCATCAAACGTCGCACTACAATTTAAATCAAATCCATCTTCAAAGTGACGAAAAATTGATGTTGAGAATGAAGTCTGGCGTTGTGCATAATCACACCCCGCTATCACCTCGCAGAAATTGTTAAATGACACTGAAAAATTGCAAAGTACGACAAGCAAAGAACAACGGCACTCTTACAATACGACCAATTTAACTGGCTCCTTTCTGCCCCTACCATTAGCGCACGAAGAAGCGAAATGATTATTTTTATGGGGCAAGCACGAGTCTACAATTTGCTGTTGAGTTCAACAAAACTGGGGACGCATTTATTTAGCCCAATCTAAAACTTCATTGCGTTAAAGTTATGTGGTAAGGCCAGGTTTTAGCATAGTATATTTTATTTAGTACTAGTGGCCCGCCCCGGCTTCGCCCGTGCAAAGCGGGGGTGGGTTATACTTAAAAACCTTCCCCTTGAATCACTCTATCTATTAAAAAAAACCGCTTCAAAATCCGTTGCGTAGTTTTAAAGATTGATGCATACGAGTACATAGGGACGGTCAGAAGAATGCGACTTTGTTTTATACTATGTAGTGATAGTGATAGTGATGTCTGCAAGATTTATTTTTGTTTATAATTTCTTCAATGGAATTCTAAAAAAAATAACTACGTACTAATTACAACCAAAGCTTAAATAAACAAAAATCCATTGTAGTTACTTCATATTATCTTGTTGGGTTGAATTATTATTTTTTAAGTATATACGATATACTCAAATAATTATCAGACATATTTGTTTCATCATCATCATCATCAGCCCACACTAGTCCATTGCTGGACATAGGCCTCCCCTAAAGAGCGCTATAGCGCCCTGTCTTCTGCTTGACGCATCCAGCTACTGCCCGCAACCGTATTCATATTTGGTTAATTTTATTTAATAACCAACACGTATTTAGAATAACTATCGTTGATAGTCTGTGGTTTAAAAATACTATTTGGTATTTCTGTTTATAAAACTATACCGTCTCATAAATAATCTGATATCATTGCAATAAAATTCACCGCCAACAATCCAAACTACTTACTTTAATAATAGATATCAATTCCATAGAATTAAAAAGTAGTGTACAAATTTAGCTAAATGTCCGTGTGGTTATCGATTTAGAATACACAGTGTCACCACCGCATTTCGCCCTAAGGGTGCCGTAAGAGCCGACAAAAGGAAATGCCGATGTCTGGCCAGCGTGGCACAGTAGGATAATTACCGTCCATGTAACTGGAGGTGGTCTGACTCAACTGTGGGTCATAAGCAGTAGCAGTAGATAAATTAACAAATGTTTAGATATACTCGTAAAGAGACGAATTCAGGTCACGAAAGACGTCCACTGCTGGACACGTGTGGGCGGGCTACGGGCACTGCGCTTTCCAGAAAGCGGCCACCACTCGAGCACTTTCCTGCCCCATAGGCCGTCATTCTTGAGAGCTGTGTGCTCTGCCCCCGCATACACAAAGTTATATGTACTTAAATAAATAAATATCCTTGGACATTTCACACAACGCCATCTCGTCCCAAGCTAAGCAACTTAATGCTTGTGTTATGGTAACGAGATGGATGATAAACTAATTATATACATTTTTTTTTGTAAATACATACATATTATAGATAGAAAACACCCAGACCCGGAACAAATACTTGTAGGTCGTACAAATATTTCTTCCGTGCGGGGATCGAACCCGCGACATGCTGCGCAGCTGTCGGTCGCTAGTATGTGTAGTATGAGAAAGATATTTGATCTAGGGCTTTCAAGTGCAGCTCATGTTCATTTATAATAAATAAATAAATATCCTTGGACATTTCACACAACGCCATCTCGTCCCAAGTTAAGCAACTTAATGCTTGTGTTATGGTAACGAGATGGATGATAAACTACTTATTTAATTTTTTTATTTTTTTTTTTCTAAATACCTACATATTATATATAGAAATGACACCCAGACTCCGAGCCAGTGCCTCTGGTTTACACAAAGACACTTGCCCGACCCCGGAATCGAACCCAGGACCCGTTGATCCAAAGGCGGCACATCTAACCACTAGATGCCCGAGATACTTATTACAGGTATGAGTGCCATTTGAGTCACTTAATTATATTCGCAAAAGATACTCCGCAGTACTGCAATACCTGGTGTGGAAAGATTCTAAGGTATGCTAACGTGCTGATACTGTTTTGACCACAAGCATATTAGGACAGTACATTATTGAAATATTCGGAGGAAGGCAAAGCCGTCTTTAAACAGAAATTATCATGATGATAATTTAACCCTTATCGTGGCAAGATTTTTTTTTTTAAAAAAAGCAAAAAAAAATTATTTAGGTAGCTTCTTAGGGCTATAAAAAAGCCCAAAAAAATTATTAAAAAAATCTGGATATGAAAATTTTGGAAAAACAATATGTATACTATTCTATACATTGCTACACATACAGGGATTATCGCATTTTTAGGAATGTATATTATGCTATACATTGCTATTTTTAGGGAGAATTGGAATGTTACTGGTAGTTTTTAACATATACCAAAAGATTATTGTATTTTAAATAAAAATAACTGGAAAAACAATCTTTAATGAAATTAATAATTTTTGAACATTTTTTAGAGAATAATTCAGAGGTTCTATTGCTTGTGATGGTCCTAAACTAAACATACCATAATTTTCCCTCAATATATGTACCAGCTCCAAGGAGGTAAAATAAATAAAAAATATACCACACTTGCTTTATTTTTAATAGTCTTAGATAAAGCTAAAACTATTTTACTTCCAACACCCATAGTCTCTTCCTCTTCAGTAAATGTAATTCCTCTAAAAGTGTCATCTCCCGCGTAGAGCAAGAAGTCATAAATGATGCCAGACACACCGGCCCTAACTAAGTTCTTGAAACCCCATTTACAAGGCTTATTTGGGTTGTGTTGACGACGACTTCCTGCTTTCTTCCCTTTGCACGGTATAAACATTTCGTCGATACTAAAAGCATTCTCTTCTTCTACTGATAAACACTGTGTTCTAATGCGATCAATTACGGGACGTAGTTTATAGTATCTATCAGATGTATCGGCTTCAGAATTATTGGTAAAATGTAAAAATCGTCTGATTTGTTCAAATCTTTTTAGGGCCATTACATCTGCCACCTTTGCATAGCGAAAGGACTTTCTCCAATAATCTTTATACGATGGCAAAACTACTATACCCATGATGACATTTATTGCTAAAATATCTAGTATTTCTTCCCTTGAAACTATTATGGACCTTCCTGTCCTTTGTACGCTATATAAATTTGTGTGAGTAGTAATTATATCTACCAAGTCTTCACTAAAAAATCTGTAAAAGTAATCTAATGGTGAACAGGAGAAATCAGATGGTACTTTTTCCAAGAATGTAGGCCCTGCTATTTCAGCCTTGTGTTTAAATTGTGCTTTTTGCCAACGGAAAGATAAATTAATTCTTCTGCTACACTGTCTTTTTATTTTTCGTGCGACGATGGCAGTTGCTTTGCGTTTTATTTTGTGAGAGCGCGTCAAAGGTGTGCCGACAGGCGTGGATGTAAGTGATTGATTTGAAGGCAAAGATGGCAAAGATGAAATTGAGGGTAGATCGTCATAATTACTTTCTGATGGATTAGGAAACATCTGAGTAAGAATAGGTGTTAGACGCACGTTGGTTGTATCGGCATAAATATCATCTGCATGTGTTTCAATCTCATCATCGGAAGATTGTAGGAGGTTTAACCTTTCGAGACTGGAATTTATCGACGGCGCTGGAGAACTTTCTGCTGATCCAATCATTCCAGCTTCATCGCCGCTACTAGCTCCGTCACTTGTATCAGAGTCTGCATTCTTTTCAGGCACAAGGGATAAAATGCGCCTAGCTCTTTCACTCATAGCAGTCTAAAACGAAAGCAAAAGAAACATGCAAAAAACCTTCACCATAGTAAAGCCAAACCATATTGTATTATATATAGGTAAATAATGATGTTTGTAATGTTATTTGTCCCTTTATATAGGTATTAGTCATGCAGTAATAATAATAGAAGTATTTTTTGTGGGAATCGAACCCACAACTTTGTGTATCGCCTTCTACAACCACTAAATCAACGAGGCAGTTAAACATCAGTACAACTGTCTTTTAAATTGTAATAAAATTGGTTTAATATATAAAACAGCCATAGTTGCAATTTAAATTTTATACAAAATTCCAAAAAAATATGTGTCCGTGAAGTTAGCAATGTATATTATTCTATACACCACCAACGAAAGGTAATTTACTGCAACTGCGGCATTGTATAGTATAATATACGTTAGTAAAAAGCATGACAAAAACATGGTAATTCTCGTAGCGACAACAGCATAATATCTAAGAACAAACATTTAGGCACATGTATTTTATAATAAACATACATATTTCGTGGTACAAACATAAAAATAAAATAAAACTTACCCTAGAAAAACCTGAGCGGCGCATCTTGACGGTTACTTTTCACAACTGATTTAAAATTATGACGTTTAGCTGCCACAATTTACTGATTTTATTTTTGACGTTTAAAGAAACGTCTAGAAATGTCATGTGTTTAAATAAACTAAGTAAAAATTATTTTATAGTGATTGTATATTTTTATAAAGTTGTATGTATGGTATACTATACAAAATGAACATAAGGGTTAAGTTAACTAACTCAAACAATCTGCAATCAAATTCAAACATTGCGAACGTTTAAATGACGTGATTCGCAAACGTATGAAATTCCTAATTATCGAAATTAAACGGCTTCCCGATTCCACGGCCGCTGTACACTAACACACGATCAGTCACCTGCATTGGAACAAAACGAAGTTAAGTCCCTGAAACAAATCAAATAGAATTGTCGAAAGTGATTACGTTTTCGATTTGCCCCCAAAATTGGTGGGGCGTGCTCCACCGCTTCTGCTCTCAGTTATTGCAACGATGATCTGATTGTCTCTGTGTTTCGACAGATCATTTGATCTTTCAATTGTTCTAATTTACCAGATCTTAAATAAATTCTGTTTGTTTTCTTTTCTAATAACGAGATGAACCAGTAGAAGTTATTTTAACAATTACCTAAGCGTACCTAAGCGTCTATAAAATGTCACTTAATAATGTTATTAAGAGTGGTATGGGTGCCAAACTGGCTTAACTGTATTAGTTAGGTTACCTAACTAACTGCCAAAATCGACAATCCGGGGGCCTTTGACCGTCGTTTATGACTATAAAGAAGTATCAGGATTGGGCCCTGTTAACTGCTATTTTTGCCAAAAATACACATGCTTTGAATAGTTAGGCTTTTTCGCTCTTAGCATTGTTTCTACCTTCAATTATTTGTATTTGAGGGATTTTGTAGATCAGCAATCACTCACCGTATTCGCACGATGATACTATGAGTGTGTTTCGTTTTTATTTATGACCGATGGACAATATGGCCCCCGCTGTTTGCCGCGTCGGTTCGACGCGTCCCCGCGGCGCGACGCGCTCCGTAAACAATACATTGCGACGGCAAACACGGTGGCACTATATGAAATTTATTGTGCCACTATGGGGCATTTTCTCGACAGGGTCTCTGTTTACTCTGACTCGACCGTGTTTGAGATGTCACAGAGAATATGTGTCGAGCTTCCCCTGTCGATGCTAGATGTTGACGAAAGACAGCCACAGAGTTTGAATTTAGAACGTTACTTAATTTCTTCACTGTCTTTTGTTTTAATCTTCATCACTATCACTACATAGTTTAAAACAAAGTCGCTGTCGTCTGTCCGTCCCTATGTATGCTTAAATCTTTAAAACTACGCAACGGATTTTAAAGCGTTTTTTTAATAGTTAATAGCCACAGCAACGCATGACCAGGTCTGCTAGTCCTTTATAATTTTACAAGTCCAGGACTTCAATAGTTAGCTATTGAAAATGTTGTACATTTTCAATAGCTAACTTTAAAAACTATTGTAAATTTTTAGTGAAACGTAACTTATATGCCATTTCACATTTGCACGTTGATACTGCGAATTAAGGAAAGCAAATCACCGAAAATATTTCTCGGCACGTCCTAGGCAAGATGAGTGCCCTCAAATTGTTTGCTGTTAACCGAATCTCTGTAGGTGCCTAGAGCGGCCCTCAAACCGAAACCCCTTCGATTCCCGACTGATTGGTGTACCAAATGAACCTCACGATGTTAGCCTTTTCTGCTGTAATTACGCACCATTACCGCTAATCTTTCTCAACAAGGCCCCTGCCATTACATACTAAATTCTAGTATAATGTATCAAGGTTCAATATAGTGTGACAAAGAAGCACGAGACCCACCGAAGCGAATGAAATGTACAAAAGAGAAATAGTTCTTACTGCCTTAGCTGAAAAGCGAAAATCGTTGCTCTAGAAAGTAGCAACATAAATTGCATTCTATGCTTTTGAGTTTTGGTTTCTTTTGGCTCGTTCGAGGGCACGTTGGGGTTAGATGGAGGTCTAAAGGAGTTAATGCGTGCTGCACAAAGGCTCAAATCACTTCCCCGCCACGTCAAAGAGCGAATTTGTATTCCAATTATGACGCTGGCGCAGACACTTGTCGATCAATAGAGGTGATCATTTCAACACTTATATTTTTGAAACATACATTTATTCTGATTAAATATCACACGTAATAATTTGCGCCTGTGAGCAACGATCTGTGAACCCTACTCCTATCCTACCCCCAATCGTGTGTCAACTATATTACTACTACCTAGCCCTTAAATAAGCCACTGTTGAGTCGGGCTCCTCCTGTCACAGGGGGGGGGGGGTGATTAGCCTACTGCGCCACGCTGGCCAGACGGGTTGGCACAGGGTTTCGTCCTTGCGTGGTTCTGCACCAGATCCCACAATGCCGCAACAGGACGCGAGTTGGAGTACCACGGGGAGGTTTAGTGGGTAGGACCCACTATGGGGGAGAGTCCCACACTACCCTCGCTGGCCATCCCCGTGGCCGGCGAGGAAGTCCATAAAGGATTTTACCACGGGTGAACAAAAAAAAAATTATATAACTATAATAAGTGTGGTACGGTTTTAGAATACTAAATGTCGCCATCCCATTCCATGCGATTGTCGTAAAGTGACTAAAGAATATGCCAAGCCATACCTAGCCGCAAAGGACGGAAGGTTGGTCCAAAAACTGTGCCAACCCGCTTGGCCAGCGTGTCATCAGTCTTCTATGCGCTGAGATGATAATGGTGATGATGATCTTTCACAAACGATAAATCTAGCTATTCCGCCCATAAAATGATAAATAAAAGGATAATTAATAGATTTTAGTGCATTACGATTCCCCTTGTGGGTCGTTACTGCAATTTGGATGCCCCGAGCATTAGCTGTTTGATTACAGTGTTACTAGGGGCACCATGTCTCGGGGATTTTAAAAATATATACTGTTACAAGTTAGTAATATAATTATGTTATGAAACATTACTACAATATGTAGTACTGTGATTGAAGAAATGGTTATTTTGAAATAATATTTATATGTCACATTGTGTATTTTATCCTGAGGGTGTCGTAAACTGCAAGAGAAGTAAAACTTGATATGAAATCCTCTGCTAACCCGTCTGGTCAGCGTGGGAGAGTAGGCTAATTACCCACCATGTAATTTAAGGATGCCCGTGTCTATAGTGGGTCACAGGCATACATAAACACTAACATACTAAATTAAATATGTAGTAAATAATAAAAATCAAATAAAAAGTACATAGTCATCAAATATAACCGTAAAATTAAAAATAACTGAGATAGTTATTTTAATTGTTTTTTTTTTATTATAAAAAAATGTATAAGTAAACCCCTGGTGCTAGCAGTTCAGCAAATTTAGGCACTATATAAATTACCTATTAAATGTCCTTGCGTAGAACTAGTAAAGAGTTCTGATGTTTACGGTAGCATATCGTTTCTTTTTTTTTTGTTAGTGACCCTACCCCTATTGCCCCCAGTCGGAGACTCCCGGACCGCGCACACTGCAACCCAATAATGTTCACCCTGCAGATTTATTTTGACATTTCTATTTGTTAAGACGAACGATTATTGCCTCGTCATTGTTTTATAAGTACGTACAATATATGGTCATTGCATAAACACCTAAATATGTTGTCCTGTATATAATAAGTAATTTTGGCAGTTATGTGCATTGCGTTTATGTGCGCAAAGAGCAGTTTTTATTTTTGACTAGCTGACCCGGCAAACATCATACCGCCTCAAAATCAATAAATAAAAAACCTGAATGATAATCCAGAATATTTCAACTTTATTAAAATATGTGCATACCTTAACAGGAACAAAAATAATGCGTATTAAAAAATGTTTATTAATATTTTCTAAACCTTCCCTAGACTTCCACGAATATTTCAAGACCGAAATTAGCCAAATCGGTCCAGCCGTTCTCGAGTTTTAGCGAGACTAACGAACAGCAATTCATTTTTATTATCTATATATACTATAGATAGATAGATAATACGTTAGCTGACATGAAAAACAGACGCTCGACCAAGTCTGCAGTTTGTGAGCACACATCCAACAAGACCAACCACTATATTCACTTTGATAGACCTCAAATCCTTGCCAAGGAAAATCATTACATTCCAAGAATGATCCGCGAGGCTATTGAGATAACAAAACATCCAATTTTCAATAGAGAGGATAGTTGGTACCCCTGCCTAGGATCCAGTCATTAAATTGATCAAATCTCAAGCAAAATACTCATCTGCAAGACCGTGAGCGATTTCTGCGTTCACATGGAACGTTATCAATAAAACAAAATTATAGGCGGTAGATTTTAACTGTTTCTTTGTACTTTTGAAGACAACTGTCATCTAGTCTCTCCCGTGACCACGACTGCTGCAAAGCATTCGAAACATCGGCAATTAAATAATGTAATATACACGCGATAAATCCGTTAAAAAGTGTTTAATTTCAATAGATAATACGTTGTTCCTCTAGCAACTATTTTCTTTCTCATGAGTAAATAAATTATCACGTCAAACATGTCTTTCATGACTACTAAAGTTGGCTTGAAATTACGAAATAAGATCTCTTTCGGCGGAATGATCTTACAACTCATGAGGCTTGCTACATTTTCACATGATATGATTTTAATGGGATTAGTACTTACTTCTTAGAAGCATACGTTGTACCTCACTTTCACGGGAGGTACTACGACAGAGCGAATAGAAGACCACATCCTGGAAGACATTTATTTATCGATGACTAGCGAAGCCGGGACGGGTTTGCACAGGTGCAATGGTGAACCTCTAAATTTATCAGTGTTTCTGTACAATATTATGCATATACAGCTTCCTCTTGAATCACTCTATCTATTTAAAAACCCGCTTCAAAGTCCGTTGAGATTTAAGCATACATAGGGACCGACGGACGACAGCGGCTATATAGTGATATTAAAATAAGTCGATAGTTTGTCTAATTTCCCTTTTAAGTGAAGCTAGACTAACACAAACCACAACACGTGCCCATAAAAAACAACGGTTTGATTCCTTTCGTGTTTCACTTACCCTTGTTTGCAGGGCGTGTGCGATCAAACCTTAGGCAAACAGTGTCTTTTTCTTTTATCACAGTGTGATTTTAATGGCACTATGTCATGTTTATGAGAAATATTTGTATATATAAATGGTTCTCCCTAAAATATAACGTATGACAGTTATGTTACCATGATCAGAATGGGATGACATAACTATGCCACAACTATTCGATATTTTTTAACGCTTTTCCTGTTTTATGCGATTCACTATCGCTAAATATCAGACAAACACACTCATTGTCAGAATTCAAGAGATTAATCAAAGAGAAAGACACTACCTCTCGAAATCTGAAAGAACATGTTTAATTTTTGCATTTTCGAGTCATAAACTCACAAACAATACAACGAAATTCCAAAATTATATTGGTCGTCGGGGTTCATTTACGATATTTTTGATAATCTGTTATTGAATGTTCTTTAAAACAAATTTTAGAGAATGACCGATATTGTTATAATTTGCGTTTTGTTTGATATAAACAACGTATTTTTGCGGTTTGCACAGTTTTGAATAGATCACCCTGATTATATACGTTAATTATGGTTCATATTTTATTATTATATTCATATTTGTAAATGTTTATCTATGTGCACATGTGTATGGCTATATGGTATGTTTAAGTACTGTTACTATAGACATTTTCTAGCATGATATAACCTGAAAATGATGATGATGATGAAAGAAGAGATTGGTATTAAGCGATAATGCCGCCTATTATATATGTGTCTTGTAAGTGTATGCTGTACTGAATTGTGAATATTGCCCAACTTTGCTCTATCCGGTGCTTACGCTGTGCCATGGTGACGGTTATAGAAAACCAAACACTACTACTGTTCAGCCTGTAAATTACCCACTGCTCAGTCGGGCCTCTTCCAGTTAGATGGAGGGTAATTAACCTACTGTGCCACGCTGGCCAGACGGGTTGGTACAGGGGTTCGTATCAAGTTGTCCTTCTCTTACGGCTAGGCCTTGTCATTTCCTTTAGCCGGCTCTTACGACACCCTCAGGATAGAATGGGGTGGTGACACTATGTATTCTAAATCCGACACCAGACGGTAACACCACTAATACTCCTTAAAATAATATATTTTGGTGTTTCCTCATGTGAGGGTAGCTCCAGCAATGGGTAGCGAAGAAAACTTCAACGAATCAACTTCACTCCACAAATTCTTGAGTAATGAATGGTGCGACCAAAACACTTATAACTTTATAGTACATCATTATTTATATTATACAACGTCAAGCTGAAGACAGGCCTATGTCCAGCAGTGGACTAATGTGGGCAGTGGACTAATGATGATTATTCAATGTTTAAAAGAATTTATTGGTTAGTTTTAGTATTGGTTAATTGATATGTTGTGTTTAGATAACGAAAAACGTTAGGCAATGTGTTAGGATTATTTTCAATGTCTTTAATGCGTACCTGTCAGTGATTGCTACCTCTCAATACTATAAATCCTATAAACGGCAAGGGTCGAAGCGGCCGGAATGTTTGCTGTCCACGGTCAGTTTAACGGGTGCACAAAAGCTTATTTGTGGATCTAACCCGTCGGCACGGTTCCGTGTAACGTGTCCATTATAGACGGACGGAATAAGCCCAATCTAGATATAAATATACACATAAAATACTGCGAACAGCCTTCTGAAGCAAAGCTTGTTCGAAAACAGTTATCAAATACATACCAATAAATATATCCCACAACGCAATGGACATTTCACACAACGCCATCTCGTCCCAAGCTAAGCAACTTAATGCTTGTGTTATGGTATTTAACTACTTGTAGGTCGTACAAATATTTCTTTCGTGCGGGGATCGAACCCGCGACATTTTCGCGATGAAGCTAGAGCCACTAAGTAGTCGACAGTGTAGCATTTGAAGGTTGCATTTAGCAAATACCATGTGGTGACGGATTTAGAACACATAGTGTCATAAGTGTATTACATACTGAGGGTGTCGTAAGAGCCGACAAGGTCAACCTAGCCGCAAGAGAAGGAAAACTTACTACGAAACCCTGTGCCAACCCGTCTGGTCAGCGTGGCACAGTAGGCTTATTACCCTCCATGTAACCGGAGGAAGCCCGACTCAGCAGTGGGCGATCTATGGACTGAGTAGTATATGAATACTACTCAGTCCAAAGATAGAAATGATGACATTATCATCATCATTTCAGCCAAAATACGGCCACTGCTGGACATCGGCCTCCCCCAAAGATCTCCACGAAGGCCGGTCCTGCGCGGATGCGGGCCGCGCAGGACATTGCTTTCCGGCGACCTTAACCAGGTGGTCGGTCCACCGTGTGGGAGGCCTACCAGCACTGCGCCTTCCGGAACGCGGTTGCCACTCAAGGACTTTTTTTAATTTTATTAATATGTTGACAATTTGTAAGTGTCCATTGTGTCCTATGCAAAATAAATGATTTGACTATGACTTTGGACTTTTCTGCCCATCGGGCGTCGGTACTGCCACTTAAGTTTGGCAATCCGGTGGGCTATGTCAGTGACCTTGGTTTTCCTGCGTATCTACTCATTTCTGATTCGATCTCGCAGGGAATCTTCGAGCATAGCCCTCTCCATCGCCCTTTGGGTGACTTTGAGCCTTCTGATGGAGATCATAGTTAGCGACCACGTCTCTGTTAGTAGTATGTAATAGTATTTAGTAAGTGCCAGAAATTCACGCGGCACGAAAGCCGCACGAAAGACCTTGATGATGAGGGTGATGATATCTAAATATTTTCAAAAGTTAATTTCGTTCGACAAACCAATCCTTGTTTGTGTAGGAACTAAGAAGAAAAGTAAACATCTTTGCAAATTATCTCAATGATAGTACATGGAAACAGTTAAGTAAGCAATCAGAAAGCGTTGTGTTGCTAATAAAATCACTAACTCTCAACGCTCATCAATGAGCCCCAAAACGTGACTGCGGTATCGATGTGGATACATCATCCCGATAACACTACATCTTTCGCCTTAGTGTTATAGTAAATTATAACTAGTATCATTGTTTATCTGGACATACTATTGTGTTTAATATCGTAGCGCATTGCTGGCATTTCCTCCTCAGATGTGTTGGGACAAAAATTAACCACGCATAGTTGACTATAACTCAAAAGGAACTTTATTTACGTAGGTTTAAAATTCATATTTAAAATTACCAATATTACGAGTATCATACGGCCCCTGTCCCACGCTAGGTGGTAGTCTACATATACACCTATCGGTCGTCATGTATACATTCACAACTATCATACACTTTTGCTAATTCTTACAATCTAACTATATCTTTTGTTCTCCCAAAACCCTTGATAACTGCTCATCAAACTCATGCAAACTCTGTAGTTGCTTTGGACTAAACAGCATAGTGAGAGCAAGAAGCCGAAGTTGGTAAAGTTCGTGACAAGAGTGCGTTTTGGTACTTGTCTACTCTTTTAATTTTCTGCCCATTCGATACCGTGAAGATGGAGTGCTTTGATGATATTACATAAAATCTGTTCTAAAAATGTCTTTCCACCCATTAAAGCGGAAGATTATAATATTATACAATTGAACATACTGTATTGGCTGAGATAAAAATTTACAATATTCAAAGTACTTAAATTATTATGAATCTTACTAACCTGGTTGACGAAGATGTGTATGAGCGTCGAGTGTAGACTTAGACATCGCTGATAGAGAATTGCTGCCATATCCTAGAACAACAAAAACAGTGTACAGTGTTTTAAATCTTGTGGATTCTTTTGTTCTTTATAAAGAATGTGGAGAAACAGAAAGGAGCAGTATAGGAGTTGTCATTCCACAAACTTGGTAACGTGTGATCCATTACTTTTTCTCGAGTTATACGTTCCTAGTTCTCTAGTTATTATTCTCTTGTCCATGACGTTTGTTACCAAAATTTCAAGAGCATACGATAGGTACTATGTTTTTTTTCTTAAATTAGGACTTTGTGGTTTTTACTATTACCAACAGTGCGGGCATAATAATATGTTAAAAAAAATTACTCCTACTCTCCTACTTATTTATTACCTGACCCCTGGTCCCCCAACGCGATGTATTTTATTTTTAATTTAATTTTTATTTTCGGCTTTTTATAGGTACACGCTTATTATGATGTAGATGTATAAGTCGTCAATACATAGATTCTTGTCGCTTTCTAATTTTCTCCCCACCACATATATTTGCAGATATTGGGTATCCCCCCCCCCCATTTACCCCTAGAGCTTTTTCAGGGCTCAACTGATTTTCATGGAACATATTATTTTGTAATGTGCACGTGATGCGCTTTCATTTGAGACCCCACTCGATTATATTTGCAGACTTTTGGTTATTCTTCCCCACTTTCACGCCCAAGTTATAGGGCGTGAAAGTTAAACGACTTAACCGATTTTCATCAAACATATCTACGAACACTCGCCTGTAACTCACCTGTCATACAAAAAAAAAATTTTTTGAAATCGCTTCATCCGTTCGCGAGCTACGGTGCCACAGACAGACAGATAGACCGACAGACAGACAGACACGTGAAAACACACACACATATAACACCCCTCTTTTTGCGTCGGGGGTTAAAAACAGTTTTGTGTTTAAAATGGTTTTCTATCTAGACGTATAAGATATTAATGTTTTTCTAAATTATTTTATCTAAACTTCCACCAATAAATATGAGGCGTTTATTACTATCCAAAAATAGAATAGTTTTGTTATGGTATGAATCATAAGGCGTTCACAATTTTTCATGGATACATCTTTTTTAAAACGACTACCAAGTCGGAACACCGCACCAACTGAAAATACCTGGCGGAGGAAACTCAGTGGGCTTGTCTTTCTAAGCTATATTACAATGACATATTACTGACATGATGACATATTACTTATTTGTTATCTTTGGTTCCGAACTGAAATAGTGAAATTTATATTATAATAATAAAATTGAAATCAATACCAGTGTCGGTCCTTTCGTAATAGCTATAGAGTTTCTGTTACACCCTGTATACCTAGCCTTGATGTTACACCCTGCAAAAGAGTACAACAGTAAACATAAGCTGTGCAGTTCAAGCTAATGAACTGGCCAATTGAACACATAGTGAAAAACCAAACCTGAAAAACAAAAACAAATAAAGTGACCACGTTTCTATGAGTAACATATAGTGTTTGCTTCAAAACGTCTAACTATCCAGAAACTATATCCCTCACTAAAGTCGATAGTGCGTTTACACTACACGATGTACAAGGATCGCATTACAGATGATCGATGTTCGGCGAATTTTGTCCCTCAGTATGCTCGAGGGATCCCCAAATGCGCTTCACAGAATACATATTTTTGCGAAGAATACGCGTGTACACTTGAAAATTTGCACGTTTCATACATTTTCAAAACATAATTGGTATATTATGGCTGTGGATGTATAAACATAGATTTTCACATATCGAGAAATAATGTGTTAAATAAGAGCCTAATACGGATATACTTGGAGACCTAAATCAGTCAGAATGCATGATTTATTTGATTATAACTAACTTATACATACAGGGAAACCTGTAACTGACCTTACATTTGTTAAATATTTCCTTGCAATTTAGTTTAGATACGCTGTTGCTTTTCTTGACAATAAAATTATATAAAAAACCCTGTTACTGAACTGTAATTGGAAGAGAAATCGGATGATGACATTACGTATTTAAAATCGGCCACACAACTGCAATAACATTTGTTATAAAATGCAGAAAAAAGTTAAAGAATATTGTAGATTTTCTTCTTTATCTTTCCTGGCGTGTTATAAAACATAGTTTGGCCTGTCTGTATGTTTAGGATAACCTCAGAAGACACTACACGGATTCGGATTTATCGATAGAGTGATTCCTGAAGAAGACACCATTTTTGAGGTGTTTGTGTAAATTGGAAGAAAACGATGCAGCATAAAGTGACTATGATAGACTCCCATCCAAAACCCGGCGGAACCAGATTATCCTGCCGATCGAGTTGTGCACTGACCGCTAGGCTACGTGGCCTCCAAACATTAAGCTCTATCAAAACAAAAGAAAACACCATTTAAATTCTCCCTCGAGCCGTCACCAACACAGTGCGTTCCCCAAAAGAATCAGAAACCGTGAAACATGGAATCAAAAATACACCCGAAATCAAAGGAGTTTCCACAGTATTGCACTATCACTAACTACGCGTGAAATCCTATTGAGAGCATCAAAGACCTAATCCTCACCCTTGCTGAAATAGCCAAAGTCAACCTTAAAGCTTTACGAAGAAGGGTCTTATTGTCAATCACCAAAACGGCTCCAGGCGTTGTCGTCCCTATAGAAACAAATGGGCAATAATGTCATCAAAAATTTCATCGCTTTGTCCAAACGAAGGAAAAGCTAATTATTGCGAAAAATGGGAAACAAAAACTGTCGTATCTTCAATAATATTGTCTACAAACAAATGTCTTTTGGTGTAATTAATTTTCTTATTGCTTTTCCTTCAAAAAAAACGAGCCCATTGTATTACAACTCAACCCTTATATGACCCATGACTTGGGCTTCTTACAGTTACATGGAAGGTTAGCTTACACATGCCACGCTGGCCAAGTGAGTAGGCACTTGTATCAAGTTTACCTTCTCTTGCGGATAGGTTATTGGCCTTGTCATTTCCATTTCTCGGCTCTTACGTCACCCACAGGTTGGAATGGGGTTAAAGAATTAAGTATTTAACTAAGGATTAATTTAGGTTTGCCATTGAAAAAATAGAAGACCGACCTACTTCACATGCCAAATTTGTATAAGACAAAACACCAATGAAATTGTATATTTTTATATTACCCTGACCTCTACATTAGAAAACGTAGTTCATTACATATGTCCTAAATCTAAATGAAATAATAAAACTAATAATAATATATATATCGTCTCTGGCTGTTCTCGTCTTGCTAACGGAGAATACTTGCACAGACACAACCAAGTGGCCAAGATAGTCCATCAACAGCTTGCCCTTAAATATAGTCTTGTGGATACTGAAGTGCCCTACTACCAATACCAACCTGCGCCAGTTCTCGACAATGGTCATGTCACGCTCTACTGGGATCGATCAATTATCACTGACAGGACTATTCCCGCTAATAAGCCTGATATAGTGATAATTGACCGATCGGCGAGCCGGGCAATGCTTGTTGACGTCACTATCCCGCATGACGAGAACCTCGTTAAAGCCGAAAAAGAGAAACTTACTAAGTATCTCGATTTGGCTCACGAGGTTACCGCAATGTGGCATGTTGATTCAACAATCATTGTGCCGATAGTCGTTTCAGTAAATGGTCTTATTGCGAAGAGTTTCGACCAACACCTCAAGAAACTCTCGCTGGGTTGCTGGATTAAGGGCCTGATTCAAAAGGCTGTCATCCTGGATTCGGCAAGGATTGTGAGGAGGTTCCTCTCTCTGGAGCCCTGAACCGTCGGTAGCTTAGGTCATCGACCTCGTTTTCGACGGTTTTTGTCTATTTTTATGTATATTTTTTTAAAAATATATGTAAAAATAAGAAATAAAGAGACATGTGAATAAATAATAATATTCTTTTTGTTTTCTTTTTTTTTAAACACTTTGTATTTTTTAAAAATATATGTAAAAATAAGAAATAAAGAGACATGAGAATAAATAATAAAATTCTATGATTTACAAAAAAAAACAGAGGCGGTGTTTCTTCTCTGTAGAGTAGCATTCCCAACCGGTAGTAGTTTCAGTATAAATATGGGTGGAAATATGGCAAGACCAAAAAATATGTACGGATTGTGACAATGAGGAAATGTGTAGATACGAAAGGTTGAATGTAGATATGACGACCGACAGGAGTGAATTGAGACTACCTCCTAGCATGGGTCAAGGTCCTAAATATGATAATGGTAATTATAAATTGCGTGACTAATGGAATAATATCATATAACTTCCTATAGTATAAAAATACTGTAGTTAAACCCTATTCAAGATAGCGTGATCGATTTGGCAGATGTCAATTTTTCTGATCGACAAAAAGGTATGATTCCAAACTACGTCGCGGTAATCGGGACCAGTAGTGCCGATGTAGCACTTCTGCGTGCAGCGTACTTCGGAATCATACCTTTACTTTGCAATGGCGAATAGTGGTGGGAAACAGATAATAAGTAGTAATCCACAAAATTACGGTTTAAAATACTTGTAACTGTGACGAGATGGTATGGGTGTATTATGTGTGAAATTCTTTATCACTTTTTCTTAACTTTTTAAGTCAATATTCGAATAAAACTCATTTTCATTTTGAAATAAAATTCGTTGGCTTTAGCACATTGAAATTTAACACTTTTACAACTATTATTTTCTTTTCTTTTTGTTTACTTTCATGGTCTGAACCACCTATTTAAATTTGGCGGAATATTAAATAGGAACTTATTATGAATATTGACCCACCATCGTTTATCTATCCAATGTTATAAATGTCTAGTGCAATAAAGAATTTCACACATAATACACCCACGCCAACTTGTTACAAGTATTTTAAAACGTTATTTTTTGGACTACTAGTTATTTTCTGTTTCCCATCACTAGCCCGTCTGTCAAATCGATCAAGCTATGTTGAACGGGGTATAGTGGTGATTTTTTCACATCAACTAGGAGCAGATTGGATTGGCTTATTTTACATACCGCAGTTAGGACTGATCATAATGTAAGATCAAAGAACTTCGTGTCACAACTATTTGCTTAGCGGCGGACGATTATACGAGGGTGTATTAATGAAATCTGGGCGGGTGTCACTTGAATTTTCAATCACAATTCTGAGGTTCCGAGGTACTTTTGCACCATTACAACACGGTTTAAATTCAAAGCCTGGTTATTATCCAAAGAAAGTGTGTGTGTTTTAACAGAAATGTCACGAAAAATAATCAATATACAACCATTTGAAGGTGTTACTTTAAGTATACCTATCATAATTGACTTCGGTGTTTATTTAAGTTATAAATAATATATATATATATATAAATATCCGTGGACATTTCACACAACGCCATCTCGTCCCAAGCTAAGCAACTTAATGCTTGTGTTATGGTAACGAGATGGATGATAAACTACTTATATACATTTTTTTTTGTAAATACATACATATTATAGATAGAAATGACACCCAGACTCCGAGCCAGTGCCTCTGGTTTAGACAAAGACACTTGCCAGACCCCGGAATCGAACCCGGGACCCGTTGATCCAAAGGCGTTGTAAGTATGTAAATTCCCGCTTCCCCCTTGTTGTGGTAAACGGGGCTTGCGTGCCTTTGGGATCCGTTGGGGGCATATCGGCTCAGGGTCACCCATGCGGGGCGGGCCCACGGGGAGAGGCCAGACGAAGAGCGGCACATGTGTTCTGTGGGTTCTGGCTCTGGGGACTCCTGTGTCCTCAGAGTTGCCTCGGAAGCCTTAACCTGCTGCAACAAACTGCGTGGTGATTGCAGTGGAGAGTGGCCAGGCCTGCCACCCGTAGCAGCGGGGATCGGGCGCTAGTTCATCCGGCGCCTGCCTCTCGGCGGGTTAGGGAGCGTCTAGAGCTCCCCATCAAAGCGTGGGGCCCTCTTGTACAAGCGGGTCAAGGCCCCATCAGGGTCACGGAGCATGCTCCCTATTGGGAAGTGAAACCCGTGGCCCTGCTTCGGGCAGTTGAGGGACACCGTTGGTTTTAATGGGTACGTTGGGGCGCAATTACTATCTTTCCGCGCCCCGGAGTCCCACGTAACCCGGCTAGTGTATAGCAGTCGAGAATCCATGAGGAATTCCAACTTAAAAAAAATGTTAGTTGGACTTCAAATGAATGGTTTTCGCTTTGAAGTGCCTATATTGAAGTCAGTTTATTTTTATTTCTTTGTAAAAGTGTCCATTATAAAAATATAAAAATGTCCCCCTTCCAAATCCATGTTGATCACGTAGCTATATCAAGGTTTTTAAGTATAACTTATAGCAAACTACTTGCGTAAAAAATACCAATACCATTCGATGCAATTTTCATTTCGTCATGTTGATTTTTAATTATTATGACGGATAGTATGGTAGATAATTTTAGTACTTATAAACCACACCTCCCCAGTTCCGTGGGGGGGAATTAGCCTACTGTGCCACGTGGCCAGGCGTGTCAAGTTGTCCTTCTCTTGCGGCTTGGTTATCGTCCTTGTCATTTCCTGAGGATGGAATGGGGTACTGACACCATGTGTTCTAAACCCGTCACCCTAATTTTGGTAGATACCTGAATATTTCCTAAAAGGCCTATTGTCTGTGAGATCGGTGTTGTTTAAAAACCTAGTTTTAACAACTTATCATAATATAACAACTAAGTTCCAATTTCATTCCATTTAATTCAATCTACACTACGTATTTATATCATACTATGAATAAATATAATATCACGATATCCTGCATCACAAATTACATACAATTTGTTTACCCCAATACATAGCACGGATTTTCATTTTAAATTACAATGCTCGATAGCGTACATGGCTACGGCTCTCGCTCTAAAGAGCGCAAAACAATAGGGCGCTCACCGCTTCCCTCCTGACGCCTGAAGCGGTTATCCTGCATTTTCCATCCTTTTCAATCCAACACTCTTAGGGTGCTGAGAGAGGAGGACAAACGACGGTGACAAAAGCCACTTTCAGCTAATTTTCGCCGGCGCTCCGTAGTCTCGTTCCGTGCAAACTTGCGACATTTGATATAGCTTTTGCTTTATTTTTCTGTCTGCCTCTAAAATGCTTTTCTCGTGACAGACTTTATTGATAAAACTAAAGAGCCTTCTATTATTTTACTAGAATGATATAGTACGGACTGTAATCTAGTTTTGTATAAGTATTTGGTAAACACGTCAAAAAAAATACTATAGAATTAAGGCAAAGCTTGCTATAAAAAGAAAAAACATTAGAAGGTGTCACGATTTTATTAAAAACTAAAACGATAAAATATCGTTGGTCTGAATTCTAGCTTGATGAATTAATTATATATTATACGATCCTATAGTATCCATATGAATCAAAATCTGGTAAGTATGTCATGTCATATATATACGTATGTCTATGTGTGACGTCACCCGCCGCCCCTGACGGAAGATCAGCGTTGGTTGCTTGCAACCAGCATCGTGATGAGTTTGCAATTTCCCGGCTTTCCATAGAATTAGTTTAGTAACTAGTTGTATTACTTTTGTATTTTGTTATTAAATACCACAATAAATATTATTAAATGTCTATGTAAGTATTTTTTAGATATGGAAAAATCTGTCTTCTTCTAATAGAAAATCTATGAGCTAAACATTAAACCTCGAACTAATAAACAAAACCCGGTACGAAACCCTGTCCCAAACCGACTGGCCAACGTAGTACAGTGGACCTAGTCCCGTGTAATTGGAACCGCGTATCAGCAGCATGACATGATGATGATTATGAATGAAATCTTAAAAACTAAGGCACGAGGCGCTTTAACGTAGTCGTCATAATATTACTTTCTGTTTCTACCTAATATAACGGCGTGAATACTGATAAAAACGCTTTTAATTAGGTAACCTTAAAGTGAGGTAATGATTTTTTAATATCCATAATTTCAAACAATGGGGTCGCGCCAGACAAGCCATGGCTAATGAATAACGTTTAACTTCGGCGTTAGTTATTTAAAGTTCCCATTTATAGGGTGGCGATGTGAGGGGACGGGGACTGATTAGTTGAGTGATCGACATTTGTGATAAAAATTACTCGTAAACAATTCGAATGTCATTTTGAACCGTGTCAAAACTACGAACTTAAATTGTGTTAGGGTATTTCATACGTGTGGTGTCGGATTTAGAATACATAGTGGCATAAACCCATTTCATTCTTAAGGCACTGCATTGAATGAACTGTATATCAGATGAAGTTAATCTGAATAGCTGGTTGTCATTTATTTTTTACTATGAAGAATGAAGAATGAACATTGAATATATTTTATATACAACGGAAAACAACAGGTTCGGCGGGACAAGATATTGGCTGTCGGGTTTTTCGGGTTTGGATCGCACGGCGATCAACATGGTACTGTTCGAGTTTAGCACACAATTAAAACGGAAAACAGATCGAAAATGAATTAAAACAAATTTTATAATACGGCGCTCTCCGCGACACACGTATGTCAAGAAACAAGGGACTATCGCTCTTCAATTGTTATCTTCACCGACGCGCTTTCTAATACTAGCAACCAATAGGTCAATGAGCCTATGCTACATCACGTATATACCCACCCATACGCCAGGATACGGAACAATATCCCATCATCGTTTTAAATAAGTAAATACTATATTATTAATATTAGCGTTACATTTAAAACAGGATTACATTTGTATTATTTTGTTCTATTAAAAAAAAACAATAATAAATCCGTGGACCCATCGCATGTGTAATAAAGTCGAGGGTCGACTACGAACCTAACCATAATCGCACCCTTGGGTGAAGCTAAATCGGCGGTAACATTTACCCACAGTGTAGGCTGTCACGGGATCACGGCGCGGTCAAGGGAGGTCAATAAATCGTTAACCTTAATAATAATGCCTTTAGTTTAGCTACACGAAAGACTTAGTTACTGAAAAACATGTATTTGTAAAGGTGTTACAGAAATGAGATCAAACGAACGTTAGTGTCTAGTTTCACCCGTGTGGTGACGGAATTAGAACACATAGTGTCACCACCCCATTTCATCCTGAAGGTGTCGTAAGAGGCGACCATTGAAATGAAAGAGGCAGATCAGGAAAACTTGACACAAACCCTGTTTTTTTTCTTTTTTTTCACCCGGGGTAATATCCTTTATGAACTTCTTCGCCGGCCACGGGGATGGCCAGCGAGGGGAGTGTGGGACTCTCCCCCATAGTGGGGGCCTAACCACTAAACCTCCCCGGGGTGCTCCTGTCCTGTTCCGGCATTGTAGGATCTGATGCAGAACCACAAACACACCAACCCTGAACCAACCCGTCTGGCCAGCGTGGCACAGTAGGCTAGTTACCCTCCCTGTCTATAAGAAGAGACCTGACTCAGCAGGGGGTCTTCTATGGGCTGAATGGTAGTAGTAGTAGTCTAGTTTCATTGTGCGCCTATACACTGATTGATACCTTTGGAAAAACGTCTCTTTTTAGGTAATCTACTATTTTTTGCTATACACTTTTAGGTTGTTTGGCATTTAATTACATAAATATCAAAAGATACTTTACAGGTACAATAAATACGTAATTGTAATAAAATCATTTAACAGGGTAATTTTTAAAAAGGTCCTCATTGATATATATGAGATTAGAATAGTTATTTATACTTTCAATCTGTGAAAGAAAAAATGTTCATATTTATTTGCTTTCAGGCCCTAATGAGATAAGATAAGCATTATAATTAAGATTGCAATCCCCTGCAGTGCTGTTTTAATTTATTTAGTTCTAAATCTATACTAATATATAAAGCTGCAGAGTTTGTTTGTTTGTTTGTTTGAACGCGCTAATCTCAGAAACTACTGGTCCGATTTCAAAAAATCTTTCAGTGTTAGATAGTCCATTTATCGAGGAAGGTTATAGGCTATATTTTATTTTCAAAAGAATTAGGGATCCGTATGAAAATTGCGATTTTGTAAGCCAAGGTGTAAAATCGAAAACCTATTTATGCGTGCGCTGCAAAAACTATTGACAATAGAACAAAATGATGTACTACGGGTTTGTAGGTCTTATAAAGCCCGTGAGAGCACATATCTAACTATCATAGTTTAGTCAGAATAACCGATTTTATGTTTATAAAAAATATGCACGGGTTAGAAGCCCACGCGGGCGAAGCCGCGCGCAAAAGGTAGTATTCAATAAATTCTAAGTAGCGATCGAAATTGGGTTCATTAAGAAGCCAAAATTAAAATATTATAATTAAATTAATAGCTTTATAGATAATATAAGGGCATCTGTATGTAGCGGATAAAATGGTAACGTTAGGTATATTTTACAAATTTGCAACCAAGTGCGTTCCGCGTCACTGAGTCTCGGGGGGCGCTAAAATGATAATCATCAAAATATTGCATCAGTTATCGAAATATTGTAAGTGTCAATCAAGGAATTAAGTCGGTATTGTAGGGCGGGTGGCAGCCACGTGCCGCTACGGTTGGATGGATGATCGCGTGCGCCATTTTAGAGGCCTTTGTTTTGATTTTGACGCGTGAAATGGAACGGTTATATTGCCAGTACAGTGTGGCATCAGTCTCGCGCATTAGCTCTGATGTTCAGGAGTTTACAATGAAAAGCAATCACATAATATACGAAATGTCACATTCGGTCTTTTTCTTTCAATTTCGTAATTCCGTTTATCAAAGTTCTTGGGACAATTAAAAGCAACATTTGAAATCATTGCTATCCTATACTTTAGCTAGATTTTAGCATATTAAAACAACAACCTAAATATCTGTTCAGAAAAGACAGGCCACGTCCAAATCATGTAATTTGTAATATGTTGATTATATTTCCACGCTGCTGGTATAAAAAAAATAAAAATACTGTATACACTAATAGGAGTACTAAAAATGTGGGAGAATAAACCGCTTTACTGATTTAGAACTGGGCGAGGTAAATGAGCCGAATGGATAGTGATCGTTGGGCCAAAGTCACCACCGAGTAAACAACAGACCCCTGGTCGAATACAGAGAGGAAGATCGAATATGAGGTAGAGATGACCTGGACGGAGTGGCGACTGTCACATATTGACCTTGGAGAGGGAACGGTGGAAACAGTTGTCGAGACATTTATATCTGATAATTGTACTAAAAATAAAGGGATAAACAGACGTTGGGCAGCAGCAACGCTCTGTTACCGCGATCGCCAACCCCGCGCTGTGCCAACCGATTAGGGCAAATCACCCCCATGGAAAAGACAACCAATAACGGCCCCAGTCTCCGGTAGCTCTAACGCCCCTGATTACCAGGTCACTGGACGCGGTCTGCATGAGATCCTACATTGTGGAAATCTATGGGGAAGGCCTATGTTCAGCAGTGGACTTCTGTGATTGATAGATAGATAGTACTTAAAATGTACTTAAATGCGGTCAGTACTTTATTTGCGTGTTAAAGTAACAAACATTAAAATTATTCAATGATATTTGACATACCTTGTGATCCTTGTGAAGTTGCGTGTGCAGTCCAAGAACTTTTATAAGAGGCATCTGAAACAAATGTATATGAAATTAGTTACCAAATATGTTGTCAATTTAAGTTAACAGTCAGTAAAACAAAATTTCCTAAATTAAATCAGATACCTTGATTTGTCATTCTAAACGGAAATTACACTCGTGACGACACGAACTTTGCCGATATATTTTAATGCCACTAGGTTGATGCTCAAGCAAGTGGTAAAAAGTGGTGGTGGGCATCATACAATCGTTTTGATCCACGCACAACACAACAGTGGGGCTAAATCTCTCCTTAGGCTTCATTAAGCCTAGTTCAAATGGTTCAATACCGCCTTTGAGCGTATTTGAACGGCGCCTAAAACTTGTAGCTGGTATTCAGGTAGCACCTTTTGGCTATAAGTGACAGCAGCCTTTTTTAACGTTGGAAATCCTCATGGATACCCGACTGCTAAACGCCAGCCGGGTTATGTGGGACTCCGAGGCGCATAAAGATGATAATTGCGCCCCAACCTACCCACTAAAACCAACGGTGTCTCTCACTGCCACCGTTGGCACGTGCGGGACATTGCACGTGCCCGCCTGCCTGGTCGCCCCTCCGTAGCTAGCGACGGCAGTCCTGGGCCGCCAGCCTAGCCGAGCCTCCGCTGCTATCGGCGGCAGCCCTGGCTCACCTTTGTCGCGGCAGTTTAAGGCTCTCGGAGCAACTCTGAGGGCAGAGGAGTCCCCGGAGCCAAAAAAGCACCACGCCACTGTGTGCCGGTCTTCGTCTGGACGCTCCCCGTGGGCCGGCCCAGCATGGGTGACTCAGAGCCGGTATGGTTCCAACGGATCCTAAAGGAACGCCCTCACCACCACACAACAAGGCCTCACCACAACAAGGTGGCAGCACGGTCGAGGGGGATTGGCTTTCTTAGCCTATAGCGACTTGTGGCATCATCTTAGTGGAATGGATTTGAAAAAGGTTCTGTGGTTCTGACTAGAATGATCAAGTTGGCTTCAACTTTCCTGTACTTCAGCCTCAGGGATTTTTGCATGGCCCTTGTAACAACTGTCCACAGTCCTGTGTCCTGTCATCTGCATCGCAATGAATGACAGGACAGGACAAGATATCATTTATAAACGGCAGAAACGGTATCTGGAACAGCTCCGAACTTTGCGGACGATTAATGTCCATGCGATCGAACCAACTGCCGTCTACCACAAACTTTGATGCTTCTGCTGAAAAAAGAAACCCAACTACCGATTTGCAAAATCCCTCGGACGAAATGGGATCTTCCGATCGAATCATATCGCAATATCTAGGCTAAGTTGGTTCTTCATGTACATACTCTCAATGGCAAGAGTCCATTGGTGTATGAGATCCACTGGAAGATTGCTGGTTGAGAAATGTATGTAACGAGTATCTAACGTCTTCTTCTCGGTATTTGAAGAGCTATATATTTATCATACGCTGCAAAAGCAGCGTTTCACCCCGTAGAGACAATTCTTTTAAATAATATGTGTTTCTTTTCTTAAAATATTGTAAAACATCGGGTAAAGAAAGTGACACATGTGGATAAATGAGCACAAAATAATTAGGCATTATAAACAGGCAAAAAAAAAATGAAAATTTCTAATTTCGGCGAATGTCCCATAAAACATGTTTCGGGATTAAAATGTTAATCATATTATAAGCTTTTGTTTCTTTCTCATACTTCAACTAAGCATAAGTAGTAATATTTTAGACACCATGATCATGAGATATATATGTATTCTCGTAAAATAAGTTTTCTTTAAAAACGTAACCACTTTTACTAAAGTTTCTACATGTCGACCCTAAAAGCTTTTAAATCGCCTCTTATATCACTTCTGGCGTTGACGTGTATTCCTGTGGTAATGCGTTATAAATTGCCTTTTGAGTATAACTATATAGACACTAATGTTTTTTTTTTTTAATAAGTTGGAGATTTACTATTTACTTATTGGTGGAAATATTGACAATTAAAATCGTAATCGATTATTACAATTTACAATTTCTTGGTGGAAATATTGACAATAAAAATGGTAATCGATTATAACAATTTACAATTTCTTGGTGGAAATATTGACAATTAAAATCGTAATCGACTAAAACGTTTTTTTTATGTCTACTACTACTACGAATACTAGTCAGTCCATACACGACCCACTGTTGAGTCGGGCCTCCCTCAAATACATGGCGGGTAATAAGCCTACGATGCTACGAAGGCCAAACATTGGCAGAGGATTTTGTTTCAAGTTTTCCTTCTCTTGCGGCTAGATTCTCGGCCTTGTCATTTCTTTTCGTCGGCTCTAACGACACCCTCAGGTTGAGATGCGGTGGTGACACGTATTCTAAATACATCACCACACAGATTGTTTAATGTAGAAACAAATAAAAAGGAAAGCATGACGCTGGCAGCCTCTTACGACCTAACCCACGCGCAGGAACTCAATACCAGCCAAAAATGGTGCCATTTGGCTGCAGTGAAAGTATTTCCGCCAGTCCGCAGTAAGCTCCGGTTCGAGTGCAATGATTATCTACTACTGAATACCTCCTCCAGCTTGATGGAGGGAATTTGATGTTCGGGGCGTCCTGTGGCGCCCCAAGCGTGTCGTGTGAGGATATACCGCTAGGGTTTTAGTGGGTAGACGAGTAGCTTCTGGAGTTCCATATAATCGCCGGCCCACAGCGCCGCAGCGGTATGCATAAAGCATTGCCCCAGAGAAACCAAAAGAAAGGGATTTTGATCTGACATCACATAAAATCATCATTGGGTGATCAAGGCCATCAGGTGATGCAAGGAGCTGGCAGCAGAAATAATCCAACTTTCCATCTCCTCCTAGCGTCATTCTTCAACCTTTTACAGGGTTACCACTAGTTTAGTAGCCGTCGATAGTTACCGGGAACCGCTTAGCACGAGTACGTTTGAGCGCAACCCTAGTTGTAAAATAATCAAGATTTTCTTCTCTTGAGACTAAGTATCTTTTTCTTCGTTTATTAGTCACCTCGGCGGACAATTCATTGTTTGGCGAATTTTAAAGCCATTATTTCAAAGTACCTACCTATCCTCGTCATAATTGACAAATTGGCAACTTTTTACAATATGATTAGGTACTGTTTACGGTTTTGTTTTTACAAAAATAAGCGGACCGAAAATTTACGAGTAATTCAATGCACAAATCTTATATTTTTATTGAATCTCGATTACTAATTAAATTTATACACACAGGTTTTTTTGGTGTCCTTGATGTCCTTCTAAGTCAATTTGATATTTCTTCAACGTTAACTTGCAACAAGGGCACATATTATTATTAATTAAAATAGAATGTATGTTTGAATGACTAATGAACCTTTCTAAAGACCTCTCTGTTCTACTTAACAAAAGGAACTTCGGTCAAGTTGCGTCGGTAAGCTCTTCGTCTATTGAACTTCCAAATACTTTGCTACAAGAGATAGATCTGAACTATATATACTATATTTATTTTGTAAATGTACGATTGATAACTAATAGCACTGGGATTTTGGCTGTTCTTGTGCTTTTAAGGCAACTCAATAACGACGAACATTTACTGAATCCATCCATTTAGCAGCTATATTCAGGAGATCACCAAAATTCAGATTATGAAATAAACAAAGCATACCACAGGTTGTCATTATTACTTAACACTAAAAGTATTTATTTAAATAGTAATTCATTTTATTTGCCTCCAATATTTATTTTTATTTTTTTCGATCCCTGTTCTAGGTATAACCTGTGTCGCGGGGGCAGTTTACAAACGTGTAATTCACGAGCACAAAATTAAATGATACCCTGACTCCGAGCAAGTGCTTCTGGTTTAGACAAAGACACCTGCCCGACCCCGGAATCGAACCCGGGATCCGTTGATCCGAAGGCGGCACAATTATTTAATTCAACCCTCCTACACAGGTACCATTTACGCAACTACGCATGAATGTATATGCACACCAATCATCGATGTGGCAATACTGATTGCGATTCCAATCAAACCGACATCCGATTGACACGCGGCTACTGGCGGCCATATTGGAGTAGGTATATTAGGTCCTTACATATGTTATTGGCGCTATATATGAAAAAAGTACAATGAAGTATTAAGAAATGATACATTTAATCAATAATAACAAAATGTGTGTTGCCAGTGATGACATATGGCATACAGTCACTCTGGGCTCCATCAGAAGGCTCAAAGTCACCCAAAGGGCAATAGAGAGGGCTATGCTCGGAGTTTCCATGCGATATCGAATAAGAAGGAAATGAGGAGACACGCAGGAAAACCAGGGTCACCGATATATCCCACAGGATTGCAAAACTTAAGTGGCAGTGGACAGGGCATAGCGCATTGTTAGGTATCCATTTCTCGAGCTTTTTTGTTTGTCTAATTTGTTTCAAAGGAATTTATGTAGTTTGATCTCTTACACCGAGCCACTCTCTCATATCAACTAAGGTCTCCGACCGTCAACGAGGTTTATTCGTAGATCAAAATATTCAGAACAGATCGTTGGAACCAAAAAATTAGCTTTCTCTTACAGTGATTTCCGGTATTTTTTTAAAATACGCGCTATATTTTAAATTTTCCGTTCCGTGAAAATAACGATGTCAAAAAAATCAAAAACAAATGAATCACTGTATTCAAAACTAGAACAGACAAGTCTATATTTGAAATAAATTTGAATTTGGATTTCCTCACCAAACGCACCAGACCAACACCAGATATTTGAGATCAAAGTGGCCAGTTCAACAAAACGCCAATTTTATGGTTATTGACCTAATATGCCTATCAAGATGGCCTATGTCCAGCAGTGGACTAATGTGGGCTGATGATGATGCATATGAATCGGGTTGATTAATAATTTAGCTTATGTAACTTGAAAACATCGAAGGGTATTGCTATTTTTGACAATGATCGAAAAACTGAAGGCATAGTGCAGATATGAATAGAAATAATCTTTGTTTTATCATAAATGTCACATTTCGTAAGGATGTGTAGAAAATGCAACATCTAAGAGAATCGTAAATTTTCAAGCACCAAAATACAAGATAATTTTAAATAGACAAACTTCGATTAATACAATTAACAGCAGTTATACTTCATGTATCCTGCGAATACCGCCACTATACTTACGACCTTCAAACAACACTCACAACACGACACTTCACCATATCACACGGAATGAATAAAATAATACACACCGGCAAATAACATAGAGAAATTGGTGAAAGTGCCCGACCGACTGAGGTAGTCGGCGGAGCTCTTTATATCGAGCATTTTGCTGACGTCACGGGACCCGCATTTCGATGTTCACGTGGCGGCTCCACACGCTCGTCTCTTGGCTGCCAAAAGTCAACGGGGGCGGTGTTACCCCGGGCCACGCCTCACCACGCCCCCTCTCACCTCGGCATACAGCCGCTCCAATCGCAAAACACTCCGGCTAATCTTTATCTGAGAAAAATAAACATGGTGGGCGTTGGATAATGACGCCTCGGTTGTGATAATCATGCTACGCGGCCTCTGACGCCTCAATGTTGACAGGGTTTTGCAGAAATTGAGCGCTTCGATTTTCTTTTTCCAGCGCTTTTATTAAAAGTCCATTGTAGTTGGCAGTCGTCTCGGTTGTTTGTCAGCCATATTGTCGCTTTTTTTGTTAATTCGCTCGATCCTAGGGAAACAAAGACCGCGCTGTCCCCGTTTTTTTTATAAATCGTCCGAATTTTCCTATCTCGAAAATTGTCCATATAATTGGCCGGTTTCAGGCCTATTGTTGGATACTCGTACAAAGCTTGGAGATTGTTCATGCATTGTTTACCGTGTATTGTTTATGGGTACATATTATTGCCATTGTACAGCTGATTACAATATTGTTTTTCCTTTTCTATGTTTTGATGAATTGCATGTTTTTGTCGGTCTTTTTTTCTCATGTATGGCACCTGAATCGATGAAAAAACTGCCCACCAACTTAGGTATGACGTATTATAAAGAGATTTTTTTTAAACAAGTAAGGTATGTTGCAAATATTTTGGTTCATGCGGTGACGGACTGATAATATTAACCTGTCTAGGCAGTCTAGTCTAGTGTGGGTTAATTTTTCGATATCAAGCTTTACGTGGTGTAATATTCAGTGCCATTTACAAGTCCTATAGCATTAAATTATATTTAACAATAGGAAAAAGGAGTAAACAGGTCGCTATGTAAGAACAAGGCTCGCCAAATGATAAGGCACCTATGCCATGAATAACAGCTACAGAGAGCATACAGAAATGTACAGCTTAAACATGGCAGGCCGATCTCAAAGTCCTCACGCCATGCTAATTAAGGAACTCCTGAGCACACATTCACTTTCTAATGTTATGGAATAGTTCCGCCAAAACTGGCAGCACGCAGCACGGGAACACGTGTCGCTCCGTGCCGCTGGTCAATTAATTTTAATTTATACGCCTGAGGTTACGGCCGGCCGTCGTCGGCGGGCCCGATGACGTCACACCACTGTGTAACCTACCCTTAACGCTGATCTTACAAAGTAGGATATTTTTAGTTCTCATTTGTTGTTTTTAAAGTTTATTTAGAACTAGCGACCCGCCCCGGCTTCGCACGGGCGCAATTATGCATTTATTATACTTATAAACCTTCCTCTTGACTCACACTATCCATTAAAAAAAAAACCGCTTCAAAATATTTTGCGTAGTTTTAAAGATTTAAAGTTTTAAACATACGCGTTACTGTCTTTGTATATACCTATACTTGTTCAGATCTGAGTCTGAGCGTTCCTTGTATCAGCCGGTTTTTAACACGTGTTTCGTAAGAACCTGTAACACATCAGATACTTACTTTAAAATACTAGAAACAAAAGTTGTTTTCGCGATAGTAAATACCTACATAATGTCACCAACCCATACCATCCTGAGGGTAACGTAAGAACCGACCAAAGGAACACAAGAGGCAGATCACCTAGCCAGAGAAGGACAAATTGACACAATCCCTGCGCTAACTCACCGGCATCGTACAGTAGGCTAATTTTCCTCCATTAATTTAGAGGAGCCCGAATCGATGGGTTTTGGAAACCATTTGGAATTTGGAACCACGCCGCAAAATTCTCAGAAGGTACTCTATTTACTACCTGGTTTTTCGTCGCTACTGGTTGCGTGGTGTCACTTGCCCAAGATATCAAGTTGTTTGACGGGCAACGGGACTTATGTATAACCATTACTACAGTTTGCAGTCATTCCAATTAGATTTGTCTGTGTCTTTCCCTGTTTCTAGTTCTATCACGAAGAGTAATTACAAGCGTATGTACTGGTACTCACTGTATTTACTTTCAGTTACCTTATATGTCATATCTATATGTAAATGTCCGTCTGGTGACGGATTTAGAAAAAATAGCAGCACCACCGTAACCCAGCCTAAGGGTGTCGTAAGAGCCGACAGAAGAAGTGACAAGGCCGAAAACCTAGCGGCAAGAGTAGGAAAACTTGAAACGACACGCTGTGCCAACCCGTCTGGCCAGCGTGGCAGAGTAGGCTAATTTCCCTCCATGTAGTTGGACGCAGCAGTGGCTCTTTTATGAGCTGAGAAGAAGAAGTATGTCGTATTTAGGTCTAGGTACCAGTAAAAGACATCCCCACAAACTATTAATTTCGATTACGCTACGTTCATTAATTTAAATTTAACAATAAAAATCTCCCAATCTGATAAGATTACACTAGGGTAGTATTAAACAGAATAATATCGTATAGCTAATTGAGTGGGGTACTATACTCAAGTGATATTAACTCCCGAACACTGCATTATGTGGAACGGCGTTATCTACGATCTAGGGGTAAAGTCTCGCTCCTTCGAGTTTAGCCTATCCAATAAATAACAAATTGTAGAAGATATTAAAAATAAATGTGATATTTATGACTTTAAGGAAGTATAAAGTTTCTGACTATGTGTTTTGTGTCTCTATGAAAGATGTAAAAACGGCTATTAAAAAAAATACATTAAAACAAATTTTTAGCATATAAAATAACACATGTTACGCACATGGTTCGTCTTGACACACTAAATACAAGTGAATTTTGGTATATTGAGCACGCAGATTAATACCCATTCAAAACCTAATTTACTTTGAAGTAATCTGCTCAGCCAAATTAATGTTACTCACTGTCGCAGTTTTAAATAATCCTTGTGGCTTACTATTCTACTTATGCTTGGGATAAAAAAATCAACAAAGTAAGAATTTATTTTTAAAGGGAGTTACAACTATTTCGCAAGTTTTTGAAGTAAATAAAGTCTAGATCGGTTCGCTTTCAAACAATTATTATTTTCCTACCATCACGTGGTACCCAAATACACATAGAACGACTTCAACTGTTCATCTGTACGTTCAAAGGCAGACTTTGTTTTTAATACAGGTAACACACATTGGAAATACTGATCAATTTCTACGAATGAATCCCTGGATTTATAAACAAATTCCGTTTCTATTTGACGAAAGTGCCGGAATTGACCACACATTCACCCTCCGCAGCTAGTACGAGACAGGGAATGGCGCATGTTTTCTCACAAGCCGTTGTCGACAATATTGACCCAAACTATATGCACCAAACGGTGGTCAAATTGTGATTTCTCACTGGTATACCTGGTAAATTTATTTTGTGGGCAAATTTCCACAAATCTAGTTCTGTATCGGATAATCTCTACTCTTAACTGTCTAGGCTCGTACAAAATTTGGTTTGATCAATACATATAGATCGGTGTTGCCCTAAGATTGCTTGCCCACCATTGCGTCATATCAGCCTTGCTTCTTTTCAATTTCAGTGGGGTCATATACTAGTATGACCTAGCTGTCGGTCGCGGCTTTTATCCTACCAGGCAGTACACGTTGTCAGTCGCGAGACAACTGATACGTAGCTGGTCTAACCATACAGTTGCAGATACGTAGCTGGTCTAACCATGCAGTTCCCACTAGATGGATTAGGAAGGCAGACAGCAACAGCCCGTGTAAATAATGGTAATTAGTCAAATCATGTTAGACCGGCCCTGATAACATTGAGAAACGAGGGAGATAAACAATGTATAACAAAAATCCTATAACAATAACAAAAGCCTAGATAGTATTAATGATAAAGGTACCCTATTTTTTCTTAAAATGTTGGATAGAGTTGGAGACACAATGGTCATTCAACTACTACTACTAATCAGCTCATAAATTACCCACTATTTTTAAAATCGGTCCAGTACCTACTGTTTGAGCCAATTCGACAAACATACATACAAATCTTTCCTCTATATAATATTAGTATAGATAAAATATAGAGTCTTTATTTCGATATATCATATTCTTATTGTTAAAAATTTATTCTCTTAATTGAAATCACTGGCGAAAAAAAAACACGCACTTGCAAAATGTGCATCTACAAGCAACCGCTTGTCGCACTTGGCACTTTAAAGCCATTATTATCCGCGCAGTTAATTAAACAAGCACGACAAGATCACAAAGCCCTATCTCCATCCCACCACGATAATCGTATATAATTACTCGACAAACTTCAAAACAAACATAACAACTCCAAACACCTCTAGGCGTGAACTGCTGTGTATGATTGGGTGTATCGGAATGTAAAAGCTTTCCCTGTGTGCGTTCACCGCCATGATCGATGCCAGTGCGACGTTGCCGCTCCGTGCGCTTCCGGTCGCGACGTTGTCAGCTCGCTAAGCGTAAACTGAAGATGCGGATTAGAGCCTATTCCACAGTTGATTTTTTTATTACCAAAGTCCTTGTTAGTTTCAGCGCGTTTTGGATAGTCTAATATTAATGATTCTAACTATGAACCCTGAGCACGTTAATATTCTGATCAGATAGGCCATATACGGTGCGTTCGGACGGGTTTAGAATAGATAGTGTCACCACCCCATTCCGACCCGAGGGTGTCGTAAGTGTAAACAAAAAGAAATGACAAGGCTGAAAACCTAGTCGCAAGAAAAAATACTTGATAGCAAAATCAGCACAGCAGGTTTATTACCACCAATGCGATTGGTAGAGGCACGACTGAGCAGTGGGTTATGTATGAGCTGAGTAGTAAGCCTTATACGCTACTGACAAACCTTTGGATGCGATAACTGCTAAACAGTAGAATTGCTTTGCACTATAGTATAATATAAGCTACTACAACAATTTGACAAGATGGCAGCAGAGTAACAATCACAACTGCATACACAAGTTATACGAAACTAAACTTTAATAGCTATTTTATTCGTTCTATTGTCAAATGATCATGCAATCCTGAGATATCCCTAAATTATGTTGAGTTTATTATACATAATTGTTACATTAATTTGATTGCAAAAAGTAACAAAAAATTAAAAAAAAAAAGTAAATACTAAAATCGCAATAAATAAAAGACATCAACGATACATTATTCTTCGAATCACATACTCAAGTATATTCTATTTAAGTATGTTAATTTCTGAGTTACAATCAAAATATTTTTTGGTCCAATAAATCCCTAAGTATTTAAGTCTTCACCACCGTTTTGACATTCCTTTTCATAGAGAAGAAGTGTAACGAAGCTCGAGGTTCAAAAAGATCGCTTAATCTCAACTAGGGTTACTATAGCTTTACTATTTATCTGACTGACCCCGTAGCCTGGGATTAAGCTGCTCGAGCTCATGCTATCAAATATATCATGAAAAAATATATAAACATATTAAAAAAGCATATTTTGCTAGTTTGGATTCAAAACGGCAAGAATAATAAACGAATTTAACTTCATTTATTCTTGGGCGTCAATCCTGTAAGTCGTCACACTCAGTAAAATACTTCGCACAGGAGTCGCGACGTGTGGCGGGTCGACCACTTTCCTGGGATATGGTTGAGGAGATCGATGGCTGCCACGTGCGTTTTTCTTATGAACAGAAGACGCTGGTTGCAGTTGGTAGGATCACTGGATTATTTCATTTCCAATATATCTTTTTTTTATAAAATTATATTTCAGTTAAGGCTTTTCAGAATCAAAGGAAACTAGTTAGTTTATATGTAGAAGATCATTGTAATATGGCGTTTAAAAAAAGAACACTGAGTTTCTTTCGCCAGATCATCTCGGTTGGTGCCGCGTTCCGATCTGGAGGATTGTGAACGCCATAATTATTTTATACAAATCACGTTTCGTACACATTTCCTCATTCTCACAATCCATCCATCTCTTTTGGTCTCCCACAACCCTTGCGTCTACCCACTTTCATACTGAAACTACCACCGGTTTGGAATGCTGATCTACAAAGGAAAGACGGACAGTAGTAGATTTTTAAATTATAGTTCCTGTTTACAAAAAGCTCTAAACAGTATAGTGAGAGCAAGTTTGCCTGATGAGAGAAACACGTTTTCGTAATAACATTGTTGGCCTTGGACAGGGCCAATAAAAAAAGAAGAACATGTGAATTGTATATGATTATTTTATATTATCGGACATGAATGCAAATAACACCTGTTACGCTATCTACCTACATTTTTGTCTAGGCACCACCGTTCAAGCCTCGCCGTTCCATCCGTAGTTAATTTAAAATTAATTCAGCCAGCCGGCGTTCAGGAAATGAGCTTAGAGCTGGAACCCCCCAAGTTAGGGGCAAATGGGGGAGGCTGCGCCCCCATCTTCAACCCGCGAATTAGTCGATGCCGACGGTATAATTCGACGGCACTGCAAAATGATTTAGCGGAGATAGATTTTTCTCAACCCCATGTAATATAATGAACGACTGAAAAAAAATGTTATTGGTTTGATGAAATCACATTATGATTAAGCTTGAAAACTTTTCGTTATTAATAGGAGACAATTGCGATCCAGTCGTCAAATAACAACATTTATTTTTGTGATTTCTTAAATTTGAGGATTTCATGCTAAGTGACGAAAGCAGCTAACGGAACGCAAGAACCGGACCATGATCAACTCAGTTGATCAGCCTGGTATAGTAGAGGTAGAAATACCTCATTAAAATTTCGGAATGGGAGGGATAACAGGAATGGGAATAGATGACATGTGAATTGTTGTTGATAAGTCGTACTATATTAGATTTAATATATCTGCACGAAATCATAAATGGATCAATTGACGCAGGGTTGATAGACCACATATAACTGTGGGTTAATCAACGTATACGTGTTGGTCATCATCGCCTATTTGAAATTCCAACTCACATAATAAATGCGGCTTACAACAGTCCTCTAAGCCTCTGTTGAGGGCTTAATGAAAAATCCTTGTCGGTGGGAAAAATATTGTCGATTACCGTTTTCAACTCTCATATCGGTGTACATTTCATAAATCATAAATAGTATATTTTCTTTAATTTATTATTGTTTTCTATTGTCAATGCAACTATTCACTATGCTAGCATGCCTTTAAGTAGTATAATGCCGTATCTAACTTTTTTCCGTAGCAACTTAGCGTTGGTGTCTGCCTACGCTAGGACTACGGCAAGTAGCGAACGTACTTCGCGAAATAAAATTGCTCAAACTCAAACTCAAATCATTTATTTCAATTGAACCTATTTAATGGTGATTTTGTAAAGTCAAAAGTGAAGTTAGGAATCTATTTGCATGTTCCAAAAAGTAGATCCTATGGAGAAGAACAGGCAAGAAACTCCATGGACACTCTTTTTATCATATTTTCTGTTACAAGCATCTGATTGGGTTACATTGATTTCGTGTTTATTTATAGTAAGCTAAGATGTGAGGACAATGTAACATACTGCACAACAGAAATGTCCAGGAGATCAATATAAAGCTATGTAGGTATGTCAATAGCAGTTAAGGGATGACCGGCCCCAACTGGCGGCGCCCGATCACGAGCATGACGCATGTGCCAGCCATCCCCCAGCTCAACCATATTTTAGGGAACCGAAGGACCCGACACACACGACACCACCAGCATGACCTTTAAGCGAGCATGACATACTCTCAACTGCTTGTTTATATGATAAGTTATATAAATACGGTGACTACATAGTGCTCACATTTACAATTCCAAACTTCTAAACAATTATACAAAATAAAATGATGAAGGTCCTGTATAATACAAAGGTCCTGTATACTCGATATAAAAAAAACAAAGACAAATTAGTCCTACTCAGTGGTAAAAAAAAACAAGGAACATGAATATTTAATAAATCCATGGTGTCAAAAATAATATTATCAGATAGGTACATGTCAATAAAAGACCTAAGGCTCTAAAGTGCAGTCGAAAGCTATAACTACTACTACTTAGCCCATAAACAAATTACCCACTGCTGAGTCAGGCCTCCTCCCATCACAAGGAGGGTAATTAGTCTACTGTGCCACGCTGGCCGTCTAGCCATAAAAAAACCCGTCTGCGTTGGCACAGGTCCTCGTATCAAGATTTCCTTTTTTCTTCCAATTTTCGTCCTTGTCATTTCTGTTTGTCGGCTCTTACGACACTCTTAGGATGGGGTCGGTGACGCTTTGTGCACCAAACGGACTCAGCAGTAATAATACAACTACTATTCAGCCCATAAATGACCACTGCTGAGTCGGCCCTCCTCCAATAACAAAAGGAACTCTTTCAGAAAATTAAGGTCTGGTGAAAAAATGTGTCATAACCAGATAAATTAGCACCGTGAATCCACCAACTTGGTGGTATACAGGGTGGTCAAAAAGTCGTGGATCAAACGCAACCAGCGGTTAGATGGGGTAATCAGCAGCAAAAAAATGTTCTACGGGAGGTCAAGGTCAACCCCTGCAAAGTTATAATTGATTTTGTGTTTTATATGAGAAATTGAGGCGACTAAAAGAACGCTAGAGACAGATCATCTAGCCGCAAGAGAAGGAAAACCTGATACAATCCCTGTGTCAACCCGTCTCCGTTGGGTCCGAGGTAAGTAACAAGTTTTGATTTAAGAATTATTTCTTTCATAAAACTTAATAGTTACTATCTTCAATACACCCAATAAACTACCATAAATAGCATGTGTAACGAAGGACTCATCAGTACCAATCTAGTGAAATTATAAAAAAGATACAGGGTGTAGATTTTTTCGAATTTTATCAAGTTTCAGTGAAAAAAAGTCAACTTCTCATAAAAACACAAAATCGATTATAACTTTGCAGGGATAGACCTTAAGGCCCTCCCGTAGAACATTTTTTTTGCTGCCGATGAACCCATCTAACCGCTGGTTGCGTTTGATCCACGACTTTTTGAGCACTCTGTATACAACTGTTCAGCGAATTCTAAATCACGATGTCCAAGCGGTTCATTTCCGATTTAGCACACGTTTGGTAATTAAAAATTCTAACGGAGTATCGCTGGTTTTTGCCTTGTTAAAGAAGACAAAAAAAAACTGGATTTTTCAGTGGTTACTGTGTCTCTTAGATACGGTATTATTGCTATAAACATCTGGTAAGAAATGTATCTACACTAATATTATAAAGAAAAATGATTAGGATTTTTCTTTCCATTAGAATGCTTCATTATCCTACTAACTGATTCCAACACCGTTCCCATACAATTAGTAATAAGTGGCTGAAATTTCACATTATATTATGAACCTATCTTTTAATTTATCGACGTTTCAAAAATATTTTGACCCGACTTAACTACTGACCTGACCTTTTATTGAAAATTTCCACAAGTCTTCCAAATTTTATCTGAGTACAATTGTAGTTAGTATAATTTGACTTTTGCGCAGATCGTTCTTTGGACCTACTAGTAGCGTAAGCTATATTTATTACAAGAAAAAAAATATCCACCGGGTGCGATGCGCCAATCTGGGACGGAGAAAGTGAAGAAAAGGGGGGGTTAAATTAAGAAAATCGGAGAATACTTATGTTTCAATACGATGACGCGTCGAAATATATCATTACTTATACATTCACGACAAATCACACGTCTATTGTATATGAGAGAACGGACGTTTCCAACAGATGTGAATTTTCAATAAAATCGTCTGAAAATTGCAATAGCAGCAGAGTTCTCGCTATTTCTATTTCCTATGTTCCGATAGAATTTGAAAGTAGAAACATACGTATGTTTACTTCGTGCGTCGACGCTGATTATAAGTCAATTTGTAGAATTATTGGCGTGAATTGAATTATGGTGATATGTATTTATTAAAATTTTCATCATGTCCTTTATTTACGGAGGTAAACAAACTTTGAAGCGTTTTATGAAATATTTACTTTAGTATATAATAATAGGTTTCACAATCTTATTAATCTTTTTCAGGAGTAAAAGATTCAGACGGTCACCGATTACAAAATAGCTTTAAAATAATGTACTAAATTGGTCAGATCAGCGAATAAAAAGACGTTAGCGTAGGGATTTAAAAATAAAAACAACGTCTACATATCCTTGATTATTTCATACATAGAAATGAGACTATTTTTGATAAATTAGTTCTGCCGTTAAAATCGATTTTTTTCCCCCACAATAACTAACAGTACTCGTAGCGGACTCGGTCATTATGTTTGCACAAAATATTCAATTTTACTTGTGACTTGAATACTTTAACATTATGATATCTAGTGTCAAAACTAAGTCATCGTCAGCCCTTAATAGACCCGCTGTAGCAGGCACTAGTGCTACCACGCACGTGGCCGATCACCTGGCCGCAAGAGAAGGAAAACTTAGGCACAGAAGGCCAATTTCCTTTTACTTTTACATTATTGAGTTGGAAGAAGACCAACTCAATAGTGCGTTATTTATGAGCTGAAACGAATGAACTGCTCGTTTAGCTAACATTATCTAACTTAACAGAGACACTAGGTAGTGACTGTCATCTAATTATAATATAATATCATGATAGAGCAATCCAAGCCACCGTTCCCGCTATTCTTGAAATCACTACCAAAGTATGTATTTGCGAGAAGTTTGTTCATGGCAGTATATATAATACTGCCATGAACACTTCGTGGTTACTATGGTTTTGTGAATATGTGAACAATTGAATTATTTACCTGCTAGACAATGATGCACACTCACACTGCAGTACACGCTACACTAGTTGATTCCATTCGTACTAAATCGGTAAAATAATTATGAACATAAGCCAATGTCAATTAACTCCCTTTCATTGTACTACCTAAACACGGGTTAATATTAACAAACAAAAATGGTTTATTAAAATGGTAACAGTTTATGTTAATAAAATATGTGCTCATTTAGGTATTGCATGCTAAATGCAATACCTAAATGAGACAAATTACAAAAGGTCGCCGGAAAACGATGGATGCGGGCGGCCCAGGACCGGCCTTTGTGGAAATCTTTGGGGGAGGCCTATGTCCAGCAGTGGACGTCTTTTGGCTGAAATGATGATGATGATGATGCTAAATGAGTAAACAATGCAGAACGAAGACATCCAAATAAAACTAAACTGTCATTCTTTTTATAAATATTTTATCTGGCCACGTTATCCAGATCAGATAGATGGGCAAAACGTCTCTAACGGCTCGGCGGCGGCGGTCTGCCTATAAGCGCATCGGGTGGCACAAACATCATATAATGAGTTGGTTCTGAAGAATAAAGGTGCCTAATCATATCAGGTCCTAGATTAGCCGCTGTGTTGTATAAAAGGCTCATTGTAGAAGGGGAGGGGGACGGAAAATCCTCGCGCCCGCAGCGCCCCCCGCCGGAAATGGCGGCGGAGAGCGGAGACAGCGACTTCCGGCGAGGTGGAACCAGCGCGCTGGGTATTGTTGAGCACCTAACTATGTCCTACTTTGGAGTGATATTACTCCGGCCGCGGGTAGACTGATTGTCGCTGAATTATCCGTTTGTCATAGGTCTGCGGTGACCCTAATTGGAGGCGGACGTTTCCATGACATTGGATAAGAACTGGACTCTAATAAGATGATATTTCCCGGAGAAATGTGCTGTTACTTGAAGAATTGGAAACAATGGATAACATCAAAGATGTGAGACGTCTGTGTGAGGCGCCACCGACTCTATCTCAGGCTAATTTGACTGTAATATGTCGTCTTAAATCTTAAATTTGTTGTTCCAATGCTTTTTGTAGTTTCAACCACTTGTATATGAGCCTACGCGCATTATGCGGCCAACGAAAAACATTGCGTCACATAAGCGGCCTATTGGCCGCCGCGACCAATCCGCACATTACCGCGTGGCCACAGCCAACAGCGGTGCGAATTGCGGAGCGTCTTGCAGCGCGGTAAGCGGTGAGCGGCGAAAACAAATGGTAAACAAATGGTAGCTGTGGCATACTTCATAGATTGTCATCTATGAAGTATGCCACAGCTACCAGCGACGCGAACGGCGGCGCGTCTTGCGGAGCGACTAGCGGCGCGGTGCACACGGCGGCGACGAGCTGCGCGATGTGAGAGTGAAACAAATGTACTAGCCAATATCGAGGTGGCCACAGCTCAGAGCGTTGCGCGCAGCGGCTTCGGTGGACGTATTGAGGCATCGTGCGACCGAAACAAATTATTTTGTTTTTATCGCACGTTGAGCTAATTAATAATGGATATGGAATAGTTCTTTAGTGAAATACTAGTAATAGACCAGCAATATGGATGTCAAAATCCACATCATAATTAAAAACATGTTGTAAAAAAAATGTGGGACGAAATAAAACAACAATTTCCTGGTGGTACCTAGTTAACTTTAGTTTTCAAGTCTTCGTGTATGTGACCGAGTATTATAATCAAAAGTATCTATTCTTGCACGCGTATAATAAAAAAATATCGGGATAGTTCTAAAACTATCCCGATGCGCGGGGGGCCTAACATTACTTTTGTGTTTGTTATATACATCTATAAAATATGAAACTGGTATAGCCAAATTAATGTGATCTATTCGCTTGTTTTGCGTGTTTTTTTTTATCAGAGATCGATTATTGGACCCAGTCGTTGGACCAAAAGTACGTGCATTAAAAAAATTCTTCAAATTCAAATCAAATTTCAAATCCATAAAAAACACTATATAGCAACCCTGATCTTAATTGGGATATAAGCTCACCCGAGGCACCAACTTTTTTTTTATGTTTGTAGTCGGTTAACATTTTTTAATCAAAGATTTTAATCAAAATCCAAAATTCTGTATTAGCGCCATCTAGTCATGAACTAGCACACTAAAATAACTACTAGGTGTAATGGTCGTAAAAAGCGCCCTCTCTGCCAGTTGTACAACACTACAAAACTAGGGGTCCGTACAACTTGCATCCCTTCGTAATTTGCATTTTATATGTTTCTGTGTGACCTGGTAAATTTATATCAAACTTGTGCCACTAGAAGGCGCTTTTATTACAATTTTGTATGATTCTGTGTATAAAATTGCAAAGGTTTTGTTGTCTCAATATGACTTAAGTATTTAGTGTTTTCCTAGAGGAAATTCAGTAATTCAACAGTGTGTGCCAGGAATTGGCATAATTTACTACCAATCTTTGGTTGATACTACTGTCTGTCGGTACCAGGGCTCAAAGCACTCAAGGCTCAGTAAGTTACCCGTTTATAAAATGTTCCCCAATTTAGAGCAGCCATTTGAAGTAACAGGTTGCACGCTAGATTCTGGCGCTTAAGAGGGCCAGGGATCGTATTCTAACACATTTGACATGATTTCTATTCGAAAGCATGTCTAAAACATAAACTTTAAAGCTAATATCAGTACAGATCACACACTATAGGTAAACACCGACGAACTAGCTATCGTTATTTTTATCCTACACTCTTAGTAATATGAGTTCCATAAAGTTTCTCGGGTTTTCTGTGTTTATGTATAAACATTCACTACTTACGTTTTGTATTTTATGGATTTTTGCACACAGTATGTTAATGTTACACTATGTATAATTTTCATATAATCCGTACCGTGTTGACGTGTATTATTTTGTCGATTTTGTGAAGGTAACATGTCGATGTCGCGAAGATGCGAAGAAATGTTCTTACGCGCGCATAGTACATCCACACCTGTAATTTAAAACGTTACTGACTACGTGTATCGACTAACATAGATGGAGAACTCTGTGATCCGATATTCAAGAGCCAGACCATCGTTTAACCTGCAGTTGGAGCGAATTTTACAGTTTTTATGCATTTATTTGAAGACTTACCGAATTAAGTGAAAAGCAGCATATTATATGATTAGTTTATAAATAATTTTAGAAACAATACATTTGTGAAAGTATCACAACGGCTTTATTAAAATCCCTATGCCGCAGTTGAACAAGAAAATCCAAAAACTGCTAATGATACCCAATTTAATTCGTCTATATCCATATCTTAAAACTGCCAAGGGTGCGTTAACAATGGCGCGCATCCCCGACTGGTTACAATAAAAATGTTTTAAGTGCGCCTCCGTGCGATCCATTGAGCGTTTGAATTGCTTGCGCACGCGGCGCGTACGTCCGGTGTACGGCGCGTGCCGTGTCGCTGCCGGGGTTTGGTCCAAGTGATAAGCAAGCGATAAATGTTGAATAGACACATTCATTATCAACATTTGTTTGTTCATTTTTAGATACTACAGTGTCAGAATTTTTATTAGGGATGAGCCTATTTTCGGTTCACGTCAACTAATTGTGGTAGATTGAGCCGTACCAAAGCACTCTAGCTTAAACTATTATACGACATAATAATATATTTTAAGCGAAAAGGCTTGTAAATAATAAAAATCTACAAATATATCCTTTGTTATTATTTAAATTTGAATAACTTACTTCCATATTTTTCTCCCAGTACTCATGGTTGTGGAATTTCATTTTTCTATTCATTGACGCGTAAATAATTATATAGGCACCATTTATATAGGCACATATATTATATTTGACACTAACACCGATGTGTAGATGAAACATTTGTAAAAAAAGTCACACAAAACATCTAGCATGGACAAATAGCGCATATGAATAGCAAAGACGAATGGCAATGTAAAGTGCATTAGATACTTTTACCGCCTACCGCCTAGTGCGTAGACCAAGCCCAAGCAGCATCGTCCAAAATGCAACGTAACTATAATTTAGCTGAACACCCCATTCAAGTCCGTGTAGAACTTTAAGCCATTTATTTTGTTAGCGTCCCGGCCTATCGCTCGCATTACACGAGATCAATGTAAACTAATAGTTTGTTAATTTTAATTTTTGAATTAATTAAATGTCATTAATATAACATGATTTATGGTTAAATAAACAAGTTTCCCTAATCAAATTTATATAACTGAGTGAGTTTATATAATTAATATTTAAATAATATATTCCGTCATGTGTTATGACAACATTATACCTAAACGTACGTAGTTGTGTTTGTAATTTTGTTGGTTCATATCGTTAAAAGGGAATTGGCACAAAATATTACGCATAGTGCGTGGCTGGGTTTGTTTTCACTAGTTTTATCGAATTGTTTCCTTCATGACTGGTGATGTACTCCCTATATTCTCACGAGGTCGTAATTATCGGTATAAGTTAATCCACGCTGAATTAGTCACAGCCAATCCCAGCTCCTCCCCCTCACTCAGCAGCGGAAACTAACGGCAGAATGATTGACTGTCCCAATGGGGCGATAGTAGTACAAAGATTAGCTATACAAATAAATAAAGATTCACTTTCGGCCATTTCCAAGCGTTTGCACCTACGGGCTACAATTTCGTGAAATAATAACGCTGATGAAATTCGATACGATACAGTTCGTGTTAAATGGTACGAGTAATGCGGTATTTTTGCTGGTAAATAGTGATGTGTATAATTAGCAATTACACGACAACAGGTAGAATAAGGCCTCTACCAAATGTCACATTTTCGAATCGTATTTGAAATCGCGAAATGGTTTTGTAATTGGTTGGAATATTCATCATAATATTTCGATAATACATGGCGTCAAACTCACAAAACTAATTTTAGCACTTAAAAATATTTGGAAACAGAATTTCATGGAGGACACAATTTTATATAGTAAAAGGCTATTTCAATCAAAATTGTAGCCATTATAAGAACTATGACAATAAGTTTTACATAATAATGTTACCCTAAAATCAGAGTATCTCGCCTGTCACCGCAAATTTCAACCGTTGGTCCATCAGCATGATCACACGCGCAATAATTTGATACGGCTGGTGGGGTACAATGGACCCTCCCATTTGATAGACACTCGAATAGCAATAGCTTATTTGAATGAACCGCGATAATGCTTATTAGTTACAGAAGCTAATGGAACACGTAATCGGTCTTGGGAAAGCACCACTCAAATAACACGGGCTCTTTATTTGCAACGTCATGTTGTGATTTTATAGTGAAGAAATTACCCCAAGACCAAGGCAGTCAGAGTACTTCACATAGAGAGAAGACACATCGGTGTCGTTTTGTTTCTTGAAATGTGCATAACAGGAACCAAATCGGTAAGTTATCTGTATCAGATGTTGAAACTACATGACACGTTGAAACTACATTGTATTACAACATTCCTCAAATGTTTCATGTAAGTAGATGAAAACTGCAAATTGTATTAACATTTCCATCTCTTGATGAAATCTAAGATGAATAAGTACGGTTAACATTGGCAATAATTCAAATAAATAATACATATTCATATGATACAGTCTGAACAAAGCTTTTGCTAACGAAGTACAGGCACGTGTCGCATTTTAGTTACGCATTTGTGAAGTACCCACTAGATTTTGAGATGAATATAATGGACATAATTACGTATACAGTTTACATATAAAGAACTGCAGAGGAATCGGTCTCCGCTATTGTTAGTAGTAATTACATGGTTAGAATTATTTTCTCCTAAGAAACTTATAAAAGATCTGCGAGTTGATAGATGCGATATTATGTATATCGATGTGAAGGTTAGAGATGGACAAAAAGATACGTATACTTATGAAGTGTTATCATAATGATTATAAAAGAAAATTACTTATAAAATAAATAATAGTTTAAAAAAACTAAACAATACGATTTTATAGAAAATCTAACTAAACAATAAAAAATAAATTTTAATAAATTTGAATTAAAAATAGTGTCACAAAAAATGATTTTGTTGTAAAAAAAAGCGTGGGGTGAACAGATTATGAACAGATATGACTAGAAGGGTTATTTTGATAATATCCTGAAAAGCACCCCACGCTTCTTTTTACAATAAAATATTTTTTTCTGACATATTTGTATTTTTTTAGTTTTTTTTTATACTATTATTTATTTTTTAGTTGAAATATCATAAAGCTATTGCTAAATAATCACTAAAAAATATAGCAATAGCTTTATGATACTTACATCTCTATTAGCTATTGCATCTAAGAGCGGTGTTCCACATTGATCACCGTTTTTATTATTATCCTAGTAAGGATAACGGGTCAAAATGTTTAAAATATTGAATTGTCATCGGTCCTTAATAAGTATGCCTAATTTCGAGTTAATCCGACGTTTTGAAGTGGGTCAAAATCATGTTCAAAGATTCCGTTACATACATAGGTCTGAAGCTAATAAAAGCGTATTAAAAAGTGTTTGTCAGTATCTCTTTATATCTCACCCGTATACTATGTTAATACGCATAAACGACCCGCTGCGGAGGGGTTCCTTCAACTACACCGAGGCTATTTAGACTGTGCTACGCTGGCCAGACGGGATGGCTCCGTATCTAGTTTTCCTTCTCTTGCAGCTAGGTTTTCGGCCTCATCATTTTCATTAGTCGTTTCATGTTAGTAAAGTCATCAGATATAGTTTCTTTAAAAATATATATTAAAATCGTTTAACACAAAGATTATGTCCGCATCTGTTTCTATGTTTTCACATCCGCTTTTAATTTGATAGAAGCACCTCAATTGTCGGTTTGGATTTTTGACCGCGGGTAGCATGAAGTAACATGAATGGTGTGTCCAATTTCAACATTTCGGTAATAAATTTGATTGTCTAATATTTTTCTAAATTATATAAGCAACGGAAATGTGTTCTAGTACCAACGTCATAATTTAGATTACATTAAAGCTTGATGACCTGGACATTACAAACTAGCATTAACCAACTAAGTGTGTCATGAAATTGAAACAGCGTTTCCATGTCTCACAATCATTTATCTCACCATCAACCGTCCATCATCAAAATGATAATCACTATCACCATTTTGCCGCTCAACAGAGCACAATGAAGATTCCTTTGATGACGTTTGCAACTTTTAATTGCGGCACTCCACCGCCCTCCATATTCATCTTTCATCCTTTGAACTCACGCCTCGCCGAGACTGCCCAAGTTAAATTGTGTAGATTTTAAACGGACTCCTTTTGTGAAGTTTTCTAGGAGAGACTGGAGTTATTTCTTTTGAGGTTAATCGTGCAGTAGACTTGGAAATCATTAAAAATATTTTGCAATGGAGAAAATGTTTTCCATTACTTTACAGTGGTTTTAATTACCTAGGAAACAATAGATTTAAGACGCATTATGCAGTGCAGTGCATGATTTCTTGGCGGTTCTGGTCGTATTCTTACATTTAAATCCACGGACACTCTAGTGTCGGTAACGTTGGGATTTGGGGCAAAGATCGTGAAAACCTAATGATGATGCATTTTTTGCGCAAACATTCGTTCTTTTCTAATTGAACTAATAATACTACTAATACTGTGTCACCACTATCATTTCAGCCCATAAATGATCTGGACTAAGTCGGGCCTCCTCCAAGTTCATGGGGGAAAATGAGCGTACTGTATCAAGATTTTCTTCAGTTGCGGTCCAGCTCTTACGTTCCTTTCGTCGCCTCCTACTACTTCCACAGGATCGTATGTGTATGTGTTTAGGTATTCTAAATACGTCTCTACTGTGCAATACTAAGTACCATTTATAATTTGGTTAACGATAATAAATCGAAGTAACTGCGTAATACAGAATTATGCAGCGGTGGTCCATGACGTCATAAATCAATTGTGACGTCATATTTGCGAGATAACCGCTCGGAGGGAGGGCGACCGGTATCTTATTTACATAGAAAACGCGCCCCATCCGAATAAATTATCAGTGGAGAAGGATAAATAACAGTTTTATCGATGGGGTGGAAAGGTCGGAGCCAAGGAGGAGAGGCCAAGGTGCTTAGGTCAGATCGCTTTTTTACTGGATGACTGAAGTCGCTTTTCAAATAGATATGTTACGAGCCAGAATCTAATAAGACGGTCGTGTAATCAAACGATTGTGAAAGATTGGATATTCTGATGTTTGTTAAAGGAGTAACGAAGGTACGGGTTGGGGAAGGCTACATCTACAGCGGTGGATTTCTTTAGGCTGAAATGATGATGATTATGATAGTATGAAATTATTATTCCGTGTGGTAATGGATTTAGAATATAGAGTGTCGGCAGTGTCGCCACCTTATTTCATTTTGAGGCCTAACCTAACCGGTAGGTTAGGTTAGCAAGAGAAGGAGAACTTGATACGAGTCCATACGCCAACGCGCGGGCTGCGTTTCACGCTATGCTAATTACCGTCTATGTAGTTGGAGGAGGCCCGACTAAGCATTGGGATATTAAAGTAGAAGTAGTAAGAAGATAGTATTGACTGCCTCGTTGGTCTAGTGGTTAGATGTGCCGCCTTTGGATCAACGGGTCCTGGGTTCGATTCCGGGGTCGGGCAAGTGTCTTTGTCTAAACCAGAGGCACTGGCTCGGAGTCTGGGTGTCATCTCTATCTATAATATGTATGTATTTACAAAAAAAAATAATTATATAAGTAGTTTATCATCCATCTCGTTACCATAACACAAGCATTAAGTTGCTTAGCTTGGGACGAGATGGCGTTGTGTGAAATGTCCAAGGATATTTATTTATTTATTTATTTATTAGTATAAAATGTTTTTATTTTACAGGTATATAATTTCTTTATAATTAAAATATTTTTAATTGTATCTATAATTTACCAGATTAACAATAATCTTTTTAATCCATGGATCAAAGTCACTTACCTGAACATTTCGTAGCCCGTAGCGTTTCTGATAGTGTGGGTGTCGAGTAGCCCTTGCCTAGAGATCCCGATAGCTTCTCCGAACCTGTGTGAAAAATTAAAACAATAGCTATAATTCTAGTTCACCTTCGGATGGAACTTGATACTGAGATACCGATTCAGGATCTTTAAAAGCATTTTGTCTGATCTAACTTATGACAACCCAGTAGTCAAAGATTACATGCTTGACTACTGGTCGATCTTGGCCTTCGTCGTTGGAAACGGAAGACTGCAGTTGCCCACGCTAGTGATTCTGATTGAGTTAGACAATTTAAACATCCGTTCAGACAACTAAACAACATATACATAGCTGGGCATGTAAAGAGAATAGTTCGCGGGACAAGAGGTATCATCACAAAAAGTTCAGGGAACAATTTAATGGATGCCTTATATGGCTCAAACATTGTTATTAAATGTTTCTTTGCATTTTACCAAGTTCATTCACAGTATTATCTTATCCCATTTGGTTAATTGAGTAAACCAGAATTTACTCGAAAACTGCCATAATTAGGAGTGGTAGACACTACGGGCCGACGGCATAATATGTCCTCGGAACTACTAAGCCATTGCTTAACCTGTGTACTCTGGCTAGACAATGACTTAAACATATTTCTATCAAGATAATTATCAAAATGCTTAACTACAGGTTCTCACAGAGGTCTTGTAATAAATTCCTCTTGACTTTATACTTCATTAACACACCTAATCCAATAATCGGAGAATTCCCACAGGCTTATCCTCATACTCATGGGGCGCAATATTGACCCACCAAACAAACTATTATCGCACAATCAGTGGCCACTCACGCGCGAATATTATAAATCAGTGTTGATAATAGCTTGTATTTCGAATGACAGCATTTTTAGTTCGCCATAGTTGACAATAGATGGCGACGGGTGAAGCGTGCGGCAAGGCGTGCGTCCGCGCATGTTGCAAACATGATACGGCCATTAAATGCGCGAGGTTATTCGTTAATGGAATCAATGATGAGTTTTATGGCTATCAAAGAAAAAAGACACGTAATTATTACTTTCGAAACCACTGTAAGTTTAGTCAAAATTAATTACATTTATTAAAATGGTCAATAAACGCTTAGTAATATTTCTTAGGGACCATAAGTCATAGCTGTGATATCTCTAGTGGTAGTTCACAAATAACTTAAAACTTAATAAATTTTCTAGAATCGATTAACTGCTAAGCCACTTTATCGTCTCACTTTGTATCCAATATGAAATCATTCGCAGAACTAAGTAGACTAGACGTATAAATCGCTATCGAAAAGTAAAAAGTATCAAAATCAGAGCGGTTCATATATTCGCTGAACTCGTGGCCTCGACTGTCTGTTGCCAATTCATGGGAAAGTCCCCGTAGACAATGAAAACTTAATTGCGCGGCAGACACCCGTAATGATGATCTCCACCCTATTTTTTTTTTATTTACGAGTACCATGACCATCCGAAGTTGCCCCAGCGTTATTTTCAACAAATAAATCGCTCAAAACATATTGTCCCGGGCGATTTGATACGTTTGACTTCAGCGTGGGATCCTCTGGTTTTATTCAATTAAACGTGTTATCTCGATATCGGAGGGCAGATTTAGATGTCATGGATAAACATATAATTGGGGTGTCATTCAAGTACTTGAGAGCTCCTCGGTGACACAGTGATAAAACATACTCGACGAGTATTTCGAGAAATTTGTAAGTATTATGAAACAACCATAGGCAATTGTTATAATGCTGAAAAAGTATAAAGTTGGTATTTAATTACATTTGAGTATAAACACTATTATATATTTAAGTTTATTAAACGTTACACATGCACTATGTATACCTATCATAGGTCGCGAAGGCAGTCAACAAACATGTAATTCACGAACACAAATGACTCACAGACTCCGAGCAAGTACCTGCGGTTTAGACAAAGACACTTGCCCGACCCCGGAATCGAGTTCGGGACCCATTGATCCAAAGACTAACCCCTAGACCAACAAGGCAGGTATGTATATTGATTTATTGATTTTCAACGTTAAGGGCTTAGCCAAACCCAAGAAAATATAACACAAATAAATTTTATTGTTTAAAATTATTATTTAATAGTTTTAATTATTCAAAATTTTATTGTTACACAAATAAACTAACGTGTCCAATGTGCCCACATTGCGCTGCGTTCTCTCATTTGTAAATGTATTTACTGGAAGTAGAAATACACTTTGATAAAGTCGTCGTTTCAGCCCATAAATGATCCACTACTCGGGCCTCCTCCAAATTCATGGAGGGAAATTAGCCTTATACTACTTCGTTAAAGTAGTAAAAGTATATTTCGTTGCCAATTTGAGAATGTTCAAGTTAAAAGGGAAAATACAACTGTTCCTTTTCGCCTGTCCGAGTATCTTAAGCGAAAGTTACCGCAACATCCCTATCCACCTGGAAACCCACAACCCGTTTCCCCCCACCCGCCACCGTAATGAATATAAATCGTGAAACAACCCCTTTTGGCAATAAACATTAAAAAAATCAATATACTCCTATCGCGCTGTTGTGCCATGATTTATTGAAATATATTTTATCACGATACGATCTAAAGTGTGGAGTCCATAATTGATGACATTTGCACCAGATTTTTGTACACGATAGCAATAACATTTGTAGTGGCGTAGGGCGGGTGCAATTATTTCTAGTTTAACAACTCTTTAACTCCCTGTGTTTTGTTTGTTAATTTTGAGCCAATGCTAACGATAGCCTCGTTTGTAAAATAGAACAGTTAAATTCCCACACAAAAGAGAAATGCTGCCAGAATTTTAGGCATTTCCCAATTTTAGGGCCCAATTTATTAAAATAATTTTATTTTCTTATTTATTCATATTTTAATTTTAGGACGTTGAAGTGCTTATTATTTATTAAATTATTTACAATAAAAATAACGTAACACTGTAATGAGTTATTTTACACATTTCTTCGCTTGCAGAGACATAGCAGACAACTACTCAAATGATTTAATACCACACAAATACACCTAGATAGGATCTAGGTGTATTTGTGTGGTATTAAATAGCAGCTAGCCATATAAAAAGCTTGCCTGACCCCAGAATCAAACTGCATTGGAGAACCTTTTACTCATCAAAAATAAAACTTTTCAGTGAACCAACCCCAAACGACAAAGATTAAGTGGCTTAAAGCAGCGCGTGGATTTTCCTCTTATTCGAAAAATATGCAAATAAGCTCGCTTGTTGTTTAATATTCTTGGCCCAACGGCTCTCTTTATCAAAAGAGGCTGGCTGCGACGCTGTTGTGTGCCATTTAACGATATAAATAAGTTTTCATGGAGGAATTACGCAAAAACAGTGATGCTTTGTTTTCTTACTCGTTTTCGCTGTGTGTTTACGGATGTGTGAATGCTTTATGAAAGTTAATTGAATGGATTATGGCATGAGTGATGTTTGTGCTTGGTATTTTATTTGGATTTTATATGAACAAAATGTTCACTGTTTATAGTTGGGTAACGATTGTACAAAATGACTGCTGCGAATACTGTACAATAGCTACATAGCATTTTGCATTTGCAATACAAACGCCGAAAATAATCTAATTCCATTATAAACAATACGAACTAAAGTAAGTAATTATTGTTGGTTTAGGTAAAACATTTTTGTGAGTAGATAATGGTTGCAATTTATTGTCTTCCAGTACAAGAAAGTTACTTTTAATAAAATAGCTCTATGTTGCAGTATGTATGCACAAAGCTCGTAGAAAGACAAACGCAAACGCAACCCTGCATATAAAGCAAATGTTTTGTCTCTTAATTTTGGACACTAATACTATCGAAACCCCATCTTGAACTCCTAGAGATTTCTAGGCAAACATAACTGGAAAACAATTCGAAAATTGTGCTTCAACAACTGTTGCATCAAAAATGCACTTCTCGTTAAAGCCCGGAAAAGCCCATTCCACCTAACTTTTTGAATAATGAACGGCTGCATAATAAAATTTTATTTTCTCCACTATTTATCTCGCGCGCGATGATCTTTGGGGCGGGATGTGGGCGTCGCGTTGCCATGGTTACTCTTGGTGAAATCCCGAACGCCCCCTCTCCCTAGATGGTTATCTGAAGATGCCTCCCTCGCAGGCTTTGTACCTATAGCATCATAATAATCTAAAAGGGTTTACGGTACATTATCATGAAATTTCTGACTCTTTTAAGGCGAAATAGAGATCTTTTCGCTTTGGCAAAGATGAACAATTGATTTTCTTAGCGACGGTGCCATTCAAGTAGTTACAGCGTTATCGTCGAGGTGCGAATGGCGAAGTAGTGCGATGCTAGATAATGTACCACAGAAAGTGTAAAGAAGATATTTATATTTTTAGTGTGTCTGTTTTGAGCATCTTGAAGTAAAGTACGCCTATTTACATTTGACAGTGTATCATCGCCGCATACCGTCCTAAGGTTGTCGTCAGAGCACCTCGCCCTAAGAGAAGATAAAATTGTTACGAACCCTGAGCCAACTCATCTGGCCAGCGTGGCATAGTAGGCTTATTTCCCTACATGAGTTTGGAGGAGACCCGGTAGTAGGTAAATAATGGGCTAAGAGGAAGGAGATGATGATTATAACCCAACTCCACGTATCCTAATTTTACGTCAAGATTTCTATAATGATAAACTTACCTTTATACATTTTTGCATTAGCAAATTTAGCTATACAATCAAATATCCAAGAAATAGACAAGTTGACAGATGAAACCCTACATTTCAATTTACTCGTATTATGTAGACATTCCTTTGGACCAAGTAGAAATAAAACTTTCCTTACGTTAAAATATAAAAAAAAGCAATTGCCAAAATATACATAGATCTGTTATAGTTAGACATATCAATCATCTAAATCCATTCATTCGTATTCGTGTCAAAGAGTAAAAAACATACATTCTTACAAACTTTTACGTTTGGTTAATAAGATGGATTAAAAATAATGACTTACCAAGATTTTTATTCTTTTCCATCGCCATGCCATCGTCACTTCGGCCTGTTCGGCTGAACCCTAGTGTGGCACCCGTCGCGTCTTGGCCCAACTGAGATCCATAGAAATCACCGAACGCTGTGGCAGTGCCTAAGAGGCTCGACCGATCCTGCAAAGCTGCTTTGGCTTTTTCCACGCTCTGTTTCAACTGTTCGAAGGTAGACTGGTGCAGTCTGTATGGCGGCCATTCCGTTGCAGGCCACGGTTCCTCCTTCAAGGCACTCCTCTTAAGTTCTAAAGCCCCTGCGTAGGAGCAACTGCTTTCGTACATGGCAGCTTTGATGCCAGCTCGGAGTGCTGAGGCGCACTTGAGTCCCCGTATGTCGGCCCTACAGACAAAGAAAACTGTTATCTAGTATTTTGGTAAATCTCAATTGGATTATATTATTGTACTCATATCCGTGTGGTGACGGATTTAGAATACACAATGTGACCAACCCATACCATCTTGAGGGTGTCGTATGAGGCGACTAAAAGCACCCCGGAGGCAGATCACCTAGCCAAAAGAGAAGGAAAACCTGATACAAACCGTCTTGCCAGCGCGGCACAGTAGGCTAATTTCCCTCCATGTATTTGGAGGAAGCCCGACTCAGTAGTGGGTCATTTATGAGCTGAAACGACGACGACTGTTCTCAGTCTGATATTTTGTGATAAAATGTGTAACTTTTCAAAATCATCCTTATGCAATTGTCAGAAATTTTGTTACTTTGAGATATTTTATTCATAGGAATTTGCATAAGTATTTACAAAATGTCATACTTTACATCAACATCACCTAGCACATTAGATGATCTTTGTTCTGCGCATGCAATTTTTACCTGCCTACTTCCACAGACGCTAATGTAAGTTCAAAACTAAATAGATTAGTGATGACTCATCATTATGCGCGCCGAACGCACCAAATGTATCAAGATTATCCTTACTGAAAGAAAATACTACGCCGAAGATATAAAAAAAAAAACAAGAGTTCGTGCGTTGCTCTGTCGTACCACGTAACATTTGGTTTAGTTATCGCCTAGGGTTCTTCCAGATTCGGCCACATCATACGGAGCGGGCGAATAGACAGGTAAATAGGTCTGCGAGATTTTTGGATTTCATTTCGTTTGATTCGTGTGTTCGACGTGTTTAGCGCTTAAAAAAGTGCTCCTACAGAGTGTTTAAGTTAGTTATAGTTGCTTCCATAATTTTCACTTTCTTTACGAACGGGGAATAGCCGAACAAAAGTGACACCCTGGACCGGAAAACACCTGCCTGACATTGAACCAAAGCGGAATCCGAACCTGATAGTAAAAAATGTGAACTAGCAATCACTTATTGACTGGCTTCAAAAAGTAGGTTTTTTTCCTATATCATCTTGAAGGTGTCGTTAGAGCCGACGAATGGAAATGATAAGGCCGAAAACCTAACCGCTAGAGAAGGAAAACTGTCTGGCCAGCGTGTTAAAGTATGCTAATTATAATTACCCGTCATGTAATGGGCGGAGACCCGACCTTAGCAGTGGGTCATGTATGGGCTAAGTGGTAGTAGTATGTTCTTCTTAAAAACGAAAAAATATACAAATAATAAAAATATACAGAATACAAATATAAAAAAATATACACAATAAATATTATGACTATGTCTAAAAACATGTACTTTTCACACATACTTATTAGTTCGATTAAGGTGCTAAATTATTTTGTATTTATGGTGAAGGTGGTGTGAGGTTTTTATGAGGAACTTAGATAATTATTTTTGTGAGCTGGCGAGGGTATACGTTCTTCTGTACAGGTCATGCGGAGATTAAAACTGCTTTGTATAATCCATAAGCTGTATTTCGATAATTGTGTTGATGTCGCGAACATAATAACGTGAAATAATGGTTGAAAAGGGAAGAGAGAAAAAGCGATGAGTACTGGTTTGGGAAAATATATAATTCGGCATTTTCTCACCTCATGTCGGAAACCCTTTTTCTTTTTCGCTTTACTTCTTTCCTGCCTAACTCCGTTGTGGTGTTTTTACAGTGGTATCACATGTCAGTGATACCACCACAAAATATAATAACCACTTATCACCGAACTATTTCACGATACACAATTTGAATTCATATACACAATGAATGATTATAATGTTAGCTAACATTGTTACAAATAGTCATTTTAGATCCCTGTCCTTATGTTATCATAATTTTAACTAAAATATTGTTATAATTTAGACGCGATTCTAGTGGTCTGTTATTTTTTATTGTAAGCAAACGTGTACGTATTATTGTCTTTCAAATATATGTTTTGCGTAGAACTTAGAAAACTAATTGGAAAAACAGTCAAGCTATATAATAAACATTGATCCGTACAGATGATCAGCCGGTGGACAGCCGCGTACTGTGATATGCGCGCGCGCAGAACAGCTCAAATTGGATGCATCCGGCTTGAAGGAAATGTCCTACAATCAATTTATGTAGGTCTGTACCCGCCAACGTCAGTACCTAGATATGACATTCAAATGAGTTTTGTTATGATAATTATTTTATATACTGTTTTTTTACTTTTATATAAAAAATCCCCATTGCTTATTTTACTCTTGATAAAATCCAAATTTATGTATCATTTTGTTTCGTATTTCATTGTGTCTATTATTTTAATGGTGTCAAGATTATAAAAATGATAACTATGTTCTCTTGTTCTACTGTTCTATTGTTATATCAGAATAAATGTTATTCTATTCTATTCTATTGTCACGACGAAGAGTAGTCTATTTTCACGAACATTTATTATATCAGATCATTGGTTTGGCAAAGCTCTATGAGAAATTTGTAGTACTCCAAAATGCACTGTAACTACAGTTTTAAATTTTAGGGCACGGGCCCTAAAATTTAAAACTGTACTTACTTGGACGGCCAAGTAGCTTTTTTTCAAATAGCTTTTAGTAATGTTTAATTTCGTTTCATTATAATATTCTACTAATAACTAAAAATAAAACTGCGGTTGATAGTATTCGAATGCTGAAGCTAGCCGCTTGGTCGCGCGCGTGACTGGACCGTGGGTTGGATCGCCGCGCGCGCCACTTGCCGGCCGGAAGCCTTATTATAAGCCGTAAAAAGTGTCATCCGCTGGGCCGTCAGGTGTTTGGCCTTCAGACGTGGAGACAATTGAGATGTATGGAGACAGACGTTTTGCGTCGAACAAGCAAGTGAGACACGGATTACTGGATTTTTAGTAAACATTATGAAATATAGCCATTTTGTACAGTATGACGATTTCAAATACCTTTTGTTTGACAATACAGCCTTGTTAAGTATTTGAGCTCTGTGCTGGGAGTGAAGAATGAAAAATAAACGCATTTAAATCAATCAAAAACTTTACGCACTCGGAAAGCTGGTAACACTAATTTAAAAAGTATATTTACAAAGCAGTAAGTGGCTCCGTAACGAGACTATCCGACAGAGAACCAAGTTCACCGACATAGCTCAGAGAATTAGCAGACCGAATTGGCAGTGGGCTGGTCATATCTGTAGAAGAACCGACAACCGCTGGGGAAGACGAGTTCTTGAGTGGAGACCGCGAATCGGCAAGCGTAGTGTGGGAAGGCCCTCTGCTAGATGGAGCGACGATCTGCGAAAGGTTGCGGGCAGCAGCTGGATGCGTCAAGCTGAAGACAGGACGCTATGGCGCTCTTTAGGGGAGGCCTATGTCCAGCAGTGGACTAATGTGGGCTGATGATGATGATGAAGTGACTAAAAGAAATAATAATGAATAAGAGCTAGCTAGTTTCTATTTTTCATATCCTTCTGTATCAACAATTCCCCTAAGGCTAGTAGGCTGCAGAAATAAAGCGCGTTACTTTACTCTGCTGACCCCCGGACATAGGCTACTTATCACTGACCTAATCGTCCGCGAAATCGGCAGAAAGCTTTCGATACAAAACGAAAAGTCTGTCATGTGCCTATAGATTTGTACACTGACTGTGTAAATAGATAGAATGGACTTGTCTGTCTGTCACCTGTTTATGGTTATGCTCGCACTTACTTTTTTTACAATTATATTCCATCCCCACACAGATTATAATATCACACGTGATATATATGCGCAAACGCATAGCCAATTAGAAAGCCAAGACTAAAGTCTTCAACCAATGTGTGTTGCCAGTGATGACATATGGAACAGAGATGTGGTCGCTCACTATGGGCTCCATCAGGAGGCTCAAAGTCACCCAAAGGGCAATGGAGAGGGCTATGCTCGGAGTTTCCCTGCGAGATCAAAACAGAAATGAGGAGATACGCAGGCAAACCAGGGTCACTGACATAGCCCACAAGATTGCCAAACTTAAATGACACAAATAATGACGAGTCGCTGGTGCAATTCTGAGGTTGGGCATATGTATTTGTATAAATAGGGTTACTTGTCATTTTTTAGTGCATGCTGTGGCACCTTAATCTGTTGTACATTTAGATTTTATGACTGTTGAATATGTATTAGGTTTTTATTTATTTAAATGTAACAACAACTGGTTGTCCTTAATAAATAAATAAATAAATAAATAAATAAATAAATAAATAAATAAATAAATAAATAAATAAATAAATAAATAAATAAATAAATAAATAAACTCACATGTGTTAAAATACTACTTACTTACTTTCCAGCCCATAACTGACCCAGTGCTGAGTCGGGCCTCCTCCAACTACATGGAGGGTAATTAGCCTACTATGCCACGCTGGCCATACGGGCATAGGGAATCTTGTCAAGTTTTCCTTCTCTTGTTAAAATACTTGCCTATAAATAAATAAATAAATATCCTTGGACATTTCACACAACGCCATCTCGTCCCAAGCTAAGCAACTTAATGCTTGTGTTATGGTAACGAGATGGATCATAAACTACTTATATACATTTTTTTTTTGTAAACACATACATATTATAGATAGAAATGACACCCAGACTCCGAGCCAGTGCCTCTGGTTTAGACAAAGACACTTGCCCGACCCCGGAATCGAACCCGGGACCCGTTGATCCAAAGGCGGCACATCTAACCACTAGACCAACGAGGCAGTGTTCGTGTATTACCCGTTTATAATAGCCTCTGCGATACATGGTTACATATTAGTACACTGGAGTCCAAAAAATAAATAAGTCGGGTCAAAAAACATAAAGAAGACTAACGTATTATTCGTGGCATAAAAAGGCAACAAGTAATTCCATTGAAAAACACATCAAAATCTTAACTGCCATCTGAAACAAATGCATAACTTCATTTCTTAGCTCACCCAACATACCCTAGTACAGTCGGCAACAATAATTAATTCCAATCTGATTTATGCGAATATTATACAGACAGCAAGTACAGTCGCCGACTACGGGCGTTTACGTACCTACATCGTTCTAGATTTATGCAAACATGGTAATGTAAGTTGATGTTGCATACATTTGCCTTAATAACTTGGGACGGACCGACGTTATCTAGGATATGTACTTTTAAATTCTCTTGTTTTCAAGTGAAATGTGGATTTTTAAGTTTCGCGGGATGTTACTTTATACCCACCCGGTTTTGTTTTATGTGTGTATGGAAATTCGGATATTTATTGCTCGAAGTTACTAACTTTATTCTACCGAACCAACTGTGCGTGTCTCTACATTATTTTTATCCTAAATCTATAACTCTTCTATTTTAATGAAATCTCGCTACCAAATTCCAAAGGACCATAATTTCTAGCAGTTTTTAATAAATAACACATTTTTATCGTCTATTAATCTTTTATTCAATATTTAATTATACTTTTTTCGAATAGTTCGGTACTATGATCGTACTGATGTATCGGTGCGCTGCTCTATGGAGGAGAGCCGACGTGAAATTATTATACAGGTACAATAGAACCGTAGAACATTTTTTTGCTGCTGATGGTCCCATCTAACCGCTGGTTTCGTTTGATCCACGACTTTTTGACCACCCTGTATAAGTAACTTTCATTTCATCGTTTTTTACAGCCTGATAGTAAGCTGTCACTGTTGGTTATTGACGTCTAATTTGACAATCGCGCTTTTGATCTGAAATGTGTTTTTTTCACATATGTTGGCAACAAACAGTTCATATTAAACATACATACAGTAATGCTAGCTTACATCTAAATAGATCTTGGAATAACTCTTTAATAAACAACAGTATTATAGTAAACCGAGTACACTTAACATTTATAACTGAATTGCGTTCATAGCGCTAAACAGCAATATCTTTTAGGCAATCCACATTGACACGGTTGGCGCAGTGGTTGAGCGATCGACTGCTGCGCAGCATGTCGCGGGTTCGATTCTCGTACGGAAGAAATATTTGTACGACCTACAATAATTTGTTCCTGGTGTTTTATATCTATAATATGTATGTATTTACAAAAATAAATTGTATAAAAGTAGTTTATCATCCATCTCGTTACCATAACACAAGCATTAAGTTGCTTAGCTTGGAACGAGATGGCGTTGTGTGAAATGTCCAAGGATATTTATTTATTTATAATATAAGACCCTGGAAGAAGTGGAATCAAGGTAATGACAGCAGAGGAAAAGCGGTCTCCTTTAGCTATCAACCGCATACTTTCTTTTTTCTACACGTAACTTATGCACTAGGTATAGCATGTATTGCGGGGGCAGTTTACGAACATGAAATTCACGAGTACTAATTACATCCAGACTCAGAGCAAGTGCCTCTGATTTACATAAAGACACTTGCCCTGCCCCAGAATCGGACCCCGGACCCCGTGATCCAAAGGACTCCTAGACCATCACGGCTGTGGTGGCTCACGTGCAAGCCCACAATATCATTCAAGGGTCATTTAAATTGACGGCGGTCTTCTGTCATGCTCACTAAAATACTTGGCAGGTCGAACACTTCCCTTTGATATGGTTGAGGAGATCGATGGCTGCCACCTGCGTTATGCTTGTGAACAGGTGCCGCAGATTGAGGTTGGTCGGCTCACTGGCTTATAATTTCATTTTTATTTATTCCATATTCTTTTGTTATAAAATTCATATTTCAGTTGAGCGCCGTTTGGAACCAAACGAAACTAGTTATATGTACACGGTCATTGTAATATGGCGTTTAAACCAAATTTTCTTCAGCCAGGTCTTCTCAGGTCGTAGTATTATAAAAGTGATGTATCTGATGACGATTGTGAACGCCATAATTGGTTTATACTCCAGATATGTAATCCACACTACACAGTACATCACTAGTTTTAAACTGCGGTGTAAAAGTAAAACTCTATTAATAAATGCTGAAGTATATTAAAAAGTGTTTCTTAGATAATCAAGACCCCTCATAACCAAACTCAAACTCGAAAGGAACTTTATTTACGTAGGTTTCATCACAACACCATTATCATCTTACGGCCCCTGTCCCACACTAGGTGGTATTCTCCACACACACCTATCAGTCGTCATACCTACTATCAATCGTCACACCTTTCACACACAACCGCTCTTCACTCCTACAATCCCTCCATCTCCCCTGATCGCTCACAATCCCTGCGTTCACTCACATCCATGCCGAAACTACCACCGGTTCGGAAGGCTCGGAAGGCTCTACAGAGAAGAGCCGGCAAGAAACTCCGTAGTTGCTTTTTTTAAAATTATTGGTATTGTTTACAAAAAGCACTAAACAGCATAGTGAGAGCAAGTTCGCAAGATGAGAGAAACACGCTACACGTTTACGCAATGAATGACTAATAGACCTTGACATGGTCAATCAAAACCATTTCCAAATATACAGGGTGGTCAAAAAGTCGTGTTTGACCACCCTGTATACAATAAAGCATTTTTCTATCCTATTCTATTATGTAACTTGGAGGTAGTAGATGAGGTGATTGTTGGTTGGTGACCCAGAGTCCCAGATTTTTAACGTTTGGTAAACCTTGCCTTGTCCCGTCAGCCAGCGGGGTATGTGGGAGTCCATGGGGGCGAAGAGATGGTAAAGTGCGCCCGGGTTACCCATTAAAGCCTACCACGTAAAGTCCCTATTCTTGCCGTATGCCCCGCGGGGGACTTCTATACATTCTCGCTGCGGGAGTTGCACCCCAAACTGACTTTCCGCAGGCCGGTGTGAATAGTCCATAAAGGATTGTATACAGGCCCGTACAGGAAAAACAGAAGAATAAGGTTAGGAATTCCTTATTGTCGGATGAGTGCTTTAACCAGGTTTGAGGCCCTGAGTGGGTCACAATGCTCTATTCAAGATGCTCCACTTCCATATAGAGATGCAATAACTGCAGATATGCCTTAAACGCTTTACAACAGCTCCTAATAACAAGATTGCCGATCAGTTGCAGCGAATGCATTGTATCCGTTTATGTAACAGGCTCGCAACAAAATTGACCAAAGTTATTATATTAGGTTAGCCTATGGTATGGCTTATTTTAAACATCTAAAAATTACTTTATTTATGAAATGATTATTATTTTTAACCCCCGACGCAAAAAGAGGGGTGTTATAAGTTTCACGTGTCTGTCTGTCGGTCTGTCTGTCTGTCTGTCTGTGGCACCGTAGCTCGCGAACGGATGAAGCGATTTACATAAAGTTTTTTTGTATGAAAGGTGAGTTACGGGCGAGTGTTCTTAGACATGTTTGATGAAAATCGGGTGAGCCGTTTAAAAGTTATGAGGGGTGAAAGTGTAGAAGAATAACCGAATGTCTGCAAATATAATCGAGTGGGGTCTCAAATGAAAGCGCATCACGTGCAATTTGACAAAATCTACATTATAATAAGTATGTACCTATAAAAAGTATAAAATAAAAATTAAATTAAAAATTTAAATAAACCCCCGACACAATAACCTTTAAAAAGTAAAAAATAAAAATAAATACTTCGCGTTGGGGGACCAGGGGTCAGGTAATAAATAAGTGGGAGTGGTCCCCCAGCGCGAAGTATTTATTTTTATTTTTTACTTTTTAAAGGTTATTGTTTCGGGGGTTTATTTAAATTTTTAATTTATTTTTTTAAACTATTCTTTGGTATTTTAAAAATGATTTAATTATGTGATTTTGTATGGTCAATGATTTATCATACATGGCACCATGTATGATAAATTCTCTCCATTAATGGGAGGAAGCCCGACACAGCAGTGTGTCATTTATAGGCTGAAAATGATGTTGATAACGACGGTGATAGTATTATAATTTCTCCCAGAAATAATATTATGTGTATCATATTCAATGCTTAACACACAAACAGAAAAACAAATATGAATAACATTAAAATACTTAAAAACACTAAAGACTAGGAATAAACTAAACCTAAAACTTAAAGATAGAAATACTTATGCTTAACTATATTTCTTTATGATAAATACTCACATTGATCATAGCATTTATATATTGATGTTGATTATAATAATTTTAATAATAGTATTATAATTTCTCCCAGAAATAATATTATGTGTATCATATTCAATGCTTAACTATATTTCTTTAAGATAAATACTCACATTGATCATAGCATTTATAAATTCGCAATTTTATATGACGTTAAAATAATAGTTCATCTTGAGTTTAATATATTCTCTGAATAACATCAACACTATCATCCGGTTATTTGTAGTTTTTTTTACCTTCAACATAATAATTGACAGTTCCATTTATGCCTTGTAATTGATATATTAATTATTATACTCTCTCCTTGTCAGAGACGGTTTACATATTGCAGTCATAATTATTATAAGTACATGACACTGATTTTACATAAACTTTAAATCTGTTTCAATCAAACATTAGTTATTTTGCTTTTAGTTTAATATTACTGTAAAACTTGACAAAGACGACACAGGCTTTTGGATTGTGAACATATCTATTGGAAAATAAATCTGAGTAAAAAAAATGCGTTTTTACCGCCAATGTCATTTAATACTTCTCTATGATCATCACAAAAACCTTTGGTTATTATCAGTGGTTGTTAAAAAAGGAATATCATGGAATTAACGATCTTGTAACAAGTTTCATAACTACGCGAAGCATCATAAACCTGACACAATATGTCTCCTCCACTCACCTTCACTTAGGGTCCATCACCTCTGGCACATAGAACGTCCATCGTGGCACGACAAACCGGTACGACACGAGTCACCGACACGATACACTAAAGGACACGACCTATTTGTCTAAAAAAATAAACAAATCGATATGCGGTTGCAAGCGCCCGTCTGAGAACAGGAAACCGGGATAAAGCCGAGGTGCTCTGTCCGGTGGGGGTGGGTTAACGTGGCCCGCCACGCCTTGGGGCGGGGCCTGCGACGCCTGCGCAGGGGATGATGGGGTTGTGGGGACGTCGGGGACACTTTCTATGCCGAAGTACAGTTGCGTCTTTTCAGCGCTGTTTGCAATGTTGTCTTTGATAAGAAGAACTATTTATATAGTCATTGTGTGACGCGACGCAGTACCACTCTTTCTTTAAATATGACAAAAAATATTACAAGTTTTGTATAGACATTTTACAGAGTTTATACATAATATATTAAGCCAGCAATATACGTTGGCCTAGCATTGCCGAGTGAACGCCAATACCAACGTATAGACGGTATATTTGCATTGTCTGGCCATCGCTCGGTGTCGCTCGCCTAGATGGTTTCGATACACTTGCCCAACGTGTAGGCAGTAGCACTTGCCTTGTATTAAATTGTCTACGCTCGCGTTGGCCTGAGCTCGGCCAACGTGTATTGCTGGCATTAAGGTATGTTGGCTAGTAGCCAGGAGTTATGAATTCTAATGTGTACAGTAAGTGTAGAATTAGGTGAATGATATAATGCATTTTCATCACCGCAGCCTTATGACTCTGCTGAGACGGTCTTTCGTCAGTTCTTGGAAGGTATTAAATAAACTTATCAGGGAATACTAGAGAGATTGGTTGGCACTAGGTTTTGTTTGAAGGTTGAGCGATCGACTGTTGCGCAGCATGTCGCGGGTTCGATCCCCGCACGGAATAAATATTTGTACGACCTACAAGTATTTGTTCCGGGTCTGGGTGTTTTTCTATCTATAATATGTATGTATTTACAAAAAAAAATTTATATAAGTAGTTTATCATCCATCTCGTTACCATAACACAAGCATTAAGTTGCTTAACTTGGGACGAGATGGCGTTGTGTCAAATGTCCAAGCATATTTATTTATTCTTGTAGCTAGGTGTTCGGCCTTGTCATTTCTTAATGTCAGCTCTTACGACACCCTTAGGATGAAATGGGGTGGCGACACAATGTATCCGCCACCACACGAACGATCGAATCTGAGTTATATGTGTAAAGTCTAGCATCTTTGCATTACTAAATTAGTAGGTATATTTATTAAGATTGTTATCAAAGTGGGTAGCATTTATTACAGTTAGGTAATTAACCAAAGCTCAATGAAAGCTCAGTAATTGCGAGGGAGGCGTCGGGCGTTGCAGCCGACCCTCTTTAACGCCTATAGGCGACAATAGAGGTGCACAGACCGCGCCAACTCCGGTTGACATTAGCGGTTTTAAGTCGTTTAATTTAATATGGCGCTAAGGATTCGTAGTAGTACGTAGTTTATCAACTAAAATGTATTTATTTCAATGTGTGAGCTATTTAAAATATATCTGTTATTGAAGGGACCGAAAATATGTATTCCAAATGCGATTCGTGGAGGTTTCTGTAGTATTTTTTGTCGCGAAAAGATCACTTGATGGTTGAAATAATAATTCTTGAAAACGAGACCCTCGGCTGAAGTTCAAAAATAATAAGTTAGAATAGAATAAGTGTAGAATTAAAAACCATTTGCAGTAAAACATGACTTTAATCGATAAAAATCAACGGCATGTGAATGACACATACATTGACATTATTTTGCTAAAATGTAGTGTGGTAACTGATTTAGAATACAAAGTGTCACCACCCTATTCCATCCTGAGGGTGTCGTAAGAGCCGACATAAGGAAATCATAAGGCCGAAAACCTGGCAGCAAGAAAAGGAAAACTTGTTATAAAACCCTATGCCATCCCGCCTGACCAGCGTGGTATAGTAGGCTTATTACCCTCCATGTAGTTGGAGGAGACCTGACTCAGCTCGGCGTGGTTCTGCACCAGATCCCACAATGCCGCAACAGGACGCGAGTTGGAGCACACCGGGGATGTTTAGTGGGTAGGCCCCCACTCTGGGGGAGAGTCCCACACGCCCCCCCTCGGCCAGTCCATAAAGGATTCTACCCCGGGCGAACAAAAAAAAAAAAAAGGCCTGACTCAGCTATTGGTCATTTGTGGGCTGCGAAGTAAGTATTAAAATACCGAAGTGGTCTGTACAATATTACCACAATACTACTAATTTGTAAAGTTTACACTAATATGTGCTGAGCGATCATAACTAAATGGTAATATTTAAAGTCATAGCACTTACAAAAAGGATATATCTTTTCCACACTTCTCCATACAAAAGTATTGGGATCTATTTCTATCTATAATATGTATGTATTTCCAAAAAAAAATGTATATAAGTAGTTTATCATCCATCTCGTTACCATAACACAAGCATTAAGTTGCTTAGCTTGGGACGAGATGGCGTTGTGTGAAATGTCCAAGGATATTTATTATTATTATTATTATTTTAGATTTGCCTACAATTACAACAAATTGCAGCTTTCCTAGTTGCTATTGGGTTGTTGGTTCGCTTCCGTGATCGAGCGAGTATCTTTGTATGAGTCAGGTACCCTGGGTCATGGTGTGACTTGTTTAACTCGCGACCAGACCCATCAAAATGGTTAATCCTAAGCAAAACAAGGTACCATTGTGTAAAACGCATTCGCGAGAAACGATTGCATAGCATTCCGCATTATATTAATTACTAGGATATGTAAATGATGAGTGTGTGGTGACGGATTTAGAATACAGAGTTTCACAACCCCATTCCATCCTGCGGGCGTCGTAACAGCCGACGAAAGGAAGTGATAAGGCCGAGAACCTAGAGGCAAGAGAAGGAAAACTTGATACGAAACCCTGGGCCAACCCGTCTAGCCAACGTTGCACAGTAGGTTAATGTCCCTCCCTGTAATAGGAGGAGGCCCGACTCAGCAGTGGATCATTTATGGGCTGAGTAGTAGTAGTCATCTATATCTATACTATTATATAAAGCCCACGCGGGCGAAGCCGCGCGCAAAAGCCAGTTGTAAATAATGTGAAGGATTTCCAAACTAATCGCCTGTCCCTTTTGGGAGCGAAATCCGTAGCCTTGGTTCGAACAGTGTAGGACCGCTGTTGGTTTAAGTGTGCGCTAGGCGCTAATTTCCATCTTCTCCGCTCTGCAGTCCCACATATCGCTCATACACACGAACGTCATGTTGTGAACGGTACAAACAACTGCAGCCGTCGACGAATCGAAGGCCGTTAGTGTGTATGAGCGCATAATTCCGACCCGGCTGCCTAACCAAGGTGATATCAAACACAAAAAAAGACTAGTCGCTTAGTTCTTATCGCGTTATTCGGCGACGTGACAAGATAGTACTTAATTATCTTTGTCAATGTTATAATAAGTGAGCACGCGCCCTAATGGACAAATCACCGTTCCCCTAAACTACGAAAAACAAAAGAATGGTGACTAGCTAATATAATTAATAGATGACTGATACATCAACACGTCATTTATTGACTAACACATGCCACCTGGCTGCATAGGTGTGGCAAATGAGCCACTTTGTTGATCCACCACCTCTAGCAAATATGCCAGAGAGAGAGACCTATTTATACTGGTATTTTGATTGAACTGGCCAGAAATAGTTGAGCTCTTCTGATCATTTTGTTTCAAAGAAAATGAAAAGGGCAAGGGGATCTTTTTTGTGGTCGAGGGGGTTCGCTTACTACGGATTTACTGTTAAACAAAAGGTGATGTTTATGAAGATAAAATATTGGTTGTGTAGATTAATTCTTGTCGATCAAATGGCTGACGTGAGTGAAAATGTCTAAAATAATGATACATTACACAATTTTTGCTTAAATACGTATCCTCAGTGCAATCAAGTTAGTAGCTTTTAAAATTCCTAGTGTTTTGATGTTTATTCCTTATTTTCACAATTTATTATAGGTAGTTAGAAGTATATTATGTAAAATATGTTACTCCCATATGTATATTTAACTAGTGACTCGCTCCAGCATCGCACAGGTGCAATGTTCATACTATTAATAATAAATTACGTTGAATACTCGTATAATGTCTTTATATAAGTATTCAACGTTCAATTTTTTTAGAGATTTCTTCATTTACTTAATTGGTTAAAGATTAATTCTGTATTGCATAAAATCACATTGTAAAAAATCATTGCTAAAAAGTGTTAAAAAGTAAAGGATAATATTTAATGGTTATTGTGGGTTATCCCTAAGAGATAGACATATATCTAACTTTCTCTTTAATCAATCTATATAATAAAAAAACCGCATCAAATTCCGTTGCGTAGGTTTAAAGATCTAAGCATACTTAGTGACAGACACAGAGTGGGAAGCGGCTTTTTTTATACTGTGTAGTGATGAACAATGAATCCTTGGCTGGACTTGTGTTCCTTCGCGCGAGTAAGATATTTGCTGTCATTTTACAGGAGGGCAACGCACTTGCGTCTCTGGTGTTGCAGGTGTACAAGAGTGGCAGTGATCCCATACCATCACCCCAGGTCAGCACATCAGGTGATCCTGCTTGATTATTTACGTCTCAGCCCTTTACCTACTGCTACTTCCGGCCTCCTCCCACTACATGGAGGGAAATTAGTCTACTGTGCAGTGGGTATTGTATCAAGATTTCCTTCTCTTGAGCCTAGCCTAGATAGGCTGTCTTTCCTTTTGTCGCCGCTTACGATATCCTCAGGAGGAAATGGGGCGGTGACACTATGTATTCTAAATCTGTCACCACACGGAACTTCCATCCTTCATGAAAATTTTTGCTGGATTATCTCCTTGCTCCTGCTGGATTCTCTCACTGTTCATAAAAAGTCATAAAAAATCCTGATCCCGTATGCGCCTTTAAACTCTTTAGTAAAATACAATAGACAACTACCACTTCCATATTTTTAGTAACCAGTTTGATTGACATATTGTCATCCACCATTTTGGCGATTTATTTGGGAAATGTTCTAATTACAGTATACGCAATTGACAGAATCAAAATATTAAGAAAACCCAAAGACGAAAGAAATGTTTTGGTAATTTTTAGGTACAATTTCAATATTGTGTAAATTATTGTTAATATTTCCATAAGCTGTGAAGCCGCATAAGCCATTAAAATATGACGTGGTATCAATTTAGGTGAGTAAATTAAACATAACCTAACTCCCATCTAACTCCACATAATTTTGAATTGTGTACTGCAAACCAATACAAGTGGTAACCGATCATGAAATATTCTAAAGGTCATTTAAAAGTGTTTCAGTCATTATTAACGGTCAGTCAACTACTTCTCGGCCAATAAATGACCCACTGCCGAGGCGGGCCTCCTCCAACATTTCCTTCTCTTGCGGCTAGCTCAATTATATTTTGTTGGTGATTTCAATGGGTTAATTGTTTGTACCACCATCATTGTAACCCTTTTATTTAAAAGAGCAACTATGGAGTTTCTTGCCGGCTCTTCTCTGTGGAATGGCATTCCGAACCGGTGGTAAAAACTAAATGATAAATTATTCTTATTTATTTTTTTAAAATTTTATTTTGAGTATTTTTTTTTTTACTATTTGAAAGCATTCGTAAGAATTTATTCGAATAAAAAACATTTTGATTTTGATTTTGATGGAAAATATTTCTTTGGTTTTGCAGTAAAGAAACACCGAGAGTACAAACTAGCAGCCCAATAAATGCTCGATCGGATATTACTCCTCTTCCTGACCTAGACACAAGCATTCATACTCTACTGGATTGTGACTCATCAGCAATGGGAGATGTGTGGAAATACTATACTCAACCACCATGTAACGGTCAGAAACTATAATAAATCATATATACATAACATACATACATCACGTCTCTTTCCCGATCCTTACATACTTGTTTCGCTTCGTTGACTTTCATTATCCCTTCATACAAGCTCTTCTGTTTAGGGTACTCTTGACCTGGCCTTTTTTCAAGACGTTCCTGATTTGGTCTTGAAACGTTCGCCTAGGTCTACCCCTCCCAACACTTTCATTCACACTCGCCCTATACACTTTTTTCGTCAATCGTTCTTTATTCATTCTCTCGACATGGCCAAAATATTAATAGTATACTGATTTAAAGAAGTAATTACATTAAGCTCTTAATAATATTGAAGTCGTACCGGAATATACCATTGCCATGGCCACAGAACAAGACACGCTACACGGTTTTGGTGTGTGGCTAAATGAATGTGAAACAGGGCAATTCCTTTAATTGCCTGCTCCATCTTAGATTCTGGCGTTGCTTTCCATCACGCAAGCTTAAGGCTAAAGGCATTCACATTAAAAAAATATGTCTCCGAGTAAGGAGGAAGTCTTCATAAGCTGTAACGTTTTTAAAATTTTATTTTATATATTTATGAAAACGAATTTCCAGCAAGTCGTTGTCTTTACTTTACAAGATGAAATCATATTCCACTTTTTCTCTCATCATCTCATCATATCCCACCGCTGTCACCATGTTGTGAATGATACGCAGATTTCACCAAGACTGATTTTATTGAATGCCGGTAGGAGAATATGATACAGTAAATGTTGAAGGTACTTAGACATAATACAACAATATTGTTACTAAATTTAGTTTAAATTCGATTTCAGTTCATAGCACCACTCATCGACGTCGTTCCCGGTCTTCTCCTGTCAGGCGAGTATATTAAGTACTAGCTTTTGTGCGCGGCTTCGCCCGCGTGGGCTTCGAACCCGTGCATATTTTTTATGAAACTAAAATCGGTTATTGTGACTAAACTATGATAGTTAGATATGTGCTCTCGCGGACTTTTTTGTAGATCTTTATAAGACCTACAAACCCGTAGTACATCATTTTGTTCTATTGTCAATAGTTTTTGCAGCGCACGCATAAATAGGGTTTCGATTTTACACCTTGGTTTACAAAATCGCAGTTTTCATACGGATTTTCACCCTAATTCTTTTGAAAATAAAATATGGCCTATAACCTTCCTCGATAAATGGACTATCTAACACTGAAAGATTTTTTGAAATCGGACCAGTAGCTCCCGAGATTAGCGCGTTCAAACAAACAAACAAACAAACAAACACACAAACAAACAAACTCTGCAGCTTTATATATTAGTATAGATATATATTAGTATAGATTAGGAGCTCCATACTGAAATGATCACATTAATTCAGAGGTTCACACGTTCCCATTTCTACACAGGACTTCAAAAACGAAACAGAATCGTAAAATACGCAAACGTAGTCCATCTGTGGGCTCATCGCGCAGAACAATTAATCGAGACTTTCATACCAGACGGCCTAGATCTTATATACCCGAAGACTTTAAAGGAAGTTATTGCTCTAGCGAATCATATTCGCAAACTGGACAAAGGTAAATTTCTACTGAGGGAAAAAGTGTTAGATTTGATTTGATTTCAGGTAATGTAATATGCACATCTTGAAAAGTGAGGTGATTTTCATAGCAATTTAAAAAGCTGTAATTTTAACAAATAATCCTTTGTATATCTCGTATATTATACGACATAGGTCTTTGTATATTATAAATACACTAGATATTCTAGTACACGACCAAATTTCTGCCTCCGCGGCGGAAATTGGTTCTGTTTTAAAATATCTGGCATTGTAATAAGTTCAAACCACAATAACTTCTTTTTCGCTTATGTCCTTGTGGTGACAGATTTAGAATACACAATGTTACCAGCTATGACAATCCTGAAGGTGTCGTAAGAGGCGACTAAAGGAACGCAAAAGGCAGATCACCTAGCCCCAAGAGATACTTGTTACCAACCCATCTTGGCAGCGCAGCACTGTAGGTTGATTTCCCTTCTAGAATTTGGAGGAGGCCCGATTCAGTAGTGGATCGTTTTATGGGCTGAAATCATGAATGATGATACAAGCCGATTTAAAGTGCTAAAAATCGACCTACTAAATGTAATGCCTTGCTTTCGCTCAACACCGAATATGAACCTTGTAAGAAGTAGATACAAACAAAGTAGAATGTTGTGTAAGATAAAATCTGTGTCTACAGCTACTGGTGTGGTTCCAGTGAAATTTCTTGTACAGCATTTTACTCACACCGACCGCCAGTGGCTCCACTCCACCTGGTACCAATTGCTACACCATCTCCACCTCCCCTGCCTCCCCCTATGTATCCCGCAGTCAAGAACGTTAAGCTGGTATTATCCAATAGGGTAAAAGATTTATAATTTTCTAACTTCTACTAAATTCAGTATCAATATATATACTTAGAGGTTTGTCAAAAAGCCTGCTTACGAAAAGCAGTTATATAAGTAATAATTAGAAATCTTATTTTGTACTTTAACATATTTTTTTCTAATAGCTGTTAATTTCATTTGCATAGTTATAATGTTATATTCCAAACAATAGCTTTCTCTTTTGAAATATATAACGCTTACTCACAATTCCAGAGGTCTTGGAATGAAAGTACTGATATTGCAGTGGGAATCTTAAACGAATTATTTAAGTCCCTACCAACGATCACACCTACAGCTTCAAAAACAGACTGTTCTAGACATATTGGACGTGCAGGCGAAATTAAGTAAGTTTTACTAATAAATCAATCGATATTTAATTGTGTCATGTGTATGTGTCACCGTGTAACCTGTGCCACACTGTGCACATTGAAATAGAAATTCAAGTAGTCTAGGTTTCATAATAACGTACGTGTAACATGCGAGTAGATAAATAAATAAATAAATATCCTTGGAAATTTCACACAACGCCATCTCGTCCCAAGCTAAGCAACTTAATGCTTGTGTTATTTATTTATTTATTTATTTATTTATTTATTGGTTCTTCACAGCTGACAAATTATAAATTCAAATAATTACATTTATTACAATACGCCAATTACGAAGTACACATTAATTGATTATCAGAGAGTAAACTAAAATTATATAATTAATAATAATTTATTGAAAAGATACGACTTGTGCGTGTGTGTGTGATTATGTGTGTGTGATTATGTGTGTGTGTGCGTGTGTGTGAGTATGCGTGTGTCTGTTATTTCATTCACTTCCTGATCTTGGTGGTAGTCGGGCAAAGATTCAAGCACTTTGTTTTAAAAGTGATTCGTCCACCATTGAATAAATCCAAACATGCGAAATTCGTATTATATATATCTGGAATGCGAACAAAGGGGGACAGCTTTGAGTATTGGGTTGTGCATGATGGAGCAAGTAATAATGGGGTATGCCTGGTGCGCTTAGTAGGTACATTGAAGTGTATTTTTTCTAGTAGCTCGGGACAGTCGTATTTATTGTTTATTATGTCAAATAAAAGCAGCATGTCGGATAGCTGGCGTCTATCTTCTAAAGTATTTATCTTATGGCGGCTACACGATTCTTCATAGGATTGTGTATATAATTTTAATTTGTAATTAAGATGTTTAATGAATTTGTGTTGCACTTTTTCAATATTATCAATGTGTGTTTTATAGAACGGCCTCCAAATTACGCTTGCAAATTCCAACACACTTCTTACAAAACTGAAATAAAGCACTTTAAGACAGTGTGGGTCGTTGAACGGTTTGCTATTTCGTATTACAAATCCCAGTGCTTTAAATGCCTTACTAATAATATGTTCAATGTGCGGATTAAAGGTGAATTTCTCGTCTAGAATGACCCCCAGATCTCGTACTTGTGTAACACGGGGGATTATTTCATCGCATAAGTGGTATTCATAGTGGATGGGATGTTTTTTCCTAGTAAAGGTTATTAACTGGCATTTCTGGGTGTTTACTTTGATGTCATTTTGGTTATAGTAAATTGCTAGTCTGTCTAAGTCCGATTGGAGCAAAATACAATCCGCAATACTGTTGATTTTCCGAAATATTTTTTTGTCATCTGCATATAGGAGATGTTTTGAGTGTTGAAAGCAGAGAGGTATATCAAAAATCGATATGTTATAGAGAAGCGTGGATATTAAACCCCCCTGGGCAACGCCTGACGTGATGTTTACGAAGTTTGACCTATAGCCCCCCATCACTACCGCTTGGCGCCTGTTTCTCAGATATGAGTCCAACCAACGGAGGAGATTCCCCTTTATTCCCACTGCATGTAGCTTTGCAATTAAGATATCATAATTGACTCGATCGAACGCTTTTTCAAAATCTGTATATATGACATCTATTTGTGCAACTTTCATGTGTGAGGTTATATAGTTGCTTAAATTTAAAAGATTGGTAGTAACCGAACGAGATTTGACGAAGCCGTGCTGGGTTGACGGTATGCAATGGTGCGATGCTATATAAATATGGTAACGAGATGGATGATAAACTACTTATATAATTATTATTTTTTTGTGAATACATACATATTATATATAGAGATGACACCCAGACTCCGAGCCAGTGCCTCTGGTTTAGACAAAGACACTTGCCCGACCCCGGAATCGAACCCGGGACCCGTTGATCCAAAGGCGGCACATCTAACCACTAGACCAACGAGGCAGCAGTTATAAACAGATAATCTGGTCACCAGAGAAGCACAATTTTAAACGGAGACAGGCCGTTCTTCCTGCTTATCACAATGGGCTAATTTCTCTCCATGAAATTGAAGGAGTCAGATTGGATCGTGCCTTTTTTAATGTAACATGTATTTTATAGTCCTGTTACTCTATTAATTTATATGGTATGCAACATTTTCATATAGAAAATTTATTTTGTATGTTTACCACAAACACTATGTACATAATCTTACTTCTTACTAATAATATATTATAAACGTGAAAGTTTGTGAGTATAACGTTTCGCTGTCAGTTGGACAGCGAAACGTTATGTTGTCTATAGTTTAATATGGTCGAAAACTTGACAATTAGACATTTTGAATTCGACTTGTTTATATTGTTGTAATTCACATAATATCTTTATAACGTGTAGCCTATGTGTTATTCTGATGTATAAGCTATATTATTGTAAAGTTTCATTAAAATCCATTCAGTAGTTTTTACGTGAAAGAGTAACAAACATCCATCCATCCATCCATCCATCCATCCATACTTACAAACTTTCACGTTTATAATATTAGTAAGATAGTAAGATAGACAATATAACGTTTCGCTGTCAGTTGCATTTTGTTAAAGTAGGTTTTATACAGACGGGATAAAAATCTCAGGTATCCTATGTCCAACTTTTTTTTGTTTTAAATAAATACCTAATAGATGTTGGAAAATTCACACAATCCCACCTAATATTATTACATCTAATGCGGAACAAAGTTCGCCGGGTCAGCTAGTTAATCATATTGCTCTTTTGCAGTGGGCATCAATCGGCTAAACCGAAAGAAGAGCCAGACGAGATCCGCAGCATTGCTGTACAGGCGTATGCATTAAAATATAATATTATAGATATATTCAAAATAAATATTAACATTGAAATAAAAAATATCATTCGACTTAAGAGACCTATCAAAAAATCACATATATATCATAAAACTCTATAACAAACACCGTAACGACCTAACATATTTTATTATCAGATTAAATTTTATTCATCGGGTAGGTTCAGTAATTAATTTATGTGAAAGCTTTAGTTATTGATTGTTAATTTTCTAAACTTGGAAATTTAATTTACAGAAAAGATATGGACGGAGACAACTCATCACGAGGTAAGTATGACATAGGCATTACAAATATTCATATCACTATTGAGATGGAAATGAAATGAAGCTAAATATTTTAGCTTCATTTTGACCACGACCCATTTCGAGCAAACAGAGTAAACTGAAGCAATAATGTCATTTTCTATGGTTTGTAGGCACCAAGTTACGCGGCTTATATTTGCTGCCTCTTTTATTTTTACTTATCCAATCCGTCGGCAGATTATTTTTAACTATTTTTTAATTAAACTTTTTTTTTATTGATCTTCAGTTAAATGGGAGTCATTGCCGGAGCCCCAGAACGACAGATGGATCGGTGGAGTGCGGGCTTTACGGGACTCTCACGTGAAACTGGTGCTTCGTCAGCTCAGGCACATCAACCGATTGAATAGAGCGCTCGATCAGGTTGCTCGAATTCCTACTCCACCCTCAAGCACTCGCAGTGGTTCCGCCTGTAAAGTTCAGGGTTTACCTACACCTAAATGACCATAATTGAGTCTGTATTTGAATTGTAACTTGCCCGTGTTATTTCTGTTTAATAAATATTTTTGAGAAAGTTGATGCATGTTTCTTACACTGACCTCATAAATACTACAAGTAAGTTAATCGTCTCAGTCCATATGCTATCTCTGAACAAGACAGAAAACTGATCATTTGTGGAACGCATTAGGGTTAGCGCTGACCAATGGAGTGGCAGCGAAGAGACTAAAGGCCCATTTAGACGGGGATAGTTTCTCGCCTCGAACATACGATTATCGAAAGGATATAAAAAAGTTGCTTCGTCTAAACATTCAAACCTCTCGCTCACTCGCTTTGGCGAGAATTGCCTCGCATTACAATATTGACAGTGTCCGTCTAAACAGAATTTTGAAGCAATAATCGTATTTCGAGTTTTTGTGCCAGTTGCTACCATGAGTGTGGTGCGCGAGGGTGTTTTAATTATATCTGCTCTTCTAAACGGAAAAAAAGATGTTGGGTTAAAAATTGGATAGCGAGAAGAAACAATTTTGGAGCAAAGAAACAACTTAATATTATCGGCAGCACCATATTTAAACGAATAGTGTCATTTTTGAGAACAATAACCTAGTAATTACTAAACTCGAATGATCAAATCTCGCACTCAAAACGGTTCAAACCGATTTGTACGATACTCGTATGAACTTGAAGAACTGTCATACTAGATCGAGTCGAGTTTCTCATATGCAAGAATCTTCCTATAAAATGTCTATTTACATATATACTAGGTTATTGTTCTCAAAAATGACACAATAATCGTTTAAATATGGTGCTGCCGATAATATTAAGTTGTTTCTTTGCTCCAAAATTGTTTCTTCTCGCTATCCAATTTTTAACCCAACATACTATTTTCCGTTTCCGTTTAAGTAATTCTTGTCTTAGAAGAGCAGATATAATTAAAACACCCTCGCGCACCACACTCATGGTAGCAACTGGCACAAAAACTCGAAATACGATTATTGCTTCTAAATTCTGTTTAGACGGACACTGTCAATATTGTAATGCGAGGCAATTCTCGCCAAAGCGAGTGACCGAGAGGTTTGAATGTTTAGACGATGCAACTTTTTTATATACTTTCGATAATCGTATGTTCGAGGCGAGAAACTATCCCCGTCTAAATGGGCCTTAAGGGTCAGCGCCGACCTACGGAGTGGCGGCGAAGATCAACCTAAAACCCTTCAGAATACGACTGTATTTAGCTGTATTTAGAATACGCCAAATACAGTTGTATTCTGAAGCGTTTTAGGTTGAATTTAAATCGTAACTGAATTAGTCTCTTCGTCGCCACTCCGTAGGTCGCCGCCGGCCCTTAGTCTCTTCGCCGCCACTCCGTTGGTCGGCGCTGACCCTTACTTAGACTAGACACTTTATTGCAGTTTTTCAATAGACAAATTAGCATGTACAAATGTACTAGGCACTGATGTAATGGAAATTAGTGGGAGTACTTAAAACGAGAGGTTTATGTAAAAGCCAACACTATTAATAAAAAATTTGCTGGTTTCTCAAAAACATGCTCAGTCATAACCCCAAAACGAGGGTATAATCTTGTTACAAAAAAATAAAACAAATGTAAGAATTTAGTACTATAATTATTTCACAAATGTTTAAAAAAATGATCAACCTTTCTTTTTCTTTTCATTCTTTAGTTTCATTTGAAGCTGTGTGTCAAGCATTATCATATAGTCCAAATACTTTTCTCCCCATGGCGTATAACTAAAGTACCAATCTTGGAACATTTGATAATCAAAAGGATCAAAGTACTTTGAGTTCTCACCGTTTAATATAGCTTGGACTATTTCAATTGGTTGAAGTGGTTTCTGCTGCAACTGGCACACTCTGTCACCAGTCAATAATTTTTCGACGCCGTTTGTAATGGAGTTTAAATCGTAACCGCGTAGTGCTTGAGCAACACTATGAAGGTTGAAATCCCGTTTGAGGTTGTGATATTTCATCAACATGGTTGTCAAAATAAAAGATATACTGCCGTAATCTGACCTTGGTATCATTATCAGTGATGGAAATATCTTGTACATTGCTGGCCCTTTCGACAGCCACGGTTCGCTTGCTGTCCCTATTACAAGTATTTTATCAGCCGCACCGATAGGTTTAATTAATTCTTTATAAATGTCTTTAGATAATCGTGTGGGATCGTACATCTTTTCCTCCTTTGGAACTTTTTTGTAAAACATTTTGTCTGCATCATCAATAAGTATTACAGTAGGTTGCATTAATTTGCTTATTTTACTGACATATTGAAACATCTTCTTTAATCCTTTCCCTGGATATTTATTATAGATGTTGAAAGGAGACAAATCAATAAGAATTGCATTAGTTTCTGTTGCGACGGCATAAACTAAAGTTTTCTTTCCAGCGCCTTTAGGGCCAACAATTAATTGTGTTCGGACTGCATTATTACACTCAGATCCCATTGTTAAAATACAGCGAACTCGTACTTGTTCTCTCACATCCCCCATACAATGTGGTGGAAAAGAAGGTGTCCATAGAATCGCTCGCATATCAGCAGCTGCATAATTTCTATCACCCCAGTATTCATCTAATGTTTTATGCGGGTATTTTTTTACTATGCCTTCATCGACCAATTCTTGGAACATAGTTGCAGGTTTTATCTTTTCCGGCTTCGGTGGTTTAACTTTTTTAGGTTTCTTTCGTTTTTGAGTTATGGGTATTTTCGTTTGGGCAACATCGTAGTCCATTTTAAGAGCACTTTTTAATAAATTTAGCTCTAATTTCATCATTTCGTCAACAATTGGACGTAATTTCAATTGTGCACTCTGATATGCATCTTCGGTCAAAAGTTTACTAATGAAACCTTTGATTACTTCTAATGGAGGCTCCCTTTCATCTATATATTGCCATTCAGTTTCATAAGCACCCCACGCTTGCTTTAACGTATCAATAGTACGTCCAATCTTTATTAAAATTCCTGGATCACTATCAGGATTTAATCTCGACTTTTTATAATCTAACAACCGCTTTTTTTCTCTTTCTCTAGCTTCCAATTCAAGTCGCTTTTTCTCTTCCCTTGCAGCAACTTTTTCTGCTTTAATATCTTCTTTACTTTTAGGGCTAGCGGCTTCCGCTTTTAGTCTTTTTTCTTCTGCCATACGCCACTCTATGTATTCTTCTATAGTAAAAGTTTCTCCTTTTACTATCATGATAGAACCACCTTCTTCAGGCCACGGAAATTCATCAAATACGCGGACATTAGCATACCAATCTTTGAGCCACTGCCTTATTTCATCCGATATATCTTCCATGATATCTCCTTCCCGTAATTTAAAAACACGAGCTTGTTCTGCTAAATTAGCTTCTAGAAATTTCTCATAGTATTGCTGTCTATATTTTCTCTTTATGGCTTTCACTTTTTCTAGTTGTATTTTTGCTGATGGTGGATTCCACGAGGGCATAACAAGACCAAGTTTTTCATTGAGCTTCCTCTCATAAACATGTTTTCTTTTGAGTTCTTGGAAACGCCTACATACCATTTGAATTATTAACGCTGCCTTAAGTCGTAGTTCTTCTGTAGCTGGCGGAGCTTTCAAACCAGCCAACTCTAAGTACATGTTGGTATCTGTATTAAACTTATGAACCTTTTCCCTAACTACAAAACGCGACCTTTCCATTCTTTGTATGTTACTTATATGCTCAATATATTCTTGTTGGAGTCTGATTTCTTCCAATTCCGCTGGTGATAATACAACTGAATCTACAGATTCAGATATATCTTCACCCATAGCTAATTTCCTCTTAATTTCAGCTTCTTTTGCTTCTCTTATTTCTCTTTCTAATTCTAATCTTTCTTCTTCTTTCCTTTCAATCTCAGACGGCGTTGGCGTTGGATCCCCTATACGATTCCCAGCAAATATTTCATCGATTATGTGCTGCATTTCAGCTTGGCGTATTTCAAATGGATAAAAAAATGGGCACATTATTTGTATATCATCAGGCTTTATCAACATTTGCACTAAAGCATTGTCTGGGTACGTGAATTCAAAAACTTCTACTTCTTCAAGCATCCATTTAAGTTCGAGTATTCTGCATGTAATGGCATCTATAATTTTTTTGATGCTGGGTCTACGTTGTATCTGCTCCATTTGATCGTAGCAATCACACATTTGGTTATATAGTTGACAATACTTACCGTAGACCCTCGCAACTATTTCGACTGCAGTTGCTTGTGGTTTGATACCAATTTCATTTATTGCCAATTCTTGCAAACGGTCATCTTCTGCTAAAGCTGTTTTAAATTGATCTTTTATTGCTAACCAACGGTCATAGTAATCTTTGCTGCCCATTTTAAATTTTGTAATCAAAATACAATTATAAAATATTATGGTGGGATGAAAATATTCTCTCGTCTCTATGTAATCGGCATATGGATTATTTAGAGAAATTTCAATTTTTAACGGCTAGTTACAATAGTTAAAATAACTTTCTGAAATTAAAATCTCTAAAAAGACGGCATATTAATTAACTGTTTGACATAATCAGTTCAATGTCAGTCAGGATACGTAAAAAGATAAAATAGTATAGCTACGAGGATTTGTGATTATTCGTCTCCTTGATTCTTTTATTTCTTCTTGATTAATAGCTTAGGTTCTACCTATTACAATATGGTAATTTCAAACCATTTAAAATTAAAATGGAATCGTGTGTGGCGTAAAATATGTTGAAAGCCCGAAAAAAATGTTCGGTACCTGTTCGTAGAAACAGAGAAAATAAATTTGCCTAAAAGCAAGAAGATTTAATGCCCATATTAAAGTAATTGTTTTTTAAAATAAGTTGTCAACATATTATTTTGTCATTATTTTTCTACGCTTTTTTCTTATTATGACAAATGTCATATAATTTATACACACACATTTTGCTATTTTTGTAAAAAACAAATCAAGCTTATTTCTTCTTGGTCTTGGGAAACATGTCTTACATAATCACTGGAAAAGTGAGTAAAATTGAAAGTGAAATTAATTCATTAGTGTGCCAATATGTTTTCCATTAAAAGTTAAAGCCATCATAAATGTGAAAGTATTCTAAAGGTCCTTTTACCATACCTTTTTCCCTTTTCCATTGGAGCCGGTACAAGTCCCATCTGACTGGAGTAACTGCCAGTATCTACGCGATTCCGACGAACCACGAACCATTATATGTTTAGACCAGCCGTAATAGTTACAGAGCCTTAGGGACGGATGACAACCAGGACCGACTGGTAAACATGATGGACATGATTGCCAACCGCGCAACATCCAGCACAGCCTAACGTTCTTAATAGTTTAATCCATTAAATTTATTATTTATGCATGTTCTTAAAAAGAAGATGTGTTGCTCTACATATTTTGTTGATATTTTCGGAACGTTTTACGTATTAAGTGGCAAAGTTTATGGAGCCCTCTGTTTAACAGTTTCTAATGGTTTGTCAGAGCAGTAAACTACTGAGTGACATGTTTAAACACTATCTATATAACACAGCTACTTCCACTATTTCTCGGCTACTCGGCGGGATTTATAAGGATCCATTTAGTCGGAGATAGATCGTCTCGCGCTTAGATTTTTTGTGCATAGTCAACAGTCCAGGAATGCATCAACAGTGCAATCCTTTGAGCTATGTGGATTGTTTTGGTTCTTCTGCGGATTTCCTCGTTTCTGATTATATCACGCAGAGTAACTCCCAGCATAGCCCTCTTCGTTGAGTGACTCTCAATAAGCCCCACTATAATTTAATGAAATATTGCATTATTTCCCAGTCTCTTGCAGAAAATTAAGGTCCAGGCAAAATAATTATTTTATTTTCAGAATTATTGTCACTATCTAGTCAAGCATGTCAAGAAATATGCTATTGCGAAAGGTAACTACAACCACTACTACTACAGCATCGAATATCTGATTAAAAAACCAAAAACATGTTCACTTTTTCCGTGTGGTGAAGGATATACCATCAATTGTCCCATTAAAATTCTTGGGTGTCATAATAAACCACAAAAGGAAGTAACTTATCAAGTTAAGGCAAAAATTTACCTGCATGCGACGGAAATTGTGATAATATCAACCCAACACTTGTAGCTCTCTAACAAATTGACTCGGCAATGCTTACTATTACATCTACAGCAGAAAAACGGCTGGCGCCACTATTTTCTCAATTTCATTGGGGTCAAGTGCAGTCTTACCTGATTCGGCTAACTACCGGTAATTACGCGAAGCGGTTGCATTTTGCCCACCCTCTGGTACTGGAAGTAGTAGCTTGAATAGGCTAATATTGGGTACTGTACTCGTATTGATATATCTAAAATGAAAATTCATTTAATCAAGTTTGCTCATTAAATCTCTTTTGACAAGTCAAAAGTAAAATAAAATATCTACGTAAATTTACCATTTACCACCGATTCGGAATTCAGCTCCACAGATAAGGAACATCTAGTAATAATAATAACCTTTTAATGCCTAAGCTAACCGACTCCCAGCAACTCAACTGTTCGCAAGCATGACGCATGTGGCAGCCATCCATCACTCACCTGAACCACATTGCAGGGCAAAGAACGACCCACTGCCATTAGTCTTAAAGAGAGCATGATACGTAGGCACCAAGAACCTATATAATTTTAAAACTAATAATAATAGTAACGTGTTAGCTGATAACGTGTATGCTGTCACATACTGAGTTGACAGTTGACAGGCAGTTGGTAGATCCACCGCACTCTGAATACTCTGTATTACTGATACTTTAGTAAATCCACAGGGAGTAATCGTAACGGTTCGTACACAATTTTCGATCACAAATACGACTGCGTTGTGATCGGGGCAGGAGGTGCAGGACTTCGAGCAGCAATCGGTCTAGCTCAGAACCAGTTCTCTGTAGCACTAGTAACCAAGATGTTTCCTACACGCTCCCACACTATCGCTGCTCAAGGCGGAATGAACGCTGCTATCGGTACAAACCTATTCTTCATTTATATATCTATTATTACGACCATAATTTCACCACTAGTAAATTCGTTTGTGATAATGTGTGTGTAACTGTTTCATAAATCTAAAACTTCGTTGTTACTAGTATAAACTTTAGATCATCACGTCTATTCAATGACTTCTCTACTTATTGCTTGTTGAAACTTAACTATATTTCGATCGAAATAGTACTCTCTTTGTTGAAGTGACACGTACGTTTTACAGGGAGTATGCACGAGGATACCTGGAAATTTCATTTCTATGACACAGTAAAAGGATCAGATTGGCTTGGTGATCAGGTGACTTCAATACTAACTTAAATTTCTTAAATATAAATTTAAATTATAGCTGAGTGAATAGATACGTTTAGAAAATTAAGTATTTTAATAATAGGAGACCGTTGCTCATGAATATATTAGTTTATTACTTACCTTGCTTATGTAGAGCCACAGTTATTTATGATCAATAAATAACGTTATTTTATCCTGATTTAGGATTCCATTCACTATTTGACGCGCGAAGCGCCTTCTGCTGTTAGAGAGCTTGAAAATATGGGAATGCCGTTTTCAAGGACTAAAGACGGAAAAATTTACCAGAGGGCATTCGGTGGGGCTACTAAAAACTATGGCAAGGAGACAGCTAAGAGGACCTGTGCTGTTGCCGACCGGTTAGTGGAAGTTGAGGAAATACTTTCAATTCATTACGAATTTCATCAACCCGTTTATGTTTTAAACAGAACTAAAGAACAAAAATAAAGCACTTTATTAGTAGTTTACATAATTTCTGTCTAATAATAAATGTTAATTAATGTTTCTATACAGGCTAACACGTAACGATAGTATTTTATGATTTTATTTCGGAAATAATAACTACGTCAGACTTAAAATCACTATTCGCAATGTATGTTTGTCTGTCAGTTGTATGTAAATATATAATCTATATAAATAAAAATGAATTGCTGTTCGTTAGTCTCGCTAAAACTTGGGAACGGCTGGACCGATTTGGCTAATTTTGGTTTTAAAATGTTCGTGGAAGTCCATGGAAGGTTTAAAAGGTAAAAGAAAATATAAAAAACATTTTTAAATAATCCAGGTTTTTTATTTATTGATTCTGAGGCAGTGCGAAGTTTTCCGGGCCAGCTAGTAATATATAAATATTAAAACTGAATATACAGTCCTATCTTTAGGTGTCATTGTAGTATCGTTTAATTCTCGGTATCAATTTCAAGGGTTTTATTATTTTTCAGTACTGGCCACGCTTTGCTGCATACATTGTATGGATATAGCACCAAGTTCAAAAATATATCTCTGTTCTCCGAGTTTTTCGTGATGGACCTTCTAGTGCAGGATGGTGCAATTGTGGGAGCTCTAGCTTTTGACATGGATGACACCAGCTTGCACAGGTTTTGTATGGGCTTGCGTACGTTCATTGTCATATCCATCTGGTCACGGATTTAGAATACACAATGTCACCACACTATCCTGAGGGTGTCGTAAGAGGCGACTAAAGGAGCGTAAGAAGCAGATCACTTAGCCCTATGAGAAGGAAAACTCGATAGGAACCCTGTGCCAACCCGTCTTGCCAGCGTAGTACAGCAGGCAAATTTCCCTCCATTAATAAAGTTTTGGTCAATAATAAGTATAATAACATATTAACTATGTACTTTTTATAAATTGACATTATACTTTCATACATAGCTGGCACAGACTAAAAGAAATGAAAAAATATTATTCTAGTTGCGTCCCATGTCTTTGCATGTTCATCAACTAACATGTAACACCAGATTTCAAGCCAAGAATACGGTGATTGCCACGGGAGGATACCCGCGCATGTACTTCTCGTGCACGGCTGCTCACACGTGCACCGGCGACGGGTGCGCCATGGCGTCGAGGGCTGGCATAGATATGCAGGACATGGAGTTCATCCAGTTTCATCCAACAGGTAAATCCAAAATGGAAACTGCTGAAGAACTGGTATATCGCTTACAAAGTGGTCTTTTAATATGTTGTAATGTTATGTTGTTTTGTTGAACTTGCAATTATTACAAATACTAGCGACCTACCTCGGCTTCACATCGGTGCAATGATGAACCTCTAAATTTATCAGTGTTTCTCTACTATATTATGGATGTATTATACATATAAAACTTCCTCTTGAATCACTCTATCTATTAAAAAAACCGCTTCCAAATCCGTGCGTAGTTTTAAAGATTTAAGCATACATAGGGACGGACAGACGACAGCGACCTTGTTTTATAATAATACTAGCTTTTGGGCGCGGCTTCGCTCGCGTGGACTTCGAACCCGTGCTTATCTCTATGCATTTTTTTTTATGAATATAAAAGTGGTTATTGTGACTAAACTATGATAGTTAGATATGTGCTCTCGCGGACTTTTTTGTAGATTTTAATAAGACCTACAAACTCGTAGTACTTCATTTTGTTCTATTGACAATCGTTTTTGCAGCGCACGCATAAATAGGTTTTCGATTTTACACCTTGGGTTACAAAATCGCAATTTTCATACGGATCCCTAATTCTTTTGAAAATAAAATATAGCCTATAACCTTCCTTGATAAATGGACTATCTAACACTGAAAGAATTTTTGAAATCGGACCAGTAGTTCCTGAGATTAGCGCGTTCAAACAAACAAACAAACAAACAAACAAACAAACAAACAAACTCTGCAGCTTTATATATTAGTATAGATAACCTTCCTTGATAAATGGACTATCTAACACTGAAAGAATTTTTGAAATCGGACCAGTAGTTCCTGAGATTAGCGCGTTCAAACAAACAAACAAACAAACAAACAAACAAACTCTGCAGCTTTATATATTAGTATAGATGTAGTGACAGTGATAGTGATTGTGTTTATAACATAAAAAAACTAAGATACAGAAATACGACGTGTTTAAAAATATTTCTATACAGGTACTAAAGAAATTATGACTTTAAGTGGTGGGATGGTGGAAAAACTGAAATTCGTATAGCTTTGTCATGCACGTACGCAAGGGGTAGAAGAAGTTATTTGTACGACTACTAAGCCCACACCTGACACACTGCTGAATCAGGCCTTCTCCAGTTACATGGAGGGCAATTCGCCTACTACGCTGGCCAGACGGGTTGTCGCAGGGTTTCGTACAAAGTTTTCCTTCTCTCGTAGCTAGGTTATCAGCCGTCATTTCCTTTTGTTGGCTCTTACGACACGCTCCGGATGAAATGGGGTGGTGACACTATGTATGCTAAATCCGTCACTAATATCTATACTCTCATCTCTAATATCTATTCTCGGTTGGTGCCGCTTTCAGACCTGGTAGAAGTATTACAAAAGTGATGTATCCGATGACGGAGGGATTGTAGGAGTGAAAAGTGGTGTGTGAAAGGTGTGAATGTAGGTATGACGACTGAGAGGTGTGTGTGGAGACTACCACCTAGTGTGGGACAGGGGCCGTAAGATGATAATGGTGTTTATAAATATGACGATTTATAAGAGTTTTGTGATGAAACCTACGTAAATAAAGTTCCTTTTGAGTTTGACGATTGTGAACGCCTTATTTGGTTTATACATTATAGCTTTTTCTATTCTATTCTACTATTCTCCAAGTACATGGAGGGTGATAACTGCATAATCGTGATAATTTAATTGAATACGCGCTTGTTCAGGGATGTACGGTTCTGGGTGCCTCATGACAGAAGGTTGTCGCGGTGAAGGAGGTTATATTGTGAACAGTGAGGGTGAAAGGTTCATGGAAAAGTACGCGCCAAACGCGAAGGACTTGGCTAGCCGCGATGTTGTGTCCCGGTCTATCGCTACGGAGATACGTCAAGGTGCGATGATATTACTATCTTAAATACTTTTATATTATCTTATTTATACTTTTTAATATTTCGCGATTTTCGCGTAGCAATAATAGGCAAATATGCATCAATCATGATCACGGACTGCTGCGTTTCGCCAGCAACCCGTCGAAACCGTTTAAAAAAACGTATTTTTCAGAATATCTTAAAAAATGTTGCATTTTCAAATAATATGTTTTCTTGAATATTTTACAAACGCGTACAATACAATCATGAATCCTCTTTTATTTCCCAATTGTATAAAGTTGAAGGCTTTGAAAATCATCCGTTTTTTATGTTTGTCTATAGACAACAAGTATATAGGAATATTTTTTTGAAGAAATGATTATCAATATCAAATTCAACCAGTTTTGAATATAAATACTTTTGAATCGTCGGATTTGAAGATATCACCGGTGCGGAATGGGCCTTTAACAACGCGACGACATTACATAAATAAACATGGCCGGTCCCAGTTACGAACGATACGGGGCTAATATAAATTTGTTGGCCAAGGTCGTGGAGTGGGCCCGAAGAAAGACCACATGTATCTCCAGCTTCACCATCTCCCAGCCGACGTGATTGACTCGCGGTTGCCAGGCGTCTCAGAAACTGCGTTCACATTCACTGGCGTGGATGTGCACAAGGAGCCCGTACCCATCATACCTACAGTTCATTACACCATGGGCGGCATACCTATTAACTACAAAGGAGAGGTGGGTTGAGAATTGATAAATCGCATAAACTACCTAAACATGATATACTGAGTGTATTAAAAAAAAACCAATAGCTATCCAAAGGTACGGGATACTTTGGCTGCCTCGTTGGTCTAGAGGTTAGGGGTGCCGCCTTTGGATCAACGGGTCCTGGGTTCGATTCCGGGGTCGGGCAGATGTGTATGTCTAACCCAGAGGCTCTTGCTCTGAGTCTGAGTGTCATTCGTGTTCGTGAATTACATGTTTGTAAACTGCCCCCGCGATACAGGTTATATGTAGTGCAGGGGTTTCGTAATCAATTAACGCAGTTTTTTCTATCTGGAGGTATGAGCACATGAGTGAGATATCGTTTATTTTTAACACAAAACTAGGGTTCCAGTGAAAACCAACCCAATTTATTTCATTAAATTTATGCTACACGCTTAATAATCTGAGTTTCATAATATTTCTTAAAGTTTCTGAAAATAGTCAGTGTCGGTAGTTCTATCGAAACTTCTGCTACGGCTACAGGGTTTTGTTACTCCCTGCTGCATTCTGGCGGTCTTATACAATGGTAACAGCAACAGAAAGGTTTTGCGATTCACCATCGTCATTCATCATTGCAGCCCATAAACTGCCAACTACAGATCTGCCTCTTTCGTTCCATTAGTAGCCGATTTTGACTTGCTCAGCAACTGGTATGGAGTGACATTTTGTGATTACGAACTACAAATTGCACTGTAAGAATGTATTCTAATATAAATAATATACGCGTCACGTTGTTTGTGCGAGATGGACTCCTAAACCACTTAACCGATTTTAATCAAATTTGCACATCGTCTGCAGTTTCATCCAACTTGAAAGATAGGATAGCTTACATGTAAATTTAAATTCGCAATATTATTTGGCTTCTTCAACTTAGTGGTCTACAAAACAGGAACTCCTAATTTCGTTTCGCTGTATCTAAAGCAGAGCCATTTTTTTATGTATTGAGTTTGATTTTGAATTTTTCAGGTTGTGATGCATAAAAATGGTAAAGACGAAGTGGTCCCTGGTCTCCATGCTGCTGGGGAAGCAGTAAGCAACTGTCATGGTGCTAACAGACTCGGCGCCAACTCTATATTAGACGTGGTTGTCTTTGGGAAAGCCGTGGGAGAAAATGTGGCCAAGATTGCTAAGCCTGGAGACGTACAGCCAACATTGAAACTCGTAAGAACGTGACGTTGTAACCAATGCGATTTAATACGCCTGGTTTTTGAGTTCAAGTTGCTATTCGGAAATAAATCTTTTTTTATCTTGCTCTCCAAGAACATCTAGTGGGTGAGCCTACCGATAATCACTTGGTTATATGTATATTAAGAAAGATAATAATAAGTACATCAGAAAGATTTAGATTAATTAAATACAACTGTACTGAATTGGACAGTGGATTTAACACAGAAAATTTTTGAACGCATTTTAATATAAGAATAAGCATGTGAATGTCATTTCAAGCCCTTTTTATTACGTTTTTATAGTACAGAGTTTTGGCAATATTTGTCAGTAATATTCCTCTTGAATTTCAAAATCTGGGAAATCTCTAGTAAATATAAATAATATTTTCCATAATTACAGAACCTTTGTGATGCTTCTTTAGACAACTTCGAAAAGATAAGAAATGCTAATGGTAGTATAGGAACTGCAGAATTAAGAGAAGAAATGAGACAAACAATGCAGGCCAAGTGCGGCGTGTTCAGGGTTGCCGAGCTCTTAAATGAAGGTAATACGATTTCAAAGCACTTGGTTCTAACTACTACTACTCAACCCATAAATGACCCACTGCTAAGTCGGGCCTCTTCCCATCACAGGAAGGGTAATTAGCCTAGTGTGTTACGCTAGGCAGACGGGTTGGCACAGGGTTCGTATCAACGTGGTTCTGCATCAGATCCCACAATGCCGCAACAGGACGCGAGTTGGAGCACCCCGGGGAGGTTTAGTGGGTAGGCCCCCACTATGGGGGAGAGTCCCACACTTCCCATTTTTACCCGGGGCGAAAAAAAAAAAAAAAAAGTATTCGTATCAAGTTGTCCTTCTCTTGCCGCTAGGTATTCGACCTTACCATTTCCTTTTGTCGGCTCTTACGACATAATGGGGTGGTGATACTATGTATTCTAAATCCGACACCACACCGACCAAATAAAGCTTAAACAGTTGTTAAAACAATAATATGTTTCAGCTGAAACAGAAATTCACAAATGGTACAAACAGTTCTCCGATATCAAAGTGTCTGATAGACGTTTGAACTTCAACACTGATTTGATTGAGACTCTTGAGCTGCAGAACATGCTTCAACTGGCAATACAAGTAGTTGCTTGCGCTAAGAACAGAACTGAAAGCCGGGGGGCGCATTTCCGTGATGATCACCCTAAAAGGATTGACGAGCTTGACTACAGTAAATCTGTGGAGGGTCAGGTACAGTTCAATATATTAACTTTGATCGAAAGTCCACATAACATTTATGGGTATAGTTCATCCAACCAAACTTCCAATCACTGACGAAATGTTAATGTCTACCATATACCCCTGGTATTACTAACTACCACTCAGCCCACAAATGACCCACCGTTGAGTCGTTCCTCCTCCAGTCACATGACACACTTAATGCCTACTGCCTACTGTGCCACGCTGGCCAGACCGGGTTGGCACAGGGTTTCGCATCAAGATTTCCCTCTCTTGAGGCTAGGTTATCGGCCCTGTCATTTCCCCTTGTCGGCTCCTACGATACCCTCAGGATAGAATGGGGTGGTGCCACAATGTATTCTTAAACTTATTAACTAATTCAATAGTCAAAATTGGATATCACCATTTGATTGTCGATAATAACAGATTTGGTAACTTATTAAGCTATTATTAAATGCTTGAAATGCAGCTGGTGGTGGTGTAAACAAGTAGCAAATAGTTGAAGACTTACATGAACCATGTCGCAATAAAATGTTCGAGCACTTGCATATTACTTAAAACTATTACTAAAAGTTTTATTACATTTTTGCCCTTAAAATTTGCCAAAGGTTTACGCAAATAAATGGTTTCAAAAGTAAATACCGCTTTCTAGACGAAGAAGCCAATTGAACAGCATTGGAGGAAGCACAGTCTTAGCAAAATTGACAGCAACGGTAAAGTCACAATTAATTACCGCCCCGTGGTTGATACAACCTTGGATAGTGAGGTCGAGTGGATACAGCCTAAACCAAGAGTGTATTGAAGTGTTTATATATCAAATATATATATATATATATTTGAATTGAATTTTATGAATTTATGAATAAGTATGGCCATAATGGCTGGTAATAAAGAAAGGATATAAAATGTCTTATAGTTTTATTCATCTTTTCATATCTCGTTATCAGGTAGTTTAGTGTTATCCGGTACATTTATATGTTACTTGTGACGAAAAGGAATGATCAGACATTATAATAAAGAATCGTTACCTAACCTATAATGAGTTTCATTATTTCCTACCGGTCTTCCATCTTGACTTTGCTTTGTTCTATCTAAGGGATAGTGTATATAATTTATATATTACAATAAATTAAGTAAAAAAATACTAAACGAAGTTCGAAAATGCGTTGGTAACTCCTTTTGTTTTGAAGCCCTGAAGATATTACTCAAATTAGTCAATGGAAATGTTGAATCGAATAAAATGATTATTTTGATACCGATATTTTTAACAATATATATCAATCATTTAAAACAGTTTAATCTTGTAATATGTATATTAAGATTACACATGATGATCTAAATAGTTTACTTATCTTATTCTGTTTCATGAGTTTGCGATAGAAAATAATAATGGACCAGAAAATTGAAAATGTCTTTAATGTGATATTCAGTGCAAATCAATAACTTTATTCGTTTCACACAACTCCATACAGATTAATTCAAAATAATCGACGTTTATAACCAAGAGTGTCAAAAGATAAATTTGACATTCTTCTTCTGTTGGATCTAATGTAATGGATTTAGAGCCCGTGGCCACCAGAACTGATTGAAATTTTGTCAATGCATGCTTCTGACATATCTAGGAACAGGCTACAAAATTTGTTTCATGGTACTAAGAATGTTAGTTGGCATACCTTCGATTGAAGTTTTAATAGCGAGTTGTTTAAAGTTAGTAAAGTTACCACCACATAAACTATTAAAAAACCAAGTACGTTACTTAATTTATTTCATATAATTTATTTATTACAAGAGCGCCACAAATTACGGCAGTATTAGTGAATTCTTAGAGCTACACTGGGGCATCGGAAATCCGTGTAAGTTACTTTCAGTACTTGATGCCAGATTGGAGCCTGGAAATGGCCGAGGCACTTTTCACAAAAGCATCCCACTCAGGGTACGAGAGTTGCAATTTAACGATTTCTTTTACACCTTCAGCGCCAATACAACACGGTAGCGATAAGAATACTTCTTCGGAAATGCATTGTTGGCCCTGCCAAAGCATTGTAGCTATGAACCAGATGCGAAGCAAAAGAATGTAAATCTATATATGAAAATCGCGAAGAGAACGAATTCGACATGATTTTTTAGAGAAAGAGGAAAGTTCTGGAATCTTTTATTATTTATTTATACTTAATGTACAGTAGTGGTACATAAGGCGGACTTAATGCCTTGCGGCATTCTCTACCAGTCTTTTCTTACTTCTTAGCTCATAAATGACCCACTACTGGGTCGGGCCTCCTCTAGTTACATGGAGGGGGGTAATTAGCATACTTTTTCAGGGTTTCGTATTAAGTTGTCATTCTCTTGCGGCTTATTCGACCTTATGATTTTCTTTTGTCGGCTCGTAAGATTTATTGAGGTGGTGACATTATGTTTTATTCTAAATCCGTCACCACACCGTTGTCCATCACCGTTGTCCATATCTAAGTTATCTGACCTCTGTGTCTGAAAGGGCACGAACAGCTGTCGGTTCTGGCTACTATTAGGGCCGAGTCACACCGGAATGTCAGCGGCCGGCAGCGTCGCAGTGAGCACTTTCAGTGCGAAATAATTTTAAACCATATCTACATACTTTAAAGATCAGTATCGCTATCACCACCGACAAACGCACGTGGCGCGCGGCTGTTCGTTTCAACGCGGGCGGGCGGCGGCTGCGTCGCGATGTTTTCAAGCTTTTCAAGGGATGCTGATCTTTTAAGTATGTAGATAAAGTTTAAAATTATTTCACACTGAAAGTGCTCGTCGTGACGCCGCAGGCCGCTGCAATTCCGGTGTGACTCGGCCCTTATGCTGACTATAAGATATATGATTATATAATGCCGTTTAAAAAATGTTGCTTTGGTATATGTAACGTGTACACACCCAAATTCACTTAGTTTAAGCGGTTATTTGTATAGATTATAGATGGTTGAAGTATGCAAGTGCCTCTTAACGTACCTTTGCATGAGTTGATAAGCAGAATACTTCATTGGAATCTGTGAGAACAGCTCTGACAGTCTTTTCAGCCGACATGGCCGCGCCCCAATTTGAATGTTTTTTATATTTCTTGACGTTTCCTGCAGCCCCTACTAGTTCACGGTGTATATCACCCCACTTCTCAGGATCACTGTCCGTGCCTATGCAGGGATTGAATTGGCACAGGCGAGCTCCACCCACGCTTACGCTGGACCAAACAGGCACTAAAACGATATGACTTGTAATAGACTAGATATTAACATATTCAAATGCCTCGGCCCATGGCTGACCAACTGCTGAGTCGGAGCTCCTCCAATTACATGGAGGTTAATTAGCCTACTGTCCCAAGCTGGCCAGACGGGTTGGCACAGGGTTTCGTATCCATTCTTCCCTCTTGCGGCTAGGCTTTCGGCCTCTTTATTTCCTATATGGAAGGTAATTAGCCTATAGTGCCACGCTGCTGGGCCGATAGGCACAGGCTTACTACACCCTCAAGGTGGATTAGGCTGGTGACACTATGTATTCTAAACCCATCACCACACGCACTGCCTGTTGGTACTACACAAAATAATAGTTGTTTCCTTTTTAATAAGCACACGAACGTATATATTTACTTCTAGTAGTACCATATGGTACAGTACTGATGGCAAAAATTAACTATCATTTGCGCTACTACCTCCCACTCAGCATTTGAAAATACCCACTGCTGAGTCGCGCTTCCTCCAATCCCACGGAGGGTAATTAGCCTACTGTGCCACGCTGGCCTGACGGGTTGGCACAGGGTTTGTGCCAAGCTTTCCTTCTCTTGGGACGAGATCTGCCTCTTACGTTCCATTAGTCGCCTCTTCCTCAGGATGAATCCATCACCATCACTCCACTCCACCTCAGGATGAAATGGAGTGGTGACTCTTCGTTTTCTAAATCCGTCACCACACGGAATTTGGTCAAGTAGTATGAAATGTAGTGTATAATGAAATGATATTTTTCGTACGGAATAGCACTTGGGAAATGAATTGTTTTTTTCAACTAATTTCAACTAAATTATCTACACTGTTCAGGTGATAAATTTACCCAGAAGCGGTCCATGCACCCCAATAACATAAGCTTGAACAGACGGTGGTGCCACGCCGAGTCTTTGGGAGATGAAATAGCGGAACCTGGCAGAATCAAGAAGAGTCCCCGTACCAAAGACCTTATGCTTTGGCAATCCACTAATCCGCCAGGCTGCGTAGACCAGAACGTCTAAAGGGTCGCTCACGATTACAAGTGTAGTGTCAGGATTATATTTCATCAGCTGAAAATTATAAATAATACTAGCTGACCCCGCAAACGTTATTTTGCCATTTAAATATCGCTATTAAAAATAGGGGTTGATCGTAGATGGGTGAAAATTTAGGGTTGTATGTATTTTTGTAAGCTGTATCATAAAAAATAAAAATGTGGTCTAAATTATAAAATAAAAACAATTGGGGTATAAAAACAAATGTTCTCCGATTCGCAGATCTACCAAATCTGAATATAAAATTCCATCTATATCAGTCCAGCCATTTCGGAGGACTTCAATAACAAACAACATGTTACGAGATTTTTTTAAATTAGATTATCATACTATAGAGCGGTTGTGGAAGATATCTTACTTAGCGAAGAAAAATTAGCAAAACTCAATGTTACTGAAATACGTAGAAAACATCATGACTCACATTATTTACTTAAATTTATACACAATGAACTAGATTCACCTTATCTTTTAAACTTATTAAATTTCAACACCTGTAAAACATAAATCGTAAACGACCTTTCCGTTCAAATATTTATAAAACCAATACATCTTATTGTAATAAAGGGATATATATGTAATAAAGGGATAATAAATGTGTCGCCTCTATAATGAACTTTATTAAAGTTATCCAAATTTAGATATCTTCTCGCCAAATCAAAATTATTTCCATGGTACACATAAAAAGATAAAACGTGCGAACGTGCTCATTACATTACAATTTAAAGTTAAACATACAATATGAAGTCACTGTATTAAATACATTATTCATACTCTACCGGAGGAATAACATTCTTCAGTATATCCACGTTGCGCTGGATCAAGTCAATTGGTTTCTCGTTCGGTTTTTGTGCAACTCCAGTGGCAATTACGCAAACTTTTGAGCCTTCTGTTATACTAAAATCTGAACAAGAATGTGATATGAATGTGGTACCCCCGCGATACAGGTTATAGGTAGTGCAGAGGTTACGTTTTAGAAAAAAAATTGCTTTTTTTACCAATTATTCGAATGCCTTTGACCCTAGGCTTGCGTGATGGAAAGCAACTCCAGGGTCTACGATGGAGCAGGTGTTGGCGTCGGACTTAGATATAAGGGTGGTAGCTAGCCGGGCGGACCATTCGATCCTACCACCAAGCGTGCTGGGTTTTGTTGACATTTACAACACGCGTTTTGTCCCAGCGTGCGGTGGGGACGTGTAATATTCTGACCCGTCCCCACACAGGTAGCTTTATCACACAGAGCGATGGACATTTGACCTCAGAGATTGATAAAGGGAAGTCATTTGGTTATAGCAGCAGTAAAATTGTACGCTCATGACTTCGTTTAAACACTGCCATAGGTGTGTACTACCTTGGAAGAAGGTATCGAGTTTGGAAAATGATCTACTGGTGGTTGTGCTTAACAATCATTTGATTTCATTAATTGGCGAGTAGGGGTGAGCAAGGCAGAGGCGAGGATAATATAATCTTTTCTTTTATACAGGGTGTATGAAAATCCCTATAACCATCTGACATGAGTCATAGAGCTAATCAGAAGGAGCAGTTCTGTACTTATAATGGTTTTCCATCTTGAAGTATGTAGTTTTCGTCGACGAAACAACATACAATCGGCATGCGGTCATAACTAAGAGCTAAGCTATGTGAGTTTACCTTAGCGCGTATAGATAACGCAGTTTTCCATACTTGTGTTCTGACCATAAACTATGCGAACTCAGCTATGTGAGCTAACTAAAATATGTACGAGTTAATCATAAAAAATATATAATTTAAATATAATTCATGTGACAATCGATTCTTTAATATTATCTCATTCATGCCCTTGAGTTATGGGATATGAAAAAATCAGGTCGTTTATATTATCACTGATGAAAAACATAAAACTATTATCTTCGAAGCGCCATACCTGGTCCTCCAACAATCTTTGCGTTAATAAAATTTCCACCGTGTAATAAATCCATTACTTCTCCTGTTAGTTTCTTCACGTTGGCATCAATAATAGTGATGTTGTTAGTTGTGCCCTGTAAAATATTACCTAACTAGCTGTTTCTGATCAGAAACCTTCCTGGGCTCATGCAAAACACTTTGCTGGAGATCATCACATGATCAAATGCATAGTTTATCGATCGGCCTCTTTTGTCAATTTCCCAAATTCATTAGATACAAATCTAAAATTATTTGGCTAACTACCAGTATTTACACGGAGATTGGCGTTTGCCCTCCGCCACCCATCTATTGAGACAACCTGTTATTTCCTGGTTAGACCAGCTGTCAGTTTTCACGCTACTGACTACGTGTAACGACTGTCATAGATTTTAGCATGGGAGCCGAGACTGACGGCTTCGAACGTGCCTTCTGAAGCACTGAGGAAAGTCATCAGTTCTTTTCAGAATATTATAATAATCTGACCAATTCCCAAGTAACGAACTTAGAGAACTATGTCATTTCAACAAAACCCTGAGCCAACGGTCTCAGCAGCGTGGCAAGGTAGGCCAATTTTGAAATTATTAGAAGTATAAAAATAATACCTTTGCCAACATGATAATGATCGAAGCTAATCCAATATTTCCAGCACCAACCACTGTGACTTTTGCATTGTTATTAACGCAAACATTTTTAAGAAAGCCCTTTATTAGATAATCCTTGACATCTAAAGATAAATTAAAACAAAATAAGAAAAATGTCTGACGGGTTTTGAATACATAGTGCCACTATAGGGAGTCCACGTGGTGACGGATTTAGAATACACAATGTCACCAACCCATACCGTCTTGAGGGTGTCGTAAGAGGAATTTTATTTAGTCCAATGCCTCTTGCAGATCACCTAGCTGAAAGACAAGGAAAACTTGATACAAACTCTGTGCCAACCCGACTAGGACGACGACAATTAATACGATACATTCAACTAACTGTTACCTGCAACTTCGGCTGCGTTACTTACTTATTAATTACATAATTTTATCGACTTCCAAAATATTTTGACAATTGTCATTGGAAATTTTCACAGATTATCCTAATCATAACAGAGTACAATTGTAGTTAGTATTATTTGACTTTTGCGTAGACCGTACTCCGTAGCCGCAAGAGAAGGAAAACTTGATAAGAAACACTGTTCTGGCTAGACGGTATAGTCAGACAGTGGATCATCTATGGGCTGAGCATTAGTAGTAGTTTTGCGACTAACCTTGTGGCCTGATACAAGGATGGCATGGAAAACATGGCCCGCATAAATTTGCCGGGTCACAAGGTCCACATGGGCCGCAGGGTGCACGTGGGCCACAGGGAAGACATGGCCCGCAAGGTGCACATGGACCACAGGGTCTACATGGCCCGCGGGGCCCACAGGGTCCAAAGGGTCGGCATGGGCCACAGGGGCCACATGGGCCACAGGGTCCACATGGGCTGCTGGGTTCACAGGGTCCAACAGGCGGACAGGGGCCACAGGGCCCACACGGTCCATAAAGATTACACGGGAGTCCACGGTTACAAGGGGGAACAGGGGGAATGGGACATGGAATACAAGGTGGACATGGTTCGTTAGGTTTGCCCGGTTTAGGCGGGTCATTTTTAGTGGGAGCCGGTGACTTGCTGGTTGTAGCAGCTTTACATAAGTCGCTTGTGTCACATGGTTTGCATGGGTTACAAGGTTTGCAGGGTGCACAGGGAAGACATGGCTGACATGGAGGAAGCGGTGGACATGGTTTGTCAGGTTTCATGGGTATGATGGGGCCGCTTTTGCTAGAAGTGGGCGGCTTATTTGGGGCAGTCGGCTTGCACATATCACGTGGATTACAAGGTTTAGGGGGAGAACAGGGGGTGCACGGTGGGCATGGAGACTTGTTACTATCTTTCTTAGAGTCTTTGCCAGCGAATAACGTTGCACTTGAGTGAAAGCTTAAGGGTTTATCGATGATGTTGTTTCTGAACCACTGTAGCCATTTCTCTGGAAGTAAAACATTGTTGTTGAAAGTACTGCTCAATGATATATGAGGTACAATAACTGATACTTAAGGCTGTCATTGTGGGTTCGGCAAGTATTTCGAGGCGATTCCTCTCTCTGGTGCTCTGAACCGTCTGAAGCTTAGGTCATAGACCTCGTTATCGACGGGTTTTCTATTATTTTATACATATTTTTAATAACTATGTTTTTTGAGAATATAAATTAAATATATGAAATAAAGGTGATTTAAGGATAAAGTTAAACAATGGTGATTACATCCATAGCAAGTAAATACCACATAGTATGCATTACAATTATGTAATCAGTGGGGTAACGGATTCGAATAAAGGCCGAAAAAACATTAAGCAACGAGGCCAAAAACCTAGCTGCAAGGAAAATTTTATATGAAACCGTGTGCCAACTCGTCCATGTAATTAGTAGAGGCCTGACTCAGCAGGGGTCACTATGGCCATGTAGAAAAGCCATTACATGGATCTATGTTCAGTAGTATTTGGCTAACAGATAGGCAGATGCATCACATCAATATTTTCTCTACCTTCATAGGTTGCAATAGCAGCACGTGGTCGTGGCGGACTCAAAGGATTATTTGAACAAACACCTTGCTTGAAGATTCGGTTGATTTCATTTGTATGTATGTAAGATACCAAACTTGAAGGAAATTTTCGTCCGTTTACCTGCAATATTTAAAACTTTCGCAAAAAATATCACTTTATATGACACACTTTCTAGGGAAACGTGTACCATCCGGGCCAGGCTTTATCTTCGCCTTCCATCAAGCTAGATTGAGGTCAAACGTTATACTATATTTTTTACAAAAAACCTATTAAAATGGCCGTGTGAGACAAATTTGGACTATGTAGTGTCACCGCCCATTTCAGCACGGGTATCGTAAGCCCCGATAAAAAAAATGAGAATGATTTGATATGATCTAGAAGCCATCTGTCAGGGCAGATGGCTAAGTCCGACTTGCACGAACTAAAGCCTCACAGGGTTCTACGGGCTACCGGTGGCTGAGACAACGGGAGTACGTGGGCATGCTCTGCCAATGATAAGGCAACATAGCACAAGAGAAGTAAAGCTCGATACCAACCCGTCAAACCAACGCAGCACAGCAAACTACTTCCCCTCCATGTAATGGCCTGATTCACCAATGGCTCTTTTCATAGCTGAGATGATTATCATCATCATCATCAGCCCATTTCTAGTCTATTGCTGGACATAGGCCTCCCTTAAAGAGCACCATAGTGACCTGTCTTCAGCTAGACGCATTCAGCTGCTGCCCGCAACCTTTCGCAGATCGTCGCTCCATCTAGCAGAGGACCGTCCTACACAACGCTTGCTGATTCGCGGTCTCCACTCAAGAACTCGTCTACTGCAGCGGTTATCGGTTCTTCTACAGATATGACCAGCCCACTGCCACTTCAGTGTGCTGATTCCCTGAGCCATGTCGGTGACTCTAGTTCTCTGACGAATAGTCTCGTTGCGGATCCTATCTTTCAGAGAAACTCCAAGCATAGCTCGCTCCATAGCACGCTGAGCGACTTTGAAGTGGTGGACTAGTCTCACTGTTAGTGTCCATGTCTCGGCGCCGTAGGTCATGACGGGTAGGCCGCACTGTTCCAAAGCTGAGATGATGATGATTGAAAAAACAAGCATCAGTTTGCAATAATTTATTATTATCCGATGTCAATTCTCTTGGCTGATCACACTGAAGTGACGACCACACGTACATGGCTTGTATCCAAAGACGAATAATGCTACGACGCTACGTAAAGCCTACAACGCCTACGAAATGGTGCTACGCTACAGGCATAGAACATATAAGGGAATAAAATTCCTAATTGCTTAGAAGAAAGCAACGCAAAAGGCAGATTACCTAGCCGCAAGAGAAAGAAAAGATGATACAAAACCTGTGCCTGTCTTGGCATAGAGGCGAAGTAAGGCAAATTTCCATCAATGAACTTGGTTGGACATCGGGATGTCGGGTCGGGACTCAGTGGTGGGACATTGATGATGAGGAGAGTAAATACCTGTCGAAATGCATTCGAAACGCTGTCCCTGTGATTCGTCACCTTTGTCCGAACATAAGTGTTCGTATTTGTTGTACAGTAGCTGGGAATTTTAGCGTCATGCTTCAGTTTGTTTGCCACAAATCTTGGGAATACTAAATGTGTAAAAGCTGGTTTTCGCACTGTGTGGTGGATATGAAACATTTTCATTACGTGTATTTTCGTTTGTTACATGACACTTATTTGTAATATTATTATGTAATATTTTGTTCGTTGGTTACATTTTCAGGAATTCTATGTAGTTTTAGATAATTTTGAGCATAAATTTGTAATGTGATCAGAGATGATTAACATAGATAAATTTTAAGTTACACCAGATATTTTCTCTTTGACCGAAGATCCAATGAGGTTGTAAAAGTATAAATATTATAATTCATAATTTAAAAATATAAATAAATAAATATCCTTAGACATTTCACACAACGTCATCTCGTCCCAAGCTAAGCAACTTAATGCTTGTGTTATGGTAACGAGATGGATGATAAACTACTTATATACATTTTTTTTTGTAAATACATACATATTATAGATAGAAATGACACCCAGACTCCGAGCCAGTGCCTCTGGTTTAGACAAAGACACTTGCCCGACCCCGGAATCGAACCCGGGACCCGTTGATCCAAAGGCGGCACATCTAACCACTAGACCAACGAGGCAGTCAATATTAAATTTATAAATATTAAAAACTATAAATATCATAATTTAATTATTATAAAAGTAACTAGCTGCTGCCCGTGATTTCTCACGGGTGTACCTACGAGTATAATATACTACTACTACTCAGCCCATACCCACTGCTGAGTGGGGCCTCCTCCAATTACATGGACCCTCCATATAGCCTCCAGTTAGCCTACTGTGCCACACTGGCCAGACGGGTTGGCTCAGGATTTCGTATCATGTTTTCCTTCTCTTGCGGCTAGGTTGTCGGCCTTGTCATTTCCCTTAGTCGGCTTTTACGACGCCCTCAGGATGGAATGGGGTGGTGACACTATCACGGGCAGCAGCTAGTTACTTTTATAATAATTCTATGTATTCTAAATCCGTCTTAATATGGTCTCATCAAAATGTTGGGTAGGTTTTCAAATTCGGTTGTCTGTTTTATTTTTATTATTGTTACCGCATAACTCCGTTACTCGTAAATAGATTTAAAACGTATATTATGTTTAATTCAATATTGGTCCCATATATTTTATCGTACATAATGGGCATAGTGAGATTTTTTATTTTTTTGAAACTGAAATTATAACTCAGTAATAAATTTGTAAGAAGGCTGAATTTGTTTTCTTTGACGACTTTATTATTCAGACGGTTATTTATTTTTCGCTAAAATCTCAAAAAGAACTTTATTTACGAAGTTGTTATAAAAAAATACTTATAATAAAAATTCATATTGAAAATTACCGTTATTATCTTTCAGACCTCGCTAGGTAGTCGCCATACACTCCTAACGGTCGTCATGTACTATACCTACATTAAAACCTTTTTCACATCGATCAACAGTTTATAGAGTGTAACAAAACCCCAATAGCCATCAAAATGTTGGTCACCATCTGTTGACCGGTGTCAACTCTAGACACAAGAACAGCGAGAAACGGCGATCTCCTTTTTTTGATTAGCTCAAATCACTTCGAATGGTTGTTGTAACATTCTGTATACCTAAGACCGTTGTCAGGAATCAGACTATATGTGAATTATCTAAATAGACACTCGGCGTTGGACTGTATCAAACTAATATGTTAAGGAATTACAAACGTTTCATGTTACTAATGATTTTCAATTGTTAGGAGAAACCAAGCACGTTGCCATGCGATGACGTAATTTCGAAATTGTAGGTATTAGTTATCTCAAAAACTATTTAAACATATTACTCACTGACATTAAATTGCTGCATCTAGGCCTAGTATGACTTATTTATGGCCATCACGTACGTAAAATCCTAAGTTTGCCTACTGCAGAAGCTTTATTTACAATAAATACTGATGATGAAGTTAAATAAAAACAATCCGAGAAATAATAAATAGCACTTTATTCAACAATTAATGAAACACAAAAATTCACACGTACCAATTTTGAACAGTTACATTATGATAGTGAAATCACAGATCAAACTGACAATAACAACCTTTGCAAAGAAGATGCCATTCGGATAGGATTTTTCTCCAAAATGCTGTCGTCGTGCGCACAAAAGCTTCAGCAACTTGGCCACTCATCGGATGTCAAAAAGTGATTTTTGATTGGAGTTCGTAAATTGATTTGGCACTTTTGACAAACGCATCCCATTCGGTATACGACAGATTGAGCCTAACGATCTCCCTAATGCCTTCAGCACAAATACAACACGGCAACGACAAAAATACTTCCTCACAAACACATTGTTGACCCTGCAAAATGAGAATACTATTTATTCATTTACTAACAAGTAGTTATATCGCGACATTATAATTGCACCCACTACCTCCACCATCGAAAATCAATAACCCAAGTCGCAAACCAAGCCCAGTGCTGAGTCGACCCTTCTCCAATTACCTAAACGGAAATAAGCATACTGTGCCACACCAGCCAGACGGATTGGCACAGGGTATTATTTTCATCATTTCATTCTCTTGCAGCCAAGGGATTTTACCCAGGAAATTTACCCAGGAAGCAATCTAAGGAAACTGACTGCGGGGAAGTTCGTTTTGGACATTCATTTATAGTTCCAGTTTTAGAAGTTAAATAGAATCTGTTGAGTTTACTTATCTTGTCCATTTAGAGGACTTAATCATCATATTATGGGGCTAATTACCAATCTAGCAGATACCTACCCTAACGTAAGTTGATAAACAATAAACTTCATTAGAGTCTGTCAGTATCGACCTGACCACTTTGTTGGTTGCCATGGCAACGGCCCAGCTTGTGAATTTCTTATGTTTCTTCACATTTCTTGCAGCATATACTAAATCCGTATATATTTCAATCCACTTCTCGGGGTCACACTCAGTGCCTATGCAGGGATTGAACTCGCAGAGCCGAGATCCACACACGTTTAAGTTGGACCATACTGGTACTGAAATTTAAAAACAACTATGATTAATGGCGCGGCCGCCATCACCCTGGTGTATCAAAGATTTAAATGTGTCTGGACGGGTTTTAAATACTTCATCTATTCTATCCAACTTCAATATCCCGCCACGTCTCATCCAGGGTCAGACCAGCCGTCAGTTTTGACGCCACTGACCACGTTTAACGCCTACCATAGATGGTAGAACTGCAAACGGAGCCGACCGGTTTACGTAACCTCCGGAGCGTGGAGAAGATCAGATGTGACACACAAATGATAGACAAAGAGCAGATCGATCAAATGATGTACTATGCCCAGCAATGGATGATGATAGCGATAGGCTTGATTACTAACGATGAGAAACATAAAATGATATATACCCAAAAGTGGTCCATGCACCCCAATGACGTATGCTTGAATTGACGTTGGTGCTACTCTTAGCCTCCGAGAGACAAAGTAACGGAACCTGGCTGAATCAAGGACAGTTCCAGTACCAATAACCCTATTTCTTGGCAGTCCACTGATCCTCCATGCCGCGTAAACCAGAATGTCTAAAGGGTTTGTCACCACCAAAAGAATGGTACTGGGGCTGTACCTAATGAGCTAGAAACAAATAGTAACACGTAAGATGCGTGAGAAAATTCGTACGCGTGAAATGAAATAAATAAATATTATTAAATTAATATAATTAGTTTAAAAAGTTAACTATCACAGCTTTAATGACCAAAGCTGAGAACATCTCTTGAGCCTAGATTGTCTGCCTCTTGCTTTATTTTAGTCGCTTGTTACCCTTAAGGTGGAATGGATGTGTAATATTGCTTGGTCGTCATTCGAATACGGACTTGACGTTCGTTTATTTATTTTGACTTTTCACATATATACAGTGGTGTACTTACATCTACCGTAAATGATTTCATAATCTAATTTTTTTAGAAACAAATCCTAGATATTTATGTATTTGTTACTCAAACAGTATATTACCGGAGGAATGACCTTCTTGAGTATGTCTACATTACGCTGAATGACTTCACTTGGTGATTCATCTTTTCGCTGCGCTGCTCCAGTGGCAATAATACAAACTTTGGAATCAGCTGTTATACTAAAATCTGCACAACAAAAAAAAATATTTTGTAAATGTATTTTCTTAATCAAAAAATTTTAGTGGACAATCCAAGTCTCAACCCGTATGTCGTTTTGCGAGTATTGTACTGTTGTGTTTTCCCTTCAAAACATACCTGAACCTCCACAAACACTGTAGTTGACGAAATCGGCACCATGCATAAAATCCATCACCTCTCCTGTCAGTTTGTGAGTATCCGCGTCGATCAAAGCGATGTTGTTAGTGGTTTCCTGCAAAATTTAACCATTCACAACTTAGGTGTGACCAACGTGTTTAATTTCTTAAGTAACTACATAATTAAAAAATATCGTGTTTTTTGGATCTGATTTAAAGATTCCACAACACCTACTTGCATCAACATGCAGATAGTGGCTGCAAGTCCCACATTCCCAGCACCAACTACTGTTACTTTTCTGCTATTGTCGGCACAGCATCTGTTGTATACTGTACAAAACAGGCAATCTCTGGTACCTGAGAAATAAAATGTAATAACAATTTAACCTCTTACAATATTTTTAATTCTTCTACTTGTACAGCATACAGGACGCTTCAGAAATCGATGCCCAGTCGGCAAGGAATGGTAAGGTGAATGGTATACTTGACATCACTAACAACCCTTGGTAGTTTGACGTTGATTTCTGAAACAACCTGTACCGATTTGATCTAGCATGAAGTGCAAAAGAGCTCCTCCAAAAATCACCACAATTTTATCATTATGACCTAGACTACTTTCCTGCTTTACTAGCAGGGCTTATATAATACAATATCCTTTACTGAACTTATATCAAAAACATTACATTGCATAAAAAAAATATAATTAAAAGTAATGCACAATGGGCAATTTTATCGCATTAAGCGTTTTTGTCATGACAGCCTACAAGCGTTTGAGTAAACATTCCAGACTGAATGTAACGATGAATGCAATAGGCTGAATTATTTAGAAACTCCGTTCGTTCTTACACGCCTTGCCATATTCACATAAGAATGCTAAGCTTATTCGTAGCTGGTAGAGTGATCAAGCGTCAATCACATAAATTAATGAAAGCACCACGGTTACAATACCATATATTTTGGGGTACAATTTCAACTTACTACATGGTGGACAGCAGGCACAACCAGAGCTACAAAGGTTTCTTGTGATGGGGCTGTTCGAATCTTCACTTGAAGTAGAAGAATTATTTGAAGCAGTAGAACCAGTTGATTCAGATGCTTCAGTAGATTCACCATGTTTCATGATTGTATGATTTTCAGATAGCAGCTTCGGCTTACAGTGCTTGCCAATTAATAATGTTGTTTCTGTGTTTAATCTTGAAGGTTTCTCTATAAAGCTACTTTTCATACTGTAATCTGTGTCTGATGGTAACATTAAATACGCAATTAGCCCATACAATATTTTAATACAATTGCAAGGGGGATGTTCCATCGTTTTCCGACGACCTTAACCATGTCATCGGTCCGCCATGTGGGAGGCCTACCAGCACTGCGCTTTCCGGAACGCGGTCGCCACTCTAAGACTTTTCTGCCTCATCGGACGACGGTCCTGCGCGCTTTTGGGGAAGCAAAATAACAGTTTCTATGGATCTCGTAGCCTAGCAGACTGTGGAATGCTATTGATGTGCCGGTTAAGCAAAGTCTAGCTAGACTGGTTTTAGGGTGGGTGGACACTATCATTTTATCTCTTACATGAAAAGCCCATGGACCCGAAACCTGCATTACCAGCTGTTGCTGGTCTAACCAAAATATAAATATTAGTAGTTATCCAATAAGGTTACACCCGTTAGGACCCCAAAATCACAAAAGCAAAAAAGAGTAAATATTTTTGTTTAAATCGGAAAATGAATCGATAACTAAGTATAGATCTACTTCACATTCAAGTTTAAATACTACTACTGCTGAACCACTGCTGGGGCATCCTCCAGTTACATGGAGGATAATTAGCCCACTAAAAATAATTAACAATCAACCATTCATTATCGTCATCATCATTCCACCATCATCATCAACGACGTTGCTACTGGACATAAGCCTCCCCTAAGGATTTCCACGAAGACTAGTCGTGAGCCACCCGCATCCATCGTTTACCAGCGACCTTAACCAACCTTAACCAACCGGTCGGTCGTCGGTCAACTATGTCGAAGGCCTACTGAGTAACTCCGCGTTCCGGAAAGGGCCTACGTTCCGGAACGCGGTGTCACTTGAGGATTTTTCTGCCCCATCGGGCGTCAGTCTTGCGAGCTATGTGCACTGCCCTCTGTCACTTAAGTTTGGCAATAACAATTACTATGTTATTAAGACATGACTTACTGGTACTACAGCAACCTGGACTACTGAGGTCATTTTTAACGGGGCTAGGTTTAGGAAATTTATTTGATTTTGAATTATCACTTAGTTTAGCAGGTTTTTTTGAATCACAAGGCTCCTTCTTCAAGCCTTCTTGATAAAACAGTGTTGCATCAGAATGAAATCTTAAGGATGTACAAATATAGGTGCTCTGGAAACCGCCTCTTGTCTCTGAAAGCATTACACACAGAAGTGAGATATTTATGCGGTAAAGACCTTTTATTAATTGCATCATTGCATTATTTGTTTATCTATTAAGTTGTACTAAAAATGAATATGAAAAACATCATTAAGGACGCAGAATGAATTTGGTCAAAATTATGACATGTTCATCTCAAGCGGGTGACCGAAATAATATGAAAAATAATTTGTTTCTACGTGAAATTTGGCACACAGTATCTTTATCAGTTTTACTATCGATCCTGTGATGGCTATTGGGATTGTTAAACACTGAAAACTACTTGCTGTGGCCTCCACCTACCTCCATGTTCTGCAATAGAACAAACTCGTAATGGTCTGAAAACTTTATCTGGGGAACCAGCTGCCTTTATAAATTCGTTGACTCGATTGATCAAGATAGCAGTTACTTTCCGTGTATTCATCTGTAATAATGATACAATGAAAGTGCATGAAAAAACTAATTGTGGCCCTCGGGGACTGCCGCGGGAAAGCTATTGCATAGCATTTTTTATCAGTCTCGCCTGTGAGTATATTTGCCTTACGTCAGACTTACCAATATTTTACGTTGTTTTTTAGTCCTGTCTTCACAGCATTTTTTATTATCCGCTTTATACGGTTTGTTTGTATTATTATTATCTGGAAACCAACACATTTTATGAACACATTCATCTTAATATTCTAGACTGTCTGTTTCTTATAATGTCCAGTATTAATGAATCCCACAGAGAGGACTGACTTTTGAAATAGCCCACCTAATTCTACAATCGATATAATTTTTTTACTGTGTTTAAATAGCCCGGCCGTTGGCTAGCCTAGTTATTTGAGACCTTGGAGTGCGGTATTATGAAAATTTGTCCCAGGACCAATTCACTAAAACGAACCGCTTCACCGGTAAAGAGTTAGCCAAACTCGGACCACCAAACGTGGGTTAATTGCAATTATTAAAGAGAGCTTTAAAATACTCACTACACGGAATAATTCTAGAGTTATGGCGCAGTGGGATGTGTTGTAACCGTTCGTTTACTATCACACTTTGGGATATTAATTGAGTTAAAACACGCTGCTTAAAATCTAAATGTACACAAAACATTTTGTCTAGGACAAATAAATCCTGGAAAATTTTGAAACAAACCAAAATAAATGTAGGAATAAATAATCACTTTAATTTTTCTAAGTATGGCTCCATCGAATGACCGGAGTGAACTGTCTACGGTTGACAGATGACGAATAAGATATTCAAAAGAGTTTACACCAAATAACTTGAGCACAAAGTCTTGTAGAGGGAGAAGGTTCGCGCATGTCATCAATCAATTGCGTGCTTTACGCGCTTCTTCTCCGCCCACCACCGCCAAAACATTTGTTTTTATGCCGGAGATCCTCATGAATACCCGACCGTTGGGGACTTGCTTGGTTATGTGGGTCTAGGGGGCGCGTACATACGGTAAATTGCGCCCCAACCTGCACACTAAAACCGACGGCAATCCTCGAGTGCCCGAACCGCGGCCACCGGATTCACTTCCAATGAACGAGCATGCTCCGTGATGCTGGGGTCCTTGGCCCGCCTTTTATAAAGTTAGTGGAGCCCCATGCTCCGAGGTAGGCCGCTCCGGGAATATTGGAAATAAACTATAACCTAACTTCTACTTGTAACATCCAAAATTTAAACCATCGGCAAAAGATCAATACTAAGATAAACTAGCGGCGAACAGCAATTGCATAAATATACAGAATCCAAAGACAAATAATAACAAGAGTACCCTGTATCAATAACCGAACTCATTTGCCTGAATATAGGACGGTATTTATAGAAATGATATCAACATTATTACAAATCACTTTTTGCTTCGCTGTTGTGTAAATAAATATATTATCTACTTTTTCAAGTAGTATCACCAACTAGCGACCTCGGCACATCCCGAGCGAGATGCGCAATATTTTTTGTGAATTATTCATGCAAAACTTCCGACCCTAACTTAAAGATGTCGCTACCTGGTGATGATAAATTAGAATACATCGCCGGCTCATTAAAGTTAGCCCCCCAAAAAAAGTTTTTTTTTACTATTTTTACATCGCCATACAGCGAGACAATGTCGCCAGCATTTTGGGCATCCTCTGATGGTAAGCCCGAGAGTGATCTAATTTTAGTTGTGTTTATTTTGAAGTATTTTTTTGTTTTCATCTTATAAATTAATATTATAATTGGAAGAGGGATCTTCTAACATCAAAATCAATTTGTAGACGATTCTTAAGAGCCCTATGATCAAACCTTTAGGCGCCATCTGTCGAAGATTGGTTGTACCAACTCGGAAACCTTCGTGGGCTCGTACAAAACACTTTGCTGAAGATCATCAATCAATCATCAAATGCACAATTTAAAGGACATACAGACAAATATTTATTTTTATATAACTACATAGATTTTAATTATAAAGATGCTATCTCCGCTCATCAAACACCTTTTCTTTTTTTCCATCAAACACACTTTTTATGCAGTATGTCACAGTAGGTGATATACTGCCGATCAGGATGGCGTGGGGTGACGAAACACATGACCACACGTTTCTAGCTCTAGCTTTCATTTAGCATTACCTTCCGCGGATATTTTCCTTACTACAAAACAGAAACGATTATACAGTTGCATTGTTATATTTATAAATTCTTGGAATGATAACTTATAGCAATAGGTACAGACTGAAAAACATCAACTAAGGATTTAACATGCAGACGAAACAAACTTAGGACCACTCTGCTTGGCAACAAGTTTAACGGATTTTTAACTTTAGCAAAGTAACGGAGAACGAAGATGTCCTCCTAGACGTTTTGGAAATTATAGCTATACTATTTAAACTTGATTCCAGATTGCAGATTCCAAATAGATTTTGCGCTTTTTGTAAAAGCATCCCATTCGGTGTAAGAAAGGTTCAGTCTGATTATATCTCTGACGCCCTCTGCGCAAACGCAGCATGGCAGCGATAGAAATACTTCTTCATCAACACATTGTTGACCCTGCAAATAACATAATAAGAGATAGGCAGATAATTAATGAACAATATGCCCCGTGTGGTGACGGATTTAGAATACCTGGTGTCACCATCCCATTACATCCTCAGGGTGTCGTAAGAGCCGAGAATAGAAAGCAAAATGGCGGAAAACCTAGCCGCAAGAAAAGGAAAATTTGATACTAAACCATGTGCCAACCAGTCTGCCCAGCGTGGTAGACGCTAGTAGGCTAATTACCCTCTATGTAATTGGAGGAGGCCCGACTCAGCAGTGGGCCATTATGGGCTGAGCAGGTAATTAATGTACGAAGAGCCTGATACAAAGTGCCCTGCCACCATATTCCTGACAAATAGCGTTTTGGACTTTGGGCTCCAGCGCGTATTAGAAATGTATCTCCTTTATTTCATTAATAAAGACAAAAGCAAAATATAAAATGAATGTACAGATCATTGGATATAAAGACATGTCTCATCATCATCATTTTAGCCAAAATACACCCACTGCTGGACATAGGCCTCCCCCAAGGACCTCCACAAAGGCCAGTCCTATGGGCCGCCCGCATCCATTGTTTTCCGGTGACCTTATTAGAATTATTTAAAAAAATGCACATTTATGTGAATTTGCATTAATGCAGAAATTGGTGAGGTAGAAATGCGGAAGGCCGCAGGACCTAAGATTAAATCATTAGGCCACATTTTATATGAATACTAGCTGACCGGCAGACGTTGTCCTGTATGATATTCGTTTACCGACTGCAGCGCCATCTGTCGGGCTGATTTATGAATAAACCACCCTGCCACCCAAAAGCATACAAATAAAATCAAATCGATCCAGCCGTTTAGGAGTTCAGCGACATACACACGTACAGTAGAATTATATATATAAATATTTCAGAGACTAACGTTAATATGTCCCTCACCTTAACGTATGTTGACAAACAGAAAACCTCATTGGAATCATTTAGAATAGCTCTGACCGTCCTGTCGGTAGCCATGGCAACGCCCCAACTTGTGTATTGCTTATATTTCTTGACATTTCGTGCAGCCCAGACTAACGCATTATATATTTCACTCCACTTCTCAGGATCACATTCAGTGCCTATATAAGGATTAATATCACAGAGGCGAGCTCCACACACATTTACGCTGGACCACACTGGGACTGAAATAAAATAATAATTGTTGTAGGTACACAAAAATATTCTATAAAATAAAACAAACTAATACGAGCTCTTTTGGAATGCCAGAATATTTCCTATTTGTTATTTTAATAAAACTGTTTACTTATATTTATATTTTAAGACCCTACCTAAAACTAGTGCTAGCATCGGTCAAATGCTCATTATACTCTAATATTATTGTTATAATCTTAAGATTTGCCATCATAAGATTTACCATTTGGAAGACTATAAGCATAAAATAAATGAAAAATTTATGGAATATGACTGACGTCATCCTCATTATCTTAACTTTATAGCTAAAAGAATGCTAGAATGTCGGAAAATAACAATAAAAATCAAATAATATCATCATCATCATCGTCATCATTTCAGCCAAAAGACGTCCACTGCTGGACATAGGCCTCCTCCAAGGATTTCCACAAAGGCCGGTCCTGGGCCGCCCGCATCCTCTGCTTTCCGGCGACCTTAACCAGGTCGTCGGTCCACCGTGTGGGAGGCCTACCAGCACTGCGCCTTCCGGAACGCGGTCGCCACTCGAGGACTTTTCTGCCCCATCGGACGTCGGTCCTGCGAGCTGTGCCCTGCCCACTGCCACTTAAGTTTGGCAATCCGGTGGGCTATGTCGGTGACCCTGGTTTTCCTGCGTATCTCCTCATTTCTGATTCGATATCGCAGGGAAAGCCCCGAGCCGAGCCTCCGAGCATAGCCCTCTCTATTGCCCTTTGGGTGACTTTGAGCCTTCTGATGGAGCCCATAGTGAGCGACCACGTCTATAATATATTATAGATAATTTATTACATACGTCTTATCCCATAGATTACCCACCAACCATGGCTAGCTGTGCCACGCTGGCCAGACGGGATGGCACAGGGACCTTATATTTCCTTTTGTCGGAATTCATTCTTCATCACCACACGGAATATCATACACCATTTACCGCAATCAGATAAAATAATTTTGCGTATTTGGACGGTATTTTCGGTAGGCAACCCAGTCCAATCAAACAAGCTTACCTGAACTTAGTCATTAAGTAATCTTTGAAATTTAAATTGCTTTACCCAAAAGTGGTCCATGCACCCCAATCACGTATGCTTGAACAGAAGGTGTCGCGACATTAAGTCTCTGGGACACGAAGTAACGAAACCTGGCAGTATCAAGAAGAGTCCCGGTGCCAATGACCTTATGCTTTGGTAGACCACTGATCCTCCAAGCCGCATAGACAAGAACGTCTAAAGGGTTCGATAACACCAAGAGTATGGTATCAGGGCTGTTTTGGACTAGCTGAAATTAATTTGTACGTTAGAGAAAGATATGTGAAACCATCTTTACACCTAATTTATTATGCCTTTTCCCATGCTCCTTGGAATCAGCACTGGTACATAGTTAGCACTCCGAAATCAAGACTTAAATCTGCTAGCGTGCGTCATACTGTCATCATTTCAGCCCAAAAATCAACCACAGCTTAGTCTGGCCTCCTCTCCCTCCAGTTTCAAGCATGGGGGTAAATTATCCTACTGTGCCATACTGGCCAGACGGGTGGGCACAAGGCTTGTATGCAGTATTCCTTCCTCTTGATAGTATGTGATATATATACATATTATTAATATGAATGTACGTAATTTGTTAGTTAGATCACATTCACTCAATTCAATTCAATTTTTATGTATGGCAATGTGCCGTTTTCGACAATTCTGCCAATGTCAAATGTGCAATGGAGATTCGTGTGTATCAAAAAAGAAAAAAAAACACTACGTGATTCCGTAAACTTGATGTGAACTTGTTGACGGGGTTAGTATAACTGAAACAAACACAAATAGAGATACATACATTAAGATCAGAGAACATTATAAATATTGGTTAGTACAAAACTAAAACAAACAAAAAAAAATACATATAGTTGACCGAGGTCATAGTTTAATATTATTGCAGCGAATGAAAGTCATCAACGCTCTCAGGAGCTCTGGAGTTGAATGTGTTAAAAGGGAAGGAATGGTAATAGGGAGGGGGACTTTCAATTTGGACAAGTGACCATACAGGTCTAAAGAAGGGATATTATTGGGACAACTGAAGAATATATGCTCCAGTGTACCCTCATCTAGCCCACACTCACAGAGAGATGAGTCCTGTACCCGTATTTTGTTTAAGAAAGCTGGGGAGCAACAATGACCTATTCGGAGTCTGCTAATTACTGATAAAACATGTTTTGAAGTTTTTTTGAACTGACTAAACCATGGTTTTGTATTAATGAATGGCTGTATTGCATAGTGATGCTTTCCTTTTTTTTTAGATGAGGAATCCCACTGCTTCTGCCAGGCAGATTGCAGAGAACTTTGAGACAGCCTAAGCAGGTCATATCCATGATGAACAAAATGTTTAAGGTCGGCTGACTGTGAAGTAACAGCATCCTTTGCCATTAAATCAACACACTCATTACCTTTGATTCCGCTGTGGCTCGGAATCCAGACCAAGTGGACCGTTTTGCCACTTCTAGCACAAGAGAAAAGAGATTTTTTAATTTCCAATAAAAGGGAGCTATGTAGTTTACTCTTATAAGGGTTTTGTTCAAGAGCTTTCAAGCAACTTAACGAATCGGTAAAAATTACTGCTTTATCAATATTGTGGGATTCTATAAATAAGCAGGCTTCCAATACAGCAACACACTCGCCGGTAAAAACAGAGGACTCCCTAGGACACCTGAACTTTAAGACTATTTTGGAGTTCTGATAATACACTGCAGCTCCAGTAGCACTACTATCAGCGAATTTTGAAGCATCTGTGTAGAAACGATCAAACCCATTCCATCGTTCCCCCACCAATGCATTGAAAGCGGCGTCTGCACCGTCAGAGTTTTTAGAGATCCCGGTATCAAAGTATATCTCTGGTTTGAAAAAAATAACATTGAAATGAAAAGTAAAAACAGGGAGTCTGGGGAATTTAACGATTGGACTATCTAAATTTTGAAGGCTGCGAAACGTTTGAAGGATAAGGGGAATTTCTTTATGGAACCAATACTTTGTAGTTCTGCTAATGATATCTAAGTCAGCCATTTTTTCAACCAGTGGGTGAGAGGATTTGGATATTAATCTATAAACAAAACGAGAGGCTAGATATTGTCTTCGTATATCCAAAGGAGGTTCAGCACATTCAACCTGCAATGCATTAATGGGGGAGGACTTCATACAACCGGAAATGATCCGAAGACATGAGGCCTGAACTTTATCAAGGTTGGCAAGGGCACCCTTATTGCAAGGAATAAGTAGAAATGAGCCATAGTCAATTATACTCCGAACTAAAGCATTATATACTAGTCTCATAGTGTAAGGGTGAGCTCCCCACCAGACACCAGCAAGGACTTTTAATATTGGAATTACCCTTTCACATTTTTTATATAAATAATTTAGATGATGACTACCTGAGAGTTTGGAATCTAAACAAACGCCTAAAAATTTTACTTCTTGAACCATTGGAACATTATGTCCGTGGATTTGAACCTGAACCTGAGGAAGTGTTCTTTTTCGGGAGAAGACAATCACCGAGCTCTTCGGCGCAGAAAGGCTCAGACCATGATCTAACAGCCATTCATTCAAAGAGTCCAGAGAAAGGCTGAGTGAGGAAGAAGCGTCCTGAATAGAATCATCCGACACATACAAAGCCAGGTCATCGGCATATTGAAGTAAATGGCAGTTGCTGTTCAGACATGAACCGATGTCTGCCGTATAGAGATTGTATAATATCGGGCTCAAGACAGATCCTTGTGGAAGGCCTCTCCAAGTCGTTCGCTTCTCGAATTCCTCTCCCTGGACCCTAAGAACCAATGAGCGAGACATAAGTATGAAACATATGCATTCGACCAACTTAACCGGAAGCCTCAGCTGATGCAGCTTTTGCCTGAGGATGGGAAGGAGGACGTTGTCATATGCCGAAGATATGTCTAAGAACGATGCGACCACTGAGTGGTTTTTTGAAAAAGAGATCCGAATATCTGTTAATAAGATGCCAACACTATCCATGGTACTGAGTCCCTTTCTAAAGCCGAATTGGGAGCTCGGTAAAAGGCCTCTAGACTCCACAATCCACTCCAAACGGTTTTTAATAAGGTGCTCCAATATTTTTACTAAGACCGATGACAAAGCAACAGGTCTAAAGCCATTCGGGTCATCCACGTGTTTGCCTGGTTTTAAAATAGGGATGATAATTAGCGTCTTCCACTGGTCTGGTACCCATCCATTATTGAAACAAAAGTTCAAAATGTCCAAAAAGTAATTCCTCGCAATTTTACCTGTGTTAACTATAAAGGAATAGGGCAAACCATCGATTCCAGGGGCAGAGTCTTTAACGTGCTTCAATACAATATCCAATTCTGACATGGTAAATGGGGCATCAAAAGGGTCATCTGACCTAATGACAGGAGGAGGCTGAGTTTCTTCTAAGGAAGGGACATAAGGAGGGGCTACTTTATCAAAAAATAGTTCACCGGTCTCCCTAGTCATTGGAGAAGAATTAATAGGAGAGCAGCCAGATCTGAACCGATTTATGCTTTTCCAGACAACGGAAGATGGAGTGGAGGGAGAAAGAGAAGAGCAGAAGTTAACCCAACCCTTGCGCTTTTTATGACGAAGAAGTCTTCTTGACTTAGCCAAAATGTGTTTGTAATTAATTAAATTTTGAGTGGACATTTCTAAGTTGTACCTCTTTTCCGCCTCCTTCCTTTCTTTTATCAATTTAGTACAATCTTGATCCCACCAAGGAGGGGATGGAATTTTCCCTCGGGCAGAGTTTTTAATTGGGAAGCATATTTCAGCACATGAATTAATTGCTCCAATAAAGTTCTCAATACAAATATTCACATGGCAGTGATCAACAACTTCTGAATTTTGATTAATGAGGCTAGGGAGACCTTGAATTTTATTTTCTAAAAGCAGAGAAAATTCAGACCAATCCGGTTTCGTTAAATTAAATTTTAAAAGAGGGGGTGAAGCTTTCTCTAAGTAAGTTTTTCCCGAAAAACTAATAATAATTGGGTAGTGATCACTGCCATGTGACAGATCTGTACATTGCCATTGAGCAGAGGCAGCTATATCGAGAGAGCAGAACGACAAATCCACACAACTTTTCTGCTGACCAGGAAGTGTTCTCCGAGTGGAGCAACCGCTATTGAGAACACAAAGGTTAAGCTCATCAATAATCTCCACCAAACCAGACCCAAAGGCATCACAGCGATCGGATCCCCACCTAAAGTGGTGACAATTAAAATCACCCATGACCAACACAGGACCACTAACACCTTCCAATAATGCCTTAATAGCAGGTAAGAAGCTTTGATGAGGATGTGCGATATAAACTGAAAATAGGGTGATGCCTTCAACTTTACCAGCAATAATGTTCATATCAGTCATATTATAAATAAATGAGGGTATAGGTATAGGGGAAAATGGAACTCTGTTATTGGTCATAAGGGCTGACCCACCATAGCCATCTGGCCTGTCACATCTATGGACATGGTAGTGAGGGATGCGGAAATTAAGACTTGGGGTCAGCCAAGTCTCTGCAATACAGCAAGCAAGAGGGTTAAATTTGTTAAGAAGGAAAATGAGGTCGTGCTTCTTATGAAACACGCTCCTCACGTTCCATTGTAGGAAAACCTGGCGCGGAGCCATTTTTAAACTGTAACAGTAATTCAATAAGTTGGTCGGCAGCGTTGGACGGTGACTGTGAGTTCTGCGTTAAAGCAGCATTAGGGATGTTAGAAGTAAGAAGAGAGGTTAAAAGGTTAAGGAGGACATTGATAGTGGGGTGTAAATCACCACTTATGGGAGCTGAGTGAGGGTTAATGAGGGCACAGCCATTAGGCTGTGCAGACGAAGGAGAACGTACAATTTGTTGATGAGCAACTTTGTCATATGAAGGAGAGAGGGGGGCATGGGATTTGGGGGGAAGGAACACTGTTTTGCGGTGTGATTGAGACTTTGTGGCCTCCGCATAACTAAGAGTAGAGGCAGGGACTGATTGGCTAGCTTCAACATACGAGACAACTTTTTCCGCCATGTAGGCCTTGATAGCCCTCTGCCTGTTGAACTCCGGACATGCTTTGCTATTTGCAAAGTGCCTACCAGAGCACAACACACAAAAAGCCTGTTGTTCCTGCACAGCACAACCAGCGCCTGGATGATCTTTACCACATTTAATGCACCGAGGTTGGGACCTACAAAGGGATTCCACATGTCCAAACCGACAGCATTTACGACATTGAATTGTGGGGTAAACATACTGTGTAACTGGGAGGGATGTATAGCAACAGAATACCCTATCGGGGAGGACTTGGCCATCAAAAGTGAGAACGCAGGATTCAGTGGGTTTCCATGTGGATTCTCCATCTCTTGTAACCTTACGATTAAGTCGTCTCACTTTAATGACTTTCCCACAGTTTGGAGGTACTGTCAAACAAGATGCAGCTTCTTCCTCAGACATGTCTGTTGGTATGCCAGAGATCACACCCATCCGGGTAACATTAAAGGTCGGAATTGAGGCTAAATATTTATGTGTAGGGAGTAATCTACTCGACAGAAAGGCATTTGCATCCTGATGGGTCTTAAACTGCACTGAGACACGGTTTCTTCCTACCTTTTTAACACCATCCTTAACAATATTACTAATATTATTTTGCTGCAAAAATAGGCCAAACTTAATAGGATGAAGAGTGGTGCCAGCATTAGGTTGTGACTCAACTCGAGCCACATGTACAATAAATGGGCCCTGGTCAGTTACCGTATACTTGTCACGCGCTACCTGGGTCCTTGACTGTTTTTGCGGACGATTAGACATATCGTCATCTTCAACAGGACGTTTGGTCGGGCGGCTACCGGCGGCAGGAGGTGAGTCTGATAGGCTGCATACTACTTCAGCAAATTGGGATAGAGGATTGGAGTTAGTAAGGGACAGATTAGGGAAAAGGGGAGGCGTGGAAAATACTGGAGTAGAAGGAGCTACAATATCAGGAGGGTCAGGAGGATCCGGGGGTTTGTTTTTATCCATATTTTAGCGGTTTAGCACAAATATACTGCACAAACCTTTTAACAGTTAATAAGGACAGCACAACACAATAACAATAACAATACACAAACGTCACCAACTTCACTTATCACTCAAAAACACCCAAAAGAACTCTAAACACACGTGCTAACCAAGGACACTGTGGCAAGCAAAAAAAACCATCACATTCACTCGTATGGCAGCACTAAATTCCATAGACATTGTTGATATGTCAACTGACAGATGTCATACATCTGTCAGTTGTGCGTTCGTTCGTTGGTTGAGGTCACATGTGAACTTAACCAACGAACGAACGCATACAAGGTATCTGCGCGTCAATTATTCCGGCCCCCAACAGTGACAACGCGGATGGTGATCCATTGGAATTCCAGACATGCCTTTATGTATATTTGACTAAGATGTTTGTATCTTGTTGATAGTAAGCAAGATTTATAAGTGGCCCGGGATTTCAGGTGGCCGACGGGGATAGTCCATAAAGGACTTTACGAAGGGCAGCAAAATAAAAAATAAAAAAAGGCTTTACTAATTGAGGCGGGCCACGAGTATGACACTCGGAGGTACTAGAGAGTGTACAGAGGTACTAGAAGGGGCGATCCTAGTAAGGCCGCGGGTTTTAAGTGGGGTGCCTTTTTTGTCTCGAGGTTGCCTCCCAATAATGGTTGAATATCCAACAGACGAATTATCCGGGGAAATGTCTTAAAGTAGTGATTACCGGAGGGATGATCTTTTGGAATATCTCAATGTTGCGTTGTATCAACTCAGCAGGCTTTTCATCTTTTTTTTGCGGTGGTGCACTAGCGATTATACACACTTTGGATCCAGCTGTTAAACTATATTCTGTAAGCAACACCAATACATTACAATTTAAGTAAAATGGTACATAACTTTTAATTAAGTATCAAATTGTATCTGTTTTGTTTCCATCTTTCTCTCTCTTGTCGTTATGTCAATCACCCAAAGGTTGACTGGTAATGTCTTAGGTTATCGCTATTATTTTACCTGAATTAATTCCTGACGTTTGCGTTTTCGTAAATACACAAAATAAATCCGTTATAAAGTGTTTAACTTCAATGGTTGACTGGTAGATAATCTTTGAACCTCGCTTTAATGAAGTATACATATAAGTAAAAAGAGTATAATATTCGCATATTTTATTTGTTCCCTGTACTAAAATTCGCCTTTCAATAAATAGTTTTGCTCACCTATGTCCAGTTTTAAAACTAACTTCTAAACCGATTTTGGTAAATGCTCTATGGAGCGAACATTAAAATTGCCAGTGTATGGGATACTGGCAGTGCTTACAAATAGTAGACATCTCTTACTTACTCTACTGTAGCGGTTTATGATTTAGTTTAGACTGTATGTTTTATGGATTAAACAGTTGTCAACGGACCTTTGTCTTGTCATTACTTAGCATCTACGAAAGTCTACGTTATTTCTCCCATAGACATGGTACCTGAGCCACCAACGATCTTGGCGTTGATGAAGTCCCCGCCATGCAGCAGATCCATTACTTCTCCTTTCAGTTTGTTTGTGTTAGTGTCTATTATAGCGATGTTGTTGGTCGTGCCCTTTAAAAAATAAAGTATAATATCAATCCGTTCACCTGCTTCCAAATAGGCACTAAGCCCAAACAATAAACAACCATTCGAATAGGTGATTTTATTTAATCGGTCTAGTAGTAGACTTTATTTTTAGAAACATACAAACATTTTAATTTTATATTAAGAATAGAGAAAACTTTACAATAGTATTATCAATTTTATACAGAATATCATACTACAATCCTTAGGTGTTGAGCAAATATATAGGTAATATCTATATTTACAGCAATATAACAAGCTGTATACAATTTTAAAGCTGCCGCAGTATCTAGGATGACAATTATTTAAATAACTTGTGAATTCATCATCGTCATCATCACTCAGCCCATACATGACCCTCTGCCGAGTCGGCCCTCCTCCAATTACACGGAGGGTAATTGGCCTAACACACCACGCTGGCCAGAGCCAGACGGATAGGCACAGGGTTTCGTTTCATATTTTCCTTCTCTTGCGGCTGGGTCTTCGGTCTTGACATTTCCTTTTGTCAGCTCTTACGATCTACTCAGGATGGGATGATGTGGTGGCATTATGTTGAAATAATATTCCACCAGCAATAAGGAACTCGCAATCTATTTTTACATTTAGGAATAAACTTAATAAATTTTTATTACAACATCAGCTACAGCAGGCAACACAAATACATGATTCTAGTGCCATTAAATTTATTACTCGTTTGAAAAGCTATAGAACGGAAACTATTTGCAGACTTGCCTCCGTGTTCTGTTATACCTGAGAACCTCTCTAACAGTCGTGAGATAAGCGAATGTCTATTGTATTTAATATTATGTTATTGTGAACTCCATTATTGTTTTATTTAGTCTCCGCCAAACTGATGGGGCCTGGACCCGCTTGTACACCACCATGCCTCTGTGTGTCGCTCTTCGTCTGGCCTCGCCCCGTGAGCCCGTCCGGCACGGGTGAGCCTGAGCTGCTATGGCCCCAGCAGATCCTAAAGGCACGCACCCCCCCCCCCCCCACAACAAGGTAGCAGTACGTTCGAAGAGCCAGGGATCTCATCGCACAAGCTAAGCTTAGGTTAAGACCTACTGTTAACAATTGTAACCTTGTACCTTTAGATTAGATAATAAACAAAACAATTAATAAAGATACATTAGTTATTTAACGTTTACTTGCGCAAGCATAGTGATGATGGTTGCCAATCCCACATTCCCAGCGCCAACTACAGTGACTTTCCGGCTGTTTTCAACTGGTGATACTCTATTGTGAAGTGTATACATAAGACACTCTTTAGTTCCTGAAATTAATGATAAGATTTACAATAGCCTGGTATTACATACTCGTATATAGGTTAAACTTATATAGACATTGCGTTGGTTACAACGCCGCCTAATTTGTACATTGGTTGTTACTTTTATATTTAATATGTTGAAGTATGTGAGCAAAGAAGTATTTTAGAATGCATAAGTAAGTAAGGACACAAGTACCCTACTAGTAATAGAATGAACTCATAAAAAAAGGGATAGATACCTTAAGACTTAAAGGAAAGAAATCTTTGATGAAATCGAAAAACTTTAGCTCAGAATGGTTTTTCCACTTACCCTTACATTTAACGCCGGGCTTACATGGTGTGCATGGACAGGGGTTACCAGAACAGCATGGGCCGCAGGGACCACAAGGGCAGCAAGGCCCACACGGCCCGCAAGGTCCACATGGGCAACAAGGCCCGCATGGGCCACAAGGTCCACATGGGCCACAAGGCCCACATGGCCCGCATGGTCCACAAGGTCCGCAAGGGCCACAGGGTCCACAAGGGCCACAAGGTCCGCATGGACCACATGGGCATGGGGAGCATGGTTTGCATGGTTGAGGGGGACAGGTTGGTTTGCATGGCGGAGAAGGGGTACATGGTTTGCTAGGCTTGCAAGGTGCACAGGGGCATGGCTTGCATGGCGGAAGAGGTGCTGGGGGAGGTGGGCATTTAGGAGGTGGGGTTTCTTTTTTCCTGCAGGGGTCACACGGGGGCGTTTTCAAGCTATCTTTTCCGGCACACAATGTTACATCCGTGTGAAAGTGTGGCGGTATATCTACATAGTATTTTATAGCAGTGCAGCATGTCTCTGAAAGTAAAATGGCATGAACATTTGGTGAGTGGCAATGTTTCAGATGATTATTTTCTATTTTTTTCATATGCTACATGTTAATGCGTGTTATTGCTTTCACTAATCAGTCAGGCTTGTTTGTACCACCATAATTTGTAACCCTTTTATTTAAAAGAGCAACCATGGAGATTCTTGCCGGCTCTTCTCTGTGGAATGGCATTCCGAACCGGTGGTAAAATCTTAATATTAAATTTTTTTTTAATTTTGATTTAGTGTTATATTTTTTTTTTACTTTAATTGAAAGCATTCGCCAGAATTTATTCGATTATAAAACATTTTCATTTTGGTTCCATTATTAGTTTGATTGTAATGGATTGTGCCAGAATTGTTTTCATAAAAGTACACGGTACCCTTAACTTGTATTATGAATTCCATTCTATTATTATGTTAGACTCAAGTCAACAGTTACGTACCTGGGTTCCCAGCAATCGCAGTATAAAGACGTAAGGTAACCCAAGACTTATTTGACCATAACAATCTCTTCAGCAGTTTACTCATTTCATACACTTTTGAAGGAATAAGAAAAGCACCAATTTCTCGTTTATGTATCTGTAATTAAAGTTTAAAATTGCGTAAATTACATACTATCTAATACTACCGGACCCACCTGATGCTGTCGAGAAGGGTGGTGACAGGGTTTCGTGTCAAGTTTTCTTTCTCTTACGGCTAGGTTATCGGCCTTGTCGTTTCCTTTTGTCCGCTCTTACGACACCCTAAGGATGGAATGGGGTGGCGCCTACGTATTCTATGTATTCTAAATCGTCACCACACGGAAAAATCAAAATACTACTAATATTATAATTCTGAATAAATTTACAACCATTCATTATGTATTATGCTATTGGTTTGCATTGTTTATTTGTACATATCTGTATCGCGTTTAAAATTTAAACAGTGATATTTGTTTATTTGGGACAAATATCACTGAAAGGAACTAACTAGCTCAACTAAAAGCACGCTGACGAAAACTCATGTTGATAGCTTGTTTACAATAAGTTTAGATGAGAACAGTAGAAACCAGAAACAAAGGCCAGTTTTTAATACAGGATTAAGAAATATTCAATTAAAACTACCAAAAAAATATCTGGTAAATATGTATTTCACCAATGCATTTCTGTACATTGCACTGCGTAACATTTTGCTGATAGAATCAGTCTCAACTAAGTTCCTTAATATTCATTCCATGGGAGCACAGTGAACTTATCAACACCTAAAACGGAATGTAAATATAGGTAGTAAGTACTTACTAGATTAAAAAACTACAAGTTCAACATCAGCATATTTGTTCAAAGTAGGTTTATTGTGTATCTTTTCAGGATATGAGGAATATGAAAGAATGGTGGCTCAGTTGAGGTTTATATGGATATTTTTCTGCATTTTATTCTGTTACATGCTTCTTGAATGATTTTGACTGAATGAATAAACAAAATGTGTATGTAGTATTTGTGTCAAATTATGTTAGGGTGTCAATTAGTTGACTGACTTTCTTTATGAAGTCTAAAAAGAACAAAGTAAAATAGGCGAAATTATATGCGAATATATATATATTTATGGATAGAGAATTTCTTGAAGAAAAGTTAAATGGTATTGTTTTGTTCTAGTTTGGCTAAATACACTCCGAATCAAACCAAGGACCTAGTGCAAAGGCAGAAATAGCATCAAATAAAAACGAGACTTTCTCGACTGTAGCGCTGAAAATGGTGGCATGCAATTATATGTTTCAAACCTGTAAGGGTCGCCTAATACGGGCCACTAGCCAAATCCACAATCGCCGCCACTAAAAGCTAGAAGCGGCTACTAAAGAAGCTGACGCAGGCGACAGCCACTTGTGGTCCATTTTGGACACTTGCAGTCGGTAGTCGCTACTTTTTTTAACGCGTGCTTGCAGTATTATAATGGTTTTCGACGGACGAAATGAGGGGAGAGTCGCCCGAGTAGTTTGTGACGGCGTTTTGTGGCCGAGCCGACCACTAGAGGCGAACAGTGGCGATTTGTAGCGTCTACAGTGTGCGGCGAGTCCCCATGCAAAATGAATGAAAACAACAGAAAATAGGTCAGTGGCTGCGTTTTGTGGTTGTGGCTGGTGGCCCGTGTGTGACAACCCTAAATCGGTTAGTATTTCAACATTCCGCAATTTACCATAAGCATTTATTTTTTATTACTCGAAGTATTATTTAAAATAAAGTGCTGCCATCTATCCATTAAATAAGGCAACAAGCTCTACTTAATTTTTCCTAAACTATACTTGGGATTGCTCGAATTCACCACCCAGCAGATGGCGCTAAACTAATAATATTACTAATTTTGTTCACTAGATGGCAGAGGTAGTCGTAATTCTTTAGGTCACAACAAACGCCTTTAGTTAATGAATCAACAACGATTCCAGTGTGAGAAAGGAAATATCTGCAAATTGATTTAACCTTCTGGTTACCAAGTTACTGGTCGGACTCTTCTTGGTCGAACCTTTTTGAATTATTTTTTATTTCGTTGAGTACATGCTTAATGTATACGGCTTTCCAGTGCCCGGCTAATCGACCAACCAGGTTGGGCTAGGCCAGTTAGAACAACTCGAGGACACTATGGAGTGTTAAAGCAGATTAGGGCTCGCAGTGCAATTCTGAGGATAGAGAAGTCCGGTACTGTATACCGCTCTGAGCTCTCGTCTGACCTCTCTCCATAGCCCGGGGCATGAGCCGGTATGGCCCTAATGGATCTTGGAGGCACACAACCAGACGCTCCTTCTTACTCGAGGTTGGAGTGCTGGAGTACCAACGATGATATCACTAAAGCCCTCAAGAAACAGAACTGGTAGGTGTTTGAAGGCCTCAACGACGAGGAATCCAGGATGGGTATCAAATATAGAGGAGGGGAAGAGATCCGCTGAACAGAGGTAGAGTGAGGACCAGGGTACACACACCACGTACGTCCACACTTTTCTGTAACGGGTGAGGACTGACGATCACTCCCCACTTTTGCAGTGTATGCACTGCCTGGGATTCGGGCACGGTAGGAAGTACTGTAATGAAACCTACGACGCGTGTAGTTATCGTGGAGACCTCAGAACCTCTTGAACTGGACCTCAGAAAGTGTAGCTACCTTTTGTTTTGATTTTTATGGAACTCCGGAAAGTACTCGTCTACACACTAAAACCCCAGCGGTATACCCTCACATGACACGACTGGGGCGTTCGCGTAAACGCATTCTACTGTGACGCCCCGAAAAGGTGCACGACTGTCGGTGGGCGTGCTAATTGCCCGGGCATTGCAGCATTACGAGTAACTCGCTGAATCACAATACTGAAATTGCTATATTTGCTGCATAGGGTTATCTTGCACGTGCCGTTGGGCCTTTTTAATACGCTTTTATTAGCTTCGCTTGTATGTATATTGTATGTAACGGAATCTTTGAACATGATTTTGACCCACTTCAAAACATCGGATTAACACGAAATTTGGCATACTTATTATGGACCGATGACAATTCAATATTTTAAACATTTTGACCCGTTATCATTAATGGGTTTTTTGTATATCAATTTCATTAATAGAATAATAATAATAACGGTGATCAAGGTGGAACACCGCTCTTCGATGCAATAGCTATTAAAGATGTAAATATCATAAAGCTATTGCTATATTTTTTAGTGATTATTTAGCAATAGCTTTATGATATTTCAACTAAAAAATAAATAATAGTTTAAAAAGAAATACGCTTTTATATATAAAAATAGAAGATAAATTTTAATAAATTGAATAATTTATTATTAGTTGGAAAAAATGATTTTATTGTAAAAAGTGTGGGGTGCTTTTCAGGATATTATCAAAATAACCCTTCTAGCCATGTTCATAAAATATTTAGAACTATTGATACCATGCACCCCACGCTTTTAAAATAAAATCATTTTTGTAACTAATAATTAATTATTCAATTTATTAAAATTTATTTTCTATTTTTTAGTTAGATTTTCTATAAAAGCGTAAATTTTTAGTTTCTTTTTAAACTATTATTTATACTATTTCAGTACAACTCTTTTGATACGTTTAAAAAAACTACAGAAATTCAAAACAGGCAGAAGTGTAGATATTATGATTAAAGAAAAAAAACTTCGTAACTCATAATATCACATGTTGCTCAGCCGCGTATGTTTCACAGATTTCATTTCATTCTATGTTGTCGACACACTACGTAGTTTTCATTTGGTAAGTGAAATAAAATTGAATATCTGACATGGTAAGAGAGGCGCTCGGCGGGTCCTGTAAATATATGCGGACATTAAATCTAGTGAAAGATACCACCATGAATTATTTTCCGTCATATCTTATTTGATATATACTGTATTTTAATGGCTGGCTACTATAAATTTTGGTTTAAACAGGTGTAAAAATATCGTTCAAATACATGTAATACGCGTAAATATGTATCATATCGGGCAAAGAGGAGCATGCTCCAACATGGATGAGTGAATCCCGTGGCCCTGGTTCAGGCAGTGTAAGATCTCCTTTGGTTTTAGTGGGTAGGTTGGCCCGCTAATTACTGTTGTCCCGCGTCCCGGGGTCCCTCATAACTCAGCTAGTCCCCATCGGCCGGGTATATAGGAGGATTTTCAACGTAAAATAAAACGTGAAGATCGTTTTAAACCAGAAACAGCGGCCGTCACTTATATTTTTTGAAAAATGACTGTGTACTCTGCCGACTACCCGAAATCGGAATAGAAAAATCCTTTGATGTTTACACCAATTATGGCCTACACAACCATCGAAAAATACATATTTTTAGAAACTACCTACTACCAGGTCGGAACGTGTTTCCAACCGCAAAAGACCTGGCCTGACTTTATTTTAATCGTACAGTAACTAAGTTGTATATTATATGGTTCCGAAGGCACTCAACTGAAATATGAATTTTATTATATTACTCAGTATTGTTTCCGTGTGGTGACGGATTTAGAATACATAGTGTCACCACCCCATTTTGTCTTAGGGTGTCGTAAGAGCCGACAAAAGAAAATGATAAAGCCGAAAACCTGGCCGCAAGAGAAGTGAAACTTGACATGAAACCCTATGTCAACCCGTTTGTACCGTACTTTCCATGTAGTTGGAGGAGGTCCGACTCAACAGTGGGTCATTTACTCAGTATTGCTATGTCGCAGGATCTTATTAATAAAATTAAGCGCGCGCGTGTAGCTACAAAGCATGAATATTTAAGTCACCGGTACACGATCGATACTAACCCCAAATTGGACAACCGGCAAAAAATTATTGTACCAAAAGTCCTATTATGAAGCCAGACTTGACATGACGTCAGTAGACTACATAAACGTCGCCTTCATAATGTATTTTAAAACATGATACTGTACCTTTTTACAAGAACCTCAGGGCATTCGGGTTTGACTTAACTAAAATAGGACGTTATCCGTTGAGCCGGCGAACATAGGGCGAGGCCACGCATGCGCTAGTAACGCGATTAACAACTGCAGAACCCCTCAAATCTACCCAGATCTAAATACTGTACCGTAAAGAAGTGTTTTACTGTCGAACTACAGAAAAACCAGATATATTTTCCTCTGTGTTGTAAAGTATTCGTGTCTTTATAAATATACAAATATTTATTTTCGGACTTTTGTGTCATGATTCGTTTTAAGACATGACTCATTGCCAACGAATCTCTGTTCGTTTGTCGCCGATTCTGCAGTGATTTCATCAAGTGCCTACTATAATTGCGAAACCCTATTTTAGTTAAGGTTCCATGTGAAAATGGTTAAGTGTTTCATTTATATATAACTTTGACATCAATTACCTCAACACTAGTGCAATTTGCCCTGCTTACATAGTGTCCCAGTTTTGTTTGCGAATAATCAGATGTACTAAAAAGTACTACAGTGCCTTACAAAGTGATAGCAATAAAATACTGTCATTGAAGTGTATTAGAAGACTCATCAGCCTTTCTGTGTATGTGAGTATTATACATTTTTTAGAACAAAACCCAACTGGGTGAACCCTGTGAGTTTTTCTGGCCCATCGATTAACGCACCTATATGCGTCGCCTAGTTACGTACGAAGTGTGGAAGCTGTAGAACGTTTCGGATTTGTACGCAAATGTTTATAATATGTAACAACAAAATATCAATATTTATTTTATTTCGAAATTCTTTGTCCTGCTTTTACATCGTTGATTGTTAAAATCATATTTAGATGGCTGAAATAAAGTTACGTCATACATTATGACGAATTAAAGTTTGTTGGTTGTTGACTTAACTGATAATTTGATGTTTTTGTAGTTTTTCCGAACTGAGGTTAATATCTGGATAAGGTTTATTCCATTGACAGAACGATATTGAACATTTTCAAAATGGTCGAAGAGCCTACGGCCGTCAGGCCTTCATCTTCATTTATAAAAAATGCTTTGTCTTGACTGACTGATCAATTCAACGCTTTTCACCGCTGAACGCAGATAGTTGAAATTTGGTTGTCGTATGGAGGTTATAATATAATTCTGATTTTGGAATATTACTATCATTTAGAGGAAAAGGGTGGCAACGTTTGTCAGTTTTCCCATTCTACCATAAGGTGAATACAATAAGGCTCTTTTTAAATTGTACACATATATGACTTTTTGACATAACGTTTCGTAACTGTCACGGCCTCTTCGGGTGTTCCATATTAAATACTAGCTGACCCGGCAAACTTCGTACCGCCAATAAATAAAAAACCTGAATGATAATCCCAGAATGTTTCAACTTTATTAAAATATGTGCAAACCTTAACTGGAACAAAAATAAGGCGTATTAAAAAAAGTATTTTCACATTTTCTTTTAAACCTTCCATGGACTTCGGCGAATTTTATAGGACCAAAACTAGCCAATCGGTCAAACAGCAATTCATTTTTCTTTATAAAAAAACTATGTGTAGAGAAATGCAAGTTACAGCTTTACGGGCTTACACACACGATGATCGATCATCTGAAGGCGCCAAGGTTTATTTTCAATGAATTGTTAATTCGTAAAATATGTATGTTTGGTAAAAATAGTCTATTTAATTGATCATCATTATAGGCAAAAGATGACCACTGCTTTGCAAAGGCCTCCCCCAAGGATTTCCAAGAAGGCCAGTCCTGAACCGTTCGTGTTGGTGGCCTACCAGCACTGCGCTTTCCGGAACGAGGTCGCCAATCGAGAACTTTTCTGCCGCATCTTTGTACACTGGCCACTGCCACTTAAGTTTGGCAATACTCTTGGCTATGAGGGTAACTCGGGTTCTCCTGCGTATCTCCTCATTTCTGATTCGATCTCGCAGGTAAACTCCTAGTCCCAAGGGAATGGCCCTCTCCATTAGCTATATGGCGGTAGTCGCTTGAAGACTTAAATCGTTGAGTATCAAAGACTAATATTTACGTAGCCATAGATTTGCGTAGCCTTGTGTACGAAGGGCTTAAGAGTCCTAAGACAGAACATCGTCACTGGTAGCTACTTTATTAAGTAATTTCTATTTATGGCATTTATGAGGATACTCTTACTTACCTGTTGTTCACGCACAGACTAGACAGAATATTAAATATCTAACAGCTAGTCAGCTCTTTAGCACGATTAAGTATCATAATACTTTACAGGAAAATCACAATGACTATAAAAAGAAATGTGTACCGTAAAAGGGGACTTATTTGCTCTTTAATGTTGAATAATTAATTAGTGGTCATAATGTAGAGTCATGTTTTGATTTCTATGCTTAGATGTAATGAAATTCAGTAAAAAAGTATTTATATAGGCAATTAAAGTACGGCAATCTCTTTACAGTTGGTAGGAATATTATAGGGTCTTTCATTAAGGACGGGTCGATGTAGAAATTAAATAAAACCAGCTGTATCCGATATTATAGAAATTCTTTTTCATTTGAAAGGTCTATTTATGCCATTATTTATAAAATACTTGCAGCGCGCCCCGGCTTCCCCGGTGCAATGATTAACATCTAAAATTATGAGTGTTTCTCTACAATATTAAGCATGTATTATACACATAAACCTTCCTCTCGGATCACTCTATCTATTACAAAAACCGCTTCAAAATCCGTTGCGTAGTTTTAAAGATTTAAGCATACATAGGGACGGACAGACAACAGCGACTTTGTTTTATACTATGTAAAGATAACAGGTTTCTTTTAATAGATAGAGTGATTCAAGAGGAAGGTTTATATGTATACCCCACCCCCGCTTTGCACGGGCGAAGCCGGGGCGGGCCACTAGTATACTATAAAGTAGTGATGTTGTGATAGTGATGACATCGCTTAAATGTCCACCGTGGCTTCTAACGGAGGCACGGTTCCGGGAGGGCCAATTTTCAACTACTGCATAGATCCGGCTGAATCTGAACGATGGCCAACGTTACATTGACTTTCAGGGCATCGGTTGATTCCGGATTATTGGCATAGACCTGTGACTTAAGAAAACCCCACAAGAAAAAGACTATCGGGGTCAAATCGCACGATCTTGTTAGCCAATTCACATCAGCTCTGCGAGAGATCACCCTACCCTCGAACCGTTCATGCAGTACGTCCATTGTGTCGCTCGTTGTGTGGCACGTTGCGCCGTCTTGCTGGAAACACATGTTGTCCACGTCCATTACGTTCTATTCAGGCCAAAAGAAATTGTTAATCATTGATCTGTAGCGCTCGCCGTTGACAGTAATGACCTCGCCACCATCGTTTTCGAAGAATGACGCCGCTGCGCCGGAGCAAAATCCGCACCAAACAGTAACTTTTTGTGGATGCATTCATCATTACAGCCATTAATGACCCACTACTGAGTTTGGAAATTAGCCTACTGTGCCACGCTGGCAAGACGGGTTGTTTGTATCAAGTTTTCCTTCTCTTGCGGCTAGGTGATTTGCCTCTTGCGTTCCCTTAGTCGCCTCTTACGACACCCTCGGGATGGTATGGGTTGATGACACTGTGTATTCTAAATCCGTCACCACACGCAGATACATGAGCCTTTCAAATAAAAAAGAATTTCTTTCATATCTCACATAAAGCTTGTTTTATTTAATTTCTACATCGACCAGTCCTTGTTGAAAGACCCTATAATTAACAGTCAATAATAACAAACTTATTTCAAGAAGATGCAAAAACATTATAGTTTTTTGCTTTGGTGTATACAGGACCATACACCTGTGTTAGATAACAACTTATGAAAATAAGGTACTTATGAATTAACCATTATCAATTTAACACCAACAGAACTGCCACGAAAACATTACCTGCAATGTGTAAAGATCGTGATAACCTAAGACATAATTTACCATCAAAATTACAAAATAACAGCTGAGTCAGGCCTCCTCCAAGTACATGGAGGATGATTAGCCTTTTCATAATCTTTTATTATTACTGATTGGAATCGCATCGCAAAAGAAAAAATATTTTGCGAATTTGTTTAGTCCCTTCAATAAGGTTGAAGATATCGATGGCTGTCACATGCGATAGGGTAAAACCGAGATAGATGCCCCAGTGGGATAGATACCCCATATTCTAAAAACCTAACTTCGCGAACTCGTGGCTTAAAGTTAATTGTATAAGTAGGAGCCACAGTCATCCCATACCTTAGTTACCCATGGACAGTCGTGTAGGAGGATGCGTTTTGGTCGTGTAAGTAATTATCTCCGCGGCGACATTCAAGAACACGTCAAAGTTTGAAACGTTAGTATTTTGTGTTGTATAACTTTATAATTATTAATAAATTCCGTTATATTTTTTCATATGTCGATAAACTGGTTCAATAAGTCGGCATCTAGGTGTAAATAATTGCTATTTAGTTTATTATAATATTTAAAAAATACTTAGGCATCTATCCCTATCACAAAGGATAGTTGCTCTGATTTTTCAAGGTATAGGTGCCCTTAGGGGCATCTATCCCTCCATAAACTGCTATTTAAGATTATAGTAGAACTATGCCACACAACGGAAGGATAACCCTAAAGATACAAGTAAAATAGGATTTGCATTGAATGTTTTGAAAGAAAAATATGAAATCGTTATCCAACTGGATCTGAATCTGGACTGAATCTGTACACTTTTCAGAAATTATTACACAATTTAAGTAAAATTATTGATAGAAACAATTAAGAATTTCTATTTTTGTTAAATAAATAAAATGCTTGTAAAATATAATTCAACAAGAATGATAATGCTTGTTGAAACTTAATAATTTATATTTTAATTAAACAAACGCTGTAAAAAATGATTATGGGTAATAACAATACACTATTCATAAAAAAATATACTTTTCATTATTAAGACCCATGTTTCGTTTTAGGATTAGAAATACGTAACGTTTGGGCTAGGCTTTTAGTTTACAGGGTAAAAAGAACATCTATCCTGCACTGCAGGCATCTATCCTTCTCAGTATTTTCATGGTGGGGCAACTATCCATACAGGTAGGCATCTATCCTCAAAAAAGACATTCTACGAAAAGCCAATTTGTGTAAAATCTGTATTTGATAGGTTAAATATTAATAATAATAATTCAGCATAAAGGATTGGGCTAGCTACATACGTAGAAATTATTCGTATAAAACACATAGATTAAAAAATGGGTGGCTTTTTCTAAAAGTGGGGCATCTATCCCGGTTTTACCCTATACTTCTAAACAGCTGCTGCTGTTTCGGGTTAGTCGGCGCACTGGACCAAGGACAATTTACTCAAGTTTATTTTGGATTGTTTTAATATCCGCGTTTCAGTTGAATCCTTCCTTTGTTACGAAAATTAATAGATATTAAATAGGACCGCAAAGTAATAAAAAGAGTTTTTGCCAGTTCTTTTTAGCAGTGGTCGTGTTCCAAACTGGTGGTAAACTAAATTAAATTACCACATTACATTGCTTTGTATATTTTCTATTAATGTGTTCACAAATTGCCAGTGTCCATTGTGCCCTTTAAAAATTAAATTATTTGTCTTTGACTTTCTATCCTGGGCGTGCTTCTCGCAAGCCAATGTACGCGTTTAGCCTTTGGGAACGTAATTAACATTAGTCCCACAATTTTAACCGTGGAAAAAATTTTAGTTACTGGATTATGTATTTCCGAGATTATTGAAACATTATCTGTATCAGTTTAAAACTTAAATCGACATACTTTTTTTTAAAATACACACGTTATAATTTTTTTTAAACCCACTCGTGTCTGAGGGTGGCACAAGACGTTGACTAAAGGAGTACAAAAGGCCAAAAAGACACAACAGTAGGCACCATTGGGCCAACTCTCTTGCCTAAATAGCCTAATTTCCTTCATGAACGAGGAGTACTATACAATGATGCTCATGGTAAATCCCATATTCGAGTGACCAAATGAAATAGATTCAAAGTTCCAAACGTCGCAGGTATTTAGGACTCCCCGTTGGCAAGATATGAATATTCATGCTGTTCACGTATCAAATTATGACTGACGGCGATGGACAGGAGACAATGAAAAATTTGATAACAATTTTTATTGAACGTTCACATAATTGAATAACTGCAACCTAATATTCCTGTTTCAAAAACGTGTTTCATCAACATATCCTCCCGGAAAACTCCAGTCATTATTGGAGAAAACATATACAAATCTTGGACACTTTTGTACATCTCTTAAAGAGGAATAGATACAGTGTCGCCATCCCATTTCATCTTGAGGGTGTCGTAAGACTCCACAAAAGGAAATGATACGGCCAGAAAAATAAAGAAACCCAGCCACAAGTGAAGGCGATACGATACGAAACCCTGTGCTAACTCTTCTGGCCAGCGTGGCTCAGTAGTCTTAATACCTTCTGTAGTTATACGGACCGGTTACGTTAGCTGACGATTTTATACCTGTCATGTTTTGGTTAGGTCAGCGGATACATTACCCTCCATATTGATAGAGGAGGGCCGAGTCAGCAGTGGGTCATTTATGGGCTGATAGTTGTACCTAGTAGTAGTAGGTAAATCTCACCAATTACGATAAACACGAAAAAAATACAGCTTATTTCATCACCAAGATACGGAAAATTACTTCTAGGGGAGGTTTATATTCAGTAGTGAACAAGAATGGATTGATGATGGTGAAATCAGAGATATAATACATTTCGAATTTAATTCACTAGCATATCTAATATTCCTGGAACCACTAAAGCTTATGATACAAAGTAACAAAAAATATTAGACTACTGGTGTTACTTTGCAAAAACGTGACATCTCCAAGCAAAGGTTTAATTGACTTTGAACCTTGTTCGAATCACACAAGAGTTGTTTCTTGCAGAAAATCTGAGTTTGACGTCACATTGTCATTGCAGATGCGTAGTGAATACATGGAAGTCTGCGTGGTAGCGATGTGATGTACACACCCTGTTGCATCATGTTCGTGGTCTAATTCCGATCCCGATCACTCGATGAGTTAACTCTTATAATAAGCATTCCAGATTCCGTGTGTTGACAGAAAACATAATGTCACCACCCCATTCCACTCTAAAGTTGTATGTAGAAGGAGCCGGTAAAAGGAAATGACAAGGCCAAAAAACTAGCCGCAAGATAAGAAAAACTTGATACTAAACTAATCTAAACTGTGCCAACACGTCTGGCCAGCATGGCACAGAAGGCTAATTACCCTCCTTGTAATGGGAGGAGGGCCCACTCAGCAGTGGCATTTGTGGGCTGAGTAGTAGTATTCCAGGCGTACCATCATACAGCTTTCAGTGGAAGTGGTACTCGTCATCAGGAGAGGATAAAGGGTTCAGCCCATAAATGACCACTACTGAGTCTCCTACAATCCACAAAGCCATGATACAAAGCATGATGCATGTGGCAGCCATCGCCCTCCTAAACCATATGGTCCCCAGCCGCACGACGCCACCACTGCCATGGATCTTAAAGTGAGCATCATAACTCGAGCACCAAGGAACTGAAATCTCCTTTTTTCTCTATTTGATGGAGGTCAGTACCAATCTAACCTCATTTGGACTATTAGTGTGTATATGCAGCGAATGCCGTCTGCCGCTACCCATGTAGTGGAACAACCAATCATTATTTGGTAAGACCAAAGGGCAAAGGGCAATGGAGAGGGCTATGCTCGGAGTTTCCCTGCGAGATCGAATCAGAATTAAGGAGATACGCAGGAAAACCAGGGTCACCGACATAGCCCACCGAATTGCCAAACACTGGAAACGCTGGAAAGCAGTGGATGTGGGCGGCCGAGGACCGGCCTTTGTGGAGATCCTTGGAGGAGGCCTATGTCCAGCAGTGGACGTCTTTTGGCTGACATGATGATGATGAAGACCGACGTCTTTGTGCCTCCGAAGCACGAGAGGAGGTCATATATTACAAATTGTGGACAACCATCCAACAACCAGCAGAGCCATTTGTTGCTTACCTCGCAGATCGATTGCTTTCCGCATTACCCTTCTTTTTCATTGGGGTTTATTAGCCGCACGATATGAACTTCACACTCAAAAGCTACTATTGCAACGTAAAATAATTTTTCCGTAAGTTGAAATGCAAAGTAGCGAAAGCGTTAATGGCTGTCCAGGATTTTCTTCCGATAAAGCTCGTGTCTTTATTATACAGGGCGTATCAAAAACCGTCGCAGAAGGTTCGATATCACTCCCTATATAGATACTTTATGCTGATGTCAGGGAAACAACAAGCATCTTGTTTTCACTCTATTGCAGTTATCAACTGGTGACATAACTGTCATAACTATACTACTATTGCTACTCAGTCCATTAATGACTGCTGAGTTGGGCCTCCTCCCGTTACAGGGGAGGGTTGGCACAGGGTTTTGTTTCAAGTTTTGCTTCTCTTACGGCTTGTCCTTTCATTTTGTCGACCCTTACGACACCCTCAGGATGGAATGGGGTGGTGACACCATGCATTCTAAATCCGTCACCACACAGATTAACTATAAGCTTAAGTCATTACTTTAAGCAGAAAGGAAATAAGAAATACAGTCATCGCATGAAGCATTGCACTACTTAGCCTACTCAGCCAATGTAGCACAGTAGGCTAATTTCCCTCCTGTTAGTGGAGGAGGCCTGACTCGGTAGGGGGGTCTTATATCGCTGACAAAAAGATCAAGGATGTTTCAATAAAATTTAAGTAAAATTGAGTTTTATTCAATTTTGTTATACATATAAATTTCCAGAAAGTTAGTGATCTACACTTGTTTGCAATTTCAATTTTGAATTATTGCTTTGTTCGTTGTTATTTCAGTCTTAGTAATCGGATTTAGAATTTCTTTGAGAGCGCGTATCATTCATTCCGAAGATAAATGCAATAGAAGATTAAAAACCATACGAGATTAAAATTTTATCGAGTTCTGCAAAAATAACAATGCACGTGAAGCAAAATATTTGTACCCCTTTTAACGAAAATTGCGCGGACGGAGGAGTATATATTTCCTACACTTTTATAAACGAATATTTTATAGAGGAAAGATTTGTATGTATGTTTGTAACGAAATGGCTTAAAAAGTACTGGACTGATTTAAAAGAAAAAATATGTTTTAATTGCAATAAAAAAATGTCCACCCGTGCGAAGCCGGGACGTAGCGGCCCGTCAGTAGTTTATATACTCGTTCTGAGTGCAAATTGCTATTTTTTTAAATTTATGCTTAAGCATTAAACCAATAAAAATACATTACACACATTAGATGTGTTAGACATACACACACGCATTTAAACTCTTTTATTTATTGATACAGTATAATATTTTTGGTCAAATTGAGAATAGCAATGATCATGTATTTGTGCCATTCGTTGTAAAGACCTTTGGCCTATGAAGAATTTTTGGTACCACAAGATACTTTTTTGCGCTCATGCCACCTTATCGCGCTAACACTTTTATTTATTTATTTACTTGTGTGTCAAGATTATTGGCTAGAATTAATTTCTTATAATTATTTTGTAGTATAATAATTGACTAACACATTTAGGTAATTTCAGATAAAGATAAATTTGTAATATGCTCATTGTTTTCTCACACTTACAGGAAATCCCAGAAAATGACCGTAAACAGAAAATTTATTTAACAACTAATAATACAACATAGCTCACGAAATATTCTCTTTTAAGTTATCAAGTCGTCTCAGGCATCAAGTAAAAATATAATACATCACGCAGAGCAAAAGTACCATACATACAGTGCTGCATTTCCTTGCCTTTATTTTGATGTTTTATTCTTCAACTAACAGTATTACGCTAATGGCTATAAACAATCAATGGTCTTAGCAGTGTGCCCGTTCTTTTTGTCTGAAGGCTTAATTCCTATTGAAATGAAAACTGAACTATTTTTTATTTTTTATTGTATGCTTCAGTAGGGAATATTGCTCCCGTCCATATTACAGGGTAGGCTCAGTTATAATAAACCAAAAAAGATACTTAGTACCACTCCAGCAATAATTACTATATTGCCCGTAGAATAAAGATCTTTTATTTGCAATTTTTTGCCAATATTCCACATGCAGAATCTGAAAACAAAATCCTTCTATTACACACTTACCTACCACTCACATGATGTAAAATTTTTACTATACTGATTAGCACTATTTCAGCCAAAAGAAGCCCAATGCTGATCTCCCCCAAGGGTTTTCTCACAGCCTGATTGTCATTTATTAAAAAAAAAATAGGTTTTGCTTGGCCTTAAAGAATAAATCAATAATAAATAAATAAATAAATATCCTTGGACATTTTACACAACGCCATCTCGTCCCAAGCTAAGCAACGTAATGCTTGTGTTATGGTAACGAGATGGATGATAAACTACTTATATACATTTTTTTTTTGTAAATACATACATATTATTGATAGAAATGACACCCAGACTCCGAGCCAGTACCTCTGGTTTAGACAAAGACACTTGCCCGACCCGGGAATCGAACACGGGACCCGTTGATCCAAAGGCGGCACATCTAACCACTAGACCAACGAGGTCAGTCAGTCATAGTCAGACCTTTGCCGTTTATTTTGAGGTTATGTCGCCACTCGAGCAATTTCCTGCCCCATCAGCGTCAGTCCTGCGAGCTATGTTCCCAGCCCCTTGCCACTTAAGTTTGGCAATCCTGTGTGCTATGTCGGTAACTCTGGTTCTCCTGCGTATCTCCTTATTTCTGATTCGATCTCGCAAGGCAACTTCGAGAATAGTCCTTTCTGTTGCCCATTGGGTGACTTTGAGTCTTTTGATGGAGCCCATAGTGAGCGACCACGTCTCTGTACCATATGACATCACTGTAGACGGTCGAATTTTTTTTTACTGTATCATATGACTATGTGTTGACAATTTGTAAGTGTCCATCGTGACCCACACAAAATAAATGATGTGAATTTGTAATTAAAGACAACTAGATACTTACGCTCAGTTCATGGAAATATAATGATTTTATTACCTAATGCCGTTGAAGTAGTGGAAACCAAACGGAAGCCCAAGGAGCATTTTAACAGCGATGATTGTAAATCTGGACAGGTCGAGGCTCTGAATGATGGACACATAAGTCTCCATGCCGTTCGAGAGAAATAGAGCGCCACCAGAAAGGAGGAGTGCATAAACTGTTAAGACCGTACCTGGAACAAAAGAGTGATGCCATCGATACCACTATCTATACAAATAAATAAAATTGAAGTGTCTGTTTGTAGTAATAAAATAACCACTTTTTACTAAGTGCATTTGGTTGTATACACAGTACACACACCAAAACATCATTCTATACTATTTTTGTCTGTCTGTTTGTTTCGGCTAATCTCTGAAATGGCTGGACCTATTTTGACGGTATTTACAAAGGCAGATAGCTGATGTAACAACGAGTAACTAAGGCTAATACTACTTTTATTTACACCCTTTTCAGGAGTCCATTCGGTTTTTCCAAATTCTAGAGTGTTTTGGTTTAGACTTAAAAGACATGCGTGTTTGATTTCAGGAGGAGTATTCACCAGCTATATCTGATAAATGTATAAAATTCTAGTCTAAAATCCTCGTGTCCCGGTGTATGTAATTAGACTCCTCTGAAATGCCTCCACCGATTTTCGTAAAATTGTGTGTGCATATCGGTTAGGTCTGCGAATCGGTGAATATCTATTTTTATCCCCCTAAATGTTAAAGGTTACTCTTAACTTTTTTATTTTAAGTTTTAGAAAAAAAAAAATATTTTTTATGCTAGAGAATACAAAAATATATGGAACCCAATTTTCACACCTATGTTTTAATTGCGATATATATATGGCAAAACAACGTTTGCGGGGCCAGCTAGTTATGAAATAGGATATTTATTTCTTAAAACCTTGTGTTTTAATATTATGCACCACAAACATTTGTATTTTGCTGTAGGAGTTATATTGATAGGGTCAATATCAACTAATTTAGTCACCCGGCTCTCCTAAAGTTTAGCTTTTTGGTGGTTACACCATTTCAAGCTGCAAGCTATCGATAATGTTTGAAATGATGAATACGAATTTTCAAAAGTAAAGCCGCTGGCAGAACGACCTGATTTATAACAGCACATTATTCACAAACAACTCAATCAAGCTCCATTGAGGTGTAATAATTAAATTGACATTATGAGACCATATTCCACATCGCTGATAATACATAATATTAATGTTTCTAAACGATTAAATAAACACATATTTCAAAAGTATCAGTATCGGAATCTATGCACTCTGATTATAATAATTGACACCGAAGGCGATTTTAACATGGAGTCCGATATAAAACTACGTGTTTATGAGTATGTCATCAATTAGGTCGCCTAAACACAAAAAAAAACTTAATTTTACTGAAAATTACAGAAATATCATCATAATTTCATACTGACCCATTACTGAGTTGTTCTCCTCCAAGCTCAAGGGGGGAAACTAGTCTACTGCGGCACGCTTTTAAGACGAATGGGCAGAGGTTTTATATCAGGTTTCCCTTCGCGTGCGGCTACGGTGTCTGCGCCATGCGTTCCATTAGTCACTTCTTACGATACGGGTATCGTAAAAGTGACTAAAGGAACGCATGATATACGATCATAGTGGCTGGTGACATTCTGTATTCTAAATCCACAGAAATAAACACCACACAGAAATAAAAATGTATTTTCCAGTATTTTTATTATACAGATATACTAAAATATAGTATTTCCGTGTGGTGACGGGTTTAGAATACACAATGTCACCAACCCACACTATCCTGAGGGTGTCGTAATCGGCGACTAAAGGACGGTAAGAGGCAGATCACCTAGCCGTATGAGAAGGAAAACTTGATGCAAACGCTGTGCCCACCCGTCTTCACGTCGTCTTGCCAGCGTGGCACAGTAGGGTAATTTCCCTGCATGAATTTTGGAGGAGGGCCGAATCCGCATATAAGGTCTGAAACGAACGAACTAAAATATAAGTACAAAAGTATTAGTAACATTGGTTTACCAGTTGCTCGCTGTACTATGGACATCATCGCGGGCTGGGTTGGTGCGTACACCGTCAGGTGAGGTGACATGGGTCTGCCCAAACCCATGTTCTTATGATCATGATCCATAAAGACTGGGGTCACATATTGCTGGTATTTAATCATGTGCTTGCTTTCTCCACTGCCAGAGCCGATCAACAGGTTTTTATCGCAATCCTCGGGTGGTCGACATTTAGAAGAACTAGCTGCAATCAATTTTATAAAACGTGTCCGGTCCAACCTGTAAAGAACAAAATAAATACGAATGCTGTACGAATTATAATTTATATCTAATCTTTATCACCCTTCTAATCCACCGCTGGACAGAAAAGAGAGAAAAGAGTGCACTCGTTTTGAGCATCTCTCATAAAGTACCAAAACCACAGATATGAGTTAGAATTGTCCTTTTCAGGTTTAAAAGTCATAAAGCTTTATTCATTAGTTTATGAGAGCAGCATAAACGAAAACGTGATATGATAATGGTGTGTTAGTTTTTCACGCGGCTATGGACACTTTAGTGGCTGAAATGTTGGGATTAAAATAAATGAACACGATCAGAACCGTCAAGAACCCACGTAAGCAAATAATGCAAACACAGGTGGCCCGACTCAGCAGTGTGTTACTTATTGGTAATAAATGAGTCGAGCATTTAAATGAAAAAGAAATAACATTTTTTTTTCATAGATATTGTACTGTTTTGCGTAATTTCTTTAAGAAATTAGTAATGATAGCTCAATACAATGTTCAACGTTATGTATCCTTAAACTTCAGTCTCTATGTACAGTGACTTAACTTCTAGAACGGACTTCCTTTGCCATTGCAGTGCAATAGTTAAGCTCATATTGCATGCCAACAATGTGTAGCAACGACACGTTATGTTAGGCATATAATATAATATTACTATATTAAAATATGTACAATTAAGTTGACAGGGATAATACCCAAAAACTTACCCAGGTATAGAAATAACATAAATTTCAACATAAATATCCACATTACGAAGAAAGAAATAATTTTGATTCAGAAAATGTACATTTAAAATGTTAATACTTAAATAAATAAAAGGGAACATCATGTATATTTGTTTATGGGGAATCTGGTTTACCGTCTCTTATGAGTGTTTCGGGGTGGTGAAACCTTCTTATTTATACAAATTAATTTAACCAGCTGGCCAAGCCACGCGTTGCTGTGGCTACCACGTCGATTCCCCAACACGTGCTCATCTTGACCTACACTTTATTCCATATTGAACCCCTCCAACTCATATTTTTCCACAAAAACCTATCACTATGACCGTAACTAGACAGTACCATTCACCAACTCACTTTTATAAGTATTATGCACGAGAATATAAACCAATTTGGTTAGTTTAAAAAAATAATTGCTACCTTTTCTTGACAACAAAAACAGAATAAAAAAGAATACGACGTGTGTTGTGCTAACTACGCACGCCTACATGGTACAAGATGTGGTAGCCCATTATTAATCTAAAATACAATATAAACCAGCTGGAAATGATTTCTTGACGGTTCTGATCGTGAATATTTTATTTCATTCCAAACGTTACAGACACTTTGCAGTTCCGTGGTCGCGGGACGACTGGATGGCAAATGGCAGCATGATTAAGCTACGGTATCTTGAGGTCTTGCAATTTTGTGTTGGGCTTGGGATTTGATGAAGTATAAAACCGGGTCCCAAGCAGGTGGAACTTGCCAAGCAGGTGGAAAAGTCCACTGCTGCACATAGGTCTCACCCAGTTTTGTTTACGTGGTTGTCACTAGAGGACCTTTCTACACCTATCAGTCTTCATTCCTGGGTATTAATGTACTGAAATTATACTATAAATTATTTTAGCTAGAAGATGTACGAAACATTCTATGAGGTGACTCTACATTCTCATTGTCTCACCACATTTAAAAACAAAAAAATGTTACTGAACAATCCATGAAGATCAAAAGTGTACATATAATGAAAGGATATTCATACGCCTCGCTACAGTACAACTACTAACATGGGTTAATAACTCACAAGGAAATTAACGTCTTGATATTACGTCTAAGCTGATTGTTTTGTATTACAGAAAGCATTTCAGCTCAGCAATTTGCAAACCATTATTCAATTTACACAACAATTGTCAATCGCCTGACGTCAAATTTTACAAATCTATTTTGCGTTATTAATCTATGCTCACGTATGAAGACACATTAAATACTTTACAAACGACTAACATGGATTAGAAATGAACGATTAAATTATTGATTCATTTTGGTCTACAAGTATAAATAAAAATAAGATGAGTATAAAAAAAAATGAAGCTTTATACATAAAATCGTCGTAAAATTTTCGAGAGTAATGGGGTCTTCCTATGTAGGCCTCACCACCATCGAGCAGCAGACCCAGATATTTCATCGTGGGCCTCCAACTTTGCGACCGCCTCCAACGTTAGCGCGTCCCGAGGCCTGTGGAAGAAGAGAACCTCAGATTTACCCAAAGCCACCTTCTAGGCCCCACCGCCGGATCCTGGCTACGACTTGAGCCTCGCCCGTAGTGGCCAGGATTTGTGCGGCTCTGTGGGACTTGGCGGGGGCGGTTATGAGGTTGTGATCGGCGTAGCAAATTACACCGATCCTGAGGAGGAGCCAGCCCCGGAACACCCAATCATAACCCAGGTTCCCCCAGCCCCAGCCTCCCTGGACCGGCTAGACCACAGCCCGGTCTGAGAGTTATGCGCCGATGACGTGGCGGAGGTAGGCTGGCACTCCATGATAACACTAACCCTGAGTAAACCAGGGTATATGCGATGCCAAGATAAATACGGGTCTAAGGCGCACGCGAGTGACACTAGTAGGTAAAGCAATGTTATTATTTTTTATATTTTTTTTTGTGCCTGGCCCAACCTACAGTGAATATCGAAAACTCTCAAATGAGTCTCGAGCCCAATTTTAATAAAGATTCAAACGTCAATATTTTTGGGAAAATCATTATACCTAGACATCAAACACGAACATTTGGAAACAATACGATAGTGTCCTTGATACGAGACAAATTCTGGGAAGTAGTTTTAAATGTCAAATCAAGAGCATTGTAACTATATTTTTTTAACAGAATACGTAATTATGGTGTAGTAGTAATCAACTAAACAATACATTATTAGATCACAGTTATCTTAAAAAGTAAAAGTGAGTTTAGGAATACACGCTGTCAACACCTCTTTCCATCCTGAGGGTGTTGTAAGAGCCGACGGAAGGAAATTTCAAGGCCGAAAATTTTGCCTCAAACCTTGACACAAAACCCTGTGCCAAACCAACTGGCAAACATGGCCAAGTAGGCTAACTAATTACGCTCCATATAGTTGGAGGAGGCCCGACTCAGCCAAGGGTAATTTATGGGTTGAGAAGTACTCTCTACTACTTCTTAATAAATAAATGCTTTGCTTAAAACTATCACTTAAAAAAATGTTTCATTGAAAACATTCCTTGTGCACGCAAGAATCAAATCTGCTGTCTATAATTATTTGTAATTTTTTTTTATTTAAAGTCGACAGCTACTTTTAGGTACTTCCGGTTTCAATTGACGTATTTTTAACTCGTTTATTTCTCAGTAGTTAATGTATTGTAATGAAGGATAAATGACTGGAAACCACTGGGTTTATCATCTTCATTCAAAAATGATATACATCTTCACCTTGCCAAAATAAGATAGGATATTGTAACGGATCATATATTTTTTTTCTGACTAAGTCTGCATTGAATGCTACGCCGCGCCGATGTAAAACAACCTTTATCTCGGGTCTCTAAACTTTCACCCACGACGACAATAGCGATTAAAACGTGTTGTCCTGCAGGTGTCATAACAGCTATGATGACAAACCTGTGATTATATCGAGGGATAATTGTAAAAAAATTAACAGTAAATTAATGAAAACTATTGTATTCTATAAAATCAAATATATCAATATTTTTTTTAGTCTATCCAAACTTATCTACACTCCATATTAAATTGAACTTTTAATATTAGGCGGTATGGGCCTGACTAACCGCGATGTGCCATATGAAATTCGGTTTTCTTACATCCATTTTGTTAGGAATAATAAATAACTTATTTTATATGTATTTTATCAATTTATTAACTCCGAACGAAGCATATTTTCTACATCTTCTTCGATCTATTTGCAGCACGCGTTCTGTCAATTCTATGTGAAACGTCATGAGGTTACATTAAAAATGTTTAACGTTAAATTAGAAATAATTTTATATGTTGGTTGGTTAAGTAACTATTCTAAATTTTCCGCGCATTTATTTTATTTTTTATGCCTTCCTTGCCGTGGCACTAAAGAAGATAAAAAAATAATTATCCATTCATTGTTATATTATTTTACTAGCGACCCGCCCCGGCTTCGCACGGGTGAAATATTAACATATAAACCTTCCTCTTGAATCACTCTATCTATTAAAAAAAACCGCTTCAAAATCCGTTGCGTAGTTTTGAAGATTTAAGCATACATATAGGGACGGACAGACAAAAGCAACTTTGTTTTATACTATGTAGTGAAGATATGAAACCTTTGTACTTTTAAAGAAAACCCCATCTATTGAATACTTACTGGAATATATACTATTCTGGATTAACAGAAAATATGATAAAAAGAGTGTCCATGGAGTTTCTTGCCTGTTCTTCTCCATAGGATCTACTTTTTGGAACATGCAACTAGATTCCTAACTTCACTTTTGACTTTTCATAAACACCAGTAAATAGGTTCAATTGAAATAAATGATTTGAGTTTGAGTTTGAGTTGAGTATCCAGTCAACAGATATCGCCATCGAGCTAACATATCACAATCATATGTTAGCTCCAAACGATGGCGATATCTGTCAAATAGTAGACAAGTAATTTGCAATAAATTAATAATGAAATTAATATCTTTCAAGTTGGATCAAACTGCACACGGTGTGCAAATTTTATTGAAATCGGTTAAGTAGTTTAGGAGTCCATCGCGGACAAACACGTAATTTATCTACACTCGAGAGCAATGAATCCGGGTTGCATTAACCTATCATTTTTAGTTTCCGAGACTTTTAGGATTCTTTAAGTGACCCAGATTCATTGCTCTCGAGTGTATATACTCGTATATTGAGAAGAGAAGATATGAAGATAGCCTGATACATACACAATGTTTTGATTGTTAAATACACATCACTACATTTTTATGAGATTCCTCACGTGGTAATGAAAGACTTAACTGTCCACAAATATAATTTACAAACAGTTTATTGTTTGGGGTTGGTCGGCTCACTGGATTCAAGACTTGTAATTTCAGTTTTTAATTATTCTATAAATTCTATTTTTTTTTATTATAAAATTCATATTTCAGTTGAGCACCTTTCGGAACCGAACAAAACTAGTTAGTTTTATGTACAAGGACATTGTAATGTGGCGTTTAAAAAAAAGACAAGCCCACCGAGTTTCTTCCGCCAGGTCTTCTCGGTTGGGGCCGCGTTCCGACCTGGTAGTAGTATTTAAATATGTAACCGCTGACGATTGTGAACGCCATAATTGATTTATACAATAAAGCATTATTCTATTCTATTCTATTATGTATGCTGCTGGTTGATATGCTTTTCTCACAATATTGCCAGCCTTTGAGGTATTACAGCGAATGGCAGTATTATCACAGCCACCCTTTTTTTCAGAACATTATGTTTTTAAGAAAGCTTTCCTGACGTACACACGTACGTGTACGACAGGAAAGAAACTAAGTATTTGAGAACATATTGTTTCAGATAAACAACCCTCTAAACATGAAGTCATCATCGTTCCAGCCCATACAAGACCCAATTCTTAGTCGGGCCTCCTCAAGTTCATGCAAAGAAATTAGCCTGTGCTGGTTGGTACAGGGTTTTTATCGAAATCTTCTTCTCCTGTGGCTAGGTTACAGTTAGGATATTTGACTGTCACGTTACCGTTGTAATAAAAAATAAAAACGTGTTTTTATTCAATATATTGATATGTAAGCTTTCAAAGAGTCAACTAATAATATTTAAAAAATTGACATTATCTTTGCCACTATTCCACATAGAAGATCCGTCAAGAAACTCAATGGTTGAATAATGTCAATAAGATATACACAGCCATTACGTTGACAATGTTCAGTTATAAACTACGCCACAATTATAAAAACTAAAGAAACAACCGAAATGAGGACATCCTCCTTTCTTATGCCGGTTTAAAAAGAATTTTGATGTTAATCTTCGGCTTTAGAATAGATTTTTGTTAGGTTACTTTTTTGTGTCCCAGTATTTTCGAAGCCGCTAAATTCATTCAATTAGCTCGTTTTGTTTTGCTGTCGCGTTGAGTTTTACAATAATTTATCACAAGTTATCATTTCTCGTAGCAGTTCCATTGTGACGTAAATAAATTTACTCTGCACAGGTACAGACGACAAAATACCGTCAAGTAAGTAAGTGGGCCGTCAACTATCAACAATAATAATTGCCTCATTAAAAGTAGCATAAAAAATACGGGGCTTGTTATATAAAACCGTTCCGTTCACATCGTCATTGATACTGTTGTTTAGATTTTCTGTGAATGCTTACGAAGCATACATGTCAGTTACATGCCATTCCTGATTAAATAATGTATACATCGTGTTCATAGTTATCATCTGTTGATTTCAAACACGAAATCGAAATTCACGAACACAAATACTCCCATACTCAGAACAAGTTTCTTCTTGTTTACACAAATACACTTGCCCGAACCGAAATCGAACCTGGGACCCGCCATCCAAAGGTTCAACCCCTAGTTGTGGTATTTTTATTCATTTTGAAAGTACGTTTTTCGTTCTATCAGAACTCTGTATTTGTTTTAGAACAATTTTTATTTGAAATAAAACTTGGTAAATTTTGTAACACAAGTCCTTTAAAAATGTTTTTAAGTCACGTTGACTCAACCAAAGAAGTTGTTCTACTTAACATTTAAAAACTTTTACATGACTGCGTCTACATTGCGGCCATTAAAACAAGTTTGCAATACTTCTACGTTTTCAAAATCGGAATGAACACACACTTAATTCCCACCGAAATCAACTTGTCGGTAGGTTTTATGAGGTGCAACATTATCTTTTTCTTAAATGCATCCTGCCAGTGCTTTTTCCACATCTAGCGGCGACTCTTCGCTTCGCTGTTCGTACTCGCGTATATTATCTCATATTTGACATTATGGCCAAACACAAAGAGCAACCAAAAAGAGCAACTAAAAGTAGCGCACGTAAATTTATACTCGTAATTATTATTATCACGTTATACTCGTAATTAGCAAACGTATTTTTTGTCAAAATTATATCAAAATTACTTAAACATGAATATCTGAGGCCTGCGTATATAGTGAATGGCATTCAAAGACGTTTTAATTCCTATGCAGATATTGTGGTCCGATATGTAGTTCACCACCCCATTCTCTTCTTAGCTCGGCGGCTTTTTTTGCTGTTAAAAAAATTAGACTTTTGACAGATGTTGATACGGCTAGAATAGTTTATTTCAGTTACTTCCACAGTATCATGACTTACGGGATACTTCTCTGGGGATGCGGTGCAGACCTTAATAGCATATTTATATTACAGAAAAGGGCTGTAAGGGCTTTAAACAACCTTGCTCCTAGAACTTCTCTCAGAGATACATTCAAGGAAATAAATATTCTAACTGTGCCATCTCAATATATATTTGAAAATTTGATGTATGTACATAAAAATATTAATAACTTTGGAAAAAACTGTGATATACATAATATTAATACACGAAACAAGAATAATCTTGCTATCCATTGTACTCGTCTCCGCAGAATAAGTAACTCATTCATGGGTCAATGTATACACTTTTATAACAAATTGCCCATGCAACTTAGAGAATTGCCTCGCAATGCCTTTAAAAAGACTGTTAAGACAAAACTTTTCAAAAAAGCATATTACCGCATTGCTGATTATTTAAACGACCCAGCTGCTTGGGACTAGGCTGTTCAGTGTCAGTGTATTTTTTATGTTCTTTATTTATGTTACTAGTCAAATAGGACCGCAATGAAAAAAAAAAAATGACAAGCCCTCTGAGTTTCTTGCCAGTTCTTCTCAGCAGTGGTCGCGTTCCGAACTGGTGGTAGACGGTCGATTTTTTTATTGTATAATATGACAATGTGTTGACTATTTGTAAGTGTCCATCGTGACCCACACAAAATAAATGATTTGAATTTGAATTTGAATTTGAATTCAATCCTGAGTGTCGCAACCTAACCGCAAGAGACGGAAAAACTAGAAATGGAACCCTGTGCCAACCCGTCAGCACAGAAGACTAATTACCCTCCACGTAAGGTGGAGGCCCGACTCGGCAGTGGGTCTTTTATGTGCTGAGTATTAGCAGTATATATTGTGGTAGAGCGTCGGCGTCTAGTTTGTGAAACAACGCCATATTAATGGCCTCACGACTTGGAAAGAAGCTCAACAGGTGCCGCGGCCATGTTTCTTAAATCATTGCAAGTACCTTAGACTGGAACAAGATATATTTTTGTAAGTCTTTGCTGACAAATTTTCCATGCACCTATCGACCTTTAACATATTCACGACCTCCAAAAAAATAAACATTAATTGCTGGGTGCCAAAACTTTTTAAGGTGAATTTTGATTAAGGAAATATGGATGTTTGAAATATGGATAAATGTATATTGTTATTAATTATTACTACATACTCGTACAATAATGAGTACAATACTCGTTATTGTATGCCACACATACAATAATGAGTACAGATAGTGAAATTCAATTATATCGGGCAAGTTCTGTGATAAGAGCTGTTAAAGAAAAATCCCATATGGTTTTATATGCGCCAAGATGTCTTTAAAGTCTTGTAAGGAATCTTGCAGCGCTAAATTGTGCGACAAATCCGTAGGAAGGTAGTGCTTTCAGTGTAAAGGTCTGTCGCCATTATTGTCTGTAACAATAAATGCAATTTCATAAGTAAAAATCCAGTCATCAATTATCCCGTCTGATCCCGCAGCTAGATTAAAAGTGTTTTGAAAAACTGCATACAATCAAAGAGAATCGTTTTAGCTGGAATTCTTTATTAACGTAATGGCCGATCTAAAAGTCTGTTGTCACTTTTTTTCTATCGTTTTTTAATTCCAGTATTATTTTCTCTTTGACGGATTTGTATAGTGACTAATGGATAAGTTATTTGTTTTGCTCTCCGTGTGGTAACGGAATTAGAAAACAATGTGTCACCGCCCCATTCCATCTTGAGGGTGTCTTAAGAGTCGACAATAGGAAATGATATGGCCGAAAATCTCGTATCTAGAGGAAGAAAACTGTGTGGAAATATAGCCATCGTTGACATTATGTCTGTCCGTTTTGCTAAATATTCTGTTCCGCTGGTACCGCTTTGAGACTGTTTTTCAAGACGGACGCAATCGAGCGATACCACCCGAGGATGGTGTTATTTGGTTGATGAACTCTTGTGCTTGGCAAATCGTCTATTGCAGTTGGAGTCAATGTTTCATAGATGGATGAAATAAAAGATTTATTTGCAGATTGACTCTATCGCGCCGTACAAGGTTACGGTGGACCAATATAAACAACAACATTCGTAAAGACGCGTGCTACCTGGCTCCAAACCTGCTAATTCAATACAGATCAAAATCGTCAATCGACGTGATATTGATTATGATTATCCTACTAATAGAACAGTGAATGTTCGGGGCGTATGCCACTCGCTTTTGACACAAGAACTTTTGAATTTAGCACATTAATGTGTCGATAATCATATACGAGATTAATGCATTGTGTCGCATGGGATCTTCAATAGATAAGAGCAGACTGACATTTGCTACCAACGCGCACCTGAGCTTTATGCTTTATGATCTGAGAATTAAACCGCTTTTATGTGTTTTACATTATGTACTTATTTGCACTCTTTCTTAGCTAGTTATCATCTCATCGAATGCAATCAATGTTAGAAATTATTGTTGCATGAATGGGGTACAAAATTACTTTATGTTAATTCGATACGAAAACGTTTTTTATCTACCAATTGATTTTAAACTAAAAACAGCCGGCATAACATAGACTTTTAATCTGGAAGTCAAACCAGTGTCACAGTACTACATTGGTGTCTGTTCCCCTTGATATACCTAATTGTGGTAGGAATAGAACACATGCGATGAAATAACAAAGAAAACCGTATCAAACGTAATATTCATATCGGCGAAGTAGAAATTTTGCATTTTACTTGTAATCGAATGAATTATTCGTGTAAAAACAATCGATAATATTGCGTAGAGATAATATTTTTCTTGGCCTAAAAATCGACCAGTAGTTTCTAATTTTCACACAGGAAGTTTAGTAAGCTCAAAGAGGTTTTGTAATACGATATTACTGTCGAATATCGACAACATACAGTTGTTGCCTTGTTGACCTCAAGTTATTAGTAATTACATCAAACTGTACGAAGGGAGAGGGAGGGAGTAACGGAAACCTATATGAGGATATGAGGATGAACGCTATATGAGGCCAAAAAGTTTATTATTCAACATGCTTTTCCATCTCTAAGTATGAGGGAGAAATCGTTTTTCTGAACCAGAATTTTGCTACAAAACAGGGATTCCATGAAACCAAGCAACTAGCAATGAGGTCCATTATGTTTGTTCTGCACTCTGTGCTCGTTTCTCAAGTTATAACGATTTCGTATTCACCCTGTGACTATAATTTTAGCAAAAATAAGTCACATTTCTGCGCGAGTCTAGCATGGCATGGCTACTGAAGTAGCTAAACTAGCTTTTTCCTTGTCTCACTTAGCGTTGTGTTTTCTCTTTCCGATCGACATCGCCCATATCCTTAGGGATGCACTCTAGGAACCCAGTCGATATTTAAATAATTCGCTGTATTAATGTTATAGCAATAAAGCGAATTAATGTATAAATAAGTCCAATTAAAAACATTTTATCGTGTATTGTGTCACCACCCCATTCCATTCTGAGCGCGTCTTAAGAACCGTCAAAAGGAATTGACAAGGCCGATAACTAAGCTGCAAGAGAAGAAAAACTTGATACGAAACGCTGTGCCAACCCGTCTGGCCAGCGTGGCTTATTGCCCTCCATGTAACTGCAGGATGCCCGATTCATCAGTGGGTCATGTATGCTGAGTAGTAGTAGTAAGTAATATATATTTACACACACGTTTGAGTCTACAATAAATAAGAATTTTTTTACTTAAAAATGTCTAAACTGTTAGTAGATTATTTTAGGCTTATTTTATTAATTAGCTGTCCAAATGATGTCAATTATCCAATTTAAGTTATTTTAATAAATGTTATACTTCCCATGACACTTATTATTTTACAAATGTGTTTAAAATTGTTATTGGCGCCTTAAAAAATAATTAATGGTACATTCACATAAAAATACAATTGGTAATCTAATAAAATTCTCGTGTCACTGTGTTTTTCATTGAACTACTTCGAAATGGCTCAACTGATTTTCGTGAAATTTTGTGTCCATATCGTTAGGTCTGCGAATCGGACATCTATTTTTCATCCCCCTAAATGTTAAGGGTGGTCATATTTATATATATTTTAAACATATTTAGATATTTTTTAATTCGAGCCTGATTTATTTTAACCTGTTCAAAATGAATGTGTACAGGTTAGACGATCACAATTTAATATTTTAGATTATACTAGCTGACCCCGCAAACGTTGTTTTGCCATTGAAATAAAAGTAGGATTGATCGTAGAGGGGTGAAAATTTAGGGTCATATTTATGAAGGCTGTATCAAAATTGTCCATAAAATAGCCACAACATTTTTGGGTTGGACTCCCAAACATTTAAGGGGAGGAAAAATAAATGCCGATATGCACACAAAATAGAAGTAGAAGAGAAAACCTTAATCCCACCCGAAAAAAATGATTCTCATATCTAAAAGGTGCCAATTAGCACGAATAATCGTTAAGAAACAATATTCGCTATCTTATTTTTCCATGAATATTTATGTCTTCATTAAGAGAACAACTGAGAAAACTGATTAACTTTGACATTAAACTCAGGATCAGGGACTAGAGCTAAATTACTACTATCTAATAGTTACTAAAAATAAAATAGCTAAATAATTTATATTACTAAATAGTCAAATCACTGATATATCGATGTTGTCCCGATTATAAATATCGTTAGTTCAGGTGATGTGCAACCCTATTATCCATAACACCGAGCGCCGTGATTTCTAGCTCAGTTATATACGTGCCCCACAGGAGCACACTCGCTCCCCACAACGGCTCGTCCTTACCGTCTGTTGGCAAAAGAACATCATGCAACCTAGAACGAAAAAGAAAAGTAAATTTTCTAAATTCAAAATGTAAGATTTTTTTTTATTAGACGAAGGCAATTGATATGAACACTTAAATTATATTTGGGAAATTAAATGTATTTGTTGCGAGAAATTAAATCAAATTGATGAAATAGTTTATCTATTGTCAACTAGTAATTATTACTTAAAAATGTGGACTATTTTAAATGTCTTTAAAATTACTAATAATCAATACTTTAACATTATTGTATTATAAGTGTATTTGATACAAATAAACTCAAAAACGACTAGACCATTTTCATAAATCTTTCATCATTAGAATGCTAAATTATCCCAATCTAAATAGGGTTTCTCCGAAGCTATGATAATCACGGGTTTGATTGAAATCACACATATTCTAGTTTAATACGGGAATTCAGACATGACAGCACTTTGACGTATTTTGATGAAAATATTACAATAATATACAGTACATTAAAGTACACTTGACTACAATTTATTTGTCTCAATACTAGGGCCCAAGTCTGATATTTTCTATTGATGTGCCTATCTGACGCCCTGCAATTGGTAGCCTGTGAAAAGTTCTAAATGTGCTAAATTCAAACAAGTGTCTTATATCAAAAGTCATTGGTGCCACGACTGTGGTAGTGATTACCAAAAGTGTCAAAAGTTACCGTTACTGAGTTAACAGACTTGGGGCCTTGCTTTTTTTGTAGGTGAGTGAGAATTAAGTTTTATTTGGTTATTAATTAACGCTGTCCACTTTTTACAGCTCACTGGCAAAATACTTTAGAATCAAAAAAGTAAAGTTTTACGGTACAGTCTATTTTTAATAAATGCATGCTATTGCTTTCTGTGTTTGAAACGTTTACGATATTTTTGTGTTAATGTTTTAGATTGTATTATAAATGTTAAAATAAAGTCTTTGTCAGGAGCTCTGTATTATTTTAAGCCCGTTCTGGATTTTCATTAGCAAATTCAATTCATCAAATTATAGTATTCCACAATAATGTAACTTTTTTATTTCTTTCTTATGTCGAATACCTAACATTAAAACAATGTGTGCATATGTAGCTCGTTGATGTTTTCTGTGAGCAAAGTATATATTTTAGTTCATTTAACGTTTCTCTACGCGGTCAAATACCATTTTACCCATTAAATGTACAATTTCTAATGTTGTAGCTTCTGTTAGGCAAAGAGGCAAGCCGGTAATTAGGCAAACATATTAATGTTGAAATGACATGCACATAATCTTTAAGTTAATAAAATAGGAATGTCCAAATATTAAAATTACTACCAATGAAAGCGTCTTCAATAATTTTATAAAAAAGCGAAAAATATGCTAATATCAACCACATTCACAGAGTGGCTTGGATATACGAGTAGTGTCATAGGTGTCAATTTGAGTTAATGTCATTATTTTGCCGGTTTTAATTTGTCATTGCAAATAAATGTATGCATTGTAAAGGAGACTATATTTCTTACTTATTTCACGTTTTCTACCAAGCTATTACAACCATTTGTCCTAACATATTTAGGACCAATAGCATTATCTAACCATCACCAATCCAATGAAAAAGCCGATTCAGATTATATAAGATGGAGTTATGTGGTAACAATTATTAAGACAAACAAACAACCGGATTGAAAACCTACTTCGTGGCGTACCGTACTCTTGTGCCTTACGTGCACTTTGGATAGCTTTTCTCGATCAAGCTAAATGCGTTTAGTTGTGATATTTTATGAACATTTCAGCTTCAGTATTATCTAAGTCATCCGTCATAAATAGTAGAAAACTCTTTTTTTATTTATTTTTTACGTTGGAAATCCTCATGGATATTCGACCGGTAAACGCCAGCCGGGTTATGTGGGACTCCCGGGCGCCAAAAGCTGGTAGTTGCGTCCCAACCTACCCACTACACCACAAAAACCAACGGTGTCCCTTAACTGCCCGTGACAGGGCCGCGCGTTCCACTCCTCCCGGTGGGGGAGCATGCTCCGTGACCCTGTGTGCCTTTAGGATCCGTTGGGGCCATACCGGCTTAGGGTCACCCATGCCGGACGGACCCACGGGGAGAGGCCGGCGTGGGTGACCCTAAACCGGTATGACAATGACCACTGCAATGCCCCTCGCCACAACAAGGTGGAATTACAGTGGCCATTGCAGTGGAGGGCCGCCAGGCATTGACGCCAGGGCTGCCACCACTAGCAGTGGAGTGGCGGCCAGGCAGGCGTGCCATGGCTGCCGCCGCAACTGCGTGTGTCGGGCGCCAGCACATCCAGTGCCTGATGGGGGCACGTGCAATGCACCGCTCGTGCCTCTCGGTGGGTTGGCCATCAAAGCGCGGGGCCCGTTTTTACAAGCGTGCTCCCCATCTGGGAGTGAGACCCGTGGCCCTGTTTCGGGCAGATGTTTTTAGTGTGTAGGTTGGGGCGCAATTAATATCTTATCGTGCCCCGGGGACCCACATAACCCGGCTGGCGTTTAGCAGTGGGTTGTATGTGATGCCTGTATTCAAGGGAAGGGACGATTAGGGAAGGGATGGAAGGGAAATTTAAATTTTGAACTGCAAGGTGCACTGCAACAACTACAAGTGCAAAATGAAGGGTATATTAACACGGCGCGAATTTTTACTGAACGAATTATTTTTAACTAACAGTTTCTTTGTTTAACTGTACTATTTTGATCGTATTCAATACTTTAAGGCTTTTACTATATACTGACATGACATCCCTATCAGCACAGTTTATGTTTATATAAAAACACTTTAAATAACAATTTATAAAAAAACAAAAAGGGCAACACTTAAATAGGTAAAATAACTTTACCTGCATTCAAGTCCTAGATTTATAAAGAAGCAGTAGTTATAGGCCGCGGCCTAAGGGCGGCAGATTTCAGAGGACTCCTCTCAGTGGCGGATTTACCAGTAGGCTGAGTAGGCTGGAGCCTAGGCCGGCATGTTTTAAGGGGCGGCAGATTTATGACGTCTAAAAAAAGTCGTCAAAAGAGTGGACGTCTGAAAAAGTCGTCTCAAGAACTGTAGAGGCGGCATAAAAAGCCTACGGTAATCTGTAAATCCGCCACTGCTTGAATGATAGACATTTTAATGCAATTGGACTTCTTTACAAAACATGCATGTAATTCAATGAAAGATCGGACTTCCAAAACGGGTCATAATCGCCAAAATCTATCATAATTTATAAAATCTTCCACCTATAGAACCGTCAACGTAAAGCATCGATGAATAAAGATCACTTACTGTATTTCAATCACATAGGGCCATTGTTGATTTCAAACAATCGAAGAGGGCGGGATGACATAAAATCATATTGTCAATGTTTGCCGTATCTAAAAAGGAGCTCTTTACCTAGCTAGTAACCCTTTAGCAGCTTTAGCAGGCAGAATTCTCCAAAATCCTTTCTAATTTCATGCCACAATTATGCGAGCATTACTTCCACCTAATTTCAATTTCAGCAGTTTGCGTTAATCCATCAGTCAGTTAGGACAAAGAGTTTTGATATATGTATGTGAAATGCTATCATTGTCGTCTGTTACAATATTCGATATTATCCTGTATACCTTACACTGAAATTTTAACTGCAGGTTCAAAGGCAAAACGGTGGCATATTAAGTCATTAGGGGGCTGCAGCGCATTTTTGAGCTTATTTTCGAGCACTAAAAGTCGGATCTCTAAATCAATACAGAGATTTGGATCATCTTCTCAACATTTACGACGAACATCACGTAGAGCAAGAACATATTCGGAAGACTCCAATGCTATATTGTATTACCATAATTACCTCACGACTGTTCGCCGTAGATCGCTGTCCAACTCGTCGTCTGATAAAGGAAGTGAAACTTGTATTCGTATTGTAGCTGCGGAGGTTCATAAACCTCAGTTCACTGCAGATGAGCAATCAATAGCAAACCAAAGATCAGCAACAGAGGGATTACTAAAATCGTCAAAAAAGAGCAATATATCTGCTGTTCTAAATTCCCCGATAAAAGCTAATCTAGCCAGATCTAGACCAGTAATTTCATCACAGCAAACGCCGATAAAAACAAATTTAGCTAAATCTATACCGGTAAATTCATCTTTACAATTCGACAGATCTAAACTAGATTTAAAGTATACACAACCTCGTAAGAAGGGAGCCTGTTATCCAAAATATGATGAATTTGAAGTAGAAAGTTATGAGAGTCCACCATCACCAGCACCTGGTGATCCTGTACTAAAAACTCATACTAACTCGAAATATTCAACAACAAATAGTCACGTTTATACGAATCCATTCGAATATCACGAAATTGGTGGAATTCAACTAAGTGGCAGGAGTTGCTCATATCCAGAAGATAGTAGTCAAAGTGTTCATCATATTGTAATAGCAACAAGTAACGATGATAATCCTCAATGGCTTCCCAAAAAAGGTAGAAAAGTTTACTTGTGTGAAATTGTGGCCTCACCAGAATCAGATAAATTTATAAGCGAGCAAATACAATTTAACAATCAATTCGGGGGAGAAGGAATATATGATAAACCACAGATACTAGAAGGTGGTCTATGTGAGAAACTTATTAAGGATCTTCAGAAACAGGAAGTAGTGTATATACCAGCTAATCAGAAAGATTATTGCCTAGCTCCAAATGTAAAAGAGATATCTGACTTACGAAAAGAAGAACGAGTTGATCTTTCGCTAGTGAGACGAGATAGAAGTAATTCGGCTCACAAATCCCACTCCCTAAAACAAGAACAACGACAACTTGCTCTAAAACCACTTCCCAAAATCAAGAAATCGCCATTTAGCAACTCACAAAGATTTAAAAAAATCAGTGAATCCTTCGACCGTTCTGGGCACCATAATATCATCCCAGAGGATCAAGCGGTTTCCAATTGGCCAACTATTCGAATTTATAATAGGGAAACGTATAATAATATAGAAGAAGCTATTGCATCATATAGCCCAGAAATATCTAAAACAGAACAAAGAGTTTTTGAATATCCTGATTATCGTTTTAGGCGTCCAATTCACGTACGCTTTCAAGAAAAACACCCAACGCCTAAAATTCGCCTCTTACCTAAAGTTGACGCTGAAAACCCTACAGGTAAAATGAATCCAATGGAGGAGCACGAAAGAAAAATAATCATCGAATTCTGCCATCTACTCGAAAAATCGAAACAACTATTTAACGGACTGAGGTAATTATATTATAGAAATATAGTTAAAATGTGTGTTGTGTAATATATCTTGTGTGTATTTAATATAAAGGAAAAGCTAAACTTCCCATCAGAAAAATCGAAACACCTTGCAAGTTTATGTTTTCTAAGAATTATCACAAAAAAAATGTATATTTATGAATATGTGTCGTTTAATTGTGAATAATATACATACATACATACATATAATCACGCCTCTTTCCCGTAGGGGTAGGCAGAGACCACTTCTTTCCACTTGCTACGATCCATACATACTTGTTTCGCTTCGTCCACTTTCATTATTCCCTTCATACATGCTCTTCGGTTTAGGGTACTCTTGACCTGGCCTTTTTTCAAGACGTCCCTGATTTGGTCTTGAAACGTCCGCCTAGGTCTTCCCATTCCAACACTTTCATTCACACTCGCCTTATACATTTTTTTCGTCAATCGTTCTTCATTCATTCTCTCGACATGGCCAAACCATCTCAGCATACCTTTCTAAATTTTTGTCACTACATCTTCTTTCAGACCACAACGCTTCCTTATCTCACTATTTCTTATCCTGTCACTCAGTTTAACTCCTATCATACTTCTTAACGCTCTCATCTCAACTGCATTTATTCTGCTTTCATGTTTCTTCTGCCATACCCAACTTTCACTTCCATACATGAGTGTCGGAACCAACACTCCCTCATGCACAGCCAAACGAGCCTTGTTAGACACCTTCCGACTGCTCATAAAGGAGTGCAAAGCTCCGTTCACCATGTTCCCTGCATTCACTCTTCTTTCGATATCACTCTCACACTTTCCATCTCTTGTAAACTTTGAACCCAGATACACAAACTCATTCACCTGTTCAACTTGTTCATCTCCAATCACGATATTGCAGACTGTCACTGCCTCATCTCTTTCAAACACCATCACTTTCGTCTTCTTAACATTAATCTTCATTCCCTTTCTAGCAAAAGCTCCACTCATAGCAGTTACCATCTCCTGCAACTCCTCGGCCGAAGACGCAAGTAATACTTGGTCATCAGCATAGAGAAAACATTTGACGAGTAACTCATTCATTCTCAACCCACTTTCATTCTCTTTTAAATCTGTCAAGCAATTGTTCATGAACAGATTAAACAGCCACGGTGACGCTACACATCCCTGTCTAACACCCTTTTCGATATTAAACAATTCAGTGTATGCCCCGTTTATCCTTACACAAGCACTGGAGTCCCTATAAAGAGATTGCAATGCTCGTATAAGGATACTGCTCACACCGTTCACGGACAATGCTGACCACAATTGACAATTGAATAATATGAGGTATTCAGATAAAATTTTCATAGGTTTCGTATTTTGTTTAACAAATATTTTTTAACCTGTATGGAGTATGATTAAACAACACACGTAAATGACAAAAAAATTAAAAAATGTTTATTTAATAACTCTTATTCCCTTCCCGAGCTCATAATACTGCTCCCATACGGTTCTTCATCGATCGGATGAGAGTCACGATCAAATGTTGTGGCGTTCCATTTCATTCCTCTTGGATTGCTTTTTGCAGCTGGCTAAGTGTTTCTGGGGCAGGATCTCTTGCACGAATTCGTCTCCTTAATTCATCCTATAGATTTTCAATGGGATTCTTGTCTGGTCTTCTTGCTGTCTATTCCATAATTGAGATACCGACTTCGGTAACATAATCTTGTTTGACGCTCGTGGTGTGCCATTGCATCGTCGTGCGTGAATATGAAACCGAAGCCAATAAAATGTGCATAGGGCATCATGTCAGGCACTGTTCGATATATTGATGACTGTTTAGTGCAGGCAGACGTGAGACAGACACAAAGACAAGCTCTGTCTTACCGTCGGCGCTGAGTCTGCCCCAAACCGTCCACGAACCGCCACTATAGCTGACCTTTTCTTCAATGCAGCATTGTGCAAAGACTTTTCCGTCTCTACTGTAGACCTTGTTCCTTCCGTCGTTACCATACATCATAATTTTACACTCATCAGAAAAGAGGAATTCGTTCCAATAGTGGTATGACCAATTTAGATGCTCACGTGCAAATTTAAGGCGCGCTATTCGATGGTCTACAGTTAGTTTCAGCCCATTTGCTGACTTGTGCGGTACCAATCCACGTTCCTGCATCCTTATTCGAATTGTAGAGTCGCTTACAGCCACCCTACGTACAACATGAAGCTGCTGCTGCAGTTTAAAAAGTGACCCGATTCCTGCCAGATCCTGATCGGTACGTGAACAAACCAGTCTCCGGATAGCGTTCGTAGAATCTTTCCCGCCCCAGAAACACTTAGCCAACTGCAAAATGCAATTCAAGGAGAATGGAATGGAATGCCACAACATTTGATAGTGACTCTCATCCGATCGATGAAGAACCGTATGGGAGCAGTATTAAGAGCTCGGGAAGGGAATGCGAGTTATTAAATAAACGTTTCTTACGTTTTTTTATTAACGTGTGTTGTTTAATCATTTTCCTTCATACTCCAAACAGGGTAAAAATTACTCGTTAAATAAAATACGAAACCTATGAAAATTTTATTTGAATTTAGAACATTAACATTAGGATAATGATGTCTTAGGTTTTCACGATCTTTACACATTGCAGGAAATGATGGCTTCACGGTTATGATCGTTTTATTTTATTTTATTCCCAACGTTTCAGACACTTTGCAGTGTCCGTGGTCGCGGGACGACTGCTGCTGCAGTTTAAAAAGTGACCCGATTCCCGCGACCACGGACACTGCAAAGTGTCTGAAACGTTGGGAATAAAATAAAATAAAACGATCATAACCGTGAAGCCATCATTTCCTGCAATTAACATTAGGATTTTGAAATCCTCATATTATTCACTATTATACGACATTGGACCTTAAATTCCTAAATATACACATTTTTCTGATAATCCTTAGAAAAAATAAACTAGCAAGGTGTTTCGATTTTTCTGATGAGAAGTGTATTTATGCATGTATACGACTTTATATGAAATTTAAATACTTTTTTTATGTTTTAGAGAGCTACCTCAATACGGACATAAACAATGGCATTCTTATTATGGCCGAACGTTTGATATCTATACTAGGCTATGGAAATATCAGCAGCAACACAGAATAATTTTGGACAAGAAATATGGCTTGAAGAGGTGGCAGATTGGAGAAATCGCGTCTAAAATCGGTCAGCTATACTACCATTTCTAGTAAGTATCCAAATGATTTTAACATAGCGAATACCGACGTTTTTAATACATTTTTGTAGTGTACATTCGCACGTTTTTGCAAGTTTTATTATTGGTGAGCCGGAACTTTATTAGTTTCTTGTTACTCATCGCTAAGCTTGCGATTGTATTGCACATTTCAATATTTGTAAAAATACATTGTTATTTTTGTACATTTATTTTTGCTGAATTACAATGGAGTAAACAATACAAAACTCATTAAATAAAATAGAATAGTTTTACAAACATAGCTAAGAGAGGCTTTGACCAACTCGTCTTTCGAATAAAAACCACCTATTTTAAAATCGGTGCAGCCGGTTCCCTTTCAAAGCGAGGTAGGGAATAGTAATTCACAGGAACTCAACTCAAATCATTTATTTCAATTGAACCTATTTACAGGTGTTTTTAAAACGTCAAAAGTGAAGTTAGTAATCTAGTTGCTTATTCCAAAAAGTAGATCCCATTTATAAGAACCGGCCAGAAACTCCATGGACACTCTTTTTATCATATCTTCTGTTACAACCTTCACATTTACGTATTATATGTGTGGTGACAGATCTAGAAAAGACAATGTCACCAACCCCATAGTCGGCTAATTTCCCGCCATGCCTCAGCAGTGGGTAATCTATGGGCTAAAATGGTTAAGATAATGATGTATTGTATATGTATCATGTAAGGTATTGTAACATTTCAATTTCAAATTCGTCCGTGTACGGCAGATTTAGATTACTTAATGTCACAAGCCCATTCCATCCCGAGGGTGTCGTAAGAGCCATCAAAAGGAAATGATAAGGTCGAAGATCTAGCCGCAAGAGAGGACGCCCGACTCTTTCTTTGACGGAACATCTGCACCAGGTACCTGTAACCTGTAATAAATTCACGAACACAAATGACACCCAGACTCAGAGCAAGTGCCTCCGGTTTGGACAAAGGCACTTGCCCGACTCCGGAATCGAACCCGCGACCCGTTGATCCACAGGCGGCACATCGGGCCTAGACCAACGAGGCAGTCAAATATTATGTAGGTGATGATTAATATGTTTATGTGATGAAGATAACTGATAACAGTTTACACAGCACTACTTACATTTGATTATTTATTATTATTATATATTTATTGTTAATAACAAGCATAATCACAACTGACAAACAAATTTAATACGTGAAATTAATGATTTTTAAACACGCGATTAATACACATATTATATATTTATGAGACGGGTCTGGATCGCGGGAATATTCTGAACGTAGCCATAGCCACTCCGTCAATTTGGAGATAATAGTGACCTAAAGAACTTATCTTCTAAGCAGTATTTTAGCAAAACTACATATATTGATTAGACAAATAGTTTTTGCTCGATGATTTCCTCATTTTTTAGTCATAATCTTTCAAATTAATTGCACTGGCGGCTTTCTACTCATCGGCTTTAAGCATTTTCCGGTTCTCCCGTAAAGTCTGCAGCGCTTACCGTTTCCGTAGTTACGTTTGGCCTAGGTAGCTTCGATTTCCGTTTCGAGTATAATGGCCACGTCTTGTCTGAGCGTGTCGGCCTCCGAGACCGGCAGTAGCGCTGATATCGTCACAAAACTAAAAAAAATTAAAATAGAAAGCGAGGGTAGCCATGCAGACCCGAACCTTATGAAGACGACAAACCACGCTAAACTGACAGGCAAATAAAGGTGCATACACAAGGTCCCATAAATATATAAAAATAGGTAAAATATTATCTTTGGCTATTATTATATAAGTACCTAAATAATAGCCAAAGCAATAGTCCGTGTGGTGACGGATTTGTAACCCTTTAATTTCTTTTTTTTAAAAGAGCATTTAAACGAGCAACCATGGAGTTTCTTGCCGGCTTTTCTGTGTGGAATGGCCTTCCGAACCGGTGGTAAAAACAAAATAATTCATTATATTTATTTTTCTTTTAATTTTTGTGTGACATTTGTTGACTATTTGAAATAATTCGTAAGAATTTATTCGAAAAAAAAAATCATTATGATTTTGATTTAGAATACATAGTCACCACCCCATTTTATCCTGAGGCTGTTGAAATGATAAGGCTGAAAACCGAACCGCAGGAGACGGAAAACCTGATACGAAATCCTATGCCAACCCATATTATGGCCAGCTTGGCACAGTAGGCTAATTACCCTCCATGTAGTTGGAGGAGGCCCGACTCAGCAGTACGTCATTTATGGGCTGAGAAGAAGAATAAACAAAGCGTGAAAAGCACTGAGATATCCAATTAATAATTAAAATCATGTAGCGTAATAACCATTCATGCAAAAAGAGCTGGCAATGGCGGAACTTCTTCAGACCGTGCGTTCAAATCCGCGACGCTATGTCACATTCACACTAATTAGCTTCCTAGATTAATTAAATCCTAGGCGATGCAAGTAGGTACTAGGTATTATTATAAGCCTTTATTGCTGATACTAAACAATGATTTTACACTCGGTACCAAATTGTTTTAAATTAAATCTAATACATCGGACTTCCCGGTTCAGTGGTCAGCGTGTCTAGTGCATGGCCCTCTTCCAGCTGCTTCCATTCTTCTCTATTGACAGCTTTTCTAGACCAGATTGGCCTTCCAATAATCTTGATATCATCCGTCCATCTTTTAGCTTGCCTGCCTCCCCACGGTACTAGGTACTAGTCCACAAATTAACATTTCTAGTAAAATCTCTAAAACTGGCGGATAACGATCATACCCAATATTGGTTTCAAATAAGGGTACTGTATAAAGTAAATTGAAAATGTATATTTCCAGTCTGCGCACAAGTGAAACGGCGTATCTTAATGAAGCTTTTGCCTTCTATCATGCTATTCGAGGGCGCTGTTATTACACGAAGGCTTCCAATCAGGACAAGTGTGAGTTGATGGTCAAGAAGCTACGATACTATGCCAGGTTCATTGTAGTTTGTCTTCTGCTAAAGAAGTTCAAACTAGTCCGAGAACTGGTTAAGGAGCTTGACAGACAGATCGTGGAGTATGGGAATACTTATGACCCTGAAGACCAAGTGGAATGGGCAGTGGTGGTGGATGAGGTTAAAGCCTTCATACAATCTGAGCCAGTCGTATCAGTCATACATCCCGACAACTTCTCTATGGTGATTTCACACAGGTAATTAATTAGGTATTAATGGTTATTATGGATTTTCTTAAAAACTGCTGGTATTTAATGTTTCTTAATGGTTTCGTAAGAACTATTCTTTGTGTACGATTTGAATAAGCATTTAAATTGCGAATTAAATTTGTCTGTGCTTTTCCCAACGCCCATATAAGGCGGTGGACCGACTACCTGGTTAAGGTCGCCGGAAAGCAGTGGATGCGGGCGGCTGGACCGGCCTTTGTGGAGATGATGAGAGGAGATCCTTGGGGGAGGCCCATGTCCAGCAGTGGACGTCTTTTGATTGAACTGATGATGATGATGAAATATTTCAGCCTTAAGTGATCATATTTTTAACATTACTGATTTTAAGTGTGTATACAAATCATAACCAATCGTGTAGCCATCGTACCGTACTACTACGATTGTATTAGTGGGGTTCCAAAACAGTCAATCACTAAGAAAAAAAATGAACTACGAAACATTATAAGCTATTGGATAAAATTAATGTATAACTGCACTGTCCTTGAAAAAACAACCGGCCCATTTATATGATTCCTTTAAACCACAATTGTTAGGCAGAAAATAAGCAACAGGTTGTTTTCGAATAGGGTCGGTTCACATCTGACGGAAAATGCGTCACGTATTATCGGTCGCGTAACGCCAAAACAGACAAATGTATGATAAAACAACCTTTCACACCTTACCGATAATGTGTTAGTGCGTCGAGCGTACAGCGTCTGTTCCGTTTCCGTCAACGCATTGTCGGTCGACGTAAGAGCGGTAAATGTAGTATCATTTTTTAGATATGTAACATTTCACTATCCTAAGGAATTCGTCTACAGCAAAACTGAATAAATTTTGTTGGATACTCTTATAAAGTTGCATATACACAATGAGATAGGCCACCTGATATTCTTTTACTATTTAAAGAATGCACCCAATGTCGACTTTTCCTTTTTAGATCTTGTTCAAAAGCCTCCCAAATAGCTAATATTCCAATGGCCTTAATTTTAAAATTAAAAATCGTACAACACAACCGCTCTGTAGATGCTGAACGCAACGGACTAGACGCGTAATGACGCGAATAGACGCGACCGATGGTACGCTCGACGCATTTTCCATCAGATGTGAACCGACCCTTATATTTTTTATATGTTTTATAGTGTGTACACATTTTCTTTTGAACCGTACACTCCTTACCGTTGCGATCCCAAGCCAATGGAGACTGAGTATCATTACTCCTGTCTTCAAAGGTAAGGGGTCGGTGCAGTAGTGCGGTAGTTACCGAGGGGTTAAGGTCATGTCCCACACCATGAAGCTCTTCGAATGGGTTATCGACTCTCGGATTCGACAGGAGTGCACTGTCTCGGAATGTCAATATGGGTCAATATACGCACTGGTCACGGGACAATGGACCCAATTTTTGCCCTAAGGACTGTCGCGGAGAAATACAGGGCGAAGAATACGCCTCTACATTGCCTGTTTCTTGACTTGCAGAAAGCCTTCGACTGTATTCCTCGCACGATAATCTGGTGGGCATTGCGGTCCAAAGGGATTCCAGAGACCTATATTGACATTATCCGAGACATGTACCGTGACTCCGATTCCGTAGTTTGGACCGCTGTTGGCGACACAAATCCTTTCGCCATCACCGTCGGGGTGCACCAAGGATCCGTTCTTAGTCCGTTTCTGTTTAGCGTGGTATTAGACGTATTGTCAGACAGCATCAGAAACTCACATGAGCAGCCCCCGTGGTTGCTCATGTATGCTGATGATATCGCCCTAGCAGATTCGGACAGGGGTAGGCTGGTGCAAGGCGTGAAGGCGTGGAAGGAGTCGCTTGAGAACGGTGGTCTGAAGATCAATGTGGCGAAGACCGAGTACTTGGCCTGTAACTCCACAGATCCCACACCCGTACGCATAGGCGGTAACACGGCCGAGCGTACGGACCAAGTCAAATACCTGGGATCTGTGTTTCATGCGTCTGGAAACATCGATTGCGACGTCAAGGCACGCATTGCTGCCGCGTGGGCCAAATGGCGTGAGGTAACTGGTATCATTTGTGACCCCAAGATGCCGTAAAGTTGAAGGGACAAGTCTATAAGACCATCATTAGGCCGGTCCTTTTAAACGGCTGTGAAGCGTGGCCGGTGTTAGAGCGACACAAGCAAGAGCTGCGTGTCACGGAGATGAATATGCTGCGGTGGATGTGTGGAGTGACGCGGAAAGATCGCGTTAGGAACTCCCGCATTCGCGGCAGTCTTCATGTCCGTGACATTGCGGATAAATTGCAGGAGTGTCGGCTCCGTTGGTACGGCCACGTTTTGCGACAACCGGCTGCCTACGTGGGAAACAAATGTCTGGCCATGCCGCCTCCGCCGGGCCCCGGCAGGAGGGGTAGACCCAAAAAGTGCTGGCTTGACGTCGTGAAGGGTGATATGCGTGCCAATGGGCTCACTACCAGAGATGCTGAAGACCGTGCGAAGTGGAGAAGAAAAAGCCGGAAAGCTGACCCCAGGCGCCGAATCGAGAGTTTGGGCTGCAACCGGGATACAAGGCTAAGATGATGATGACGATGACACATTTTCTTTTGAAGGTTAAGTCCTACGTCGACACCTGCTATAGAGCGCTCGCCACAAATGACGCTGTCGCTACAAGAAGTGCTGATCATCGGCAGCAGCTCCCAACAGGTCAAGTTCAGTGAGCTAACGATCGATATGTATCGCATTCTTCAAACCCTGGAAAGAGAGCCAACGGGTGACATCCAATACATGTATGATGATTCGCCAAGACAGAAATGTATTGCAACACCGAGTGCGCCTAATATGAAAGGTACGGTCACTTCATTATTCTTAACTGCATTGAGCTCTGATGCGAATTGGATCGCAACTATGTTTCAATATGTGCAATATGAAACATCAAATAGTATTTACGAATCTATGGCCCAATAAGTAAAACAACGCATTGCATAATTATTTTATCATGTTTTAGAATGCATTGCGATTTTAAGTGGTATATCCTGTTTTAGGTCAGCGTGAGATCAAATTTTAGCGTTCCCCAGAAATTATTACTGTCGGCCGTCTAAGACTTCGTGGAAATCCTTGGGGAGGGCTATGTCCAGCAGTGGACGTCTTTTGGCTAAAATGATGATTCTCCAGCTAGTCAGTCGATGCAGATCAGTTCCATTCAGAACGTATACGATCGTCATACGTATACGAAGCCAATATTGACAAAGCTGTGCGATTTGTTATAAAGTAATTTATGTTGCATTACGCTTACGATTCTCACAGACATTATATTATATAGAATAAGATTTTACAAGATTAGCCAATAAATTTTTGGATCACGGATCCCTGGTTTGATTCCGAGGTCGGGCAAGTGTCTTTGGGTAAACCAGAGGCATTTGCTCCAAGTCTGGGCGTCATTTGTGTTCGTGAATTACATGTTTGTAAACTGCCCCCACGATACAGGTTATAACTAGTGCAAGAGATTTAGATCATTTTTATTAAGAAAATAACAGTGACCAACCTCAAAGCGTTGTGGTGAAATCATATTTTAAAGATTGACGACAAGATATTATGGAACTTCGTATTTGCTGCATACAAGGGCGCCCCAACTGCTATGGCGCGAATTAATATGTTTCAAATTATTTGGATTTCGGTTCGACAATCTGTCTGTTGTTGGGAATCGAATGTATGTGAATTCAAATCCATAAATTTAAATTCTAAAAATACAACTCTTAGCGTAATGCGACATAGGCATATTAGGCCACCAAGCCACAAAAGCACTAAAACTTCATGATTCACTCTAACAATTGGAAATAGACTTTCTGTCTACCAAATAACTACGGTTTCTTCTAAATAGCGTTATCAGCAACAGTGTACATTATAAAATTATACTGATCCCGTATTTTTAAGTCTATGGGACACCACAAGTTTCCTTTGCATACATAAATGTCGCTTATATATTCAAACATTTTTCGATGTCAATATTTTTATTTTAGGATACAACTTGGAGAATGCGCCTCGGGGTGATAATCCCCACAAATATCTACTTTTTAAACCGTCACCTAGCCAGATATTAGTATATTTAGCCAGTGGATGCAATGACCTGGCTCAAAACGGCGCCTTGTTGTTGTATATTTCTGCCGATGGACAAAATACTCAACATAAACAAACAGACGACGGTAAGGAATTTAATATATTGTCAAAATGTTCACACACTTTTTACTACTTGGCTACGCTTGCCCATTTGAAATTAGCTTGGAAAGTATTATGTTGGCATTTTACAAAAATAGCATCTTTTGAGAATGTTAGTAAAATGTCTCTCATTGAATAGCTATTCACTTGAATCACTTTTATATCAGGCGCTACATGTCTTGTAATCCGTACAAATTTGATTGTACATTTTATTAAACCAGAGTCTGGCCTTCGGCAGTACGATTAAAAGAATTCATTATGACGAAAATAAAAAGTAATTTTCCGTTTACAATACGATTATTAAACCCTTTTAACGGATACATATTCAATAAAAGAAAATTATAGGCGGTAGATTTAACTGTTTCTTCAGACTTATAAAGACAACTATCATCTAGTATCTGCCGTGACCACGACTGCAGCAAAACATTCGTAACGTCGGGAATTAAATAAATACACGCGATAAATCCGATGAAAACGTTTAGTTTTAATTAAATTACGTTCGTACACTAAGCAGTAAAGTTAGTACAACACCAAATTGTTTCATAGCACTGCGGTTAAAATGTTTATTAGAATACTTTTAAACGTACTGGATGTAATTATGTGTAGCCTGCAAAAAGCTAAAAAGCTTCTTAATATCGCGTGCTTTTCTGACTATGCTTGCGCGCTGTCAATATTGCCTTTACATTTTCAGAATACCTACGCGTTATTTAAAAGAAACTTGATGTGTTTTTAGGTTCCGTAATTTTTGGTTTGTTAATTGATCTGAATTACGGGAAGAAAACAAAGACATTACATTACGAGTATGAAGTGTTTTATAAAAATATCCGATTTTCTATACACATTTGTACATTTTTTGTCTGATTTGATAAATAGCATGTTTGTAAGAGTGTATGGATGTATGTTTGTTACTCTTTCACGCAAAAACTACTGAATGGATTTTGATAAAACTTTATCTTATTATAGCTAACACAGCAGAATGTGTCAACAAGTATCAAGAAAGTAGTAAAAAAAATTGACGATTTGATAATAAACAAATCTATCATCATTATCACAAATTTCCGTCGCCACACGGGTAAAACCGCGGGGTGCAGCTAGTAATTACATAATATCTTACAAACCAGAATACCAGCTCAGCAACACAATGCTTTCCTTCATTTTCGACGACTTGCTAAATAATCTCTTTCATTATTTTACACTAATATTGCAATGTTTCATAGCAGCATATGACGTCGGGGGACTGGTGACCGGTTCTAAGGGCGAAATTTACAAGGACTGTAACAAAGACCCGAAGAACTCCAAACATAAAATTCCTCATTGCTTGCATCCCGGTGACTTGTACCCGTTCACCAGGCGGCCTCTGTTTATAATCGTGGACTCGGACAACTCCTATATCTTCCAGAATATTCCTAGGCACTTCGGACAGCCGTTAGTGGTGCTTATGTCACCATTAGATATACCGTCGTCTCTGTACGGTGAGTTCATACTATCTTACTAATATTATAAACGTGAAAGTTTGTAAGTATGGATGGATGGATGGATGGATGGATGGATGGATGGATGGATGTTTGTTACTCTTTCACGTAAAAACTACTGAATGGATTTTAATGAAACTTTACAATAATATAGCTCATACATCAGAATAACACATAGGCTACAAGTTATAAAGATATTATGTGAATTACAACAATATAAACAAGTCGAATTCAAAATTTCTAATTGTCAAATTTTCGACCATATTAAACTATAGACAACATAACGTTTCGCTATCAGTTGCGTTTTGTTAAAGTAGGTTTTATACGGACGGGATAAAAATCTCAGGTATCCTATGTCCAACTTTCTTTTTGTTTTAAATATATATAATGCGGAACAAAGTTCGCCGGGTAAGCTAGTAATAAATATTTATTTATAATTAATTATTATTTAAACATTACGTTTAGAGTTCAAATATTTCGAAAGTAGACACGCTTTTTCATTCAGTTATTTTAATGATAAAATCTGTTAGGGGTGTACTCGTAATAGACTCTAGTTCTGCATTTTAATAAAGATGGACCGGTCAGTATTCGGTCCTGAGCCACCCGCATCGATCGCTTTCCGGCGACCTTAACCAGGTCGTCGGTTCACCGTGTGGGAGGCCTACCAGCACTGCGCTTTCCGGAAGCGGTCGCCACTAGAGGACTTTTCTGCCCCATCGGGCATCAGTTCTGCGCGCTATGTGCCTTGCCCATTGCCACTTAAGTTTGGCAATTCTGAATAGGCTATGTCGGTAACTCTGGTATTTACTAATATGGGGTGTACTATATATATACCCTATAGTGATTATCATTTACTACATAATATACTGTGTATGTATACGTACCTAGTATTGTACCAAGTACGAGTATGTGGCGAGTTGACGTATTTAGATTACAAAGGCACAACAATCCATTCCTTGGATACCTACAGTTAAACGCACTAGACAGATAGGAAATAAGAATAGAAAGAATAGGCTGGCCGCTAAGGCGGCTAGCCGCGCGGCCTGCCGCTTTTCCAGTTTAATAATGCAACCGCGATGAAACCACCTAAGAAATAAAAATAGGAGGAATACGTAAGCCTTAAGAACGGTAAAGCTTGACATAATACTACTATATAGAACGGTAGGAACATTATTTCTTGTGTTCTTGGCCGACACGGCACAGTTTGTTAATCTTATCATCACTTCGGAGCCCTTATGCAGGACCGGCTAACTTATGGGCCCAGAAGCTAAGACAAAAAATATACATATTTCAGTATCTTCGGGCGACCGCCGTCCACAAGGAAACATTTTCACACTCTTCCTACACTCTCCACTGAGTGGTGTCTGCTTTGTGTGCGACTTGGACACTTTATCCCTAGTCCAGTGGGACCGGGCGCAGGCCTATGTGCAGACCTTCCTCACGGAAGCATCGCAGCTGGTTACCCGCAGCCGCATCGGTAAGTTTAGACGTGTTTTTTTTTTACTAAGTAGGTTAAGAATTGGTAGTATCACTTCAACATTCCATAATGACGGTGCGCTTAGAGCTGACTATAGAATACTAGCTGCTCCCCTCTGATACCCGTGTGGTGATGGATTACTTTTATCGGAATATATAAAACCTATAACCTTCCTCGATACATGGACTATTCAACAATGAAAGATTTTTTAAATCGGACCTGTAGTTCCTGATATTAGCACGTTCAAACAAACTCTGCAGATTTATAATATTAGTATAGATAAAGCCAGCAATATACGTTGGCCCAGCATGGCCGAGTGAACGCCAATACCAACGTATAGACGGTATATTGGTCTAGTGGTTAGATGTGCCGCCTTTGGATCAACGGGTCCCGGGTTCGATTCCGGGGTCGGGCAAGTGTCTTTGTCTAAATCAGAGGCACTGGCTCGGAGTATGGGTGTCATTTCTATCTATAATATAAATGTATTTACAAAAAAAAAATGTAGGTATATAAGTAGTTTATCATCCATCTCGTTACCTTATCACAAGCATTAAGTTGCTTAACTTGGGACGAGATGGCGTTGTGTGAAATGTCCAAGGATATTTATTTATTTATATTTGCGTTGTCTGGCCATCGCTCGGTGTCGCTCGCCTAGTTAGTTTCGATACACTTGCCCAACGTGTAGGCAGTAGCACTTGCCTTGTATTAAATTGCCTACGCTCGCGTTGGCCTAAGCTCGGCCAGCGTGTATTGCTGGCATAACAAGGCCGACGAGTTGGGGTCATTTGTGGGGGAGATTTCGTAACAACTTCTAGTATATTCGACGTCATTACATACCCTACCATATCCATCTCGTCAGCGCTTTCTGCAAAATATAACACCAGTAGCTGTGTACCCCGCAGTTTTCTATTGCGTTGACCTTAAATTGGGTTAGTTCATTTGCAAATAAGCATTCCGTGGGTTAAGAATACATAGTGTCACCAACCCATTCTATCCTGTGGGTGTTGTAAGACCCGACAAAATAAATAACCTAGCCCTAAGAGAAGAAAACTTGATACCTTTTCGATTTTTCCAGACCCGGTGTACTTAAGTTTTATGGGGGATGACTTTTTGCGAGTGCTGTTGCTGCGCTTCATTTTCTGCGAGGTGACTTTGCGCTTACACCGCGCGTTCCGTGCTCGGGTTCACCTCACTCGCTCTGCCCCCCCTATACCAGAGGACATTCTCGAGCACCCGGCACTGACCCATATTGTTATGGACCTGGCTAACCATTTACAGGTACTACATTTATTCATACATACAGTCACGCTTTGCTCCCGCAGCTATAGGCAGAGATCACATCCTTCCATTTGCTATGATTCTGGCTCACAACCTACGTTTCTTCCACTTTCATCAACTTTTCATACCTGCTCGTCGTCGTTCCTTTCAATATCGCAGTCGCACTTTCCATCTTTTGAAAACTTTGAGCCCAAATATACAAACTCTTTCACTTGTTTTACTTTTTCTCGTCCGATTACAATACATCATTCTAAACCTCAAAATTCGTGAAAAATATAGAAAGTTTAATTACGTGTTCGTGGCCCATCGTGTGGGAGACTTACCATCACTGCGCATTCTAATACACAGTTGCCACTCAAGGATTTTTCTGCCACATCGACCGTCTTGCAAGCTATGTACCCTGACACTTAAGTTTGGCAAACATGTGGCATATGTCGGTAACTCTGATTCTCCTGCGTATGTCCTCTTTTCAAGCGTAGCCAAGCATACGAGGATCTATTGAGATAAATTCTATTAAAAAAAATTATATGTTATAGTATTATCCTTTTGCAATCCCGATTTAAAAAAATAACACCACCATAAATTTCGTAAAATCTTTTGTGATCTTTTCAATTTCAGATTCGCGGTCACTTCCATGACCCAGCCAGTGCTGGACCGCCGCCGGCCAAGGAATAATGCATCAATACTTCCTCGTTATCTTTCGTGTCTCAGTAAGGTTTTGCTTATCATAAGTAGGTACACCACGTGGAAATGTATAGCTGTTTACTTGCATCGTGTACAACCATCCTCAAACATAAAAAATGCCTCTATGTGACTACTAATATATGTTCTTTATATACGTAACTAAACTTGTTCACTTCTTGTACTCGTAATTGTATCTTTACAAATACCAGAAGTGTGTTTTACTATTGGTATAGTAATTGATAAATTGGTAACTTACTATTCAGCCCGTATATGACCCACTGCTGAGTCGGGCTTCCACCAGTTACATGGAGGGTGATTGGCCTACTGTGCCACGCTGGCCAGACGGGTCAGAACAGGGGTTCGTATCAAGTTTTCCTTCTCTTGCGGCTAGGTTATCAGGCGTCATTTCCTTTTGTCGGCTCTTACGACACCCTCAGGATGGAATGGGGTGGTGACACTATGTATTCTAAATCCGTCACCCCTTATACAGAAATTGGTATCTTGAAACTAGATAATTATAAAAAAAGTTTTATGTCCAACTATATGTACATGTATATACATATATACTATATTTAAGTTGATATCGGTAATTATGCAGTTGGCGTGTGTTTTTTAGTTAAATAAATAAATAATTATATATACCTACCTTTCATACAATAATGCGAATTCTATAATATATTTTATAATATTTATATTAAAGCGAAACGTCTATTTAAACTTATTTAAATACAATTTCCAGTAAATATTATTGAAGTAACTAATTACTATAATAAATAAATAAATAATGATATTTGATAAATATTAACAAAAAATGTTATAATATACTTAGTATACTCCATAGTTATATTTACATGAAATATAATATTATGTCTACAAACTATTACTATATACTACCTATTAGGAATCTGACAGTTAAAACTGATCAGTCCTACTTTCGTATACATCAACATCAAATAAAGTGCTAAAGAAAATAAAAGCGACATATATTTATAATATTTCCTCTTTCCTCTTGGACGAATTCGCGGAAAACAGCTAGTAGGTACCTAACACAAATACAATATTTCGGCCTGGTATTTCTGATTATTAATAAATCATAGATAATTATAAATTTATTTCTAATTGTGATAATAGTACATTACCTATTATAAAACATATTAGTTAGTTTTATAACAGTAATAAAGTTGTTATATATGATTTATTTGTGTTTGGTGTACAGTAAAGTTTATTTTGTTAAGTTGTGTCAGAATAGGTACATATTTAAAGTAATTAATATTGAATCTATAAATCCCTTAATTTTAGTGTCTAATGTTTAATTGAAATGTGTAATAATTGCTTTATAATAATAAACCCAAGAAATCAATACTATTGCATTTGCCTAACTCCATATTTGTTTATTCAAATTAAGTAGGTAACGTTATTCTAGAACACAACGTTTCTAACAGTTTAACATATTTTTATAGAAACTAACTGCTAGTACTGCCAGCCGCGCCCGCATATGCGTTTATTATTGTAATTTAGATTCAGAATCTGTTATTTATGTTATTATTCCTATTTTACCTATCATTGTGATAATAAAATATAAACATACAACGTTTTTTAAAGGTATAATAAAAATGATAAACATACATTAAAAATTAAACACACACAGGCAGCTAAAACTGAATATTTGTACGACCTACAAGTATTTGTTCCGGACCTGGGTGTTTTCTATCTATAATATGTATGTACCTATTTACAAAAAAAAAGTATTTATGTAGTTTATCATCCATCTCGTTACCATAACACAAGCATTAAGTTGCTTAGCTTGGGACGAGATGGCGTTGGGTGAAATGTCCAAGGATATTTATATTTATTTATTTATTAAAAACGACTTAAAAAGGTGGGTTTCCATGTTGAATAATGCTGTACAACTCCATAGGTAATATTAATCAAAATGAATAAATACTTTTTATAAGCAAATCAATATACTTACGATGTATAAATCCAATTAAAAATACTGTTAGTTAATGGAATTTCGAAAAATAATAAAATGGTCAAAGGTATGAAATAAGAAAATTAAAATGATCGCGCCACGAAATGTTCACTGTTAGTAATAATATACGCACATTTGAAACAAAACGTAAACCCAATTTTACCGCAATCCGTGTCTTCTTTTTGTCGTTTATTGGTTAAAAATTCATATTTATAATACTAATCAATTTATTATAAGCTAAGAATAATTACAATGTGACGCTATTAAAAGAAAATCTGTAAATGTTAGACACTATATATATATATATATTAAAACTTTACTAGTACTAAGTACTAAAATTGCAATTAATTCATCATATTCATGGAATTAAATACATTAGTTAGCGTATCCTTATTATTAATACATATAGGTAATATCGCTGTAAGTATGCTCTATAAATTGCCACCACTAGTCTTGATCAAGCCTCATACTTTGATCAAAAGTAGAAAATAAACATTCCTTTAGCATTTTAGTGAGCTAAATAAATATAATTAGGTAAGTTACTCTCGGAAGGATTTTAGGTAAATTTACCAGTTTACTAGGCCAAGGGTAAAAGTTTGCGTTACACAAGCTTTGACTATTATAGCAAAAATATTTATGCATAATGATATACGCTCTAAAGTTATGAAACAAATCGTGAACTTCATATGTTTTATCTCACGTGCCCCACAAATTGCTGTTGGTAAGTATGGTATTTTAAGAGAATTGTATGTACCTTAGGTATAAACAATATTTTACAAGTCATACTATATAATATAACAAACAATATTGGATAAAAGCTTGTGAAAAAAACAGTATTTATAATGCTGAAGGCTAAGCTCAAAAAGTTTAATACACGTACTTTATTAATCTCATTACATCTTTTGCATTCCTCCGGGGTACATCGGAATCTAGTCGTAAGCAATTTATTTAAAATTGCATTTAATCTCAGCTAATGATAATTATCCAAATTTAAAGAAACTTAATATAATTTATTTATGGGAGGAAAAAATATACTATACTTTTAAAATTTCGCCTCATTGGCAAAAGTTTAAAATTAATGGAAGTCTAGTCAGCTCAGAATATTTACTAAAACAACCTAGGAAATTGATTATACTTATTTATTTATATTTGGTCAAATTTGTTCTAGTATTAATACCATTTCTTCCAATGCTCTTCCTCATATTTCTGCTGCTGACTTAATTATTAGGGTAATCCTTATTATAGGTAGGTACATAATGGCACTTACCACGTACTATTCAATTCACCATTATCGGTTTTGTATTATGCTTATATACATTCCAGACTTTAGATATTGACTTTAGATAGATTTTATACATTGTCGAACTGGTGCGGATTTTGCTGATAAGTGTGATTAAAAGTGGATTCTTGACAATATTGGGCAGCGAGCAAGCAGTGGTTGACTACAGGTCCAACGCCGCACCAACAAAGTGAAACTGACCCTTAAAAATATTTAGTAACAGTTTGGTGATCAGTTCATGGCGTAATTAAATACAGTTTTGTCATATTGGATTAATCAAATTCAGTAGATCACTATTGTATTAAGCTTCGAACTTGCAGTAGCAACCGATCTTCACCACTATTGCGCCATGATAATGCGTCTTGCATTATCTTGGAGGAACTCACTCTGCTCGAGATTCCCTCTCCACACAATAAATAAATAAATAAAATGGCAAATTCATATTTAAACACAATAGGTATATAATATTGGCCTAAGTTTGTGTGTATAATTTGTGTATCAAGTCAATTTATTGGATTATCTGCATACTGTACTGGTGATAGTAACGATGTAACGTATAACATTCCTTGCTGTTAATAAAATTGTAACATATTTTATTTTTGCTTAATTTTAAGACTTAGGGCATGAATATAATATTATAACAATGGAAAAGTAGACTGGGTATATAGTGCGTATATTTACATTGGGACTTTCTCACGCTTAGGAAGTACTGAGGAACAACGGCTACATTCCACTGTGCTTTTGAGATCCACAGTACAGGGACCAGCTGTCTCGGCGAACAGAGTGGCGGATATCACGCCGTATTTAATAAGAGTGTCACTAACAAAAACGCATTCTCGACTGTTTATGCATAGTCCGCTCTCCAAAGCGGTGATGCTCCTACGGGCGTAAAGTCTTTGGGGGTGCCAAATATGTTATTCCCTTCCAAACACTGGGAGTAAACAAAACAGTTTTAATATCCAAACAATAGCGGAAAGTGTCAAGAAACATAACGGAGCCCTTGTTGGAGTCCGGCTATAATCATTAGACTACACACTAAGTTACACACACCAAAAGACCTATTTAATGTAACCATATAAAATCGAAATTTTTACACCGCAATATTGGGGTTGTAAGTGTAGTGTGTAGACCCGACTATTAATTACCACAACAAAGTCCATATATGACCCACTGCTAAAGCGGGTCTCCTCTATTTACTTGGAAATAATCATAGCCATGCTATGCCACGCTGGCCAGACGGGTTGGCACAGGGTTCCATTATCAAGTTTTCCTTCTTTAACGACAAAGTTATTGGCCATGCCATTTCCTTTTGTCGGCTCCTACGAAGACCAAGAGGGTAGAAGATCATGCCGCGCTGGATGAAGACAGGAATACCTACTGTTTATACACCAGTCAACCCACGTCTACCGCTGGTGCAATTCGCCAGAAACGTCGGCAAAATCTGTACATTATTAGAATTTATACGATATATTTTCGGTTTCTTTTCCATTGCTATAAAGTGACCGCGAATCGCGAAAGTTTAACAAGTTTAGATAACTATTATTTGTTTAAACAATACTACGGACCTGACATTTGAGTGAAGAAAATCGATATTCTTTCTACATAAATATATAAAAAAATGTTTATTATAGTACTAAATTACGCAGAATGTACTTAATTAATAACCTAAATGTATGTATTATATTGGAAAATAAAATCAATGTATGTTTCAATTGTTCCTTTTATTTCTAAACTTAGTAAGAATATAGGTACATATACTGATTTGGGTTTTGTTTTTAGGATAAACCATTTTCGACTTTTTTAATTAACCAATGTTTTTTCGTAATATTCAGTGGCATTCATTAACCGTTCCCTTTGAACTTCGAATGATTTTAGTAGTAGTAAACAAGTGCGAATATATTATTATATGTATATAAAAACCAAAGATTTATAATGATATGGGGTAAACCCATAATCCCAAATAATATTATTTGTTCCAAAATTAAAAATTGAAATAACGACAGAAATATTAAATATGCAACTTTGAACATACATACATACATTTTTATGGCACCTTAAGGTGGCACTCTACGTGAACACTCATGTTCGCTATTCGTATGCGGTGATATGAACCGTATGCGATACGACAAAAGTCTATGCATTCAAATCATGGTAGTCCCTAAACACAGAAAAAGAAATACTTGCTCCTGGAAATGGCGGGCCGGTTTTGACGGGATATACTCAATAGTAAAGTGCCTTTCGTAAAGACTTCTTTCGTTTTAGAAATAATGCCTCCGCGAAAATGGCGCGGATTTGATTGCATAGATTGCAGTCGTGGTTATACGGAAAATCTATCTAGCTGCCTGTTAGAATTTTACACATAAAATGCATTTTTATAAGTTAACTCTGTCTTGATTGAATATACATTCAGCTCCGTCATCTAAAAGCCGATTCAGTAAATCATTTGATCATTCGATTTCGAGCTTTCAGATTGGCCGATTATCGTTATGGAAAATTATCAAACCGCTTCAGTAATTTGAGATAATACTGGAAATTAGTAAACTTCTCGAAAAAATATGTATACATAATTGGAAATTTTTGCACGACTTACTAGTCGTTTCCGAATTTTAAGCACTAAATGTATACTTAACACCGACGTCAATTAGACTATAGGTATGAACAAGCCACCGATCTCAAACGGTTGTTCAGTTAGCTTATCGTTTTTGAAGTCGGTTTACATACATTACTAATAAAGCAAACATTATTAAAAAAAAAGATTGGTGTTACTATTTAACACCATAAGTTTATTGTAAACTAAACAAAATTACGCAATTCGTGTACTTTATCATACCTTTTAGATGAGTAAGATTCTGCAACCACATGGGATTTACACATATAAATAAATAAATCTATGAGTGTACTAGTCACGCGCATATAGCGCCGGCCGGCCAGCTAGTACACACAGCTTGGACTTCGTTCAACGTACTAGCGGTAAGTGATCTCAACTCGATACTTTGCCACTAAAATAATATAGGTCAAATCTCATTCACTAAAGTCTAGTCTTCTCCATTACAAGCAATGCAGTTAACCTTCGGAGAACTAGAACGGTCTTATAATTTCAAGTGATGACGCGAAATCTTAACCAAAAATAAATTCATGCGCAATCTTATATTTAGCGCGGCTGCTCCGTCTGAGACGTACCGGCCAGTTGAACTGGGAATCAGTCCCGATCGGCAATCGTTTCTTTTCCAAAAAAAATAAAAACAATAAAGCGTCTAGTGTACATAATAACAAACACCAGGGATGGTGAGCTGTGGAGTCACGAGAGAAGTGGCCAAACGTTTCAAGGTAACCTCAGTGCATTAGGCCAAAATAATCTGTTGGCCAGTGATCATAGTACACTTCTTATTCACACCTATTTCTACACAAGCCCACGCAAACATAACGTGTTTTCAGTCTCAGATCCTCACATTGAAACGAAATGTTGTGTTCTTAGTTTAAACGGTGGAAAGTGAAAATTATCTGAGTCAGTGCATTGGAAAAATTACGAAAACCATTTTATCAAAATTTCTGGGCAGAATTTGAAATTCGGCAAAGCTCTTTTCCTTTGTTAATTATTGCATTTTTTTAAATTAATTAAACATATGGAATCTGAATTGTTGCCAGATACAGAAAAAGAATTACCACCTGTGCCCATTAGAACATACCAATGGGAGGATTTGAGGAGAGCTCGTGAAGCAGGAGGATATCCTTGGACTCATCTGCTCAAGGTACCACTTCAAGGAGAAATTACAGCTGAAGATATAATTAGGGAGACAACGCCGAGAAGAAGTATGTCTCGTGAAGTAACGAGGTCACGTACACATTCACCTGTAGATAGTGACCTTCAAAAAATCCTCAACTTAGACTCATCTCCTGGAAGCAGCCGCAAGCATGGAGAAGAGGGGGAAGATGAAGGTGTTCATATACCCAATTTTTCCAAAGAAATCTCGTTAGACTCGGAAGACGATACCTTGAACCAGGCTGTGAAAGCTTATGTAGTAAAACGCCCAGAAAGTCAATCTAGTTCCTTGCTAGCCGCACCTATTGAAATACCCAAAAATGTTTCTCCAAAAGGTATATTAAAACGACGAGTACCAGAACAACAATACAATATAGGAATAACTTCGGAAACAAGGGAGAAAACAAAATGCTGTCATCCATTAGTAAACAAAATAAAACATTTAGCTGATAAAACCCTTCATAAACTTGAAAGAAATGACAATGAAAAATCACCACAGTCAAAACGGAAGAAAAATGAAGAATCACAGGAAATAAGACAGCTGAAATCATCACCTGGTGCTGTAAGAAGACAAAAATTTAGTGCCATCAAGCTAGGGGATTCAGATGAAATGAGCAAAACAATGTGCATCGATACAACACCACCTACAAAAAAGAAAGACCATATTTATGAGGACATTGAAGAATCAAAAGGCACAGATACAGAAAAATCTTTACAATTTTCGTCAGACTTCAGTAAACAAGATAACACCGATAATGATGAAGAAAATAAAAGCTACAGTAATAAAGAAAATGAAAGTCTCCTTGAAAAGAAATCTATAGCTTCACAGGATCCAAGTTTAGTTTTGGAGAATGCAAGCCTGAAATCGGAGGAGCATGTCATGGAAAAACTTCATAAAATGGACAACGCAAACAAAGAGGCGGTTCTATTAGATGAGGAAATGGACCCTGAGGAGCCAAACGTCGATGAAATATTTCAAAATCAGTTGGATGAAGGAAGACGTAGTGACGATTCCCCTAACATTACTATTACTGAAATTACAGACGACGATGTCGACGTACTAGCTGACCAGAATACAGCAACTCCAATCGAAACATCTCCTAGCCCTAGCCCACGAGCCCACAATAGTGAAAAACATCCTGAATTCCCGAACCGAAAATGGTCTAGACCCAGCAGGTAACTACCCCGTTTTTCGTATTTATAATAATTATTTTCATTGTACTTGCCTGCATACGTAACTGTGACATAACAGTATATGTTTCGACACATGCAAAGCGAACGCGCTAGCTTCTGACTGTTTGATAAATATAGCACGGTACAACCGATCTTCCTACAGATCGGGTAAGCTCTTTAAATTGTCATCAGTGACCAGTGCTCGCGACTGCTTTCACGTCGGTGATTAGTTCATTTGCGATACGTCTTTTACAAACTCGATAATGGCTCAGTCTCCGCGCACTAATGCAATATTACATAGTTAACGGGTTATAAACAGCTGTAAGAATGCTGTAGACCCTGTAGTTAGTAGAAATGAGTAAACTTCGGCGATGGACATCCGAAGGTGGCACTCCACTAGAAAAATCCGTGCGTCCCACCCGAGAGGGAAGCGTCCAGGTGTATACTCCGGATGTACGCTGCGCCTGCCAGTTTTTCCAGTGTGACTCTTTATTACCGGAAAGAGTAAATCCAGTGGGAACAAGACCGACATCGCGAACTAGCAATTTAATTTCGAATGATAGGTAAGTAGTAGTAAACCTACCACATGTTGAGAAGATTAAATGTAATTTTTATGACGAACATTACACGGTGGCTGCAAATTAAACACAATTCTTGCCCGGCAGCTGCGTCTAAAACGAGCGTCGACTGTTGGCCTAATTGTGACTCGAGGAACGTGCGTGTGAAGTTTAAATATAACTCAAAAATATTCAGTGACGATTTAAAGTGTAACAACTTGCATTTTGGTTTTATTACTTTTTATTATAATGCTCAGCGACAGATTTATAATAGCTTGAATATTGTGATGTTTTTACAGAACGCCTATGCGAATATATGTTCCGTCCTCTTTTAACATAAGGTGAAGGCACCTAGTTCCACGGGTTCTAAAGTGGCACCAAACACAATGTTTTTACAGGCATATAAAAAATTAATTATTAAAATAAGTTTTTGTTAGCATTTTATTTTTAGAGCTTTTTAATAAAAAAGGCAAAACAGAATCTTCATAAGAGAATCTTAAGGTGCAAATAGTAAATCCACGGAAATAAGTGCACTTACCTTTTATTAATTTAAAGTAAATGGTTTCAATTTTATTTTTACAGTGATCACGAATATGAAATAATCGAAAAACCACCGCCAAATATTATTTACACTGCGCCGAGCGTAGATGAAAAACCAAAATTAGCAAAAACTGATGATGAGCTGTCAAGTACCACATCTTTAGAACGAAAATATTTGCAACACGCTTCAGATGATGAGGATCAAATCCAAGAACTAAAAAGAAATTTACAAGGTGATAAAAACGAATATATAATAAATGCTGAAGCACTCCAGAAAGATATTGAAGACAGATATTTCATTAACACACCTTCAACCCCGTCGCGAACAGATTGCGAAATAAGCACAAGTCAGGTAGACTCGTCTGCACTGGAACAATTGCCACTAAAGCGTGATAGTAGGTCTAAAAATGCTGATCATTCAGATAACCGAATTCAACAGCGTTTCAAAGAAGGCACTGACAAAATAAAATCGCAAGCTGATAAATTAAAAACAAAGTTGCAAAACATTAGACATAAACAATTTACAATGCCTGAGAAACCTAAGTTTACTACACCAGAGCGTGCAAAGCTTAAAATGCCAAAAGGCCCAAAATTTTCGCTCCCAGAAAGACCTAAATTTGCGATGCCCGATAAAAGAAAATTTAGTTTACCAGAAAGACCAAAGTTTAATATCAATCGAAAGAAGTTCACGCTACCAGAAAGGCCCAAATTCAATGTCCCGGACTTTCCAAAATTCAGAATGCCCGACAGACCCAAAATTAACTTTCCTAGTCTTGGAAGAAAAAAGGAATACAAAGTTGCTAATGAGTCTGTTGGATCTCATAATGACTTATCTAATGTAGCGACAGTAGAATTTGAATCCAGAACATATCCGAGATTATTTGGAAGAAAAAAGAAATCTCAACTTCCTAAAACCTCTTCGTCCCCTACACTGAATAGAGAAGACACTCCACCACCAACATTTACCTTTACAAGAATGAAGAAGAATACAGAACAGCCTTCCTACATACCAGATAGCCCAGAACAGCCTCGTGAGTATGGTAGTGTCGAGAATGGTGATAACGAATTTGATATGGAACGAAGCAGACGTATCGAGACTACTTACGATTTTGACAAAGTAGAACACGAATACATGGATGACGAGCAAGCCTCAGATCAAGAAATTATGAAAAATTTTGATAATAATACATCAATGTCCGATATTTCACCGTCTAAACAAGAATACACTCATGTCATAACCGAAATAAACAATGACGAATTTTTCGTTCGACCGAGGGGTATTTCTCGCGAAGATATTCAAACACGAGAATATTTAAGCGACGAAACTCGGAAAGCGTTCCAAAACCCAAAAAACATTTTGTCTTTAATAGGGACAAATGTGGGTTTGGAAAACGAACACATGTACGTCAACGATCATGAACCAGACTCAGAACTTATGATGATCGATGACAACGAACCGATGAGATATTCAACCGAAGATATCAATGAAAGAGATGATGGATATTATACATTCCCACCGGTGAGACCATCGCGAGCGAAGAGAAAGAAAAAAGAGGAAGAGCCAACTCCTTTTATAGATGAGAGTGTAAATGTGAGTTTACAGTTCAGTGAAGTCGATCTTGGGCTACCAGAAGATCACAAAGTTTTAAGTGAGGACGTGGAAGAAAATATTGCTAATCACGAGAATATTACTTTAGGTTTTACGCCCACTACAGACTTACATTCTATACATGAATATGCAAATGATGATGTTATCCAGTATCCTGAAAATATTCCTATACAATCAAAAACATTGCCAATGCCCCCAAAACGGAAAAAGAAAGTTGGAAAGAAAGATCCAAAACATTCATCATTCAATGATTTCAAGAATGTCTCTACCTCTGAACTGTGGGAAGAACCTGACGAGATCATAAACACAGATGATGTAAGTAATTTGAGCTCACCATATTAAATTATTTTCATTACAAGGTTTGACACATCATCATCGTCTTAGACCATTAATTACCCACTGCTATGTTCATATACCTACATCTATATAAAAAAAACTCAAAAACGAGTTAATTGTTTGTTTCAGACAACTTCAAACTTTACTATATTCATAACTAACGACCCGCCCCGGCTTCGCACGGGTGCAATGATGAACCTCTAAATTTATCAATGTTTGTCTACAATATAATGCATTTTTTATACATATAAACCATCTTCTTAAATCACTCTATCCATTTAAAAAAACGCTTCATATTTCGTTAAGGAGTTTTAAAGATTTAAGCATACATAGGGACGGACAGACGACAGTGCCTTTTTTATAGTATCTACTATCAGCCACTGAAGTCCACTGCTGAATATGGGCCTCCTCCATAGATTTTAAAATAATGAACATGAGACATTCCAAATTCTTGAGACCTGTGACCAATTCGAGGTTAAACCTTTTATCGTTTTTATAACTAGACTTTATATACTCTGTTATTCTATATCTCTTCTTCCGGCGTTAATTCCGGCTATTGCCAGGGTCGCCTTCCAACTGAGCGACTGACATTGTTCATCAAATATACTGAACAAGAACGACATCCACGTTTTTAGTTTTATAATGTACTATTTATGTAGTTTACATCGAAACATCGAGTTATAAAAATGATATTCACTACAACGTGCTTAGCCATCCAGAGACCCAGTAGATTTTATTTTTAGTATTTATAAATATTTGCGCTAAATACATCATATTATGTTTTACTGCAATATTTTTAACTGGTTTACACTCCTGAAGATCAGTTAAAATTGCTTCTCCCCTGTATACAAAAAAGCTGTACTAAACTCTACATTTTAATGGGCATTTCATTACTAATTGAGCTGACAAGATAGACACTATTTTCACAGCGGGAGGGACCGCTAACGATGCGTTTCCGTTCCAAACAGTGTTGAGTCAACAAGCAAGGCATTGAATCAATCTAATTATTGTTAGATAAATTGTTTCTTAAGTGGTGTTTTATTAAATCCAATAGCGATATACGTCAACCAGCCTTAATGCTGTTACTATCATTGGATTAATTAAATGACATCATTTTGGCCGCTTCGAAGCAAGGTTAAGGCGAATCTTATTAATTTAATTGTGAAAGTTTTGATATTTGTTACCAGTAAACGGGCACGGATTTTGGTGGACATTACAATACCCATGTTGCAGTTTGTCATTTGGACTCAAACATAGGCGAGAATTTTAATCGGTACACACCTAATAAACGTTTTTCTTTCTTTCTTTACTTAAATTCGTAGAAATCACAAAAATAACTATTTGTTAATTTCTAGCCCATTCTCAATACCAAGCATATTAAAGCAGGCATGTCAATTTATTATTACTGGAGAAAATCAATTGTAGTCCATAGTGCAGTTAATATTAAAAGTAGTCTATGTTGAATAGAAGACGACTATGAATTCCAAACATCGAATGTATTTTTCCTTTATATTTATATTTATTTTATTGCCTCAATCGATAAAAAAAGACCTAAACGTTTAAACCATGGACCCCACACTTTTTTACAATAATTTTTTCAGACACTATTTTTAATTCAGTATTATTAAAATATATTTTCCATATTTTAGTTCGATTTTCTATAAAAGCGTATTTTTTATTATTCTTATACTAATATTGATTTTTTAATTGAAATATCATAAAGCTATTGCTAAATAATCACAAAAAAATATACTTAGCAATATAAAGGACTCCTTTAAATAATATATTTTAGAATTTAAGTTTTAGGTTAATTGGTATTTTTAGTCTTGTTTTATTACTAAGTTAGTGTTTATGTAAGTACTTATCCATATATTTACATCTCTTTTAACTATTGCATCGAAGAGCGGTGTTCCACGGATCAAAATGTTTAAAATTATTGAATTGTCATCGGTCCTTATTAAGTATGCCAAATTTCGAGTTAAACCGACGTTTTGAAGTGGGTCAAAATCATGTTCAAAGATTCCGTTACATACATACATACGTCTGAAGCTAATAAAGGCGTATTAATAAACTTATTTATTTATTTAATGCATGGAAGACTTGCAGCTAATAAAGGTTTAAGTATTCCTTAGGAATAGCTTCATTCATAGCTTATGTCAAACAAAAGCAATTGTCAAGCGTCACGTCAAAGGAAAAGCATTTTATTTTGTTTCTATTTAATTCCAAGCATTTCCATATTTTCTCACTTTTTTTTAGGAAGGTTTACTTCCCTGGACTTCCACGAATATTTCATGTTTAAAATTAGCCAAATCAGTTCAGCCGTTCTCGAGTTTTAGCGAGACTATCGAACAGCAATTCATTTTTATTTATATAGATTTGTATCATTAGCTTTAATTTTAAATTCTGAGGGATTTTATTGAAATCGATTCAGTCATTTGGTTTTAAAATTTGAAAATGGCACTTTTATTGTTTAATTATACACAATCTAACAAACAAACATTTAAAAAATAAAAGCAACTGTATCGTAAGTCCGACTACAATACGATCAGTCAAACGCTAAACATAAAGACCTATAAAAAAATCACATCGTCGTCAACTTTATCGCTATCGAGGTCAAGCGTTTATTTTACCATAATCTGATTTTACCACCTGTTCTTTTAGGGTGGAGTTTTCCAAAATCGTATTTCATGCCCACGTTAGGTATTGGACCACTAAACTTCATGTCGTCGTTTAGCAGTTAGAAAGTGAATTGTTAATCAATATAACTCGGATTTTGTAAGTAAATGACTTTGAAAATATACAAACGGCACTAAAACAAATACAATATATGATAAATACAATATGTGATAAATAAATCACTATTTTGTATATTAGATACCTGCTATAAATATAAAACATAGTTAGAAAACAACAGCATGTCGCGGGTTCGATTCCCGCACGGAAGAAATATTTGTACGACCTACAAGTATTTGTTCCGGGTCTGAGTGTTTTCTATCTCACCCACCCTAACATATTTTTTGTAAATACATACATATTGTATGTATTTACAAAAAAAAAACAAAATTATATATGTAGTTTATCATCCATCTCGTTACCATAACACAAGCATTAAGTTGCCTATCTTGGGACGAGATGGCGTTGTATGAAATGTCCAAAGATATTAAAAAGAAATTGGCGGCCTTATTCCATATTCGTCCGTAATTACTGAACTGACTTTGACGCTAGCTACGACTACTACTATTCAGCCCACCTAAGGCCCACTATTGAGTCGGGTCTCCTCCAGTTACATGGAGGGTAATAAACCTACTGTGACACGCTGGCCAGACGGGTTGGCACAGGGTTTCGAATCCAGTTTTCCTTCTCTTACGTTTTCGAGCTGGTAATTTCCTTTTATCGTCTCTTACGACACCCTCACGATGGAAAGGGGTAGTGCCACTATGTATTCTAAATCCATTAACATATGGATGAGTCACCACTTGGACAATGGCGACGAGGTGATGTTATAAATACCATAAAATTATGTCTTAGGTTTTCACGATCTTCGCATGAAGATTTGCACTGCAAAGTGTCTGAATGGTTGAGATTTAAATAAAACACAATGTACACGGAATGATCGTATAGTGAAAACCAGTAGTAAAAGAAGTACTTTCTTCAGAATCATTATCACTTGTGATTGAAAGGGTTTCTTCATAAGTTATATTTTGGTCACATTATTTAGAACTAGTGTAAATGAAACGAAAATGAAATAACAATATTAATTCTAGAATAACGGCGTAAATAATAATAAATCCAGAATGCACACAACTTGTTAGACCTACCTATAACAACATTATTAACTACTGAGACTATCTGATTTTTTTTTAACACATAGCTTAAAATGAAAATCTCTTTGGGAAGTTTCTAATATACACATCAAATTAATTTGTATATTGACTGCATCGATTTTTACACTTCCTAATGTTATTCAGAGATATGTTCTTATTTTTCTGTATTTTGTACAACAAATGTAGTAATACCTTATTTTTTGGTTTCATTACAGATAATAGTATACCGCACTGAACATGAGTATATTGTGCCGCAAGAACTGCCACACGGTAATATACAGGCTGACTGTACTGAACAGAGTCCAATACCTCCACGACGTACTCGGTCTAGGAGTTCTAGGGCTACATCTTGGTGTGATGACGACCGCACATCGCATGGTGCCGAATCTCTTACTCTGGACACAAATATGCCTCTAGCTGAAGATAATGAAGAGGGAAGAGATATACGTCATGAAAGTCCAGGATACGCCACTGTAGATAAAAGCCCAAATTCTCCTAGTAAAGGTGTTAGACGTTCGATAAGTAAAACACCACCAAGACGACGTAAAAGTAATAGCTCAGAACGTAAATATTACACAGTAGGATCGAATAAACATTCAGGCCCCGACCGCCCACCTCGAAAAAAGTCATCAACAAGTCTTATGACTCTTGATAGTTTCACGAAACGATCGATTAGTGGTGACTTAACACAATACGTTGAAATTGATGAGCCTCTTGAAGATATTCATAAAGATTTACAGTCAGGGGATGTGGTAAATAAGATGAAAGATAGGCCATTACCTCCACCGCCCCGTCCACCACGAGGATCAAGAGGTAGCAAAAAAGATAAAAACAAGGTGGAACGCCAATCCAGTGATGAATCAACGGGTGTAAAAATGTCACAATCATATATAGATGAAATGTCTAAACCTGGCGACATCGTAGAAATAGAAGTTTCGACGCAAACTGACCCACTTCCTGATGACGTAGATTTTGAATTTGGCTTAGACGACCATTTAGATATTTCAGTTTCTAGCTCTTTAAGAGATTTCATCGATGAGGAGTCGATGTTAACAAAAAGTCATACAAAAATTGCTGAAAGTTCACGTATTTCTCGTCCTGTTTCCAGATCTGACAAATCTATAAGCATCGCGGATCCAAAAATATCAGAATTATCCAAACCAAATATAGGTCGTACATCTCCAACAGTAATATTAGTAGAAAGGCGAGTATCAAGTCCTACCCGCATTAATGAAAGAGATGAAATGTTAACCGAAGCTTCTTTGACGGTACAGCACATTGATATTGACGAGTCTAAAATGCCGGACGTACCACCTCTTCCGAGGTCAAGAGGTATTACAAACAAGATCCAAAATTCGATAAATACAGCTCAGACTAGTGCCGAGCGCTCTCTTGAAAAAGTTACCGAAGTACACAGAGATGTTCAGTTAGATAACTTGATAACACAACGACTACAAGTAAGAGATTTAGATGTTGGACGATTAAATGTATCTGAACTTCAAGCTAATAAAATCTCAGTGTCAGATATAGAAGGAATGACTTTACAAGTGGCAGAATTAGATTCGAAGTCCGGTCATATATCTGTAAGTGGGATTGAGTTCTCGCAATCAGTAATTGACGAAATTGTCAAAAAATTTGCAGAGATCTCCACCAGGCATGCCCCACCTCAACCCCAATCATTATCAGCTCAAGAATCCTCTGAACTTCCAAGATCTGTGAGCAGGGAAGAGCAAACTCAAACCGAGGCAGCTCTTGAGGAAGTAGTAACAAAATCTGTTCCAAAATCATCACTTGAAGAAATGGAAACATCACAGACGCCACCACCACCTAGGTCGCCTAGCTCAGAAGCAAGCCCTCCTCAAAGACCGCCTCCTCCCGATTTGACCCCACTACTATATTCATATCTTCAAGATATTACCATACCTCCTGTACCATTTTATCCGAACCGACCAGCACGTGAGCGACCTTTTTCTGATCACCACGAATCCCAACATCAAACTCCTCCTCCACCAGCCCGACGTGTTAAAAGAAAAGTTACGGCTCCTTATTCTGGTTCTAGTTCCGAAGCTGACCAACCCCGCCCCTCACCTAGAAGAATGCCTCCTCCAGTTAGAACACATGAGCCAAGCATCGCCGAGGCTGGTGTACAATTTCTGCGCGTTTGCCAATCTTCGATTAGCCGAACAATTAGAAATATATTTAACTCCTTTATGTCCTACATCAGTGGCACAGAAGACAAGCGAGATGCTCAGATGGCCATGGTTATATTTTTGGTTTTGGTTGCTGGGCTTATCATGTTGGGGCTCAGTGACAGCAGAGCAGTTCACCACCACCATTGGGAGTTTTTCAACCCTCCTGAAGGAAAGCCTTGATACTTTTAATTTATTAAAAGGTTTAGTTAGTGTTGTGATTTACTGGAGTGCATGCATCATGATTGTATGTTTACTGTAATTTGTATATTTTATGTAAATTGAAGTGCACCCGATCCCTGATATAGTGGACTGACTATTCAGTTTAGGAAACAGATCTACTTCTCTCTTTTATCGATCTACTCTTTTACAGAATACCTTTTTGAAATATTATAAATTTGCGAATTTTACAAACAGGTATAGCTTAGGTATATACTTTCAAGTAAATTCAAAATAAATATCTGATTATTGAAATAGTAACTCTCTCCTCAATTCTAAGTAATGCATATTTTTTGTGATGAGTCCAGATTTCTTATTATATAATTATTATGAACTATATTTGAATCGCCGATTTGTACAAATAACCGGAAGAAGGTTATTATTATATTAGGTACCTATTTCAGAAATTATGTCTACCACTATAATATCATTTATTTAAGGAAATGGGCTCTACTCCGAATTATTAACGAGTTTAAAAGTTTGTGTGAAATCTAGTCATAACTTATATTTTATACCTACAAAATTTATCGGTTTTATCCAAATTTCACTGAATTATTACTGCAAGGCAAAGCATTTTAATCGATGTTAGTGATCCCATTACTTGAAAGTAGTCATCTCTTTTATATTTATTATTATAATCCTTTAGTTAAGTTTTCTATATTTTGATAACAGTTCGTTACCTAGTTTTACAATAAATATATAATTTATTAACAGTATTGCTACAGTTGTAGTCATGCAACTGTCACTACGCATTTGTAAAGTTGATATATTTTGTTGTTTATAGTGAAATAAATTGACATTGTTAATTAATACGGCGTATTTTTTTAAACCTACAGATTATGATTGATAATAGTCACCTGAGCCCATAAAATACTTCAATTTCATGTAGGGATAATAATAGCCAGCTGTACACGCAGGTCTCACAGTTATTTAGGCGCCTCTTGCTACAACCCCAGGGATGGCTGACATTATTTAGTTCCTGAATAATTCACTTTTTATTTATCAATTTAAGGTAACTGTTTCATCACATTATCATCATCACTTCAGCCCATAAATGACCCACTATTGAGTCGGGCCCTACAAGTCCATGGAGGGAAATTAGCCTACTGTCCCACGCTAGCAAGAGGGGTTTGCACCGGGTTTGTATTAAGTTTTCCTTCTCTGGTTTATAGTCAACCTTTAAACCTTCTGACCTGAATATATGACACAGTAGTGTAAGCGGGAGTTATTTTTGCAATGGAATGGTCAGAAATCGTCAATAGCCTAAGAATATCCAATCAGTAATATTGAAAAAAACTTAAATAATCTAACGTAAACGCACCTAATAATGACCCCTTAAAATCCGCGCTCACTGCCGCCCTTGTCAGAAAACTAGAATTTTAATGTGATGTATTATAGGTAAATAAGTGGTTGCTTTAAAAAAAAATAGATCGATTTTTATTGCATATGTTCATCTCTTGTTTGTGTACGTAACTCAACGATTTAAAGAATAATTGGTCAGTTCGTCCGTGAAAGCCGGCGATAGTGCATTTTCCATAGTGTGGCGTTCTCGACGACGTAAGTACTCTTGTTTCTTTCTTAGTTGTACTTGTTCGTAGTACTTAATTTTACTGAGATACTATAACATATTGCTTAAAATTAAAAATAGGCGGTAATAGGAACAAAAATCACAATTTTATTCCTATTAACGACCCAGTTGTCACACATGTCGCTGATAAATACTTTTTGTATCTTTATTGTGCCATAATTTTTGTTAAAATGCATCAATTAAAAGGCAGGAGAACACTAACTCAGTTCCTTAATATGTTAACTTGTATTTGAGCTATTAACGCCATATATTTAAGAGCATTAGTATCCGTAAAAATATAAATGTTCTTCTTCCAAATTTCCAAATAAATAAAAAATAAATAAATATTCAGTAAATATTTTGATGAATAAAGGTGGTATAACTTTTCAAACATTTTATTTTTATAGTTAATATTTGATTATTATTAAATATTTATAACAACCGCACCATTTAATCATACAAATATCCAAAAATCACAAGTATTTAGGGTCGGTAATTGGTTATACGATTTTCTATAATAATACCTATTACCAATTTACTTGTACATTTACAAGTAACCCCCTTACTACCTATTTATTTTCAAGTTATAATAAAGTTACCTAATTAACATTATAGTATTCCCTAATAAACATACTTATTACACACATACACATTTAAATTACCATAAGCTTTATTATATAGTAATCAAATGCAAAAATCGCAAAAAAAAAAATTATATATCAATGCAAAAATCGCCTTCTAGCTAGTTAAGGAAATACAAAGATGCTATTTTCTATACCGGAGATCAAGATCTATGAACCTCAACTCCGAAACCGTCGACACCAACTCCGAAATCATCAACTCCAAAACCATCAACATCAACCCCGTAACCATCAACATCACCAATTCAAAGTACATGCGTGAATTTGAGCTCTGAATCTCTTGATAGTAATTATTGATAGATCAGAATATTGTAAAACTCCTGAAAATTTCAACACCTTTTATGAACACATTATGTTTTCCTGAGAACACGACCACGACGAAAAAGAGTTACCCCAACTGTTACAATATCCGATGAATTTATGGCATATAAGAAAAATATTGAAGCAGATTTTTTTAAACAGAAGAAATAAAAAAGAAACGTAAATAAACTAAATAAGACAAAACGTAAAATAACCAAGGTGGATGCTTCAAAGGAAGATACGACTGATTCCGAAAATGATTACGAGATAATTATGATCTTGGATTTGATTTAGAGAGTCTGATGAATAAATTCCTTATTCTTATTTTTTTTTTGCCAAAGGCAAATTTTCTTAATTTATTTTATTTTTAATTGTTAAACTATTTTGTTTTTGACTTGACATGACTGCCAGACTTAAAATTGTATAGTAATTTTATATTTCCAACGTACATTTTGTAAATACATAATACCAAATTCCGCATTGAATATATATTATAGTATAATCAATGCTGGCCTTTGGTAATTTGTTACACATAATTTGTATAAAGAAGATTTTTTTTACTGATTTAACGCTGTTATGTATATATGTAGTATGATAAGAACAGATATAATTGTTATGTGTTGATAACATTCCGTAATGTATTGGAGCATTTAAATAAATAGTTGAACTATACTAAATACTAACTAAACACGATCATTTTTATTTAACTTTAACGGTTTCATTTATTTAGTGGTCGGTATTAGGTGTCACATAAACGGTATTAGACACACACCCTATATTTTGGATCGGTAATAGGGACATGGCCCTTTTTTCATTTATGTAACATTTATTATTTTATGTAATTCTTAGTGTAACTATTTCTATATTATGACTAAAAAAATCGATAATTTCAGTACTTCAAAAACAATTTTGATTGGCACCACATAATAGGAATGTGCTTATTTTTTGGACATCAATCCGAACTCGGCATAGCAACTGGCCGTAATTTACGTTATTAACTAAAATACATATTATAAATTAAAAGGAGTCCCTTTAGGCAAGGGTCCGAAGATACTGGCAGCTTTCTCTCTTTGAATAGCTCTCCGGTCTCCTGTGATATCGACTAACCTTTTTGCTATTTCCTTAAAAAGGCTTATAGCACTAGGACCCCACGGACCAAGGGTCTCGACACCGAAAGGGACAAAATTATATTCGGAGCCTAGACCCCTATAGTGGCATGCTTTTTCAGTCGCTTCACAAGCCGAACCAGCTCTGTTCGTCCGGTCCGCACCATCCGGTCTCTTGCAATACCAGTCGGCTCAAGTAGACTTGGTACGTCAACGGTGGCAAGGGATCGGCGTAGGATATCGTTAAGTGCCGCATGTCTTGACAAACGGCCTGCACTTGTTTGGCATGACAGTCCGTGATGTCCGTGAGCTTGTCAACATCACTGCCATAGGGAAATTTATGAGGAGCGCAGACCGGAACCCCAAGCCGTAGACTGGATGCGATTCGGAAAGTGTCAGGCTCAAGAAATGTTCCTGTTCTGTTCCTGTATTTAATGAAGGTACTAATGAAGCCAATAGCCGGCCTCATGCGTACCCACGGCCAAAATTCTAAGTCAATTTGCAGTTTATGTCGTCCCAGCTTCTCTGTGAATTTGGAGAAACTGGATTTTTTTTACCTGGGCATGTAATTAAGAAAGCTTTTCTAGCTTCTTCCAAGCCAGCAATCTTAAAGTTTGAAGAGGATGCACTATTTTCTTTTTTGATTATGCTTTTATCTATTTTTTATGGACCTAGGTAAGTTAATAGTGCTAAGTTAAGGTTTTTCAATTAATCTTTGTAGTTTCCACTAAATTGGGTAAAATACTTTATACTAACCCACAAATATAATAAATGTCAGAGGTATATGTACAATAAATGTGAACGGCCTATAGAATAGCGTACACCTGAGGGAGATAGAATATATTCGATGGTATAGCTATACTAAAACTTTTACCTTAATAATAAGAGAGCATCAAGTATGAAAAAACATAGGAAGAAAATATTTACAAACTTTGCCTCGCTCTGGTTGGGTTGGGGGAGGCAAATATACAGCCCCCCTCGACCGTGCTGCCACCTTGTTGTGGTGAGGGGCTTGCGTGTCTTTAGGATCCGTTGGGGCCGTACCGGCTCATGGTCACCCATGCCGGGCGGGCCCACTTGGAGAGGCCAGACGAAGAGCGGCACACGGAGTCGTGGTGGGTATTGGCTCTGGGGACTCCTCTGTCCTCAGAGTTGCCTCGGAAACCTTAACCTGCCGCGACACATGGCGTGGTGATGCAGTGGAGGGCGGCCAGGCGTTGAGGCCAGGGCTGCCACCACTTGCAGCGGAGGGACGGCCATGCAGGCGTACGACGGCTGCCGCTGCAACCGCGGCACGTGCCTCTCGGTGGGCTGGGGAGCGTCCAGAGCTCATCAGGGTCGAGGAGCATGCTCCCCAATCGGGAGGAGTGAAACCCGCGGCCCTGTTTCGGGCCGCTGAGGGACACCGTTGGTTTTAGTGGGTAGGTTGGAGCGCAACTACCAGCTTTCCACGCTCCGGAGTCCCACATAACCCGGCTGGCGTAAAGCGGTCTCAGTGTTCATGAGGATTACCGACTAAAAATTGCCAACCCTGTGCTAACCCGTCCGGCCAGCGTGGCACAGTAGGCTAGTTACCCTCCATGGTAACTAGCCTACTGTGCTACTGATTGGCACAGGGTTTGTGTCATGTATGTAGGTGATCTGCCTTGTAATTTCCTTTTGTCGGCTCTTACGACACATCCAGCATGGAATGAGGTGGTGAAACTAAGTATTCTAAATCCGTCACCAGACGGACAATACTCTAAAACACTTACAAACATTATAAAAGCCGCCAGAAATAATTAATTCTTGATTATCAGTAAGTGAAACGTACAGTAAAATACTACTGAGCGCGCAAATTTAAAAATTAAAAACAGGTACAAATAATGTTTTTTTTAAATCGCTACCATGCATATTAATAACAAGTATATAAACAATTTAAAAAAATATTATGTGTCTTTTATTTATTTCTATAATATAGTTATCATGGGTCAAAGGTACACAAGATTGCGATTTTTCGAAACTAAAAATTCATATCTCTAAAAATATTAACTTTATCGTGAAAAGTCAAAGGACTTTTTTATTTGTATTTCAATAAAGAATATAAAAAAATGTCCGGTTGAAAAACAACAATTTCTTGAAATGACTAAAAAAATCGGTTTAATCAAAAACGTACCGGGTGGCCCCCTGGCAACATGCATTTATATCATCAGTAGGGCACTTTGAAGAGGATCGCATAAAAAAAATTAGGTGGAACAGTTTTTGGCACTCAAGCGCTATTTCCTCCTGGACTATTTGTTCCTCGTTTTTACACTAGATATAATTTAACGTAAATACAGATGCAACTCAAAATCCTCACCAAAATAGAAAACTTTTATGCCAATCTAACCACAAGAAAAACCCGTTCCCGTTACTTTTCTGAGAGATTGTTTAATCATCATCATTTTCAGCCAATAGATGTCCACAGCTGGACATAGGCGTCCCCTAGGATCACCACAAAGGCTGGTCCTGGGCCGCCCGCATCCATCGTTTTCCAGCCACCTTAACCAGGTCCACCGTGTAAATGAATGTCTAATAGATGTGTGTTCACTAAATAACAATAAAACTTTGTTGGCGCGTGAAATACAACGCATATTTAGAGTTTCTTTTGCCAGCAATACACGCTGGCCGAGCTTAGGCCAACGCGAGCGTAGGATTTAATACAAGGCAAGTGCTACTGCCTACACGTTGGGCAAGTGTATCGAAACCATCTAGGCGAGCGACACCGAGCGATGGCCAGACAATGCAAATATACCGTCTATACGTTGGTATTGGCGTTCACTCGGCAATGCTAGGCCAACGTATATTGCTGGCTTTATACAAGGCAAGGCCGATGGCGCGCGGCTTTTTATTTTAGAGCGATGATTTTTGATGATTATAAAACTCCGCAAGACTGTGCCGCTCGTCTGTGTCGTCGTCAAAATGCTTAGGGTCTACGCCCTATCTTAAATCTCAGGGGACGAAACTTTTGTGTATCTACTTAACATTTCACACAAAATAACGTGCCAGAATTCTTGCAGAGCAAAGACTGACCAGTAAGTATAGATATCCAACATATTATATATTCATACATTCATTTACTAATTACACGGACTCGCAGGTTTCCTCACGTGCATTGCAACAACGACTTGCTCTAATTAATTGCCCTACCTTTTAGCCTACCATCAGTTCCAAGAATGTTAGCTATGTTAACAAACTGGGTTGAGGAAACCCCAAGATCACCGGGTTACCGAGTTTCAGTATAGTTAGACAATTTTTATTGGTCTTTCATGATCAAAAAACATTGGAAACTTAAATTGCTAAAGACACTGGTGACGTTTGGACCTTTGGGATGGCATCTAAATAAAAAAAATATCTGTCCCGGGACCTTCTCACGAAATAGAGTTATAAAATAAAGAGGGTAATTTTAAAAATCTTGAAAAGAACCAGAATTTCTTTAAAAGAATCTCATGAGTCTACAAGGCTCGACTTTCCCAAGATTCCCAAAATGCAAGCTACAGGATAAGAAGAAATTGTCTCCATCAATTCGTAAAGATCTGGACTGACTGTCAAAAGGCGCATAAGATAGTTCCTAGCCTCAGATGCAGCGGATGCAAGCCGGGAAGGTCAAATAAACAATCAACTTCAGGAAAACAAAGGAACCATTGCCATTTCTACATAAAGTAGATGAATGCGTTGTTTGCCACCATACGAAGCCAGCGGACGGCTCTTAAAGGCGCAAATATTATGGTGCAGTCAGACAACAAGACCCTTGTTTCATAGCACGACAGGAGGGATGTGTCATTTGTGTTCGTGAATTTCATGTTTGTAAGCTGCCCCCGCGATACATGTTATATCTTGTGCAGGGTTCTCGTTTTTTTTTAAAAATCTCTCACTAACTCCTACCTCCCGGGGAGGTTAAACGGCATTGTACATCACCTCTCAGGGACCCCAAAGTACTGGGGTGATACTTACTCCCACAGGCCACGGAAGCCATATTCAATCTTTTGGACACCCCAGATACTAGACCTATTCGCTTGAAAAGGCTCTACCGTGGTACCAACTTTTGTAACCTTCGATTCCATAGAGCTGCCGCAGTCATTTGTGACAAATTCAGCCGTCAGTGAGTTGAGTATTTCCAACGCCCAGATTTATACCCCGAGTTCTAGGTCTCATTTAAACAGGGCAACTACTACTACTATTCAGCCCATACAAGACCCACTACTGCCTCATCCTATTACATGGTGGGTAATAGCCTACTGTGCCACGCTGGCAAAAAGTTTACACAGGATTTCTGTCAAGTTTTCGTTCTCTTCAGCCTTGTCACTTCCCTAAAGACAAGCTTGCATAGTACCGTTTACTAGACAAGTCGGCAGTTTCAACGTATGAGTCTAGAAGAGACTTTTCAAAATACTTTTTCATACAATAGGTTTTAATATTGATATTGAGTAGTATCAACTTTACAATCGTGACAGAAAAACTGCCCTACCAGTCTGCGATACCAGGATTTTGTTTAATTGGTGGGTAAACCCCTCAAATTTGAGGTCACATTTTGAAATCTACAAACTGCTATATTACGTGGGGCACACTAAAAGTTTTGCACTTCTAACTAATCGGAACTATTTGAATTTCGAATGTTATATTTTTTGGGACGTTGCAACCTACTAAGTAATAAACAAAAAACAAATCATTCGGGATGCGGTTAATCATTTGTCTATGTTTTTTTATCACACATCAAAGTTCTACGTACGCAACGAAAATGGAACTTTAGAACGATGACTTTCTATGATATTAAAAGATTTCTCTCTCCGCTAGACTGTCGCTCGTCTTCAAAATGCTTTTGTGAGAGAAGCACCTTGTTTGAGCACCGTGAGACGATGGTTTGCTGAATTTGAGAGGTCGAGTTTCTTATGACGAATTTCGTGAAGGGTAGCCTTCAACTCCCGTCAACGAAAATATTGTTAAGCGGCTAATTGAAGAAAACCAGCCAACGAAAGTGAGGCAGGCGAGAAACGTTGGTAAAAAAATGATTGCGTTTTTTTTCTCAGCTACGGGTCCCATCTGTACAATTCCACTTGAAGATCAAAATAGTGTTAATGCCGAGTGGTATTCTACCATTTGTTTACCCAGGGTGTTAGAAAAAGTTCGCGAAAGACGATCAAAAAGCCGCGTTCTCCTACATCATGACAACGCTTCTTCGGGCAACAAATCAAAGTCATTTTTAGCTTCCGAAAAAGTACAACTCGTCACCCATACTGCGCATAGTTAAAAAAATACGCTTTTATAGAAAATGGAACTAAAAAATAGAAAATAAAATTTAATAAATTTGAGTTACTTAAAAATAGCGTCAGAAAAAATGATTTTATTATAAAAGCATGGGGTGCATGGTATCAATAGTTCTAAATATTGTATGAACAGATATGACGCTTTTTACAATAAAATCATTTTTACTGACACTATTTTTAATTAAAATTTATTAAAATTTATTTTCTATTTTTTAGTACGATTTTCTATAAACGCGTATTTTTTTAAACTGTAATTTAAATTTTAGTTGAAATATCATAAAGCTATTGCTAAATAATCACTTAAAAAATATGGCAATAGCTTTATGTATTTATTTACATCTCTATTAGCTATTGCATCGAAGAGCCGTGTTCCACCTAGATCACCGTTATTATTATTATTCTATTAATGATAACGGGTAAAAATGTTTAAAATATTGAATTGTCATCGGTCCATAATAAGTGTGCCAAATTTCGTGTTAACCCGACGTTTTTAACTGGGTCAAAATCATGTTGAAAGATTCCGTTACATCCATAGATACATACCGTTATTATTATTATTTTATTAATGAAAACGGGTCAAAATGTTTAAAATATTGAAATGTCATCGGTCCATAATAAGTATGCCAAATGTCGAGTTAATCCGACGTTTTGAAGTGGGTCAAAATCATGTTCAAAGATTCCGTTACATACATACAAGCGAAGCTAATAAAAGTATTAAAAATTATTATTAAAATATTTATGAGAGTATTTTGAAAAGCAATAAACATAATATTTTGGTTATAACATGTTGTTTTTTTTTTAAAGTTACGCAAAACTTATCGTGTGACCTACTGGAATTTTCCATGCTATTAAATATATTGTTAGTGGTCTATTAAAACTTTTCAAATTCCTTGTAATTTAGACAAATAAATAAAATTGAAGTGTCTGTTTGTAATATTAATATAACCGCTTTTTACTAATTTCATTTGGATATATATACACGGTACATATTCCAAAACAACATTTTTTATATTTTTTGTGTGTCTGTTTGTTTGACGGGACTTTCACTGGTAGATAGCTGATTTAACAAGGAGTAACTTGGGCTACTTTTATTGACACCCCCTCCGCTTTTTGGGAGCCCTTAATAACTTTTTTGTTAAATATCACGCGGACAAAGACGCGGGTAACATTAGTATAAAATAAGTTTAATTGCGATGACATTACAAATTTCTCACGTTCTTTTTGTTTTACCTTTACTGTTTGGAATGATGATGATGATGATGCATACTCCTTTCCATAGAACGCGGGCACTTGGCTAGTTTTCCCGATGACTTTGGGTCAGCGACCAAGTTTCGCATCCATATGTCAAACATGGGATGATGCATGTGTCGAAAGTTTGTCGTTTAGTGGAGATGCTCAATAGTCCATTGAAATGTTACATTTTTTAGACCTTACCTTGCGTTTTTTAGAGGACGCAGTTTTATTTTTTTGATGTGTAGGGGGTGTAGGTGTAAAGCTAAAACCAAGTTTGTGGGGTCGCCACCCTTGTCCCACGGCCGCCCTCTTGAAAATAGGGGTTGAAACGGTTTTTACGTTATATCTCTTAAACTATTTATCTGATGAAAAAAAATAGTTAACATTTTTTGTTGAACATTTAATTCTCTATGACTTTGGTCCAGTAACTTTTGTCGTAGAACTATAAATAAAAAAGTTATAAGTGAAAATGTCTCCAGTTCTCCCACTGATATTTAATTCAGAAAGCAGATGCTGAGCCGCAGCCTGGTCCATCGAAAAGACTGAGGACGGAGTAGTTCAAATTTAGAAAATTACCGTGATTTAGGCCTATTGGGGATACCACGTAAAAAAAACGCGCCTCCAGACTCTACCTCGTGGGTGGTGGGGAAAAGACTCAATCATTAATCATTAATAATATTTCAAAATGACTTATTAAAAGAATTATAATAACAAAATAAATAACTGATGACACATTATTGGTACCCACGTATAATATATGTATAGTTAAGAGTACAGAAAAATAGTACTCACTTCGGAGCGCTGTAAAACCTTAGCTATTGACTTAATGAAAAAATGTTACGTATAAAAGTTGTTCCTTAAAAAACTATCTACAAAAATGGTCTGATGTATTTTTTTCGTAAAATGATAAAAGAAAAAGTTATATCGATTTTTTTTTCTGAATTTCTGAACATTTTCGCTTATTAAATAAACAAATAATAAATATCCTTGGACATTTCACACAACGCCATCTCGTCCCAAGCTAAGCAATTTAATGCGTGTGTTATGGTAACGAGATGGATGATAAACTACTTATATACATTTTTTTTTTTGTAAATACATACATATTATAGATAGAAATGACACCCAGACTCCGAGCCAGTGCCTCTGGTTTACACAAAGACACTTGCCCGACCCCGGAATCGAACCCGGGACCCGTTGATCCAAAGGCGGCACATCTAACCACTGGTTTTTTATTTATAGTTCTAAACGAGCAACCGAACGAAAAACGAGTAGGTAAAAACACTCGTTTTCCACATTCACGGGAGATCACTACAATATGGTTGAGTAGTCGTTTTATGTTTCTCCGATGGGATCCCTGAATACTTTCGGAACTAGGTCAGTGAAACAATGGTGGATCGCTCTTTTCTCCTCAGATCTTTAGCCCGAACAACAATAAACAGATGCTAAATATATTATCACAACGTATCTACAAATATCTTATCACCCAATGTGATATGAATAGGTGACTGGGTATAATGGACAGGAGCCAAGAAACTTTGACCTAACACAATTTTTATGGGAAAGGTGAACGTAATTGTACGGAAGGCTATCTCTACCGACAGTGCTTGTATCTGGTGATTTTAACTCATACGGCTGTAATGTTTAAAGGGGTACATTTCAAAATAAAACTAAGCCGGTGGTCCATGGAAGGCCCTGCTTCTTTGAAGGCCAAATATAAAAAGTCGTATTTATTTGGATCATAGGGTCCCGGGTTCGATTCCGGGACCGGACAAGTGTCTTTGTGTAAGCCAGAGTCACTTGCTCTGAGTCTGGGTGTCATTGGTGTTCGTGAATTTCATGTTTGGAAAATACCCTCGCGATACAGGTTATAACTAGGGCAGGGGTTTCGTTTAAGGTTTCAAACCAAATATATGCGTTTAAACACACAAATAATGTTACCTACATCATTCAAATATTTTTGCTCAATATTTCTAAACCAACTTCGATAAAATTTCGATGTAAGTATACCGTCAGAAACAGAAATTGAATTTCCCAGTTAGTTCCGCTGTTCTTCAAAGTTGATGGCATTAAAGATGTAAAGCTAACCAAGCCGTCTTTCAAATTGACGGTGAACATTCACGATAGCTGCAACACGCGGCTGAAAATAGTTACAAGGTAGTTTTTTAATTGATCTAATGTATTAATATGCCTAATCTTTATTAATATTATAAAGCTGCAGAGTTTTTTGTTTGAACGCGCTAAGCTCAGTCACTCGCGTCGCTATTTATTTTGTTAAGGTCGGTTCACATCTGATGGTAAATGCGTCGCATATTATCGGTCGCGTAACGTCAAAACAGACAAAAGTATGACGCTGTACGCTCGACGCACTAACGCATCATCGGTTAGGTGTGAAAGGTTGATTGTTTTATCATACATTTGTCTGTTATGGCGTTACGCGACCGATCATATAATATGCGACACATTTTCCGTCAGATGTGAACCGACCCTTAATGCGCCCCTTCGATTAGTAGAATTCGGAAGTCAATGTCAAAATTTTAATATGCGCTCACAGCAAAAGGTAAGATTTCAGGTAACTAACCTAATATATTATTTGTTTGTGGTAAAAAATTAAAAATAAATTAGTTTCTTTGAAATTTTAGTTAAAATATGGGAATTTTTGGAAATCCAGTGGTTCCTTATAAGGCTTATTAAAAATTTGGCGGTTGGCTTTGTTAGGGTACATGGGCCTTACTAGGAATATTTAAAAATCATTAAAACGTACTAGAAAGTTGAATCTATAGTTCGTGTAAAAAGTAGATACTATAATATTATTTGTAAGGTTTAGTAAACTTTTTAACTCAGACTGAATAGACATTGCTTTCTAAGTTAATATATTATTACAGAACTAAAATCAGATGTAGTATGTATCGAAATGGTTTTTTTGAATACGCTTTTATTAGCTTCAGACGTACTATGTTAGTATGTAGCGGAATCTTTGAACATGATTTTGACCCCCTTCAAAACGTTGATTAACTCGAAATTTGGCATACTTATTAAGGACCGATGACAATTCAATATTTTAAACATCTTGACCCGTTATCCATACTAGAATAATAATAATAACGGTGATCAAGGTGGAACACCGCTCTTCGATGCAATAGCTAACAGAGATGTAAATATCATAAAGCTATTGCTATAATAATCAGTAAAATAATTGCTAAAATAATCGCTTAAATAATCAATAAAAAATGAAACATAAATAATAGTTTCAAAAACTAAAAAATACGTATTTATAGAAAATTCGACCATTCGTCAACAATTGAACAGAAGAATTAAATTTAATTAGCATTATTTCAGATTTTCAAGAATATCAGGATCGCAGCCTAGAATAAGATGCAGTAAATGGGATGAAGATAGTATAAGACGTGCCATGGAAGCAGTACAAAATCAACTTAGTACAAATGCTAGGAACATTTTGGCCTTACAAATAACGTATCTAAAAAGCCAATATAGGTCAATTTTTTGTTTTGGTAACTTATGTGTACTTATATGTACACCCACACCATCTCGTTTCAGTTACAAGTATTTTAAAACGTTATTTTTAGGTCTAATATATATTATCTGTTTCCCATCACTAGCCCGACTGTCAAAAATATCAAGCTAACTTTTACGTACTGGGTATAGCCTACTGTGTCACGCTGGTATGACGGGTTTGTATCAAGTTTTCCTTCTCTTGCGGCTAGGCGGTCTCAACTCATATGTAACTTTATTTGTATAGAATTTTCACAAAACTTTTACATACAGTCAGGATGGAAGGCAAAACACACAAGACACCAGAAGCGGAAGCTAGGCGGAGACGGTTTCTTTTGTTTGGTTCTTAATATGAAAGACAATTCGGAGCCTAGTTCACACTAACTAAAAACTGCCTCCCCCTCTTCTCCGACAAAAGCTAAGGGCTTAAGACCGGGTTGGAATGCTACTTTACAGAGAAGAACCGGCTAAAAACTGTAGTTGCTTTTCAATAGATCTGGGTTTCATTACGTACAGACTTGTGACTCACTCTCATAAGTCTTCGCTAATTAAATACTGAAAAAGTTTTATTATTACATAAGCCAACACAGCCAGCGAAACCCATTGAGCTTGATAGGTTTGCGTCAAAATACTCTCACACACTGTGACGAATAAGAAAAATCATAAATGATAATTACAGTTAAACCGGAAATTCCACACGGAACTGAGCTAGTTACTTACTACATAAATATCTCCAATCCATGCTGTATTGTATATACGTACATATAATCACGCCTCTTTCCCGTAGGAGTAGGCTGAGACCACTTCTTTCCACTTGCTACGATCCGTAGTTGTCTCACTTCGTCAACTTTCATTACTCCCTTCATACATACATGCTCTTCGATTTAGGGTACTCGTCACCTAGCCTTTTTTCAAGACGTCCATAATTTTATATTGAAACGTCCGCCTAGGTCTACTCCTTCCAACACTTTCATTCACACTCGCCCAGTGTTCCCAAACTGACGCGGACTGATTATCGTACAAGGGGCCGTAAAATGCGTAAAATTATCGTACATCGGCTGAAAATTATCGTACGATCTTTTTTTAGACGTCCTCTCTTTTAGACGAGCTTTTTTTTGAGACGTCCACTCTTGTCTACCACGTTTTTAGACAACCTTTTTTTTAGACGTCCACTCTTTTAGACGAGCATGTACGATAATTATCGTACGGTTGGGAACACTGCACTCGCCAAAATTAGACAGTTTTTTAGTTAATCGTTCTTCATTCATTCTCTCGAGTATTGTCCGGCTAATATTTGTCAACACGGTAACACCCATACAGGCAATTCTTTACAAACTGTTTAAATTTCTAAAAGGGCTAATCTAGAACTGCGTTAGGAATTTTATTATACTGGGGGATACAAAGACGTACAAATAATCTATGTATATTTTTTTTTTGTTGCTGGGGAAATGCTTTTTGCATACCACCACCCCCTGGGGGAGAGGTCGGTGATTTTGTGGGACTTCCGCGACTCCCGGTGGTATGCATAAAGCATTTCCCCAGTGACAAAAAAAAGGTAGGTCTCTCCTTTACAACCACAAAAATATGTATGGTAAGGTTGCGTAACCCGTACCACCTAAGGAAATTGCACTGTAAAATTCACTGCAATTGAAATAAAACAAAATCTTCTGCATCCACTGAATCTTTATTTAATGGGCTTCTAATAAACTATCTTAGAAACTTGAATATATTTAAAGAAAATACATATTTTACGTTTTTCAAAAACACACCTTCGGTACGATTATTTTTTCAGTTATGGTTGGCACAGGAGGAATATAATAAACATACAAAAGTTTGTTTACATCTATTTGTCATTTATTAATTTGAAACATACTTTTAGTCATAAACTTATCACATATGTAATTTCAAAAAGTCTTCTTTGGTCTTTGGGATGATTAAAAAAAGATATGTTGGAGATATGTGGTATGATTGGATCAACGGGTCTTGGGTTTATTCCGGGGTCGGGAAAGTATAATTACCTAGTACCGACTACTACCCGTGGCGATAAACCCACACTAAGTACATTTTTAAATAATAGATGTCGCTTCCATAAATGTAATTAAATAATTCTCAACAAATAATTGGTCAGATATATAAATTTTCCAAAACTAAATCTTGTTAAAATAAGTCTTGAGCTTCTATTATATTTGCCATGTAGTGTAGCTACCATACGCACACAGGCAGTGGACCAATAAAATTCACTTAAACCCATTGGTTGTTAGTGCGCACTGCGCATGTAGAGTTAAAGCAGTCGCGGAACGAACTAGACAAGGCAGGAGAGAGCAGCACACTTCATCATAATCATTCCATTCGTGCATCATTCCTTGCTCGGTCGTTGAGTTGTCATAGCACCATTCGGCGGCTAGCTGGCCGTGCGTTTCGTAGTCGCTCGCTGTCTGTCGTAATCTGTTTGCTTATCGCGTGTTCTATTGAAATATAAAAAAGTCTGTATTATTGTTGGTTTTCTGTTCGAATCACTTAAAAATGATGGTCCGCGAGTAATTTTACATCATCCTGTTACTAAAAAACTGTTAGAGACGATGAAACCGCAATGTTTTTATTATTTTGGTTCCGCTCAATCTTTTCTGTAAGGTGCATGAGATAAATCTTGTGCTGTTTCGCACTAGACTTCGCGTTTGAGATACAAGCAAGTCAATGGATAATAACCGACGTCGTGAAGGCTCAAACATGGAGCAATGTGGTCTCTGCTCCTTGCTGTCCGGGCTGATGCGGAGGGCGATGTGTATCGGCAGCAGGCGGGGCAGCAACGACACTTACTACAGGGAGTTGGGTGATCAAGATACACTGGTAAACATTTTATTTAGCTATGTACTCACATACAACTAACTCTAATAGTTTCAACCAACTTTCATTAATTCATATTTTTGTTTATTTCCTGCACTGATCAAATAATGCTAGCCATCTGAATGTTTACTTGTCTCTCATTATGTGTGTGCTATTTACATTCCGCTTAGGAACTCAGAACAATATGATAATTTATACCTACATGGCACTTTTGTAGCCCATGTTTTTTATTTAAACATATCATTTCCACTGCACATTTAATTGTTAGAATTGAACAATATTATTGTCTATGCTCATACAGTGGTGAAAGTTAGTTTCTCCTACATTAGTCATTGTTAATTTACAAGTATTTGCTTACATTTTTCTGTTTTGTTTGTTGTGAGTGTTCACATTTATGAAATCATAATTAAATTCTTACACATAGACTAAATTTGACAAACAACCTGCATGTATGTGAATTTTTCTATACAAATTTGGTTGAATATTACTCTTTGATTTTGGAATTCACAGTTTCTACAGTTAAAGAATGTAAACAATTTGGCAATTTAAATTTCTGTAAATCATAAAGTTAAATTTTATTAACGGTTGCTAAGTGCAGTTACTTGAGCCGATTGTTTAAAATTACATCTCACCGACTTTAAATATTAAAATATACATTACAGATTTTTATCTGTCAGGTATTACTAGTGCCAGTTTTATTTTCACACAATTAATGTGAGCAGTGAGTATGTAATCAATACCAATGTACCAATAGCAGTGGTTAGATTGTGTAACATATAAATAAAGGATATCGAATTGCATGTATCTCTTGAAAAAACTTTAACTCAATGGTAGAATATTTATATATAAGCATACTGCATTGGCATTCATACCATGGAGAAATGTTAGTTAACAAGATTTGAAGTGACATTAAAGACAGCCAACAGTTAATTTTGTCATAATCCCTAATTTTAGTAATGGGTAATTGGACTATTAACAATGAATTTCTAAATATAACTTCAGTATACTATGTGAAACCTTGATCTCCTAAATGTTTGCCAAAATGCATAAATTGTAAGCTGAAATATTCCTCTAGTAGTGGTCTCTACCCTATTTCAGAATTATGTACCGTTGGCTTCAATGAAATGGGTTAGCAGGTTTTGTTTGTATTTTAGTTGGCTTATTGAAGTTATCTTTTTTAAGCTTAATCTATCTCTTATCAATCTTATTATTGTACGTCTATACATACCCATGTACATGTCTAAAAACATTTTTTTTCATTAATAATTTCATCTTGATACTTGGGGCCATATTAAACTTCTTTTGAATAATATGAAAATTACTCATACCATCAAACAACTTATACTTTAATATTAGTACTTCCAGTTTGCGCTAATAATAACTAAATCGGAATATATGGTTCTATTTTCTATAATAATAAATTAAATATTTTCTCCAGCAAAATATAATATATAAAATTCTTTTAAAAAATGTGATACATAAAATGCACAAGAATTACAAAAAAATCAAAGTCGATATTGAAAATCAAGTCATTAATATCATATTAGCTCCCGAATGAACACCTAAAAAAATAATCATAAAGTATCCACAATTCACACTTTTAAATGAAGCGTCTCTAGATCTATCATGTCTCGCATGCAGGCTCGCCGATTCCCAGCCTCCCGAACAAGCCAGTTTCCGAAAAGGCTTCAGCACCGTAAACTACATTTTAACGCTACGGCAGGTTATAGAGAAGACCGAGGAGTATAACCTGCCCCTTTTGTCTAGCGTTCGTGGACTACGAAAAAGCCTTCGGTTCGATCGAAACGTGGGCAGTATTGCAGGCTCTCCAGAGGTGCCAAGTCGACTATCGGTACATCGAAGTGATTGTATGAAAACGCCACAATGTCAGTCCGACTCCAGGACCAGACCACGAAACCGATCCAGTTGCAGCGAGGTGTGAGACAGGGAGACCTTATCTCTCCGAAACTGTTCACCGCTGCACTGGTAGCGGTTTTCAAGGTTCTGTACCTACTGGAAAGGGCTGGGCATTAACGTAAACGGCTAGTACATCACTGACCTTCGATTTGCTGACGACATAATCGTAATGGCTGAGACCATGGATTGTCTCACTACGATGCTCGAGTAGGCGTTAAGATGAATATGGAGAAGACTAAAATCATGTCTAATACCCATCTATTTTCAAGCCACTCCAGAGGCTCTATCCTTAAAGTTGTTCATGTTCATTCCATTATAATTACCTGGGACACATTGTCCAGCTAGGTAAGTCCAACTTTCAGAGAGAGATCAATCGTTGGATCCAACTCGGCTAGGCAGCGTTCGGGAAGCTGCGAAAGATCTTCTCATTCACAATACCGCAATGTGTACTGGCAACAGTATGGTACATATGGCACAGAGTCGTGGTCGCTCACTATGGGCTCCATCAGAAGGCTCAAAGTAACCCAAAGGGCAATGGAGAGGGCTATGCTCGGAGTTTCCCTGCGAGATTGAATCAGAAATGAGGAGATACGCAGGCAAACCAGGGTCACAGATATAGCCCACAGGATTGCACTACTTAAGTAGGCAGGGCACATAGAGCGCAGGACCGACGCTCGATGTGGCAGAAAAATCCTGATTGGCGTCCGCGTTCCGGAAAGCCCAGTGCTGGTACGCCTCCCAAACAGTGGACTGATCACCTGGTTAAGGTCACCGGAAAACGATGGATGCGGGCGGGCCAGGCCCGGCCTTAGTGGAAATCCTTGTGGGAGGTCCTATGTCCAGCAGTGGACATCTTTCGGCTGAAATGATGATGATGAGGTCTATCAGACTTACATTAGATAAAATAATAAGCGTTCTGTCTAATACTGATATACCTGTTTCCATTTGTAGTTACTATAGCGTAAATTAGTTATTTAATTTTTATTGACATTAATTTGTGTGGAGGAATATTACAGGTGCCGTGCCTTTGAACCTGTTGAGTTCGGAAAGTTTATTAACGACTGCTAAGGGTTCTATTGAAAAGGCGTTAATTGGTAAAACGGTTGATGTAACACTTAGATTGCTATTAGACTCACTTCCTGGATCATATATACCTACAGAAGAAAATTGCTTTACCAATAAATTTGAGATGTCTTTACTACTCTGAGCTTTTAAACTGCTGAGAGATATTTCAGAGAGGATGAATTAAATTTCCGTAGATTTTTAGTGTGTGTCCAAAATAATTAAGAATGACTTTTTATTTTATTTTCTACTAGCGGCCCGTCCCGGCTTTGGACGGGTGAGATGTTACCCGCGGGTGACGGCGCGGGGCGAAGCTAGTCAAAAAAGTAGCCTAAGTTACTCCTTATATCATCAGCTACCTATCAGTGAAAGTCCGGTTACCGGTCCAGCCGTTCCAGAGATTAGCAGGAACAAACAGACAGACATACAGACAAAAATAAAAATAAAATATTTTGGTCCATGTACTGTGTATAGAACTTAGGCATTTAGTAAAAAGTGGTTATTTTATTATTACAAACAGACACTCCAATTTAATTTATTTGTATAGATAACGCTTATACATTCAGTTAAGAAAGTATTGGGAATGGATGATTTCTGTACCTATGGTTCCAAATTCAATCGTTTTTGTTGTTGTGATTAGCACAACTGATTAACATTTTAGCGCGGAGTTTGAGTGTTTTTAGTTATATCATATCGAGTGTGTATTGCGAATTTTATAACGGACAAAAACATCGAACAAAGAGTTTAGCTTAAGTTTGGCATCGCCAATGGAATTTCGTATTCGGAGTCACTGAAAATGTTACTGAAAGCTTGGCTGGTCCCAAAAGACCTGAATTTTCTCCAAAAAATCAATCGCATGAGAGTCGCTGAGGACAAGCTAGAACGAGTCAATTCGACCCAACATTCATGAGACGCATTGTTACTGGTGAGGAGACGTGAGTTTACGAGTTTGGCATGCAAACTAGTCAACAAGCTCCGGAGTGGCGCCTTCCAACTGAACCGAACCCGAAAAAAACACGCCAAAGTCGATCAAAACTCAAAGCCATGTTGAATGATTTCTTTGACTATCGCGGTGTTGTGCACTCGGCATTCTTGCCAGAAGGTCAATCGGTAAATAAAGAATATTATTTGAGCGTTATGCGGCGTTTAAGAGAGCAAATTCGACGAAAAATGCCAGATTTGTGGAAAGAAAATTCTTGGATTTTGCCTTCGCACAAAGCCATCATTGTGAACGAATTTTCGTCCAAACACCCAACAAATACCATCTAGCAACCACCATATTCACCAGATATGGCTCTAGAAGACTTCTTTCTTTTTCCTAAACTCAAATTACCACTTCGTGGCACCCGTTCGTTTTTTTTTTCAATCGGTAGAAGACAAAGGAGATTTCGCTGCGAGATCAGGACTCAATTCCGGAAACAGGGTATAAAAAAGGGTTTTTTGATGATTGGATTATTCGTTGGCGTAAGTCTATCGTTTCTAAACGAGCATACTTTGAAGGTGATAAAATAATTTGGATGATTAACAAATAATGTATTATTGATATTTTCCCGGTACTTTCTTGAAATCATGCAGTTTAGCTCCGATAGAGAGTTCATTACTCTTATTTGACACCATTATGTCAGCAAAATGCCCATTGTTTACAATTATTCGATTAGGAACAATAGTATCATATCGGCTTGTCTGAGAAAGACACAAGCTGTCTTATTTCTCGATAACGCTATAATAGCTAGACGTAAACAGAATGTAACAACATTTAAAAAATCTATTTTGTGGTAATTATAGTTTTGTTCGTCATGTCAGTCATTCATTATATTACTGTAATTTGCAGAAATATTTTTGAGAACTCTTGCGCATTTATGACGTTAAGCAAAACTATGGGTTTAACTAGTAAACCCAAAGTTTTGCTTACCTTTAGTCAGATATGTGTGAATGTATCTTTGTTTATTTTTATAACGACTTATGTTTATTGCCACTAATGTATAATATGTACAACGTTAAAATACATATTACGTATTAATATTAATCGTGGTGATTATTGATACGCTTTTTCCAAGAAACTGTTTCTAGTGCTATATTGTACTAACAAAAGGCTGTGTTACTTTGCAATGCTTTTCCACTTCACGGAACAGCTTTGCCAAGTAACTTCACAGTTGTTAAGAAATAGTGAGAACACCACAGCCTAATATAATCTTTCATTCCGAGCAACCCAAATTGTTTGCCAATCTTTGTCGAGAAAATCAAATGCATCGCGTTGTTGAAATATTAGTTAACATAGAGGTAACACCGTGGACCGAAGACCTAAAGGTCGCCGGAAAGCGATAGATGCGGGCGGCTCAGGACCGGCTTGCGTGGAAATCGTTGGGGGAGGCCAGCAGTCGTATGCCCAGCAGTGGTGATCTAAATTAAGCAACTAGAGTTTCTAGCCGGCTCTTCTCGTAGAGCTACATTCCGAACGGGTGGTAAATGTCAATGTCAAATTATCCAACTTCGTTACATGAATTTTGAATTTGACATAATGCCGAAGTACATTTTTGTAAATGATGACATGATTTTATACGTATTACTTTTGTACTTAATTGTTTACTTACATGCATAATTTTGTATAATACACATTGTTTATTCATTAACCTCGGTACACTAGGTTGGCGCATAAATTTACTTTTATTTATTTTAGGGTTATAATAACATAAATAAAACGCTTCTAATGTAAAGCTTACTTGTAAAGTTCTTGGTGCTGTTATTGAACGTATGAAATTTATTTTCTACTACTACTATTAAGCCGTTAGAAGACCCGCTGCTGAGTTAGGCCTCCTCCCATCGCAGGGAGGGTCATTAGCATTAGGCACAGGGTTTCGTATCAATTTTTCCTTCTCTTGCGGCTAGGTTGTATGCCTTGTCATTTCCTTTTGTCGGTTCTTACGATACCCTCAGCATGGAATAGGGTGGTGACTGGTGACACTTTGTATTCTAAACCGTCACCACACGGAGTAACCAATTTTATTTACACTAATCTAATTTCCAATAGATGTTTTCTTCAAGCCTTCCGCGTGAATGGCGGTCGGATTGCTGACTAGATTTATGAGGTCATCAACCTGTACTAATACTATTGTAAACTGCCCGCGTCCTCCAGTGACTTAAACATGTAAATATATTGAAAAAGTGTCGGAATCATACTCGTATAATCATTGTCAAATATGATTGTATTTATAAGCAGCTAAGCTGTAAAATTGAGTACGTTGCGGTCATTTCAGAGTAAAAATCGCAAGTACTATCGTATTGAGGCTGTTATTTTTGAATGAACTAGTTCGAGTGATTAACAGCGTTAGGTAGATTTTGAACATGGATGTGGCATTTGTACTTACGAAATACGTGTCATCTATAGCGTCATCAGCGCGTATATTTTATTCACATTTGTTAACAAAACTGAGCTTTTCTTGGGTAAGATGCAAATGACGTGATCTTATATGCAAATATTCTTTGGTAGAGAATATCGAGTCATCCCAGTTAGGGAAAGAATATAAAGGCATAATAGACTAGGTTGCAAACTAGCTTTCATGTTTTTTTTTAATGCTGCCTATGGTTGACACCAGAGCGCAGCGGTGTGACCCAACCCGCCGTGCGCCGGCACCCGCCCTTACGCGGCGGACCACGGATGCCTTGTACGTTGCTAGAGGTGTGACCCGCGCCAACCCTGTAAAAAATAATATTTTTTATTATTACTTCAGGACGCCTCAAACTTTTGACAAACAATACTTTTCATGTTTCATGATGATCAAACTGATCAAATGGGAAATTGGAAGTTCATTGGAGAAAGGCGAGGAAGAAGTAATTTTGATACAACTATTTCAACAATGTCGATTTGTTGGTATAGCACAAAAGCGTTTTGGTTTAACACATTCGCTGCGGGGCCATTTCTCATAGACTTGCAGCCAGTGCGTATGAGGTCTTTTAGAGGCAAAATTCAACTTCTTTTCGGTGCGTATGAGACCTTTGCGGCCTCACAAAATGTTGTTTCACAAAACACTTTAAATATAGCCCAAATATGACAATAATTGCTTGAAAATCTACCATTATAAACTTAAATAGATGCTTTAGTTTAACCCAGCTTCGCCCCCAATTATGAATTTTTGGAATTAATTAAAATACAATAATATATATGACATCTGTTCTGCCTCATAACGCACTGTAAGAGAGTACGGTTTGTGTCTCGACTAGGGATGGGAATAAAATAGATTTCCAGTTACGATAATATTAAAATATTTATTTAAGACAGTCTACACAAAATGATTTTCATTAAAACAGGACAGACATGGATTTTTTTTGCATCGCAAATGCTATTACTTTATTAAGCCTTAATTTCTCATTACAACCTATGTAGCGTTTTCGTTGACCACCTTTTTGAAGCACATGATCAGCACATCTCATCATCATGATTTTAGCCAAAAAAACGTCCAGTGCTGGACCTCGGTCTCCCCCAAGGATTTCCATCGTACAAGGACCATCGTAGTGAGGCCCTCAATGGTCTCAGCCATTAAGACTATGTCGTCAGTGAAGGGGCAGGTTATATTCCTCAGTCTTCTGTATAACCAGCGGCAGCATGGTTTGCGGTGCTGAAACCTTTTCGAATGCTGGCTTGTTCGTGAGGCTAGGAATCCTTTTGATTCGTAATGACCCTCGAGAATAACTTCTAGATATGACTCAAATGTGAGATGTATATTATGTAGTTCTTCAAGAAGGTGTTATTTCCCTTCTTGAAGAACAGTACACCACATTTCTGTTCCATGCCTTGGCTATCGTCCTTTGAGTATGATGGAAATAAGCAACGTCTGGGCCCTAAAGATCGGATCTCCACCCGCCTTCAGAAGTTCTGCGGTAATTCCGTCATCACCCGCCGCCTTCTTGTTTTTAAGTTGCTTGAGCGAAATTATAATAGCCCATTCTAATTTCTTGAGTTCTGTGATCTTCTCATCAGCCCGCAGTGTACGTGTGCTGTATGTTGCCAGGTGCAACCGTCGTTTGTTTTGGTAGCTGGGTCTCTGCCGGGGATTCTTAGATCCTCTTTTTTTTTCTTTCTTGTTGTCGCTAGGGAAATGCTTTATGCATACCACCGCCCCCCGGGGGAGAGGTCGGTGATTATGTGGGACTCCGACAAGGGTCGCCTACCCACTAAAACCCCAGTGGTATACCCACAAACGGCGCGCTTAGGGTGCCACAAGTTCGCGTAAACGCATTCTACTGTGACGCCCCGGCGTGGTGCCCGCAACGGGCAAGCGACTGTCAGAGAGGGCGTCCCAGTACACTGGGACGAGGCTTTCGTCGGTGGTGGTTCCCCCGACCCACCACCGGCGTCTGAGGCGAGGGCAGAAGGGGTTCGCATCGTCACGACCCCCTTCCACTCCTGTCCCGTCCGCGGCGCGAGTCAGCCGGAGCTCCCTCCTTTGCGACCCGCCCCGCAGCCCCCTTCTGCGACATAACGGCCTCGCAGAAGGAGGCCCGTCAGCCCTCGGGTTAGCGACAAGCCGAGGGCGTTGGTGCACCGCAGCGGTCCAGGACTCGCAGGGCAACTCTGAGGACAGAGGATTCCCTGGAGCCCAAGTCCACTGCGGCGCTGGGTGCCGCTCTTTGTCTCACCTCTCCCCTTGGGGCCGCCCGGTCCATGGGAGGCCCTGGCCGGTATGGCCCCACGGATCATTAAGGCACTCAAGCCCCTTCACCACGACAAGGTGGCAGCACAGCCTACTTCTGTATCGAAACTTATCACAACACTAAGCTGGGACACGTTGCGCCTGCGGCGCCCGCACCCCACCAGTGCGGCTATGAGGCCTGCAAATTTTGAGGCAGATTAGACCTCCCTACGCACTAGACGGAATTATTTTTTATCCAGTGCGTGTGAGGTCTATTCAACCTCGAACAATATTAAATACACCGTTAGACTAAGCTTCGTAACAGAAACAATTCTATATATTTGTCTCTGTTATACTCAAAGAAATCTTAGCATAGCTGTCCCCCGCACAGAGTGAAAGAATGCTATTTTGACTGCCGCACCTGCGAGAAGTCACGCATGTGGCTTGTTCGACCGCACAACGCAGCGAACGTGTTAAATTGACAAAATGTAGGAGTTTATGCAGAAACTAGCAACTCCGAAGTTAATACTTACCCCGCAGAAAAGGCTAAAATTAAAGTGGCAATCATTAACAAGAGGGGCAAAAATTTACAAAGTGGTTATTTTCATACATATCGCAATTTATACAGAGTTGATATGACAGAGGGGCATTAAATTACACTACGTATACTATATGTGATTAGTATGAATTCCAAACGATACAAAAAAAATACACGTGATTTTTCATGGGGGGTGGAGGGGTAGTCTTAAACCTCATCAGGTATCACAAAGGGGAAGGGAGGGGTTAAAAAAAATTAAAAAAATCATCACGTGATTAATGGACAGCCCCTAAGGTTAATAAACGATGCGTTAGGCATAAACGTCTGTTAGGAAAGATACTTCATGTTCAAATGAGGCAAAAATTTAAAAAATCATTTGCGGCTAAACTGTTGCTCCAATTTAATTGATTTTTGCTACAGAGCTTGGAAATGATACCTAGTATAGGCAGTTAAAAAAAATGCCCCTATGTCGTATCAACCCTGTATATGAAATCATGGTTTTTCGAGACATGTATGTTTAATCGTGGTTACACTAAACGTGTTTGTTCAGAATGTCCGATACTCATGTGTGTGATGATGAGTATTATTGAGAAACAACAACCGGCAATAGCTCATTTGGCAGAGCGGCAACCGCGGATCCAATACTGCCTCGCCTTTGGATCAATTGGTCCCGGGTTCGATTCCAGGGTCGGGCAAGTGTCTTTGTCTAAACCAGAGGCACTGGCTCGGAGTCTGGGTGTCATTACTATCTATAATATGTATGTATTTACAAAAAAAAATGTATGTAAGTAGTTTATCATCCATCTCGTTACCATAACGCAAGCATTAAGTTGCTTAGCTTGGGACGAGATGGCGTTGTGTGAAATGTCCAAGGATATTTATATTAATATTTATATATTTATTTAATAGAGCGGCTTGGGTCAAATTCTATCGGAAATCTACTTCATCCTCTTTGCTTGTAAATATAAATTCTTTTAGTGAAATTTTCAGATTTCATATAATGTACAAATCCACGTTTATCTTTCCGTGCGGTGACGGATTTATTTAAAATATATAGTGTCACCACTCTATCCCATCCTGAGGATGTCGTAAGATCCGACAAATGAAAATGACCAGGCCGATAACTTAGCCGTAAGAGAAGGAAAACTAGATACGAAACCCTTTTATACGACGGCTGGGTTATGTGGGACTCCCAGACGCGTGAAGATAGTAAGTCGTGACCGACTTACAACTACCTGTCGGAGTTCCGCCTCGTAGCCATGATGATAGCCAACGGGAACCTTCAACGGCTGTACCAAAGGGAACCGAGGGTGGAATCTTTCTTCTTAGATTAAAAAATAAATACCCAGACTAGTACAAGATGTCCCGATTATTATTCCACAGTTTTGTTTAGTCTGTAATGTCTATGAGTTGGCTACGATAGAAACACCTCTTGCAAGAGGTTTTCTCTAAACTCAACTCGACCAAGACTGTATTTTTTTACGTCGGTTAATATTATGATTGGCTATGAATTATAAGAAGTAATAAGTACATAATATATCCCAAATTAATCCGCTCAATAATTTGTATAACCTTTTTTTCTGATTTCCTAATTGTAACATTCGTTATTGTAGTTTTATCTTTGATGCCAGAATTTCTGGCTTACTTAGTTGCATAAAGTTAAAATACACTAAATTATTGTGCTGCTAACCAATGGACGCTAAAGAACCTACATTCGTTTTCACTTAACATTTGAGATGATGTTGTACGTAATTGGAAACGCTAGCAGCGGGAACCAAGAGAAGAATTGAAACATGCTGAGCTCTTAAACTGTCTGAAATTGCAAGATAACGGTAAACTGTTTCGATTCGTATCCAGTGGTTTTAAAGCCCATATTCCTTAAATATTTTCTGATGATTTATTAGTATAAATTAATGTAGTATACTAATTCTCTTAAGAAGAGCCTCCATAAGAGTATCGTAATGAGCGATGGCAATAGGACGGCGCCTAAGACCATAAATATTATTGATATTTCTGTAGATATCTAAATAAAATTAAAATGCAATTATGATTTGCTTGCAGAAAATCGAGGACAAGACATCGGAGCTCTCTGTCGAAGTAGAGGAAATCAGTAAGTACATACATACTTAAGAATGTTCATACCATAAAGATATGATTTTTCGGTAAATTCCCCGTAACTGAGTGTTTAATATTAATGAATGCTTACGTGCGAGCGCTTTCGGCCGCGGCGACTGCGTGACTGGACAGGCCTCAATACTTAGATTGGACGATTATTATTTAGATATTGGTATTGGACCTTTTGATGTGCTCTCTGGTGGCTTACATGCCCACCCTCAGTGGTAAAGGTACGAGCACACCGAGCATTTTTATTTATTTATTTATTTATTAAACCACACATACAGCTATTTTCACAGGTTAATGTACCTAATACAATAGCGTAGTTATATATAAGTTACAAAAGTTCACTAATATTAATTATATTGAGCAGATAGTGCAATTGTGCAAAATGCAGCCCGTGTGAATTCACTCAGTGTACAATTGAAGAGGTCAATCTGTTGTGACACCATATTGAGTGCACGCAGCGCGCGCGTAAGCGGCGCGTGCTGCAGCAGGTTGGTGCGAGCGGGCGGCACCCACAGCAGCGGCGGCCGCCTCCGTCGCCCCACGTACCAATCAGGTACACGTAACCCAACTGTGCTTAGAACGCCGGGGTTGTGTATATTACCACGCATAATCTTAAATAAGTAAGTGGCGAGAGCTACTTCCCTTCTTACTTCTAGTGTATAATAGCCTACCATGCCCAGCACAAATAGAGTAGGATATAGAAGTGGATACCCTGGATATACACCATACAGCTTTAAATACAGGAATCTCACAAACCTGTTCTGGATACGTTCTATCATTAGTTTGTACTTGGCTTCATGTGGCGACCATACGGAAGCATTGCATTCCAAATGACTTTTGACAATGACTTTTGGCATGTTAGCATGCTCCAGCAAAATTAATTGTATATGATGGCCGCTGAACATCGGTGCTTGACATTTAATAGAATAGATATTACGATACCTATGGAGCTCTTTCTAGTGCTTCATTTCGAAAACCTTTAATTTCCGACTAAAATTATGACTAGACTAATTAGGGATCCGTCCGAGCAAGGGTAGAGCATGCTCTGCGATCTTGGTGTCCCCGGACCGCTCCTCCGATTACAGGGAGGCTATGAGCGTTGCCTGAAAGCTGAAATGGGAGGATAGTGCCACTCTGGCAAGACGGGTTGGCACAGGGTTTGTATCAAGTTTTTCTTCTCATAAGTCTAGGTGATCTGCCTCTTGCGCTCCTTTAGTCGCCTCTTACGACACTCTCATGACAGTGTGGGTTGGTGACATTGTGTATTGTAAATCCGTCACCACGCGGACAAAAAAATATGTTGAATATACAATTTTAATCTAAACAAAATATTAATAGAAAAATAACCTCGCAGCAACCAACGCGACGAGTAAGGGGGCACCGAAATGCCGAAAAGCGTCCTACTCATCTATTGTACCAAAATGTTTAAAAAATTAATGCAGCCGTGCGGTGTGTAATATACGCAACAGAAATATGATCAAGATTGTGTTTGTACAGAGAGACAAATATTCCGGTTGGCAGTGTCGTTTTTCAAATACGTCCTGCGGGGTAGTACTTTTTTTTCAGCTTGTAAGAGCTTTGTAGCGTGAAATTATTAAAAATACTGACGATTTCTATATGTATTACTTAATTTGATATGTATTACTTAATATTATTAGGCCCGGAGGCAGTAAGGGGCACGGTGGGGTTTTAGTGGGTGGTCGGTAGTACAGAAGTCAGGCATTAAAGCCAGGGATGCCACCGCTAGCAGGATTGCGGTGGCCCAGCATGCAGGCCAGGGCTGCCATCTCTAGCCGCGGGAGGGGCGGTCAAGCGATGATGGTCACAACTGAGTGTTGAATGGATCGGGTTCCAAATGTTCCAATCGGTCTGACGGAGGCACGTGCATATCATGCACATGCCACTTTATGGTGTCGGGGCCCGTTCCAACCTAGGCTCATTAAGGTCGCGGAGTATGTTCTCCCATTGGGGAGCGAACCCCTTGGCCCATTTCGGGCAGTCGAGTGACGCAGTTGGTAGGTCGAGGATTTACGGTTAGGATTTCAAACTACGAATGTATGTTTACACATAGTCAAATCGATCATGAATGATGGGAAAAGCCCCCTTTTAAAGGATCTAGGTCGACTTAACCAGTGACTCTGTGCATACAGGATGTAAATATAAATTTAGTTCTATGCCCACTACGATAATCCAAAGCGTAGAAAATCGTGGAGTAAGCCCGGCCATGCATCAACATCGTCTGCAAAACCAAATATCCATGGTTCGAAGCTTCTTCTCTGTATTTGGTGGGACCAGCAGGTTGTAATTTATATGAGCTGCTCAAACCGAAGAAGATTATCACGGGGGATCGCTATCGAATTCAATTGATGTGTTAAAATGGAAAAAATAAGAAAAACGGGTGCTTTATGAACAGAGACGCGACAAAGTGATTTTGCTACATGACAACGCTCGGCCTCATGTTGCATAACCAGTAAAAACATACCTGGAAACGTTTCAATGGGTAGTTCTACCCCACCCGCCGTATTCACCTGACATAGCGCCTTCCGATTTTCACCTATTCCGTTCGATGGCACATGGGCTAGCTGACCAGCGCTTTCATTCTTATGTAGTATTAAGTAATTAAGAATAATAATACAATTAAATATTATTGAGTTTAATTATTATATTTGTTTACCTGCCGGCAGGTTGCACGTGGTTTTCTTGCATACTTTGCGGTTCTTTGAGGTGTGAGTAGCTCTGAACAAACATTTTCTTTTTCTGTCAAACTATTGTTCAAGATTGATCTATGATTGGTCTTGTATTCCGCTACTGGTGAACTGTTTGTGGGGCGGTATCATTACCATTATATGACCAAACTAAACAATATCGTGTTTGACGCAATTAGGTCATATTTCTATGGAATACTATTTATTCTATATGGGCCACCTTAATAAGACGACGTCAAAGACCGTATAAATGTATGGGAAATTACCTTTTTACCTTACCGCTAAGTAAAGGAAAATAGTTATATTTATTTGATATTTCTCTTAGCGTTTCAAATAAATTGCTGTAAAATAGACGAAAGAGAAATAAAATTAGACAACTACGTTTCAGTTCTAGTTACAAACGTCTACAAGCCAGCGCAATATTTATTTGGTACACTATTCGGGTGTCAATCCTGCAATTTGTTATTGTCACGACACGATGGAGTTGTTAGCGTTAGCATTTGTTAATACCTGGTCTGACGCGTTAGCCATGCGTAAACCAGTTGAAATTAAAAATAAATAGAATGAACTTTTGAATGAAACGAAGCAAAGGTGACACTGACAACCTGGACTGTTGTGTCAGGTAGTTCGCATAGCGTATGCCATTGATATACAAAATCCCGCGTAGGCGCGTCTGCCATGTTAAAAACGCAGCAGTATGACAGTTTCGGGCACTTTTCATAACTATGGCTGTGCAACAAGCATTAACACACTTCACATTTTTAAATAAAGTGCCCGAAAAACATGGCACAAAATATTTTCAACTATTACAAGGACTGACTGTTTTCAAATCTGTTTTCGTTAGTATTTAGTTATAAAAAAGAATAATAAAATAATTCAAGAATAAAATTGGCCCTAACAAGGCCTATTTGTCATTCATTGCGTAAACGTGTAGCCTGTTTCTCTCATCTTACGAACTTGCTCTCACTATGCTTTTTGGAAAGAAATACAAATTTTTTTAAAGCAACCTTTTTTGCCGGCTCGTCTCTGTAGCAACCTTCCGAACCGGTGGTAGTTTCAGCATGAATGCGAGTGGATGCAGGGATTGTGAGCGATGTCAGGAAAATTGTGTATGAAAGGTGTGAACGTAGGTATGACGACTGATAGGTGTGTGTGTGGAGACAGACTACCACCTAGTGTGGGACAGGGGCCGTAAGATGATAATGGTATCTATTTATAAATATGACGATTTATAAGAGTTTTGTGATGAAACCTACGTAAATAAAGTTCCTTTTGAGTTTGAATGAAGACATAAACATTAGCATTAAAAGTTGTGTACGCGGCATGATTTTTATTTCACATTGTCATTATTTATAATGAAATACCGTGGGAAATAAGATTAGCCAATAAACAATAATACAAATGTCTATATAAATCTATTTTATTAAACAATATTCTTGTGGATAAGGCATACTACTCAATCAACGACTTCCCAAAAATAATTAAGTCCAATAATAATTTGATTAGCATTCCGAACCGGTGGTAGTTTCAGCATGAATGTGGATGGACGCAAGGGTTGGCAAAAGCGATGGATGGATGGATTGTAAGAATTAGGAATTGTGTTTGAAAGGTGTGACTATAGATATGACGACTAATATGTGTGTATGAAAATACCACCTAGCGTGGACAGGAGTCGTAAGATGATAATGGTAACTTTAAATATGACAATTTATAAGAGTTTTGTCATAAAACCTACATAAATAAAGTTCCTCATGCCGGCCGGTACTCGCATATTCCTTTGGCCTGTTAAGGTGGACTCAGACGGAACTGGACGCTGTGGATAGAAAAGTTCGTCGATAGCTAACAGTACATCGAATGTTCGATCCACGTTAATCTGTAATGAGAATGTATATGTCGCGGAAATGCGGCGGCCTTAGCTTTTTAAATGTCAAGGACCTACATGATCGCGAGATAATATAATCTCAGGGAGTATTATCTTAAGGTTAACGTGGATATGTATCGAAATGTATACGCAATTGATAAAGGACTTACCCCGCTTTCTCTTGCTACTGATAACTGGAGGAACCCATCATCATCATTTCAGCCAAAAGACGTCCACTGCTGGACATAGGCCTCCCCCAAGGATCTCCACCAAGGCCGGTCCTGGGCCGCCCGCATCCACTGCTTTCCGGCGACCTTAACCAGGTCGTCGTTCCACCGTGTGGGAGGCCTACCAGCACTGCGCTTATCAACAACTTGCCTTTAAATATGGTCTTGTGAGTGCCGAAATTCCATATTACCTCAGTCATAGTCGGGGACTGATATGTTATAACGGACATGTATATTGCTGCCAATAATAATATAAGCATTATAAAAAAATACTTTTCTTTTTTTATAAAATATTATGTAAAGAAATATGAATAACAAGTCAAAATTTAGTAAAAATATTGTTTTTATTACAATACATATTTATTGTATATAGCTAATTTAAGCTAAATTTGAAGTAATTTCGTAGAGCAGTACAATGTTAAAAGTACACTGCATATTAGCTAGATGATTAAATTATAGTTCTAGATAGGACACTCCTTCCCTCTACTTTTTGCGATTTAATCAACCCGGCTTAAATCGTCACAGCAATAGTCGACACGAATTAATAAACGGATCTAAGACGAAGAAAAGCCAAACAAAACTGCAAAAGCAATGCTAATCTGAGCTTAATCCATCCTGCTGAAACTAACCTAACCAACTGACACCATTGCTTTAGGGCCCTAACTTACTGAGACGCCATGGCGACGTCGCCGGCTACGTATACAAACAATTTATATTACAATGTATGACAGTTACTCACTTAGCGACGGCATGGCCACGTCGCCAATTTGGAAGCGTAGCCAAGACTTTCGGCTCGCTGTGTGGAGTCTGGACACCGTGACGTATGGCCACGTCGCCAGTATAATGTACACGAGCAAGCTGCGTCTCACTCACTCAGTGGCCAACCGGCTGCCAAGACGGATGCATAATGAGTTTCGTTAGAAAGATTAATTGTAGAAATTCAAAATCGACTATGTTTATGAGATTCCTTAATATAAGTTTATTCCGATAGTAATTTAAAAATAAAATTTTGACTCAAAACTTCTTAGGTTTAATCTTTTTAAATTTTCGGTGACGTACATAATAAACAATAAGTGCGATTTCTTATAAGCATGCATCGACCATTCTCGATACGAGGGAGAACTGAACTGACAGATGGTTGCCACTGGCTACTCATTTGGCAACCGAAGGTAGCCAGAAGTAACCATGGCTACGTAGCCGGCGACGTCGCCATGGCGTCTCGGTGAGTTACGGCCCTTAGTTTGTGTTTATTAATAGTGAAATTTGTTGCTACCAGTTTACTACTTTGAGCAAATTTAAGCCTGCTTTAGGCAGCGGTTATTAATAACAGGGCTCTAGTTTACATTTTAGTTTCAAATCTTTGTTTAAATACGCTAAAAGCATACATGGTATTTTTGGGGCTTCCGCCGAAAAGGTTTTAGTGGCAATATTTTCATTTTAACAAACTGATATGAATATTAATGACAAGGTATTGAAGTTGGGGGCTTTGCTTTGCTAAAAGTGCACATTCAATCCTTTTAGCGCTTGTATGCTCTTTTAGCGAGCGTGTTCAAATGAACCCTGATTTTTTTCGCAAGTTTATTATATGTGTAGTAGCTGTTACCCGAGACTTTGTATTTTACATTGTGGAAAACTCAGTAACAATCAGGTCCTGAAGAGCTAAGGCGTGTCACCAAAAGTAGCCTAAGTTAAAAGTACCTTGTTACTTTATCTATCTGCCAGTGAAAGTCCCGTCAAAATAGGTCCAGCCATTTCAGAGATTAGCCCAAACAAACAGACAGACAGACAGACAAAAACTGTAAAAAACTTGTTTTGGTATTATGTACGTCGTAAATACGCGGGTAGAACGTAGTACCTGCTTGATAAAAAAAAACGAGTCTCGAGCATAATTTCAGCTAAAATTCTGTGATTTATGGCCATCATCATCAATTTGCAGTAGCGTACATATTTGTGAGTGGCCCAGCGTGGTCCGCTTTTCACAGCGAAAGACAAATAAGCGACTGCGGAGCAATGTAAAACTAATTAAAATAGTTTGATATTCCCTCCGGACGAAACTACGAATATATCAAATTGTTCTGCGGCTATGTAACTCGATTCGTACCGCGTCAGTATTTTCAGTGCCACTTTGTGTAAAATCTTCCTTTGCTGGTTAGAACTAGTCAACAATGTTTACACTAAGCGCCAGCCGGGTTATGTGTCATTCCGGGGCGCGGAAAGATGGCTATTGTGGCCCAACCTACCCACTAAAATCAGCGGTATCCTTCAACTGCCGGACACAGGGCCACGAGTTCGCCACGGCCGCCCCTTCGCTCCCACCACCGCGCAGCAGTTCAAGGTTCCCGAGGAAACTCAGTGGAGTCACTCCAAAGCACTCACTACAGCAAGGAGGGGGGACGTTAATAGGTAGCTCTTATCTATACAAATAAATAAAATTAGAGTGCCTGTTTGTAATAATAAAATAACCACTTTTTACTAAATGCGTAAGTATGTATATGTCAACGGAAAACAACAAGAACCGGAAATTTATAATTTTCCTAGGAAATTTATAAACGTCCGTAGGATTCCAAACGAGAGATAAATTGTATTATTTTACGCCCACATTTTCGGAAATTTATAAACTTACGACGTCTCGTCGTAAATTTATAAACTAACGGATATCCAGTCGTAAGATTCTAAACGGTTCGACCAATCACAGTAGAGCTTTTAATTTTACGCTTCTACAAGATACGGCAAATAACACAGTGTTCTCTGATTGGTCGATGTTGATAGTGGCATGCTTGTGTCCATAGACATAGGTACAATTAGACTTGCCAAACTATAAATTTATCAGTACGTAACAGTATTTTTACTTTAAAACTAGGTAAGTACCTATAATACAGGGTTACTGTTTTACATAATATGCTAATGACCCCTACTTCACTCTACCAAAATAAAACAATAGAAATAGAGTGATGCGAAGTTAAAAAGTTTTATTAAAAAGAAAAACAATCATAAAAAAAAGCCGGCCTTCTGCTAAAAAAAACCAAACATCATAAAGTTTAATTTAAAAAAAAACAGGTATTGTCAAACGCTAAGTAATGAAAAAAATACTTAAAACCATGTAACAAATTAAACATAATAAAATAAGTATTTAACTTAAAAAACCCCTGACATCGGACTGCATTATGGCTGAGTACACACACAATGTTCACTACATTGAGAGTCTACTCAGCCATAAATGTCAGGTACCTAACTTTTTTATATCTGTTTCATTGATACCCTTACAATGAGTCCAAACACGATCATCTACTGTAATTTGGTAAGGAGTTGGGTATCCTATAGATTCCTGATGATGCAGCAGGTATATCTGATGATGCAGCAGTATCAGGTCTAGGTTACCACAAGTAGACAATATCGAACAATGGCGGCGGAGAGGACGGAGAAGGAACACGTGACTTATTCAACCAATCAGAGCGCCCATGGCGTTTGGTTATTGCTACATATTATTTTACGCGTGAGTTCAGTAAGTTTATAAATTTCCGAAAATGTGGGCGTAAAATAATACAATTTATCTCTCGTTTGGAATCCTACGGACGTTTATAAATTTCCTAGGAAATTTATAAATTTCCGGTTCTTGTTGTTTTCCGTTGACATATACACAGTCCATAGACCAAAATATCATTTTTTGATTTTTGTCTGTCTGTCGGTTTGTTCCGGCTAATCTCTGGAACGGTTGGACCGATTTTGACTGGACTTTCACTGATAGGAAACTGATGATATAAGGATTAACTCAGGCTACTTTTTTTAGACTAGCTTCGCCCCACGGCTTCACCCGCCGTACGACAATAAACGGGTAACGTCGCACCCGTGCGAAGCTGGAATGGGCCGCTAGTAACAAATATCAACTCCTATTTGATTATAGAGCACGCTAAAAATTAAATGTTGGTACCTCTTATTGTCATGTTTAATGTTATAATTGTTAGAATGTACTCGTATCCGTATCCTCTAACGTAAAAGTTGGATGGTTGCCGTTATACAATATTACAAGGAACCTCTTTATTGACGGTGCGAAACCTTGTCATGTCGTCCCAATTACTATTATGAATAGGAAACCCGAGGAGTAGGTCAGATAGTCAGTCAACAGCTTAGAGCGTCCTAAATTACACATACCTAAGTAGTTTGCTTTACACGCTAATAAAATTGGCAACGACTTAGAGACCAAATATATTTAGTTTGTGAAGTAACTTTCATATTTCGATGTCGTTATTTATATATCACTAGCGACCCGCACCGGCTTCGCACGGGTGCAATGATGAACATCTAAATTTATCAGCGTTTCTCTACAATATTATGCATGTATTATACATATAAACATTCCCTTGACTCACTCTATCTATTAAAAAAACCGCTTCAAACTCCGTTGCGTAGTTTTAAAGATTTAAGCATACTTATGGACGGACAGATGACATCGACTATGTTTTATGCTATGCAGTGATGTCCAATATCTGGCGAACTTGCTCTCAAGATCAATATTTGAAATAAAAGCAACTACAGACTTTCAGAATCTGAACAGGTGGTAGTTTCAGCATGATTGTGGGCGGAAGCAGGGGCAGTAGGAGATCAAAAGAGATGGATGGATATTAAGAATGAGGAATTGTGTATGAAAGGTGTGAATGTAGATATGACGACTGATAGGTGTGTATGGAGACTATCACTTAGCGTGGGACAGGGGCCGTAAGATGATAATGGTAATATTAAACTTGACGATTTATCAGAGTTTAGTGATAAAACCTGCGTAAATAAAGTTCCTTTTGAGTTTTAGTTAGTGAATTATGACACATAACAGGCAGCGACCAGTTTTTTTTTTCAATCTATCTAGAAATCAAGAAATCCCACTAATCCTGCTAATATTATAATTCTGAAATTAATTGGACAAAGAATCGCTTCGTCATATAAAGCATTTTATTGAGTTTATAGTCTTAAAACTATCTCGCGGGCGGTTAATATCTGACTGAAGTTTTGCATTCAATGGGTATATTGGCCTTGCCGAGTGGTTGTACACCTTCAAGGCCTGGGTGAGCCGCTGGGCTTCAGCGTGATTTACTACACAGTTTAAAGCTGCCACAGACGGCAAATACCGCTCCTGTTCACACTGAGTACCTCGAAAGTGGTTTTTCGTCGCTTGCACAGCCCTTTACGTTTTATCTGCGCCAACATGAACTTGTTCTTTCACGTAAAAAACATCTCGCAATTTAATTTTGTTATAATCTTAGAGATTATGACAAATTGTCTTGAATGACTAAATCTTTGTTAAAATTATAATCTCATCTAACATCACCGTTCTCGTAGCAACTCCGGAGCATTTTCTCTTCACCATATATGAAGCTTTTCTGAATTGTGTATCAAAGCATTATATTGTGTTAAAAATATTATAGTTAAGTAAGTAACATTCAGCACAAGTTGAACGAAAGAAAATACGTTTTTATTATAAAGTTGGAACTCGTATAAGAATAATTACGTCCAAGATGTTGTAAAGTGTTTCCATAATAAAATCTGTTGACTTGGATTGAAATTATAAATTGTTACATCTTTTGGCGGTAGAAGGATCTTAGAACTGGTGAGCCTGGCTCCCTTTTACATGATATGTTTTTGTAACTATTAATATGTTTATTATTTTACTTATATACTTAATCTGGCCATAAATACTGTTACAATTAAAAATAAACTAAATATTACTTTTGAATTTGGAATCTGTCATTTTTACGATTATATGATTATTCGTTGAGTTTTCTCATTTTGGCTCCAGTACATTTACATTAATTAAGTAATTTACATTAAGCCACCGGTTTACGCTTTTGGACCAAGCGGCGTAAAACTGTACATGTTAGTGCCGCATTCGAGTTGTGCATTACAGTTTACAGCAGGTACCTATATCGGGTTCGGCAGATGGCATTTTCAGTTGCAAATCTAAAATATACCATGGCTTAGGGCCGGCTAGCGAGCTGTCCTCAAATCGCAGTCTCCATTCAACAAATTAATTTCACGCATGCACGCATTATCAACAAGAATTATGTTTATTAAAGTTAAATAAAAATTAGATTTTTTTCACTAAATAAATGGCTTCGATCGAATTACGATTAAAAATTACTTTTATTGTAAGCCGTTTATTTTATGTCGGTCTGCTCGTTAGTGTTTAATTATTGTGAGACACTCTACACACATCATGGGTTAAAAATCATATGTAACCTAATGATTTATTTGATTTAGACCAAATGTTTGAAACTTACAGGATGTCGAGTTGCTGATTTAGTTGAGTAGAGAGGTGGTGCTAGTCCGGTAAATTAACCCTGAACTTAACTTTTCATAAACAATTATTGATTTCCGGGTTTTGTGTAAACTGTTAGTAAACGGTCCACAGAGTTGGCAAAAATCAAAAATATGATCAACTTCCGCTGAGCATTTCGAGTTTAAATGCAAGTGAGGACGGCGTTTACGGAGGACGTATTACGTCGTATTTCATTTAAAGAAAGAATTAAGATTTTTTTTTTTTGTTGTTGTTAGATTGTCTCTCGACTTGTCTGTAATTTAGATTAATTTCAGTGCTGTTTTTAGTAACAGCTGTGGTGGGAAACAGATAATATCTAGTAGTCCAAAAAATAACGGTTTAAAATACTTGTAACTGTGACGAGATGGTATGGGTGTATTATGTGTGAAATTCTTTATTGCACTAGACATATAAAACATTGGGTAGATAAGCGATGGTGGGTCAATATTCATAATAAGTTCCTATTTAATATTACAGGGTTATTTACGCCAACTTTTCCTGTTACAAGAAGTATTTTAAAACGTTATTTTTTGGACTACTAGATATTTTCTGTTTCCCATCACTAGCCCGTTTGTCAAATCGATCATGCTATCTTGAATAGGGTATATCAACATATATCTTATATCTTTAAATGAGCAATTCTTGTATATATACATAATTGGAATCTCGGAATCGGCTCCAACGATTTTTATGAAATTTGGTTTATAGGGGGTTGGGGGGGATAAATCGATCTAACTACTAATCCTGACATTTATTGGCGAATAATGGCAACAGCAGACGGCGTTGTTAAGTAACACGAAGTCAATGAGTGTTTGCTTTGAGGTTAGACTTAATTCCTGACATCTATTGGCGAATAATAATACTACTTTTTTGTGAGCACAACAGCAGATGGCGTTGTTAAGTAACACGAAGTCAATGAGTGTTTGCGTAATTCGTACTTAAATATAATTACCAAAAAATACAATTTATAAAAAAAAAATTCGGTCAACCAGATATTGTCAAATAAAGCTCTTTGTTTTCTATCTATAGAATATCTGGATAATTCTTTATGTCGAAAGATTTTTTTATCATGAAATAATATGATTGTAATAGTACAGAAACACGAAAACAATAATTATTTTTATGAATTCATGTGCATGCAGCCTTTGCAGAGTGAACAAATATTTTCTTTATTTGCTCACCACTTTTTTTATAAATTATTATATTTTGTATATACACCGTGAAATTGAAATGGATGTTTTCCCGCAGGGAAATGATTTCCTCCCGGTAGTACAAACGATTTATAACAACAAATAATTTAATTATTAATAAATGTCGGATTTACAATTGTGAAAAACAAAACTCGAAAGCGACGTCCTACCTATAGTAAGGGCAGCGCGCGGCGGGGATCATTGCGCTATCAGCTGATGCTTAAAGGTCTGGGCAAACAGCGGACGAGGCGGGACGGCGACGCGACGCTGGCGGGACGTGAAGAGTTGTAATGTATTAGTTAATGTAGAATATGTCACACAGAGCCGACGCGACGCGACCGCTACTCTCGCGCCGAGCGCGACGGCTCTATGTGACCTATTCTACATTAACTCTACATTAACTAATACATTACAACTCTTCACGTCCCGCCAGCGTCGCGTCGCCGTCCCGCCCCGTCCGCTGTTTGCCCAGACCTTAATACCTTCCGTAGTAAGCTGTAGAACGAGGGCTTGTGTTAACGAAACACAAAACATAATAACCTAAAAGTTTTGCAATTTTTCCTTCATACTTTAACGGGCTTAGGACCGTCATAAATACTTCATTACCACACAGTCTTTCACACGCTAATCAGCCGGTGAAATGTAAAAAAACATCATAAAAATAAACACCTACAATAGGTGTCGGCATTTTAACAGACGCTATTGTTACAACAACACAAAAGAAACTAACGTGGGAAACAAAAGCCTTTGTTTACTCCCCAGTACTTTCGGGAACCCTGAGCCATAGCTTTCGGTACGGAATGCGATTCTTGAATTCACTCATTAGCGGCGTAACAATACTTTTTACCTTCAACTAACTAAATACGAAACTACTAACAAGTTTAATACAATACAAAAAATTATTTGTATTATTGAAGTATTTAGGGCGTATTAAAAAAATTGGAATCAACATATTTACAATGATTTTAATTAACTAACCTACGTACTATGTTTTTTGCTATTTACAAAGTAATTAATTACACTCACCGGTACCGAAGTAATTGTTCGAAGTGCAACCCATTTCGTTGAATGCACAATTGAGCTTTTCATTTGATTGTCTTTCAATTTCACTAGAGTGTCTCTGTCACTTCTTACGATATTATTAAAAGCGTCCACTATCGCAGTTATCAACGCGTCGCGCGTTTCGTGTTCTTCACGATACACTAGTTGCTTGAGCTCTGACCACAAATAAAAGTCACGTTACATAAAAGTTACGTTAAACCTAGCCGCAGCCATACGCGTACTCCGTCGAGGATCCCGTTCGAAGAATTCGATAATTTGTTCATCGAGCTCTGGCAAATAAACGGCCAATCGACCTCTGCCCTGTGCATGCGCTGGTGTCTCAAACTGTCCATGATCGAGTAGTCGCTGTGTTGCCGCTACGATTGTCCGGGCCTGTGGGACTTAGGGGTTCAAAATCCCGCAAAGACGGAGCGACTCCAAGTGTTGCGGCTCCGCATAAAGCCGCTGGGCAGCGTGGGAGTCATAATCAGCCCGAGCGTACAGTTGCACCATAGCGACGTACTCTAAGTTAGAATATTTGTAGTGCCGATTCATTTTTGCACTCAAACGCCACTACACGAAAACACAACGCGCGTGCGACGACAGTCGCCAATTCGCCACTAACTGAGGCGGCGCGGTTATAGCGGGTATAGGGGGTGGCGAGGGAGGGGAGGCTTTCACTGTGGTCGGCGGTGGTATCTCGTATGTAGATACCTAATTTAATATTATGTTTGGTGAATTACTATTGCTTCTCACGCTTTCGAGTTCATGTAATATTTTTTTTGATATTTGAAAAAAAAAACCTTTTATTTTTTTAATTTATCGCTATCAATCGATAGTACTACTAATAGCAAATCGATCTGCCGCGGGAAAACAATGGGAAAAAAATCACCGTGTATAAGAGAACGGACAATATGATGTTTAACTGAGTATTAAAGATTTTTATTCTAAACGACTGTTAGTGATCCATGAACGGTCATCTCAATATTTAGGTCATGAGCTCACGTTGCTCTTGAGGCCACTGTGTTGTAGTGATGGTGAGAATAGTCGTGGCTCAACCTTATTCCGGATTCCGTACACAGACATCGACATTGGGCAGGGCCGGATTTAGGGGGGGGGGGGGCAACCGGGGCGGAAGCCCCGGGGCCTCCACAAGCAGGGGGCCTCCACAATAGAGACTTTTTCACAATAGAAAAAAATTGTTCATTTTATTAGGAAAATAATTTGGGGCAAGGGGGCCTCCACTCCTTTGTTGCCCCGAGGCCTCTGGACCCCTAAATCCGGCCCTGACATTGGGACTAGCCGATCGGCAACATGTTTCATACTCAAGTGATTATTTAAAGTGGTACGGATCAACTCATGAGGCAGAAAGTTCGGCGGTCTCGGAGGAGAAAGTCTCAAAGTTAAATGAGGATTTTCAGTCACTATTTACTTCACTTTTACAATGTTAACTTCAGTTGATGTTGATGGCCTACCAGAGCGAGGCAAATCTTCCATCACATCACGACCGCTTTTGAACGCTTTGTACCACTCATAAGCTCGTGTTTTTGATCAATTCGCCGTATTCATCGTAAGCTTTCTGTAACACTTTCAGTGACTAAAACTAAAAACAGCTCTTTATTTATTATAGATAACAGATGCAACTGAAATTCCGCGCCATAATGGATAACAGTTGTCATCAACAAAAAATCATTGAATTTGGAACCATAAACAAATCATACATTCCCAATTCTTTCTTGACTGAATGTATATGTCAACGGAAAACAACAAGAACCGGAAATTTATAAATTTCCTAGGAAATTTATAAACGGCCGTAGGATTCCAAACGAGAGATAAATTGTATTATTTTACGCCCACATTTTCGGAAATTTATAAACTTACTGAACTCACGCGTAAAATAATAAGTAGCAATAACCAAACGCCATGGGCGCTCTGATTGGTTGAATAAGTCACGTGTTCCTTCTCCGTCCTCTCCGCCGCCATTGTTCGATATTGTCTAATTGTGGACTTGTGGTAACCTAGACCTGATACTGCTGCATCATCAGATATACCTGCTGCATCATCAGGAATCTATAAGATACCCAACTCCTTACCAAATTACAGTAGATGATCGTGTTTGGACTCATTGTAAGGGTATCAATGAAACAGATATAAAAAAGTTAGGTACCTGACATTTATGGCTGAGTAGACTTTCAATGTAGTGAACATTGTGTGTGTACTCAGCCATAATGCAGTCCGATGTCAGGGGTTTTTTAAGTTAAATACTTATTTTATTATGTTTAATTTGTTACATGATTTTAAGTATTTTTTTTATTAAGTACTTAACGTTTGGCAATTCGCCAATCGCGATTACTCGCAAATCGCGTTTTTTTTTTTAATTATACTTTATAATGTTTTGTTTTTTTGGCAGAAGGCCGGCTTTATTGTTTTTCTTTTTAATAAAACTTTTTAACTTCGCATCACTCTATTTCTATTGTTTTATATTGGTAGAGTGAAGTAGGGCTCATTAGCATATTATGTGAAACAGTAACCCTGTATTATAGGTACTTACCTAGTTTTAAAGTACAAATACTGTTACGTACTGATAAATTTATAGTTTGGCAAGTCTAATTGTACCTATGTCTATGGACACAAGCATGCCACTATCAACATCGACCAATCAGAGAACAGTGTGTTATTTGCCGTATCTTGTAGAAGCGTAAAATTAAAAGCTCTACTGTGATTGGTCGAACCGTTTAGAATCTTACGAATGGATATCCGTTAGTTTATAAATTTACGACGAGACGTCGTAAGTTTATACATTTCCGAAAATGTGGGCGTAAAATAATACAATTTATCTCTCGTTTGGAATCCTACGGACGTTTATAAATTTCCTAGGAAATTTATAAATTTCCGGTTCTTGTTGTTTTCCGTTGACATATATGCGTTATAGAAAATAAAATGTCATCCTAAATTATTTTGGACAAACATTAAAAAACTACGGAAATTTAATTCATCCTCTCTGAAATATCTCTCGGCAGTTTAAAAGCTCAGAGTAATAAAGACATCTCAAATTTATTGGTAAAGCAATTTTCTTCTGTAGGTATACGATCCAGCAAGTGAGTCAAATAGCAATCTAAGTGTTACATCAACCGTTTTACCAATTAACGACTTTTCAATAGAACCCTTAGCAGTAGCTAATAAACTTTCCGAAGTCAACAGGTTCAAAGGCGTGTTATATTCCTCCACTATTCATTATTTTTTTATTTGAACTATGCTACAAAAATCCTTCAGGTAAATAGCAAAATATATAAAAATGTTGGTGTATGGGTTAGATTAATTTCCAAAAGTCATTGACACATCATTATAAAACATAATAGGTATAGTTTTGTTTTAGGATGTTGCTAATTCTAAAAGCGGTAAGTCCAGGGTTGAACATGTCTTAATTCTATTTCAAGTGTGCTCAGTTCTTGACTTCTCCTATTTATATGTATTTCCTAGTGCTTGGAAAAGGGCTGAAACAGTGCCTGTTCACAAAGGTGACATGCGTAATAATATATCTAATTGTCGATCCATGTCAATTCTTTGTACCTTGTCCAAAGTTTTCGAGATGCTTGCATATACCAAGCTATTCGACCAAGTCAACAACAATTTTTGCGCAAATCAGTATGCCTTCCTTCAGAAAAAGTGGACAAATACCAACCTTGCTACTTTTTCCTAGTTGCTGTAGGAATTAGACTGATTTAATTTATAAATTCACTGTGTCAAATTGTTTTGTTATCAGTATAATTATGTCAATGATGAGCTTTCTTGTAATTAGACAAGTATAAGAATTTGTTATTGTATCGTCTCTTATATTTGAATGTGTATTGTATTCTCTGTTGGAAATCCTAAATAAATAGTTAAATATTTAATAAATTAAGCCCTAAAGTAATGCCGACCATATCACTAGTGTTGAAAGTGATTTGGCTAGCTAAGCTAAGCTTTTTGCTATATAGTTTTAGGATTAGGTTTCCTAGGAATAAATATTGACTTATTTGCGAACAGTTTTCAGTTGTTAGGAGAATAAGAGGGATTTTTGTGCACTATTATTATTAATTTTGTGGTCTTTAGACAATTTATCTTTGCTTGAGTGCGCGTAGCTATCTTGGATACACTGAAGCTCAAGGTGTGTGTGTGACACTCTGTCAAATGAAAAGCACTTGGTAACGAAACAATATTTCTTATGGTTTTCATAATTTCACACTGCAACACGTATCAACATAAAATATACATTCACATTTCGGTAGACCGCGTGGATAATACCAATTCAGTAAAGAAAATAATTCCAACCAACTCTTGTTATACATGTACAAAAAACGTTTTCGCATTAGTTGTAACAGCACAGGAGTAGATAAAGGATATAACTCTGTGGTAACAGTGAATGAGTATTACCAACATTTAGGTAGGCCTGGGATTTGACGCTGTTAATTAAAGATAATTTTACTTTTTATTTATATGAGAAGCGATCATAGCGGAGATGCATTTTTTTTTTCACTTCAGCAGCTCAAACATGTAGGTTTTGCTCACTGAAAACAGTGGACAAAATGCGATTTTGCCCACTGAGTGAGACAAAGTAACTTTTTAATTCTAATTCGTAACATTGACACTATCTCTTTCCCGCCAATAGAAAAGAGAGAGAGAGACAAAGACCAAGTACGAACAGAACCGATTTTTCTTATTCTTCTTCATTTAGGTTTTGGCTTCCATCGTCATCGAATTTCGTACTAACTAAAGAAATTTAGCAAAAATGATAATTATATCTTTTATTGTAATTCATTGAATTTTTAACTTATTGTTGTATTTAAACTAAAATAAGTATTTACTGCTTAAAAAACTGATATTTAACTTAAAAATATTTAATTATAGTTTCAAAAATGTTACGTAATATATTTCATTTCCTATAGTGTTCTCGCTGCTGAAGTGAAAAGTTATGTGTGTTACACGAGAGCAAAATTTTTCGCATCTCGTGCCTTTGAATCCCTCGCAGCACTCAGGAATCAACTTTAGAATCACTCGCTACGCTCGTGATTCAATCATTGATTCCTTCGCTTACTCGGGATTCAATATCAGCACTCGCAGCAAAAAATGACTTTGCTCTCTTGTTGCACAAATAACTATTGTAAAATTACATCGTACCTTATAATTTATTAATTTTGTTCTTCAAATTCGTCGTAAAGACATTGACAAGAGATTTCCTACTCTCAGTGATCCCCGCCGCACCCATCCGATAGAATTAGAATCAGCGTCCCGATTATCTTGCTTAATCGAAGGGGTTAATGAGTGAAATAATCAGGAAATAGCTATGTGCGAAAACGAATCAATCGGAAATGGCACAAAGTGATTTATCAGTTTAACAGCAATGACTTCTTAAAGTTAAAGTTTAATAATGTTAGCCACTTTAGTACACACTTGTTCACACTATTCACAAGAAAAGTGTGTGTTTATTTATTAGAAAGAAACAATAGTAATTTCTTTAATTCAATGAATTTTTGGCCGCGTCGTTTGATTTGAGAGCCCTGGAACTGGGCTACTAACTATGAGTATAATAGTATCGAAGTACCTGTCAGAACCGTCAAGATCTGGCCAGTTCACACACAAAAAATTTAATTAAAAATCGGTCACAAAAAATTAGAAGTCGGGGGTTTATTTAAATTTTTAATTTAATTTTTATTTTCTGCTTTTTATAGGTACACGCTTATTATGATGTAAATTTCACCCCCCATAACTTTTAAACGACTTAACCGATTTTGATCAAACATGTCTATGAACACTCGCCCGTAACTCACCTGTCATACAAAAAAAAACTGTGTTGAAATCGCTTCATTCATTCGCGAGCTACGGAGCCACAGACAGACAGACAGACACGTACTACGACTACGACTTATAACACTCCTCTTTTTGCGTCGGGGGTTAAAAACCCCTGGCACAGCAACGAAATTATATTATAGTACCTACTTCGCGAAATTAATGACTACGCCAGTCACTTGTCGCTGATTGCCTTCAACTTGACGCAAAGACAGGAGACGAATCAATTAATTAGAGAATAACCTTCGATCATGGGCGTTCGCAACCGATGATTTAATGGATTGACAACTGTCCCTGTGACGCCAACATTACTATGACGTCTTTTTATAACTTGATTATTTGTTGATGGTTTTACTCTCCATACAAACTGTTTGGGAACGCTTTTGATATCTACTCGAGTGAAGTTGCTAGCAGAATCTCGCATACTATAATTAAAATACAAAAGGAACTGTGGCCATTGTAGGTTTCATAACAAAACTCTTATAACTTGTCAGGTGTAAAACTACCATAATCGTATTTCTACCCTTTTGGTTCGCTAGGTGGTACAAAATAGAGATACTGCTCTTAAACTTATGTGCTATAGCTCATTGGATTTGGAATGACGCCTAGAAAAATGTGCCAAAAGCGTGTATTAGCACATAAAAAAATGCAAAAGTTATAAACAAATAAAGATGAAAAAAATGGCATTTCGTTTTTTGCCAATATTTAATAAATATTTATTTAATGCATGGAGGTCTTACAGCTAATAAAGGTTTATGTATTCCTTAGGGAAAGATTATGATAATTACTATATTTAAGATAATTTATATTTTTTTTTCTTAAACAATAACTATTGAATTTTCCAATTTTTGGGTAGTTTCAATAAATTATTGAAACAAAGAAGGTACAAAATAAATATTTTTTTAACTTATATGGCGCGATCTTGATATGTAAGAAAGGCTCTACGAAGCGAAAGTTTTTTACGACCATTGTTTATAAATTCTTTTTACTTACAATTAAGACGGTTTTTGGACACAATTGTGTAACTTGTTGAAAAATTCACTTTAAGTAAATTTTCAAATTTAAATAATATATTTAATACCCTAAATAAATTAATTAATGTGCCGTACTCGCTTTTGACGCCACGCGTGCAACTGTCGCGCGGAGACCTATTTTCAGCGTTAAATTATAATTATAAATAATGGAGGTAGAGTTCCGGAAATTAGGAGTTTTTTATTGGAAATTTCCTCTTCTTTCAGAATCTTTTTTTTTAATTTCTTAGATATTAATAGTTTACGAAATATTGGAAAAAAACGAAATGCCATTTTTTTTGTCATTTTTAATTTTGTTTATCACTACATAGTATAAAACAAAGTCGCTTTTGTCTGTCCGTCCCTATGTATGCTTAAATCTTTAAAACTACGCAACGGATTTTGATGCGGTTTTTTTTAATAGATAGAGTGTTTCAAGAGGAAGGTTTATATGTATATTACATGGATAATTGCACCCGGGCGAAGCCGGGCCGGGTCACTAGTTGTTTATAACTTTTGCAATTTTTTATGTGCAAAGACACGCTTTTGGCACATTTTTCTAGGCGTCATTCCGAATCGAATCAGCTGTCGCATATAATTTTAAGAGCAGTATCTCTATTTTGTACCATTTTCTACTTATCGATTAGACTAATCCATACACTCCTATAAATCCTAATTAGGATCAAAATACCATATCGCTAGACTTTGTTGATGTGTGTATTTGATTTGTAAATATGTGTGATGAACGTGTGGTTGCAGTAATCTTCTGTTTTATATTTAGTTTAGACGACAATAATAACCGAGGCCGCCTTAAAATAACATTATTAGCCGCTATTCGTTGATTTCTACAAAATTATTATTGTACCGCGCGTAGATGCTGCTCAGTGTCTCTTATACGCCAAGGTACATTTGATTCGACCTTAGTACATTAAACAAGCGACCTTAAAGACTGTAATTTTTATGCAACAATAGTAACTTTAATATATGGTAAATAAAAACTTTTGTCTTAAAATTTAGCTCACGAGTCGGTGACGACAGTGCTGTGAGATTTCTATGTCTTGTGAAAGATTGTGGGACTAAGATAATAATAACGATAGGTAGTTGGTTGGTTGGTCATAAAACTGGAACCCATGTTTTGTGATAAAAACAGGTTCAGAAAAACATCGATATCTCACTTAGTGTACCCTATTTCTCGTATTATTATCTTACAAATAATCAAATACTTTGTGAAATTAATGTATCTAATTTCATTATAAAAATAATGATGTTATGGTACCTTTAATATTGACCAGAAAAACGATGGAAAAAATATTGTAATGACACCAAACGTTTTCCGATGTAATTAGGATAATCCGAAATAATATCTTCTCGAACGACTTCATACAAATTAGATCTAGGATTTATGGCTACCATTTTCGTAATTATTATTAATCATTTTGCCCAATATATTCTAAACCCAATTTGCATATAACATTAAAATAAATATTACAAAAACGTTGGTTATATCAGATTGGGATGCACCCGACAACTCTTAACTCAGCGCACACCGAAAATCCTTTGACCAGTGTTAAGGTGAATATTCCAGGGTAGCCCGCGAAAAACTTTTTCAAGCTCAAAGTCATTCTTCATTTCAGAATGACTGAGCTTGAAAAAGTTTTTCTTGCACCTTTATGAGCTTGAAGGGTTGTATTAATGATTTTGATGATTATAATTATATAACTTACTATATAATACGTCTTACAGCCGCGAATAAAATTTTAATCAACATACAACCTAGCACTGACCTGCAAATTGAAAAAAACGTAAGAAAATTTGAATTTCGCCGGCTACCCTGGAACATTCACCTTAACTCAACTTGTTGCAATAATATGATATCTGCGAAGATTTCGCGTACTTCATAGTCGTCGAAATACGTGTAAATCTTCCGCCGTAATCATTTTGTAGTCGCTTGGTGTTTTGTCGGATGCCCTGGATCGAAAGGATTACAAACAATCTATATTTAAAAAATATATATGCTTGCCATTTAGACGCACAATACAATATTAAAGCGTAGTCAATTGATAAGTTATAAACTATACTAATTTTAATATTAATATTATAAACTTGCACAGTATGTTTGTTTGTTTGAACGCGGTAATCTCAGGAACTACTGGTCCGATTTCAAAAAGTCTTTAAGTGTTAGATTGTCCATTTATCGAGGAAGGTTATAGGCTATATCTTATTCAAAAGAATTAGGGATCGGTATGAAAATTGCGATTTTGTAACCCAAGGTGTAAAATCGAGAACCTATTGACAGTAGAAAAATCTGATGTACTACGAGTTTGTAGGTCTTAATAAGATAAGGAAAAAAGTTCACGAGAGCACATATATAACTATCATAGTTTCAGTCACAATAACCGCTTTTATGTTCATAAAAAATATTAAATTGTCTGAAGAGAGAAACTACGTTAAATTTGTATCGTAATATTAATCCTTATCCAAATGAAGCATTATGTTATCAAGTCTATTTATGTAGAATTAAAATACTTTTGTTGAGAAATTATCACGAGTCTAAAAACGCAAAGAATTGGTACCTAATAATGAGTTATTTGCCAAAGAGTTTTATATCAACATAATACTTATAGGTAATCTTTATCGAAATAAATGTGTTGTTGATTAAGAGTATTTCATTCCTTGAAATCATCTAATCAGTCAATTTCAATTAAGATCTTACAAGAGTAGTATTTAAGGTCGGTTCACACCTGACGGAAAATGCGTCGCGTATGATCGGTCGCGTAACGCCAAAACAGACAAATGTGTACCGACCCTTACATTTTGAAAATAACTCGGCAACAAAATTCACACGCGCGCTTATAAAGAGGAAATATTTGTATTTATGTTTGTAACGAATAAACTCAAAAACTAATGGACCGTTTTCAAAATCCATTCACAATTTACTTCTTATATTATCACTAAATAATATTTCGAAGCCCACGCGGGCGAAGCCGCGCGCAATAGCTAGTGTATTTGTATAGTGCATGACATATATTGGTCTAAGGGTTAGATGTGCCGCGTTGGAACATGGGTCTTTGGTTCGATTCCGGGGTCGGGGTCAATGCACCAGTTGATCTTTGAATGATCTTCAGACGTTTACTACCTCGTCTCTGCCACTGCGGCGGCCTTATGCAGTAAACATTCAACATAGTGTAGACGAAGTCCCACCGCGGTCTCAAAATACACCGAGGCTGATTCATTCTCGGAAAATACTGAAGCGATAATGTTGTTCATAGGTCAGAAGAGGACCAGATATGGTGCAAATTTTTAAAAGCCACCATGAATACGATGTGGTAAAGATGCGTTTGGCGTGTTTGTCAGTGGTATTTGATACAACTACTGAACCGTCAAACCGATTTTAATTATTTTATTCAGGTGCTAAACGTGTTCTTGGCTTTGGTTGTAGATAACCTGCTCGACAGTTTGTATTATAACCTCCAATCTAATAATATACCTGCCGGACCCTGACATTGAAACTGGAAGCCCTGATCCAAAACTAGAGCTTGCAGGGCCTAGACTAAGAGGATTCATATCTACGGCTTGATAGGGGCAAATATTAGTCTTCCAGCAACCACTGCCATTAAGTACAAAACTGTTGTGAATTTTATCTGGCTGTTTTCAAGCCTCTATACAAGAGATGTTGTTTATGTATACTTGTCTGTGTGGTTTTTTTTCATCTCCATAAAGAATATAGCTACCGATTATGGTGCGGTTATTTTTATATTTAAAAGCAAGTTTTCTAACAGTGGTTCTTGGACATGTTCCACCGTAAAAGGATTATAACAAAAAAATGTAAGCTGACTTCAAATACGGCACAAAACAAAGGAATATATTTAATATGTATAATTTGAATAATTTGATTTATCGCTTTTAGTCTCAATTGTAAAGGTCGTATACATTTAAAAATAAACAAGGGTTTTGCTCTAACGGAGCTAAATGTGTAACGATACTGGAATGACCAACCACGCCGATTGGCGCGCGCTCCCGTCGTGGGTGTATTTCCACCGTAAAACGGGTCCCATCGTCGAACAAATCATGAAAATAACAGAAATTCTGTTACGTAATACGCAATTACTCCAGATAATAGAGCTCTTGTCGGATTTTTGTCGGACAGTTACTTGTCAAAACTCAATCATATTCAAATACATAAAAACCGACCAGTACGGTCGCCATAGCATGTGGGTTGATGATGAGGATGATGAAGATGAAGGTCGCCCACCAGTTCAGGATGAGTGTATATATATTTCATGCAAGCGAAGCCGTGTATTTATTTAACAAATCTTGAGTATTGCTAAATTTCACGTACAATACGAAATATATTAACCGCAGTATTAATTAATTAATACATTTAGGCTGCTAATAATAAGTACCAGTTTGGTTGTTGTGTATATCCGATACGTTGCGAAACCATAACTGTCTACACGCCAATTATTACGGTATTATAACCAGCTTGAATATTCGCTAAACATTAGAGTTATGTGTTACTCGTGTGTCAATCCATAAATTGATTTAACATCGCAATTTTTATTTTTCTATTTTCAGGAGGATGGAATCTGGGTGAGATATTTCATCTGGACAAACTAGTTATCTTCATTTAAATGCAATTTTACCATCGCCAGTTCTAAACGTCTTATTTTTTAAAGTATTCTTGTGAATTTTACGGCGGTCTTATAGGTTACAGTAAGAAAGTAGAACAGTCTAAAGTAATGACTATACATATTCTACCCGTAGGTAGAAATATTTGCGACACGAAAATATTATTTCAATGTCGCCGCTATGAATATTTCTATGCTACATTGTGGAGTTTTATTTAATATATATATTCCACTACTCTTATTTATTCTCGATGTACCAGCAACGGTAAAATGTCACGCCCTGATTATAAATAAGTGGTGATGGTGAAAAATATCATTTCTGGTACAGCTTTAGCTCTCATAGACTAGACGCGATCAGAATTAGTTCGACATGTTGACCTATAAAAAGTAAAGATATCGTGTACTTGATAATGCATGCCTACAGTCAAAGTGGGAAAGTTCCAGGTGTACGGTCTGCGCAAAAGTCAAAATATACTAACTACATTGATATTGAACACTTTTTAACGGATTTATCGCGTGTATTTTTTATTATTTAATTCCCGACGTTTCGGATGCTTTGCAGCAGTCGTCGTCACGGGTGTCTTCAAAAGTACAAAAATACAGTTAAATCTACCGCCTATTATTTTGTTATACTGATAACTTTCCCGGTGCACGCAGAAATCGCTCACGGTGTCCAGAGTTTTGCAGATGAGTATTGTGCTTGAGATTCGTTCCATTTAATGACTGGATCCCAAACAGGTGGTACTTGCCAACCATCCTCCCTATTGAAATTTGGATGTTTTTTAATCACAGTAGCCTCAGGGATCGTTTTTGGCATGTAATTATTTTCTCAGGAAAAGATTTTAGGTCCATCTAATATGTGTATGTAGGTAATGTAGTGGTTGGTCTTGTTGAATGAGTGCTCACAAACTGCAGACTTGGTGAAGCGTCAGTTTTTCGTGTCAGCTCAGCAGTCAAATGTCCTTTTACGCGGATACAGACACGTCTCTTTGTTTGCCCAATGTATGATAATCCACACTCACAGTCAAGTTTATACACACCTTTTTATACACATTTTGTAGGGGGATGTTAGACTTCACTGGTCTTAAAAGTTGGCTGATCTTCCTGTATGGCTTGAAATAAGTTATTATTGAAGCACGTTTCATAAAATTGCCAACTTTGTCAGTGATACCCTTGATGTATGGTAAGATAGCAGATAGTCGCTCAACTGTAGGCGCCTTGGGGCGGCTTTTGTGATGCATACGTGGGAGCGTAAGGCTGTTGCTCCGTAGGACAGATTTGACATGCAAAAGCTCCTCCTCCAGATGGTAGCTATCACAGATACCACGTGCTCTCTGTAACAAAGATACCTAACTGACATGGATGGTAGTGTGAATGGCCTTTGAGATACTCGTCTATATGGGTATGTTTCATAAACAGTGTGACCTATTGAGTTAACAGGATTCCTGGTAATTAATATAACGTTGAATACTTTATAAAACTGCAATATATTAGTTTAGTAGTAGTATAATTATAGTAGTTTTGTGAGAGCGAACAAGAAAACAGGATCATAAAAAAACACGAGAACTCTGAAAGCCCAAAACGTAATTCGTTATGATGTAGTACTGTAAATTGTAGGAGGCATTTCCTCTTTCCAATTTGCTCCGATTTTTTATATCTATACCATGTGACACGTCTACATTATGAGCGACGTAATTAAAGCGCTTACGTAATTATTATATTTCCACTTTCTCATATGTACCTACATATGAAAAATATATATCCGATGAATATTTTATTACACTGCTATGTACTACTGATACCTACACTAAAAAAAAATCAACTACTAACTGGGGGGCCTGATGACTGAAGTAACTTAATAAATACGCTTGGCATTTTCTGGTGCGTGACACCAACAATCGGAAGATCCGGCTGTTACACGTACCTACAAGTGTGATATCTGTAGTATAACCCCAATAACATTCGGGTCGCCCAAGGCACATACAAATAATTCTGTGGATAGATTTACCCAACGTAATCATTCTGCCTTCCATTGTATGTTCAGTGCAAGCGTGGACGGGTGGCGCGCCCTCACCGCACATTAACTACGATCCTCCCTGGTGCTCACTGCGGCTCCTTCGGCCTTCGTTCGAAAACTGACCACGGATCACGTGTGCAAGGCGTTCAAACTATGAGCATTTGTTACATTATGTGAATCAGTGCACTGTCTGTACTACTAATACTACTGCTTGCTTAGCCCTTAAGTGACTCACTGCTGGGTCGGGCCTACTCCATCGCCACGCTGGCCGGACGGGTTGGCAACTCCTGAGAAGTTTACCAAAATCCCCGCCGGTGGTATGCTCCGGAAGAATGTATTCCTGTTCCAGAACAGAATAATTGACGAATATATAATTATGAGCTCCTCTTGCTTGACAAGTAACAAGCAACAAACAGATAGCATATGCAGATATGTTAAGGCTCTGTAAAATTATGGGTATTGGAAAGTATGTAATATCATTGCATACGTACTTGTCTATATGAAAAATGCGAATGATTTATAATACGAGACCCCCTCCCCCCAATAACTGAAGCGTTTCTGATAATTTCTAATTGTGGGCAAATATAGCAATACGATAACATTTGGTAGACAGAAAAGGAAGGCACTTACAAAGATGTCGAATGGGGTGCCATTTTTATTATATCCATGCCATTATGCCTTTAAAAAAGCTAAAAATACTGATTGAATAAATAGGTGTTTTTAAAAAATAGGCACTTTTAATTGCCATTTTATACAAAGCGAAATATCTCGTATTGCAACATTAACCTGAATTGTGGACATGGGATAAATGGTACTGAATTAGGAAATACCTTTCCAGCGAATTGTATTAAACGTTACAGCTTTCGATATTTGATTCTGATGAATTCAAGTTCGCAGGCGTTGCGAGACGTTCCTTTGATGTTACATTAAGTTCAGTAAACATTTTTGTATTCGAAGAATTTCACTGTGATGTGGAGCGATCAAAAGAAATTACAAGTAAAGGTGCCACCAAATAACTTGCCACATCACCTTGAACTATGTAATAGTGGGTTTGTGCGTCTCAATGGTGGAGAGAGAGAGGAAAGCCACGCGACTTGGTCGAATGGCAAAGGATCAGGGTACAGATCACTGCCTAAGGAGAAAACCTATGACTTCATATAAAAAGTCTATATACAGTGATGTGTACATAAACACGTAAACAATACAGATTGGCCGAATGTGCTTTGTACCGAATATGAAATTTGGCCGAATCTTGGTTCAGTTTAGCTACCTATTAAATGTATTTATTTAAAGCTTTGTTTTTAAGTTCCTGTTATTTTTAGGTATAAATTAAAAGGAACGTAGAAGAGCTAGTAAAATGCACATAGGCGGCCTTATCACATTCTTCGATTTCGCCCAGGCAACCTGTGCATAGTAAGGCAGCTTTTGTATGATAATTGATTGGTTGGTTCTTGACTGGTTGGTTCTGACCAAGGACACTACAAAATGTCGGGAACGTTGGTATCCGTTGGTTAGAAACGTCAAGAAAAAACTTCCTACAATGTGCAATGATTGTGAAAACCTATAGCATCATTATAGATAAGAGACTGTACGAAAGTAATTGTCTCAGTATCGAACTTTCGAGGTCGAATTGCAATAACACATAGGTACTATCATATCTCTATATATAAAAATGAATCGCTGTTCGTTAGTCTCGCTAAAACTCGAGAACGGCTGGAGCGATTTGGCTAATTTTGGTCTTGAAATATTCGTGTGAGTCCAGGGAAGGTTTAAGAGTTGAGAAAACATAGAAATATTGTAAGTAAAATAATAAATACAACAATTTTATTTTCCCTTACAAACTGTTACCTGTCAAACATCTGACGTTCGTCCCGACGGTTCGGGTCTTTATATAATAAACTAAGTAAATGATTATAATCGAATTTGCGCAACGTGTGTGTTTGTTCGATTTAGTTTGATCAAAATTAAGATAGCTTACATCTCAATTTATTAATATTATATTATTGCAACTTATTTGTCTATTATTTGACAGTTATAATCATATGTTCGCTCCAAACAATGGCGCTGTTGACTGTATTGTCTATATTGGAGTAAGTATTTAATAGATGGTGCTTTGTTAAAAGTACAAACGTTTCATAAATGTATATACAAATTAATTAAATAAATAGAAATAAAATAAAACAATTACGCGGAAAATTAGGATAATAAAGAAGACTTAAACACCATATGAAGACAAAAGTCTTCAACCAATGTGTGTTGCCAGTGATGACATATGGAACAGAGACGTGGTCGCTCACTATGGGCTCCATCAGAAGGCTCAAAGTCACCCAAACTACGCTATGCTCGGAGTTTCCCTGCGAGATCGAATCAGAAATGAGGAGATACGCAGGAAAACCAGGGTCACCGACATAGCCCACCGGATTGCCAAACTTAAGTGGCAGTGGGCAGGGCACATAGCTCGCAGGACCGACGCCCGATGGGGCAGAAAAGTCCTCGAGTGGCGACCGCGTTCCGGAAGGCGCAGTGCTGGTAGGCCTCCCACACGGTGGACCGACGACCTGGTTAAGATCGCCGGAAAGCAGTGGATGCGGGCGGCCCAGGACCGGCCTTTGTGGAAATCCTTGGGGGATGCCTATGTCCAGCAGTTGACGTCTTTTGGCTGAAATGATGATGATGATGAAACACCATATAAAATTATTTCTAATCTAAAATTAAACTTTTTAAATGTAACCTCATTACGATTGACATGAAATTAATATAATGCGTGCTGCAAATATTGTCAAAGAGGATGTAACAACTAAAAAGTATCGTTTAAAAAAGATGGTTCGGTCGAAGTTACTTTATTTACAAAATACATGTATGTATGTATATTATCTTTAAAAATAAAAATTAATTGCTGTTCGTTAGTCTCTCTAAAACTCGAGAACGGCTGGGCTGCTTTGGCTAATTTTGAATATAATTATAAATAAAAATGAATTGCTGTTCGTTAGTCTCGCTAAAACTCAAGAACGGCTGGACCGATTTGGCTAATTTTGGTCTTGAAATATTCGCCGAAGTCCAGGGAAGGTTTAAAATGTGAAAAAAACATTCAGGCTTCTTATTTATTGATTCTGAGGCGGTACGAAGTTTGCCGGGTCAGCTAGTATTAAATAAATAACTTACATTTTAAAAAGCCTCTGTTATAACTAAAAATAAAACTGACGACCAAGAAACGGCTAAATCAATCAGCTCTCAGCACACTTTGTACTCGTCAAGATATGATAATACTTGGCAATCACGGAATTGTTAATATCAACACATGTGTAATTCATGATGGGGGTGAACGAGCAGGTAGATGTATAGTCATGTGCTTATGTAATTATACGTGTGTGTTATCCAAGATAAACAAAGTTGGAAACCTTGAAAGGCGAAGCTTATTTTAGATCCATGTAATTTTGAGCGAGCCGCGGAAGGCTCGCCAACTGGCCCCTTGAGACCACATCGGTAGCTGCTAGCTATAACCGTTGATGTAGATACGCATGCCCTTCAAGAACAAACATGTCTCCTTCAAACTGATTGGAATAAAATCTTACATACAAAGCTTTTTCTTTACGGTGTCATTCTGCGCTTTGCGAATTTAGTACGTCGGATAATGTAATGATTTTCAGCACAGATTGTGAACTTAGCTATTGAATTGTAGACGTCATATAAAAATAGGGCAGAGCACCAATATTTAAATATTTGGTTTACATAATTTCCATAATTCTCAATAGATGTCGCTGCCAACAAATTAGTCGCCAATGTGGTTTTGTTCTTAGTAATGGATGTTTAGGCATATAACAAATTGCGGTTCGCACAGTTTGAGTTTTATTCAAATTCGGGTTTAGAAGTCTATAAAATAATAATAATAGTATTTTACATATTATTTTATTATAGTCACTTAGTCACTCACTTCTACTAGCTTATTTAAGAGCGCGGCATCGCTCGCCCTTGCGTAGATGCTTAGCTTTTAGCTTGGCCACAAAGTAGATAATGGGAACAGAGACAAAGATTCAAAGAACAGCGCCATGGAGAACACCACTGCAAGTATGATGCGCGTGTGTGCGGCAGCACTGGTGGTCATGTACGGAACGAAACCGGTTTATACTGGTTCGGGCAGTTCTTTAACAAAAGTAGTGTGTGTTTGTTTAAATTTGAATAAATTAGAAAGAGTGTAAATATAAATATTGTTTACTAGCTGACCCGGCAAACTTCGTACCGCCTCAGAATCAATAAATAAGAAGCCTGAATGTTTTTTCACATTTTAAACCTTCCCTGGACTTCGGCGAATATTTCAAGACCAAAATTAGCCAAATCGGTCCAGCCGTTCTTGAGTTTTAGCGAGACTAACGAACAGCAATTCATTTTTATTTATAACTAGCTGACCCGACAGACGTTGTCCTGTCTGAACTATGAATATTGAATTCGAACTGGAATAATTAATAATAAATTAATATACCGCCTTTTCGTATCGATTCCAATCCCTTATTTAATGTAATTAAAAAAGAAAAAAGTAATTATGCCAAATATAGCGAACCGGCGCAGTGCTGGTAGGCCTCCCACACGGTGGACCGACGACCTGGTTAAGGTCGCCGGAAAGCAGTGGATGCGGGCGGCCCAGGACCGGCCTTTGTGGAAATCCTTGGGGGAGGCCTATGTCCAGCAGTGGACGTCTTTTGGCTGAAATGATGATGATGATGATGATAGCGAACCGTCGGGACGAACGTCAAATGTTTGACAGGTAACAGTTTGTATGGGAAAATAAAATTGTTGTTTTTATTATTTTACTTACAATATCAATGTTTTCTCTAGACTCTTAAACCTTCCCTGGACTCACAAGAATATTTCAAGACCAAAATTAGCCAAATCGCTTCAGCCGTCTTCGAGTTTTAGCGAGACTAACGAACAGCTATTCATTTTTATATATAGAGATTATATTCAAAATTAGCCAAATCAGCCCAGCCGTTCTCGAGTTTTAGAGAGACTAACGAACAGCAATTAATTTTTATTTTTAAAGATAATATACATACATACATGTATTTTGTAAATAAAGTAACTTCGACCGAACCATCTTTTTTAAACGATACTTTTTAGTTGTTACATCCTCTTTGACAATATTTGCAGCACGCATTATATTAATTTCATGTCAATCGTAATGAGGTTACATTTAAAAAGTTTAATTTTAGATTAGAAATAATTTTATATGGTGTTTCATCATCATCATCATCATTTCAGCCAAAAGACGTCCACTGCTGGACATAGGCCTCCCCCAAGGATTTCCACAAAGGCCGGTCCTGGGCCGCCCGCATCCACTGTTTTCCGGCGATCTTAACCAGGTCGTCGGTCCACCGTGTGGGAGGCCTACCAGCACTGCGCCTTCCGGAACGCGGTCGCCACTCGAGGACTTTTCTGCCCCATCGGGCGTCGGTCCTGCGAGCTATGTGCCCTGCCCACTGCCACTTAAGTTTGGCAATCCGGTGGGCTATGTCGGTGACCCTGGTTTTCCTGCGTATCTCCTCATTTCTGATTCGATCTCGCAGGGAAACTCCGAGCATAGCGTAGTTTGGGTGACTTTGAGCCTTCTGATGGAGCCCATAGTGAGCGACCACGTCTCTGTTCCATATGTCATCACTGGCAACACACATTGGTTGAAGACTTTTGTCTTCATATGGTGTTTAAGTCTTCTTTATTATCCTAATTTTCCGCGTAATTGTTTTATTTTATTTCTATTTATTTAATTAATTTGTATATACATTTATGAAACGTTTGTACTTTTAACAAAGCACCATCTATTAAATACTTACTCCAATATAGACAATACAGTCAACAGCGCCATTGTTTGGAGCGAACATATGATTATAACTGTCAAATAATAGACAAATAAGTTGCAATAATATAATATTAATAAATTGAGATGTAAGCTATCTTAATTTTGATCAAACTAAATCGAACAAACACACACGTTGCGCAAATTCGATTATAATCATTTACTTAGTTTATTATATAAAGACCCGAACCGTCGGGACGAACGTCAGATGTTTGACAGGTAACAGTTTGTAAGGGAAAATAAAATTGTTGTATTTATTATTTTACTTACAATATTTCTATGTTTTCTCAACTCTTAAACCTTCCCTGGACTCACACGAATATTTCAAGACCAAAATTAGCCAAATCGCTCCAGCCGTTCTCGAGTTTTAGCGAGACTAACGAACAGCGATTCATTTTTATATAAAGAGATTGTACTCTGTGCATGAACAGCAATCGAAAAAATTAAAAAATTTTTTTTTTTTACTTATCCCAAAGACCAAAGAAGACTTTTAGAAATTATGTGATAAGTTTATGACTAAAAGTATGTCTAAAATTATTCAATGACCCACAGATGTAAACAAACTTTTGTGTATTTATTTTAATCCTCCTTTTTTTTGTTCGCCCGGGGTAAATCCCATATAGACTATCCCCGTCAGCCACGGGGATGGCCGAGGGAGGGCGTGTGGGAGTCTCCCACAGAGTGGGGGCCTAGCCACTAAACATCCCCGGAGTGCACCAACTCGCGTCCTGTTGCGGCATTGTGGGATCTGCTGCAGAACCACGTCATTATCCTCCTGTGCCAACCCCTTAAGAATAGGTAACAATTTTGCTCACTCTTTAGAAGTTTTCCCTCTGGTGGTTCTCTACTCATGTGGCTTGGCTTTGCATTAGCATAATGTTACTCGGGAATAGCATTGTAATCGCGAAGGAATTTCGTAAATCGGTCCTTTAGTTTTTGGGTTGATTCGCAACAAACATACAATATAAATCTTACCTGTTTATAATATTGGTATAAATTTAGTTATTATTGCTTTAAATATTGTTATGTTGTTTACCCTATTTCAAAAAGGAGGAGGATTTCAATTCACTTAGTTGTACGTTCAGTTCCAGTTTGGTATAAAATTTTAGTATAAAATTATGATCAGATTTTTTTATGGAAGAAACATTAGCTGTAAGTTCGACTTAAAAAGGGTTAAAATCTAAAATTAAAAGTGCTTAACTCTTTTAGGCAACGACTTCGAATATGTGTTAGATATTGGTTGTTGTTCGCTTTTTTTTACTTTTCTTGTTAAAAAGATTAATTTTTAGCTGCTGGCCACGGCTTCGCTCTCGTCGACCAATATCAGATCTATTCTAACATCAAAGTGCAGAAGGTGTAAAACTAAACATACTTCGTTGTAAATCTAAACGGTGTTCAAATTATTAAGGTCAACCACTTTCAAATTTGCATAGACGGTATTTTCAATACATATCCAAAAATGACCAATTTTGATAATTTCCAGAACAATTCCTGTGTATTTTATATTTTGAAATATTAAATACAATTTAAAATACAACCCCTTTATTGCACGTTGAAGAAATCAAATACCTTCAACTACTGATTTTAAAATTAACTAGCTGTTTACGCGCCTACTAGTGACATCTAGTGGTGGACTCTGGTAATTGTATGATTGCTCCTCTGCAACAATCGTATCTTATCGAATGGAGCTCTTTGAAAGCCGTACACATCACGACTATCTTATTATTTGTGATCACCGCTCAGCTGGTTTAGTTGGTTAAGCGTGACGATCATTTATTTTATTTATTCATGGCGAGACGCTCTCATTGTGTAGTTCGTAGTGCCTCCTTCACACTTGCTGATGGAGCTCTTCGATACGATTGTAGTAGACAGCAAGAAAAGATGAGTATAGTTATCATGAATCATCAAAGGAAAAAAAATTAACATGTTAAAAAAAATGTAAAGGGACTTCAAAAACAATTTCGCAACACCAAAAACAGTTTTTTGTTCACATATCTCAACTGTTTTGCAAACTACTGAACTGGTTTTGATAACATTTCTGTGGGACAAATCTGAATGTTTAATATATAGCTTAGCTTATTTCAATGGTCGAAAATGACATTACTACTCACCCCATTAATGACCCACTGCTAAGCCTGGCCTCCCCCTACTAGCAACGCTGGCCAGATGGGTTAGCACAGGATTTCGTTTCAAGTTTTCCTTCTATTGCGGATAGTTTCGGCCTTGTCATTTGCGTGTCGGCTCTTACGCCACCCTCATTAAATTGGGTGGTGACAACTTAAAAATTAGTACTATCACTAGCAATCGATAAACACGACCACGACAAAAAAATAACACAGAAAATGTCTATAAATTTTATTCTGAAATGAATTTTATACCAGCATTTCATTGGACTAATGTCGGTTTGGGTGCAGTGCATAAGCCTTTGCTTACCCCGCCAGTAAATGAGTTTCAATTGTTAGCGCAGTGTCCATAGTCCTCCGACCACCGCATAATCCGTTTGCAGACGCGCCAATTTGCCGCGATAATCTACTTTCACTAATTCCGCCAAAGTGGCCACATTACATTAGGAGTTGTTTTTACGCTCAGTTATGCTAATAGTTCATATTGGCCGAATGTTATCGAAAGATTTCGAATAGTGCATCCTACCCGTCACGACCTACGGCGCCGAGATTTGGACACTCACAGTGAGACATATTCACCTGTTTAAAGTTGCTCAGCATGCTACGGCGCAAGCAAAGCTTAAGCGCCTCGACCACGATAAATTAAAATTACGGAGAGCGACTGTCATAGGGCAATCTACGGCGTGTACACATTAGCGAGACTACCCTAGCTAATGTGTCGCTACAGTCTTCGTAGACAGGCTCGGCTGCGTGTACGTGTACGCTCTGGAAGATTGGATACGAATAAAACCAACAACCACGTGAAATGCCATCACCATAAAATAATATAAGTTATTAACCTTCAAGCACAGGTCTACGCGGCCGGATTTCACTACATTATTACGCTACTAACGCTACGACTGCTACGCCGTAGTCAGTAATACACAACCACAAACTTGTTTGAAGCAATTGCAGTTAGCGGTTTCAATCAATCCATGATGTTCAAGCGAACACGGATAGATTATTAGTTTATTCAATCGCTATTAACTGCATAGTTGTAAACTATGGGAAATGCAAATGGGATTGGTTACCTTTTAATAAACTTGGCTGCCTTGGCCCGTCTCTACTAATGAAGCCCCAAGCTCCGAAGCAGGCCCTCCGCTAACCGGGGGGCTTAACAGCCCACCCTTACCACCGCTATGAAGCCTTGATCAGCGCGGGCGACCGAGTTCCCGGTTCCATAGCTCGCAGGTCCAACTGACGGCGAGCGGAGGTGACACAGCGCCCTTCGATGGCGGTTGCGGTGCAGACGAGTTTGGCGTTGGGAGGCCACGTCTGCAGTCCTCTCGGTCTCCACCTTGGCCGAAATCACGTTCTCCGCAAAGGAGGCCGCTGCCAAGCATACTCGCTCCGAACCATTGTACAGCGAAAGGTTACAGGCAACATCAGCGAGCCCCGTCCGACGCTCTGCATGCCACGAGTGCGTGCTTCGCAGTGTCCACCATACCGCCTCTCCAGCTTCTACCACATACAAGGCCGTAGACCGCGCAATCCCTCGTACAGCCTCCAGTGGGTGGCGTTCGACCTGGGGAGGACCTCTCCAAAGGTCCATCTGCTATCGACGACCAAAACCCAGGCACGCCTCCGACCACAATATGGGAATCCACTGGCGGTGTATCCCGGGTCCCTTTGAAGAAAAGGGCCTTGTACTTATTGAAAACCCCTTCAAGACCACCTCCTAACCACCTTCTACTAGCCACAAGCTGAGTCAACCCAGTGGTGGCGAGGATAACGACGCAGACATTCGGGAGTGGCCCGCCCCGTCGAACCCAATCGTACTCTTTGTCCCACAGGGTCGGCTACACCACTGGTGGTCCACCCTTCTGGTATAAATAACAAAGAGAGAGAACACATGTGAATTATACACGCGTATATCCTTGTTGATTAGCTTTATTGAAGTAAATAGATGCAGTGGCCACCCAAAAACAGTGACAGGGAAGGTCGACTGCCACTCCCGTCCGCTGTCGCGCGTTGAACAAATATTTTCACAGGCTACGGACCTGGCAACTGCGATCGATACAAAATTATTCAATTCCAAAATATTACGTTAGCAGCGGCTGCAACTATACATAAACACAAAAACTTACTAAGCGTATTGAACATTAATGCTCTTAGTCTCACGTGGTTTGTCCCTTTTTTATTCCTTTATATCGGAAGTGCGTCATGTCCAATATGTTTTATATAGTTACGCCACGGGCCCGGTGCAATAAACGCCGGCACGTCAGGCAAATAAACGAACATACATACCTGCACAATATTACCGCAATCCGGACCCGGATGTTAATATATATAAATTACGCGTCACGTTGTTTGTCGGCGATGGACTCCTAAACTACTTGAGCGATTTTAATCATATTTGCTCCCCGTGTGCAGTTTTATACAACTTGAAAGATAGCTTACATCTCAATTTATAGTCGCAATATTATTTTGTTACAAATATTTTGTCTATTATTTACCAGTCACAATTATATGTTAGCACCAAACAATTCTAACAGATAGAGATATATGTTGACTGGATTGAGTAACGATTCAATAGATGGCGCAATGTTAAAAGATAAATTAGTGTATGGTAATGTTAAATGTAATATAACAAAAACCTTAGCCACAGCAACGCGTGGTCGGGTCCCTTACTTCGAAGTGAATTATGGGACTGATTGTGTAAAAGTATTAAAACTACAACTGTCATATATCTAGTGAAGGTGTCTATAACATACAGGATGTTTTATTGTATAGTGAAAACATGAAATTAGTTGTATTTCTGTTAAAATAAGTATATTTTTTATGTTTTTGATGTTTCTGCTTCATGGCAATATGTTTTGGTTCTCAGCCCATGAACGAACTACTGCCGTTGGGTATTTTAAAAGATTTAAGCCTACATAGGGACGGACGGACGGCAGCGACTTTGTTTTATAATATGTAGTGATAGTGATTTAACGCATCCGGCACCACACTAAAGTAGATATAAGATATACTATATGTAATGGTAACTACATGAATCAGAATATTATGGGGACTTGAATCATTAACACTAGGTTGATTTTAGAAACACGTAATCCGGGATATTCCATTAATTAACGGAGTGTAACAAGTTGTAACTACGTAACATGAACGAATCGAGTTCCAATCGAACTAATACATTGGCCAACTAACAAGGGCTACGATGTTACGTCATTGATTGAGGACAGGTGCGTCGTTAAAAGGTATAACGTAATCTGTCATTTTGTTAATTTTATAAGACATTCCTGTAACCACAAGCTTTCACACGTGGCCATATTTGTATTGGTTAATGAAGGCAACATTTATCTAAATAAGAGCCAGTGATTACAATACTACCAGTATTGTAATCACTGGCATAATTAGTTACATGCTGACCTGGGAAACAAATGTCTGGCCATGCCGCATCCTCCGGGCCCCGGCAGGAGGAGTAGACCCAAAAAGTGCTGGCTTGGCGTCGTTAAGGGTGATATGCGTGCCAATGGGCTCACTACCAGGGATGCTGACAACTGTGCGAAATGGAGAAGAAAAAGTCGAAAAGCAGATCCCGAGCGCCGAAGCGAGAGTTTGGGCTGCAAAGATGATGATGATACACTTACATAAATGTAACAAGATACTACATATTAGCGTGTGCCTCATACCACAAAATAGATAGATAGATAGAGCGCGCGTGTCATCCGTTTCAGACACACTTGTTGTTTTGTCTTGTGGTGGTAATAAATCAAAAAATAATTATTATTACTGTCCAGTTTATGGATATTTCAGTTCATGTGTTTGCGCATAAACAGAGTTGAGTACCCTATCGCGACCGCCGAGCGTAGGTTCGATAAGTAAGGTAGATACAAAAGCTTGTCTTTTGTACCAAATTATTTTGTGCCCAATTAAATTAGTGGTTCAATTAAAGGTTCCAAAAATTAAGGTTCCAAATAAATTTGCTATAAAAATAATTAATTTTGCGCTAAGAGCTATCCCAACTTTTAAGGTAAAACAAATGAGACATTACAGATCGGTCATTAGGTAAAGCGTGATAAGATATTTTTTAAGTTATTCAAATATATTTCACCGTCAAAGAAGCTTGGCGTGGTTTGTAAACAAACACCCAGACAGAAGTGTAGAACAATACACCGTCGTTACGTAGAACAAAGACGAAATACAATATTACCTTAATTGTTTTACGTTAAAGCTCTAGAATATTTTAATAGATATACATAGGTGGTTCTGGTAGTTACTGACTCGATAGGTAGGTAGGTAATCGAAGCTTTAGAAAATAATTGAGAGAATGAAGAGAAAGTGATTTCACAGTTATCGAAATAATTTTATTCTTTACACTAAAACTGGGTTCGTTCGTGACTTAAAACTTAACTAATCTTAATTTAATATGTTTCGATCGTAAACCAAGATAAAAAAAGAGTAAAAAATTAACAGGTAGTGCGTAACGTATCAATCTGCGATTTTTCAGTTTTTCCTTTAGTCGGCTCTTATTACATCGGCAGTATAAAAAAAGCGTATTACGCAAAATTCCCTCCTTGTAACTGAAGGAGTCCCTAAACAGCAGTTGGTCTTTATAGGCCGCGATGTTGATGATATTAGGTAGGAGAATAGAACCTTTTTTATATGGTAAATCAACGAAAACACATTAATCGATTTGCGTAATTTTCACTCTATGGGGACAATTCTCTCTCTACCTTACCGACATTACCCCGGATAGGCGTATTTGGCCTATGTGTGCAATAGACAAAAAAAACAACCACTCATCGCGGTTAGCGTCAAATTAAGTTAACTAAGCCAAATAAAGTGACGAATATAACGAACATTTCGCCCAATAGATTATAACATTTCGCAAAATAATAAAACGAATACAAATTGCGTAGACGTGTAACCTCTATTTAAGTAATATTAGGAGGTGTAACAAGCACCACGTTGTTTGTCCGCAACGGACTCTTAAACTACCTAACCGAGTCGGCAATATCGGTTGACTGGATTGCGTAAGTATTCAATAGATGGCGCCATGTTTATAGTTAATTTAACGTATGATAATGTTAAAATATAATATATAAAAAATCTTAGCCACACCAACGCGTGGCGAGGTCTGCCAGTATCATATAATAGAGGTTACATAAACAATTATTACGTACATAAATAATGTGTGGAAATTTTCAGGAAAGATAAACTGTACCCTGCGCACGTTGCTACGCCACTGACTAAAATCAATTTAAAGGAAAGACATTACACAAATATTCATTTATATTTTGTTCAAATACATTTGTGAGCTCGTCCACAACACTTTGCTGAATATCATCACATGATCAAATGCATAAATTACGATTCTATAAAAGAAAAAAAAAGACATATTCATTTTTATATTTAAGACTAGCGACCCCCCTCGGCTTCGCACGGGTGCAATGATGAACATCAAAATTTATGAAGGAGACCAATGACGGATAGGTGGGGAAGAGGAGGAAGAATCGGTGACTAAAAATGTCTTAAGAAGTAAGCCCAGAGCGTCACGATAGTTGAACGGTTAATTTTCGTAAAACGTTTTTTTCTCCGTCACAGTTTATGATACGTTATTCGCATACTTATACATAGAATTCTCAGTTAAAAACCCCATTTAATAGATACATATTTTCTTAATGCTAATGAGCAAGCTAAGGCTTAATAAATTCTTCCCTAACCTGATTAACAAAAGCAATCTTTGTCAACGTTACTCGGTGCCCTCACTTCGTGTGTTTATATGGTGTTTCTTACTACTGTACCCTGTAACGATTGCCCACAAGTAGAGCTTATGACAAATATTCATTTATTTTAGATACTGCCGGAATGGCATGCTATCAAGCATTTTGGACTCGTTAAATTGACACATGTATTTCCAAAGCATGCGAATCATAGCATACCGAATCCACAACCACAACTATTTGCACTTTGGCTAAATATGAAAGCTCATATATTAAAATATTTTTTCTTGGAGTGTTTATTATGGAAAATATACATATACGCGGGGAATAGTCCTTTATTCGAATGTACTTTAAATAATCTATATTTAAAGTACATTCCAATAAAGGTATCTATTGAATTCTATTTTAAATGGTAATGCTTTGGATTGACGTTTGCAAATAAAGAACAAGAAAATTTTTGAATGCTTGTTTTCAATCAAAACAATGTTCAAGCAATCCAAAAACTTAAATCACTCGAGGGAGCTTTGTGAATTAGATCACAAAAAAACCTTTTAATAATATTTTCATATTACCTTAAAAGACTTGATTTTATCTATCTAACTATCTAGAGATAATTTTTTCGCATATTCCAATTCAATTTCGCCCAAAGAGTAAATAACATTCAACGTTTTATATTTGCGTCCAATCAGAGAAGTAGAGCGTTATTTAATATTAATAACGTTGAGGTTCTTGTCCACGGCGCCAATAATCCGCGCATGTTAGGAAACCAAGAAATGGAGAGAGCAAGCCCAAGTAATACGCGCCCTCACGCGGTTCACTTGAGCCTACCTATGTTTGGCGGTACCGAAATGGAATAATCCTTTTACTGGTACGATTATAGGCTCCGATACTTTATATGGATTTGTGGGTAAATGAGTCTCGTCGTTTCAGCCCATTTATGACCCACTACTGAGTCGGGCCTCCTCCAAATTCATGGACGTAAATTAGCATACTGTGCCACGCTGGCAAGACGGGTTGGCACAGGGTTAATATCTAGTTTTCCTTCTAAATGAGACTAATGTAATGAAAATATAAATTTCCGAAATTACCCTTGTGTCCAAAACCTTACCATTGTAGAGGAACCCCCAAGCAAATATGAAATTGATTGTAATAAATTATTATAGAACAATTTCGTTCGTCGAGACATTTTGACGCGAATCAACTTCGCACGTCCATGGTAACCCTCGTTTGTACGCGTGTTACTTGCTTTGGTAAAGACCATGGCACCATAGTCATGTGTACGGGTGTAACATGTACCAGTACACTACTTCTGCAATTAATTACTTTCGCTTAAAACCCGAATCTAAAGTTGCTTCACTTGCTTGTACCATGTAGAAGCACCCTTAATTTCCTTCTTTTATCCCGCGGTTCAAACCCACGAAATAATGTTTTTAATGTTCATTGTTACGTGTATTCATTGTATGTTCCCTTAATTGTATCTATTTTATTGTTGGCTTGAGTGTTCGTTGTCAAAAATCTTTGTGCCGAAGACCTCCTTAATATTCCCAAAAGGAAGATTTGCCTACTACCATAGACGGGATTAATTGGGACAGGTATTATGAACCTTCGGGAAAACCAATTTGGTGTATCCCATAAAAATGTCAAGACATGCAACTGCTCATTATACAGTTCTAAAAATATGTGTATAGTGGCAATAGCTCAGGTTTCTTCCAATCGCGTTAGATGCAAACATTATACGTACCCTTTGCCCCCAAGTCAAATGTATCGGTGTCTTAATACGTCATAAACTTAATTACACTTTGCGACACCTCAACGGACTCGAAAACTTTTTATTAACCAAGACTAAGCTTATGATTATGCAGTCCATAAACTTCCCCACAATCGACATTGGTGAATGCTTTTCTCATGCTCACTATGCTTGACCGTCTCACCGGGAACTGTATAAAGGTTAGAATTCAATTTGCGGGAGTGCAATTATCCCACTAATATTACAACTGTGATTCTGAAAGTGACTGAGTCATTCAACTATCATTCCGTCTTATTCAGTAGATTTTAAATAGCCGATGCCAAGGAAATTACTTCATATAACGAACCACATTCTTGTAATTACATTTACAGTGAATATACAATTTATGTGTGTGTCAACTTAATAGTAGTGCGAAAACGTTTCCTTTATTAGCACTACTACTAGCTACTGTCAGCGCCTTACAATTGTATAAAATTGCCAACTTTGGTTTGCATACAAGGTAAATAAGAGTATCTTGATTTTAAGGCAATTGAAAAGGAGTCCAATTGATATATTTATTCTTATATTTAGTTGCACTAAAATTAAAACGAATATAAAAAACTATATCCTAGTGGATAGTGTGGAACGCAATCGATCTGTAGGTTAAGCAACGTCGTGCTGGCCTCTTTGCTTCGGAGACCACTTAAGGCCGTCAGTCCCGGCTGCCATTCTACCATCTATGGCAGCCGACAAACGTTGTCAGTAGCTATAATACTGACGGCTGATCTAGCCAAATAATGCCCATAGGTCCCACTAGACGGGTCACGGAGGGTGACAGCAATCGATACGTGTAAATACTGGTTATTACATCAGGTTAGACTGGGACTGACCCACACATTTGGAACAAGACGAGGCAGAAAAAGGCACCTACAGCATCGTTAACGCGCGTCCGTAAAGCGTGTGTCGTCGGCGCTTTATAAAAACAGGTAACAGGTAGGCTCTTATTTTAATTTCTGTAGACAGACATATCTCAGAGGCCGTAATCTTATCTTATATCTTTAAATGAGCAATTCTTGTATATATATAATTGGAATCTCGGAATCGGCTCCAACGATTTTCATGAAATTTAGTATATAGGGGGTTTCGGTTTCAGTCACACATGTCTATCTTTGCTTCCAGAATAAGGTGCAATAACACATTCACATTGAAGTAGAATTTTCATTGCGCTCTATAAAATCCATCCTTTTTATAGACGACGTATATATATTAAGCAGACCTATATAGATTTATTCAAAATTGTTTGTTACTTTATGCTTAAAATATAAGAGCTACATGTCCCCTACATATCACGCCTCTGCGTTCAGCTTATTAGGCTGTGCGTTGATAGCGCCGTCAGGTCAAATAATTTTATGTTATAGATTGGGTACCCAGGTTTTAGCTTATATTAGAGTTTCCTTAGCCGACAGTAAACTGAAAGTAAGTTTACTGACACGCTTGAGGTGTGCAAGATAATCCTTGCTCGTTAGTTTAATTAGGTCGTCTTGGCTCTAGGTGTGCCCACACTACTCGCTAGCAAGATTTATGGCTCTGCAAGTTTGTCGCTTTAGGGATCAAACCTTTGCGGTCTCTCAAGTTACATTTTTAATTGGAAAGGTCCAATTAAAAAATGGCCTTTAAATGAAACTGTAAACTCTCTTTATCTCACTCACTGAGTCGGTCCCTCATGTCTGAGGACCTCGGTTAGCATCATGGCACCTGGCGCGGATGATCTTGTTTCTTCGCTATGCATATCAGACAGACCTGTTCAAAACTGCACATTACAACCTATACCCAACCTGGCGAAGGACGTCAAGGGCAGAATATACATAGATATAATATTTATCGTGGCAAGGAAAATAGAAAAATAATAATAATAGGCACTAAACTAATTGAATAGAAAGCTTTCCTGCCACAAACCGTCCCAAACTCGGCACGATGCTGATTGCAAACAACCAACGCTGGTCTTCCGTAAAGGGCGGCGGGTGACGTCACACATGTATGTTACAAATTACCGACTTAGTGAAATATAAAAACAGACATTTTAGCACCAATATCTCGAAAGTAATAATATAAAATTAATATACACCTAAAACAATTAAACACGGAAAATCATGGAACATGCTACACCACAAAGCACTCTGCTTCAGTACTAATATAATATTAAATACAGTTTGTTAAAAAATATATATTAACTGCGGTCTCAATTTGGATGGAGGATTGTAAACGTTATGATTTGTTACAGCAAGGAACGCGGTGAATCTCTATATGACGCTAGTGTCAGCTCTCAATGATTCTTCATTATTTTGAGGTTAAACTTAAAACTTTACGAAAAGATCTTTCGCAGCTTTCCGAACGCTGCCCAGTTGAGTTGGATCCGACGGTTGATCTCTCTCTCAAAGTTGGGGTTACCTAACTGGATAATGTGCCCCAGGTAATTATAATGGTCAACATTTCGAGGATAGAGCCACCGATATGTCAAAGAGGATATGTCAATAGGGGTTGCTTGAATATGGGTATTGGACATGATCTTTGTCTTCTCCATGTTGAGCTTAAGGCCTGCTCGTTCGGAGGCTCGACAGAGGCCATCGAGCATCGTAGTGAGACCCTAGTAGCTTGGATAAAATTTACGATTCCGAGGACCAGTAACTCCTCTTTCAAGTAGGTATGGATAGATTTTTTGCCAATGAGCATAAAATGAAATTATCAAGTAATATCAACCCGGACACGAGTCAACTTTTTAAAACTAGGCTATATGCGCTGCCCTGAAAAATTAGTTTATACAGGGTTACTGGTAATTCGGCGTGGCGGCGTGGATGGGTCTACAGGGGCTGAAATGCAACAAATATAGCCCCTCGATGAATAGTTAATAGTTTCTGAGACATTTAACAATTAGCATTTTTACAAGAAGACTATTTATGATGAAATTTAAATAAAAAATTAGTTAATGTCCCTTGTATTCTTTTTTTTAGGCGAGTTTATAACTTGTAGGTAGACCGGGCGTATCTTACAGTCTTCTCGTTCGCGCGGCCTCCTACATATCCTAGCCCCCCGTCTCCGGGTGACGTACTTTAATCTATCCAGTTCAAAAAATACCATAACACCGAATGTACCAACTACGGGTACTAAAATTTACTTTGCTATCACTAGCCAAGTAATAGCAGTAGGCAGCATAAGTTAGAGTCAATAATTGAAGCATGAGGTACATTGTGATAATTGCTAAGATATTTTTCCTTTCTTGGATTTATTCTTTAGAAACATCAAATTATACGTATTCATTGGCCGTCGCTGCTCCTTTATAGGAAACTGACCGAGTTGCTCTGAATACATATTCATAATGAATACATTATCTTGTCGGTATACATTTTATATATGATATATCGATACTAATGCTGGTATAATTTCATTGTTTACCTTTCCATTGAAGTTTCTTGAAGCTTTAATCAAGGATACCCATTAATTCCAAACCCATAAGGTATGCGCGGTGTCGTATCATCGAACTTTAAAATAATCTCGGAGCTTATTGATCTGAGCTTTGTAAAGCATTATGGAAATTCTATTTTGATATCAAATTGATATTCACACTCAGGCCCGCCAGACAGCGGCTCCGACCGGATCTTGAATTGTACCATCTCGTAATAGGATTCAAATTAGTTCAAAAGTGTAAAAATATGTTGACACTTTCCAAGTAATTTAATCTTTCGGCGCGTTTACTTTGATGCCGGATGAGTGAAGAATGTTTGGTTTGAGAGCTTCATCATCTGTGCGTCGTCAAGTTATTGAAGACTAGCGGCTGCGCGCAAAGCTGCGGCTTCAACCGAGTAGATTTCAAGCTCATTCCCAATACCAAATAAATAATTGACGTCACTTTAACATGATTGTGTATTTCTGTACGTTTCATCCGTGAATGTGATGATAATTAACAAATGTATCGCATATATGCAGAAACATATATTTATACTTTTCTTTAGGGCTTCAAATGTTTTTTAGGCGAGATCATTTCACAGAAACATGACTGAACCGACTTCAATAAGTCGGTTCAGTAATTCGGTTTTGAAATTAAAATAAATGATAAACTTTGTATGTCTAGACGATTTTCTATTGAAATTAATTTGACTACTTCAAGAAAACGAACACAGAAATTAAAATTGTTGGTTAAAAATCGAAAAATTATAGCATCATATAGTAACACCGACTTCATTCTATCACAAAAATATAAAATTAAAAAAATGTTCATCTGCAGCGCCGAACCTCGAGCGTTAATCATCGGCGGTTTGGTAGAATAGGAAAGCCAATGATGCCTACACATTTGTTTTCATAATGTATCAATAGCGTGCGTTTCGGAAGTCATCTTGCTTTGCTGGAGACATTTGAATTTCATTCAAAACAAATTCACGTTAAGGTTGATTGAATTTAACAGCATTTCGCATGGGGCGGTAATTTCTAAAATTCTTATTTTTTGCCTGTATTGTAAGACCGACTGTAAGAGAGTATACGACCAACCAAAATGACAAGCTTTTGCGTTCAAAGGTTTTGGCTGTGGGTTCTATCCGTCAGTCACGAACACAGTCACAAAGATTCACAAACATCAAGCCAATTTCCCGAGTGTATACATTTTCCGCGTGTTGAGTGAGTTTAGATTTAGAATACATAGTCTCACCACCACATTCCATCCTGAGGGTGTGCAAGAGAAGCGGCCAGATGGTCGGCCTACCTCCCGGCGGTGGCGGCTCGGTTACTCGAGCTCGCGCCAACCGCCCATCCAGTTAGCGGTGCCTAGGTCTCCATGGGCGCCGCCGCGACTGCAGCAGCACCCTGGACCGCCCCGCTGCGTCGGGAAGGCCTGACGCGGTCCCTCATCGCCTGGTTGATACGAAACCCTGTGCCAACACGTCTGGCCAGCGTGGTACAGTAGGCTAATCACCCTTCATATAAACGGAGGAGGCCTGACTCGGCATTGGGTCATGTATGAGCTAGTAGAGTAATAGTAGAAGTAGCTATAGTAAGTCCCCAACTTTTCTCTTAACATTCTCTATTATGGTAGTTAACAGGGGTAACTGGGTGAAAATATATTGATGTGACGATGCTGTTTATTTTACTAGTACTGTTTAATAGGCTGTTTTTGTGCTTTTATAATCTTCCATCTATCTTCTATATGTATAATTGGAAGATGATAAGAGCTGTCTACCTATATACTGACTCATCACGATATTTCTGGCACCGTAAGGTTTTGAGACTTGAGATTTGGTAGGAATATTTATTTCGTTGACTATAGGTCAGCTAGCAACGACTTTTACAAAATTTCGCCCGCATGTGGGTTCGCTGGGGCGTTAATTAAATTTAATATTTCTCACGTTTGGTATGTATTATATATACCCCATTCAAGATAGCGTGATCGATTTGACAGGCTAGTGATAGGAAACAGATTTTATTTCGAAATGCTTCGCGAATTAACACACAAGATAATTATTAGTAACAAAATTATTATTTTACATAATAGGTTCGTGTGTTCCCTGTCCTAATGAAGCAAAGTCTAACAAGGTAACAGGCATGTATCATGAGACAGACAAGAGCTTTCGTTTTGTTACATGGCATAAAGTAAAAGTATCTTCTTCGAAATATAAATAACTTTCCACCATGCATTACGGATGAATACTTTTCTATTAATTTGTTGCGACAACTCTTGTTTATTGGTGGCTAACTGCAATCATAACTGCTTATAGGGCTATAATTTTTTTTTAATTTCTTTTTTTTAATATTGAGTCTTTATTTCGTTGACAACCCTCACGGATATGCCGGTTATGTACTACACTGAATGCGCGAAGATATGGTATTTGGCGGCTCGAGCTACCCACTTAAACCAACGGTGTCCCTCGATTGCCCGATTGGGCCACTGGTTACCCCAGTGGGAGAACATGCCCCGCGACCCTGTTGACCCTTGAACCGCCTTTCAACGGGCCCCGCGCTTTTTTGGAAGACTCCGGAACCGCTCAGTTCCGGTGACAGCCCTGACCTTCATGCCGCTCCGCTGCTAGGGGTGGTAGGTCTGCTTCTGACTCTGAGGACAGGGGAGTCCTCGGGGCTATAGTCCACCTCGACGAAGGGCGTGTGGGACTCTCCCAACTACCAGCATACCAACTAAACATCTCCCCGGTGTACCATCCCGCGCAAGATCGAACCATTCCCAGTATGGAGTGAGAACTCCGTGGCGCCCTGTCAGGTACACGTGACAGGGTGCCCATCATGATCCCATCATAGGGCAGGGCCTCCCCGGCAGGGTGCCCTGCCCCGGGATCACTCGGCCAGATGGACAGGCCTACTTCCCGGCGGTGGCGGCCCGGATGGTCGGGGTCGCGCCAACCGCCTGCCCAGTCTGCGAGGCGGCGTCGGTGTCCATGGGCGCTGCCGTAAAGGCAACAACCTGGGTCCGCTGCCCAACCGGGGCTCATTTGGTAAACTCATGACTGCACACAGCGGGCAGCGCCTATCCCGGTCCTGGCATACGCGTGCCTTGTGGCCCAGCTCGCTGCACTTATAGCAGCAGGCTCCTCTCTCCGCCTGTCGCTGTTGGGGCACTGGACCCCGACGTGGCCGCGCTCGAGGCAGGCGAAACAAAATTCCACTCTTGCCCCGAGCGCCTCAACCCTCGCCCGTCCCCAGCCCAACACAATTCACCCAGTCTGCAGGAGCCGCTGCGCGGCATCCTCAGGGCAGCGCACTCAGGCCACTTCCAGGTACCCGGGGGCGCGACGGATACTGCTAACCTTGACAGCCTGCGTCGCGTACCCGCTGGCCGAGGCGACTGCCCTCGCCACATCGTCTGCGCTCGTCGCGTCTACAACGTCCATAACCCTCAACTCCCTGGACCTAACAGGGCGCAGGACACGGACACCGAGAGCCCCGAGGGATGCTCCAAGACTCTCCGCGAGAGGAAGCCTTATACCTACTGTAAATCTAACCTGTAAACTTGAAGTAGCCTTATACCTACTGCAAGTTTACAGCTTCAAATGTGCAGGACAATTTGGCTATTAAACTATCTAATTAATATTAACTAAACAACAGTGAACCATTCACCTGGCTTAGTAATTATTTTTATGACGTCATTATGATACATTATCTTAAGTTCTCGTTGTATAAAAAAATTGTACTTGTTTAGTATATTTTGACTTTTGTTGAGACTGTACTTAGGTTAATTTTACCCATTGTACATTGTGTGCTTGTTAAATTAATTAAACAAACATTCATTAATAAAAATCTTAGTTAGTTTTAAAGTCACAAAATACCCCAATAGTTATGCGAATCTCGCATTATAAACCACTAACAAAGCAAAACCGCGAGCCACAATAACTATGCACTGCAAATGAGTCTACGTTTGTAAACAATAATAATTGCTACATGCTCTCAGCATCCAGTACTTGATACTGTATACTAAAATACTCCGAATTGAAATGGTGCTTACGTACAAGTCCAAATGTCTCGGTATCTCATTGAAACACCATTTCGCAAATTCGCGGTCGTGCCAAATGTATGGAAATGAATAGTTATTATTAACTATAGGTACTTGTGACACTGTTGGGCATCTAATACACCCTACGATTTTGCCAGTGCCGATGAGCTTCACAAGATTTTAAATCTCATGAACAACCGCGTAAAAATTCGATGAAACAAATGAATGAACTTTTCTATATATGCTTTTTCGTCGACATGATGAAGTCTAACTCGTATCGTTGTAGAGGAAATTCGTCCTTCTCCGAGTCCCTTCTTCTCCAGAAAACCAGCCAAAAGCTGGCCCTGTTGGTTCCGTGCCCAAATTGCCCCACTTGCAGCTCATCCGCCCGCTTGTCTCAATTTTACAAAACAAAACAGCATTTTCATACTTTAACCCCTAATGTCAGCATCACATTATAATCGTATCGTATGCCGTGATGTAGAGTTATTCATATACCAAGATTTACAGTATCCAATGATCGGTTCGCATGATACGCCAAAAACATATACTTTATTTAGAACGCTTTGTACACGCTTTTACTCGTCGTTTTATCAACGCTATTGTAAACACTAAGCTTGATAAACAGGTATGTTCCCCGATATCCATTCGTATCGTTATCAGGTTGTTAAAACGAAAAAATCGTCCATTGCGTTGCCTTCTCGAGTCTCCACCGTATCTAAATGTTGTCATCAAAAGATGAACTATAAAAAGATTAGCAAGCTCTTTAACTGAATATCTGATTTTGTTACAGATCACGAGGTTCCCACTTCATCCCAGATAACGGAGGACCATCCCGAATTGAACAACATGACCGTGAAAACATTACACACGGGCAGTTTCCTTACCATTCATAGGCGCCGCAGGAGGCGTCTGCATACCCGAACCCTCTGCGTTGACGCCGCGCTGATTGATGACCTGCATATTGGTCTAGTACAGGTAAGTACTGGCAGCGCAGCGATCACTTTCTGTCAGCACTGTATGCTCAAAATGCGAAAGTCACTTGGCTGTAACAATCAACTATTTGTATATGTTGCCATCTTGATAGCAAACAAGTTATTCCGCCGCGTGGGAGACAGTAACAAAACGGGCTGGTACTTAACTTGGTACGTTAGCCAAAGTTAGCGATGCGGCATGTATTATGTTCTATAATTGCCATGTTCGACGTGCCGGCGTCACACATTGTCTCCCATCACGGTCATTCCGCAGTCCTTCGCAATCGTCGCGTATTGTTCATAGCTCCGCCGCAAATTTAAATGTCGTTTGTTTGTATTCAAGAGCCGTACACACGCACTATTTGTTGGTATGTTCTTGTGACATATTGTCGGGTAGCGCAGTGCGTTCCAAGTAGCTGGGGCAAGGACATCGCGCCACGAATGAAATCTCACTCGTATCAGTTACGATGACCACTAATCCGGATGACTTTTACTACACTCGTTGGCCATTATAGCACTTGATATTTCTCGCATTTTGAACGTTTATTTATGGTGCATGTTAATATGGAGCGCGCCTCACCATTTCCATCTGTGATTATGTGTTAAATACGCTTTGCGTGTCGACTCTTTCTTCTCGTGTGGCTTGCACTGTGACGTTACACATTACGAGTATTAATAGAATCGGCGGTCATATAGTGTTTTATCTGTTTACTGTACGAAAATAAATGCGCTTAAATAAGTTCATTCGACGCGTAGTAAATTTGAAATAATAGTACTCGTACGTTGCATTATTTGACAATTGCACAATCATTTTCAAATTAACCCTCGGCTGTTTAACATCAGTAGAATACAAACAATTAGATTAATTAACTTATCCATTATATTAATTTAATAAAAAAATTGCGATATTATATTGCAGTAAAGTAAAATATTATCAGTTAATATGCAACAGGTGTACACATAATAACACACTATGTACACATAATTTTGCATACCGCGATGATACAATGTACTAAAATTTATTTGTTTGTTCCCATGTGTTTTTTTAATACAACGGTTAATATTAATATTGCAAATATTTAACGTATATTTGTGTCCTTCATTGTAGTAAATTACTATATTCATTCACTCGGTGAGCTCGACAAAGTCAATTTTGCCGCTGGTTTATTGGATTGAGCCAAATTCCTTTCCAATGCAGTAGCAATTGCCGATGATTGAATGTAGTATGATGATAATGCACTATGATGATAATGCACTATGATGACCAAAACATAAAAAAGACAAGGCGCTTGGCTTTGGTATTTATCACTGGAATGCAGCTGTTGTTTATTGTACGCTCATAATGACTGACTTAAACTAGATTGATAATAACGGCGAACAGAAAATTTCCGCATCGTGTGATTCGATTTTGAAACGCAGTACACAGTTAAGTTACAACGGCTCCTAAAACACGTGCCCGTGGCCTTGTTTAGGAGGCATCAGTCCACCTCAATATCTGACGCCTTCGTACAACATGTCAACATCACTGTGTGTGTACTTATATCAATTTTACTCATATAATAAGTACAAATAAAGTTTATTTTATTATTTTTCCCAGTTCAGCTCAGACAATAAATTAATAAAATGTTAATTGTCATGTCATGTTTTTCATATTAGCAACGTAAATAAATATTTAAAAAGATTGGTTTCTTATTCAGACACTAGTTTGGTAAAATAATGTATACAGTATTTCAATACAAAAATACTATATATATCATACAAATCAAAGTTGGCGCCTTGTCTTCATAACCGCATTACCAAGTCGGTCCCAAGTCATCCATCTGTGTTGAGGGTCGATGACTCGCTGCAACTCCTGCGACATTATTACGACGTGTTTTGCTGCACACAGCGATTGAGCTCATGCTGATTGCGATTTGACTTCGTACTTTTTGCAACTGTCGCTTTGTGTTTCACTAAGATTATGAACATGGTAAATTGTCCATTACGGTGTAAGATAACATCAAGTCGTTTAACGAAAATGTACATAGATTATATTTGTATTTTCTCTTTTGCAGTGCATTCTGGACCAGTCCATGCAGTGGAAATTCAATGCGTTTACTCTCGAGAACGTTTCAGGCGGTAATATTCTTGCAATATTTTAAAATATCTGTTATGGAAGCGAACAAAGCTCTATATACACATCAATATTACTTAATTTTATCCATCTATCTGTATATTTGCATTTTTATAAAAAGCTTTCGTCACGCACTTGCTTCCATAACGTAGATGGATTATATTTAGAGAGGTAACGAGCAATTAAATAGAAAAACTCTTTTCTATAAGTATGTATTCAATCGTGCACTATTGGATTTTAACAATAATTAAAAACGTCACTTTTATTTTGTGTCCAATTGTGTGTAATATTCTTCATTTATATTGGTAGGAGTATTCGTTGTCATCTCACAGTTGTTAGCTACATATATCTGTATCTATGCAATATATTGTTATAGATGGTAAATTTTGATGTATGGCCGCAGGCTATGTTAATTAACAAGGCGCTATAGTCCGGTTTAACCTTTTTGTACATTTGAAAATCCAGATGTAAGTCAACGAGAGCGAAGCTGCTCGTACGCACCATATCGAAGACAGTCAACACACATGTGTTTTAGGACTAAGCACTTCAGGTTATGGTTTCAAAATAAAGATACGAAATCCAACCGACCATATTTTCGCCGACCATATTTAACGCTGGTTGGAATTAGGTAGTGTCGCGTTTACATTTCATACTCTATACAACTTTAATAATATTCGTTACAGATATCTATATCAAAGGAAAATTTTAACAAATATTATATATCTATGTCAAAGGATATTTTTCTAAAATAGCGTCGATTATTTCGTTCCTTCGTTCGTTGAGACGAGAGCGGTATGCATCAATGAGTGACCGGTGTATCGATAATCGTAAATCGATTTACCGCCGTCTAGGAACTGTTGTTTTTTCATAGCGATTAGTCCTGATGTTAATAGTCATATTGTTCGTGAGTTTAGGGCTTACTGCTGAAATATTCCCGATTTCGTCGATGCCTCGAAACGCGTAGTGATGGCGGGCGTACTGGAGAATCGAGAAATCACTAAACCAACAAATACAATTAATTGATTGCTTTATTTATATTTTTGCTGTCACTAGCGTGTATACTTCCAACTTGTATGTGCCCTTAATTAATGTTACCACAAACTGTTTGAGATACGCAATACGTAGGTATCGGCATATAATTGGCTATATTCCACTTTGAAAGTGAGTACTCAAAGCAAGTGCGTCTGCATGCGGTGCGGTAACTCCGAGACTAATTAGTTTGTGTGTGACTTAAAAATGAGAGGGTATTTGTGTGCTTTCAAATTAACGTACACCACGTCGATTTCAGGCTGAAATATCAAAGGCCCTAGAGTAGAAAGGAAAACCATGTATATGGGTGGAAATTAAACCCTTTTTAACGGTTTTATCGTATTATACATTATTTGTGTGCATTATTTATGTATACATCACAGAAGCCGGCCCAAAACACCTACAGTTGAGCGACTACCTGCTATCTTACCATACCTTAAGGGTATCACTGACAAAGCTGGCAATATTCTGAAACGTGCTTCAATAAATAGGTGACCACATAGGAAGATTAGCCAACATTTAAGACCAGTGAAGTCTAACATTCCCATACAAGATTCCGGTGTGTATAAACTTGATTGCGAGTGTGAGTGTGGATTCATTAGGCAAACAAAGAAAAGTGTTGGTATCCGCATAAAAGAACATATAAGCACATAAAAACAACCAAATTTTAGTAGAGAGGATCGTTGGCAGTTACTACCTGCTTGGGTTCCAGACATTAAACTCACCTGCAAGACCTCTGGACACCTTAACGATTTCTGCGTACGATCTCTGTACACTGTAAGCGATTTCTGCGTGCACAGGGAACGTTATCAATGAAACAAAATTATAGGCGGTAGATATACCTGTTTCTTTGTACTTTAGAAGACAAATGTCATCTAGTCTCTCCCGTGACCGTGACTGCAGGAGTCGGGCGTCGGGACGACGGGAATTAAATAATGTAATATACACGCGAAAATCCGTTAAAAGTGTTTAATTTCAATGTGTAATAATCGCCAAAACCTAATAAGTCCAGGATCCCAGGGCCGCCAGACGTCACGTATTTTTTGACGGACGAAATGTGGACGTTTGTGTAGTGTTAGTATGTACTACGATCGCATGCCGACCTGCCTACTTGCTCAAACGGCCAATTTTCAGGTATCAGGTGGTCAAGGTACATAAACACATTACTTACTTCACCTAAATTGTCCTGGCTGATTTTCTTCTCTTATTTTTTTCACCATAATCTATTTATTAACAAAAGTTCTAAATATTGTAAAATATCTGCTCAATTAATTTGCAATGGCCTAACAAGCTCATTCGGTCTCACACGCGTAAACGGCGCGGATAACACGTCGGCTAGCTTTAGTATTATGTATTAAAAAAATATGTATTAGGTATAATTTTTTTTTTCACCATAATCTATTTATTAACAAATATTATAAAATATCTGCTCAATTAATTTTCACGGCCTAAGAGTTACCGACATAGCCCTCAGGATTGCCAAACTTAAGTGGCAATGGGCAGGGCGACATACCTCGCAGGACCGACGCTCGATGGGACAGAAAAGTCCTCGAGCTGCGACCGCGTTCCGGAAAGTGCAGTGCTGGTAGGCCTCCCTCACAGTGGACCCGACGACGAAGGGCGCGGGAAAGCGATGGATGCGGGCAGCTCAGAACCGGCTTTCGTGGAAATCTTTGAGGGAGGCCTATGTCCAGCAGTGGACGTCTTTTGGCTGAAATGATGATGATGATGATGATGAATCAGCGCAATCGACCTCACTCAGTCTCATGCGCGTAGACGGCGTGGATAATGCTCTCGCGCTCCACCCCACAGCTGTTAATAAATTGAGTATAAAATTATCCCCGATTGTCCCCTTGGATCGGTCTGTCTTCTTGTCAAAGGTTTTAAAATAGTTGTCTGGTAAAATAATAAAATATACAAAAATGGAGCATCAGAATTTACGTCAAGTTAGCTAATTATTTTGGGAGCTTCAAAGCAGCTGTTAAGTAAAATGTCCGGCGGAAAGTGTCTGGGAGTATTGACGATTTATTTTATTGTCTAAAACCTACGTGAAAATCAGCCAGGAGAATTTAAGTGAAGTAAATAATGTTTGTATGTACCTTGACCACCTAGAAATGGGCCGTTTAACGAAGCTAGCAGGTAGGCATGCGATCGTAGTACATACTAACATACTCAATCGTCCACATTTCGTCCTTCAGAAAATACGTGACGTCTGGCGGCCCTGGGATCTTGTTCTCTACGAAATCATCAAATTTATGGGTTTGACACGACTTGTCAATGTCATACATTAGTCTTTATATTCTACCGAAGCGTGCGATTCGAAAGCCTCCATTATACCTGTGATTGGTTCGGGATTAAATTAATGTGAAGTTGTTGGAAAATTGTATGTGTATGAATTAATTATACATAATTTATTCCATAAACACTAACTTAAGTAATATGTACTTACAAAACACTAACTTAAGTAATAAAACAAGACTAAAAATACCAAATAACCTAAAACTTAAATACTAAAATATATTATTTAAAGGAGTCCCTTTAGGCAAGGTTCCGAAGATACTGGCAGCGTTCCCCTTTTGAATCGCTAGACTGATTCTTTGTCCGAGGTAGCTACCAGCTCTTCGGTCTCCTGTGATGTCGACTAACCTTTTTGCTATTTCCTTAAAAAGGCTTATAGCGCTAGGACCCCACGGACCAAGGGTCTCGACACCGAATGGGACAAATTCATATTCGGAGCCTAGACCCCTGTATTTGTGTGCTTTAGCTTTTTCAGCCGCTTCACAAGCCGCACCAGCTCTGTTGTTGGTTCCATGTAGATGGGAAGGGGCAAGTGTGTCTGAACAGGTTGCATCCCACACCAGCACCCGACCCATCTTCCATGGAATCAAACTCATACCGTCCGGTCTCTTACCATCGTCTCTTGCAATGCCAGTCGGCTCAAGTAGACTGGGCACGTTGACGGAGGTAAGGGACCGGCGTATGATATCGTTAAGTGCGGCATGTCTCGAGAAGCGGCCTGCACTTTTTTGGCATGACAGTCCGTGATGTCCTAGCTTGTCGACATCACTGCCACAGGGACATTTATGAGGAGCGCAGACCGGAACCCCAAGCCGTAGACAGGTTGCGATTCGAAGCGTGTCAGGCTCAAGAAATGTTCCCGTTTTTGACGAAGGGTACGCGTGAAGCCAGTAGCCGGCCTCGTGCGCACCCACGGCCAAAAGCCTAGCACGCGCCGAACCCGTACTACAGCTTAAAAGGTTGTCATATGACAATTTGCAGTTTATGTCATCCCAGCTCCTCTGCGAATTTGGGGAAGATGGAAAATTTTGACCTGGACATGCAATTAAGAAAGCGTTTCTAGCTTCTTCCAAGCCAGCAATCTCAAAGTTTGAAGGGGATGCCCTTAAAATTGTACTTATGAGACTTGCTGAACTATGGACAGAAGATAGGAAGGCTGGTAAAGCGACACTGGAAATTTTGCGAATCCCTAGACCACCATAGCGGATGGGTAGGGATGCTTGGGTCCAAGAATGCTCGTTCAGCTGCATATTAAGTACCGATTCTAAGCTAATTTTGATTAAGTCGTCCACTTGTGTCAAAAGATCTGGGCGATTCCAAAAGGAGCAGCAACGGAGCACATATGTAAATTTTGGGACGAAAAGACAGAATTTTAAGATACAAAGTGCATAGTGTGGACTAATTTCAAGTAGACGGTCAGCAGAATTTTGAAATTTAGTAATTGAATTATTAATATATTCAGCAAAAGATACATCAAATTATACATAATTATACATACATATAATCACGCCTCTTTCCCGTAGGGGTAGGCAGAGACCACTTCTTTCCACTTGCTACGATCCTTACATACTTGTTTCGCTTCATCCACTTTCATTATTCCCTTCATACATGCTCTTCGGTTTAGGGTAGGTACTCTTGACGGAATTATAATTAATCATCACAACATAGTATAAAACAAAGTCGCTGTCGTCTGTCCGTCCCTATGTATGCTTAAATCTTTAAAACTACGCAACGGATTTTAAAGCGGTTTTTGTAATAGATAGAGTGATTCAAGAGGAAGGTTTATGTGTATAATATATTCATAATATTGTAGAGAAACACTCATAATTTTATATGTTAATTTTATATGAAACCGGGGCGGGTCGCTAGTTAATTATAATTCGAATAAAATTGTATGTAAGAACATGACTCCGTATGTAAGAACTCAGACCGTGGATCTGAGATTCGAAATTCTGTGGTCCGTTGCCGACCCTTATCGAGGGGTAAATGTGAAACTTAATTAAACATCTTGATAGCTAACGGATCTTGAAATTCCTTGCGTAACGACTATGGCAACCCCATTCGTTGAAGGAGGTAATACCGCCATACTGAAGTCGTTCCAATGTGAAATCGAAAGAGAATAATTCCCGTTGTGTTCGAACACTTAGCCGTGCCCACGACACGGCCGCGCCTTGATATTTTTGTTCGGTGATACTAGCCTAATTGTGAATCGAAACCTAATTTTTATCATTAGGTTTCGATAGCAAAAGCTTGTCGTCTAGAGCCGTGATAAGTGATAAAATAAATATTCCGACAGGCATTTTACGCTCGTGTAGCCCAGACACTTACAAAAAGTAGCAGGTAAAGATTTTAAAGAGACAATATTTCTACGCCGCTTTCGATTAGTCTTTTTAGTTTGCTTTCTTCTCGATGATTTCATTTTGTGTGTGAGTGGTGACGGATTTGGAATACGTAATGTTACCACCCTATTCTATCCTGTGGGTATCGTTAAAGCCGACTAAAGAAAATTATATGGCAGTGAACCTAGCCAAGCTTAGTGTAGGACGACCCTCTGCTAGATGGAGCGACGATCTGCGAAAGGCTGCGGGCAGCGGCTGGATGCGTCAAGCCGAGGATAGGTCACTATGGCACTCTTCAGGGGAGGCCTTTGTCCAGCAGTGGATGAATGTGGGCTTATGATGATGATGAAACCTAGGCAAAACAAAAGGAAAACTTGAAACGACACACCGTGTCAGACGGGTTGCGTCTGACCAGCATGGCATAGTAGCATAATTTTCCCCTTCTTCCTGTTACGTCCTGAGTAGAAGAAGAATTTTCTTTTACATCTCTATAATTTATCTCTTTTATTGCTGATTGCTTACACAGTATCTGTGATTATATTTTCTTGGGCTGCATTTACACTTCTGTCGAGCTCAATTTTTAGTAGGCGCTCTCATTGAGATCCCTTTTACACGAGGTATGCAGTGACGACTTATCGGATATTATCGCCCTATGTGTGAGGCACGTGATGAAGCGTGAAGAAAAGCTTTTCTGCTCTCCCACGCTTCAGTGCTATTGACAAGCCGTCAATAATTTAATACCAACTTAGGAAGTTATAGTACGAGATCCAGTAATAAAAGTTTTATCCTCATTTTTTTTTTCATTTAAGTTGTCTTTATATTGTTATAAAATGCACACAATAATGCAATATTCCGAAGGCAAGTCTTTAGGCAAGGTTCCGAAGATACTGGCAGCGTTACTTTGAATAGCTAGCCTGATTCTTTGTCCGAGGTAGCTGCCAGCTCTTCGGTCTCCTGTGATGTCGACTAATCTATATGCTATTTCCATAATGTATGGATATCATGAGCTGATATGGTTGTCTACATGCAAAAATTTGCACCGTAGTTTTTTTAACCAGTTCTTTTAGCAAAAGAAGTGGTTAAATTTTCCGTAAGTGAGCAATATTTCGTAAAATTAAAATTGCTTTGCGTTAGTCTAAGTCTGTGTTAAACTTAAAAATATACGCAGTCTCCCGAATGTCAAATCTCGTACAGTTTTACGAAACACATTTTACACGCCTATCTTTTTCGTTGGATATCTTCATCTATTCCCGGCCATTGGGGGACATCGATTTATCATGAGCTACCATGCGTTTGGACATTAAATAGGTGTTTACAGAATAAGATAAGAGCTGAATTGTAGCTTTACTGCAGCTATACTACAGTTTTTGTGAGTTCAGCCCTTAAGTCATTGAAGTTCTGGCTTTTGAATCGAGCATATTATTATTAGAAATGCGCGATCATTAGCGATCCTGCACTTACCAATTCGCTTCGCAATACGTCATCGTTTTATATAATAAAAGTAAGACTTACTGTACATGCAAGCGTCCACACAGCTTGCACAGCCCAGCCCAGTGTACTAAACCCTCACACTAAAACCTCACGAGGCGTATAGACGCCTACGTTTTCAGTCATTCGTGACTATGCCGACTCACTCGATACTGTGTCGTATATAAAAATCATGTAAGTTGTGAGCGGGCGTGCTAACAATCTTGACATGACGAAAACGCGTCTATAAAGCCACGCCTCCGTATACCGTGGGCCTAAAACCATTTATATAATATTCTATATCCTGACTGAATTTGATTTCCGCAAACTAGCGACAATGATTGCGAATAGAATTGGCTATGTGTACTAGATAGGCCATATTATTACATACCATACACGCTATTGACACTGACCCACTAGTCATTACAATTGAGTTAGAAGGGGCTGACGGGATTGTCACTTTGTAACTATTGTCTAGCATTATTCAATGTGTGATCAATGCGCAAAATTATGCTTTTGAGTAGGAGAAAAAGAAACACGACCCAATAGATGAATACACCGCTAAGTGATATAGTAACAACTTAACAACATTAATAAGTATCTGGATGGCGTTTATTACTACTACAGGTGATATTAAGATAAAGAGGTCGGACGGGGTTTCCAGATAAGATATATCTATGTAACTGCATAAATATTATTATATTTTTTATATAAAAAAGCGAAACGATTATCGGCATAAATAACCTGCTGCTATAGTTTCGTTTTATATGGGATGGAACTAATACCTCTACTAATACTTCTTCTTGTTCATTTAGGCGTCCATCGATGTACCGATGATTTTGCCAATGACAAGTGTGTTGTGTTAGAAAAGTATTTAACATCGCTATAATTATGCGGTATGAGAACAAATCGAAACCTCATCTTTATTGTCTGTGGAAAATACGAATAATTCTAAAATAACTCGGTACCGAGCCCACTAAGGCCGCCTAATTTACAAACATGTTTTATTACGTGTAATACAATTTATAAATAACACGGAAATTATATGTGTATAAGGTTGTTTGTCTTTGTATTCAAGAGTATATTAATTAATTAATTGATTTTCTGTAAATCTACTGTTCATAACTACAGACAAACATGTCTAATATATAAGAACTGTAAAATGCCATCTACCGAACCTATGCAAGAGCGATTAAATTTTTTTTTAAATTGAAAAACTCTTTTCTACGTATAACGTTTATCGCGTGGGCAGTTTACTAACATGAAATTCGCGAATACAACTTGCCCGGCCCCGGAATCGAACCCCAAAGTGATCCAAAGGCGGCACATCCAACCCCTAGACCAACGAGGCAGTCAATTATACAAGTATGACATTTAAAAATGATGACTGCAAGTCGTACATTTGTTGAGCGCCGATATTTCTAATATAATGCTTAAAATATCTTGCAAGTTCCGCCTGAATAATCGGGATAACAAGGCTTCAAGCAACTAAGGTGGATTTCTTTATAACAAGTTGACTAAAAAAAAAACTCGCTACTACCCTGACCTCGCTTACTCAGAACCGTTTTATGCAAACTGGACAAACTTACTATACCGCTTTCTAAATTAGTGGTGACATACCCTACAACTTGCAGCCAATTAAAACATCAATCTACCTTCTATAATAAGATGTAGCTTCTATAAATTTAAAACCATGAAGTAATGCGTTTAAGTTGAAAGTTAAGTTTAAAGTCACTTTCAAATTTAATATTTTGAATAGGTAAAGTGATAGAAATAACTGACAATTACAATAGCTACTAAGAAAAAAACATGAGGTCGTATTTTAATCTACATCGTCAGAAGTCACATGTGCCAAATTATGTGAATACAATGGGTGGTTAAACACGCCTTTATTTCAGGCCGAAAATTGACCAACTATGATTAAAAGTGTACAAGTTCGCACGGACCGCTGTGAGACATATCGCTTCTTTGCCGATATTTAAAACTTCTTCCCTCATTAGGCTGTCAATTAATCACGTGAGGTTTGAAAGCGGGAGGAAAAAATCACGAAATAGTATAGTAAAATATTACGTGTATTTCTTTTTTAGTCAAACGTGTGATTTTTAAGCCGAAAAGCGGCGTGTAATATATGTAACCTTTGAGTGTAAGATTCTTTGCAGGTACCAAAAAAATACATATACTTGTTACATTAATGGGAATGTCTTTAAAGCAATTTTTCCAAATATTTTAATGACCTTGTAATTTGTGAACCAAATGTAATAAAATTTTACACAGCATAGAGAAAGGATAGATCTTTAAAATTCAGATACATAGACTGCACTATTAGTTCCTGAAACATGGTTTGGGCCTCGGTGCATTTCTATCTCGTTGAAGACGCAGCATGTATACCGGGTAGATATAAGACTCATTTCCGATTAAACATATTCAGTCCTATTAATAAAAATTGCTTATTCTTCTCTTACCCCAAAGTTACACTAGACGTAGTTAATTCTAGATTAGTCACGGAGTACCTACGTGTTAATAACAGTATTAATAAATACGAAGTAGGTTCGGTAACAATACCATTCTTACACTTAGATTAAGGTGTATGTTAAGGCAACCCACTGATTTTAAAAGTAAAACGAATTAACAAAATGGCCTGATTGAATAAAAAGGAACTGGCAGAGAAGTAAATTTTGTGATTTGACAGTTTTATTTGACAATCACAATTATCTACTCCAAGACTTAAGCAATGATTAGGCAACTATGGTATTAATAAAGTTTAGTTTGATTTTCTTTTTTGATTCAAAAAAGAGGTTAGCCGAAGATTATCTATTCATTGAAAGTGAGCCTAAAAGAAAAACGCATTGGTTCCATTAACTGGGATGAAGAAGAAAAGTTAAGCTCGTAATATTCATAATTTTAGATAAAGTATAATTTACAATTTTAAAAATGCATAATTTCGCTCAGTTCTAAAGGATAAGTTTAGTTTCGATATTATCTCAATGGAAGTTGGAAATACAATACAAATCTATGTTTCGTTCCTCGTTTCAGCCCATTACTGGCCCACTAACTGAGTAGGCTAATTTCCTTCCACTCCAAATTCATGGAAGAAAATTAGCCTACAGTGCCACACTGGCAAGATGGGTTGGCACAGGGTTTGTATCGAATTTTCCTTCTCTTGCGGCTAAATGATTTGCCTCTTGCGTGCTAATCTATGCTTACCACGGAGCCCCATGATTTAAACCATGTATTTACCATCGGAGTAAATTTTTATTAGTTAACTCTGTCCTTACTCCAATTTTATTAATACCAGAGTTGTCTAATCTTTGCGTAAGTCTTGGAGTACAGTCTGACGCTAATCATAGTTTATTAATAAGGGTTATAGTGATTAAAAGTAGTTTAAGAATATGTAAGTAAGGTTTTGATTTACACACTGTCTATCTTTTTGTCCTAAAATCTTTTCTTCGGGCCCCACGCTTATATAAGAAAAGAAATGCCTAAAACCATTGTTTATGCGATAACATTAGAATCGAATGATGCATGCAGTTTTGGTGTCCATGTCAAATTGGTTGACCTCGTTATTGGATACGGCGATAACCTGCCGCAATAAATAAGCCCCAATTTGCGTGCACGATGATTAACGCAATTATATTAATGGCTTACTGTATTATCAATCGATCGGATGCCATGCATAATAATTTTGTAGTGATCTCGCACTTGTTGTTGTTCATCATTGAAGGTGTCAGAACACTGGTTAGAAGATCTTGCTTATTAAAAAGTAGCAAAACCAGCAAACGTTGCTTTGCCATACAAAAAATAAACTACGATCCGTTCTCAGACCAACTAATACCTATACCTATAGTTGGTCTGAGAATGTCATCTCATTTCTTTAGTCGCCCCTTACGGGTTTTTGTGTTTGATCCGTCCGTTGGGGCGTAGCGTAGGCGCCTCAACCTACCCACTGAAACTGGGTCCAGGTTTCAATCCTCAGTGACCGTCTATGACGACATTCCTAAGCTGAGTTGGTGGCACAATATACTTGAAATGGCTATGCATGTATTTTATCTACATCTAGTTGAAGCAGCGGGCCTAAATATATGATTATGCCGATAATTTTATAAATGACTATAATATTCAGACTGGCGTCGCTATTATCAATTAATCAATAGATAAGTATAAGAAAACCTAGCCTTCATATAGAACCCAGTGTTGACTGGCCAACTGTATATCTGGCCTTTAAGCTATTGGAAGTCTGACCTAGACGGCATCCTGTTAATAAAACTTAGTTCTCCAAATGAAAATGATCTAACAGACCAGCGCCCAGTGCTCCAAGTTCGGCATTCTATTTTTAGTACACATACACTGCAGTAATGAGCGTCATGGAAGCGGGTCTGGGGTCAAAAGTGGCGGGATTAACGTGTGCTCAAGCTAAACTAACAGCGCGCGTGTTTAGTCGGTGGCAATCTCGTTATTGACACTGTGGCAATCGGCCCGTCCCGTGGGAAGCACGGCTGTGACAACGCAATTATCACTGGGACTGCGTAACTTAGTCAACATCTGCGTCGAATTTGCTCATCGCACTAAAAATATGTGTCCGTTATATTTTTAGCTGTAGAGTGCATTATAAAAAACCATCTTTATTGCTTGACCGTACAGTGACGGTTTTACAATACATAGTGTCACCATCCCATTCCCTTTTGAGGGTGTCGTAAGAACCGACAAAAGGAAATGACAAGGCTGAATACCTAGGCGCAGGTGAAGGAAAACTTGTGCCAACCCGTCCCATTTACCTCCATGTAAAGGGAGAAGGACCGTCTCCGAAATGGGTTATGTATGTGTTGAGCAGTAGCACATAGTAGTGTTTGCTTCAAACGTGTGCTATTTAAGCTATATCACCATCACTGTTGAATGTCCCTTGCCCCCGATTTTCGAAAAAGGCTTATATACAAGTAGGTATATAAATTAATCTATACTCTATACATACAAATAAATAAAATTGGAGTGTCTGTTTGTATAATAAAATAACCACTTTTTACTAAATGCGTAGGTATGTTTACACAGTTCATAGACCAAAATAACATATTTTTTTTAATTTTTGTCTGTCTGTCAGTCTGTTTGTTCCTTCTAATCTCCGGAACGGCTGGACCGATTTTGACGGGCGTTTCACTGATAGGAAGCTGATGATATAAGAAGTAACTTAGGCTTTTTTTTAGACTAGCTTCGCCCCGCGGCGTCACCCGCGGTATGACAATAAGTAAGCGCGGGTGAAACCGCGGGGCGCAGCTAGTGTTTAATATAAATTTGTCGTATATGAGTTGCCCAGTTGAGTTGTTCGCTAAACATCCATTTGAAATGTTTGCCTTAGAACTAATTAACGGCGGTATGATTTAAGTTTCAGTGATTGTTTATTTTTTGCTTTGAAGTGCCTAGTCGGTTTCCATTTTATTTTTTACTAGCTTTTGCCCGCGACTTCGTCCGCGTGGAATAATGACTTCCGGAAAAAAACAATTAATCCCCGTTTTCACCCCGTTGGGAGGGAATTTCCAATAATCCTCTCTTAGTGTTAGCCTACTCCTCCCAACAAACACATAGGCCAAATTTCAGCTCTCTACTGCCATTAGTTTCGGCTGTGCGTTGTCTGTCAGTCACTCAGTAACGGAAGAGTTTTATATATATAGATATAGATAGCTGTGCCCGCAACTCCGTCAGTGTGTAATTCCTTGTGTATTATTAAGTTAATGTATTGGTAATATTGTTTAGATCACGTTCACATGAGGCTTAAGTACCTATACAACGAAAATACTTCAGCGCAAAGCTTCCGGGTAAACTATCCTACTTCACTTAAAACTAAATACCTATAACATAATTAATAATACCTATACCTTTAACTAATAAAAGTAACTACGCTTTTACTTACTTATTATTATTATTAAAAAAAACTGAACATAAATTAACCAAAACTTACCTACTACTAACTAACTACTACTAACCTATTACTACTTCACCTAAAAAGAAATAAAATGTTATCTATTAATAATTTGTAATTTGTACGAATATAACACGCCACCAAAATAACTAATACCTATTTTATGAAATAACAACAAAAGAAAATTAAATAAACTAAATTATTGTAAAGACTAAAAGTCGCGCTGATAAACAATATTGCCTGTCAATAAGGGCGAATACTCGGAACGTCTACTCGCATCATTAGTCAAATCCAAATATTGTATGAAGTTCGCGTTTGGATCCCCCGCCCTTTTAAACCTCCCGCGACGACCCGATGCGACGGTTACACAAAAATAATCCTTATAGCATGATTCAGTAATCACGCGCCATGGTTTATTAGCGTATTTCATGAATAACTTTGGTGTTTCTGTACCGATTTCTATGATTCTTTTTTTATTAAATTGGTAATAATGTTAACATTTATTAATTAGATTGAGAGTGTTATAAACGTAAGAGTAGACAAATATAATCAGAAAGCTCTGAACTGCTAAGCTATCGGGAGTTACACGTGTTATTGTGAGTCAACCATAAAAAATAGACATTTGCTATCGTGGAATATTTTTATATAATTTTAAGGAGAACATTTCCGTCATACATGATTTCTGTGTAGCTTTAACTATTAAGGCTGCACACGCGACGGAAGCTTAAAAAATGGAGTAAGTTCTCCTGTTTTCCCAACATTTCCCTTCACTGCTCTGCTCCTATTGGTCGTAGCGTGATGAAAAGTATACTATACCTGCCCAGGAGTATGAAGAACAATTGTACAAAGTTTTGTTGAAATCCGTCGAGTGGTTTTTGTTTCTATAACGAACATACAGACAGACAGACAGACAGACAGACAGACAGACAAAAATTTTACTGATTGCATTTTTGGCGTCAGTATCGATCACTAATCACCCGCTGATAGTTATTTTGGAAAAATATTTCATGTACAGAATTGACCTCTCTACAGATTTATTATAAGTATAGATATAGACGGTGAGACTAGTCCACCAGTTTAAAGTCGCTCAGCGTGCTATGGAGCGAGCTATGCTTGGAGTTTCTCTGAAGGATAGGCTCCGTAATGAGATTATCCGGCAGAGAACCAAAGTCACCGACATAGCTCAGAGAATTAGCAGACTGAAGTGGCAGTGGGCTGGTCATATCTGTAGAAGAACCGACAACCGCTGGGGTAGACGAGTTCTTGAGTGGAGACCGCGAATCGGCAAGCGTAGTGTGGGACGGCCCTCTGCTAGATGGAGCGACGATCTGCGAAAGGTGGCGGGCAGCAGCTGGATGCGTCAAGCTGAAGACAGGGCGCTATGGCGCTCTTTAGGGGAGGCCTATGTCCAGCAGTGGACTAATGTGGGCTGATGATGATGATGATGATGATGATAGATATAGATTAGCTTTTGCGCGCGGCTTCGCCCGCGTGGACTTCGAACCCGTGCTTATCTCTATGCATATTTTTTATGAACCTAAAAGTGGTTATTGTGACTAAACTATGATAGTTAGATATGTGCTCCCGTGGACTTTTTTGTAGATCTTAATAAGACCTACCAACTCGTAGTACATCATTTTGTTCTATTGTCAATATTTTTTGCAGCGCACGTATATAAATAGGTTTTCGATTTTACACCTTGGGTTACAAAATCGCAATTTTCATACGGATCCCTAATTCTTAATTTATAATTGAAAATAAAATATAGCCTATAACCTTCCTCGATAAATGGACTATCTAACACTGAAAGATTTTTTGAAATGAAGGAGATTAGCGCGTTCAAACAAACAAACAAACTCTGCAGCTTTATATATTAGTATAGATGTCAGAAAGCTTTTATTTTTAGATTTTTCGAACATAAGCCTCCTCCATAGATCTCCACAACGTACGATATTGTATTATTTACTAAACTACAGAACCGATTTCTATAACATTTCTATTGGATCAAGCAATACTAATCGAATATTGCAAATCGTTTTATAAAATTATAAACATAAAAAAATACACTCGACTGTATCAAATTAAAAACTCGTTTTTCAAATCGTTTGAAAAATTTGCTAATGTGAAATTACTTAATAATATGAAGTATCTCTTTCGTAATTTAATCACCTTTAAATAATATTTTCACTTCAGTAGCTCAAACATGTAGGTTTTGCTCACTGAAAACAGTGGACAAAATGCGATTTTGCCCACTGAGTGAGACAAAGTAACTTTTTAATTTTAATTCGAAACATTGACACTCTTTCTCTTTCCCGCCAATAGAAAAGAGAGAGAGACAAAGACCAAGTGGCCAGTACCAACAGCTCCGATTTTTCTTCTTCTTCTTCATTTAGGTTTTGGCTTCCATCGTTATACCGATGATTTTGCCAATGAAAAGTGTGTTGTGTTAGAAATTTCGTGTGATTATGAAAGTTAAATTAATTGGTTATAAGTTGCGTTAGAGTTATGAAGTTAAATGTTAGCAGGTAGCGCTATAGAAAACAATACAAAGCAATAAAGTACAGATTATAAATATTAAATTGATAGAGCAATATTATGGGAACTATATTTGTTTAATACAAACTAGACGTACTTTTAACAGTTCGATTGGATGAAAAGAGTTCGTTATGGGGTTACTCCGATTTTTAATTCGACCTCAAAGACAAACACGTTCGGAATTTCGTATACTAACTAAAGAAATTTAGCAAAAATGATAATTATATCTTTTATTGTAATTCATTGAATTTTTAACTTATTGTTGTATTTAAACTAAAACAAGTATTTACTGCTTAAAAAACTAATATTTAACTTAAAAATATTTAATTACAGTTTCAAAAATGTTAAGTAATATATTTCATTTCCTATAGTGTTCTCGCTGCTGAAGAGAAAAGTTATGTGTGTTACACGAGAGCAAAATTTTTCGCATCTCGTGCCTTTGAATCCCTCGCAGCACTCAGGAATCAACTTTAGAATCACTCGCTACGCTCGTGATTCAATCATTGATTCCTTCGCTTGCTCGGGATTCAATATCAGCACTCGCAGCAAAAAACGACTTTGCTCTCTTGTTGCACAAATAACTATTTCTCAATTAATGAAATGTAAGTACATATACTTACATTTCATTAATTCTGATAACGGTTTCGTAATCATTGTTTAAATCGTATTCGTGGTATTTAAATTTTGTTCATTATAATTGTTTATATTTCGCTCGGCAGATTATAACGTAAGTTATTGACCAATCTATTTATCCGTGTTTTACTTACATTGCCATTATATTCATACCACTCGCAATAGGTGAGTATCCTCAACGTAACTATTGTTATGCTAACATTGTGAAGACATCTACATAGTAAACATTTTCGGCGTTGAGTAACTTAAACTTAGAAACTTATGTTCTACAATATTGCTATAGGTAATGTAAATTCCAGTATATTTTATTTATGCAGACTTTGCGGGACTCTGAGCGCAAATATTTATTTTGTTATAATGATAATAACTTTTAAAAATAGTCACAGACTTAGGAAATCATATTTCTTAGCTTCTAAGAAGCTAGCTGCTTGATAGACTAAACTTGGTGTCGAGTATTAATCACACACAATAATAAGAACGAAGAGTAGGTAGGCGATGAAAATTTCGAACTGTCATAATCATAACTTACAGTGTAATCTGGAGTGGATTGCTCCAATACAGTAAACCCTGTCTGAAATTATGATTAATGAAATAATTTTTGCAGAGGCTTCATTATCGGTTTGTGTAATAAATGTTTGTAATTCAACAGTCATGGGCGAAATGCCCTTTCCAGAGGCCGTGTATCTGTTTATTCCCAATAGTGTGGTTTGATAGACAGCGGCAATAATACCGTAATTATTACAAACATTTCTTTTAATATGAATGTGGCAACATGGCTCAAACGCTGAAAGCCCTGATATTCTCTGATATTCTCTTATTAATTTTAAACACGACCATAAACAGTATATATTAAAGTGTCTAAGCTAATATTTATTTACACTGATATCCACGTGGCACTGCTAGTTACCTAGTCTAAACAATTTACAACGCCCGTAACATCGCCTTTGGTAATTAGTTGCAGAAAACAATATGTTGCGATGCATAGCATACTGACCCTGAGGTTAACATATCTACATACCACTTATAGGTTTGTCACTGTTTCAATAATATACAGATTCTACGTACATACATTTTAATCATTATTGGCGTAGTTGCTATTTTCGAATGATCCCCACACAAATGGCGACTGGCCAGTGAAATGATGTTTTTATTAATTACTTAGTATGTTTACCTGCATGACATGAATATACGTTCTTATTCTCTATTTTAATGTTACTACTGAATTACATTTGTTAATTCTCCTACCTACGTTGACAATTACATCGCGGCTGCTGCTAGTCTGACGGGATTTGGCTAAATACTAGTACATATTTAGACGGATCGGTTGACCCATTTAGTCGGTCGACTGGGATCCTCCAGTCCAGATGTCAGTTTTCACGATATTGACTTTGTTTATCTATTACTACTGAAAAGTATACATACAATTTTCTAATAATAAAAATTAAATAGTAGACTAAAGCTGGTCTAAAAACTATTAGGGAACAGTAAGAAGGGTGAGATTCATTGCAGTAATCTTCAGCGGACACTTCACCACCAACGAACATCTCCATAAAATTAGACTGCCTGAGCCTTTACGAACGCAACGCATTGACATGACACAGGATGAGGTATTTGGGACAGGCGCAACCAAACCCAAGCGACTGCAAGAAGCTCCTGAGAGCAACCCGGGATATGTACAAACTGAGATGAGGGTGATTAATAACAATCATAGGACTGGCACCAAAGTGTGGTCAAAGTACGCGTACAGCTGTACGCCCGATCAAGATAAGATAAATACTAGAGGGACCGATGAACTTCGTACTATCATCACCTGCAAATAATCTCACACACCAACAAATTATAGGGATACGGTTTTATTTTTTAATGTCACGAGCAGTGCCAGAATAAGATACTCTTCAACCCACCCACTGGTAATGTTCTACGTGAAAACCAAAAATATCTAAGATGCCACCGTGTCGCGCTTGTCGGGTAATGGGTATTATACACCACGTGTCTATCCAACGACAGGATTTTTAACTAACCGAAGATGCCTCTGTACCACATAGGGACCCAAGCTGCCCATCAACGACCGAAAAGGGTCCTTGAGGACCGCTACGAGTCCTTGCACTTCGATGTAGCCACCGCGGCCGGCGACTCATGCACTTGAGAACATGCAGTATAGGGGGTAGCCAGCAAAAGGTATAGGTCCTGATTTACGATGATTTCCGCCTTGGATTTTACCCATATTCCAGAAGATGAGTTCGGTAAACTAAAGACACAATAATTTAAGTCAACCTTCAAAAGCTCCACTTACCATAGGGTCGATAACAATGCCATCGGTAGAAATTTGATTGACTGAAATTGGACATTTATTAAGCCTCTTTTTTGGTTCCGGACAATTTTGCACTTATTATTTATATTAGGTTTTACGCTACATTGGAAATTACAGATCCCACAAAGCAATAGGTTCGGCAATTGGTTGTTTTTCTTAAACCTACCATGGAGAAATCAACTCGGGAACGTAAACAAGTCCTAACTTATGAAATTTGCCTTAGTTATTTTGAGCCTAAAGTGACCTTCTCCGACCTTTCAAAATGAAGCTGTATATGTACTATTGTGTTAGTAAAATAAACTCAGTTACATAAAAAGCCTTCAGACGCGGTTCTCTTGAGCAACATAACTTTTAAAAGCTTTTACAGCTGAAAGGTTGCGTTTTGTTTTATCCCTTGATTGCTTATTGCTCAATTAATTGCTAAGTTAGCAATACACGTACCTTAATGGGAAACTTTCCACAGAAGCGTTACAAATTATTTGTTACTTGTGTGAAGCCTATAAATTGATTGTAAACGCCAACCTTTATAATAAAAAAGAATGAAGCTGTTATTCGACTAGCCTAGTGTAGGTAAAATAGTACTAACTACTATTTTACCTACACTATTGATATAGATTATTTGATAACGTTTAGAACAAAACTTACAAGGATTGCTTTACACTTGCTTTCTATATTCTATACCGCGCTTTATGATCATAAATAACAAACTTTCGTTTTAAAAACGTATTATTATATAATGTAAGAAATTCCGGAAAATTCACAATAAAAAATATCACCAAACCAATCCATCTTGAGGGTGTCGTGAGTGCCCAGAAAAGGAAATGTCAAAACCGAAATCCTAGCCGCAGGAGAAGAATAACTTGATACAAACTTTTTGTCAATCCGTCTGGCCAGCGTGGCACGGTAGGCTGATTTAACTGCATAAAAATTAAATTAAAAATTTAAATAAATCCCCGACACAATAACCTTTAAAAAGTAATAAATAAAAATAAATACTTCGCGTTGGGGGACCACTCCCACTTATTTATTACCTGACCCCTGGTCCCCCAACGCGAAGTATTTATTTTTATTTATTACTTTTTAAAGGTTATTGTGTCGGGGGTTTATTTAAAATTTTAATTTAATTTTTATTTTACACTTTTTATAGGTACATATTATTATAATGTAGATTTTGTTAAATTGCACGTGATGCGCTTTCATTTGAGACCCCACTCGATTATATTTGCAGATATTCGGTTATTCTTCCCCACTTTCACCCCTCATAACTTTTAAACGGCTCACCCGATTTTCATCAAACATGTCTAAGAACACTCGCCACAGACAGACAGACAGACCGACAGACAGACAGACACGTGAAACTTATAACACCCCTCTTTTTGCGTCGGGGGTTAAAAATTGGAGGAGACCCCACACAGCACTGGGCCATTTATGGGCTGAAACATTGATGTAGATATAGACCAAACATTTATCGCACCAGGCAGTCGCACCTACTATTGAAGCTCAGCAAACCCCATAGAAAAATGGTTTTTGTTCGATGTAAAATTTCCGTCATTCAAACGTTTCGTCGCGTTAATGAATTCCTCGTCCACCTATGTATCGAGTATTGTACAATTTTAAACGCATCTTTGTTTCATTTTACTTCCTATTGTACATGAATACGTGACATATGTTATTACAAGAGACATATTGCCGCAACAGTAGACGGCGTAATGAAAGCTCATCCCACAATTGATTATAGAACGTAGTAATTTAGTTTCGATATCCGCTAAAAAAAACTATGCACTTTAATAAAAGTTCGACGTCGTATCGCAAACCGTCTAGTCTACTCATTCATTTATAAATACCATTCGCGAGAACCTTAGTTTAATTTAAAAATGTCTTAAATTTATCTTCTTAGTTCTAGAATTTTTCTGTCAAGCACCTTTCGAACTGTATCATGGAAATAATTTTGATTTAGCGTGAAGATATCTAATTTTGGGTGACTATAAAATAGTTAATTATAGAAGCGACACAAAACTTGCCATGCAATTATAAGAAGATGTATATATTAAATATAGGCTATGTAAATATTTAAACGAAAAAGTCTAATCAGTTTACGATAGGTTTTACAGGTGTTGATATTTAATAAGTTTAAAAGGGTGTATCCAATAAGGATTTACGAGGTACTACTTCTATTACTCATCCCATACACGACTCACCTCTGAGTCTACCCTCCTCCAATTACAAGGAGGGCAATTTAGCCTACTGTGCCACACTGGCATTTCAAATTAATAAAAAACACATTCATCATCATCATCGTCATTTCAGCCAGCCTATGTCCACTGCTGGACATAGGCCTCCCCCAAAGATTTCCATAAAGGCCGGTCCTTGGCCTCCCGCATCCATCGTTTTCCGGCGAGCTTATTCAGGTCATCGGTCCACCGTGTGGGAGGCCTACCAGCACTGCGCTAAACAAAAAAAAACCTTATTTATACTTTCTAAAAAACACATTATTACTATTTTATTTTAGGGTAAATATTATTTGAAGCCCTAATTAAAGTTATGATTGTGGAGTTTCGACAACTAGTACGACACCCTCGGGATGGTACGGGCTGGTGAGAATTCACAGTTTCTAAATGTTGTGACAACACGAAAGGTCTAAACCGTGACTAGCTATTCAAACAGGTGTGTCGCAGTCTTTACCCAGCTAGCGTAATATCATTTAGCTTGGAATAGTAACAAACCGATGGGCAACCACTTGTTGAATGGATCGTAAGTACCTGAAAAACCGTATATAATGATAATTTATTTGTTTGTACGTACGATCCATCGAAAGTATCAAAATATGAATAAAATGTATTCATATTATGTTATTTTTATTGTTATTTGAACCTAAGTAAGTTTAACATGACGTGTAACCCCTCAGTTCAAAGGTTATTTAGGGTGATTTTTTTTAAGTGTAGATATCACTAAATGCCAATTTTGATATAATCGAAAATCTAAACGTAGAATCGAGCCTAACCTGGTGAGATCTGAAACAGCAACATTGGATTTTTGAAAATTATTTATTGCTAGTCAGGAACCGTACCCAAAGAGTTTCAACCGTAAATACACCTTGCGCCATCTAGTAGTTTATGAGGCACATAGCGATATACCGACACCAACCCAACCATGCTTACCTGAGAGTAATAAATCAAATACATTACAAACCTTGCCTTTACAAACTCATTGTAGTAATGTAGGCATGATAGTTAGTTGTTACAAGAAACGAGAGGCCATATTCAGTAGAATCGTATACAGGGGGGGGGGGGGGTGACGGATTTAGAATACATAGTCTCACCACCTCATTCCATGCTGAGGGCGTCGTAAGAGCCGACAAAAGTGACCTAGCCGCAATTGAAGGAATACTTGACACGAAACGCTGTGCCAAACCGTCTGGCCAGCGTGGCACAGTAGACTAATTACCCTCCGTGTAGTTGGAGGAGGCCCGACTCAGAGTGGGTCGTTTATGGGCTGGGAAGAAGTTTTCAAAATGATATGCAATGTTTCGATATGTTTGTCAGGGCGCTGCCTCCCGGTGCTTTGCGTGCATCTGTTCCACGTCTACGGACTGATATCGCACTTCCGTCTCGATGCAACGAAGGCCTGGAAGCTCTTCTCCCTCATAGAGGACGGCTACCATTCCAGTAACCCGTACCACAACTCAATCCACGCCGCCGACGTCACTCAAGCCATGCACTGCTTCCTGCAGCAAAAACAGGTTAGTCCTAACTTTCTTAACCAGGAATGAACAACCATTTTAAGTCAGTGCCCGGGGCATACCTTATCCTAATTAACTTCAGTGTCAAAAGAGATTGGCACTAACTTGAAATGATTGTTTACTTTTCGTTTAAGCGCCTTAAAGGAAATCGGTTTTAAGTTTTTGTTAAAACTTTTTATACTTTTGCGTTAGCGCAAACAAACGTATGCTTTGTAATTGTAAAGGATTCGTATAACAGTTTCGTTGAAATACAAATTTGGCTTTCGTACAAATCTTTTTGATCACTTTTACGATAAAAGTTTTAAGGGACCAATCAATGACCGCATAAAAAACACATACAACTGAAATGGCAATTCTCGCCTCTTTTTACAGTTAGTTGAAAATGTAACATTCGAATGTAGAATAAATAATGCCTCTAATCCATTCCGTCCAAGGTTGTTATACATACGATGGATAGGATAGGAAGAAAATCAAGCTCTAGAGAAGGAAAATTCTATTGAATACGGTGTGTCAATCCGTCAAAGCTGTTTCCCTCCATCAATATTTAGGTGTATACTCTGTATACATGTATGATACATGACCCTCTGCTGTTTCGACCTTCTCCCATTCCATGGGCGGTAATTAGCCTACTGTGCAACGCTGATAGCTGACGGTAGACCGGTTGGCACAGGGTTTCGTATCAAGTTTTCCTTCTCTTACTGCTAGGTTTTCGGCCTATTCTTCTCCTTTTGTCGGCTCTTACGACTCTCTAGAAGGAACACTCTGTATTCTAAATCTGTCAACACACGGACTAGTAACTTATAATGACTTTAATATCAGTTCCACAATAAAAATTCACAGAAATTGCATCCCTAAGTACCTACGTATCATGTTCTGAGTTATACAGGTGGCTGTCAGCCTGAAAATTGAAATCCCACTATGCATCACATGGTACTATCCAGTTGCGATCATTTGCGAACGACAACATTGTTCAATTCAGGTCATACAAGCTATTTCTCAATACTGAAATCAGGTCAGGTCATCATTTATATAACATCAATGCCCTCCACATCGATTGAGCTTTGCCTAGATTCACGATAATTCCTAAAGGTTAAATTATGTGGTTATATCAAGTTGAATGTACGATCCATACAAGCCTTATAATGAAAATAAATAACAAGTACAATTTTTTGTTCAAACATTATTTTTATTTATTTAACTTTAAGAAAATTTTTCACATTGGCCGACTTAATGTCTACGACATTTTCTCCCAGTCTACCTTCAGGTCATGTAGATAATGATTAGGTAGGTGCGCATCGAGGGAATCAGCAAGAAGAATGTTGTCGCTCAATGTAAGATGGTTTTCCATCATTTGTAATATTGACCTCCTACGTGCTTTGAAGGGCACGTACAATCGTCGGTCCAAGCCCCCGTCCGAAAGTACCATTTCCGGCCATCGCGTTTAAATACTGGAAAATTAGCCGAATCAAATTAGACTACTGTGAAACCGTAGAAATTGGTAAACGTGTGAGGACTAAGAAGAGTGATAAAAAGGTTTTGTATCTAGTTAAGTAATATATTACAACTATACGCAATTTAATACATAATCGAATGTTTGAAGGAAACAACGTATATGCTCTAAACTGATTTGAATATAAAGTTTTTGGGAATGAGTACTATGGCTTATACAGAATGATAGACCAAGAAGCACTAGCAAACATGTACATTGTGGTAAAATTACACAATTTTAAGTGTTCACTAATATTAAGTCCAGTTACACTACAGTTGTCTATTTTAATAACCAGCGACCTACATTCAGGTGTCTCTTACATACAGATTTGGCGCCTCGCTTGCCGAAATACCGAAATGGAACTATTATTGTCTACCAATTTTAGATTGTCCAAGTTGGCATACATATTCTTTTATCCTTTACGGGGATTCAGTGTTACGTCCAACAATTTAGCATTCCATTTAGATTTCCTGAGCAGCAATCAGTTTACATTAAAATAGTTATTCTTCCTTCCAATTATTTTATTAAATTTATAGTTATGTATTTGGTGATTTTATTCACACATAAATAGAGAATGTACACATACCTAAAAATACCAACTAACCTAAAACTAGAAAAAACCGTAATAAGCAAATACTAAAATATATTTTAAAATATATCTATGCAAGGTTCCAATGATACTGGCAGCGTTCCCCCTTTGAATCGCTAGACTGATTCTTTGTCCGAGGTAGCTGCAAGCTCTCCGGTCTCCTGTAATGGACTAACCCGTTTTGCTATTTCCTTAAAAAGGCTTATAGCGCTAGGACCCCACGGACCAATGGTGATGGACATCCAACATTCAACAAAGCTAGACGTTGATAATCTGTGGGTATATAAATAGTACACCCAAAAATATTTTATTACAAGATTATACATACGAGTACTACGCGTATGTGAATATACCGTTTCCACGACCTAATATTAAAAATAGGTCATATTTTCCAGTAAATTATTGCGTTACACAATTTCATTTCCATGAAAGTTTGCAGTGATTAATAAACGGTATAGGTTACATACTTTGGAAAGGAGCATTTGTAGGGAATCTAAGCTTGTTGAATTAATTAATTAATTTGCTAGGATGCAATGATATTATATAAATATAAAATCATTGCTAGGATGTATATCTTTCGGTTAGTTTTTTCTTCTTTTAAATTGCGTATAGTAGTGATAGTCACGAAAATATATATTACTTTTAAGTCCTTGGTAGATACACTGAAAAGCAACGTGGATTATATGAGGACTTGAGAATCATAGTCACTTGATACTCTTTGCCCTTTGAGAAATAATTATTACAATTGTTTAATTGGTTACCATACGAATTTTCACTCTTTCATCGTTTTAGCCAGAAGGCGTCAACTTCTGGGCATAGGGCGCCCACAATGACACGAAGGCCGGTCCTCAGCTGCCCGCATCCTTCGTTTTCCGGAGACCTTAACCAGGTCGTTGGTCCACTGTGAAGGTGTACCACCGCGCTTCCCGGAAAGCGATCGCCACTCGAGGACTTTTCCGCCCCATCGGACGTCGGTCCTGCGAGTTATGTGCCCTGCCCACTGACACTTAAGTTTGGCAATCCTGTGAGCTATGTCGGTAGCTTTAGTTCTCCTGCGTATCTCCTCGTTTCTGGTTCGATCACGCAATGACACTCCGAGCATCGCCCTCGCTATTGCCCTTTGGGTGGCAGAGATTGCGGCTCTACCTTTTGATGGAGCCCATTCCATTCTTCATTCCATCCTCACTGCTAATAATATAATATAGAATCAGAAAGCCCCAGAAGAAGCAAAGCGATCGACCTAGGTAGAAGGATTACACAGTTGAACGGACAATAGGCAGGCCATGTAGTCGGAAGAACGGATGGCCATTGGCTTAGTGCATCCCCACGATTGGGAAAGCGAAGCTTGGGAAGACCTCCGACTAGGTGGATGGAACAAAGTGTTGCAGGGAAGCGGTTTGCACAAGATCGTACGTTGTGGAGTACTATGGGGAAGGCCTATGTTCAAGAGGCTTAAATGATTATGATGATGAATGGTTTGCTGTGTCGGCGACCTTAACCAGGTCATCGGTCTACCGTGTGGCCTACCAGCACTGCGCTTTCCGGAACGCGGTCGCCACTCGAGGACTTTTCTGCCCCATCGGGCATAGGTCCTGCGCGCTATGTGCCCTGCCCACTGCCACTTAAGTTTGGCAATCTTGTGGGCTATGTCGGTGACCCTGGTTTGCCTGCGTATCTCCTCATTTCTGATTCGATCTCGCAGGGAAACTCCGAGCATAGCCCTCTCCATTGCCCTTTGGGTGACTTTGAGCCTTCTGATGGAGCCCATAGTGAGCGACCACGTCTCTGTTCCATATGTCATCACTGGCATCACACATTGGTTAAAGACTATTGTCTTCAGACACTGCGGTATTGTGGACGAGAAGCTAACCTGTGTAAATTTGTTCTATGTACCAACTTCTAACGGAATTATACTAAGATCGCCACTATATTGGAAATCAGTCTACGTTACGGTTCTTACAGGTTATCGATCCAAGAACGCTCCCCGGCGGACTCCTGGAACACGAGATGTAGATGCGGTTACATAATAAATCTTCAGTGTCTTTTTTCTTAATTAGTGGCGTTTATTTAGGTATTCGTTAATTATTCTACTTGTTCGGTTGATATAACCTCCTCCAAAGATATTGCTAATGCTTGAAGTGGCTAATCCAGTTCAATAAACCAATTCGGAATAGGGACGGAATAATGTAGTATAGCTCACATATGCTACAAGTATATCTACTCGGAAAGAAGGCACGAAAATATATGTTTCTCCAAATAAATCAGTCACTTGGCCCGGTCCTCTATTGTGTTTCGTCGTTTCAGCACATAAATGACCCACTACTGAGACGAGCCTCCTTCAAAGTCAAGGACGGAAAATGGAAATTAGCGTACTGTGTCACGCTGGCAAAACGGGTTGGCACAGGGTTTGTATGAAGCTTTGCTTCTTTCGCGGCTAGGTGACCTCTTGCGTTCCTTTAGTCGTCTCTTACGATACCATCAGGATGGTATTGGTTGTTGCCATTGTTTTCTAAATCTGTCACTACACGGAAGTGTTTATGCTTACGCTTACCAAATCACCAACAGCCCATTAAAATGTATATACAGGGTGGTCAAAAAGTCGTGGATCAAACGCAACCAGCGGTTAGATGGGGTCAGGGGAGTAGATATTGTGGAATTTTATCAAGTTTTAGTAAAAAAAGGACAATTTCTCATAAAAACACAAAATCAATTATAACTCTGCAGGGGTTGACCTTAAGGCCTCCCGTAGAACATTTTTTTTGCGGCTGATGACCCCATCTAACCGCTGGTCTACGTAATCGTAGTAGATGGTTTGGCAATTGTTACAATGAATTCAATTTCTCTTGGAAATCGAATTAAAATCCACAATGAAAATGGAGGTCCTGTTAAAGTGACATTTCGTAAAATTCGTGATATTTTCAGACAACTTAATCGTCCTTCTGAGATTCTGAGATCTGAGTTTGGATAACCCCACAAAAATAAACAGTGGTGTTAAATCACACGATCTGGCTGGCCACTGAGTGTCATGAAATTGAATCTTTTTATCTATGGTATCAAATACGAGTGTGAAATAAGTGGTCTATGTATTCGCAACCCGTTCAGAGTCAACAAGATTAGACATTTGAAACACTTGTTGCTTCTAAGAAATGTTTATTCGCACTCGACCCAACTCAGAAAGATCCCGTAATCCGTATTGCAAGTGATTTTAGTCAAATTTATAGATAAATCAAAAATGGACGTGACATTAATAATTGCAATTACTTACATTGGCAGTATCAATTGAACTCGTCAACTGTAAAGATAAATTTAGTATTAACAAGCTACGCTTCATACAACAAATACTCCTGAAATACGGAATAAATTGTCAAAACAATTTTACAACTGAACATCAAACCAAGTCAATTTAAATCAAGTAAATAGACCGGATGTGTCAAATATTATAACGGAAAGAGTAATAATATGAGACTTGTCTGTCTTAAATAATTAAGATAATAATTAGGATAGTACTTAAAATCAAAATTGTCCGCCTGGTGACGGTTAAGAATACATAGTGTCACCGCCTTATACTATCCCGAGGGTGTCGTAAGAGTCGACAAAGGGAAATTATAAGGCTATCGGCCTTTTGTCCAAGCACCAAGAGAAAGTCTCCCGTTAGGTTGCAGATGTCCTGGGCGACGGTGACCACTTTCCATCAGGTGGACCGCCTGCTCGTGTGTTGTCTTCTTTACATAGTATAAAACAAAGTCGTTGTTGTCTGTCCGTCCCTATGTATGCTTAAATCTTTAAAACTATGCAACGGATTTTGATACGGTTTTTTTTAATAGATAGAGTGATTCAAGAGGAAGGTTTATATGTATTACCCACCCCAGCTTTGCACGGGCGAAGCCGGGGCGGGCCACTAGTATAATATAAAAAAGACAACTCGATACGAAACCTTGCTCCAACCCGTCTCGCCAGTGTGGCACAGTAGGGTAATTTCCCTCCATGAACGTGAAGGGCTCAGTAGTGGGTCATTTATGACCTGACATGAAATCCTATTAAGTAATATTATAAACTAGCTTTTGCGCGCGGCTTCGCCCGCGTGGGCTTCGAACCCGTGCATATTTTTTATGAACATAAAATCGGTTATTGTGGCTAAACTATGATAGTTAGAAATGTGCTCTCGCGGACTTTTTTGTAGATCTTTATAAGTCCTACAAACCCGTAGTACATAATTTTGTTCTATTGTCAATAGTTTTTGCAGCGCACGCATATAGGTTTTCGATTTTACACCTTGGTTTACAAAATCGCAATTTTCATACGGATCCCTAATTCTTTTGAAAATAAAATATAGCCTATAACCTTCCTCGATAAATGGACTATCTAACACTGAAAGATTTTTTGGAATCGGACCAGTAGTTCCTGAGATTAGCGCGTTCAAACAAACAAACAAACTCTGCAGCTTTATATATTAGTATAGATGTAAAAGTTTGGATGTTTATTTTTCGTAAACGAAAAAACGGATACGTAGAAACATCCTCGTCGCGTCGTTTTCCTCATTACTGAGGTTCGTGACTCACCCGCTGCATCAGTTTCTCCCGTACAATTTCCCTCCAACTGCTCCGATCCTTAGCTTCATGAAGGGCATTGTGGAGGTTGATATTCAGAAAAGATCGTATTTGGTCCGACCATATTATCGTCAAATAGACAGACATAGACGTAGAAACATAGACAGAGATTTTTTCATCAGAAAAAGCTTAATATTGTTGGATTCGTCGAGAACGAGTTTAGGTATATGGATAGATGGCGATGTATGTAACACATAAATATATGTTGTTATTTTCCGTTACCATGGCAACCAAGCTAAATTCGCCCATCGCGGATTTTATTGCTTCTGATTTCATTACTTTAAATATTATGTTTAATGTCAATATATAAAGAAACAATAGTAGGCGTAATTTAATGTATATCTCCATTTAAATTATCTTGCTCTCCTGACTCCAACAACGTCTTGCCGCTTGATTACATTTCGTAGTAACTCTCAACGTTAACTAACGTTTATAAGCGAGATTATTGCTGATCAAATCGGTTGGCAGATTAGTAATATTCAATAGCCAAATTGACAAGGTGCCTGCGTATTGATTGTCAATTTCGCCTGTTATACTATTACTATATCGTCAGTTTGGGACGTATCATGTGTCTCTCAGATTAACGTCATCGGGCTGACGTTAACGTGTGTCTGTGCCACGAATCCGCCGTCGATTTCCGGGGAAACAAAATGTAATTTTAGGGTTTGCCGTTCGGCTGGCGTCGGTTACTAAACCAAGCTAACTTGTACCTTTTTAATACGCTTTTATTAGCTTCAGACGTATGTATGTCTGTAACGGAATCTTTGAACATGATTTTGGCCCACTTCAAAACGTCGGATTAACTCGAAATTTGGCATACTTAATATGGACCGATGACAATTTAACATTTTGACCTTTTGATCCTTACTAGAATAAAAATAATAACGGTGATCAAGGTGGAACACCGCTCTTCGAAGCAATAGCTAATGGAGATGTAAATATCATAAAGCTATTGCTATATTGTTGATGATTTTTTATTTAGCAATAGCTTTATGATATTCCAACTAAAAATATTGTTTTTACATTAAACAGCATACCGATTCAACAGAGTCCAACCGATTAAGAGGTCAAGAATGTATTGATTACGATTACGAACCACAAATCACCGCTACAAAACAAAGCTTTTTTCATTATGTTGCTTCCCACAATTTCGTTCACAAAATACATATTTCGTACTAACAGTTGTTGCCATGTATATGCCCTGTCATTATTCGAAATCTGTTGGCGGACTTCCGACCAGCTACAGCTCAGGGAAAGCGGGTGAGTGGCGTGTGGGATTAGAGTTTCACCCCTTTCAATGAAGCCTTGTGAATATTTTAACGTGCCTCTTATATATCACTCTGGCAATATTATCTACTTAATCAAATTTGTGTTTTATTGTGTGTAAATTCAAGTTTGATGGTTGTTAACTCAAATCAGTTTCTCAACAGACTAACGCAATTATGTGTTTTTGTTGGACCTCATTGTTCCTGAAAGTAGTGTGTTCGAAAAAAGAAACGCTGTAACGTCGTATTATATTAGGTATTACTTCTAAATTGCACATTGCACATGTTTCTCTTTTTTATAACACCTTGGGCACGCCTGTGAAAAGGAACAGATTCTAATTTCATCAAATACAACGAGTGTGTGGTTGAAATGCACATTAGTGACTGGTAGGTATATCGAACTCGTCCGTGAGGTGACGGATATAGAATACATAGTGTCACCACTTCATTCTATCCTGAGGGTGTCGTAAAAGCCAACAGAAGGAAATGAAGGCCGAAAAGCTAGCTTTAAGACAAGGAAAGTTTGATACGAAACCTTGTGCCAATAACTTGTGATAATGAATTGTTGATTAATAGTTGGCTAATTTAATAACCCTTCATGTAACTGTTTGTCGATGTATCGGATTAAACTACCTGTCATTATTATCCTGCGAAATCACGGCCAACGTATCAAATATAATTCCAGTTGACCCAGATACTTCAAGCAGGCAATTGGATAAGGGAACAGACGGACGGGCCGGTTACCCATACTTAGAACGACCTACAGAAACGCACGAATAATATGAAACTATCGAATCGTCGCAATTTCACATATCGAATACTTTTCTACACATGTTTGACTTTAATCTTTTTTCTTAGTACGAGTATATTAGCGAGATATGGACGATATAAGGATAAGTTATTATTTCCATTAACTTTAATATTTTGCATTCAGTTTTCCCGTCTTGCTAAAAAGCTATAAGTTCGGATTTAAAAAAAAAACAAAAATTAAATTAAAATTTCATGTAGCTACGTTAAAGTGCCATCTAATGAAAGAAATGTCTGTTACATTAACACCAACAAAATAAAGAAGGCAAGTTCATAAAATTGAACACTTACGCATTGTTTGTGCATGCGTACAACTACCCTTATAGTATCAATATAATTAAAATCTAGGTAATAGTAATAAATCTGCTATAATCTTATATATTAAAACTAGTGGCCCGCCCCGGCTTCGCCCGTGCAAAGCGGGGGTGGGTTATACTTAAAAACCTTCCCCTTGAATCACGCTATCTATTAAAAAAAACCGCTTCAAAATCCGTTGCGTAGTTTTAAAAATGTATGCATACATAGGGACGGACAGAAGAATGCGACTTTGTTTTATACTATGTAGTGATGAATCTGCGTAATGTACGCGCATTACGTGCATTAATCTACGCGCATTACTATAGAACGCCGGCAACAAATTGGCTAAAGTTGTTTTTTTGTGTTCGTTATTGCCACGGCAAGGTTTATATATAAAAAATACGCGGAAAATTTAACCATTATATAAAATTAATTCTAATTCAACCTTAAACTTTTTTAAAATTACCTTTTCGGACTTTAAGTTCTTCGGAGTTACCTAAACGGAATTTCTTAGTGAATTTCACGATTGGTTTTAAAGAAGAATACAATAATTTACAGTTGAATTTTCGTTTGTAAAAGTGAAGTCGCAGAACTCGCAATGCTGCGAGTCAAAGATAAACAAGAGCAAGTCAAACTGACAAGCAACGCGAAGCGCGGAATGAAGTTGAAGGGAATCGATGGAATCGAAATCAACAACATAGAAATGTTTCGTTGAACCCCTATCAAACTGATTTAAATTATAAGTTGGAAATCGATTACAGTTCAAAGCAAACCGTTGCTCATGGACCAATGAACGTCGTGTGCCAGTATTGCAAGACATTTACGTTTAAAAATGAAGCTCCTGGATTGTGTTGCGTGAGCGGTCAAGTCAAATTGACGTCATTAGTAGCGCAACCTGAGCCACAACATTCATTTGTTTCCGGAAATAGGCTAGATTATAATTTTTATTACTCATATGGGGCTGTATAATAATCACGTGATGATTTTTAAACATTTTATATCCCCTTCCTCCCCCTTGGTGATACGTGGTGAGGTTTAAGACTACCCCCCTTTTTGAACCTCACGTGATTAATGGACAGCCCCTATGCAGCAATAAACTGATTGTTTTCTAATGACGTCATTAGGTACAACAAAAGATAATCAAGAATTTGCCAACGCAGAATAGGGGTTACAAATGATTGCTAATCTAGTTTATGTGTGATTCAGCAAGACAAGTTGAGCGGTGAAAAGACCAAACGTAACGTAACGAATTGGTTAAATTATTCACGACCGCTTTGGACAACATACCGTCTGATAATCACAAAATTGTCTTCAAAGCTGATAAGTGGCGTGCAGGAACACACGCGAGACGTTTTAATTAATGTATTATATAATAATTGATAGAAACCCTGCGCCAACCCGTCTCACCAGCGTGGGACATTAGGCTTATTTCCCTCCATGAATTTGGAGGAGGCCTGACTCAGTCAGGTCATTTATGGGCTGAAACGACGATTCGCGAGGCAGCGTAGTGTGCAACTGGATCATTTTTCATAGTTGACAGCGTGACCCGATTTATTTAGGGTGAAATATTTTGATTGCATAAAAACTTTAAGGAAAAGTTAAGTAGGTACTTGATAGAAATATTGACAGGGCTGCTGAGCTTTGCACATAAGGGCGATGAAACTAAAAGACAATAGTATGGCATAGTTGTTGCGAGATAGCATTTTGTTTTAGTTCCTATTCTTTTTTTAATTAATTATTAATATAAATTATTTTTTTCCTGTAAGAATAAATGTTATTTACACCCGAGATAGCGTGATCAATTTGACAGATGGGCTAGTGATGGGAAACAGAAAATATGTAGTAGTCCAAAAATAACGTTTTAAAATACTTGTAACAGTGACAAGTTGGCGTGGGTGTATTATATGTGAAATTCTTTATTGCACTAGACATATAAAACATTGGGTAGATAAGCGATGGTGGGTCAATATACATAATAAGTTCCTATTTAATATTACAGGGTTATTTTTGGACCTCCCGCCAAATTTAAATAGGTGGTTCAGACCATGAAAGTAAACAATAAAGAAAAGAAAATAATAGTTGTAAAAGTGTTAAATTTCAATGCGCTAAGGCCAACGAATTTTATTTCTAAATGAAAATGTTTTTTATTCGAATATTGTCTTATAATGTTAAGAAAAAGTGATAAAGAATTTCACACATAATACACCCATACCATCTCGTCACAGTTGCAAGTATTTTAAACCGTTATTTTTTGGACTACTAGATATTATCTGTTTCCCCCCACCACTATTCGTTATTGCAAAGTAAAGGTATGATTCCGAAGTACGCTGCACGCAGAAGTGCTACCACGCACTACTGGTCCAAATTAACGCGACGTAGTTCGGAGTCATACCTTTTTGTCGATCAGAAAAATTTACATCTGTCAAATCGATCACGCTATCTTGAATAGGGTATAATATAAATTATTTTTTCCTGTAAGAATAAATGCTATTTAGCTAAGAGTATTATTTTACTTTTGTTGTGAAAATATGGCTACCATTGTGTAATATGTTTCTCGGTATTTATAGACGGCTATTGAAACAATAGATGAATTGTTGTAACGTAGGGAGTGTAATGCACCACTTGTAGTGTAGTGTAAGGTGTAAAGCTGTAGCTATATCTCATCATTGAGATTACCAGACATGCGCAATGCGCATCTTCACCGTAGACAAATCTAAATTAGCGATATTACGCATACCTTCGATAGCTCAGTTGGTAGAGCGGTGGACTGTAGAGCGTTTTTCATTGATATCCATAGGTCGCTGGTTCAAATCCGGCTCGAAGGAGTTTCTATTTTTTTTATATTTTGCTTCGCATTGTACGGTATTATACATATAGGATATTAGTTCCGTAATCAAAGCAAGCGATCTGCAGGATTCGACATTTCTCCGTCTGTTAAAATCTCTACAACACTCAACTTCTTCCTAAAGCATATTGCTGTAATAGCAAAAAAAAAACGGATTATGATGTTTTTATATAAGTGTACTTGTGAAATTATAAAAGTAGAAAAGTATGTAACTTAACGGGAACATGTACAACAAAACCTTTGATATCCATTACTTGTGTTCGTTGACATTAGCTTCCTCATACATACACATGATTAATTGTCCTTCACTAAAATATTTACCCACCCATACACAATCCACAGACACGATTGCTAACCAAACTTTAAATCATCAATTGATTTGAATTGATCAATTGGTTCTCATCTTCATTTGAAGCCAGATATAAATGGATATATTCTTGTCCCAATAGAACATAGAAAACGGATCTTGTAATGATGTTGTAATCCAATCCTTTGTTTTTGCGCCAAGCCATCACAACTGCGTAGTCTACGTGCAATTAGAATCTACAAATTGAAAACTGCCAATTCCAATTCCCGTCTGCACTTTCAGAAGTATGCCCGGTACCAATTGCAATTTGCTTAGTAAATTGAATCGCACACGGTCGCCGACATTGAGGCTACATCGTCCTTTGAATAATACTACAGGAAATAAGTGAGTGCATTAACTGTTAATGTATCCACAATTTTGAGTTACATCAATATGTTTGTAGCCTACGATTTATCTCTTTGTAACAGACAATGTATAGTGCTCACTTGTTTTATATACAGGTTGTAACATAGCCATCGGCAAGTGAGGGCACATACAGCACATCTAAAGTAGCAGTTTTGTGTTTAAAATAGTTTTCTATGTTGGAACAATTGTCTTAATCAATTAAATAAATAAGTATCCTTGGACATTTCACACAACGCCATCTCGTCCCAAGCTAAGCAACTTAATGCTTGTGTTATGGTAACGAGATGGATGATAAACTACTTATATACATTTTTTTTTGTAAATACATACTTATTATAGATAGAAACGACACCCAGACTCCAAGCCAGTGCCTCTGGTTTAGACAAAGACACTCGCCCGACCCCGGAATCGAACCCGGGACCCGTTGATCCAAAGGCGGCACATCTAACCACTAGACCAACGAGGCAGTCCACTTATTATCATATACTAACTATTATCATATACTTATTAATATCATATACTACTTTTCAGCCCATAAATGACCCACTGCTGAATCGGGCCTCCTCCAACTACATGGAAGGTAATGTGCCACGCTGGCCAGACGGTTTGGCACGGGGTTTCGTGTCAAGTGTCCTTTCTCTTACAGCTACACGGACTATTAATCTATAAACTTAGTCATTTGTGTTCCATTATTTTTCTTCTTTATTTTTTTTCTGTCCGTGTGGTGACAGATTTTTAATTCATATTGTCACCACGCCTTTCCATCCTGGGGGTGTCGTAAGCTGACAAAATGAAATTACAAGGCAGATATTCTAGCCGAAAGAGACAGACTTACGTGTACCATGTTAGGCCCCATCTTCACCTTCCATCAAGCGAGATTGGAGTCAAACGTAAGCCTATCACTACATAGTATATAACAAAGTCGCTGTCGTCTGTCCGTCTCTATTTATGCTTAAATTTTTAAAACTACGCAACGGATTTTGAAGCGGTTTCTTTAATAGGTAGAGTGATTGAAGAGGAAGGTTTTTAAGTATAATACATGCATAATTGCACCCGTGCGATGCCGGGGCTGGCCACTAGTTACATTATAAAAAAGGAAACCTTGATGACCAAAATATTACAGTTCCTTATTACTTCCTGAAAACTTGCACACGGTATCCTTAACGGTAGTACTATCAATAATTTCGTTATGGCTATAATGATATTTTAATTAGAATGGTGTTATTAATTAAACAAAGAGCATATTCTCGATGATAATGACCGAAATCCCATTAGGTATCCCCCCACTTCTGGTTACACAGTAACAAAAAGTTATATTCAATATGCTTTTCATTCGAATGAATTCTTACGAATGCTTTCAAACAGTCAACAAATAAAAACACAATTAATTAAAATATCTTTAATAACATTTTGTTTTATTTAGCTTATAGCTTTATGTTCAATTAGATCATTTAGCAAATGATCTAATTGATCTTCGTTATACCAAGTCGGACCTTGGCGTGTAGATGTTTCCTAGGCTAGCCTATGCGTACAGAGATTTTGACAAAAATAGTAGGTATGATTGTAAATATGCTTTAAGTTTAAATTATGTCTGGTGCAGTCACGGTCACACGCCAAACAAAAATATCCATCACCCTTAAATATTGCGTTTTATTTTGTTACATTATTTATTTTAAAATACTTAGGTAGAAATTGTTTCATAATATTAAACCAACACTTGCTCGTCTAAGCGGCTCGTAATAAAGACTTTTTCAAAGAGCTATGTCTGATAAACGTTTCATGTTTCCAAGAATTCTAATATGCCCGGCGTAGGTCTACTTGTATTCAAATATTAGCTTAAAACGAGATGAAACGCTTACAAACAAATTAAACGAGGACTAGCTATTACGACACTCATCTTAATCTTACATACAATATAATATATAATAATACTATAAACGTGAAAGTTTGTAAGTATGGATGGATGAATGGATGGATGTTTGTTACTCTTTCACGTAAAAACTACTGAATGGATTTTAATGAAACTTTACAATAATATAGCTTATACATCAGAATAACACATAGGCTACAAGTTATAAAGATATTATGTGAATTACAACAATATAAACAAGTCGAATTCAAAATTTCTAATTGTCAAATTTTTGGCCATATTAAACTATAGACAACATAACGTTTCGCTGTCAGTTGCGTTTTGTTAAAGTAGGTTTTATACGGACGGGATAAAAATCTCAGGTATCCTATGTCCAACTTTCTTTTTGTTTTAAATATTTATAATGCGGAACAAAGTTCGCCGGGTCAGCTAGTACAATATAAAACTGGTATTTATAGTGATAAATCTACGCGGGCGAAAGCCCGGCAGAAGCTAGTCACAAATATATCTGTTCTACAATAGCTTCACACATATCCGTTGTAGTAGATTATATAAATATATTATATTATAACTAGTTGACCTGACAGACGTTGTCCTGTCTTAACTATGAATATTGAATTTGAATTTAGAAATCGACAAGTTCGTGTACGATAGCGCATTAAATAAATATTGTGTTTAACCACATAAGTTTTATAACGATAAATATAGCCATTCGTGCGGAATTATTCCCTAATCATTTCAAAATATAAAAAATAATTAAATAAAAGTTTTAAAAAAATACGCTTTTATAGAAAATCAACTCAAAAATATCGAACATTTTAATAAATTAAAATTTTCGACGAATATTTCAAGACCAAAATTAGCCAAATACCTCCAGCTGTTCTAGAGTTTTAGCGAGACTAACGAACAGCAATTCATTTTTATTGATATATAAAGATACAGAGGATATTATGCTACCTTTTTTACTTTTAACAAAGATGGCGCTTTGTTAAAAGTAAAAAAGGAAAGAAATTAAATACTAACTCCACTAAATACTATCCAGTCAACAGATATCGGCATTTTTTGGAGCTAACATATGATTGTCACTGTCAAATAATAGACAAATAAATTGCAATACATATATTAATACAGAAATTAATATTGATAGATTAAAATTTAAGCTATCCTATCTTTCAAGTTGGACCAAGTCAGTTGCGTAGTTTTGGAGTTATTTTCGGACTAACAACGGACATGTAATTTATATAAATTACTAGTGGCCCGCCCCGGCTTCGCCCGTGCAAAGCTGGGGTGTGTTATACATATAAACCTTCCTCGTGAACCACTCTATCTAATAAAAAAACCGCTTCAAAATCCGTTGCGTAGTTTTAAAGATTTAAGCATACATAGGGACGGACAGAAAACATCGACTTTGTTTTATACTATGTAGTGAAGATGGTCGTATTATTATGTACTAGTACTTTTAAAAACATGTCCGACCGACCACGTTATAGGCCGAAGAGAAGGAAAACTTGAAACGAAACCCTGCACCAACCCGTCTAGCCAGCGTGGCACAGTAGGTAAAGCACCGCCATGTCATGGGACAAGGGTCGACGCAGCAGAAGGCGGAGTAGTAAGTAGTTGTACTCAAGAAAATTCTTGTACATTGCTGACATATACATGTATGTACTAGCTGACCCGGCGAACTTTGTTCCGCATAATAAATATTTAAAACAAAAACAAAGTTGGACATAGGATACCTGAGATTTTTATCCCGTCCGTATAAAACCTACTTTAACAAAACGCAACTGACAGCGAAACGTTATGTTGTCTATAGTTTCATATGACCGAAAATTTGACAATTAGAAATTTTGAATTCGACTTGTTTATATTGTTGTAATTCACATAATATCTTTATAACTTGTAGCCTATGTGTTATTCTGATGTATAAGCTATATTATTGTAAAGTTCATTAAAATCCATTCAGTAGTTTTTACGTGAAAGAGTAACAAACATCCATCCATACTCACAAAATTTCACATTTATAATATAAGTAAGATAAATAGCCGGTACATTACAATGTAAAATAGATTTACTTGTTTGCATCGGATTGGAAAGAAATCGTAAACTCGTAAAATTAACTTTATATTTCGAATCAAAAGTTCTACTAGACCAACGTGCTCTTGTTTGGTGTATTAACGAAGTGTTATTGAGAAGATAAGAGAAACGAAGAAATACGCCTCTCCCCAGTCGATTACTTCCACATCCTAACTCCACATAGCATTCAGAAGATTGAATAAGCTGTAGGACTGCTGCATGACCTGTAATAGAAATGTCATTGAATAAATATTATAGAAGTTGTATGCAATAAATCCATGATGTTATTGACTGTTGCCATGACACTTTGGAATTCGAGGAAAACAAGTTATCTTTTCCGGGTTATTAGATTTATAGAAATTAATTCTGTTTTCTTTCCTTGGAGCTTTCTTTTTTTTTACTAGCTATTACCAAACGGCTTTGCTCGCGTCGGTACATTTACAGTTGTAAAATAGAGTAAGGGGATTTTAAATTATAGATTAGGTAGATTTTTAACCATAGTGTATGTCTAAATATAAGAGTCTTACTTTGAAAATGAGGATTTACAAACAATGTTACAGATCTATCTCCTTTGGGATTTAAAATTAAAATTTAAAATTTGAATGGATTTACGTACATCTCAGTGTACTAGTCCGGGGTCCCCCGTACATTGATTTCACTTGATTACTATCAAGCTAATTTTTCGTGAGTAGCTTCATTTTCATGAGACGCCCAACATTTTCTTGTCGACAACTCATGACTGTGGTAGCTAACAGAGGAAGCAAGGGTGAAATATGTTGATTTTATGATTCTAAAAAAATTATTACTAACCGGGTGCTTTTTGGTATATCTGATGATAATTATCTAAATTATTCGAAAATGTATTTGTCCTACAAAATGTATGGTTTGATCAAAGAGTCCTCCACCTCCAATATGTATGGATAACGAGGTCATAAAAAATGATTACTAACCAGCTGGGTTTTTTTATTTACTTATTAAATATGTATATTATTTAACCGTCATATTGTCCTACAAGTTGGGTGGTACGTTATCCCGGTCCTACACTCAGAAATTGGTAATACCACAAGACCCATTTTGTCATCACTAACTTTAGGACAATTTTACATGATAGGTTAGTCCAAATGATACAATGTCCTACAAAAAAACAGGTATGTATCATGAGTCCGACAGAAATTGTCATTTTTCGTTTTCCTACTTATAACTTATGATACAGTGAAAACATCTTTTTTATTAACTTAAATAACTTTTTTTTTTACTAAAGTAGTACAAAAAAATAATTATTTACTTAAAAAAAATGTATATTCATCAGATTCATCTGATAAATTTTCAGTATCATCACTGTCATTTTCATCTATTTCATTTTCTCGTCTTCTGACTGTAATAACGTAAAAAATTAAGTATTTTTAACATAAAATGAATCCACTTCGTTTTATAGTGTACGAAACTTTTTTTAAAGTACATATACGGATCCCGCTATACAACGACCACCGATATGTTTAATGGATGAAAATTATTTTATTAGAAATTTAGGACTTTTTCAGGCAATCCATTTTATAAATTATTTTTAACATACTAAATTTCTAATAAAATAATTTTCATCCATTAAACATAACGGTGAATGTCGTTGTATAGCGGGATCCGTATAATGTACTATATAAAAAGTTTTGCACACTATAAAACGAAGTGGATTCATTTTATGTTAAAAATACTTAATTTTTTACGTTATTACAGTCAGAAGACGAGGAAAATGAAATAGATGAAAATGACAGTGATGATACTGAAAATTTATCAGATGAATCTGATGAATTTTTGTTTTTTATATGTAAATAATTATTTTTTTGTACTACTTAAGAAAAATAATTTATATAAATAAAAAAAAATACGTTTTCACTGTATCATCATCACTACATAGTATAAAACAAAGTCGCTGTCGTCTGTCCGTCCCTATGTATGCTTAAAACTTGAAAACTACGCAACGGATTTTGAAGCGGTTTTCTTTAATAGATAGAGTGATTCAAGATGAAGGTTTATATGTATAATACATGCACCCGTGCGAAGCCGGTTCGGGTCGCTAGTAAGTTATAAGAAGGAAAACGAAAAAATTACAATTTTTGTCGGACTCGTGTTACATACCTGTTTTCTTGTAGGACATTGTATCATTTGGGCAGAGAATACACAAACCTATCATGTAAAATTATTGTCCTACGGTTAGTGATGACAAAATGGGTCTTGTGGTTTTAACAACTTTTGAGTGTAGGACCGGGATAACGTACCACGCAACTTGTAGGACAATATGACGGTTAAATAATATACATATTTAATAATTAAATTAAAAAAAACCAGCTGGTTAGTAATCATTTTTTATGACCTTGTTATCCATACAATTTGGAGGTGGAGGACTCTTTGATCAAACCATACAATTTGTAGGACAAATACATTTTCGAATAATTTAGATAATTATCATCAGATATACCAAAAAGCACCCGGTTAGTAATAATTTTTTTTGAATCATAAAATCAACATATTTCACCCTTGCTACCTCTGTTAGCTACCACAACCAAGAGTTGTCGACAAGAAAATGTTGGGCGTCTCATGAAAATGAAGCTACTCACGAAAAATTAGCTTGATAGTAATCAAGTGAAAACAATGTACCGGGGATCCCGGACTATACGTAAATCCATTCAAATTTTAAAAAGTTAAAAGGTTTGACGAACCTTTCCGTTTCAATCCTTTACGATGATATTGCGAAAAAGCCGATACACAAGATCGTTTATTATACACCAACCATATATACCTAAATATATATGACCATACAACTCATTAAAAAACGTCTTCCGTTATTACTGTAGCTGTACCTACATAAAGATTTGTTTTAAATCATTTGAGAAACGTTTCGAAATATTATATACCTAATAGGAAGTTTAGTTCCAGCCCCTCTGTGTAGAAAAATATCCATTTAGGACCGGTGATAGTTCAAACTTAATGATTTTAGTTATATACATATTATAGCTGAACCACCTACGTAAGGTGGTATAGCCAAATCACCTTGAGCAATCCGTTTCTAAATTTTACTTTTCACGCCGTGACATGTATGCATAATGTCGTGATTTGACGAGACAGAAGGTTTGTTTAACACTGAAGAACATAATACTATTTTATAATTAGGAATTTTGACAGTAAGGACCGTGGCGTTGGGGTTTTATGAAGCATGTTCGCCAATCAACTCTGAGTTCGTAATTCAACTCAGTCTTCTTTTTACACTACTAGTTTAGTAATATTTTTATTTGCTTTTGACTTTGTTTTTTTTTATTATGTTTTTTATTAATAATCTCTCATAATTCTAAAATTAAAGTAATATATTTTGTCAACGATAACAGACTCTTGAAGCTTATAGACATGGCTTATCAATCATTAGTGTAGCCATATTTTGGTATTATACCATGATAAACGTTCTTGTTAAACTACTTTTAAGACACATAAATAGTATTTTTATTATCACTGTGATGGAACATTACTGTTAATGTACTGTTAACTTTTTACGTAATTTTCACTATTTGAATAATAGATGAAAAATAAACGTTGGTCGATTCGCAGACCAACCCGATATGCACACAAAATTTAACGAAAATCAGTCGAGCCATTTCGGAGGAGTTTAATAACAAACACCTTGACACGAGAATTATATATGATTTTTAATCAAATAGTTCTGCTAATATGTGCCACAGCCCATTTTTATTTCACATAAGACTGTGGTTGTCTTTATTCAAATCGATTGCAGCAGATGGCGATGTTGCTAGCAGCTGACCATTGAAAGGTTTTTTATTAGTTTTTTACATCCAAGACAGTTCCAGTCACAACAATTATATACATGGATCTGTTAAAATAATGCATTCAGCGAGTGCCGTGGTTTCTTTATTGAATTGCTTTATGTTTAATGCATATTTTATTATAACTATAAATTTCTGCTCTCTTCTGCCATATAAACTTTAACTGTTTGCTATTTGTTTGCCAAAACTTTTCACGTATAAATAATAACTCCAAAATTTTGTTTAGTTTTCTCGCCGATAACATCATAACTCATATTATGCAGTTTGTGACCTAAACCATGTAGCCATGGTACTACTGGTACAGTTAAACATTTTGGTGTGAACGTGTCATAACTTGAAATCTATTCACAGATAACCTAATCAACATCACGAAACTCCATTATTTTTGTTAGAAACGAAACCCCAGGTACGATAGCACCTAGCATAACCTGTATCGCTGGGACAGTTTACAAACATGTAATTCAGGAACACAAATGGCACCTTGACTCCGAGCAAGTGCCTCTGATTTTGACAAAGACACTTGGACCCGTTCATCCAAAGGCGGCACATCTGACCTCTAGACCAACGGATAAAATAAATAATAATAACGATAGCAACTTGGTTGGTTTTAACTAGTACTATACTATTTGCGTTGTAGCATGGTGCGGGTAACAGTTGCCATTATGACAGTACTAGGGATGTGACGATATGCAATTCATTTTTATCGCTAACGATACTCGCAGCATAAATCTGGTCCTCTTTAATATTGTTGTAGAAATGAGTGTGTTATTCAGTTGTCTAGTGTAACTACGTGTATAAACTTGTCAATATAAATGTTTTATGGCTAAATAATAATATTTGTATTTATATAAAATAATCAAAATCGGGTTTACGTTGTTTTTATTTAGCAACATTATAAGCAACCTTACCCTGTAAATGTTCTGTTGTATAATTATAGACCAGCTTTAAAAATAAAAATTGACCTACGCACAATATACGTTTCTTATTATGAAAAATATCGACTATCCATCGAAGCAGTACATTCCATCACTAGATACGTCTATGGCGTTACGTTATACACATAACACTTTGCTTAATGTTTCATTCAATTTGATTTTATTTGTAAACTAGAACATTCTGGTAGGTTTAATTTAATTTTCTACAATTATTAATGATTAAATATATCACGAATACGAATGTGGTACAGCTGAAATACGAATGTCATAATATGAAAGTCTTAATTTGTAAATCGCGGCAACTTTCAAGAGTGAAACGAAATGTTACCGAAACTATCACCCGCACCATGCTATAACGCACAAACTATAGTTTTAAAATTCTGGATAAGAAAGTCGATACATATTACACAGAAGGATATCCATCAGGGTTTCCAACGAAGAAAAATAGCCTATGATAGATTATAAATAAAATAGATACTTAAAAGCAATCTTACATCTGCAAAAGTCTCGAGGCAAAGTGTGCAAAACACGGTGCAGATTACAATGGGCTTGTTGGCGCGCATCATCATGATCATGATTGTGGTCCTAATGCGCCGATCATTGAACTTCTCCCAGCCGCATGCATACAATGCTTGACGTACTTCTTCGCCCTTCGACAAAAAAAACATTGATCTTATTTTCCCATCTATCAGCCACATCGAGCAATAGGCCACCCCATAGATCGTCACAAATTAAGATAATGTGCAAGCTGCATCTGCAGACTCCCAATGACCTTCATAGGGTTATCCCTCCATCTAGTTGGGGGTGGTTACAGGATATTTTTTCCTAGCGGCCATCCGTTCTGCGCGCTCCATTTCCTGTTCCCTACCATTATAACTGCAACCGATTTCGACCTATGTGAGTGTATAAATAGTTCTTCTGTGGATTTATATTCGTAACATGCGAAGTAACTCACAAGATATACTTTCTAGATTTTTTGGAATAGCATTATTTATTTGTGATTGCATTTTATGAGGAACGAAGATCTACGTCTACATGTATCATCCTGAATTTCTAAGCAAAGTTTCGTTATTTCTAATATTGAAAAACGTGGCATTATTCGCTTATTAGGCCACATAAGTCTCGATTTAGATGTCGAATTATGTACGACATAGACAACTTAAATATGTTTTACTTGTATAAATATAAAATTGTAATTACAACAAACAAATTAAATTCAAAAACATATCATAAATGTTTGATGTCATAACAAGCTTTAAGTTAGCGTTTAAGTTACAGGTATTTTTGTACTGATAATTCAGTTGAACGCATCTCTAAGTGATAGTCATAGTAGTTTAGTTCTGATTTTAATTGAGACAAATGTACACACTTTTTCAATGAGGAAGTCCCCGTAGTAGCATGGTACAGCAATATAGATTATTCCGCCCAAAGCGAAAATCATATACTCCCAGTTTGATTCGTCTCCCTAGAAAAAGACACTACATATAAAAAGTGTACCAAATGCAGTGATAAAGTCAAACTCAAAATTAACTTTATTTACGTAGGTTTTATCACAAAACTCTTATAAATCGTCATATTTACAGTTACCATTATCATCATCTTACGACCCCTGTCCCACGCCAGTGGCAGTCTCCATACACACCTATCAGTCGTCATATCTACAGTTACACCTTTCATACACAATTTCTCATGCTTACAATTCTCTCTCTGGATGGATTTTCTCCTGATCTTCCACAACCCTTCTTTTATACAAATTGTAAGTAGTTATTAATATTTTTAGTTATAGTTGGTTTAGTATTTTTATATTATTTTATATGTCCTAATAATACTTTTCAGCTTGCCCTAAAAGGCAAGATTATAATGATCCGGAGAAACAGACCTCGGCAGAGAGTTTCACTTCTTAACTGTCCGCATAATGTATGAAGAGGCAAACCGCTTCGTGCGTAATGGAGACATGTCTACAACACAAGGGTGAAACTGCGTGCCGCGCCTAGTTGTTCGGTGATGGAAACAAGAAGGGGGTATTAGGTTATGCAAAACCTCTGAAATTACCGATATCATAAATATTAATATCGGTACTTAAAAATATTAAGATATGATATTAAAAAACCGAGAAGCAGGCCACTCGTCTGTGGTATTCGAGGCTCGAAAGATTTCCTGTTCCGTCCGAATTCGTGCAGGGAAATTAGCCTGCTGTAATGGTAAGACGGATTGGCACAGGGTTTGTATCCTGTTTTCTTTCTCTTGCGGCTGCGTTGGTGACATTGTGTATTCAAAATCGGTCACCACATCGAAAAACTATATACTTACATTGATTATGACGTAAAGAGTCGTAGGCACCATTACGGCTGTATTTTTTAGTACAAAATCGAATACCACACCGTAAAATTCTTTAATGATATCTGTGCAACTAAAATAAGAAAAAGGTATTTTTAATAAATTCAAATAATTTATTTTGTGACACAATGGACACTTACAAATTTTTAACACATTAATAATAATTATACAAAGCTAAGTAATATAGTTTACCACCAGTTCGGAACGCGACCACTGCTGAGAAGAACTGGCAAGAAACTCAGGGGATTTCACTTCTTTTTTATATTATTTAGCGGTAGGACCGCTTTCATAATTTAATATTTATTTCCCCAACAAATTGTGGCGATCCCCACAAATTTAAACTTGAATATTAGAACAAATCTTTGGGGGAGGCCTATGTCCAGCAGTGGACGTCTTTTGGCTGAAATGATGATGATGATGATTAGAACAATACAAAATAAATTGGAATAAATGTCCGTGGTCCAGTGACCCGACCAACCCCAAACAGAAGCATTTGTTCAGAAGTATAACGCATGCGACAGCCATCGATCTCGTCAACCATATTAAAGAGAAGTGACCGACCCGTCACATGTCGCTACCGCTGCTCAGAGTGTTTTGATGTGAGTGAGCATGGTAAGTCACAAAACCAAGGCCCGATTACCGCTAAATAAATAAAAACGCGTAAATTTTATTCCAGCAAGACTGCAATTTCGGATCCAAAAAAGATACATTTGTATCGTCGTATCTTCATAGTATTTCTGAGCTCGAGCAGCTAAATTCCAAGTAACCGAGTCGTATACTATAGTAGCGTTTCTCACAAAGATGACATTTGATAATCTTTTTTAATTTATTAATTGGAAGTTCTCTAAACTTCGTAGGGATTGTAGAAGCGAAGCGAATATAAATGCACATATATAACGTACGAGTAAATCCTGCAAACATTAATATGGAAGCTATAAAGTTATAAAAATCGAAACTGTACCTGTAGATGTAATGTAGCAGTAAAATAATCTCTTTCAATTTTGACGCCATCTCTTCCATGTCGTGTACCTTTTGTAAGTCGTCGATGCGTTTCCTTGCCAGTTCTAACTGGCCACACGCGTGAATCATGAAAAACGGGCCTACTGGCGTGAAGGCTTCGTAAATAAATCCAGTATACGTAGAATAGTATGCGTACATAATGTACAGTGCCCAAGCTACAAAAGTATTTTCCTTGTTGCTTTCTATGAATTCCGGATAAGTGCTGTCCAGAAACTCGGGAATTTTAAATTGGCCACTATTCAAAGAGAGCCCCATCAGTATAAAAGTTCTCATATAGAAAGATATTACACCACTGACTGGCACTGCGAGCCACAATGAGCAAAGACGACTGCACTTGCCTGCATATTCCTCAATGATATCCTGCTCTTCTTTAGGCATGCTTTTACTGCTCTCGTAATCCTTCTTAACATTTTCCATCAAAACAAGCAACGATGATCTGTATAGATTCAATGTGATATACTGACAAACGATAATTATGTAAATCGAAGTCTTAACAAAACTCAATATTGCTGCGTTGATGTCGTAACCCCTTAAAGCTACAAATATGAATTCGTACAAAATAAAACCTCCCAAAATGGTGTGAAGAATTTTGACTATGGCAAAGTGCACCATCCATTTTTTATTCCTTTTGACATACGGATTGCATGCTGCGATCGACATACAAAGAAAAATAATTTTGAAACATTTATTAAAATCAAGTTCCATGATGCGTTTGACAGTGGTTGTTGCAACGCCACAATAGTAAAACTAATGATTCTGCTTCAAACGTTTCCACCGCAGGAATGGCTAGTTTGTTAAGCCGCAGTTTTGCGTCAACTGCTAGTTACAAGCTAAATCTAATATATAAAATTCTCGTGTCACAGTTTTAGATGCCAAACTCCTCCGAAACAGCTTGACCGATTTTGATGAAATTTTGTGAGCATATTGGGTAGGTCTGAGAATAGGACAACATCTATTTTTCATCCCCATAAATTTTAAGCGGGGGTCCAAAAAAAAATGTTTATTTTTTAGAGAAAATTTTTTGCTTTTATTTTTTTAAGATTCAGCATAAAAAAATACGAACAACCCTAAATTTTCACCCCTCTACGATCAACCCCTATTTAATTACATGGCAAAACAACTTTTGCGATAGGAGATGTTCACGATATCTCTGGAACCATAAGACCAGGGGGTTGCGCGGGGTGAGGGTTGCGCGGGGAAGGGGGTTGCGCGAGGGATGGCTAATTATTTGGCAAAACAACGTTTGCCGGGACAGCTAGTACATTTATAATAGTTACGATGGACATTAGCAGTCATCTAATATCTAGACTTAATATTATAAAGCTGTAGAGTTTGTTTGTTTGTTCAACTAATGCTCAGATTTTAAAACATCTTTGAGTGTTGGATAGTCCTTTTATCGAGGAAGGTTATAGGCTATATATTAAGGTTATATATTTTATTTTCAAAATGGAGTTAAATTTTATTTTATGTTCAAATCCATTCACAATTTCCCTCATATATTATCTCTAAGTAACTTAGGCTATATGCGAAGTGGAGATAAGCACGGGTTCGAAGTCCACGTGGGCAAAGCAGCGCGCAAAAGCTAGTTTTCTATAAAAGCGCACAGAATACGAAACTTATCACAACTATCGCTTATTTTTAGTGACCGTAAAAACACTTTTCGATTCCCATTTAAAGTTTTACAAGTATAGGTATACGTTCGTTAGATTTTTACAAGTATAGGTATAGGTATACGTTCAGGATGATTTACGCTTAGACTTTCAAATACTTGCTGTAACGTTGCACACAACTTCATCTATGAGGGAATCTGTGACAGGGGTCACAACCCTGCTAAATGTGTACAATAATGTAGAAACAGACTTTACAATATCGTGCTTCCCATTATGAAAATTACGGGTTGTCTGTCATGCAAACTTATTTTTAGTTACCTATTATTAATTACGAGATTATGTCTTCTCCCAGTTAATCCGTCACTCTTGTGGTAGATAAAGTACTATAGGTACTAACTACTACTATAATTAGTACTGATAGCTAGATATTAAAACACGGGTATTTCGTAATAGAAAATTCCAGAATATATTTAATTCCATAACTTCTTTTTTTTTCTACTACTTAACATCCCCTTATTTCTTGTTGTCCTTGTTTATTCTCATTACCATTATTATGTATTATACTTGGAAGCTTTGTGATTATGCATACTCCTATATTTTAGTTAATATTTAATAATGGCATGGATAAAAATCAAGTGATATTTAAAAGAACCGTTGGATATCCGTGTATCCAATGGTCCCTTCTGTGTGGTGACGGATTTAGAATACATAGTGTCACCACCCCATTTCGTCCTGAGGGTGTCGTCAGAGCCGTCATAAGAAAATTTGACACGTAACCCTATGCCAATCCGTCTTTCCAGTGTGGCATAGTAGGTTAATTACCCTATATCGTCCCCGTAGAGTGAGAAATAAGTTAGTCTTCATAATTATGTAATTAATTTTCAACCTAAGCTATCAGCAAATTAAGTTGAAAATGGCCAAACATTTTTCTAAGACTTAGTTACTACTTCCTCTACCGACTTCCTCTTCTAGTTGGAGGTGGCCCGACTCCGCAGTGAGTCTAATCTAATACGAAATAATAGTCATGTCTGTAGGGAGACACAACACAAGTCAAAATGTGATTTAATTACATGATGCATGTCGAAATGATTGAATGAAGTGTATAATAATTGAAATATTATACACTAAATTAAATTTAAACATTTCGTTTGTCTGTGTAGTATCCCGGACTAACACATGTTCTAGTTACACAGGTATTTTTACGGCATTCTGAAAAATAACAATTTACTTTTGGAATAAATATTCACTTTTTTACGTTTGATTTGTCTTTATAAGAGCAGCGTATTACTTTTCTAGTGTTACCCAGTAATATTACCAGCAAGGTTGCACATCACTCGTTTTAATTAGCTTAGATCACCTTGGATCATTATAGGTTTTTTGTTACACCTTGCATAGTTATCAGTTCTAATTCTAACATGTTCAATTTATTTTACCACTTACAGTTAATATTTAATATATTATAAATTAGTAGCTGTATGGTAGTTTCTTTTATTTCTTTTATTAGAAACGAAGGGCTGACTATATCACCAGTCATATTCACAAGTTAACAAATAAAATATTACCGTTAACATTAATTTTCAATTAAAAAACTAATGCCGTTCCATTAGTTTTGTTACTTGACCGATAATTATGATTCTTTTGAGTATAACATGATAAGTCTGATAATAGATCGCAGGCTTTTTGTGTATATGACCAAAAAAAATGTTTTACGGACAGCTCGTAATAATATATAAGGAGTAAAAGTATGAAATTGCCGTTTTGTACTGAAACATTCGTTTCAGTTTCTCGTATGTAAAATATATTTTCATCCCCCCATCTCGGAAAGAGTATTTTTGCTCTTCGATATCTGAGTGCAAAAGCCGTTTTTATTCACTAGAGAATAAAGTATTTTTGCTCTTCGATATCTGAGTGCAAAAGCCGTTTTTATTCGCTAGAGAATAAAGTAAAGATTATTCTGTAATACTTACCCGTCATAATGTAGTAATTAATACCTAAACTGAAATAAAAGTGTACCTATCTTGTGATTGTAAACGTTTCTTTTTTGCATTTAGTCATTTCCTCGCTGAGGTGGAATGAAAAGTTACGTGTTGCACTCGAGTGCAAAGATTTTTCACCTCGTGCTCTTTTGATTCCCTCGCTAACGTTCAGGATTCTAATTTTGAATCACGAGCGCAGCGATTTTAGAATCCTTCGCTTGCTCGGTCATCAAAATTGAACACGCGGTTAAAAAGCAACTTTGCACTCTTGTATAACAAATAACTATTAATCATTTAAAATACCTTCACTATCTAAAGATACAGTTCTGCAATTTCAAATGTTTTACATTGGAATACATTTGAAACTATATAGTCATATTAAGTAATCTCTAGAACTGTTATTAAAATCTGTTCAGTAGGTTACTGTTAAAATTAAATTAAGTGACAAACTTAGATCTGACTTTCTGTGTCCTCACTTACAAAACATTAATTAAGTTGCGCTAAAATACCGAAAAATTAATCTTTTGAACTAAAAACGACTTATAGGGTGGATGGCCAAAATTTAAACTTGGAAGGAATATCGAAAACGTATGTAATGAAAAGTAAAACTGCAACATTGGAAGTTACGAACTTACGGAGGAAGTGATCGCAGAAGTCTAAAGACAAAATAATAATAATAAAATATTGTATTTACTTACTTCTTGTTTCATTAAATAAATTAGTAATCATTTGCAGTGCCCACCTTAAGGTAGATGCTCCAGGGTAGCCCGCGAAATTCAAATTTTCTTACGTTTTTTGCCATTTGCAGGGCAGTGCTATGTTGTATGGTGATGAACATTTGATTCGCGGCTGTAAGACGTATGTAGTTACAGAGTTATAATCATCAAACTCATCAATACAACCCTCCAAGCTCATAAAGGGGCAAGAATGACTTTGACGTTGAAAAAGTTTTTCTTGCACCTTTATGAGCTTGGAGGGTTGTATTAATGATTTTGATGATTATAATTCTATAATTACATACGTCTTACAGCCGCGAATAACATTTTAATCAACATACAACCTAGCACTGACCTGCAAATTGCAAAAAATGTAAGAAAATTTGAATTTCGCGCGCTACCCTGGAGCATCCACCTGAACATAGCTAAAAAGGATCAATCTCTTTTTTTACTATTTATTCAGTAAAATTTATGATTTTAGTCGCACGCATCAACCCTAGCTATATAACCGAATGCCAACTGAAACCTTCAATTTGAAGGTGGAGCGTAGAACCAAAGCTAATTGTGGTGCCTATTCATTAAGCTATATTACGTGCTATGAATGCATTCTCTTCGTCAAGGACTGTAGAACGTATTACGCGACTGAAAAAACATTTTAACCACAATAAACTGATTTCAATACACTATTTGAAATTGGGTTCTCTGGGCGAGTATCAAAATCCCTATAGCCATAACGAAGGGAACGATATTACTCCTTAAGTAGATCTGAAAAAAAATAAATAAAAATAAGCATAATTTTATGAAAGCACAGCTCCCTGTGGTACGCCAGCACACAAACAAACAAAAAGCCAAGAATGCAAAAGAATTTTGCAGGTTCATTTGATAATACGTAAAGAGTAGTCGCCATTACTTAAAATGTTCATGTTATTGTTATAGATCCTCGATTACCTGGAACCGCTGGAGATCATGGCTTGCTTACTCGCCGCCATCGCTCATGACTTGGATCATCCGGGTGTCAACCAGCCTTTCCTTGTCGCTACCTCCAACCATCTCGCTGCTCTGTACAAGGTAAGTCGAAATATTATCAAGTGACACAAAATAAAAACATTTAATAATTATTTATATCTTGAATTTTTTAATGCTCTGTTCAACATTACGTGTATTAGTACCAGACTTTATCTTACACGGTAACGTTACGAATATACCTTACTGTAGTTTTAAAATTCGGAAGTAACGTAAGGCTATGGATACTCGGCCGCAGGGGGCTAGCCACAGTATATAGGACTCCGGGGCGTGGAAAGATGGAAATTAACGCCTGAACCCACTATAACCAACATTGTCCCTCGACTGCCTGAACCAGGGCACAGGATTCGCTCCCCAATAGGGGAATATGCTCCGGGACCCAGGGGTTGGCTTTTAGCGGGCCCCACGGTTTAATGGGAAGTTGTGGACGCTCTCCAACGCCACAAAGAGGCGCGTGCGGGATATTGCACCACTGTTCCTTGCCTCACCACAACAAGGCACAACAGTCGTGGTCGGCACAAGAGCATAAGGCTCCAATTACAGCTGGATTTAGCGTTATCTCTGAATAAACTATTTGAATCACGAAAATGTAGAAATACTACAGTATTCCTATTGCTTAGTTTGTTCACCGATATTTATCACGACTGTACATATAACACTTGAATAAAGTAAAATAAGTGCAACTTATGAATAAAAAATCTCATTTATTTATTTCACTATCACTACTTGACGAAGACACATTCATTTTAGAGGCCCGAGACCTCGCCCGTGATAACTGTATATTATATATTTTTTACTAATTGTCAAACTAGATGTCGCTGCTTCGTTTTTTAATGCGATATAGTTATTTACTACAGCGTTAAATGAACCTAATAGTTGTTCTGTGACTTTCAAATATATATTTTTTGTGAGATCAGAGTGCATCAATCCGATTATGAGCAAACAGTTACGATACGAAAGAACGGGGATCGGAATACATTTCGTGCCCGTTTTGCTTTTTCACAAACGTTTTCATTTAATCCGCGTGCGGTTTATTTTTTTCATACAGAGTGTTACTTGTTCATACAATGTTCGCATTCGATCTCTTTGGTGATTGAAACATAGTATAACAATTTTCACATTCAAAATGTAAGTTACTTTTAGTCCGTATGGGCGTAAAGAACTATTTTGGTCTCTATTTACTAGGAACCAACAAGCTGTTTTTATAGACTAGGGAAAATATACACTTGTAGTGACCTCATGCTACATTTTTTACTTTACACAATTTACCCAAAAAATCTGAACTAATTGCATTTAGAAATATCGCCTACAAATGCGATAATTACGATAAAGTCGTACACCGCGATAGCGAAATTTCAAGAGCAGTTCGCAAGGTTTAGATGTCCCCTACTACAACTATTATGGGGATAGGCGCTGCTACCCCTAGCCAGACATAACACCTCGTCTGGCTGGATGATCATTCCTTTGCATCTTATCCTTTCGGTGTGGTGACGGATTTCGCATTCACAATATCACCAATCCATAATACTCTTGAGGCAACCTGAGCTTGTTATAAAAGATAACTTATAGGCAGATCGCTTAGCCAAAAAATAATAAATAATAATAATAATAAATCGCTAAGCAACTTAATGCTTGTGTTATGGTAACGAGATGGATGATACACTACTTATATACATTTTTTTTTTCTAAATACATACATATTATATATAGAAACGACCCCGGAATCGAACCCGGGATCCAAAGGCGGCACATCTAACCGCTAGAACAACTTTATACATACCCTGTGCCAATCCGTTAGGCATGCGTGGCAGGCACAGTAATAGTGTGGCCGGTTTCCCTCCATGAATTCAGAGGATATGAATTCAGAAGTTTCATATATTATAACTTCCGTCTATGTCAACACATACCACTTTTCAGTGGCAGTTTCATTACATTTTTGATCGGACGTTCCCTGTTGTAGTTCAGGACATTCTATGCATCTCATTGACTTTAAACTGCATCAGTATTGTTTATCGACTATTTCCAATGAGTCAACACAAAAAAATCCTTTTATTTTAATTTGAAAGTATATGAGGATTTCCGTTTTTTTTATATAAAATTTTAGGTAAATACCAAACGCCTTAAAAATCGTAAAAAGCGTATCATATTTTTATTGTGGGTTTAAACAAACCGTCACTAAACATACGATGTAATACTCAATTAGTCATTGATCTCTTTGTAATTTCTGCCTCTCTTTTCCGAGACCGTATGGGAAGTGGGCGTCTAATTATTTAGAATACATTGTGTCTCCATATCATTCCATTCTCCGGGTGTCGTAAGAAGCAACTAAAGTAAATACCAAGGCTTAGCTACAAGAGAAGGACAACGTTATACGAAACCCTTTTTTTTTTGTATCATGGTGCCAGTGGTGGACATGGCAAGCGACTACCGGAGGCCGGCCTTGCCGCCCCCTTCTGCTACCCAACGGCCTCGGCTCCAAAAGGAAGTCACGCCAGCCCTCGGCTTAGCGATCCACCGGGTTGACCGCCAACTAGAGGATACTCGTGCACCGCAGTGTGTACTGTTCGTCGTCTGGCCTCTCCCCGTGGACCCGCCCCTGGCTAATACTGAGCCGGTATGGCCCCAACCGATCATGAAGGCAAACGACCCCCTCACTACGGCAAGGTAGCAGCACAGTCGAAGGGGTTTATACGAAACCCTGTGCCAACCCGACAGGCCAGCGTGGAACATTAGGCTAATTTCCCAACTCAGCAGTTGGTCTTTTATGAGATTTTATTTTATGGGTAAACATGTTAATAAAAATCTTATAAACAGCCAAAACGTCGCAAAACGTTAAAAGTTATTTTTGAGCCATTTGCGCGTATATTTAAGCTGAGTTAGGCCTTATATTGCGTATTTTTTAGCCTCCACTGTTTTTACAAATAGACTTTTCATGTATCACATTATTGTTAAATTGATAAGCAAAAGATGTTCACCCAATTGTATTTACATAGCACCACTCCATTAAGATCTCTAAGTTTAAAAGAGGTTAATGTTGACGACGAATCGGCAATTTAAATATGCAACATCTGTGTTATTTTCAAGATTGCTCTCAATAAGTCTTCAAGCTCTTTACTGTTTCTTTAAAAGGAAGATTTGAACTAAAATACGAACATCTTATAGAACAAAACGATTTTCCCGGGCGCGATACCAGGCTGTTTATGCAAAGATTGTTAATATTTAACAAGCTTGCCATGATTGTGAGCCAAGTTCCTTACGTATTGATCAGTTCCATTTATAACTGGACAATCGTTTGGTTCCCTTTTTGCGCAAGCCTTACATACACTAAACTATGTAAAGAACGCCGTTTGAACCCAGATTACTCGATTTTTGTTTTCTTATTTTATTTTCTATGTTACACTTATATACTAATAAGCATTATAAGTCAATTAAAACCTTTACTGTCCCAACGCTCTCAATATGCTAGTTTAAAATATATTGTATCCTTGGAAGGTGGCTGGTACTTATAGCTCAGGTTTTATCCTATTTTAGGTACCAGCCGTACATACCATGTAACTTACATGTAACTTTCTATGTAAACATTTATGGTGCATATTGAAATGATGTGAAACAATAAACATTTATTATTATTATTAAAAATGATTCCTATCTATATCGATTTATCCCCCCCTAAACACGAATAAAATGACATTTTCTAAAAATGATTCCTAGCTAGATCGATTTATCACCCCCGAAACCCCCTATATACTAAATTTCATGAAAATCGTTGGAGCCGATTCCGAGATTCCATTATCCCCTCCTAAACCCGAATAAAATGACATTTTCTAAAAATGATTCCTAGCTAGATCGATTTATCTCCCCCGAAACCCCCTATATACAAAATTTCATGAAAATCTTTGGAGCCGATTCCGAGATTCCAATTAAATATATACAAGAACTAGCTTTTGCCCGCGGCTTCGCTCGCGTTATGAAGTAGTATTATTAAATAGTTTTTGTAGCAGGAATTTATCAAAATCCTTTCTTATCGGATGTCTACGTCATAACATTTACCTGCATGCCAAATTTCAGCCCGATCTGTTTAAAATTGACATATTTTCATACAAACTTACATCTCCTATTTTATCCCCTTGGGGGTAGAATTTATCAAAATCCTTTATTAGCGGATGCCTACGTCATAACATCCACCTGCATGCCAAATTTCAGCCCGATCGGTTTAAAATTGACAAATTTTCATACAAAATTTCATCCCCTATTTTGTCACCTTGGGGGTAGAATTTATCAAAATCCTTTCTTAGCGGATGCCTACGTCATAACATCTACATGCATGCCAAATTTCAGCCTGATCCGTCCAGTGGTTTGGGCTGTGCGTTGACAGATCACTATGTCAGTCAGTCAGTCAGTCACCTTTGATATTATATAAAGATATTAGATTAGATAGATATTTATGAATAACTAATTAACAATATGAGTCAGACTGTGCACATTTCGTAAAGTTGATGAAATCAAGCTGGGAGTACATAGAATAATTATTTTTGTGGTACTTCTATATAAGTTTTAATCTTATCCTTTACTAGTATTGGACAAACTACGTTTAGCCAACGATTTAATGCATGCGCCAAAAATATCAGTACGCTATAGTTAGAAAGTAACCGACCAACCATTGTGCTACTTAATATCAGTTATTTGGTATTACCAAAGAAGTTGAAAAGCACATAAGCTCGCTCTAGTTCTCCACTGAATTTCGCCCATCTATTCAACTATGTTTTAAGTAGTTTAAAATCACACTGTGTTTGCAAGTACCAAGGTGTTTGTCGATTGTTTATTTAAGTAGGGGCTAAACAAATTTGTCTGAACTTTCATTTTGAGATCTGTTTTTAGAGGACATTCGTGGTTGTCTATTCTCAAAAAATTAAGAATAAATTATAATAAAATACGTAGGATTTAAGTGTAAGACCTATAATATGATACCATGTATTAATTTTTTAATATAACATACACAAAATAGTGCTAAAGTTAAATCAAATAGATTATTATTAGATTGGTACAGTCACCATCAGATATATCGTAGCAAACAAGGTGACCAAATACTTCTGAACAATTTAAAATGTCAATAAGTTCTATACACTACAAGTTACCATTAATATCTGAACATTCAATGCTTCATAAATATCTGAGCAGATGCTTGTCAATAATATCTATACAAACAACTTACCAAAAATATCTGAACACTTTGACAACGTCAAGTGTATCTATGCAGAAAAACGGAGCTTACCTAATTCGTTACTGCGTGTTATACAGGACGAACCAAAACCGACTATCGACTTGACTATCTGTGGTTAGTAAATGACCATGAGGGTGAATACTCATACGCCATGATCGGTCATCATAGTTGTGACGTCAAAATGCTATTTAATAACAGTACAGCGTTTACACCTATTACACGTGACTAGACAATACCACTCAGACCATAAATGACTCACTGCCGAGGCGGGCCTCCTCTCACCACAAGGGGGGTAATTAGCCTACTGTTTGGCATAGGGTTTCGTATAAACATTTCCTTCTCTTGTGGCTAGGTTTTCAGCCTTTTCGTTTCCTTTTGTCAGCTCTTACGACACCCTCAGGATGGAATGGGGTGGTGACACTATGTATTCTTAATCCGTCACCACCACCACTATATAGAAAATAGATTTTGGTTTTGTAATGAAATACATTATTTTTTGTTGTATATTCTTTACTCATATTTATTAAAAATAGATTTTTTTTTTATATAAAATATATACAAAGCAATACCAGCCCTAAGAGCGGAAAATTTATCAAGCCGCCTAGTGGTTAGTGCTGCAAAGAGACGAACCGCCTAACAACTGGTCAGATATCTAAGGGCCTCCGCGCATTAGGCGGCCAGGCCGCGCGGCCAAGTTTTGGCCGCGCAGCCAACGAAAAACATGGCGACACATACGCGGCTAATTGGCCGCCGAGGCCAACCCGCGCATTATGCAGCCAGGCCGCGCGACTTGGCCGTGCGGCCTGGCCGCATAATGCGCGGGGGCCCTAAGGGCCAAGTGGCCGCGGGCGTGTTACGATATTTTTCGTTGGCCGCGCGGCCTGGCCGACTAATGCGCGCATCTACATACATCGTGGAACAATTAGTTGGCCGCAGCGACTTGGCCGCGCGGCCTGGCCTAATGCGCGGAGGCCCTAAGACTACCCCATCTGCGTAGATACAGTTGACGTTGTAACTGTTCAGATATTTTTGGCAAGTTGTTTGTATAGATATTATTGACAAGCATCTGCTCAGATATTTATGAAGCATTGAATGTTCAGATATTAATGGTAACTTGTAGTGTATAGAACTTATTGACATTTTAAATTGTTCAGAAGTATTTGGTCACCTTGTCTGCTACGATATATCTGATGGTGACTGTACCTATCATATGGTTAAAAGTAGAATATCTACTGCAAAGGGACAGTCGACATAAATAATTTGCGGCATTGACTATGTGCATCGATGCTACACAATACACAACGGACCTGTAGAAAATATCTATCCAATCGTTTTCAGTCTACACACAGTGAAATGGAAATATGACTAACGATTGCGAACAGATAACGCCGTCCCGACGTCTGACGGAGTCTTTTATTGTGGACCGATATTCTTAAACGCGAACAATAGGTCCTAATAAATATGTATATCCTATAGTCTGGTGGAGATGAGTATCTATTGCTTCACGCATGCAACCGCTGGGTCGCGCATGTCGCCAGCGGTCACGATAAAATCTGCATCTGTAGTGTTCGCCATTTTTCCTAATTTAGGCTCGAGAGGTATGCATGAATTGTGCTACGGTCATTAGCTTTGCAGCAATAAGTGCTACGGCATTGTATTTCTTGAACATTGTGGGATCTCTTTCGCCATCTGTTCCAATTTCATTGAGGTTGGTACCAGTCTAACCTGATTTGGCCAATCAATTTATCAGTAGTACGGCGACTGCGACTTTTTTTGTTGGAAATCCTTATGGAAACCCGTTGGGTTAAGGGCAACAGCCGTTGTTGACGAGCCAGGGTATGTGGGACTCCGGGGCGCGGAAAGATGGTAATTACTGCCCCGACCTACCGTCTAAACCCAACGGCTTACTTCAACCGCCCGCTTCAGGACCCCGGGTGGCGCTCCCCAATAGGGGACCGTGGGGGTCTTGGCCCGGAGCGATTACCGCCTGCCCTCCGCGATCCATTTACCGGGATTCTGGGACTACCGGTAAACACATTGTAGTCTAACAATGTGAGCACCCCATAAATGACGCACAATCTAGTCGGGCCTCCTCCAAATTTATGGAAAGAAATTAGCCTACTGTGTACTACTAAATTTCAAGCCTCGAGGGCTTATGGTTCCAGAGATATCGTGATGAATCAGTTTAAAGGTGTAAATCTCAAATTAAATTTAAACAAATAAAAAGTTATAAAGTGCTTGTACAAATATGGTATAGTTTAAATGAATGAAAGTTAATGTCTTAAACAGAACACATCAGTGTTGGAGAACCATCACTGGCGGTCTGCTATCAGCTGCCTTATCGAGAGCGGCTTGCTGGACCAGTTTGGCAGTGATAAGCCGAAGCACGAGCGTGACGCCTTGATGGAGAAGCTCGGAAATCAGATCAGTTCGCTTATCCTCGCAACTGACATCACCAAGCAGCAAGAGTACCTGAGCCAGTTTAAGGTTAGTGCCATTTTCATTGCTGACCAATAGTCCTTTGTTTATTCTGTCGTAGATTAAGTGGCAAGCGTCCATACAACGCTTTATGAAAAACCTAAGCGTGTATTGATGTCTTAGGGTTTCATGTTTCATGCACTTAGGTACTGCATCTAGATTTCCAAATTTCAAACACCAAACCACAGCGTATTTAAATAAAGAAACTTAACCTTAAGTATGGTGGCAGCACAGTCGTGGTAGGCACCAGAGCGTTAAGCTCCCATTACAGCTGGATTTAGCTTTCTCTCTGAATATATTATACATACATATTAGAGCCATGAAAATCAAGAAATTACAATATTCATATGTTCAATGACTTTTGTTGTGGACTGTACTTAACTCCTATAGACTCGGATGTCACTGAAAATGCACGCGGAAAATAAGCAAGTGCAACTCATGAACAACAAAAGTAAATTTATTGCACTATCGCCTGCTTAAATATTAAGTTTGTTCTTTTTTACTGGATGTCAAACTAGATGTCGCTGCCTTTTTTAATGCGATAGAACTATTTACTCATAGCTGCATTAAATGAACTATAGAGTTATAACCAAAAATGAAGCATTTGTGAGATCAGCATCGATCCAACATTTTGTGTAAACTGTTACGAACGAAGGCGGATCGGAATGCATTTCGCGCCTGTTTTGCTTTTTCACAAGCCCTTTCATTTGGTCCGCGTGCGATTTCTTTTTTCATACAGCCAGTATGTACTTGTTCATGCAATGTTCGTAATCGAACTCTTTGATGATTGAAACATATTCTAACAAATTTAATTCCATTTTAAATTCAAATTACTTTTAGTCCCCAGGGGCGTAAAGAGCTCTTTTAATAGGGGAGAAAAAGATGTCCCGGTACATTTTAGCTATTCTGTGTGGTGATACTGGTGATGGATTTAGAATACATAGTGTCACCACCTCATTCCATCTTAAGGGTCTGGGTCGGAAGAGCTGACAAAAGGAAAATTTAGCCGCACGAGAAGGAAACCCTTTGCCTCATAGGGAGGCAAAGGGTTTCCTAATTAACCTCCCTGTGATGGACTCGGACGGTGGTGGTAGTGGTGGTGGATATAAGCCAACCAATCTATCTAGCCAACGTTTGGCTAATTTTTTTCTACACAATCGAAATGATCCATCTATGCAATGGATAAATTTATCTAAAATATTATTAATTTTGTAGTTGTTATACGGAAGCATTTATCTTGTTTTTCAAACAAACTGCAATGTGTACTTACTATATTGCTGTAGTTAATATTACGTAAGGTGGTGTATATAGGTCAGGTACTGTCAGTTGCAGGAAGTTAGCTTCTGATATTCCAATTTCCGTTCACGATCATTATGTTAGGTCAAATGTTAAACAGACCGGTCAACCACACGCGTTGTTAGTCTAGAGAATTATTTACTGAGTCCCTATACTCCATGGTGTAGGGCATTCCGTCAGGTAAAATTAAATGAATCTAGCCTTAATGTCCCTTATATCCGGGATAAGTACTCGTAGATTCTTCTGTTCTCAACTGTTCTCAACTCAACTGAACTTTATAGTTAGTATGTAATGATACATTTTCGTCTAAGCTGTCGTAATTATTAATGATAAATTAAATACAGACTATTTGCGCCTTCGTTAAGTCCTGGTTAAATCTATTTCCATTTCCTAATTTGTCCGAGTTGCATGTAAGAATCACAATTATTTTATAGAATTCAAATTCATTTATTTTGTCTAAAAGACAATTTGTGGGTGTTTAGGTTGATAACATTTAAATTATAATTGATTTATTAGTATGTATATCAAACCAATCCATTCTTAGGGTATCGTTAGAGCCGACGACAGGGAATGACAAGTAAGTAAACCTCAAATTATTCCTGGCAACATACGGATTATGTCGTAGTTACTTACTATGCTCCGACGGACATCAGGATTACTTTAGTTTATATACGCTACTAGCTTTTGCGCGCGGCTTCGCCCGCGTGGGCTTCGAACCCGTGCATATTTTTTATGAACATAAAATCGGTTATTGTGACTAATCTATGATAGATAGATATGTGCTCTCGCGGACTTTTTTTGTAGATCTTTATAAGACCTACAAACCCGTAGTACATCATTTTGTTCTATTGTCAATATTTTTTTCAGCGCACGCATAAATAGGTTTTCGATTTTACACCTTGGTTTACAAAATCGCAATTTTCATACAGATCCCTAATTCTTTTGAAAATACAGCCTATAACCTTCCTCGATAAATGGACTATCTAACACTGAAAGATTTTTTGAAAAGGGACCAGTAGTTCCTGAGATTAGCGCGTTCAAACAAACAAACAAACTCTGCAGCTTTATATATTATACTAGCTTTTGCGCGCGGCTTCGCCCGCGTGGGCTTTGAACCCGTGCATATTTTTTATGAACATAAAATCGGTTATTGTGACTAAACTATGATAGTTAGATACGTGCTCTCGAGAACTTCTTTGTAGATCTTTATAAAACCTACAAACCCGTAGTACATCATTTTGTTATAATATACTGCAAAAACTATTGACAATATTATTGTCATTAATTTTTGCAGCGCACGCATAAATAGGTATTCGATTTTACACCTTGGTTTACAAAATCGCAATTTTCATACGGATCCCTAATTCTTTTGAAAATAAAATATAGCCTGTAACCTTCCTCGATAAATGGACTATCAAACACAGAAAGATTTTTTGAAATCGGACCAGTAGTTCCTGAGATTAGCGCGTTCAAACAAACAAACAAACAAACAAACACACAAACAAACAAACTCTGCAGCTTTATATATTAGTATAGATTATATACGCTATTTTCAGTAAATCTGATAATCAGATATCTTTCCCTAGAGTTTAACTTTGCAACTAAGCAAATGCACCAATACCAAGTACATATATGATTTTTCGTCAAGTTATACCTTTGTAAAGATATTCTTACCTAAAGTATGTACTATAATCTCTCGGGCAAGGATTACTAACCTAGATTCCCGAGAACGCCACTCGGGTTGCAAGATAGACCGTTTCTCACCGAAATTAACAGCTCTGTAATTGAAATTCGCGGAGGCTGAAACGAGATACTCGGCAAAGTAAATTATTTACCTTCTATTCCCCCGTAGCCATCAATACTGTTGCTAGTGGGGCTGTATTTACCTCAACTCTCATCATGATTAAGGGTGCTTGCACACGGTGCACGTATACTGCGTATGTAGTGGTGCCAGTTACATGCGCGACTAACATGCTAGTGGTACCAGTTAGTAGTGTGTACTTTTCCATGATGCCAATAACAGGCGCAAGTAAAGAAGTAAGCTACTTACTTGCGCAAGCAGTACGTAGAACGCGAAGTTGAGCCCCGTCATAGTGTCACTACGAACTAAAATTATTTGTGAAAAATTTAATTTAACCTGTATAATATAAATATTCTACTACTACTGCTGAGTCGGACCTCCTCCCAATATATGGAGGGTATGACGGGTTTGGCATAAACGAATGCGCTGGTACTTGAACCGTGTACAAGCACCCTAACCCCAACCGTCTCCCGTGTCAACTGGCGGAAATTTATCGTGAAAATACCGGCTACCTGCAATCTCACGGCTCACGGCTCTTCTGTGTAAAAAGATAAATTTAACTAAATGTTTGAAATACGACATCTACTACTACTATTCAGCCCATAAATGATCCCCACCTGAACGGGCCTCCTACAATTACATGAAGGGTGCTATGCGCTGTGCGCTGTGCCACGCTGGCCAGACGGGTTGGCACAGCGTTGCGTATGAAATTTTCACTACACGGACATATGACATGCTTCGCCGAATTGTGCTGAATAATGTGTAGACAACATGTGACGACACGATTGTCGCAGTGGTAGAGCGATCGACTACTGCGCAGCATGTCGCGAGTTCGATTCCCGCACGGAAGAAATATTTGTACGACCTACAAGTATTTGTTCCGGGTCTGGGTGTTTTCTATCTATAATATATATGTATTTACAAAAAAAAAATTAAGTGGTTTATCATCCATCTCATTACCATAACACAAGCATTAAGTTCCTTAGCTTGGGACGAGATGGCGTTGTATGAAATGTCCAAGGTTATTGATTTATTATTATTTATTTATTAGTTATATTCACTTAAACAGGACTGCTTTCTTTTATACCTTACCACAAAGGGCTGGTGTTTCAGCTAATCTTTATTTATTATAAATATGAGTATGTACCGCAGCATCAAACGTAACTCTGAAGAAAAACAAGGTACGAAAAGTAATAATTGTGTGTGGTTTCTGACGTCATTTAACAATTCTGAATAATGTGAGATTTTCCAAAAGAATTGAAAAAAAAAAACGGTACTTGCACAAATTCACAATATCACAAATCGGGTGTAGAGACAAGTCCAGGTCGTAATTAATAGCTAATATGAAAAAATAAAAGATATATATACAGAGAACCAAAGTCACCGATATAGCTCAGAGAATTAGCAGACTGAAGTGGCAGTGGGCTGGTCATATCTGTAGAAGAACCGAAAACCGCTGGGGTAGACGAGTTCTTGAGTGGAGACCGCACTCTGCTAGACGGAGCGACGATCTGCGAAAGGTTGCGGGCAGCAGCTGGATGCGTCAAGCTGAAGACAGGGCGCTATGGCGCTCTTTAGGGGAGGCCTATGTCCAGCAGTGGACTAATGTGGGCTGATGATGATGATGATGATGATGAAAAAATACGGAATAAAATAATATGGTCATATCCACGTAATACTTATAGCCCAAAGCAATGAGGAAAAAAAACTTCTGTTTATTATTATTTTCCCCGAATTCCGTTTCGTAATCTATTACTTAATTAAATGTATTTTGTTTCCGACTTTCTAATAATTTTCGGCACAAGGACTTTGCGGCAATTATTCAAAAACGTTTTATAACAGTGTAGATTATATTATGGTTATTTTAATGGTAATGCCCCAATCAGAACATACCAGAAAACGCTGTTACCCACTCGCCAGTCTACGGAGGCCTTAGATGTTCTACATCAATCATTAGCCGTCTTGTACGGCACCCGAAAGTGTAATGGGTTGGTCTTATCCTACTCTGCCAGGCAACACGCGGGATCACTTAATATATTTGTATTTAAATACGCGACCACACGTCACGAGTTGTTAACCAAACATGAATGATAATGACAACTCAAGCGTCCAATTAAAGGCACACAATTAAAACGTGCCATTTATAGTAAACTAGCTGTCCCGGCAAACGTTGTTTTGCCAAATAATTAACCATCCCCCGCGCAACCCACTTCCCCGCGCAACCCCCACCCCGCACAACCCTCTAGGTCTTATGGTTCCAGAGATATCGTGAACATCTCCTATCGCAAACGTTGTTTTGCCATGTAATTAAATAGGGGTTGATCGTAGAGGGGTGAAAATTTTGGGTTGTGTTTTATGCCGAATCTTAAAAAAATAAGCAAAAAATTTTCTCTAAAAAATTAACAATTTTTTTAACCCAACCCCCCCCCCCCCCCTTAAAATTTAGGGGGATGAAAAATAGATGTTGTCCTATTCTCATACCTACCCAATATGCTCACAAAATTTCATCAAAATCGGTCAAGCCGTAGCGGAGGAGTTTGGCATCTAAAACTGTGACACGAGAATTTTATATATTAGATGTCAGTCTGAACCACACGTATTCCTGAAATTATGATACTTTAGTTTTAGAGACCGTCGCTGTCGTAGACGAATCCACTCGCCCTTAGTGTCTTGGCTGTGTAGATTGATATTAAATCCATCAACCTGAGGTTGTGTACGAGCTGGAACGCAAGGGCAGACCACTAAGCCGCAACAGGAAGGAAAACTTAATACAAACTGTGGGCCAACCCGTTAATTACCAAACTGAAGATGTTTGTCAAAACACGAAACGAGCGTGAGATATCAGAATCAGTGTTTCCCAAAAGCAAATAGATAAAAAATCACCCTTGATCTATGGTTAATTATACACATAGTTGTGTGAAAGTAGACATCCGGTCTAATCATTATCAGGTGACACTGGTGAAAACCGCAATTAAATTCGGAAAAGGCAAGAAGGAGTTTAAGATTTTTTTATGGGAGATATTTATAGCTATATTGTTAATCGCACACAGATTGCTAGCTCCCTAAAACGGTCGTCATCTTCATTTTGTTACATTGCTGAACTTGCAGATACAGCAACTGCAACTTTGTGTCAATTTTTCTGCCTCCCCCGAGGACTTTGTAAATGTTGTTGGTTTTTTCTGCTGAACCCAGTTACAAAATGACTGACAGGTGTGCGGCTTAACAAAGCAATAGCCTCGGACTATTTGTGACGGATTTTTGTTTTATTTATGCCAATTCAAATTTCGGACACAGTTATTATAACGTTAAAAATCTACTCTGTATCGCTGGAATTTAATTAACGTTGCTATATTTTGACGTGGTATTAGAAGTAACACATCTTCTCACTCATTCTCAAGCTTTGGGTACATACGGTGGTAAAATTTTGGCTTGGGGTCAAGTCTGATTCATCATATTTTAAAACTATAAATCCATTTTATTGATGTCACCCGCCAGACTTCATTTGCGCTGACTTTAAATTGGTTGGTTGTTTTATGCACTGCTTCATTCTTGGACACAATGTAACTAAAATAAATAAATATCCTTGGACATTTAACACTACGCCATCTCGTCCCAAGCTAAGCAATTTTAATGCTTGTGTTATGGATACGAGATGGATGATAAACTACTTATATAATTTTTTTTGTAAATACATACATATTATAGATAGAAATGACACTCAGACTCCGAGCCAGGGCCTCTGGTTTAGACAAAGATACTTGCCCGACCCCGGAATCGAACCCGGGACCCGTTGATCCAAAGGCGGCACATCTAACCACTAGACCAACGAGGCAGCCAAACTATTTGCAAATTGCTGCAAACAAGGAAAACTCGACAGGAAACCATGTGCCATACCGTCCAGTCAGCGTGGCACAGTAGGTTTCATTCTCTACATGAAATTGAAGGAGGCCTTATTTTTGTGAGCAAAGATAATAATAAAGAAAAGTTAAATTACTGATGCGTTATAATTTTTTCGCCGAGTCAATTTCTACACCAAAATTTAATGAATACTCGGTCGATGTCACGAGCTACAGCTAGTTTCTGACAAACAGATACATGTAGTGTAACTACATTCGAGATTTAAATATAGGACGTCGACCTTTGGCAGTGGGTCGTGCGACGATATATGCTTATCCTAATCTCAAACAGCTAGATCGCCTGTGTGTTTAGTCCCAATCCGTTGAATTATGCCAGAATCGCTGATAAGACTATTTTAATTTATTGCTGCTATTGTAATGAGACTGACATAACCCTGGTGAGGGTCGCGAGAAGACCGCGATGGCAGAGTAGATTCCTCGTCAATAGAAGTTCAAACTATATTGAATACCGTTTATTAAAATAAAATTACAGTGAAAATAAATTGTCCGTTAGATAGCAATGCAAAATAGTTTGCTAGGTAGATCGAATTGAAAGATCACTTTGTTTCAATACTGTCTGCATTTTATGACACCATAAACATGTTTCGTGTAATTAATGAAAGTTTTGATTTTTTTATTTAAGAATCGTATTGGTTATCACCACGTCTGTAAGATATTGTAGTGTGTGATTTTAGGTTAGCGCAGTCTAAGTTTTGTCGGCAACACAAAACGCAGTGCAGGGACAAAATCTAAAAACCGGCATTGAAACTGGGGGTCAAAGCGAAACTGTGCTATTTTTACACAGGTTACCAATTTAGCTTACGTACTAGCTGTTGCCCGCGCTGTCGCTGATACGTTTATACACATACAAATATAACAAAGTGATGTGTTACAATAATTGAATAAAGTCCTCCCTTCGATAGGGATAGCTATACAATATTTCATTGTCTTTGAAACGAACTACTATATACGAGTAACCTCTAAGTCAATACTCAGGGGTAACATTTAGAAAATAGAACCGCTGTACATTTGTTTATTTATTTAAATCAAGTATATTTAGTGTCTAGTTTTATTATTTTTGTATTTTCTTGCCACAATATATATTATTTCTATGTCTATATTCTGTCTGAAGTTTCTTACATCTTGAAAATAAGATGGAATTCCGTTTTACCTACCTCTTTGCCTAATGTATACGTACAAAAGGTACTTCTATGCAAGGCCTCATGAATAACCGACCGCTAAACGCCAGCCAGCCGGGTTATGTGGGACTCCGATGCGCAGAATCATGGTGATTGCGCCCCAAGCTGCCCACTAAAAGCAACGGGGCCCTAAACTGCCCGAAACAGGGCAACGGGTTTCACTCCTCAGTGGGGAGCATGCTCCGCGACTCTGATGGCGCCTTGGCCCGCTTTTACAAGTGAGCCCTATTCTTTGATGGGGAGCTCCGGACGCTCCTCCTCCATCGAGAGGCACGTGGGAGACGTTGCCCTCCGCTGCTAGCGGTAGCAGCTCTAGCCCGCCTGCGTCGCTGCAGTTTAAGGCTCTCGAGGCAACTCTGTGCACTCTTCGCCTGGCCTCTCTCCGCCCGGCATGGGTGTAGATGACCCTGTAAACATTGAAAGCGTGGCGTTGAGAAAGTCGATTCCTTCCGCCGCCAACACCAACTCTCCACTGATTGAATTCTAGTGACCTTACTCACGCGCAAGAACACATCATCACCCCAGAGTTGTTTTTTTGGAATGCAGTCAAATTCAAATTCAAAACTCATTTAATCAAGTTGGCTCATTAGAGCTCTTTTGACAAGTCAAATAACAAAATAATATTTAATTTAAAATTTACCATCTACCACCGGTTCGGAATGCAGTTCTACAGAGAAGAGCCGGCAAGAAACTCTGTAGTTGCTCTTTTTAGATCGCCATTTTTAGGTACAGCCTGTGATAAGACAGTTTGTGAGAGTAGAGTGCTCTGAGACTTAAGTTGTATTTTATTGAAGTGGATAGTTTTTGTAAGTACTGTTGAATTCACATTGTACAGACAGACGTGGTCAATCACGACGCTATTGAAAAAACGACTACGAATGGTTTCAGGGCAGATACGGCCCTTCCGGTCCGGAAACATATGTCTAATGGAACTTCCGACATGAAATTATCGTCGCAATGAAACCAATTTTCCGTCTACTTGCATTTTTAAGTGTAAACTTTAGCTCGCTTCTGTGTTTCGTTTCAGTTTACTTGTAATGCAAATAACTACAATTTAGAATAGAATACAAAATGCATTATTGTTTAAACCAATTATGGCGTTCACAAGCGTCATTGGATACATCATTTTTATAATACTACTATCGGGTCGGAACGCGGCACTAACCGAGCAGACTTGGCGAAAGAAACTCGGTGGCTTGTCTTTTTCTTTGAACGCCATATTACCATGACCTTTTACATATAACAAGTTTCGTTTGGTTCCGTTGGCTTGGTTCAGTGGGAGAAAGGTGCTCAAATATGAATTTTATAATAATAAAAAAGATAAAATAATTAAAAATGAAATTATAAGTCTTGAATCCAGTGAGCCGACCAACACCACATTCTGTTTGAACTATACATACTGTTTGAAAACATGTTGATCACCAACTTGTCACGGAAGTATTATAACTGGGGGAAAATGCGCAGAAATAAATATTGTGAACAGAAAAGAATATAATACTATTGATTGCACCCTAAGAAAAAAACAACACACATAACCTATTGCAAATAACCCTGATAAAAGAAAAATATTAAAAGTAAATTAAACTTAAAGTAGTGCAATCGGCGGCCTTAATAAAAGCAATATCTTCTAGGCAACAAAGAACACATTACTAAACCTGGACGATAATAATGACGATAGGTAGGTGGCTCCTTTCCAATAAATAAATAAATATACTTGGACATTTCACACAACGCCATCTCGTCCCAAGCTAAGCAACTTAATGCTTGTGTTATGGTAACGAGATGGATGATAAACTACTTATATACATTGTTTTTTTGTAAATACATACATATTATAAAGGTGGTAAAGTATATTACTTTGCATTGTATAAATTTTATTAATATGTTGACAATTTGTAAGTGTCCATTGTGTCCTATGCAAAATAAATGATTTGACTTTGACTTATAGATAGAAAACACCCAGACCCGGAACAAATACTTGTAGGTCGTACAAATATTTCTTCCGTGCGGGGATCGAACCCGCGACATGCTGCGCAGCAGTCGATCGCTCAACCACTGCGCCAAGCGTGTCGTCAAACACATGTTTTGTGATCAACATTGGCATCTCCCTCATACTTCAAAATAGTAACTCAATTTTATACACGAATTTCTATTTTCGTTAGACCTAGAGTCTAGCCTCACTTACTTTAATCCCTCTCTTCTAAAGTTATATGGTTTTATTGTATTCTGTGTATACATGGTGATTTTTGGACCACCAAAAAAATCAGACGTTCCATACAAAATTGACCACGTGTTCGAGCAGTTATCTACGGGAGGGTCGGTTCACTTTTTGACCCGTGATTCTGTGGGAAAGTTGTTAACTTTCATGGTCTGACCCACCTATTTAAATTTACCTGTTTGTCCAAAAATCACAATGTATAATAGAAAAATATAAAAGTTTATGAACCGCCAATCAAAATATTTAAAAAGAATACAATAAAGCAATTACTATTATCACCAGGCCAACGAAACTTAATATGCTAATAATGTAATATATAAACAGTCCATAAACGTGGCTCTTTCATTGTATCACGGATTTTGCACGCCATCGTTGAGCACAAAAGAACCAAGTGCTGTTTAAACAGTTGGAACGTTTATTACCATCGCGGAACAGTCAATTCCGTTTATATAAAACTGAGCGTTGAACCAGTGTTTTTTTCATTTCCCTGATACATTTTTAAGGTGTAAATACTGCTTTTGTTTGCCAAATCAGGTAGATTTGTGCCGACCGTAATTGAATTAAGAAAAGGTCAAGGACGAAGATTCTTTTGATATTTGCTTCGTGTGTTTAAAGTAATAAAACTATCATCAATCTGTAGAATAGAATATTACACCTAGCTGCGTAGTGTACGTTTCAAAATTCGGATTCATTGTGGCAGGGGCCCAAACTCAAATAGAGCTTCAATAGAGAAAATTGACAACCAACTTCCCATTTATTTAGTTAGTTTAGTTAATGCTAGCAATTGCATCGTGTCAGATGGGCACTTCAATAGAAAATAGCAACTTTAAGGCTCTGGTCCGTAGCTAAACCTAGATAAATGTTCAATGTCATTAAATAAATACCCTATGTTAAGCTATTTAAAACCATATTCCATAATTACTGACATACTCGTATACATGCAACATGGTACATTCTACAAACAAACGAAAAACGTAGATAATTCCAGCAGTCCAATTTCTAGCTTGAAAATAGGTGGCGTGCCAATTGTCGATGCACTTCAACAGATTTAACTAAGGCCACCATAGTGACCACATCTTTTCTTGTTTTTGTAGTAGGTACATACATTGCAGGCAACTCTCAAACCCAAAATAAGTGACGTACTTTGTCGAACAATATAGAAATATTGTCTGGCGGTTCAAGATCTGCTGGTTGTTTTACGTATAAACTAGAACAGATACAGCATATGGGTGGAAGTTGTAAACTTTAAAAATGGATAATCGTTCAACCGGTTACCTACATTCTAACACTCAGTAACAATAACAAATTGCGTATGTGCATCACTAAGTGACGTAGTTCTGCTATCCTCAAAATAAAGATGTGATATGGCTTGATATGGTATTATTCATATTTTAATACCCGACAATATATATACGTAACACGTGACCTGTAATCTGAAAATAGCTCTCCAAGAACGCTATATTTGAAATGGCCTTGTATTATGATTGTGTTTTCGCAGCCCATGAAAGATTCACTTTTTATTATAATACTCATCTCTTTATTTTTCATATTTTTTTATATATATAATTATTATATATTTTTGTTTTTATATAAAGTTTGCTTTATTGCTCATAAATTAATTAAAAATACATTTATTTTTAAAAAATACACACAAATATAGAAATACCTCACCCATGGCGGAGCCGAAGGCCCAAACCACCAGTGGTTGTTATTACATATTTATTAAATTTCTGTACCACATCATGTATACATCGTAGATGTACCCCGACGGTGTACCGTAGATGTCCCCGGGAACCAATAGAACACGTCGCGTGCGTGCTTTTACTATTTTATTTTATAAGTATATACTTGGTATAGTATATAATTGCAACTTATTTAATATATATTAAATACGTTGCAATTCAGTGCTATTTCTATATTTGCACGAAATAAAAAACATGTTCTTCATTGGCAGGCATACTTTTTCACCATCTCCTTTTGCGGGTCTACTGGAAGAGATTTCTATAGAAATAAGTAGTACCTTTGTACATAAGTTTCCTAAATGTAATGTTTCCTAAACTTTTTCTATGTGTGTACATAAATAAATAAATAAATAAATAAATAAGTATTATCGATTCTTAAGCGGTGTGGTCTAAATACAATTAATTGCAAGATTTATACACCTGGACTTATCTCCCAATGAAACCCACTAAATTCTCCGTATTTTAAATTTGCTATATGTCATCTTTGTTTGGAAATCGATTTAAATTCTATAATTATTAAAATCTGCAGTAAAAATATGTGCATGTAGAAAGACGTGTTCGAATGGCACCGTTATTTGAATCTACGTGTAACGACACTCTTTAGAAAAAAAAACATAATTATCTAATATAGCTGAGAGGTCAATGATGCTTAAAGACATAAGTATTTTTATATTGATCTATTTTAATATTATACATCAATCATATACAGCATATTATAGCAGTTTAAATTTTATGAAAGTTACGATATCTCCATTTTCGAATACATCAATAAAGCGATGCGTGTAAAAATATTGATACATTTACGACGAAATAACCTACAAAAAGTTCCTTGATCTCATCTTTATCGTGGTAACTGGATAGAACAGTTTCATGTAGGCGCAACTATTTTCAATATTATTAGAAAATTCGTCATTTATATCAGATTACCCTTAACAAAGTCAAATAATTTGTTTTGTATATGACACAATGGACACTTAAAAATTGTCAACACATTAATAATAAAATATAAAATACCACAATGAAGTTGGTAATTAACTAACTGAAGGCCCGTGGGTGAACCGTAAATTGTAGGATTTCAACTTTTAATCACAAAACGTATGTTCCATTTGAAATTAACCATCAATATACACTTCTCATCGGAAAAATCGAAATACCTTACTTAAAATGTATATACTTAAGTAGGAATATACATTATGTCAAATCTAATGTTTGCCTCTGTGCGCAGCGGCTGGCCGCCTAGGCGGCTAGCCGCGCGGCCTACTAAAACACCACACAATTTCAACCGCCAGTGCGTACAGGGGCTTTATGTTCTAAATTCAAATTCAACTTTCATAAGTTTCGTATTTTGTTTAACAACCATAAAGAGGTTTTTCAGTCGATCTTTCTGATGAGTAGTATATTATATCTATTCAATCTAATAAATTTTATACTATATACTGTATGTGTACTATTATTAAACTAGATCTGTGTCACACAATGTTTCTTAGCATTTCTATGCTTATTTGTCTAGTTTCGATCCCCGTGACCAAAATTGTAGGCAAAAGAAGATGCATATTAGCATGCTTTTGCTTTTACAAGGCTTTTGTTATACTCTATAGATGAAGACGTAATAACATTGCGAAGTTAATGTATGTTTGTCAATCATAATATCAGGTTTGTTTGTCAATCATAATAGATATAGGTCACACTATAAGTTTTGCGTAACTTAAAAAAACATTTTTTAACCAAAATGTATGTTTATTGCTTTTCAAAACACTCACCTTTACATTTTTAACATTTTTTCACGCGATCAAACCATTGTTTTAAACAGGTGGACCACATATCTGAAGGCATGTTTTCTACGTGCTGATTGAACGCTATCACTGCCTCTTCGGAGTTGGTAAAAGTGAAACCAACAACCTCATCAAATCTCATCAAAACATTGATTTTGGGGAAAATCACAGGGCGTACTTTTTCGGAAGCTAAAAATGACTTTGTTTTGTTGGCCGTGTGTGAAGAAGCGTTGTCATGATGTAGGAGAACGCGGCTTTTTGGTCGTCTTTCGTGATCTTTTTCTAACACCGAATTAACGAATGGTATAATACCACTCGGTATTAACACTCTTTTGATCTTCAAGTGGAATTGTACGGATGGGACCAGTAGTATTTTTTAGTTAGTATTTTTTTACCGACTGCCTCACTTTTGGCTTGTTCTCATTTTCAAACACCCATTCACAAGATTGTGGTTTTTTTCAGGTTTAAAACAATAAATCCACGTATCGTCTCCTGTGACAATGTCATAAACGGCATTAGAATGTCCGTGGTCGTACTTCAGTAGCATCTGTGAGCACCATTCCACGCGAGCCCGCTTTTGCTCCGCTGTCAGTTAATGAGGGATCCAACGACAACAAAGATTCCGAACTTTCAATTCTTCGTGTAAAATTTTCTGAATTTGGCTCATAACAATCCCCAATAGTCCTCGAATTGTCATATATCGATAGTGAATCCGCGGGTTTTCTTCAATTAGCCGCTTAACAGTAGCCACATTATTTTCGTTGACGGCAGTTGAAGACCGCCCTTCACGAAATTCGTCAAGTAAAGAAACTCGACCTCTCTCAAATTCTCTCTCCCAAAAGCATTTTAAGACGAGCGGCACAGTCTTGCGGATAGAGGGAACTTATAAAATCATAAAAAACATCACTCTAAAATCTTTTCGACGTAATTCCATTTTCGTTGCGTACGTAGAACTTTGATGTGTGATAAAAAACAATTGACAAATGATTTTATTACTAGAAGGTTGCAACGTTTTAAAAAATATAACATTCAAAATTCAAATAGTTCCGATTAGTTAGAAGTGCAAAACTTTTTGTGTGCCCTCGATTACCTTATTCTGTAAGTCGTTTCCTGCTTTTCATAATTTAGGCAACTTTTCGTGTCGTAGTTGATTGTTTCTATCTGGTTAACGTGACACCGTAGGCTAAAGGAGAACCTCCTTTAGCCTACGGTGTCACGTTAACCAGATGTGACACCGTAGGCAGTGCAATGTAGGAACTATTGTCAAATTTAGACAACTAGGCCACCTCTAGCATAGATACATTTTTATTTTCATATCTGACCGTAAATTACCCACTTCAGTTGTACGGTTTGAGGAACTTCCTGGAGGGTTAAATGCCACGCTGGCATGGCGGTTTGGCACAGGGTTGGTATCAAGTTTCCCAGTCTTGCGGCTTGGCCTCTTACCACTCCCACAGGATAGTGTGGGTTAGTAACATTATTAGTATTTATTCTAAATGCGTTTCTATACATAAGACACCGCTATAAATAATATTTACCAACTAAATTTTCCTATATGTTTATGTAACCTGTCAATCTCGATAAAATATACTCTCGAAATTAGGTCGCATTCAAATCATATTGCTTGTTATATATTAATAAGAAACTAACTATCATGAATAAAATAACGGGACACGCTGCGAGTTGCCTATTAAATCATTGAATTTACTATACATTAAGGCCTTTTGGTACCATCGATGTTTTCAATGATGCATGCCGTAGAATCAACTGCGCACTTTCTACTGGTTATATTATACAATCACAATCACATTGTATAATTTGATCCGATATTTGCGATATAAACAGACTTATCAGCTTTTGTTTTATTTATACAGTGTGTAGCAAAAGCCTATAGCCATCGGAAGGATAGAGCTTAAATTTTCTAGTATGATTTAGTCATTATTGTTTGGCTGGTGTAGTGTTCCTGCGCGTGGGTAAGGTTCCGAGAGTCTCCTAGATTTGTTTTTGTTTACTGCCGACGTCATGCTTTCCTTTTTTAATTTTTAAAGGCTAGCAACGCACTTGCCGCTCCTCTGGTACTGCAGGTGTACATGGGCGGTGGTGGTCACTTACTATTATCTGTTTGCAAACGCTTAATATAAAAGAGATAGTACGTAGCTCTTTTTATAAAAGTAAAAGAGCTACGTACTATCGACGTTTGTCTGGACCAAATAATTACAAAACGAGTGTTCCATTGGAAATGAGCTAACCTGATTATTATCCTAAAGCTCCAAAATGTTTCTTGCTATAAATTCGATCTAAAAAGAGCAACTACAGAGTTTCTTGCCGGCTATTCCCTGTAGATCTGCATTCCGAACCGGTGGTAGATGGTAAATTTTAAATTTTATTTAGAGCTCTAATGAGCCAACTTGATTAAATGACTTTTGAATTTAAATTATTCCTTTAATTATTGGGGCATGCGTCAAACACACAGCTGACTTAAATATAAGGAAAAACGTTGTATTATTTTGCAGCCAGTAGTCCTTGTTTTGCCGTGGGCGGGCAGTATTACAGGCCCCCCAGAGGTACCAAGTCGACTATCGGTACATCAAAGTGTTGAAGTGCTTGTATATAAACGCCACAATGTCAGTCCGACTCCAGGGCCAGACCTCGAAACCGTTCCAGTTGTTCTCCGCTGCACTGGAAGATGTTTTCAAGGTTCTGGACTGGAAGGGGCTGGGCATGGCTTCGATTCCTGACGACATAGTCGTAATGGCAATTACGACTACGTTGGTACGTTGCTCGATGACCTCTGTTGAGTTTAGTCGCGCCTCCTCCAGTAAATGGAGGGTAATGAGGTTATTGTTTCATAGTGTATAAAAATAATTGGCGATACGATGTTAGCCGGGTCAGCCAGCTAAGCCTAATTATATGTAGGTACTTTTAGAACAGAATATTTTTATTTTATTTTAATACCTCGGTATATTAATTTCATCCTTAGGGTATCATACTCATAAGAGCGGACTAGGTTTCGTATCACGTTTCTGCCTGTTCTGTCAATTTCCTTATTTATAGAGAAGCAACTTGATATAAAACCCTGAGTCAACTCGTTGGGCCGGCTAATTTTCCTCCTTGAAAGTGGAGGGGATTCACTCATCAATAGGTGTTTGATTATATTTTTGGCTACGAAGGTCCACTGCTTGCTGATATGCGACCAAACCACCCAAAATCGTTTCCGTGAAGTGGCTCTGATTTCCCGAAGGCCGCGGAGAGTTCCACTTGCACCCTGCAATCGTAGGACCCGTTAACAATGGGCTTGTGAACACATAAATGGGAGGAAAAAGACTGGCGGCGCCGTTGTGTTTGCTTTTCCGACGAATCTCGTTCAGTTACTCGAATTTGGATGATGACCTTTAGACGTCAAGAATGTTTAAAATGTTGTCAGGAAGTTCATTCACACAGAGCGGGAACAAATAATGGTTCCAGCCGGTATTTCGATCTGTGGAAGAAACGATCGCATTTGGTTCAGGGGCAACCTTAATCATCAGATTTATACGGACAGTATTATTTCAGATAATTTGTTTTGAAGAATGCACGAAAATTCACGCCCACAGGCGGCTAGAGCACACACAAACAAAATATGCTTGATCTCTAGATTGTATCAGTAGAATCAAGCTGCGTTAAAAAGTAGGATAGCTATTCTCTAATGTATGTTCGTTGTGTATTGGTAGTAATGAAATTGTTAAATACTTGAACTACTAATATACGTGTATGTTTCTAATAGTGCAAACGCTTACTGCTTTTGAATATGAGTACTAGACGATCTATTTACTAAGTCACTACCCCAACAGGTGTTTGCATGTATGAGACAACCTGTTGAATAGCTCATTGTTTTTAGTGTTTCTGTGTGCAATATTTTATAACGATTAACTTTTAAAAATATTTTCAAAAACAATATATTGTAGTAAAATGTTGACGACACAATATTGCAGAACATTTAGTCCATGTGGAGTCGCCAACCCATTTCATCCTGAGGGCGTCATTTCCTACAAGGTGAAACCCAAGGTAAAAAATGCGATCTGAAATCCACATTAACTATGGCCTCCTCTAGTTTTCGGTAGCAGGAAAAAGCGAAGTAAATACCTTTATTGAGTGCGGCAATGTTTCAATACATATCCACGTTATTGAAGGAAGATAGAAGGAAATATGTACTGAGATTTGATACATCGCGATTATAAAAGTCTTTGACATTTAAAAAGTCACCCAAGCAGGATTATTCTAAAATGACGAAGACGACTCAACAGCTGATTGCGCTAAGTGTAATACTAATTCGTGTGAAAAATTGTCTGTAGGTCAAAAGAAAATAAATCTTACGATATCACAAAATAAATTGCTGTGCGGTCTACCGAAATAGGCTTCTCTGTGGAAATAATTGTGATTGCAAAAAAGTCCATTTCACAATTACTTAAACACAAATGTATTCAACTTAGCATAACAAAATCCTACATTTTCTAAGCGTTAAACAATATATTTCTATAGAAAGAGCGGATGAAAAATTTCTTCAATTTGTGCTAACCGTACATGCTCGAAGACTCACGATGAAATGTCTATTTTGTACGTCGCAGTAGCTGCTTCTATTAAAAGGTGTTACAAATTACTTTTATATTTATAAACTAATAGAACTCGTATTTGAAATCTAATCACAGCTGCCTCTGTAAATTGGTCGCAGTTCTATGATTGGATAACTTTAAAGGTCATCTGAGTAACAGCAGTTGGAAAAGTTTGCGATCGCAGTAATTTTCTGTTCAATAATCTTATCAACTACATTGAATGGTATCACATACGTAGAAATCTAATATGTAGTGTAAATGCTTTAGTAGGTATCCTCTAATCATCATCATCATTTCAGCCAAAAGACGTCCACTGCTGGACATAGGTCTCCCCCAAGGATCTCCACAAAGGCCGGTCCTGGGCCGCCCGCATCCACTGCTTTCCGGCGACCTTAACCAGGTCGTCGGTCCACCGTGTGTGAGGCCTACCAGCACTGCGCCTTCCGGAACGCGGTCGCCACTCGAGGACTTTTCTTCCCCATCGGGCGTCGGTCCTGCGAGCTATGTGCCCTGCCCACTGCCACTTAAGTTTGCCAATCCGGTGGGCTATTTATTTATTTATTTATTTATTTATTTACATGGAGACACCAACAGCTACAAGTAAATACAATAAAAAACATAAAATAAAACAGTAATAGAGCCAATTAAAGGTTCTCACCACTAGAAATAGTATACAGTTTCAAGTAGCTGAACATTATACTACACGCTATTAAAAGAGAAAAGAAAAACACATTAAGTCTTATTATAGAGAAATTTGAGATACCCAGGAGTCAGCGATATCAACTAACACCTTTATGAAATTAATATGTAAACATTATTATCGCATAAATAGTGTAACGAACGCAAAACATAGTTACAGTAGTAAGAAATGAAATCACTATACTACTGGAGCATATATTCATAAAGTAGCCGTTTGGCTTTGGTTATGCTTGAAGTAAACAGGTCAATGTCAACAGTTTTGGAGATTTTATTAAAGTTGCTACTTGCACGCAAAATAAACGAGTTCTGGCGGAAATTTGTAGAAACTACAGGGACGTAAAGAGGGGGGTTGAATCTAAGTGACCTAGAGGGAGCATTTAACATGATTTTGGATAAGAGTTCGGGAGAATCAACTATACCAGTTGCTATCTTAATTAAGAAGATTATATCGGCAATATCTCGGCGAATATTTAAGGGAACCAAATGGTGCTTTTTACAAAGATCTATGTAATTATCAGAGCTGTAGTTAATGTTAAGCCGGAAACATAAATGCTTTACAAATTTTCTTTGAATGCCTTCAATGCGATCAATATAAACGTTATAAATTGGATTCCACACCTGGGAGGCATATTCGAGGTGTGATCGCACGTAAGTACAGTAAAGTATTTTCAAGGTCTTTATATCTTTAAACGATGTCGAACTTCTTAAAACAAAACCAAGTGCTCTATAAGCTTTAGAAATAATTTTATCGATGTGGGTATCAAATAGTAATCTGCTATCGTGATATATTCCTAAGTCACGGACTGTTGTGGAGCGCGGAAGAGTTTGTTGTTTAAGCGTATATGCTGATGGAATTATGTTACGTTTACGGGTAAACGTAACCACACAACATTTGGAAGGATTAAGATCCAAACCATTGCGAGAACAGTACTGTTCGAGGCGGGAGATGTCAGCTTGCAGAGCGGACACGTCTGCTTGGGATGAGATCGTTTTAAATATCTTCATGTCATCCGCGAAGCCAAGCAGTTGAGATGAAACTAAACAATGACCTATATCATTGATCATAATATTGAAAAGAAGAGGCCCAAGCAACGAACCTTGGGGTACCCCACTGGGAACGTCAACCCAGCTGGAAATATAGTTTTTCACTACGACCGCCTGGGATCTATGGTCAATATAAGACGAGAACCATCTTAAGAGATCGCCACTGATCCCCATTGACGCTAGCTGGAGCATGAGTGACTTATGATCTATCCGGTCAAAGCATTTGGAATAGTCGGTATATACCACATCCACTTGTTTGCCAGCATCCATAGCATCAGTAATAAAATTATTAAAGTGCACAAGGTTAGATACTGTAGACCGGCCGCCCAAAAATCCGTGCTGAAAGGGGCCAAAGGAATTTTTCAGCGTCGGATACAGTTGATCATATATAATACGTTCAAATATTTTAACTATTAAGCACAGCTTTGAGATCGGTCTGTAATTTTTAATGTCTGTTTTTGGACCTTTCTTATGCACAGGTGTTATGAATGCGGACTTCCAAATACCTGGCACAACACCTTCTCTAATCGATTTTCCAAATAATAAAGTGATAGGGATAGAGATAGTATTGGCGGTAGCAATCAGAAAAGAGGCTGGTAACCTGTCCGGCCCGGCTGATTTCGATGTGTCCAGCGACAACAGATATTTCTTAACATCATCTAATAAAATTTCAATATTTGAGATATGACACACAGGGGTAATGGGGGCAGATGGGCAAGCAGGTTGTAAATTGGAATTGTGCGGAGAAGTTGGCTGCGCAAAGTTAGAAAGAAAATAAGTCGAAAACGTGTCACATATCTCGTCACCTGAATTTACTTGTGTATTATAAGTAAGGCAGCTTGGAATACTACACGATTTATTATTTTTTTTTGATTTCATATAACTCCAGAAGTACTTAGGGTTATTAATAATAGATTGTTCGACCTTTTCAAGGTAGGAGTCATGGCATTGTTTTTCAAGCCTCTTTACCCGATCTCGAAGCAACCTAAATGAATGAAGGTCTGATTGATTACCGTAGATGTTATATTTTCGAAGGTATTTGTTCTTTTCTTTAATTATCTTAATTAGAGCGTTAGAGTACCAGGAGGGATACTGTTTATCCCTAAACTGAACAGCTGGTATATATTTGTCAATAAGGGAGTTAATAAAATCATAAAAATATTTCACAACTTCGTCTACAGACTTGTTTGAAAATTCGTGGGCCCAATTAATTTTAGTAATTTCCGAATTTATTTTACTGTAATCACCCTTGTAGAATAGACGTTTGGTAGCCACCGCTGGCTTCAAGTCGTCAATAGAAATAAAATCAGCATTAATTAATAACGCACCGTGCAGAGGGTCTACCGGTACTAGGGGATCCGGACATTCTTTGACAAGTACGTGATCACTTGAAATTACTAGGTCCAAGACCCTGCCCTGACTGTTTAACACGCCACTGTACTGAGCCAGACCCAACATATTCAACTCATCCACCAGTAAACATTCATCCGCCGTTCGAAAGTCGGATGGGGTGTAAGACATATCATTGTTTAAGTGCCATTTGATGCTACTCATATTAAAGTCGCCGATTATTAAATATTTGTCGGTAGGGTTTTGTAACATTATATCATTAAGTTTATTAAAATAATTAATTAACTGTTGGGAAAATGAGTTGCCTAGATTTTGTTTACATAAGTATAAAACACACAAGTGAACTTTAGTTGGCGGCTGGCTACCATTTTTAAGCGATAACGTTACCCACAAATCCTCAGCGGTCGAGTGAAACGTTGGTTGTGGTGTAACAAGTAATTCCTTTCGAGCAGCTAATAACACCCCTCCGCCCATCGTTTGTCCCACGGAATCATACACACGATCGCGTCTCCAAATAGCATATTGGTCGGAAAGAATTTCACTGTCGGCTATACTATCCAATAACCAAGATTCGCTTATAAAAACTATATCATAGCCGGATAAAGAAATGTTACGCTTAAAAGTATCTACTTTAGTACGCAACCCTCTTACATTTTGATAATAAATGTTTAAACCTGTATTATGCATTGATAATTTATAAAGTTATAAGAAACATAATAGTAGCAGATCAATTTAAATAGGCGGTAGATAAATAATAACCAAGAACGCGTAGAACTCGTAGTTAAAAAGCAGCGTATGCAAATAGTAGTGCGAATAGGCAAGTAAGCGTAATATGTATTAACCATTGGTAAAAGCGAAATAGGTATACATTCAACCGTGTTTACCTCAAACACAACGGTGCGATAAGCTAAACAAAAGGAGCCCGTGCGAGAACAAAAGCGTAGTCGAGGTTTGGAATGTAATCCAGGCGTGCTAAACAATTTAACTAGAGGTTTATGTAGAAACGGAAATGTGATAATAATACTAAGAATATAGCGTGGGTCGCGAAGATGAAAAATATTACGTTGCTCCAGCAATACAATGGTACATATTAAATGAGTAGTAATGGAAGATTGCTCAAGTATATCAAATATATAGTTTTGTGCACATATTAAGCATATAACAAGAATAAATTTTATATGTAAAACGTTACATCTACTTATAAAACGTACTAAGACAGTCTGTTTAAATCTTTTTCGGAACTGATTATATATATTTTGGAGGTATCGTCTTTCCTTACATGTATTTTACAATATTTCACCCACACGTACCGATATCCCAGCTTCTCCTTAAGAGTGGTTTTGGTTAATGTCAACAGTTTTTTAGATTCTGCCGTGAGGTGGTCGTTCACATACACTCGCTGTGAGATATCACGGAAGCCGATGTCACTAGCAGTAAGATTCTTGGCAGACCGCGCCGCAGCCACAAAGTCCTCCTTCATGTACTTGTTAGTGAAGTTCACCACTATGGACTTCTCTTTGGAGTTATGAATAGGCACCCTGGCAATGTAGTTTATAAAAGTCTTGGAGATGGGACATTTGGTGGCCTTGCCCAAAGAATCCATAATTTCGAAGAGGTTTTCATCCTTCTTCATAGGTACCCCCTTAATCTCGACATTGTTGAGCCGAGACCACTGATCTTTTAAAATAAGTGATTGCTTACATTTATCAAGTTCCTCTTGAGTTGACTTCAAGGTTTCTTTTAGATGATCTAATTCAGGGAGTTTAGCTTCAATCACCTCTATTCTACTAGTACATTCATTAAGCTTGGAGTTATTGAATTCGCAGGAAGACCTAAGATCTTGCAACTCGTTCTTAATAGTTTTAATATCTTCAGCTAACAATGGTAAGCTCGAGAGCTGTTTCTTTAAGTCCAATAACTCACTAAAAATTCTATCAAGTGAGACCGTATCTTCATTACTGTTACCTCCACCACTTCTGCAGTCTGTACATCTCCAGGCTGCCCTTCTATCAGCTCCTAGTTTCCTGTAGCCTGATTCAGATATTCCGGCGCACCCAAAATCGTACAAATTTCTGCATGAGGAACACTGCACACCATCATTGAACGTTGCCTTGCATCTATCACACGTATTCATGATACAATTATTTATACAATCCAAGTAAGGAAAAAATGTTGACGATCACTGACTTACGGTTAAACTCGTTCAGCGTGTAGCTCTAACTAATGCTCGAGCGAGAATGTGTTGGTGACCCTGGTTTTCCTGCGTATCTCCTCATTTCTGATTCGATCTCGCAGGGAAACTATGAGCATAGCCCTCTCCATTGCCCTTTGGGTGACTTTGAGCCTTCGGTTTAAAGATCTTTATTTCTCATTAAGACAATCTGTCACTTATGAGAATACAATATAATTATGATAACAATACTTTGACTTTGAGCCTGCTGATCCCATAGTGAGCGACCACGTCTAATAATCGTATTAAAATTTGAGGCAGTGTAGTAATATCATACCATTATACTATTTCACCCCTAACATTAAATAAACAATAAAAACTAGTGAATATAAAGCAAATACATACTTATGCTATGGTAATAATAATTTTACGTAGGTATATCTTCTATAATATAATAATGAATTGCAAAATGTGTTGGTAACCGTATAACTCAACAACGCCTGGACCAATTTGGCCAATTCTTTTTTGAAATGTTTGTTGTAGTACAAGGGTGGTTTTTACGGCGAGAAAAATTCGAATAATTGCCGGAAACCCCCTAAAAACAGCCTTTTTCTTTTTCCCATACAAACGTTTTCTAACTAAAATGTAGAGATAATTTGACCTTTATTGCTATTGATTAAAGTTCATATTAAATGACAACCTCTCACTGTTGTCTAAGCAATGTAGGTGTGTTCCTAATGTCAGTGTCAATTTGCACTTTAATACCGCTATCTTTCTGACAGGACGAAGTCTGACTTAAAGGTGACTGACTGACTGACATAGTGATCTGTCAACGCACAGCCCAAACCACTGGACGGATCAGGCTGAAATTTGGCATGCATGTAGATGTTATGACGTAGGCATCCGCTAAGAAAGGATTTTGATTAATTCTACCCCCAAGGGGATAGAATAGGGGATGGCAATTTGTATGAAACTTTGTCAATTTTAAACCGATCGGGCTGAGACTTTGCATGCATAAAGCTACTATGACGTAAGCATCCCCTAAGAAATGATTTTGAGATGCAGGATATATAAGATTAGTAACTTTTCAGTTTAAAATATACGGATTTCTGTATGCTAGCGCCATCTAGATTGAGTTATTTTGGAGAGATCTTTGAATTAACCATTTTTGTGCATAGTGCATACATAGATAATATATCTAGCGGATTATATTTAACGACTAGCTTTTGCCTGCGGCTGCGCTCGCGTTAAGAAGTATTATTATTAATCAGGTATAGTTTTATGTATCAGGTACGTTGCAGCTTTACTTTTGTTTAGCGTGTGTCAAAAATTATACGTAGGTTTTAGTATAGATATAGCCTATACTTTCTACACCTATACTTAAACCTATGCCAAAAGAAAACAAAACAAATGCTAAATACAAAGCAGACTCTATTACCAAAACTACTAAACTGAATCAAAACAAATGCAATCCAAAATATGTCAAGAAAAGAACAGACAAAATATATATAACTGACTGACTGACAGACATACCAACGCACAGCCCAAAATTTTTAAAATTAATCCTTATTTTTTTACACACGCTAAACAAAAGTAAAGCCGCAAAAACTACAACTAATGAATAATAATACTTCTTAACGCGAGCGAAGCCGCGGGCAAAAGCTAGTAACATTATAAAGTCACGTTTTAAATGATGTCCAACGGCATTTTATTCAATCACTAAGGTTTATGTATTTTATTTAAGGTGGATGCTCCAGGGTAGCCCGCGAAATTCAAATTTTCTTACGTTTTTTGCAATTTGCAGGTTGTATGATGATGAACATTTGATTCGCGGCTGTAAGACGTATGTAGTTACAGAGTTATAATCATCAAACTCATCAATACAACCCTCCAAGCTCATAAAGGTGCAAGAATGACTTTGACGTTGAAAAAGTTTTTCTTGCACCTTTATGAGCTTGGAGGGTTGTATTGATGATTTTGATGATTATAATTCTATAACTACATACGTATTACAGCCGCGAATGACATTTTAATCAACATACAACCTAGCACTGACCTGCAAATTGCAAAAAACGTAAGAAAATTTGAATTTCGCGGGCTACCCTGGAGCATCCACCTTAAAAGAATATGTTCAGCAATTGTGCGTAGTGCGTAGGAACTTTTAGAATTGCACCTTTGTAAACTACGGGGCCGTTTCCCGCTTGGTGACGCATTTATAATACATTGTGTCACCACCCCACTTCATCTTAAGGGTGTCGTAAGAGTCGACAATAGGAAATGACAAGGTCGAAAACCTATCCGCAAGAGAAGGAAAACTTGATACTAAACCCTGTGCCAACCCGTCTGGCCAGTGTGGCACAGTAGGCTAATTACTCTCCATGTAGCTGAACGAGGCCCGACTCAGCAGTGGGTAATTTTTGGGCTGAGAAATGGAAGTGGTAGTAACTACGGGCGGGTAACTAAATTACTTCTTCTGTGACGCGAAAAATGGAGGCAAACTGTACCTACTAATCATAAAGGGGAATTTTATTACCTAATCGCAGTATGCGACATCAATATCATCCTGAAATAAAACAACATTCGATGTGGAGTTAGTCTATTTTAGAATCGACAAATGTACTACTACCTATTACTACTCCTCAGCCCATCATCATCATCATCATCATCAGCAGTGCGTCATCTACGCACTGCTGATTACGATCTCCTCCAGTTAGACGAAGGGAAAGTAGCCGACTGTGTCATGTTGGCCAGATGGGTGGGCACAGGGTTTCGTATCAAATTTTCCTTCTCTTGTAACAACGATTTCGACCCTGCATTTCCTTCTGTCGGCTCTTTCGACATCTTCTGGATGGAGTGGTGACACTATGTACTCTAAATCCGTCACCATCTATCAGCCACAGAGGTCCACTGCTGAACATAGGCCTCCCCCATAGATTTCCACAATGTGCGATCTCGTACAGACCGCATCCATCGACTCCCAGCGACCTTCACAAGGTCGTCCGTCCACCTAGTCGGGGGTCTTCCCATGCTTCTCTTTCCCGTACGTGGACGCCACTCCAAGACGTTTATGCCCCAGCGGCCATCCGTTCTTCGGCCCACGTGGCCTGCCCATTGCCTCTTCAACTGTGCAATCCTTTTAGCTACGTCGGTCACTTTAGTTCTTCTACGGATTTCCTCATTTCTGATTCTATCGCGTAGAGTAACTCCGAGCATAGCTCTTTCCATCGCACGTTGAGTGACTCTCAGCCGCCTAATAAACCCCAATGTGAACGCCCACGTCTCGGATGCGTATGTCATCGCTGGCAACACGCACTGTTCGAAGACCGTCACGATACGGACTATTAACTAATATATAACTCATTTAATATAGTGTGTAGTGATAAGTGAAAAACAGATCTGTACCAAGGATCAACTCGTGCATCTAGACGATTTCTGTTTATTCCCTGCACTAAATTGTTATATTGACTTCTCGACATGTAAGCCAGCGCACAATGCAGCGTTTTTTAACCTTTGTATAGGGCAGTCAACGAACGACAAACACCAATATATTCTTGTCACACCACTTGCGATCTTTCAGCGCAAACTTAATTACCGTAGATCGACCCTCGCTGAAGCAGCTGTTAAGACCAATAAATGTTTTAAAGATTTGTGAAGGAAGCTTTGAGTTATTTTCAACTGTAGTGACAGATTCTGTTTAGATAGTGTCAGCAACTCATTCCGTTTCATGGGTAAGTTTGGGTGGGGTTTCATGGACGCCGAAAACTAAGCAACAAATGTACGCAAGCTCGACATGGAACTACATAATAATTGGTCTTTACACAGTAAACTAATATCCCTCCGATATTAGTCTATTATTGACTGAAATAATATAATCTTTGATAACCACACAATTCAAAACCAGATTGTTTGCCAATTCACGAATTGTATTTTATTATTGCCTATAGATCGAATGTGACCAGACCACAGTATTAGGAAACGCCACAATGATTATACGAAACTAAATATGCTACCGGGTCAGGATAATTAGTCATCTGATACGTCTCGATTTACTTACGATGAGTCCTTTATTGTTTATCTAATTACTGATATAGAATTCAATACAAATTAGAACCGATATCTCTGATAACAAAACAAAAGTGTTTTGGTCACATATCTTTATGGTGGATAGAAAACCATTTTTTGACAAGTCAAACAATAAAAGAAAATTTACTATTTTTAATTGAAAGTATAAATATTTAAAAAAATAATAGCTCTACAGAGATGAGCCGGCAAGAAACTCTGTAGTTGCTCTTTTCAGATAGAAATTTTTAGGTATAAGGCCGGGATAATACAGATTTGTGGCCAAACATCAGCAAGACCTAGTCAACAATAGTAACATTCTAATGCCTGAGCCAGCCGAACCGAAAAATATTGCAGGGAAGAGAATGAGCCGCCACACGACGCCACTGCCATGAGTCATAAAGTGCGCATGATAACTCGAGCACCGACGAAAGGTTTTTTATACATATTAATAACGCGTTAGTAGGCTCACAAACATTTTCATCAAACATCAAATTTCAGAAGGCTCGATGATCTTGATGATCTGATGAAGTCTTGATTGTATTACGCAAAATATTTGAACAGAGGAGAAACCGTGCTTCTTCTCATTAATTAATTCGTTCAAGTGTAGTTGATCTTACGGTATCGGTATCGTGAGCGCCTCATTCACACATGCCGTTAAAAGGAGATAATAATCTCTTTTGCAACCGATGTTGCAACGCCACATCGCCGCGCCGGTGAACGAATGATTACGACCGTCTTTATGCGTGACACAGTGCATGCACAACAGTAGGACGTATGACAAAATATTGGGTATGAATGAGACCATAATATCAGAGAATCAGCTGTCATATTTTAATTAACTGGAATCATTTTGCACTATTAACTCTTCTTTGTTTTCATTTTGCATACGAAATAATTCAACGACATCAAGGATTATTACACTCTTACGTGAAAAATAACAATGTTGGCGTTTTCTTAGCTTTGAATATCAATGCTTTGTTTGAATGACTCGTATTTATCAATTTTATATTATAATCCAATTTAGATACCTACATGTATCGAGAGTCTAAATATTAATATTTTGTACGGTAAATGAACTTAGAAGTTTGGCAACATCGCTAAATTAAAGATTCGTCATAAATACGCGTGAAAAATGTATTATGATTGATGATATCCTGGAAAGTATACAATTTAGATTAACCTACTAAGTTACTAAATTAATAAAGTAAATGATTTTATTATGCATAATAACTTAAAAGTCTTCTAATAAAAATAATATCACAGAGCTTGCTTAAACAGCGACTGTGTATGTTGTTAGTGACATATTAGTGACTAGCGGACTAACTTTTTTAAAATTTATTTATTATTTAAATTTGATGTGCATCCCGTTGGAGAGCCGTGGTGTCGACTCTGATTGGTGAGGAAAAATATATATTAAACTTCCTGCACTATAAAATCCTCTTCAATAAGAGGATGCTCAATTACCGCAAGACACTTTGCGAATACTTTTGGAGATTATAATATGAGTTTGTGAAAGTTGTGCACAGTGAATTAAATACTGTAGTTTGTAAACTGTGCCCGTGATAAGGAGTGTTGTTTGCTTAACCATGACTCAGAACGGCTGGCAAAGAATTTAGATTTGTAGGTCTAGTTGTTTAGACCGGGCACTAGCCCGGTTGAGCTGTCACGCTAATGATATTTAGATGACAAGATAAATAAAATTGGAATACATAGTGTCACCAGCCCATTCCATCCTGATAGTCTTTTGTAGGTGTATGTAAAACCAACAAAAGGAAATAACAAGGCTCGATACGAAACCCTGTGCCAACCCGTCTGGCCAGCGTGGTGGATTAGGCTCTTGCTCTCCAGGAGATTGGAGGGAGCCCGATTTATCAGTGGGCCATGTCATTTATGCTTTGCGTAGATATTTTGTCGTGGATTCAAATGGATTACTAAGCGCGTTTTCGCCGTTTATGGCTATCATAATGTTTTTGTATCAGTTAGTGCGAATGCGCACACCCGGCGCTGGAGACGTTCAAAGAGTCGAATCGAACGATCGCACACCTAATTGACAGTTTCTCTAGTAGTATGATAATATTAGTATGGCCTATGATCCTTTAACTGAGGCATAATGCAATTTCTGAACCCATAAAACAAATCAAATAACACGCATGTTATATGGTTCTAAATTACATGGTTCATTATCAAATTTGGCCATAACTATGTTAGACCAACAGATATGTTTGTAAGTAAGTAGTAAAGCGTTGCGCCGCGAAAGAATTCGTCGTGCAAAGCAGCTGTCAAAAATAATCTTGATAAATACATATTTCATGTATTCTTCATTATTTCATGTAATATTCTTTTAATATTCGATCCAGCCAACTAACCCTATAACATCCAATCGAAGCGCTCAATTCGCTAGAGGCAGATTAGCCTATTGTTGCATATAGCCATTGATTCCAAAAAAATCATTGGCACATAAAGTACGCATCTGGTGTTTGACACACCCGTGTGTTGGAATGGCGTCACATTTATTTTCAGTCTATTGAAACGAGATTGAGATGTCAGTGTGGGGACGGATTTAAAACACATAGTGGCACTACCCCATCAAAGTGCGCACGCCAAGCCTGATCAACGAAGGAGAGTCCCACACGCCCCTCGTCGGTCTTCCCCGATACCGACGGGGATAGTCCACAAAGGATTTTATCACTCGACAACAAAAAAAAGGCCAAGCCTGATCAGGGTGTTGGTGCATGTTTCCCCAGTGTACAGTGAAACTCGTGGCCATGTTTCGGGCAGTTAAGGGACGCCTTACCTAGCTAACCATCTTTCCGCGCCCGGAGTTGTTTTATTTAGACACACAAGTCGACACCTGAAATTTTAGACACATACTTTTACTTACTTGTGTATCGCGGTTATTCAAAATTGAACGCTCATGTGTAGCTCACGTGTGCAATGCCAGAGGTTCCATCACGCGTCGGCGCGGCGGGGCGGCCCGAAATAGTGAAAGCTAGTTCCTTCGCTGCGAACACCGCGATTCCCCAGCACGCGTAAAATAATGACTTTATTTGAATATTTATGCAATTTTTGCTAAGAAAACTCAGCACTAGGAAAACAACCCGAGAATAAGAGCACTATATCATTCGTGGTGTTATTTCAGTAATTTTCCAGTCGCAGACAGTGCAGTTAATTTTAGTACGTATTTTTGTTTGTGATCCTCGATCTTGTATATTCTAGATTGTAAATTTGAATTCACTTTGAATTTTACAAGTAGATACCTATTTATAAAATTCAAAGTGAATTCAAATTTCCATTAAAGTATTTTGTTAGAATAAAAGCAGTAAACCGGCAGTAAGCAGTAAAAAGGTCTATTCGAGAGAACAACATGTATTGTTCTTGTTCTTTGATTATTCACTTCCGTTATTAATATATTATGAGATCTCTTCCGTAAGGAATAATTGTATTTTAACTTAACAGATAAATATCAATATACATAAATTATTAACATTTTTTATTGTATTCATTCCAGAACTACTTGGACACCAACACTTTGGATATGACCAAAAGCGAACACCGCCATCTAGTGCTTCAAATCGCCCTGAAATGCGCCGATATATCTAATCCGTGCCGGTCCTGGGAGATCTCTAGCATGTGGAGCCTCAAAGTCTGCGAAGAATTCTTCCGTCAGGGTGATTACGAGACGAAACTAAACATGCCTGTAACCTATCTATGTGATCGTCATTCTACGAGTATACCTAAAATCCAGACCGGTATGTTTAATAGAAGTCACACCATTTTGTCACTAAATACTTGTATTAGCAAATTGAATACTACTACTACTCAGCCCATAAATGACCCACTGCTGTGTCGGACCTCTTCCCATCACAGGGGGGGGGGGGGGTAATTAGCCTATTTTGCCACGCTGCCCGGACGGGTTGGCCAATGGGGTTTCGTTTCCAGTCTTCCTTCTATTGCGGCCTTGACACTTCCTTTTGTCGGCTATTCGGACACCCTTAGGATGGATTAGGGCACACGGACTTAATAGCAAATTAAATAATATAGTAATAATATTAGAGAATGAATTGACTGCCTCGTTGGTCTAGTGGTCAGATGTGCCGCCTTTGGATCAACGGGTCCCGGGTTCGATTCCGGGGTCGGGCCAGTGTCTTTGTCTAAACCAGAGGCACTGGCTCGGAGTCTGGGTGTCATTTTCTATCTATAATATGTATGTATTTACAAAAAAAAAATGTATATAAGTAGTTTATCATCCATCTCGTTACCATAACACAAGCGTTAAGTTGCTTTACTTGGGACGAGATGGCGTTGTGTGAAATGTCCAAGGATATTTATAAAAAAATTCACCTCATCCAATAGTTCTAAGTAACGATTATTTTTTCCAGGCTTCTTCAAATATGTGGTCACACCGCTTATCACTGAATGGCATAGGTTCCTCCAGAATGACCTGTCACAGCAAATGCTGAATAATCTGCTCTTCAACCAAAAGAATTGGGAGACCATGTTTGCCCATGAGATAGCCGAGGAGACATGCACAGAGATATCGGATGCTGACTTAGTTGATGATGATTTGGAAACCTGCTGCGACACTAACATGTCCGACAGCTCAGAAATGCTTCTGCCTCTTCGTAGGAGTTCACTCAATCCCATCAAACAGAGTGCACTCCTGAAGGAACAGATCAGGCGACTCTCTGTGCCTCTGAATATGTTTCAAGATACAAAATTTAAAACTAAAGACAAAACTCGTGCTCCGTCTCTAGCAGACTCACGCGTAGGGAGCGAACATTCTCAACTCAACGTCCGTGGCCATTGCAATTCCGTGGACCAGAACTCAGAACAGATTCTCACCGCTGAAGACTTGCTACCAGATTTGTCAATTGCCTTGCTCACGACGCTTAAACAAGCAATGCGTCTTAATACTGTGCTGAAAGATAGTTCCTGGAAAATGGTCCGTCAACAGACGTATCCACCATTGGTGCCTATGACTCGCAAGCAACCGCAACCATCTCGTTTCAACTGTAATGATGACGCAATCTTTACCCCACGATATAAGGCTGATTTACTGGATAGAATGTTCGATCAAGGTCGAAAGGACTTCAAATATTGCGGTATTTTCAGAAAAAATGATGAGAAGGTTGATAATGCCGAAGCTACTGACAGCAATGCTACAGGTCATGCCTCTCCACCTGAGAAGGAAATTGGGCAGAAAACGGGTAAGAAGGAGGCGTTGGGAAGCCAGCTCAGAGAGAATCTCTCGTCAGTGCAACTAGACACACTGGGCTCGGACCGGATGCAACAGCGTAGGAAGTCCATGCCAGCCGAGGTAGCAGCATATAGTAAGTCCACATATATTTTGAACTAGTATTTAAACAGTCCTTCCATGACGACCACCAGTTTCTAGAACACTTCAAAGTGCAAAACTCCCTTTGTAATAATTTCAGGTGTGATTATGTTACGCACATAATCAACGGTTATTTGAATTTATTCAATATATATTTTTCATAAAAATTTCAGCCCTGAAAGAGAAGAAAATGGTTGACGTGTCAGCTATCCCTGACCTACTCCGCCGCACTCTCTCAGGGAAAGAATTTCGGATCCGCCGTCGTGGGTCAGCTCCGGCACCCGTCGCACCTTCGGAGCTCCGAAGCCTGGCCCCTGCGGCCACGTCTCGAAACAACGCAAATGGAGCTCGCAGGAAGGTCAACCCGTTGTCCACCTGCCATCAATGGCTAGCGAAGGCTACTAGCCTCCAAGAGAGGAGCTTCCAACAGCTGCCGCGCAGGAGCTCTCTCCCCGCAGAGGTGATGACAGGTGCTTGACGGCTTCACGGCTTTTTCTATTTTGTTTTGGCATGATTGAATAAGTTTCAGCGCGGTGTATGCTTTCCCGTGTTTGATAGTCTTCATTCAGGTTCAATCAAAGGTCGGTTGACTCACTTATTGGTCTAGGGGTTGGTGGCCAAGAGTCTTAGTGTAACCCAGATGCACTTGCTCTGAGTATGGGTGTAACTTGTGTTCGTGAAGCTTCGGTTTTTTCGTCGTTACATACGTAGGCAAGAAAATACTTTTCATTTAAATATTGGCTTATGATATCACAACCCTTACATCCACAGAGTGTTTTTTCATTAATTTCATGGCAACCATTGTATCGCATTTGCTTGCTTATTCTTCTCATTACTATTTGTTAGATAGAGTTAGTCCGAAACAAATTGAAAATTCAGATTGGTTCCTTCATTCGGATACAGCCATTGGTAACTTGCTATTTTTTTAGTTGACAGCCGGCAAACATTTACTATGTTAGGCTAAAAATACTACGGTTAACAGGATTTTAGTACCACAATATTTGTGATAGATTGTGATTGACTAGCGTGAGCGATTGAGTCTGACTCAGTGTTGGAGTGTACCCTTGGGGGCGCATAGTCGCTGGGACTTTGCTTATTTTACAAAAAATACATTATATTTTTAATGACTGTCTCGGGTGGAGACACTTGTTGAAACTGATGGATGATGATGGAAGTGAGTGTGACTAACGGTGTGCCAGAGTTTTACTGATGAACGGATGGTTTGCCCGAGATTGACTGATGAGATAGAGTTCAACTAAAACTAATAAAAATACAAAGTAGCTTTGTTTCAATTTAGCTGTGTTACATGTTCACAATGTTTTCTTGTTTATTTCGTCTAACGCTTTTATGCCAACCTTTTTTATGTAGCAAGTTACCATTTTTTAGTTGCATGACTGTTGAACGTGTAAGCTGGGCACGAAAATAAAAAATAGCACGTTTGGACGTATGCCACACGCTTTGAGACACGCACTTGGCAAAACCTTTTGAATTTAGAAGATCAATGATAGCATTTCCATCGTGTCAGATGGGCACGTCTTTAAAGTCTGAAGCCCAGATTGTAATTTAATAGAAGCGACATATTTGACTAAAAAAGGTAGATTGTAGTTTTGGCCGTGTGTTGTACCTATCGTGACGTCAATTTAGAAGTTGTAGTTAGATTTATATTTTTTTTTTACCATGCTGATTCTGGTCCACGCTTGTGAAGCCGCGGGCAGCAGTTGGTACACGTTAAAAAAGTTATTGGAATAAATAACGCCATCTGCCGAATATGATAGTACGATGAATTTATTTTTATGGTTTATCTAAACTGTAAATAATAATAATTATTATATTGTCATTTCTTATGTGGTTCGCAGAACATCCCATTTTGTAGAACCGGTTTTACTAAGGATTATTGAAGAAAACCATATAACTCGTATATAACCTTGAGGTTATCGTTAGACGCTTCTAGAAGATGCCAGCGTGGCTCTTTAGGATAATTTACCTCCATGAACTCGGAAGAGCATAGGATCTTCACAGACTATACCGGTATAGTACCGCGCATACATTGCCACTACCTTGTTAGGATACAACATGTGTATAATCACTGCTTATTACTCATTGACAGGCATTTCGTCGCACTGAGACCGCAGATGCAGAGTCCAAGTAGGACATGCTGCCATCCGGGGAGGGGATTGCACTAGCCAAGCGTTCGTCTGTCTAAACCTTCTATGCAACATATCGTTTCCTCCTCTACTTCACTCTCCATCTTGTATGTATTTATATACATCGTCCATTTTCGATAACTTGCCTGTCGTTCTCGTCGGCGCTATTCTGGCAACTTATTATTGTCGGAAATGGATCTAAATTGTATGTACTAATTGTCCCTGTTCGCACGTGGGCCAATTCCGTAGCTTTCGGTGCAAATGTACGTTCACTCTTTTTGGCTGAGTTATTGATCTCCACACTTTAATATAGTAACTCGGATTCAATGAATATTACTTTTATGCACTGCTTTCGACTATCCCATGTAAGAACAAACTATATCTTAAGACTTTAGTCTACTAGAACGATGGGAAAGTCGAACCTCCGACGAGATGACAAGTCATGTGGTAATACGTTTACAACACTGACGATTAAGGTTATGGCAAATGTAGTCGAATCAATGTTCATATCCCATATTAGACGTCATTCTCAATGTAAATTTTTTGAACACTTGTTTCTGTGTACCAAGAAAGACACAAAATATATGTAGCAAATTTTATGGACAGGGGATACTTTAGAGTATCCTCGTTAAATGTTTATTGATGTGCGATATTCTAATTACGACAATTTAGTTTTTTAGCTATGCATAATTAGTTGTAAAGACAAAAAATTTATACATTTTAATTTTGACTTAAATATGGTTTCAATCGTTTTTTAATGTGTGTTTTACGTCGCTCATCTTTTAATTTTATAAACTGTTTAACGCGCTTCAGTATTGTTTTGACTGACTCCTAAGTTTTGTCAGTTTAATCATTCTCATAACGATGAAGAAGGTAGAACAGACGCGAAGGTAATGGCCAGCAGGAGCAATGGCAAAGGTTGACGATTTCGGGAAACTCCTAGAGCCACGCTGCAAACTGGTACATTGGTTCTCCTGCGTATCATCATTTCGGCGGAGCTCAAACACATCTTTTGCGAAGTAAAATGCAACATTATATGCATTTGGTCCGCGTTCAGGCAACACAGAAAAACCAATGTACGAGTCCCTGGATCAAGGCGTTTCCCAAAATTGCCAACCATCTCTAGGACCATAGTGATCATTTACCTTGCAAACAACTCTGAAATGACAACAACCTATTTAAACAATTCAGTACAAATTATTTCTACATATTAATTATACTTTTGGTTTAAACACGCTTAATAAGTAATGTATTTTGCCATATCGTCTCATAGGTTTTAGCTTTACTAATAAGTTATAAGAAAAACAATGTTTTATTTTTATCTAATCAGTGTTTTCGATTAATTTATTCTCGGTTGATTATACCAAAAAAATCACATTTACTAAGAATTCCGCTGGATGGATGAAAATGTTACAATCAAAGGGATAGAGTCTCATCGTCATCGGATTAGGGTGTAACATTGAATAGACTTAACGATAGTACTTAATGAGTGTAGGGAAATAAAGCGGTAGTCGCTCTTTTTGAGCGTGACGTGTTGTAAGGGTTAGTATGTTGTTAGTGCGTTGGAATTCTTAATGACGATCTAACATACATATTGCAAATACAGGCGATCGCTTCGCAGCTGAGTTTCTTATGTTTCAATTTCGAGGCGTATCACACATTTCTTAATACGTCCAATTTGAGATTGAAAACACACTTTGACTGAGCAGTAGATAACTGCTGTGCTCATTTTCTTCGTCACCGTGGAAATTTCCATTTGACGTTTATATCCCATTTACTTTTATTTGTGAAGCGGTCAGCTGTATTTTAGTCGTGGGCAGACTAAATTGTTTCTTTACAATTCTTAATATGAAACGTCACAAAATATTGAACTCACGCTTGTGGTTCAATTTATGAAATGAAATTTAAGGGATGTGCTCACTTGTTTCTTTTTTAATCTTTTAAAACTATTTACCTGTCCACATTTGAAAATGAATTACCAACAGAGCGGTCTCACGGCACAGCTATCACAAAATGGCGATTTGTCACAACGTTTCCGAATACATAATTACATGAATTCCTTTCATCGTCGCCGTTATCTTGCTTTCTATTTTGGCAATCATTTTTTACCAGAGCCTGGCCAATTCATCTAAGTTTATAGAAAAGGATAAAAAGAACTTCATTTGGATATTTGTTTCGGCTAATCAACAACGTAACTGTTATTAGAATTTAGGTTTGTGAAATTTTAGTTTATTGCAATCAAAGCTATGATGATATTGCATATTTGTAAGTAAACTAAAAATTTAAGATTGCGCGTTACGTAGTTAAAAGTGCTAAATTATTTTTAACAAATCAACTCAAAGACGATTTTCTTATAAAAAAATAACCGTTCAATTGTTAAAGACTACGTTCTAAATACAGAATGTACGAGTAGATCAATTTTTATCGATGTGAATTCATTTTGGCACCAGTGAAGGCGTATCGAGCCAAACGTTGATTGCACGGACTGTTTACCCGACGACACGGTTGGCAAACATTGATCCGAAGTAATCTTTGCGCACCGATATGACGTTGTGACACATCTGCGATGCCTTTGTTGGACACCAGAGGTCGTATTTTCTGTGTACGTATTACCAAAAGGAGTTGGTGCAAAGTGCACCTTAAAATTGTGTATAGTTCAGATTATTTTTATAATGTCGGATAAGGAAGAGCGCTGGTACGCTGGGTATATTTTACCACCATATTACTGCGTTAGGATTTTTATAAGGTATAGGTTAACGGAGGTGCAGGACGAGTGTCGGTGTGGTTTTGTGACGAGGAAATAGTGAGCAATATTTTCATGGACTGAACTGGCAAGGGACATGATGTTGGATCATAACAACCTCATTTAAAAAAATGGTTGACTATTTTGCTTGGTTTAGTGTATTTGGTGATTTTACTTATTTTTCATCACAATATTCAAATGGATTATATTTAAAACTTTTCAATAAACTTCTAAAAGGAGGAATTCTCAATTTGGTTTTATAAGATTTTAGTTATTTATTCTTAATTAAGTTTCCATTGCATGGAAACGAAGTAGGATTCTTTTGTTATCTATTTGATTACGACCTCTGGTGACTAAAGAGAATACCGCGTATATGTATAGTCCCAAATAATTAAGTAAGTATAACGCATTTTACTAAAATCTTTATTTATTAAATTATTGTGTAACAATGCCCGTAGTGATGTCTTTTTTTTTATAAAAATCGTATACGGTGAGAACCAGAGTATTTTTGCATAATATCGGATATTTTTATAAGTAACTAAGTATTTTAATTATTATTTTTCTTATGTATTGTCATGTTTTAATTTGTGTATGTTATTTTTCATTGGTAATTAAGGTAATTAAAGATACATTGTCTTATCTCAAGTTGATCTTAATGTGGTAGATGTAAAATATTAATCACTATGAAGTGTATGTACGTTGCAGTAGAAAATAGTTACTAAATGTGCTCAATAGTGGTTTCTGTATATTATACAAATTATATTCAGTTCAGCGTCTCAATATGCTATACGTTTATGAGACGAAGCACGCTCAGAACGTTTAATGAGCATGTTAAGCAGCGCTTCGTTATTGTATCTACGTAAAATGCAAGTTTAGACACTCCTTTACTCATACGTCTGAGACCGTGTCCAGAAATTTATTCATTAATTTGTATTTCTGCTCAGATAATTATTTACGGCGTGGAGATTTTAACTTTAGAGTAGGTAATGTGTCCACTGTGTTACTTGGATGTAATTCATTTATGTCACCAGTCGTGTATAATTACATAATCAAAAATGCAATGTATCGTTATTTTAGACAAGTTAAAAATTAATATTAATCAATCTGACTTCATACACAAAATGCCGTGTTCTCTCAAAATTGTGTAGCGTAATAGATGTCATCGTTATTAATGTAATAATTGATAGTTATTTTAAAAGGTACGTTTTGTCAGACATGCAGTCTAATGTCTCCTATGAATGTATCAGCGAATAAATAAATAAATAATCGCCCTTTCTTCTTGTAAAAACGGTGGACATAACGAAATCTATAACGATATGTATATTGTATTAAATTATTTTAATGTACCATCATAGTACGGGCACAAAAATGTCACAGGTTGTTAGATCATACTTAAATAGATATTAAAATATTGTTGATCTGTGGTGAGGCCAAACGAGCGTAAATGTGTGAGCAGTGATTCGCGTAATTTCTGCTGCATTCGATTTCATACTAAAGTCCAGTTCGTGCCACACGGCGACGAAAAATGAGTTGTGTGCCGACACACACGCATAATCCGACCGAATTGAGTTCGCGGCGGACGAGGGGACCGAGGAAAGCGTCAGTCAAGATGTGGTCTGGCAGAATTTCTGCAACCTAAATTACGCGCCTCACAACTCACAAAACTACGCTCGATTGGCTTCACCCTTAATGTGGGCATTGCGGCCACGGACAGCTGGACCCAAGTGGGATGTAGTGATGGAGATATTAAGTGAGCCGTTGATTTATTCAGCATCTACAGATCGAAGCAAATTATTTGCTTTGTTCTGTAGTTTAAATACAGATGTGATAGTACGAAAGTAGGGTGTCCTTAATGCCAACGAACTCTCCAATATAACTACTTAAAAAAAAAAAACAAAAAAAAACTAGAAAATATGGTGATCAAAAAAACAGGTTTTAAGTGTTTACTATGATGTGTTAGATGTCGTCAAACTGGATTTTTCTCTTATAAATTGATGTGAAATAGTAATCGTATAAAGATTAAAATGGACAGTTAGTAGTCGTGTTGTATTAGTTTTCCGGATATCGGTTTATGCGTGTTCTGATGAAAGTCCTGAATTGCGTGTAAGTTTAAACTCGACAATTTAGAAGTAAATATCAAAGCTTATATTGTTGTTAAATGTTTAAACAAAGTCATTTATGTCTAATAGAATATTAATATAACCTTCTAAGCCGTGATCCATTATTGGTGAAAATTTTCTCAGAATATTTAATAAATTGTGCGTTTTATCAATAAATCTTTTGAAAACATTTACATTGAAATGGTTCATGGTAACTTTTGTCCTAATATACCTACTTGATATGATAATGATCGTGATCTGGTTCTACATATAAAACGTGTTGTTTTGTGAGAGTTAGGTTGTGGCCAAAAAGCGTAATTTTGTGAATTGTGAGTCGCGTAATTTCTGCTACATTCGGTTCCATACAAAAGTCCAGTTCGTGCCACACGGCGACGCAAAATGAGTTGTGAGCCGACTCACACGCATAATCCGACCAAAATGAGTTCTCGGGGGTTGAGAGGACCGAGGAAAGCGCTAGTCAGGTAAAGATTGCGTGAAACGACAACTGAATAAAATGCCTGGTGACCGAAATACGCGACTCACAACTCACAAAATTACACTCATTTGGCTTCATCCTTAGGGAAAAAAAAACTGGTTGTATAACACGTTTACCAGATTTCCGCTTCTTTATATATGTGTCTTTTGATTTTTATTAGGACAACCTATTGTTAAGACTATTACATTATTACTATGACAGCCCTCCAGCTGGCAAATACATTATTAACACATAGTTTAGGCCGCACTGGCAAACGTCTGAGTTTGCACGTAGGGAACTAGAATAGAAACATCGTCGCGAAGGAACGAAATGTTCTATTTTTAAAGTCACTTTTGTTGCTAATATTATTGTTATTATGTCTATGGATCGGCGAACATTTTTCACAACAAATCTGGTAAGACCAAGTCTGTATGCTATTTAGTATTTGCACGTATGTAGCCGTACTCTTACGAAAGCATATTATCAGAATTCAGTCAATATGGCCTGTTCGTTACTAGAGTGTCTAAGCCATATCTACATAACGTTGAGTACTACTTAAAGATAGCAGGAATCTGAACGATTTGATCCACATAAGTTTGTTCGATCCTCATTATACTGCCTACACTTTGTTGACATACGCACTTATATAAAAAAAAAATCCACAGACCCACCAACTCATCTGTGTAACCGCAATCAATGGACCTACAGCAGCTGTCATATTTTGTACATCCTCATTTTCGGCGAAATAATAATTGTAGATGGTGGCTTATCACCTTGAAATTGCTCAGTGATAGTATTTACAACGTTTATATTCTTTCCCTCTTATTAATATCGGATCACGATGGCGAATATCAACAGCAATTGACCCTTATAAGACCTACTGCTGGATCGGGCATTCCTCAAATAGCCTACTAGCTAAATGGGTTGTCACAAGTGGTTTTGACAACCCATTTAGTGGTTTTGTATCAAGGTTTCCTTATTTTGTGGCTAGGTTGCTTGTGCCTGTGCCTTGTCATTTCTATTGTCCCCACGAAATTGGCAATAATTCATAAAATGGTAACCCTGGAGTCACCGCAGTGACGTCCCAAAGTTCATAGATTACTTGGTGGGACTGTAACAGAGGCATGGAAAATGCTATGGATTTAGTACGTAGTAATATTTTTTAAATAAACATTTTTTTTATTTCTTATGTTTTTTATTTCCCCTTTTTATTTTTGTTCCATTTGTCGCACGCTGATTAAACAAAGTAAATGTTCGAAAATATTTTACTTACAACATAGTATTATGAATTTATATTAGTAGTCGTTTGAAATTTGTATTGTATTTTATGTTCAATCAAATAAGATTATTATTTAGTAAAATAGTACATATTTTATTTAAAAAAAGATTCAATATTGTTTACTTTGTATTCAGATTCAATATTATATTCTTATTGCTCTGCATTCAGCGTTTTATTAGCGATCGTCGTTATGACGAGATCATACACAACTCGGTCCCAAAAAAAAAATACCTTTGCTAAATATTTAGGCGTTCAACAAGTACGTTATTAATTTATTTGAAATATCCCATTTCTAAAATGAGCTTTGGAAACAACCCTCGTCGAATTTACACATTTTAGTAATGTTAATCTATTGTAAGAGGCGTACCTATTCCCATTGGTACACAGGCTGTAACAAAATCTCTATATCCATAACGAAAACAATGTGTGATACCAAGAGAAATAAAATTAGTAAGAAGTATTGTGGAACATACTAGCAGGTACATTACTTTAATGTATCACAAGAAAGTCTGTTTCTTCATCCTTCAAAATAATTTTCCGTATGTCCTATACGTATAGAGTTTTTGTTGAACCTTGTATACATGTACGTGTAATTCTTGTGAAGACTGGAATTCATTTGATATTCATATTCTGATAGGGTGGACTTTAAACGGCTCTATATCTATATCTAGTAGATCTTATATGCGTATTGATGTAATGTCTATGTCTTGCTGTATTCAAGAATATGTCTGTAAGTACTTGAATGTGAAATAAAAATTAAAAAGTATGGTGTTTGGTTCATTATACTAATAAATTCCTGACACGAGTTCGCCTTTAAAAGTAGCATCGGTTACAAACTGGTGCATTTTATAGGAAGAGTAAACACTAATCAAATGTACTGAGCGAATTTATTCAACTCATACTATTCTTAATTTACTAGTTTGCTTTGTATTTAAAACAAATAAGTTCAGCAAATAAATGACCCACCACTGAGTCGGGCCTCTTCCAAATTCGTAGAGGGAAAGTAGCCTAATGAGTTCTTAGGTTTTCGCGATTATTACACATTGAAATTAAACACTTTTTAACGGATTTATCGCGTGTATATTACATTATTTAATTCCCGACGTTTCGAATGCTTTGCAGCAGTCGTGGTCGCGGGAGAGACTAGATGACAGTTGTCTTCAAAAGTACAAAGAAACAGTTAAAATCTACCGCCTATAATTTTGTTTTATTGATAACGTTCCATGTGCACGCAGAAATCGCTCACGGTGTCCAGAGGTCTTGCAGGTGAGTATTTTGCTTGTATTTTCCTTTTCTTCTTTTCTTCTTCTTTTCCTTGAAAAAAAAAAAAATCATTACTTTCCAAGAATGATCCGCGAGGCTATTGAGATTAAAAAACATCCAAATTTCAATAGAGAGGATGGTTGGCAAGTACCACCTGCCTGGGATCCAGTCATTAAATTGATCAAATCTCTAGCGATTCCCAATATGTTTCTTAGCCCCAATAAAAGCGTCTTTGATATCGGTGGATGTAATAAGGATAATTAATTTAGTATTATATTAGCATTGATAGGTGTATGTTATGGACATAGGGTATTCGATACACTCTGCAGTGCCGTCAAACCCCACGCCCATGCGCAAATTTGGATGTTTTTAATCTCAATAGCCTCGCGGATCATTCTTGGAATGTAATGATTTTCCTTGGCAAGGATTTTAGGTCTATCAAAGTGAATGTAGTGGTTGGTCTGGTTGGATGTGTGCTCTCAAACTGCAGACTGGACAGGACAACATGCGAAAAACACGCTCGACCATCGCTTTCTGCGTGCACAGGGAACGTTATCAATAAAACAAAATTATAGGCGGTAGATTTTAACTGTTTCTTTGTAATTTTGAAGACAACTGTCATGTAGTCCTCCCACGACTGCTGCAAAGCATTCGAAACGTCGGGAATTAAATAATAATTAACACGCGATAAATCCGATAAAAAGTGTTTAATTTGATGTATACTGTTGTTCATTTTCCCAATTTTTTTTGGAGGCTGTCTGACCTTATTGTGTCTACCTGCCAGTACTTATGTACTTGCCATTAACAGCGTAAATGTCTTAGATGGTAGAAAAGCAGCCAGATTTATAAATATTCTCTTACTATCCATTATTGTAAAATTTTGCCAATATATACAACGTTGCATTGCTCAATCAATTAAAGATTTCATGAAACATTCATATGGTGTACACTTTTTACTGCCAAGCGCCATCTAGCAGTAGATTCAGTTAAAACCTTTAGAATATTATAGCGTAGCGAATGGTGCAGAACGCATTTGGATGTTGGATGGGATACCTAGCTCGCAAACAAATGACAGGCGGTCAGACCATGCGCTAACCGGTTGTCAGTGGAACAACCGGTTAAGAAAAAAAAAAGGTGATAAACTACTACAAAATACAACATAAAGTGATCGAATTGACAAACTGGAACACCGAATTGAAGAATTGCTGAGAAAACAACGTGAATCCTATTGAAATTTGGAATATTCCTGACCGTGAATACGAAAACTTGGATGTTAATAACAACAAAATACATGACACTTTTGTCGCCAGGCCATTTGCAATAAAGTTGGGTAAATCCAATAATCGACGAATACCAAAGAGCAGCGGCCCGTAAAGAAGTGATCACAGATGTTAGTACTAACTACTACTTCTCAGCTCATAAATGACCCACTGCTGAGTCGGGCCAACTACACTGAGGGTAATTGGCCTACGGTGCCACGCCGGCCAGACGGGTTGGCTCTCGTTGGTCCTTCTCTTGCGAGTAGGTTTTCCTTACGACACCCTCAAGATGAAATGGGGTTAAATCATACAATAATGCTCATAAGGACAAAAAACTGAACACAACCCCTATCAATGTTGGAGGAAACAAACAACCAGTGATTTTTTACCGATTTTCCACGTATAATAAAACCAAATAATCAGCATATTTTTAGTAATACTATGACTTACCTTAAAACTACATGGCAAATCTTATTCATAATGATCCTAGTAAATTAACTGAGTCATTTTTGAACACGATTAGTGAAAGCGTTAAGTAAAATACAGTCACAATGTACCTGACAATACCACACATAAAATAACATTTAGTGGATATTGAAACACCTTTAATGATATTGTACTAGTCTAAGATCTATCAGCCACAGAGGTTCACTGCTGAACAAAGGCCTCTCTCATAGATTTCCACAACACACGAACTATTCATTAAGCCGAAGAAAGGATACTATAAACTCAATTCCTCATTAAAAAACATCTTTTTCATATACATTTTCAACTTTAATTGGTCCTTTCATAGGGTTGATACGACATAGGGGCATTTTAACTGCCTATACTAAGTAGGTATCATTTCCAGGCTCTGTACCAAAAATCAATTAAATTGGAGCAATAGTTTAGCCGCAAATGATTTTTTAAATTGTTGCCTCATTTGAACATGATGAGTAGGTTAAATCAAACACCAATGTCCCAGGTGCCAAGGAGCTGGGTACGACAGACGAAAGGAAAAAAAAGAAGAGCAAATAATTACCATTAATTGCTAAAAAGAACCCGGACTACAAGTCTGTGGAGTTGTAACAAAATAAATAATTTAAAAAAAAACATGATGTATCTTTCTTAGCAGATGTTTATGCCTAACGCATCGTTTATTAACCTTAGGGGCTGTCCATTAATCACGTGATGTTTTTTTTGACATTGTTTAACCCCTCCCTCCCCCTTGGTGATACCTGGTGAGGTTTAAGACTACCCCTCCACACCCCATGAATATTCACGTGTATTTTTTTTTTGTATCGTTTCGAATTCATACTAATCACATATACCTAGTATACGTAGTGTAATTTAGTGCCCCGCTGTCATATCAACTCTGTTTAAGACAGTGTCAAATTGTAGTAGTATTTGTTTACGTAACATGAATTTAATCGAATGCAAACATGCTCTAAGGAATATTTAAAACAATTAAAATATAATGAAACAGAAACCCCCATGGGAAGCATCAATTAATATTAACCCTTCAGTAATAACTCACACTCAACACATTAAACTTCATCATCATCATCAGCCCACATTAGTCCACTGCTAGACATAGGCCTCCCCTAAAGAGCTTAACCTTACATAAAACTTACTGTACCTGAAATACCATTACCGTTAGGTACCAAATAAAACAACAACGTAAAGAAAATACTTTATTCAATCGTCGACAATCGATTTACTGTCTAAGAATCAAGAATCCGATCTGAAAAGATTGCTTCACGATGACGAGCATACGACGGTTCCACGCGCGCCAATCCAGCGCTACACACAGCGACGAACACAAACCAGCTGGAAGTCGTGAGTCGTGACACACGCGATCAGCGCCTACCGCTGGAGAAGTGGAGACGTCACCTCGCGTTGGCTGCCACGCCGGAATGAGCGGCCGTATAATTCTGAAACAATAATTCAAAAGAAATATAAGTAATTCTGATAGCCGCAAATGGCTATGATCAGCTTTACCGGATGAGAGGGCGAGCGCTGCAACAACTTGCGCTCCAGCCGGAAGGGCAGCAAGGGGGAGCATGGTTTAACTCGAGGGCACCTCACAGGGGGTATGGACCTCGGCTCGGGCCACCGTGCGTGGGGAGGAATCAGTTAGGCCCGGTGCGTATTGGACGAGCCGATGGGCTGAAAGGCAAATATTCCTAATATTTTTAAATATTAAAATCAATTTTCTTACCTACTGATGTGCGAATTCAAATTCAAATTTTGATCTATTACTAGTCCTAGGTAATTAACAGCTTTATCATGATCAATAATGCAACTTGAACAACTATTAGATACAACAACTAACTAATAAATAATAAAATAACTCTTCTCTCATACATCAAGACATACAGACAAACATTCATTTTTCAATTATGAAGAAGAAGTGAGACAAATAAATTCACTAAATCAAAGTAAGTTTGCAATTATTATAATATACGATATGTGTGGCTGACTTGTTAGTTAGCAACATATTGTAGAGATATAGTAATAAACTAACACGCAAAGTTAGTTTCATTATGTTTTTTAAGTTTTTCTAGTAGTAGTAGTTGTTCCGGCTTGCAACCTCAAACTACGCAGCGCGTGGCACTGGCCACATACACTTTTGATTTATTTAAATGCAGTGATGTTCTTTTGTTTTTTATCGCATTATCCCTGTAAATATGCAGAAGAGTAAATGTATATTTTTCTGTCAATAATTATTTTATTCCTAGCATGATTACCAAAAGTATCATCATGTGTGGTCCTTCGAGCCGGATATTCATATGAAAACCAGCGACCTACGGATAATGGATGGTAAAGGTCAATCGCGCACGATCGTCGTCGGAGCTCAATAAGGCATCGCAAGCTAATTGGTGAGACGAGCCAGGCCATCTCCAAGCTGAAATAAATATTGTATTAACCCTATTTGTGTCTTTTAGTGCCGAACTGCCTTCTGTGTGGTGTGCTTGCTTACTACACGTCTCTACGACGCGGAGCATCGCGAACGAAATCAAGAGACGGAAAACCGTGAGTACTCCCACAACGCTAAAATGACTTGCACAAGGGAAAATTTAAAGGATTTAGTAAGAAAAAGGGGTTTCATAAAGGGTCGATTAACTTCTTTTAAAAAATATGTACTATCGTTAGAGGGGAATCTTTTAACTGTAGAGCAACGGGCAGAAATAAAGCTAAGAATTCGCGGAATAAATAATTTGTTCTCCGAATTCAATGAGGTGCAGACAGGCATTGATGAGGTGATTGCTGATGAGGATATAGATAAGCAGATAGAGGCGAGAGACCATTTTGAGACGGAATATTACGCGATTCTGTCTAAGGCACAATGTCTATGTGACGACGATATCGGGACTACGTCAACTTTTCAAACGTGTTCTGAAGGGAATTCCTTGGGTTCCGTGAAACTCCCTACTATTTCCCTACCAGAATACGACGGGTCCATCGAAAATTGGTTACAGTATCGTGACACCTATATCTCTCTTGTACATAATGCAAAAAATATATCAAATATCCAAAAATTTCACTATCTTAAGTCCTCGTTAAAAAAAGATGCGCTTTTAGTGATAGAGTCCGTAGAGTTCTCCTCTGATAATTACATAGTGGCATGGGAACTTCTATTAAACCGCTATGATAATAGTAAGTTATTAATACACAACCATGTAAAAGCACTATTCAACTTGCCCATGGTTTCTAAAGAATCGTCCGCTCAATTGCGAAAATTAATAGATACGACTTTAAAAAACCTCCGCGCGCTTAAAGTGCTTGGCGAGCCCACAGAACATTGGGATACGTTAATCGTTTTTATGATTGTCTCTAGACTCGACCAAAATACGGAGCGAGAGTGGGAGCAGTATAAAAATGTATGTTTAAAAGCTGACGATTCTTCAAAACCTATATTTAAAGTCGATAACTTACTAGATTTTTTAAGAAATAAGGCAGACATGATAGACACATTAAGCGGGTCACACAATGATAATAATAGGCAGACTAAACGGTCATCTTGCTCTCAGGTTTTTTGCAATGTTGTTACTGAAAAGCCGGAAAGGAATTCTCATCTAGTGCATAAGTCGAAAACAGGTCAAAAACGAAAATGGCTATGTTTTTTGTGTAACGGTACACATCCTTTATATTCGTGTCAAAAGTTTCTCGATTTAAATTTGCGAGATAGAAGAACGTTCGTAGAGGAAAAACAACTATGTGAGAATTGCTTTCGTTCAGGACATTCGCCCGAGCAATGTAGGTATGGCCCTTGTAGAAAATGTGAGAGGAAACATAATTCTCTCATTTGTAATGTAGACCACAGTATCTCCGACACGCGCAAAGTCACCCGTCATTCACTGAACGAGGAATTGACAGGGGGTACTGCAGGACCATCTACTAACAATTCTACACATAATTATTCTGTTCATGTGAACAAAATAAATAATAATCGGCAATACACGCAGCCGACATTGCAAGCTGTTATTTTGTCAACCGCAATAGTCTATGTACCTGATAAATCGGGCAAATTACATAAGGCACGCGCATTATTAGACAGTGGTAGCGAGATAACTATTGTGACACAAGAGCTATGTAATAAGTTGAATTTGCAATTAATACAGTCCATTCAAGAAATCAAAGGTATAAGTAATACAGTTACACAGTGCACGCAAAGCTGTGAACTCGAAATCAGGTCTTTAACTGGAGACTTCTCATCACATGTACGCTCTATAGTGTTGCCAGTTATAAGTTCACTAATTCCGGCTGTACCGATTTCGAGGAAAGTTTATATTCCCGGAAATATTAATTTAGCCGATCCTACTTTTTATGAACCCCAATCAATCGATATATTGATAGGCGCAGATTTATTTTGGTGCTTACTAAGGGAAGGTAGGATGCGGCTGGATAGTGGGCTTTATCTTCAAAGAACCACGTTAGGGTGGATCGTTTCAGGTTCGATTCCTGATTCGAAAACGGTGCCAACAAAAAAGTCTTGCTATAGTGCACAAGCACTTACAATGCAATCTATCGATGAACAGTTGAGAAAGTTCTGGGAGATCGAAGAACTGCCTGGTCATCTTCAATGCAATTATGCACGCGTAGATGAAGAAGGCCTATGTGAAAATCATTTCATTGATAACACTAAGAGAGAAGCAGATGGTCGATTCTGTGTTAGCATGCCTCTCAAACAGTCTCCGGGTATGTTGGGCGATTCATACGCGCAAGCGGAACGAAGGTTTTATTCTTTAGAAAAACGATTGGATCGCAGTCCAAATTTTAAAAAACTCTATACGGAATTTATTAACGAGTATGTTGCCTTAGGACACATGAGCCGTGTATTTTCGTATGGCACCCCTCACTATTTTTTGCCTCATCACGGTGTCTTTAGAGAACACGCTGTCACTACGAAACTTCGTGTGGTATTCGACGCAAGTGCCCCTACTAGTAGTGGGGTCTCATTGAATGACATACAAATGGTACGAGCCCCATTGCAAGGCGATTTGTTATCAATTTTGTTGCGATTTAGGGAATACAAGTACGTCGCATGTGCTGATATTGAGAAGTTTTATAGGCAAGTTTTAATTGACGAGTTGCAACGAGATTTACAACTAATTCTATGGCGCGAACGGTCGTCTGATCCGCTAGGAGTGTACAGATTGAATACGGTAACATATGGAGTTTCATCATCGCCATTCCTTAGTTGCCGCTGTCTTAAGCAATTAGCACATGAGTGTTCCGATAGCGATGTCGCGAGAGTTATTGCCAACCAATTTTATGTCGATGATTTGTCATGTTCGGCTCCGTCAAAAGAACAATTGTTATCTTTATGTGAAGGTGTATCGAAAACTTTAGAGTCGGCGCGTTTTCATCTTAGAAAATGGATATTTAACTTTGATACCGATTCAAAGACCAATGAATGGGCGACATCACTAGATCTAACGTTAGGTGATAACGGTCATAGTAAAACACTAGGATTAGGTTGGTATCCTAAACAAGATGAGTTGTACTTCCACACGCAGCTAATACATGAACTGACACCTACTACTAAACGCATTATTCTGTCTAGCGCTTCACAAGTGTACGATCCGTTAGGCTTATTATGTCCTGTAATTACAATCGCAAAAATATTAATGCAAAAGTGTTGGGTATTAAAACTTGGTTGGGATGAAGCTACGCCGGAAAGCGTTTCTAGACCGTGGCGGCGCTTTCTTAGCAATTTAGAGATTATTAATAGTATACAAGTACCTCGCCACGTTTTTAGCGATTCCGGGGACATATTGAATACAGAGTTACACATTTTTACTGATGCATCATCTGCTGCCTTCGGAGCATGCGCATTTGTACGTACTATTGATACAACGTTTAATCCTTCCATTAAGTCCGGGACATTTTTTAATTGGAAGACCACTGACGTCGCCTGTGGAAGAGGATGTGGCTACCATTCCAATGTCCAGGCTGGCTCGTTACCAAAGAGTGGAGCAAATACGCCAACATTTCTGGGCTCGATGGTCACGTGAGTACGTAGCCGAGCTCCAAGTTAGGACCAAATGGCAAAAACCCAATAGAGATTTGGAACAAGATGCTCTTGTACTTATTAAGGATGATAACCAACCCCCATTGAAGTGGAAACTTGGACGCATCATAGCAGTCTTTCCGGGCAAGGACGGGTTGTCAAGAGTCGCCGACATCAAGACTCCAGACGGGACAATACGTCGAGCGTTTTCCAAGATTTGCCCGTTACCGAAAAATGAATGAGGACGTTGGAAGAAGATTCCTCCAAGGCGGGGAGCATGTTCCGGCTTGCAACCTCAAACTACGCAGCGCGTGGCACTGGCCACATACACTTTTGATTTATTTAAATGCAGTGATGTTCTTTTGTTTTTTATCGCATTATCCCTGTAAATATGCAGAAGAGTAAATGTATATTTTTCTGTCAATAATTATTTTATTCCTAGCATGATTACCAAAAGTATCATCAGTAGTAGTAAAAATATTAGGCTGTTAAATTTAGAAAAAATCTTAGTCATTGCAGTAAGTTATAACAATTCCAACGCCTGGCCTTTATTGCTACTATAGGATTTGATGAAATTTGTATACAAAATTTAAAAAACACGAAATTATATACAATTATAATTATAATATACAAAAATACTCGCTGTAGTTACATGGTGGCATTTTACTTAGTTATTTGTATTTGCGAATTTTCCATCGCGGACACAAATAGCCATGTGGAATGCCATCAATCGTTACATTCCTGCTAATACAAAACTTCTAAATAATGTCCATCCCAAGGTTGTCTGTAAGAAATCGCATTTTGCGATAAGACCGCCCTTTGTACAAATTGTTGCTTATATGTAATGTGTTCAGTATAATTCTCTTGTGTACAATAAAGAGTTCATCTATCTATCTATCTACTCACTAGTTATACATACAGTAATACAAAATGTCACGTTATACAGGGTTGATACGACATAGGGGCATTTTTTTAACTACCTATACTAGGTATCATTTCCAGGCTCTGTACCAAAAATCAATTAAATTAGAGCAGTAGTTGAGCGGCAAATGATTATTTAAATGTTTGCCTCATTTTAACATGTGTATCTTTCTTAACAGATGTTTATGCCTAACGAATCGTTTATTAACCTTAGGGGCTGTCCATTAATCACGTGATGTTTTTTAACATTTTTTTTAACCCCTCCCTCCCCTGGTGAGGTTTAAAACTACCCCTCCAACCCCCTTGAAAAATCACGTGTATTTTTTTTGCACCGTCTCGAATTCATACTAATCACATATAGTATACGTAGTGTAATTTAATGCCCCGCTGTCATATCAGTATGTATAGTAATACTATCAGACCAAGCCACGCGTTGCTGTGGCTATGGCTTTCTGTTATATTTATTACATATCATCATCATCATCAGCCCACATTATTCCACTGCTGGACATAGGCCTCCCCTAAAGAGCGCCATAGCGCCCTGTCTTCAGCTTGACGCATCCAGCTCCTGCCCGCAACCTTTCGCAGATCGTCGGTCCATCTAGCAGAGGTCCCACACTACGCTTGCCGATTATTACATTTATCATACTTTAATTTAACTTTTAACATAGCGCCATCTAATGAATACCTACTCAGTCAATCCAGTCAACAGATATGTGTCTGTTTTGTAATAATAAAATAACCACTTTTTACTGAATGCGTAAGTTTTTATACACAATACATAGAACAAAATATATATTTTTAAAATTTTTGTTTGTCTGTCCGTTTGTTCCGGCTAATCTCTGGAAAGGCTGGACCGATTTTTACGGGACTTTCACTGATAGGTAGCTGATGATATAAGGAGTACTTTTTTTGACTAGCTTCGCCCCGCGGCGTCGCTCGTCGGGGACAGAACACAGCAACTCTGTGTGCAGATTTCATGCAATTCTTCACGTACCTACAGTTTCTCCGCCTTCGTCTTGGTTCGCTGACGTTTCCTCATTCTAATCTTGACTTAGAATAGGACCTCGATAAAACAACGACGTTCTATTCAAGTCAATTTTAAGAACGATGAAAATATCTTGTCCTTCTTGTGTAGCTAAATACATATTAAAAGTTGTCTTCTACCTACTTAAAAAAGATTATTTTATTCCAAAGTAGCTTTGTTCTCGTCTCACGCAGCAATTCCTTTCCTCCAAAGATACATTGAAATGATTTTTTTTTTACTAAGTAAACATAGTTTGTCCTGTAGACTGAAACGATTCCATACATCTTTTGGGCCAACATGTAATGGCATGAACATAGTGTGAATTAATAAACATAGGTATACAGAATTACTCTAATTATTATTCTGGCTGTGCTCTCATTATCCATTAAATTAATGGTTATACGCTAGTACGTAGAGTAGATTTTTAAGCTTTTTAAGTTTAAAAAGCTACTCTACTCTCTACTACTCGCTACTCTTTTTAAGTTTAAACCTAGATTTATTGATACGCTACAACCAATACTATACTAAACACTGGATATGGCGTTCCGAACAAAACTCAGTCCAACGAATGTCAACTATTGCAACTATCAAATTTATCAACATTACCATACAAAAAAAAATTCTACTGCAAAAATAAAGAATATATTTGTAACGTTGTATAATGAAACGCTTTTTTTACCTTTAGGTTATGTGTAACTCCGAGGCGCGGAAATATGATAATTGCACCCGAACCTACCCACTAAAACGAACGGTGTGCCTCAACTGCCCGAAACAGGGCCACGGGTTTCACTCCCGAATAGGGAGCAGTGATGGGGCCTAATGGCGCCCCGGGTCCGCTTGTAGAAGCGGCGCCACACTTTGATGGGGAGCTCTGGACGCTCACCAACTCATCGAGAGACACGTACGGGACATTGCACGTGCCTCCGTTAGGCGCTGGATGTTGTAGCGACAGATCCACGCGGCGCTCAGTTGCTACGGCAGCCCTGGCCTTACCTTACCCTCCGCTGATAGCGGCGGCAACTTTGGTCTCATCGCCTGGCCGCCTCTCCGTTTCAATCACCGCGCTGTGTTTCGCGGCAGTTTAAGGCTCTCAAGGAAAGAAAAGTCCCCGGAGCCAAAAACCACCACGCCTGTGTGTGCCGCTCTTCGTCTGTGCGCCGGTCAAACGCTTAAAACACACAAATATGTCAAAAAAATTAATATCCTAAAACTCCAATCAATTATCATAAGTAGGTAATCAGAATCACCATTATCTTTTTCCTTTTCAAGTTAATTCAAATGTATTATGCATTTTTATGAACATACCCAATGACGCAATCTACTGGCACCAATCTAAAATTGAAAATGCGAACAACGGTAAAAACTTTAATTCATACTCAAATTAAAATATAACTAAACTTTTCCTTTGCAAATTCATTATTTTATTTTCACTTTTTTATTATCAGTAACCTTTAACCGCGACAAATAAAACTTATTCAGGGATAAAAAACATACGGGAACATGCTTCGCATATTCCACGTTTATTTCATGCAAAGTAAAAAAGTCACATGTACATTTAAAAATGTGCTCACCAGCTTGTAGCCACTCGGTTGTCATCTTCTGATTTCCTTCCCATGATTTCGAGTCGGGATTTGTTGCCATGCCGTTACTCTTCATCATTCCAGTAATGACTTAGAATAGGATCTTAATAAAATAGCAAGATACCTATTAAGTCAATTTCTAGAACGATGTAACAACTTCGGTCACCTTGAATCTCGCAGCCATTTCACCGTTAGTGTATCCGGTAGTGTTTCAATGCGGAACAAGCTCTGGGAATTTATTTTATTTGCCAAAGAGGTAAGATAATATTTTTTTATAAAACTCCAATCAATTATCATTAGTAGGTTATCAGAACCACCATTATCTTTTTCCTTTCCAAGTTAATTCAAATGTATTAAGCATTTTTATGAAATTACCCAATGACGCAATCTACTGACACCAATCTAAAATTTAAAATGCGAACAACGGAAAAACTTTAATTTATACTCAAATTAAAATATAACTATACTTTTCCTTCGCAAATTCATGATCTTACTTTCACTTTTTTAGTATCAGTAACCTTTATCCGCGACAAATAAAACTTATTCAGCGATCAAAAAATACAGGAACATGCTTCGCATATTCCTAGTATATTTATAAGCACAGTAAATAAAGTCACATGTACATTTAAAAATGTGCTCACCAGCTTGTAGCCACTCGGTTGTCATCTTCTGATTTCCTTCCCATGATTTCGAGTCGGGATTTGTTGCCATGCCTTCACTCTTCATCATTCCAGTAATGACTTAGAATAGGATCTTAATAAAATAGCAAGATACCTATTAAGTCAATTTCTAGAACGATGTAACAACTTCGGTCACCTTGAATCTCGCAGCCATTTCACCGTTAGTGTATCCGGTAGTGTTTCAATGCGGAACAAGCTCTGGGAATTTATTTTATTTGCCAAAGAGGTAAAATAATATTTTTTTATAAAACTCCAATCAATTATCATTAGTAGGCTATCAGAACTACAATTGTCTTTTTCCTTTTCAAGTTAATTCAAATGTGGTATGCATTTTTTATGAAATTAGCCAATGACACAATCTACTGGCACCAATCTAAAATTGAAAATGCGAACAACGGTAAAAACTTTAATTCATACTCAAATTAAAATATAACTAAACTTTTCCTTCGCAAATTTATGATTTTATTTTCACTTTTTTTTAACAGTAGCCTTTAACCGCGACAAATAAAACTTATTCAGGGATAAAAAAATACGGGAACATGCTTCGCATATTCCACGTTTATTTCACGCAAAGTAAAAAAAGTCACATGTACATTTAAAAATGTGCTCACCAGCTTGCAGTCACTCGGTTGTCATCTTCCGATTTCCGTCCCATGATTTCGAGTCGGGATTTGTTGCCATGCCGTCACTCTTCATCATTCCAGTAATGACTTGGAATATGATCTTAATAAAATAGCAAGATACCTATTAAGTCAATTTCTAGAACGATGTTACAACTTCGGTTATCTTGAATCTCGAGCCATTTCACCGTTAGTGTATCCGGTAGTGTTTCAATGCGGATACTAGGTGAACTAGAACGAGAAAACTCTGAAAAATCTGGCCAGACAGGTTAGCAAAAGGTTTGCATAAAGTTTTCCTTGTCTTGCGGCTATTTTATCTGTCTCCTGAGTTCTTGTAGCTGTTTCTTTCGACACCCTCACTTTTTACACTTAGTGTGGGCTGGTGACTGTGTGTTGTCTAATTTAGTCACCGACTGGCTTCAATTAGAGATATTCAAATAGTTTAAATAGTAAATTAACGGATATAAGCTAAGCAAGCAACGTTCAAATGAGAATATAAGTTGTACAATAATAACTGATACGTCCTACAACAGCTTCATAACTTCTTGTAACTGCAAACTTCTTGAAGACGTATTTGGCGAGCTGAGATTTGTCATTTTACTATTTACGCTGTGATTTAGATCGTAATTAACAAGTACTACGATCTAAGTCACAGGTACAATAATAATAATACATTTCATTCTTCTTCTCTTTCTTCAACTTCAATCTTCAATTACCTATCTGTGAATGGGCGCTTACTCATTTTGCAAGCGTATTTTTGTAAAAATACATTAACACAACCCAACTGAACCGAGCTCCTACAGTATTGGCCATCATCACTACATATTATAAAAGAAAGTCGCTGTCGTCGGTCCGTCCCTATGTATGCTTAAATCTTTAAAACTACGCAACGGAGTTTGAAGCGTTTTTTAAAGATATAGTGATTCAAGAGGAAGGTTTTTAATATGTATTATAAACCTTCCTCTTCACAAACACATGCATGCATTTAGATTTCATCATTGCACCCGTGCGAAGCCGGGGCGGGTCGCTAGTTAAAATTAAAAACACTGCAGTGGATAAATAAATTTACAAAGTAGACTTAGTCTGTCAAAGCTGTTAATATAATAAAGACAAAACGACAAACGCCGTACCTTTATTGTTGAGTTTTTGTAACCTACTACATAGTAAGTACTAATAGTTTAGTTTAGTTCGCTTTGTCTTCTCTCTTGGTGCCAGATTTCGACCTGGTAGCAATTTAAAAAACATTTATCCATTTACAAACTAGTCTAAATAATATAAAATTTAGGGTCAGAGGTCGCCTCTGACCCTAAATTTTGCGAAGTGGCGGCGAAGAGGCTATTTCAGTAACAATTTAAATTCAACCTATTTTAGGTTTAGCTTCAGAATGCTCTTCGTCATTCTAGTATTGACTTGAATAAGAACTCGACAAAACAACGAGTATCTTTAAAGGTCAATTACTACAACGATCAAATTTTTTGCCGTGCAGTGACGGAGCAAGAATACAAATCACTGCCCCTTCCTCCCTATGGGTGTCGTAAGAGGCGACTAATGGGAATACAGAGCTGGTAACTGCTCAACTGGTGGTAGGGTTTACCCGCCTGGTTTGTTACCACCGTATGCACGACGAAAAACTCGTGAAGTGGCTGCTTGTCAGCCGCGTTTCGAGATCAGCCGGCATACTACCAGCGCTTGAGGCAGCGTTGCTACGACTGACTGAGCCGTTAGGGGTGTCTGCCAAACTAATGTATGGGGAGAATTGCGTTGATCCGCCGGCCAGGGAGACCCGAAGAAACGGCTGTTCCGCTGGCCGCCCGTGGCACAGTACAGGGGCCCAACCGTGCTTAACCAGCTCGCGTTGGCTGCCCTATCATGTCACGCATAATCCCGGGGTGGACGGTCGTGCCGGTTGGTGACCGGAAGGTGGGGTCCCGGCTGCCACTTCTGGGGGGGTTCGGGGGCCCTTCCGTCCGGCGGTTCAGCACTTCTTCTCTCCGTACAACCCTTCGGTGAAACACCTTTCACACACACTTACACTCATACACATACACACACACACACACCCTTATAATTTGTTTATTTCAGTCGTGGCAAAGTTTTCCTCACTTCACGCTTCTCTTCGTTTTTCTCTTATAACATGGCAGCACAAACAATGAATATTGGTCATTCAGCGGTGCACAGCCCCACCAAATCATCGCTTTTTAAGGTGGAGTTCTGCAACATTCGCGGACTCCACGCCAACCTCGTCGCCGTCCACCAACACCTTGAGACAGCACGGCCAGCAATGTTGTTTCTTACGGAGACTCAAATACTCCGCCCTGCCGATGCAAGCTACCTTGACTATCCTGGCTACGTACTAGAAGAGTCCTTCAAAGCCAAGGCCGGGGTATGCTTGTATGTCAGGGCGGGTTTCTGTTGTCGACGTCTCCGCTGCTTGGAAGACCCTTCCTTCTCTATCCTTGGGGTTCACGTGGACTTGGGTCTTCAGAGTCGAGTGTACGTTGGCCTCTATAGATCCCATAGCGGCGATATGGAGACAACCCAACTTTTCAATCACCTTAGCCAAGTGGCAGATGCCGCGCAGGAGCAATTTCCGAACGCAGAATTGGTATTTTTAGGCGATTTCAACGCACACCATGATATGTGGCTGAAATCCCATAAAACAGACCATGCGGGAAAATCTGCTCATGCATTCGCTCTGACGCACGATCTGACGCAGCTGGTCGATAGGCCTACCAGAATCCCGGACATAGCCAGTCATGCGCCCTCTTTGCTGGACCTCCTACTAACAACACACCCGGCAGAATACCAGGTCGAGGTCCAGGCGCCCCTAGGTTCTTCCGATCACTGCCTAATATCCACCAAAGTCCCGTGGGCCAGCCCTCCACGACCAGTAGCAAGCACTCGTCGCATTTGGCACTATGGCTCTGCAGACTGGGATGGAATGCGTGACTACTTCGCTTCTGTCCCCTGGAAGCAACGCTGCTTCAGAGAGAGTGATCCGACATTATGCACCGCTGCCCTTACTGAGGAGATCAAGTTAGGTATGGAATACTACATTCCGTTCTCGGATATCATCAGTAAGGATAGACGTAACCTCTGGTTCAACCGCGAATGCGCTGATGCTGTTTCCACGAAACGGTTGGCCTATCGCGCTTGGATCAGAGGTCGTGCTAATGGCGACCCTGCTATAGACTCTCTGAAGGCAGCTTACAATAAAGCTTCCAAGTCCTGCAAAAAGGCCTACATTAGGGCGGATGCCCAGCGCATTGCGCGGATTGGCCAGGAATTGCTTTCGCACCCCACAGGTTCACGTAGCTTCTGGCGTTTGGCCAAAAACGTGCAGAGCAATTTCTGCCAACCTTCGCTACCACCTCTCAGGCGTCCAGACGGGTTACTGGCCCACAAGCCTCAGGAGAAGGCCGATCTTCTGGTGCAACTCTTTGCGGCTAACTCCCGAGTCGATGACTGTAATGCATCGCCACCAACGCTTCCTCACTGTGGCTTTTCAATGCCTGACCTAAAAATCAGGCAACGTGATGTACGCACTGCACTACAGTCACTTGATACACGGAAAGCTAGTGGGCCCGACGGAGTACCGCCTATAGTACTAAGGAGGTGCGCAGCTGAGTTGTCTCCTGTGCTCACGCGTCTTTTTCGGCTTTCCCTTAGCTTGGGAAGTGTCCCGGAATCTTGGAGGGAAGCCATTGTGCAGCCGATACCCAAAAAGGGAGATCGCGCCGACCCGGCCAACTACCGGCCAATAGCTATCACCTCAGTGATGTGCAAAACAATGGAACAAATAATAAATAATCAACTAATCCATTACCTAGAAGATCACCACGTAATAAACGATCGCCAATATGGCTTCAGGCCGAATCGGTCCACAGGTGATCTTCTAGCGTACATCACACATCTCTGGGGTGAGGCTATGGACAAGCGTGGCGAAACGCTAGCAATCAGCCTTGATATCGCCAAAGCTTTTGATAGCGTTTGGCACAAAAGCCTTCTTTCCAAGCTTCCGGCATATGGTCTGCCTGCTCAGCTCTGCACGTGGATTGCGAGCTTCCTCCACGGGCGTAGAATACGTGTTGTTTCGGATGGATGCTCATCGCAACTCCTACCAGTTAACGCTGGTGTACCTCAGGGTTCCGTGCTATCCCCCACCCTGTTTCTTCTGCATATCAATGACATGCTTCCATTAGGTAACATTCATTGCTATGCAGATGATAGTACAGTTCATGCGGGATACTTCGGACATCCGGGGGCAGGGCCAGTGGAGACTGCCGAAAAACGAGTCAATTTGGTGATTGAACTTAACCAGACGTTGAACCACATTACAGAATGGGGATCTAACAACCTGGTTGAGTTCAATGGCAAAAAAACTCAAACATGCGCGTTCTCCGCTAAAAAGTCACCATTTCTTCCTCTCCCGTCTCTTCTGGGCACGACACTTGCGTTGCAGAGTAACATCACCTTGCTTGGTATGGAAATCTGCTGCGACCTAAATCCTAAAAATTACATCGAGGCTGTGATCAAAACAGCCTCACGTAAACTCGGAGTCCTGAACAAGGTGCGGCGCTTTTTCTCGGCTGAGCAGCTGTACCTGTTGTATAAAACTCAGGTGCGGTCCTCCGCCGAGTATTGCTCACACCTCTGGGACGGCTCCGCTAAGTATCTACTTGAAGCTTTGGATCGGATGCAGCGTCGAGCAATTCGCATTATAGGTGATGAAAATGTAACCATGAATCTCGAGCCCTTAAAACTCCGTCGTAATATTGCTGCTCTGAGTGCATTCTACCGACTGTACCACGGGGAGTGCTCAGAAGAGCTTTTCTCCCTTATCCCTCCCTCCCCTTTCCTTTGCCGTAATACGCGTGCGGGCCTTCAGTGCCACCGTTACACCGTAGCCGCCATTCCATCGCGAACGAAGAAATTTAGCAACTCGTTCCTTTGTCGCACCCTAAAAGCATGGAACTCCCTCCCTGCGCACGTATTTCCACCTACCTACAATATGGGGTCTTTCAAACGAAGCGTGAAGGGGCATCTTGCGGGCCGGCAGGGTGGGGATGGCTAATGCTATACTTACAGTCTAGCACTAGGTATCCCCACTTCTGGACGGCATTTCCACTTAACATCAGGCGGAATGCAGTCATCTGCCTGCTCTTACATAAAAAAAAAAAAAAAAAAAAAAAAAATTCTTCACAATCCGTAGCCTCGTATCTGTTCCTCCGATTTTCTCGTGATGTCATAAGGACATATGTCACATACACACATGACATATGTCATATTTCCCTTCGTCATTCAAGTATTGACTTGAATAGGAACTCGATAAAACAACGGCTTACTATACACGACAATTACTACAACGACGAAATCATTCTTCACAATCCGTAGCCTCGTATCTGTTCCTCCGATTTCCTCGTGATGTCATTACCCTTCGTCATTCTAGTATTGACTTGAATAGGAACTCGATAAAACAACGGCTTACTATACAGGTCAATTACTACAACGACGAAATTATTCTTCACAATGCGTAGCCTCGTATATGTTCCTCAGATTTCCTCGTGATATCATTACCCTTCGTCATTACATTTTTCACAATCCGTGGTGACGTATCTATTACTGCGACTTCCTTGTGACGTGGTTACCCATCGTCATTCTAGTATTGACTTGAATAGGGACTCGATAAAACAACGAACCCGTACTTAAGTCAATTACTACAACGGCGAAATCATTCTTCACAATCCGTGGAGACGTATCTGTTACTGCGACTTCCTTGTGACGTCGTTATCCATCGTCATTCTAGTATTGACTTGAATAGGGACTAGATAAAACAACGAACCCCTATTTAAGTCAATTACTACAACGGCGAAATCATTCTTCAAAATCCGTGGTGACGAATCTGTTACTGCGACTTCCTTGTGACGTCGTTATCCATCGTCATTCTAGTATTGACTTGAATAGGGACTCGATAAAACAACGAACCCCTATTTAAGTCAATTACTACAACGGCGAAATCATTCTTCAAAATCCGTGGTGACGAATCTGTTACTGCGACTTCCTTGTGACGTCGTTACCCATCGTCATTTTAGTATTGACTTGAATAGGGACTAGATAAAACAACGAACCCCTACTTAAGTCAATTACTACAACGGCGAAATCATTCTTCACAATCCGTGGTGACGTATCTGTTGCTGCGACTTCCTTGTGACGTCGTTACCCATCGTCATTCTAGTATTGACTTGAATAGGGACTCGATAAAACAACGAACCCCTATTTAAGTCAATTACCACAACGGCGAAATCATTCTTCACAATCCGTGGTGACGAATCTGTTACTGCGACTTCCTTGTGACGTCATTATCCATCGTCATTCTAGTATTGACTTAGAATAGGAACTCGATAAAACAACGGCTGCCTACCCAAGTCAAGTACTACAACGACAAAATCATTTTACACAATCCGTGGTGACGTATCTGTTACTCCGATTTCCTCGCGATGTCATTACCCATCGTCATTCCAGTATTAACTTGAATAGAAACTCGATAAAACAACGACTCGACATTACATGTCCTACATTGAGTATAATACTCTTCGTTATACTGTTGCGTTCAACAACAAGTTGCCCATTTACAAACTAGTTTATATAATAAAACATTTACACGTTAAATAAATCCCCTTTTTTAGCGTTGATTATAGAATATAACTAAATATTGTTACATTGCATAGATATTGAAATCTTTAAAATCAACAATGATCAAAACTCCAAAACCAAAACAAAATTGTATGTATATTGATAAATAAATTATTACATAATAATTGATTTGCCAATTGATATATTCTTTTAAGATTAGGTATCACGCATCCTATCTATAAAAATCACACTATATCTTTATAAAATATCCTATGTGTTATAAAGAGTTGATATAACAGAGGGACATTAAATTACACTACGTATACTATAAGTGATTAGTATGAATTCGAAACGGTACAAAAAAAATACACGTGATTTTTCATGGGGAGTGGAGGGGTAGTCTTAAACCTCACCAGGTACCAACAAGGGGGAGGGAGGGGTTAAAAACTGTTAAAAAGCATCACGTGATTAATGGACAGCCCCTAAGGTTAATAAACGATGCGTTAGGCATAAACATCTGTTAGGAAAGATACATCATGTTCAAATGAGGCAGAAATTTAAAAAATCATTTGCGGCTAATTTATAGCTCCAATTTAATTGATTTTTGGTACAGAGCCTGGAAATGATACCTAGTTTAGGCAGATAAAAAAATGCCCCTAAGTCGTATTAACCCTGTATATAATTACCACTACGTTAAAATGATTCACGTGAGCGATTTTAAACAAACACAAAACTACATTATAGAATTTTTTGGAATACGTTAGGTAAATTAGGAATCCGTATACGACGATAATGAAAAAAAACACAGCCTATAATAGAACGCCATTCAATAGCGTCGCTCTAAGAAATGAAATCATATGCGAAATGAATTAAAAATGGTTTTTTTAACAAAATATAAGACAATCAGCAGTATTAATGAGCAAACGTTAACAAATATTAGTTTTACGACTAGCTCTGGAATCTTCATTATCAGGATCAGCTGCTCCGCCATCGTGGCATAACTCTTCGTCATTCTAGTATTGACTTGAATAGAAACTCGATAAAACAACGAGTTTCTTTAAAGGTCAATTACTACAACGACGAAATTATTCTTCACAACTCGTACCCTCGTATTAGTTGCTCCGAATTCTTCGTGATGTCATTACCCTTCGCCATTCTAGTATTGACTTGAATATGAACTCGATAAAACAACGACTTCGTAGGCCAGCCAATTACTACAACGGTGAAATCATTCTTAACTGTTACTCCGACTTCCTCGTGATGTCGCTAACCAACGTCATTCCAGTATTGACTTAAATAGGAACTCGATAAAACAACGGCTCCCTATAAAGGTCAATTACTACAACGACGAAATCATTCTTCACAACTCGTACCCTCGTATCTGTTGCTCCGACTTCCTCGCGATATCATTACCAAGAGTTATGATCCGACGAATTGCCCATCGGTTTTGGTGTAAAGACTAGAAAACGTATGTAAAATGACATGCTTATAACTATAACAATGAAAAATGCTTCCAAATAAATATTCACATTGTTGTTATTCCTATTATAAGTTGCAAAGATACCTATTACTCGCGTCGTTTCTTGCTGCTCTGGCTGGACGTGTTTGCCTATTTCTCTGTAATAGCACAATCTCAACTTTTATAACGAATTTGTAGCTGTTTTGCACACATAATAGAATATGCTACTTTTAGCTAAGCTGAAAAAGGAATCTCTCAATCGAAAAAAGCCGCAACGTTTGTCGTCAAAAAATTACTGGTCCGTCGTTATGGCGCCTTCAAATTAGCCGCAAAGAGCCGCGAGGTGGCAGCGCGGCTGCAGTTGTCGTTATTAATACGCTTTTATTAGCTTCAGATGTATGTAACAGGCTTCAGACGTATGACGGAATCTTTGAACATGATTTTGACACGCGTCGGATGTATGTAACCTAAGTAAACTATGTAACCGAATCTTTGAACATGATTTTGACCAGTAAAAAAAACGTCGGATTAACTCGAAATTTGGCATACTTATTACCTAAGGACCGATGACAATTCAATATTTTAAACAGTTCCCGTAGTATTTTAATCCGTTATCCTTACTAGGATAATCAGGATTAGCGATTTTTTGTTTGTCAGGCCGTCAAAGTGAAACACCGCTCTTCTATTCTATGCAATAGCTAATAGAGATGTAAATATCATAAGCAGTTAAGTTAACCTAAAAAATAAATATTAGTTTTAAAAAAATACAAAAATAGTGTGAATGAAAATTACATACATACATATAATCACGCCTCTTTCCCGTAGGGGTAGGCAGAGACCACTTCTTTCCACTTGCTACGATCCATACATACTTGTTTCGCTTCGTCCACTTTCATTATTCCCTTCATACATGCTCTTCGGTTTAGGGTACTCTTGACCTGGCCTTTTTTCAAGACGTCCCTGATTTGGTCTTGAAACGTCCGCCTAGGTCTTCCCCTTCCAACACTTTCATTCACACTCGCCTTATACACTTTTTTCGTCAATCGTTCTTCATTCATTCTCTCGACATGGCCAAACCATCTCAGCATACCTTTCTCAATTTTTGTCACTACATCTTCTTTCAGACCACAACGCTTCCTTATCTCACTATTTCTTATCCTGTCACTCAGTTTAACTCCTATCATACTTCTTAACGCTCTCATCTCAACTGCATTTATTCTGCTTTCATGTTTCTTCTGCCATACCCAACTTTCACTTCCATACATGAGTGTCGGAACCAACACTCCCTCATGCACAGCCAAACGAGCCTTGTTAGACACCTTCCGACTGCTCATAAAGGAGTGCAAAGCTCCGTTCACCATGTTCCCTGCATTCACTCTTCTTTCGATATCACTCTCACACTTTCCATCTCTTGTAAACTTTGAACCCAGATACACAAACTCATTCACCTGTTCAACTTGTTCATCTCCAATCACGATATTGCAGACTGTCACTGCCTCATCTCTTTCAAACACCATCACTTTCGTCTTCTTAACATTAATCTTCATTCCCTTTCTAGCAAAAGCTCCACTCATAGCAGTTACCATCTCCTGCAACTCCTCGGCCGAAGACGCAAGTAATACTTGGTCATCAGCATAGAGAAAACATTTGACGAGTAACTCATTCATTCTCAACCCACTTTCATTCTCTTTTAAATCTGTCAAGCAATTGTTCATGAACAGATTAAACAGCCACGGTGACGCTACACATCCCTGTCTAACACCCTTTTCGATATTAAACAATTCAGTGTATGCCCCGTTTATCCTTACACAAGCACTGGAGTCCCTATAAAGAGATTGCAATGCTCGTATAAGGATACTGCTCACACCGTTCACGGACAATGCTGACCACAATTCATTCCGCACCACTCTATCATAGGCCTTTTCTAGATCCACGAACGCGCAATAGACCTTCTTGGTTTTAGCCAAACACTTTTCGGCTATGCACCGCAAGGAAAAGACCTGATCCGTACATCCCATTCCCTTTCTAAATCCCGCTTGTGCATCCCACACTTTTTCATCTGTTTCATTCACAACCCTTTCAATTAACACTTTCGCGTACAATTTACCGACGACGCTGAGAAGGCTTATACCGCGGTAATTTATGCACTCTTGCCGTGACCCTTTTCCCTTATATAATGGCACTATTACGGCTTTGCACCAGTCTCCCGGTACTTGCCCATTTCGCCAGCACAAATTGAAAAGGCGGTACAGCTGGCTAGCCACTATGCCCTGTCCAGCCCTCAGCATCTCGACGGTAATCCTGTCATACCCTGCAGCCTTGCCTAATCTCATACTTTTCAACGCTTTCACTATTTCATCCATGCTTATCTCTCTTTCATCACCATTTATACTAGTTTCCATGGAAGGTGCCGGATGTTGTACCTGCACTTCCTCTCTTTCAAACAAACTTTCAAAATACTCTTTCCATCTCTTTAGCACACATTCTTCTCCTTTTATAATGCTCCCATCTAGACTCCTGATTGTACTCAGCTCCGAGGTAGATGTTTTTCCTCTTACTGCTTTGATGGATTTCCAGAAAAACTTGATATTTGACTGGAAATCTTCAGTGAGCCTCCTATCAAAATCATCCTTTCGTTCTTCTTTCTTTCTAGACACAACTTCTTTCGCTGCTAATTTCAATCTTTTATACTTCGTTCTTGCTTCCTTGACCTCGTCATCCGTCGCCTTTTGAGCTTTTTGGTTAGCTTTTGTAGCTAACCAATCTAACCACGCTTTCTTCTTTTCTTGCACCGCCCTTTGTGCATCATTATCCATCCACACATCATAGTTCTTTCTTCCTTTCCTTCTTTTAGCTACCCCGCATACGTCAATAGCAACATTCACGACCCCTTTCTTAAATTTCTTCCAAAAATCTTCAATCACACCTATCTCTTCTATGCCTTTAACACTTTCTTTCAGTTTCTCTACATACTCGTCTTTCTTTTCTTGCAGATTTTCCACTTTTACTCTGTCCAAAACACTCGTAGGCTCGGCCCCTCGGTGTCGCCACCGTTTAAAGAGGCCACGCATTCGGGCTATCACCAGGAAGTGGTCTGTGTCGAGGCCTACACCGCGGTATGCCCGAGTGTCTAGCACTTTCTTCCTCAGTCTTTCATCCACAATTACAAAATCAATCATACTTCTCGACTCACCTTCATCTCTTGTATACAAATGGATCTTTTTGTGGTCAAACATTGTGTTGGCCACGCAAAGATTCCATTCCAAGCATACTTCAAGCAGGCTTCTCCCATTTTCATTCACTCTCTCGTCCCCAAACGTACCCAGAACTCCTTCATACCCATCACGCTTCACTCCAACCCACCCATTAAAGTCCCCTAACATCACGATCCGTTCATTTTCTCCGCATTTATTCAAGACCTCTCTCATGCTATCCCAAAATTCCTCTCTCTCTTGTCGGGCTTTTAAGGACCCACCTCCGCGCAGATCCGTCGGTGCATAGACCCCAAGGATAAACAAGCGAGTGAGTCCGACTTTTAACCTAATCCAGAGGAGTCTTGGGCTTACACATTCATGCTCCATCACACATTCAACTATTCGAGAGGAAAGAATCACACCAACTCCCTGACAGCCTCGGCTGGTTTGGGGGACTCCCGACCAGTATGCCGTGTAGGAACCATGAACCGTGGTGTCACATCCTTTCCTCTTGGTTTCGTTCACGCACAAAATATCTATGCATCGCTCATCCATCATCTGACATACTTCATCTACCTTACCATCCATTCCTCCTCTCACATTCAACGTAGCGAAGCGGCTCTCCATGGGCCGCTTTTCGCCCCCGCGAGAAACGAGACGTGATGGGTGGCGAACCACATCGCCGCCATTTTGGTTAATTAAATTAAATATATTATTAGCCATAGCGTTCCCACGAATAGCAAGGGAAAGGTTTGTCCACCCCAGCAGAGCCCCGCATGCCAGGGTAAGGCTAGCCTAATTCTGGGTCGCCCGGTCCCAGGGCAGTGTGGCACGCTAACGACTAAGCTTGCCCCTAGCCATGCATCCATCCGCGCGGCAGACGTTGGATTGGCGGAGATGGTAGGGATAGGGAAAGAGAAGGATAGGTGGTGTGAAAAGGAAGACTGGTAAGTTAGAGTGGGGAATAGGAAATGTAGGATATTACCGCCCAGGAGGGCAAGGGATAGGACAGTAATAGCTAAGGTAGCCGGGGCCGCATACCCGTATACTATACCACAACTACCGGACAGGTAAGTTGGGATGAGTATTAGTAATTAGTGTAAGAAAAAAATATTTTATTGTAAAAAGGCGTGGGGTCCTTTTCAGGATAATATTACAATAACCCATCTACTCATATCTGTTCATACAATATTTATAGCTATTGATACCATGCACCCGACGCTTTTTAACCCCCGACGCAAAAAGAGGGGTGTTATAAGTTTCACGTGTCTGTCTGTCTATCTGTCTGTGGCACCGTAGCTTGCGAACGGATGAAGCGATTTCAATAAAGTTTGACGAGGCGAGTGTTCTTAGACATGTTTGATGAAAATCGGGTGAGCCGTTTAAAAGTTATGAGGGGTGAAAGTGGGGAAGAATAACCGAATGTCTGCAAATATAATCGAGTGGGGTCTCAAATAAAAGCGCATCACGTGCAATTTAACAAAATCTACATTATAATAAGTATGTTGGGGGACCAGGGGTCAGGTAATAAATAAGTGGGAGTGGTCCCCCAACGCGAAGTATTTATTTTTATTTTTTACTTTTTAAAGGTTGTGTCGGGGATTTATTAAAATTTTTAATTTATTTTTTTACAATAAAAACATTTAAATTACACTATTTTAATTCAAATTTATTAAAAAAAAATTTCAATTTTTTTTCCAATAACAAGCTAATTTTAAACAATTATTTATTTTGTACTGTTGACGAAACGGCTACAGACAAAAAAAAATACTTACGGTTATCAAGAAAACAATTCTAAGAATTACTTCCCCGTTTGGAACATCGCTCCTACCAACCCATTGTTGAAATTGTATTATCTTTATATATATATATTTCTACTGTATGTTTGTAATAGTTTGTATGTCACTGGACTCCTCCAAAACGGCTGGACCGATTTGAATGATTTTTTTACGCATACAAAAATTATGGATGGAGCATGGTTTAGATTCACAAATCAGCTTGACAGAGGGCGCTTCAGTCGTTAAACGAATATCATGCAGACAACTTCTTTTTGTTTATTGCCATTGGTGGCAAACGAGCTGGCGGCCCAGCTGATGGTAAGTGGTAACCGCCGCCCATGGACTTTGGCAGTGCCAGGGGCACAGCCAAGCCGTTGCCTACCGTGAAGTGAGTGCTCTCTCTAAACCTCGTTTAAAGGAGGTCATGTCGTAGCGCTCGGGAAACACCGCCGCAGGTAGTTCATTCCAGAGTCTGCACATGCGTGGCAAAAATTACCGCCGGAAGCGTACCGTGCTGGGCGCTACCGTTTCCAGGTGATATAGGTGATGCCCGGTCAGCTAGTAAGGTAATATTTTCAAATATTGCTCACCTGTTTCTTTGGTAAGTCGAAGATGAGTTGTTCAGTGTAGGTACCTTCGAGTATCAATACTACTTCGGGCCTCCTCAAATTATATGGCGGGTAGTTAGCCTACTGTGCCACGCTGGCCAGACGGGTTCGTACAGGAGTTCGTATCAAGATTTTCTTCTCCTGCGGCTAAGTTTTCGGCCTTGTCACTTCCTTTTGTCAGCTTTTACGAAGCCCTCAGGATGGAATAGGGTGATGACACTATCACTATCACTACATAGTATACAACAAAGTCGCTGTCGTCTGTCCGTCCCTATGTATGCTTAAATCTTCAAAACTACGCAACGGATTTTGAAGCGGTTTTTTTTAGCAGATAGAGTGATTCAAGAGGAAGGTTTATTTGTCAATATTGCAATCCGTCACCACACGGGCAACAATAACAGTACCTTTTTTTATTTTTACGTTGGAAATCCTCATGTATACCCGGCCGCTAAACGACAGCCGAGTTATGTGGCACTGCGAGGCGTGAAGAAACGCCCCAACCTACCCACAAAAACCAACGGTGTCCCTTAACTGCCCGAGACAGGGCCAAGGGTTTCACTCCACCCGATGGAGGAGCATGCTCCGTGACCCTGATGGGTAAGGCCCAGGCCAAGGGGCCTGCTTGTCTAAGCGGGCCAAGGCTGCGCTTTTATGGGGGGCTGTGGGCGCTCCTCAACCAACCGAGAGGCAGTCAGGCTCCGGATGAACTGGCGCCCGACCCACGCGGTTGCGGCGGCAGCCGTTGCACGCGTGCCTGGCAGCCCCTCCGCTGCTAGTGGTGGCAGCCCTGGCCTTACCGCCTGGCTGCCCGCCACTGCATTCATCACGCCGCGTGTCGCGGAAGGTTAAGGCTTCCGAGGCAACTCTGAGGACAGAGGCCAAAACCAAAACCCACCACGTGCCGCTCTTATTCCGGCCTCTCCCCGTGGGCCCGCCCGGTATGGGTGACCATGAGCCGGTATGGCCCCAACAGATCCTAAAGGCACGCACGCAACACAAAAAGGTGGCAGCACGGTCGACGGGGACCATAACAGTACCTTTTTTTTTGATTTTTTTTTTGCTTTATGCGTACCACCGCCCCCTGGGGGAGAGGTCGGTGATTATGTGGGACTCCGACAAGGGTCGTCTACCCAAGAGTCGTCTTCCCACTAAAACCCTCACACTGCGCGCTTGGGGCGCCACAAGTTCGCGTAAACGCATTCTACTGTGACGCCCCGGCGTGGTGCCCGCAACTGGCAAGCGACTGTCAGAGAGGGCGTCCCGGTACACTGAGACGCCCTCAGTCATCGAGGCTTTCGTCGGTGGCGGTTCCCCCGACCCAGCACTGGCCTCTCAGGCGAGAGCAGTAGCGACAACCCAAGGGCGTTGATGCACCGCAGCGGTCCAGGATTCGCAGGGCAAGTCTGAGTCCCTGGAACCCCAGTCCACTGCGGCGCCGGGTGCCGCTCTACGTCTCACCTCTCCCCGTGGGCCCGCCCGGCATGGGAGGCCCTGGCCGGTATGGCCCCACGGATCATTGAGGCACTCAAGCCCCCTCACCACGACAAGGTGGCAGCACAGTCGAGGGGGACAATACCAGTACTTTTTTTTTTTGTTCGCCCGTTGTCAAATCCTTTATGGACTATCCGTCGACTCTCCCCCAGAGTGGGGCCATACCCACTAAACATCCCCGGGGTGCTCCAACTCGCGTCTTGCTGCGGCATTGTGGGGTCTGTACTCAGAACCACGCCGCCGCAGACGAAGAGGCCCTCCTCTCTCCTCAGGCTCTTGTGAACACTCGACGTCCTGCCGCAAGCACAGACGGCAGGACGTCGCTTCCCCTCGGATCCCTCGTGGGGCAAGGCATCCCCGTGCCCTGCCCCGGGATCCCTTGTGTTTCGCGTCAGTCCGTTTTTAGTACGGACGGCGTCACCTCGGGACCTAGTCTCTAGTAGGTGGGGGGCGATCCACTATGCCCCCACCCGGAGGCCCCGGTTAGGGGGGCAGATGGCGCTCGTGCGCCAATCTGCGGCGGCCCGTACGAGCGCGCCGCATCGGTTGCGCTTCTGGCGCCCACTCCACAATAACAGTACCTAATGTACCTATCTCACAATAACCCACTGTTCAGAATGTGTAGAAACGATATGCTATCTGCTCGGAGACTAATATTTTTTACGAAAATTACAATACATTTAAATGGACGTGGTCGTGGACGTGGACGTTAATGTGGACGTGGCAGTGGGCGTTGACGTGGACGAGGAAGGGAACGTTGGAGTGGAATTGAAACTTGACTGGAAATTAAACGTGGACGTAGAGTCGGACTTGGACGTGGAAATGGACCTGGACGTGGACGTCGACGTCGACGTGGACATGGACGGAGACGTGGACGTTGACGTCGACGTGGACGGGGACGGGGCAGTGGACGTAGATGTGGATGTCGAGGTCGACGTTGACGTGGACGTGGACATGGGTTTGGACTTGAACGTATACGTGGACGCAGCCGTGAACGTAAACGTGGACGAAGTCGTGGACGTGAACGTCGATGCAGCCGTGGACGTGAACGTGGACGCAGCCGTATACGAGCATGACGTTGGTTAAAAATTAAAAACGTAGCACATACCTTTCGGTTTTTTGTTTCGCTGGGGAAATGCTTAATGCATACCGCTGCCCGCTGCTGCTACTGTAACACGATGGCCCCCTCGCCTCCTTTGCGACCAGCGACCAACAAGGTTGGTCTGGCCTCTCCCCGTGGGCTCGCCCGTATGGGTGACCCTGAGCCGTTATGGCCCCAACGGATCATGAAGGCACACAAGCCTCTTCACCACGCAAGGTAGAAGCACAGTGGAGGGGGCACCCACACATCCCTGGCTTAACGCCGAATGTCCTTCCCCCCTCGCCGCCTACCCCCTAAATGCCCAACAATAGCCAACCCCTGCTTTGCTAGTCAATCGCAAAACCCTGCACCTGCTTTGCGAGTCAATTGCAAAAACAACGATATTAACAATAATAATTATTGTAAAATCTTCTAAAGAGTATTATCAGTGCCAGTTTGATATCGACCAACCCGTCAAAATATTTGTAACGCGTCGAACGTCAAGTTTTAATAGCGCATGCGCGTGTACCGACATCTTGCCCAGACGCCCCTGTTTCTACGCCGCGTGACCCGTTCCCTCCACGCATGCCCACTTGGCATATCCCTGAAAGCAGCCTGCGCATTTCAGTCGACCCCATGCGCGAAGTTTTCGATAGCTGGCAAAAAACTTGAATAATTGCCTTAACTATACAGTTCTCGGCTTTTGTGTCTCATTGGCGGAGAAAGGAGCCACGTATTTGGTTGACGACATGCCTGAATATTCCATTATGGCACTTTTTGTTAAAAATGTTAGCTGGCTACTATGCTTTGGGGATCAATAGTTAACGCCCTCCAAAGTGGGTGGCTTATGGCTGCCCCCCCCCCCCCCCCGCTGGCTAACAACTGAACAATGGCTGATGTAGACAATACCTAATTTTCAAGGAAAGCAAAATTGTTTTCGACTATCGCATGAGACTAGATTTTTATTTGATTGACATCACTAACGTAATCCGAATATCTTCCTTAAAAACCAGGTTCAAATCCCGTAAACCAAGTTAAAATATTGGTTAAATATCTACTGTTTCAATAAACACGCAGAATGCTGGCAGCACTGATCGGGAACTGCAAGTACGACTGCATTTTAAGAGCAACAGGTGGATAGGTAATGGCTATTGAACTTAGATGACGTCCAGGACTGAAATATTGATTTTCTAGAAAACAATGTCTATAGAAATAATGATAAAAAAATATATTGTATCCAAATCCTTGGTTCAAGATCGATTATTGCTTTGAATTTTCAATGAGCCACCATATACCACCAATATCTTCTACAATCTTTAATACTTACCATACAACAAGTCACAATTTTAACACAAGACCGGTAGATATCACTATTTACAGTCCACAAACTAAAGAATCATTAATAACTACAGAACATTCGTGAATCGTTTCACCATTATTATCACTTATGACTCTCTTTCAGGACGCGGCGTGACGGGTCATGTCCTGACCACCGTAAATGAAACAGTGAGCTTTGCCTGGGATTCCAACCAGACCTATACATACATTAGTTAAAGGTGCGCGGTCTAGATGCACTGGGAACCAATAAACATCGAGCAGGTGCCCAAAGTATTGATTTTCCTAGACAAGGATGTCTATACCGTAAACGGCTATATACCTGTAATGTCCTAATAGACTTACTGTTAGCTATAAATCTGAGGGCATGCTGCTGCATACCTACCTGTTGACTTAACGCATGGATGGGGTTAAATATATAAAAAGCAAATAAATATTCAGAACTGTAAAATATATAATTTAAAATAATGCAAACACTTATCCATTTATGTCAGATTTCGCTCACAAAATATTTTTGTACAAATATTTTCCCAAACCAACTTACTATAATTTCGGCGGGAAAATTAAAAAAGGGCACGGAAGCTCTTCAGTGATCTTCAATGTTCTTCAGCTGTTGAGAGCAACAGGTGCGGGCCGCAAGGATACAATCGTACGCTTTACGTGACTTATTATCAATCTTATAGATATTTATATAGTTTCCACCGAGCAAGTTTCTTTACTGTTTTTTCTTTTTCTTTACTTTCATTATATCACCGACGATACCAACGTACCTACGATGAGTTTCTGAAAAGGCTAAAAAAATAAGGGCGGGATACTTCAATACAATAGTTAAATAAATAAACAATATATAAATCATCGCCAAACCCCTTCCATTCCAGGAATGTGATACGAGGCTTTAAGCATTTAAATCAAACTGAACAGTCTGAACACTGAAAGAAAAGGAAAACACGAAATGAAAGCTTCGTTTGGATTGCGCGGGTTTTCTGCGTCGGGTAGCCTGGCCGCGGTCCCAATGGGCCGGATCGATGATGCTATGTCAAGACTGATTAAAATTAGATCTGAATGTACCTGTTGCTGATATACCACATAATATTTTGTGTTTCAAATTTGTTTTCAGACACAATAGGTACTATCCAAAAATTTTACATTTTCATGATTCATGGTACGTTCATTATACATTTTCATGATTCATGGTACGGCGCCATATTGATATATACGGCGCCATATTGATGTTAACAAATATCAAACAGTTTTGTCGACCAGCGGGATCTTGGGTTATGATCAACGACATATTCCATAAAAAGCCCATAAGAGGCCTACAACCCTTTTATGGGTTTATAGGGTTGTTAAATAATACAGTCCCTTTTAAACATAGAGCAGATTTAATTATCTCCAGAATAACAAATTAAGGTAAAATTATGACAATGAAAGTGAGGAGACAGTCCTCGGTTGCGACAGCGAATGAGCATGTAGCACTCTGGTTCCAGTGTGAACTGACTTAGTAGGGGCGTGTTGGGAATGCCCACTGCAGGCGGCCACCAGTGTCCCCCTCGACTGTGCTGCCACCTTGCTGTGGTGAGGGGGCTTGAGTGCCTCAATGATCCGTGGGGCCATACCGGCCAGGGCCTCCCATGCCGGGCGGGCCCACGGGGAGAGGTGAGACGAAGAGCGGCACCCAGCGTCGTGGCGGGTTGCGGCTCCGGGGACTCCTCTGTCCTCAGAGCTGCCTTGGGAGTCGTAAACCGCTGCGGCGCACCATGAGGTCCTCGGGTTGGCGCTCAACTTAGTTGGCCGTCAAACCGAGTCCTCACTCAACGTCCTCGGGTTGGCGCCGGCCGAGGGCTGACGGGCCTCCTCTGCGAGGCCGTATGTCGCAGAAGGGGGCTGCGGGACGGATCGCTGGTGCGCTGCGGTAGATTGGGGCTGCGGGGACTTGGGTGGATGGGGACCCTGTCCCCAGTGTCTCGCTGCGAGCCCTGGACGGGGGCTCCGGGGACCTGGGTAGACGGTGGACCCTGTCCTAAGGGTTTCCCTGCGGGCCCTGGACGGCTGCGGTGCGCCGGTGTCCTCTGGTTGGCGCCGGCCCGAGGGCTGACGGGCCTCCTTCTGCGGGGCCGATGTCGCAGAAGGGGGCAGCGGGGCGGGTCGCAAGGGAGGGAGCTCCGGGTGACCCGCGCCGCGGACGGAGGCGGGGGTGGAGGGGGGTTCGTGACGATGCGGGCCCCTTCTGCCCTCGCCTAGGAGGCCGGTGGTGGTTCGGGGGAGCCACCACCGACGAAAGCCTCGATGACTGAGGGCGTCCCAGTATACCGGGACGCCCTCTCTGATAGTCACTTGCCCGCGTTGCGGGCACCACGCCGGGGCGTCACAGTAGAATGCGTTTACGCGAACTTGTGACGCCCCAAGCGCGTCGTGTGAGGGTATGCCGCTGGGGTTTTAGTGGGTAAACGACTCTTGGGTAGACGACCCTTGTCGGAGTCCCACATAATCACCGACCTTTCCCCCGGGGTGCGGTGGTATGCATAAAGCATTTCCCCAGCGAAACCAAAAAATAAAAAAAAGGCGGCCACCAGTGTGAAGTGAAGATTCCAACTACACAAAGAAACGTTGGCGTCTTCTAAGTGATGGAGTACCCTACATTTTATACATTTATAAAAATGATCCTTTTTAACGGTCCTACCTTAGGCGAGTGCGAGTCCTTGAGTAGATAAAACTATCACTAAGGTCTAGATGGTTTTATCTACTAATAATCAAAAACTTCAATTTGTACAAAAAACGTAACATTTTAACATTACCGTATCGTTAAAATGTTCCTTGTTTTGGTAGAAATTTAAATATTTGATTTTTTATAATATAAAAATTGACTATAAAATCTACTGCATGGTCTTGTAGTCGCTATTACGTATATAATAGATTGGGGAAACAATTTTTCTTCGCATTTATAAAGACATTTCAAAACATTTTTTAATATAGTTTATTTACATTTAACTAAAGTATGTAGGTACCATTTTGTTCGATAACTTTTTGCCATCTTGTAGGTAGGGACAAGATCCCATTGCTATAGCAAATTTTGGGACTTGTGATCAAAATACTACGACAAGTAGTTTTGGCAGTCCTCTCGTGATGTTAACCTGACACTGCCTAAATAATTCTGAAGAGACCGAAACAGGTGTAAATCATGATGAAAAACCACTCTCTTTGATTAATTTCGGCCGCTTTCTTTCAACTTCTTGCTTTAATCTCATCAGTTGTTCGCAGTAGAGTTCAGAATTGATGGTCCTGCCTGGTGGTAACAGCTCATAATGAATAATGCCCTTCCAATCCCACCACACACACAGCATCACCTTGTTGCGAGTTAACCTCCACAGTCTGTGAAGCCTGACCGGCCTTTGACCACGACCTTTTTCGCACGTTCTTGTCGCTCAGCTTCTTCAGAAATGGTTCGGTTTCATTACGTCGTAATAGAGAATCACAAATGAGTATATGGTTCATTAGGTTTCTTTCAGTGAGCTCGTGAGGTACCCAAATATCGAGCTTTTTTGTGTACCCATTTTTTTTTCAAATGCGCCAAAACTGTTTTGTTGTCAATTCCCAGTTCTTCAGCTGCATCGTAACTACAGATATGCCTTGCCTTGCCCAGATATCTTGCTTTCTTTTTCAAAAATGGCATCCATTTTATCCATAATAGGGCGACCAGAGCGACGTGCATCTTTGACATCAAAATGTCCGGATTGCAAACGCTTAAACCAAATTTGTGCTAAATTGTTTCGACTGTTCCGAAGACAAAAAGGCCTATCGCCAATACTGCTTGGAAACCATTTGAACTTATTTTTAACATAATATACATATATATGAAGAATCAAAATGGTTTCAAAGCAGTATTGCAGTGAGTTTAGATTACTGGATGTAAGTGTTGGCTGTACGGAGCGAGGAGGCGCGGCAATATAAAAAAAAATTGCTTCTCTGTTTCTGTCTTGTAATCGGTACGGACTATAATGAATTTTGCAAAAAAACGAGTTCTAGGTCGAGTTCTGAAAGTGATAGTGGATTAACTCCTCAAACAATAATAATAGAACCCAATAACGTCATACAAAACTTAATACCTATGAAATCCCGGGAGATATAGGTAGATATGTAAAAGCCTATGACAATTTCATATTAGGGAATAATTTGTGTAATTTGTGAAAGTTCATTTTGGCGTATTTTCAAGTATTATCCAAAACGTACCTATGTATTTTTTTTAGATTAAAATTACTCATTATTTGCTTAAGGTGGATGCTTTGGTGGAATGACTTTGAGCTTGAAAAAGTTTTTCTTGCACCTTTATGAGCTTGGAGGGTTGTATTGATGATTTTGATGATTATAATTCTATAACTACATACGTCTTACATCCGCGAATAACATTTTAATCAACATACAACCTAGCCTGCAAATTGCAAAAACCGTAAAAAAAATTTGAATTCCGCGGGCTACCCTGGAACATTCACCTTAATAAGAGACCCTCTTAGTTATTGTCTCATAGAAGGGGATGAAAAGTAGAGTGTGTAACTCGGGAGCAAAAATATTTTTCCCTCAGGCGATGTACTTTGAATCCCTCGCTACGTTCAGGATTCAAAATAGCGCCCTCCCGTAAAAATATTACTTTACTCCCTTGTCATACAATCTACTATTATTACAAGTTCATACATACTATAATGAGAAAAGACTTTTTCCCCAACCTAATATTATTATTATCAGTACATTCATCTCAATGTTACATAAATAAAAAAATATACTTATTAGCTATTCCGCGTTGATTAAAGTAAATCGTGCGTTGTAAAAATAATCTAGCCACTGCAACATCTATCCCTTAGTTCATAACCGGAATGCTGATGTTGTGCCCTTCTACTACTAGTTACTCAAAACATAAATGACCCACTGCTGAGCCGGGCCAACAACATGAATGGTAATTAGCCTACTGTGCCACGCTGGCATAGGGTTTCGTTTCAAGTTTTCGTTCTAGGTATATGGCCTTTTCATTTCCTTTTGTCGGCTCTTGCACATCGCTCGGGATGGAATAGTGTAGAATACAAGGTTATGCACTATTATAGTGCGCCAATTGTAGTGATGGGCAAAAATTGTATTTACTGCCTCAGGGAAATAGGGGCCAAGTTTTTAATAATAATTGCTTAGGCAAATAATAAATTAAAATCGATGTTTCTTTATAGCTAAAAGAGTTTATGGTCAAATTGTAGACGCAGACGCGACTTTGCGTCAATTTACACAAACATCTAATACTAATAAAGCATATCACGTAATTCCTACTTTGTGCTCCTGCACTCAGGCCATAAAAAAACACTTCAAAAGGGCATATTCAGCAGGCTGTATACACGGTATCCCAGCTAACTTCAGATATCGCAAAGTTAAATATACTTTGTGAAACGGTGTGCGCGTACAAATAAATGTATTCGCTCCGATAGCGGAAGCAAGACCAAGTTCGCGAACACGAGTGTGTACGCGTCGACGCGAGTCCACTGCTTTTATGTGTGCGCGCACAAAAGTACACAGATGTGCGCGAACATTCTAGAAATGTTCGCGAACAATTTGTTATTGTTTGCTTGAGTGAGTCGACCAGAGTGAACATTTGTGTCGTACACTGTGCATAATAGTGCGGCACAGTTCAGCACACTGGTGGAATCGCGTCTTTATGATGTGTTCGTTCACATTTTTAGCAGTCTCGGTAAAATATCTATTCGGTTAACAACTAGATGATAGTGAAGTATAAAAATGTATAATCAATTTACTAAAATATGTGGGTTGGTTCTTTACAAAATCTAAAATTGCAAAGGCAGGTAATAATAGCACCTACTGCGTAACTGATTGCAAAATGGCTACAAAAATAGCGCTTGAATATAGGTGCCTGTGCGTTCTTAATTTTCATACATAATTGAAACATCTTTAATTTTGAATCTCTGTAAGTAGGCGTGGCTTAGCCCAAAGTGGAAATTACAAATACATACTGACAGACGCGCATGCTACTAACATTATTTTTATTTATCAGTTTGTGACTTATCTTTTATTATTTCCTACTTATCTTTTTTATTATAAACGCGAAAGTTTGTAAGAATGTATGTTTTTACTCAATGGCGCTTCACACACTGCCCCGCGCTGCGTCGCCTGGCGCGGAGTGGCAGATTTTAATATTGTATGCAATTACATCGATTAGTATAGAAAACACGCCAGGTCCAACACAACGAAAACGCGCCATGGCGCGTTTCCGGTGGTATTAAAATCTGCCAGTCCGCGACAGGCGACGGAGCGCAAAAGCTACTGATGTAGAACTTTACAGTAATATAGCTTTGACACATCCGATTATTACACAGTCTATATTTTATGAATATAGATATAGAGTAAATTATCCAACAAAAAACTAAATAAAACTTACTAAAATAAAATACTTTCTATGATCATTATCACATTTTTTCATCACCACGCGGGTGAAACCGCGGGGCGCAGCTTGTATCTTAAACGAGATAGGCTAAAGATAAGAAACTATGCACTTTGTTCAATGTAAATATTTCAATTTGTTTTTGAACTACTTGAAAACCACAAACATACGTTTTTTTTTAATAAATTGATTATAATTTTTCCAATTTCCTCGAGCGCAACTTTGGATGTTCCAGAAATCGTCTAGCAACCCTGTTCTAATTACTCCGAGACCGCTGAAAAAGTTGGGATAGTCTATAATTGGCTAAATAAATCAGAGGATAAGACATGCGTAATAAAAGTTAAACAAAACAATAACAATGATTTATTATAAATTTCACTTATACAGGCATCTAGTTGTTGGTAAAATTCGGAGCTATTTATCGCATTATTATCTATACGCCGGGATTTGTAAGTACATTATATGAGAAACAAACCTATTAGGCCAAATAGATTTTATTAAATAACGTTTCTCACGTTGAGACAGAAATGCAAGGGCTGCCACACCATGTAATCAGACAAGTGGATGGACAGTCAGCCAAAAATTCACTCTGTCCTTTAGAAAATATATTTCGTTAAACATAAAATAAACGAGAAAAGGTTTTTTCAAATTAATGAGTAAGTTCAATGGCACATAGTTGACATCAACCACAAAAGCTAGAAGCAAGTGTAAATGGGGTATTATGTACGCGCAAGAGATCTGCTCAATCTTGTACGATTGTAAGCTTGCTATAATCCCAATATGTCAACTCTATACATTTACATAACGTTTCCCGGCGCTTCGTTGACGCATAATACCTCGTGCACAAAAGCTTAAGGCTACATGTACTCACTATTAGAAGGCAAATAGCAGCGATAAATTTTGCAAACTTATATGCGTATTTTAGACTAATTTATGTTAAGCAATTTTTTATTGAACCTGTTCAACTATTGTATACAGACATAGCAGCAATTTCAATTTAGCGTATTGGATATCCAAATACATAATTCCAGAATTAATTGGAATACGGATACATGTTAAGAACAACATTTATTTATCAAAACATTCGTTGCAAGGCATACTTAGCTTTAGGACTTTGTTGGGTTGGAACGGCTTTTTTATGTCAACTAGGTATTTCCACTGCTCACTAAAAGACTGGGCAAGCACATAACATACCTATATCGAATCACAAAGATGCTAATAACTAAAGTGTCTGTGTGAAGCTGACGTGATATTTAATCCTAATTATATTTAAGGCAAAAGACCAAAATCTTCGATCACTATGTATTGCCTGAGATAAAGAGGCGTGGTCGCTCACCATAGGATCCGTTAAAAGGATTGGTGACACCCAAAGGGTGGAGAGGTCTATACTCAGTTTGCGAGATCAGATTAGAAATGAGAAGATATGCATGTGAACCAGTCATCTATTTCCTATTTATCCAAGATTCCCAAACTGAAGTGTACACAGTTCGCAGGATTGACGGCCGATGGGCCAGAAACGACCTCTAGTGGCAACCACGTACTGTAAAGCGCATAGCTGGTGACGACCTGGCTAAGATCGCCGCAATTCGATATATGCGGGCGGGCCAGGTCCGGCCTGTATGGAAATACTTGGGGAGACCTATGTTGAGAAGTGGACTTGTTTTGGCTGGAATGGTGATTATGAAAGTCAATAGCTCCGCAACATATGAAGTGCATTCGATTGTATATTTAAAGTGAGCAAAACACACGTGACAGTTCTTCCAATAAGGTCATACGGCCTTGTAAATAGGGAGAATATTATAAGCGGTTCAGTATTAGAGCATGCTAAGGCTATGTGTACATCGTGCGTTTACACGTCTGGTTCGGGTTTGGCGGATGGTGCTCCGGCTGGCGAGCTGTCTTCAGGCGAGGCGACCTTCTCCATGTTCTTCAAATTGCTCTCGAATTCCACGGGGTCTATGAACTTTTTACCCGGGAACGGCGGCGGGCCCAGTATCTTCTGTACTTCTTGGAAGTTCAATGTCTCCTTTTTTATAAGCTCTTCAGCTAACTGTGGGGAGTAAGCGTCATTATACACAGCGAGTCTATGGTGCATAACTTATTTCTTTTAATATAGAAGCTGGAAAAAGAATAGTGAAAAATATAGTGAAATCGTGTGCAGACTGAGCAAATATTGTCGAGATTCTATTTTACATGATATCTACGAGCGAAGCTAGTATTTTTATAATTTAATAGCCACATTATCCTACAAATTCCGTGGTATGTTATTCCGTTCCAGAAATTAATATAATTATTACTATCTGTAGAAATAAAATTTAAAATCGTGAACCTGTTGTAATATTAACTTACTAACTGTGTTTGGTAATACATTTTTGAAATACAACCGAGAAATTTAGTAAGAGAAAGTGTTGGGCGTCTCGTCAAAATGAAGCTACTCACAGAAAATCAGCTTGATAGAAATCTATTGTATAAAATGTACTCTGGATCAGACAGCATGCAGACAGATTCGCGTTATACTAACATTTTTCAACTTATCCTGATTCTTTCTTAGAACATCTTCGGTGCGGTAGTAGGCCTTCGCAATGACCTTCCTGGCTTCCAGATCAATGAGGTTCTTGAGGGCTTTACTGAAAGGACTCCTGCCGCGATCCTTGTCGGGGAATGACAGGAGGCCCACGATCGGCGACATGCCGTAAACACGGACCTGTCAAAGTAAACAACGTTTTGAAATCTAATAAACAAATGTACAGTGCAGTAGTTACTCGAATGGCAGACGGCACTTGACGGACATTGGGATCTAGTGAATTTTCGGGGTTCACATAACCCGGATTCACATATCCCGGCCATGTAACTCAGGATAAATCAAAAATAGTATTGATCAGACTCATTAGTAAAATCGTGTTGTCCTGGCTATAGGGCATAGTCAAAACCTGCGTGACGCTGTGTTCATTCGCGTAAGTAATGTCGCAAGAGTTCTTAGGGAAAGCATTGTTTCGGAAACAGAAAAACAAGCATGAAAGTCATCGTCGCTGTTTAATGTAAATGTTCACAGGCCAGGCCACAGAAATCGCGTCATATTTGTAAATCAATTCAATTAACATATTGGTGATTAATGTTTTGAGACTCGGACAATTTGTATATCTTTTATATATTTACGAGGCGGGTCTGGATTACGGAAATATTGTGCCATCTACGCCGAAACCTGAGGCAAATAACCAGACATTTTAATATTCACATCCCATAAAGCGGTAAGTGATATGGAATTTGTTGGGTAAATATATATTTACGTTATTAAATTATTACATAGGACCGCAAAGTACTACGGGGCTTGTCTGCTAAAGATACGAGAGCTTGTCTCGCTCTCGTACCTGCGTCCACAACGCCTTCCGAGAGTAGCCGAGCCTGTCTACGTAGACTGTAGTGACACATTAGCTAGGGTAGTCTCGCTAATGTGTACACGTCGTAGATTGCCCTATGACAGTCGATCTCCGTAATTTAAATCTATCGTGGACGTGGAGGCGCTTTGAGATATAAAACATATTATATTACAACAAAAAGAAAAAAAAAGAAAACCAAAAACCTTAACTTTTATAGGATAGGTGAGAATGTAATCATTTTTGTCAAAGTGTTGACAATTTGTAAGTGTCAATTTGTGTCGTAAACAAAATAAAAGACTTTACTTCCTTTAAATAAATACCTTCACAATATATGAAATAATGGTGATGAGCACTATTGGCTCGTGTACGGTTCCGTCCTTCGTTGTGAGTTTTCCTACTGCGCTTGAATACAACAGCTAACACTAACTATCAGGCCCATCAATGATCCACGGCTATGTCCCAAATCATCTGCCCTCCTTAACGCTGAATGTGAACGGTTTTGGATTCATTCGCTTCATAAATATACTAGCAATGCAATCAGCAGAGAATATTGATTAGCTCCATTACATATTACATTGCAATATTAAAAATAGACACAATCGCATAGCAGAAGAAAGTATTTTAAGACTTTTCGCATTAGATATCGCGTGGCTTTTCACAAACATGTAATTCAGCAACACATATAATAATAAATAATAATAAATATCATTAGACATTTCACACAACGCCATCTCGTCCCAAGCTAAGCAACTTAATGCTTGTGTTATGGTAACGAGATGGATGATAAACTACATAAATAAATATATTTTTTGTAAATACATACTTATTATAGATAGAAAAACACCCAGACCCGGAACAAATACTTGTAGGTCGTACAAATATTTATTCCGTGCGGGGATCGAACCCGCGACATTCTGCGCAGCAGCCGATCGCTCAACCACTGCGCTAACCGTGTCGTCACGAGGACATGTACACTTAACAGTTACTTAAAGATACTAGTTATTTTAATGTGTGCAATAAAGTGTTAAGTCTTTATCACCCTGTCTAGAATACCATTCAATGAAAAGGTAAACGCTCTTATTTATGTCACCACCCCATTCCAACCTAAGGGTTTCGTCCAACCCAACTGGTCAGCGTGGCACACTAGGGTATTTACCCTCCACGTAACTGGAGGTACGCAGACCATATGTGAAGCATATTCGTTAGTTAAAGTACGTGAGAAAACTATAATGTAACTTGGCTTTCGCCAAATTTATACGGGTCGGCTACCAGTTGTGCGATTAACACGACTGGTCACAAGACCGCCGGGAGCGAGGTCAGATGTTAATATGATACAATACATTTAATAACTACTACTTAGCTCATCCAGTCACAGGGAGGCCAGACGGGTTGGCACAGGATTTCATTTCAAGTTTTCCTTTTCTTGTCGCTAGGTTTTAAAACCTTGTCATTTCCTTATGTCGGCTCTTACGACACCCTCAGCATGGAATTGGGTATCATGTAGTGGTGTATCCTCAGTCCGTCACCACACAGATAATTTAAATAATATCCGTACCAAATAAAACACATTACAAATACACTCGCATTAGAATATTAGACACAGTCATATTGGAAAACGTTAGAATCTAGAAATGCTCTAGTAAAGTTGTGATAAATATAGAAATTCGTTTTTACCTGTGCGTAAGCAATCTTAGTGACCTTCTCCAAGTCATTCTGCGCGCCGCTTGTGATGGAGTTGAAAGTTATCGCTTCAGCGGCTCTCCCTCCCAGCGCCATACACATTCTATCGAACAACTGAAAAGTAAAAAGAAAACATCTATACCATATGATAGAGAGGAAATATTAGTATGTATGTTTGCCTGGGGGTTGGATGTGCCGCCGTTGCCTCACGAGCTTTGGTTCGATTCCGGGGTCGGGCAAGGGTCTTTGTGTAAGCCAAAGGCACAGCTCCGAGTCTGGGTGTCATTTGTGTTCGCGATACATGTTATACCTTGTGTTTGTAATGATTTGATGAGTGCGAATGTGGATGGACGCTAGTGTTTTAGGCGATCAAACGAGATGGATGGATTGTAAAAATGAGGAATTGTGCTCGAAAGGTGTACCACCTAGCGTATGGATGGCGTATGGAGACTACCACCTAGCGTGGGAAAGGGGCCGACAAGATTTTTGTGATAAAGCCTAGGTAAATAAAGTTCCTTTTGAGTACGAGTTTGATTACACTCAAACACTCCTGGACAGATTTCTATAATTGTTGGTGGGTAACAATATTCGTATTAAAGATCTTAAACTGACATATTTAAATTGCGCTACCTCCTCTTTTGAGTAGAGCTTCTGGTCGGAGGTGGTGTACTGCGCGAATCCCAGCGCCATGTTTGTGCGCGGCACGATGGTGACTTTGAGAAGTGCGTCCGTATGCTCTAGGAGCCAGCCCACTAGGGCGTGCCCCGACTCGTGGTAAGCCACCACCCGCTTCTCTACAGGCGACATAGCGTGACTGCGTTTCTCCGTACCACCTAGACAAATGTAGCATCAGTAACCATGCACTATTGGGCGCTATACGATCTGAGGTGTATACAAAAAAAAATTACGCACGCCTTACGTGCTCCCCGAGCAAGCTGGTGAATGCGAGACGATAGCGTTACGAAAAGTGTGATCGGGCGAGTCGAACGAAAGTTGAGAGGGAGACATAAGTAAGTGAAAATAGAAAGAGAGGGTAACTCTCTTTTGTATATTACTATATTATAACTGTAAGTTTTGTATATTACTGCAGGGGCAAGAGAGGTGCGAGCACACATTTCGTTTCTGTCAGAGCTAGTGTATGAATTATACATAATATATATTACAAATCTCAGTCAGTAGTTCGTTTGCGAGTTTACTAGCGTTACGCAAACGGAGGTTTCATGATTATAACGTAAATTCTTTTCGTTCTTGAACAATTTTATAAATTTATATTTCAGGAAATGATCTGTTCACGGTTATGATCGTTTTATTTTATTTTATTCCTAACGTTTCACACATTTTGCAGATCATTTCCTGCAATGTGTAAAGATCGTGAAAACCTAAGACATCATTAATTTATATTTCGTTTATTACATTAAATATTCTATAAACTATCTTAAAGGAAATAAACGGTAAAATCATTATAAAGGGCTATTTTTCTGCATTTTACTGTGTTTAATAACCATAAAGTAAATTGTTATTTTTTACCTATTGCGCACACACATACAATATATATTCATAAATTCATAATATAGGTACACATAAACATACATATAGATGGAAATTTCACTCATACTTCAGATAGAAATAACATTTTGAACATAGAACTGTATGCCCTCACTCGGAAACGCTACAGGTTTTCTGTCACATCCTGTATATCCAAGAAAAACCTCACCCACGACCCGCTCCACCGCGTACTCAAGGTTCGCCGCTTTGACGATGCTCTGCTTATGCCTCGCGGCGTGCAAGGCTGCCTCGTTGCACACATTGGCTATATCAGCGCCGCTAAACCCAGGAGTCAGGTACGCCAATCTACGGCGACCAAACCATAGTACATTACTCGGGGATTTAGAATACGCGTACGATTAACAAATAAATAAATATCCTTGGACATTTCACACAACGCCATCTCGTCCCAAGCTAAGCAATTTTAATGCTTGTGTTATGGTAACGAGATGGATGATAAACTACTTATATACATTTTTTTTTTGTAAATACATACATATTATATATAGAAATGACACCCAGACTCCGAGCCAGTGCCTCTGGTTTAGACAAAGACACTTGCCCGACCCCGGAATCGAACCCGGGACCCGTTGATCCAAAGGCGGCACATCTAACCACTAGACCAACGAGGCAGTTTGAAGTTGCCGCGTACACCACGTATACGCGGCAACTTCAAACTGTTAATCGCCAAAGGAACCGGTTATGCAAAAAGTCTAGCTGTAAGCGAAACTAGATACAAATCCAACTGCCAACCCGTCTGTCTGGCACGCCAACTACTACTACTCTGCCAATAGATCGGGTCATCTGTGGGCGTAATTAGCCTCATGTGCCACGCTGGCCAGACGGGATATCTCTTAACACATCATCAGGATGGAATGGGGTGGTGACACTATGTATTGCAAAATCCAGTTTACCTTTGCAATCTAATATATAAAATTCTCGTGTCACAGTTTTAGATGCCAGACTCCTCCGAAACGGCTTGACCGATTTTGATGAAATTTTTTTGAGCATATTGGGTAGGTATGAGAATAGGACAACATCTATTTTCAATCCCCTTAAATTTTAAGGGGGGGGGGGGGTAAAAAAAATTTGTTTATTTTTAGAGAACATTTTTTGCTTTTATTTTTTCAGATTCAGCATAAAAAAATACAAACAACCCTAAATTTTCACCCCTCTACGATCAACCCCTATTTAATTACATGGCAAAACAACGTTTGCGATAGGAGATGTTGTATAGATAGATTGAGTCATCAAGATATCTGTGGAACCATAAGACCTAGAGGGTTGCGCGGGGGTTGCGCGGGGTGGGGGTTGCGCGGGGAAGGGGGTTGCTCGGGGGATGGTAAATTATTTGGCAAAACAACGTTTGTCGGGACAGCTAGTATTATGTAAGTTTCAGTGAAAAGCCTACTTACATAACATATGATTTTTTTAAGGTTTAGTTGATTACTAAATACTATTAAGTACAATATATGACCGCTACCGCTGTACCGCGCCCTAGGTATGTGCGGCGGCGGTACAGCGGTAACGGTCATATTATAATTGTTTCATATTTTTAGACAAATAAGCTTATTTTTATTAATTTGTAATATAAATCTTATCGCAATTCTTCACAGACATTAATTCCTTCCTTCATAACAACAGTATTGGATGGTGTAATAATACAGTGTTTATTTCTTCACTATCTTCGGGATCGATTCCTCAATGGGAATAATAAATTTTCAATAATTTAGTCTCAGTTTTCACTAAAATCGGGTTCAAGATTCCAATAATTCCTAACTTAAAACTTTTGGATATCCACACACATTAGTAAATTTGTGTGCCACATATATTGTCGACATGTACCTGTTTGAGCCACACTTTAACGATGTTACCACAGGTGTTAGGTAAGCAACCTGTAGTTTTTTTAACTTATGAGGGTAATTTGTTCATTATCAGAACTTGCTACATGTTATAAGGCAACAATTAATTTACCGTTTAACGTAGAAGTCAGGCAGTTTCTCCAAGACAATGTTCTTTAGATGCCTCTCGAAAATCTCCTCCCGCTCTTGAAGCGTGGGCAGGTCGATGAGGATGTGACGGTCAAATCGCCCCGGACGAAGCAAAGCCTACGCAATAAATAATTATATTCAGTGAATATTTCGTTATAATTAATATATAAAGTTATAATATATATTTGCAACAGCACTATAAACAACAGTAATAGTTACTGTTGTTTATAGTGCTGTTGCAAATCTATATATACGAAATCATCATTAGTACATACTAGCCGTGCCCCGCGGTTTCACCCGCGTGGTGATGGAAGATTGTGATAATAATCCACACTATATCTTTATAAATTATAGCCTTTGTGTTAAAAGAGTAACAAATATCTATACATTCTTACAAACTTCCGCGCTTATAATATTAGTAGAATAGTACTTCACAAACATCTTGAGCCAACATGCGCAATAGTAGATTTTTTGGGTGATGGGATGATGATATGCGTGAACTTTCCCCCCTCACGGCGCTTTTGGTTTAAGATGATTTGAGCTACTATATCACTCAGTCGCAAGATATTGTATATTCGGTCACATTTATCTTGGTTTATATGGTATACATATAATCTATACCAGTATGGTATGGACCATGGATGGATTGAAAATGAGTTGTAAAATGACTTGTCACTTGGCTTAGAAGTAAACCAGCCGCAAGAGAAGGACCGACCTCAACAGTGGGTGTTTAGGGTCCGAGAGGAGATGAAAGAACCGTCGCTTCATAAGTAGTAGTGCAATATTTATTTTAAAATAAGTTTCGTCCGGCTGCTTCGTGAAGATCATCCACTATTTCAGGTGTTCAAATTATATATTCGCGTTATCATTTATTTATCCAAGTAATTCTCCAAAGAGAAATATTCTTGTTAGAAAATTCTCAAATGTCAATTCTGGAGAATGTATCAAAGTCGCTTAAGAAAAATCATCATCGTCATAATTTCAGCCCTAGTCCTAGCCCTAGGTTTTTTTCTTTATTTACTTCCTAGAAATAATTATATCGTTACATAACCATTGTTCCCGGTGTAACAAAAACATTTAGGTTTGTCTAATGTAAAGAAATCAAAGATTGCCAATTATCGCATCAGTAGAAACAGGTTTCTACAAATTGCATTAATCAATTATGAGATCAGGCTACCTGCCGCAGTGCAGTTACGAGCGTGTTTACCAAAGAAGTCTGTGGTACCACACCGGCCGATTTTTTATATTAAGCTCGTCAGGAAATATTATCTTAATATATAATCATACGTTCCTTTAGCCTCCTCTTACGACACTCTCTGGATGGAATGGGTTGGTGATTTTGTATTCTAAATCAGTCACCACGTGAAACAATTTAGAAGTAAAGTGCTTCGCTATCCCAATAAGAGTAGTTGTGAAAACATCTTCTCACTTTGTCCAGTACGTCAGCCCTGTTTGTAGACGCCAGAACCACGACACCTTCCCGACTCTTCATGCCGTCCATTTCCACCAGCAGCTGGTTGAGGGTCTGTTCTCCTTCGCCGCCACCGGGACCCCAAGATGACGGTCCCGTCGACCGAGCCCTCCCCACTGCATCCATCTCGTCAATATACACGATGCACGGGGCGCGCGAGCTCGCTTCTTTGAACAAGTCTCTGACACAAGAAAGATTTCTGTTAGATTTTTTATTCCGAAGAAGGTATGTATTATATTACGCACGTAACGGTTGAAAGCTAGGAGATCGGAACATACGGGGCGCGGTGAGATGGAAATCAGCGCCCCAATAAAACAACATGCTTCGCGACCTTAGGGGCCTTGGCCCACCTCAACTACTAGCTCTGAGGCGGACCCCTCCGCCAAAGGGGGAGGCAAATAAGCCTAGTGTGACACGCTGTCGGGACAGGTTAGTAGAGGTTTTCTCATAGTCTTCTTTTGTTTCCTAGTTTTATTAAAAAGATCTAAAAATGCAAATAACGTCGTCAAAGAGCTTTGGAATAAATGATAAAAGATAGGCCTTTTCTATGTAGATTCTTAAACTACCTGATCATGAGTAGTTTATTTATCTCCGTTGAGATATTGTGAATATTGTGTGTGAATATTGTGGGCTGCAATAAAATTATTTTCTTTCTTTCTTTCTTTCTATTTATTTAATATAGATACAAATGGGAGTCTACAAAAATAAACTAAAATTAAACTTATATAACACAAAAAAATATATAATAATGTATAACTCATCGGATATAGAAATCTAACACTCACAATGTAAAAAATGTATTTTTAGTTTTAAAACTTTTACAAGTATTATTAAAAAATGTACAGATTCAGTATATAAATACTTTATTTTGTGGCAAAACAATAAAGGAGGAACCTCTAAAATATGTATATTTAGTTACTGAGATCATAAATTTACATCATCCCAATGATGACTTGTAGAATGTAATCACTGTGATAAAATAATTACAGCACTCCAAGTCATTCATTGGAACGAAGACACGTTATCTCGATGCTTTCTTGATCTATGGGTTGTAATCTACGTCTGTCGATCTCGTGACCATGAATCATAGGTTCATCATCCCAATGATGACTTGGAGAATGTAATCACTGTGATTAAACAATTACAGCACTCAAAGTCATTTATTGGAATGAAGAGAAGCTGCCGTGTTTCTTTCTTGATTCACGGGATGTACTCGCCGTCTGTCGGATGTATCATGTGGCCACGAAGCCATAGATTCATCATCCCAATGATGACTTGCAGAATGTAATCAATGTGATTAAATAATTACAACACTCCAAGTCATTTACTGGAACGAAGATATTTGCGGTATCTTGTTGCTTTCTTGTTCGATGGGTGGCAGTCGCTGTCAGTCGATCACGTGGCTATTGAGACATTGGTTCATCATCCAAAAAAATATACATATAATGCACTTAATGTATACACCCCAAGTAATTTATTGTAACGAAGACGCTATCTTCTTGCTTTCTTGATCTCGAAGTTGCACCAACTGTGAGTCAATCAAGTGGTCTCGAAGTCATTGGTTCATCATTCCAATGATGACTTGTAGAATGTACTCAATGTGATTTGATAATTACATGAGCATCATTCCAAGCCATTTATTGGAACGAAGACACGCTATTCACCTAGGGGTAGCACTCGCTGGCAGTCGATCACGAGGCGTCGAAGTCCTAGATTCGTCAACCCAATGATGACCTGTAAAATGTAACCAATGTGATTAAATAATTGCATCAGAATCATTTAAGTCATTTACTAGAAGGAAGACACTTACGCTATCATGTTGTTTTCTTGATCTAGGGGTTGCATCTCCATGCTAATGATGACATGTAGAATGTACTCAATGTAATTAAATAATTACAAGAGAATCACTCCAAGTTATGTATTGGAACGAAAATTGAAGAAAATAATAGAACTAACTTACAGTGTTTAAGTCAATTAGAAATTAAAGAAATTACCGAAATATATAAAGTTAAAACTTATGTCTTCATAGCCAGCCATTTGTAAATTTGTACAGCGGGTTTTTTTATTTGGTAGAACCGACATCTATTCATCAAAGGATCTAATTAATTTCGCGATCGTTAACTTAAATCTTTTATACTGTGAAGTTAGGTTATTAGTCCGGGGTCCCCCGTACATTGATTTCACTTGATTACTATCAAGCTAATTTTTCGTGAGTAGCTTCATTGTCATGAGACGCCCAACATTTTCTTGTCGACAACTCTTGATTGTGGTAGCTAACAGAGGTAGCAAGGGTGAAATATGATGATTTTATGATTCTAAAAAAGTTATTACTAACCGGGTGCTTTTTGGTATATCTGATGATAATTATCTAAATTATTCGAAAATGTATTTGTCCTACAAAATGTATGGTTTGATCAAAGAGTCCTCCACTTCCAATATGTATGGATAACGAGGTCATAAAAAATGATTACTAACCAGCTGGGTTTTCTTTATTTACTTAGTAAATATATATATTATATAACCGTCATATTGTCCTACAAGTTGCGTGGTACGTTATCCCGGTCCTACACTCAAAAGTTGTACTACAGATCCTAGATTTTTTTTTATTACTATCAAGCTGAATCTTTGTGAATAGCTTTGTTTTGATGAGACGCCCAACATTTTTTTGTCGACAACTCTTGATTGTGGTAGCTAACAGAGGTAGCAAGGATGAAATATGTTGATTTTATGATTCTAAAAAAGTTATTACTAACCGGGTGCTTTTTGGTATATCTGATGATAATTATCTAAATTATTCGAAAATGTATTTGTCCTACAAAATGTATGGTTTGATCAAAGAGTCCTCCACTTCCAATATTTATCGATAACGAGGTCATCAAAAATTATTACTAACCAGCTGGTTTTTTTTTATTTACTTAGTAAATATTTATATTATTTAACCGTCATATTGTCCTACAAGTTGCGTGGTACGTTATCCCGGTCCTACACTCAGAAATTGTTAATACCACAAGACCCATTTTGTCATCACTAACTGTAGGACACCAATTTTACATGATAGGTTAGTATTCTCTGCCCAAATGATACAATGTCCTACAAAAAAACAGGTATGTATCACGAGTCCGACAAATATTGTCATTTTTTCGTTTTCCTACATATAACTTACTAGCGACCCGCCCCGGCTTTGCACGGGTGCAATAATGCACGTATTATACATATTATAAACCTTCCTCTTGAATCACTCTATCTATTGAATAAAACCGCTTCAAAATCCGTTGCGTAGTATAAAAGATTTAAGCATACATAGGGACGGACAGACGACAGCGACTTTGTTTTATACTAAGTAGTGATGATACAGGGAAAACATCTTTTTTATTAACTTAAATAAAATAATTTGTTTTACTAAAGTAGTACAAAAAATTATATTTACATAAAAAAAAAAAATCAGATTCATCTGATAAATTTTCAGTATCATCACTGTCATTTTCATCTATTTCATATTCCTCGTCATCTGACTGCAATAACGTAAAAAAATAAGTATTTTTAACATAAAATGAATCCACTTCGTTTTATAGTGTACGAAACTTTTTATATGGTACATTATACGGATCCCGCTATACAACGACATCCACCGATATGTTTAATGGATGAAAATTATTTTATTAGAGATTTTTTTTTTTTTTTTTTATCCTTGGACATTTCACACAACGCCATCTCGTCCCAAGTTAAGCAACTTAATGCTTGTGTTATGGTAACGAGATGGATGATAAACTACTTATATACATTTTTTTTTTTTGTAAATACATACATATTATAGATAGAAATGACACCCAGACTCCGAGCCAGTGCCTCTGGTTTAGACAAAGACACTGGCCCGACCCCGGAATCGAACCCGGGACCCGTAGATCCAAAGGCGGCACATCTGACCACTAGACCAACGAGGCAGTATGTTAAAAATTATAAAAAACTAGTGGCCCGCCCCAGCTTCGCCCGTGCAAAGCGGGGGTGGGGTATACATATAAACCTTCCCCTTGAATCACTCTTATCTATTAAAAAAAAACCGCTTCAAAATCCGTTGCGTAGTTATAAAGATTCATGCATACATAGGGACGGACAGAAGAATGCGACCTTGTTTTATACTATGTAGTGATATGGGTTGCCTGAAAAAATCCTGGACAGGCTGTGAAAATAAAATTTAAAAAAAACTTTTTATCAGTTCACCGGTTTGTTTATTAGACAAATTCTATACCAATCAAAAGTATGAAGCCCAAAAATGCAAACGTGACAAAATGACCGGTGCAAAATGCTAGTATTGATTAACCTGTACCTGGCTACCCGAGAGTCGCGACCGGAAAAGAATAGGCAACCTAAAAAAAAGTTTTGCACACTGTAAAACGAAGTGGATTCATTTAATGTTAAAAAAATACTTAATATTTTACGTTATTACAGAGTCAGAAGACGAGGAAAATGAAATAGATGAAAATGACAGTGATGATACTGAAAATTTATCAGATGAATCTGATGAATATTAATTTTTTTTTATGTAAATAATTACTTTTTTGTACTACTTTAGAAAAAAAAGTTATTTAAATAAAAAAAAGATGTTTTAACTGTATCATAAGTTATAAGTAGGAAAATGAATAGAAATATAATTTTTGTCGGACTCGTGTTACATACCTGTTTTCTTGTAGGACATTGTATCATTTGGGCAGAGAATACACTAACCTATCATGTAAAATTATTGTCCTACAGTTAGTGATGACAAAATGGGTCTTGTGGTTTTAACAACTTTTGAGCGTAGGACCGGGATAACGTACCACGCAACTTGTAGGACAATATGACGGTTAAATAATATAAATATTTACTAAGTAAATAAAAAAAAACCAGCTGGTTAGTAATCATTTTTTATGACCTCGTTATCCATACATATTGGAAGTGGAGGACTCTTTGATCAAACCATACATTTTGTAGGACAAATACATTTTCGAATAATTTAGATAATTATCATCAGATATACCAAAAAGCACCCGGTTAGTAATAACTTTTTTAGAATCATAAAATCGACATATTTCACCCTTGCTACCTCTGTTAGCTATAGGGTTCATGATTTCTCGAGCTTTTCAATTTCTCGGGTCTCGAGAATTCTCGAGGCTAATTTCTCGGGACTCTCGGGTTGTCGAGAAATTTACATTTACGTACGTTTTCTCATATTATTTGGTTCCAATTGCGTCTAAAAATCAGTGGTTTTCCTCTCAAATAAAAGTATCAAATTAATTATAAAACTTTCATCGATGTTATTCAAAAACGTTAAACTTATAAATATTGTTTTATAAAATATTACAGAAAAAATATTATTCAGGCTAATCATATAACAGCACCATTTTTAGTTGGTTATTTAGAACTTAAACTAAACAAAAAATCAACATGAAAGAAAACGTAGATATTAGGTTGGGGAAAAAGTCTTTTCGCATTATAGTATGTATGAACTTGTAATAAAATCTTCAGTCCTGATCTTGCACCTTCAGATTTCCACATGTTTCGGTCTCTTCAGAATTCTTTAGGCAGTGTCAGGTTAACATCACGAGAGGACTGCCAAAACCACTTGTCGCTTGTATTTTGATGAGTCCCAGAATGTCTATAGCAATGGGATCATGTCCCTACCTACAAGATGGCAAAAAGTTATCGAACAAAATGGTAGCTACATACTTTAGTTAAATGTTAATAAACGATATTAAAAAATGTTTTGAAATTTCTTAAAAAATGCGACGAAACTTTTTCCCTAACCTATTATCTTAACTTACATTACATTAGGATCACAGCACAATTTTGAGCCGGTTATTTAGAAAACCTCTTACTCTTAAAAATCAACTTAAATCTTGTAAACAAAATAGCTTCTATAAAACACGAAAGAAATCTTTAATATCTTAAACTCAGGTAGAAAGTAAATGTAAATTATAATTACATTACAATCATAGCACCATTTATGGCATGTTAATAAAATATAAACAAATTAAAACTCTGCAAGTTTATTTTCTACAAACGTAAATGATTTCTCGAGTTCTCGACTTTTCTCGAGCTTGATTTCCCGGGAACACAGCCCAACGATTTCCCGGGAATTCTCGGCTCGAGAGTTCCCGGGAATGAACCCTAGTTAGCTACCACAATCAAGAGTTGTCGACAAGAAAATGTTGGGCGTCTCATGAAAATGAAGCTACTCACGAAAAATTAGCTTGATAGTAATCAAGTGAAAACAATGTACCGGGGATCCCGGACTATATGCTTTTTGGGCGACCATAATTAATTTAAATTATATTTTTATTCTCTATTGGACCACAGCCTGTAACAATAAACAAAAGAGTGTGTGTCAAAAACACGGTAGTGTGGGTAATGTTCTTTATATTGAGTTAACGTATTTTCTGGCATTATTTAAAAAGTTAAATTAGAATTCTGCACTCCTTCTAAATATTACTATTTATGTCACTTTTATTGCGCCAGCACTATACAGCAATAGATATATTGATGAGGTTGAGGGTTGAGATTGAACATCCCTCAATAATTAGGATTTGTTCATATGTCATCATACGTTATTTTGGTATTTTACTAATACTTTTTGATTAGAACGTGTATAATATTAACGAATCCATCCGTGCGGCCAAAGCAAAACTACCATAGATGGTAGTTTAAGCGCAAATGGATGATCATCCACCCAGACGAGGTGGAATGACTGGCTAGGGGCCGCAGCGCCTATCCCCCGCTAAACTATAGTCGGGGATTTCTTAACTGTGCGCTATCGCTGTGTAGGACTTTTTTTGGTAATTCTCGCATTAATAGGCTTGATGTTATTAGTTCATATTTTTCGGATAAATTGTGTAAAATGTGTAGCATACTGGTGACTACAGTAGGATGGGCCGACTTAAGGAGTTTCAACGAATTGTTAGCAATATCTGAGAACTTGTAACTTACCGAACCCTGGCCGCGCCCAGACCGCCAATCATCTCTATGAATTCCGAGCCATTCATAGACAAAAATGGTACATTGGCTTCGGAGGCAACTGCTTTCGCGAGTAAGGTCTTGCCGCAACCCGGAGGACCCAGCAAGAGAGCTCCCTTAGGCACCTGTTAAGTTACAATTCTAGATCACAAACACAACAAATGCCAATGAAAAATATTTTGTCTTTGAACACCACAATCTCAACCAATGGTTGTAAAGTATAGCTTTCACATAAATAGTTATAGGTGTCATCGACACAGCTCATAAATTACCCAATTGCCTACTGTGCCACGCTGGCAAGACGGAGTCACGTGATTGTAAAATGTCATCCCAGAAGACCGGGTCCCTGATGTGGCCTCCTGGTGTAAATCATTCTTAATTAACTACGTACTAAAATGACGCCCTGTCTGTCAATAAGGGGCTTACCTTGGCACCCAAGTTCTTATAATGCTCGGGCCTCTTCAGGTAGTCCACAAACTCCATGACCTCGACCTTGGCTTCTTTGAGGCCGGCAACATCTTCAAACTTGACGCCCTTGCCTTGCCCAGTCATTGAATTCACAAGAGTGAACTTGGCGCGACCCAACTGGCTCTGTGAGATTTTTATCATGTTAAAAAAATCAATCATAAAAAAATGCGTAAGTGTTGTTAAGATGGCGTTCTTTCATTTTCACACAAAGTGACGTTAAGAAAGAACGATGAAAAAAAATACATACATTTGACACGTACTCATATAACATCACTTTTACATTTTACTCTACATCACAATCGACTAGGTCAATACCTGAACTCAGAATCCATGAGAGAGTTCATAAACAATCCATTGATTTGAATTACTTTCCGTGTGCTGGTTCGACGTTATTCTAGACCGATTGGTCTAATTTAAGGATTTCGCTGTCCTTTAAGTTACTGACATTTTAAGTGCTAAATTAAGGGTCGCTGGGAGTCGGTAGATGCGGTCTGCACGAGATCGTGCCTTATGGAGATCTATGGGGGAGGCCTATGTTCAGCAGTGAAATTCTGTGGCTGATAGATAGATACAGAAACGTAGAGGTGTCTTCAAAAATATTCTATAGATCGTGATTCAGAATATGAATTTTGAATTCTAACTAAAGTACTCACAAATCCACCCATATTGATGTTCATCCTCATGGACTTTGTTGAATATAAGAAAGACATGATTACAGCGGCAATCAGCAACGTAGTGATCACTTTGCCCGCAACACTGCCGTTCCGATCGTATATTACTCGTACACCTAGATAAAAGAATTGTGTTCATAATCATAATTGGACATTCACTGAAGGGCCTGGTGGGTTGACGTTAGTTCCATGAAAAGGTGGGAAGTGGGAAGTGTCTAGTGCGGGACGCAACATGCGTTAAACCACTGGCACCTGGAGCGGTGGCGTCTGAAGCGCAAAATCGCGATAATGTAAGTCAATGAGCTTTCAGTTGAGGGGTTAAACCCATGGGTGTCACGAATATTTTTATCGTTGTTTCATTTTTTAGACTTACAGAACAAACGGGTAACCAGAAAGCTGCCGCATACTTCGAACCGTGAGGCAAAGTCATCAGCATTCCGAGCACCCTCGGGATGCAATGTGCATCAAGTATTTTATATTTAATTTCACCTCCATATATTTTTATTTTGAAGTTTTAGATGTAGTTCGCTCATAACTATTATTATTTTTAACTTCAATAAATACACTGAATCTCTTTCAAATTAAGAACACTGTCAGTTCCTATTTATATTTTGGTTACGTTTAATAACGTTGGTTACGCTGGTTACGCGTCTCGAACCAAGCGCCGTGGTGGGGGAAGTTCGCGGATGTCATCAATCAATCGCATGGCTTACGCCAAAGAGACCCAAATATCAACTAATGCGCAGAATATTTCGAAAAAAGATGTTTGTAAGCCTCGGACTATCGTTTTTGGTTCTTCGAAATCACACTGCCTATTTATCGATGACCTGGTTAAGGTCGCCTTAAAACGATGGATGCGCTCGGCCCAGGACCGGCCTTTATGGAAATCCTTGGCGGAGGCCTATTTCCAGCAGTGGACGTCTTTTGGGTGAAATGTGGAGATGACTCTGCCTATTCCGATCACTGAATGTAACATAAATTGACAATACAATCAATTCTTAGATCAGGGAAGGAAGTACCGCTCAACACACACCGTCAATAACCAGTACAAAATAATAAAAAACGTACCTTCTTTGACTCCCAAACCCTTTTCGGTTTCTCGAAGTTTCTCTTCAAAACGATGAATATCGCCAACGTTCATATGAAACACGCGGTGGTTGGTCTGTAGAAAACATATTAAGTATAAATGTATTTTATACTAGCACAACCTATTCAAACAATCAGCACAACCTATTCGACGACTCGATTTCATTCTGAATTGTTATTTGGCCTACGTTTCGGCATAGAATGTACCAGTCGTGGACACGGGCACGGTACATTCCGTTAACATAAATTATACAAAAATATGTAGACGCTTCCTATTCTAAAGTTATTCTGATTCAACTGCTGAAAATCTTCCCCTTTATGCAAGCGCTCAGGCTCCGGACGCGCACTAATGTATGGGAAAGCCAGACCGTAACGGAAAATTAGAGTTTATAATTGTCATATCTCATAAATTTCTCCGCGGAAAATTGGCATGCCGTCAATTTATATTAACTGTCGCGCTATTTATAAACGGAGGTTGATACGTGAAGATATATTACCCTTTTCCCTTTGATTATAGCGCCCTCGTACAGAATGATTGTCACAACTTCCAAGTCGGGTCGGACGATCAGCTCTTCCACCTCGCCTTTAGACAGCATGGAGTACACAAACTCGTTCCAAGACACATATCGAATCAGCTGAAAATCATTACATATTATGACCTACAACTACAAACCTAGGAACTTTTAACCTACAAAAACGTAAGCTATAGCTTTAGTATATTAACCTATAAAAAATACTATTTGCCTGCTTTGTCTTGAAACATAAGGAAAGTTACATCATCTCTGCCTTCTACTACTAAGCCCATACATGACCTTCTGCTGAGTCGGGCCTCCTCCAAATATATGGAGGGTAATTAGCCTACTGTGCCATGCTGGCCTGACGGGTCAGCACAGGGTTTCGTATCAAGTCCTTTTCTGGCGCCTAGGTTTTCAGCCTTGTAATTTTCTTTCATCGCCTCTTACGACAGCCTGAGGATGGAATGGTGGTAGTGAAACTATGTATTCTAAATCCGTCACCACACACCTCTGCCGACAGAAACGTTAAATCTCTCCGGTTGGGAAGTCTTACCTCATTTTGTGTATTATCACCAGGTACTAGAAAAGAACTCATTATAATAAGTATACAGGTAGTAAACATCCAAAATGCAGCCTTCATCATCAGCGAGGACATCTCTTCATTCTTCTTCTTTTTGTCATCTTTATCCTATAACAAAAAACATACATATCCCTCTTAAACTTTTAGGTTTATCTTGCAATCATGATATTTGCAAGAGCAGTCAAAGATTTAGAAACGGTACCTAGTGTCAAACTGTTACTCAACAATATCTGGCATACTAAGCGCGCACAACCTGGGATGGAATTGTTGCTATGGCGGACCAAGTTATCTATCTATCGTCATAAAATAATAGTTTCATGAATAAGTAAAGCCACAGGGTGTCTAGACACTTTGAATTTCATATTTGAAGAATGAATAATTCTTGCTTTCAAATTCGTTATGTGCGTCACGCCTACTTCCAAAATGTATAGCGAAATTTGATATTACAAGATGTATAGACGCACAAGCTCCGAGAAATGTTAAAGTGTGTTGGGGACTGTCCATTAAACAAATGATGTTTTTTTTAACATTTGTTAACCCCTCCCTCCCCCTTGGTGATACGTGGTGAAGTTTAAGACCCCCACCACCCATTAAAAATCACGTGTATTTTTAACATACGAAGAATCTTACACTCAAAGATTACACTTCACAATATCCATGATTTGAAGCTTCTTCTCTGTATTTGGTGGGATCAACAGGTGCTGCTCAAACCGAATGAGACAATCACGGGGGATCGCTATCGACTTCAATTGACGAGTTTAAGTCGAGAGACACGACAATGTGATTTTGCTACAAGACAACGCTCGGTTTTATGTTGCAAACCAGTGAAAACCTAGCTGGCAACGGTTCCGTGGGAAGTTCTACTGCACGCGCCGTATTCACCTGACATAGACTCTTCTGATTTTCGATACACTTGGCCTAGCAGACCAGCGCTTTCATTCTTAGGAAGAAACTAAAAAATGGATCGATTCTTGGATAGCCTCAAAATACATATCGTTTTACCGGCGCGTTATTCATTTACTGCCAGAAAATGGTCGCTAGTGATGACCAATACTTTGAATGAAATGTTTTTGTTTCGTATTATTTAAATAAAGCTTTATTTTGTAAAAGAGACAGCGACAACTTATTCAAGGTCCTTTTATATCAAAATTGCAGATATTGCAAAATTGACAAAATTGCAGCATGCCTCAATCAGTTCTTATGCCTAAGAATTGCAATTTTAAGCAGCTGTAGTTTTATTATTTGAGCGACTCTGCCATTCTATGTTCAAGGAATGCAGGCGAAGCATCCTTTATGCCTGGCTCATTATATCAAAAGTCGTTATTCCTATTCGGAAAATGTTTAAGTGTCCAAAGCTGACCAAGAGTCATTCAGTGCTCTTGGTGTTCTTTAATTCAATTATTATTTACCTTATCACTATCGTGCCTCTGTTGTGAGTTTGGTGGTGATGTGTGGAACCCGCATATATGCCCATTGCTGATAGAATGAATACTGGGTAAGTTTGATCTGTTCAACAGCGCGCATGCCGCCTTATATTCTGAATTGAAATTACGAAGTTGCTGAAAATAAAACTTAGGCTTAGACAGACATGTAAACTAAAACAGTACCACAGATTGTTTTCTTTTTTTAACGATAAGAAAATTGTTAATACTGTACTTATATTTGTGTGTCTAATTCTTTTGTTTACAGAAACAATGTAGTGTGTCAATTTCACACATAACATTATATTATGTATGAGAAAGCAGAAACAAGTTTGCATTCATAAAAATAATATTTGATTTGTTAATAAATGTTTATAAACCACTGCCCCAAACCTAACTATAGGTCTTTAAATATTTTGAATACATTAACTTATATCTATGCACCAATATTCCTACTACTACTATTCAGTCCATAAATGACACACTCCTTAGTTAGGGATCATCCAACAACATGGAACCTTAGTAGGCTATATGGTATAGTACCATGCTGGCAAAATGTGTTGTCACAGGGTTTTGTATCAATTTTTCCATCTGTTATGGCTAATTATTATTGGCCTTCTCATTTCCCTCTGTTGGCTTTTACCACACCCTCAGGATGGAATTGGGTGGTGACACAGTATATATTCTAAATCCATCACCACATGGACAATGTATCAATATTACTGTCCCTAAATTGTATGTTTTTTTTGTACATTTTCAATTTAAATTTCAAAGCCTTTATTTGCCAAACAAGATATACAGATAAAGAAAATAATCATACTAGGTAACAATTACAAATTGCAAACATATAAGCGATAAAAGTTAATTTGCATCAGTCTCCTACTCAGCGTGAGTTTTTTGTACATAGTCTACCATAATTCTTTAACTGGCCATCAGACTCATAGATAAACAATTATTGAAACTGCAACATGAACATCAATTTCAAATTGGAACTTATGAAAAGATATATTTTTTGTATTGGGGGTTAGAGGGAGAGAATAAATAGAACACATAGGTTCACCTCTCCATTCTATTCAGTGGGTGTTGTAAGAGCCAACAAAAGGAAATAACAAGGTCAATAACCAAGAGAAGGAAAACTTGATGTGAAACCTAGATACCCATCGAGGTCTAGCTGTGGCCGTGGCATGGTCTAGGCTAATTACCCTCCATGTAATAAGGGGAAGCTCAACTCAGCAGTGGGTCATTTATGGGCTGAATAGTAGCTTATAGTCTATAGAGATTACTCATATTAAATACATTTTTACTATTATGAAAGTGAGAGTACTTATACACTCAAATCTACCTTACCTATACAAAATGACTTTCTAATTAGATATAAACACAAGAAGCATAATCAACAAATGCTTAAAATAATATATATAAAATTGTGGTAGCTGCCAAAATCTGGTTACAAATTATTGGTAAGCACATAGGTACCTTAAGTATTGATTTTCGTGGTATAGTATTTGTTGCACAATATTTAACGGAACGCTTCTTTTCTACAATTATACATTTGTACAGCACTCACCGGATCGGTAGACTTCCTGGTCAAATTATGTAACACTGAAAATGATCTACACAAACTTATGAAATAATTGTTACAATGTTTATTTATTTGTTTCTCAACTACACAGCTCACTAAATTTAAATTTAGTTTTGATTGAATTTTAGACGCTGACAACGTCGGTAACCTCTTTATTGACAACATTTTATGAGTGCGAGAGTAACTACAAGGTTCCTAACATGAACAAAGAAATCACAATAAATTAAATCCCCAAATTTATCAAATTCATATTGCGCTCTATTAACTTGGAGGTTATTTAATTGTCAAAGATAAAAGGTTTCTTTCTTTCTTTTTGTTTTCTTTGTTAAATTAAATTAGTCCATTTAACACGGGCAAGGGAATTGACCATACAGCCTTAACTTCCGCGATATTTTCTTTTCTATAGTTATAAGTAATAACCGTATAGATCCTTGTTTGTTTGTTTTAATCTTTGGCAACTCGTATTATACATTTCTGCCAGCATCCAGGTTATAGCGCATATTATTACACTTGGCTAAATTCAGTCGACTTAATTCAGTCGCTACTGAATTCAGTCAAGTGTAATAGCATTCAGTAAGCTAGCATACTAAATTCAGAAGCAAGGATGGTCTGACGGACTAAATAATTTGGAAACCTAATTAGAAACGCATATAAGAAGGTGTAATCGCATTAAGTTACTTATTGATTTCAGTCGATCCATAGCTCTCCGTGCGTGAGGACGATTTAGTTTGTTATTTACTACCGAATAAAAAATTTAAGTCCGAGTGCGGTGCTTAATATTTTAGAGCTGTTTATACCTTTGGGACAAGAATGAAAAACAAATTATGAATAAAAATATTCGCCATAAAGGTTTCCAAATATTACTGATGTTTTTGGTGACGGATTTAGAATGCACAATGTCACCAACCCATACCATCTTTAGGGTGCCGTAAAAGGTGACTAAAAGAACGCAAGAGGCAGCAGATCACCTAGCCCCAAGTGAAGGAAAACTTGATACAAACCCTGTCGACCCGTCTTGCTAATTTCCCTTCATGAATTTGGAGGAGGCCCGACACAGTTGTGGGTCTTATATGAGCTGTAACGAATGAACTGATTTTTTATGACCAATTTTTTGTAGTTAGACAATACTGGGGCCATCCTCATACAATACACACACGACACGTCAAACTTCGTCGCGTATAAACTGGCAATTGATGTCTCTGAAACGTTGAGATAAAAACGAGATAAAACTCAAACCCTTGATTATATACTCGTTGGATAAAACCATAGAAGGTCACATTAATTTTACTTCATATAAGAACGTTTTTGAATTTTGAAGTTTATTACCCCAGTATAATTACAATTGCTTTGTCAATAATTCACCAACATGATGTCACTACGGTATTTAGTATCCGGCACTATTCGTGCTAGATCTATATTGGGTCATTTACAAACACCCTACAAGATACAAAGGGTTGGACACCATGACGATGGCCCACCACAGCCATTTGATAATTTACCATTTGGCATACCTAACAGGTAATTAATGCGTAGATAAATGCACAATGAATTAAAATAAAAAATTGTTTTTACACGAATATTATGTGGTTCTGCAGCCCTGAGCTGAGCCCATAGACATATGGAAGAAGCGTCACTATTTTCTTATTTCTTGCCATTGATAAGTGGATAGTGTAGTCGGGTGGAGCTGTTTTCAGCAAGGGATTTAAACATTTGTTTGCCAGAGCACTACTATTCCAATTCTGCTGCCTTTACGGGACTCTACAATACCATACGAAATGTTTCGTGATATTTGCCGAACCCCTCCCTCCCCCTTTCTAACCTCACGTGATTAATGAACAGCCCCGATTCACCGAGGAAAACGGAACTATTGCAACAATATTTTAGTCGAAAAGCAGTGTTGGTCACCAAAAACATTCATCCCCAATTCATTACCACCTACCTAATATTTTAGTTCATAAATATTCTTAGTCGTTTCAGCGCATTTAGCAACCCACTGCTAACCCGGGTCTCCTTCAAAATCATGGAGGGAAATTAGCCTACTGTGCCACGGTGGCAGGTTGGCACAGGGCTTGTATCAAGTTTTCTCTTGTGGCTAGGTTATCAGCCTTTTGCGTTCATTAGTCGCCTTTTACGACACCCTCAAGATGGCTTGGGTTAGTGACATTGTGTATTCTAAATACGTCACCAAAATATCAGGGCGCTTCTAAGTGAAGGTATATTAAACTATAAAGCTGTACAAGATTTCAGCCTGCCTCAAACAGTTACCCAAAATTGTCTAACGTATCTCGACTTACTACTGTTTAATTTATTTCCAGATATGCGGCGACTTTCGTGTTCACAGTTCTTTTTGGAAGCGGTTTTATCGCGCCGTTTCTAATAGTTTGGTACGCCATGGCAAAGAGAACACTGTGATTTGATTGCAAAATATAATTTACAAAGGAAATTGTATTTTTATTTAGACATGGTCTATTATATCCATTGTTCAGTACCACTCTTGACAGAGTGGTAAGAAGACGAGTGGGGCTTGGCAGTACGGTAACGGGGGTTGCGTACGGGTTACTATCTAAATCTAAAACCTACAACGGAACTTTCTACTCAAGCCGAATTATCTAAGGAGAGTCCCTTGAAATTGATCCTACTGCATTCTTTTGTAGCCGTCTATCCTACCTTTCCTTGCACGACGAGACGTTATATGGACAGGTTTTCGGGTCGCGAAAATAAGGACAATAACGACTCCCAAGTGCGTGTGGACTTCAAATGGTTGATTATTGGCTACATACAACTGCAAGTATTTTTAAACGCGTGAGGTGGGTATTACTTCTTCTTCGGTTATGGCGCTTGGCGCTGAACGCGATTCCGCCAATGTCAAGTATGATAATCGTGAACAAATGTGGGTATTTCAAAAACACGATACCAGAAGTCAGTCCATTATTTATTTAAATCCGGGCATTGAATTACGAATTCCGTTTTTGACGCATAGAAGATACCTGAGTTGTTTCGTCCAACATCTCAAGAAACTCTCGCTGGGTTGCTGGATTAAGGGCCTGATTCAAAAGGCTGTCAACCTGGATTCGGCAAGGATCGTGAGGAGGTTCCTCTCTCTGGAGCCCTGAACCGTCGGTAACTTAGGTCATCGACCTCGTTGTCGACGGGTTTTCTATTGTTTTATATGTATTTTTTGAATAACAATGTCTTTTTTAAGAATATATGTAAAAAAATATAAATAAAAAAATATACTGAGATACATGTGTGTAGAATTAAAAGCCATCATGTACCTCGCCTTTTCCGAATAATATATCATGTTAATAGATAAAACACAATGCCTGCCACTTTGGTACAATTAACCTTAGGGAGGCTTAACTATACAGGGTGGTCATAAAGTCGTGGATCAAACGAAACCAGCGGCTAGATGGGGCCATCAGCAGCAAAAAATTGTTCTACGGGAGGTCCTTGGGGTCAACCCCTGCAGAGTTACAATAAATTTTGTGTTTTTATGAGAAATTGTCTTTTTTTTACTAAAACTTGATAAAATTCGAAAAAATCCACACCCTGTATCTTTTTTATAATTTTCACTAGATTGGTACTGATGAGTCCTTTCGTTAGACATACTATTTATGGTAGTTTATTGGGTGTGTTGAAGATAATATTAAGTTTTACGAAAGCAATAATTCTTAAATCAAAACTTGTTATTTACTTCAGACCCCACTGTGAAAAAAAAATACTCTACACAAAAGTGCCCCTATATCACAATTTTTGGCGCATTTAATAGGGATTCTAAAAAGGTATTACACATGGCTATGCGTGGCTTCGATACCTTTTGAGGACGATCATTCGAAGCAAGGCCAGAGTTAATTCATACATAAAACTCGGTTAGGCCTACTAACCTAACCTTACCTAAGCGTGATCGTTTTCCGGACTACAGGGTCTTTATCGTCGTTTCAGCCCATAAATGACCCACTACTGAGTCAGGCCTCCTCTAAGTTCATGTTAGGAAATTAGCCTACTGTGCCACGCAGCCAAGACGGGTTGACACAGGGTTTGCATCAAGTTTTCCTTCTGTTACGGCTAGGTGATCTGCCTAATGCGTTCTTTTAGTCGCTTCTTACGACACCCTCAATATGGTATAAAGTTTGTTATAGTATATTATTGAGGGTGTCGCCTTTATCAAGTTTTAGTAAAAAAAAGACAAAATCAATTGTAACTCTGCAGGGGTTGACCCCAAGGACCTCCCGTAGAAAAATTTTTTGCTGCTGATGGCCCCATCTAGCCGCTGGTTTCGTTTGATCCACGACTTTTTGACCACCCTGTATATGCATGATAAAATGGTGAAAAAAAAAATTAAACTGGGAGCATTATTTCTGTGTGCATGTGCATAGGGCCACTCACAGCAGTTGAATGCTACCAATGTTGTGTATGGACCACTATATATTTATGTCAGACCACTGGTTGGTCTGGGTTTATATGCCCAGTGAAGCATGGAGGTTGCATGTTAAAAATGTTGATACACTCATTAAACATACAGCAGACCCAGATGTTGCTTAACCTGCAAATCTTTAGCACTGTGCACTATCTACTATACTATGTAGAATAACAGTATAGTGCCTACTAGTCCATTCTTTAGTTTATTGTTTACAATTTATTGATTATTGACCACTATGAACTATCGATATGTAAATGAACAAAATAACAACTCCAAAATACACTATAACAAACTTTATTTAAACTGAATGAGTTAAGGGCATCTCATTTCAAGGCCAGGATGGTTGATCACCTGGCTTCACCTTACCACCAAACAATTGAGATTTGTCCCTGAAGTTTGTCATCCTCAGTGTTTCTTGATCATCTAAATACTTGCCGATGAAGAACCCAGTCAGAGGGACAGCAAACCAGCCATAACGAAGAGTAATACCAAAGATTGCCATTTTAGTTATGTAGTTTTTGCTGTTCTTTCCACTTCTTAGTGTGGCTCCAGTCAAGCCAAATAGCAGTGGCTGTCAATACTGGAAAGGAGATGCTCACCAGATTGCGTCGTAAGAATGGTATCAACGCCATAAACCTGTAGAAAAGCAATTTATATTTTAATGGATACCTATTTAATATATCCAACACAAGGATCCCCTGGTTTCAAATAGGTTTATCTAGTTGATCACCACAGAGTGCAATCCTGCCCAAGTCATGTAACAAACATTTTGTTAACTGTATGCTAAGGGTCTGTTGTAAGTGTTGACAATAGGAAATGACCAGTAGGCTTATTACCCTCCATGTAGTTGGAGGAGGCCTGACTCAGCAGTGGGTCATTTATGGGCTGAGAAGTAGAATGTCTATTTACACTAAACAATTACTATAATTCCACTGACATTACAGTCAATAAAAAATTATAAACTCAAATAGTGGCTGTATCATTATTAGGTCATAATGGTTTGTGCAAAATGTTCTAACTTCAGAAAGGCTGGTGACGAATGTTTGTCTATTACATAACAAATAATATGCGTATATTTTGGAACCCTGTACTGTTCTAGGTTAAAGAGTCACTTTATTGAATAAATATTTAGTGCAAACACTAATTTTATCCACAAGACACAAATTAAACTGAAAAAAAAACCTTGCACGGTAATTGAAAAATAATCGCAACTGGTATCTAAACAAGAAAAAAAAAAATCAGATTGGGTGCCCGTTTCCAATAAAAAAAATTGGAGGTCCCTAAACTTAATATCAAATTAAAACATCAATTCGACAAAATATTAATAGAATTTAAAAATATTACGTATAAAAACAAGTCTAACCTATTTCCAGTTTTGGCAGATCTTGATTTGAGTCTATGTCCAATTCTAAGGGATGGGATTAGACAATTTAGACATATGTCGATAATATACCGTACTTACCATAGTCAAAAAGTGTTGCCAAATCAATAACTTTACTCTGTTCAATATAGCATGATCGATTTGACAGACGGGCTAGTGATGGGAAACAGAAAATATCTAGTAGTCCAAAAAATAACCTTTTAAAATACTTGTAACAGTGACAAGTTGGCGTGGGTGTATTAAGTGTGAAATTCTTTATTGCACTAGTCATATAAAACATTGGGTATATAAGCGATGGTGGGTCAATATTTTGACCTTCCGCCAAATTTAAATAGGTGGTTCAGACCATGAAAGTAAACAAAAAAGAAAAGAAAATAATAGTTGTAAAAGTGTTAAATTTCAATGCGCTAAAGCCAACGAATTTTATTTCAAAATGAAAATGTTTTTTATTCGAATATTGTCTTAAAAAGTTAAGAAAAAGTGATAAAGAATTTCACACATAATACAGTCATACCATCTCGTCACAGTTACAAGTATTTTAAACCGTTATTTTTTGGACTACTAGTTATTATCTGTTTCCCACCACTATTTGCCATTGCAAAGTAAAGGTATGATTCCGAATTACGTTGCAAGCAGAAGTGCTACCTCGGCACTACTGGTCCCGATTACCGCGACGTAGTTCGGAATCATACCTTTTTGTCGATTAGAAAAATTCCAAATCTGACATCTGCCAAATCGATCACGCTATCTTGAATAGGGTATAGCTTGCCCACCGGTATACTGATATCCATCATCATCATCAGCCCACATTAGTCCCCTGCTGCCATAGGCCTCCCTAAAGAGCGCCATAGCGCCCCAGCTAGAGCTGTATTCAGATATCCAGCAACCAATAACTGATAACTGTAGGTCTGGAGTACGAAAACTGGAAACCTGTACCCTGACCTACCTACTACACAAAACCAGTGGCGTTCCTTGACTGTCTGAGCCAGGGCCGCAGGTTTCGCTTTCTGTGATATCCCCACGGTTTGGCTTCTTCACATTTGCGGTGACACATCGCATAATACTGAGTAAAATGGATACTTTAATTCGATACTAGCTTTTGCGCGCGGCTTCGCTCGCGTCTCGGCTTCAAACCCGCGCTTATCTCGGGTTTGCCTATAGCGCAGCGCATATATTATAGGGATGATGATGATGGATAGCATCATAAGGGACAAAGTCCATTAGTTGATGAGTACATTTGTTACAAACATACATGTAAATATTTCCTCTTTAAAATATTGGTATACATTTTTCACCCGCGTTGTTCCCGTTTCCGTGGAATTACTGGAATAAAATATTGCCTACTTAAAGCCGTCCTCAATAAATGGATTATCGAACATCGAAAGAGTTTTTCACATCGGACCAGTATTTCTTAATTTATTTCCTTAAAGATTCTTTGCGAAATCTTTGCGTTTTTATACTTGTGATAATTTCTCGACGAAATGTCCCATTATAATAAAAGAAAAAATATTTTAACTTCTACATATATACACTTGATAACATAATGTTTAATTTGGATACGGATTAAGATAACGATACACATTTAACGTAGTTTCTTTCTTCAGACGATTTAATATTTTTTAAGAACATAACCGCTATATAAGCGGCTATCTAAATATTTAAAACTCAAAGGTGACTGACTGACATAATGATCTATCAACGCAAACCACCCAAACCTCTGGACGGATCGGTTTGAAATTTAGCATGCAGGTAGATGTTATAACGTAGGCATCCGCTAAGATTAAGGATTTTGATTAATTCTACCCCCAAGGGGATAAAATAGGGGATACAACTTTGTATGAAACTTTTTCAATTTTAAACCGATCGGGCTGAGACTTTGCATGCCTATAGCTACTATAACGAATGCATTCCCTAAGAAAGGATTTTGAAATGCAGGCTATATAGGATTAGTAACTTTTCAGTTTTCTTCTAAATATATATAACTCAAAGGTGATTGACTGACTGACATAGTGATCTATCAAGGCACAGCCCAAAAAGTAAAATACTTCTTAACGCGAGAGAAGCCGCTGGCAAAAGCTAGTTGCTACTAAAATATGATAGATAAATGTGCTCTTGCTCTGTTTTGTATATAGATCATAAGACCTATAAACTCGTAGTACACCTAAACCGTTATACAAACTGCAACTCTAAAATGTTAGTATAGATGTCATCGCTACTGGGTCAGCAAAAAATTACAGAGAAGTCTTATAATCAAGCGTCATAACATAAATTGGGCTCATTAAAGTTAGACCACCAAAAAATGTGTTTTTACTATTTTCGACTTTTCGTCTATTAAGTCGTTTGTTAATCGTTTGTTATTATTTGTTAACTGTTAATAATTGCTTGTTCTCTATTTATTGATTTATTGATTTTTTGAAAAAAAAAATTAAAAACATTCCTTCAAGTAGCCCCCCACTTGCAATTTATAATATTTTCCCGTCAATAATGACTCGTAAATATTTATTTTCGATTGTTCGTACATAAAATAAGTTTTATGTATTTTTACGGTTTATGTACAATTATTAACAGCTAACAAATAATAACAAACGACCTAATAGACAAAAAGTCGAACACAGTAAAATTTTTTTGGGGGCTAACTCATAAATTGAATCGACTAAACTCTATGCGCTGTAGCATGGTGCGGGTGACAGTTTCAGTAACATTTCGTTTCTCCCTTGAAAGTTGCCGCGATTTACAAATTATGAATTAGTATTTCAGCTGTACCACATTCGTAATATATTAAATGTAATGTATTAAATTTAAATGTAATATATTAACTGTAGTAAATTAAATTAAACCAACCAGAATGTTCTAGTTTACAAATAAAATCAATTTTGATGAATAATTAAGCTAAGTGTTATGCGTATAACGTAACTCCATAGACGTATTTAGTAATGGGATGTACTGCTACGATGGATAGTAGATATTTTTTATAATATGAAACGTATATTGTGCGTAGTGCGTAGGTCAATTTTTATTGTTATAATTGTACTATAATTATACAACAGAACAATTTTACGGTAATTTTGCCTAAAAGGTGCTAAGAAAAAGAAACGTAATCCCGATTTTTATTATTTTTTACAAGTACAAACATAATTATGTAGCCATAAAACATTTATGTAGACAAGTTTATACACGTAGTTACACTAGACAACTGAATAACACACACATTTTCATAACAATATTAAAGAATATATAATAGAATCGTATTTTAATAGAATCGGTTCTTAATATGCAGCTGAACGAGCATTCTTGGACCCAAGCATCCCTACCCATCCGCTATGGTGGTCTAGGGATTCGCAAAATTTCCAGTGTCGCTTTACCAGCCTTCCTATCTTCTGTCCATAGTTCAGCAAGTCTCATAAGTACAATTTTAAGGGCATCCCCTTCAAACTTTGAGATTGCTGGCTTGCTGGCTTGGAAGAAGCTAGAAACGCTTTCTTAATTGCATGTCCAGGTCAAAATTTTCCATCTTCCCCAAATTCGCAGAGGAGCTGGGATGACATAAATTGCAAATTGTCATATGACAACCTTTTAAGCTGTAGTACGGGTTCGGCGCGGGCTAGGCTTTTGGCCATGGGTGCGCACGAGGCCGGCTACTGGCTTCACGCGTACCCTTCGTCAAAAACAGGAACATTTCTTGAGCCTGACACGCTTCGAATCGCAACCTGTCTACGGCTTGGGGTTCCGGTCTGCGCTCCTCATAAATGTCCCTGTGGCAGTGATGTCAACAAGCTAGGATATCACGGACTATCATGCCAAAAAAGTGCAGGCCGCTTCTCGAGACATGCCGCACTTAACGATATCATACGCCGGTCCCTTACCTCCGTCAACGTGCCCAGTCTACTTGAGCCGACTGGCATTGCAAGAGACGATGGTAAGAGACCGGACGGTATGAGTTTGATTCCATGGAAGATGGGTCGGGTGCTGGTGTGGGATGCAACCTGTTCAGACACACTGGCCCCTTCCCATCTACATGGAACCAACAACAGAGCTGGTGCGGCTTGTGAAGCGGCTGAAAAAGCTAAAGCATACAAATACAGGGGTCTAGGCTCCGAATATGAATTTGTCCCAATCGAAAATAATTCTACCATTAAGGTAAATGCGTCAGGAGTAGTTTTTTTTTCTTTTTGTCTGTCAGTTATGTTTGACAACATGTTGTGAATTATTTAAAAAAATATATTATTATCAGTTAGATCAAAGGTAATCGTTAGGTCGTCTACACCTGTCTACATCCAAGTCACTGATAATGTTATTAACTCTTCAAACATTACATTCTTAACCAATTTTTAGGGAAAATAGTATTTATTTTAGTTAAATTAGATTAAGCCGCTATACCTGCTGGCCGCAAATAGCTCAAGATAGAGACACATCACATGGCATTCTTTAGAGGAGGCCTTCACCTTCATTTGAGGAGGGGTTCATGCAAACAAACTTCTATATTATTACTTATTACATAAATTTTAAACTTTCAATAACATATCTATTACTTTTTGTTTTTTTAATCTCTCTTTATACTATGTTTGTGTCCTACCTTTTCTTGCATGAAATAAAAGGCTTATTATTAAACTATATCATGTTGAGTATGTATTGATCGTAGTTGAAAAGTTTACTTTATTTATAATTTATGACCTGGCAACTTTACGTAATATTCTTCAGTTGGTCAAACATAAATTGCACCTTGACTTGCCAATCGAGTTCACTCGACTGGACCTGCTTGCTTGCAATCGAACGATATGAGTCATTGCGCCTGCGAGCGAGTAAAAGAACAAGGAAGGAGCGAGTGAGCAAGCAAGTGCGTTCGTAATCGTGTGCTGTGTGTGCTGAGCTGATTTTCAAGTTAAATTTATAGATCGGTGTGTAGAGTGTAGGGCGAGAAAATTATGTTTTTGAAGTGAATTATAGAATTGGTGATGTTGGCCTTAGGATTAACGTTATTTCGCAAAAAAACTATACAAGAACACCAGTTTACCGTAGTAATCCGTCAAAAATCGAGAAAGCTTCAAACGTGTTTGAAGCTTTCGTTTTTGCATTAATGGAACTATGAACCTGGACTCTTTAACGTTTAGCTTATCGCAAATCAATTATCTCGTCAACAATTTAAGCAAGAAGAACTTTAAGCAGACGAGTCAAGAGTTGTCTCAGGTGAGAACAGCCACTTTTTTATTCTTTGTTTTCTGTTGTCGCCATATTGTGGATTTGGAAAGAAAGACCTGAAAGACACGAAACGTTTTGTAACAGCGCCGAGTCGTCGTAATAGTTACACTTTTAGAAAATCGCTTTAATTGCGTCGCGATGGAAGTTATTTGTTGTCAAATCTTACATTTCGTGCAGCTATATTCCATACGGTGACTATATGAATGGCCGCGAGCGTGTGTGCGTCTACAGTATTAGGGCCACCTTTTTTACACCTAGCATTTCTTTTGTAAAACAGTGCTGATATTATACTTGTCTTGTTGAATTTTGTCTTTAAAGTTCTGATATACTCTGTGAAACAGTGTTTTAAAAACTTGTGTAGAACTTATGAGAAATAAGTGCAATATTGGGCTATCTCAAATTGATAGTATTTCAACATGATTACAATTAATGACACTGATGAAATAAGGTCAGATTACTTCATCTGTATTGTTTTTCACTTTTATAAGTTAAAATCCATTTTTGGCTTGTAGTTTTTAGTAAGGTCAACTACTATTGTTGATAATATTATATTTCATTGGATCTTGTTTTAAATTGTTTTGTATGTGATTTGGTTATAATTATTTGTGAGCAAACTTTTCTAAAGTTATACCTTCTTGAATGTAAAGATAATAAATAGGTTAAATATATCCATAAAGACAGGGGGGCCTTATTTATTATTTTCATTACTCATATTCAGAATATAATCAGTTTGCCACCATAACATTCAAACCTGAATCAAATTATATGAGGCTCAATGGAATCACCATGGAATATTAGAACATGATCTCCTACAACCATTTAATATTGGTCTAGTAATTAACAAGGGATAATTAACAAACATCAACCCAACTTGCCAGTGTGGCACAGTAGGCTAATTTCCCTCCATGAGTTTGGAGGAGGCCCGACTCAGAAGTGGGTAATTTAAGGGCTGAAATGACGAACGCAAACAACAAATTAACTATTTAACTCAAAGATGAATCCCATAACACAAATTATTAAAATGGTGCACAGGCTTCCAACCGATGACAAGTGTCAAATCAAGTGACCGCCCCACCTCCTTGGATATGATGTACCACCAGGGTGGTGTTCAGTTATACCATCCTTTTGCTTTCATAGCTTCAATTTGTAGATGCACTGTCATATCAATATGTAAACAGATACATGTTGTAATACCATATTGGTCAAAAAGACAATTATGTTTTTATTTAAATTTCAATTATGTTGTAACATTGGGGAAATTTAAACACATATTAAAACATACTCTATTATTACCAGTAACAGGTAATGTTATTTACGAAAATTAGAATAAGTCTTTATGAACAGTTCTAGGTAAGAGCTTGACCCAACATAATAATTAGAGTAATATGCAAGTTATTTCATTACTGACAAGAACTCTCTTTTGCTCTTCTTCATTAATATAAATGCCAACATAATAATAACTACTTACTTAAACATACTTTCTCCTAAGCTTTTTTCTTAAATTTGTGTAGGTTGGCACCAGCCTGACCTGAATTGGCTGGCTGCCAGTATTATAAAGAATGGTATTATAAACATAAAGTGTTGTCAGTTGCTTGCAGATAGTAAATCATTAATTTATAAAACACATGCAATCAGTAAACGGGCTGTGTTTTTTGGGAGGTTTTGTATAGAATTCTATTAATGTACAAAATACACATAATTGGAACCATATCATTGGATTTTGAGAAACTGAATTGGAAACAAAATAGCAGCCATTATTATTGCACCATCCAATAATCATCAAAGTAAGCATCAAATTGTGGGTAGTAATGTCATATGCCAAATTTATGAAAATACTCATTATGCATTAGTGAGTAATGACTGAAACAGAAGGTTATATACATACATATAACCACACCTCTTTCCCATAGGGGTGGGCAGAGACCACTTCTTTCCACTTGCTACAATCCTTACATACTTGTTTCGCTTTGTCCACTTTCATTATTCCCTTCATAAATGCTCTTCGTCTTAGGGTGCAATTTACTCTTGACTTGGCCTTTTTTCAAGACGTCCCTGATTTGGTCACGAAACCTCCAATAAAACATGAATATTAAACAAAACTACTACTACTACTCAGCCCATAAATGACCCACTACTGAGTCAGGCCTTCTCTCACCACAGGGAGGGTAATTCCATCATGAGGGTGTCGTAAAAGCCGACACAAGGGAATGACAACGCCGCAAGAGAAGGAAAACTTGATACAAAACCCTGTGCCAACCAAATACTACTTCTCTTGCGGCGTTGTCATTCCCTTGTGTCGGCTTTTACGACACCCTCATCATGGAATGGGGTGGTGACACTATGTATTTTTTACTTTACATTCCTTAATTATTTCACCACTGTCAAATGCTTGTATAATCTAATCTAATCTTTTTTATTAATTTACTTTTGCATATTACCTTACTAAGCACAATTTGATTTTGATTATAGCCACTATTAGATGGTGGAATCTACCATCACTAGTGTTTTAGTTTTCAAAACATTGGTAGTGATAATGTAAATTTTATTTTTAAATACTTTATTTCACACAATACAATATGATTTAGTAATATACTTAGCTTCATATACAAAAACAGGTTTTCAATAATCCAATTTTATTTTTGATCTAAACTGGGCTCAAATCTTATAAGTTTTTAGTATATAATTTGTTTAAAGATTTTTAATTTAGCCATCCTTAAACTCTTGAATAAGTCACCTGTATAATAAGAAAACAAATTCTGATTTGTCATATTGTATAAAAAACTAAACTCATTGAATGTCAACACAGGCCAAAACTGGGTAGCAGTTAGTTATTGATATCCAAATTGAGCTAGCATACACCAGATCATTGTGCATATACTTTCGTCATCATTGTGCGTCTTTTTCTTACCACAAAAGTATAAGGAATAATCTTTAGCTGAAAAATGTTTTGTGTATAATGGACAACAGTTTTAGCAAAAACTACATTATACTTGGTTTTACATAGTTGTTGCAAAAGAAAACAATTTATTTATATGTTTTTATTATTAAAAGCTTATTGCAATATATGCAAATGTATTTTGTTTTAATTTTTATTATCTGGCTCATGGAGGGTTATTTTATTATATAATTAAATATGATTTAATGGTTATTAGATTTACAGGTCATCTAATTAATTTAATAAATATAATCTAATGGGTTTCTAAACATGTACTAATACCATAAATTCCCAAAGCATAGGAGTATTATTATTGGTATATTTAAAGTTTATATAAAAAGGACTGCAGATATCTAATATTTTAATGTTTAAAATTTTTTATTTTATTTATTCTACATTTATTACTTCATGATTTAACTGACTTTTGAACTAAAATATACATAATTTATAAAAAAGTTCAGTTGTGCCCAATCGCCACCACTTGGCGAAGTGCCCAGAAGACTAGCAGCGTTCCCGCGCTGGATAGCTATACTAATCCTTTGCGCGAGATACGTGCCAGCCCTCTGGTCACCAGAAGTATCGACCAACCTACGCGACAGGTCTCTGAACAGCCGATGAGCACTAGGACCCCACGGACCCAATGTCTCAACCGCAAACGGCTCAAACAAGTAGCCTTCGTCAAGCCTACTGTATTTGCGCCGTTTACGGTTTTCTGCAAAATCCGCAGCACTACCAGCCTCGACAGATGTTCTAGGAAGATGGGACGGCGCCAAGGTGTCTACACATGTGACATCCCAAACAAGCGGCCGACCCATCTTCCAAGGGATGACAGTCATTCCGTCTGGCCTTTTACCATCGTCACGCCAAAGACCGTTCGGTTCTAGAATCGCCGGAACGTTGGACGTGATAAGAGACCGACGTATGATATCATTGAGGCTGGCGTGCCGCGGTATTCTGCCTACACTGCGCTGACAGGACAATCCGTGGTGCGCAAGTCGGTCAACCGACTCACCGCAGTGGCAACGATGGGGCACAACGCACGTAGTTCCTAAGCGGAGACAAACGGCCAGTCTAAAAGCTGTAGAGTCCATTAAAGTGCCTATATGTGTGGATGGAAGTGCCTGTAGCCACAAACCAGATTCCCATGTTTTACTGGCAAGAAGGCGGGCACGCTCTGTAGAACTGCTTGACGTATCTAGGAGATTTACTCGCAGCAGCTCGCAGATCGGCTCGTCCCATTGTCTCTGGGAAGAAAGGTTGTCCGGCTCGGTGGAGTTTAAGCAGATTGATAGCCAGTGATTCCTAGCTTCATTATGGTCTAAAATTTCCACATTTCCGAAAGCAGGTCTCAAAATTTCTTCAATTAAATTTGTGTTACTGTGGACTGAAGATAAATATGCTGGCAAAGAAACAGATGATATTTTTCGAATACCAAGAGCCCCTAGTCGGATTGGCAGTGAAGCTTGGGACCAAGCGCGATCATCCAATGGTGTATTTAAAATGCAAATGAGTGTACTTTTTACGATGTTATCCAGGCTTTGTAATAATTCAGTGTGTATCCAAAGAGGACAACATCGTAGAAAGTACATAAATTGCGGTACAAAAAGGCAGTAACGAATAATGAAAAAGGCCATATGAGAATTAATTTCAGATAGTTTGTCCGTTTTCATGGTAAAATTTAGAATTTTTTCCTCAATGAAAGAAGGCACAGACTCTTCAAATACGGGGGCACCTAGGAGGCGGAGTGAATGTTTATGTATGCGTTTGATATCCGGAGCCAAGGCAGTAAATTTTTGTAATACTTCTATCTGATCAGTGCATGACTCTGAAATATACAATTCGCATTTGGATTAATTTATTAATTAATTTATTTTATTTGCTACATATGATACATTGCAATTAAAATAAATAGACAAAAAATAAATATTACCTCCTAACTACATTTGACTCTTGCTTTTACATATATTAATATGTTAATGGTGAATGACATTCACACATATTTGTATTGTCAAAAAGTGAATTTGCATATTAGCAATATCTAGTTAAATTGATGATTAGTATTCATGGAGAAGATAAATACCATGTCTCAATAGATGATTTTATAGACATTGTTAGCAATTACTGACCCAGTCACAAACAAACTAATAAGTGTCAATATATGTTGGAAAATGGAAGCTACTGATGATTGGAAATTCACATGTTGTGACAATAATAATACTTGTGTATTCAATGGTGATGTTAGTTGGCTGTTGTATTCTGGAAGGTGTCCTTCCCCAGTCGGGAAGGTTCATTGAGCATTTTTAAGAACCTCCCTACCACATGCCCCAATCTCATATGAGTTTCCCTTAATAACTACATGTTTTAAGTGTATTGTGCTAGCCACAATGTTTCATGACACTGTTTAAATTTGCGACATTCGCAAAATCTCAAGAAACATTGCATAAAGTTTGGTCATAATTTAGTAAAAGATGGTGGTACTCAATTTAAAATGTAACCTAATTTTCTCGCAAGTTACCGTGATATTCGCCGAGAACCCCTCTCTCACCGACGTAAGATTAAATGAGATTCAACGACTACTTCGTTCAAGGAGAGATTGTATTTTTTTTTTACCTTTTGCTGTTTCAAATTTTACTATTATATATTTAAAAAAAATACATTAATGCCTTTGAGATTATTATTGAAATCGGCCCCTCAAACGTCTCGGGATGTCTCCTAAAAGATATGGATACCTCGCCCATAAAAATTGTGGCGTTGCTGGATGTAGTTCATAGTCAGCGTGTTTTGGCGGCACGATTGCTTGCATCTTAGACTATCTGCTGTTAATAGAGCATTATCGGGAGACTGGTATGATTAGTCACCGTCCAGGATACGGTAGACATCGATTCACGTCTGAGAAAGACGACCGGTATATTGTGTCAGTTTCTCTAAGAAATCGCCACTTTAACTCTATTCAACGACAGCAACAGGACCGTGAGGTTCTATGATTGACTGTAAGCGATTCTAGCATAAAAAGCAGATTGTACTCGTAAACCGTAAACCGAGCCAAGAATGATTAAAATCGGTCCAGTGCCTTTTGAGCCAATTCGTTACCAACATACTTGCATACAAATCTTTCCTCTTTATAATAATAGTAAAGATGGCTATGAACGTTTTTTTTTTGATATCTTTATAGATCGCATTCTACTAAGCACTCGCGCTCGCACTTACAGCGGACTTTCATTGTGTCCGGCAAAAGCCATTAAAACTGTCCGGCTTTTGAGGTAACATTTTTTCATAAGTCCTCAAGTAACATATAAAAATAGCTTGTATACTTTAACGAATTTAAGGTTCTATTTTATACACCTTTACCACCTATTACCTGTCCAAGAAACCACAACCCAAACTCTATAGTCTCTGGTCGTTCTTACCTGTATAGGGGATTTGCACAGAAGAACTTTCAGCTTATATAAAATCACGAAGATCTGGCCGTCGTGGGATCTTAGGCTAAAACTATACATTTCTTCGTTCCGCGGGGCTATGGAACCAGACGTAAAACATAGTCTGACGAGTTTATAAATTATTCGATTGTTGAATCTTGACCATTCGGTCGTATCGCCTAGCATTTGTTTTAGGACGGCGGCATATTGTTATCATTATAGGTAAAAACACGTAGACACTGGAGGCGGAGGCGTTGCGAAGACAGACTTTTTTGTATTGTTCGATTTAGTGTGTAAGACTATACTTACTGACTGTATTTCATACTAATTTGAACAAAAAACAGTCTTATTCTTCGGCACGCCTCTGCACCAGTGGCTGTGTAAAGTAATTATTGCGTTATTATACCTAATGTTAGACAACATTAAATGTTGTTGCAAACATCATATAGGGAAGGATATAATTTATTGAAGTCAAATGAAGTCAATGCAGCTAGATGTCATCTCATCACATTCAATCTGAAAGTTAATCCACTTATCTTAATCGATATAATTATGTTCTTGAACTTGATACAATATTGCTCGGCTCCTGTAACATGGCACCAATTAGTTTTACTGTCATAAGAATCTTTCCATCAACATGGCACATAAGTTCTTAAATGATTAAATAGTGTTGAATGATTGAAAAATTCATTTTTAAATATGTTATATTCACCCTGTTCCGAACCTAGGTGATATTTTAGCACTTCGAAAATGTTGAAATGGACTTTACTAAAATGCCAACGATTATTTGAGCCTTTGTATTTTTTTAAATTTTATTACATTTGTTGTAAATGAAGCTTTCAATATACTAGTTATTATAATACATATCACTAAACCAAACCAAATTTCTCTTATTGAAATCGTTCTTACCTACTGCATTGAAAATTACTCAAGCCGCGCACTGGCCTCAGTCGGTTTTAAATACTTTATACGGCAATGATGACCTGTTACTGCCATTGCTTGTAAGGATGTCAGATAACAGATATAATTTGCTCATCTGTTGCGTTTCGATAATTACATCCCAATAATGTATAGTTATACAATGTATACAACACTGTAGATTTTTACAAGAACAATGTTATGTTGCAAATGTGCATGCAAATCAATTTCGAATGCACCGCTGTAAATTGTTCACATTTGGCAGCCCTAAGATGTCACTACGTTACCTACCCGGTCGCCGCCGCCTCTCACCAGTCTGTTACGCGCGCTTGGGCTGATCAAAGGCATCATTCCTTGTCCTTCTGATAACCATGTTCAATTTAAAACGCATAATATGTAGTTGTATTTTAACGTGCGCCGATAGATAATAATGTCATGATAGTGTTCCTTACATCATTTCATTTGTTTTGGACTGGCTTATCAGGTAATATACGATGTGTAACTTTTACATGATTGTTAATCAATGAAAATATAATTTTGCATGACCTTATGCTTCTGTGGACTTATTTTTACCCAAATGACTGTAACTTTTGTTTAATTATTTTTGTTGCGCATATATCAGCAAATATGTTTACCTTTATTTTGTTTTGCTAAGCGAATGCATTGTGTACACACATGTACTGTAATTTTGTTACTATCGAATTTGTCATCGAACCAGACTGTTCTAGCTTTAGTAGGTACTTGAATTACAAGTTGTCCAAGTCTATTTTCACACACTTATTTCGTAGCCTCATAAAATATAATTAAATATGTGATTCCTGTAAATTATATACATACCTACCCACATTTGTTTCGGCAATTCGGCTAGAATTTTGAATACTACTAAAATTTATCGCTATACTTCACACCAAACAAAACTTCTTAACAGACAATTAGTAGTATTGATTAACAACATAAAAATGAAGCATCATCATAATTGCATCCATAAAAAGTACTCCAAGGGTTTCCATAATTTCCATAATAGCCAGCCCAGGGCCATTAAAGGAAGGATCCAATTGATTATTGGAAACAGCTTGTTATCGATTTTTAGGGAAATTAATCAAAATGTTTACTATTCGAATAAATTCTTGCGAATGCTATCAAAGAGTAGAAAAATAAAAAACAAAATTTTTTTCAAGAACAATTAATAAATAAATAATCATTTCGTTTATTACCACCGGTTCGGAATGCCATTCCACAGAGAAGAGCCGGCATCAAACTTCATGGTTTCCCTTTTAAATATAAGGGTTACAATGATGGTGGAACAAACAAGTCTGACAGATTAGTGAAAGCAATAACACGCATTAAGGTGGACGCTACAGGGTGGCCCGCGAAATTCAATGTTTTTTACGTTTTTTGCAATTTGCAGGGTACTGCTACGTTGTATGATGATGAACATTTGATTCGCGGCTTTAAGACGTATGTAGTTACAGAGTTATAATCATCAAACTCATCAATAAAACCCTCCAAGCTCATAAAGGCGCAAGAATGACTTTGACGTTGAAAAAGTTTTTCTTGCACCTTTATGAGCTTGGAGGGTTGTATTGATGATTTTGATGATTATAATTCTATAACTATATAGGTCTTACAGCCGCGAATAACATTTTAATCAACATACAACCTAGCACTGACCTGCAAATTGCCAAAAACGTAAGAAATTTTGAATTTCGCGGGCTACCCTGGAGCATCCACCTTAACATGTAGCATAGTAAAATTAATTAAAATACATGGTGTGTGCTGAAACTGCACTCACATACTGTGTACGAAACTTGTCTAGGTATGTTTTGTAAAGCCTAGCTAGCACACAGTGTATACAGTGTGTAGCTTTTAACTTGTTTTAAGTTTAAAATGTAAGTTAGTAAAAAGTAAACTAGTAAAGCTATTATGTTATATTTCTAAAAAATAATTCGGTTCGTAATTGATGCGAATTTGTGTTATAAACATGAGTGAACAATATATGGGTACGACTGGATTGAGAAAAGGAGGAGCAAGTTCTTGAAGTCGGTTGCGAAATACTAATTATTTTGTTTATATTACAAATGTAAAAAAATCGAATGACAGTTCATTAGAAAATGTTATTTTCGTATGCTTAGAACATTAAACGATTAACGTTTACAGTTATATTAAAAGTTAACCGCAGTCATCGTATCAATATATCATTATGTATGGGATTTTTATCAAACTGTGAATTGCTATTCCTTAAATGTTAAGCGAATTCTAATAACACAACTCAACCTCTGCCCTTGCAATTTTACCAAGCTTTGCCAACGTTTGTGATCTACCTACAACAACCATTGAAATGCAGAAAGGCTAGCAATTTTAATAAAATAATATTATGCATTTTTATCCCGCAGCTTGTCAGTCTATATGGGCTGGAAGCGGAAAATCAACTCTTGAGGTGCTTGCTTACCGAAGCAGCCAAGAACTCGTGGGACAGCGACCGGCCAGGGAGCTCACCGAGCAGTAGCATTCACGCCTCGCTGCTGGCACAGCACCTCGCGTCGCTGCTGAACCACCCGGCGAAAGCCACCGTCATCTGTCGGGCAGTCGATCAACCCACGCGATCATTGCAAAAGGTAAGCACAGCTCTCGCAAAATCTGTTGACTACATTAATTCCACTTGCGTGAATATTCGATTAATATTATGCCCGCTGGTTGCAACCGCTTCTGGGGGATGAGGTCTATTGTACAGTCGGGGTAGAAAGGCTCATTACCTTAGAGTCGGAAATAGCGTGCACCAGGACAGTTTTCTGTAATGCTAAATTTCTGTAATATACTAAATGCTGCTAAATTTCTGTAATTTAATTTGTATTATTGTATTTTAATTTCAAACGAAACTAAATGCACATTGACAATGTGTGATACTGCCACACACTGTTCGTAATATAGACAATTATGGGCATTTATTGCAGAAGACTTCAACTAATTGCCATAAAAACAACTTTTTTCTTTTAACAACCTATCAAAAAGGTTTAAGTTCGTTTGATTGTGTGATATACGATTACAAAGAGTACTTACGGCGCGACAATGAAAACTGACAAAGGCTTTCGTACTCCTACTGTACATTGACGCTACCATTCTTCGTTCTAGTAAACTACAGATTACTTAGATTTTGTACATTTTGTAGCAAAATTACTCGCGCCTAAATATGTACTAAATTTGAGATGAACAATGTCGTGTGAATATGCACTATAGAGTGTTCTAAAACGAAATCTAAGCATTTAATGATAACATGTTCAGTTTCTTATATATGTACTTAGAAACATATCGCTTTCTTATCACAATACTGTGTTTATTATGCCAGTCGTCCATTTAAGCCATGTTTTGCCGAGTTTATGTCTTTTATGGAATGAGCAATTCCCGTAGTATTTTATCTTATTTACATTGTGATCGATGTCTAGTTCAAAACCACTGAAACTTAATATCTAAATCTGGTAATTAAAACCGTATCTATGTTAGAAAAATTGCATAAATATTCGTATAATGTCTCGTTGGTCTTGGGGTTGGATGTGACGACTTTGGATCAACGGGTCCCGGAATCGATACGATCGGGCAAGTATCTTTGTCTAAACCAGAGGCACTTGCTCTGGGTGTCATTTTGTAAAGAGCCCCGCGATACAACTTATACATTCGGTTTCGTTGTATTGAAAATAAGAAAAAATAACAAGAATAATATTGCTTACCTAAAAACTGTGCACGTAACATTATTTTTGTTCAAAGATGATAAAAGCAGGTCGATAAAATATTCTTTTAATTGTTTGTTTGGTTCTGAATGAATTTGACATTGGTTAACCGATTTGCGCCCCTACACTACATTATGAACCACAATCTAACGTTATTAGCGGGTTTAATGTAGGCAACCCAGGTCCATAATATTATTTTACGCATTATCTAACAACATATATACGGTTTTAGTTTAATAACAGATGAGTGTAAAGCTGTCTTCACCAGACCACGTACTAAATAGAAAGTAGTGGTTTTAAGAATGTCAATTCCAGATGTTGGTCTATTAGTCAGTAGCTTTCGTTGACCTTATTCACGCAATGCTATTCTGAATATTATGGCATGGTTAGTGGATACGAAACTTAATATCGGAAACTGCCTCGGTCTAGTAAGCTCTGCTTTATAATTTGAAATATTTATTACATACGTTAACATTTTCATAGATTTTGTAGTTATTACTAACTTCAGCACGGGCAAAGTTGTGATGTGAATATTAGTCAGTGTAAGAAACTCTTTGTAATCGTTTTAAATGGTCGGGTTCGAACCCCGGGTGTATTTGCTGAGGAGCTTAATATGGTCAATAATATTTTTCCGCCTTGGCTTGCAGCCATTACAACTCATGCTTGCGATTACAATCCATTTATTATGTCGTACATGTTGCAAAATAATGTATAATGTGCAGTTATATTTGTGTGTTTTCACCATGAATTTCTCGCATTCATCGCTGTTAAGAAAATTGTCACACACAATGAACATCATTTACTTAAACCATAATGGATGAATTAATTTAAATTAAAGGTATTTTAGTCTCTACCCTCTTGTCAGATTATTTAAAAGTAGCAGATTATTTAAAATTCAAAATGTCATTATACATATTAGAAGAATGTTAATATTTATTGCTACTGGGAGAATGGTACGTCTTGCCCCCTAACATGTCAAAACATACTGTTATGTACAAGTAAATTATGTATGCTTAGGTATGTTTTTTGTTTACTTACACTTACATACTCGTATTTATTTCTTTGCTATGTCTTTTTCAGTCCATGTATGGACATGGTAATGCATGCTAAATGTGTTTCTCTTTTGTTCAATTACTAAAAGTACATTTACATACCTGAATATTATTTTCTGCAACTGTGATACTAGATCGGTTAATATTTATTTTAAACGACCTATTTTCACTGTGGACAGCTGATCATTCTGCCCTATCATACAGCAGACGAGCAGCAGAATCAATTTATTTAAACCTAATACATATAGCCGTGCTGGCTGGTGGCATGACTTTATACTCTCACTGAACTTCATTCACTGATCTTTATTCAGTTAAAGAAATAAACTCGCAATTACCTTATTATAATAAACGTCGTTTCATGACTATATTGGATCTGTCTCGGTCTTTACGAAAGTTTCCATTACGCCTCAATGTTTACACATTCAGGCGTAATGGAAATAATCTACAAATACATATTTCCGTTGAAACTGGGACATCAAAGCTACAAGAATCAAGTAAACTTAAAATAATCATGACTTTGTCCAATTATTTTGTATTAAAAACGAAAATTATTATTGAAAAAAAAATCCAGTCAATTGGATTATCGGGTTGTATAGTTAACGATTACCTATACCTATCCCTTGTGAGTAATGTTAATTTTGTTACATTTTGGTATGGTGGAATATGATAAATTACCGGTATTAATGGTTTTGGGATTGATTGTCCACAGGAGTGCATTTTTTCGCACGCCATGTTGCATTACTGGCATTAAATAACACTTATCGTTTATTGCTTCCTTTCATACTTTTTTTTGTGAATCTTATGTCTAAGCTTATTACACGCTAATTATTATGAATCTTTTGGAGTTCCTTGTACAACATATATTGTAACTTTTATTATTGAAAAGAGCAACGACGGTGATTCTTGGAATAGCCTTCCCAACCGTTGATAACGAAAACATACTAATCTGGCTATTTGAAAGTACTCAGGAGTATATTCAAATGAAAAAAAAAACCATTTTATTTCGATGTTGAGTCGACTCGTCGCTGATGGAAACTGTCTGGCAATATTGATTATTGATTTGGCCGGCGGCGGCGGCGGCGAAATTGAGCGTTATGCATCCATTCAATGTGTTCAATAGTCGGTTCTATTACGTTGTGCAATATATTTCGCTATTAAAATTTTAATATAATTAATTTATATTTTTTTGTGGTATAGTGTATATTTTTACGATTCATAATTCTATTTTTCGGCCTTCCTCGCTACGTAACTATTGGCATGGCGTAGATGACACTATGCATTGCCTATGCGTCACATAATTTGCTTTTGTTTATAACTAAATCCATTACGGTTTCGGACAGAAACAAACGACAAAGTTTTCGTAAAGATGCAATTATAATTCCTCATAATATATCGATGATTATCCTATAAATCAGCGACTTTTCCTGCCTTGGCACGGATGGATGTTTACTTTTGAAACATTATGGGTGCAGTAGATTTGCACTTCCCTCTCCCGCATAAATTTGTCGCCTCCCTCCACGTTGCTGGCTGCGAGGCTATTTTTCTGTTAGTATTTTGTTTATAAGACATTTATTTTGTAATAAATAATTCAAAAGTATTCTACAGGCAATAATACAGCCTTGAATACGGAAATTGTTTTATATGTAGTTCTCATTCTGAGAATGTATCTTTTGGGTAATCATGATATACCATTCTTCCGTTACGGGTCATACAATAATGAAAGAGAATACGTTTATTTTAAATACATTATGTGACCCACTGCAGCTGCTTCCTCCATATCGTTACATCTTACGATTATTTGAATACGGTGGTGGCAAATCACTTCGCCATTCGTATTCGCGTATCTGTCATATTCAACATTTAGGGCTATGTGTGGATGGATGGAACATTCGTCAAAAAGTCATTGTATGATATATTGTAAAAAAGGCAAACAAGAGAGGCGCAGCAGTATATACCGCGAATGAATATACGAATGGCCATGTGAAGTGCTGCTTAAGATGTTTATTGTGTGTGTGTAAACAATAGCTATCGTTACACATTCGCTCATACACAATTATTCGACTCCGCCTTACCTCTACCAAATAGGTATCTTATGATTTATCATTAATGTATACTGATTTTATAAAAATGTTGTTTGAAACTATTTTGTTGGTCGCAGCTGGCACGACGGCCCGCGTTACGCCATAGCGCCGTGCACTTATAGGTACTGCTCCGAAATAATACGTTTTTATTACCTAACACATACCAATCAATATTATAATGACAAGTTCATGAGCATTGTATTGTGACACTGTCAATACCAAAATTGTCATAGGTATATTTGATTTTGTATATTATACTTTCTGCACGTGTTATTTAGGGGATGGGAACTCATGGTTCACTGTGTTGGTCTAATGATGGTTAATGGGGTTTCAATGGAAACCATTTGGAATAGCTAGGAACCCATAGAGTTTATGTGTGTACCCAACTCCTGCCTACATGTTATTTTGAGAGAGTGTTTAGTTACAAGAGAGTCGTCAATGTATGTGGAGAATGCTATTTTTGCATTATTATTTTGTACTTGTTGTATCAGGTAATTAATTATCTGAAAGTCAATTGCTGTGGCTTATATGGCAAAAAATCTATATACTATTTGCCAATACGTTCGATGTTATTATTTATTTGTTATACAATTGGAACTATTTGTTGCATAGATACGTTTCATTATTATATACGTATGTTTAACTACTTATCGCCTAAATGGTGTCTGTTTTGGTATGCAGATTTAATCTAGTATCATCTTGTCGAACACGTTTTTGTTTATACTTTTCTCTCTGAAAATAGTTACTTTCTAAGTTTAATCCCTTTGTTATTAACGAGCAGGAAATGCGAGAGAGACTGTAAGACATACTGATTTTGTTTGCAACTACTATGATTATTCTTAAGTTATTTCACTTTATATGGCAAGTTCCGTCTGGTTGTTTTATGTGCATATTATTGTTAATTTCTGTTATTTATGTTAAATGCAATAGTTATGTATTATAATATTTATATAAATGGGCTGGAATGTTATAAATGTTTTATTAGTTGTGGGAAATTTCAGTTTTTGTTTTTATATAATGTCTAGTGTTTCTCAACCTGGTTATTGCCCGAACAAATTGTTCAATGATGATTTTAGTTGTTTAAATATTATCAAAGCTATTCAAAATTATAATTATTCCTTAAAGACTCGTAACTCTAATACAGATAGGGTCAGAGAAAAGGTTAAGAAACACTTATTTCATACAACATTTTAATTCTTAGTGGCATTTGTTGCTTTCAGATATTAAAACCCTCAAATACTTTACTCAATCGTCTATCGAGATTGTTAAAGTTAACAACAGCGGAGGATGTTGCTTTCTCTTTGGTTCTGAGAAGGAACTCGTCAAAAACAGAAATCGTATCCCTAGCAAAGCAACATCTTAAGAAGAGATTCTTGGATCTCGTACAGTGCTACCTAGACGCAGGTATGTACGGGTAATCCCCAAATTGATTTCATTAGTCATACATACGGTGGCCAAAAACAAAGAAAAGCAAATGATGATCATGTCTAGTTTTTTGGTTTACATGATTTGGGAGATGATGATACAGATGAGTTGTTTGATGTCTTAAGCAATTAATTTGTGTGGTGTTATTAAAAGTATTGGAGTAATATTAAATTGCTTTGCAGAACGCGGTCATCAGGCGGAGCGTGCCGGACTTCAGGAATGCAGCCCTGAAGTGTTGCAAACTCTTCTGACGAGTCTCGCGCTCGAGAACTTTCGTTTAGCTGCGGTGACGAAGGACTTGTTTCTCAAAAAGTTACGAATCGATTTCCCTAGGGAAGTAGTGCCCATTGTGCTTGCTCCCCTGCTGTACTCTGACGATACACAGACTCCTCTGGAGGAGATGACCACAGCTGACGACATGGCAGCAGCAATGATGGACAACTCTCTAGCGGAGATCATCCGAGATATCGGATACTCATTCACGGCGTCCGTGGAGGACTGCAAAAACAACATGCTCAATTTCGGAGCTCGTGAGCCCACGGCTATAGATGTGGCCAAAATCATATCCATGATGGTACGATACCACACGACGATCCAGGAAGGACCACAGATACAGACACCCGGCAACTTTTGGGTCGGACACGACGTCCCAAAGAAGGAACCTGCCCCGGCAGGACATACCGAGTCGTGGAACGCTGAAGTTTTCGTTCAGACCTTGAAGGAGTTAGCCTCAAACCTGAATTGGAAGGAAGTTATACTACAGCTTGACCATCCAGAATTTTTCGTACCAGACAGACAAGGTCTAAGTTTGCTATTCACAATACTCCGGCTCGGCCTTCAGAGCGCAGGTTATCCGGCCAACATATTCCCGGTAGAATACCTTTGTCGTCGGTGGTCGAACTTAGAAGGACAGATGAGCCTTATCACGAACATACTAAAATACCAGGATATATTCAGCTTCGCTGACCACCCTTTCCATCCGGTCTCCATAGACCTGCTGAAGTCGCCCCCCGAGGCTGACAACAAGGAAGTGGCCACTTGGCGATGCCTTTACTTGGTAGAGCTATTGCTGTATGCATCCGAGCGCGGCTACTACCTACAAGTACATGAATTATTCAAGATCCCTCTGCAGTATTGTCCTGACGTCTTGCTGCTGGCATTACTCCAAATCAACCCACCCATTTCGGTATTTAGGCAAGAGCTGTTGACAACGCTGATACCTATTTTTCTGGGAAACCATCCTAATTCGGGAATCATTTTGCACCACGCTTGGCACAACCAGAATCCAAACATCAAGCCCGTCATAATGCACGCAATGGCCGACTGGTACATACGTGGGGAGTGCGACCAGTCGAAGCTGTCGAGAATATTAGATGTCGCACAGGATTTGAAGGCGTTGTCCTTATTATTGAACGTCCAATCGTTTCCCTTTGTGATCGACCTCGCTTGCTTAGCGTCTCGCAGGGAATACCTAAAATTAGACAAATGGCTCACGGATAAGATCAGGGATCACGGAGAGATGTTTGTCTCCGCCATGGTGAAGTTCCTCCAAAGGCGTTGCCCTCAAGTTATCGGCAAAGCGCCCGAGGAGCAGTTGCCTAAAGCGGCACAACTGCCTCACGAGACAATCGCCACGATGCTTACGTGTCTGCAGTTGTGCATAGCGAATGTTCAGCAGGAACTGCAAGAAGCCATTTGCAACGTAATCGCCAACTGCCAGACTCTGATACTGAGCAAGACCCGACAGAGCATTGCGGGCATAGCTCGTCCACCGACGAGGGTTTTGGAGACTCCCTTCAACCCGGCCGGACTGAGCGGTCAACTGTTTACGCCTCACGTTGACTCTATATCAAGTTTGACTCCCAATGTCGCCAATATGAGTTTAGGTGCCCCTGCCAATACTACTTTTGCGATGCCCGGCACCCTGGGGCCCTTGGTGACTGCGCCAGGCTCGCCGTCACGGTTGCTGGGTGCGGCACCTAACAGTCCGTTCGCTATGATGCCAATACAACACAATACGAACGTGGCCAACATGGGTTTGGCTCGCATGGCGCCACCCGCGCCTGCCATGGAGAAACCTCGCATCCCAGATCCCATCCACTTCCCGGAAATGATGCCCAACGTCGCCAAAGAAATCGAGGACGAAGCCAACGGATACTTCCAAAGAATCTATAATCACCCCCCACATCCCACATTGTCGATAGACGAGGTCCTAGAGATGCTGAAGAAGTTTCAGGATTCGCCTAACAAACGCGAACGCGAGGTGTTCTCGTGCATGCTGCGAAATCTCTTTGAAGAATACAAGTTCTTCCCTCAGTATCCCGACAAAGAGCTCCACATCACTGCTCAACTGTTCGGGGGCATAATTGAGAAAGGGCTAGTACCCAGTTACGTGTCGCTTGGATTGGCATTGAGATTTGTTCTCGACGCCTTGAGGAAGCCGGAGGGCTCTAAAATGTATTACTTTGGTATAGCGGCTTTGGACCGCTTCAAGTCGCGTTTGAAGGACTACCACAAATATTGCGAGCATGTTAGGGCTATACCACATTTTAGCGAATTCCCCCCGCATTTGATCGAGTACGTCGAGTACGGGCTCCAGAGCCAGGAGCCGCCAACTAAACCGCAAGGCCCGGTATTGCCAACGAGCCTTGCTGCAATGCTGAACCAAAGTGCTGTAGTAACAGTGTCCGCCCCATACAGGTTTGTTGATTTGAATACTCTGAATCATTGGCTTAATATTTATATCCGAGTCTTGTTTTAAATATAAAATGGTGTGTTAATATTTGATCAACAAATCTTGTTTTCTTAATGTCTTGTGTGTTCTCATTTAAGTGACAGGTTGAAGTCCGATTGATTTATTCAATAATATCCTTTTTTATGTTTGTTTATAGTGAAGAGTTCTACTTGCATTAATGTGTCATAACAAGACTGGAATAATTCGATTGTGTTTGTTATAACTGTATTGTTTCCGCTATGGAGATTTTGTTCTCATCTTAATCTAAACATTTTTTGTAGGGCTGTCGCGCAAACTTCAATCTCTGTGATGTCAAAAGCAGCAACCCCCGCCGGAGGCATGGGCAGCCGGCCATCCATCGCCAACGCCACCAACATCGACACACTACTAACCGCCACCGACCGGGATGATAAGATAACCTCACCTCCCGAACCTGTCCAAGACAAAACTGCTTTCATTTTCAACAATCTTAGTCAACTCAATCTGCAGACCAAGTGCGAAGAACTCAAGGAAATAATCACCGAAGATTACTACCTATGGCTGTCACAGTATCTCGTGATGAAGCGAGCGTCTATCGAACTCAATTTCCATGCGTTGTACTCCAATTTCCTTGACGTTCTTAAAATACGCGACGTCAACAAAATGGTCACAAAGGAAACATATCGGAACATTAAGGTATTATTACGCTCGGACAAAGGCATAGCGAATTTTTCCGATCGTTCACTGCTGAAAAATCTCGGTCACTGGCTCGGCATGCTTACTCTGGGGCGGAACCAGCCCATCTTGCAGGTGGACATCGACCTTAAGGCCCTGGTGCTAGAAGCCTACCACAAGGGACAGCAGGAACTACTGTACGTCGTACCCTTTGTCGCGAAGGTACTGGAATCTAGTGCGAAGAGTATTGTTTTCAAGCCACCCAATCCATGGACAATGGCTCTAATGAATGTTTTGGCGGAACTACACCAGGAGCCGGATCTGAAATTGAACCTCAAGTTCGAAATAGAGGTGCTGTGCAAGAACTTGGGATTGGACATAGCAAATTTAAAGCCCGCCATTTATCTTAAAGACCCGGATAAAGTGCGACAAATCGAGTTCCAGCTGTCGCAGCCCAAGCAGAACAAAGAAGCGGCGAACGCGGTGGCCGTGAACCAGGCGATTGTGCCCACTCAGCAGCTGCAGATGATGCAGCAGCAGCCTCCGATGTTGCCGTCCGAAGACATGGCTGTCTCGGCGCCCACTCCTGCCGGTGGCCTGGTGACCAACGACCCGACACTCATGGGCGTGTTGGGGTTACCCGAGCCGCGGTTCAATTACCTCGACGTCAACGTTTCGTCGACTTCTGCGTTCGGACAGAAAATTTGCTTCAACCCGCACATTATCCTATTCCAAAACTATCCGCACTTGAAGCAGTTTGTCAAGCCCGCGATTGAGCGCTCGATCCAAGAGTGGATTCACCCCGTGGTGGACCGGTCGATAAAGTACGCTTTGACGACGTGCGAGCAGATAATTAGGAAAGACTTTGCCCTGGATCCCGACGAAGTGCGCATGAGGACGTGCGCGCACCACATGATGCGAAACCTGACCGCCGGCATGGCCATGATCACGTGCCGCGAGCAGATCATCAGCACTATCAGCACGAACCTGAAGGCCGCCTTTGCCACGGCCTTGATGCCATCTACGCCTCAACAGGTACCCCTTTACTTACATAGCACACATAACGAACGTAAATTAAGTCCCTTATGGAAAATAAGCCATTTATTTTGAGTTCGTTTTTATATTCTCAGTTTGGTCTCCGTTCCTTAATCACTGAATTGTTCTAGAAGGATATCATCGAAAGTGCAGCTGCCGTGCTAGCCACCGAGAACATGGAGCTGGCGTGCGCTTTCATACAGAAGACGGCTGTAGAGAAGGCACTACCCGAACTCGACAAACGCCTCGTGAGCGACTACGAAATGCGCAAGTTAGCGCGCCAAGAAGGTAGACGGTACTACGACCCGATTGTCCTGTCCTACCAAACGGACAGGATCCCCGAAAGGGTGCGCCTAAGGGTTGGGGGCCCCACCGACGTACAGATCACAGTATACGAGGAGTTTGCTTGCAACATTCCTGGATTTACACCCATTAGGGACGTGGGGATGTTCATCCCGAAACCGTCGGCGCAAGACCAAATGTCGCAGCTGACGTTTAGCCAGGTTATGAACCCTGCGCAGGTGTATGGTACGGACGAAATGAGTGCACTCATCACAGCGGCAGAGGTATTCCTCGCCAATGGCATCGCGATTGCATCATTGGCTGTGCAGACTACCAACATGCATACACTGCTGGAGTGCCTTTGCATCGCTAGGAGGAACAGAGACTTCGTTTCAGGATGTACATTATTGCAGAAGGTGTGTATTACCTAGTACATATATTAAATCTATATTAGAATTCACTTCTATAAACCAGGGACAATATCAATTACTGCATTATAAAATAAAAATATGATGCCGAGATGAAAAATAGTAATTACTATTGTATTGTTCAATTATAGTTTTAATAGTTCGCTAAGCCCCTAGTGTAAATCGAAAGTTTACAGTTTTAGTTTTTAGTTTAGTTTAGTTTTATTATTCTAAACATTAGCAAGATTCTTGATCAAGAACTAGTAGGATTTTGTGAAGGATTCCGCTATGCTCCGAATAGTGACAACAAATGCCACTACATAATCTCTCTGCCAGGCTGTCGAAGGTCTTCTGGATAGCCACATCGTCCAACCAGGTGCCACAACCGAACACGTAGAAATGATGGCCCGCTACCGAGACATTCACCTGCGGGTGCTAAAGCTCTTGGAAGATGCCCGCGTCTACGGCCATGTGTGGACCACCAAGCAGATCACCTGCTGCCTGACCGAATGTCGCGAGGAGTTGCGATACAACATCGAGGCTGTCGACTGCCTCATCCGGAATAACCTTATCAACTTGCCCCAGGTACGTGTGGATCCCAATTATGATTTGACCAGCATTAGTTTAATTTTGAATATGTTTAACCATTAAAGAGTATTTAACAAAAACGCTATGCATAATGAAAGGATCGATAAATGCTTTGTGTCAAATTCCAGGTAAATCAAAGTAACTATTTTGTCTTGATATTTTGTCGTTTTTATGACGGAAGGGTAACTTGAGAACAAAAAGACTGATAACCCATTACTAAGCTTGTGGGATAATACTAACGTTGATCAGTTGGTTTGGTTCTACTAGTAACCAGGATTTGTAATAAAACTAGCGACCCGCCCCGGCTTCGCACGTGTGCAATGATGGACATGTAAAATTATGCTTGCATTATGCATAAAAACCTTACTCTTGAATCACTCTATCTAGTAAAAAAAACGCTTCAATATCCGTTGCGTAGTTTAATAGATTTAAGCATACATAGGGTCGGACAGACGACAGCGACTTAATTTTATATTATGTAGTGATACGTTTATTTGTCGCTGGTAATTCAACATAGACATATATTACATCATCATCATCATGAATGATGATGATGATGACGTTTATTTGTCGCTGGTAATTCAACATAGACATATATTCGCCACTCGCGGGCCCTTCTGTGCCATCGGGCGTCAATCCCACCAGCTGTGTGCCCTGCCCACTGTCACGTAAGTTTGGTAATCCTGTGAGCTATGTCGATGATTCTGGTTCTCCTGCGTATCTCCTCATTTCTGATATAGTCAAGTAATAATTATTTTACGGTGTCGTATATGTTGTATATTCCGATCGTTGATTATGAAAGACTCCAATCAGATTTCTTCCTACAGTATGATCTGGCCCTGACTCACATGATGGACAATGGCAACAACTTCATGGCGGTTGCCTTCGCGATGCAGGTAGTTCAGCTCTATCTCGTCGACGACAGGAATAACATTTATGTGAATGAATCTGACTTGTACAACACGACTGAGACGCTAGTGCGGCTCATGTCGCACTCTAGGCAGCCCCCGCCTGAAGGGCTGGGCTCATTGATTGAGATGCTGAGAGTGAACCAAGACCCAAGTGCGTATCTCGGCGAACGCTCCCCAATGGGTCCTACCGCTCATATCCATTCTGGCATTCTTCAAGTTCGGGTAAGGGAACTATTCTTTTTATTTGTACTTGCTAAATTTTTGTTTATGGCCCTAATAATTTCATATCTAGTCGATGCCAAAGCAAATATAAATGATTTCATTAGTTATCCACCATTTAAGCCGTTTTATTATATCCAGTTATGTGATGGACAAATTAACATATATATATATATATCATGCATAGAAAAGTTCATGGCTCATGGTTTAATTCTAATAAAATTTTATTATAACAGTAAGCAATGCCTAAACTCTAACACCTGTCGGAGTTTTGATTGCACTTATTCAACATTTCGTGTTCAATAGTCGCAGAATTACGACGACCCACCGGGCCTACAAGAGAAAACTGAGAACCTACTTCGCGAATGGCGTAACGTGCTTCTCAGCCCCCTCACCGAGATCGAGCTGGCCCAGAACTTCAACCTGTACGTTCACAGGATGAACATGAATGGCATCCTCAAGTCTGATGACATGATCACCAGATTCTTCAGGATTGCCACGCAGATGTGCATTGAGAATGTGTACCAGCAGTTGACTGAGGACAGGATGAACCCTCCGCCGATTGCGCCCAAGAGAGACAAGTACTACGCCATGTGTGACTCGTTTATCAAACTGGTGTCATTACTCATCAAGAATACTGCTGACGGCGGCAATCCCACGCCAAAACTGAACCTTTTAAACAAGGTAAATAATAAGTACTACTGTAGGCTTTTACAGAAAAGTTATCAATGAATTGTTCGGGATTTTCTATATTGCCAAAGCGCAACAGATATTCTGCGTCTGTTTTCAAGGCTTGAACTCTTTAAACATATACAGTCCTCGCCAATCTTTAAGGCCGCTCTGAATATAGCCGTGGGTACGAACTTGCGCATCGTACATGTTATAACTAATACGAACGTAGCTCACTCACACTATCATGCGGGTGGCGAGTCCGCTTGCGGGTGAAATATGGTGCGCGCGGGCGTGCCCTGCCTCCCCTCCCCGCGTACGTCCCGCTGATACCTGATTTTGTGTTGTGCGCAGCGTAATGCGGCTACATTCAGACCGGCCATAAAGATTGGCGAGGACTGTACCAATCAACTGTTCCCACAGGTAGGATAGCTCATTACAATGTAAGCGATATTACGACGTAATTTGGTCTCTCCAGATCCTTGGAATCATTGCTGGTTGCCTGTTACAAGACCATGAAGAACACGGCACCAACTTCCAGCAGCTCCCCTACCACAGGCTGCTTTTGATCCTATTCCTTGACATGAATATGGCCGAACCTGTCCTAGAATCTATGAACTACCAGGTAAACATTTACATCCTCTTTGGCTGTATCGACTCAGCAGTGGGTCATTTATGGGCTGAGTAGTGTAGTATCTGCGCTTTAAGCTACGAAATTTGGCGATGTTGTTGATTGCATTGGAAACGTAGTTTAACTTCGACTGAAAATACTGTCTGTAATCTTACACAGCAATACTATTTGCGCTGTAGCATGGGGCGGGTGACAGTTGCCTGTATGACGTTACTAGGGATGTGACGTTATGCAATTCATTTTTATCGCTAAAGATACTCGCAGCATGAATCTAGTTATCTTTAATATTGTTATGGAAATTAGTGTGATATTCAGTTGTCTAGTGTAACTACGTGTTTAAACGTGTCAATATAAATGTTTTATGGCTACATAATTATGTTTGTAGCTATATAAAATAATCAAAATCGGGTTAATTTTTCTTAGCAACCTTTTAAGCAACCTTACCCTATAAATGTTCTGTTGTAGAATTATAGACCAATTATAACAATAAAAGTTGACCAACGCACAACATACACGTTTCGTATTTGGAAAAATATCGACTATCCATCGTAGCAGTACATTCCATCACTAAATACCTCTATGGCGTTACGTTAAACACACAAAACACTTTGCTTAATTTTTCATTCAATTTGATTTTATTTGTAAACTAGAACATTCTGGTTGGTTTAATTTATTTTTTTACAGTTAGTAATGATTTAATATAATACGAATGTGGTACTGCTGAAATACTAAGACATATTTTTTAAATCGCGGCAACTCTCAAGAGTGAAACGAAATGTTAATTAAACTGTCATCCGCACCATGCTACAACGCACAAACTATAATCCTTTTGCCTTTGCTTATTATTAAATACTTGCCGTGAATCCATTCCTTGTCTGTGTCGTTAGGGTTTTAAAAGACTATAAAGATGTAAAGCATATTATTTGCGCAAGGTTCTCACCGCATTCTGCCATACGCTGCGCATCATCCGGCCGAGCGTGGCACCCGGATTCGCGTACGCGTGGCTCGAGACCGTCGCCCATCGCGCATTCATCAACCGCGTGCTCGCGGTCACGCCCCAGCAAAAGGTATCAAATAGTATATCAAAAGGTCATCATCATCGTATCAGCCAAAAGACGTCCACTGCTGGATATATACCTCCCCCAAGGATTTCCACGATGGCCGCTCCTGAACCGCCCGCGTCCATTGCGGTCCACCGTGTGGGAGGTCTACAAGCACTGCGCTTTCCGAAACGCGGTCGCCACTCGAGGACTTTTCTGTTCACCTGCGTATCCCCTCATTTCCGATTCGATCTTGCAGGGAAACTAGCATAGCCCTCTTCATTGCCCTTTGGGCTCTTCACATGTAACCACATGCATTTAGGCTCTGTGGATATGTTTCTCATCGTCTTTCGCAGGAGGGCGATACATTTCACTGAATTCGCTTGCGGAATGTATTTTCAACTCTGTTTAACAGGCAATTTACCTATAGCTTGCTAACAAATATATTACGTTAACTTACTTGTCATGTTAATATATGTATAATATTTAAAAACCATTGCTATTTTGTAAACTTCGTAATATTTTGTTGATATTTGGCATACATGTACATACAAAATTCTAAGTGAATTCTTTTGTTACTCTGGAGAAATGCTAAGAATATCAAATGCAGCGACATCTATTATTAACTCAAATCCTTTTTATTTGCTTATACAGGTACAGTATTAATAATGTTGGGTTCATTTACGCAGTTGAAATTGTTACTCAACAAGACAGAATACAGTAAAACTAATTTGTAACAATCAAGTTATGATTACGCGCAAAAAACAACAAACACACAATCAATCACACTGGTAGCCTAGTGATTGAATAAATTAACATGTTTTTACTAATAACTTACTAACATAATTCCAAATATTTTAACATTAAATAAAATAAATAGAATTTATTTTCAAATTCCTATTTCAAACTGCTACTTATTTCGGGGCTTTCCTCGTCTCTAGCTCGTGCTAAACTCACAATACTCATACTAGTCACTCATCACTAACATTTTCCTAATAATACATTGACTATGAGATTAGGTTTGGTTTGCCTTGCAGGGCTGGGGCATGTACTCCACGCTGCTGATCGAGCTGTTCAAGTTCCTCGACCCGTTCCTCCGCAACACTGAGCTCGCCGCGCCAGTCATGCTGCTGTACAAGGGCACCCTCAAAGTGCTCCTCGTTTTGCTTCACGATTTCCCGGAGTTCCTTTGCGACTATCATTACGGATTCTGCGACGAGATACCGCCGAACTGCATTCAGATGAGGAACTTGATCCTCTCGGCTTTCCCACGAAATATGCGTCTGCCGGACCCGTTCACGCCGAACCTGAAAGTCGACCTGTTGGCCGAGATCACGCTTCCGCCTCGGGCGGTGATTAACTACACGACTATCATCCCTTCGTCTCAGTTCAAGAAGGATTTGGATGCCTACCTGAAGGCGCGCGCGCCCGTCACTTTCTTATCTGAGCTGAGGAGCAATATGCAGGTTTGTAGTGCTTCATTTCGATATTAGAAACCTTGAACTGCTATGTAGCTTGCTGTTTGCAAAATGTACACTATTTGCGTTTTGGGTTGTCAATTTTATTTTATAAAAAGCTTCAGAGATTAAACTGACTAATAGAATAGGTAATAATGTAATATTGCTTATAATATATCTCTAAGTAACAAATTCGTAAAAGACAATGCGAGCATATTTAAATATCACTTGTGGCATTGTTATTATTAGGCTAACACATGGCATGCTCACGACTATCATGCAAAGACTTTTTCATAGCTAGAAAAATAATTTCGGTAATAGGCGACCTCTATAGTAATTTTAAATCTTTACGATTCATAAAATGTTGAAGCAGGTTTTCACAGCAAGTTAATATCTGTATTCTTCATGAACTGTAAAGTTCTTAACCGTAATTCGAATGCGCTAAAAAACCGGTTGAACTAGGTAGATCTATAAGCCTCCTGCAGAGTGATTGGTAATGTTATTGTTGCCATTAGGTGGTCAATGAGCCGGGCCGGCGGTACAACAGCCAGCTGATGAACGCAGTGGTGCTGTACGTGGGCATGCAAGCGATCGCCCACATCCGCGCCAAAGGCCAGACCCCCAACATGTCCACCATCGCACACTCTGCTCACATGGACATTTTTCAGAACTTTACCGTCGATTTCGACTACGAAGGAAGGTTAGTACTACAAATATTATATATTTTGAATACACAATGACACCAACCGCTGCCATAGTGAGGGTATCGTAAGAGGTGACTAAAGAAACGCAAGAGGGAAATCACCTAGCCACATGAGAAAACTTGGTACGAACCAGCCCGTCTTACTAGCGTGGCACAGTAGGCGAATTTCTCGCCATGTGGGTGAGCTATTTTCGTATTGGTTATGAAATGTACGACAAATTCGCGCACGGCTTCATTCAGAGCGGCCATAAAGATTACTGGCCCTATAATAAAAGTATAATTTGAATTAATTATGGACGTCCACAAGTAATAAAGAAATAGACTGCCTCGTTGGTCTAGTGGTCAGATGTGCCGCCTTTGGATCAACGGGTCCCGGGTTCGATTCCGGGGTCGGGCAAGTGTCTTTGTCTAAACCAGAGGCACTGGCTCGGAGTCTGGGTGTCGATTCTATCTATAATATGTATGTATTTACAAAAAAAAATGTATTTAAGTAGTTTATCATCCATCTCGTTACCATAACACAAGCATTAAGTTGCTTAACTTGGGACGAGATGGCGTTGTGTGAAATGTCCAAGGATATTATTATACGTGCTGTAATTCAATGATGAAGATATACGCTCAGGGTGACACTACATTCTTAATCAACATAATATGTATAAATTACGTAATTACGTAAATATGTAATAATATTTGGTGTTTATCCACAAGGTACTTGTTCCTGAACGCGATTGCCAACCAGCTGCGCTACCCCAACAGCCACACACACTACTTCTCGTGCTGCCTGCTGTACCTGTTCGCGGAGGCCAACTCTGAAGCGGTGCAAGAACAGATAACACGCATGCTCCTCGAGCGGCTCATCGTGAACCGGCCACACCCATGGGGACTCCTCATCACTTTCATTGAGTTGATAAAGAACCCCGTTTACAAGTTCTGGTCGCACGAGTTTGTGCACTGCGCACCAGAGATTGAGAAGTGAGCGTCATTAACATTTTTTGTATGGTGATCGGTCGATGATCATGTTTTATTATCACGAATTTACATCATTGTAATTTATAACTTAAGTTTAGCAATCCGGCGTGATTGGTAAACTTAAGTGTTAGTTGGTTGGATTATGTGTGGTGACGGTTTACCCCATTTTATTCTGAGGGTGACGTAACAGCCGACAAAATGATATAAAACCCGCCTGGCCAGCGTGGCGCAGCAGGCTAATTACACTGCTTGTAGTTGGAGGCCTCACTCAGCAGCGGGTCATTTAGGGGCTGTCCATTAATCACGTGAGGTTCGAAAGGGGGGGGAGGCGTTTAGCAAAAATCACGAAATATCACAAGGGAGTAGGTAGGGAGGGTATAGTAAAATATCACGTGTATTTATTTTTTCGTCAAACGCGTGGTTTCTAAACCAAAAAGCGGCGTGTAGCGACACCTTTGAGTGTAAGATTCTTTGTACTAAAAATACACGTGATTTTAATGGGGGGTGGGGAGTCTTAAACCTCACCACGTATCACCAAGGGGGACGGAGGGATTAAAACATGTTAAAAAATACATCACGTGATTAATGGACAGCCCCTTATGAGCTGACAGTAGAAATAAGGTTGGCAGGCCACATAGACGGATGACCGACGGGGCAGGAATGTCCGGGAATGGCGACCACGTACCTGAAACTGTTGTCCAATTGCTGGGCCGTAGACTGTTTTTGGATGAAATTATTATGATCATGAAAAAATAAGTCATGGAAGCATTTTTTAAAAATTATGGCCTACGTATATACTGGATACTTATAGATATGCTAAACTAAAACGTAAAACACCGTAACTGTCATATTATGTTATATTTGTCAACGATTGTGTGTTTGAGAATAAAACCAATTTACTACATATCCTCCAGAATATGAACTTTTTAGAAAGCCCACCGAGTGTATTAACAAGAATTGCATATTTGCATAGGCTGTTTGCATCGGTGGCGCGCTCCTGCATCGTCGACAAAACGAGTGCGGGAGGGGGAGAAAGAGAGATAGCCGAGTAGCGCCGCGCCAACTGGGAGTCTGTCCGACATAGGCATATATTCAAAAGCTTTGTCGAGAAAGGTATGCTGTACTGACCGGCTAGGTCATACGTTACTTGCCCTGCAGATGAATTTTATTCCGCACTTTGGTACTTATCAGCCATCACCTCACCCTGATTTCACCAAAAGGGCCCTGGAGACCAGACTCACACTGTGGTATTGCAGCTTAGACAAGTGGGGGTGGTATTCCGATAGGCCCCGTAAAACGGACTAGCGGCCCGACCCGGCATCGCACTTTATAGTTGGACACAATATCTTTTTAAATTATAGCATTCTGATGTATAAGCTATATTATTTTAAAGTTTTAACAAAATCTATTCAGTAGTTTTTGCGTAAAAGAGTAACAGACATACATCCACACATTTCTACGTTTATAATATTAGTAGGATTACAAGTCTGAACACAAAGTAACGGGAATACTGACAGCTGGCCTACATAGACCAGATCAATGAGACTACCGACTAATGCCCATGCATTACCGGCAGTATTCCCGCAAAAAGGGTCTCGACAACAGCTCGATATAAATACTTTTCTTGGTATAACCTGTATCGCGCGGGCAGATTCCAATATGAAATTCACGAAGACAAATTACACCTAGACTCCGAGGAATTTCATCTGATTTACACAAAGACACTTGCCTGATCCGGATTCGAACCGGGGATCCGTGATCTAAAGGCATCTAGCCAAAATAGGTTCTGATCCGAATTACCTGCTCGCCCTTGGCTTTATCATCACACATCTATTACTTTCAACTAATATATCACTGTTGCAAGTTGTATTTTCTTCAAGGCCCATAAATGTAACAGATGAAATGAATTACTTGTACATTTTATAACATAAAAAAACAATCCATCTATAATATAAAATTTATAATAAAAATACTATACAGGCTTCCAAGGTGAGGCAGCGGCGTTGCCCAGTGAGCCAAGCCAGCCTCAACCGTCCACTTCTCAGCCGCAGAAACACATGCTGCAGTGGAACAAACTCTTCAAGAAGTAAACTGGATGTGACCGTGCTGACAAGTTCTCAACTATGTATAACCCAATTGGCATTGACCATTTAAATCTGCTCCATAGTATAAACTATCTCTACAAGTGATATACTGAGTATAATGCAATTCATGATAAGACTAATTAATATTTACTTTTAAGGTTAGTTTCTGAACTGTGTAATATGGCACCCATTATTGCCAGTCATTCAATGTTTATCTATAAACTGTGAAATAGTAGTATATCTATAAAATACTGGCTTACTGGTTTGGTGTTCACATAAATTAACAGCACAGCTGTCTCAGGCTTGCTGGTATAGAACTTGTATTATGTATTTAAATTTTCTTATAGCTATTATATAAACTCCTAAATTAATTACTGATGCTTATTAATTTTTCAGTATGTATTTGTAAACTTTGTATTTAATTACAAAACAATTGAAATATTTTCCAGGTATTTTTTTTTTAAGAATTGTATTTAGTTCTGTCACTGTAATGTTCAAAATTGTATTTGATTTTCTTACTATTATTTGTCTTTATCTTTTATTAACTTACAAGTTCCACAGATCACATGGTCCGGGACATAAACGATTCCAAAACGGACTGTATGTCATATATATAAATATTCACTTGATGATGTCTTAGGTTTTCACGATCCTTGCAAATTGTGGTAAATGCTGTCTTGACGGTTCTGATTGGTGTTGTTTTATGTAAGTCGTCCCGCGACCGCGGTCTCCGCAAGGTGTCTGAAACACATGGTGTTGGGGTTTAAATAAAACAACAATGTTGAAAACATCATTTGCTGCAATGTTCACTTTGAACTCTAGTATTTAAATCCAATGTAAATATATCCCGGTCTGTACTTTATTACTGTTAAGCAAATGCTAGTTGGAGTTGGGAACTGTCCAGCCGATATACAATATTCTGAATTATGACAAATAATATGTGAATTATTGTATTATTATTAATGATCCATTTGACATACAATTCAATAATTATAAAACACAAACTATATGCTAAAAAAATGATTGTGCACCTAAACGACTCCTAGAAAATAGAGCGTTTTTACTAAAACAAGTTTGCCATATAAATACCATAGCTGTCACTTTTAACAAACTACGTCGTTGCAATCGCAGTGTCAGGTGTCCCTAAAACAATGATTGACTGCTACCGAAAGTTACCCACCTAAAGTAACTCATCGTGATACTGTTAGCATTATGGATGCTACATGCCGCGAATAGTTTATCAAAGTTACACAATATAAGACGTATTCTGTATCGGCTGTCATTTTTTATCTTACTCATCTATTGTACTTAATAAGATAAAATAAAAAAAGGACCTCCAAATTGATTGACACATCTATAACATTCGAGAAATGAGCTGCCTAAGCATGTTCTTAATGCATCCATCTTGAGGAATTAATATTTTTTTGGAATTTATATTTAATATTTATTTTCATTGCTTTGACATTTGCTTCAATATTTCAATGTAATCATAATGATTTCAATGTGCACACCTAAGTTCTTAGAGTTTGATTGTGGATATCCTGGTTCACTGGCGTTGAGTTTAAGTCTCCACATACTGCGAATGGCTTCAAAATTTTTGACATTTTTGTTTGACATGTTTTATAATGTGCTTATTATAATGTTTGCTTCACGGTTTTTTTGACTAATTTATATGTTATTATACTTGTTGCAAAATCAGTTGGATATTGCAATATGATGTCCATTCAAGGGTTCATAAGGGGCCAACGCACTTCCCCGCTCTAAAATTACTAAAAGTAATCGATTGCGCGCGCTATGAGTTGATCTCGTATCGCTCGGCGCTTCGCGTTCTGTTGGCACGCTCCCGAATGAAATTCGCTGCATACTATATTTGATTCTAGAGCGTGACAACAGAAGGCGGCATGTCAAGCCCAAACTGTTTACGCCGAGCGATGCGGGACGCATCGTCGTAATAAGGTAAGACGACTGATTAAAGTAACCGCAAATAATTATTTAGTTGTTAGAAATGCACATACATGGCTATTGATCACTTGACACGTATCACAAAATAACTGGCTTTGAGGGTCATGCCGTGCATCAGACAAATCGTCATTGGACTAAGTCCCGACTCATGACCTGATACAATGTATGGATGATGTGCCAGAACAGTTGAATTTGTTATTTCATACACGCGTATCTCGTTATTAATATAGTAATGTAATAAGGGTCTCGCGCGTTCGGAACGGCCCATCTTATTTTTTAATATTTTAGTGATAATGGATTAATGTTAAGATTTGGAACGCATAAGTTCATATTGTAAAGTTTAATAGATGTGATTTTCGAATGTAATTTAGGCGAGTACGTACTGGCGGGGGCGTCAACACCGCGCAGACCCGCCCCGTGCGACACCACTAGGATCCTCGACTACATAGTTTGTAGATGCATACTCGGCGTAAATTGTAAATTTTGTCGCAGTCCCAAGGTAGGCTTCTGTGTCTGTATTCCTTTTATAATATCCCTTAGCATCTAAGCGCACTCAATGTCCCCGATCATTTCAATGTTAACCTAAGTAAAATTTTAGTGAAGTTTATAATCGTCGGGTAATATGCGTTGGAATCAAGATTACTTTTCAATACTATGTAGTAGTGTCAATGTGTTATATTGAACTATTTATTGTTTAGTACTTAAGATGAATAGAAATGTTATGTGTAAATCATTTTTCTGTATCTACAATACTTGCTTTATTCTGACATTGCCAAGACATTACTGTATGGTGTATGTTCTCTGGTTATCTGTGTTGTGTGTTAGTAGCGTTTCTGGCCTTTGTCGTCGTCGAAGGGTGCCTGTGAGCGCATTCGCTCCTGCCAGAATTAGATTTAACGTTTAAATGCATCTCAATGCATTACTTTAGTTAAGTCATGTAATCACATTTTTTTAAAGATTGGTGTTTAACAAAGTTATTTTCCAGCATCCTGTTGTTTTTATTACACAGCCCTCCCGTTCTCATATGGTGAATGTTCCAGGGTAGCCCGCAAAATTCAAATTTTCCTAGGTTTTTTGCAACTTTGAGCTTGAAGAAGTTTTTCTTGCACCTTTATGAGCTTGGAGGGTGGTATTGATGATTTTGATGATTATAATTCTATAACTACATACGTCTTACAGCCGCGAATAACATTTTAATCAACATACAACCTAGCACTGACCTGCAAATTGCAAAAAACGTAAGAAAATTTGAATTTCGCGGGCTACCCTGGAACATTCACCTTATATGGATATTTATTCTGTGCAAATTAGATTTTATGTAATACTTCCCTGGTGGGATGACATGATATTTCGAAAGCTAGTATACCACCACTTTATTCCAACCGTTTATACCGCCTAGCATGATCGAAAAAATCAAATAATATACGTATTATCATCATCACTACATAGTATAAAACAAAGTCGTTGTCGTCTGTCCGTCCCTATGTATGCTTAAATCTTTAAAACTACGCAACGGATTACGAATCGTTTTTTTAATAGATAGAGTGATTCAAGAGGAAGGTTTAATGTCTAATACATGCATAATTGCACCCGTGCTAAGCCGGCGCGAGTGGCTAGTAGGTAGGTATATAATATTTCTAATCCTCATGGCAGGAAGTAAGTCGCAAACTATTTGCTTTTGCTGGATCCTTGAGTAGAATCCGCAACTTTCTTCCCACTACTACCAAAATTGCGCTCACTCAGTGGCTCCTTCTTCCGATTCTTGACTATGCCGATGCCAGCTATCCAGATCTCGCTGAAGCCCAGCTAGACAGGCTTGAGTGACTCACGCCCTCGACTGTGTCACCTTTACGATCCGTTGGGGCCACCAATGCCGAGCGGGCCCACGGGGAGAGGCCAGACGAAGTGCGGCACACGGAGTCGTGGTGGATTTTAGCTCTAGGGACTCATCTGTCCTCAGAGTTGCCTCGGAAGCCATAATGTGGCACGACAAATGGCGTGGTGATGCTGCAGTGGTGGGTGGCCAGGCGTTAAGGCCAGGACTGCCACCACTAGCAGCGGAGGGGCGCCCAGGCAGGCGTCCCGCACGTGCCTCTCGAGCGTCCAGAGCTCCCCATCAAAGCATGGGGCCTGCTTGTAGAAGCGGGCAAAGGCCCCATCAGGGTCACAGAGCATGCTCCCTATTGGGGAGTGAAACACATGGCCCTGTTTCGGCCAGTTGAGGGACACCGTTGGTTTAAGTGGGTAGGTTGGGGCGCAATTATCATGTTTCCGCGCCCCGGAGTCCCACGTAACCCGGCTCTCGTTTTGCGGTCGGGTATCTCCAACGTAAAAAAAGGCTTGAGAGACTCCAAAACGGAGTTTGTGTTAGAATACGCACTATCACCAACTCATATCATCCCGACGATGTCGCAAGAGGCGACTAAGGGAACGCAAGAGGCTAATCACCAAGCCGCAAGAGAAGGAACATCATCATCATTTCAGCCAAAAGATCCTCTGCTGGACATAGGCCTCCCCCAAGGATCTCCACAAAGGCCCGTCCTGGGCCGCCCGCATCCACTGCTTTTCGGCGACCTTAACCGGTACACCGTGTGGGAGGCCTACCAGCACTGGGCCTTCCGGAACGCGGTCGCCACTCGAGGACTTTTCTGCCCCATCGGGCGTCGGTCCAGCGAGCCCACTGCCACTTAAGTTTGGCAATCCGGTGGGCTATGTCGGTGACCCTGGTTTTCCTGCATATCTCCTCATTTCTGATTCGATCTCGCCGGGAAACTCCGAGCATAGCCCTCTCCATTGCCCTTTGGAGAAGGAACACTTGATACAAACCCTGGGCCAACCAGCGTGGCACAGTAGGCTAATTTCCCTCCATGAATTTGGAGGAGGCCCGACTCAGTAGTGGTTCATTCATGGGCTGAAGCGATGGAAGCGAGCGACTCCAAAATGTATAATATTTATACATATTTGGTTTAGGTAATTACGATCATGTTTCAGAATACCGCACTAAGGTCAAGTGGCTTCCCAGTCGCCGTCGCCGGGATACTCGTATTCTTACCCTACTGTACAGCATATTGTTTAATTCCTCTACCCCGCGATATCTCAAAGAGCTTTTTTTTTAATTTCTTCATACCACTCATTCGCGATCTCTAAGGTCATCAGAAAACTTGGTATTAAATTGCTTCTCACACCACTAACTTTTATGGCCAATCATTCTCTGCGGGGGCTGCAAGTTTACGGAATTCTTTGTCACTTTCTTTACGGTCCAGAGAATCATTCCCTATTTAAAAATAATGGTAATATAACACTTTTTGTAACTTTCTATCTGTCACAAACTCTTGGCACATCATACGATAAGTTAACGTTTTGATATGTATGTATGTATATAATTTAAATGAATATATAAGTACCATTTGTATGTATCTATTATAATTTTATACAAACATTCAATCATTAGAGTATTTTAATCTATCAACTTTCTTTTTTTTCATATTGCATAACTTTAAATAGGTACCTAATAAATCTTATACGTATTATTTCACTTCACTACCCTTTCATAACTTCTTCGTATTAATGTCCATCTCAAGGTTGTCTGGAAGAAATCGCATTTAGCGATAAGACCGCCCCTTGTACAAGTTGTTGTCTATATTGTATTCGGTTTTTAATTCTGGTGTGCAATAAATAGTTTAACTATAAATGTATGTGGTTGTGCTCTATGTGCAAAAATTTAAGCTGCACTTGTAATAAAATCAATTCAATTCGGTTAAAGACTAAACGCAGCGTATCGTGTAGTCGCGCGCAATTACTAGGGCTGCCACTATCTGCTACTATTGTAATATTGAATGGAATGTACGAATAAAGTAAGATAAATATTTTAATAATAATTAATGATCATTAATATTTCATGAATAAAACGATCCCAATGGTATTTGCGAAAGATTTCCTGTATAGTGTTGGTTGCCTGGAAGAGATTGCCGCCAATATCGCCATTATAGTATGTGTTCTATATAATTTCTCCTGAAAGCCCTTAAGTATGTACAATAAATTGTTATCTATCTATCTAAATATTTAACTTTGATCAAATCAATATACCGCGACCCGCAGTTCAGAGACTGGACGGAGATTGGCCTTCTTACTATTCGCTATCCAGTTTTGTTTTACGAGTATAAAAATAGCGACCATCGAGCAAACCTTCAAAAAATTTAAAACAATTGTACTAAAGGTTTAAATGTTGGGCCCTATAGTCAACTTTATTTACATAGGTTGAATCACGAAATTAGTACCTATAAATCGCCATAATTATAAAAAAAATATTTTTTACCACGTCATATAATCGGTTGCATGATTTTATAATGTGTGCTTAAATTTAATTTAGAAACTGATTTGGAAATTGTATCGTAATGCAATACCATGCAGATGGGTAATTTTAGATATGGGTATATTTTAAATAGGTATGTATTATAATTAGCGTACTGTGCCACGCTGGCCAGACAGACGGGTTGGCACCGGGTTGCGTATCAATTTTTCCTTCTCTTGCGGCTAGGTTTTCGGCATTTCCTTTTGCCGGCTCTTACGACACTCTCAGGAAATAATGGGGTGGCGATACTATGTATTCTAAATTTGTGACCACACGGAATACCCAAACATCTATTTGACTGCCTCGTTGGTCTAGTGGTTAGATGTGCCGCCTTTGGATCAACGGGTCCCGGGTTCGATTCCGGGGTCGGGCAAGTGTCTTTGGCTAAACCAGAGGCACTGGCTCGGAGTCTGGGTGTCATTTCTAGCTATAATATGTATGTATTAACAAAAAAAAATGTATATAAGTTGTTTATCATCCATCTCGTTACCACAACACAAGCATTAAGTTGCTTAGCTTGGGACGAGATGGCGTTGTGTGAAATGTCCAAGGATATATTTATATTTATTTATTATATTTTAAATTTATATGATAGACTGATTGGAAAACACCATACTACAAAATTTAGGAGAGCCGTAGAACAATCACAAATATCTACGTATGTGCGGCATCGTAATGCCATATTATTACTATCTATATTAAATTTTTCACTCGTATCTCATAGCTACCTGCGCAATAAGTTTCTTGCAATAATTATCGTACTATAGAGACGTAAATAAATGTGTAGACGTATAATAATAGCTGTTTGGTCTGAAAAAATATTACTTATTTGTGCACTAGTCTTACTAAATGTACAATTTACGAAGGTAGGTACTACCCGCAACTTTTAAACAAAGTAAAGTTCGATTGTCAATTCATCTAGCCTAAGAATTTCATTCCGAGAGCACAGGCTTTCGCGCGTCCGCAAAAAACGTGTTCGAGGTCCAGACGAGACGGGTTCGGCGTCGAGAGGAGTGCGGGGGCGGCGCCTCGTTCCCTGGGGTCGCCGGCCAGCGCCGCGGCGCCACGGTCGCTGTCACCTGCGCCTGCGACGCTGTGCCGTTATTTCTACTCCTGCGCCGAGCGACGACGCGACGCCTTCGCATTCCAACATTAATAACAAGTAACCTAAAACCAATTTAAAATTAGTGCAACATACTTACAAGTAAAATCAGTGTTACTTCGTCGCGTTTCAACGGGCTGCGCGGGCTCGGTAAGTGTTTGTTTTTATCAATAAGAGCTATTTTTGCATGCACGCACGAGGTGTCCGACAGATAACCGTGTTTTCTTGTTCGGGTTTTATTTCTTATAATAATTACATTTATCAACCGTTAAAACTTGTTCGTTATCGAGTTTTATTATTATTTTTAGCATTTCAATGTCATCGGCGACGGTGCAGGTTTAATTTGTTGCTAAGTGCGATTTGTTTATGTTTATTACTATAAGATTTAACTATCCAAAATTACTCGAGCCGAGTGTCCGGTGAGCATGTATCAACATTGATTTAGGATTTTCTTGTAATAGAAATTGAGTTTAATTTTCTGGGCATTAAGGGTTGTTTTGCTGTGGGTGGTAGTATGAGGGAAAGGGACGACGACGGGCGCCGCCGCCTCCGTGCCTCCATCCAGGTAGGCTTGCTATCGTCGTGGTGAACAATAAACTTTGCAGATGAATCATATCCAGTGTGTTTTGTACCTACTATACTAGTTACACGAAGTTAAATCGTGTATCTAGTCAAAGTATAGTCAAAGTCAAAGATATGTATGCAAGTATCTTGGCTCAAATATATGTAAACATATAAAGACCCTTAAAATTGTATTCGTCTACAAAGAAATAAATATATTGGCAACGTTGGAAACATACATATATATACAACGACAAGAAAATTTGTATACAGACAAAGTCACCATAATATGTAGGTATACATAGTGTAAAAAACAATAGATAGTTGGTTGAACCTAAGAAAAAATGTATAATGTAATAATTGCTTCTATTGATTATCCGTGATTACGGATGGCTATAGGCTTATGTTACAGGATATTTTTTCAATCGTGCCCAATAAAAAAGGCACGTAATAAATAACCATATCATACTTACATACTTAAAAAAAAAAATATTTAAGGAAACATTCATTAGAAACGGGAGTGACCTTGTTCCCAGAGTTAAAAGACCGGGGCACTTAGTATTTAGGTCCAGTCGTGTGGATTGTATTCTCTGTTACTAGACTCCACTGCGATTTGTAGATAGCCACGTGTGATATTATTAGTGGCAGATAGAAAAAAAACTTGTTAATAAATATACCAAAAAATGTTTCTCTTTCACAGATCAAAAGCATTAGCGATTCCAAATCGTATGCATCAAAAACACATTTTTTTCAAATTTTACTCTGTATGCACAGTCATCGGCAGAAGTAGCTCTACAGAGCTACTACACTGGTATACTCGTATATAAGTGACTGAAAGGCTAGCATTTACAGGATGATTGGAAAAATATTGACATAGACCAAGACATAGACATAATATTTGTTGATGCAAGAATGACTCTACTGCCTCCTTGGTCTAGGGGTTAAATGTGCCTTTGGATCAACGGGTCCCGGGTTCGATTCCGTGGTCGAGCAAGTGTCTTCGTCTAAGCCAGAGGCACTTGCTCGGAGTCTGGGTGTCATTTGTGTTCGTGAATTACATGTTTGTAGACTGCCCCCACGATATAGTAGGTTACAACTAGTGCAAGGGTTTCGTTTAAAAAAAAAACAAGTGTAATGAAACTAGGCATTAAACTAATTCTATGGAAAGCCTTCCTGCCACCATCTCAAACTCAGCACGATGCTGGTTGTAAGCAACTAACGCTGGTCTTCCGTCTGGGGCGGCAGGTGAGGTCACACATTGAAGGACGCGTTGATAATACATTATTATTATATTTGTCTTCTTTGAAACCATGTAAATAAAAATTGCTCATCATCTATTAGTATAAAAATAATGCATTCTCAATACCGATCTATGTTTTAGATGATCACATATGCGATACATTATTACAATCGAAAATTGACAAACATAAAAAACGGTAAGACACATAGAAGAAGAGCCCAAAAATGTGACCTATTAAAATAGAGTATTGCTGATAATTCCCTTTTATTGTATACATATTATCAACATAGTACCGTATGACAAAATTTAAATCTTCGCCAGAAACCTCTTCTCTTCCAACTACTTCTCACAATTTTAAACCAGCCAAAGTACGTGAAATAAGAACACAGCCGAAAAAATTTATGATGTTGCTCAGACGTTAACTGGCTTGTAAACGCTTTAAAGTAACCGTTTGTCTGATCTTATCCAAACTACTAGTCATGTGTCATATAATTTGTCTTATTACTGTTGATTCTGACGAAGCTTTAGTGAGTCTAGATGTATATTCTGAAGATTTCCATGAAAATAAACACTTCTTACCTTACACTTATATGAAGACCTCTTGCACTGCTGAAGATTCTCATTAAAATAAAGACTGCTAACCTAATAATATAACCTAACACACTTATAAAGTCCTGTTAAAAAAAATCTCAAAATTACTTCATATACCACAGAAAATCAAAAAGAATATATAAAACATAACTAGTTTTTTTTAAGAAGATGCTGACATTTTGCTGCCTTGTGAGGCGTTTTGTCGGGAGTTTAGTACCATCACATTACTGCAGGAAGGATTCTAACAGACTGGATTTGCCAGAGGATTTCAAAATTATCTTAAGTGAATTTTTAATAATAAAAGAAATACAGCTAAATGACCAACCTAATAGTTTCGACCAAAATCTCAAGAAACTCTCGCTGGGTTGCTGGATTAAGGGCCTGATTCGAAAGGCTGTCATCCTGGATTCGGCAAGGATCGTGAGGATTAGTGAGTCTAGATAGATGAGGTTCCTCTCTCTGGAGCCCTGAACCGTCGGTAGCTTAGGTCACCGACCTCGTTTTCGACGGATTTTGTCCATTTTTATGTATTTTTTTTTAAATCTTGGTATTTTTTTAAAATATATGTAAAATAAGAAATAACGAGACATGAGAATAAAGAAATACAGCTAAATGAAACATGTTTCGCAGGTTTCAAATTTAAAATACAGCAATTCCGTAGCTCAATAAAACATGTCTGTCTACGTTGTCCATACATTTCATCCTGCAGATACAACGTTTCTGCTGCCTAAAATTAAAACGCGATTTGGCGTAACTTAAGAAAAATCAATGATACACAAACTTTACGAGATTTTTGATAGGCTTTGACAGGCTTTAGATTAATTTAAATACATACCAATTTTCAACTTTCTATCTTTAAAAATATATGAGTTATGAATTGTTTAAATTGTTTTTTGGCTCTGGTGTAAAGTTGGGTATTTCGAGTTACGACAGTTCCGCTTTCACCCGTCGAAATGCAAACAAATTGTCTCGAAATATAAAGAATATGTTTTCCTGAAATACTAGTTAAGCTGTTGGCAAAATTTTCGTAACTCGAGAAATAAACACAGAAGCCAAGAATGATAGGACTCAGATGACTATCGTCGTTTCAGCCCATACATGACCCACTGTTGAGTCGGACCTCTTCCAAATTCATGAGGGGAAATTAGCCTACTGTGCCCCGCTGGCGAACGGGTTCGCACAGGGTTTGTATCAAGTTTTCCTTCTCATGCGGCTAGGTGAGATCCACCTCTTGCGTTCTTTTAGGCGCCTCATACGACACCTTCAGGATGGGATGGGTTGGTGACACTATGTATTCTAAATCCGTCACCACAGGGAATAGATTTTATAATAAATTCGATCGAAATGACATCTATTAGTGCAGAAGGTACATCATTTGGATTTTGGCCGCAGGTCGTGATGCCGCCACTGTTCATATAAAAGGTTAGTAAAAGATACCTCTTTTACTATGAAGTTAGGATTTAGCTAGACCCACATGAGTAATGCCGCGAACATCAGCTAGTGTATCTTAAAAACTTGTACTTTTAAATAGAATCGAGTTATGAATAGGTACTGCAAAGAGTCAATCTGTTTACTTAGCTTCTCAAGCTGAGTACCAGTTAATGCCATTGTCGACTACTAGATAGCGCTGTGAAGAAATTACTGCTATCGGCACAAAAATTATCAACCTTGATTACTGTTCAGAAAATGAAATAATGTTTAAGTATAAAAATATAGGATCTTTTCTGTAAATTGACTCATCACGATATCTCTGGAACCATATGACCTAGATACTTGAAATTTGGTAGGAATATTCTTTTCAGGTGTTGTGGGTTAATTATTTGGCAAAATAACGTATGCGGGATCAGCTAGTTTATTTTTTAAAGGACACAGTAGAATTGGTCAAGACATTGATAAAACCCCATAACATTCAAAATAGTAAAGTCTACCACGACTTTAGTACGGTTTGTTTGGTTTTTATTTTGCGGTCCCATTCCAAATAGGCTTCGTAAATTATGTATTCGTTATTGGAATTTAAAATACGTTTTGGCCTTTGAAAAATATTGCGGGGATTCTCTAAGCGTTATACACATGACCCATGAAAGACTAGATCTATGTAGTGTATGTACATACGTAGCTGTTACCCAAAAATGATCCATATTCCATCGGGAAATCACAAATACGCTATTAAAACCGCATCTTACACCTTTAGGAAGCTATTTATTTTAAACTGCTTATTATATTCGATGAATTTATGTATAAGTAGTGTAGTTTACGGTCGAATGTAATATATTCCTATCTAAAACATGGTTAATTCCATCGGGTCTAGTTGCGTGCCATAAAATTGTACATTTTAATTGTATTACGTTCGGATTCGGAACAAAAATATTAAAGCATTTTGTTTTTATTCAGGAGCAAGATATTAAATAATTATACATATGTAAAAGCCTAGAAAGTGCGATGCATGCAAGTATGTCATGTCAAGGGTAAACAAATAAATTGTTCAAATGTTCTGTCTCGAAGTCGCTTGTTAAATAAAATATAAACATTGTAATTAATCTGGCCAGGTCTATACGTCATGATCATATTTATTGTTCGCAACAATATTATATTAAATGGTCTGTCTTATGCGCCTTTAATACGTTTAAGATTATACGTTGCTGGCCATGCGCAGTTTATGTAGACTTTGCGTTACATGATCGCACAGCCGGTACCTTAGGTGTATTTTTACCATTTTGTTAATTATGAATAGGTAACCATTATATATTTTTATTATATCTTAGTTAATTTGTTAAATAGTCTCGCTTTATAATTCACTTTGTAACTGAAAACGTCATAAGTCGAACAGTAGAAACCGCGGAACTAAAATATACCGTACTGTACTATAACTGAAACCGAAGCATAGGCCGACCTTTAAGGTTGTCTCTTGTTTGAACGTTTTTGTGAACACGTGATATACGTGGCTAGTGATGTTATAAATATATTTTAGACTAGGAAGTTATATTTTTTACTAGCTGACCCAGCCTCACTTTGCTGTGGCTCATAACGTTGATTTAATTTTGGTAACTCCCCAACCTGTGCTTAACTTGGCGTTCACTTTCATATTCCTAAATTTTTTATCATTAAAATAACATTAATTCTATTACAGTCTTCTATTTGGTTCTCTGGCTTACTTTTCAAAATTCACATTTAATGGTGCTAAATAATCTTACTAACCTTGTCATGACTATAACGAATACAACGAAAAAGAATCATCATATTTAGTGCAGTCATTAGTAAGTTACGTGCGGACATACTCTTTGGCGATTCCTTTTTAAGGTATTGAAATATATACCTATAATACTCCCGAATTCAAAACCTTACCGATGTCCTTTAAAAAATTGTAACCTGTTCCTGCCCTCTCCTTTATCTTTTACACCACCGTGATAAACCTTTACTTAATTCATTGTATAGCCATAACACACGATACATTACTTGAAAACAAATACAAATTTCTTTGCAGTAATTTCTTAACATACCTTAATATTGGGGTAAGTTAAGCATATTAAGTGAAATATTCACTGAAATGTGGTTTGATCTGATTGACGGCTACATTATACCAAATCCACAAATATTTTGTCCGTATTGGATAGGCGACCTCCCGCGTATGTAAATTCCTTTGAATTGAAAGAAGTATAATCGAGGCCACGGTTATTGCATAAGTGGTTGGTGGTAAGGATACTATACTGTACGTGATCTTTCATACTTTTAACAGCTGTCATGAACATTATAATAATATCTTGTTTTTTTTAATACTAACTGCCTCTGGCTCTCATTGGCTGAAAATAAACCAAATAACCAAAATGATTGACTACCCACAGAAAAGCTTAACTTTGATTGCGTTTATAGTTTTAGTTTTGGTCCCAGATTCACTGTTTCATCATTCATTCATCTGGGCACATAATATACTTATTGATTATTGTGTTTGCGTTGTAAGTTATCCAATTTTTCGGTTAGCTTTCCGCGTTGTCATTAGCTTTAGTCGGCTCCTACGCTATCCTCAGGATAGCATAAGGAGGTGACGCCATATTATCTAAATTACTATGCACACTATGTCACCACAAGGACAGTGAAATAAAGACAAATTACTTAACGATGGATTTATAATACTCAGTGTCACCACTCCTTTCTATTCTGAGCGTGTCGTAAGAGCCGATAAAAGGAAATGACAGGGCCGAAAACCTAGTTACAAGAGAATTAAAACTTGATACGAAACTCGGTGCCAATCCGTCTGGCCAGCGTAGTACGCTAATTACCCTCCGTGTAACGGGAGGAGGCCCGACTCAACAGTGGGTCTTCTATGGGCTGAGTAGTAGTAGTATACCTCTCACAGTATTTTACATACTTGTTGTTTTACATACTTGTCTACACACTATTTATATGTGCATTAGTAGGTGCATTCTTATCTAAATCAAATTGCTTATAACTTAGACAGTACCTATCAGTAGCATTTTTGTAAATTTTTGTCAAAATTATTTGCTGCTATGTTAAATGTGGGCGCTTCAGTTCACTATTCGTATCTGTCATATTAATTGCCGGATCATGAAAACTTTAGTAGAAAACTAGCGACCCGTCCCGGCTTCGCGCGGGTGCGATGTTACCCGCGGGTGACGCTGCGGAGCCAAGCTAAAAGCTGTAAAAAAAATACTCCTTATATCATAGGCTACCTTTCTTAAATTCAGATAAAATTGTAATTTCGTCGCAATGCGTGCACTCGTTTTAACGTCTACTGGTACCAAACATGCAAGCGTTATCCGCTAAATATCCAGTCCATCCAGGATATACATTATGATATACGTGGCAACGTATGTTCATTTGTTTGTACGCACTTACCCAAGTTTCTACTATGTATTTGAACAATATATTTATGTAGTGCATTCTATGCTGCGGACGAATCTACTTCCAAATAAAATCGCGGAATAAATCAATTTGTAAGGAATAAAATCCTGTGTGTCATCTTAAGTCACAAGCACTATACAATAAATAAATTTAGTTCTGACGGTAAAATTGTATTATGCGTTTTAATAAATATCGCGATGTAATGACAGGGATGGATAGTGAAAATTGCAACGGATATCTGGTTTTAGAAAATACGAATTGCGAACTGAACGGAGTTTTAATTGTAATGCTATGTCTACGTAATTTTCCTCCAATACGAACGTATCCTTCAAGATGTCCATAGATGCATCCTGGGGATGGCCAAAAGGCGGTGTGTGGGAGACCCCTCCGCCTCTGTGAGGAGACAGAGGCATACCCACTAAACGTCCCAGGGGTGTACCGTCCCGCGCTTGCCGCCCCATGGGCCCTAACTGTATCTCCACGGGGAGATGTCCATAGTTGCCTATGGACTGTATATTTTTATGTACACACCTGCGGCCTGCGGTGTTTAATAAAAAAATGTTTCTTATAATACACCCACGTCATCATCATCATCATCATCATTTCAGCCAAAAGAAGCCCACTGCTGGACATAGGTCTCCCCCAAGGATTTCCATAAAGGCCGGTCCTGTGCCGTCCGCATCCATCGTTTTCTGGCAACCTTAACCAGGTCATCGGTCCACCGTGTGTAGGCCACACACACACACATAGAGTTTTATTTGCGTCAGGTTTTCTAGCCGAGTAGGGTGACCACGCAACTTCGGAATAGTATATTTCATTACAAGTGCGGAAAGGCTGTCATTACAACGAGTTCCGACAAATGTCTACCCGAGCCGAGGCGCAGCCGAAGGCGAGGGTTGACAGTCGGAACAAGTTGCAATGACGGTTCCGCACGTGTACTGAACGACTATTTTTATGTATAAACACAATAAACTCAACTAACTAATCATTTCTGAAAAATGGCGCCGACCGTAGAATATAAGCAGGTTTTTTTTTCTTCACCCATTCTGGTAGGCAAAAGGAACAATGCCCATACAGCCAAGTCTTCAGTAGAATTTTTTTATTGATATGAATTAATGAAATTTAATTAGATGAAATAAAACACATTCAATCATTAAATCTGATATTGAAACAAAATAGTACGTAGTTTCTTTTTAGAAATATACGTATTTGCATGAATCATAAAAACTTCTATGATTTTTTTTAGTAAAAACTTAATGGTTGGTTTTTCCTTATAATAGACATTATTTTGACAGTTGGGAAAGAAAACGCACTAGTGCGGGAATGGTAAAGAAAAAGCACGCGTGTGTAATAGCCCACTTCCCGAACGCTATACGTCCCTGTAATATGCCACTTTTTGAGCAACTATATTAAAATAGTATATTTCATTACAAGTGCGGAAAGGCTGTCATTACAACGAGTTCCGACAAATGTCTACCCGAGCCGAGGCGCAGCCGAAGGCGAGGGTTGACAGTCGGAACAAGTTGCAATGACGGTTCCGCACGTGTACTGAACGACTATTTTTAATACAGTTGCGAAAAAATGAAGCAATTTAATAAAATATTATAAACACAATAAACTCAACTAACTAACCATTTCTGAAAAATGGCGCCGACCGTAGAATATAAGCAGGATTTTTTTTTCTTCACCCATTCTGGTAGGCAAAAGGAACAATGCCCATACAGCCAAGTCTTCAGTAGATTTTTTTTATTGATATGAAATGAAATTTAATTAGATGAAATAAAACACATTCAATCAAATAATTAAATCTGATATTGAAACAAATTAGTACGTAGTTTCTTTTTAGAAATATACGTATTTGCATGAATCATAAAAACTTTATGATTTTTTTTTAGTAAAAACTTCATGGTTGGTTTTCCTTATAATAGACATTATTTTGACAGTTGGGAAAGAAAACGCACTAGTGCGGGAATGGTAAAGAAAAAGCACGCGTGTGTAATAGCCCACTTCCCGAACGCTATACGTCCCTGTAATATGCCACTTTTTGAGCAACTGTATTAAAAAATACTTTTTTAAACACGTGATATCTTTCGAATGGAATGACCGAATAGAATAGTTCGAAAAGTTATATTTTGATAAGGATTAATACCAAGATACAAATAAACAGCCTTTTCTAGCAGCGGGATTTCAATTATTGTTATAAATAAAAGAAATATCGTTATTGTGGCATAACTATTTTGTAAAGACATATATGCTGTCGCGACACTTTTTGTAAACAATGATGTGTTTTGCAGAACACATCATTGTTGTAGTCGTAGTATATTATTTTTAATCCCCGACGCAAAAAGAGGGGTGTTATAAGTTTCACGTGTCTGTCTGTCAGTCTGTCTGTCGGTCTGTCTGTCTGTCTGTCTGTGGCACCGTAGCTCGCGAACGGATGAAGCGATTTCAATTAAGTTTTTTTTGTATGAAAGGTGAGTTACGGGGAGTGTTCTTAGACATGTTTGATGAAAATCGGGTGAGCCGTTTAAAAGTTATGAGGGGTGAAAGTGGGGAAGAATAACCGAAGGTCTGCAAATATAATCGAGTGGGGTCTCAAATGAAAGCGCATCACGTGCAATTTAACAAAATCTACATTATAATAAGTATGTACCTATAAAAAGTATAAAATAAAAATTTAATCAAACATTTAAATAAACCCCCGACACAATAACCTTTAAAAAGTAAAAAATAAAAATAAATACTTCGCGTTGGGGGACCAGGGGTCAGGTAATAAATAAGTGGGAGTGGTCCCCCAACGCGAAGTATTTATTTTTATTTTTTACTTTTTAAAGGTTATTGTGTCGGGGGTTTATTTAAATTTTAAATTTAATTTTTATATTCTATCGACAATGGTTTATGAAGTGCAAGCGATGCAAAGAATATTTTAGTATTTTTTTTACACCTTGAGTTACATTATTGGCGTTTGACCAAGGAACCCTATTCATTTTAAAAAAATTATATATTATCCTATTTGTTTCGGGGATAGTGTAGCTGCCCAACAGAGAAAAAATATTCAAATCGTGTCAGTAGTTCGGAGCCTATTCAATACAAACAATAAAAATATTAGTATAATGATAATACGACGAAACAAATTTAATACGGTAAAATTTTAACCAAGAATGTAAGTTCGTTAGACAAAACGTTCTATATTTTTAAAATAAAAACATATTTAGAGTCTTATTGACTTTATTCGGTTAATTATCAATTTAATAATGATGCCTTAGGGTTTCACGATCTTCGCACATAGCAGGAAATAATCTCCAGCAACATACTTGTAATTATATATCAATGAATTATATAAAAAAACGGCTGCCCTCTTTAAATTTCGCCGTATTAGATCTGCGAAAGGTTGCGGGCATCAAGCAGCTGGATGCGTCAAGCTGAAGACAGGGCGCTATGGCGCTCTTTAGGGGAGGCCTATGTCCAGCAGTGGACTAATTTGGGCTGATGATGATGATGAGATCGCAAGACTTTCCTTTGGTACTACTACTACTCAGACCATAGATGACCCACTATTGACTCGGGCGTCCGTCCTCGGCTATATTAGCATACTGTGCCACGCTGGCCAGACCGGTTGGCATAGGTTTTCATATATTTCATATCAAGTTTTCCTTCTGTTGCGGCTAACTTACGGCCCTGTCATTTTATTTTACTAGCTCTTACAACATCCTCAGGCTGAAATTGGGTGGTGACACTATGTATTCTAAATCCGTCACCACACGGAATACCTTCAACCGCTTTCCTTTGCTTTCAGCATGTATCTGTCAATACCTACATAATTCTATCTCGATACATAAAATACACAAATTTCTATTCGCGATTTCCCACTCCACAAAATCAACGAAATTCATATTACAATCCAATTTCGATCCCCAATAACATAATTTGGGTGGCATATAGAACACCCGCCACGCCTCAAAACCAACATTTTACACAATTTGGCCGCGCGGAACCCCGCTGCGTGCGGCGCGTTACCACTTGCCACTCGGCGGAACCCTTGAAGACCGCAGGGCGTGCTTTGCGGGATCCCGATAGCTCAAGCGATGGTGCCCAGAATGTGTCGTTTATTGAGATATAAAAGTTATTATATTGTAGATAACGTTTATGGAGTCTTATAAAGCAAGATTTTTTTTTGTTAGCAGCAATACTTACCTAACCAAAGCTACATTGAACTATTTGCTGATTTGTCTTTGGTCACGGTTCTGATTATGTCTATTTCAATTTAACCAGCTGACCCAGCAAACTTCGTACCGCCTCAGAATCAATAGATATTTCTCACCTTTTAAACCTTCCCTGGACTTCCATGAATATTTCAAGACCAAAATTAGCCAAATCGGTCCGGCCTTTCTCGAGTTTTAGCGAGACTAACGAACAGCAATTCATTTTTATTTATACATAGATTATCTATTGTATTTGTTCAGAATTGGGTGTGAACAGAGATTTAAAAAAAATATCTGTTCGTTGATACTATAATGTTTTCAAACACTCCATTTTAAGATTCTTGACGATGAGTTTAGCAAGTTTCAATATCTCCAATTTAAAAGTTGTATTAGACATTTATAATAAAAACTTAATTGCAGTTTTTGTTTGTTTTGCATTGCGTTGTTACAGTCAAAGTTACTGTTTCTGTACTGTATATTGTTAGATACTGGGGTTAGTTATATGTGACATTTCATTTTCAGACTTCGGAGCTTGGTCTAACATTAATTGTTTAAACAATTCATTTTAGTACGAATTACTCCCGTGCCGAGTGGAATCGTTTGGTTATTTTGTGACTGAATTGAATTTGATGACACTCTTCATAGAGTATTGACGAAATTAATACTTCATTAAATTCTTTATAAAACGCTAGTTTGAGTACATAAATGGTCATAATTTTGGTTGGAACACGTTTGCTCCATCGTTGAATATCGGTAGATATTTAGGACATAGGTACACTACCCCACCACTTATCACAACATAGTATAAAACAAAGTCGCTGTCGTCTGTCCGTCCCTATGTATGCTTAAATCTTTAAACCTACGCAACGTAATTTTTGTAATAGATAGAGTGATTCAAGAGGAAGGTTTTTATGTATAACTAGCTTTTGCCCGCGGCTTCGCTCGCGTCGATCGGTTTAATATTGACAAAGTTTCATACACACTTTCATCCCCTATTTTATCACCTTGGGGGTAAAACTAATGAAAATCCTTTCTTAGCGGAGGCCTACGTCATTAAATCTACCTGCATGCCAATTTCCGCCTGATCCGTCCAGTGGTTTGGGCTGTGCGTTGATAGATCACTATGTCAGTCAGTCAGTCAGTCACCTTTGAGTTATATATATTAAGATTAGATTAGATGCATGCATAATTGCACCCGTGCGAAGCCGGGGCGGGTCACTAGTTTAATATACGAAGGTAAGTTTTAGAAATGTTATGATATATGTAGGTATCAAAACAATAATTTGAAATTGGTTTTAAATGAATTGATGTGTCAGCTTAATTAAAGGTTTCAACCTAGATTATATCCGTTTATTAGAATTACTTGTTTAGTTGCTAGTTTTTACCTGTTTTGTTGTGCTATAAATAAATAATTATGTACATTCGACATCACAGAACGACTTAATGATTTTGGGGATTAATGACTTGCCCAGATCCTAAATCAAACTCGCGACTAGTAGTACACAATAATAAATAATAAAAAAAGTAATATGGATATATGACCGCGTGCAATTCAGAAGATGGAAAATGGACCACCCATGTTTCATCAAGGCGAGTGGAGCCGCGTGCAGTAGCTACCAATACCATCAAGAATTATCAATACGTATGTTGTTTGTATTAAGCAGTTTTCTTCAGACCAAGGATTCAAACCTGTTACTTTCTACTGAAGTAGCCATAAGCGCGTCCGTGTATTGACGGATTTAGAATACATTCAACAACATACATTAAGGTCGACAATAGGAAATGACGAGGCCGAAAAGCTAGCCGTAAGAGAAGGGAAACTTGATATGAAACCCTGTGTCAAACCGTCTAGCCAGCGTGTCTCAGTGGGCTTATTACCCTCTGGTACCTCTCTGGCTTAGTACCTCTCTGGTAAATGGGAGGAGGTCCGACTCATCAGTGGGTCATGCATGAGCTTGAAAAAGTTTTTAATTAAGGCTACTAACTACTAAATATAGTTAGTAGCCTTAATTAAAAACTTTTTCAAGCTCAAAGTCATTCTTGCACCTTTATGAGCTTGGAGGGTTGTATTAATGAGTTTGATTATTATAACTCTGTAACTACATACGTCTTACATCCGCGAATCAAATGTTCATCATCATACAACCTAGCACTGGCCTGCAAATTGCAAAAAACGTAAGAAAATTTGAATTTCGCGGGCTACCCTGGAACATTCACCTTAATTTGCTAATTATACACAAAAGATTAGGTAAGTCCTTGTGTTGCAAGGGTGCGGCGTACGTCCTGAGCTCACACTTTAGTTACCAAAGCAGTCGAAAGCGCAAGGCACGGTGATTGTGGATATTGACCAGTGGCGGATTTAGTAGGCTGAGTAGGCCGGTAGGCACCAGCCTACTCAGCCGGGCGGCATGTCTTAAGGGGCGGCAGATTTAGGACGTCTAAAAAATGGTCGTCAAAAGAGTGGACGTCTGACAAAAGGTCGCAACATCAAAGTGCGTCTAAAAAAAAGGTCGTCTCAAGAACTGTAGAGGCGGCATAAAAAGCCTACGGGCGGCAAATCGGTATATCCGCCACTGATATTGACTGTATTGAATTAGCATGTTTGGTGCCCAGGCTACATTCCCATTCAGGCATATTTGACATCAATCTGGGTTGGATTTGAAACTGCAATATGTATTATTTGCGTCGGATATTTATGACATAGAATTACAGCGTGCCTCACGTGTTGCGAAACCTGTAATATCGAAGGATATTTTACTTCGATGCAACCGAGCTTTGAAGCCGACTCGAAAAATGTTATTTCCTACTAAATTAGTGCTTTATAACACTGATGTAGTTTTTTTTCTATCCTACTCTTTAGAGGCATTATATTTAGAGTGATGGAACCTACTGTTATTGACACTTAAGGAAAACTATAATAGACTACAATCCAACGGCCCCTGGACCTAATTTATTTGATTAAGTTCGTTTCAGCCCATAAATGACCCACTACTGAGTCAGGCCACCCCCAAATTCATGTCACGCTGGCAAGACGGGTTGGCACAGGGTTTGTATCAACAGGACGTCGCATCTCCTGTTGATACAAAGGACAGGATGTCGATTGCTCGTTCAGCAAGCCTGAGGTGTGGAGGTGGGTCTCCTCGTCTGCGGCGGCGTGGTTCTGCACCAGATCCCACAATGCCGCAACAGGATGCGAGTTGGAGCACTCCGGGGATGATTTGTGGGTAGGCCCCCACTCTGGGGGAGAGTCCCACACGCCCTCCTTCGGCCATCCCCGTGGCCGTCGGGGATAGTACATAAAGGATTTTACCCCGGGCGAAAAAAAAAAGGGTTTGTATCAAGATTTCCTTCTCTTGCGGCTAGGTGATTTGATTAGTCGCCTCCTACAACACCCTCGGGATGGCACGGGTTGGTGACACTGGGTTATGGAGTATTTCCAAGTCATAATCATCATAACAGCCCATAGACGACACTCTCCCGAGTCATGCCAAGTTCATGGAGGGAAATTAGCCTTGTCTGTCTTACTACGCTGGCAAGACAGGTTGGCACAGGGTTTGTATCAAGTTTTCCTTGCAGCTTGCGCGCCTTTAGTTACCTCTTGCGAAACCCACAGGGCTCGAGAATACAATAGCAAAACAACAATTTAAAGTTCCATTTGTTAGCATAGCACCAAGCGGGCAGTTTTAATTTCAGATAGTTGTGATTGGCAACGTCATCTCACATCCGACTACAATCGCGGAGAAGGTTTGGAGCGACAGGTCCGGTCAAGGTTGGAGCAGAAGCGCGTTTAAGTTGTTATTGCGTGTGGTGACGAATTAAGAATACATAGTGTCACCACTCACCGCCCCTTTCCATCCTGAGGGTGTCGTGAGAGCCGACAAAAGGACAGCAATGACAAGGCTGAAAACCTAGCCGCAAGAGAAGGAAACCTTGATACCTTGATGCCAGCGTGGCACAGTAGGCTGATTATCCTCCCTGTGATGAGTGGAGGCCCGACTCAGCAATGGGTCATATATGTATAAGCTGACTAGTAAAAGATTGTTATTTCGTAAGCTTTCCATGGCCTCGTGAGGCTGAGAATTATTGGTAAACGTCGGCAATGCATGGGAACTTATCGCTACACTCGATAGACTACATTGACCAACCACAGGCGCCTTAGGCTTAGGCGAAGACAAATTGGCATAGTTGCATAATATGACATCTACAATATTTTGAGAAAGTTGTCATTTTCTTTTCTTTTAACATGAAGAAGAACATTAACCATAGTGAAGTACACGAACAAAATGCACACCGAATTTATTTTTTAAATCTGATATTTTTACGAGATAATTGTGGATTGAAAATAGGGGTTCTCTTTCGATATTATGTCAAAATAAGATGAAAAAAATTAATATATTGAATAAAAAAAATACGGGATATGAAAACCCCGCCGCACTTCACCATCTTCTCGTGCCCGTTGACCCCCACTTACCTTAGCCTCTTCCCCCGGCAGACCTATAAAAGGTTTATCCACTATAAAAAAAGCGATTCGTATCTTACTACACCCTCGCGATCGACCCACACTAACGGGATATGATAGATTGAAACTGTGAAGCTAAACTTGTGCAATAATGCGTATTTCAACGGCTTCAAGTTAATAAAGTATGGATAAAAAAAAATATAATCGAACAACTTTGTAATACGAAGTACCTACCCATCTAGTAGTAGGGAGCCACCGAAGCATAAGCTTCCACCACGCATTTGCATAGCGATTCAGAACATCGAATATTATACCTTCAATACACTTTAGAGTATCAATTTAAAAATACAGCGTAGCCGTCAGCGCTCGAACTCTCTCATTAGGAATTATAAAAATATAATACAACCAATCATTCCCTACTTTTTTCTTTTTCGGTAGCTGATACGCGGTAAAATTGTTGGGCGATGGCCACCATGAGAGCGTGGAGTATCATATCAGAAAGAAGAAATGTATATATTTATATTACTTTAATAAATGTTATATTATACAGGTAATAAAGTAAAATATATAAAACATATTATTTTTCTGCTGTTTTAAGTTTTCTTAGTTAAAGGTTTGTTTGAATAATTACTACATCATCACTACATAGTATAAAACAAAGTCGCTGTCGTCTGTCCATCCCTATGTATGCTTAAATCTTAAAAACTACGAAACGGATTTTGAAGCTGTTTTTTTTAATAGATAGAGTTATTCAAGAGGAACGTTTATATGTATAATACATGCATAAATGCACCCGTGCGAAGCCGGGGCGGGTCGCTAGTTATTAATAATAAATTAGAAATGGAAATACCAAATAGATAAACATCGTACTACCACTAGCCCATGAATGATCCACTGCTGAGACGAGTCTCCTCCCATTACAGGGCCCTTCCTGCCTGGCTAATTACACATAATAAGCCTACTGTGCCACTCTGACCAGAGCGAATGGCACAGGGTTTCGTTTAAAGTTTTCCATCTCTAGCGGCTAGATTATCGGGATCGTCTTTTTATCGGCTCTTGCGACACCATCGGGGTGGAATGGGGTGGTGACAGTATGTATCTAAATCTGTCACTACTCGGACGTCCGACTATTTAAATCAGATATAAAAACTTTGTCAAAATGTATCCTATCAACAATGACTAAAAGTGACATTTATGTTATAAAATCGTAATTATATTTTTCGCTTTTCGTAGTCATAACTCATTTAAGTTACTATTACAAGATTCTCATCTTGTAGTACCTTTTTTTTAATACTCCGCATTTGAACCACAGTTTCCCACCACATCGCCTGCAGTGAAACGTAGCCTTACGAGCGTGAGCAACGATACTTTGTTTTTATTGTAATTATATACTTTTCTTGATTATTATTTGAATAATTTTGCGCACAAATTTGCATGTTGTATTGTTAATTTTATTAAGAACATTGAATAGTGTTGTGTATGTAATATGAGTCATTCTATACGAAAGGTGTGGCTTATATTAATGAGATGAAATTAATTTCGCTAATACTCTAGTTTTGATAGTATCTAAACAATTCACTATTGTAGGTGCAGTATGCAAAATAGTGCTTAAAATATTTAAAAAAAAATTGTTACGTCCGTGGGTAATCAAAGGCCGATTACGACTAGAAATGATTTTTATTTACAAAATCAGACTACAACAAACAATAATTCGCAACTAGAACCGAAACACACTGATACAATCACTAGCACTTGCTATCGCCCGATAGTTCGCACTCGTAACGCAGTTAAACGGAAATTGTCCCGATACGCGGGTCGACTTTCGAAAATTCCCGATTACTCGAGATTATAATGTCTCGGCTGGCGTTTAGCGGTAGGGTATCGATGAGCATTTTCAACGTAAAAAAAACAGTCATATTTACTACTCAACCAAGTTAGTACAATTTAATTCAATTACATAAATGTATAATGCGGCAATACACATTGTCAGTGCAAATTTGTTTACAGAATAATAATATCTTCATTTATTAAAGGTATGTTTGTACGGATTACATTATGCAAAAAGTCTCCTCTACATGTTGTTTACGAGTATTTAACTTAATGAAATAATTGCCATGCAGTCTAGCCCATTGTCCCAAATAAACAACGCTGAAACGGAATAATACGGCCACGTTGGTTCAGCGAATAGATCGTGAGAAAGTCATAATAAACATATCAATTTTAGCCGCGCTCCGCTTTCTCGTGATCTTGACTGTTTATTAGATCCCTATATAAAGGGCAGGTAAGTACACTGCGGTGGTTCACTGCCCATATTTAATAAAATTACTTACGATTCGAATGGAGTTTTTCCATTTTGTACTCGATATTTCAATCAGTGATTATAAAGAAACACGATCGAGCTATTTATTTGGAATTAAAGCTGGGTTCAGAGTTTGATTTTGGAGTTAGGGAATCTGGAAATACCGAATTAGTGCCAGTGATTTTCACTTGTAGCGACCGCATGCTACATACTTTACACAGTTTAACCGAAAAATCTGAACTAATTGAATCGTCAAGAAATATCGCCTACAAATGCGAGAATTACCAAAAATAGCGAAATTTCAGGAGCAATTAGCATAGTTAAGAATTCCGCCGCCTACAACCGTCGGGGGATAGGCGCTGCGACCCCTAGCCAGACATACCACCTCGTCTGGCTGGATGATCATTCCTTTGCGCCTAGACTCTGTTTGCTAAGCGTGATCCGGCAAAATAAATCTGCCAACAAAGTTGATGTAGGTGCTAGAACTGCTGGTGATATTAATAAGTTGTAATTTCTTTTAATACTTGTACTACTACTCAGCCCGTAAATGACCCACTGCTGAGTTGGGCCCCCTCTCATCACAGGGTCCCTTAGTAGCCTACTGTGCCACGCTGGCCAGACGGGTTGGCACGGGTTGCGTATCAAGTTTTCCTTCTCTTGCGGCTTAGCTATCGGCCTTGTCATTTCCTTTTGTCGTGCCGTACGACAGCGTCAGGATGGGATGGGGTATTGACACTATGTATTCAAAATCACCACATGGACTCTTAATTTCTATTAACCGAATTGAAAATATACTTTTCAGTTTAGGCTCAAAACGTTAGTCGAAAATGGAATGTATCAGTTCAAGATGCATAATGATGGCTTCGAAGTCAGTAGCCAAGTTCGCCATAAGATTATGCACGGTTTCGTTTGTAGGTTCCGAATTAGACGTTTTTAATTTAGGTGCCTCCACGTTGCTGATTTGTAATAAAGATATAGAATACGTTTAGTATCATGTTGCTTTTACGTCAGTGATTCCGCGAACAAGTTTGTGGGATAGACTGGTGTTCCTTTTATAGGCTCCAGTGTTGAACAGATTGTCATTACAAGAGTCCAATGGCAGCGTAGTGACGGTTGGCGCAGTGGTTGAGCGATCGACTGCAGCGCAGCATGTCGCAGGTTCGATCCCCGCTCGGAAGAAATATTTGTACGACCTACAAGTATTTGTTCCGGGTCTGGGTGTTTTCTATCTATAATATGTATGTATTTACAAAAAAAATATTGTATTTAAGTAGTTCATCTCGTTACCATAACACAAGCATTAAGTTGCTTAGCTTGGGACGAGATGGCATTGTGTGAAATGTCCAAGGATATTTATTTATTTTTATATTTACCTTTGTTTTTCGTTGTACGTACTCATGGATATCCGGCCTGTTTGGTCTAGACCCATTAAAACCCACGGCGTTCCTCCACTGCCCTCTTCAGGGCCGCGGGGTGCGCACGCCAATGGGGGAACATGCTCCGCGAAAGTCTAAATTGTGTCGCGGAGCATGTCATGATCAAAACTCATGAACTATGATACAACAACAGCAATCAATGACTGCCTCGTTGGCCTAGGGGTTGGATGTGCCAACCGCCACCGACGAAAGCCTCGTTGATTGAGGGCGTCCCAGTGTACCGGGACGTCCTCACTGACAGTCGCTTGCCCGTTGCGGGCACCACGCCGGGGCGTCACAGTAGAATGCGTTTACGCGAACTTGTGGCGCCCGAAGCGCGCCGTGTGAGGGTATACCGCTAGGGTTTTAGTGGGTAGACGACTCTTGGGTAGGCGACCCTTGTCGGACCTCTCCCCCGGGGGGCAGTGGTATGCATCAAGCATTTCCCCAGCAACAACAAAAAAAAAGGTGTTGGATGTGCCGCCTTTGGATCACGGGATCCTGGATTGGAAACCAGAGGCATTAGAAAGAAAGAAAGAAAGAAAGAAAAATAATTTATTTAGTGTTCGTGAATCTCATGTTTGTAAACTGCCCCCGAGTTACAGGTTATAACCTACTGCAGGGGTTAAAAAAATCTATTTGTTTCATATTATTTGACACGGTTGTCGCAGTGGTTGAGCGATCGACTTGTCCGCAACATGTCGCGAGTTCGATTCCCGCACGGAAGAAGTATTTGTACGACCTACAAGTATTTGTTCCGGGTCTGGGTGTTTTCTATCTATAATATGTATGTATTTACAAAAAAAAATGTATATGAGTAGTTTATCATCCATCTCGTTACCATAACACAAGCATTAAGTTGCTTAGCTTGGGACGAGATGGCGTGGTGTGAAATATCCAAGGATATTTATTTATATTGTAACTGGTGGCCCGCCCCGGCTTCGCCCGCGCAAAGCGGGGGTGGGTTATACATATAAACCTTCCCCTAGAATCACTCTATGTATTAAAAAAAACCGCTTCAAAATCCGTTGCGTAGTTTTAAAGATTTATGCATACATAGCCGTCCCTATGTATGCATAAATCACATAAATCACAAATCACAGAAGAATGCGACTTTGTTTTATACTATGTAGTGATCAGTGTTTTACAAAAGTAGTCTCTTATTTTAATATCTAGTGTCACAAATCGGTTATACCTTTAAGACGTGGTTAAACACACTTGACGGAAATTGATAGGCAGAAAATATAGCTCCCATCGGCACCTTCCTGCGGTGAGGGGATTTTGTGGTTCCAGGATCCGTTGGAATAGTACAGGCTCATGATACTGGTAGCTGTTGTCCGCCCCCCACGAGTCTAGCGGTTATTGAAACTCACAAAGTTGCAATTTGCTGTTATCCTAACTTGTTAATTACATTAAATAATCACTTAATATAAACTTTTTGTCAAATTTTCATCAACATTTCCTTTGTTTTCCGCATTTGTTGTAGTATAACAATCTCTATGCCACGCAGGCCAGACGGGTAGGTTTCGTATCAAGATTTCCTTCCCTTGCAGCTAGGTTATCGGCATTATCATTTCCTTTTGTCGGCTCTTATGACACCCTCAGGAAGAATTGGGTGGCGACACTATGTTACGATTATATATACCCTGCTCTTTATTCTACTGTTGTAGCTACATTCCTGTTTGCACATTCTCTTAAACTCGTAAGTAGAAGCCTAATGTGATCGCAGTTCACAATCGTGTGCAAAATCTGTTCGACTAAATTTCGATAGTCCATCTGAAATGCTTAGAACAAGTACTTATCCTGTGTAATGTACTGGGGTGGTGAGTCGCAATAAATCACTGTGATAACCCTACCGATGGCGGAAGGAAGTGTCCACGTTTATATTTTGTGTGACAAAATACCTGCCGTTTGATCCGGATGCAAAAACTCGAGCCACTCATGAGGAGGGCCGGCCGCTTGTCGATAAATGCTTTTCGATATTATATCATAACCGATATTTATTCTGTTATGATATATTATGATATATTATTAGGTCTGGTTGAAAACCAGCCCCAAGCATTCCGTCTGGCTTATGCTCAACCAGCGCCGTTTCAGCGCCATTTATATTAGAGTATAAGTAATTATAGATAGTATTTAAGGTAAAATTGTGCTGAATACACCATTTTTCTTTCTTTCTTAATTAGAATTTTTTCTTAATTAGATCAAAATCAAAACTCATTTAATCAAGTTGGCTCATTAGAGCTCCTTTGACAAGTCAAAGAATAAGATACAATTACAAATTATCATTTAAAATTAACCATTTAGCATCGGTTCGGAATGCAGCTCTACAGTGAAGAGTTGGCAAGAAGAACTCTGTAAGTAGTTGCTTATTTAGATGACCATTTTTAGATACGAGGTCGGGGTAAAACAGATTTGTGATAGCACTCGCGCAATAGTCGCAAAACGCTAAACATCACCAACATCTAGTCAATAATAGTACCTACCTAACCCATTAATGCCTGAGCCAACCACCACTCAGCAGAGGCACCTGTTCACAAGCATGACGCATTTTTTTTGTTTTTATTATATATTTTTCTGTCATAGGTAATTAATAGTTATTTGTGCAACAAGATAATAATAATAAGATAATAAAGCAATGTAGTTTTTTGCTGCGAGTGCCGATTTTAGCGAGTGATTCTAAAGCTGAATCCTGAGTGTAGTGAGGGATTCAAAGGCAAAAGATGCAAAACAGTTTGCTCTCGTGTAACACACATAACTTTTCACTTAAGCAGCGAGAACACTATAGGAGATGTAATTATATATAAATATATTACGTAACATGTTTGAAACTAGAATTCAATATTTATAGGTTAAACATCAGTTTTATAAGCAGTAAATACTTGTTTTCGTTTAAATTATACAATAAGTAAAAAATTCAATAAATTACCTAACTTCGAAAGGGCTGGTCTTTGTATCTCTCTCTCTTTCTGATGGCGAGAAAGAGATAGGAGTATGAATGTTTCGAATTGCATGAGTAACCCAAGGCTGAATAAAATATTCGCGGCTTTCTGAAGTAAAAATATTTTTCTACTTACATATTTACTTATTATTAATGTTTCCTTTTTGTTTTGAGACTTTTCTGTCTAGCTTCTCGACTACCTCCTTTAGTCGCACTTTTCGATAGTAATGTAGAAACGTGGTATTTATATGGCCCTACTTTAAATAGGAGTATAATTTCAAGAGCTTAGCAGTTAAGCTCTGAACAACAGTGATGTTCTCTCGTACATCGATATCGACACGGCCCTCGCGACATCCTTATGCAAGCCTTTCGCTATGCCGCTTATCGGTGCCGTTTTACATTTTTATTGCAAACGGATACGGCCGCACACAGCGCCGTTATTATTTCTCCAGCAATTATATTGCTTAGAGAAGTCCCTATAGTCCGCAAGCTGTTGACCAGACTACGCATTCTATGTAAGGTTTAGAAGCACGACGAACTTATATTAATTCCAAGCTACATTACTTTTATTACTGTTCCACCTATTATATTGTTTATTCGTTATTTAAGCACATATTTTTAATGATTGACAATCAGTCGTGTGAAACCCCTGCACTACCTGTATCGCGGGGGCGGTCTCATACATTTATTTTCCAGGTAGCATGCTAAATCGTCTTCTGCATCTTCACTTAACATCTGCAGTCAAACCTAAATTAAGGAAATATTTAAGAGGTAACAATAATGATTTGGATGCGTCAAGCTGAAGACAGGGCGCTATGGCGCTCTTTAGGGGAGGCCTATGTCCAGCAGTGGACTAATGTGGGCTGATGATGATGAATAATGATTTGAAGAAGCGGTTTACAATGCACGTCCGGTGTGGTCAAATGCCATAAAACATATAAGTCTATAAGCTAAATAACTTTTTAAAATGGATTTACTTTTTTCGTGAAATAGTTTTAATTTTTGAGCATATAGCTCGGAACCTTCAACTTATAACTCGTGCAAAATAACCAAACTTGCCTGCCAAATGGTTCACTTGTTTCAGTTTTATGGCTAACTACGGAACCGATTTCCATAAAATTTCTACGGAAGATTAAATCTCAAGGCAATGCGAATCGAATAAAATAAGAATGTTCCAAATCGATTTATTAATGACTAAGATATACGATAACATACATACGAATTGAGAGCCACCTTAATTTTTTAATATCGTTTAATCCACCCGTTCGTAATCCGTTTTAACATAGTATTTCTGAGTTGTGATTTTGATATCAAATGAAATGAAACATATTTCTTCAGAGTTACAGTTACGTGGAGTATTTTTTATTTGATACTAAATATTTCAGTAACTCTGAACAAGACCCCACTCAGGGTTCAGCTGCCAAACCGATGGGAGTTGCAGCGCTGATTTTCAGTGTGGCCTGTACCTGCTGTCAAATCGGACGTCGACGAAGGTTACGCTATAGTATTACTTGCTAATACATTTTTATAAACATATGGAATCTTCTCTATGTTTATTTTGCATTTATGAATAATTATTGAGAGCTGTGTCACGTCGTCACATGCATTGAGTCCACTGAGTGATAGCTGCTAAAATATCAGCAGCTTGTTTAATTTGACCCTTAGGCCTCCTATCTAGAAAAAGTCCCGACAGTCGCGCGGTAGTCTCGCGGTAAGTCGTCGCTGTTGTTCACTTTATTGTTCACGTAATACGTGAACGGGACAAATTACTTCTGGAAATGTTTCAGCTTCGCGTGTGTACATGGTAACATTTTATGAGCGAGTTTACACTGACTTTTTCAAGTTATTCGGTAATTTTTAAAACCGCGCTCGCCTACTTATATTCTTGGACCTTGCCGGTTTTTAATTGTGCGGGTTTGTAAAAGTTCTTGTTTAATGCTGCTGCCCGCGTCGATATAAATCAGGTTCATAAGCCTTCTTTCACACTGCTACTGGTGGCGTCGTGCGGCGGGTCATTCTCTTCCTTACAATATGGTGGAGGAGGGCGATGGATGCCGCATGCGTCATGCTTGTGAAGAGGTGCCGTTGCTGGGGGTCGGTTGGCTCGGGTATTAGAAGGTTACTATTGTTGACTAGATCTGGCTGATGTTTGGCCCTTTGCGACTATTGCGCGAGTTTGCTCTCACAAATTTGTCTTAGCCAGTCTTGTACCTAAAAATTGGGATATAAAAAGAGCAACTACAGAGTTTCTTGCCGGCTCTTCCCTATAGAGCTGCATTCCGAACCGGTGGTAGATGGTAAATAATCAATTTAAATGGTAAATATTAAATTTTATTTGATCGTTTGACTTGTCAAAATAGCTATACTGAGACTGCTTTTGATTTTGCTATCAAGTTTAAACCCGATATAAATTTACAATTGGCTGCATCCAAAATGATGCCATTGTACATGTTAGTTAAAAAGTAATGTGTAACTAAGTACTACGAATTGAGGAGCATCGGAACAAAAACTAATCCAAGATTAACGGCGATTTAACGCGGTGCGATTTTTTTTCTTTGGGGTTTTGTGAAATCTCGGGTTTATGCGAATAAACCCGAAACAATTCCTTGAGATACAGATACAGGCTGAGATACAGCTACATCTCTGTGCAAAAGTCATGGAAAATTTCATGAAAAGAGTAATGGCCTGTCATTGGAGATATTTGATTCCATACTTAATCGTAACATGTCTTTTTTACAATACAATAAAAATATCACAGCTCTTTCATAAAATACTTGTTTTTATATTAAAACTAGCGACCCGCTCGGCTTCGCACGGGTGCAATATTGACATAAAAACCTTCCTCTTGAATCACTCTATCTATTAAAAAGACCGCTTCAAAATCCGTTGCGTTGTTTTGAAGATTTAAGCTTACATAGGGACGGACAGACGACAGCGACTTTGTTTTATACTATGTAGTGATGAAAAAGTGCACTCTTACTGAGACACGTGTAATTTAAAATAGTAATATATTAGCTCCTTTATTTGCAAATAGATTTATGTAAAACAAACACCTATATTGGTTAACTAGTTAATATTATTATTTAGGCCAGGTATGGGCAACCTTTGACATGTTGAGGGCCAAACTTTAGCGTGCAAATACGTTCGCGGGCCGCGTTTAAAACTACTTAGTGCATTTTATAGTCGTGATAATATTTTTTGCGATACATAATTAACATGAAATAATACGACAATGTTATTATAGTACAATTAATTAAAATAACAAAAGCAATTTTTTTTCTAAATGTCTCTCGGGCCTGATCATATCTTACAGCGGGCCGGATGCGGCCCGCGGGCCGGTGTTGCCCATATAATGATTTAGGCGATGACAAAGTACTCCCAATCTCTCTGATTGGACGTGGTAATAGATGTATGTTAATTAATAATAATAATTGTATCATGTCGATGGCGTCCCGTATGCACTGAGATCTACATAGCAAGCAACGTATGCTAAAAACTCAAATCGCTCTGCATGAATTGAGCTTAGATTTTTACAGGACATACAACATGCTTCAATTTTTTTTGCTGCAACCTCGTCATCTTAGAACCGAGGGGAACAAAACCACAAATTGAAGTCATATTACTTTACATAAACTTTACCGTAACTTGCCAATAGAGATGGCTTTGTTAAAAATAATGTGCAACTGAGAATCGTGGTAGAATTATGACAGATTTTAATTTGATGCAATATTTATTATTTATTCCAAAGCTAAAACTTCCGAAACTAAATTGCAAATTTTTATATGGATTTAATTAAAATTGTCTATCACTCAAAACTCCATAAAGGTGTTGTGGCAGATACGAATATTCCAATAACATTTCTAAATTAAACTCAAAGTGCATCGTCGTGGAAAAACACGTTCCAACCAAATTGGCTGAAGGCTATCAATTTAACTAATTAGTGCTTTTTAAAAAATACGGAGGGTTTGAAAATATGACTTCCCTTTAAAGGGTTGCTGCTTTTTTGCCTTTGTAAGTTACTTATCAGTCACTTTGGCGATTGACTTAGTGATGGAAAACGTACCTTAAAATGTGAGGACACACATTATATTATAGTTTTGTAATCAAACACGAAGATTCGTCCGTAGTACGAAAATGTCTCTTTTCCTTTTTAACAGAAATAAACATTTATCTAATTAGGAAGAAAGAAACAAACGCAATAGGACACTTCGATTAAAAAGGACAATATAGAAAGCTACTAGCAGACCCAGCCTCGCGTTGCTGTTGCTAAGGATTTTGTTACATTATTTTTATATGTAACATCAACAAAATATTATTTCACTTTTAACATTGCGCCATCTATTGAATACTTACTCAAACCCGTCAACAGATATCGCCATCTGTTAGAATCGTTTGGAGCTAACAGATAATTGTCACTGTCAAATAATAGACAAATAATTTTCAATAAAACAATATTTCGACTATAAATTGAGATGCAAGTTATTTGTATTATATTTTTCAAGCTAGATCAAACTGCACACGGTGTGCAATTTTGATTAAAATCGGTTAAGTAGTTTAGGAGTCCATCGTGGAGAAACAACGTGACGCATAATTTATATATTAGGTCCTTACATATGAAATTGTCGTTTTGTCAGAGTCACTCATAGTCTTTATCAATAGTAGATTAATACTATTTGTTTTCTCATGTGTAAATAGTTTTCTAGTCACTTATATGTCTGTACAATCTGTGGGGGAGGCCTAAGTTAAACGAACGTCAGTAGCTGATTGATAGGGCCGTGGATAACAAAACAGACATTCAGGTTCATATGTGATAAACGTGCCTCTATTGAATTCCGACAAACGCGCACTCATGATGTTTGTAATGCACATTGTTATTTGTGATTACATTTTCTGGATGCAAATCTGTCTGTGCATTGCAGTTGTTGCGGAGGCTTGAACTATATGGGACACTTTATTAAACGTCTAACTCTATTTTACCCGTCGAGAATTATGTAGAACTAGCGGCCCGTCCCGGCTTCGCACGGGAGCGATGTTACCCGCGGGGCGCAGTTAGTAACAAAGTAGCCTGAGTTACTCATTATATCATCAGCTACCTATCACTGAAAGCCCTGTCAAAATCGGTCTTGCCGTTCCAGAGATAAGCTGGAACAAACAGACAGACAGACAAAATTTTTAAAGATTGTTATTTTGGTCTATGTACTGTGTATACACTTACGCACTTAGTGAAAACTGGTTATTTTGTTATAACAAACAGACACTCCAAGTTTATTTATATGTATAGATTAAATATTTATTTATATAATTTATTAACATACGATTCTTTAGAGTACGGATTTTCGTGGGAATAAGTATTTTATTAAGCGAAAACCTATTATAGTTATCCATGTGGTAGAGATCCAAGAAATCTGGCTGCATTTCCACGTTGAATGGCTACCCTGATTCTTTGTGTCGCAACACCATGCTAAGTGCGGTCTTTTCGGTAAATACCACGTAAGTAGTTTAAACTGTAGAAGGGATGTATTATACATAATGGTAACGTTGTTTTAGTGCTGGTTAAATTGAAGTTACATACGATTTCTGTATATTTTTTGGATCGTCTTTTCTTATATTTGTCGGAAGGCAAATTTGGATATTTTTGGACGACATACTAGTTGTTGTTACTATGTTGTTTCCACTATAAATGCCCATAAATACACTAACAATAAAAAATGTTTAAATGTAAACCAACTTCAGAAACGAGAAATATCCTAAAAAACGAAAACGAGTACCTAAACAAACTATTAATTAGGATAAGGACTTCAAATGGTTGTGTATTGGCCTATATTATATAAAAAATATTATTGTTTTGAAGATGGTTAAAAATTTTTTATAGTCGGATACATTAGTCCAGGTACCTTCTAAAGAAATAGAATGCAACAGTTTCGCGTTAGAAATCTGGATACTAAAAAGTACATTCGTATTAGATACAGGACATTTCGTGAAGTGGTCATAAATACAAAATAACTGCGACATTCTTCTGTCGATTTAATGTTCATTCGGAAACTGTAATGATTACCGAATAACAGATTGTTTCATAGGCTCATCATTGTTATTATTTATTTATTTTATTTATTTAAATGCTTCATGCACTGAAGTACATAGGCGGACTTAATGCCATTAGGCATTATCTACCAGTCAACCTTTGGGTGGTGCAGAGAGGTAAAAACGGTAGATGCACACTAGCGAGGGGAGAAACAAGAAAAAAAAAAACAATAGATGTAAAAAATATTAAAAATTAGAAAAAGTAATTACTTAAAAGAGTATAAACTTACATAGCAATATTTATAATAAACTAATAAATACATGTATACCATGTGATCATATATAAATATATAAACATACTTAAATATATATATATATATATATATTATATATATCTGAGGATGACAAAGCTATAAAATCAATTGCGGTGTTTCTGCAGATAATATTTCCGCAGTTTCGTTTTAAAGCCGAGACGGTTGTCAGCTAACCGTATTTCGGGTGGAATAGCATTCCATAAGAGAATGGACTGCACAAAGAAAGAACGGTGTACAAGTTCCGACTTGTGAGACGGACAGTTGAGGAGACGATTTTGGGACGATCGCAGATTTTTGGGATGATTAGAAGAGAGGTAGACAAAGTGAGAGGTCAAGTATGAGGGAGAGTGAGATGAGAAGAGAATCGAATACAACATCGTGAGAGCACGCATTTCTCTTCGTTGCCGTATCGGAAACCATTTCAGAAGCCGGCGATACTTAGATACATGGTCATATTTACGAAGGTTGAACACGAATCGAATGCAATTGTTGAGAAGACGGTCGAGTTTATTTAGAGGATCAGCATTCAGGTCATAGTAGCACACATCACCATAGTCGAGGATAGGAAGAATCAGGGTCTGTACGAGCAGCAGTTTGATATTAGAGGGAAGAAAATGTTTTAATCGGTAAAGGGAGCGCAGGGACCCTGTCACTTTTTTACTAACAGTAGCAATCTGCTTATGCCAAGAAAGTGTGTTGTCCATTTCTATACCTAGGTTTTTAACGTTGCTGCTGAACGGAATAACGACACCATTATACAGCAAAGGTGGCAGGTTGATGCTATTTAACTTGGACATGCTTTTATGGGTCCCTATAATAATAGCCTGGCATTTGTCAGGGTTGACTGCAACACCAAACATATCAGACCAGGTTCTGATAGTGTTCAGATCTCGATTTACTTCGTCAATGGCATCCGCTATACTATCTACGCGCGTTTGAGAGTATAATTGCAAGTCGTCGGCATAGAGATGATACGCACACCGGAGGTTAATGATTATGGAATTTATGAATATCGAAAATAATAACGGAGAAAGTATGCCGCCTTGTGGGACACCAGTTTCTAGTTTACACCAGGAAGACGAAGCATCCTCAGTGCATACCATCTGCTGGCGCCCACGAAGGTAGGAGGAGAACCATTCCAGCGCATCATTTGAGACCATCAGATGGGAGAGGATAGCCAAGAGGATATCGTGACAGACGGTATTGAAAGCATTGGTAAAATCAATCAAAACAAGCACGGTCACTTTGCTGTCTTCCATACCAGCCTTCATATCGCCAATCACCTTGAGGAGCGCGGTTGTAGTGCTATGGCCTGGCCTAAAACCAGACTGCAAGGGGGTTAAGAGTTGGTTTTGTTGAATGAAATTAAACAATTGTCTATGGACACAGGCTTCTAGCACTTTGGAAAGAAAGGGGAGTATGGAGATCGGTCGGAAATGTTTGGGGAGAGAGGGATTTGTAACCTTGGGTAGGGGACGCACAAAAGCCATGCGCCATATGGAAGGAAAGGATCGAGAGCTAAGGGAGTAATTAATGATATGGGCAATAGGCGGTACGACGTGATCTAAAATAGTGACGATCATTCGACGACTAATTTTGTCATATCCCACCGCCCCCGACTTGATGGATAGGATGATTTTCTTAATCTCATTGATGTTTAATGGAGAAAAACCAAATTGATTAATATTTAGACGCTTTAGACCAACTAAGTAATTTAACGCTTGATGTATAGTGAAATTATCTGAGCGAGGCACAGTGGAGAAGTGCTTGTTAAGGTCGTCAAGATCGACAGTGTTAGGGAGGTCCAAAAATCGCGACCTACCAACACCGAGAGTCCCAAGGAACTTCCAAATGTTAGCAGGTGAAGAATTAGAAATATTATCGAGAATATGGCGGCGTTTGGTATTGCGTATCATCTGGTTACATCGATTCCTTGCAATCTTGTAAGCGTTCCAGTTGTCGTCACTGCGTTCCCTTTTAAATTTACGAAAAGCCCGATCCCTACGCCTCATTGCTATTTTTACACCTCTAGTCATCCACGGTGCTGGAGGTCGCCTTACCTTAATTTTTTTAAGAGGAGCATTATTGTCATAAAGATCAGTGATAATTTTATTTAGCAGATGTACCTTGTCGTCCACCGTGGCAGTTTCCAGCAATGGATTCCAGTCTATTGCAGATGCATCATTCAATAAACTGTTAACGTCCATTTTGGCAAAATTTCGCCTGTACAGAACCCTGGGTTTGGTTTTAGGAGGTTTGAGGATGTATGAAAGGAGAATTAAATCGTGATGAGAGAATCCAGGAGCATCCAACTGGCCATGGAAAGAAACTTGGAAGGGGTTGGACACAATAATTAAATCGAGCCAAGTATCTTCGCCTACTATATTGTGGTGAGTAGCTTGAAGAGGTAGGACATGAAGACTGGCTGATTCAATTACGTCAAGGAGTTTACGGGAACGATGGGAGTCGGAAGCAAGCAAGTTAGTATTAAAATCACCCATGATGATGTGATGAGCATACTCCGACCCCACAGATTCTAAAACCGTTTCAAGTTCGGTGAAATAATCAACTGAAGGGGGACAATAGACGACGCCGAGCACAGTTTTGTAGCCCTTGACACAAACCTCCAGAAAAAGAAACTCTGCAGCACTAGGGTTTGGTGAAGAAGAAATAATACGAAATTGAAAGTCGCTGCGCAGATAAATACCAACGCCACCCCCTCCCCTTTCTATTCGGTCATTCCGAATAAGTACGAAACCGGGTAGAGGATAGGTGGTAGAGAGGAGGTGGGGTTTGAGCCAAGTCTCCGATATCAAAACCGCATGTATATTGTTATCACGGATCGCATCATACAAGTCACAATAATGACTGGGAACGCTTTGAGCATTGAGGTGGCATACATTAAAGTTCTGTAAGCCTTGTACATTAAATTTCTCATGTAGAATACCACCGAGACTATCACTTGCAGAACAGAAACTGCTTTCATTCTCAGACAACGAATCAAAAGCCGAATGAAACGACTCATCATTCATAAGCAATGTCATAAATATTGATAAATACTAAGATAGATATATATAAATATATAAAAAAAGTCAACGAAGAATAATCCTAAATAATTACAGAATATGTGCAGTTGGTGCTCAACTAATTAGAGCCGGCCTGCACCACCCGCCAGCCTATAAACAAGTATAGGTACTAATTAATGCTAATACAAAAAGGAAAATACATTTGGAAACCGACAAAACATTATGGACGTTAATTATTAGTATGTAGAAAAGGTGAGGCAGAAACTCAGATAACACAACATTGCCGTTTTGTTAAGAATATAAAATAAAAATATAACGGGTATGAAATATGATATGTCACTACTAAGTACTCACTACCCACATTCTTAGAATATTAGCACTACGAAAAACAAACAACAAGACGATAAATTGTAACAAAATAGAACATTTACAATTGACATCAAAACTAAGTAACCTACCATTATTTTATACATAATGAAAACTAATAATTCGTTACGCCTATACAGTGATAAAAACAGTTGCTCGAGAGAAAAATAATAAACAAGAAACCATAAGAAGGTAGGTTACAATGCAGTTTCTTATTTGCAGATATTATGTGTTACCTATGTTTATATGGAAAAGCCAAATTACTTATTTTTGCTTTGTCCCACAGATTGGGACCCGTTGCCACCCGCTGAAGACGACGCCCCACCCCGGCTCTGGATCTTTGTGAACTTCGATAGAACGGGATCCAACTCGGCTACGGATGTTACTTTATGGCGGCTATTATCAGGGGCTTTAATATGGATAATCCCATCCTGCGTCCATACAGCGCGCATCCCAAAATGCACGCGGGCTTTGGCAAATACGTCCTGACGATGTTTAGTGAGGAACTCCCTCACGGCAATAGCAGAGCCTTTTAAATGTTTCTTAGCCCTCCAAACCAAGTTTTTCGTATCAAGGCTGCAGAACTTAATAAGAATGGGCCGATGGTGTTCTTTTTGTGATGTGCCAAGCCTGTGACAGGTTCTAATCGAAGACTTTGGAATGACACCAAGTGATAAATTACTGTGCAGTATATCGAGAACCACTGCAGAACAATCTTCCTTCTCTACCTCCGGAACACCAAGGAAGACCAGACACTTGCGTCTGCTCTTGGTCTCTATAACATCCAGTCGTCTCGAACACTCATTAATTTGCTGGCGGAGCAACTTTAGCATTGAGAATATGAGTTCTCTGAATGTTCTGAACTCTTCGGCAACTTTAGCTACGGTATCTTTAGCCGACCCAGCACTTTGCAGCTGCGCCTCCAGGTCATTCATCTTTTTGGCGAATGTATCCTCCATTGTCTTCTGGGCTGATAGTATTTCCGCGTATTGTGACATTTTAATTGTGATTCAATTTAAAACTTGTGTTAATTAATATGGTGAGCTGGCAGGTGGTGCAAAGCAAGTAAGTTATGTCACATAAACTACACTTTAGACGCTCGCAATGGTAGCAATTTCTATAATATTATTAAATAAAAAGAACGAAATATATAAGTATTTTTGTACTCATTAAAACAAAATAAAATTTTAAGCTTAAAAACACGTCTGCACTTATTCGCAACTACCGCCAACATATTTCTCTCATTTATTATCTCATAATTCGACAACTAGGTACCAAATACCTGTACGTAATTTAAATTTGGCATCGTATCCCAAATTTGTTTCGTTCACGGAGAGTTCATGTCATGTTCATATCACTACCACTACATAGTATTTAACAAAGTCGCTGTCGTCTGTCCGTCCCTATGTATGCTACGCAACTTATTTTGAAGCTGTGTTTTTAATAGATAGAGTGCTAAAAAGGAACGTTAAAAGGATAATACATGCATAATTACACCCGTGCGAAGCCGGGACGGGTCGCTAGTTATTGATAAAATATCAATTATAAAAAAATATGATAATACATACAAACAGATGCATAAACTGTTAAATTATTGCTCTGAATTATTTAGTTGTGTAACTTTATGATGCATGGTTTGTGCTATGGCAATATCGATGTACATTACCAATTCAGGTAAATAATTAGTCGAGGCGGGTGATTCGCGGAGGGAGGTCTGTGGAGCTTCCGCGCGGATATTACCATGGCACTTACGCCTTTAAGGATACCCGCTTAACAAGTTAACGCTAAAGTTAAAGATAATGTTCGGCAATTATCACCAATTAACAATTTGGTTACTAACAATACTAGTGAGTGCCACCTAATAACAAAACTTAACGGTGTTCTCCAAGTACCCACATTCACCCAGTCAACCTCTCTTGAAGACATAATGAGAATGAGAAATCCATTAAAATTAAACATTTTAACGGATTTATCGCGTATGCTAAGCCTTGCTGGATATGCTTTTGGATCAGGAGTCACAGGTTCAACCCCGGGGTCGAGCAAGTCTTTGTGTATACCCGAGCCACGTTTGTGTGCGTGAAATTCATATTTGAAAACACTTGGCTGAAATGATGATGATGAAACTGCCTCTGCAATACAGGTAGCCTAGAAAAGAGGTTTCGCTTTTATAAATAAAAAATACAGGTTTTAATTCCCGGCCTTTCGAATGCTTTGCAGCAGTCGTGGTTACGGGAGAAACTAGATGACATTTGTCTTTAAAAGTACAAAGAAACACTGCTTTACTTATTAATCTATAGATTTATGACTAAGTATAGGTAATAAATCCAACCGGAGGAGGGCGAACGCGGTAGATTCATTTATAGACTGAGCTGGATGAGAGTGAACCTTTCGTTCATTGTTTTTCCCTATCCCCCAATCTCCGAATAACATTTATATATGTACTTGAAACACGAATGAACGTCGGGACGTCACCATCCAATATCTGTTTATTACTGTATCAAGAGGTGTTGCGGAGGTGGTGAAAATTAAATAATCTTCCCCACGAAAATAAATTGGGAAACCGCCGCCTGTCAAGTGACAATATTTTAAATTATATCAGTTTAATATCCCGCCAATGGCGGCATGCGAAATGGATGAGCACACAGCCCTCCGCCAATGGGATGGGCCTATTTGAATTTGGAATTTTACGCTATAAAAGCGCGGGTATCTGTCGGTAATTGTCGTATCGAGTGGCCGTGGGCGAATCGAATTGCGTACGGTATTGCGCGCGTTTCGCGTACCATTTTCGACCCCATAGGACGAATATGAAATTCGAGTAATCATAACGGTTTGGATAATATTTTTCGCATGGGTTATAAAAAATATGAAAATCGTGACTACCGAATAAGCGTTCTGTATTTTCATGAACTTCGTTTAGGTTCCGAGACGCCCTTGATTATACACGTATTTTTTTTTAATTCATTATAAATAGGTAGGTACATACGTAAAGCATAAAAGTAAGTAGGTAATTATAACATGTGAGTCTGTAAATACGTAGTACCTACAGTAATACTCCGTGACGCTATTTTGCCAGGAAACGTGTTCAAATGTGTCTTGTGTTAAAAATGCGTTTTTTATCTGTGTTACGTCAATGTCTATTGATTCTTCAGGTGCACTTTTAATACCTGCTCTTTACAATTTACGCAATTTAGCCTTACCCCTACTCTTAAGTCGATAACTACTCAGATGGTTCTGAGATTACTGATTCTGAGCAAACTAAATATCCTTGGACAATAAATAAATATCCTTGGACATTTCACACAACGCCATCTCGTCCCAAGCTAAGCAACTTAATGCTTGTGTTATGGTAACGAGATGGATGATAAACTACTTATACACATATTTTTTTTTGTAAATACATACATATTTCTTCCGTGCGGGAATCGAACCCGCGACATGCTGCATTATAGATAGAAATGACACCCAGACTCCGAGCCAGTGCCTCTGGTTTAGACAAAGACACTTGCCCGGCCCCGGAATCGAACCTTTTTACTTTTTACGTTGGGAAACCTCATGGATAGCAGGCAGTTGGGCTAGTCGCGTTATGTGGGACTTCGGAGCGTGGAAAGGTGGAACCTTCCCAATAAATCCAGTCACGGGTTTCACTCATGGAGGAGTATGCCCCGCGACCCTGGGGGCTCGCCTCTCTTAGCCCCAATCTCCGATGTAATTGTTAGACCCAACCGTAGAGATTTTGTAAATGTTAGATACCTTATGTCAAAAAATAATATATTTTTCTCATTGCAGGTTTAATACGTCAGCGGGTCAGCTTGAGCGGCAGATTATCATCCTTAGCTTTGAACGGTAAGTGTAAAATCAAGTAAAATTAAAGCAAAGTGTTCCTTGGGCCTTGGACTTGTTACGGGTTTATAATACATACTTACTTCAAAAGAGATTTATGGATTGTGAGAATGAGGAATGTAAGATTGTGTATGAAAGGTAGATATGACGACTGTAGATATGTATGGAGACTACCACCAAGCGTGGGAAAGCCCGGAAGATGATAATGGTACATAATTTTAAAGATGACGATATATAAGAGTTTGGTGATAAAACCTACGTAAATAGAGGTTAATTATAGCCTATTGTTCCACCCTGGCCAGTCAGGTTGGCATAGGGTTTAATATCAAGATTTCCTTCTCTTGCAGATAGATTTTCAGCATTATCCCCTTAATAAAATATCCTATAACCTCCACGGCTTCTTCATTCCAGCCTCAATATATAGTGACAATTGAAACAATCACTGCCGTCGAGAGGTGTTTTCCATTTCCGGACGGATCCACAGCATTACAATATCCACCGCCGTCATTTACTCGGATTACCTATCAGAGATTTATCAGTCAGTAATACCTACGCAAGACAAGGACAGTAATGAAGGGAAAGAGATAGATAGCTGTTTCCTTATACGCTGACAGTGTTTTAGCCAAGTTTCAATAACTTTTATGATATAATGGATATTCCTGCAATGTTCATCATCAGCCTCTTGGAATTCTGGACATAGGCTTCACCCAAGGCCAGGGCCGGATTTAGGGGTCCAGAGGCCTCGGGGCAACAAAGGAGTGGAGGCCCCCTTGCCCCAAATTATTTTCCTAATAAAATGAACAATTTTTTTCTATTGTGAAAAAGTCTCTTAAGTCCCCCTGCTTGTGGAGGCCCCAGGGCTTTCGCCCCGGTTGCCCCCCTCCTAAATCCGGCCCTGCCCAAGGTACACCCCAGAGCCCGGTCTACTGCTCGCATCCATCGGCCCTATTTTGCAGATCGTCCTGACATCTGGCTATTACGCGCCCCGCGCTACTTTTGCTAAGACGCCATCTCCACTCTAAACCACTCTCCAGCGGTTATCGGTTCTGCGACATATGTGGCCAGTCCATTGCCATTTCAACCATCAGAGCGGTGTGCACTTTGCTTCTCTGACGGATCATTTCATTTGGAATTTAGCATAGCATTACATAGGACGTTGAGCGAATTTAAGCTTATGGATTAACCGCACAGTCTGTGTCCACGTCTCGGCTCCATACGACATTACAGAGAACGAACTAGTACTGCTGCGTCGGGCCTCTTCCAACTACATGGAGGGTAACTAGCATAACATACCCTTTGTCGGATTTTACGACACCCTCAGGTTAACACGCGGAATCAATATACTAGAGTGAACTCCGTTACTCAGAAAACAGTTTAGGCTTGGCAACCCTAGGATTTTGCACTGTTCATGGAATAACAATAATTTATTCAAATCTCGAATAGAAATGTTGTGAAGCAACGTTTCTTCATTATCATTACATATTATAAAACAAAGTCGCTGTCGTCTGTTCGTCCCTAATTCCCTATGTATGCTATAACATTAAAACTACACAACGGACTTTGAAGCGTTTTTTTAAATAGATAGAGTGATTCAAGAAGAATGTTTGTGTATAATAAATTCATAATATTGTAGAGACACTGATACATTTAGAGGTTCATCATTGCACCTCTGCCAAGCCGGGGTGGGTAGCTAGTTTTTATAAAATATGAAATTAAGAAACCAAACGTAGGTACCTAGTATTATAAAACTGGGGGTACACGGGGTTATGCAAATACTCATAAAGAATCGTTACACAGAAACAGAGTAAATGTTTAACTGTCCCAATGATTCTGTGGGCGTGTCGCCGCTATAAACTAATAGTTTATTGGCCGTGTGTTTGTTTGTCCGTGCGTCATAGGCGCACCCAATGTCACTATACCTTGGCTATTTTTGCTAATTTAAATACGGATCAAATTACTAATTGAGATTGACTTATAGCGGCGTGCTCGGAGTTTAATATTAATTGCCGCAAAATACCAATTATGCGATGGCTTACTTATACGGGCTGTTTCCGAGTGTGCGTGGATAGCCACGCTCGTTCAAGCGAATCTCTAAACCCGGTAATGTATTTTCACTATTCATTGTAGATACAAGGAAAAGTGAAAAAGTGCTTGACTGGATTTTTCCAGAATCAATAAATAAATAAATATCCTTGGACATTTCACACAACGCCATCTCGTCCCAAGCTAAGCAACTTAATGCTTGTGTTATGGTAACGAGATGGATGATAAGCTACTTATATACATTTTTATTTGTAAAGACATACTTATTATATATAGAAATGACACCCAGACTCCGAGCCAGTGCCTCTGGTTTAGACAAAGACACTTGCCCGACCCCGGAATCGAACCCGGGACCCGTTGATCTAAAGGCGGCATATCTAACCACTAGACCAAAAGCCTTTTGTTAAAATCCTTGATGGTCTAAGCACATCAGCCCGGGGAGGGTTGGTGTAGTGCGTGTGAGATTCTGGTTCCCTCCTCCGCGTCCTGTGAGGGGCGTCGCCCTACCCACTAAACAACCCCCGGTGTACGTGCAATGTCCCGCACGAGCCTCTCGGTGGGTTGGGGACCGTCCAAAGCTCCCCGTCAAAGCGTGGGGCCCGCGCCTTCAGGGTCACGGAACATGCTCCTCTATCGGGTGGAGTGAAACCCGTGGCCCTATCTCGGGCAGTTAAGGGACAACGTTGGCTTTAGTGGGTAGGTTGGGGCGCAATTACCATCTCTTCGCGCCTCGGAGTCCCACATTATCCGGCTGGCGTTTAGCGGTCGGGTATCCATGAGGGTTTCCAAGGTAAATTTAAAAAAAAACTATATATAAACAATTTTATATAAAATCCTAAAAAAAAAGAGAATAAATTTTAAATTGATTTTGAATTAAAAATAGTGTCAGAAAAAATGATTTTATTGTAAAAAAAGGAAAAATGTCCTTTTCCTTTTGGGGTCGGCTCTTACGACACTCTCAGTATTAAATGGGGTGGTGGCACTGTTTTATAAATCCGTCACCACACAGAATGCATACGTCATGGATTTTTTTTAAATGTGTAGGTACGTTACGACTAGACAGTTTGGCGTTTTCAAGTTTTTGAGACTATTAATGGCTTTCGCCGCCAAACCTAAGGTATGGTAAATGTACAAGTATGATAAACAAGGAGGCAGATACGAACGGATTTCTTTTTCTACTTGCGTCCATAAAGCTGCCATGTTTACTTCCATCCCGCCGACAACTTGAACAAATATTTATTCGCAAAGCATCTATTGGTAACATACTCAACATATAAATTCTCTATCACTGATGGTCTATGGGGCAAGTTGGAAATCTGGCGTCAGAGAGATTGCCTAAAAATATTAATTCCTATATATTTCAGTACATATATTATTGTTTATTAAAGAGTTAATTAAAAACGAGAGTTATAAAGAGAGATTATTAAAGAGAGTTATTAAAGAGAGAGTTATTAAAAAGAGAGTTATTAAAGAGTTAACACAAATACACGATTTGCTTATTTAATGTGTTAATTAATTTAATATCAACATACATACATACTATATCACCCTTTGACCCTTTTCCTTAGTATATTTTAGGAATTTGTGTGTATCTTAATTATTTTCTTCAAACAAAGACAACCTGACCAATACTGCTTAAGATACCAGCAAATAGTCTGTGAAACTGCCATATAGAATAGTGCAATTGTTGCAAAGATTACCCGGGATAAACAGACATATCCGGTCCGTCTGGTGACAGATTTAGAATACATAGTGTCACCACTACATTCCATCCTGAGGGTGTCATATTTAGATAAATGAATCTCATAAAAGGCACGAAACATTCTAGAACACGGATTACGAAGCTTGTTGGGATAATAATTACGATAGCTAGTCTACGCAATTCCATTGGAACACACGTTATGTTATTAATAATTAGTAGATTATACACTTCATACTTTAAAATATATAAAGTAATTTATACCAAGAACTGCTTCTTTCGATATGCCCTATGGCCTAACTTCGCATAGCTATTAATTTGCGTTAAGTAAAGATCTTTTACCTTGGAAACAGGTACTTAAGGTGAATGTTCCAGGGTAGCCCGCGAAATTCAAATTTTCTTACGTTTTTTGCAATTTGCAGGTCAGTGCTAGGTTGTATGTTGATTAAAATGTTATTCGCGGCTGTAAGACGTATGTAGTTATAGAATTATAATCATTAAAATCATCAATACAATCCTCCAAGCTCATAAAGGTGCAAGAAAAACTTTTTCAAGCTCAAAGTCATTCTTGTACGAAATTTTGAATTTCGCGGGCTACCCTGGAACATTCACCTTAATTTCTACGAATCTATCTGTGGTGAACGCCGTAAAACACTGTAGAATCTAATTGATTGATAATATTCCAAATTTAAGTAGAATGACAGAATCAGAACAATACCTGTAACCCTTACGACGCTGCTCGCTCGATCGGCAAGCCCTTGTGGCACCCCCAACGGAGGGGTCGCGCAAGCCCCTATATAGGCCAGTGCGGGCAAATAAGATACGGGTTAAATTATGCACCCGACTGCACTGGTCGATTGATCGGTGGCAGGGTTAATTTTCTATTATTAGTAAAATGAAACGGAAACATATTTATACCTCATTGTTCCACGGCTTTTATCCATTTTAGAGCTTACGAGGTATACGATTAAATTGTGCAAAATTTCATACCTCGCCATCCGCGTTTTTTTATAACATATGTATGTATAATATTTTTATATTATTACATATTATTATTACACCGTTTCATCGAGGAACTCGTGCTGTTAATAATGAATGACCGTAGCCCTTAATGGAGTCGTCATTTCGCGGCATAGGATATCAGAACACCTTTCAAGTAACGTCTCGTATAACTAAATTAATTAGCATGTTAATATTTAAATGATCCCAATAATAATAAACTGGAATATGCAGATGGCCAACAGTCGAGCCTACTACATACGAGTATTGGTCACAACCTACAATTATCAGACATAAACAATTAAAATTATCTATTTAGAGTAGATGAACACTGTATTATATTAACAGACGTAGCCTGCGAGTCCTTTTTCTTTTATTTAATGATCGATTTGACTTCGAATCTATAGTAGTAGTAGAGTAGTATTAACGATAATTCGTGAAAATGTACAGCCCAAGAGTCATTTTGTAATGTAACAATAATATGTTGATTATTTGTAAGTGACCATTTTGTCCTATGCTTAATAAACGATTTGATTTTGAATATTAAAACAGATAAATGAATGTCGCCTTGTTAGTCTAGGGCTGAAGAAGTCACGTTTAGACCGGGGTCGAAGTGCATTTATGGTAGTGAGTAATGGATAGATTGTTTAAAAAACAAATATTATTTATTCGTTCCTTCAACTATTCAGTCTCGCCCAAAATCTAAGGTCCTTGGATTTTGGGCGAGACTGGATAGTTGAATTAAATGGTTGGCTTTGCACATGTCTGGATGTGCACTTTCCCCGCGCTTTAAGGTTGCACTTCACCAAGAACAAGTGAAACGCCGATATGCGCTAACAGACATTGATGAATCTTGCGGATAAAGTTGATCTAGCTTCTTCTGTCAGTTTAGCCCGTGAGTATTGAAACTGGCTTTAACTTTCAGCCCATTAGGAAGTAACAAATACATTCTTCTCTAGCCTTAGGGAAAAAAACCACAGTTCTTGCCGTGTCTTCTTCTGTCTTCTCTACAGAGCGGTGCTATTTGGTATGGAATACACTTTGAATTGTGTGTGTTGTCATACTTATTCATACTATTAATTCATACTAATTAGAACAATACAAGGTAACCGTCACCTGTGCTCTCTGTCTTTCTCGTGCTTTTCGCCTTCAGTCATGCTTATTTGTAACAACTTTGTGAAGTCCTATACAAATAAAGTTAACTTTGAAAATGAGTCAGCTTATCTCTACTAAATAATTGAAGGATTTTGGTGTAAAACGTACACACTGCGGCTAGTTTGTAGATAACAAATATCTCTGGGGATGAAAGATCATGAAAACGTAACAGACACACACACTTTTAATTAGTAGATGTCACTTTCAAGTTTAAGGACACGATAAAGGTTTGAACAGTTCTATAGTTTAACATTCGAATCCTTATAAAGTGAAAAATGTCTCCGTTATGCATATAGCCTTATAACTTCCGGACGACTGCACCAAATTGCATAATTCTATATTTGTTGCGTTCGATATTGTCAAGACGGAGAATATGGCAGTACAGAGTTCGTCGGGTCTGCTAGTTATTAATATTACTAGGAATATTGTGTCTCGCGACAGTTGAGTACCCTCTTTACTTTCAATGTTAGCGTGAATTCAAAAGTTCTTTTACTTGGAAATATTCCTGGGGAGAAAATCTTTTACTGACAAGAACTGTAAATTAGCTGTAACTGGATGCTTTGAATGCGATGGTATGCAATTCTTGTTTGGATCTTACATTTGTACGGTAGATCTATAAATATTTAGTAAACAAGCTGACCGGGCAGACTTTGTCCTGCATTATATTCGGTTACCGACTACAGCGCCATCCTCGAATCCTGTGAAACTAACCTATCCTCGGTGCTACCCAAACGCATACAAAAAAAACTTTCAAATCAGTCGAGCCGTTTAGGAGGAGTTCAGTGACATACACACGTACATTAGAATTATGTATATAAAGAAGATATAAATAAATAAATAAATAAATATCCTTGGACATTTCACACAACGCCATCTCGTCCCAAGCTAAGCAACTTAATGCTTGTGTTATGGTAACGAGATGGATGATAAACTACTTATATACATTTTTTTTTTGTAAATACATACTGTTACGCCGCAGCTGAGATCATTCTAGAAACGCATTTTGTGCCGAAAGTTCTGGCTCGGACTTCCGCGAAGGACTTGGGCGTAAACAACGGCTAATGGTTTTACAACCTCTTTAATTTTTACAACGAGCAATTGTTTAGTTTCTTTTGTGTGATAACAATAACGACTGTTTGTGCACTCCTTTGTCGGCATTTTAACGGTTGCATTTTTATGGTTTTATGGCATGTTGTTTACGTCTCACCAGGTAATTAGCGTGGGAATAATCTCGAGTAATCGGGAATATTCGAATAGATTTACAATATAAGGACGGTCGACCCGCGCAACAGGACAGTTATCGTTTTAACTGCGTTACGAGTGCGAACTATCGGGCGATAGCAAGTGCTAGTGATTGTATCAGTGTGTTTCTACTTGTGAGTGTTTCTACTTGTGAGTTATTGTGTGTTGTATTGTGATTTTTGTGAATAAAAATAAATTTTCGTTGTAATCGGCATTTCACTACCCACGGACGTAACAACTGGTGTCAGAAGTGGGAATGCCGCTCCTACAACGAGACGACGACACGCGACCAAGGACGAGGAGACAAGCTGAGATGGATGCTGCGCGCCAACCCCTGGAAGTGGAGAATCAGCCTGGTACGGTAGCATCAGGAGTCGCTGCAGGTACTTCCTCTGAAAGCAGCCTGGCTGTGGTTCTAGCCGCTATGCAAGCCAGTATGGAAGCTGCCCGCCGCGAACAGGAAGCCGCCCGCCGCGAACAAGAGGAAAGTCAGCGCAAGCTGCAGGACCTCATCGCGGCTAATCAGGAAGCTGCTCGCCGCGAACAAGAGGAAAGTCAACGCAAGCTGCAGGACCTCATCGCGGCTAACCAAGAAGCTGCTCGCCGCGAACAGGCAGCCGCTCGCCGCGAACAGGAAGCTGCTCGCCGCGAACAGGAAGAAAGCCAGCGCAAGCTCCAAGACCTTGTCGCTCAGAAGATAGACCAGGGGATAGCGACATTAGGAGAACGTGTGAAGACCCTCACGTTGGAGGTCAAGGAAGTAGCTAATAAAACCGACTGTTTGGAGGCAAGAATTGACGGGCACGACGATGGCCTCCACGATCTGAAGAAAAAGATTGTCAAACTCGAGGCACGTGAATCCATCCCTATGATCGCTCCGGCAGGCGCTAAATTGGATGTACCACGTTTTGACGGCACGTCATCATGGACTGCCTTCAAATATCAGTTCGAGACGTTGGTGAAGACTAACCGATGGGATGAAGAACAATCTTTTGCGGCATTGACCCTAGCTCTTCGGGGAGACGCTCTCCTGGTTTTGGAGAATCTGCCTGCAGATGGAAGATCGCTGGAACGCCTCATGGAAGGCTTGGACACTCGTTATGGGGATAAGCACCTAGAACACGTCTTCCGTGCACAGCTCCGTGAAAGGACGCAAAAGATAAGCGAGAGCATCCAACAGTGGGGAGTCGAAGTTGAACGACTAGTCCGGCGTGCCTACGTGTCGATGACACCGGATACTGTGGAAGTGTATCTGGTGCAAGCCTTCATCGACGGTTTACGGGATACTGAAGTAAGGGCTGCAGTGCGTCTAGGGCACCATCAAACCCTGAAGAGTGCGATGGCTCACGCTCTAGAGGTGGAAGCTGTGCGACAGGACACACGAACGCATCGGATTCGCGAAGTGATTACTGCGCCTTCAACCCCGCCTCGTTACCGTGAAATGGCGGCTCGTCCTCCTTCGGCTAAACAACGGTATGTGTTAACCTGCTACGGCTGTGGAGAAAAAGGTCACATACGTACCGACTGCCCCAGGAAAGGAAAGAGAGGTGTGGACTCTGAAACCCAAGTCGATGAGGAGGCGTTAAACTAATAGTCGCCAGGGCCGCGGGGCGGGTGCTGGCTGGTCAAAATAAGGCCCCAACCATCACCGTTAATCAAGTTTGTAATGGGAACAGTTTGATCGTCGAGGGAACTCTGAATCAACAATGTTGTAATTTTACTGTCGACACCGGAGCTTCACGAACTATAGTGCGACCTGAGTTGCTGAAACGCACCATCTTGTGGGAGAATCAATCCCCACCCTGCAGACTTCAGACAGCAACCGGCCAGCCAGTATCTGTCCTCGGTGAAACCGATGTAGAGCTATACATTGGTGATCAAGTGTACAGCCATTCAGTTTTGATTGCAAACATAACCGACGATTGCATATTGGGCTTGGACTTCTTACGGAGTAATCAGTGTGCCTTGGACATCGCTAAAGGAGTGTTGAAGTTCCCTGACCAAGAAGTGTTCCTGCGAGGGGTTACCTCATGTAACCTTTATTGCTTGAAGAATATCACATTAGCTCCGAGAACAGAGACTCTAGTTGACGTGAAATTCCCTGAGAGAGTTAAACAACAGAGATGTGTGATTATTGAAGACGTCGGCCGGCACCCGGAGCTCATCACTGCAAGGACATTGGTTATGACGAAAGGAAAAGCGAAAGTAAGAATTATAAACCTCGGGAAAGAAGAGGTCCATTTGAAGAAAAACAGCGTCATCGGGAAATGCGAGGAAGTGAATTATCTTCGTCAAATTAAGTCAGCTCTAGTAAAACCAGGAGCTGTGAAAATTGATAATGAGCATATCCATCAGATCTTAGAAAATTCGAAGGACAATTTATCAACAACGGAACTACAGCAAGCCAAAGATCTACTGCTACGGTATCGGGACATCTTTGCAACGGGTAATGATTGCGGAAGAACAGGACTCGTGAAACACCAAATAGATACGGGTGACGCTAGACCAATAAAACAGAGACCGCGCCGCATACCCTGGTCTAAGGAAGCTGAGGTAGCAGAAATGATAAAGGACATGGCTGATACTGGAATAATTGAGCCTTCTACGAGCCCATGGTCTTCTCCAGTTGTCTTGGTGAAGAAAAAGGACGGCAGTACAAGATTCTGTGTGGACTACAGAATGTTAAACAATGTCACGAAGAAGGACAGTTACCCCTTACCCAGGATAGATGATACGCTGGACATGCTCAGCGGTATGAAGTGGTTCTCCACCATCGATTTGAAAAGTGGCTACTGGCAGGTGGAAATCCAGGAACAGGATAAAGAGAAGACCGCCTTTACTACAGGAATTGGCAACGGTTTGTGGCAGTTTAACGTTATGCCATTCGGATTATGTAATGCTCCAGCCACTTTTGAACGCCTTATGGAAAGAGTCATGGTGGGTCTTCTTGGAGAAGTCTGTCTGGTGTATTTGGACGACGTGGTGATAATGGGGCGCACATTCAAAGAACATCTTCGGAATATGGAGAAAGTCTTCAACAGACTACGTGGAGCTAACTTAAAACTAAGCCCAAAGAAGTGTGCCCTGTTCCAGAGAGAGGTCAGCTACCTAGGACACGTTATCTCTGCCAACGGAGTGAGAACAGATCCTGAAAAGATAAAAGCTGTGCAGGACTGGCCCGTCCCACGGAACAAAACAGAAGTGCGTGCATTCCTAGGGTTATGCACTTACTACAGGCGATTTGTTAAGGGGTTTTCTGATATTGCAAAACCGTTACACCAGCTGACTGAGGAAAAGCGGAACTTCATTTGGGACAAGTATTGTGAGTCATCATTCAATGAGCTGAAACAACGCTTATGTGAAGCACCTATACTGGGGTACCCGAGTAGAGAAGGAAGTTTTGTGGTCGACACAGATGCCAGCAATACTGGAATTGGTGGAGTGCTATCACAGGTGCAAGGTGATCGACAAGTTGTGATAGCTTATTTCAGTAAAGCACTGTCGAAACCTGAAAGGAATTACTGTGTTACCCGACGAGAGCTGTTGGCTGTGGTAAAAACTTTCCAACACTTCCATAAGTACCTCATAGGAAGACAGTTTACTCTAAGGACTGATCATGCTGCATTGAAGTGGTTGCTGCAATTCAAAAATCCAGAGGGCCAAGTCGCTAGATGGATTGAGCAATTACAAGAATTCAATTTTGTAACGGAGCATCGCAGTGGAAAAGGACATAACAATGCCGACGCCCTCTCGCGACGTCCATGTGATGAGAATTGCAAACACTGCGAGCGCAAAGAGGCACAAGAAAACGTAAAAGTTATTAGGGCCGAGGATAGCCTGAGAAAGTCACAGGAAGATGATGATGATATCAGACCGCTATTGGAATGGAAACGTAATGGAGTTCGGCCAATGTGGAACGAAGTATCGTCTTACAGCCCCGTCACGAAGTGCTACTGGGCGCAATGGGACAGTTTGGCCCTGGAAAATGACGTCCTTTGCAGGAAATGGGAATCCAACGATGGCAAAGAGGTACCATGGCAAATCATAGTGCCACGTTCTGAAGTTACTCCAATTCTGCGGCAGATACACGATGGGGTTTCCGGTGGACACCTGGGAGTCAAGAAAACTCTGCTGAAGGTGAGACAGCGGTATTACTGGCTCAATTGTAGAAAGGACATAGAAGAATGGTGTCGGAAATGCTCAGCGTGTGCGTCAGTCAAAGGGCCGCAGACTAGAAGCAGGGGCAAGCTCAAACTATACAACGTCGGGGCCCCATGGGAACGCATTGCCATCGACGTTGCCGGACCTTTCCCCGTGACAAATGACGGCAACAAATACATATTGGTGATACAGGATTACTTTACCAAGTGGCCTGAAGTATTCGCAATACCCAACCAAGAGGCGTCGACAGTGGCAAAGAAACTAGTGCACGAAGTAATATGTCGCTATGGAGCACCTTTGGAGATCCATTCTGATCAAGGCCGAAACTTTGAGTCAGCGTTGTTCCAAGAGATGTGCGCTCTCCTAGGAGTCTACAAGACACGTACAACACCTGCACATCCTCAATCGGACGGTATGGTTGAAAGGTTCAACCAAACCCTGGAAAATCATCTGGCCAAAGTAGTTGATGATCATCAGAAGGACTGGGACCGGTATATTCCCCTTTTTCTGATGTCTTACCGATCTGCAGTCCACGATAGTACAGGACATACCCCAGCAAGGGTGAATTTTGGTAGAGAGATGAGACTTCCAGTGGATGTAATAACTGGTGTGCCGCCTGACAAACCTAAACCAGTTACGGACTTCGTAAGTGACCTTCAAGATCAATTGGATGAAGTGCATAAGCGAGTGCGCGAGAACAGCATGAATACCAGTATCAAGATGAAGACCAGATACGACCGCAATGCAAATACCAAAGGATTCGAAGAAGGATCACTGGTTTGGCTCCACAACCCGCTTCGACACAAAGGGAAGTCACCGAAACTTCAGCCTCGATGGGAAGGACCTTATACTGTGATGAAAAGGATAAATGACGTGACCTACCGCATCAAGAAGGGACTAAGAGGAAAACCGAAGGTAGTCCATGTCGATAGATTGGCGCAGTATCACGGCTCCAATGATGCTCGGGACGAGCATGCCTGAGAGGGGGGCATTGTTACGCCGCAGCTGAGATCATTCTAGAAACGCATTTTGTGCCGAAAGTTCTGGCTCGGACTTCCGCGAAGGACTTGGGCGTAAACAACGGCTAATGGTTTTACAACCTCTTTAATTTTTACAACGAGCAATTGTTTAGTTTCTTTTGTGTGATAACAATAACGACTGTTTGTGCACTCCTTTGTCGGCATTTTAACGGTTGCATTTTTATGGTTTTATGGCATGTTGTTTACGTCTCACCAGGTAATTAGCGTGGGAATAATCTCGAGTAATCGGGAATATTCGAATAGATTTACAATATAAGGACGGTCGACCCGCGCAACAGGACAGTTATCGTTTTAACTGCGTTACGAGTGCGAACTATCGGGCGATAGCAAGTGCTAGTGATTGTATCAGTGTGTTTCTACTTGTGAGTGTTTCTACTTGTGAGTTATTGTGTGTTGTATTGTGATTTTTGTGAATAAAAATAAATTTTCGTTGTAATCGGCATTTCACTACCCACGGACGTAACAATACATATTATGGATATACATATTATAGAATATGAGACTAGCGATCGCGCGTTCGGATTTAGAATACAGTGTCACCACCCCGTTATGTCCTAAGAGTCTCGTAAGAGCTGACAAAAGGAAATAAAAAGGCCTCTAACCTAGCCGCAAGAGAAGGAAAACTTGAGACAGGCACAGTAGGCTAATTAACCTCCTTAAATAGCTGGAGGAGGCCGACTAAGTGTAGTCTTTACCAGCGGCTTCGTTCAATTGACTTTAAGTAGGGTTCAATTTTTTACAAATAGATGTCGCTGCTACCATTTTTATTTTTACGATATAATTTACATGTATAAAAGTGGTTGCACGAATAGTTGTTCAGTCCGTAATTCTATTCATATTGAGATACTTTGGCAACTCTTAGATGTAGGTATGTGCCTGTTATTGTGCAATGTAGTCATAGCAACGGCAAAGTAATGATCGTTCTCTAAGTTTTACTAACACGAAAGAGATTTTATAATCGCCATCTTAACCCTTGCTTTAATGATGTCTTAGGTTTTCACGATCTTTACACATTGCAGGAAATGATCTCTTCACGGTTATGATCGTTTTATTTTATTTCGTATTCTATTCCGTGGTCGACCGTGGACACTGCAAAGTGTCTGAAACGTTGGGAATAAAATAAAATAAAACGACAATAACCGTGAAGAGATCATTTCCTGCAACCCTTGCTTTAGGCATAAACTACATCTCTGGGGTATTTACAAACTTATAATTCACGAACACAAATGACTCTGAGGAAGTGCCTCCGTCTTCATACAAAGACAATTGTCCGACCTCGGAATAGAACCTGGACCTCGTGATCCAAAGTCGTTACATCCAACAAGGCAATTGTTATTCACGGAAAACGAGCAAGTGCGCGGTGTATTATATATCTGTGTAGTGACGTCCAGCCACTTGTCCCGTGTCGTCTCCATCTCCCGACGTCTTCGACACGGCAATTCGATTAGGCCCGGGTGATTGGTGTGAGCCTCTTCCCGGACAAATCGTCTGAGCCTGGAGTGCAAGGTTCAATGGTCGGTTGACACCTTGAGCGCAGCCGATCTGTGGAAATCGTCACCGCATAATAAAAATAGATTACAGGCTGAGATAGGGTGGGATTGGTAATGAACAAACTATTTTTGATGCGTAATTATTTTAGTTGAATATTCTTACTTGATGAGATGAGATTTCGCTAATAGATTACAGAATGTTTGACACGTATCGTTATAGAATTTATTTGTGAAGTACATTGAGTTATTGTGTTGGCTAAAATAATAAAGCCTTTATCCCGAGATCACCGGTTCGATTCCGGACAAGTGTCTTTATTTTCTTTTTGGTTTGTAACTATCGAATCTGGGTGAAGATCTCTAAGCGATAGAGTTGTTCAAAATTTACTTTATTAATATGGTGGTAGGATTTCATTTTTTCGCTTTTTTGGTTTGTTTTTGAAGTCCGTATATTTCGTTTTCTTATGCCATTATTACGATTACGATAATGATGATAATTATTATGTTCGCTTTAGGTTGCGTGGTGGTTACATCGTCGGCAAAGATTCGGCATAGAAGGCGAGCAGTCGCCGTGCTTCGAGCAGTTTTCAGCGGGCATCGGCAACGTGCGTCGAACTACGGCAACGAGCATCGGACTTCGCGCAACGTGCATCCAGCTTCGAGCAACGGCATCGGACTTCGAGTGCCCCACTTTCTGAAACCCTGAACTTCACATCCCCACCACGCACCGTCGTACCGTCCACCATAATTATTGGGTAAGTGACTAAGTAATTATTTCCATAATATAAATGCTCAAGATATTCACAAATACGTTCATGCTCAGCGCTCAATTGTCAGTGTCGTCGTTTCAGCCCATAAATTAGCCACTACTGGGGCGGGCCTCCTTCAAGTTCATGGAGGGAAATTAGTCTACTGTGACCGGGTAGGTACAGGGTTACATGCGGGTAGGTTTTCGGCCTAAACATTTCTTTTTTGGTTCTTACCACACCCACATGATGGAATGGGGTAGTGATCCTATGTATTCTAAATCCATCACTACACAGTTATCATATACGTTAATGTGATTTTTACAAAAGCTATCGGATACAGTTAAAGAACATGAAACAAACTGGCACAACGCTGGCACAGCCTTCACATATTAATCAATATCGAACTTGCTACCCGGCAGCACTGAACTTGTATATGTTTGAAAGCTACAATCGATATTAATTTGTGATAAGTTTACACTCTTGCGGTGGGTCTGCGTGGTGAGGGTGTCGCAAGAGGAAAACTGCATAAGAAACCCTTTTTTTTTTTTTTTTGCCCTGGTTAAAATCCTTTATCGACTTCCTCGCCGGCCACGGGGATGGCCAGCGAGGGGAGTGTGGGACTCTCCCCCATAGTGGGGGCCTAAACCTCCCCGGGGTGCTCCAACTCGCGTCCTGTTGCGGCATTGTGGGATCTGATGCAGAACCACGCCGCCGCAGACGAGGAGGCCCTCCTCCTCTCCTCAGGCTCTTTACGAGCACTCGACGTCCTAGCGTGCCAACCCGTCTGGCCAGCGTGGCACAATGGCCTAATTAGCCTCCATGTAATTGCATGAAGTCCGACTCAACAAGTAGCCATCATCATCATCATCATTTCAGCCAAAAGACGTCCACTGCTGGACGTCTTTTGGCCTCCCCCAAGGATCTCCACAAAGGCCGGTCCTGGGCCGCCCGCATCCACTGCTTTCCGGCGACCTTAACCAGGTCGTCGGTCCACCGTGTGGGAGGCCTACCAGCACTGCGCCTGCCGGAACGCGGTCGCCACTCGAGGACTTTTCTGCCCCATCGGGCGTCGGTCCTGCGAGCTATGTGCCCTGCCCACTGCCACTTAAGTTTGGCAATCCGGTGGGCTATGTCGGTGACCCTGGTTTTCCTGCGTATCTCCTCATTTCTGATACGATCTCGCAGGGAAACTCCGAGCATAGCCCTCTCCATTGCCCTTTGGGTGACTTTGAGCCTTCTGATGGAGCCCATAGTGAGCGACCACGTCTCTGTTCCATATGTCATCACTGGCAACACACATTGGTTGAAGACTTTTGTCTTCAGGCAACAAGTAGCAGTAAGCGAAAAATCCACCCCGATTACCGTTTTATCGATTACCTGTTTATAATGAATATATTAATAAGATAAGATAAAATGTTTTACTTAATTGGTGCTCACGTTCGTGGGGTATTGACGTACCATTACATAAAATGTGTGGCTGTTAATTATCTTGATACAAAAGGTAATTGAGAAAGTTATGTACTCGCACGCGATTACTCTTTTAATGCTGGCATTAAATTGCTATTCGTGTTCCCTATTCGTATGTCGTATTTCTGTGGGCAAGAATTTATGTATAGCCTTCTTGACAAATTTTTCATCCAACCAATCGCCCATAATTTTATACAGTTTATATATCAAATAGTTTTCATTATCAAAAATATACAGTTAAAGGACAAAGTACACTTATCAACTCAGAAAGGGATCGGCACCGTATCAACTCGAGGCGTTCAGTATTATTTGTATGAAACTCCCTACTGCAAAGCACACTAATCGGATTCGTAAAGTAAACGCCTCGGGTCAAGCTCACGAACGCCGTACGGCGCGTGGTCATCCAGTGGTCCCCTCGCTTACGGCTCGCCGTTCACGCGCTTACACCTCTCCGCCGCCGCCGCACTTGCGGGACAACATATTCGTAACATTATCTTATGCCAGCAATACACGTTGGCCGAGCTTAGGCCAACGCGAGCGTAGGCATTTTAATACAAGGCAAGTGCTACTGCCTACACGTTGGGCAAGTGTATCGGAACCAACTAGGCGAGCGACACCGAGCGATGGCCAGACAATGCAAATATACCGTCTATACGTTGGTATTGGCAACGTATATTGCTGGCTTTACGGGCCATCCGTGAGCGCGGCGTCCCCTAGCCGTAGCCGAGACGACGTATCGGAGCTGCTGTTCCGCTTTGGTTACGTGGTTACGTTAGGTTGACGCCCGTTTGACGGCGAGGCGAAAGGCGATACGGTGCCGATCCTTTTCCGAGTTGACAAGTGTGCTTTGTCCTTTAGTCTCCAGAAAGCAGGGAAAAATCTGTCACCTGCGAGCCATTCTGGCGTGCTTTGGGGTTACACGTATTAATGTATAATGGAAATGTTTATCTTAAATCGTCCTACAAAAAAGCACGTGACAGCATATATTTGATGTGTATTTCAGGAAATCAATTTTCCATCACCACGCGGTTGACGCCGCGGAACGCAGTTAGTCTCAAATATTACAGATACACAAATAACGAAGTGAACTTAAGTGAAGTGCCACCATTATGTTGCAGTACTACTACTGATTAGTGCAACACTAAATCGGCGAATATAATTGTATTCGGGTAATTTCACACATTTTTAAACCCCGACGCAAAACGAGGGGTGTTTTATGTTTCACGTGTCTGTCTGTCGGTCTGTCTGTCTGCCTGTCTGTCTGTCAGTGGCACCGTAGCTCGCGAACGGATGAAGCGATTTCAATACAGTTTTTTTTGTATGACAGGTGAGTTACGGGCAAGTGTTCTTAGACATGTTTGATAAAAATCGGTTAAGTCGTTTAAAAGTTACGGGGGTTGAAAGTGGGGAAGAATAACCGAAAGTCTGCAAATATAATCGAGTGGGGTCTCAAATGAAAGCGCATCACGTGCACATTAAAAAATAATATGTTCCATGAAAATCAGTTGAGCCCCGAAAAAGCTCTAGGGGTAAACGGCGTGTACCTATAAAAGCAGAAAATAAAAATTACATAAAAAATTTAAATAAACCCCCGACACAATGACCTAAGTTCCCTTTAAAAAGTAGAAAATAAAAATAAAATACATCGCGTTGGGGGACCAGGGGTCAGGTAATAAATAAGTAGGAGCGGTCCCCCAACGCGATGTATTTTATTTTTATTTTCTACTTTTTTATTTAATTTTTTTGAGAATGTACCCGCGCATGTTAAAACACGAATCATCGCGATCAATTAGCAAATTTATCACTCGTTAAACAAATACGATATTAATAAAATGAATAAACTTTGACACTTTCCTCTCGCTTTACTTCTAACTGAATATCTAAGTGGATACTAAAAGCTCGATAGAAAATGACTCCGTCTACAACTAGCCCATAAATGACCCATTTGAGTCGCGCCTTCTCCCATTATTTGAAGGGTACTTAGCTCGTGCCACGCTGACCGTCTGGTCCGTTTTCTATCAAGTTTTCCTTCTCTTGGGTCCATTAATCACGTGAGGTTCGAAAGGGGGAGGAGGGGTTCGGCAAAAACCACGAAACATCACAAGGGTTAGGGGGTAAGATATCACGTGTATTTAATTTGGGACCGAAAAGCGGCGTGTTTAAGCTTCTTTGAAGGCACTAAAAATTACACGTGACTTTTTATGACTGCCTCGTTGGTCTAGTGGTTAGATGTGCCGCCTTTGGATCAACGGGTCCCGGGTTCGATTCCGGGGTCGGGCAAGTGTCTTTGTCTAAACCCGAGGCACTGGCTCGGAGTCTGGGTGTCATTTCTATCTATAATATGTATGTATTTACAAAAAAAAATGTATATAAGTAGTTTATCATCCATCTCGTTACCATAACACAAGCATTAAGTTGCTTAGCTTGGGACGAGATGGCGTTGTGTGAAATGTCCAAGGATATTTATTTTTATTTTATGGGGGGTAGTCTTAAACCTCACCATGTATCACCAAGGGGGAGGGAGGGGTTAAAAAATGTTAAAAAATCATCAAGTGATAAATGGACAGCCCCTTGTTATCGGTCTTGTCCTTTTGTCGGCTCTTACGACACTCTCAGGATGGAATAGCATCAATAATAATACATAAATTCTAAATCCAACGGACACCGTCTACTGGCATGCTTATACAATCACATGCTCAATTTCAGTGGTAATATTCTGTCTTTACAACAATGTACCTCACTAGCATCAAGTATTGGGTTTGGTCCCAATATATGTATAGGAGCATTGTTCGGGATCACTGGTTGATTATTAATTCTAGCTATGGTCCATGTTGGCTACGCGCATATGAATCAGAGATTTTAGTCCGTTCGTCAGTCGTGGGCGTTCATAATCGATCGCATTAATTGGCGCGGCTGTGTTTGCTAGGAGCGGGTTGTTAGTAAGCTGGCAATTACTGATAATTTAGTAATTAGTAATGATTATTATATAAAATAGCATTCAATATAACTTTATGATTAGTCTTACCGAAATACAACCGACTTGAAACCGACAAAAAGCCAACAAGACGCGGTTGGATCATTACATAGTAGGTATATTACAAAGTCGTTGTCGTCTGTCCGTCCCTATGTATGCTTAAATCTTTAAAACTACGCAACGGAGTTTGAAGTGGTTTTTTCAATAGATAGGGTGGTTCAAGAGGAAGTTTTATGGTTATATATAATACATGCATAATATTGTAGAGAAACAATAATAGTTGAAGTTGCGTAAATTGGCGGGGACATGTCAAGTAGGTAGTGGACTTCTTTTAGCTGAAATGATGTTGCATTAACTTACGCGTTGTTTGAGATTGACACCGACATTCAACTATATATTTAGTTTACTAATTGAAGTTAAACACTGTTTAACGGGTTCATCGCGCGTATATTACCTATTTGACATTATTCGAAACGTCGGGAAATAAATAATGCAATATTCATGCGACAAATCCGTTAAAAGTGTTTTGTATAATAATAGCGAAATCCGAAGACCTCATTACTTTACTAAATTTAATCACTACATAGTATAAAACAAAGTCGCATTCTTCTGTCCGTCCCTATGTATGCATAAATTTTTAAAACTACGCAACGGATTTTGAAGCGGTTTTTTTTTTAATAGATAGAGTGATTCAAGGGGAAGGTTTATATGTATAACCCACCCCCGCTTTGCACAGGCGAAGCCGGGGCGGGCCACTAATACTAAAATAATTTAAGCAAACAGTAAAAATTGTCTGATCTTGCAAATTAGTCGACAGTCTCATTTCAAGTTTTAAATTAAAAACTACTGGAATTAGTGTCACCACGGTCTAATGGTAATGTTGTCCTAAATAAATATATTTTACCCCTGTCTACAGAGTTCATGCAAATCTCATAAATCCCAATCGTTGTGGTAGGGACATCTGTAGTATCCGATTGACATTAACACGTCACGAGACTAGCACCAAATCTGTGTCATTCTCGCAGTAAAGTACGATAAACCCAAAATTACGGCTAGTGCGAGCAAGTGTGTCGGGCTTAAGCGGGACAAGAGAGATTTTAGGATACAAATGCTAAAATATGTAGAAGTAAAGAACATGCGATAGGATAGGTTGTATAGTATTGTTTATACACATGATTGCTAAAATCAACAAGACAGTTGGCCTTTTATTGCATTTATAACATAACTAGAATATGCTTCACAGTTTCAAACTCAAATCATTTATTTCAATTGAACATCTTTACAGGTGTTTTAAAAAGGTCGAAAGTGAAGTTAGGAAGCTAGTTGCTTGTTCCAAAAAGTAGATCCTATGGAGAAGAACAGGCAAGAAACTCCATGGACACTCTTTTTGGTGCAGTGGTTGACCGATCGACTGCTGTGCAGCATTTCGCGGGTTCGATCCCCGCACGGAAGAAATATATGTAAGACCAACAAGTATTTGTTCCGGGTCTGAGTGTTTTCTATATATAATATGTATGTATCTACAAAAAAAAATTATATAAGTACTTTATCATCCATCCCGTTACCATAACACAAGCATTAAGTTGCTTAGCTTGGGACGAGATGGCGCTGTGTGAAATGTCCAAGGATTTATGTCAAAGAATATTATATCATAGTCATAATTTCATTATCTGCTGCTGAGTCGGGCTTCCTCCAAGTTCATAGATAGAAATTAGCCTATAGTGCCACGCTGGTAAGACTGGTTGGCATAGGTTTAGGCCTTTTGCGTTCCTCCAGTCGCCTCTTACGACACCCTCGGGATGGTATAGGTTGACAAGGTTACAGTCTCTAATAAAAACTGTGCCCCAACGCGTGTCGGTAAACAAGCAATATAATTTTCAGTACCTAGAATACTAGACTATAAAATACACCTAATTACTTCATATTCCAACACACGATCTGTAATTGAAAATTGATTCCACGTGCTTAATATTAATTATTCTTCCCCATCATTTCTGATAAAAAAAACATTTATCCACATAACCGTTCTTTTGAGTAAGCTCTATATCCGCACTTTTGATGTGATTTTGTTTTGCCCGATAAAGAACATCTTACTAATATTATAAACGTGAAAGTTTGTAAGTATGGATGGATGGATGGATGGATGGATGTTTGTTACTCTTTCACGTAAAAACTACTGAATGGATTTTAATGAAACTTTACAATAATATAGCTTATACATCAGAATAACACATAGCCTACAAGTTATAAAGATATTATGTGAATTACAACAATATAAACAAGTCGAATTCAAAATTTCTAATTGTCAAATTTTATAGACAACATAACGGTTCGCTGTCAGTTGCGTGTTGTTAAAGTAGGTTTTATACGGACGGGATAAAAATCTCAGGTATCCTATGTCCAACTTTCTTTTTGTTTTAAATATTTATAATGCGGAACAAAGTTCGCCGGGTCAGCTAGTGTTAAATATCTTAGTCTATCCTATAGGTGATCGTGTGGCCCTTTAGCCCCAACGTCAAACCGAGCATTGAACATGATGAGCTAAAGAGAAATTATAATCTGAGTCCATAACTACAGGTTAACAGTAATTAGCACTAACCGTTAATAATAATAGATGCGACTATAAGCAGCGAGACTGTATGCAACCGGTGACTGTATTGAATGTAACATCAGCCACGAAAGTGGTATCACTACATAGTATAAAACAAAGTCGATATTTTCTGTCCGTCCCTATGTATGCTTAAATCTTTAAAAGTACGCAACGGATTTTGAAGCGGTTTTTTAATAGATAGAGTGGTTCACCAGGAAGGTTTATATGTATAATACATGCATTATTGCAACCGTGCGACGCCGGGGCGGGTCGCTAGTACTACATAAAAGCGATTGCATCGAGGCACGAGTGTAAATGTAAATGTAAACACACAAATTGCATTAAAAATAAAAAAATAATAATGGATTTATAGGGATGGATATAAATTATGTTTAAATTACATAATTTAAGTCTTTTCGAATGCTTTGCAGCAGCCGTGGTCACGGGAGAGACTAGATGACAGTTGTCTTCAAAAGTACAAAGCTACAGTTAAATTTATCGCCTATAATTTTGTTTTATTGATAACGTTCCCTGTGCACGCAGTAATCGCTCACGGTGTCCAGAAGTCTTGTAGATAAGTGTTGAACTTAAGATTTGATCAATTTATTATGACTGGATAATGGAATATATTATACACATGTTGAATAGATTAAAAAGTGGTTAAAAGTGTGTAATAATCGAGAAAACATAAGACATCACATTTATTTTGGTTTAGAAAAGGAATGTATGATCATTCCATTTCAAACTCAATAATAACTTTAACTTAAAACTTATAAATCGCCATATTTTAATGACCCCTTTACTATATTTAGGGATTTGTCCCACGATTTACACTCAAATTAACATCTGTAATTTATTGGCAACAGAAGCATCGTTAAGAATTACGCCATAACTGAATTTTAATTTAATATTCACCATTTAAAGTTTTTTATATGATCTAATGAAACCTCATAAAACATTATCCTCTTCGTCATTGTCAAAATTACATATACATTAAGCATCAGCACTCGAAATCCAGGTACTAGTACGTATCATATAGATTTAAACCATATGGTATCTTGTCTTAACTTGTTCATAATAAAAAACAATGTAATATTAAAAATCTACAAATACTCGACTTTATTTTTTTACAATACATTTACAATTGCTAAAGAGTTTTGTTCGCCATAGCCATCTCGATAATTGCCAGTATAATTGTCATATAAAAACCTTCAATTGTTATATATACATAGTATGTTGTGCTACCAACTATAAAATTATATGTCCACCATCTTTTCATTATGGCATAATTGGAAAAAATTGTCGGTTGTTGCAACGGCACTAAGTAATGAGGCTTGCCCGGCGGTAGTTATATTTTATTCAGGGGGCACAATGTGATTCCCTGATCTATTTGTAACCTGTGCTAATGGTTATTCGATAAACGTCTTTGTAAGCATGTCATCATCGTTTCAGTCCACAAATGACCCACTCCTGGGTGGGCCAATCCAAGGAATCAAGAGGAAGATTTGCCTACTGCGTCCTGCTGTTCAGACGCAGAGGCGTTTGATTTAAGTTTTCCTTCTCTTGCGGCTGGGTTTCATGCCATGTAACTTCCTTTAGTCTATTCACACGGACATGATATGAATGTGCATAATGCATATAGCTAAACACCATTATCACGTCCCAAAAGCAAAATTTATACATATATGCTAGATCGCCATGTTGTCGAAATTCGATCGAATGTTATTATAAACGCGATGTTACCCGCGGTCATTGTCGTACCCCGGGTGAGGCCCGGGGCGAAGCTAGTCTAAAAAAACATCATCAGCTACCTATCAGTGAAAGTCCCGTCAAAATCCAGCCGTTCCAGAGATTAGCTGGAACAAACAAACAGATAGACAGATAAAAAAAATGTATTTGGCCTACCTACTGACCATATGCTGACGCATTTAGTACAAAGTGGTTAGGTATTTTATTATTACAAACAGACACTCCAATTTTATTTACGATTATTTGTATTTAGAGATAACATTATTCGGTATGGAAATTTGAAATACTTCAAAGCTAAGACACTGGTCACACACACACCTGAAGCGGAAGCGAGGCGGAAGAGGTTTCTTTTTATTGTTCGAATTAAGGACATGGCACACATATCTAATCGGAAAGGGATCGGCACCGTATCAACTCGAGGCGTTCGGTATTATTTGTATGAAACTCCATACTGCAAAGCACACTAATCGGAATCGTAACGTAACACACACAGTTCGGGGTGTATTTCACACTAACTCGAACATAAATCTGTGGCCCCCGGCATGTTCTTGGCACGCCTCCGCTCCGGCGCCTGTGTGTTTCTACCTTGAAGCTACTAACGGTTCGGGATGCTGCTTCACAGAGAAGAGTCGGCGAGACTCTGTAGTTGCTATTTTCAACTATAGAGTTGTGAAAGTAATTGCGCTAATCATACACCCAAAGGTTTACTATAACATAGACAAACACAGCAACTGAACCCATTAAACAAAATACTCTCACTTTCTGAGACTTTTGTCAAAATACTCTCACAGACTGAACAATCGAGATTCGAGACACATGGAAGTAGCACAGATGATAAAAACATCTATACCGGCAATGACGCCACCCATATCTTCAAATGAAAAGGAAGTATTTTTTTATATATGTATTACCAACGGCAAATAAAATTAATAAAAACATTGCATTAGCAACCCACCGTGGCGTCAATTAATGATATTGAGTGGTTGAATTATAAACAAAATTCAAGATTTTACCCTGAATACCGACTTAACTCACAGGATTGCCAAACTAAGTGATTGGCAGGCCACAGACCAGAAAAGTCCTCGAGTGGCGACCGCGTTCCGGAAAGCGCAATACTGGTAGGCCTCCCCCACAATGGACCGATGACCTGGTTAAGGTCGCCGGAAAAGACGGATGCGGGCGGTCCAGTACCGGCCTTTGTGGAGATACTTGGGGAGGCCTATGTCCAGCAGTAGACGTCTTTAGGCTGAAATGATGATGAAGAAATAATACTATTTAGAAGGGAGCCAATTGTAATTAAAATATTATGTGTCTTCTCATCAGCCCTCATCACTCAATACTGAGTCGGGTCCAAAGCAAATAACAGGATGGTCGAAGGTTCCGTCCCGAGGATGTTGTAAGAGCCGACAGAAGGAAATGCCAAGGCCCAAATCCTAGCGGCACGAGAAGGAAAACTTGATACGAAACTCTGTGCCAACCCCTCTGGCCAGCGTGGCACAGCAGGTTTATTGAGACCAGGCTCAGTAGTGGATCATGTATGGGTTGATTAGTAGACAAATTCAAAGGAGTATATATGGACTGCCTCGTTGGTCTAGTGGTCAGATGTGCCGCCTTTGGATCAACGGGTCCCGGGTTCGATTCCGGGGTCGGGCAAGTGTCTTTGTCTAAACCAGAGGCACTGGCTCGGAGTCTGGGTGTCATTTCTATCTATAATATGTATGTATTTACAAAAAAAAAGTATATAAGTAGTTTATCATACATCTCGTTACCATAACACAAGCATTAATTGCTTAGCTTGGGACGAGATGGCGTTGTGTGAAATGTCCAAGGATATTTATTTATTATTATATGCGAAATTTGTCATTTAAATTTTGGTATTTGACCAGAGACATAATTTTATTTTTTACCATAAAAACTTTTCCTGTTTCCAAACGAGTGCAGATCATTTTGGAATCAACGTTCAAGCAACTAATTAGAAAAATTAACGTCAAGGGAGCACGCCGATGCGAGCCCGATTCGCTCAAGTAAATAACTAATTAAACACTGATTTTAATTACAAAAAAGGCAAGTGAGTGTCGCGATATATTTCATGGCGTGTCATCTATTTCGAGAACAAATTAACTGCTTAAATTGAATTGAATTTGCTGGTTCGGTCCTTTTGTTTAACCACACCAAAAATACCTGGTTTAAATATATTTAACAGTTAACTTTCAGTTAAAGATTTACAGGCGTTTAGGCAGCGATCGCCATTATTTTAGTAACGCGGTAAAAACTTGTTCGAGTAATCCCAAAAAGTGCAGCGCACGATGGAAACGTACAAATGTTAATATTGCGACCACGGCCACCCCGGCCGGGACTCTACCCCCACCGCAGAGCAGCGAACTCAATTGCCCATGGATGCGGCAGTATTGAACTATGACACCGAGCGTCGCGCGGACGCCGTTTCATCCAGCGCCGGACGAAGGCACGTACGTCTCGGTGGGGTTAGGCACTGCTCCATGGGGAGTGAAACACGTGGCCCTGTTTCGGGCAGTTGAGGGACACCGTTGGTTTTAGTGGGCTGGGGCGCAATTACTATCTTTTCGCGCCCCGGAGTCCTACATAACCCGGCTGGCGCTTAGCGGTCGCGTATCCTTGAGAATTTCTAACGTAAAACGTGCCAGCTTGCTGTGGCGGGAGTTTTGCGTACTTTTGGAGCGTCATGGGGAGAGGCGAGACGGAGAGCGGCGCAGTACCTCATAGTTCAAGGCAACACCGATGGTTCCCGATGCTCGGATGCTGGTCGGATGCAGATGCGATGTCGATTCGGTGGACGCGGTCTATTGCATCCTCCTCAGAAGCATGTCAATTATGCTCATTCCGGTTGTAACAAAATCTTGTTACTCTATGAATTGCAAGCGTTGCTTTGAGATCAAGCGTTTTGATAAATGTCTTGCTGTAAATCAGATCCCTGGATTCGGGAATCTGTTGTGCCAGTGAATTAAATGTTTAGAAAAGGCTGTTTAGAAATTGCATTTAAAAAAAGAAGGCCAGAAGCAAGAAAGCCAAGCATACACATTTTAAATATTTTTTTACCAGAATTTGATTTTGTTAACCAGAATTTGATTACGGAACGCTCCGCATAAATATTAGTACCTACGTAGCCAAAATAGCCAAACTGGCAAAAGCGATTAGTACTTGCCGCAGAAATTAGGAAATGCAAGATAGATAATGTTAAAAAGAAACAGTATTGCGTTAAAAATGTTTTCCTATCTTGATGTATGCGGGAAATACTCGTATCAAGGTTCCGCGGAAAATCAACCAACTAGTTATTATTATCCTACAAGCTGAGTCATCTAAGTTTCATAACGTTTCTTGGGTTCTGTCCTCATTTCTCGAGTTATGACTCTTTTCTTATCAGCTAGTGACTAAACGGTTAATAAAAAACGTTGCTTGTTTATTATTTTTTATTATTTTAGCTCATTTTCAGAAGCGGCCTGTTGAGGGATTTATTGCTTAGATCATCCATCAGTCGCGGGGTTTCCTTCTTCACCAATCATCGCCAAAGATGTGATTTAGAATACATAGTGTTACCACCCATTCCATCTTTGGGTGTTGTAAAAGCCGACAAAGAGAAACGAGAAGGCCGATAACCTAGGTACAAGAGAAGGGAAACTTGTTACATAATCCTGTGCCAAACGTGTTTGGCCATCGTGGCACAGTAGGCTAATTATCCAATTAGCCTAGTTCATCCAACTAGGTTTTTTTTTATAAAAACCATACGCCTGCCGGAATCGAACCCGGGACCCGTTGATCCAAAGGCGGCACATCTAACCACTAGACCAACGAGGCAGTCGAAAAAGGGATAAAGAATTTCACACATAATACACATACTATCTGGTCACAGTTACAGTTATTCGTCATTGCAAAGTAAAGGTATGATTCCGAACTACGCTGCACGCAGAAGTGCTACCGCGGCACTACTGGTCCCCATTACCGCGACGTAGTTCGGAATCATACCTTTATGTCGATCAGAAAAATTGACGTCTGTCAAATCGATTACGCTATCTTGAACAGGGTATAATAAGTAGTATGTTTATCCTAAGGGCCCCTGCGCATTTAGGCGGCCAGGCCGCCCGGCCTGGCCGCATAATGCGCGGATTGGTCGCGGCGGCCAATAGGCCGCGTATGTGACGCGATGTTTTTCGTTGGCCGCGCGACTAAAACTTGGCCGCGCGGCCCGGCCGCGTAATGCGCGCAGCTATATACATCGTAGAAGAATATAACTTTTAACGCGGGGGCAGTTTACAAATATGTAATTCACTCACACAAATGATACCCAGACTCGGAGCAAGTGCCTCTGGTTTAGACAAAGACACTTCGGAATCGAACCCAGGACCCGTTGATCCAAAGGCGGCACCTCTAACCCCCAGACCAACGATGCAGGCAACTGGTGGAGGCCCGACTCGGCAGTGGTAGTACCATCGACCCTTTCGTTATGGCTTTAGGGGTAATGTCACTCTCATTTGTTTTAATTATACCTTGAATGTTTCGGAGTTGCCGCATCCGCGTTCATAGCAACTCTTAGAGCGGTGCGACGCTGACTTTTATTCTCTTTGTTACCGACTCACGTTATTATTAAAAACAATAAATCGCTGAGGGCACCACCTCCCGCTATTGCTTCGCTTTCACTTCGCAATACACCCCCGACACCCCATAGTAATTACTGGGGTAAATCACGCCGTCTTTATTTGAAAATGGCATTTCAATTGTTGATTAGTTTGATTTTTTTATTGTTGCTTGTCGACATACGAGAAAGTGGTGACTCCTTGCAAAAAGGTCTGTAGAGAGATTGCTACTCCGCTCCATGGGCGACGGTAGCGCCTGCCATCAGCCTCAAGGGTATAATAACTATCTATAGTAGTCGTTTCTGCCAATAAATGACCCACGACCGGGTTGGGCCTCCTCCAAATTCATGGAGGGAATTTAGCCAACTGTGCCACGGTGGCAAGACGGGTTGGCACAGGGTATGCATCAAGTTTTCCTGCTCTGGGGGCTAAGTGACCTGCGTCTTGCGTTCATTTAGTCGCTTTTTACGACACCCTTAAGATGGTATGGGTTGGTGACATATCTATAGGTGGCAGATACTAATATATAGGGCGTAACTAAAATCAATTCAAATTCAATGGGAACTTTATTAATGTAGATGTTTTATCACAAAACTGTATCAAATACTACCAATATTCTTTTGGCCTATGTCCCCTATGTCCCAGTCTCCATACACTCCTATCGACATCATATCTACATTCATGTTGCTCGCATATTCTCATCAACACAATCCATCCATCTCTTTACCCACAACCCTTACATCCATCCACATTCATACAGTCTACTACCGGTTCGGATTGCAGCTCCACACAGAAGAGATCAACGGGTTCCGTGTTCGATTCCGGGGTCGGGCAAGTGTCTTTGTCTAAGCCAGAGGCACTTGCTCGGAGTCTGGGTGTCATTTGTGCTCGTGAATTACATGTTTGTAAGCTGCCCCCGCGATACAGGTTAAAGCGGGTGCAGGGGCTTCGTTAAAAAAAAAACAAAGAAAATAGTTGCTCGTTTATATATAAACACTATACAGTTTGGTGACAGCAAGTCGCTAGATGAGAGACACCCGCTGACAGCCGTGACATGTTATGTGTGGTCATTGGAGAGGGGATGGGCACCTCCCTACTCACAAAATCTTCTCTGCATTCCATCTCAGCCCAGCCAAGATAACTGCCAGGCACTTCTACCTCAAACCCCTCTACTACTTGGCCAACTGGAGTCCAATCTAGGGCCATAGAGCATGTATAAACTATTTTGATATATCAAGGACAAACCGTAACTTTTTTTGATCCAACTTTTCGCACCTCAAAAATCTGGTCCATCGGAAAGAGTCATCTTCTACTACTCTGCCAATAAATAACCCACTGGTGAGTCGGGCCGCCTCCAATTATATGGAGGGCAATTAGCCTACTGTACCACGCTGCCCAGACGGGTTGACAGGGTTTCGTATCATGTTTTCCTTCGCTTAAGGCTAGGTTGTCGGCTTTATTTCCTTTGGTCGGCTCTTACGACACCCTCAGGGTGGAATGGGGTGGTGAGAGTATGTATTTTAAATCCGTTACCATACGGAAATCCTGCTCCCATTGCCTAACTTTATGATGTTATTAAAGGCTTATTGTGTTATAAGCACATTTTAAGAAAATGTGGTTTTATTCTACATTGACATTGTTCACACTTAATTGTAACATCATTGGTTCACACTGTCTTTCGTGGTAGGTACTATCGATAGGTTTGCTATGATTATATAGTTATTGTCATAGTGCTCGTCTGGTGTTCCAAAGGTACATGGGTGGCGGATACCACTTGCTGGCAGGTGACTCACTTGCTCGTTTGCCTACCTCTTTTAAATTAAAAAGAAATACCATATACCGGCTTCGCACGGGTCAATGATGAGCCTCTAAATTTATCAATGTTTTCTACAATATAATGCATTTTCATACATATAAACCTTCCTCTTAAATCACTCTATCCATTTAAAAAAACCCGCTTCAAAATACGTTGCGTAGTTTTAAAGATTTAAGCATACATAGTGACGGACAGACGACAGCGACTTTGTTTTATACTATGTAGTGATAGTGATAGTCCGATACTCTTGGTAAAAAATATAACGTAAGGACGGGTAGTACCGACTTGAAAGCGAGTTTGAGTTCGTTGGCACCTTATGTACTCGTACAAACTTTTCTCAAAGCAGGTAAGAATTGTAAGAGAAAATCCTTAGTTGCTTTTCTGCAATGAGTCAATTTTGTAAGACTTCATGAGCTGAGACCTCGCGAGACGGTTTTGTTCTTCCAATAGACCACGGTTTTAATACTGCCTCGCTTTGTCGAAGTTGGACCGTGTTAGCGCCGTGCCACTGAATCGCAAACTTTGTGAGCGCCAATTGGTATACGACACAACTCTGGTGATAGAGCTCGGCGAACATAGAAAGTTTGACGTAGTTGTATAAACCACCAAATAGTAACGAGCCCCCAGTGGCGATCCACCTGCATGGTAAAGAAATTCACTAATAATACAGACATAATACACGTACACTTTTTCTTTACACTACTTATGTAAATTTACACACTCCCGTAGTTTAGATGGATGTATTGGAGTATTAGCCTCGTATTATAATCCTAATGATAGCTCTATGATGAAATACTTGACAAGACATGCAGAAAAACTTATGATATATATTATTATATTTAGAATTGTGCTAACTCACTGTATTTAAAAAATATATTTTATGTTATCTTGTAAATTTCTTTCTTGTCTTTCTGAATAAATGTATTTTCTTTCTTTCAAAAAATTAATATATATTAGTAGGTACTTATATTATATTTTATATTCTGACTGTCTGTTTTATTTTGGTAAAGATTATAAGAACAATATATATCACTAACTATGCATTTACTACTAGCAGACCCAGCTACGCGTGCTGTGGTTGTTAAGCTATTATATAGTAGCTTATATATATTTTATGCCTTATTATAGGGTAATTTATATATATTAAGATAATATAACGTCTTAATACATATAAATTACGTGTGACGTTGTTTGTTCGCGATGGACTCCTAAACTACTTACCCGATTTTAATCAAATTTTCACACCGTGTGCAGTTTGATCCAACTTGAAAGATAGGTTAGCTTACATCTCAATTTGACAGTCACAATTATTTTGGTTCGCGTATTTTAATTAATAGTTCTGCAACTACATCAATTATTTGCTCAAGTATCAAACGCAATTATGAGACTCGCAAAATAAAAGGGGACCGATCTCGTAGCTTGTTAAGCGTTGCTGGCCACCGCGTTTGTTTTTGACTGTAATTGCAGCGCTACGACGTGCCGCGCACTTAGCGACAGAACAATTAATCAACAGGTTTTATCTCTTCAAATCATTGCATAACATACTACATAAGGCGCGTGGCGTCGCCCACATGGGCTCCAAACTCGTGCTCGGCTTCACTATACCCTATGTTACTCCGGGATAATGTATCGTTCTAATGGCCCAGTACTTCTTGAGTTTATTCGTTACAAACTTTATAACTAGTATAGTCTGATAAAAACACCAGTTTCCTCGTTCTTACTGTATTTTAAAATGCTGACAAAAAGGATATTGCATCCGGTATATTGACGGAAATGCATAAAGAGCACAAGCATAAAAGAGCTAAGGCTAAAAGTAAGAGAGAGAACCGTCGCTTTTCCGACCCAGATTTTAATTAGGAAATAGTGTTCCATTCGATGTAGTATTAGCGACCAGTTGTACAGTCCTCGCCAATCTTTATGGCCGGTCCGAATGTAGCCGTTATGAATGTAGCGCACTCACACTAACACGCGGGTGGCGAGGACGCTTGCGGGTGAAATAAGGCCGCGCGGGCCCTGCCCGCGCCACGTAAGTCCCGCTGATACCTGATTTTGTATTGTGGCTCCATTCAGAGCGGCGATAAAGATTGGCGAGGACTGTACTTGGCTTCGTGTGTTCCGTGATCCGGGCATTGCGCCAATCTATGCCATAAACCGTATAAAATGTTTAACTATTTTGTAGTATCACTAGGTATATATAAACTTTACAAACATGAAATGCCCGAACACAAGCGACTCCCAGACTCAGAGCAAGTGCCTCTTTCTCTCTCGGTCTACACAAAGACACTTCCCCACCCCGACCCCGGAATCGAACTGTGGACGCGCAGAGGCGGCAAAGTTAACTAGCAAAGTTAACTTTAAATTAAATTTATAAGCATAAAAGTACTTTGGCGGTGATAAGATATATTCTAATATTTTTGCACACGAATAGTATTATTTTTTAAACAACAGCCGCTGTGGACTAGCCTTATGCGCAAGACGAAGTAGGCGCCGCCCTTCCTACACTTTTACATTTCATTCCATAAAACATTTTAATGGAAAATCGATGATATAATTCAATTACTGGACGGCAACAACGGTACGCCACAAATCAACTCTCATTTTGCGGTTTTTCATTCATTAAAACAAAACAATGTCGCTTTGAGGAGCGGCAAATGGGGAGAAATGAAAAGAAGCTAGGATTCCACGGAACAACGTTAGTAATAGGTAAACAGCCACACAACATTAAGACATTTCATTTGAAGTTGGTGAATAGGGTTGTTGTATTTCGTACTCGGAATAAATAAGTAATAAAAAAATATTTTATGCCTTATGCACGCAGTTCTAGATCGGCAATCCGATTTTTAACTGACTTTAAAAAGGAAGAGGTCCTATGTATGTTTAACGGTTCAACATTGTGGACCGATTTCGATTCTTTTTTATTTTCCGCAGTTACGCTTCGAGATGGTTCAAGCAAAACATTTTAATGACATTGGTTTTAAAATTTTAAGAACAAGTTTGTGTGTCTCGCTCTCGACTATGTTCTGTTGCATGTGGACTAAGTTTTATACATTTTAGTGGAAATAAATTTGACCGAACATCGAATACCACTCCGTAATGATTGCGAAACGTGCTTATCTAAAAAGTCATACTTATGTGTAATCTACTAGCTGCGTCCCGCGGTTTTACCCGCGTGGAAGACATTTTTTCGTCAGATTTTTTCAGATTATCTTTATATTTTGGACCATTCACACAATATCTTTATAAATGGTAGCCTATGTGTTATTCTGATGTTTATATACCATAAACATTATTGTAAAGTTTCATTGAAATCCATTCAGTAGTTTTTACACTTTTTACGTGAAAGAGTAACAAACATCCATACATCCATCCATACTTACAAACTTTCACGTTTATAATATTAGTAGGATTCACGTGAAGGTTGAATGTGCAATGGGAATAATAAAACGGGCATATTACAATTTTTCGTAATACCCATTTTTCTCGGTTTCTCTTGTATGGGGTAGATTTTTCAAAATTGGCATCAAATACAATTTTGAATAATCTCAAATTTCCGGTCCGCGCTTAGCAGTTTAGGCTGGGCGTTGATCCTACATTCCCATTCCATCATGCGGGTGTCGTAAGAGCCGACAAAATGAAACGACAAGGCCGAAAAGCAAGCAAGGAAAATTTGATACGAAACGTGGTGCGGTAGGCTTATTGCGTTCCCTGGCTCCCAGGAGGCCTGCCTCGGCAAGGGGTCATTTATGGGCTGGGTAGTAGCAGTAGTTGATCCTACAAGATATTCTAATACTCGACTCTATTGCTTTCGTCATCAGCTCGTCACTAATCATTTACCTTAGTTTTTCTTGTAAGTCCGTACATGGGATACTGTCCCATGGATTCTTTCCTTACACCCTGTATAGTAAAAAATATGAAAATAATACGAGGTAAACCGATAGACTCGATATTACCCTTCCATATCCACCGTGGGAAATGTTGAATGATTCTCTGCGAGATCGAATCAGAAATGAAAAGATCAGGCAAACTAGGGTCACCGACATAGCCCACAGGATTGCCAAACTTACGTGGCAGTGGGCAGGGCAAATAGCTTGCAGGACCGACGCTCGATGGGGCACTAAAGTCCTCGAGTGGCGACCGCGTTCCGGAAATCGGTGGACCGATGACCTGGTTAAGGTTGTCGGAGAACGATGGATGCCGGTGGCCCAGAACCGGCCTTTGTGTAGATCCTTGGAAGAGGCCTATGTCCAGGAGTGGACGTCTTTTGGCTGCAATGAGGACTATGATGATGATCCACCATGGTATCTGCCATAGAAACACACTCCTTCGCCATGTAATGAGAGGATGGTAGTACATCTAGATTTTTACCGCTCTTAACACGTGACCATACGTAGGGAACGCGCCAAAAGATGTTTTCAATTAAAATCTACATATCAAGTGCACGAGGTACCAATTTGTTTCGCTAACCATTTTTCCCTCCGAAGCTAATCTGTTGTTTTAATTCACCGAACAAAACTGTATTCGGAAAGTCTCGGCGATTGGCATTTCCAATCTGTTATTCACCAAGTATTAATTAATACGAATACGAAGTTACGACTGCAAGTGAATTCAGTACAAAGAATAAAAAGCACGGTCAAGGAGGGATTTCGTTAGTAAAACGGATAAGAACACAATCCTACTTTTTAGTCCGACCGTCCTTACCACCCAAGGGAAAAAAAACATAAAAAATCTATTTAATCTACTATTCAGCCCTTATATAACCCACTACTGAGTCGGGCCTCCTCCAGTTACATGAAGCGAAATTTGCCCACATGGCGGTGGTATCTTACATAATTAATTAATTTCATTTTCATCATTATCATTTCCTTCTTGCCACGCTGGCACAGCAGCCGTATCAAGTTTTCCTTCTTTTACGAGTAGGTGATCGGCCGCTTGCGCTCCTTTAGTCGCCTCTTACGACACACATAGGATAGTGTGGGTTGGTGACATTGTGTAGGTATTCTAAATCCGCAATGTGCCATAGCTGTCAGAGGATAGGTACTGAGTCTCAAGGAGACTGCTCGTTGTCCTTGAGGCAGTCGAGATTTTAGACCAAGATATTCTGAATGCGAGAGGCAATAAATTGGAACCATATTATTCCGCTTTATAGCTGATTGTAGGCTACTCCAGGCAGAGCTACAAACGCCGCAATAGACAATGACGTGTGCCCTCCTTGAGAAATTACCCTTTTGGCGTTGAAATTTGGCAATTCTACATCTATCCATAGTGGGGACGGACCTTGGTGCCGCGTTATTTTGCCAGGGTGGCGGAGCATACTCACTTACTCCCGTTGCTACGGCAACTGGTAGCCGTAGAACCCTGTTGGCTTTTAGTCATTAGGAGTCGGACACAAATTTCCCGATGTTAAAGTTAGGAGATAATTTGACGTCGCGGAGCATACTCCCCCCAACGGGAGGAGTGAACCCCGCGACCCTGGAGTCGGGCAGTCAAGGATCGCCGTCGGTTTTAGTGGGTAGGTCGGGGTGCAATTTACCATCTCCACGCGCCCCGGAGTCCCACATAGACCGGCCAGTCCCGAACGGCCGGGAATCCATGAGGTATCCCGACGTAAAAAAGGGGGGACAATCGGAAGCAAAAGCAAGAGAAGTGATGGTTTGGTCCAACATATTAAAGAGGCAACTCATCATCATCATTTCAGCCAAAAGACGTCCACTGCTGGTCATAGGCCTCCCCCAAAGATTTCCACAAAGGCCGGTCCTGGGCCGCCCGCATCCATCGTTTTCCGGCGACCTTAACCAGGTCATCGGTCCACCGTGTGGGAGGCCTACCAGCATTGCGTTTTCCGGAACGCGGTCGCCACTCGAGGACTTTTCTGCCCCATCGGGCATCGGTCCTGCGCGCTATGTGCCCTGCCCACTGCCACTTAAGTTTGGCAATCTTGTGAGCTATATCGGTGACCGTGGTTTGCCTGCGTATCTACTCATTTCTGTTTCGATCTCGCAGGGTAACTCCGAGCATAGCCCTCTCCATTGCCCTTTGGGTGACTTTGAGCAACAAAAGAGGCAACTGGCGCCATCAAATCATCAACAAACTACTCCATTACATGGAGGGTAATTAGCCTACAGTGCCACGCTGGCCAGACGCGTTATCGGCCTTGTAATTTCCTATTGTCGCCTCTTACGACACCCTCATGATGGAGTTCGGACGGAAAGTCAAGCTATTGAGTAAAGGTTGAAATAAATTGCGAGTAAAGGCGGAAACATATTAACGTGTCGTGGCGTGTCGTGACGCGCCAGAAGCATATCGGTTTCATACATTTTATATGGTTAGGGACACTTTTGCATGTCGTGTAATGTCGCAACGCGTTCTGTCGTGGCGCCGACTGCTCGCCACCGATTGCGCCAGAGCGTTGGTGGGGGTTATGACGCGACACGACACAACAGGCAATGTATTTCTATACCAGCGCTTGGCTCGTGGCGCGAACGGATAGCGGAGAATTTTTTAATTCTAATCTAATTTATTATATTTTCAGCAAAATGACTGACGAGCTTAGTCCGCGGTTTTACCCGCGTGGTGATGGAATTTATCTTTTCGTCAGTTTTTTTTTCTACTTGGGTACTTGACAATTATATATTGGACAATTCACACAGTTTCTTTAAAAATTGTTATGCCTATGTGTTATTCTGATGTATAAGCAATATTATTGTAAAGTTTTATTGAAATCCAGTCAGTAGTTTTTACGTGAAAGCGTAACAAACATCCATCCATCCATACTTACAAACTTTCGCGTTTATAATATTAGTAGGATCTTTGAACGCTGCAAAGGTTCGTTAACTACTGTTCAGAAATAACGCCAGATCGCGCCACGACACGACACGTTAGTGTGCACACTCACCGTCACGACAGTAAGCACCACGACACGCCACGACACGTTAATATGTTTCCGCCTTTAGTCTTCAATATACACCGCATCCCGCGGTTCTGACAGCGCACTTTCAATTTATGTCTTCTAAAAAGAGTGCAAAATCGCACCGCAGCCGTCACCCGTCCAAGCCGCCTCGCGCCCGCGCCGCGCCGTCTGCCCGAACCCTTTTCCAATTAGTATACTGCCACTCTCCGACATCGCAGAACATGCCAAATAGAACATAGAAGTCAAGATAAAATGTTGTCGTGTGTCATTTTTATTTCCGATATCATTGCACAGTACCTATATTGAAATTGAACACTTTTTAACGGATTTAATTCCCGACGTTTCGAATGCTTTGCGGCAGGGGGAATTAGCCTCCTGTGCCACGCTTGCAAGACGGGTTGGCACAGGGTTTGTATAAAGTTTTCCTTCTCTTTCGGCTCGGTGGTCTGCCTCTTGCGTTCTTTTAGTCGCCTCCTACGGCACCCTCAAGACGGTATGGGTTGGTGATATTGTGTATTCTAAATCCGTCACCGCACGGGCCTGTGATATACGTCACAGTAACTATAATTACTCCCGTATGTTATATTATTGCATGCTGAAACCCAAATTAGTGACCCGGGAAAGTAACTAGACGATAAAACAAGCAATTTTAATTAACAAACTACAAATGTGACACGTATTACGTGCGTACAGGATAAAATTGTCGTGTTTCAATGGTCATTTAATTGATTGCCTTGGCCAACTGTTTACGTCGCCACTCTGCCACCCAACTTGTAATACGGCACGCTTTTAAGGTGAATGTTCCAGGGTAGCCCGCGAAATTCAAATTTTCTTACGTTTTTTGCAATTTGCAGGCCAGTGCTAGGTTGTATGATGATGAACATTTGATTCGCGGATGTAAGACGTATGTAGTTACAGAGTTATAATCATCAAACTCAAAGGTGCAAGACTGACTTTGAGCTCGAAAAAGTTTTTCTTGCACCTTTATGAGCTTGTCTTCGTCCGCGTAGCATTTTACAAAAAAAGATAGTTTTTTGAAAAGGTTATTTTATTTATTTGTCTATGTAACTAAAATATCACAGCCCCTTTGTATGAAGTGAGTACCCAATCGTGGCTACGAGCTCGCTTCATATGAAGCACGGGGAGATTAGAAACCTGGTGCGTACATTCGCCGGGACAGAGGACTTTGCCGCCGCAGAATAAAGGCACACGGAATTAGTTCGTCACATAGATAACATTAATGTATGTTACGCTAGTTCTATATTGTGCAAGTAACGAGAAATTGTTAATTCTGATCATAATTAAATATATTTTCAGAATTGTCGATTGATAGTAAAGGCATTAAATAAGCCCAAAGTTTTTTAGATATTTGTCATCGTTGCACCCTGATAGATGGCGTTGTAACATCGACTCGCCCCGTCGTCGGCTTTATGGCTTTATGGCCCAATAAATATGCTAATACAGCCATGACTTTTTTATAACTTAATTAATAACGCGTTCGCCCGCCTTCGCCCGCGAATTATGATTTAGAACATTTTACATGTAGTGCAAGAGGCGATGTTAGTAAATTACGAACAGCTGTCAAAACATTTTCAATAATAATGTTCTTTTTTTCGGTTCGGAAACTGCGGATGTTAACGATTCTTGACATCCACTTTTGCTCTTGTTTCTGTACCTTTGATGTCGAAAATGTACGCTGCAAACTAGCGCTATGTGAAGCTGTGTCAAGTGCAGCTCCCTCAGCAAGAGCTGAGCCCACGCCCAGCGCTTAATTTATTTGTTTTTTTTTAAATTATGTAATAAGTAAAATTATGTACCTACAAAGTTAAATTAAGTGGCAATAAAGAAATCTATCTATATGACCATTTAATTAATGCATGGAGAACTTACAGCTAGTAAAGTTTTAACTATGGCTTAGGGATAGGAACATTGAGTCAATAAATAAATAAATAAATAAATATCCTTGGACATTTCACACAACGCCATCTCGTCCCAAGTTAAGCAACTTAATGCCTGTGTTATGGTAACGAGATGGATGATAAACTACTTATATACATTTTTTTTTGTAAATACACACATATTATAGATAGAAATGACACCCAGACTCCGAGCCAGTGCCTCTGGTTTAGACAAAGACACTGGCCCGACCCCGGAATCGAACCCGGGACCCGTTGATCCAAAGGCGGCACATCTGACCACTAGACCAACGAGGCAGTCAATAAACAGTCCTCACTTATAGCTATTGTAAAGGAAATTTGGGAGCAATCAGAGTACAAACAATACAATACCAATACTTGTAGCTATCGCTCCAGGAAAAGATTTTCCGGTCGCAACTCTACTTGTAAAAAATTCCTCAAGCACTTTTTTGTGACTTATTGTTCAAAAATGTTGCTAAATGAAATTAGAACTCATTTTCAAAAGGTTGATTTTGTCTTAACGATTTCTCCCTAAATTCGTTTCTGTTTGTTTCTGTTCTTCTGCATGTGTTCATTCCGGTTTACATATACTTATAATGGTTAGTTTACTCTTAGAAAAATTTAAAATATGAAAAATTGTGAATAGGTTGTTTTGGTTTGCACTCCGGGAGTGCCGGCGGAAGTGAAAACTAAAAAACACGGCAACAAAAAATAATAATAATTATATAATATTCGCTCGATTAACCGCTTATACTACACACACTAACTTCACAATGTAAACCAAATAATTGTCAAAATATTTTTTATTACGTACCAATAATAACTATTAAATTAATAAAGACAATTATTACGTACGAATTGACACAACGACGAAGAGCAGCTGACTGTATCTTTTTCGCTCGTGTCCCGAGTTCACCCTATCGAGCCTTTCACTTCAGAGCGTGACAGATCAGCCTAACTTACTACCTACGGAATATTAGTGTGCAGTGCGCCAAAAGAAGTTTTCACTTAAAAAAGCGTAACTTGCGACTAGCTCTCGTACTACATCTGCTTTTAATTGATGGCAGCAAGATCGCGTGACCTGACATGTCGTCACATGCTGTTTACGGCCGATGTTAAAATGCCTCGGATTTACGCCATGTTTGATTTAGAATCACACTTTTAATGCTCGGCTAGTCTTGTAAATGAACTTGTAATGGTAATGGACAGCCGGTGCCTCCAATTGGTGTTTGATGTTTATCTATAATAATCATACTAATGTCCGTTTGTGGCGCATGAAGAATATATAGTGTCGAATTCCATCATGAGGGTGTGGCTAAAAACGGATTTAGAATACATAGTGCCGCCATCTCCCTTCATCCTGAGGGTGCCGAAAACCTAGCCGCGAGAGACGGAAAACTGGAAACGAAACGTCTGACCAGCTTCGTACAGTAGTCTTAGTGCCCTCCCTGTGATGCGACGAAGGCCGACTGCTGTAGTAGTAGTATAATAAAAACTCAAGCATAATTAAACTTGAGTTTAACTTCTAAAGGAAGTACAAAGTACTACGTAAGTGAGACATGATCCTTTCAAGCGTGTAACGCAAACAAGCGCAAAGACAAAAGTCGCCCTCGGCTTCCCCGAACACAGTTGTGCCCTATTTGGACAGGGGCATTGTAAAATATACAAGCGCCCTCTACTCGACCCAGTGCAAACAAATACTTAGTGACGTAGACGCTTGTAGTATTCAGAATCTCATAGAGTCGTTAGTGTTTCGAAAGTATTATAGTCGCTTCAACTTTAATTTTTAACAAGCGGTTTACATTGATGGAAGTTTTGATATTTTTCTGTAAATATAGACGAATCATATGAGACATCAATTGTTTAACACCCTACGTAGTTCATAGTCATTAGAAGTATAGTAACAGTAACAAGTAACAATAAATAATAGGAACAATAACAGGTTATCAAGAACAACAACCAGCCATTAATATGGTTTACTGCTTACGCCCCGTTGAAAAAAATAAATACTTAAAATAAAAAATATTGTACTTTATTCCTCTTTTATAAAGATAACCTTATACTACAACTACTCAGCCCTTAAATTACCCACTGGTGAGTCGCTGTGCCACGCAGGCCAGGCGTATCAAGTTTTCCTTCTCTTACGGCTGGATTATCGGCCTTAATATTTCCTTTTGTCGGCTCTTATGACCCTTAGGGCGGAATGGGAGGGTGCACTATGTATTCTAAACAAAAAATCAAAATGTTGTTTATTTGACTAAATTCTTTCGAATGCTTTCAAATAGTCAAAAAAATATAACACAAAATTTAAAATTTTAAAAAATATATAAAAATAATTTATCATGTAGTTTTTACCACCGGTTCGGAATGCCATTCCAAATAAATCCATGGTTGCTCTTTTAAATAAAAGGGTTACAATTATGGTGGTACAAACAAGTCTGACAGATTAGTGAAAGCAATAACACGCATAAACATGTACCTTAATAAAAATTAGAAAATGCTAATCAGTGAAAACTACACAAATTACATTTTATATCCGTCATCATACGGACAGCCTGATCATAGCATAATTTGCATAATTGCAAAGCATAGTTTGTAGAAGAATCTTTATGTATTACATAATCAAAACACAAAGTCTATCTCCAGAGAACTTTTAATGATGGTGTAATAAATAATATGTCCTGTCTATATTTCTGTAGCCCTGGAACGATTTTATTAAAACATGCAAGACGTATAATGTACAAATATCATAGTTTTTTTCACTTTAACCAAATAGTTGTGGTAGTGTGCCAGGTTGAATGGGCCACCGGCAAATTATTTTTATAAAAGCTTTGGTGTAAGTCGTTTTGTTTGAACATGATGTTAACTTTGGGGAGTTACACCACAGCAGACTATGCAGGTATTTCAAAACGAAGTTTAATAAAGCTATCTTCGCTAACCGACTTTAAATGAAGAGGTTCGGTTTTCAGTTATGTTTTTTAAGTACCTACTGTACATCGATATCTCTGTTATATTTACTTCATCATCATCATCATCATCAGCCCACATTAGTCCACTGCTGGACATAGGCCTCCCCTAAAGAGCTTGACGCATCCAGCTGCTGCCCGCAACATTTCGCAGATCGTCGCTCCATCTAGCAGAGGGCCTTCCCACACTACGCTTGCCGATTCGCGGTCTCCACTCTATAAATTTACTTAAAATAACTAAATGGCAAAATAAAAGTTACGTTTTTCAATCAGTACAATACAATAGTGTATTGCAGTAGGCTTTGTTATTTCCTTTTGACGGCTCTTAAGACACTCTCAGGATAGAATGGGGTGGTGACACAATGTATTCTTAATCCGTAACCAGGTATCTTTTACGCGTGGCCCCGCCCGCCTGAAAAGTAATTGACGATACGGCAGGCAGTTACGAAGTGTTTAACAATTTTGGCGTATTTTGAGAAAAATATATTTTCGAAACAATTAGGTAGGTACTTGTACATAATGTCATCAACCCATACCACCTTAAAGGTGTCGAAGATGCGACTAAAAGAGTCACCTAGCCCCAAGGGAAGGAAAGCATGATACAAACCCTGTGCGAACCCGTCTTGCCAGCGTAGCACAGTAGGCTAATTTCCCTCCATGAATTTGGAGGAGGCCCGAATAATTTATGGGCTGAAACGACGACGACGAATGACGACTTAATAAGTAGTTACCTATATTTACTTCAAAATTTGACTACCTATATAAGTTCCATCATTGACCGATGAAAAGATTAAAAGAAGGCACTCGGAATAAAGTTATTATAAAGCTACAGTTTTTTTTTTATAATAGGTAGTAGGTATGTTTAATAAAAAGGGCATGCAGGATTTTTTGTCGAATTTCGACATCTTGGCGACCTCTGATATAATGTAATTTGACTAAGGATAGGCAAAAGTTCATTTTATATCTAGTTTAGCATAATTTCTTGCGCTTGAGTTAAAAAAAAAACTTCCGTGCACTATTCTGACTAAAATGTGTATTTATGTTGCTGTAAAACAAAACTAAAATTTCTGCGTATTATGCAGTACTAGTGGCCCGCCCCGGCTTCGCCCGTGCAAAGCGGGGGTGGGTTATACATATAAACCTTCCACTTGAATCACTCTATCTACTAAAAAAACCCGCTTCAAAATCCGTTGCGTAGTTTTAAAGATTTAAGCATACATAGGGACGGACAAACACAGCGACTTTGTTTTATAATATGTAGTGATAAACATGCTCGTATAAATTTGTAGGCTTAAAAACCATAATTCTTAATATAATAGTAACGATAAACCAAAGTAGGTACTACTAGTACTCAGCACGTAGGTAACCCACTGTTGTCGGGCCTCCCCCAGGTTACATGGAGGGTACATATTCTACAGTGCCACGCTGGCCAGACGAGTTTCCGAGACGAGTTTCCGAGTCGACAAAAGGAAATGACAAGGCCGATAACCTAGCCGCAAGATAAGGAAAACTTGATACCCAACCCTTTTTTTTTTTTTTTTTTTTGTGCCCGGGGTAAAAATTCTTTATGGACTATCCCCGTCGGTCCCGGGGAGGACCGACGAGGGGTGTGTGGGAATCTCCCCCAGAGTGGGGGCCTACCCACTAAAACATCCCCGGGGTGTACAATCCCGCGCAAGACCTGCCTCGTGGGCCCAGAAACTGCACCACGAGCCAGACGCGCGAGGGGGGGAGCCAAGAACGCGCTCACCCCCAACCAGTCCCAGCTCCGACTGGAGCGACCCGACACTGGAGATGAACTCCGTGGTGCCCTGCCAGTACACATGACAGGGCACCCAACGATCCCGTGTGGGGCGAGGGCTTCCCCGCGCCCTGCCCCGACGATACCCAACCCTGTGCCAACCCGTCTGGCCAGCGTTGCACAGTAGGCTAATTACCCTCTATGTAACTGGAGGAGGCCTGACTCAGTAGCGGTTCATTTCTGATCCGTCTAATAATTTGTCTACACATAAGTTTTTGGTACGCTCTATAATATGCACTCATTTAGGGTGGGTGTAGTGTTTTAGTTGCACCCTGTATAATCTTCAGTTATGTTTCCAACTTGCTTGCCTTGCTTTTTCCTATTGGAGTGCCCAGCCAACGAGGCAATTGCTAGCATTAATCTACTACTACTACGCAGCCCATACAGGACCCCCCTGCACAGTCGTGCTCCTCCAGCATGCAGGGTAGTTTTCCATCTCTTACGGCTAGGTTATCGGCCTTGTCATTTCCTTTTGCCGGCTCCCACGATTCCCAGGATGGAATGGGGTGGTGACACTGCGTATTCTAAGTCCGTCACCACACGTAGCATTAAAAGTGAGCGCTGGTCATGGGTAGGTAGGTACCTACTATAATAATACCTACCTAGTTTTCTTTTGTAGGTGTTCAATTATGTTTTATACAATTTGCTCGGAGTAAGGTCGTTTCGGTAGGTTCTCCAAAACAACTGGATTCCATGCAAGCGTATGCGCTGCAGCGCATTGTGCGAACACGTGTGCGCGGGCGCCGGGCGCGGAGCGGAGGGCGCGGGCTGTGCGGGGGCGGGGCGTAGGAGGCGGCGCGCCACGCCGTTGGCCAGAGCCGCGGCGGCTCCGCCCCCCACGCAGCCCGCCCCCGCGCGCTCCGCGCACCTCGCTCAGTGCCTCGCGAGTCGCCGCCCGCGTCGCACGTGTGCTAATTTGGCCCGTGTGCCGCAGATGCGATCCCGTTGCCGCTGAAGCGATGCCGGCCGAGGAGGATCCCGCGGCGATGGAGTGCCGGGAGCCCGTCGACTCCCCGCAGCAGTTCTGCCTGCGATGGAACAACTATCAGAGCAACCTGACGAGCAGCTTCGACCAGCTGCTGCAGAGCCAGTCGTTCGTGGACGTGACGCTCTCGTGCGACGGCCAGAGCCTCAAGGCGCACAAGGTGGTGCTGTCCGCGTGCAGCCCCTACTTCCAGTCGCTGTTCATGGACAACCCTTGCCAGCACCCCATCATCATAATGCGCGACACCAAGTACTGCGACCTGAAGGCGGCCGTGGACTTCATGTACCGCGGGGAGATAAACGTGTCGCAAGAGCAGATCCCGGCGCTGCTCAAGGTGGCGGAGTCGCTCAAGATCCGGGGGCTGACGGACGTGAGCGGGGAGCATGCGGTCGTACAGCCAGGGAGCGGGCGGGCCGCCAAGCGCGCGGGGCCGGGAGCGGGTGCCGGCGAGTCGCCCTCGCCGCCTCCGAAGGCCCGGCGCCGCGGCTCTGAGGAGCGAGCGGGGGCCGGCTCCCGGGGCCTGTCCCCTGCCCCGTCGGCCTCGCCAGCGCCGGCCGCACCGGACCTGCCCGACCCGCCGGGCCTGCCGGGCCTGCCGCACCCCGACGACGTGGACATCCGCCCCGGCATCGCCGAGATGATCCGCGAGGAGGAACGGGTACGTACCGACCTATACCTATTAGACACGCTCGTACGCCGTCTTCGTGGCCTCCAGGCTTATCTGACTTGCTGAATCAGAGTAGGGTGGCATCCATTTGTTTATTTGTGATAATATATCCTAATTGCTAACGATTAAATGCTTCTAATATTTTTTAAATCTTGAAATTATGCGGATACGGTCAAAAGAGTGGTAGGTTTTACCGGGTAACCCGGATGCAACTAACCATTGCGTTGCGGCCGTGAACTCTCGCATAACCCCAACCGGTGGACGGCGTTTGGGGACACAATTGTTTCCAACGTAAAAAAATACCCATACCTATTATTAAAATAGGAAACGAACAATTTAAAATATTTCATCTGTCATTCAATTAAAATCGCACTTGCTCTTACACAATCGAAGTAAAAATATCGAACAACTTATTACCGTAGTACCTACTTATCTATCATCATCATAATTTTCAACCAATATACGTCCAATAGATCTCCACAAAGATCGGCCATGGGCCGCATCCACCTTAACCTTAACCAGGTTCGGAAAACGGAAAACTTATCCATACATCTTTATATTAATAAGTGAAGCAAAAACTTTGTAACCCTTTTTGCGAAAGTTGCGAAGACGGAGGCGTTTCAAATTTCCCACACTTATAGTTTATACATAGAAGGAATGCTAAAATATTTTTATATATATTTCCTTTCATGTATTTGACACACACGCTTAAATAAGTACCTAATCTTTTATTTATTGATAAAGTCTGTGATAAAATTGTGAATAGAAATATTATTTAAATTTACGATGGTCGAATTGGGCGACCACAAGCTTAAAGTTCTTAGACTGTTCGAAGTAAGTAATTCGGAACACGACCACTCGGCCCATAGCTGATCCACTGCTGAGTCGGGCCTCTTCTAACTACATGGAGGGTAATTAAATTAGCCTACCGTGCCGTGGCACGGTAGGCTAGACGGGTTAGCACAAGATTTCGTACCAAGTTTTCCTTCTCTTGTGGGCCAGGTTTTCAGCCTTGTCATTTTCTATTATCGACACCCTCCGGATGGAATGGGGTGGTGACACTATGTATTCATGTAAATGCAATAGGTACGCATCAAAAAAGTTACACGTGCCAGCTGACTGGCAAACGTTGTTTTGCCATATAAATAATTACCACTTGTGGGGGTGTTTATCGTCCCCGTAGAGCGAGAATTAAGTAAGTCTTCAAAATTATGTAGTTAATTTTCAACCTAAAATATCAGCAAGTTAAGTTTAAAATGGCCTAACAGTTTATATAGTTACCACTTCCTCTACCGAGACGATATTTGCAATGTCCGACGATACGTTCCAACAAAATTTCAAGTATAGCCTTATAATTCCAGAGATATAGTGACGAGTCAGTATATAGTTGGACATCTCGTATACATACAATTTATCTATCTCTATAAACAGAGATAAATTGAAAGTCAGACTAAAAAAGATCCGTTTCGTTAAGCAAATTAATAGATAAACGTTATTTTATACGTCCGTAGGTGTCGTGAGAGCTCACAACAGGTAATGACAAGGCCGATAACCTAGCCGCAAGAGACAAAAAACTCGCCCTACTTGCCAACGTGGCACAGTAGGCTAATTACCCTCCATAATAATTGGAGGGGGCCCGACACAGCAGTTGGTCTTCGAAGTGATGATGATGGTGGTAGCACTAAACAATATTGCAAAATGTAAACTTATCTGCTATCAGTTCTTGCTTCCGAAATGTTATCGATAGAACGTTTTCCATGCTTAGTTTAAAAAGACTTACTCGCGTTTCTCGGAAAAGTTTTCCCGCCGCTCGAGGCGCCACCCGCTCCTCTAATTTCACCCCTCACCCCTCACGCCTAGAAACTTTCCATATCGCATTTCGTAGTTAATTTATTTTCGACTTAGCTAAGCCGATATTAATTAAAAAGTTATGACGAAAGGTATCAGGTATCGCTCATTTTCTTAGCTAAAGGTAGAAGGAATATGTTAAAAAACAAAACTCCCATAGAGTTAACCTCTCTTTAAGATATAAAACGAAACCCCTTCACTTGGTAGGTATAAGCTGTATCACCTAACCCTGAAAATTTGATACAAACCCTTTGCCAACCCGTCTTGTCAGCGTAACACAGTAGGCTAATTTCCCTCCATGAATTTGGAGGAGTAGTTTTAAGTTTTAACTTAGTGCTATGTATTGGATCCTTACTCAATCCAGTCAATATCGCTATCTGCTAGAATCGTTTGGAACTAACGTATTATAATTATTGTGACTGTCAACTAACAAACAAATAATTGCCTAAAATAATATTCAGAGACAGAAAATAATTTGATTGCAGCTCACAAGTGAATAAATAGCATACAGGCACTATAAATTGAGATGTAAGCTGTCTTTCAAGTTGGATCAAACTGCACACGGTGTGCAAATTTGATTAAAATCGGATGTAGTTTAAGAGTCCATCGCGGACAAACAACAAGACACGTAATAACTATATTTTAGGATTACAATTTATACATTTAAGCTGCACTTACCGTTCGTAATACAATCTTTAATCGACTATACTTGAAATATGCATTTATAATGGTATGCACCCTGACGCATGATTAGCGTTCATGTTTAAAATATTATTGGCTCCTTCCCATCTATTGGAAAAAATACTTTATTTGTTACGTTGAATATTTAAAGAAAGAAGTATCCAAGTAAGTAAGTAGTAATAAGTATAGAATTTGTATGATGGTTTTATTTTATTAGTAGAGTTGCCAGTATATTTAAACCATACGCTTAAAATTCAGTTCAGTTCATTTCATAAATTCATCGTTATAATAATTCAGAATTTATTACAAAATCATCGCTGCAATTGAGATTTATTATTTGAATGATTTTTTGGAGGATTTTAATTGTTTATCTTTATTTGAATTTAAATTTGGATCAACCGTCTTTGCCGTCAACAATCCATAAAAAAGCGTGTAAAAGCGCTTTTACAAAAAGAAATCGACAGCTTTTGCCACGAGAATAGATTGTGAGAGCCGTCGGAATAAATTTAATGCTTTCTAGTTGAAGGCAGCGTACTGTTTAATATTTTAACTTTGCCTTGCTTGTCTTAATTTAAATAGTTATTTTTTTTAAATAAACGCCGTTTTTGTGTCTGGTTTTAGCGGCTATCATCCAGAACTTTTCTGCTCGAATGCCCAACCGTTTGTACTAGGTAATTTGCCCACTGCTACGTCAATTGTACAATCCTTATCGGTCACGTTATTCTTCTACGGATTTCCTCATTACTGAATCTGCCGAACTGTTATTCCGAGCACATTTTGTACCTTGTACATTATTTCCAACCTAATACATTTTGTATACAAACTATAATCATCATCATCATCATTTCAGCCAATAGGCGTCACTGCTAGACAATAGCCTACCCGAACGATTTCCACGAAGGCTAGTCTTGAGTGCATTCATCGCTTTCCGGCGACCTTACCCAGGTGGTCGGACCAGCGCTGTGCTTTCCGGAACGCGGTCGCCACTCGTGGACATTTCTGCCCCTTCGTTTCCACCTAAGTTTGGCGATCTTATAGGCTTAACTCTACTTCGCCTGCGTATCTCCTCACTCATGATTCGATCTCGCAGGAAAAATCCGAGCATAGCCCTGTCTATTGTCCTTTGGGCGACTTTGAGCCTTTTGACAAATAGATATGTATTACAATGGAGGTCAATTGCTACTTGAACTGCGCTAACTTTTCTTTACATTTCCGCCATATCATTTTTGTATCGTCGATTAATACGTCTGTATCGAGTGAAATGGATGCATAAAAATGCAATCAAGCCAGCCTACAATTGTTATTAAACCTCACCCAGAAACGATTATAAAACTCTTTAGAAATGGTTGAAAACAATTTTTGTTCGTTGAAAATATAAATACCACCCATTGTTGCTGCAAAGTTGTATAATTTAGTGTTTTGCGACCAAAAGTAGGTCTTTCTTGTAACAAAAGGATATTGTTTCACTGCAATTAGCAATGCAATCACCATAGATAAGTGAATGTTTGCATTATTTAAGTACCTACATATGATTAAAAAAGCTACTCTTTTGAGGCATATTGAGGCTTGGAAATCAAGCCTTTTAATTCACCATGCTTTGCTCATGCTCTGCGTTGCTGAAACCGTGAAGGGATTAGGCTTACTTGGAATCGATGGAGGCATTCAACTGCATGGAGCTTGAACCGTATTCCGAAGTTGGCTTATTAATGGTCAATATCATCTTGGTTTTTTTCAAACTATGCATTCGGTAACTGACGGTGAAGCGACCGTGACTGTCCTAGGGGCTCCTACTTATTTATTACCTGACCCCTATTCCCCTAACGCGATGTATTTTTTTTTTACTTTTTTATAGGGAACTTAGGTCATTGTGTCGGGGGTCAATTAAAATATTAATTTTTTTTTAATTAAAAGGAGGACTTATTAGTGTATTGTGCAATGACAAGAAAAATGTATACCGGTTACTAGATTTTTGTTTATTACCCTTATTATCGATAGTTTAGTATGTACTATCTATTACCTTAATAATATTATGTATCTAGGTTTACAAGGAAAAAGGTGGGCGAGGTCGGCATTTACCTGCACAGTTCGTTTTAATTATTTGTTATTACTAATCTAATGCAAGAAAAAATATGAATGATGGTAATAATAAAGCAAGACGTGACCGAGACCTCTTTTCTTGCTATTGTTAATAATCCACTCGTTTAAGAATAAATGAATATATGTTTATGTGAACCATTCCATTATTTGTATTACTTCTCGGGTTAGGATTAGTGACGGATTTAGAACACACAATCACCAACCCATGCTATCCTGAGGATGTCGTAAGAAATTAGCGACTAAGGAACGCAAATGGCAGATCACCTACCCGAAAGAGAAGGAAAACTTGATACGAAATCCTATGCCAACCGGTCTGGCTGGCGTGCCACATTAGGCTAATTACCCTCGATCTAGTTAGAGGGGGCCCCACTCAACAGCGGGTCATTTATGGGCTGCGAAGTAGATAATGTAAAGGTGATTTGAGATATACCATAAAAATAATTAGGCAGTGTCAACAACATTTCAACTGTGTCACCTTGATTTTATTCTGCTTACCAAAACGTGCGTATCAAAGTTTTAATTTAAATTATTTATTTTAGCAGATGTATTCCCAATAAAAATGTATTTATTTTAATTTCTCAATTTAATACAATTTCAGCATGAATTTATTTCAAGGTTGCGTCAGACATTCTTCATGGCAACCGATTATTATCATATTTTAGTTTTAACTTTGAATATGACGTAGGTACATACGTATGAAATAACTTTTAGATATATGCGAACCCTCAATGTAAAGGTGATTTGAGATATACCATAAAAATAATTAGGCAGTGTCAACAACATTTCAACTGTGTTACCTTGATTTTATTCTGCTTACCAAAACATGCGTATCAAAGTTTTAATTTAAATTATTTATTTTATGTAGCAGATGTATTCCCAATAAAAATGTATTTATTTTAATTTCTCAATTTAATACAATTTCAGCCTGAATTTATTTCAAGGTTTCGTCAGACATTCTTCATGGCAACCGATTATTATCATATTTTAGTTTTAACTTTTAACTTTGAATATGACGTATGTAACGTACGAAATAACTTTTAGGTATATGCGAACCCTCATCGATGTATGTAATCAAAATCAAAATTTATTTAATCAAGTTTGCTTACTATAGATCTTTTAACAAGTCCAAGAATAACTATCTATCTATAAGCCACAGAAGTCCATCATCTATATTTATATATATAAAGCTTCCAGCTCTAGCTTCTAATCCGGGTTTTTAGTTAAAGATTAGCGCTATTTTGTTTCTGTGTCTCTGAAATTACTAGTAATGACCATACTGACCTTGTGAAGGTCGCTGGGAGTCGGTGGATGCGGTCTGCACGAGATCGTGCATTGTGGAAATCTATGGGGGAGGCCTATGTTTTCTTTTTTTTCTTGGGCAAATTCCCCCAAGAATATAATGCAATTTAAAATTGAAAATTTACCATTTGCCACCGGTTCGGAATGCAGCTTATAGAGAAGAGCTGGCATGAAACTCTGTAGTTGAATAATAATTGTAAATTGAAGTTAATCTTCGTTTGGTTTCAGAATTTCGTATCACGTTTTCCTTCTCTTGCGCGTATAGGTTTTCGGCCTTGCCATTTCCTACTGTCGGCTTTTACGACACGCTCAGGATGGGATGGCGACACTATGTATTCTAAATCACACGGACCTCGCATAAAAGTTTTTTGTTTGACCTATTTAAAGTCATACCACTTTCGGAAGACGGCCCTATACGTAAGAGCCGGAAAAAAACTCGACATGCCTTTTTTAAATGCCATTTTTTTAGATCTTGTCAGAATAGTCCCTTGCCAACAATACCAATCCGCCTGAAGACTACATATATGAGGCGCCTATTCCCAATGCATGACGCACATTTTATAGATGCGTGTAACGTTGGCAGTTTTTAACACAGAAATGATATTGAAACATTTCCGGGAAGTTCCTCAACCGTGTTAAGCCTGTCGTTGGAAATGTAATAGTGTCAATGAAATTGTCAATTTATTTGAATAGTCACCAATTTTCGGTTCCGAATTGTTGTAAACTCAAATACCTGTGTGCTTCAATGTCGGATAATAATTAGCTCTAGTGTCGACATGATAAATTTCCATTAGTTGCCGTTTACATTATGCTCCGGTATTTAATACGAATGCGTTATTAAATTTCGATGGATGACCATTACCTAATTTCAGTAAGGAAATAGCCTGTAAGATTTTTGTTTATATCAAACTCAATTTTCGTGAAGATGAGAAAGAATTACATTTTCTCACTCGCCTCTTCTGACTGCCTTGTAGATTTAGGGGTTAGATATCTTTGAATCATGGGTCTGCGGTTCGATTCCGGGGTTGGGCTAGTGTCTTTGAGTAAACCAAAGGCATTTATTCTGAGTCTGGGTGTCATTTGTGTTCGCGAATTTCATGTTGTAAACAGTCTCCGCGATACAGTGTTTAACGTTAAATAAAACCTGAATAATTACATTTTTTTGGCTTGGATTTGGTTAACTGCCAGTACACAGTTTACACTTAGCAATATGTAAAAAAAAATGTTGACGGTTTTTTTACGTCGGATATTGCTAGCGGCACGTATCTTTAGCGCTGAGCAAGCGATGAATCTCTTTCTCGCATAGGGCAAGGGTGGGGTGAGTGAGAGAGAGGTACCCCTCGCTCAGCGCTAAAGATACGTGTCGCTAGTAATAATGTTCGTTCGTTGGTCGTTCGGATCGTTGGGGACTGGCCGGGTAATGCTAGGTGCTCCAAGAGATGCAAAACTTGATAACAAACCCTGTGCCAACCATCTGGCCTGCGTGGCACAGAAGGCTACTTAACCTCCCTGTGATGGGAGAAGGCCCGACGCAGCAGTGGGTCATTTATGGGCGGAGTTGTAGTATAATAATATGTAGGTACGTGAAGGCCTTGAGAATAAACAGTATACCTACTCAACAACTGCGATGTCATCCTGTTATGAAAAAAAAATCTAGCCACAGTAACATCTAACCAAGTAACATGGTGGATAAGCGGAAGGAAAACGCAGTGGCAGTGTGTCTGGCAAATTATGCCAATTTGCCTCCATCAAGTTGATTGATTTCTGCGGAGTGTTATCGATGTAATTATAGAAAAATCTATAAAACATATTACTGACTTTATACTGCTACTATATATGAGAACGGTATAACTCTTAGGCCAGCGCCACACTTGACGGAAATTCCGACACCGAACTTTCGCGGCAGTTAATCCGTTAATAAACGTTGCAGTCACACTGAATATTCCGCGGCAGATTATCCGCGATCGCTTATAAAGTGTGGTCGGAATGGATACGTTAGAATATAACAATGATAGATTTATGAGGCATTAGAAGAAAAAAGAATAGAGCGTAAATATTGGGTTTATCCCTTAAATACTCTTCGACTAGAAATTGAGCAATTTCATACCTTGTCTAAGCAACTAAGACTGTACCCAGATAAAGCATTCGAATATTAATATAATTTTGATATTTCTCCCTGTAATAAGATAATACCCATAAAAACGTTACATTATTTCGCATTTAAAATAGAAAAGATGTGACAAGAATAACATTGACGATTCAATTCAAGACAATTGAGTTTACACTACACTCCCCATGCTCGTTTCTTTGCCGTTCGAACTGGCTTTTCTCTAGAGTCCCAAAGGCAAAATAAGTTTTGCAATTCAAAAATAAATCTTTCGGTGTCAAACATCTTGTGCGTGCGCCGTCGCCGCGATTTATCCGCCGAATGTGGTGCGATACATACAAATACTTGTATGCGACGTTACCGATCTTACGCCGACGGAAGATCGGTGCGCGGAGGACGGAACACACGCCGGTGCGAGCGGTCCGCGACGGTGCGACGCATCGTCCGCAACGGAAAACGTTTGGCTAAAATAGACAGTAATATTGTACTTAAACTAATTATATGAAGGAAAACAGCTGCTTGTTAAAATACAAAACAGTAAGTTATTAATTCGCCCCAACAAAATCACCTATATGCGCATGGATTTCAATTAACGTTCGTAATTAAAAATGTAAGTAGAGAGAATAAAAAATATTGTATTAAGTACTAAGATTAATTTACGCCACTCGATAAGACTATTTATTATACTGTTGTTCGATTAATTCAGCTAATACTCAACGGTCGAGAGAGCTCGATAAGCTGACCGATTTCATTACTATACGTATTCCCACTTGCTCGGTGAGCGAGTGCACTCAAGTCGCAGTAGAGGTGTAATCTCGCTATGACGAGTCGTAGCTTAGGAATAGGGCCTTGATCTGCAGTCAACCAATGTCTAGCTGTTACCCGCAGCCTTCGGCTACGTTGACTTTAAATTGGTTTAGTTGTTTTGCCAATAGATGTCGCTGCTTAAATATTTAACGGAATTTATTTGCGAGTGAATTTGAAAATGAAAATTTGAAAATCCCTGTTCTGGGCAGGGCACGTAGCTCGCAGGACCGACGCCCGATGGGGCAGAAAAGTCCTCGAGTGGCGACCGCGTTCCGGAAGGCGCAGTGCTGGCAGGCCTCCCACACGGTGGACCGACGACCTGGTTAAGATCGCCGGAAAGCAGTGGATGCGGGCGGCCCAGGACCGGCCTTTGTGGAAATCCTTGGGGGAGGCCCATGTCCAGCAGTGGACGTCTTTTGGCTGAAATGATGATGGTGATGATGATGAATTTGAAAATATGTTTTATCACCGACACTTTACGATAGCGTGAAATTAACAGCTCACAGAAGGATGTACCAGTAGTTACACTAGATGGGTCTCGGTGAGCTGACTGAAATTACTCCGTGTGAATATGTACTAATCGGTAAGGTAGGGCTGATTCAATTAAAATTGGGAATATATAGGTAAACACAGTTGTAACATGTATGTATTAGTATAAGTACCTCCTATCCACCCACAGACGACATGCCTGATGGCATATAATTACATTAGAGGGCCAGACTAGCTGACGATTTGCGGGAACATGACATTCGAAGTTAGGACATTTAATACAACAGAATTTGTATCTAGGCAGGAGTGACGGAACTTGATGTCATACGTACGCATAGAGTGATTCAATGAATATCACTTGGGTATCCTACTGATATTATAAACGAAAGTTTGTATGTAAGCATACTACTAATATTCAGCCCATAATGACCCACTGCTGAGTCGGGCCACCTCCAATTACATGGAAGGTAAATAGCCTACTGTGCCACGCTGGCCAGACACGTTGGCACAGGGTTTCGTATCAAGTTTTCCTTCTCTTGTGGCTAGGCTTTATGTAAGCATACATCAACGCAACTCATGGGTTATAATTTATAATATAGATAGATATAAGATATTGCGCAGATTAATTCTCAGACAAACTAGCTTCTGCTCGCGAAGCTAGTTGTTTTACAAATTTATATTTCTCCAATTAAGGCCCTTTCTATCTATCTACAAATTTTAGAAAAGTTGCTTATTTTTTCCTGAAATTCAGACAGTGTGTATATTTGTAGTAGTATCGACCCTTTCCTTATCGCTATAGGGGTTTCGTTACAACGTGTAGCAAAACATATAAAGTGTTTAGTTGATTTGTGTAGCTTCAAAACTCTATAACATTTGAATAGATAGAGCTCAAACTGTGACACAATATAATATATAACCAGCTTCAAAGATTGTTTTTATCATTATTGCATGTCAGTAACATTCGTGAGAATTCGAGAAAAACGTTTTAACAACGGTCAGTTTTGTATCAACAACCGCGACATCTTTTGCAAGTGAGAGGAACACGCGACAACCGCAGTGATATGTGAAACTTGCCAATAGATGGTGTTGTTAACAATATTGTGCCACACACAACCGTGTCAGGGTGCATAATATTAACACGATAATTAAAAATATTAAACTGGATGGTATAAAAACCATGTTACACAGTAAAGAAAAACTCTACAGTTCCGGGCATCTTCCAATTTGTTGGAGGAACATGATCGTACTGTGCCCGGCCGACCAGACTGATAGTCACTGGGTTTCATACCTGTTTGTTCTTTTCATGTCGACGTATTTTCGGTATTTTAGTCGTCTCATGTATTAAGAGAATGGATCGTGGGACTATTTATTCTAAATGCAATATACCTACTTAGTCATAGAAATTTTAGTCAAGACCTAAAGGTACAGTCGGAATAAGGTCGGCCAGTCATCATGATTAGTCACAAAATAATGGCAATGCGTCTGATTCATTGTTAAGATTACGTGCATAATTACAGTTTTATCTTTATGAGCTCAGGGCCGATTTATTGTTGCAAAAGAAACACTAATAAAATGTTTAAATTATGAATTCTAATTAGGAGCAATAGGTGCATAAATGGCTGCTACGTCAAACGGTTAAATCCTTTTGCTAACTCAGAGCAGTAACGCGTGATCATCGTCGAATCAATTTGAATACAAACTACAATTCATAAGCTTTTTCTGTTCTTCAGACCTTTTTTTTCACGATTACTAGGAATAGTACTACGATTTCATTTGCACCTCAGCCATAGCGGCCGGTATTTGGGAAGGACGCTAATTCCCGTTGGCAACTATCGTCATAACTTCAGCCAAAAGAATTAAACTGCTAGATTTGGGCCTCCCCTAAGAGTTTCCACAAAGACCTTATAGCAACTTAATGTCAGTGTATATAAAAAAACCTTCAGCCATAACCAAAGAAGATATTGTGTGCAAAATTTTCCGACAAAATAAGCTATTTTTTCTTAAAACTTTGATCACCAGTTGACGTAAGTATCAATATTGTGGAACTAAATAATAAATAAATAAATATCCTTGGACATTTCACACAACGCCATCTCGTCTCAAGCTAAGCAACTTAATGCTTGTGTTATGGTAACGAGATGGGTGATAAACTACATATATACATTTTTTTTGTAAAGACATGTAGGTATTATAAGCACCCAGACCCGGAACAAATACTTGTAGGTCGTACAACTATTTCTTCCGTGCGGGGATCGAAACTGAGATTATTAAGCTTCTATGATGGTAAGAAAATAAACTTAGCAAAACATTCTAAGCACGGAACTACTTCTTTTGCTTGGCTCTATCATATCGGACGGCTATATGGCTTTTGTTGCCCCCTTTTAAACGTGCCGATACTATGGGACTAAAGCTCTTGACTTGACTGCCTCGTTTGTGAAGGTAGGTGAGCCGCCTTTGGATCAACGGGTTTTATTCCGGGCTTTGTCTAAACCAGAGGCACTGGGTGTCATTGGTGTTCGTGAATTAGATGTTTGTAAACTGCCCCCGCGATACAGGTTACACCAACTACAGGAAGGGGGTTTATTTAAAAAAAAAAACAAAAAAAAAGAAAATGCAGTGACATATTTGTGCACATTACAAATATTTTCGTGCCGGTGTACCAAGGGAGAAAAAAAAGTGTGGTGAAAGTTTTTAGGTAATATATAATATGTTAGATCAAAATGAAAGTAATTGCAAGCGAATACACTAGTAAAACCCGGGGATTGTGAGAATTGTTGGTACAATTAGCAAAGGGGCTCGACCCGTAGAAAGCACGCACTATATCAAGGAATCCTACAAAAATTCTTTCAGAGAGCGATGGAATCGTATTTTCTATTTCACGTTGACAAGGGTTACCGACCTTAAAATTAATCGAAATACACCAAATATATCTTAGTGCTAAAAGATGATGTAGTTGTTTTGTTTCTCGTCGAACCTATGTTTCTCAAACTCGAGTACGAGTACTAGTGTACAATATACGAGTATATATACACATGTGGACGAGAGAGATATTTCACACGACTATGCGGTCTTTATACAGAAAGCCTTAGTCTTAAACTGAAGTTAACACAAAAGTTACCGGCTTTCAAAAAATAAAACCGTGCATCAGACCGTGAATAACGGCGGCGTATCTTTAAAAAAAAGCGAGTGTAATGTACTAGGGACTTGATACGCGTAACTAAACATTATTTATTGCACATTTTTGGCGGTAAATTTATCTATTGACTTTCGATAATTATGGCTGATACAAAAATATATATTAAAAAAAAAAACAAAAACTTATATCTTTTAAACCATTTATTGTTGCTATGAATGTATTTTGTAACTTTCATCATAAATAACGTAATCATTTAACAAAAATTGAGTGTTGTGAGTGGTTTTAAGAGCACAGTAAGAGTGATGACATGTTCGGAATGAATTTGGTCCCTCGTATACACAAATTATACACTAATTTCTACGGTTGTTTATAAACTGTGGGTGATTGCCGTCAATAGGGCTATTGGTTACAGTTTGAAAAACGGTGGAGTCTGACTTGTGTCGCCGAAACTGTTTAAGTAACTGTTCGCGGGTATCGTGCAAAAGTGTTAAGTAATTGTTACTTAGAAACGACCACGCTTCTCCCACAAATCGCAGATGTAGTATGAAGGTTGAGTTCATAGTGGAATTGTTACAAACCATTCAAATCTTTTTTAAAGCTTTCGGTGTTGTAGGGGCTTGGTTGGATACAGTCTTTCTCAAATGACAGCCAGATGAAATTCATGTTGAAATCAATATGTACGTTCCATAAATAGGCCATCGCTGGATAGTTTACTCACCACCAATTAGCCTTCCGTGTTATTCTGGTTAAATAATGTTCCACGAGGATTATCTCATTTAGTGTTCTCTTTAATGAGGGTTTCGCTTACCTATTTCATAGTCCCTTAAATCATCTCGTACAGTATACTGTGGATAGAATTACCCAATGGATTTTTTGAATGAAATATTAGTGTAAATATTGTTACGAATGGATTACAATTTTATTATATTTTCCTAGTAAAATAAAAACCAATCGGATACGTCATGAAATATTGTATATGAATACTAGCTGACCCGGTAAACATTTTTTTGCCATATAAATATCGCTTTTAAAAAAGAGGGGTTGACCGTAGAGGGGTGAAACCTTTGGGTTGTATGTATTTTTGTATGCTGTATGATTAAAAATAAAAACAACAAATGTTGTCTAAAAAATAAAATGTTTGTGTTAGACCCCCTTAACATTTAGGGGGATGGAAAATAAATGTACGTCTGACATTTTTTGCAAATAGATGGCCCTGCTTCTGTTTTTACGCGGTATGGTTGTTTACAAATACCTGCTTATGCCGGAATTGTTAGTATTTCAATCACTTTCGGAATTAATTTGGAAGTGTAAAAGATGAATCAACTAACAATGAATTCGTAGCCGTCCGAACTAAATAAAAAAAGGGTTCATTCCGGGGCAGAAGCGTCAGATCTAGGTCCTTGGCGGGTATTTTGTTTTTACACTTGTAACCGCAGTAACGACGGCGTAAAAGGTTCTAACAAGACAAATAAATAATTATTTTTAATGATTAACACTGAGTAATTTTCATAGTTAAATAAAAACCATCAACGCTTTGAAACAAGTTCTAAAATCCAGCAATTAATTGTGATATAACGTACAAGCTTAATATAGCAGAATAGACGGATTAAATACCATCCTGAAGGTTTCGTAAGAGCCTACTAACTGAAATGACAAGGCCGAAAACATAGCGGCAAGATAAGGAAAACAGTACGCAGCACGGTAATTAAACGTCCTTCCACGTTATGGGAGGAGGCCCGACTCAGTAGTGGCACATGAATGGGGTGACTAGTAGTATACATTACAAGAATATTTGCATAGAATGATCCTGCCGTTTAGATTAATCTGATGTGCATATTTGTAGAATCGATTTTAAACAAGACAAATTTATACCCTGACATCGGCCCTCCCCTGTCCCCTTTGCAAGTAGTCTAGCTCCGGCAATCCGCAACATTAAAATGTATGAGAATGACGGATCGAAACGACAAATTAGCGTTTGGAATTTTCAAACCAACAGAAAAATGTAAGGTGCATTTTGGATCAGCCACCGTAGCGTTCGAACTCGTAGTTGACTTAGGAATTTTAATTTCGTTAGCGTTAGTGACAAACTGTATACTGATACATCATCGTCACATATAGATTTAATGACTGTGTTAAACTATCCCACAATTTGCTGAAGGGATAATGCTTTGGGTTGACACGCTGATATATCAATTTTTCCTCATCTTGCGGCCACTATGATGGAGAATGTGACACAATCTTTATAGATGGTTTTCTAAAAAAACCTAATATATATGCTACTATTCAGCATATAGAAGACCCAGAGTTGAGTCGGGCCTCCTCCAGTTTTATGGAGGGTAATTAGCCTACTGTGCCACTCTGGCCATACGCGTGAGATGGCACAGGGTATCGTATCAAATTTTCTTTCTCTTTCGGCTAGGTTATCGGCCTTGTCAGCCATGCCCTTTTCAGTCAGCAGTCAGCTCTTAAGACACGCTCAGGATGGAATAGGTTGGTGACACTGTGTATTTCAAATACATCACCATGCGGATCTTTATCCCTATCTAGCGGCCCGTGCTGGCTTCGCACGCGTGGACATTTTAATACTTGTTTTAGGGTAGGTATAGGTATCTTGATACTTAACGTATTTTGAAACAACGCATGGTGTGCCAAAATAAATTTTACGTTTGTCGGTTAAATAAAAGAGATAAGATTAAATAATTAAGCGCAAGTTATCTATAGTTTAAACCGGCGTTTAATCTCTGCACACAAGCTGTGTGAACATGATTAAGTTTATGATAAAATATGTGTCGCAATAACAAGATTCTATGATAATATTCTTTTTATTTTCATTAACATGGTGCGGTTTGTGGTTTTATCAAAAGATGCGACTTATCGTGTTAGGTTTTTCACAGATAATTTTATCGTGTGTTTCATACAAGTTAGTTTACCGTCGGTGGACGCACATGTATGAAAAACTGGCTCCACTATGCAACCTAACTTATTTTCGCTGGCGGTGGATGTTCGGCTTTACTTCCTTTCTATTTTCTGCAGCCGTAGCCTAAGGTACGTTTGGCGACACTGTTCCAAAGCCGACAACACATGGACTCATTTAAACTTTGGTAAACTCCAGAGATGTTACCAGGAAACAGTTATTGTTCCGAATAAACAAGCGACTAGAGAATGTTTTCCAAAAGCATAGTTTCCGAATAGTACGCGCCATAACATAAAACACCATTGTCGAGATGTTTACTCGGAATCGGCGTGTCAATAGAAACTTAGCCTTAATTCACGAGAAGTGACACTTTTAATGTTATCCGTGTTTTTTTTTAATTAAAGAGATATGGTTGTATGCTTAGGCTTTAACGAAAAAGTCATGCCGCCGACGCTCGCCAACACAAATTTAGTATAACGGTGTGTACATAACGTTATAATACTATCGTTTGCATTTTGTAACCACGAAAACTATTTTGGTCGTTAACGTAGGTGACCGCGCTTTTAGGACCTAACCTTTACTGTAATTAATTGAGTTATGTTTTTTTATTACTAACAAGAACTTACGCGGAGGTGGGTAAATAAACGGTTATGAGTACCGCACAAATGTTACGTTACGACTACCTATAGGTAGATGTAAGGCCAGTTTAAAACCAAATAAACAAATCCGTTTAAAAAAAAACGATTTAAGACGTTTGGTTTTGATGACTATGTTTTTCTTAATTACGAGGGTGAATCAAAAAATTCTTGGAATCAATATTAAAAAATGCAAAGATTTAAATAATAATATTTTATTTTTCTACATAATCTCCCTCCAATGCAATGCATTTAGAATAACGCGTTTCTAACTTCCTTATTCCTTGTGAAAAAAAATTATTTTCTTGACTCTCGAAAAAGTCCTCTACGGCAGCTATAACCGCGTCATTATCGTGAAATTTTGTTCCACGAATTTCCTCTTTTAATTTTGGAAATAAGTGAAAATCACTTGGGGCTAAGTCCGGAGAATATGGTGGGTGGTCAAGGAGATTGAAGCCAGCACAGCGGATTGCGTTGAGCGCAACTTCCGATCGATGGGCAGGAGCGTTATCTTGAAGGAACAACACGCCCAACGACAGTTTTCCACGACGTTTTTCTTTAATCGCTTCACGCACTTTCGGGATTAAATTTGCATAATAGGGTCCAGTTATCGTCTGGCCTTTTGGCATGTAATCAATAAAAAGGATTCCTTCACTATCCCAGAACACAGAGGCCATAACTTTGCCAGCGGAAGGAGCAACTCGAAATTTCTTAATGGATGGAGAGGATGGTCGTTTCCAAGACATGCTTTGTCTTTTAGTTTCAGGATCAAAATGGTGGACCCACGTTTCATCCATGGTGACAAGACGACGGCAAAAATTATCCGAATCACGCTGGAACATTTCGAGATTACGCTTGGAAATTTCCAAACGTCGCTTTTTGTTTTCGTCGGTTAACATTCGTGGCACCCATCTTGCAGACACTTTTTTGAACCCCAGTGAATCAATTAAAATGGATTGAACGCTACCAAAAGATATCTTTAGGATCTCAGCTATATGTTTTATAGTCATTCTTCTGTCTTCCAAAACCAGATTCTCAACCTTTTTGACATTTTCTTCTGTAACGGAGGTTGAAGGCCGCCCAGAACGCGGGTCATCTTTACAGCTTGATCTACCTCTTTTAAATTCAGCCACCCAGTACGCAACCGTAGAATAGGGTACAGCATCACCCCCTAATGTCTGCTGAATGTCCAAAAAAATTTCCTTCGTAGACATTTTTTTCAAACTGAGATATTTTATCACCGCACGTAACTCACTTTTATCCATAATTTTGACTTTTTAGCAACTCGTTGCACAAAAAAATTTATTACATGCGAACGAACTGACAAAAACAAGTGACAGTCTGCATAAATATAGTGTGATAGACACTCTTTAATTTGAATATCGAACTTGATCCAAAAAGGTTTCATATATATGCACTTCTAAGAACTTTTTGATTCACCCAGATATAACTACATTTTCTAATTTTACCGACGTAGTTATATTGATGTAAATATAAACTGTGTAAAGATTGTTTAAATGTGTTGATAATGTTACTGTTTAGTACTAATCTTTACATAGTATAAAACAAAGTCGCTGTTTCTGTCCGTCCCTATGTATGCTTAAATCTTTAAAACTACGTAACGGATTTTGATACGGTTTTTTTTAATAGATAGAGTGATTCAAGAGGAAGGTTTATATGTATAACCCACACCCGCTTTGCACGGGCGAAGCCGGGGCGGGCCATTAGTATTATTATAATACCCGTATAGTTCTATTTGGTCCGTCCGACCAAGCGTAGGTATTACCTATCCTTCTAGTGTCTGTTATAATAACCTATTAAATAAGTATAGGTAAGGTTTATCTACCTACGAACTTATTAAAAATGCCCAAGATTAAGTGTAAAACACAGTTCTTTTATTTTTACAGGTGAGTTTTTTTCGTTTAAAACGTTTTAAATCGGTTGTTTTACATCTATAGTTACGACCTAGGCTTTGGTATTTGCAGTTTTCAATGTATGAACAGACATCCATTATCAAGAACTGTCTGGTGAGCATAGTGACAAAAATATCTCTAATAGTTAATCTATTAAATAACTAGCTGTGACCCGCGACTTGTAAAAAATTGTTTTTGTATATTTACCGTGTATACATCTAAATGCAGTTTATTTTAATATCACAAACATACACTCCAATACAACTACTGCCTTGTCTAATTCACCACGAATTATAACATTAATTCTTAACATTACGTTAAGAATACATTTTGTCCTAAGGCTGTCGAACGTATAAAAAAGATAGAATCTTAGGAAATCTATTTACCTTTTATCATCCACATTGTTGGCATAAAACCCCTCCGGGAATTTCTAGTGTTGGATTGAGATGGATGGTCAGTTCAGCACGCTTAAAACAAATAACCTTGAATGTGAACTGGATTCTACACGTAAGTATTTTAATGTAAGTTGATCCTGAACTTTGTTTTCGCAATTCGTAATACTCGGGTCGGCCGCTACATAATTGATTAGGAATCGATTAAGGAGCGATTAAACTTTCACTCGCTTTGCATCGCTTGTCTTCGACGACAGATTATGCCGGAGTGCATATGAATGAAACAATATTATAATCAATAAATTATAATATCGCTTCAAGCTTGTTATGAATTAAGTCGATTGCACATTCTCGGGAACTTTTAAGTACGAATAGACGCTTCGTAGACACCAAGCATCCTTCCATTCTATTCAAGGATGCGCCACTGGTCATCACTACACGAAACAACGCAGCGACCTAATTAGCTAGCTTGTTTCATACTGTGCCAGTACGCTAATCGGGTATAGGTAGATCAGAATAAGCGCGCCAATATTTGGATTCTAATATATACGCGAGCAGTCGCATGTTCGCCATTTTGATTTATTGACCTCTCTTTCTATTCCGGGGTGATTTTTGTGTGTGTGTATTGTAAACAGTGCATCATCTTTCGGCAAATGTCATTGTTTTGACTGGCCTCCTTTTGTTGTATTTGCATTAATTCTAAAAATGTGAAAAATATATTAGAATGCTAGGTATGGATTTTTGGTAATTTTTTTAAACAAATGTTAGATTAGTTAATTTTTTTACTATTGTCAGGTCAATTGCTGTAGTATATTTTGCCACCAAGACGCGCTCGTCCACGTTAAACGTATATTCTATCGGTGCGCTAAATTCGCCTAAGAATGCGCAGATTGTACTGGAACATTCTATTACGTTACGTTTCGTTACTTACATACATACATATAAAACTAATTTATTTATCACTTTTTTGTACATTAATACTAAAGCATAAAACATAGTTAGAACGTAACAACTAAAGTACATTTAGGCGGCCTTATCGCTAATCAGCGAACTTGCCTCTTTATAATATTAAAATAGTATAAATAAGTAGGATGTGAACTACATACTACTCGTATGATAATAAGGCCCTGATCTCCGGAGAATCGTCTTACAAAACAAATTTAAACAAATTTTGTTTTTCTTCCTCGAACCTGTTATCTGACTCATGATAACGAATAAGCTACCTAAGAAAACTTGCGGTCTTCCCCGTGTCAGATCCATAAAATATCAGCCTATGCTATTGAGACAGCTATGCTCGGAGTTACTTTGTGTGTTCGATAGTAAGACTTCCGAAGAATGCTCGACATAGATCCCAGGATTGCGTTTTTGAAATGACAGTGGACACGCCACGTACGCTTACGAAGGGACAACCAATGCTAGCAAAATGGAGTGGGGTTGGCTGACCTTTAAAAAAGAATTTGGGAGTCTGGATTGCGACGGATCGATGGAGACAGCTTATGTTCAGTAGTGGACGTTGGTGCCTAATAGTTATGTAGATAGAAAAAAAATTCGATTTTGGTATTTCGTGTAGCGTCTACTGGTACTCCTCGGTCCATATATGGCCAGCTCCTGAGTCGGGACAAAAAGAAGAGTTGACAGAAAGAAGTGTCAAGGCCGAAAACTTAGCTGCAAGGGAAAGAAATCTTGATACAAAACCCTGTCCCACCCTGTTTGGCCAGCGTGGCACAGTAGGCTAATTAAATTACCCTTTGTGAAATGGAGGAGGCCCGACTCAGCAGTGGGTCTTGTATGCGCTAAGTAGTGGTATAGCACTAATATAATAAATAAATATATCCTTGGACATTTCACACAACGCCATCTCGTCCCAAGCTAAGCAACTTAATACTTGTGTTATGGTAACGAGATGGATGCTATACTACTTAGATAAATTTTTTTTTGTAAATACATACATATTATAGATAGAAATGACACCCAGACTCCGAGCCAGTGCCTCTGGTTTAGACAAAGACACTTGCTCGACCCCGGAATCGAACCCGGGACCCGTTGATCCAAAGGCGGCACATCTAACCACTAGACCAACGAGGCAGTCGTGATACCTATGTATTTTTCCCAAAAGACAAGCGTGAACACAACTTAATGGGGCGTATCTTTCAGTCGCAGATGTCACTTGAATTTAAATTTCGAAATTTATGGCAGTGCAGAAAAGCTTCGAATATTGAATGTATCAATTCAAACGAGTAGTTAAACACGGAGTGAAGACTTTAAATTTTTCATCATTGACATCATTTAAGTATTTTATACTCATACTCGTAATAGTCTGAATAGCAAGTGCTTTTTAGCCATCTCTGATATCATACACCTCTATTTTTAAATTACTAAACAAAATTCGAATTATATATAAAAAACTATTGAACCAATATATATTAATGTGTGAAGCAAACAACTGTATACATACCCCTTTTTACGAAAATTGCGCGGACGAAGGAGTATGACATTTCCCACACTTATAGTTTTATAGAGAAATGAGAGCAAAATGCTAATATATATTTTTTAATTATGCGGAATACCATTACACACACTGCCATGTATTTGATACACACACCCATATATGCTCTTTTGTTTATTGTCAAAGTCTGTAGTCAATTTGAAAATAGAACTATAATTTAAATCAACTATGTTCGAATTTCGGCCGCTGGGCGACCCTAGTGGTATTTGTAAATAGTTGTTATTCGCAACTTGGTAGTTGAAATTACCTAAAAGGACGGTATCTTTGCCTCTGCTGCCAGCGTCATGTTGCAAACGTCCATAGGTGACGCCAACCGCTTACCACCACTTGCACGATTTGCTAGAGTACCCTAATGGTATGAAAAAGTATATTTGAATTCAACGTAAATGCCACTTGTCGTGTGGTGACGAATTTAGAATGCACAGTGTCACCACCCCATTCCACCCTGAGTGTGTCGTTAGAGCCGACACGGCCGTGAGCACAAGCCATAGGAGAAGAAAAACTTGATACGAAACCCTTTGCCAGTAAATGCCATTGTCTATTCACACGTGGCCGTTCATGGTCGTCGCTGAGATTAGCACGTGATCCAAAGACACGCTCTAAGCCGAAATAAAAAACGCCTTTGTCTGTCTATATAAAGATATCGCTGTGATCTTTTTATTTTCTCTATAGACCGGTACATAAAATATGACAACGTCATGGGGCAGTTAAAATCTAAATGAAGTATTAATGTCGCCGTTTTCGCATCAAAATAAACCAATATTGGTACATATTCAATATTATTAAAATTATCAAATAATGAAAAATCTCGTGTACCGTGAATTTTAATATCAAACGATATATTTTTAATTTCACGCTTATATAAATATTAATTGGACATAATAAAATGTCTCGTTACGATTATTAAATTAGTTTCAAAGTTTTACTGCTCTGTTCGCGATAAGTTGACTATCAACTCAACCAATGATACCCTATTCGTGGTTTATCGAAGATTTCATGATGATAGTATTAAACTTGAATTTGATTTATTTGTATTCATCATGTGCGGGACAGGCAGTGTCAATAAACCATAAGTTAATAGACATCAAGGCAATTTTGCATAGTCGTACACCGATGCAACTTTATCATTATTATCTTTTATCCTCGCAGTACATTCTTGTGCTCATTATCAAAGCATAGATTCACTGGCTTCTGTGCCCAGTATAAACATTGCTCAGTAGCACACAAACACGGCGCAGATTTAGTTCACTTATCGTGGCATTAATCAAACAATAACTATTATACTAGAACTGGTACTAGAGCGTTGCTGAATGAAAGGTTTGAAAGAAGCCGTTATGGCAAAACTTAAATACTATTTACATATTAATAATGTAATTTGTTGTAATTTGTATACCTACAATTTACATGTCTGCGCTCCTTCACCTATAAAACTTATCTTAACATAATATACCATAAAAGAATAATAATTATGTTTTGGTCGTTGACCGTATTACCTATACTTAGTTACTAACCACTAGTTATATAGTTCTAACTACTAAGACAAAGATAGGGAAAGTTTGCATAGGGGTACACTAACAGCTGTTTCAAGGTCGTCAGATCTCCTCTAGTTCTAATGAAGGTTTTCTTTATTTATGAATTTTGGTTATAATATATACATTGCAAAATTGCCAAACCGCGGGCAACAGCTACGTAGTTATAAATATACCATTAGTTTAAATGTTTGCTAACGCGCGCAACTGAAACGCGCTAAAACGAACTGCATGGGACAAACGCGTTTTTTAGTGTAAATTTAAGTAGCTTTGTTACGTTTAAATCCGCTTTCCTCCAGCCAGCTATACAGTTCCATATCCAGGTAACCCAGGAGAATCTGTGTACAAGGATTCAGCGTGGCTCAAGCAGTTTCCCAAAATTGATACCCATCTCCTCCAATAATGGCTGGCTGGCTGGCTGTAGATGTAAATCTGTTCTACAAGTAACTGTCGTTATATGCTGAGATACAACCATTTAGACACATCAACGTGTACAATTACTGGCCACCATCTGTTTTTTTTAGTTATGTGTATTAAACAGTTTTTTTTATTTCTATAAGTCTCGCTGCTGATGCTTTTTATGTTTAAGTATAGACCAGTAATATGGCAGACATTTCACAGTCGTAAAGTGCAAGTACTGAAAGTTTAAAAGGCAACGTTAATTAGTACTGCGCTTCGCGTTAACTTTCATAGTTTAACAAAGCAGAAAACTAGAAATTGATTTTCGTAAAAGCGAGCCCATCCCTAACGGTAGTTCGAAAGCATCGATACCCATTGACCATTTAGTAGTCAATTAGCAACTAAAATACCACAGTTTCTGTGTCGGTTAGTAATTTGATGTAATGGCGCAATGAACACGAAGGCAACACTTTCGGCCCGTTTTAAATGGTTATATGCTTTCTTTATTTTAATTAACTGAACAATGTTAGCCGTGTTGTTTATGGGTTATTTTGTTATTAGAAGTTTCAGGGCCCACATTTGTTGTTTTGTTAGACTCTACGTTAGAACTTGGCACCCCTATTTTATGGGTAAAAAGCAGAATTATCGTACGTAGTTCGCTTTTTAAAATAAAAAAGGTAATATAATTAGCTATACCAGTTACCTTGCAAAACGAGGGTAAGCAAAAAATACTTATAAACAATTCTACAAAGAAGGATTATATTAATACCGCCAACGGCCGGTCACTGCCGTTTCAATCGAATTACGTTTTCATATTAAAATTATTCATATAGCCAATATATTGTATCCGTGCCGGCGACGATTGAGCCAACTTTACTTGCTTGGATTAAATAACTTGAAATTATAATTAAAATATACCTTATGAATATTTTTTGCATTATGACTGTCGGACGGGGCAAACATTTTAACTTTTTTAAAGTCGAGATTTGCATTTAAAGCGTATTTTTGTGGTGAGGATTAAGGGAAAGTTTTGTCTTTAATGTAATTTGTGAGTATATAATCGCGAGTGTCCCATCACTACAACTAAATCGGCGGATTAAGGATGCACATATCGATATGTAACTCGCGGCGTTAACTGCAGCATCGAAGTGATTCGTATTGTAACTTGTAATGTCATATTGTAGTAACGTATATTCGAGAAGTATATTTTGTATACTAAATTCCGATTCTTACTTTTTATATATTAGGGTTTGCAGGAAATTATTTCTTTTTCGTTTGTGATCTTGTATATTTTATTCCAATTAAATAAAATCAGTACCATTATATTACGGTTTGACCAATTATTTCCTAACTATTCAATATAATCAATAATTTATATAAACATATTGCCTCATAGCTAGCTTGTGAGTCAAAGTTGGTGATAAATGTAAACGCCAACGTTGGGAAGCATTTGTCAACCATCTAAATCTAAACGCCCGTCTTTTCTTAGTAAATAAACTTATTTTGCAATGATAAAGTCACATTCACAAATTGTATCTTCACTCTTCTTACTCATCCTCGTCATGTATATGTCTTACTCACACTGACCATTACAATACACATATTATTATATCGAACACTTTTCACTGTACATTGCGTTGTGTTCATAGAACTAAGAGTTTCGTTGGGTACTCAACTTTGCGATTCGTTGCAAAACAGCTAAGTCGATAACTACACAAATCTCTATACATGATTTGCGTTTCATCCAAAGTACTAACAAGTACGTTGCTTGGGGTAAATAATAATGAAACGTACATTATCCAATTGTACGTGTCGTCACAACTAGGTAAGCAAAAATAGATCGTTGCCAAAAATATACGGTTTTGCGAACGTTGGGAAGGTCGTCAACGCGTTTCGTTGTGTTGGCTAAAAATCACCCAACGACACATGTAGGTACACACTACTACAAGACTACAGAGTACACACACATTGTTTCATATCAAGTCATTTATAAATTTCAACATTGAGTTAGTGACGGCGACATCTACCGTAAACGTAAAGCGGTATGGTTACTTAAACGTCTTTTATCTTTCCCCTTGAATGCTAAAACAAGGCAGTGATAAAATATCTTCTATTACCCTTGCAAAGCCAGGACGGTCTCTAGTTCGATATTAAATATACATTTGAATAATTCATAGCGAAATCTTACTCAATCAATTTTAAATGTTCTGATTAAGATAAGTATAATAAGTTTCATTATCCACTTAACTCATCTAACTTGCAGTCAGCTTGCTCGTGGTTTTCATAGCTTGTATAAAAAAACTGCAGTAATTGCTCTTTAACTTGTGTTATTACGTTAACATTTTATTTTAAAATACTCTCGTGTTGGCATTTTGCACCAGTAGTATTTGCAAATGCCAGATTGTCGGCTTACGGGATCGTACCCACGATGCTAATTCCACAGGGGTGATAAAAATAAAATTACAACAACACACCAATATATATGTATGGATTTGGAATACATAGTCGCCACCCCATTTGATCCTGAGGGTGTCGCAAGTGAACCCCTATCCAACCCGTCTGGCCAGCGTGGCACAGTAGGCTAATTACACTCCATGTAACCGCGGGAGGCGTAGTAGTTGTAATAAATAAAATATATGCGTTAAAGTTACACATATTGCAATAGGCGAATAAAAAGTCCCATTCCAACTCTTTGGAATTTGGAGGCCCTAACTCAGCATTGGTTATTCATAGGTCTTAATGATGATGATTAAAATAATTTAAAGTTAATAAAACAATAATTTTCCTATAATTTGATACACAAAAGTACTTTTGTTATGCCGTTGGGGTCTTGCCAGGTTTTAGTGGAAATTAGCGCACGACCTAACCACTAAAACCAAAGGTGTTCATCGTCTGGCCTGGGCCAGTCGGGTCACTCATCTTGACTGGAGGAATATATACCCTCACCTCATTAAGTAGAGCCCAAACTAAAATGGGCTACGCGAGCCCCCCATGCCGTCAATAAACCACCGTACGACGACTAGTAATGTCTCACATTTGGCCAAGCGTAAGCTCAAAAGGACACCATGAGTATTTGCCGACAGTTCTTGTTCATAACAATCGATATGAATGCCAGGTAACGCCAAAACCGCGTCGTGACTATGCTTCTTGAATTCCTGCGATTGAGCCATGCGTTCTCTTTATTTACAGAGAGCCGTTTAAAATGTTGCTTGTCAGGAGCTTGTTATTATATTAAGGTTTATTTACAAAATATGCAATTCATATATTGTTCAAGTGCGTATTGATTTAAATGTTGTATTCTTTGTTTCAAAAAAATGCAGCCAACATTTTGGTTTTTGTGAGGTGATGCATTTTGAATACATGGCTCGGTGTTAGTAACCCCTTAAACCCAATTCTTCTCGCAGAATTATACAAGGTAACTTTTTAAAGGTATCCATATATGCACATATATGTATATATATATTCAGGTTGAGGTAAATGTTGTTCATCCATCCGAAGGCTTCTCAATTTTGCATATAATACAACTAACATCAAAACTATATTGAGTGCTAACAAGCTGGCCGGTGACAGCGATCATTAGCCGTGCCTTTAGTAGGGTTGATGACATCTGACACTTAATACACAAATAGACAAAATAAAATTAGCTAATTTGAAATTGGAACAGGCATGAATTAAATTTAATTTTTTAATTAAAGCTTCGGATGTTTAACTTCGCAAATTAATTAAGTATTCAATAAAACTCGCAACATCTCTCACCGTCTCCCTCGCCTTTTCCAAAACTTCATTGGGGTTGACGACCTTGCGTTTTTGGTTTTGCTGAAGAAATGCGTAAAGCCTAAAGCTAAAGCCTTAATGCCTGCGACTCCGAACTCAAGATTACCCACTAAACCCCCAGTGGTATGGCCCTCACACGGCTATGCGGGTAAGGAGCTATCGGCATCCAGGGTAACCAGGACGGCCTCAGTCAGTCATGAGGCTATTGTCAGCCTCCGACCGCATTGCGGGTCTGCCAGAGCGTCCTTTCCGATCTGCCCCGCCGTCATTCTGCAACATAACGGCGTCGCAGAAGGAAGCTCAGCCCTCGGCTTAAGGCTCATCTAGGTTTATAGCTCTCAGAGCAACTCTTAGGGCAGAGGAGTCGCCAGAGCCGGAACCCACGATGTTGTGTTCTGGCCCTGAGTCGGTATGGTTTTGACGGTGCCTTAAGATATGCAAGCCGAGGAGGCTGACCATCATATCCGTGTTCTAACGGGTTTAGAATACAACGTGTCACCACCCAATTCCTTCCTGACATTATCGCAAGAGTCGACAAAAGTAAATGACTAGGCCTAGCGAGAAGAGAAGGAAAACTTGAAACGAAACCTTGTGCCAACCCGACAGGCACAGTAGCCTAATTACCCTCCATGACTCGGGCTTTACGAAGTTCAATTCCTAAGGGGAGAAAAGGAAGGTGAAATGTAAATAAATTCTTATATTTCAATATACATAGATGTATGTAGGGCAACAAATAGTAATTAAATATTAACAAAAAACCTTGAATTCTTTGAAGAATTGTAAGAAAGTAACAGAAATTTGAACATGTTGCATTCCAATTCATCATTCCGAGTCTCTTATCGCTTCCGTGTCAACCCTAGCCGGCGTGTCGGCTACACGTGTTTTGGGTCGACAGGCCCTGCGATTAAGATCTATACTGCTTCACGGAGTCCGAGCGGCTACCGGCTACGATATTATATCCCTATTTATTAGCACCTACTGTTTACAAATGTTTTGATCTAACAGATTGCGATGCCCCAGAGCTAGACGGATGCTTAAAGTTGGTTTCGAAAAGTATGTTAATTAATAAACTTATTTACTCCGTGTGGTGATTTAGAATACACAATGTCACCAACCCATACTATCTTGAGGGTGTCGTAAGAGGCAGATCACCTAGCCGTATGGGAAGTAAAACGTGGCAGGCTGATTTCCCTCCATAAATTTGGAGGAGGCCCGACTCAGTTGTGGGTGTGGGTCATTTATGGGCTCAAACGACGATTACTACTCAGCCGTGTTGCATGGAGGTTGCATTATTAGCCTACTGTGCCTCGCTGGTCAGAAGGGTTGGCACAGGGTTTCGTTCCAAGATTTTCCTCTCTTACGACTAGGTTATCGGCCTTGTCATTTCCTTTTGAAGGCTCCCCCAGGATAGAATGGGATGATGACACTATGTATTTTAAATCCGTCACCACATATACTGTTGAAATAAACTTGTCTAAATTGGCTTAAAATGAATGCTGTCTTAGTCTTTTGATGAAACAATCCTAAAAACGCCACGTAGATTTTTCAGCGACGCAAGTTGTGCATCTAAGCAGACTGCGAAAGTGTTTTATGGATAAAATCCTGATTTTTATTTGTGGTTCCTATACTATGAAATCTACAAACACTTGTTGCGTAGCTTTCTATTTTTAATAATGAATATACTTGGTACTTACTGGTCTTGTCCTCAAAATACTTGTTTGTATACTTCGTAATCACTTTAACAAATATGTACCACAAAGACAGGTATATAAAAAATACCAGACTCAAACTCAAAAGGAACTTTTTTACGCAGGTTTCATCACAAAACTCTTAAATATCGTCATTTTTTAAATTACCATTATAATCTTACGTCCTTTGTCCCACGCTAGGTGGTAGTCTCCACCTATCAGTCGTCATATCTACAGTCACACCTTTCATACACAATTACTCATTCTTACAATCCATCCACCCACCTCTTTGGATTTCCCACAACCCTTGCGTCCACCCACATTCATGCTCAAACTACCACCGGTTCAGAATGCCGCTCTACACAGAAGAGTGGGCAAGAAACTCGTTTTTTTTTTCAAATCATTTATTTTGTTTACCAAAAGCACTAAACAGCATGGTGAGTTAATTTCCAGAATTAATTTCTTAAATACATTCTTATGATCAACAGTATTCAATACTATACGTATCGCGACCTTACGATACATTGTCTGTTTATAACCAGTATATTACTGCAATTGTAATAAAATTAAATGATCATAAAAATATGTGGAAATTTTATCAAAGGGTACACCTTTATTTGCCGCTTTATGGTGAATGCTTGGCGAGATACACGACAGCTGACTGAATTCATAAAGTGAGTTTTTATAACACCTCTTGCGGTACATAATGAAGATAACGTATCTAGCAACAAATAACCAAAAGATGCTACTGGCACAAACGAACAAATGTAGTATCCATTTCAATGCATTTACTGTGTATGAGACTTGGATTCGATTTATGGTTGCCATTTTTTTTTGCTGGTAATCCTCATAGCTGCCTTTGGGGACTGGCAGGAATATATGGGATATTCATGGTGCCTCTACCTTATAATCGCGTTGCCGAAGATGTGACTGGGAAATATTTGATATCGATGGAAATAAAATGTCGTTTGTACTAGGTAGTTTATTTTTAACTCAAAGTAAACAAATAAATCTACTACTACTACTCAGCTCATAGATGACCCACTATTGAGTCGGGCCACCTCCAGTTACATAGAGGATCATTAGCCTACTGAACCCAGGGGGCCGGTCGGGTTGGCACAGAGATTCGTTTCAAGATTTCCTTCTCTAGGTTATCGGCCTTGTCATTTCCTTTTGTCGGCTTTTACCAAACCCTCAGGATGGAATGTGGTACTGAAACTATGAATTCTGAACCCGTCAATATATATTATAACAATAATTGGAATAATAGACTTTAGTCCCATCACTGTATTTAGCTTGGTCCGAAGAATAGAGTTCCAAATGGTTTCAAAGCGTATTGTAGATAGATCTTTATTTTTGGGAAGGAATAGAGTTCAAAATAGTTTCAAAGCAGTATTGCAGATAGGTATTTATTCTTTGGAATAGGCGATTTATTGCAAGATTATTCATGTCGACACAATAGGTATATGTATGCCAAAACGAGACTAAAGTACAAATTCAGTCTTTGTTAATTGATCCGTAAAGTAAAAATCTTGACAGTTATTTTTCATTGGCTTAAAAGTAGGAATGTACACGGTTGGTTGAATTATCAACCATTACACCCATGACCTAGATGAGCCGCTAACCGCCAACCACTACCCCTTTATTTTATATCATATTGACGTGATATGCTGTGATAAAATGCTGTTAGAAAACTTTGTAATTGCCACATAGTTATGTTCAGTGGACCATAATAAAGTATTATACTTGGACCGGTTGCTTTTTATACAATACATTCTTTTTGCCGACGCTCAATGCAACTTACTTACTTTGTATGTACGCAATAGAATATGTTTTAGTGATGCGCGTAAGTCGGGACTTTATCGATGTTTGCGGAATCTGCAAACCAATCGATTATTTCGCTATTACTGGTGATAGCAATGAGGTTTGAAATATCCATATTATTAATAAGTTAGTTCATACATTATCCCACGCTGGTGCTCTTCCACTAAGGAAGCACTACCTAACAAAATACCGCTGCCACATAATATATATCACCTTTGTGTTCCTGACGCGTGAATAAAGTCTTGAGAGTTCTATCGGAGAAATATAGTACATAGTGACTATTGAACAAATTCGCTATGATAATCACGCTTTCATTTTATACAAAATCATAACTCATTTAATCAACTTGGCTTATTAAAGGTATTTTGACAAGACAAACAATTAAAAAAAAACATTGTCACTTATAATTTAAAATTTATCATTTATCATCATTTAGCAGATCTACAGAGAAGATCAAGAAACGCTGCAGTTGTTTTTTTAGATTGCCATTTTTAGGTACAAGTCCGGGATAAGACAGATTTGTGAGAGCAAACTCGCGCAATAGTCACAATGGGCCAAACCTCAGCTACATCTAGTCAACAATAGTAACCTTTTAATACCTGAGCCAACCCACCCCCAGTAATCTGTTCAGAAGCATGACGCATGTGGCAGTCATCGCCCTCCTCAACCATATTGCAGGAAACTACCCGCCAGAGTTCACGACACATGAATAACATATAATACTACTACTCAGCCCATAAATAACCCACTGCCGAGACAGGCCTCCTCCATTTAAATGGAGGGTAATTAGCCTACTGTACCGCGCTGGCTACACGGGTAGGCACAGGGTTTCGTATCAAGAAGGAATAGTAGATAACATAATGAGGTGTTTTATACGTCCTGTTACCAGCCAAGACCATGTCGTGACGGATTTAGAATACATAGTGTCACCATCACATTAAATTCTGAGGGTGTTGTAAGAGCCTATAAATTGATATGAAACCCTGTGCCAACCCGCCTGGCCAGCTTGGCACAGTAGGCTAGTTACCGTCCATATCATTGGCGGAGGTCCGACTCAACAGTGGGTCGTCTATGGGTCGAGTAGCAAAAAGCAAGTATTATTAAAAAAAAGCGTTGAAAAAGTTATATCGATTATATTATTCGGCCGATGTAACCCCATCACTAATTTATTGCAAGATTATTCATAATTATCATCATACCATTACGTTCACAGAAAGAAAATTGTATTAAGAGCCAGACCGCTTTTTCATTTATCGTCAATATGGAGAGTCTGCGTGAGTTAATTATTATAATTTTAGTTCCCGTTCTCTTTTTATAAAGCGGCATTGTCAATTAACTGTACATATTAACGTTTATGATTTTTATTTATGTACAAAAGGTAACTAACTCGTTAATGTACTATTTCTATATCAGATAATGATTATACAGAATTGTATCCACATGTAACTTTGTTACGGCAGGGACATTTTTAGATAGGACTTAATTTATTAAATATATTTATAAATAATATATAATTAAATATGTTTATAAGAATGTATTAACATACGTTATTATTGTGTCATTTTAGTTTTTATATATTACTAGCACGCTTTGCTGTGGCCAAGGTTTTTGTTATATTGCATTTAACAATAACATTCATTTAATTTTTAAAATAGCGCCATCTATTGAATACTTACTCAATCCAGGGCCTCCTTCTGTGCCATGGTGGGTCTATGACTCAGCGGTGGGTCATTTATGAGCTGAATAGTAGTAGTATTAATAACAGAGGTAGCAGAACCTACCTACTCGTATAGCAATAATATGTAATTCCTTATACATACTGGTATGTTATTACACAGAATGTTGTCAAAGCGGTTACGGTGAAGAGTGGCCGGTTCTCAACCGTTTCTCTTAACTTAGCACCTTTGCATGATACTTCGGCTGTTTATTTTGCTTTAGAAAGTAAATAAGCCAGTTTGTTTTTACTATTTAATCAGCTACTTAATGTGAAGTATTTGAATTTAATTTTCCGTGACGCGCAATGTACCTACTGCGTATGTTGACTAGTAAAACATTGGTGGGTCAATACTAAAGCTCAGTTCAGTCCATTGATGCTGGGTTTTTTTAGTGTATTGAGGGTAAGCTTGTCTTGACGAGTTCATGTGTGGAGACTGCGACTCAGCAAGCGCAGTGTGGGACGCACCTCTGTATGATGGAGCGAAGTAGCGGCTGTATGCATTAGAGTCCCCTACCGGACGTACCCTACGTTCCGTGTGATGGCGGATTTAGAATACACAATGCCACGAACCCTGAATACCATCCTGAGGGTGTCGTAAGAGTGGAAAAGATAAAGGCGGATCGCCTAGCCGCGATAGAAGGAAATCTTTATACAAACCCTGTGCCAACCCGTCTTGCCATCATGACAAGTAGGCTAATTTCTATCCATGAATTGGAGGACGACCGACGGTCTTTTAAATGCTGAAAGAGAAGAAGTCTCCGCCTATGAATGGTAGTGGACTGATCATCATCAGCAGATATTAGCTACCATACCTATACGCTTACCGTGTAGTATTTTGAATAGAAAGTGCCACCAAGAAACTTCACTCTAAGGGAGAAACTCTAATATGAACTTCATTATGTTTGAGGAGGTCCACATTAGCAGCATCGTTTTATGATTCTTCGGATCGCACTATAAGTTATATTGATAATCTTAAAAGTAGGTTGAGAGGTACTAATATTTTAATAGGAAAAGCCAACAATATACAATAGGTTCTATGGAAAATATTTGTTATTACGATGACGTAGGCCTAACGTCAGGGCGAGGCTTCGATGCAAGCGGACCGGATTTTCCATAGCTTAAAACAAGTGACACCCCGACTTTGAGCAATTGCCTCTGGTTTACACAAAGACAGTTGCCCGGCCCCGGAATCGAACCCCCTAGACCGACAAGGCAGGATGTTGGATGAGTATCTATTTGTGTGTAATGTCTTCTACCATTATAGTATAGTGTAAGGTAATCTGTCGGTCCCCGTTACTATTCCACCATCTATGGCAGACTTTACACTTAATCAGTAGCGTGACAGCCTAGTAGAGGTCTAACCATATAATTACCGGTGGTCCCACTAGATGGATCACAGAGGGCAGACGGCAATCGCTCCGTGTAAATAGTGGTAATCCCTATGCGAAATTGGGAAAGAAATAATTTGGCCTTAGTTGCTGTAATTCCAAATATATCTATTGAAATAAAACATTTTTAACGGATTTATCGCGTGTACTACGACTGCTTCAAAGAATGCGAAACGTAATTTAAACGTGTTTAGTTTAAATGTACAATATCATCGCGAAAGCCTAAGACTTTATTTGCCACTTGTAACTAACTCAGAGACCATATCAGTGCCCAAATTCAAATAGTGTCATCAGTTAATAACGTTATTTTATTGGCTATAATATACTTAGCCGCACTCCCGCTTATATTGACACCACACCCGAAAATGATTCATGATCGGTAGCTGCGCGTACGATCATAATGTGCGTTAATTTCATCTAAAAATAACACCCATCCTTTGTTTGTTAGATTTTTCATTGATTCATAGAGAGAAATGATGCTACGCACTGTCCCCTTAAAGGCCACATTTGCTTGCGTAAAGCCAGTATTCTATCATACCACCATTTCATTTCGGACAATATCGGATTTCGTGTTCTTCTTTTTCTTTTGATAATATTGTCTGACAATTAAATAGAACGTGAATATGGGTGCACTACAAATTTTGTTGTTTTTTGTATTGTATTTAAAGTCCAAAGTAAGGTGTTATCCATATTCTTTAAAAGTCAATGAGGTTTTTACGAAATCTCACTGCGTTTATAAATTGCGTGTATTCGTTTCTTTTCCCTGTTTTATTGTTTTATATTCATGTAAACTCTAACGTCATGTTTTCTTGTATTTCAGCATCGTTTATTGTCAGTACCTAGCTGTTTTATTGTGAGCGTGAAAATGTAGTAAAATTTTCTCTCTATACGAATATAATTATTTTAATGTTTTTTTTTGTATATCGTTTTTATGAATATGTATTTCTACATTCACTTCTTCAGTAAAACGTCAGTCATTCAGTAAGAAGTAATTCGTTTATATGAATTTTACGTCATAACGGTTCAGTAATTTAGCATAACACTTGATATAAGTAATCGACAAAGACTTTGTGATTCGACGATTTTGCCGTGACTTCAAAATATCAGAGCGGCCGAAAAAGAACAATAAACACATTGAGTTAAATGTACTTCGTACTAGAGGAGACACCTCAACTAGATTGTTTGTAACACGCGTTGGAGCGCGCGCACTCCAACTCATTTAGTCTGTGACAAGCGCTTGCTGCAACATCACACGTTTGAGTGTTGTTTTGTTTTTTAAACTATGCCTTCGTGTGTATTGAGATACTGTTCAAACAATTCGAGAAATACAAGTAAAAGTCAAGGATTAACTTTCAACATTATTATCTTTAAGACACGCTTAATTTAGTCATATTTTATCAATTTATTGTAACTCTTGACGACGCCTCACTGCGGCGGCCATGTTTATGTGAATATCAAAGAGTAAGAACATTTGAATACGCAGAGTTGACACTATCGACGTTAAATAATTAAGGACACTAAATAATAATAGGGTTTACTGCGAAAACCAGCTAAGTGCAGTCAAGTTAGTTTTGAGATATTGCGTTTTAAAGTATAAGACTAATACAATGAGTTTTGAAATATTGCGTTTTTTAAAGATTATTTAAAATACAAATGCTATAGTTTTAGTAGGCCTTGTATCCAGTATACAGTAGGTATATTTTAGTAGTTAGGGTATTATGTAAAATAAATATTTTATGTTTGTTTGTTTTTATCATTATTTATCTCGTAAACCACACCATAAATTTTGTGTTGAACTAAAGTTTTTCATTTTTCAAGTAGTTCGGTTATGCTCAAAATAAGTCAGTAAATTAGTCAGTTGTCGCAGTAAACTCTCGATATTATCACGTTATGAATAGTTCATCCATATTAAAATAAATTAATATATTGATTGGATTTTAGATTTACATTTACAGTACACACAGTAACTAGTAGGCAGAATAATAAAATAAAGTCGCGTCTCTCGCGTCTGCGCGTTTTGATTTTATCTATGAAAACATCACACCCCCCGCTTGCCCCGCTGTCATCAAGTTACGCGATACTTTTTGTTTGAAATAGCTTCTCTATATATTTAACTCAATGAATAAACAAAAACAAGTTGGTGCCAATTTAAATTGACAGCGATGTTATATTGTGTCACCCACCCCATTTCATTCTGAGGTTGTCAATGTCAACGTTTGAGCCAACATTAGGAACCTAGCCACACGAGAAGATAATCTTGATACGAAAACCACTTCCAACCCGTCCGGCCAGCAGCAGCAGGCCAGGACTGAGCAGTGGGTCCAGGATGGGCTAAGTGGTACTAGTAGGAAGAAGCCCGACAATTATAGGCTGATATGCTATTGATGTCTCCTTGTCTGAGAATACCAAATATTGCAATTGCCATCTGCCGGCGCGACCCATCTATCAATTGGTAATTATTTGGATAAGACAGCTGTCAGTTTTCACGCTACTGACTACGTGTAACGACTGTCGTAAGTGGTAGAATGTCAGCCGCGACCTACAGCTTTACCTGCTCTCCGAAGCATGGAGGAGGATATTACAAATGATCATATTTTATTATATTACAATTTGTTATATTAGAAATAAGTATGATAAGAATAGTATGTTTAATATTATATTGACTTGTCCAAAGAGCTCAGATGAGCCAACTTCACGACATAGTATAAAACAAAGTCGCTGTCGTCTGTCCGTCCCTATGTATGCTTAAACGCATTTTGAAGCGTTTTTTTTATAGATAGAGTGGTTCAAGAGGAAGGTTTATATGTATAACCCACTCCCGCTTTGCACGGGCGAAGCCGGGGCGGGCCACTAGTGTATGAATAGATTTTTAATTTTGATGGACACTCATCTAACTTTTATCAGAGCCCGAAACGTCTGATTAAGCAGCGGCTAAACGCACGGATTGACTACATTTCGCACTTCCGCACACTCTATGGAGGCTAATTAGCCTATTATTTCACGCTGGTAATACGAGTTAACACACGATTTGTATCAAATTTCTCTTATCTTCGGCTAGGTGATCTACCTCTTGCAATCGTTTAGTCGCCTAGTATGAATTTTAATTGTAATAAGAATATAAGTTTGAATTAAACCAAAGTATGCAAACCAAAGGCTGTATCCCTAAAATAAAATGATTTACGCACTAGAACGCGTTTACCTCGCATATTGTTGTGAATACTTAGTTTTTATTCGTACAATAAAAATATTTTATGTGGTTCATGTGTGTTTAAAATACAATAACGATAAACTTGTGCATGAGAAAAACATTTGTTGGCTATACATTGCTTTTTAATTGGGCGTATAAAATGTTTCAGATGTAGGTCACACTGCCACGGTACCGCAATCTAATGAAATAACTTTTCGGGATAATATCATGGTGTTCATAAATTGGTCATTTTTAAATGTAAAAAAATGAAGTCTAAGCTTTTTATTACGGGACAATTCGAAATGAAAGTTTTTATATTTTCTAGTGGTGGCCCAGTGGTCAAAAAAGACCGTAATTAATTTAAATCTAATTTAATTTCTATTCTCAAATTGTCCACAGATTTTAATAGTAAACAAAAGAGTATATATTCGTTTGTGTCAAATATGTGGTATAGTTTGTGCGTTATAGCATGGTGCGGGTGACAGTTTCGGAAACATTTCGTTTCACTCTTGAAAGTTGCCGCGATTTACAAATTAAGACTTTCATATTATGACATTCGTATTTCAGGTGTATCACATTCGTATTCGTGATATATTTAATCATTAATAATTGTAGAAAATTAAATGAAACCAACCAGAATGTTCTAGTTTACAAATAAAATCAAATTGAATGAAAAATTAAGCAAAGTGTTATGTGTATAACGTAACGCCATAGACGTATCTAGTGATGAAATGTACTGCTTCGATGGATAGTCGATACTTTTCATAATAAGAAACGTATATTGTGCGTAGGTCAATTTTTATTTTTATAGCTGGTCTATAATTATACAACAGAACATTTATAGGGTAAGGTTGCTTATAATGTTGCTAAGAAAAAACAACGTAAACCCGATTTGGATTATTTTATATAAGTACAAACATAATTATTTAGCCATAAAACATTTACATTGTCAAGTTTATACACGTAGTTACACTAGACAACTGAATAACACACTAATTTCTATAACAATATTAAAGAGGACCAGATTTATGCTGCGAGTATCGTTAGCGATAAAAATGAATTGCATATCGTTACATCCCTAGTACTGTCATAATGGCAACTGTCACCCGCACCATGCTACAGTGCAAATAGTATAGTGAGGTTAAGTTTATGGAATGTATTATTTTTATGCATAATTTTAAACAAATATTAGGATATTTAGAGAATTCATCTGTATAGATAATCGTACTATACAAAGATTTTCTTATTATTACACTGTGGCACTTCACCTCGATTTTCGCATGCGCGAATCTGTCATATTTGACACTAGCTTTTGGGCGCGGCTTCGCTCGCGTGGACTTCGAACCCATGCTTATCTCTATGCATTATTTTTTATGAATATAAAAGTGGTTATTGTGACTAAACTATGATAGTTAGATATGTGCTCTCTCAGACATTTTTGTAGATTTTAATAAGACCTACAAACTCGTAGTACTTCATTTTGTTCTATTGTCAATAGTTTTTGCAGCGCAGGCATAAATAGGTTTTCGATTTTACACCTTGGGTTACAAAATCGCAATTTTCATACGGATCCGTAATTCCTTTGAAAATAAAATATAGCCTATAACCTTCCTCGATAAATGGACTATCTAACACCGAAAGAATTTTTGAAATCGGACCAGTAGTTCCTGAGATTAGCGCGTTCAAACAAACAAACTCTGCAGCTTTATATATTAGTATAGATTAAGGGTGGGACGCCCCCCTGCTAGATGGAGCGACGATCTGCGACGGGCAGCCGGCAGCAACTGGATGCATAGAACCGAAGACCGGGTTCAGTGGCGAGCCTTGGGGGAGGCCTACGTCCAGCAGTGGACTGAAATAGGCTGATGATGATGATGATGAAGGGCTGTACTGTGTGGAGGGAACAGTTGCTAAAAAAGTCGTGCAAAACTTAGCAGAAAACGTATGTTGCAAACGTATGTTGCAGTCAAACGGACAGTTCAAATATTTCCTTTGTTATAGGATTTACTCCAATAAAATGCGTAGTAGGTATGTAAAATAACATTTACTTCAAATGTTCCTTTCATTTGTAGTAGTACGTAGTAGACGATCATTGATACAACTGGAAGATTTTGTGCTTATTTATGAAACACAAAGCTTATTTAACTTTTTTACAACCCTAAATGTCTGCTGCTTGTAAAAATTACAATATACACAAACCGTCTTATCCAATTCTTATCAAATGCTCGGACCACCAACGTAGTGAAGTATTGCAATTATTTATTCTATTTTTGTATTTCATTGAATGTTTCTTTTGTTTCAGGTACGTAAAAACTAAATTTGTAGCATTTTATTTTAACTGCATTTCAACGTGAGGTCAACAGTTGGTATGTTTTTGCTTGAACACTTCACTGTATTTGAGTACAGTCAGCATCTAAGACATTTTTGTTTCGTAGCCATTTTCTCTGCCGTCCATAATAAAAAAAAATGTAATTCGATAATGTTTTATGAGATTTCCATATTCGTCATATGGAGATTATAGGTTTCATTTTTTTATATTCAATAAGCGGTATTCTGGTCAAAATACGTACCTACTAAAAATACTTATTTTGAAGGTCGTGTCAATTCAGCCAGCGTCGGTAGTATGGTAATTTCTTCACATTATATTAACTGAGGTTCATCTACATCTAGTAAATAATAAAATAAGAAATAAATAATTACATAAATACTTAGATGGTTTTTTCTTAAAAAATATTGAATAGTTTAGGATTATTGGTCTTTTAATTTTTATACGAGTAGGTACCAGTTATTTCGTTTTTACTTATTATTATGTAATATGGAGATTTAACTATCCCACCCTGAGTTGGGACTCCTCCAAACTCATGGAGGAAAATTAGCCTACTGTGCCACTCTGGCACAGGGTCCGATCAAGTTCTCTTCCGGCAATCTTCATTCTTCAAGATAACGGTGAATTAATAAAACTTGTATCATTAAATATAATAATTAATTGTGAAAAAGTTAGACGCTGCTCTGACTGACTGTACCAGCTTAATTATTCTATTATACTTTATACCGTACAGCCGAATATATTAAGTTGTACAAAAACATTTTAATTCCTATTTTATTATGCATATATGTATATGTATACATCTGGTGGCTTGTAATAGAGGGTTTTATCTGTATTTTGATCAGCGGAACACACAGAGCCGCACTATGTACCGTGAAATAGGTATGTCATATTAATTGTATTCCATCCTAATTGGCGTTGCGACGAACATTTTGTGGGAAATTTAATTATTTGAGCACCTATAATGTATATAGGTAATGTGTGTGTGTTTTTTTTACGTTTTACCGAAGCCACTTTTGTAAAATTATACAACTATCTGTATTGTAGCAGTTTTATGTTAAATCTTAGTTGGACTCGGGACTTTTGGGGTGGTTTTCGCAATTCTACGTAGATTCGGGTTAGGCGTTCTAATAAAAAAACACTTTTAAAGTTCATCTTGTACATTCTGACCACTGTATAGCAAATATTTTATAAGTAGTTTAATCTACTTTACTTGATCCTTCGATGATTCTAGAAATAAACAATGTGGGTTATTAAATATATTGTATTCAAAAGCGTGTAATGCAGTTCGACCCCGATAGCTACCATTGTTCATTCGACACTCAAATGATAGTGCGCTCTTTTTTAAAAAAAATAACTGCTTTCGGTACATTACATGTATTTTACGCGTATTCTTTATAGCCGTACCATACATTAATTATAACAGTTAAATGAGCGTACAATAATAAAAATGTACATCGCTCCCGTCTTTTTTATAATCTCGATACGCATAACGAGTTTGTCTGTCGCTTCGTTCGGCGATTATCACATGCCGTTAGATATATGTTTAAATAAATGGTAGTTATCAATTAAATTAAAAATGCTCAACGAAAGCAACACAATGATGCGTCTTAAATATTAATATGAGCCTACTTATTTATGATACCACAAAGATTTGAGTCGAACCATATTGCAATTATCTCATTGTTATGGCCAATTATGTAGCAAGATAAAAGTAATTAACCTTTATAATATCCTGACGACAGGTGGACGAAGTTTTGCCATATCCGTTTCTGTGAAACGTTAATTGTGCAAAAAATATCTGCGTTTCAGAACAGTCAGAAAATATTCCGACAAAGCCGGGTGATGGAGTCGTACTTGCAATAATTGTTTTATAGTTGTAGTTTGGACGTAGGGCTGTCGAATGTGTGAAGAAGAAGAATTTATTAGTCTCTTAATATTTCTCAATTGGGGCAGTAACCGTGTGGATTTTATTAAACTCTGTTGTTTCCTTGCGCATTGTAGGCATTGAGCACTTTGTTGCAACACTTTCCAGGATTATGAAAAAATTGTTTAAATGGGAGTATAGGATAAGTTACTTTTTATTAATATATTAGAAAGAAAATGATATATGTATTTCCATCGGAATTTTAAACACTGAATTGTTTAAATGTGCTATTTGACAACCCTGACGAATGAGGAACTGCCCAGTAACATGTGTTTTATGTGGGTTAAGTACCTCCATTTAAAATCCGTTTTTTTGGAGTTTATTCAGATAGTTAAGAAATATGATGCTAAGTTTAGGTTAAAGCTGTTCGCGGTTTCGGCTGGATAAATCTTACATTGTTTCGCAAGTTTAATACTATGGCAAACTAATTTATGCAGTTTTGGCCTTTAATACTTTCATAGAGTTTTACACAATATCAAGGCACCTCAGCCTTGATATTGTTTAACCCACCGATGAGTCGAGCCTCCTCCAGTTATATGGAGGGTTACTGTACCGTGTTGGCACTATTTATTTTATATTTGTCGTTTTTTATATTATCTGTGACGCACATTTTTCTTAAAAAATTAAAGAATGGCTTTGCATCATGTAATAATTACTTAATTATAAAATAAGAACAATTTTCCTTGAGCATGGAGCAAATTGTTGTAACCAATAATTAGCATATTTTTTAACAGTTATGCTTATTAATTGTTCTCCTGCCGTGCCCATCTGACACGCTCCTGCCATTCATCTGCTGAATTCAAAAGTTCTTGCCAAATGCTTGTGTCAAAAGCGCTCCAATCTGTCACTATACAGTATTAGTAAGTTAACAAAACTTTTAAAATTTAAAACGCACCAAGATTGACGATTTTGACTCGAGTGAATTAGAAAGGGAGCCCAGGAAAAGATTATTGATCGATTCATCCATTATTCGCATCACGAAAGTGCAGGTTGAAACTCGATGGGGCAAACTGCGGCTGGTCTCTGACTCCGTCATACTTAGAGCCTATTTTGGGACGGGTTTTATCTTTTAGCATATCACAAAAGCTACTCATTACAATGGCTTCAAACAGAGTCTAGAAATAAGTATACCTCGTTTGCGATAAGAATGCTATTAGCTATCATTGTCCGACCCGGTGGACAGTAATGGCTCACAGCATTCTAAACGCCCCGTAACTAATGAAATTATTCCAAATTTGAAAGTCACGTTCACAATGACCTTTAAACAGATAAAATACACCTTTACTAACTGCAGTCTTAACGCGACCGAACTAAAGTTATTGTTAGGACATGCAACATTTCCTAAAACGCGGCTGGGCATAAGAAGAATTATGAAAAACGCTCATATTCGTAGAAGTTTGCTGCACTACATTGTTTTCGATTTCGTTGCCGACCACGCCAGGTAGCTTAGAACCAATAACTAGCAGCTTCCTTTTTAACTTGTTGACATTTGTTTGTCGTCAATTATTGACTCTAATAAGACATCGACGGTAGACGGCAGCCGTGCACAGCTTTTCGAATAGGGTAAAACCGAGATAGATGCCCCAGTGGGATAGATGCCCCATATTCTAAAAACCTAACTTCGCGAACTCGTGACTTAGAGTTAATTGTATAAGTAGGAGCCACATTCACCCCATACCTTAGTTACCCATGGACAGTCGTGTAGGAGTATGCGTTTTGCTCGTGTATGTAATTATCTCCGCGGCGACATTCACGAACACGTCAAAGTTTGAAACGTTAGTATTCTGTGTTGTATAACTTTATAATTATTAATAAGTTCCGTTATATTTTTTCATATGTCGATAAACTGGTTCATGAAGTCGGCATCTAGGTGTAAATAATTGCTATTTAGTTTATTATAATATTTAAAAAATACTTAGGCATCTATCCCTATCACAAAGGATAGTTGCCCTGATTTTTCAAGGTATAGGTGCTCTTAGGGGCATCTATCCCTCCATTAACTGCTATTTAAGATTATAGTAGAACTATGCCACACAACGGAAGGATAACCCTAAAGATACAAGTAAAATAGGATTTGCATTGAATGTTTTGAAAGAAAAATACGAAATCGTTATCCAACTGAATCTGAATCTGTACACTTTTCAGAAATTATTACACAATTTAAGTAAAATTATTTGTAGAGACAATTAAGAATTTCTATTTTAGTTAAATAAATAAAATGCTTATAAAATTTAATTCAACAAAGAACATGATAATGCTTATTGTAACTTAATAATTTATATTTTAATCAAACAAACGCTGTAAAAAATAATTACGGGTAATAACAATACACTATTAATAAAAAAATATACTTTTCATTATTAAAACCCATGTTTCGTTTTAGGATTAGAAATACCTAACGTTTGGGCTAGGCTTTTAGTTTACACGGTAAAAAGAACATCTATCCTGCACTGCAGGCATCTATCCTTCCCAGTATTTTCATGGTGGGGCAACTATCCATACAGGTAGGCATCTATCCTCAAAAAAGACATTCTACGAAAAGCCAATTTATGCAAAATCTGTATTTGATAGGTTAAATATTAATAATAATAATTCAGCATAAAGGATTGGGCTAGCTACATTCGTAGAAATTATTCGTATAAAACACATAGATTAAAAAATGGGTGGCTTTTTCTAAAAGTGGGGCATCTATCCCGGTTTTACCCTATCGTTCTTCTTACGACCAAATAAAGTTGTATAGCAAGTTCAACTACTATGTCATTACGTTAGTGCATGATATTTGTACCGTTATATTGGTGCAGCTATTTTATTATTCAGTAATTATAAGTTAAACTCGTTTATACGTTGACGTGGTGACCCGCCTCTTTAGTAGTAGGTAAACAAAATGCATTAGTGACCAATGTTGCTGTTTGTATTGTATTAATCATTGCTTTTTCCCATAAAGTCGTATTTTTATAAAGGAAGTGTACATTATGTCAACTCATTAAAATGTGGTTGATGCGTGAAAATGTAAGCGACGGAGATTTGGACAGAACCTTTTTTCTCATTCTCTAAATATCCTACTACAGTAAATATTTGTTATAATGCATTGATCGCCGATTGGTTAAAAAGTAATGAAATATAGAAGACTCTTTTCTCTTTCAATTTAAACTTATTAGCAAATATACAATAAAAAAAAGACTTTGTTATACTTCGTTGTTACTTGTTCCTGTGTAAAGAAATTAATAAGAATATTTTGTGCATTTGGAAAATGACGTTAGTCAATGATTATTTCGTTACGTGATTAAAAAGCCATGGAATTGCAACTTTACGGTCCACAAAAATTATACAAGGTAACTAAAAACTCGAGCATTCTCTATACCAGTTGTAGTTGTGGTAGAATACTAATAATATGGCGTATCAGTCACATTAATTCTTAACACTTTGTTGAGGAATTTGGGTTTGAATTATGACTTTAGCAAAACATTCTGTAGCAACTCCTTCCTATTAGCTCACATTAAGATGTGATTATGAATAATGCGGCACTACTTGTTGCGATAGCAAAAACAATCTTCCTCACCCAGTCATAAATTACTATTATTTTCGTTTACCAATGACAATTGTTTATCCGCGATCTGTTTTAAATCTGTATGTAGCTTTCTTTAATTTACGTCATTAGTCTGAACTAATAATACTTCGTAATGACCGGTTGCTAAACATACATATTCTGTCTGTGTGTGTGTATGTTTGCGTTGTAATTTATCATTCTGCTGGGTAATGGGATTTTCAACATTTTTATTTCAGTTCAGGATGACTTGATATTTTAAATATTGAGCACGCTTTTTGTTATATTTTATGTATGGATTGAGTTTACTTCTACTGCTTCTTGTATTTTTTGTTACTTTATTTTGATAGATAAATGATTAAATAAGTTGTTAGGTTCAGTGAGGAATAAAGACAATTTCGAGAGCGTCGATAGCACTTTGTCGTCTCGCTGCAAAAAAGTTACCGGTTAATTACACGTTACTTAGCTGTGTTATATAGCGGTATGGTTCTACTCGCTCCACTATTATTAGATGATGATGTACAGGGTGAAGTTCTCAAAGCCAAGACTGCCTTGTTGCTCTAGGGGTTGGATGCGCCGCCTTTCGTTCACGGGGTCCCAGGTTCTTAAAGGTAAATCAGGGGCACTTGCTCTGAGTCTGGGTGTCATTTGTGTTCGTGAATTTCATGTCTGTAAACTGCCCCAGCGATACAGGTTAGTGCACCTAGTGCAGGAGTTTGGTTTCATTTAAAATAAAAAAAAAACAAGACAGTAACGTCGAGCCCGATTCTGATAAAACCTAAAACTGCATCATTAGATTTAAGAAAATTCGTTATTATTATGAAACGAAACCAACTTTTATATTATGTCGAAAACTTACAGTTACCTACACATCGTTTAATACGTATGTCTTCATTAAACGATATGTAAGTAGCTGTAAGTAAGTAGCTGTACAATATGATGAATATTGTTATTTGAATTTGTGAATATTGAATTATCATCATTTCAGTCCTTAATAATATCTGCCACTTGTGATCTCTAAGTCGCTCCTTACGACACCCTCAGGCACCTACCATAGGTATGGGTTGGTGACGTTTTGTATTCTAAATCCGTCACCACACGGCCAACATTCTGTCCCCATCCAATATAGCACGTATTTATTATTTCACAGTAACATGATAGACAATCGAATAAACTTTTAACAACTTTGGAAGCGATACATTTCCATTTAATTATACCCAGTTGAAATCAACGCGTTTCATTCGAAACAACGTCTGAACTTGCGCCACTCGGGACGGATTGTTGGGAGTTCTAATTCTCTAAAAATAGTGATTTAGACATGACAATAATGCGGCTACTTGTATTTGGAGACAATTTCGTGGCGATAACGTAAGGGCGAAGTAGATTTTAATACACGAGAGAGATCATCAACATCATTTCAGCCAAAAGACAGGCTGATCTTGAGCCATCTAGTGAAACGATGTCGATAAAATTTGCAGTATTTTTAATCCAGGGGTTGCATGTGCCGTCTTTGCATCACGGGTCTTCCGTTCCTTTCCTGGGTCGGGCTAGTGCCTTTGTGTAAACCAGAGGCACTTGCTTTGAGTCCGGGTGCCATTTGTGATCGTGAATTTCATTTTATTAACCATCCCCCGTGGTTATACCTAGTACCGAATTCATAGCTTCACTCCTTTCGGAAGTCGGTTGAAAACCGTTTGGTTTGGTATGGAAATGTGATGATGAGAGATAAAAGGTGAAAAGCTAGAGGGAGAAAAGGTAGATGGATTGTGTGCGAGATGACATTAATGATGAGACAGTAAATAAAGGCATTACAGCTGATAGAAGAGATTATATGAAAACATACTGTTCTGACCACAAATGATTTCGAGATCAGGGATTTCGAGAAAGAAGTGGAAGCTGTTAATACAATGCTTATGGATGGATACGTTAAACATAAAAATTCGGAGTTGAAACATAATAACTCAAGAGAATCTAATTTGCGATATAAATCACTGGTGTTATTATTCGCGTGCCTAACTTAACTACCAATTGCTCCGAGAGTACATCGACGATTTAACAAAACGCATTGCCTAAATGATTACAGGCTCTCAAAAGTCGGACTTTTTTTCACGCACCGGACGGATCGGACCTACGGTATAGTATTTAAATGTATGGTCAAACAAAGGAAGAACAGAGAGCCTGGTGTGAAAGGGCCCGCAGTATCTCTTTCTATGCGTCCTACCTAATTGAAACTCTGAAGGCCGACCAAAACCACTTGATACTTTACGCCTTCGCTGTTTGTTCAGATTGAGTGGCAATTCTGTTTAAAACTACGTGTGAATACAGGAAATAGTTCCATTAGCGATTTAATGAATGTAGACACAATGTCGTTGATACGAGAGATTTTGTTATGAAAAATACCGGCTTTGTTTAACATTAGATCGTATATAGTCTTCGATACATATTAAACACGATTTCTTTTAACCTAATTGTTTGATGTGCGTGCGAATCTAAAAATCATATGTTTAAGGAGTAAGAAGCCATTAAATGAAACGATGTTTATGCCATCGCTAAGATGTTTGCTGCCGCAAAAATATATTATAGTTGAGCTGTGGTGTTCTAGGCTTTTAACGCTAATTCACATCAAAGAGATTTTGTTTTATTTATATAAGGTTTTATAGCGCCATATAATTTCGTTCTTTTGTTGTTTGCGAATAATAAAATCTGTGTTGTTTATATTATCATAATCTTGTGAATAACCCCAATTTTTAGTCCCATGTCATTTTTGTTATTTTGTCTTTTGCACGAAATTGCCAGTTTGAATGCGTACAAGCGGTACAAGAATATTTTTGTAAGATTTATTGTGATGTGTCTTTGTGTTAATATAAATAAATATAAATATCTTCAGCTTTAATAAATTTATTAAAGCTTCTTTATTCAATAATATAATATACCTATATTAAAAACAACGTATATTTCTAGATCTTTTGACGAGTAGCGGCTTCAGAACATACTTCGTTAAAAAAGATATAGTTACCCTACATTAAGGCACATCTTTGACAGAATTTAATATTACTTTTTGAACATAAGTCCGCTGCATGTAGAATTGTTAAAATATCAAGACTTATCGAGCGCCGGGCGTCCCGCCTACAGTTTACATATAAAATTAAGATAAATATTTCACATGGACCCGTGAAACTTCTTTATGTCGGGGAATATGAACCTCTCGGTTGCCTGCACCCTTGGTGTTTTTATAACAATTAGACGCATTTTACCGGTTCTCATTGTTATGTAATGTAATATTTGTCTTGATTACGTGTAAATAAGTGGCAACAATGTGTGGTAACTGTGGACTACTATTTTTTGGAGGCAAATAGACTACTTTAAAGAGAAATGCTAACAGTCGTTTGGTACCGGTGTGGTCTTATGGTGGCCACACGGGCAATCCTCGCGCTCGTAAGTGTCCGTGCGTTTTCGGATGTTTGTGTTGCTCGATCTTTCTCAGCTAATAGTCAACATGATTTGTGGTTATTGCTTTGCATTATCGCGCATAGGTTTTTAATTGGCTTTGTGATCTTCAACTAAACCACAATAATTGTGAATTGTGGATCACAATAAGTACTTTACAGGGTTAACGGTCAAATATTTAATGTGTAGTATTAATTGTAGTAGCACATGCAAGCGCGGGTGTATACTACAGCCCATAAATGACCCACTGCTGAGTCGCGCCTCCTCCCGTCGCAGGGGGGTTAATTAGCCTACTGTGCCACGCTGGCCAGTCGGGTTGCCGCAGGGTTTCGTACCAAGATTTCCTTCTATTGCGGCTAGATTTTCGGCCTTGTCATTTGCTTTGTTGGCTCCTACGACACCCTCAGGATAGAATGTAGTATGGGGTGGTGACACCATGTATTCCAAATCCGTCACCACACGGAACGTATAGAACCTGTTTATTTTGGCGTAAACAACCTGTTCATAACTCTTGTGTATGCGTGAGACGAACGAATAAGCTGGCGTATGAATCATTTTTCAATTATAATATATTTAATTTTAATTTTTCATCACGTGAAAAATTACAACGTATTAATTTCCTACCTATAAATATGAATGATTGATTTGAATGACTCGTATTTACCAATGTATTCTCTTCATTAGCTGCTACAATTTTTGACGTGAAATAATTATGATTGATGACATCTTTGCTTTTTTAAACCCATATTCTGGACTTTTTTATTTTACTTATAGAATATACAATAATAGGGTTATGAGTTATAAAATAAACACATTAAAATGTGAATAACTAAGTGTATCAAGTTCACTGTCGGTCTATAGGCAAAAAAGCACCCAAAGAGCATATAAAAGATCTTTTTAACAAGACATGTAAACCAAATTCAATAAAGGAAGTAAAAGGCGAAAAATAACTAATATACAACCAAAAACAGCCCATCTAAAATAGGCTCTAAAGAATACACTAGTTGTTCCAATATCATAAAAGGAAATTAGCCTATTGTGCGACGTTTTTAATAATTTTGTCCTAACGGCAATAATTTGACCAACATTTCTTAGAATTTTCTTTCGACTTTCGACTCTCACATACTAAAACTAGAGTTGTATTTGGTTAAAATTTTACGAAAAATTCATTTGTCAGTGGTCTTGGCAAAGAAGTCAACCGACTTATATTAACACTTGAAACTATATGAACGTTGGATTGAAACTGTAGGGTTGTTAAACAGGTTTTTTTTAAATTATCTTTTTCGTTCCATCTCTTTATCACTACATAGTATAAAACAAAGTCGCTGTCGTCTGTCCGTCCCTATGTATGCTTACGTCTTTAAAACTACGCAACGGATTTTGATGCGGGTTTTTATAATAGATAGAGTGATTCAAGAGAAAGGTTTATAAGTATAATACATGCATAATATTGTAGAGAAACACTGATAAATTTAGATGTTCATCATTGCATCCGTGGGGAGCCTGGGTCTGGGTCGCTAGTTTGCTTATATATCTGTCACAATTGCTAAAGTAAAGCTTCCCCTTGTGTTTTCTCCTTTTGTTGACTTCTTCTAGTGATCTGAACGTTGTGATAATGTGGAAAGTATAAAGTATAACCTCTATATTTATATGTTATCACTTTATTTTATTCTAAAATGCGAGCTATCGACGTTTTCATAAACCATATTACTGTAAAATATGCTGCTACTGAAAATCAAATATCTTTATCTTTAATATTATCGATCCTTTCATTATGGCTGTGGGGTTTGGGTTACATCCTGTATTTTTAAAGGTAGGTTCAAAACTACGCTAGTCCTTATGATTTTACCAAACCCAAATTTTTGACACTGTATGTATCGTATAACTCAAACAATATGTATATAGACCTACAAAAAGTATAGACTATGTAATTTAATAAATACATATCTGTCACTGGAACAAATACATATTCTTTTTTTTACATTCAATATACGTTTATTGTTTAATGTTGGAAACCCTGAACGACCACTTGCGACCGTGCTCTGTTAAAAAAATATTAAATTGTCTGTCTGTGCGGTTATTTGTTTTAGAAATAGTTGTGTTGTAGACATCGTATTGTACAGGTGAAATCTATAGGCCTGTGAGGTCTGGTTGGTAGTGTGCTGGAGATTTTTTAATGTTTGTGCCGTTCTAAGAAAACGTTATCACAATATAATGTCTTAGGTATTTGCGATTACTACACATTAAAATTAAACACTTTTTACTGGACGAGTTGTTAATAATTTTATTTGATTGTATTGCGGCCAGAACTTTCTCTGTTTCCAACCAAATATCCTCAAAGTATTCGAAACAACTGAGATCTAGCTAAACGGAACAAAAGCTTCGAAACTATCGCCACGAAACCCGTTGCAGTATTCGGAAACATTCCCCCGCCACTAAACAGTTTTAATAACATTTTATAAAACAACAATAAAAGTAGGCACGGGTGCACCCGTTGCTTTTACCTCCCCAGCGATAACACTCGCCCAACTTTTCTCATTTTAATGCTGAGCAGCAAAGTTTAAATATAAAAATATAATGATACCGTACACATTAGTGACTCATTGAATGCGTGCCGTGACGTAGGTAGTGATGTGACAAGCAGAATATCCGAACGCAGAAGCCGAATAATCGGCAGAATAACAACATATATTGGCCCTACTTCGCATCCGTTATTATTGCAACTATAGGCTGCCCAGTTCCCGCAAATCACTGCCTTAAAATAAAATTATGCCGAATGGCAATATTATTTAATTTCAAAGCCTGTTATGTCTCAAGTCTGTGTTCGCTCGAACATTCAGTAAGTTTTTGCTTCACGTATTATTACAGAAAAAAAAACTATTATTTTGTTATAAAAATATATTATGTCAACAATAGTATTTTTTGTTAAGTAGCTGACAGAATGACACTTCATTTCGATTAAAAGCTTATACAAATTACTTAAATGCATAATAAGTAATAACACTGAAATTACCGTCGTAGCCGAATCAGCTTGGCTACGTGTCCCAACACTATTCTTGATTATAGAAGTTAAAACAAATGGAAAATAAACTTTTCAAATAAAATAAAAATAACCCTCTTGGTGGCGAGGGTGGAGGCCCTCCAATAAAAAAATATAATAACTTTTCTTTTTATTCGACGTAATGGCAACGATTGTTCTTTTCTAATATTGTTGCTGTCCCGTTTTCGCGGAGATTATAATAATGGGGTGCGGGATGGCTCGTGCGCTTGACGAGTGTGCTACCTTTTGAACATTGCTTTAGATTATTGATTAGACATGTATGTATGTTCGTAGTATGTAGGTATAAACTAAGGGTACAACATAGGCGATATAATTTAGTCTTTTACTTTGTCTGGCAAAGCATTTTATAAATCGATTGTCCATTGATTTCTTTTTAATCTATCGTTTAAGAAATGTTCAAGTATTGTAGCGGTGATCATTGTGATGTTTCAGTTAAGTCACAATAAAATTTATAAATATTGCTGTGGGTAGGATCAAATTGTCTCAGCAAGCAGGATTTCTAGCAAAACGTGCACCATATTAATCCACATGGCTTGTACAGATGAGGGGCCGTCACTCTCTGACCCCATGTCATTCGGTGTATAGCTTACACTTGATAACTGTTATTACGAAGCAATATTTCCTTTCAGTATTCTCGTGCTTGGTACAGTTTGATTATTACAGCAACTGAATGTAAGTGATGTGTGACTGACTTAATTGCTTGTGTTGAACGCAACATTTTTGTATTGTTTTTCGTTAATAGCTTGCTATCTTAGCAGGCTTGGAGTACAAGACACGTGGTAGGTTTATTCAACACACAATTAACTGGATAAGAGCTTAAGAAATTTGTCTTAATTTGCTGTCTGTCTCTGTGATTTCGGCGCTATGACCATGGTTTTGTAAGTCACCGATATTTTTAGTGGGTGATGATGAAGGATTGTACAATGCAAAATAATGTAGAAGCAAAATAGAAAATAAAAAAAAACAGACAGAGCACACAGGATACAATTTATTATGTTTTTTAAATGTCATCACATTGGCTCGCCGCCCGTGTCCGAGACACAAGTTCTATAATGTATCAATCTATTTCAGTATACATATTGTTATTATAATAATAACATCTATTGTTCAAGATACAGAGGAGAACAGAACGTGTTTTAATACATGTTTAAGAATACAAATAATATTATAGTCAAGGAGTGTCATAGAAAACATCAGATTCTTGTAAAGAAACAAATCTTGCCACGCACTTTTTTTGGGTCTTTCATTGTTTCATTTTCATTTCTACGAGTTAAGTTTAAAATGATTTAAAGCTTATTTAACATCAATAAACTAAATTACACCTATTTTAAAATTGTCACTTAAATAAGTCCACTTCCTGTTACCCTAGATACGTGTCCGCGTCTAATGACTTTGTCGAGCTCCGATCAAACTTGCGTTTTTTTTTTGTAAATACCCTGAAAATTATTTTAATATGTATTTATACATTCCAATGAAATTATGTATTGTTGTAAAATCCTCATGGCAGTATTCTTTTGAGAATAAATTTGCCTCTAACTGAATTAAGGTTTCTAGAGTACTCGAACCTAATAAATATTTGGAATCACATTCTGAAATATTAATAACTGGGCCTTGTTTTTAAATACCACTACTACTACTCAGCCCATAAATGACCCACTGCTGAGTCGGGCCTCCTCTCGTTACAGGGAGGGTAATAAGCCTACTGTGCCACGCTGGCCTGACCGGTTGGCACAGGGTTTCGTATAAAGTTTTCCGTCTCTTGCCGGCCTGGCCTACCTGGCCGGCCGAAACCTTATCATTTACTTTTGTCGGCTCTTACGACACCCTCAGGCGATAATTGGGTGGAGACACTATGTATTCTAAAACGTTCCGTCACCACACGGAACTAACATCTATGTCCTAACTCTATTCAGGCCGCACTACCTTCTTTTGTATTCATATCACATAATATTAAAACCTATTTTCAATTGAAGTGCCTCGCGGACACGATGATATTGCTTATATGTCCTGAATGCAAACGTTATCGGCCTTGGCAATTCCTTTTGTCGGCACTTACGACACCTTCAGGATGGACGTGGATGGTGACACTATGTATATTTAATCCGTCACCACACGGACACAATATCTTATTTTATAACAACAATAATGTGAAATCATGTCTGCGGATTTGTCAATTTTCTCGAAAAGCCCTCGATACCATGAGACAAATTGGATTCATTTACGGGTTCTTGTAAAGTAAATATTGCGCACCGCCGTTGACTGTAAAAACAAAGGGGACCACTCTCCGAACGAACGAGTAAAAAAAGTATAAGTTCAAAGAAGAACGCCATTAAAATTCCGAACTAAATATTGTCCTTTTCTGTATTATTAATGTAAACACGACGAACAATAGTTGGCGTACCTACTTGGGCTATTGTGTAGGGTGATATGCAGGGCTCCAATCCTGCTATTTCCTACCGAGGTGCCCATCGGACACGATCCAATTGCCTGTCAAAATGTCCTCCTGCTAAATTCAAAAGTGCTTGGCAAGTTCCTGTTGCCAAAAGCTTGTGGCACACTCCCTATCTATACATGAATGCGTGAAGCGAAAACTTTGTACCCCTTTTTAGGAAAATCGTGCGGGGGGCGGTAATGTATGATGATATTGCCCACATTTAAAGTAGTGCAGAATGAATTTAAAAATACATTCTTTCTATAAACCAATTACACAAAATACCATTTATTTGACACACAAACGCATACTGTTTTGTTTATAGTTGAAGTCAAATCGCGAATAGAACTATATTTAATTGAACTACTAGCTTTTATCTACGGCTTTACAAGCAAAACAATTTACTTCTCTGCCGTAAAATAGTTTTTTTTTAACACAAAGTATCCTAAGTTACTTCTGATCCAAGAATATGTGTACAAAGTTTCATGATGATCGGTAGGTATCAAATAAGGAACGCTGGGCGACCACTAGTATTTTCAAATATCAAATAAAATAATAACTATACGTATCAATTTCGACTAATTAAGGTATACTATCATCAAGTTATTTATAAAGTATTTTCTAACTTATAATATGCAATTTGAAAAGTTCTTATAGTTATATGACGAGGCTACCAGGGACGCTAATAAGGCTTTTAAATTGCGTGGAGTCGATATTTGCATTTGTAGAATTGTGGATGGACACAAAAACTTTTTATGTATATTTAGGAAAGAAATACAAAATTTCGTATATTTGTGTTGAACCGTAGGGAGTTAGTTGTGTGTGAGTTTATTTTGTTAAGGTTTGACCGACTAAACAAACAACCAAAATAAACATTTAACATGATGGTTGTTTAACCAATTTCAGTTTCGACAGTTGGCTATAACTTTTTGTGATTTGGACTGTACGAAATACCAAATATAATATCTTATTTGGCATTTATATTTACTGTCGGTTTATACGTTAGATAGCCGGCATTAATATAAAAGAAAATTGTAATGCATAATGTAGGTTTAGAATAAGCAATGTTGCCAACTCAATCCATTTAATGCTGATTTTGGTGGCAAGAGAAACAAGCTAGTCTCAACAGAAGGAGAACTTTGCCAAATTCTCTCCATGAACGTAATAGTAGAGGAGGAATCGGCGCACGAGTACCGAAAACTATTCCACCTCAACTATTTTAGGCGATCCTCTTCAGATTGCCCTACTGATGATATGTTGCCATGGCCCCAAGCCATTACATAAACTATTTTTTTTTAAATGAAATTGTTATTTTTTAACCGGACAATTCTTTTTATATTCTTTAATTAAAAACAAAAGAAGGTTCTATGACTTTCACGATAGAGTTAATATTTTTAGAGAAATGAATTTTTAATTGACCAAAAAATCGCAGACTTGGGTATATTAAAAATAGATAACCTATAATATATATATTTTTAATTATTTATACATTGGTTAACGATGTGCATAACACAGATTTAAAAAAAAACACTCACTCACAAGTATTTTACTGTTCGTTTCACTTATTGATAATCAAGAATTCATCATTCCGGGCGGCTTTGATAATGTTTCTAAATGTTTTAGTATTGTCCGTTCGGTGACAGAATTTTAATACAGTCACACTGTAGGCTAATTGACCTCCAAATGATGGGGGGGGGGACTCAGCAGTGGGTCATTTATGGGCTGAGTAGTAGTGGTAGTATTACCATGGTGCCAAAAATATTATGAGCGAGGTAATAAAAATAATACCACATCAGAACTCATGAATAAAACACAAAATAATACGAAACTCGTATAATCACCAAGCAGCGTTTTATCTAATACATCATAACTGTAAATTGCCGGTTTGTGTATCATTATTTATACCTATAATAATACAATGACTAACATTCGTTGGAAATATAGACATATTATTTTGGTATACAGGATGCTAATATTAACGTCTTGTATTATTAAATAAAACAAGAGCTATGAAACCAAAAGTATTGTTCGGGTGTTTAAGAATTTAAACACGCATTTCATATTTTCTTGATGGTAGTATTTATTGCAGACACTTAGGATATTACTGCTGAATGCACACGAAATTAACAATCGACGTATTTTTTTAATGGAAACTACTTCGCCCTTGAATGACCCACTGCTGAGTCGGGCCTCCACCCATTACAAGGAGGGTAATTAGCCTACTGTGATGCGCTGGCCAGGCGGGTTTGGTATCAAGTGTTCCTTCACTGGCGGCGGATTTTGGCCTTCTTCAACTAAAAGTTCGTTCCTTCATATTACTATCTTAAATATGGCGCACTGTGTTATTAGACCTCGGCGAGTTTTATTGGCAGGTGAGCCACGCTGGCCAGATGAGTTGGCACTTCCATATCAAGTTCAATATCAAGTTTTTTGCCTCCAATGGATACCAATTTGCTTCTATGTAGGTACATGCTAAAACTCAGGACAAGCAACTTTTTTTACCATTGCTTGTAGCTTAAGTTACGTTATCACTCTGTATAATCTAAACGCAAGCAATTATTACATCGGCCAAATGATAGCGCTAGTATACATTATTGTATATCTAATTCGATACTGACGGATGATCTTATTATCTTTATTGTAATATTATATTAGTGCTCAGGTAAAAATCAATTCAAGCAAAAAAAGGACTTACGATTGGTGTCATTGGTTATCTATACATTTATAAATACGTCACATATTTATACATTTATAAATACGTGACGTATTTATACATTTATAAATACGTGACGTATTTATACAAAAACTTTGTACCCCTGCGCGGACGGAGGAGTGTAAAATTTCCCTACACATCTATAGTTTATATAGAGAAGGAATACAGAATGCTAATATATTTTCAAAACATACATTTAATCAATAAAAAAACATTAAACACACTACCATGTATTTGACACACACATAGTTTATTGTTAAAGTCTGTGGCAAATTGAGAATAGAACTATGCTTGTTGAACTATAATTTCAATTAATTGTAGTCGAATTTCGCCGGAATTTCGGCCGACCGCCGATGTCTAATTAATGTTTTACCAAATGTATTCCTGAGTATCGTATGATGCTCCATAGGTTGTAAAGTGAAACCTCGAAAATTTGTCGGAGTATCGATAGAGCTACCGATCATATTCGAAATTTGCATGTTATCGTTAGTACTATCTATGGAAAGACTTAAGTTGTTTATACTATTGATCAAGAGTAATATAATCGATACTAAAGTGTGAATATTACGTGAACACCCCCAGGATGGCATCTGTCACCAGACGTACTAGAAGAATGTAGTCAGACAACACTAAAATGTAATATAACCGTTATCCAACGTCCAAATCCTGGTGCGTTGTAGGTACTCTTATCGTTTAGTCGTAAGACTTATAATTGCAACTTAAATTGTAAGAATCCGCTAGTAATGTAGAGACACAGCGGTTACGTCCTATGCCTATATCGGCCACGGATGGACATAGATACTATTTATTTGCATAAAAGATTATTATTATTGCCTAGTTGCGATATAAAAAGTGGCATTCTTTCATTGCATATTCATAAGTGCTCAGATTCCAACAACAGTGTTGCCTATTGCGCGATACCCCTATGGCTTAGCGAATGACAAGGCAGACAAGTCACATGTCGTGTCACTTTTGTGACTTATTCTTCTTCTCTGCCCATTAATCACTAAATCACCCACTGCAGGCAATTACCATCATCATCATCATCATTTCAGCCAAAAGACGTCCACTGCTGGACATAGGCCTCCCCCAAGGATCTCCACAAAGGCCGGTCCTGGGCCGCCCGCATCCACTGCTTTCCGGCGACCTTAACCAGGTCGTCGGTCCACCATGTAGGAGGCCTACCAGCACTGCGCCTTCCGGAACGCGGTCGCCACTCGAGGACTTTTCTGCCCCATCGGGCGTCGGTCCTGCGAGCTATGTGCCCTGCCCACTGCCACTTAAGTTTGGCAATCCTGTGGGCTATGTCGGTGACCCTGGTTTTCCTGCGTATCTCCTCATTTCTGATTCGATCTCGCAGGGAAACTCCGAGCACAGCCCTCCCTAATTACCATCACTGGAAGGCAAATAGCCAAATGTGAGTCAATCCGGGAAATATTCCTTCACTGACAATCTTAGCTGTATCCCGCTGGGCAGTAAACCTTTAACGGGTCTCTAGCCGGGGGACAGGGTATGTGAGAGTCCACGGGAGCTCTAAGATGGCCAATTGCGCCCAAGTTACCCACTAGAACGTACCGCCTACAGGAAGTTAACCCGCGGGTGATGACACTCTAGAGTTTACGAGGTTGTAATGATAACAAAATAGGTGGTAGCTGGGTAAGGGGAGGAGAATTCTACCGTCCAACCCACCCACAGGAGCTGATGGGGAGTGGTGGCCCCCACACAATTGCGCAAATGTATCAAGTTACTCTGGCCATAAACGCTCTTGCTGTGTCGGCTCTTCTTCGGTTTGATGCAGAGGAATTAGAACACATAGTGTCACCACCGCATTCCAATCTGAGGGTGTTGAAAGAACGATAACCTAGCAGCAAGAGAAGAAACCGTTACGAAACCCTGTGCCAATCCCTCTGGCCAGTGAGGCACACTAGGCTAATTATCCCTCATGTTACTGATATAAAAATGCTTTATTGTTTAAACCAATTATGGCGTTCACAATCCTCAACGGATACATAAGTTTTAGAACACTACTACCAGGTCGGAACGCGGCACCAACCGAGAAGACCTGGCGGAAGAAACTCGGAGGGCTTGCTTTTTAAACGCCATATTACAATGACCTTGTACATAAAACTAACTAGTATCGTTCGGTTCCGAAAGGCGCTCAAATGAAATATGAATTTTATAATAAGAAAAAAATATATAAAGAATTTTTAAATTAATAAAAAACTGATATTACAAGTCTTGAATCCAGTGAGCCGACCAACCCCAAACAGCGGCACCTTTTCACAAGCATAACGCGTGTGGCAGCCATCGATCTCCTCAACCATATCAAAGGGAAGTGGTCGACCCGCCACACGTCGCTACTCAGTAATGGGTCGTCTATGGGTAGATTAGCAGTAGTAATAAAAGCTGTTACTATCTCTCACCCGCGGTTCCCCCTGCGAGTATTTCGAGCTCAAGTTTCACAATACTGTATTATTTTGGATAGTAGACATCCATACGTCTAATTTACATTTAAACTAAAACACATTATTCTCCCTTCGTGGAATTTAATAACTACAATTGAATACAAAAGTGCTTATTTTCGTAGTAATCACACGACAATAATATTATTTTCAACTGATTATTATTTTATATTGTCTAAACAAAAAATATGTTAATAATACGGTGCCCGGGTTGTATCGGACATAATTATAGTTGCGGTCTTTCGGTTCGATGGTCACAGGTTCAAACCCGAGCCTACTTGTGGCGAGGTGTGCTCAGACGAGCGACAATACAAATAACTTTTTTATACGTATAATACTCCTATTCAGACAGTGTGCGACGCTTAGTTAAACTTCTGTTGAGTTTTAGTTCGCCCAGCAATTAAAACGCTTAGTTTATCATCATCATCATTTCAGCCAAAACACGTCCATTACTGGACGTAGGTGACCTTAACCGGGTCATCGGTCAACCATGTGGGAGGGCTACCGCTACCAACATATTGCAGCACACATAACCCGGCCAGACCGCAACGGCCGGGTATGCATGAGGATATACGAAAAAAAAAAGAAATAATAGAGCCTTAAGAGACGACTAAATGATTGAATGGAATGGAGAGAAAGACATTGGAACATATGGAACCGTGTGCCAACCCATTTGTCCAGTAACTACTACGATTCAGCCCATAGATGACCCACTGCGTCGGGCCATCTCTTGTTACATGGTGGGTATTTAACCTACTGTGCCACGCTGGCCAGACGGGTTGGCACAACGTTTTGTAGCAAGGTTTCCTTCTCTTGTGGTTAGGTTATTGGCCTTGACATTTCTTTTTGTCGGCTCCTCCGACACCCTCAGGATGGAATGGGGTGATGACTCTATACTTTCTATTTCCGTCACCACACTGGTTATATTACACCTATGCTGGAATCTGCAATAGTTTACCACTGGTACTTAGTCCAATTGATAGGAAAATCCTAAACCGCGGAATAGTAACATACAAATGTCTACGAGGCTTGGAGGTGTACGGTAATGTTCAATGTATTTTTTCATGCCGCGCCGATTGTGTTGTACATAGGTAGGTACTGGTTTCTGTCTACCACTACAACATTGCTTAATAACATTCATTTTATTCGTTTTAGTGACCGTCCCGTTGGCAGTACGATGGCCCTCGTTACGGCCATAGAATAAATGCTTCTGCCACCGCAGAAGTAACCTATCTATCTACCAGCAATAGAAGTGCTAAACATAAACCCTTTGCAGACCGCAGCCCCCTAAGCCCACCAACTTTATAAGGTCGCCTAAGACGAGGGTCGCGCCCCGTACTTCGTTTTACTAAATGTCAACAAAGTATGTGTCAAAATTGAAATCGAACGATCTTTTGAAGCCGAATGTTTGAAGAAGAAATGGAATATAAACTTAAATATAAAGAAAATAAGGCAAAGTACGCAGAAATCGAGGTCTTCGTTTGTGTGTACTTAATAGAAAGGCATACGGAATAGAACTCGTTATAATTGACTTTTGAGCTTCTAATTATTTTACGATGTTTATTATTTTACGACTTTACATAATTTATTATTGAAAAGTGTAAATTGTGTGTAGTATTGTTTTAAGAATAACATTCAAATTTATTTATTTAATTAAGCATTGTTTCTAGTGTTCGTTTTTTCTTGCTCCTTCTTCTTTAATTTACCTTTTGCTGAAATATCTAAGATCAGTAGACTATGACAATGGCGGTAGTTTAAAGCTTCCAATAAAACTTTACTTTTATCGCGAGACTCCAGAAGTCACAACTCACAATTGAAATAAAAGAAAGACTTTCTGTCATTGTTCGATAGTTTGAAAAGAATTATTATAATATCAACTTTCTATTCAGATACTTTAGCAAGCGCCGAGTGAAAATAAATGAGAATGCATTTCGCTTCTCCATTCGGTTGGGCACAATATGAGATTAAACTTTTACGCTCGTAGGCAGTCAAAGTCGTTGTGAGCCATCTGTTTAATTATTTACTCATTGTTAATATTATACATGAATCAATTTATGCGAGGACTGTGCGCCGGCTCCTGCATATTTTTCAATTACGTCAATTTAAAATAATACATAATTTGCTATTGTGAGTCATTGAGAGTATTGTGTCAGTCTGCCCGGGTTGAATAATGCTGATTCTGTTGTACTCTCGTGGCTATACACCGTGTCGAGTACCGTAGGCAATGAAAAATATTTAAACGACTTTTTTTCAAATTCAAATAATTTCTGCTTCTACCACTGAGCTCATAGATGATCGAGTCTCCTCTAGTTACATACGGGTTGGCATAGGGTTTCGTATCAGGTTTTCCTTTTCTTGTGCCTAGGTTATTGGCCTTGTCATTTCCTTTTGTCGGATCTTACGACACCCTTAGGATGGAATGGGATGCTGACTCCATGTATTCTAAATCTGATGGAAAATATTTCTGCTTGAAATTAAACACTTAACAGATTTATCGCATGTGTTTTGCGTTGCCCACACTTTTCTCCTTTCTTCGAGGCTAGATTGTCATTTTACGAAGATATTATCTGAATGAAATTTGTATAGAGCTTGATAGTTTATTTGTCTATTCATATTAGTGCCGAACTAGCTGAATCCGAGACCTTATAAGTGGCATTACAATACTTAAGGTGCATTTATGTATTTCTCATTATTGATAACGCACAGCCCAATGGCAACATGTTCTAATTAAGTTGCCTTTATTAGCTTTTTTATTCGCCTTAAATAATTTAAATTGAGTAGTTAAGGAAAAGAAAATGTCACAAACAACTTAAGCTTGCGCTGTGCGTTCAAAAAGCTTTTAATTTTGTATTGAATGATTCCGCTCCACGTTAATATTTTATATTACACGGGAAACTGGGCCAGGATTGACTCGCATACGTTTCTAAGCTATTGTATATCTTCTATCGCGGGCTCTGAGAGCGGCGTCCGAATCAAGAAATTCCGTAACGAAAATAAAACCTAACACCGCCTACACACCTTGGGAAGGAGTTCAAAAATCACATACTATAAAATGAATGTCCTTTACTTTAAGGTGAATGTTCCAGGGTAGCCCGCGAAATTCAAATTCAAATCCAAGCTCATAAAGGTTCAAGAAAAACTTTTTCAAGCTCAAAGTCATTCTTGCACCTTTATGAGCTTGGAGGGTTGCATTGATGAGTTTGATGATTATAATTCTATAACTACATACGTCTTACAGCCATTTTAATTTAATCAACATACAACCTAGCACTGACCTGCAAATTGCAAAAAACGTACGAAAATTTGAATTTCGCGGGATACCCTGGAACATTCACCTTAAATAAAAAATACTGCTTAAATAAAAAGTAAATAAATAATTATAACTGGCTAAGTTGATAAAAATGCTATGCAGTAGCTTTACCGCGGCAGTCCCCGAATGCCACAATTTTTTTTTATACACGTCTGATTGTGCATAGTCTAAATGTACGAGTATGTATTTGTAGTAAAATAATTATTTAATATGATGCATATACGTAGTTGTTTCACAGTTTAATGGTGTCAAACTTATATGGCTTAAAACCTGTACCTCAAGCACAATAGTCGATTTTAGGTATCCTTAGCGGGTATTGGTGGAGAAAGGAGCTTTTGGTTCAAGATGTTTCCAGCTATTTTGCGCTAGCTAGCAAGAAACACTGTATTAAAGAACGGCACTCAAGATTCCCTTGTCAAAGTTAGTCCATTCCTATTATCACGCAATCATCTATTTTATTTTTATTGCAGTAGGTACCTACTTATGTTTCTGACGCTATACGGTAGTAGATAATGTTAACATATTAGAACTTCAAATCAGCTATTATTTACGGAATTCGATGTAAATCACGGTAATGGTAGGCAATTGAAATTATTGTCAGGCCGTTGTCGTACTTCATGTACCTGATGTACCGGTCCTTAACATTTTAATGAAGTGTTTAGGCGAAATACAATATTTCGGACTTTAAAAGTCTTTTCAATCACTTACACTAAAAGTATCAATTGATTGGATTTTATGACGACTGTTTTGACGGTTTAGATACAAATGTCTTAACTAGTCCTTCGCGAATCCTAATGGATACCCGGCCTTTAGAGGCTAGCCAGCTTTATGTGGGGCTCCAGGGTGCCATTTCGCGAGGAAAAGGCGCACCTACGTCGTTTACCGACTACCAGGTACAGTTCACTGATGCCACTTAGGGAAGGATGCACTGAGATCTTGGTGGAAAAAAACATGACCGCACACAACAACGACCACACACGTTGGCTGGCTAGTAGTGTTCAGATTATTAGATTTTAAGATCATAGGTTAGAAGAGATCCAACAAATATAAAGGTGTTAAAATATTAGAGTTGACAGGACCTCGGGCAAATCCACGCGAGCGAAGCCGTAGAAAGTTGGTCCATTTATAGTATAGGTATCGACAGTTTATAATCAGAATAAGTATAACATATTAGCGTAGTTACGGTACGAGTACGATGGAAGACCTATAATTGACTAAATCGTAGTATGCGGTCATAAACGACGTCAATTGTGGTGGTAATCCCCTAGTTATTCTATGTCAGGAGGTTGTTGAAGTAACAAATGCACTATTTTATTTGACATTTGATGTAATCTTTGAATAGCCTATACTGGGGTGTAACAAGTCTTAAAGTCATCTGAAGTGAGAGCCAATTCTGTGTTCTAAAAGAAGCAATTCGGTGTTCAAAATGTTATTCTATCTTGAAGTATGAGTGATATATCGAACATGGGTTCCACTAAAAACCAACCAACTAGATTTGGTTACTAATATCTTACTAGCTTAGTAATATAAGTTAAATATCGGTTTTAGGTTTCTTGCACTTATTTTTTTAATTTATGGCACTACCGTCACGAACTGAGGACCATAATTAAAAAAAAAATGCCATTTATTTAAGCCGCATGTTAGAACTAAAACTACGAATAGCTTAGTGTTTGTAAGATCAAGAAGTTCAGTCACCCAACCTTCGAAACTATGAGAGACATCAGTAAACATGCTCTGACATAGTTCTAGAAAACTCAAAGTATCTTTATTCATAAGCAGTAATATTGAAAAAACCTTAAATAATATAATTATAATAACTAAAATAAATAATAAAATAAAAAATTAATAAATATCCTTGGACATTTCACACAACGCCATCTCGTCCCAAGCTAAGCAACTTAATGCTTGTGTTATGGTAACGAGATGGATGATAAACTACTTATATACATTTTTTTTTTGTAAATACATACATATTATAGATAGAAATGACACCCAGACTCCGAGCCAGTGCCTCTGGTTTAGAAAAAGATACTTGCCCGACCCCGGAATCGAACCCGGGACCCGTTGATTCAAAGGCGGCACATCTAACCACTAGACCAACGAGGCAGTCATATATATAAATAGAAGGAGTCCCTTTAGGCTAGGTGCCGAAGATACAGGCAGCGTTCCCCCTTTGAATATCTAGACTGATTCTTTGTCCGAGGTAGCTGCCAGCTCCAAACACCTTTTTGCTATTTCCTTAAACTCAAATAGGTGGTCTTTATTCAAGAGCTCACCACTTCTTAAGAAATCTTCCAATTACGAAATCTTTAAGAATTATCCTTTGAATTTGTGTCTAGTCCCTTTAGGGCACTCTGAGGATGGAACGGTGACAAAATAGGTATGTATTTAGCCGTGGCCACACAGAGGACAACAGCTGTACACTCACCACTTAACAAAATAAACATTGTGTTCAGTCTGTCCTACCTCGCTCGCAATGGGCTTAATACTCCAACCCTTTAACTTTAATTACACAATTTATATTCAAGTTGCAATGAAGACAAGCGCTTTATTATTTATCGACCGTATTAAAGCGTGGAATGTTGTGCTAATGTTATATATAATATAAAAGGTGTACCGATAGCCACTTGCCATGTGTTGCTGATGAAACGACCTGTGAAGTATCCATGACATCCATGGGGTAGTTAGTGTAATAGTGCACTCATATTATTACTTCTCCACCATTCTTATAACAATCTAGCTTAGGCAAATAAGTAATTTGTATCTGTCCTAAATTACTACGGAAATAAATAAACTAAGGCAGTGCCGCAGTAGGTATTTTATGGGCTGAATACTTTATGATAGTAACTACCAGTAGTTGTAGAGTAAAATTTAACATGTACCAGATTGAAGTTAAGATAGATACTAGTGTACCAAGTAAAGATTTCTGATTGTACTGTCATTGTAGGCAGATTAAATGCGTCGGTCCTCCCAGCGTGCGCGTTCAATATGTATGAGCAGGGTGGTATCCAGACTGTTTCTCGGTTACCAATGGCAAAGGACGTGTGCACTAACGTGGATCGTCTAATTTAAATTGTGTTACAAATTAAAATACATACACCAATTGCTTGGGAAACTCTGAGGCGATTATTGTACTCAGTGACGACGTAGAAACTTCTAGAACCGAAGTTTCAGAAACACACTTAAAACCACCCTAGAAACTTACCTAGTTTCTAGGTCGTTGGAATGCTTGTGGAATTTTTATCATCATATTTTAATTATCTGCTCATGAACACTAAACATGCAATTTGTAAGATTTCCACACCTCTGCAATTATAATATTAATTACTTTGTATAATTACTTGATGTGTAGTAGAATAATCCTGAGATAAGTTGTTATGGCAGCAACTTACTTTATTAACATTAAATGAGTATGTAATTTACCGAATATTTATTTACTTAAGATTTGGCGAAAAGCAAGAAGCGCTGTACGGTTTAAACTCCAGAATGAATAAACCAATTTTGATTTAGTTTGGCTGGCTGCTTTAGACAAAAATAAACAATGTCACCAACCCATAGTATTTTGAGAGGGCCGTAAGAGGCGGCTGAAGAACGTAAGATGCAGATTCACTAGCCGCAAGAGAAGGAAAACAAATACAGACCCGGTGCCAGACCCGGTGCCAGCCTTGCCAACATGGCTAGGTAGAGTAGGGTAATTTCCCCCCATGTATCTGGAAGCGACCCTGGGACGTTGCTTACATTTAAGTAAAAACGTTTTACAAGGTTCTTAACAGACAACTACTCCTCAGCCCATATATAAATAAATAAATATAAATAAATATCCTTGGACATTTCACACAACGCCATCTCGTTCCAAGCTAAGCAACTTAATGCTTGTGTTATGGTAACGAGATGGATGATGAACTACTTAGATACATTTTTTTTTGTAAATACATACATCTTATAGATAGAAATCGACACCGAGCCAGTGCCTCTGGTTTAGACAAAGACACTTGCCCGACCCCGGAATCGAACCCGGGACCCGTTGATCCAAAGGCGGCACATCTAACCACTAGGCCAACGAGGCAGTCAAATATGACTCACAGCTGAGTCGGGCCTCCTCCAGTTACATGGAGGGTAATTGGCCTACTGTGCCATGCTCGCCAGAACGGTTGCCACATCGTCTCGCAACAAGTTTTCTGTCTCTTGCGGCTAGGTTATCAGCCTGTTATCATTATCAGTTCTAATTTCCTTTTGTCGTCTCTTACGACACCCCCAGGATGGAATGAGATGGTGAAACTGTGAATATACATAAACACAACATAAACAGACGCTAGCTAGTAATAACAAGTAATAAAATAAATACACTTGTAAAAAAAATTAAGTAATAACATGACACCCTGTATAATCTAGTTTAGTTAACTAGATTATACAGGGTGTCATGTTATTACTTAATACTATGAGATACTTGAAGACGTAACCCAGGACCAGGTCTCAATGAGGTATAGATTATGATGTGCTTCTTAGTTAAGTACTGGCCACTTTTTACTTATTATGTCTTATCATTCAGGTCTGCTACTCGTTCAACTTGATCGATGCTTATCAAGTTTCGCGCATATAAATACGGCGGAGTTAAAGCTTTGCTTGAATTGTCAGTACCAAATATTAATAGATCAAGACTTTTTAATTGAATGGAGTGATGAAGTCGATGGGTTCAGGTCCATGCTTTAAAGACTCACGGCGTCATTAGGCGGTTCAATCTCTTCACTGCATGGTTGAGGACAGCGCTGGTTATCGAATACGCCATGCTTGTGAACAGATGCTATTGCTGTGTGGCGTTTGGATCAGGAAACCAGTTCTGATATCCCGTTCCGTTCGGATCAGCTGATGAGGTACGGTGTATGTTTGACTTACTGAAAGTACTTTGCGCGTTTGCTCTCGCAAATTCATTGTTTTCTTTGTATGTATCCTATACAAGGAAAAGTACTAATTCTCGTTCCATGTGGTGACGGATTTAAAATACATAGTGTCACCACCGCATTCGCTCCTAAGGGTGTCGTAAGAACCGAGAAACGGAGATGACAAGGTCGAAAACCTAGCGGCAAGAGAAGGAAAATTTGATAGGAAACGTGGCACCGTACGCCGACTTTCGATCTCACATGAACCAACTTAATTAATATAATAATTGAATACTTTTATTAGAGTAATAAAGATATATGTACTACAAAGTGTGATCTAATGGCGCAAAGAGATGTGATTATAGATATAGTAGAGTATTTTTCATGACATAAAGTGGAAAATAGTGAAATATTTCCATGATTAGTTTAGAGTTGTTAAAATGAAGCGCTGATTACAATGCTGGCCAAAAAATGTTGCACATTATAATGATAATATAGTTAATTAAATTAAACTGGGTTACGTCGATAGAAAAAAAACAAACGGTGCACGCAAAACGGGTAAAAGTTAATTTATGTATAAAAACGTTTTGTAAAAGGAAGTGACACGTAACTGTTACATCGCCATTCGTTTTGTTACCGGCCAATTCTTTTGTTTGTTGTGAATATTTAATCATTTTCTGTGTGGACGTGCGAAAAAACTAGATCGTGTGCGATTGTGTTCAAAAATATTTTTGTACGTAACATGTTTTGTGTCTGGCACAATTAGTGGTTTGTAATTTATACTCTCAAAGATTACGTTCGTTCTGGCAAGAACTAAATACTCATATTTTTAGTATTAAAAATCTGAAATACTTCGTGAAACGGGAACTATGCGTAATATAGTGTAATGTTTAATGTGCTCTAGAAAGCCGATTATAATATATCTTTTCTAGTATTCAACTCATATTTTAGTTCTATAGTAAAAATCTGAAGGTAAATAGCTGTTATAATTTTTTTACTGGAACATTACTGGAAAGTAAAGGAGAATATTCACACTATGGCAACTCATTTCAGTCACACTTCGTTTGTGCCAATGTTTCGTTTGTACACTTCGATGGCAGAAATATTTTCTCTATTATCAACTCACTAATCAATTAACTGTGAACTCCCAACGCATATTTTAGAGTTCGGTGCGAGAATATTCAAATTTTTGATTTCGTACGAAACTTGGAAGTAGTTCTTTTATATTAACCAGTTCTATGGTCCCTGTGTTGATAACCGTCACTCCCAACGGAGGCTGATTGTAAATGGTTTTTGAATCTATATTGTATTGAGCTCTCGTTCTTTATACATAATAATATGTCGTAATTTTCTCTTTTTCCTATCTATCACTTATTATACGAAAGAATAGTTTAATATACTACGTAACATTTATTAACTTGTTATAAAATTGAGTAATAACGTTACATGGCATTTAGTAATCGTATTCTATTCGCAGTCGTCTGTCCGTCCTTATGTATGCTTAAATATTTAAAACTATTCAACGGTCTTGAAGCGTAATTGATATAGTGATTCAATGGGAAGGTTTATATTTATAATACATCCACAATATACTAGAGAAACACTGATAAATTTAGAGGTTCATCATTGCACCCGTGCGAAGCCGGGGCGGTTTTATAGTAATACTATATTATTATCACCTCAGTTTTGCTGTATATTTTGCCATAATTTTCCGTAGCCCAAATTACTATAGTATTGTTTGTGTATTGTTGTTATTAACGTTATATATCTTACTTACCCTTTTACTTTAATAGTCTAGTTACTGTCGAATCATGTCGTAGGACAATATTTTTATCACCCATTATTATTTTTTGTAATGCTAAAACGTACAGAACCTTAATATGAAGATTAATACACACTTGACAGTCGTGCATTTTCATATTAATGCATATAACAATGCACGATCTTTTTGCAGGAAAGTGTATCTTAGTGCTACCATAAAACTAATATAATATTGTTTCCGTGGGAACTCGTTGGTAATGTTTTTCTATTTTGTTATACTATTGCAGTGGATGCGAAATTTCCATTGATTTTATTTTTGATTCATATGGCTAAGGTTTCATATGACTTTGACCAAATATATGTAGGTATATTACGAAAGTAGTACCTGCCGTCCAGTGCTACCTAAATTCAAAAGATTTCAGTAAGAATGACATTGTTAGCAATTTAAATCAGATATTACGGTTTCAATTAAGAATGTGTTTGCTTTTTTTGGAATTAAAATAGAGAAGTAAAATTTGCAATATCGTCTCCGTCGACCAAGCGTCAGTGACACATCTTGTAAGTGTTTGTGACTGGATATTCATATCATCAATAAGTAATGCACACTTTTTACTAGCTACAAGTTTATCAGCTGCTAACGACCTCCGTTAAACATGGCCTATGTTTTGCAGTGTTTCTGTACCTATCTCACGGACACTTACACTTCGACAGAAAACACTAAGTTCCAGCGATCTTTATAATGCTCGGCTACGTGGCCTGCTTATTCTCAATGCGCAAAACTTCGAGGTACGATCACTGTGGCTTTTCTGCAGATTTCCTTTGGTCTCTGCCCATCCTAGGTATAACGTAGTTATATATCGTTAAAAATTGTAGCTGCGATCTATTAGCAAAAACGGAATTAACCAAATCTAAAGTCATCGCAGACGAAGTTAAATTCCGATATTAGTAATTATTGGTATAAAATGTAAGAAAGTCGGCAAATGCACTTCTAGCATACAAAGTGAACCTACCAACCGTGACCAATCATTATTAATAAGTTTGTTTTTACCAATGCCCACAGCCAATCTTCTATCGTATGCTGCGAGTACAAGTAGCGTGATGTTACTTTTAAATTTTAATTAATCTAATATCATCTAATTATGTTAATAAATTTACGATGAAATATGCTTCTCGATGAGTGTTGCAAACGCGATCTAGTAATAAACATACATCAATGTGTCTTATTGTACGCGATCAGCATTTTTTTAAATAATGACACAAAAATGTTGCAAGCCATGAAATTCAATGATGCGTGCTTTTTTCGAGGTAAAGTGTTTGTTATGTTGTGGCACATATTTTGTGCATTGTAGTTTATGTGCAGTGCAAAGAAAATATACCTCAAATAAATTACTATCAATTTCTTAATACAATAATTTCCACGGATAGAAAATGTTTGAACGGTTCCGCGCTCAATATGAATTTCGTATTGGCGCTTTGCATCCGCTTATAAATTAGAAGTATTTTTTTTTATTAATACTCATGTGTGAGTGTTTCGTAATTTATATTAAGGAGTTAACTTGTTTACTCGTAAACCATATCGAGCCACAGTTTGCGGTATACCATCGGTGGTACTGTCCTACACTATAAACTATACAGGCTGCCAATCACACCATAGCGATTTCGGTAAGGGTTAGAAGTTTAGAACTACTTTCTTATGATGCTTTCAAGCCCTTAATAGTTTATGTGAATGTTAAATACATTGCCCAAATTATATCTGGTTGCAGGAAATCATTGACTGCAATGTGCAAAGATCCTAAAAACCTAAGATATCATTGTTGTATATGGTTTTGGAGCAACACGTAGTAGACCAGGAAGTTAGCCTACACTTTTTTGTTTTATTTCATACAAAAACATGCAATACCTATATATTTTCTCACCAGCAATTATCGAATTATTTTGATTTTGATAATGTTTTTCAGTTCTGTTTTTTTGAGCTAACCGTAAGAGCTTATGGGTCTGGCGCGGCTATGTAAGGCCAAGAGGCCCGACAAAGTGAAGGGGAATATAAATTAGGCTGATCGAATATAGAAAATTCTAAAGTAAATCGGTCTCGGCGGTATTCTCGTAGCAGTTATCGTGTCGGTGTAAGTGACACCCTGTGTAGAACCAATCACGAAGGTCGATTTCATTTGTGATCCCGTATTTGAACGCGTTATTGCTTTATATTTATGCGATGTGTAGAAAACTGGAAACAGAAAAGTAATTGCACTGAAATATCAAATTTTTAGGAAATACATATACAATAGCAATTTTCTTTATATATATTTATATATCTTAACCATTTTCTTTTTGTATATTTTGGTTGGTCAGAACATAATGGTATTATTTATATATGGCGAAACAACGTTTGCTTGTTCACTAACTTAATCTATAAGGGGTGTAATTAAACATACTTATCGAAAATGCTTATATGTACTAATTATTTTTCTATTTTGAAGTAGATTCTCATTCCACTCACACATAAACAGACCTTTTTGTGATCCCATTTCAATCGCAGAATGCGTGTTACATCAGAATTATGTTATATTTAGTTGAGTGTTTTGTATTTTACACGTATTTTTAAGTTTTAGCCCCATTTCATCTTGAGGGTGTCGAAGGAGCCGACAAAAGGACATGATAAGGCCGATAACCTACCTGCAAGAGAAGGAAATATTGACAAGAAATCTTGTGCCAACCCGTCAGGTCATCGCGGCACAGTAGACAAATACCCTCCTTGTAGTTGGAGGACGCCCGACTAAGCAGTTGGTCATTTATGGACATAGAAGAAACATTTTTTATACATAGGTATTAGTAATAGTACCTATCTATCCTTTCGTTACAGCTATAGAGTTTTTTGTTACATCTCGTGTAAAAATAGTTACACCATTTATAATTATGATTTTGTTACGAACTCGTTTATAGATAATTATTTTCAAAGTTACTTTTTTACAGAATAAGAATGATTCTAATTTTGGCATAGGTATATTATATTTTGATTAAAAAATATTGGGGCCTGTCCATTGATTAAGACTAATTATTGAATAATAAAAGAAGCTATCGAAAGACGAGTAAGTATTTTAATTAAGAAGACCATCTTCGACGTTGCGTACAGATTTGTTGTATCTGCACCCGATTAACGTATATTTTAATACATATAGGACAATTCGTAGATTCTTTACTACAGAAAATTAACAGAACAGCCTTGTAATCATCGCGGGCGAAGTCACGACCAGAAACTAGTACAATAATAGCAAGAGTTTGCTTAGTAGATTTCATGTCTATGTCTGTCTGGTTCCCGTTATATTAGAATTCTTGTAATATATCTTTAAGACCTGGAGTCATCGTATAGATAATAACATTAACAATTATGTTGCTTCTTCTCTCTTTCACATCTTTTTTTTTCTATTAGTGTTTTAGTCATTGAGAATTACACGTATTACAGAAAAACTCTCATTGATGTACAATAGGCTAGAAGTATTTCTGTATTACGAACGATTAAATTAAACCTATGCTTGAACCCGAGCAAAATGCATGTAAATTAGTTTGTACTGATGAACGATAAGACGAAGAGGTATTCCTACCAAATTTATCTCGCTATTCTTGTTTGAAATTAAGGTTGTGCTTGTTTACAAACGAAGCATAGGCCAAAAGAAATTAACGCATCTTCAAAAATGATGTAACAAATCAAATAATCATTTGTTGAATTTGTTTAATCAATGATTTCATCCAATTAAAACAACCTTAGTTGCAGTGTGCCTACTGCACACAATCGACTGTGACTCAATGTTGTCTCTGTGTGCGTAGATCACGCTCGTGTGCTGTTATTAGACGGCAGGGTCGATGACTCGTGGGTACATTGTAATTGTAATTTATATTAATATTTTTTAATGCTCTTGGGTATGATAGATGGTTGAAAATGAGATATTTAGCGATCATTAACTGGACAGCGTTCCAATAGAATATTCCGAAATGTCGTATTACAAATAAGTTGAAAAATGGTTTTGAATTATAAGTTTCATATAAACTTTCAGAATTATGGAACAATGAAGAGTATGAAGATAAAAGCGATGTGAATCGGGAGACAGTCGCGCCCTTATCCATTTATTTAAATCTGTATTGAAATCGAATAAAACGCGTCAAAAGTGTCGATATCTAACTTCTTTATCGGTTGAAAATAAGGTTGTTCATTTAAAGTGTCTAGAAACTATTACGCCTGTTACCATTGGTTCTTTATCCATAACAAGCAAGTGTGAAAAAAACTACCTTTGTATATTTTAGAGTATAAATCTTACTTTTAAATTAATCTTCGATAATCGCTCAGAAGTAGTTTATGAGGCTGTGTGCCCAATAAACCTTCTTACAATACTATTTACTCATTTTAATACATATGCGATAATATTATTATATATCATCGTTTCTGAAACACAATAGATCGTATCATTTGAATAATTCTATCTGATACAAGTATACGTAGGTCCGTTGCTTGTTTGTGTACAGGTGAGACCACATGCGTTAAAAATACCGTGATATTGAAGTATCAATATTTTGACTGTACCTATATTGTACCTAATAAATAAATATTATATTACTTTTGCTTTATATAATTATTTTAAAAAATAAAGCGATGTTTTATGCTGTCATAATTCTATCGCATTTGCTACACGTAGTAGGTAGCGCGAAAACTGGCAGCTGGTCTAACCATTTGATTACTGGTAGTCACAAAAAAATGAACATTAAACATTAAAATACTTTCAAATGCTGGTAGTAAGCCAAATCAGGTTAGACTGGTGACGCCAATGAAATTGGTGATAGGCGAGGAAGAAGAATTTTACCCTCATATATTTACAGCTGACAAATGAAATATTTGAATATTTTCAAATATTTAGAATGTTAATTTCTAAATTTAAGTTTAATAAAATTCTAATGTTAGTTGTTTCTTATTATGAATTTAATGTTGTTGCTATACCAATTTGTTTAACAAAGTGCATGAAAATAATAATTAACTTTCACTTATACGAATTCTTCTAACTTGGCGATTATAATTCAAGTATGTGTAGTCTATCTAAATTTATAATATCATAAAGAGAAATGTCAAGATTATACGTTGTATTAAATTGTTACACTAATGTCGGGCATACGACAAACACCTACACTATAAGGTACGAGGAAGTTGAACAAAACAATTCGCCTCTAAATCAATTGCTGCTACAATATGAATGAAATGTTTGCGAAAAAACATCTTATTGGAAAACGAGCGGCACACGTGCTCTCGAAAATAAACTCCCAATTAACAATGTGCGGCTTCCATTGAGTCATCGCAATAATAAATTAGTCGCTCTGAACTGATCTTGACCCTTTTATAAGTTATTCCTGGGCTGCATTATGGTGATTGAAATAAGTTTTTGACCTGTTATAAGATTTTCATTGGTACATTTTCACATATGCGAGTACAATATTCATTTACAAGCAGAAAAAATTGCTCATGAAATTAATTGAAAACATTCAACAGACAATGTGTGGATTAATGTTCACGTTTAGAGATTAAAGTTTTTTTTAGCTTTCTTAATTTTCCTTTCTTATGAACTGGTTCTTTTCGGAATTGAGAAAGACTGAAAAAGTTTTGTCGAAAGAGTATATCTTTTATAGTTGAATATAGTCGATCATCTTGTCGGTAAATCCTTTAAAAATGACGTGTATCTACAGTCTGAGTATTGCCTATTAAAAGTTATTTTCCTTTTGAAACACTTTTCACACAAACTGTATTCAAGTGGTGGCAACCACTAAAATTTTATGGCGACGTTGTTTGAGGAAAACGATCCTTAATATCATTGCTAGAAGACCGTGTTTACATTACCATGATCACTTTCACTCAGGCTATCTTGTAGATAATATTATACAAGCAGTTTTAGAAATATTTACACGTTAGATCGATTGTGTTGTAGTAGGTACTGCTGCAATTTGTGGGGGCGAATACAATGGCCTGACCTTGGCTGCTATTGATTTAGCTCTAAACATAGTGTTGCTGGCAAATTTAACTGCTAAAATTGTTACTTATTTTGTGTAGGCAGTAGTCTAGGAAACCTAATATTACGCGTCCATAATAGGAAATTCCGAGTTCGTTACTTGCATTTGGCCACGAAGGCTAATGTTATTTACATTCCTAACATTATTAATATATTTGTGCTAAAAATCTTACTGCTTAATATTAGTTTGTAGCTTGATTCCACTCAAGGAGCGCTTCCAGCAAGTCCTTTAAGTGTCTCTTAATATCAGTATCTAACTTCTGAGACTTTCTAGAACTACGTTGCATTCCACCTGTTTTATGTAGAAACATGCGTGAATTAGGCACGCGGTTGGTCGAGTGAGTTTATAATAAAACTTGTCTTCACTTATACAAAGCATTTTGTCTTTTGAACCGCTCGTATCTCAAAATAGTGTTGTTAAGAGAAGTGCTCAGACGACTAACACGTCGTACACACAAACAATACACTAAAAAAAGTTATTTCAAATAAACACGAACCCTTGGTTTTGGCTTTTAAGGATGCAACGAAAGTTGAACTGAATGTCGAAACTAGCGATAAAACGACAATATGAACATTTTTGGTAGCTTTTAAAATTAGCAATCTGACGTGACAGCTTCATATCTGTAGAAGACAACTGTTGGAGTAAACGGGATCTGGAGGGAAGACCGCTAATCGGCAAGCATAGTGTAGGACGCCCCTCTGGTAGATGCAGTCACGAAAAACTGATGAACACTGATGATCGCAGAATGTTTCTGTCATTATTGGGCATACTTGGTGGCGGGTTTAAAATTATCACGACAATCTTTCCACGGAAAAATGTATGGGTTTTGACAATTTCTACCGCTAATTTGTCGTTTTAGTCTGTTACCTAGGTATTTTAGTGTCGCGGCTACCGAAGCGTGTGCATTTGCGTGGAATGTCAAAACGCATGGAAGGACCTTATTATTATTTCATGTTTTCTTTGTGATATATAAAAATATATCAAAGTATTACTGTTATACACTTCAATGTCTTAATAAACCATTTTTTAATAGTTTTTCTTTTATATTTAGCATGTTTATTATAAAAAAATAAATTAAATAATCATTAGAAAAAGGATACAAATCTGTTATTTGTGTATTTAAGAGGCGAGTCTTCGGTTATATTGTGTGTTTAGTGATTTACGTTGCGCTAACTTTTGTTACATCCCTAGTACAGTCGAGTTGATATTAATTTATTTGATGTAATGTGCGGTGGGCGCCGCGCGCATGCGCCGCGAACATTCTGGACGCCAGTTTTTATGTGTTTATATATTCTAATTTTATTGTTTTCTTTATTTGCGTCCCACTTTTGTTTGGTTCGGAGCACGGCATTGTTCCCCATCGTAAACGCCGATTTAGATGATAAAATGAAAATGTTGTATGGAATTTTTATTTGGTACACGTAATTTCTTTGTCTGTCTGCACTGTTCCTCGTTTGTTTTTATCGCAGTTACGCAATTAAAAATAAGTATTGCGAAACTATCACAGATGTTCCGTCGACGTAGCCCACCCTTGGCGTTTGAATAATATCATTGTTACTAATTGTTGTGTTTTGTTTGAGCCGTCAACAGACTGATGGATGACTAATGTCACAAAATGTCTGACCTAAAATCTACAGCTTAGTTTCGTTTGCAAGATGTATAAAGTTTATAAAATTATGAATAATCATTTCACACGTCTTAAAAGTTATTCGTGGCCTAGAAATCGATCTGTGGATTAAGCAGCATATGGGTCTACTGGATGTTGCATCATCCATCGTTTCCATAATTTGTGTGGAATATCTGACATGTAAAGCTCGGCCGCCGTTCCACCATCTATGGTAGTCGTTACACTTCACCAAATAATTCCCGGTCGTTCCATTCCAGGTCGGAGATAGCCATATCAGGTTAGACCGGGAAAAAATGCGACAGCGATATATATTTTGAGTTATTCTATAAGTAAAATAAGACTCGGCTTCTTAGTCGTAAGAGAGCCAATGAGGACTCTCGCATCGAGCTCCCAGAGGAAACCTGTTTTATCGCGAATTAATATTAATAATGAGTACTTGAAACGGGCGCGATTGTGAGTTGTATGGTTGTAATTAAGTGCGATTATAGCGGCACCGGCAATTACTGACAATGTCTGCGGCTTGCACCGAGGCACTACGCGTTCGGTGATCGTCGGAAAAAGTCGGCAGAGTTCGGCGCAATTTAAAAATTCAAATGCTATTGTTAAACGTACCTAATTCTAATGGTGGCACTACAGACTGACTGGCAGAAATAGCCAGTGCGAAAAGTATTAAACAAATAAAATTGTGTTATATTTGTACAACAGAAGCCGGTGCATTGGCATGCATTATACATAAACAACGCAGATATTCATAATGGCCAAAAACTTTTGTGATTGGCACCAGTTCAATGCTCCTATTTCACATACAATTTCCTATACAATTTTTTTATTATTAAACGGTTTTAGTTAGCTCAGTCTCGTAGATTCGGATTGATCTAATCTAAGGTTCACATCTTTGATTCTGGTAACCATACAATTAACATTAGTATCATTATATAACCAAGATGGCCGCCGCCATAAAATGAAGATTTACTTACATATTTTTCACAATTTCCATAACATGAATGAAAGGGCTTGACAATTTGTTGCTAACTCTCTAAATAATTATGCTTAAGCCCGGCCTCAAAATATCACTTACCCAGTATTCGTATCGAAAATAGCTTGGACAAAGTTTATAGGTGAATCGCGTACATTTTTAGTCCAGTCTGAAACTTTGTTTGAATTGGGTCATGCTGCAATTTACAGTACCATTTTATTAATTCAAAACACTCATGATTTTAGAACATTCCAAATTTAAGTTCTGACTGGAGGAATCAAACTCAAAAGGAACTTTATTTACGTAGGTTTTATCACAAGACTCTAATAAATCGTCATATTTAAAATTACCATAATCATCTTACGACCCTTGTCCCACGCTAGGTGGTAGTCTCCATACACACCTATCAGTCGTCATATCTACAGTCACACCTTTCATACACAATTCCTCATTCTTACAATACATCCATCTCCAACAACCCTTGCGTCCACCCACATTCATGCTGAAACTACCACCGGTTCGGAATGCTGCTCTACAGAGAAGAGCGGGCAAGAAACTCTGTAGTTGCTTTTTTCAAATCGTTGGTCTTGTTTACAATCAATTCTTTCCACGCTGGTTCTATTCAATAGCTATTTAATATTATGCATGCGCTAGAAATCCAATCTCTATATTTAAAAAAAATCGCGTGTGTGTCCTTATGTGCTCCAAAACCTATAAACTTACATATTCATCGCATCTTCGGAAGGCTATCAAACGGTTGTAGGATCACCAATCCTTTGATAGCAATATACTTAAATATAACAGTATTTTATATTTCATTCGCTGATCCAACAACAAAAATATTTAATAATAATAGGATGTTGTGTAAACACGCACAAAAGAATATTCGTCAATGAGGAAGCACAGCTTAACTGCAAAGTCATTGGAATCGATACCATAACTTCGTTGACGTATTGAATGTTTAGATACACCATCAGTATATTCATATTTCATAAAGTAAGTAGCTCCTGAGTTTTGAAATGTGTTTCAGATTTCTTATTTTGAAGTTATGGTAACGTGCTAAGGGCGCTTCTCATACACTATAGTGAATAACTAGCTGATCCCGCAAACGTTATTTTGCCAAATAATTAATAACCGCAACCACCCTTTTTTTGGAATTTCGTAGAATCCGTTATTAGCTGACTCTCTCCTCGGTAAAAAAAAATATTCCTACCAATAATTTCTTCTTATGGTTCCAATGATATCGTGATGAGTCAATATATCTATAGAACAGCTCCTATAGGTATATAAATTTAAATAGGTGGTTCAGACCATGAAAGTATACCAATTTCCAAAAGAAATACGGGTGGAAAAGTGAAAAATAATCAAACATTCCATACAAAATCGACCACGTGATCGAGCAGTTATCTACGGGAGGGTCGATTTTTTTTTTCACTTTTCGACCAGAGGTGTCTACTTTCATTGCCTGAACCACCTATTTAAATTTGGCGGGTGGTCCAAAAATCACCCTGTATGTACTTAAATAGATTTTGGCAGTACCTAATGTCTTACCGCAGTAATGAACTTATGGCACAAGACACACTCTGTATATTATTGCATGTACTACTCTGCTCAGCCCATGACCCACTTTTGAATCACGCCAACTGTGCCACGCTGGCCAGACCGCCTGGCACTCGGTTTCGTATCCAGTGAATTCAGAGTTCATCATAGACGCATCGATAACTCATTAAGATCAATAGACAAAGTGGAGAGTCTATCTTTTACATAAGTCTATCTTTTTCTAGTTTCCGTACCGCACATTGAGTACTTAAATAATTAATTAAGCAATTTTTGACGTCAAGGATAAAAATTTAAACACAAGTTAGACTAACCTAATTAATAGATGCAGATATGATTTTTTTTTCTGACACCCTAAAACTGGAGGCTGTTGCGATAATTTCATCCTGATTAATCTATCTATCTAATGACCAAAGCTTTATACCAGGCCGATTCACGTGGCTTAGGAAACCAATAAAATGTTACTCGTATTTCATTGATTGAAGACTAGGTAACAAATTCTTAGGCCGAGATTCAAATAGCGCTGTGATCAATCAATGTAGGCCTAAGATAAAACCAATTTTGGCAAAGATGACAAGCTCAATATTAGGCGTCGTCCACACAATGCACCTCTCAAATTACGCGATCGATGTGAACAACATTTTAACGTTCTATTTCCGAAGAAACGCGAAACCCGCGCGAGCATCGGCCATAATAAATTTCTTGTCTTATAAAAATAAAAGTTTTCTTTTTGCTGAGTGGGGCGTCACAGTACACATCTATCAGCATGTCAACGCTTCCGCGCGCCCTTATTGTATGTATATGTGGCGCCTATTTCGGGTCAGCATTGTTCTCTTTTTGCTAGTGATTAATTTTGCGACATTGGCAATGGAATGTGTTCTTTTTTCATACGATACATTTTTTATTCGGGGACTATCTTGCGTCCGACGAAAAATATAAAAACTCAAATGGTCTCATGGAAGAGGCGATTATTCTTGTTGACATATTACCAGTGTATTTAATAAAATTGCATTCTGGTGTTTTCTTAATAGAAAAACAGACTTTTATGTTATCACATTTATATCACTAATAATCCCTGGCCCTTTTTAACCCCCGACGCAAAACGAGGGGTCTGTCTGTGGCACCGGAGCTCGCGAACGGATGAAGCGATTTCAATACAGTTTTTGTATGACAGGTGAGTTACGGGCGAGTGTTCTTAGACATGTTTGATGAAAATCGGTTGAGTCGTTTAAAAGTTATGGGGGGTGAAAGTGGGGAAGAATAACCGAAAGTCTGCAAATATAATCGAGTGGGGTCTCAAATGAAAGCGCATCACGTGCACATTACAAACATCATAATAAGCGTGTACCTATAAAAAGCAGAAAATAGAAATTAAATTAAAAATTTAAATAAACCCCCGACACATTTGGGGGGGACCAGGGTCTCAGGTAATAAATAAATAGGAGCGGTCCCCAAACGCGATGTATTTTTTTATTTTTTCTAGGTTACTTAGGTCATTGTGTCGGGGGTTTATTTAAATTTTTAATTTAATTTTTCATTATTATTTTTTATTAATAATAATATTTTATTAAATTTAAAGAAACGTAGCATATTGAACAATCAATACCGAAAAAGAGAAAATCCGTGACCACGGACACTGCAAAGTGTCTCAAAACGTTGGGAATAAAATAAAATATAAAATAAAATAAATAATCATTTCCTGCAATCTTTAAAATCCACCCTTTATTTGAAACTTAGCTAAAACAGTATCGATTAATAAATCTTTTGAACAAAGAAACGATTCAATCAAGAGCCTCGATGCTTCATACAGACAACCCCATACTATTTAAGTAATAGCTACTGTTTTAATACCAGCACTACTGCTGGTGACTGCACGGTGGCAGGGTGCAGCGGGCGGGAGGCTCGAGGCGAAGGGGACGCTCCCCAGTAAACTTGTGAATTGGCCACGCACACAGCGCCGCGGCGCATTATCGTGATTCATATCGTTTATAATTTTATATTATGTTAAAGCGGGGTGACGTAGGCAAGGGGGGGGGGAGGTTATATTAAAAATACAAGAGCCCGCGAGTCGCGAGTGCTTTCCGGCCGGCACCGTCTGCATGGTTACCGTAATTGTTTGTACTCAAACTATTGATCCGTTTTAAGTTTCGCGTTTATCTCAACTTTTTAATTTAAATGGCGATGGTTGCGTCCGCTCCTTTGTTTGGCTTGTATTAAGTGCTTTATGTAGACTTATGGCTAAGCTCAATTCTGCATATTGAAGATTTTATATGATTTTCAATACCTCGTCTGTCATAATAACAGCTTCACTCCTTAATAATGATTAAAATAGCATTACATTGTATTCTATAGTATACTAAAACGATTACTAGATAGATTTGTAATCTACTTATAGTTTATGGCAAAAGCAAAATGGAGTTAGTGGACAAATATTTTCAAGTTTCAGAAGAGTATAGCTATTAAATAGGACATGTCACACCATGTATGCATACTAAGTACGGTCACATAATATTAGCACGAGGCGTCGCAAAAAGCCACGCGTGTATCAACACCCTAACATTACGTCAGATGCGTACGTGATCTTGAGCGAGCTTATAAAATATGAACAGTTCCGCTTTATTTATACACATATCGGTGATTTTGTGTACACCTTTACATATAACTACCCGAGTCAGGGAAACAACATGACTGGGAGCTGTCGTTCTAGTGAGTGTTGTACAGAGTGACTACCGTGCCTGCTCTGGCGATTAATCCCGAGGTTACAAGAGCATAGATAGGTAGTAACTAAAAAAGCAGTGAGTGTCACCACCCCATGCCATCCTGGGGGTGAAATGACAGGGCCGAAAACCTAGGCAGAAGAGATGAAACATTTGTTACGAAACCCTTTTTTTTTTTGTTCGCCCGGGGTAAAATCATTTATGGACTATCCGCGTCGGCCACGGGGTAGGGGGGCGTGTAGGACTCTCCCCCAGAGTGGGGGCCTACCCACTAAACATCCCTGGAGGGCTCCAACTCGCGTCCTGTTGCGGCTTTGTGGGATCTGGTGCAGAACCACACCTGTTACGAAACCCTGTGCCAACCCGTCTAGCCAGCATGGCATAGTAGGCTAATTAGTCGGGCCTCCTCCATGATTGGAGGAGGCCCGACTCAGCAGTGGGTGCGCTATGGGCCGAGTAGTCATGGAAGAGGTTCGCTTCTCAGCGGTCCACACACCGCTCTCAGTTAAAAGCTCCGGGAAGGCACGCTAATGAACAACTGTCGACTATTAACTGGCCCGCCGAACCGAGACACAAGGTAACCGTATATTTATATGCAATACAATTTCATTATTAGACGCCTATTTATGCGTTGTTACAGCGCTTGCTTCGCGCACACCAAAGTCTATGTTAACTGTATATCATTGTATATATACAGTATATGACATTGTATATTCATGAACGTATTTAACTTCTTACTTCAGATCGAGTTTCTGATAAAGGTACAATATGAGAGGCTAGTGATTAGAACGACAATAAAAAATCAAAGAAATTGGTGGCTATAGTCTCCAACCGGGTGAATGTATTTTTTTCAAATATATCTTAGAACAATTCACTATCTTAGAACACTGAGTAACATACCTTAAAGCAGAATACTGACATACCTGATGACACTCGACTTTCATGCTCAATTAAAGCACCTTAATACATTATTGTTTTGTATTGCTATTTATGAACCTTCAAGGTTTGTCGTGGTTTGTTTTTACTACCTAGTAGTTGGCGATCAGCGGTCGAAATTCAACCATAAACAATTTAAATACTAATTGTTTATATATGGTTCTATTCTCAATTTGATCTATTGATTTCACAGATTTTAACAATAAATGCGTGTATGTGTCAACCTACTATCATGTACCCTCCATATAATTTATAAGTGTGGGAATTTTATAATAAATTTTAGTAAAAAGGACTACATAGTTATTGCTTCACGTATACGTGAAGAAAAAACTATATGGATTAAATAACATAAGACTTTGTCCAATGATGATGATGATGATGATGGTTATTGTTGAAAGTGTACACAGACAACTAGACTTTGGTGTCATTAAAGCCACGACTATTGTTCCTATTGTCGCTTTTTCTATTTATTACCGAACACAACGTGTGATTATAATGTGGTTCATAACAAATGAGGAATGTGGGTGTCGGTCCGTTCCACACGGGTGGAGATTTGGAAAAAACACATTTTATCTGCTAAATTGGCGAATGAGACTTTCAGAGACTGCATAAGCTGCAGTCCGGTAGTAATATTAGGAGCCGACATTGAAATGTTCTTTTTTTAATACAACAGTTTACTATAGGTACATGGTCTTAATATGATATGCATATACAATTCATAAAATAATACAAAAAATAAACAATATTTCATCTACATAATTTATCATTATCGAACTTCAAGCAATTTCTACAAATAAATCATAATACAACAAAACGGTTTTTGAATAGTATACCACGTCGTCCGGTATACTTATCATCGTCATCTCGTTTATCCTCCAAGTTCATGCAATTAGCCTACTGTGTCATGCTGGCAAAGGGTTCTCTTGCAGCTAGGTTGTCTGCCTCTTCACCTTTAACAACTTCAGGGTGGTATCTAAATAAATTCTAAATCCTTCACCACAAGGTTGCTTTTACGTAACGTAAATTATTATTATTTATTTTTTTATAAGTATTGTCGTTATGTACATAATTTATTCCACTTCTGATGTTCCTCGGGACCATTATAGCGCTCCGTAGCGAACTTTTGTGAAAACATTTTTTGTATTTGTTTTAGCAATTTTAATTCGTGTTACGCTTCTGTAATTAATGGCGCCGTTTTTAAAATAATTGCACGTTTTTATTTGTAAATTACCGAAGAAACATGAATAACTGTCATATTTTTTGTGCTACAACAATGCTTAATAACAATTCTATGCTAAATTAGCTAGCTTTGTAAGAATAGGTTGGACGAATATTCCGATTTTGTATCATTTATTGAGAGTAAAATGAGTGTTCTACTTACTTTTTAGAATAATGTAAGGTTAGCTTTTTATATAGGTACCTACTTAAGTATTTATCCAGCGAAATATAATACATATTACTTATATAATCCAGGTATTTAGAAGTGATATAGTTTTATAAAATTTCGAAACTAGAATCTTACAGTGTGTCTAGATCAAGTCGGTAATGGGGATTCCACGAGCTAATAGTCGCAACGTCATAATACACACACTGATTTAATGAACTCTGTATTTTATCCAGTTCAAAATAGAGATCACTATCAATGACGCGATGAAATCCTCTTAGGACGATCTAAAACTTTCAATTCGCATCATTGTAAGTCTGTGTGGTTATTTGTGGTAACTAATTTGATTCCTATGCCTAAGCTTTAAGATTGAATTTAGTTCTACAATCTGAATTGAGAATAAATCTCCATTGTCATCTGCAGAGATCAGGAAACGGTTTTAATATGAAGCTATGTTCGTAGAATGTGATTAATTAAATCTAGTAGAGCGGATTCTTGATAGCTGGAAGTTACATCTATTAAATTTATTCTTCTCTCCTATAATATTTAGCGGATAGAGTATTAAAATAAATAAAAACGTCTACATTTACAAGATTAAAATCAAGCAGAATTTGCATTGACTAATACTATACGTCGGCCCAGAACCGGCCTTTGTGGAGATCCTTGGGGGAGCCCTATGTCTAGTAGTTGGCGTCTTTTGGCTAAAATGATGATGATGAATACTATAAATTGTTTGAATACATCGAACAAATTGGATGCAAATACAATAAGCAGTGCTAATTCAGATCGGTGTCGAGAATTACAAAACTTATTTATATTACAAGCACCCGCCCCGGCTTCGCACGGGTGCAATAATATTATACTTATAAACCTTCCTCTTGAATTACTCTATCTATTAAAAAAAACCGCTTCAAAATCCGTTGCGTAGTTTTAAAGATTTATGCCTACATAGGGACGGACAGAAAAATGCGACTTTGTTTTATAGTATGTAGTGATAGTGATTATTCTACAAAAAAACCAATGGTAAGGAAAATTAAAACTTAAAAATCTGCGAATTACCATTACAATGTAATTGCTGCGATATAACTGATCTGGCGCATAGTCGGTAAATTTTAAATGCTGAATATGTTAAAGGAGCGATTAGGTACTTAGCAGTTTACGGAGGCCATGTTTATGTTGCTATTATGTTGGTTACATTGTTGCCGTTCCGTTGTTTTGGACAGTAGAAGGTCGCAGTTCTTTCGAACGGCAATAACTTCAACCAAGAATTAACTTGTTATGCAAACACTTCAAATATTACCCCTGAAATAAGAGCACAATTACATTTTGTTATTTCATCCCTATAATTGGAATCGTCTACTGTAATCGTTACAAAGAAAATGTAACTATGTATGCGTGCACTTCTGGCTATTTTCGCAACGTATTTTGAATAAATAAAATTGGAGTGTCTGTTTCTAATATTAAACTACCTGCTTTTTACTAAGTGGATTTGGATCTATACACATATACCAAAAGTTTTTTTTACTATTTTTGTCTGCCTGTTTGTTTTGTAGCCAATCTCTGAAATGGCTGGACCGAGTTTTACTGGCAGATAGCTGATGCTACTTTTGTTGACACCCCTCCTGTCTTCAGGAGCCCATAACTACTGAGTTTTCCACATCATCGCTACATAGTATAGAACAAAGTCGCTGACGTCTGTCCGTCCCTATGTATGCACAAATCTTTAAAGCTACGCAACGGATTTTGAAGCGGTTTTTTTTAATAGATAGAGTGATTCAAGAGGAATGTTTATATGTATAATAGATGCATAATATTGTAGAGAAACACTGATCAATTTAGAGGTTCATCATTGCACCCGTGCGAAGCCGGGGCGGTTCGCTAGTTACTAAATAACACGCGGACGAAGTCGCGGCTAACCACTAGTGCTCAATATGGAAAGTACCGATATCGGAAAAGGCAAGATAGGTGATGAGTTTTACATCGTACAGTCGTGATCGCTACCACGTCGTCTAGTTCCACACCCCTCTAAAAGTCGTTGCCCTGCCGAATGCGACGAATCCAATTAATTTTTTTTATTGCTACAGACTATTAGTATCAATATGTTGTGGCGGCGGGAAGCTTGTAGCAAATGCGGGTGAATAGGTCTAATGAATTTGGTTTTAATGTCGTAATCATTTCATTGTGTTATGCATAAAATGTACCAAGTATCGAAATTATCCTAATACTTTCTCATAACAGGTCAACCTGTAGCCGCATAGGAAGTCTTAACCATTTATACAGGGTGACTCGTTAAAGATGGTATTTAGTGAAGGACGCGATGATTATCGTATCCGATTCAAAGACAATATTGATTAATTACTTAGTACTTACTCAGTGAAAGGTCAAAGGGGTCTTGTACAACAGGGGCGCGTGACCGTCTGACTGGTAAATGAGCACGAGTTCGGCAAATCATTCTTTGTAAAAAATCAACCTTATTATCTATGAACGGTTTTTAAATACATATCAGTTTTAATATAATTACTAGCAGAACGAAGTACTGAATATGGTACAACTCTTGACTTTCTGAAGCAATCTCTGATCCAACAAAAAAAGTTGTTAGAACTTACGAACGGATGAACAGACTCCAAAATTTTTTTCAGGTCTCATGAAAGGCATTTTTGCTTGTTGTTCCTCTAAATCATTTTATGCAGCCGACATATTATGTGAGACTAGACCCTAACATTTGTTACATGCTAGGCTTAGCGAATACTCAAGGACCACGCTAACGTGGGACGAACGATCTGCCAGTACGATTTGATTTTTATAATAGAACATACTAACATCACATCACCGAATACTGCTCAAACACCAGGATAATAGATCAGAAATAAATGCCCTTGTGTCACAGTTAAAACCAAACCAGTAAGTTCATTTCATATGGACTTGAAAAACGTAAAACTTACACACATTTTGTTGCTTGTGCTGTCAACAATTATGATATTCTTGTGGGCTTTGTGTCGACAGACTTAAAAAAAGTGTATTCTAAATCAACACATTCCACCGCGATTCAATAACGAAACATGAGGTCAACTTCATAACAAACCGTCTGCCAATAAATCTGGCCAGCTACTGTAGCACAGTGGATCAATCTCCCAGCCTCAAATTGAAGGAGATCCGATTTAGCAGCTAGATATCTTTAAGCTGGTGGAATCAGTTTTAAAATGGTGATACTGTTTCGGAAGAACAAGCGTCTGAGACGTGTTTTAGTATATTTTAACTACTATAAAATGCAGTACGTATTCCTGTACAGTGAATAAAGTATATTGTGTTTGCCTTATCCTACCAATATTATAATTCTGCAGCATTTAAAGTCAATGCAGGTGAAGACTGCGGGTTCTTATAATTATTATCATCTATTCTTATGATAAACGCGCTACGCGTCTCTGCTTGCATCACCCGATGGTCCATTCATCGTAAGACAATAGGTTAATTAAGGCTACAGCTGTCTACCTCGTCAGTATATTTATTAGTTTTTATCTACAATATAATTATCGTTTCCGCTGTTGCAATTTTGCTATACGAGTCAGTCGAGTTATGCTACTGCTTAAATCGAGTCATCTCTATCATTAGATTAGTCACAGTTCTTTTTGTAGAAATGACATGTCGTATTGTAGCGTAATCCTAAAACCATCAACGCATTTATTGTTATGAATACTAATTAACTTTGTATATTGTTTACAACAAAATTTTCTACGTCAGTTATTCTCAAAGTTTTATTTTTGTACCCATTGAAATTATACGTAAAACGCATGTTCATTGTTGCCTTAAACTAATTAACGCTATCTAGCTGTTTACATTGAGGAGCTCTCTACTGCACAGTTGCATTTGATGAAATCACACCAATTGGCAATTCAGAGTATGGATATGGCATTTTATAAACACAACACTATCACTACATATTATAAAACAAAGTCGTTGTCGTCTGTCCGTCCCTATGTATGATTAAATCTTTTAAACTACGTAACGGATTTTGAAGCGGTTTTTTTAATAGATAGTGTTACAAGAGGAAGGTTTACACATACTAACTAATAATTAATAATTAACTAATAATATTGTAGAGCAACACTGATAAATTTAGAGGTTCATCATTGCACGCGTGCGAAGCCGCTGCGGGTCGCTAGTATAAAATAAGAAATTAAAGAAATTATTAGACATAACTAATAAGGTATATCTTATAAATCAAATCAGAGCCCCAAACAGGCCTTTGACCGGACCGTGCCTATTGTTGTCGATTTTGACAGTTGGTAACCTATTAACACTCTAGTATCAGTTCGGGACCTACGCCACACGCTTTTGTCACAAGCAAGAACTTTTTAATTTAGCAGGTTAATGCTAGTCCCCGCGGATATACAGTCAAGGCCCCCGGGGCTGTCAGCGCGAGTACACCGGAGGATGTTTAGTGGATAGTAGGAAGTCCCCGCGGCACACGCGGGGGCTAACCTGAGGCGAACCTGATTTTACCCCCGAAAAATGTTAATGCTAGTAATTGCTTCTTGTCGGATGGGCACTTCAATAGAAAATAGCATTGGTGCTATATGATAGCGTGGTGATCTGACTCCAGTTCCTGTTTCCAAAAAACAAATCTCCATTTTACTGGGGTCTTTCAACCCACTTTGAGGAACACTTCGCGGCTTTAGTTGTGCGTCTCGGTCCATTTCCACGTGACTCATTACATCGTATCGACTGTGTGCTACTTTCCAAGTGTTTTACTCATATGGCAACTTCTAGACCATGCTTATGTTTGCTTGGTAATGTCTTAAAACTAATGGCCAAAAAATCAGTCTGCTGTTAATTGTTTGAAATTTATGTTTATTTCTATAGGTAAGTAGACTAATTCTCGTTTCTTCTGCCTGCCTTGTTCGTCTAGGGGTTGGATGATCCGCCTTTGGATCACAGGCCTTTATATAAGTAGTGCTTGTTTTTTTTAACAAATTCGGATTTATTTACTTTAAAGCCATTTTTGAAACTACGTGGTAAGCTGTGAGTCTAAGTATCACAACTTACAATAATGTCTCAGAACTTTATTTTAGCTATTTTCGTCGTAATATCTTAAACATATTACAACCTGACACTGGAAATACACCTATACTTATGTACATTTGAATAAAATGTAGTCCACCATAACATTTTAATAATATAACGTTTACACTCAAAGAATAGCCTGCTCGCCTGCTGGAGATGGGCTGGGCTCTATGTAATTAGACCAATTTAAATCTTAATTAATATTAATTGTGCGCCGGCAGAACGAATCTGTCGTATAAGGATGGTCGCGGAAAAAAGTCTTAATGAACGTCTTACATTTTATTTAATTAAATGCATAAAAGTTGGCTTGAAATTTTTTAAATTATAATTTGGAATGCGCCCTTCCAGCGGTTGGCGCGACGCCTTTGCGAGTTTGAAGCGTTCTCGACGCCCCGAGCGTTGAGTGAAGCGCCGCCGTACGTACTTGGAACTTCTGTAAGTCTTTTGCCTTCGACTGTACGTAAAATAATACGTACTTTTATCCCGGGCGGTGTCTATTGTTGTCTTCAATACAATATGGTGCCCTGTTAGTAGTCTTAATACGGATGTTAACGTTTATTATTGTATTAAATTATCCAGGCGCGTTGTTAGTGGGGTATTTTGTTACGTAACCTAGGACGGAGTGTTCAATGGGCAGTGTTGTAATTTGCGAGTCATTTGTAAGTTTGAAATACAAGCAGAATGTCAATTGTTTTTTTTTACTCTTTATTTGTGTAAAAGGACCTTTATACAGTTATGTACATGCCAGTCCTATAGTACCTTATTCTAAAAAACTTACTTAAAAAACATACTGTATATCCTACAGGCTTCCAGACTATTTGGCGTAGACAATATACTATGATACGCGGCAACATGCACATTATTTAAGCAAGAATTTTGCAAAATTTGTATTCGCTGCGTTTTATATTTGTCACAATGTCAATTATTAAAATATGATGGGATACTGACCATTTCTGTCCTCTTTGCAGGTAAGTAAACAACGAATATTCCAGCACTTGCGCCTTTGAGCCTTCGAGCGAAATAACAAGGTAAGTATTGAATGTAAACATGGAAACAGGTCACTAAAACGGACATGGAGTGAACGTTATGGTGTTTATCACCACTGTCTACATTCAGATAGCAAATATGCACAGTTTATAGGTTTGTGAAGGATCATAGTGCATGAAAGGGCGTATTAAAAAAAATTAAGAGCGAGTTCAGTGGACTACTGTTTAGTGGGACTATAATGTTAGATTAATAAAAAAAAGTTATTATTTTATTCGGTAAGCAAGCTCCGGTAGAGTGCGAACTGCAATTGAACCATTAACGCACTTTTAAAAAAATAAATTCTACTGGCTGAAACGCCTCTGCGACCGCCTATGACGTCATTCCTAAGATGGGTTGGTGACACAATGTAAGTACTCTAAATCCGCCAGCACACGGACCCGTGTATCATTGATGTCACCCGCTTTTACAGTTACTGCATCGTAGCGTGATGCTATAAACTGAATAAATTTCCTCAATGAATAGGTAAAAAGAAGCAGTTTATTATACATATACACTAAAAATATTGCCCTCCTTTTGGTCGCGTAAAAAGTAGCCCATATGTTTAGCCAGCGTGTCAGCTACATCTACGGTACAATAAAAACATTACCCTCCTTTTTGGGTAATAGTAAAATCAATGCAGCTGTTCTTCACTATCACTGTCGTCGGTCCGTCCCTATTTATGCTTAAATCTATAAAACAACGCAACAGATTTTGAAGACGGTTTTTTTAATTAGATAGATTGATTCAAGAGGAAGGTTTAATATAGGTATATCAGTGTTTCTCTACAAGATCCATAATATTGTAGAAACACTGATAAACTTAGAAGTTCATCATTGCACCCGTGTGAAGTCGGGGCGGGTCGCTGGTGATTTATAATTTGTGTAACGGACTCGGCTTTGTCTCAGTTATGTAGATTATCTTCGTGTTGCGATGTAACACTGCAACGTTTTTTCCTTGATATTAGATAACGTGACTTTTTTTTATCCTATTAAATATTGTAAAATTTTCCACGTTGCCTAGAAGTTTCGGGATAGATTTTTCGTTAGCTTGCGTGTGATTGGATACCAGATTGGTATTGTGAACATAGAGACAATATATAACTAGATAACCAGAGTTACCGGCATAAATAAATAAATAAATAAATATCCTTAGACATTTCACACAACGCCATCTCGTCCCAAGCTAAGCAACTTAATGCTTGTGTTATGGTAACGAGATGGATGATAAACTACTTATATACATTTTTTTTTGTAAATACATACATATTATAGATAGAAATGACACCCAGACTCCGAGCCAGTGCCTCTGGTTTAGACAAAGACACTTGCCCGACCCCGGAATCGAACCCGGGACCCGTTGATCCAAAGGCGGCACATCTAACCACTAGACCAACGAGGCACGAATAGTGTACAGGATTGCCAAAATATGTTAAGACTTCTCTCACGGTGGGCCGACGACCAGGTCGCCGGAAAAAGATGTATAAGAGTGGCTCAGGACCGACCTTCGTGGTAGTCCTTGTGAGGCCTATGACCAGCAGTGAACTTCTTTTGGCTAAAATGATAATGACGATATTGAAGGCTATTTTACAAGACCAGCTTCACTTTAAGCTCCCTACAAAATCACCGCAATCCTTAATTGGCTGGGCTTTCAAATAACTATCTATACATTTGCCGCGTCATTTACTGTAAAACTCCGTTTAAAAACACGGTTTTGAAGATAAAACATCGTGTAAACAGCTTCTTTTAAGTTTTTACATGTTTTGTGGCGCCGCCACGATTGCCTACCCCTTTTCACTACTTTCCCGCCTTTATTAGGGTTCTCTAAGGCACAAACTTCTTTTTAAAATCCAATTTCTTGCTTAGATTCGGGTTTGAAAGAATAAATATTTACGTAGTAATTAATTAAGCATAAAATAAGCTTGTGTTGGTCATATTTAAATTTGCTATTTCTGCGCTTGGCCCGCATGCATTTGGATCCTTGTTTCTGTTCTCATCTCAGACGGAGAGATATGTACTCGGAGGTGGTTTTGTATTTATGATGGCTTCTACCCGCATTTTCGTTCTCGAGCCTTTCGATCCCAAACCGTAGAACGAAATTTTCATCAAACAAGTTATACCTTTTGCCATTTAATAAAATATCAATAAACAAAATTATTATGCACTGGGTAAAATATCTAATGATGACAGAATATTTTAAATCGATCTCGTTGTTTTTGGGACATACAAAAGTAGATCCTAAGATGCAAAAGTATTAAGATATCGAAGCTATTAACACAGTTACCTATCAGTAAATCGGTGCTGTGGTCCCTGTGTCAGAAATAGTAGACCAAGTTGTTTTAATATTAATTAAAACTTATAAAAAATGTTTTAATATATTGCCGTAATAAAAAAAGAGTTTATTTTTTTATATCTTCTGAAAATCATCGATATGTATTTGCACGGGCACCCAATACGCGAACACAACTCGTGCTTCGCCTCTTTTATTCTATATACGTCAGTCTGACTGTCTATGTGTATCTGTACGCGACGTCGCGTATCTTTTAATAACAAGTATAATACGCGCGTCGCGTCATGTGTATCCGTCCTTTCAGACCCGCGTATAAAAAATGCAGTGCGCAACGCGCCTCATGTAAAAGGTCCCGTATAGAAAGCGTTTAGATTTATACTTTATAGTGCCTACACCCGTGGCTATACTTTCCATGTGAGGCTTCCACAAAATTTGTAATTAATGGTACTTTGTAATAACTGGTAATTTTCAAATTTTGACAATTTATGTAATCCAGTTTTTACATCAAATTTATCCATTAAATGATTCGCAAAGATCGCAAATCATAGCTCCTACTCTCCCTCTGTGTTTGTGCTGTTGTATCTTTTTCAAAGTAATACTTGTTCGATTAATTCATTATATCATCTTATCATCAATAATTCTAGCCTAAAGGTGTCCACTGTGCCATAAGTCCCCAAGGATTACCACAACCCACCGGGTTGAATCGCCCGTACCCATCGCATTCCGGTGACCTCAACCAGGACGACAGTAATGATTAATACAGAATTCAAAAAATTTTGAATTTTTAAAAATCATATTTATAATTAACAAAGAATCAGATATCATCTGTATCACAGTATGATCTCGACTCATGAATTATAAATGACTTGGAAAATTCATCTATCCTCCTTGGTATGCTGATGTACACAAGTGTCATACAAATCTTCTAGTGAAATCGTCTAAATTACACGTCGAAATTCCACAAAATAATATTAAATCCTTACGAAGAAAGTTTACAGCCTTAGTGTAAGGGGGTTAAACTGGAAAATTGACTCAAACCGTAATTGGATCCCCCAATTATTTAACTAGAACTTTTATAATTGTTTCATTAATGTACATTTTAGTTATGAGGTTAAATATAAGTTTTGTGAGTAATTAAGGTTAATCAACTAGAAAACTATTTAATACGGCCGGCATTCCAGTATATAATTTCTTACTATTTTACAATTAGAGAGTGTACAATAACGACTACTTTAAATTGATCCAAGATCATTAAAAACAACATATAAAAATCCTTTTTCTTTTTTTATCGCGGGTAGAGCACCCGCGATAAAACTTTACTTTATTACTTATATTTCACACCTTTATAAGGCCAAGGAACAGTTGCTTTGTTGACACAACTATTTTGATTTGAAGGTTTCTAATAACTCATAAATAATTCAAAATTAATTACGTTTTCATGTTTTCTCTTCGCAGCCCTGGTCAACTAAAGATATAAAATATTTTCAAAATATACGATTTTTTTCCTTATAAACACTTCGACCAATTAAATTAAACAAAAGCGACTGTAATAAAGAAAATGGCATTTCAGTTTGAAAAATACATTTTTCATTTGGTTAAGGGGTAGGCCTTTCACCGCGCTCAAAAATTAGCCCTAAGCCACATTATTGCTTGGCAAGTTTATTGCCTCTATAGAAGGTATTCAGGCAATGTTCGTTAATTCATTCGCGGACTGAGAGAGTGGCTTTCGCACTTACGTCAATCAGTGCGTAGGCTAAGTAAAGCGCTGTGCTCCAGCCACTGGACTAATTTAATGAGGCTGCTTTTACGACTGGCGCACCGCGTCGCATATAAATGTGATTAACATAGAAATGACATAATTAAGACACTACAAGCTATACTTTTGAAATTGGAATACTATTAAACTTCTTGCGGGAGCACGTTGGTTCTTTTTCTAGATCTTCAACCATGTTGTTCAAAGGAGGTTTCAAATAACATGGTTGACTATTGTATGGGTTTAAGTATATTTAGTCGTTGTTTTCTGAAAAAGGTAACTTTTGCGACAATATCCGCGTATGTCAAAATTTCGTGTGTGTGTGTAATTTTAGTAACACATTTTTCCGAGCGTCTGTTCGACTAACGAATATTTTGGAATTAAGAAGGATTTTTTTGCTATTGAGTTTTGCTATCAGATACTTTGTTCCAACTGGGTTGGAGCATCCAGTTTCGCTTCATGTTGCGCATACATTTCCCAATATTTCTACTTTTTACTTCTCTGCGACCTCCTCCAATTACAGGAGGGAAATTAGCCTACTGTGCCACGGCCTTGACAGTACCTTTTGTCGGCTCTTACGATATCCTCAGAGTGGAATGCGGCGGTGACAACTGCAGCAGGTGAACTTCTGAATACTCACGCATTTACTCACGTAATATCACAAACGACGACAAAAACGATTGTTTTGTTTTTCACTAATATAATTATTTCTCGGAGCAGAATGCATCGAAAGAGATAAAAACAAAGTTCTCGCAACTGCTTCGTAATAATTATTACAATGGGTGCCAATGAACAATGCGTGGGGGTCGGAATAATGGAAATTAAGGCGACACCTTCAAAAATAATTCTACATATTTTAATTTTTTTTAAAGGCTTTTGTTCTATTTATTTAGGCATCATCAGGTACAAGACACATTTTAATTTAGCAAGTGTAAAATCCGTGAATCTACAAAGATGCATGTAATAAGTAAACGTTTACATCAGTGCTGTTTACAGCTAGAAAAAAGATTAGATGTGCCACCTTTGGATCAACGGGTCCCAGGTTCGATTCCGGGGTCGGTTCAGAAACACTTGCTCGGAGTCTGGGTGTCATTTGTGTTCGTGAATTTCATATTTGTAAACAGCCCACGAGATATTTATTTAAAAAGAAACTGTTGGAGTTACCGTCAGCAAAGTCCTACACACTATTACCGGCAATATAAAAAAAACAGATACCTACTTAAAGCGAAATACGAAGTTACGCCAACAGTAAAAATCGACAAGTTTTTATAGACTGGTCCCAACGTCACACCAATAACTCTAATTTATATACAGCAGTTCGATAGAGCCTAAAATTATATATATTTAGTTTTTGTTGTATCGATCACTACTGAATTTTATAGAATAACTGGCTGGGCTCAGTTTAAAAATTGGTTGACAATTTAATAAATGCATTGATTTTATACATTGCATGCCATTCATCTAAAATTATAAAAAACAATACGTTTTACCATTACATACTACTCAGCCCATAGATGACCCACTGTTGAGTAAGGCCTCGTCCAGTTACATGGAGGGTAATGAGCCTATTGTGCCATGGTGGCCAGATAAGTTGGCACAGGGTTTATATTTAGCTTGCGGTTAGGTTATCGGCCTAGACATTTCCTTTGGTCCGCTCTTACGACACCCTCCGGATGGAATGGTTGTGAAACTATGTATTCTAAATTCGTGACCACACGGACGCTCATTACATAATATTACTTTAAGTTATAGAAGATGACCTGAAAATTTCAATTAAGATGATAGATTTGATGATGTTTAATTCCAGGTCGTCCCTTAATAAAATTATGGATAGGGTTGTCAGCCATATTGAGCCATGCGCGTGGCGTTCATTTTGGCGGTTTGCGCAGGCGGCGAGCATAGCACTGCGCGCTCCAACAGCTGAGAAATTTAGGGTTAGTGGCTGCATCGATCGCGATCCGTTCACACGATCATATGGTCGCTTATAATGAGATTCTTTACGTTGGGGTGGTTTTTGGGTCAATCGGTTTTTTATTGCTTTGAAGAGCTAGTCGCTGTGTTTGACAGATTTCGAATGCATCTCAAATGGGCATGAAGGCACTTGTATTTTAATCTCTGTTTGGCAAATAATTATTTTTTAACTTAATCCCATATACTTTACATGTGTGCATAAAAAAATCTATAATTATTATTTATTGATTTGACCAACGGCCAAATGTCTATGGGTACAGCACAGAAGTAAATTTTGTACTCAACATGCTGAAGATAATCATATTTGATACATACTTATAATACAAACAAGTAATCCCTTCGTTTTCGTACGTTTGAGGTGCGTATAACCTGTTACGCGGGGGCTTGTTAGGAAACATGCAATTCACGAACACACTTGACACCCAATTAAACTGTTTAATAATTTAAACTCAGAAAAAGACGTTTTTTGAACGTATGACAATACCTTCAAAGTAAAATTATTTTGAAATTAAAAGGCTCAAAATTCAACATTTCTAAAAAAGCGTAGTGTACCTGATATTCAAAAGAGAAACAACAGCTGCCTCAAGTTTGTTTGAATGTAGTTTTACCACGTCTTAATTGTAGTGTAAAAACCAATTATTTTGGAATACTTCATTATTCCGCCGTATCAGTTATTAGCAGAAAAAGTAGGCCGTTCGTATAGATTCATTCATTCTTTTAGATTGCTTAAATAACCTCCATTGTTTAAAAAATTGTGTCCTGGATTTTTCAGTTTTAAAAGTGTTAAACTAGCAATAATTTACAGGATCATAATCAATCAATGATGTCAATAAACTGTTTTCACCTAGATATTCTACGTAATAAAAACAAATGGCTTTATCTTAAAACTTTTTCCGTCAATGGTCATGTAGTCAATATTTTTTTATATCAGTCAACATTTGACTACTCCTCAACCCGTACATGACCCACTGCTGAGTCGGGCCTCCTCCAATTACATGGAGATGATGAGCCTACTGCCACGCTGGCCAGACGAGTTGGCATAGGAATTCATATCGAGCTTTCCGTCTTTTCGGCTTGGTTGGGCTGAGGGCGGAATGGGGTGGTGATACAATAGAACTTACACGGAACATTCATCTTATTTACCCATTACTGAGTCAGGCCTCCTCTAAATTCATGGAGGGAAATTAGCCTACTGCGCCACGCTGGCAAGACGGGTTGGCACAGGGTTTGTATCAAGTTTTCCTTCTCTTGCGGCTACGTGATCTGCCTCTTGCGCTCTCTTAGTCGCCTCATAAGACACTCTCGGGAAGGTATGGGATGGTGACACTGCGCATACTAAACCCGTCACCACACGGACACGAAACATTGGAACAATTATACCTCAACTAATAACATGCAAAATGACACTCCGGTAACACGATTTATCCATAAAAATGTAAGCTGAAGTTTTTGCAGCCATAAAAAGAACGTTAGAGCTGTTGCGTTTACAGCTTTGTGAGCAACGGGAACTGGTGTAAAATTGGCAATGTAGCTTCTTAGTGCGAAGCTTTTCCGGATACTGGATTGAAAATTCTTTTATTTTGCGTTTTTAAACACATAGCAAAACGGATCAGTGTACGGCCAAAGCCACCCCTATTTTCCACATTGCCTTTGGCTTAAAAATCGCTACGATTTGAATTTCACTTCGTTTTTTAAGCATGCTTTTTTAGTTTTTTAGATATACTTTATCCGTGTGGATTTATAACAGATAGTGCACCATCCCATTCCATAATGAAGTGTCGTAGTACCTGACAAATGTAATGGCAAGGCGGATGATGAATTTATATGAGACCGAGCCATTAGAATTTGAAAATGGTTTATGAATGAATGAGTTATGCAGCATCAAACATAAAACAGAATTGATTACAGTACTTTTTGAAGTAGTAGTTGTAGATTTATACGACCTACAAGTATTTGTTCCGGGTCTGGGTGATTTTCTTTAGATAATATGTATGTATTTACAAAAAAAATGTATTTAAGTAGTTTATCATCCATCTCGTTAACATAACACAAGCATTAAGTTGCTTAGCTTGGGACGATATGGCGCTGTGTAAAATGTCCAAGGATATTTATTTATATTTATTAGAATTTGAAAATGGTTTATTAATGAATGAGTTATGCAGCATCAAACAAAAAACCGAATTGATTAAAGTACTATTGGAAGTTGTTTAAAAATGAGCAGAGTTCCTCAAACACGAAACCGCAAACCTGTTTTGCTCGGTGGACGTTAGAGTTTTAACGTCATAGTTGAGTTTAATTGCACCAGATACTGACTGAAACTAAAGTTACTCGCACCAGATGGGTACGTTTTCTTCAACTCCTCAAACGGCAATGTCTTTCACCTAATTGACCAATATTTAGTTAAGTGTATATTCGTCTACGTTGACGCTCTTTTTTGGTAAATAGATGTCTACAACTGTGAACCTGGAGCAACTAAAACAATATTTGTTCAGGCACTTTATAATAATGTAACATTGTTAAATTAAGCATTAGACTCAGAAATACCTCTACTATGGCCAACAGGACTCAAATCGCTGCTTTGAATAATGCCACACAATAAATGTTACACTGCTTTTATGTGAGCTTTTATTTAAACTTTTCACTTTTCGTGTTTAAACTATCCGTGTTAAAAATACACAGTGTCACTACCCCATCCCATCCTGAGGGTCTCGTATCTCGTCGTCTTCTGTGCCAACCCGCCTGGCAAGCGTGGCACAGAAGGCTAAATAACCTCCATTTAATAGTGGTAGCTTCACGTTAGTAGCGTACAAATGTTATTTTACCAACAAGCTTAGGAAGGGAGGTGTTAACAAAATTCTCTTCACGACTCCGTACAATTGCACAAAACGGACGGCGTCAACAACTTGCACACCCCAGCTATACGTATGTGTAATTTCTAAAATAATCGATCCCCACCCTACTAACATTAACTGCGTCTGGCCAACGTCAGGGGGGCATCGTTATCGACCAAATTTTTATTATGCATATTTTTTAATTTTATTTTTTGTTTCGCCCCGCCGCCGCCTTTCCCTCCTCCTGGTATTAAATCAATACTGGAAATGGCGGATTTCGTGTTTTTATTCGGGGTGTGTAGGTTCGTCAGGGCTGTCGCTAACCTACCTGCAAACAATGTTTGTAAAATTTTTGATGTATGCTGCCAGCTATAGAATTACGTGGAACACTGATATAAAAAGCCTAGAAAACAAATTCGAAAACAGAATTGTTGGAGGGAAATTTGTCTACTGTTATGCACAGACGGTTAAGCACAGTGATTTTACATCTCTTGCGGTTAGCTTTTCAACCTTGGTATTTCGTTTAGTCGCCAATGTGTTCTAATCCATCACCGCATGTTTGAAGATGTGTAGTAATAAAATGTACTTAGGTTCACAGTAGGTACGCGTGGCACTGTAGGCTAATTTCCCCACACGAATTTGGAGGAGGCCCCGTTCAGCATTAGCTCATTTATGGACTGAATGGGTGACGACGATGATTCATGACATCGTGATTCCGAGATGTCTCTCTCAATAGGTTCCTAAGTTTGGAACATGTTGCCAGCCCTAAAACTAGTTTTTCGTACCTTTACCTTCTGTCTGGACTTCGTTTTCGGTCTAATGGACTGCCCCGTGCGTGGCCATATACGACTAATACTTTTTGGCTTGGGTAATGCACGGCCATGTTGCATTTTGGAGGAAATATTTTTACAAAACCATTTGACATGTTTCTGACTCCGCACGGAGGTCCATTTGGCCGATTGCGGCGGCCAAAATTATTCGATGGTAAAATATAATTCAGCTAAAAATCAGTATTAACGTAATTAGGTCAGATTAATTTAACATTTTTGTTATGTAGGGATTTAGGAATGCTGTGCATATCTGTAATTGATATACATACGACATAATGGTTCGAATATTTCTATTTTTTTATGTTAATTTGCATGTACATTGTTGATAGGTCTAAAATAGAACCTATAAATCAAGTTAATATCCACCTTTATTATATCAGTCGCTAAACTTATTGAAATGGGTGACAGTAATGTGGCTTCAGAAACGTGTCTGTAGTCTAGGCAGGCGAATTGGTATAGGTTTTATATCAAGTTTCCTTCCCGTTCAGATATTCTATCTTGTGCCTATAATGGCCTATTACGTTGGTAATAATAAGAATCTGCCCTTCTAACCATTGTGTATAAAAATATCTTTTCCATTATGAATTATTAATATAATGATACTTAATAATTCATTTTATGTTTTATTGTGAGCGATAAATTTTGCTGAACAACTGTAATCTCTCTAGATTGCTTCGCGTTTTTTTGATAAGTTAATGTGTGCATTGGTTGACTTGGCAAGGCGTCTTTAAGGCGATATTATGAGTGAATAATAGTATTTTATGTTTATATTTACTTATAGACGCGATCAATTGTACTTGTTGGCATAGTGAACATAGTTCTCACTCCAAACGCTATGACCGATGTTTTTTTCGTGATCGAATCAGAAATGAGGAGATGCAGAAGGAACCAAGGTCGACGATATAGCCCACAAGGTTGTTTAAATGACATTCGGCAGGGCTCCCTGCTGGAAAGCCCGCGTTAATATGGGTGGCTAAGGACAGATCTCTGTGGACATTCTTGGCGGAAGCTAATGTCCAGCAGTGAACCTCTTATGGCGATCATAGTAATGATTATGATGATTTAAAAGTATTTACCGGAATGTTTCAAATTCAAAACCAACCAAAATACAGCTCAAATTCAAAACCACGCTCGCCGGACGTTCGGAATTTTAGAATACGAATACGATTAAGAGGGTTAAGAAACTAAGACTCAATAGTGCGTCATTTATGGACTGAAAGGCCGATAATGATATTAAATAAATATATGTTTGTTGATGCGTGCCATTTTGCCCAGTCAAGTGCTTGATTCATTGATCATATAAATAATAGAATCGGTGTACGTATTTTTAAACCACATGCAAATTATCACTATCTAAGTACTTATTATGACTGTAAAGAGTTCACAACAACTAATTACTAAAGCGCAGTGCTGGTAGGCTGGACCGATGACCTGGTTAAGGTCGCCGGAAAACGATGGATGCGGGCGGCCCAGGACCGGCCTTTGTGGAAATCCTTGGGGGAGGCCTATGTCCAGCAGTGGACGTCCTTTGGCTGAAATGATGATGATGATGATGAATTACTAACTACGTATTTCGACCATGCCATAAGAACTAGCACTATTGTGCATAATATTGTATGTTCATGCATAGTCAATTGCAGCAAAGTATATGGTTAAAATGTTCGGCTATGCAAGCATGACGCAATAAACATGTCGCATCGCTGAATTGTGTCTTTTAAAGCACTAATGTCGTTTAGATCTGAACTGGCCGACCGGGAAAGAACGTTTGGTGACTTTTGGGGAACATGGTGGTGGCAGCTAATGAAATCAACTTTCTTATTACTGCCATCGTCCATTGGTCGATCACCAGGGCATTTTTGAACGCGACATTAGTTTTATAAAAATGGATACTACTACATTTATATAAAATTGCTTTTCGTTTGTCTCGCTAAATCCCGAGTACAACTCGACCGATTTGGCTAATTTTGATCGTGGAATCTTGGACCTAAATGGAAGGTTATATTAATAAGTAACTGAAGATTGTAATGACCATTTCATTGTCGAATACTAACTGATCATGGCTATATACTATTTGAGTTAAGCTAACTAACTTAGTTACGGCTTTGTGCACTACGAGCTAACCTAGAGCATACAGAGGCCAATTATCTTATTAGCTTACCTGAGTTGCCTGTGTATCAATCTCCCATATCGCAATATTAGCTTATGATCTTCTGTCTATTGAAGTATCGGCTGGGAGGGTTATAAGCACAACATTGTACCCAAATTCTCTTTACTATAGTATACTATAGTAGAGACTATGCAACAAAGGACTTATTTAATTTTTTCTTGTCAATTAATAAAAATATTTTCATCTTATGGACCGAATAATTGAGCCGACCGATTGGTCTCTTGTGCCTATCAAGCATGACGCATGTGGCAGTCACCACACTTCCCAACCATGTAGCGAAAAAGACCACCCACCACACGTTGCTACCACTGCCAGGAGTGTTTGAGTTAGCATAAAAGCTCAAGCATCAGTCCAAAGCTAACTAACTACACAATTTATCCTATGATCCGATTCATTTCAGCCAAAAGACTCAAACTCAAAAGGAACTATAATTACGTAGGTTTCATCACAAACCTGTTATAAATCGTCATATTTATAAATACCATTATCATCCTACGGCCCCTGTCCCACACTAGGTGGTAGTCTCCATACACACCTATCAGTCGTCAGTACTCTAATTGGTATGACTACGGAGTGATATATTTTTTTTAATCGAAAGCCCCCTTCTCTCTTGGTATAACCTGTACCTGTATTATACTGCCCAGTTTACAGACATGTAATTCTGATATGTTTTAATGGGCGAAGAGAAACAACTGCTTAGTATGAACACTCGTTTATTACTACGGTCTGTCTTAGCGGGCGGGTGCTCCAGCGCAGGGAGCTCGCGCGTATATATAACTACATACATATCATTCCTCCACACTAATTATGCAACCTGTTAACAAAAACAGAAATCTTAGATATTTACACAAACATCACAATTAACTTAAATTATTTTAAAAGAATACAGTATAGTCTACTTTCTTTCTTTCCGGTTCTTTTTGGGCGCGATTGCAAAGACTCCCTGAGTTCAGATGTATTATTGGTTTCTGAAGAATGTACAGGTTCAGGGGCTTGATGAGCCTGTGTTTGTAATACATCCGACGAAATCTGTCGCTCACAGTCCTCACCCGGCAATGCAAAATCCCCCATGTCATCATTATGAGAGACCTCAGTCGGAATCTGCCCAATTTCCCCCTGCACCAGTTCACTAGACTCCTGGTTACCAACAGGGGCAATTTGTTTAAACGTTTCTTCGACTGGCGAGGCTATCATGGGTGGCGCAGGTAATGAAGGTGATTGCATCGCGTCACTTTCACGTCCTTTTTCTAAACCTTTATAAACAAGAAGTTGGTCTATGTGACGTTTGCATGTTACACCATGTTTGTAAATAAATACATTGAACATTCGGTTTCCTAACTTTTCCTTAATTAGGCCTAATAACCAACTGGCTTTCCGAGCATTGTAACACCGTGTCCAGACAACATCGCCGACCTTAAAATGTCTTCTACTTGCGCATAGAACTTCATTTGAATGAATATGTCTTTTAGCAGGTGGCAAAATTAAATCAAGTCTTGATCTCAAATTCCTACCGAACATTAATTTTGCTGGTGTCTGACCGGTGGTACAATGAATGGTGTTTCTAAAATCAAATAAATAATCTAATAATTTTTCATGAGTCACATGTTGTGCGGAGTATTCCGATAAGATATTTTTTAACATCTTTTTACATATACGGACCGAATTTTCCGCTTGTCCGTTACTACACGGATGGTAAATAGGGGAAGTCATATACTTTATACCATTGCTGGAACAAAATGTTTTGAATTCCACCGAATTAATTTTGACATCATTATCCGAAACTAGAATATTTGGAATTCCAAACATAGAAAACATATACTTTAGCTTTACTATCAAGGCTTGCGTATTAGTACCGTTATTCATGTACAAACATTCTAGCCATTTACTATAGGCATCCACCACGACAAGATATACCCTTTGCCCGATAGATAAATAATCTATGTGGATGCGGTACCACGCGGTAGTTGCACGCGGCCAGGGGCAGGGGGCTTCGCGCGGCGGGGCGTTTCGCATTTTAATACAAGTGTCGCATGCGCCGATCCAACTTTCAATGTTATCGTCAATACCGGGCCACCACATTCTACTACGAGCGTTACATTTCATTTTAACTATTCCTAAATGACTATTGTGCAATTCATTCAACATACGATTTCTCAGTGATGACGGAATAACCACCTTATGTCCGCGCAATAGAATACCATTTTCAACTTGTAGATCCGTTCTGCATTGAAAATAAGGACGCACCCTCTTACAACAAATTTTACGAGGCCAACCAAATTGCATGTATTGAATAACTGTTTGCAATGTTTCATCGTTTTTCGTAGCTAAAAAAATATCATTAAAAGAAACAGCTGGTAAAATCGCGTCTAAAAATTTTAATGAGCAATAGGTATCGTACTCCCTATCACTTTCGCATACGGTATCCGACACAGGCGCGCGAGAAAAATAATCGGCAACCACGTTGTTTTCGCTCGACGTATATTGTACTACATAGTTATAGGCAGATAATATTATGGCATATCTTTGTAAACGCAGAGCGGTCGTGACCGAGATACCAGTTTTATTATTAAAAATTGACACTAAAGGCCGATGGTCCGTCTTTAAAATAAATGGCTCATTACGACCGTACAAGTACTGGTGGAAACGCTTGACTCCAAAAATGATAGCGGTTGCCTCTTTCTGTATTTGGCTGTAATTTCTTTCACTGGTAGCGAGTGACCTAGAACCAAAAGCCAATGGTTTTTCGTGTCCGTCGGGGTCTCGCTGCGAGAGGACGGCCCCCAGCCCGGAAGGTCCCGCGTCCACCGCCAGTACCAGCTGCGCAGACGGATCAAAATGCGCGAGAACGCGCTCAGATGCGAGCTCGGCGCGTATCCGCTGTACAGCGCGCCGCTGTCGCTCGCCCCACTGCCACTCCACGCCTGCGCTTAGCAGCTCGTGGAGCGGGCTCATTATACTCGACGCGTTTGGTATAAAATTTCTATAATAGTTGACTACACCTAGGAATCGTTTAACCTCCTTGACGTTAGTTGGCTCGGGTGCGTTAATTATCGCCTGTACTTTCTGTCGACTAGTACGCAGGCCGTCTTTATCAATAATATAACCTAAATATGTTACACTTGGTTTAAAAAAATCGCATTTTTCCTTTTGTAAACGAAGGCCGGCGTCATTTAATCGCTTTAAGACTTCTGTTAGCCGCAATAAATGTGATTTTCGGTCTGGCCCAGTCACGCAAATATCGTCTAGCCAACAGCTGACACCATCTATGCCTGATAATAATGTTTCCATAGATTTCTGAAATATTGCCGGTGCATTGGCGAGGCCATAAACGAGACGAGTGTATTTAAACAACCCCTTCGACGTATTTATGGTTGTGAGGTCTTGCGAGGTATCTGTTAATAAAAATTGATTATATGCATTTTTTAAATCAATTTTGGAATAATGTTTACCACCGCCTAATTTGGCAAACACTTCTTCGATTCTTGGCAACGGATATTTATCTATTACGAGATCTTTATTTAGCGTGACTGAGAAATCCCCCGCAATTCTCACTTGACCATTTTCTTTAACCACTGGGACTATGGGGGTGGCGTACTGAGAGTGGCTAACTGGAATTAATATACCCAAATTAACCAATCTCTCCAACTCCTTTTCAACCTTATCTTTTAAGGCAAAGGGTACCGTGCGAGGTTTAAAAAACTTTGGTGCTGAATTATCTTTTAATTGCAAATGAACTTTAAATTTGTTAAAAGAACCTAACTCATCACGCCATAACTCGGGAAATTGTTCTAACAAGGAATGCACATCAATATCATAACTTAAGTGATTAATCTTTGTTGTAAGCACTAGATCAAAAGCAGACATAAAATCGCGGCCAAGAAGGGGAGGCCCCCCATTTTTCACGACAAATATTTTAATCGTTTTTGTTTTATTGTTAAATGTGGCTTCGGCACAAAAATAGCCAACAGGCGAGATTTTATGTCCGTTATATAAACACATTTTGATGTTACTAGTATGCAACTGATAATTTGAAAAAATGTCCCCGTACATTGTATCAGATATTACGCAAGTACCCGACCCTGAATCAAGTTCCATTTTAACACACTTATTTCCTATCATTATTGGCAATTCAATAGGCTTATTAGTCACATACCTCATTTTAAAGTTTTGGCATTCCTCACACGTATCGTCAGTCTCGGTCTCGAGCTCGCCGTCTATTAAATTATGAACACGAGAAACCTTGTCCTGTCTGCACACCTTTTTAAGGTGCCCTTTTTCACCGCATTTCTGGCAACGGTAGTTTTTATATCGACACTGATCCTTCTTATGATTTTTCATTCCACATACTAAACAACGCGGCCCGTCAGTGCTGCTACGTTGTCTTTGGAACGACGAAAACTCCTCCACTCCTCTGGGAGAACTCCCAATAGCGCGGCCGCGCTTGACGTACTCGGCGTTACGTTGACAAGCCTCTCCACATGATACGCGATAAATCACTTCATCCTTGATAGCCGCCATTGCTCCGGATGCTATTGTCTTAGCTTCCTTGGCGCATTCAGCACGCCTCGCTATGTCCAGCGCCTGTGCTATATTCAACCCCGAAGGCGATTGCTCAAATAATTTGTCGCGCTCGGATCCTGGGCCCAGGCCAAGGACGAAACGATCCGTAAGGTTCATTTCCAAGGCGGCACCGAAATCACAATAGCTTGCTAAGCCTCGTATTCTCGCCGCCCAGTCTCCTAAAGTTTCACCTGGACTCCTTATCGCTCCGTAGAACCTGGCCCGGTCTGCAAATGAGCACTGTTTCGCTTTAAAGTGGTTATCGAGTAATGTTACAAGGTTCGAATAACTTAGCGACTCCAATTCCTTGGGATACGCCAAGTCACGTGCTAAGCGGTACGTCTCATCAGTGAAATGTGTGAGTAATATTCCACTCTTGTTTTCTTCTTCGACCCGATTTATCTTCATAAACTGCGTCAATCTCCCCTTGAATATTGACCATTCACTTGATTTGTAGTCGAAAGTAGACAAACTCCCCAAATAAGCCATCTTTTTTTTTTTTTTTTTTGTTTGTGGGTAAGCCGTCCTCGTCGCCAATTGATATGTTTTAATGGGCGAAGAGAAACAACTGCTTAGTATGAACACTCGTTTATTACTACGGTCTGTCTTAGCGGGCGGGTGCTCCAGCGCAGGGAGCTCGCGCGTATATATAACTACATACATATCAAATTCACAAACACAAATGACTCAGAGCAAGTACCTCTGGTTTAGACAAAGACATACAACGCCATGTTGGTACAGGGTTTAACATCAAGCTTTCCATCTCTTGTGGCTAGTATTACTTTAGTCGCCTGGTCGCGATCGATACATTTGTACTGCATTAACCTCTACAGTCTTAGTATAAAATGTGCTGCAATAATATTGTTAGATGTCAGATGCAGTTCGTTTGCAAAGGGAAATTTCACGCGCGTCGAGCAATTAGAGAATATTGGAAATTGACAGACAGGCTACAAAAAATGTGGTTAACTCAAATTGCACCAGGGCTATTAGCCATTCACACGGCTGATATTTTAATTGAAATCGCACTTCTGCTGTGCAACCAGATTTTACAGGGATTAAACTCATCATATCGGTGTACACGACAGACGTATTGATAGATTGGTGATGTTTCGCAGTGGTTTGCGATGATTCTTTTTTGACAGCGGTGAGTGAAGTAAATTATATCGAGCACCTCATTTTTTATATTGACATGGTGATGGCATCTCGTTTGCCGAGGTCGTGAATATAATGTAAAGTACTTTTGTGCTTCAGTGTTATGCAAAATACATCGAATTCATATTTCTTCGTCGTCGACGTTTTAGTTACCCACTACTGGGTTGGGCCTCCTCCAAATTCATGGATGGAAATTTGCCACGACGCCACGCTGGCAAGACGATTTGATGTTTCTTAGCTTAGTTTATTCATAATAACCAATATTTTCTACATATTTGTTTGTTATTGATAGCAGTTAGTTGCTAGTTAGTGTTGTCACAGTTTTACCGAAAAAGAAAACCGTAACACACTGTCATTACATTTAACCATTATTTTGCTCGTCGTTGTCCGTGTGCTGACGGATTTGTAATATATAATGTCACCACCCGATTCTACCCTGAGTAAGTAAGAGCTGTGACTTAGCAGTGGAATATTTATGAACGTGATGATGAGTGAAGATGATGAGTCGTTAACACAATTATCTGATTTTTTTACGACCCAGAGTCCGCAATGTCGGGTCCAATGTTATACAAATGTATAACACCAGTACGCAAAAACTAGCACAATACATGAGCCGCAACGGGACATCGGTCGGCGTATTCATACGCGGCGTAAATACGGTCAACATTACTCCACGCAAATGTGCGGCTGCGTAAAAACTGTTTAATTGGGCGCTGTACGCGACGCCCCGGATCATTCGCAATAGCAACCTGTATGCGTACCGCTTTAGTGATGTACCTTTCAATTTTTAGAATAATTTTGTACAATCATGTATTTTTTTTTTGTAGATTCACTTTTTTTTATACTGCATATGCATCCATCTAACCCCATAAATCACCGTTTCGTCGGGCCTCCTACAGGTTTATGGAGGGGAATTAGCGTACTATGCCACACTGGGTTGGCACACGGTTTGTATCAAGTTTGCCTACTCTTGAGGCCAGGTTCTTAAGTTCCTTTAGTCGCCTCTTACGACACCCTCAATACAGGATGGACTGATGACCTTGTATATTCTAAAGTCGGACAAATATTTCAATAGAAATAGTTTTATAATTCATAACTAAAAGTTCTGTAAAGAAAGAAAGAAATACCTTTTAATAGACACACACATACATACAGTAAAAGTAAATTATAGTTACAATATGGTGCCTAAAATGCAGCAGCTAAAACGCTGCAGGTTCCTGCAGCGCTGATTTTCAGCTCCAGCTCGGAGGCTCATTAACTGATAAAGGACAAAAAGAAAGGATTTGTCTTGGTTCTTCGGTACATATAAATGTAAGGTCTAAATACAAGGGCTTACCGAATAATTGTGACGATACAAAAATCATAATAGATACATATAAAAACCCTTTAAATGTATCAGGAACAACAGGTGTGAGTTGTCCCACCACTAGTCCGCGAATCGTAAAAATAGTGGTCGAATCGGGCAACCTGTTAGTTGCGTGTGATGGAAACGCAGTCCCGCTGTCAGAGTACACTTTGTTTTATGTTTAAGTTTGGTTTGTGCCACGTGAGCGGATTTAAAATAGATCCCGGTTTATCAAATATCACTGAAAAATTTGCCATTTCCTATCATAATTTATTATATGTTTTACTAGCAAAATATAATGGATATTTTTTAACAAAAAGAAACGTCTGTTATAGTTAGACATATCACTACATAGTATAAAACAAAGTCGCATTTTTCTGTCCGTCCCTATGTATGCATAAATCTTTAAAACTACGCAACGGATTTTGAAGCGGTTTTTTTTTAATAGAGTAATTCAAGAGGAAGGTTTATAGGTATAATATACTTGCACCCGTGCGAAGCCAGGGCGGGTCGCTAGTATCTTTATAAATTATAGCCAATGTGTAATTCGTATTTATGTTTATGCTATATTATTGTAAAGTTTCACCGAGATCCATTCAGTCAATTTTGCGTGAAGAAGTAACAAGCATACATTCTTACTAAATTTCACGTTGGATTTGGCAGCACACAGAAGCTAGTTTTGTTTGAGTATGTACATCTCAAGAAGTTACTATGCATACGCCATATGTGTGAAGGTAGATAAGACGACATATAGTAGTGTTTGGATACCACCTAGCATGGGACAAAGGCCGTAAGGTGATATTGGTAATTTTAAATACGTTATGTATGACGAATTAGTTTTGTTATAAACTATAGACAACATAACGTTTCGCTGTCAGTTGCGTTTTGTTAAAGTAGGTTTTATACGGACGGGATAAAAATCTCATGTATCCTAAGTCCAACTTTCTTTTTGTTTTAAAACCTACGTAGGTTTATCAAACTAAAAAGGAACTTTATTCACGTGAATAAAGTTCCGTTTTAGTTTGATACATTGTGGTTGGACTCGTATGGCCCTACTCGTGGGATACTTTGGTATTCGTAAAATTATATTTTAGTGAAATGGTCGTATACATTTGCTGACACACATCTTGAAAATAATTATCGATATCTTACTACTACCACTACTACTACCACCACTACTACCACTACTACTACCACCACTACTACCACTACTAAGCCTTTATTTGACACACTACTGAGCAGGGCCTCCTCCAAATATTATATCCTTGGACATTTCACACAACGCCATCTCGTCCCAAGTTAAGCAACTTAATGCTTGTGTTATGGTAACGAGATGGATGATAAACTACTTATATACATTTTTTTTGTAAATACATACATATTATAGATAGAAATGACACCCAGACTCCGAGCCAGTGCCTCTGGTTTTAGACAAAGACACTTGCCCGACCCCGGAATCGAACTTGGGACCCGTTGATCCAAAGGCGGCACATCTAACCACTAGACCAACGTAGACAACCAGCCTACTATAAAAGTTTCTTATAAATAAACACTTTTGAATCTTTACCGTGAAACTATGTTTCTTATTCTTCCGTGTGGTGACGGATTTTTAATACATATTTTCACCAACCCCTACCATCTTGAGGGTGTCGTAAGAGGCGACTAAAAGAACGCAAGGGGCAGATCACCTAGCCCCAAGAGAAGGAAAACTTGATACAAACCCTGTGCCAACCCGTCTTGCCAGCGTGGCACAGTAGGCTAATTTCCCTCCATGAATTTGGAGGAGGCCCGACTCAGTAGTGGGTTACTCATGGGCTGAAACGACGACGACGAGATAGCCGGCTGTGCCACGCTCTATGCCAGGCGGGTTGGCATAGAGTTTCGTATCAAGTCTCGGGATGATATGGCGACACTATATTTTTAAATTAATATTAATTACTAGCTGACCCGACAGACGTTGTCCTGTCTGAACTATGAATATTGAATTCGAATTGGAATAATTAATAATAAATTAATATACCGCCTTTTCTTATCGATTCCAATCCCTTATTTAATGTAATTAAAAAAGAAAAAAGGTAATTATGCCAAAAATAGCGAACCGTCGGGACGAACGTCAAATGTTTGACAGGTATTATTTTATTTACAATATCAATGTTTTCTCTAGACTCTTAAACCTTCCCTGGAGTAACACGAATATTTCAAGACCAAAATTAGCCAAATCACTCCAGCCGTTTTCGAGTTTTAGCGAGACTAACGAACAGCTATTCATTTTTATATATAGAGATTAATTAATTTTAGTAATTTTAAATCTGTCACTACACAGAAGAATAAGAAAGATAGTTTCACGGTAAAGATTCAAAAGTGTATTTATGAAACTTTTTACACTACAGTGTATTTTCAATACGAAACAGTCCTTGCAAATTGGTCCTACTGAGTTCACCTGTATCGTAGTGAACGCAGCTCCATCAACATGTCCAATGTCCCGGTTAGACTTCCAGGAATTCGATTACCTCCGGTGGTCATGTCAATGACTTGAATTTCAATTAGAACAAATTATCAAGGGATACGGCAGCAAACTTGATTTGGAGGCGCATGCGTGGTTGGGCTACCCGGCATTTCGAATTATCGGACGCATTTTGTGCACTTCAGACACACACGAGAACCTAGTTCCGGATTTGATATTAAGTATTCAGTTGGCAGAACTGTTTCTGCTTTAAGATAAGTGCTCAGCCCACACATGACGCACTCTTGAGTGGGGGCTTCTGCCATCACATGGAGGCTTATTAGCCTACTGTGCCACGTTGACCAGACGGGTTGGCACAGGGTATATTTTTATCGTGGTTCTGCATCAGATCCCACAATGCCGCAACAGGACGCGAGTTGGAGCACCCCGGGGAGGTTTAGTGGGTAGGCCCCCACTATGGGGGAGAGTCCCACACTCCCCTCGCTGGCCATCCCCGTGGCCGGCGAGGAAGTCCATAAAGGATGTTGATGACCTCGGGTGAACAAACAAAAGGGTAGATTTTCAGTCGAGTCTAATCGGTCGGTGCTCGACAGCGAGGAGGGCTGGGAAGGCATGGCCTCCTTCTGCGAGGACGTTATGTCGCAGAAGGAGGCGGAGGAGTTGGTCAGGGAGGATCTTCTGGCTGATCTGCGCCGCAGACGGAGACAAGAGGAAGTGACTCTACGCTATTTTTCTTTAATTATTTTGTTTAAAACTCAAATCTTTTTATTGTGTTCCTGATAATTACGGATTAGTTTTCTTTTGTTTATAATCTCATCACGCTACGGGAGCATATCTGTTATAATAAATGTCAAGAAAATGGCATTTTAATTGTTAAACTGATGTTTATTATATATTTGGGAACGGACTTGAAATATACGGGTGCGAAGTTCAACCAGCTCTGTGCAACACCGAACAGCTCCAAATACTGTATCAAGATAGAACCACTCAGTGCTCAGAGCTTAAACAAACACAATCTCCGTAATGTTAGCTCTCTATGGTGAACTTCGTATTCTACTAAAATGTCTAACACTCTTTGGTTTATTTATAGGGCCAATTAGAATCGTCCCCGGAATATAATAACTCGTAAGGTATTGAAATAAATATCTGAAAAATGTTTTCATGCTTACCAGTCAATGTCCGCGCAGTCATTGAGTTAAAGTTGCTTGAAAATGTTGAAATGAACACTTAGCTTAATATTGTTAAATTTGACAACGACAGATTTCTTTCTCCCTCTCTCTCTCTCTCTCAACCCATAAATGACTGCGGGCCTCTTCCAGGTTAAATGAAAATAAAAAATCTAATGGACAAAAAAATTAACTGAAGAATTAAATTTTTAAAGAAAAATTAAAAATAATTAATCATTTAGTTTTTACCACAGGTTCGAAATGCCATTCCACAGAGAAGAATTGGCAAAAAACTCATGCAACAACGGTTTCTCTTTTAAATAAAAGGGGTTCAATGATGGTGGTACAAAAAGTCTGACAGATTAGTGAAAGCAATAACACGCATAAACATGTAGCATACATAGCTTATGAAGTATTTAGCCTTGTACACCTACCAAGATGGTCAAACGCTTTGATTTGGCGTTTGCAGTGGTTTTTCGTAGGCTTTCTGCTTTTCTTTTTGTTACTCTTTATAGCCTTCAAGTTCATTTATTAATTCCTGATTCAAGCGTCCTCTGTATGATCTTTCACCAGTTATATGGAAACTAGGGCGTTTCGACATCAGGGCGAAATGGAAAACGTCTCACTGCAAACAACCCGTAAATCCAAATCAACAATCGTGCACCGGGCATCATCATACAACGATCTAAATTCGCGATCATTAGTGATGTACCTACTCTAGTGTTATTATCGATGGACCACTACCGATAGGTTTACCGATTGTATAATATGGATTATATGATATGTTATTTTGTCACTACATTTTAAGCTAGAAGGAACTAGACGGTTCAGTTGAAATAGAGAAATGCACATATGAATTTAAAAAAATGTGGTTTTGTATTTTTCCAGATATTTACTAAAAATACTGGCAAGAAATAAACTATAAATATATACTATACATATATAGTTTTATCGATAGAACTTTCGTAATATCGATAAGTATGTGGTCGGTAATGCCTACGCATACGCCGATAAGCACATAGACCGTGGAACACTCGAGCCATCTATGCGCTCTTGATTAGATGCGCGCTTGTTTTGGTTTACCTTCCAACGTCCCCCATCTGCCCCCTTTGCTATCATTAATAGCATGCGAAACTAGAGGCCAGACTGTTGTTTCAATTTGAGTATTTGTTATATTCGCACGTCTATGTGTACATACATATAGAGATTCCCCCTTCGTTGAGCCATGTCTAATACACATTGTGTTTTGTATTAGTAATGCCTTTTTCTAATAATGTGTAAGAAAAAATACACTATATCAAAACTTACAGCGATACAGAATAAATGTTAAACACTTGTAATATCAGATTGATACGAGTGTAATGAAGTGCAAAGGAATCGGACCTCACATAAAATATCAATCGGATTTGTGTTAAATTAATTCACCGCGCTCCAACGATCTCATAAACAGTTTTACATTCGTTGTCAGCAGAACTAAGCACACTCGCCAGTCGTGCACTCCCGGTAAAGCTGCCACATTCACCCCCGTTAAACGTAAATCGCAAATATTTGATCTGAGTGGGTATTTTCGATATTTGAAATCTGGAAACTTATTTAAAATGTGCACAAATATCGTCTCACAATGCTCACGTCATCTGTAGTGGACATCAACGCAGCTCATTGTTGTCGTTTGTGTCGTCTATGCGAAGTTTCTATTGTCTGTCTGTGTAAAGTTTGAGCTATCGACAACATGATAGCGATGACAACGTTTGTTAAAAGGACCCGCTGAGTGAATTGTTCGGCTAAATTGTTACAGTCGCTGATTGGATCTCGGATGAATTAAATGGCGCAGTACTTTCTTTGTTTAAAAAAGCATTCATTAATGGCGCTGCGGTTATTAGCATAAGGTCGAATATGGTCAAGAAATATTTAAAATTATGGCGACGTTTATTTTTTATCGTGTACGCGAAATATCATAAGTTCGTTCTGGGAAATATTTATTGCTAGTCAAGAAATTAATGATCATCATTAAATAGTATCCAATTATATTTAGGATCATACTCGCAAGAATGTAGTAATGTGAGAAATAAAAAAATGGGTCATTAGCGACTCGATATTGCAATACGGTCATATTTTATTTAACGAACCTGTTCTAGTTTACCAAGAAATATCACCTAATGATATGGCGACGTAACATCATACAAATGTAAATGTTTATTAAGGATAATTACTCAATATTATAAATTATAATTCATGTGGGGTAAATATTTTTTTTAATATTTTCGAGGCACTAGGTGACTCAAACATAGTTACAGTACGGGGAATGCTTGCACGAGTACTTGATGCCGATGCCGCAGGCGAAAAACAAAATTAATTTGTGTAAAACTAATTAATATGTGTTCATTTTGCATTTGTAAGTTTATTATAATATGTGGGTATACATGGATGCTATGATATTTCTAAGATATTTCAAGAAACGACGCAGTCTTTATACGAGTACTTTACTAGAAAGTATATTTGCCCAAAGTAAACATGAAACAAAATATTTTGGTAATGAATGTACATATTTATGCAGTCTTGATAGGTTTCGGAGCATCAGTCAAAATTATCAGACTATTGCTTGAAGCGTACCCTAAAACTAGTTACCAAAAAACAGAACATGCGGACTGAGAACACGGGTTATAATACCTAGCGCTGGAGTTTAGATTATTATAAAAAACCGTCATTAACCGGAAATAATGTTGCAAATAAGCTACACTGAACTAGGTAATGTTAATTAGTACTACTTTCAGGCACAAGAATTGACCACACAATAATTGTTACTGACAAAGTATAAAAACGGTTGTAAAACATCCTTCGTCAAACACTACAGCTTTCGGAGAATTGGGCGGTTAACGAGGTCATTCGTAATACTATACTTAGCGGAAACAAGGGCGGGCCCACCGGATGTTGTTTCATGGAGTAATGTGTATTCTATGACTACGTACTGCTTTTTTAAACTTGGAGAGATGTCCATGCGTTGTTGAACTGTAGCGTAAAAAAGTCCTTAGGCTATATTGATTGGTTATCCTGTAAATATAGGAGAATCTTGATATTATCCCAGTGGATTATTTTTAAATAGAAAATATATAATCATCCCTTTAGTAATTGGAGGAAAAAGTTAAAAATATTAATATAAATAAAAATTTGACCGTGAGAAGTGGGATCTACGTGTGAAGTGCGATAACCCTTACCATTTAGCCGCAAGAGTTTGAAAACTTGATACAAACCCTGAGCCAACCCGTCTTACCAGCGAGGCACAGTGAGCTAATGTCCCTCCATGAATATGGAGGAGGCCTGATTAAGTAGTGAGTCTTTTACGGGCTAAAACGAGGAAGAAGTGTGAAAGAAAAAACTTACTCAAAATGTAGCTTTAACTATTCTCCGACATGTTCTAGCTTTTCACATTCACAAATATCTGCATTCACACTTTTATCAGTCACATTCATAATGAAAACTTTCGTCCTTGCTTGTCTATCTCAGATCCATATTAAGATATCGAAGGATCCTGAGTTGTAAACAGACATTTAATGTTTTCTTTTTTTTTTGTTAATTAAATTTCACTATCTCAGCTAATGGCAGTCTCAAATGAGGTTCTTAGTAGTTAATATTAATTGAGGTTGATAGAAAAAAAGTTTTCTGCATGGAGGACATTTATTGTCAACCCGCATAGTTACTCGTACGTATATGTACGTGTTCCTACCTTGTATGTTATTGGAGCCCCCTCCGCGCGATAGGTTCCAAAAGTGAATTAGGAACGATCGAGTGATGCACCTGCCGATTTCAGGTGCAGACAAAAGCCCCTATTCCCACAGTCTATCGGTGAATTGAGCTAGTGAACATTTGGGCATGAAATGCACTCAGTTTGTTTCTATAAAGACGTTTAATTGTACAAGAAATTTATTTGTATATCATCATCTTAGCAAAAGAAGTGCGTTTATTCATTCATCATCATCATTTGGTGGCAACCCCAGTTCACAGCGTGACGCACCCAGCTGGTACCTGCAGCCTTGCTGATTTTCGCTATAACCCCACGCTTTATGGTTGTTCCCTGCACTCTAGAGCTTGTCATTGTTGCAGTTCTTATGAACGGAAAAGCGTCGAATTAGCCCTATTTGCAAACTCCGGGGTTATATACTCATATATATCTTTTTTCTATAGTTGGAGAAAATGTGAATAGCTTTTTCAGAAATTCCATTATCCTTTTGATTCCGTTTACCAATTAATTATTTCAGCCGGTAATAGCTACACTATAATAGCATCTATGAAAAGTATTGACGGTAACCAAAAGAAACAGACACGTATTTATTCATGATCCATAGAAGCAACTCAAAGTTTTGCATCGCCCTTGTAAGTGTGAGTGTAACGTCAGAATCAAAAGGCGTCCGATGTACAAGTCCGCAACAGACGTGTCCTGTTAATTATCTGCATCATCGGCGGGGGCCGGACTGGGGACAGCAAATGTGCCTGATTAGCCTGGCTTTGTACTGGGAACGCGGCTGCCTGTCACCCGTCCTAGATTCGCCGCTGTTGTCGGCTAATAGGGGTGGGTGCTCTTCCGAGTGTGTTCGAAACAAGATGATGTCGAACAATTCACGACGGCTTTCTAATTTCAAATAGTGTTTCGAAATCAACATTCAAATTTAAATGAGTCTTCTGAAATTAATGAAAAAAAAAAGGTTATTTCAAAAGTAAAGAAAGGTTTATATAAAAATATCAGTGTATAGTCTTTGCATGATTTTTTTGGGAATGCAAAAAACTAATGTAAACGGATTTAACGTCTTTATGTTCTTTTGGCATGTTTTTACTACTAACAGTTGGTACTTAATAAAATACCTGAGATATTTTTTCATTTACTTCCCCAAAGTGTAATTCCCAAATTATACGAGTATATATTACCTAATATATTATTATAGGCACGGAAGTTTGTAAGTATGGACGGATGTGTATATTTTTGTAACTATTTTACGCAAAAAAATAATGGTGTCGTTATATAATACTGCATAAAAGTAGAAGCTTGGTTTAAAAAATAAACCACAGGCTCAGCTTTATCTACCCTGATTAATTTAATATGCTGGAATTATTTTTAACTCGCATCAGACCTTCGGTGGGTAGAGTATGAGTTATAACGTTGGTAAGTCTCGCGAATCAGCAGTCGGTCTCGCGATGTGGTTTCCAACAAAGTGGTTTTCTCAATTTCTAAACAATACAATTCTTTTCCGAGGCAACGAAACAAACAACGAATATACGAAAATAACTCGGAACCTTTGGCGTGGGTGAGACATGACGTAAAATAGTGATGGGCGACGTTTATACGTGTAAACGATTTTTACGGGACCAGAGATTTTAATATCTAAAATGTGAAGCGAAAACTAATATGTGATTTAGAAAGCTTTAGTAGCTGTCAAATATTTCGCTTAGAAATAATTTAAATTAATAAAGAAATACGTTACGTCTTCTTCACTGATACATGAACACTCGAAGACGACAACAACGACGAAACGCCTTGATGCGTTCGACATGTGATGCTACCACAAATGCTCCGTATAAGCTGGATGCGGAAAGTCAGCAATGACAGAGTTCCGGATACTAACATTAACTATTAAAAGACGAAACGTGGAGTATCTCGGAAACGATCATCGACACGATGGGTACCTTCTTTTTTTTATTCGCTGGGGGAAATGCTTAATGCAGGCAAGTGTTCCCGAGTCCCACATAACCGCTGCCCCTCGGAGGTGGAGTCAGTGGTTATATGGGCCTCCGGAACACTCGACAAACGACCCACACGGTATACCCACGCTTTGTTTGAGACGCCACAGGTTCGCGAGGACGCATTCTACTGTGGCGCCCTGACGGGTTACGGCTATCGTAGGGCCATTAGTCAATGACGCCTGTGTCGGTGGTAGGTCCCCGGAACCACCCCGGCCTCTAAGGTGAGTGAGGGCGTAACGTCACGTCCCGCTCCCACCGTCCAAATTATCAAAACCGTCGACCAACCTCTAGTAAAGGAGAGGCACTATAAGAAGAGAAGACACAGACAACAGTATAGCCCATTCATACAAATAAAATACATGACACAGACACTCCTTGCACAAGGGGACCCAATGTAATATTTTACACTCCCGTGACTTGAGCGTTTTGAAAGGACTATACATTTTAGCGTTGTGGATACCGTTAGCGATGTTTTGCATAGAGCCCCTGCGCTGCCAACATAAATCGCATTTAGGGTGAATGTAGTTTAAAATTGACAGACAACTGATGATTAAATAATATACAACATAGGTCATCCTAGCGTCCTTACATTTGTTGACTAAGATAATCTCTAGCATTCATCTAACATTTGCTGAGATAATCTCTTCGTTAGTGATATGCAAGTGAGAAAAGTATTCGAGGGTAATAAATTTACTCATATGCGACACGTACGTTGCTTTACAATACTGTTACAGTATCGACGCCAGCACATCACTACTTAGCTCAAGAAAATCAAAAGTATTATTCAGGTAGGGGGCGCTGGAGACGCATCATAAAATTCGCGATAAATAATTCAGTGCCACCATTACGCCCGAGGCCGTATCCCAAAGAGGAAAACTACGCCTTTAAATATTTAAACGAACAAGTTATATGTATTGCAATTTTCGTTAATGATTAATGAACGCAGGTGGGGGAGAAAGGTCGCTGGCATAAGTAAGGTGCGCTGTTTGTTATAGGTCTGGAAGGGGAACTTAGGGCAGTTACAGACAGCGCGGTCTTATTGACTTTGTACACTACAAGTTTCTTTGTAACAATTGATTGTGCCGGGGATTTCTACCGCGAATATTAATTTCGTCTAGACTGAATTGAAAGTGAAACTTTGAATCTCGTTAAGTTTTTTTTTTTCCTCATATCTGTAGAAGAAGCGACAACCGCTGGGGTAGACGACTTTTTGAGTGGAGACTGCGAATCGGCAAGCGTAGTGTGGGACGGCCCTCTGCTAGATGGAGCAACGATCTGCGAAAGGTTGCGGCCAGCAGCTGGATGCGTCAAGCCGAAGACATGGCGCTATGGCGCTCTTTATGGGAGGCCTGTGTCCACCAGTGGACTAATTTGGGCTAATGATGATGATGATGAAGTTATATTTTCGCAACCAATACCTTTGTCGTTCTCCAAGGTGTTCTCTTAAGTCAAGGCCTATTCGTCATTCATTGCGTAAACGTGTAGCATTTTTCTCTCATCTGGCGAACTTGCTCTCAATATGCTGCTTTTTTAACCATGACAAATAATTTGAAAAAAGCAACTGTAGAGATTGTGCCGGCTCTTCTCGGTAGAGCAGCTTTCCGAACCGGTGGTACTTTCAGCGTGAATGTGGGTGGACCCATCTGAATCAGGGATTGTGGGCGATCAAGGGAGATGGATAGATTGTAAGAGTGAGGAATTGTGTATGAAATATAATGCAATTTGTTAATCTCAATTTTGGAACAATGATTATAGTAAGCCTTTTTATTTAGTGGTAAAATCATGAATAATCAGTGCATACTAAAATGTTTTAAGTACTTACGATAAATATACTTACGACAGGAAATATAATTTGTATGTGTGACTGTCGGTATTTATTATAAAAGTATCTGTGCAAACTGTCTCGTTGGTCTAGTGGTCAGATGTGCCGCCTTTGGATCAACGGGTGTCGGGTTCGATTCCGGGGTCTTTGTCTAAACCAGAGGCACTGGCTAGGAGTCTGGGTGTCATTTCTATCTATAATATGTATGTATTTACAAAAAAAAATGTATATAAGTAGTTTATCATCCATCTCGTTACCATAACACAATCATTAAGTTGCTTAACTTGGGACGAGATGGCGTTGTGTGAAATGTCCAAGGATATTTATTTATTTTAAACGTTTCAGCCCCTAAATTACCCACTAAGGAGCCTGGCCTCCTCTGAATTCATGGAGGGATATCTGCCTACTATGCCCCGCTGGCCAGACGGGTAGGATTTTTATTCAGTTTTCATTCTCTTACGGCCAGGTGACCCGCTTCCCACGCTCTTTTAGTCGCCTCTTACGACACCTTCAGGATAGTATGAGTTGGTGACATGGTGAATTCTGAATCCGTCACCACACGTACGTGCAGCTGTGCGTGCTATAGGGTAATCTTAGAAATTACTTGAATATACCTATTGGCAAGGTCTTTGTATCATTACGGTTTTTTTTGTTCCAATCGGGTCATTAACAAACGTATATTTGCATTTATATGCATTTTATGCAACTAGTTGATCATATTTTGTATTCTAGTAGCGCCGCGTAGCAATCTCTTGTATCTTGTCTCGGTAACATACTACGCGTTCTCGTAGAATGCTACGCGTGTAGCTGTCGTAGACGCTGATAGCTGAATCACGACTTTAAAGTGCTTTTGCGAATCGTTTTCTTGTTTTATGAGGAGTCTCTTTGATGGATCTGATTAGTATTGACTGCCTTAATGATCCTGCATCACGAGGGCAGTTTACACACATGTCATTCACGAATACAAATTATACTCGGACTCGGAGCAAGTGTCTCTGGCTTACAAAGACACTTGCCCGACCCCGGAATCAAACCGAGGACCCGTGATCCAGAAGCGGCACATATAACCCTTAAACCAACAGGGTAGTCTTTATCAGTTATATTACACCGTGTATAGAGTTTGCTTGGAACCTTGATACGATGGGCCCTATCTGTTATATAATACAACAGTAAATTACCTTAAAATAATTAATGAAACATAAACTCAAAGTAAACAAGCATTCCAGTAACCTTTTACTAGATAAATATCGTTATGATATAATTTTTTTCTGAACAAATAATGTCGTTTGTGCATGGAATATTTGTCAAAGAATTCATATTTAAAATCTATTTAAATAAAAATGAATTGCTGCTCGTTACTCTCGCTTAAACTCGAGAACCGCTGGACCGATTTGGCTAATTTTGGTCTTGACATATTCGTGTAAGTCCAGGGAAGGTTTAAAAGGTACGAAAATATGAAAAAAAAAATTGTAATACGCATTTTTTTGTTCCAGTTAATGTTTGCACATATTTTAATAAAGTTGAAACATTCTGGAATGATCATTCAGGTTTTTTATTTAATGATTCTGAGGCGGTACGAAGTTTGCCCGGTCAGCTAGTAGGTAGTTAATATAAATACCAAACACGAATAGCCATGTAAAGGGCTAGCACACATCAAGTGTGTGCAGGATGGTATAGCCAATTTCGATAAGTTAACTATTAATTTGCCATGAATTGCTAACGCGTCGGCGGCACAGGGCGCGGTGGCGTCTTAGGCATTAGCGAGGATAGGTCGCTTCCCGTAGCTTCAATTGAGCATCCGTATACAAATGGGTTGATCGTCGAAATTGAAGGCAATTGCTAGTTGAAAATTAACTTAGAATCTCCGTCAAGTGTCGACGCCGAATGTGGCTAACCAAACAAGACGCCCTATAAGTTTATTGACGCTTTCGATAATGATGTCACAGTATCGAAAATTGCCAACTTCCAAGAATTGTAAAATGGTGTTGGGTGCAAACATAGATTTTTTTGTGGGGATTTAGAGGAAAGCTAGAGGTTGGAAAACTTGATACAAAGTTTGTGCCAGTCCGTCTTGCAAGCGTCGCACAGTATGCTAATTTTCTTCCATGAATTTGGAGGAGGCCTGACTCAGTAGTGGGTCAGTTTTAGTCTGAAACGACGATAGAATACATGCCCACTTCTGCCGGCTACAAAAGAACTAATTGACCAACCCGTGACAGGATGAAAACCGGACAATAGAATTAAGGAGGAAATAGCCCAGCATGATCTATTTAAAAAAACAACGTAACCCCTGCACTAGCTTTAACCTGCACCACGGGGCAGTTTACAAACATAAATTTCACGTACACTAATGACACCCACACTCAGAGCAAGTGCCTGTGGTTTAGACAAAGACACTTGCCCGACCCCGGAATCGAACCCGGAACTCGTTGAAACAATGTAGACAAACTTCTCATGTAAAGTAGTAGTAAATCAATTGAAATCTGTAATGGCCATTGGTTCTTTTTAACGATACATTTCGTATGACTGATTCTTTTTCGTACTTGACACAAATTTTGAAGATATCTTTTTATACAGGGCAGTGAAAGTAATTTCGGCTGATTCAATCGTCAGTTTCCAAGTGACTATAGTGACAGTGACTATAAACAATTAATCGGAACGCGAATGGCCCATCTAAACTATACAGGTGCGTGGGTAAACGAGACTGATCTAATTACGGTGGTTCTCATGAATTTAGATTTGGCTATGACGCTTAGCTGCACGTAGGGATGGCTTCTTACATAGATGTTTGTTTTGACCAATAATTTACCCCCCAGCAACCCCCTTTTTAAATTTTGGACGGCGTGACTGATTTGGAATACATAGTGTCACCACCCTATTCCATCCTGAGGGTGTCGTAAGCGCGGACATAAGGAAACGACAAGGCCGAAAACCTAGCCGCAAGAGATGGAACACTTGATACGAAAGCCTGTGCCAACCCGTCTGGCCAGCATGGGACAGTAGGCTAATGACCCTTCCTGTGATGGGAGGAGGCCAGACTCAGTACTGGGTCAATTATGGGTTGGTTAGTAGTAGTAGTCGTTCATGTTTATCTTTCAATATCTTTGACCATTTACAGACAAAAATAAGAAAACTATATTAAACTAGACAAAAATATGAAAGTTTTAACCTTCTCATTCTCAACACTTTCAAATTTACCTGTTCACATATTAAACGAGTTTAGTATATTGTTCCATAAAATTTGTCGTTTCACTATGATTCCAATTTTGCGATCAAAATGTAGAATTGACGCCTCAGAACTGATTCTCTTAGTGTGTGTGATGTCATTTTGCCTTCCAATCAAGTTCCGGACAATGAGTTGCGGTTAGTGCCAACCCTGCGAACCTTGCCCGTATTTGAGCTTGTTTATGGGAAAATGCATAGACGGAACGCTTCAGTAATCGAATTGTTTACGCGCATCCAGATATAATTTTGCCTGTTTATTCGTGATTAGTACACGCACCATAACAATATTACAAAGTTATATTTGTAAGTTTCGCACAAACGTTTTGACGAATTTAGAATACGTAGTGTCACCATCCCATTTCATCATGAGGGTGCCGACAAAAGGAAATGACGGCTGATAACCTGCCCGCAAGAGATGGGAAACTTTATACGAAACCCTTTTTTTCTTGTTCGCCCGGGGTAAAATCCTTTATGGACTTCCTCGGAGTGTAGGACTCCTATCCCCCATAGTGGGGGACTACCCACTAAACCTCCCCGGGGTGCTCCAACTCGCGTCCTGTTGCGGCATTGTGGGATCTGATGCAGAACCACGCCGCTGCAGACGAGGAGGCCCTCCTCTTATATGAAACTCTGTGCCAACCCGTCTAGCCAGCGTGGAAAACCTCGTTATGTTAACTCTGCCATGAAGCTGACTTTAGGGAATTAGGACATAACAGCTACTAGAATAGTCTTCAGCCATTGTCCTGTAAGTAGGCACTACTTTGTATTAGATACGTCCAGCAACTAAAGCGCCAGTGTTATCAGGAAAACTGCGCGTGGCACTGCACTAGGGTTTTCGGCAATTTCCGTGGCGGCGGCGACTGGCGACGAAAATTCAATTTGGACGCACTCGCACCGCCCGTGGAACGAAATATGGGGGCGAAAATTATTCTTAATCACATTGACAACTATATATTACTTAGTATTAAAACAAAACATTCAACATGGAGAATATTTCTCCACCACTCACTGATATTAGTTAATTATCCGTGTTCCATTCACACACCCCATTCTACCCTGTGCGTATGGTGACGCATTTAGAAATCACTATGTCACCAACCCATACCATCTCTATGGTGTCGTAAGAGGCTAAAAGAAAGCAAGAGGCAGATCGCCAAGCCCCAAGAGAAGGAAAACTTGATACAAACCCTGTGCCAACCCGTCTTGCCAGCGTGGCACAGTAGGCTAAATTTCCCACCATGAATTATGAGGAGGCCCGGCCCAGTAGTGGGTCATTAATGGGCTGAATTAATATCTATAAGAGCCGACATAAGGAAACGACAAGGCTGAAAATCTAGCTACAAGAGAAGGAAAACTTTTAATGAAACCTAACGCGTCTGGCCAGCGTGGCAGGTAGGCTACCCTCCCTGTGACGGGAGGAGGCCCGACTCAGCAGTGGGTGTGGTAATAGAAATGAGAGTGCCCCTGTTTTTCTCAGTAACGACTTCTGACTCTGTAAGCTAAGACAGTATTAAATGTAAACAATGCAAACCACACATCGCTTTACACGAAAACAAACGCGAACAATGACAGTTTACATTTTAACGAGAAAATGGTATTATGGCGTCGAGTTTAGCAAATTTTAACAAACAAAATTCTCAACAATAACGTTGCATGTATTACGAGTACAACGAAGTATAAAAGTTTTCTAAATAATACTGGCGTGGACAATACGTGGAATTTTGTTTATGTGTTCTCGACAAACAGATATGATTTTACGGAATTGAATATTTCCCACAAGGTTTTTCAGAAACTTTCACAAACTGATCAAAGCTCTGCGTTATTGTTCTGATCGATTGACACTAACTAATAAATCGTTATTTTTATCAGGAACCTTATAAATCGTCATGTTTAAAAAAACATCATCATCATCTCCCTTGTCCCACGCTAGGCGTTAGTGTTCATACATCCACATCACATCTACATTCATTCATTTCTTTCTCATGCATATTCTCATTCTCACCATCCATCCATATCTTTACCCACAGCCCTAATGTCCATCCACATTCATCCGAAACTACCAGAGCGATTTACCATAACTTCGATCTCTATATGCGATTTTCTGCCCCATCGGGCGTCAGGCCTGCGAGCTTTGTGCCCTGCCCTTTGCCACTTAAGTTTAGCAATCCTGTGCTATGTCGGTAACTCTGGTTTTCCTGCGTATCTCCTCATTTCAGATTCGATCTCGCATCGGAATTTGTACGTACCTAAGTTTAATAGCAGAAGCGAGTCCTTGAGTATGTAGAGTTTTACCAGTCACTGGTATTTTTTGTATTCTATTCTAAACCGGAGTCAACTTATAATGTATTAACTTAGTATCTCGATGCAGAAACTATTTCATTAGATGCTAAGCCATAAGGAGATACGATGCAAGTTATTTGGGCAACAAGTAGTCTTGGCGGTTCTCTTTTAAATAGTTCTATCTAACCTATAACAATGTATTGAAGATAAAGTCGAGTTAAAGATACGGCCAAACACAAGGACTGTGCGCGGTTGTGTGAGCGTGACGTATGCGAACTCACTGTGAAGTTACCTTACTGTGGGTGGTTATATAAGCTGAGGCTTACTTAATGCATTATTGAAATCAGCGAAAGAATGAGACTAAAACATGTAATAACAAAACGCTCCGATATGATTGGAAGGGATCGGCACGCAATCTTTCGCGGTAACACCCCAGAACAAAAGGACAGCTTTTATATTGGGACAATAGCCCCTTGATATTCGCGTGTCGAGTCCACGCAACGAGAACTTGTAGTCTGCTGGTATCATGTAGCGCTTAGCGTATCTTCACTACATAGTATAAAACAAAGTCGCATTCTTCTGTCCGTCCCTATGTATGCATAAATCTTTAAAACTACGCAACGGATTTTGAAGCGGTTTTTTTTAATAGATAGAGTGATTCAAGGGGAAGGTTTATATGTATAACCCACCCCCGCTTTGCACGGGCGAAGCCGGGGCGGGCCACTAGTTCTAAATATTTCTAAACCAGCACATATTTTGCGTAAATTATATCAATTTGGTAGTAGGTACGTTCGCTTTTCTACTATAATTTTCATCACAGTCTTCTTTGTTGTAAAACTCCCACTGGTGAGTCGGGCCGCAAGAGAAGGAAATATTGATACGAAATCCTGACCCAACCCGTCCCGCTAGTTTGGCACAGTAGGCTAATTACCCTCCTTCTAATGGGGTGGTGGCCCGACTCAGTAGTAGGTCACGTTTTCTGCCTTGTATTTTTTTTGTCACCTCTTTCAGAAGACAAAATGTATTCTCAATCCATGCGGACCGTCCCCTGCAGTGCTTCGACGACAAATCTAATAACATATTCGCAAAAAGCTGCCATCAACATGAAACTAGTGGGTTAACGTATAAATTGCATACAATGCCCAGGTTCGCTAAACTTCAAAGCCTGCATAAAAGACATTATGCGTGGCACACACTACGCATGCACGAAGCACGACCGCTATGCATTATTTGGAACACGTATTAGTAAAATCGTCTAAGCACACCCCTGTTGACTAAATGTACGTGCACACAGCTACACCGTCACCCGCACAAACGCGTCTCACCCCATGCCTCTCCACTATACAGGGTGCGCCGGGTTATTGACGAATCTATAATTACCGGACGCTTTGAATATTAGGCCTTCTCTCCATACTCCTTTTCATAGCAATTACTCGGGTGGTAATAATAATTTATTATTTTTTGCATCAGCATGTCGAATTCCGACGCCGCGTCTCGCGCGTGGTCACATGTATAGCTGAATATATTTTTATCCTAATAGATTCTCACGGCTTGGGCTTCTGCAAATATTACAAAACCAACATTAGGAAAAATCAGTCCAGCCGTTCTCGAATTGGAGCCACCACCCCATTCTATCCCGAGGGTGTCTGGCCAGCGTGGCACAGTAGCCTCGTTGCCCTCCATGTAACTGGAGGAGGCTTGACTCAGCAGTGGGTAATTTTGGGCTGAGTAGTTTCTCGAGGTCTTACGAGAATTACCAACGTCAACTATTTTTGTATTAAAAAGATAACTATTTAAAATTACTTTTCTTATATACTTACGTGATTATCGTTTGTCATATTTTATGTATAACTGGATATAATGTAACGGTATTAGACAATGTCATGTTATAATTGTTTGTTTAATTGAAATAAGAAATCAAGTTGCACCATAGAGCCGTTCTAAACCGCCCTCTGCAAAGAGTACACGATAAATAAAAACAAACGAAAACGCGTTGCGTTCCATAACACCCTGTGTCCCGGGGAGGCGCGCGGCGTCTATTTGTTTTGCCATAGCTTTGTCGGAGCTGGGACATGCAGGTCATTAATTGTTGTGAACGCCAACTCCTAATCGATAGCGTAGTTCGATCCTAGTCCAGTTTATATTAGTGTTATTTGCCAACGTACTAGGGCTAAATTTATAATGAACCTCCCACGGATAGAAGTCGGAACAAGTGTTTCAAACATTCGACGATAAGCTACTGACATTTAGCTAAATATTTTATTGATTTGATTCATAATACTATTCTTAAGTCTTGCATTAGTATCTTAGGGGCTGTCCATAAATCACGTGATGTTTTTTTAACATTTTTTAACGCCTCCCACACCTTGGTGGTACGTGGTGAGGTTTAAGACTACCCCGCATTAAAATCACCCTTATTTTAAGTACCTACAAAGAATTGTACACTCAAAGGTACACGCCGCTTTTCGGTCTAGAAATCTAGCGTTTGACGAAAAAATAAATACACGTGATATCTTACTATACCCCCTCCCCCTTGTGATATTTCGTGATTTTTGCCTTACCCCTCTGCCCCCCTTTCGAACCTCACGTGATTAATGGACAGCTCCTTAAAGCAGTATGACATGTTACTGAGTCGGGATTCCTCCAAATAGACTAAACTAGATACAGTATTTTTTTCAAACTGTGTGTTTATTCGCACTTTTTCTTCCCCTTCTCTCACATCTACTGTGCCAATCTGGATGGGGCATTACCGTGGACAAGTTACTATAGTGAAGTTACCTTGTCTGGTGGCTAGGGTTTTCGCTCCTGCCTGAGACATAATAATATATATACTATGGGTATATATAATAGGTAGTTCATTATCTGTCGAATTCATCACAATATGAACTCATTTGTTATCAATAGTTAAATTTTTCAAGTTCAGATTTTGAATCCACAAATAGCAAAAGAATCACACAGTTGGCACAGTTACCTTTTATTAATTTGAGCATTTTGATATACGTACATATGATAATGGATGTTTTAATAACTACTACTACCCAGCCCTTAAATTACCCACTGCTGAGTCGGACCTCCTCCCATTACAAGGAGGGTAATTAGCCTACTGTGCCACGGTGGCCAGACGGGTTGACACAGGGCTTCGTATCAAGTCCGGGGCGTCACAGTAGAATGCGTTTACGCGAACTTGTGGCGCCCCAAGCGCGTCGTGTGAGGGTATACCGCTGGGGTTTTAGTGGGTAGACGACTCTTGGGTAGACGACCCTTGTCGGAGTCCCACATAATCACCGACCTCTCCCCCGGGGGGCGGTGGTATGTTTAAAGCATTTCCCCAGCGACAACAAAAAAAAGGCTTCGTATCAAGATTTCCTTCTCTGACTGTTTTTTTTTCCTCTGGTTAGGTTTTCGGCCTTGTTATTTTCTTTTGACACCCTTAGGGTGGAATTTGATGGCGACATTCTTAATCCGTCACCACACGGATAATAAGTCAACCTTTAAATGTCGTAAACATGGCTTTAACCCTTTTTTATTGTTGTTTTAAGTGAATTTCATTTGACACTTATGGATGAGACTCACGGAAAAAGGTATGCATTGATTTGACTCGGCTGCTAATGAAGCGTAGGAACTTCTCTACCAGAAGCACCAATTAGTGATCTATTAGGAATAATGGCTGTGTGTTTGTTGGCCGGCTTTTATTCCATAGAATCAACAAACAGATTTCAAGATAATAATAGAAAGAGGTCCCACTAAGTAAATAAATATATAAATATCCTTGGACATTTCACACAACGCCATCTCGTCCCAAGCTAAGCAACTTAATGCTTGTGTTATGGTAACGAGATGGATGTTAAACTACTTATATACATTTTTTTGTAAATACAGTCATACACCCAGACCCGGAACAAATACTTGTAGGTCGTCAAAATATTTCTTCCGTGCGGGGATCAAACCCGACATGCTGCGCTGCAGTCGATCGCTCAGCCACTGCGCCAACCGTGTCGTCGTAAGTAGTGGGCCCTACAAGGACGTAAGCTTCTGTATAAAGAAATCAGTTCCTAACCGCACAGATGCTTTCCTAATTAGTGGTGCTCTCGATAGGAATAGTAGTTAAAACAGATTTTAAAAAATCCCGATACGGAGAAAAATTGGTATGTCAGTATTTTGCGGGTGGCGCGTTGGTCGCTATCAACCAGGCAGACTTTTCCTATCGCCGTCGTCGGAAAATCACGCCTTCACAATTCCACTTTCTTCATCGATGGAGGAATAATTTGCGACATACATAGTATATTAATTTATAAAAAAAAACTGTAATTAAAAAAAATAGTTTTTCGCTAATGTTTTCTGTTACAATTCCTCACCTAAGCTCGTAATTCACCTGCTACCATTTACCATACGCATTCGAATTAGTAATATTAATTACATATTCCAAAATAAAATTTCATGAATATCCCTTTTTCCCTGGAATCGCCGTACAATCAAATCGGCGAGATTGTTCCGTCATTTCGTAGCGTGTCCCGCGACGGGGTATTTTTTGTCGCGCGAAGATCCTGACGTGACGTGTCATTTCCGCCCGTGTGCCGCCAGCCTAACAGCGTCAGTTAGTCTGCAAGGACATCAAGGGGCTATTGTCCCAATATAAAAGCTGGCTGTCGCCTTTTGTTTTGTAGTGTAGTCGCCAAAGATTGCGCACCGATCGCATTCTCCACTCCATGGCACGTTATATTGTTGGTGTTCACCAACAACGACACATAAACAAAGAAAGGTTTATTTATCAATTTTTGTACTTGTACAAAAAAAATAGTTAAAATGTAACCAACATTTATTATACTAAATAAAGACTAAAGAACTAAAATTGCGATAGGATATTCCGCGACTAGCTATAATTAATTATCGTTTTTGTTAATTACACTAGAGATATTTCTAAATCTATGAACAGTAGATATTGCGATCATAAATAAGCAATTAACTGTATACCGTAAACCAACTGTAGATGTGATCACGCGAAGAACGTTAATTGTAATTATTGTAGCCTGGATACTAAAAACGAAACCGTTTAACTTAACTAATACATTAATGGCGTTCCATTAAGTTGGCCAAAAAACTGAAATAAATTGCCAAAAAACTGAAACGAAAACAATGAAATAAATTGATTTTAAAATAACACTTCATACCTGTAGTATAATGATAGATAGATAGATTTCTTTATTGCCACTTAATTTTGTACATACATTTAAATAATTACAGAAAATAAATACTTAAAAAATAAATAAAAATAAGCAATGGCAATGGGCGTGGGCTCAGCAAATGCTGAGGGAGCTGCACTTGGCACAGCTTCACCCAGCGCTGGTCTACAGCCCAGACCTGACACCAAAAAAATTACATATTGCTTTTACGGGCACATACTTAACAAAAACATAACATGAAATCGCTAATGAATGAATTCTTAAAATCGCACATGAATTCTTAAAATTAATGCTTCGCTAATTACGACTTGAAATGATTTTGTTTAAACGATCACTATTTGCTCTAACATTATTATGGAAATTATATTATCATTGCAAAAAAATAAATAAATAGAGAAATAGAAATTAGGTTGAGCGAACTGCGCAAGTTATTTGTTGTTTATAAAAAAGTATCTTCAATTATTTTATTAATTTCATCTGAGTATGTACCGATCTCTCGAAAAGGTGGTTGAAGATCGTTCCAAATTTTGGATGCACAGAATTTAAAACTCCCTTTGAAAGATGTAGTGTAATGCTTTTAAATTTTAATTCTGTTCATATAGAGTTCTCTGGTCGGCCTGTGTCTACCATCTTTTTCCCATAATATTTTTTCGGCTAGGTAGTTTGGTTAATAATATAGTATTTCGGCATGTACATGTTATGCACTGGTGAAAAAAATTTTGAAATCGGTACTGACGTTTTTGTCTTTATTCGTTATAAACATTCATACACAAAAATGTTTCCTCTTTATAAAATTAGTATAGATTTAATTATATCTAGAATAAATTATTTCTTGTGGTAACACATTAAGAATACATGATGTCACCGTCCCATTCTATCCTAAGGGTGTCGTATGAGTCGACAGACGAAAATGACGAGGCCGAAAACCTAGCTGCAAGAGAAGGAAAACTTGACACGAAACGTTGTGCCAATCCCATATATATAACCTCCATATACATGGAGGAGGCCCGACCCAACAGTGGGTCATTTTTGGGGGCTGAGAAGTTTTAGTAAGCCCTCAGCACTTTAACATCGCACTTTTAAATAAATGGCACCTTTTCAAGTTATCTAGATCCCGGTTACAAATAAATAAATAAATATCCTTGGCAATTTCACACAACGCCATCTCGTCCCAAGCTAAGCAACTTAATGCTTGTGTTATGGTAACGAGATGGTTGATAAACTACTTAGATACATTTTTTTTTGTAAATACATACATATTTCCTCCGTGCGGGAATCGAACCCGCGACATGCTGCGTAGCAGTCGATCGCTCAACCACTGCATATGCATGGCCGCTTCACACAAATAGTATCAATATTAAAAATACTAGTGCCAATACCTTCTTATACTGGCGGAATGGTGTTAGGAAATGCCTATTAGTGAAACAGAGCCGAAGTACGCCTCATCGAGGTCTAGTGTATCCGCAGAGTATGGACGGAACACCATTTTCCTAAATACCTTACACATTCCGACTGTGCGGTTGGATTTTCGAGATTTTCAGTTACCCCGTACAGCCTCAGGCCTTGTTAAGAATCCATTGGTTGAAATTTGAATTCAGCCCGTTACCGCATTCCATGGAATAGTAATTTGGCATCAGTGAATGTTGAGAACAGTTTCATTCTGCAAGACTGGCATCTTTTTTAACCGTAATTAATGATGGTATAAGCTAGCTATTGTTGATGACTCGTTTGTGTTAAATTGGCCTACTCTTCTATTAATAAGTTAGTCCATTTTATAAATCAGACTATGACCTGGTTGCCTACAAAATTAATGTATCAAACATTGTATTGATATGGGATCGCAAGCCGACTCTGGGTTGAGAAGGACGGCCCCCACTGATGATTCGGGCCACCTCCCATTACATGGAGAGTAATTAGACTACAGTGCCACGCTGGCCAGACTGGTTAGCTCAGGGCTTCGTGCTAAGTTTTCCTTCTCGGTTCTTTCTTCTTCTAGGTTATCGGCCTTGACATTTCCTTTATCGGCTCTTACGACACCATATGTATGGAAGGGAGTGGTGACACTATGTATTTTAAATCCGTCACTACACATGGTAACCATCGTGCTAGATAATAGAAGCGATGTAACCCAGGTCTTCTCGTCTACAATACCGCAGTGTCTGAAGACAAAAGTCTTCAACCAATGTGTGTTGCCAGTGATGACATATGGAACAGAGACGTGGTCGCTCACTATGGGCTCCATCAGAAGGCTAAAAGTCACCCAAAGGGCAATGGAGAGGGCTATGCTCGGAGTTTCCCTGCGAGATCGAATCAGAAATTAGGAGATATGCAGGAAAACCAGGGTCACCGACATAGCCCACCGGATTGCCAAACTTAAGTGGCAGTGGGCAGGGCACATAGCTCGCAGGACCGACGCCCGATGGGGCAGAAAAGTCCTCGAGTGGCGACCGCGTTCCGGAAGGCGCAGTGCTGGTAGGCCTCCCACACGTTGGACCGACGACCGGCTTAAGGTCGCCGGAAAGCAGTGGATGCGGGCGGCCCAGGACCGGCCTTTGTGGAGATCCTTGGGGGAGGCCTATGTCCAGCAGTGGACGTCTTTTGGCTGAAATGATGATGATGATGAACCCAGGGTAATCCTAGAAAGGACTAAATCTGATATCAACGCCTGTTATATTAAAAGCTGGTTGCCATGTAGCTGAAACCAATTTTATTTCCTTATGTATAAGGTCCCCGATTCGCAGTTCTTTTTTACACAGGCGTCGAATAATCGTTCAATAATAGTTTATTACATACATTCACTTTACTTCATTCTTTTTGTTCCTTTCAGGTAAGTTAATGGCTGTGAGCTGTTTAGAATTGGCATGTTTCGTGGCATTGGAACAATGAGTGAGTACTTTTTATGTTTCGTTTGACCTAGTCCAAGAGGCGACGCGGTGGCGAAGACGTTAACTGAACTTTATTGGTGATAGGCAATAAGTATCGAGACGTAAAATATTTGCTTTAATTTATTAAATAGTACTTAACTTGCTTTAATGTCGTGTATGTAATTAGGCCCTTCAAGCAGACAAAATCTTATTAGGATCATGATTTTACTATGTATTTTTATTTAAAATTATTAGGATTGATTCCGGCTCGCATCAAATTTATTTTTAATGCAGCTTCAGCGCTGATCCCCATTGTCTTTTACAAACCCGGACTAGAGTTATAAATAGTAAGCATTGAATATTTTTGTCGCCCCCTCTTAAACTAAGTATGCAAGCAGTACATGCGTACACACTTGTGTATGTGTGTGCACCCAGACACGTGCATAGTTCTGCAAAACAATGCGCGTTTACTTTGCGTATTGTTGCCGGTACTTGGAAACGCATTATATTGTATTAAACCACTTAGTTAGATCATCTGCTACACTCTGTTAAGTAGTAAATTTATTGTTAGGAACGATAGATTTGAATTTCAAACGAAGAACTCATACATTTCCTCGTTACAGTAGATGGTTACGTATATACAACATTGGAGATATTAACTTTTAGCAAGAGGACAACGTTTTCAACTAGATGTACATACATATTATTACATAACTTTATACCTTACTCTGTGGAGATAAATTTCAATATTCGATCACTTCACACGTAATGTCAAGGTTAATGTAATTGATACAGTAGGCGTCAATTACGCACTATATTATGCTTCCGGCGTTGTCTGCACTTAAGCGAAATATGCTCCACACCCTTTACGTCTCTAGAAGTTTAAAAAGATACGCCTAACAAAAATGACTCAATAACGCTTACACTCAGCCAAACATAGAAGAGAGCCATTATCCTTAACACCTTTGTGCGATACTATTTCCATTACGACACGGCACAAGAGGTCTAGCGTCCATTTTAATTTTCGCCGTCGCACAAACAAACGCTTAAACTTAAAAGCAGCAAAAAGCGATAGTGGTGGGGGGCACCTATTAACACATTACTCACACAAACGACAATGACAAACGGGACTAAAACAAAACACGACAACGTACCGGTTCGAAAAAAATTTCAAAAAGAGCGCGGCTATTCTGAATCGGGCGAAGTTTGGGCGCGAAAGTTGGCTGGCAGTTCGCAGTGGCTTTAAAATCGGCTTCCATTTATATTTTAGCAGCTCCACATAGCGCAGTGTTACGTACCGTTGATAAGTGCGACAAATATTTAGAAAGCTTGATTTACTGGGAAAATTTAACGCGACATTACATTAAAGTACATTGACTACAGTCTCCTACGGCTACAAAGAGGGTAATTAGCCTGCTGGGCCAAGCTAGCAAGACGGGTTGGTAGTGGGTCTTGCGGCTAGGATTTCGGCCTTGCCTTTCCTTTTGTCGGACGTCAGGAAGGAATGGGGCACTATGTATTCTAAATCCGTTGCCACACCTAAAATTGTGCAAGTACGGTTCATATATTTGTCATTACTATTGATGAATGACTGTAAAAGTCAATTAAACATTCACGTAAACTATGCATCGGTAGCGGTAATGGACATTCGTGCACAAAAGTGTCTCGTCGCGAGTGGATGCGGGCCGGCAGGCGTAGATAGGGCAGGCTCCACCTTTGTGGCAGCACTCAAGTGCCGGCAAGTGCGCCCAGACACAATTCTCATGCGCACTTGCAAAATAAAAAAGCCTGTGCCGGAAATACCTCACACTATTGTAAATGTAAAAGCGACTGTTTGTTAATTCGCCGCCCTGTAACAGCTCAATGCGTCAACGCGTCAATGTTTCGACGCGCTTTTCGGTAAAACAGAGGATTATGCTATGAATCACTGGATATCAGAATATTGGACTGTGGCCGTTGGCTGTGGCCCAGCTAAATCAATGAGTAGCTAGCAGCATCTCCATACGCTTTCATTTTCTTGACGGTCACTTGATAAATAAATATAAATAAATAAATATCCTTGGACATTTCACACAACGCCATCTCGTCCCAAGCTTGTGTTATGGTAACGAGATGGCTGATAAACTACTTATATACATTTTTTTTTGTAAATACATACATATTGTAGATAGAAATGACACCCAGACTCCGAGCCAGTGCCTCTGGTTTAGACAAAGACACTCGCCCGACCCCGGAATCGAACCCGGGACCCGTTAATCCAAAGGCACATCTAACCACTAGACCAATCCTTGATGGTCACAGCCTAAGCTGGCTATGGTTGAAATCTAAAGATACGCGAGTTTCTCTATGGGTATGAGGGCCCAAATGATATGTTTTCAAAGAAAGTCGCTACTCCCCCTCAGGTAGCCTCGCTACTATGCTACCTTTTGCATCCCTTTAGTCGCCTCATACGACACTGTTGGGATAGATTGGGTTGGTGACACCACACCACACGAACGATGTCCATTCGTCGCTTCTAAATCCTAATTAAATCAATTCATACGCCAGAAATATGCGATGCAAAATACTGGCGTGCTTGGTTACTTGTTCTGGTACTGGAATTATTTTTTATATGCCTCAAATTTGTATCGCATCTGTAGCATCAAACATTTGTAACTTTCAAAGTGAGTCTGCGCCGTGTTATTCGCGCGTTTTGAAAAGAGAAAACAAACGCCAGGACGTCCCGCATAGTACAACTGCATACTTCATTATCTAGTAAAGCTGCAAACAAAATAATACTCCCCGCGATATTAATACGGTTATGAACTTTTCAATACACATACCTGGCCGCTTATTAACGCGCCTATAGGTATGTATGCGAGTTTTTTTTAATTTGTTCCGAGTTAAAACGGCAAAGTTTGACGTCGTAACTTTTTAATCGTCGACACGTAGAACTGAGCGTTGCCTGTGAACGTAGAAACTCGACGTTTTTATTGCTTCGAAAATGTTTAATACATTTTTTCTCGTAAATAAATACGGTTGCGTCATTGAAAAAGTTTCGTTTGTACTTACTTGTTGCAAAATAACTTTCGAAAATGAGGTTGGCTGTAGAGCCGCGTAGTGTGAGCTGGCTTCTGCGAATGTGTTGCCGTGACTCCGACTCGTATTTGATAGCGATAACAGAAAGAAAACAACCCGATGTGAACGTTGGGAGGTGACCGGGGGGAGGCGCGGTCCATGTAACACAAATTATAAATAATAGGTGAGCGTTATTTTTTCGAATACATATTTCATTTTATATTGTACGGGAACGCGTGGCGGCTGCTGGGGTGGGGGTTAAAATAAAGAGGAGCGCAATTGAATTTTTAATATTTCATGAAGAGGGACGGGAGCGTAGCCCGGCCCGTAGCCGTTTTAATGGGGTTACTGCGAGCGTCGCGCCGCGGCTGCCGAGCTTCGCCGCGAGTGTTACGGCACGTGCGTGTGTGCGCGACGGTACACCGCACCAACACACGCGCACCGGGCTTATGATATTTCCCACTAGATAGATCAGAAGCCCGTTTGGTGGTGGATTCTCAACATCGTGTACACCTCATTCCAATCTGACGGTGTCGTATGAGCCGACAAAAGGAAATCACAAGGCCGATAACCTAGCCGCAAGAAAAGGAAAACTTGATTAGAAACTCTGTACCAACCCGTCTGACCAACGTGGCACAGTAGGCTAATTACCCTCAATGTAACTGGAGGAAGCCCAACTCAGCGGTGGGTTATATATGGACTAAGTAGTAGTAGTGTCACCACCCCATTCCATCCTGAGGGTGTCGTAAGAGCTGAAAACCTAGTCTCAAGAGAAGGAAAACTTGAAACGAAATCCTGTGCCAACTCGTCTGGCCATCGTGGCACAGTAGGCGGTATTACCCTCTCAATGATAGGAAGAGGCCCAACTTGGCAGTGGGACATTTATAGGCTGAGTAGTAGTAACCGGACGGGTTGACACATGGTTAAGTTTAAGGTTTCCTTCTCTAGGTTACCGGCCTCGCCATCTCCTGTTGTCGGGTCTTACAACACCCTCACGATGGAATGGGGCGGATTGACATTATGTATTCTAAATCCGTCCCACCTTAATATTCGTTCGTTGCAGCCCATAAATGACCCACAACTGGGTCGGGCCTCCAAATTCATGGAGGGAAATTGACCTACTGTGCCACGCTGGCAAGACGGGTTGGCACAGGGTTTGTATCAAGTTTTCCTTCTCATACGGCTAGGTGATTTGCCTCTTACGGTCCTTTAGTCGCCTTTTACGACACCATCAGGATAGTGTGGGTTGGTGACATTGTGTATTCTAAATCCGTCACCACACGGACATTCTGTATTACACATAGACAATATTATATGTTCGTTCGTATACATTAATATGTTCGATGCATATTACCGTTCGGAAATCAGTAATTAATATAATGTCTGCATTGACGCGACATATTGTGTTTCAAGACGAAACTAAACACAATAAACAACAGGATATTATGATCGCGTCACATAAGTATGTATTGAACAGGCAGCCTAAGCGATCTGTCATACGATAGTCCCGGATATCACTTCGTCAATGTAATAATCTATTGTTAAGTTCACTAGGGCTGTAAACACACACTCACACACGCAGATTGGAATGTTGCATATTTTCTTTTTTTATACAGTGTATAACAAAACCCTTGGAGCCATGACCCAAGGATCGATAGTACTAATAATAGTACTATAGGTACAAAGGGATGATCCAGCCAGACGAGGTGGTATGTCTGGCTAGGGGTCGCAGCGCCTATCCCCCTATAGTTGTAGTCGGGGAATTCTTAACTTTGTGAATTTCCCTTGAAACTTCGCTATCGCGGTGTAGAACTTTTTGGTAATTCTGGCATTTGTAGGCGATATTCTGGATGTTATTAATTCAGATTTTGCGGGTAATTTGAGTAAAGTATGTAGCATGTTGGTCGCTACATTACTACTAGGAATTAGTACTTTTCTTCTTAAATCACAATCTTGCAGTTGGTGAAATTAGGTCTTAGGTTTTTACAATCCTTAATATTTCGTTCTAACTATATTTTATGCTTTAGTATTAAAGTACAAAAGAGTGATAAATAAATCATCCTTGCAATGATGCTGTGACCGTTTTGGTCGTGTTATTTTATTCCACGGACGCCGCAAGTATTGAAACGTTGGCGTATAAAATAAAAAATCACGATTGGAACCGATATGATTGTTAGATAGTTACTTGGCGCTCACTTATCAACCCTGTTTTAAAGTTATAAGTCTGGTTAAAAGTCCATTAGTCCTTCGTAATTCAACATAGAAAACCAGTTTAATCGTAAAATTATGTTGTGTTTACCCGTGTGGCGAACGATCAGAATATATACTTCCCCACCGCACGCTGGGAAAAACCGCGTGTTGTAAAAGTCAACAAAACCCTGCTTGGTTGTAAGATCTAGTGGTCCGCCCGGCTATCTACAACCCTCATATCTAAGTCCGGCGCCAAGCAGTTTTACTGCGCTTCGTCGTGTGTATGTGAGAGCCGGTGCCCGACAGGGTATTTCCTTGAATTGCCTGCTCCATCTTAGGTACTGGCATTGTTTTCTATCACGCAAGCCTACGGTCAAAGGCATTCAAGTACGTACTATAATAAATACTAAATTATCATCAAAAGGACTGGTCATCAAAAGGACTGGTTATTTCGTATTGATTAAAATCTGAGTCAGAAACAGCCTTAAGTTTATAATTTAATTTCTATCAAATACAACCCAATTTTATGTTGTCTCGCTATTTTTTACATTACCGCGGTTTCCCAGTCTGTCGCTTAGCTATCTTACGTCAGATATTTTCACAAACTCAGCCGCTAAAATAATAATGCCGGGCGCTAAAATAAATTTAGTGCAATAAAACCTTTTCTTTAAAACGGACTGAATAACAAAGGGAAGTCATTTGCGTGAAAATAGTTTCGAGTTCGAGTCCGTACCGTAGTTGTGATTTTTTTAACTCGATTCAGTATCGAATGAAGTTAGTTACTTTGTGTCGCCAACCTTCTCAATCCGCGTCTCGCGTGACGTAACATTATGCACATAGTCAAAAATCGAACTAAAGGCAATCTCTAATCCATGAATCTTTCTTTCGCATAGAAGTAAGTTCTATTAAATGTCCACGGGGACGTTTTACAGAATTGTGGTACCGATATAGACCAGGGCTGAAGCATGAGAAAGTGGCAAAAAGTAGTAAAAATAATAGTAGGATGAAAAAGGAAGAGAATGTAAAAAAAATATTTACGGGTGATATGAGGTCGGAAAGTGCAGGAGTTTTGAAGGGTAAAAACGGTTTTCCTCGATATCCGGCAAAAGTACAATTCTTAGAAAAAAAAAACTTGTAGGCAGTATAAAGATCTATACTGTATTTTTTTTATTTACTTTATTTATTTTATTCACCTTATTTTGACTTAATATCGAAAAGCACCCTGTTTTTCAATAGAAAATTCACTAAGTACAAAGTTTGATATTAGGCAATCTACATAAAGCGGTACCTAAAAGTCTTTTCTTTTTTTTAATTTTCCATTTTTATTCGCGTTGATAAATCGTTGCTGTCGGTGGAAGGGCGCGAAGCGACCGCGTTCGCTTTGTTTCGGTAATTCCTTATATCTGTACCGTTAATTGCGACGCTTGGAGGAAGCTTATTGTCTGGATATGGGTCGTCGCCGGCCCCAGGACCTTGTGACCTACTTACTCCTGAAAACTACCCATCATTATAGGCCATTTTAAAATTGTATCGATTCAACTATTCATGGTTGAATACGGTGATAGATATTTTCACACAAAATGTAATCTTGAGTCAGTCTGCAACTTAGTCCAAGGCTTCCTTTCCCTATTACAGATACCGTTTCAAGGGTAGAATCGCTTTTATCTGGTTAAAGGCTCGCTGCTAGAGTTCCATGACCCAGGGGAGTTTGCCCCCTACCACTATAACTCCTCGATGTTGCTGCAGGCTGCAGCTGCAGTGCTGCGAAAGGTTGCGGGCAGCAGCTGGATGCGTCAAGCTGAAGACAGGGCGCTATGGCGCTCTTTAGGGGAGGCCTATGTCCAGCAGTGGACAAATGTGGGCCGATGATGATAATGAGTATAGAGACTCTGATAAATAATTGATTTTGAAATAATCGACTGTTGAAAATTGGAGGGACTCAGCAGAGTAGCAGCAGTCCTAAATAGATTAGTTTAACTATAAATAAATATCACATCTTATAGTACAGACATATTTATTTCGACTGATCGTCATAGTTCGAATACAGTTTGAATCACACACGTCGTATGTGACAGATTATTATAAGTAGCCAGTTTTACTTGGCTATACGACCTTCAACATCGACCCTGTTTCTTTACAAATACACAAATCTACATTATTAATGTTACCCCTACAAAATTCTTTGCAGTTGATCAACTTACACGAATTAATTATGAAACCCTAATCAAACTATATTTAGGTTAATTATACTTGTAATTAATAAATTATACTCCATGTCAGTCGTACTAAGGCCGTCCGTGGTTTAGTCGCTTTATTATCAAAATAACTACATTTATTTACAATGTTAATTTGCGGGTTGGACAAACGGTGTATTTTTTCTTTTCCATTTTATAGAGCAATTTTTCTTGATAGAGTTTTTCCGTTCATTACTCATTGACGAAGTATTAAATCAATACCTATTGATATGGTAATGACTATTTGATGGCTAAATACCCACTTGTGTGAGCCAAGTGTGAATAATTGAAATTAAAAAAGCACGTATTTCTTAAGAAATGTTTTAGAAAATAGGTACCTATGTGAATACCAAATTGCTTTATTCATTTTGTGGTTGGAGTGAAATTTATTAATTTTAATTATACCTTCTACATGTACTGTGTTTATTTCGTGTGGTGATGGGTTTAGAACAAATAGTGTGACCTATTCCCTCCTGAGGGTGTCGTAGGAGGCGATAAAAGCAAATGGCAAGGCCGAGAACCCATTCACAATAGAAGGAAATCGTAATATAAAACCTTGTGCTAACCCGTCGCACAGTAGGCTTATTACCCTCCCTGTAACTGGGGGAGGCCCGAGCCAGCAGTGGCTCATATATGGCCTGAGTAGTAGAAGTGCAACGAGTCTGAGACAGAATTTGACGAATTCTAAAATAAGGGCTATCGCATATGGAACATTTTCTGTTCCACAAAAATTCAGTACGGTAATTATAATGAGTGCACGACATTCGCGTTACCATAACAAATCTAATTGGGACGGTACGATCGGTGAATACAAGAGGAGATGTAACTGAGGGCGATGAATAGAATTCTTTGATATCAAATGATTACCAATTCAAAACTGTGGATCGAGTGCCGTCCTAATTAGAAGGCTATGCTTCTGAAACCTCGCTCAAGCACATCAGCAAATTGAATAACTGTGGGAGTGAGAGTTACTAGGGACCTTTAGACTTCATTTTCTTCTGACTACCAACTTGTCTGGGTAGTTGTAATGCTGCGTTTTTCCAGATACAGAGTGGTTCGAATAGAGACGCTAGCTTTGTTTTAAGTTTAACCCACTGCCGGGTCGAGCCTCCACCAGTTACATGGAGAGCAATCAGCCTACTATGTCACGCTGGCCAGTCTGTATGGCATATGCTCTGCGTCTGTATGTAAGCTCTAGCTCGCGGCTAGTTTTTATGCCTTGTAATTTACTTTTGTCGGCTTTTGCGACACCCTCAAGGTGGAATGTGGTATAATATAAATACGTAACTTAAATGATTACGTATGTTTTTATCAAACCGTAAATACTCAGAGTACGAGCACGTAAAGTATTACTTTTTTTGAAGCTATAATTTCTCACTACTGGACAAAGGTCTCCCCAACTGGTTCCGCCGTTCTCTTTCTAAAGCCAACTTGTGCCAGTCTTCTACTAGAGATAACTTGCTGCATAGGTCCAGGTTACCTATCAACCTCATCCTCGGGTTTCCTCTCTTACTTTGACCGTTGACTCCGTAAAACTAATTTATTGGATAAAAACCTGTGGGAATTGTCGAAAATCCCGTACAATAATAAATACATATGGTTTGTTGAGAAACGGATGGCATTTCTATAGAACAAACAAAAAAATGTTAACACAAAACCTCAGAGCCGCATTGTGTCGAAAGTGGGGCGCTCTCGATGCACCGAATCTGCCCCCCACGTCATTAAACTCCGCCGGCAGACACCTCCGAAGAATGTACTCTTAATAAGTCATCAGCTAAGTAGGGGCGCGGAGCTAGGGGGCGGGGGGCGCTAGCCGCCACGCACACGGGGCCGAAATTGTGAAACACCAAAACACTTGTTTCTTCTGAAAGTATAATTAGTAGATAACATCGTTATATGGTATTTATTTTCCGTAAATTATAGTAACTCATTTAGCTGAGGATGCGGGTGGTATTTGTGTTTTAGCAGTTCCTTAGTTTAATAGAACAGACATATGAAAACATAAAAAAAATGTTTGTTGATTTACCGTAAATTATCGATAACTCAGCGTTTATGGTCTTTTTATAAATACATTTAAGTTTTAACATCTATACCTCATATGTTTGCCCGACAATACTAATCTGATTGCCTTGTGTTTCTAGGGGTTGGGTGGCCTTAGGATCACAGAACCCCGGTTCGATTCCGGATTCGGGCGCGTCTTTGTATAAACCCGAGGTACTTGAATTGCATGGTTGTGAACCGCAAAACAAGTTTTACCTAGTGCAACGGTTTCGACATTTTAGAGAAAAAAGAATCTGGATGGAACACTCATTAAGAAATGATTTCTTAGGGTTCCGCAATTATTAAACTCCAATAACGATCCGCGAGGCTATTGAGATTTTAAAAAATCTAAATTTTAATAGAGAGGATGGTTGGCAATACCACCTGCTTGGGATCCAGTAATTAAATTGATGAAATTTCAAACACAACACTCATCTGCAAGTCGGACACCGTGAGCGATCCGTGAGTGAGTTTCTGCGTGCACAGGGAACGTTATCAATAAAACAAAATTATAATCGGTAGATTTTAACTGTTTCTTTGTACTTTTGAAGTCAGCTGTCCTCTAGTCTCTCCCGCGACCACGACTGCTGCAAAGCATTCGAAACGTCGGGAATTAAATAATGTATTAAACACGCGATAAATCCGTTAAATCTCAATAAGAAAGTTTTAAACGCATGATTTAAACAGATACAATTTTCGTAATTTAAAAATCATGTATAGCTCAGCACTTTAATTCCGCCCAGTGTGCGCTATTTTGCACAAAAATGACACAAAGTATAAAATCTGCATGCAGTAATGGTACGGTCTACGCGAGGCTTGCATCGAGATCAAAGGTGCCAGTGCGGCTTTTCTGCACGTTTTTGTTCACGCTTTTTATGTGATACCGTGTTTGAGTAATGTAAATGATTTTTTTTAATTCATAATGTTGTCGCGGTTCATTTGCCCTGCAGCTGGAGTATGCAACACTTGTACTTGGGGAGTTCATGCTTGACAATGCAGATTGGAGCGGCCATTGATTACTTGTTTTTGTATTGTTGGTAAAACCTGCAAATAGCAACACGTATACACGGTATTACTTATATCGTAGGTATAAATAAAACATCAAAATTACAAAGATTTATTCGATTAAATTCTTACGACTGCTTTAAAATAGTCAAAATTCTAACAATATATTAATATTTCAAAAGAAAAATTTAAAATAATCTATTATTTAGTTTTTACCACTGTACGGAACGCCAATCCACTGCAAAGAGCCGGCAAGTATTTCCATGGTTGCTCTTTTAAATAAAAGGGTTACAAACAAGTGTGTCAGATTAGTGAAAGCAATAACACGCATAAATTTAATTTAGCTTTTTGTTGGTAAACCATCTGAAGCGTTTACTGCTCAGCCCATAGATGACCCACGGCTGATTCGGGTCTACTTCAGTTACATGAGGGTAATTAGCCTCCCCCTCGGGGAAGGGAAGAGGCCAGACGAAGAGCAGAACACAGTGGCGTAGCGGATTAGTGCCCCAGGGAGTCCTCTGTCCACAACTAATCGTACTAATTAACTTGTCGTCTATTATTTACATTAAAACTTGTTTACAATTTTTGTTGTGTACAGGTTTGCACACATTCGCAGTCGTGACGTCGCACTTGGCATAAGTGTGACTATTGTTCTAACCCCCAGGCTCCCCTCAACTTCAGACGGAATATATATAAAAAACACCCATAACTGTTACTTTGTTTTGTTTCAACGAACGCAACTTGCATTGTCATTGATTAAAACCTTTTTTTTTATACAGCCAATTTTTACTCGATATAGATACCTACATAATATCTGTCTAGTGATTATTTCGTTAAAACCCGGCCGCAGGAGACTCAAAATAAAAATCTAAATCACAATTCACTCAATCAAGTTAGAGCTCTATTGAGAAGTCAAACAATAAAATAAAGCTTACCATTAAAATTTGAATTTTACCGGAATCGAATCGATGAAAATGCAACTCTACAGAGGAGAGTGGGCAATAGTCGCAAAGGGCCTAACATCAGTCTAGCCGCCTATGAGAGACTCCAGGGCGTGGAAATATGTAATTAGCGCCCTGACCTACCCTCTAAAATCAACGGCGTTCCTCGACTGCCCGCTTCGACTTTGGAGGACCTGGTCCGCCTCGATTGACGAAGCCCCAAGCTCCAAGGAAGCGGATGGTCTGGCTCCGCTAACAGGATCACATAATACCTACCTAAAAGGATAACACTAATAATGGCTTATAAAAGTAAAGTTACATACATCTCATTCCGAATTTCAAAAACGCTTGTTCCGTGCTGATATTAGTTGTCAATGGTAAAAGCTATCTGACAGAAGATCAGGGGAATATTAAAAGGCAAGGTGTTATTTGTTTCGCATTTCCCATCGCACAGCACGCGATCAATACAGACCTTTTAACTTTTCTTTTCTCTGCCTTTGATTATAATATGTCTTTTATTTCGTCTGTGTGGTGACGCATTTAGAACACATAGGTTCACTAACCCTTTCCATCCGGAGGGTGTGAAAGAACAAAATTAAAAGGCCGAAAAACTAGCTGCTAGAAAAGGAAATCTTGATTCTACTCGTAAATACTGTGTCAACCTGTCTGTGAAACGTGGTATAGTAGGCTCATTAACGCATCCATTCTACATACCATCCATACCCTCCATGTAACTGGAGGAGGCCCGACTAAACAGTGTGTCATCTATGGGATATGTAGAAGTTTATATATTTTTAATGAATTTCTGCTCTAGGGACAACCTGGAATGCGGGGGCAGTTAATAAACATGTGATTCACAAATACAAATGACACCCAGACAAGTGCCTCTGATTTATAGAAACATTTACTCAACCCCGTAATCGAACCAGGGAGCCGTGATCCGAAGGCACATCCAACCCCTAGACTAACAAGGCAGTCAGATTGTACTATTGTCAGACAAAAAATACGAATTGTATGTTGTTCCGGAAAGCGCAGTGCTGGTAGGCCTCCCACACGATGGACCGATGACCTGATTAAGGTCGCCGGAAAACGATGGATGCGGGCGGCCCAGGACCGGCCTTTGTGGAAATCTTTGGGGGAGGCCTATGTCCAGCAGTGGACGTCTTTTGGCTGAAATGATGATGATGATGATTATGTTATCACTGATGTTAAAGTCCATCCCGATTGTAGCAGTCAGAGTAGTGATTTCAATAGAGATTAGATTTCTTGTTAAAAATCCCACATTGTCATCGTTTCAGTTTACCATAAACAAAGCTCTTGTGTGAGTCGAATCGTATTTCATTTCTTTTGAATTTTTCTAGTAAACCATTAAAGAATGATTACCCTTTGATTATATTTTTTCTTTTCTATTCTTTGATTATTCTTTTTCTTTTCTTGAAAAGCTAGAAAACTAAACAAACGGCATGATGGATGCAATACAACGACTATTTTAATAGAGCTTTGTATTTTTAGGGCGATTTATTAACTGTTAATGGCTGGACGAGTTTTAGCTTGTCGTTTTGTCTAGTTGAAAGTACTGTCAACAATCATGGCGTTTGTGTTTCGTTGTGATGGGCAACCCTTGTGTGTTTTTTTCTATCTGTTTATAGGTTCATCATCATTTTTCATTATTACACCACATATTATTAGGTATATTACAGAGTTAATATGACAGAGGGGCATTAAATTATACTACGTATACTTTAAGTGATTAGTATGAATTCGAAACGGTACAAAAAAATACACGTGATTTTTCATGGGGGGTGGAGGGGTAGTCTTAAACCTCACCAGGTATCACCAAGGGGGAGGGAGGGGTTACAAAATGTTAAAAAAACATCACGTAATTATTGTGACATAAACATCTGTTAGGAAAGATACATCATGTTCAAATGAGGCAAATATTTAAAAAATGATTTGCGGCCAAACTATTGCTCCAATTTAATTGATTTTTTGTACAGAGCCTGGAAAATGCCCCTATGTCGTATCAACCCTGTATATAAGTTTTGGTTGTTAACTTAAATGGGCCAACGAGATTTCTTGTATTGTTGTATTGTATTCTTGTATTGTATTACTCTACTCAGCCCATACATGGCACACTGATGAATCAGGTGGCCTTCAGTCACATGGAGTGTAATTGTGCCACGCTGGTCAAATGGGTTGGCACAAAATTTCATATCAAGTTTCAAGTTCTTTCTCATTTGCGGTTAGGTTATCGCAATTATTTCCCTTTGTCGGCGCTTACGACGGCCTCAGACGCCCCAAAATACACTGGGCTGCAAAACTAAGTATCACACTTTTAAAATTGCAATTACTTTTTACGTACCCAAGATATACTGTCGAAATAAAAAGTTTGTTGAGTTTGCTATAGTTACATAGAAAGCTGATAACATTTGTTATAAAACGTTTTTTATTTTAAATCTCTAACTTCTATAGTTTAGAAAAAAAGGTTATATTAAAAGTGTTACTTAGTATTGCAGGTCAGTGTATTTTTACTTTATTTTATTAGTCTGAGGTGCTGATAAAACAATAATAATTGCTTTTGTCACGATGGTTTATTAAAAAGTATTTGTCTTTTTTTCTTTAATCGGCAACCCTAGCCTAGCGCCCGTCTCATAATAGGCTGGTCGCGTGCGCTTTAGTGTGAACAGGGAAGTTTGTTACAAATGTAACACCGTGTTTCACCCAGCGGTCCCAATCCAAACGTAGCAAAACTTTTGCGGGACAATTTGCCGGGTGGTAGAGGTAATCGGGACGAAGAGGTCATGCACAGTGTGCCATTTAGTAATGGACTACCCATTTCATAGAGCCAGGACTTTAGTAATGTGTTTTTTTATAGAAATGACGTATGATGTGTATTGTTATAGGACTAATTACTACAACTACTGCCTCGTTGGTCTAGGGGTCAGATGTGCCGCCTTTGGATCAACGGGTCCCGGGTTCGATTCCGTGGTCGGGCAAGTGTCTTTGTCTAAGCCAGAGGCCCTTGCTCGGTGTCTGGGTGTCATTTGTGTTCGTAAACTGCCCTCGCGGCGCAGGCTATACCTAATGCAGGGGTTTCGTTAAAAAATATAATAAAAATTGGGGAGGGACATTTAAAGCTCAATCTGAATTTTACTTCCCTGTCCTTGTTTCAGTATTTCTATCAGCATTCATATACTGCTACTCGTTGTTTTACGTTTCAAGCTGTTTTAAGATTCTTTTGGCTGATTAATCACGACATTAATGTAACTACGCGTTAGGTTTTCGTCTCGCTGTATAGAACGGCTCAAAATAATGAAACCGCCAGTGTTAATTAACCATTGTTGGTAATTCCCGCACAGCCCATGTCGGTTGGGGTTCAATACGTTGTAAGGATTTTTTACATTGCATATGTGTAAACACTATTTTTAGCACAGAAATGATCTAATCTATCAAACCAATATCAAAATAGCTAAATGCTAAATATAATCGAAGAAAAATAGTTACTTTCTAAACGCATTTGATCCCCCCCTCCCCCCCGTATTAGAATAATTTCATCACAATTTCAGTCAAAAGACTTCCACTGCTGGACATAGGCCTCCTCCAAGGATTTCCACAAAGGCCAGAGTGACTGTCATAACTTGGAGGACACAGTAAAGGTGTTGGAGGACAGGCTACTTAGCGGAGAATGTCATCTCAAGTCCCAAGTCTGTGGCGAGCAGGAGTTGCCTGCAGCGATTTTACTTCCACCAAGGTTCTATGAACTATATCGTACTAGTATAAACTACCTATTTAAAATTCCTCAACTATTGACGCACTTACAAATACTTAATGAGCTTCGAGTAAAGGTTCCCTGCACTAAACTCTCGTCCATTAATCAAAACAATGAGTATACATACTGAGCCAATTGATTTCTGCAGTATTATTGCACACAAAATCCGTTTGCGAGTCGCGCCTCGGTGCATTCTTATGGCGGGCCCTTAATTATATCAAAATGTGACATTCTTTCACAGCACACTCGTGAATCAATACGCTCTATAGTCCCCATTGTTCATATATCGTCCCTGGTCGATTTTATTGCCTTAATACAGTGATTAAATACCGTGGCGCAAAGCCAGCCCGGCTAATTTCGAAAACTTGTACTCGCTCCCTGTTAGGGCGGTGCTACACTGACGCGGAATGTAGCGGAAAGCGAGATTTGAGACCCACCATAATGGACTAATTGTACAGTCGATGCCATTTACTAAATCAGCCAAATTAAATGCCTAGCTAGCATTTAATTTGGCTATCCGCCCAGGCTTCGCAAGGGTATTTATTTAACATAAACATACAACAAAAATATTATAGCCTATAAATATTGTAATTTATAGTATATGTGGTATTTTGATCCGTTAGCTATATATATATATAATTGTAAAGTTTTATCAAAATCAATTCCGTAGTTTTTGCGTGAAATACTTTCTTACACTCTTTCGTGTTTATAATATCTTTTATATTTAGTTATTAGAGTAAAGATATTGTTTGTGATTTATGTCATGTCGGCCACATTGCAATGATCGCTGCCGCTTATGCCACCGCTGCGCCAACCTCAGTTCAAGGCCTTAGGTCGCTTATAATGTGGGGTCACTGACTGTATCCTGAATTAGTTCGATATCTGAGCTGGGCGTATGCTATAAAGTGGTATTTTGAGATGTTTATTTAAGTCATGGTAAAAATTGGCGAAGGGTTTAATACTTGGAGCAATTTGTTGTACTTTCAACCCCTAACGTGAAAGAAATAATGTCCTTAGTCGACGCCTTCTCAATATAAAAATGTGCCTGTTTATCGCAGTGCCTGTCTCTATAAACCGCCAACAAGTGTGAGTAGTCTTAATAATGTGATAGTAGTGTATGATATGCGACACTGAACTCTAAACAAAGCAATAATAAGGGCCACGTTGCCTTCAACCTTTTCGTATATAGGCCAGGTGTTATGACAATGATCGGTCCAGTCAATGTTCTGATGTTCTTAAATAAAACCTCCTTTTAAAAGAAACTATGCATCGCTTGGAGTGTAATGAACTTGACCCTAAAGGTGCGTACGCTATTTTCGAAGAAAAGCTGGTAAAACGTACACAGTACATTTTTGTTTTTATATAATGGTCGTAACATATATTTATACATTTATATTCGAGTACCAATGTCATGTCAAATAATGTACATTTAGTAAATGTTCATTATTTGACATGACACAGCATAGCAAATAATTAATTATTAGTAAATCATGCATTTAAAATACTCCCATAGTATAGGTACTTACTGAGAGTGTCGTAAGAGGCGACTTAAGGTACCTACTCACAAGGAAGATTATGCTAATTTCCCTCCATGAATTTGGAGGAGGCCCGACTCAGTAGTGGGTTATTTATGACTGACGAGATTGGCTATTTGGGTTTCCACGCACAGCACACAGCCAACTCAATATTTCACGACCTACCCCCCTTTACACTTTTCATCTAAAAAGTAATTAGTACAAAGAAAAGGTAATTCGAAAAAGTCATCGGACATAATTCATAACAAGTAGAAATAACGGGAAGCCGGTTCGGTGGGGTAGGCAATGAATAATTCCCTAAACTGGCGGCCCACGCGCGCCCGAACCAGCAAGCCCGCCCGTTCAAGTTTTATAGTCGCCAAAAAATAGAAGGTGGCCAAAATATCTACGACTATATACGGCGCATGCAAAACGTAACGAAAAAAATACAAATCCCGCTCGCATGAATAAGTGAGTACGTCCATATAAAAAAACATTGAGGCAAGGGAAATTGCGGTATGGGGACCACCCGCGTCCCACACAAGTCGCGCACGAAATAATTTTTATTCGACCCGAACTGGACATTTTACACACGTCGCCTTAGCCTATAAATGCTCCACAGATGAGGGAGACGTCTTCCGATGTGAAGGAAAGCATTACCTACTCAATCAACAATCGCGGTTGGCGCAGTGGTTGAGCGATCGACTGCTGCGCAGCATGTCGCGGGTTCGATTACCGCACGGAAGAAATATGTGTACGACCTACAAGTATTTGTTCGGGGTCTGGGTGTTTTATATCTTTAATATGAATGAATTTTCAAAAAAAAAATGTATATATGTAGTTTATCATCCATCTCGTTACCATAACACAAGCATTGAGTTGCTTAACTTGGGACGAGATGGCGTTGTGTGAAATGTCCAAGGATATTTATTTATTTATTATTTATTTATTTATAAATGACCTACTGCGAGTCGGGCCTCCTCCCATCACAGAGAGGGTAATTAGCCTACTGTGCCATGCTGGGTAGACGGGTTCGACAACCTTTTAAGCTGTAGTACGGGTTCGGCGCGTTCTAGGCTTTTGGCCGCACGGCACGAGGCCGGCTACTGGCTTCACGCGTACCCTTCGTCAAAAACAGGAACATTTCTTGAGCCTGACACGCTTCGAATCGCAACCTGTCTACGGCTTGGGGTTCCGGTCTGCGCTCCTCATAAATGTCCCTGTGGCAGTGATGTCGACAAGCTAGGACATCATGGACTGTCATGCCAAAAAAGTGCAGGCCGCTTCTCGAGACATGCCGCACTTAACGATATCATACGCCGGTCCCTTACCACCGTCAACGTGCCCAGTCTACTTGAGCCGACTGGCATTGCAAGAGACGATGGTAAGAGACCGGACGGTATGAGTTTGATTCCATGGAAGATGGGTCGGGTGCTGGTGTGGGATGCAACCTGTTCAGACACACTGGCCCCTTCCCATTTACATGGAACCAACAACAGAGCTGGTGCGGCCTGTGAAGCGGCTGAAAAAGCTAAAGCATACAAATACAGGGGTCTAGGCTCCGAATATGAATTTGTTCCATTCGGTGTTCTAGCGCTATAAGCCTTTTTAAGGAAATAGCAAAAATTTTACTTACGTCAGTCTAGAACACACATTATTAGAAATCCACATAATTTAGGGATCTTTTTTCTGAATATAAAGAAATATAATACACAAAACGTTGCGTATGATAATAAAAAAACCTTTGTCTCAATACCTCTTACGACACCCTCGGGGTGGAACAGGGTAGTTACATTTTGTATTCTAGGTCCACTACCACACGGACAACGTCATTACTGGGCCTGGAACTAAATGAAACCGAAAAGAAAAAAAGAGTGGCCTGTAAAAGAAAATTTAATTAAAAATGTCGTTAGTTGGTTACATTGGTTCCTAGTCGAACTTTAAGGAGCTTAAGGCACCGAGGTATAATCTTGCCATTGTTCTTTACGTTGTAAATTAAAACAGGGCGAAACTTTTCACAAATCAATATATAGCCTTCGTATTTTGAATAAAACACAGAGTATACTGTCAGTATTCCAAAATAATTGCTCTATCAATCTCTTGGAATCGAAGCGAGCGTGTAGTAATAACATATTGTACCCGGTATAAACGGACATACTAAACGCTAACAAAAGATTCAAATTCACACTCTGCTGCCTACTAAAATATGTAGAGGAGCCGGCAACCGTCCCGCTACAAATTTGAATTTCATATGTATGTTTCACCTATTACGGATGCACTCATTAATATCTTAAGTGATGTGTGGAGGCGTGCGCTGCACGATTCTCAGCTTTATAACGAAGTGTTACAGTCTATTGTTACGCTCATAAATCTTGTCTAAGATTATGTCGGTTGAAAAAATGCTGCAAATTGTATGATCCCCATGAAAAAACATTATCGTTACGAATCCATCCGGCAGGTTATCTTTTGCATGCAAATGTGAGGGCCCGGCCCTACTCGTCGCACAATTTGTTAGCGGACCTCACTGGGGTCACAGGTAAACGGAGACGATTATCTTGACGTGAGACGAGCTAACTGAGAATTTTTATTTGTTATAATTTTACAAGGCTTTCGTTTCCACTCGGTTTTAAGGCTCATTTAGCTTGAGTTAGTATATAATCTCGTATTGATTACGAGAAGCGAAATCATTCCACTATTTGGGCGTTATACTTCGAGAAATCTTTAAGAGAAGAAGTAGAACATCTTCCATTCATTTTCCTATCTATACACTGGAATATTTCACCAATCTCATTTATAATGTTACAGTATAATGTATCCAGAACTATAGACTGCTAATAAACCTGTCTGTTTACTATCTATCTACCCTCGTAGATGTACTCGTATAATAAAAGGTCCTGGAAAGTGAGATATAGTACTAGTGACAAATAGTTGCGTGTAATTCTCAGAGTAGCAGCTACAAAGGCGCCCTTTGATGGGAAGGACCTTAGACTCGCTACCCATTCATACGTCGCACTAGCAGAAGCGTCATTCGCCGCGCCGCTATTCCCAGGGCCGGATTCAGTGAGCTCGTACTTACCACCCATCCAAAATATCTGCGGATCTGTTTTATTTTCAGCGACGTCTGCGGATATTTCGGTAAAATCGTAGGTATATTGATTTCCTTTCATGGAAAACATTATTTATCACTTTGGGTCATCATTGACTGCGTCTGTATCCCGGAGAATTGGTAAAAATATAACGTGAAGTCTTTAATCTTTGAGCATTTATTTATCGGATAAATTATTTATCTGAAACTCTTCACGAATTTGACTGGATTTAGCCGTTTATATTTCAATGAATTCTATTCGGAGTCGGCGACTGACTGTTAATTATAAATGCATCGGATTGTACCAGAAAATATTTCAAAAAAATGTGTACGGTGCTGAAAAAAATTACTGATATTTAGAAATATAAACAATTTGAGATGTGCCAGAAGATAAATATTGATTAACATTCTTTAGTCTTAGGTATTGTGAAGTTATATGACCAAAGAGTTACTGACTATGCGTAAACCTACTCACATGTCGGTTGCATTCACCAACTCCCTGACATTTAAGAGACTGTTCCTTCGTCTAATAAGTTATGAGGCTGTCTAGTCTCTCAACCCATTAGATTGCTCACTACAACTTCGTACTTTCGTGAAAATGTTGTGTTAGTTATTATGGTACACTTCCATACTTTTTGCCAAGTTCCAAGTTCGTTTAGTGAAACCCTCTTATTCTCATTGTGTGGTGTCTCTGAACCATATAACTAGCATATCGTAATTAATGAGTTTTGAAGCACTAAAGTATTTTGTAGACTGTACGAAATATTTCAGATTTAGGATTTACCAAACCTGTTCCAGTATGTCCATATATGGATAGATATATCGGTATAAGGTAGTCGATAAATATGTTTCTAAATACAGCCCTTCGCGTCTTAGGCCGCGTCGACACATATGCACGTCCTGTGATGTCTGACAAAGAGTGACGCTAGACTATTTTTATTAAAACCCACAAGCAGGGCGCTCTTTACACTCTAAAGATGAGCGGAGCGAAAGTATTACAATCACTCGACAAATTTCTTTCACAAAATCTTCGGGATTTGTTGCACCTACGAAATAACCTCTTTTTTGTTGAATAGTACCTAGATTGTGCATGATTTGTGTAGAAAATGAAGAACGAAGTGCCGATAATTTACGTTTTTTTTATATTTAGTTTTTCTGGTACGATCAGTGTTTGCTAAATTTCACTCAGGCGTTCAAAATATTTGTAAGCTCCTATTTGCTTATCTTAACTGGTAACTTTAATAACTTCCGTTCCATAGTTCGAAGGAATGGTAAAATAGCCAAATAAAATGACCTGTTATCTAATCCGTCTGGCCAGCGTGGCTCAGTAGGCTAATTTTCCAGCTACAAATGGTTTTTCACATTTTGTACTTTTTCTATTTTTAATGCATATCCCATAGGCGTGTATAAACATTTAGCTTCACACAAATATTTTTTTCACCAAGGTAGGTTGCAAATTAGTAATAATACTCAAAAATATACATCGACGCTATGCAAGATAAAATTGAATTTCGTATGCCTCATGCTGGATCCAGGGCGTTTTCTTTCATTTAGCTCCACTATGGGAGTGTCCACTTGAGGGAGCGTCTAAAGTCCCTCCAGTGATGGAAGAACCGAAACCGATGTAGGGCAGTTGCCAAAAATTAAAATTAAATATAACAAACATACGATCCAACATTTTTAATTAACAAGCCCCAGCAACATTTGCCTTCCGTCGTTATCCTTATTGGAACCTAAGTTCTGAATCGATTTCGATGAATGTGTAATTGAACTATCTGGAACCATTACAAAATTTATTTCAAATAACGAAGTTGAAAAAATACAAGCAAATTATAAAGAAAAATAACATCCAACAGAGTCGATATTATCCTCTTTTGAAGTCAGTGAAAAGAATCGTCGCACTCATATAATCCATACAATAGTCCTTGAACTCATCACCCAACGCGTTGAAAATACGGCGAGATCAATCTAAAAATATTACATCGCACCTTTGACGCGTCACTGTTTCAAAGCATTTTCCATGTCGACTAAAATATTGATGCACTCGGATACGTGCATTTTTCTCTAAAGTTACCGACACGTAAATGTGCAAATCGCAATATACCTGCTAAAGTTTATTGAAAACCATCGTCATCATCATCATAGCCCAAAACTTACCTCTGAGTCGGTCCTTCAATTATATGAACGGACTAGGGAGAGGGATGTCAAAGACGAATCAGTATACACAATATTACACCAATATACAGTGTCAAAAATAACTTGAAAATTTAAACACTAATTATTTTAAAAGAAAACAAAGATAGGATCTATCTTTTTGATCCTCTATTTGAAGTCATCTCTATTTGAATACCTCGCCATTGGATTTTTCATTCCTCCATTCCGTTTTTTTTTCATTTTAAATGAAAAGCCTTGTCTATGCACAACCTGAATCGCGGGAATTGTTTACAAACATGTGATTTACGAACACACTTGATAGCCAGACTCGGAGCAAGTCGCACTGGTTTACACCCAAAACATTCCCGATCCCGGAAGCGAACCCGCTATTTAAGGCGGTAGGTACATAACCCCTTTTTAACTTATGAAATACTCATTCCATACCCGATCACTAAACGCCAGCCGAGTTATGTGGGACTCCGAGGCGCGGAATAATGGTAATTGCGCCCCACCCTATCCACTAAAACCAACGGTGTCCCTCAACTGCCCGAAACAGGGCCCATAATGGGGAGAATGCTCCACGAGTCTGATGGGTTCTTGTACAAGCGGGCCCCAGGCTTTGAGGGGATTATGCTTTGCGGAGTTAAAGGGTCTCGAGGCAACTCTGAGGACATAGGAGTCCCCAGAGCCAAAAACCACCACGCCTCTTCGTCTGGCCTCTCCCCGTGGGCCCGCCCGGCATGGGTGACCCTGAGTCGTCGCTATGGCCCCAATGGATCCTAAAGGCACGCCACCCCCCGTCACTACAACTAGGTGGCAGCACGGGGTACATCTAACTCCTGGACCAACAACCAATACGATGATACGAAACACTGTGGCAAACCTTCTGACCGGGCGGCGCCCGCAGCAGTTGTCTAAAGACCCTCCATGTAACTGTAGGCCCGACTTAACAATGAGTCATCTCTGGGCTGAGCAGTAGCCGCTTTAGTAGTAGCCAGAATTTTAGCAGTAGTCAATGCTAAACATACAGCTGTTAGGTTAGTTATCTCCCCAACATCATGATGGATGGTGTCACTGCCTTTGTTACCGACCAAGCTATTTTAGACCGATTAAGAATTCGTCACCTGTCAAACTTACCTTGGATACTGGATAAATTTTCATACATAAATAACTAGTCTAGGAAACGTCGATAGACTTACAAAAAACATATGTCACCTGAGCTGAAATTTAGTGGGTATAATTTGAAACTATCAAATAAATTAATAGCAATGAAGTGGTCAAGACTTTGAAATACGACGCCAGTGGCATTTGGTTTGGGGCGATCTGATGATTTAATAAGCCTTGACAGACAGCCAGACTGTGGCTCGGAATTGTAGATTTCAAATCATCTTTACTCAGACTTAAGAACTTGTGGACGAGGCAAGTGGTATACATGTCTGACGTAGAGCCACTCGCAGCATGCAATACGTGGCATGCTGGCACTGACACATATTGTATACCTAGCAGTCATAGCAACTGATGGAAGAGGTGATGCTCAATGTTTGTTTACATTATTATCTAAAGTGCTATTCGGATAGCGTAAAAGGCCGCGCGGTGACGTCTTTAGAATACATAACGTTACCAACTCATTACATCGTCAGGTTACCCTTGTGGACTAAAAGGCATACATATATAGACAGAAAACCCAGCCGCAATACAAGGGAAGCTTGGTATGACACCCACTAAAACCCTAGCGGCATATCCCACACTTCTCGTTTGGGGCGCCTCAAGTCCGCGAAAACGCAGACTAATGTGGTACCCCGACCCGAGCGTTAGGTGGCGGACAAGCGACTATCGGAAGGCATCCCAGGTAAATGAGACGCTCTCAGACAATGAGGTTCATTTCGGTGGCGAGTCCCTCGGCCTACCATCGACCTCTAAGGCGGGGGTAAGAGGTGACCCTAGTGTCACTATCTGATCCCCGGCTATCATCTGCGGCTCGGGTCAGCCAGTGCATCCTCTATGACCCACTCCACCGCCTACTTGGTGACATTACGGCAGAAGCAGGCTATGCTTCCGTACTTCATATTTTCAATTCTTCTTCAATTCCGCATGTCACACAAATATCACGCATGAGTACCGGCTGTTGCTTGGTATTTCGGGCTGATCATTTAAGTCTGAGCACTTTAGCTATTCCCGTACTATGGGAATATCTTAGGCGAGAAGGCTTAACGCATGCGCTTTGATGTTCAATCAAATATTCACACTCTCAAGGAGTCCTCCGGCGACTTGCCGAACACTCGCTTAGAATGGATTTGTTACTGGATTTATACGAGTAATTAAAAAATAAATAAATAAATAAATATCCTTGGACATTTCACACAACGCCATCTCGTCCCAAGCTGAGTTCTACTTTCTCCAATATTTAGGGAACGAGAAATTAATTGCAGCTGACGATTAAATGACTGGCGCGTTTAAAAGTAACTAAAATTAAAAAGTATTTTCCTTATATAGGTATATCTATTCAATTCATTCCTTCGATTGCGGAATTTCAGCAAACTGAATATTTTGCATTATTAATTTGCAGCGGTATTATTGATTCTTTCATAATGGCCATAGGGTTTTTGTTCGCCTTGCATAATAAAATAGTCGCTATGGCGTAAATTGAAACTACTATTTTAATTAAACGAAGTTATTTTTCAGCTGGCAATTTGGGTACGATGTCTGGAAATGGATCGCCCATAAATATGTATTTGTTTAAATCTAGAACCTGTCTCCTTCATATCCATAATGTATAGAAGATGATCAAATGAATAGGATCGACCGAGTGTCGGCATAATGTTTACGATCAACATAAATAAAACTACATTGGCATCATGAATGTTAAATTACGATGTTTTATTTATACAAATAACTATTCCTGCGCTAATGTTTTTTCGGCAGTCATTACAATGTAGTGCGACCTGGCGTTCGGTAATGACAAATACTTATTTTTGGCAATACAAATTAATATATTATATAGCTGTAGCCAGCGCGAGTTGCTACGCCACTAACTAAAATAAATTTGAATGAAAGACTATACATAATTTTTTTTTGTTCAGCAGCCTTCCTCGGCTTATGAAAACTTTGCTAAATATCACCACATGATTAACTGCATAGTTTACGATTCTTTATAGGACATACAGACACACATTCATTTTGCTACAGGGTGTCCCAAAAGTAGCACGCAACAGCGACACTGGATGGATAGACCTATGTCAATTCCACAAAAAAATGGCTAAAGAAAAGTATCATGGATTTAAAGATAACAGTAACTTTCTATTTTTTTGAAAATTACCCGTTTTTTTTCTATTTAACAAAATCGTCACAAATACCTACTTATTGTTTATTCTTTATCGTTTTCTTCACTTTTATTTGAGCCAATTTTTTTGGTGAATTAGATCTAGGGCTATGATACACCCTGTATATAAGAAGATATTGTTCTGTATGTACTATAACCACTGAAGTACCTTAGAAGCTGCTATAAAGTCGTAAATGCCCAGCGCTCAGTTCGAAATGTAATCGGTGTGCACGTTAAACGACGTCTGACTGAGCCGGTTGCTGGATGGGTGACCAACATATAAAAAGATTAAATGATATTTATTGGCATAGATACATAAATCTGGGATCCGTCGTAACTTGAAGAGCTCGCAAAGCCGTTGTTTCTAAGTGTACAGGTACACGAGGAGGCAGGTACACGATGTTTTACCGTGAAAACTGACTGCCGATCTAACCTAACGGTTGTTCCATTAGATTGAAGTCCGAGGGCAGATGGTAATTACTCAGTGGAAATATTGGTAATTAGCCAATCGGGTAAGACTGGTAGAAATCCCTAAGGACATTGGTAGATAGAATAATATCATATTTATAAATAACTGTTATTGCCGAGCCTGTAAAAACCTATAAAATGTCCCAAGTGTTCTCTGTTCTCACTATATGTATATACAGTATCATTTATTATACAGCCTGATTCGGAAAACCCTATCCAAGCCGAAAGGGGGGTGTAGGATGGGTCTTGAGTAATAGATCTACGGTAACAGATTTTCTTTATCTTGACCCATCAACGAGAAAAATGGCTTTTTCTATTTTCATTTTTAATGTCATTATCGACACCTGTACATCACTAATATGTACATTACATAATCAGCCGGCGCAGCGGTGAAGGGTCGTTTACCTCATTAGGTCAACTATCTACACTACTACTACTCATGAGCTCCTGGTACTAAAGTTATTTGTATTAAAAATATTAAAATGTGTTCCCATTGGGTTCCGCACGTAATTATTTTATAAAATGATTTAATTTAAATATTTTTCAAGGGTTTTGCGTAAATAAATTATCAAAACTTAGAAGACATTGCTTTACGAGTAATATTATTAACCTTTGGGTCATTTGGAAATACTTCATAGTTAATAAGATGTATGGAACAAACATTATTCCGTATGGTGATGGATTTTGAATGCATAGGGTCACCACCCCATTCCATCCTGCGGGTGTCATAAGCGCCGACAAAAGGAAATGACACAACTGAAAATCTAGCCGTAGGAGAAGGAAAACTTGATACGAAACCTTGTGCCAACCAGTCTAGCCAGCGTGGCACAGTAGGCTAACCTGTAATGAAAAGAGGCCCGACACACCAGTAGTAGTAGGCTGAATAGTAGTAGTAGTAGTATGGAACAAGTCATTTTCAGTCTTCATAAGTTTCAAAATAAATTAGGAATCATGGAGAATGTATTTGAAACCTCCATTAGCAAGTTAAAATAAAACTAAGATCTTGAAACTACCCACAATACGAAGTGAGAACTGTGGTAAGGTCAACCAATTAGGTAGGTACATATTTAGCTTTTGAACTTAAAGTCGTTTTAACGTACTTATATGGTTTTATTAGGAACTGCTGCTGGGAATGTACTGAAAATAAAACTTAGGGATAACTATGCGATAAATTTCGGGTTTTACGATTTTGGCCAATATGTAAAGTAAATGCCATTTCTAAGCATAAAGAAATGTACGTAAACCGTCTGCTACTCTTGAATTTTGTCAGCAACCCACTTTATCACCAAAATCGCGGCACAAAAAAAGCTAATTAAGGAGAAATACTAACGTATTACCTTCTAAAATGCGTTACCCGGACATCTTGGCCAATTAGCTAACTTTTCTGCATTTATTAGAGGCGCCCCAATTTATTAGTGCCTATTTTATGAGCTAAGAGTATAAAATTGTTTAACACGCCGTGTAGTAATGGATGCGAGTACACAAAAACCCATTCCATCCTTAGGGTGTCGTAAAAAGCCTCAATAGGAACGCAAGAGTTAGTCAATCTAGGTTCAGGAGAGGAAAACTTGAAGCAAATCCCGTGAAAAGGCCTCCGGGCATATTAAAAAAACTAGCATTTTACTACAAATAAGAGTGCCTAAGTCTAAACGCAGTGCTGGTAGGCCTCCCACAAGTTGGACCCAGGAACTGGTAATGGTCGCCGGGAAACGATCCTTGAAGGAGGCCTATGTCCAACAGTGGAAGTCTTTTGGCTGAAATGATGATGATGAAAAGTACCGTTTTCGGACAAGCCACTATTTGTTCATCTTACGCAAAATGAACCCTAATCACGCACACATGGTGATGCAATGCTGTGTATTGTAATATTAGTTAAAAGTACCGCCTACTTTAAACATTGTAGATAAAGTTTATAAAATGTTGCTATCCCTTTCTCAATAGTAATATTTTCATGCCATCGACAAGGACAACATACTTACATTACTTTCGTACAAACGTGACAAAACGCCCGCACACCACACATGCGTTCAATATGATGTCAATAAAATCGTCCTTATTAATTAACGTTAAAATAGTTTATTGAATAATCTTACAATTATAACTCACACAAATAAAAATTAAAAGTACTGTTATAATTATTTTCTTTGCCTTTCTAGTACTGCCTCTGTCACTTTTTAGCACAATAATTCATTCGTATAATACCAGGACATCAGAGATCGGGCGAAGGTACGCGCCTTACGTATTGTTTCTAAAACGGTCTTAAGTATACACTGATTATTTCGTGAAATCATAACAAGGCCACGACAGCGCTGTTTGAAACCGCTCGGAAACTGAGAATCCGTTTAGTAGTTACTGGGTTCGAATCCCATTAGGGAAATTGCTTTTTGCTACTATTTTTTAAACAAATATTTAAAATATTTCGTGATAGCAGGTACATTTTTGATGGTGTTCCGAGACTAGGAATGCTTACCACAATAAAGCTAGACTAGTTATAATAAACTAAATATTATGAAATATCAATGCAAAGGAGCAGAACTCACTGGATGGTTCTCTAAGCGGTATTGTTCTTTTCGTCGTCTCAGTCCATAAATGACCCACTACTGAGTCGGGCCTCCTCCAAATTCATGGAGGGAAATTATGCCACGCTGGCAAGACGGGTTGGCACAGGGTTTGTATCAAGTTTTCCTTCTCATACGGCTAGGTGATCTGTCTCTTACGATCCTTTAGTCGCCTCTTACGACACCCTCAGGAGAGTGTGGGTTGGTTACATTGTGTATTCTAAATCCGTCATCAATATTTTTGATATTTTCTGCCATATTTTCTTGGCTTTAGTGCCAAGAAAGTCTCCCCGTTTAGTAAATTCAAAAATACGTTCAGAATGTGTGTGAAACATGCGAACAACGTGATTTCAATAAAATCATCCATATTAATTAATGTTAAAATAGTTTTTTGAATACTATTTAAATACAATTTCACACTTAAGAATTTTATGTACGGTTATAATTATTTTCTTTCCCTTTCTAGTACTGTCTCCCCCACTTTCTAGCACAATTTGAACTTCATTCATTCGTATATTAAATACCAGGACAACAGAGATCGGCGAAGGTTACGTCATGCCACATACCATGCCGCCTTACGTATTGTTTATAAAACGGTCATAATAATAGACGGCTTATTTCGTGAAATCACAACAAGGCCACGGCAGCGCTGTTAGAAACCGCTCCGACACTGGGAATCCGTTTAAAAGTTACTAGGTTCGTATCTCCAACCAGGAAATGCTTTTTGCTAATATTTTTTTTCGTGAAACATTTAAAATATTTCAAAATTATTATGTTACACTTGCACAACCACAAGCCTTAAAATGTTATTCATTTTTGTTTTTCTTTTTTGTATAATAAATGCTACCACATGTACCTTGTAGTGGAGTATCGATAAGTAGGTACCATAGGTGCAACATAATGTCTTGTAAATAACGAAATAATATTTACGTTTATAATTTCATTTCACGCTTTGGGTTTAAGTTTCCGTTCATTACTCAGAACTCATCGAATCAAAAGAACGCCGCCGCGGCTAGGCGACTGTAGATTTTTTTAATAGGTTTATGAACCTATGAGTGTATGTTTACCAAATCTGGGTTAAAGTTTCGTAAACATACACACACAGGGATTTGACCGTGTGGTGACGCATTTCGAATACACAATGTCACCAACCCATACAACCATAAGGGTGTCGAAAGAGGCAACTAAAAGAACGCAAGAGGCAGATCACCTAGCCCCAAGAGAAGGAAAACCTGACACAAGCCCTGTTCCAACCCGTCTTTTTTTTACGTTGAAATTCCTCTTAGCTGTCGCTGGATACCCGACCGCTAAACACCAGCCTCCTGGGGATCGGAGAGATGGTAGTTGCGCCCCAACCTACCCACTACAAACAACGGTGTCCCTCAACTGCCCGAAAGATTACATAAAAAAAAAAATAACTTAACTCCTGCCGATGATATACTCCATGACCCTGATGGGACCTTGGCCCGCTTTTACAAGCTACCCAATCCATTGAGAGGCACGTGCGGGACATTGCACGTGCCTCCGTCAGGCGCCAGATGAAGTAGCGCCCGATCCACGCGGCGCTCAGTTGCGGTGACAGCCCTGGTCCGCCGGCCTGGCCGCCCTCCGCTGCTAGCGGCGGCAGCCCTGGTCCGCCGGCCTGCCCGCCCTCCGCTGCTAGCGGTGGCAGCCCTGGTCGCCCCTCCAATGCCGCCCTCCGCTGCTAGCGGTGGCAGCCCTGGTCCGCCAGCCTGGCCGCCCTCCGCTGTTAGCGGCGTCAGCCCTGGTCGCCCCTCCAATGCCAGTGGCGGCAGCCTTGGCCTCAACGCCTGGCCGCCACTCCGCTCCCATCACCTCGCCGTGTGACGTGGCAGTTTAAGGCTCTCGAGGCAACTCCGAGGACAGAGGAGTACCCGGAGCCAAAAACCACCACGCCACTCTTCGTCTGACCTCTTCCCGTGGGCCCGCCATGTATGAGTGACCCTAAGCCGGTATGGCCCCAACGGATTCTAAAGGCACGCAAGCCCCCTCACAACAACAAGGTGGCAGCACGGTCGAGGCGGTTCGTATCAAGCCTCACTTCTCTTGCGGCTAGGTTCTCGGGCCCCGTCATTTCTTTTTGTTTACGACACCCCCAGGATGGAATGGGCTGGTGACACGACACTATGTATTCTAAATCTTTCACCACACGGACGGTACTAGGCTATCATAAATTAGTAGAGATCGGTTACCGCTGCTAATTGAAAGGAATAGGCCGCCCTTTGAACATTTCGCTTGTTCCGAAGAATATTATTGTATTGTATTGTAGATTGTTCTTTATTTTGGGGAAGGAATAAAGTTCAAAATGATTTCAAAGCAGTATTGCAGATAGGTATTTACTCTATGGAACAGCATTTTGTTTTAGTTTCCGCCTGCCGGTGAGCCCTTTGACAAGCCGAACCGCGTTCTTTATTACTGATCGCACATAGATAAGAATACCTTTCAGTGTGCCGACTCGCTCGGCGCGATACAATTCAGATTCCGTACAATTGTTCAATATTTATTTAACTACATTCTTAATTGCATGTCGCAACTAATCTTCACAACACTCATAAAACCGTGTATTTTTTTAATCTTTTTCCGAAACTGTTTGATTATTCCAGAATTAGATTAGCATCATTTCATAATGGCGACTTCCCATTAATAAATTATTGGATGTTTTAAAAAAAACCAAAATGATGTAAAACAATTTGCTTCCGAACCTACTCTTTCGCCAATACAGCAGCGACTAAGATTGTTGTGAAAAGACCCTGTTATTTTCAAAATTCATAATTAATCAAAGGAATTCATTTGTAACCATAACGATCCCTAAAATTGAATAGAGTGTTTATTGTTGTCTATTTTGATACCTGTCTATTTCTTTCACCAGTTCACTTCACGAGACTGACTAGGATAGTTGTGGTATAGTTTCGGGTTGGACTGCAGTGAATTAAGCGCGGAATCATGAACGAATATGCAAACAATGAGTATTACGACATGATCATGTGTGTTGGTGCGAGTGACAACAATAATCTTACAGTAGCACGACAACTTTACATGCGGCGTTTCCCCAATAGAAGGATTCCGTCGTATCATTGCTTCCGTAGGTTGGTCTACAGGCTCCATTCCACTGGCACGTTTCATCGAACTACCCATGGTGGAAGAATAAGAACCCATGCCGCCTGGCAAGACGAAGATGAAATTTTAAATTATTTTGCCGAGGATCCGAGACGCAGTACACGTAATGCCGCGGCCGCTTTAGGTGTGACCCAAAGTAGTGCCTGGCGTGCTTTAAAAAGGGACAGCCAACATCCATACCACTACCGACGCGACGTACCCAGGAACTAACCGAGGCGGATTACAGACCACGTATCGAGTTTTGCCAGTGGTACCAAGATAGGATCCGCGCCGACCTAAACTTCGGCAGGCTCATTTTGTGGAGCGACGAAGCCAGTTTTACAAGACATGGATTAGCCAACCAACACAATGAGCATGTCTGGGCATACGAGAATCCCCACGCGTCTCGTCAATCAAACTTTCAGCATCGGTGGCGAATTAATGTGTGGGCCGGCATCGTGGGAGAATATCTTATAGGCCCTATATTCCTTCCCGGTCGGTTAAATGGCGAAAATTATTTAGCCATGCTAACCGGGCCACTGGAAGAGCGGCTCGAGGAAGATATTCCATTGGCCCTTTACCGGGCCATGGTGCTACAGCATGATGGTGCACCAGCGCATTACACACGCGTGGTCCGTGATTACTTACAACACCGTTTCGCGACATGGATAGGTCGTGGTGGTACGGTGGCCTGGCCCCCCCGGTCACCAGATTTAACCCCATTAGATTTCTTCTTGTGGGGTTATTTGAAAAGTTACGTGTACGCTACGCAGTGGGACACAGCAGAGCAAATGAGGCAGGCGATCGTAACTGCATTTGATACAGTTACACCTCAAATGCTAAGAAATGTGACACGCTCCATAGCTCGTCGAGCAGCTTTATGCATCGAAAGGGGTGGAAGGCACATCGAACCATTTTTATGAGAGCTTAACAGTGTTCTGTATTGTGTTTGTTATCTCTGTGGTGAATATCGATGTGTTTAAAATATGAGTGCGAGTGACCGTGATAACTTTAAATCTTACTAAAGCTGAACAGGATTTGAAAAGCAAATGGTATGTACAAACTTTCAAATAATTAGGCAATATTGCAATTTCATCGTGAACCAAACCGAACCGTTCCGGAAGGCGCAGTGCTGGTAGGCCTCCCAGTGGATGCGGGTGGCCCAGGACCGGCCTTTGTGGAAATCCTTGGGGGAGGCCTATGTCCAGCAGTGGAGGTATTTTGGCTGAAATGATGATGATGATGATGACTGTGAACCGATTATTCGCTGCCTTGTTGGTCTAAGGGCTGGATGTGCTACCTTTGGTACGCTGGACCCCGGTTCGATTTTCGAGGTCGGGCTAGTGTACTTGCTCCGAGTCTGGGTGTCGGATGTGTTCATCATACAGGTTATAACTAGTGTAAAGGTTTTGTTTTTTAAATAAATACAAGTAATAAAAATTAGCCATGGGGTGTGTGTTTTCGAGAAATTGTTTTTCTAGGTGTTTGAATAAGCTCGACACTGTACACCGAACTATTTTAACATAAAGAGCGTCGTTCGCGCCTTGCGTTTTCTTCCACAACAAGTACCAGGCTAACATAAAGTAACAGATGCTTGTTGCTAATGTGTTTTAACTTTCTTTACATTCGTGTGCGTGAAATGGGATGTGGCAAGTTTTATCAATGTGTTTCAAACTGATGATTGTTGGTGATGTGATTGAACTTTCTTTACATTTGTGTGTGTGAGCAAGGATGTAACACATTTTATCGATAAATCGGTCAGGTTTTTTTAAATTTTTATCGAAACATTAAGTAGCTTGTTTTCTCTTCAAATTTTGCACAAAGATTCCCTCAATGGTATACTATTTTTCCTCTCTTGGATAGTATACATGTAGTGCGTCACCCTGTATAAATTACACAAATCTCAGACACCTTAAAAATAATTACGTTTTAAACATGGCAGTTTATATTTTACTAGCTTCTGGGCGTGGCTTCGCTCGCGTGGACTTCGAACCCGTGCTTATTTCTATGCATTTTTTTTATGAATATAAAAGTGGTTATTGTGACTAAACTATGATAGTAAGGTATATGCTCTCGCTGACTTTTTTGTAGATTTTAATAAGACCTACAAACTCGTAGTACTTCATTTTGTTCTATTGTCAATAGTTTTTGCAGCGCACGCAAAAATAGGTTTTCGATTTTACACCTTGGGTTACAAAATCGCAATTTTCATACGGATCCCTAATTCCTTTGAAATAAAATATAACCTTCCTCGATAAATGGACTATCTAACATTGAAAGAATTTTTGAAATCGGACCTGAGATTAGCGCGTTCAAACAAACAAACTCTGCAGCTTTATATATTAGTATAGATTAGTATAGATGGGGAAATATGTTTTTTTAGCTGCGCTTAATAGAACCCGTGTAACTAATATGTATAAAAATCATGCATGTAATATGCTTAGAAACCCCCTCATCCGTACGCTAACATAAAATAGCCGGCAAACAAATTGAACAATGACCTTGACTGTGCAGTAATCTATTTTCGTGTTTCATTCAAGGGGAGGCAAAATCCACGCAATTGGTGAGATATGAAACAAAAAACGTGAATTATCCATATAAAAAAAAAATCTTAATGCGAACATATTTTCGTTTCTTGTTGTCTGAGTTTTGTAACAAACATGAAATCACGGAACGGACACTCGATAGGTAAATGGCCAATCATCCTATCTAAATAAATAATCAAGTGCGATTTCTCCAAAATACGTTTAGCTGCCCGTGCGAAGAAAACAGCTTAACAATATTCGGTGCACACGGTACTTCACGAAACGGCAGACGGCAAGCACTAAACCAGACGAAAGACGTCTAGAATTAAAAGGAATCAAATATGAACGGTGTATACATGTTATATGAACAAGCCCGGTCTAGGCGGCCCTGCGCTCCGACAACTAAAACTTATACATTAATAATGCGTTTGCTTACAATGCGCTTTAAATGTAGATCCACTGAGTGTCTCGCTCACCCGTGCGGTTGTCTCGCTCGCGCAGCGCACACGACGCGGGCGTTCATGCAAAATGTACGAAGTAGCGACTAACGTGGGTACGCTTCCCTCTCAAGATAATGCTGTTGGCGGGATAGCCTCCCAGTTTTGGGGGTATCCCCCAAACTCGCCCCCTTTATCGGGCTCACATCGATGGTCATCGTGTCCCCGCCTACTGCCCGAGACTCATCAAATCATCGTTCTCTGTGATGCATCGTCATGACACAATAATAACGTTAGAACGCTGACCTCGTGACCGCTGAACAATCTATAACACGTTATACATGTCCAAAAAACTAACGTTATTTAAAATTGATCCTACAATTACGTGCATTTAATACGCTGGTCAACTTTTTACTGGTTTTAATGTTGTGGTATAACAATACCCAATATTTCCAAACGTCGGTAACGTCTGGAATAAATTTTGTAACAACTGAAAAGTTATAGTATAAAAATATTGGCGAGACGCGTCATCCACTTACCATCATTGCCAATTTTTTCTACGTTAGCGGCATGAGTAAGGCGGCTTTAGCCGACACAGACACTAATGCAAAGGAACATCAACTCGGAAACTCTTTTAAAATTCAGAAACGTAGTTTGAAAATCACGGTAAACGGTTTTAATTCTATTTAAATTTAGCAACGGAACTGTGTTTTAGTTTAGCTTTGGTTGATTTAGTATTGGATAACTCAATATTGACTGTACGGACTGAGACCTAACAAATTGGAAACACAAATTACGTTATTGTTCTTGAAGAACAAATTGATCTCGTTATTACGAATGAGTACACAGTCGCATTTCAACAATATGAAACTATTCAACTAACTAAATAAAGACTGGTGGCAAGGCGGAAAGTGTTGTTATCTAGTAATGTCCCAACATTTGGAGAAGGAATGGCTTTGAGCCAAAGACCTGCCTCCCATTCTCCCACAGCCAGTAGGCGAGCTCGATCTGCAGAATTGGTGTACGAATTTAAGAGACTGTTCCGTACCAAACTGCAGAGCGGCGCATCCCACTGTCTTTGAGAGCTTGGAAATGCGGGTAATTGGGAATTGGGGCAAGCTATTTTCCATGTCTGCAATGCTTCCTGGGTAAATGGTACTTCAAAGTTATTTAAAGAACGACCTAAAATGTTCTTTACCATTACTAGATAACATTAATTACTAGATAACATTTTTCATTACTAGATAACAACACTTTCCGCCTTGCCACCAGTCTCCGCTTAGGGATACAATGTATTGCCCCTCATCGCTGTCGCTGCGGTAATAATGTCGATCTTTTGGGACATCATGCCTTATCCTGCTGCAGAAGTGCTGGCCGTATACCCCGCCATGCCAGTATTAATGACATCATTCGTCGGGCCCTTGTTAGCGTTGGTGTACCAGCCGCTTTGGAACCTAATGGTTTGGTGCGCAGCGATGGCAAGAGACCTGACGGGATGTCATTGATGCCTTGGAAGATGGGACGGCTGTTAGTGTGGGATGCCACATGTGTCGACACTTTGGCTCCTTCTCATCTTCCAAGTACATCGGTTGCACCCGGTACCGCTGCAGCGGAAGCGGAAAACATCAAGCGGCATAAATACAGCAGCTTAACCAGCGGTTATATATTTGTGCCGTTTGGTGTGGAGACGCTTGGGGCTTGGGGCCCTAATGCCCAGTCTTTCTATAAAGATCTGGCAAAGCGGCTGTTTGACTGCACGCGTGACCAGAAGTCTGGCCTCTATTTCGCTGAGCGAATAAGCATTGCCATCCAGCGTGGCAATGCCGCCAGCCTTCTGGGCACTTTTGCAAACCCCTGCAGCGCTGAGGATACGGTGCCTAGTTTAATTTAGATTTATTTAGTGTTTAGTTTCTCTTTTCTTTTGGGTATATATTTAAGTTGTTTCTTTTTTACTAGTTTTAGACATTGTATATAATATTTTATTACATTCAAAATTAAATTACTTAAAATTTTAAAAAAAAAAAAACTAAATAAATGGACTATCGGTATCTCGATATATCTTCGACCATTTTGTATTCAACCACTTGCGTTCTTTCGACATTCTAGCGCCGTCTTACGGATATAATGGTGACCAAAACAACTTAATACATATATCCAACGTAATACATTAAATAGGTATAATCCACTGATGCCAGGGAATGCTATACTGAATAATTAATTGGCCACACCGCTAACTACTAAAATATGCAATAGTTTTGTGTAAGTTGAACGCCTTAGGCGCACGGCGCTCTAAGTACGGCACGATATTTTATTAAATAAAGTTACCCAGTTACGGTGTGTTACAAGAAGCTACTTTTAGTTTTCTACTTGACTATTTGGAAACAACACGTTGGAGGCCGCGGCCGATGCTTTGTAGGTGTGTCTTCGAACTACACACAAACACGAAGCACGAAGTTACGCATAACAAATCAACAATCTGACTGAAAACATATGACAACACTTAGTGATTTCACAAGGCACAAACTAAAATATTTTAGAGAACTGGTCCACGTGTCTCCTAAATATACTGTAAAATGAATGTGACACATTGCATAACTCCCTAGATAATTTTAAAAGCCCTATAGATTCGAGTCACGAAAAGCTAATAAATTGTCCATCAATAAAAAGTTGATCAATTTTATTTTAGATATCTATCGATTTAAATAAAACAAAGTCGGTTTACTTACGCTATTTAAAATTTCAGCGCAGCGGGACAGATTTAGGACTTAAACAGTTTTAAGAGCCAGCATCCAAGTATAATATTGAACATTTGAAGTACAGTTAGCCAAATAAATCACTGCTCCCAATTAGATAACCAAGTATAGAGAATGAAAACTATTAACCTAAGATACAAAACAGTTTTTCAGTGACCAGCTTTGCCCCAAAGTAGATATGGCATTATTCTTATGGACTTATACCTTTAATAACTGCCTGCTGATACAATAATGCTGAGGCGGACCTCCTTCGTTTATATGGAGGGTAAATACCACATTTATCTGGCTGATGTTTGGCCCTTTGCGACTATTGCGCGAGTTTGCTCTCACAAATCTGTCTTAAATCCAGTCTTGTAACCAAAAATGGCGATCTAAAAAGAGCAACTACAGAGTTTTTTGCCGGTTCTTGTCTGTAGAGGTGCATTCCGAACCGGTGGTAGATGGTAAATTGAGCTCTAATGAGCCAACTTGATTCAATGAGATTTGAATTGCCCAGGCGGCTTATCACAGGGTTTCGTATCAAGTTATCCTTCTCTTGCCGCTAGGATTTCGGCCTTAATACCTTGTGTGGACACCCTCATGATTGGTATGGGATGATGACACCATTGTATTCTTACCACTCGGACATGTTTCTAAACCCCTTAATGATATATATTACAAGAATATTTTTTTAAATATTCAAGCTGATGTCATGATGTAAATGTCAAGTCTTACTAGTACCAGTAGAGTGATCGTGAAATTTTTATAATAATGCAACGGCTTACGCTTCCGTTGTTCGATCACTTATTTAACGGACAACATGCCACACGTCGGTGTGCTTCGGATTTGAAGGATACCGTAACAATTATTATTTTAACAGTATGCTCTAAACTTTTTGTCACTATGACACGTAGACTGTACTAATAATAGAAATAATATTAAAATGGTTTACGCAAATAGCTTTAAACTTTATTTAGACATTGCTGCATTGATGTTGAATTATCTCAATTTAAATATTTATGATGACGTAAAGATCAGTGATAGGCAACAAAAATCAAAATGACTATACCGTTACTCAGTCCATACATTGTTGAGTCGCGTAGCCTTTAATTACATGAATGGTAATTAACCCAGTGTGCCACGGGGAAGGACATTTCATGACTGATGATGTCTTAAAGTAAGGTCAGGGCAGAAGCACCGTAAGCCGACGAGCATGCATGAAGAGGTCGATGAAAGTGGAAGAAGTGAAAGTTGTGAGCCAGAATCGTAGCAAATGGCAGCTACCTACCCCTGCCGGAAAAATGCGTGACTATAAAAGCAACGCTGTTCAGACTGGTATATACAGGGTTGATTATGGGCATTTTTTATAACTGCCTATATTAAGTATAATTTCCAGCCTCTGTACCAGCTAATGTTTTTTTTTATTTTTGCCTAATTTGAACATGATGTATCTTTCCTAACAGATGTTTATGCCTAACGCATCGTTTATTAACCTTAGGGGCTGTCCATTAATCACGTGATGTTTTTTTTTAACATTTTTTAACCCCTCCCCCTACACCTCCACCCCCCATGAAAAATCACGTGTATTTTTTTTTGTACCGTTTCGAATTCTTACTAGTCACATATAGTATACATAGTGTAATTTAATGCACAACTGTCATATCAACTCTGTATATATGGATAGGGTTTTCGATCTTTTAATATCCTTTTGTCGGCTTTTACGACACCCTCGGGTTGGAATGGGGTGGTGGCACTATGTATTCTAAATCTGTCACCACATGTATTACTGCATCGGTAATGTCCGGCAAAACCATGGTAGTCGTAGTCGTAGTGATGATACCGTACTCCTTGAGGTTCAGGAAATTCCCGGGAAATCCCGCGGACCACCTGCCGCCACTAGCCGGATAAATGTTAATGAATGCGACAAACTACGACGGCAGCGTTAACTATTTATGTTTGTTTGTTTCGAGCGCTTGCATTTTTAATGTTAGGAATAGAGGAGCATGCCGCCTGCACTAAGCTGTTTTGTCGCGTTTAGTATTTCAAACGATTGTTTCTATTTTAGTCGCATTAGTTTGTTGGGACTTTTACTTTTAAACATTTATATTGTTAGCACTGGGACTTGGCAACCATAAATAGCCCACTACTGAGTTGAACCTCCTCCCATCAATGGGAGGGTAATTAGCCTACTGTATCAAGTTTCCCTTCTCTTGCGGCCAGGTTATCGGCTTTGTCAATTCCTTTTGTCGGCTCTTGTGACACACCCAGTATGGAATGGGGTGCTGACACAATTCAAATTCAAAACTCATTTAATCAAGTTGGCTCATTAGAGCTCTTTTGACAAGTCAAACAACAAAATAAAATTTAATTTAAAATTTACCATCTACCACCTGTTCGGAATGCAGTTCTACAGAGAAGAGCCGGCAAGACCCTCTGTAGTTGCTCTTTTTAGATCGCCATTTCTAGGTACAAGGCCGTGATAAGACAGTTTGTGAGAGCAAACGCGCTCAATAGTCGCAAAGGGCCAAACATCAGCCAGATCTAATCAACAATACTAACCTTCTAACGCCCGAGCCAACCGACCCCCAGCAACGGCACCTGTTCACAAGCATGACGCATGCGGCAGCCATCGCCCTCTTCAACCATATTGCAGGGAAGAGAACGACCCGTCGCACTACGCCACCACTGCCATGAGTCTTAAAGTGAGCATGATGAGCAATGCAGTCTATATCCGTACCACACGGACCATAACTGCAATATACGCTTTAGTTTATTAGCCAAATTACTAGGTACGGGGAGTGGTATGGACTATTTAACAATTTTACTGAGTTACTTAGCTAAGTATAGATTTATAATGGTACGGTAGTGTGTTTGGGAGAAAACAAAAACCTAATAATACCTAATTAGGTAGGCCTACCGATTATCTACTACTTACTTCTCTAATCCTCAGCCCACTACCGAGTGGGGCCACCTCCAACTAACTATATGGAGAGCAATTAGCCTACTGTGCCAATCTGGCCAGACGGGTTGGCACAGGGTTTCGTATCAAGTTTTCCTTCTCTTGCGGCTAGGTGATCTGCCTTATCATTTCATTTGGCTCTTACGACACCCTCAGAATGAAATGGGGTGACGACATTATGTATCCTAAATTCGTTCGACCGACCAGCAGCGTGACCGTGTTCGAAAAAGCTATTGCAACACCACAGGACCACGGAATCAATAAACTAAAACAAGTAATGACTGTGTAGTATGGAGTCTTTTTTTTTTCTTTTTGCCCTGGAAATCCACATGGATACCCGACCGCAAAACGCGAGCCAGGCTATGTGTGACTCCGGGGCGCGGAAAGATGGTAACTGCGCCCCAACCTACCCACTAAAACCAACGGTGTCCCCCAACTGCCCGAAACAGGGCCACAGGTTTCACTCCCCAATAGCCCTAAAGGCATGCAAGCCTCTCACCACAACAAGGTGGCAGCACGGTCGAGGGGGATTGAGAAACGTCTATACAAACATAGTATTTTCTCTGTCTGATTAATAGAGCTTAATAATTACGATGCTTGTGAAACAGGAAATAGATGAAAAACGGCTAGATTCGGCAGTCAAAAACATACACGTTTAATCGGTTTCTACACGAGACTCTTATCGGGTCAAGTAATTGGGCACTCGTGAAACTCGATTCGCTCCTCATAACATCAACAACCAATCAAAGCGTAGGATCCGTTTTTCGAATTGAAATGATAGAGTCGGCGTAACAAGTTTCTTCGGATTGCACGACAAAACTGGACCTAACGAAGTTTAGCTTTTAATTCCAGGCCCCGTGCACCTACAATCGCGAGAGGAAGCGTTAGATCATTGGATCGTCTGCACCCTCAGGACTTTATCTTGACCGCTTTATTGCATGATTTCACTCACACCGAATTGGTGTCTTTGTTGTTTTTTGTTAGAATGAAACCTCGCGGAGTTTTAAACGTGAAATTCTAGAATACAAATTACACCCAGACTTAGAGCAAGTGCCTCTTGTTTACACGAAGAATTGCCCGACCCTGGAATCGAACCGGTAACCCGTGATCCAAAGGCACCCCTAGACCAACAAGGCAGTGAAATTCATGGAGAGAAATTAGCCTGTGCCACGCTGGCAAGACGGGTTAGCTCAGGGTTCTTATGAACATCAGATCCCACAATGCCGCAACAGGACGCGAGTTGGAGCACCCCGGGGATGTTTAGTGGGTAGGCCCCCACTATGGGGGAGAGTCCCACACTCCCCTCGCTGGCCATCCCCGTGGCCGGCGAGGAAGTCCTTAAAGAATTTTACCCCGGGCGAACAAAAAAAAAGGGTTCTTATGAAGTTTCCTTCTATTGCAGCTAGGTGATCTGTCCTTCTTTAGTCGCCTCTTACGATACCCACAGGATGGAAAGGATTGGTGACTCTATGTATTCTAAACTCGTCACCACACGGACAATTTTTTTATTGCAATCGGAGGTATTCAAATGTTTTTAAATAATGATGTATGTTTTATTGACATATATCTTATTTGATACAGGCTGTTAATGGGATATCTAAATAAATGCGTTGCATATTTGATGGAAATGAGGCATTGCAATAATAGACAAGGCGTTCTGCCTTTTAATATTTAGAAAAATAATATTTTAAACTAAATAAAAAAAATACCCTTTTCATCCCCCCATCTCGGAAAGAGTATTTTTGCTCTTCGATATCTGAGTGCAAAAGCCGTTTTTATTCGCTAGAGAATAAAGTAAAGATTATTCTGTAATACTTACCTGTCATAATGTAGTAATTAATACCTAAACTGAAATAAAAGTGTACCTATCTTGTGATTGTAAACGTTTTTTTTTTGCATTTAGTCATTTCCTCGCTGAGGTGGAATGAAAAGTTACGTGTTGCACTCGAGTGCAAAGATTTTTCACCTCGTGCTCTTTTGATTCCCTCGCTAACGTTCTAACGTTCAATTCAATTTTAGAATCCTTCGCTTGCTCGGTCATCAAAATTGAACACGCGGTTAAAAAGCAACTTTGCACTCTTGTATAACAAATAACTATTATTTGTTACTCACTGAAAAATGTAACCAAGTCACAGGAGGTTGCAATGATTAACATTAAGATTTACTAATATATATTTTTAAGTTCCGAAATTTATTTAGAGGTATCTTTTTACTAACAATATTTATTTACACCATACCACACAAATAAAAAATATACCTTTTTTTATTATATGTACATTGTTTGACCATATTATTCATAGTTTTCTCAACATTCAATGAAATCTTTAATATCCCGATACGTTATCTACTGATGATTGAGTGTATATGTAAATGTTGTACAGATTATATCTAAAAGTATTTGAATTTATATTGTATTTGAAACATTATGATGTAAATCGATTGCCAACTTTTGGAGGATTTTGTTTGCAAAGCACTTTTCCGCGTGACTTTACAATTCAGTAAAAGCGATTTAATTGATCTTGGTCGTTTTCTGTTTATTTCGCGAGGGGATCAAGTCCAACTGAATCACTGGCCTGTTAATGGCCTAACCTACGACTTCAAAGTCACAGAATAAATAATACGCCACTACAATGATAATGGAAGAAGATTTGCACACTTTGCCACGTGGACCGGACAGAGTTATCAAATCAATCTCTTGTTAGAACAGGTAGATTTTTGTTTTAATCTATTTGGTCATCATTTTTGGTCTTGGTATTCATTATTCTTAGCGCAGTGCTGGTAGGCCTCCGACACGGTGGACCGATGACCTGGTTAAGGTCGCCGGAAAGCAATGGATGCGGGCGGCCCAGGACCGGCTATGTGGAGATCCTTGGGGGAGGCCTATGTTCAGCAGTAGACGTATTTTCGCTGAAATGATGATGATGATGATACCTTTCACAATTGCCGTCCATAAATTACCCAATGCTGAGTCGGGCGTCATCCAACTACATGGAGGGTAATTAGCCTACTGTGCTTAAGGTTAAAACATTTCGGATCAACTATGGCCATCAGAAGAATAAGTCGTTAAAAATGGCAGCCGGTCGTATCAAACAAATAGCGGTTGTCGCACCATATTAGTCGGAGGGCAGGCGGCTAGTTACCCAGATCAGGTTAGACAGCCGACCCCAAAGCGAGGAAGAAGAAAAACAGCTGGAATTCAATTATAAACTCTAAAATTATTTCATTAGGAATTGGTTTTTTTTGAGCAACGACGCAACGGAGACCTGTTTATTCGCGGATTTGTATTTGTTTGGCCCTGTCAAGGCCTATTCGTCATTCATTGAGTAACCGTGTAGCGTCTTGCGAACTTGCTCTCAAATTTTCCTAAGCTCCTACGACTTGACGGCTCTTCTCTGTAGAGAAGCATTACGAACCAGGTGTAGTTTCAGCCTGAATGTGGGAGATCAAAAGAGATGGATTGTAAGAATGAGGAATGGTGTATAAATGGTGTGGTGACGATTTGTAAGAGTTTTGTGATAAAACCTACGCAATTAAACTGCCTTTTGAGTTTGAGTATCACTGCTTTGACAGCTCGGTGAATATGAGGCAATGGTATATTTTTATAAAATATGCATTTTGTTTGGTGTGCAATGCATGGTTTAAGCAATACTGTAGTTGAATCATCATTTAAATTAAGTTTACCCTGCCAAATAACAGATTATGTCAAGATAGATGTTTTGTCGAGCGAACGAGCTATGTATGAATTAATGATTAGGAACGATCCCGTTGTCGAGTGGACACGGCTCGTGGTTAGACCCGATCATTTACCGACACAGAGAGGAGTTTGGTACTTCGCTTGAATTCTGCTTAATGTTCTATTTTTGAAAATGAGAAGGCCATGTGTATTATTTACGTGTCATTTAGATTAGCGCCACTGGCGCCCTTACACCGCGTATAAAGCGGATAGGAACGAAAAGCCAAATACCACTGTGCAACACCATAATAAGCATCTACTAAAACAAGTGCTCGCCTAGTGGTCGAAATTCGATTAAAATTACATTTCTTTTCTCAATTTGATCACATCATCACTATCACTACATAGTATACAACAAAGTCGCTGTGGTCTGTCCGTCCCTATGTATGTTTAAAACTACGCGGATTTTGAATTGTTCTTTTTAATAGATAGAGCGATTCAAGAGGATGGATAATAAAATATGCATAATATTATAGAGAAACACTGATAAATTTAGATGTTCATCATTGCACCCGTGCGTGTAATGGTTTTTTATTGATTTAATGTATTTGTATGCATAATTTAAAAAAACATTAGGATTCTGCACACCTTCTCTGTATTTATAGTTTACTAACAGACCCGGCCCCGCGTTGCTGTGGCTAACGTTTTTGTCATGTAACATTTAACATTAAAATACATTAATTTAACTTTTAACATCGCCATCTATTTAATACTTACTCAATCCAGTCAACAGATATCGCCATCTTTTAGAATCGTTTGGAGCTAACAGATAATTGTGACTGTCAAATAATAGACAAATAAATAAATAATATAAATATCCTTGGACATTTCACACAACGCCATCTCGTCCCAAGTTAAGCAACTTAATGCTTGTGTTATGTTAACGAGATGGATGATAAACTACTTATACACATTTTTTTTTTTGTAAATACATACTTATTATAGATAGAAATGACACCCAGACTCCGAGCCAGTGCCTCTGGTTTAGACAAAGACACTGGCCCGACCCCGGAATCGAACCCGGGACCCGTTGATCCAAAGGCAGCACATCTGACCACTAGACCAACGAGGCATTTATTGCTAATAATTAGCAATAAAATAATATTGCGACTTTAAATTGATATGATATGTAAGCTATCCTATCTTTGAAGTTGGATCAAACTGCACACGGTGTACCCTTCATTCAACTGGAGCCTCCTCCAGTTGAATGAACCACTCGGCTGTGAGTCATATGTATGAGCTGAATAGTAGTAGATATATCTATCTCTCATGGTTTTCATTTTCAGAAAAGTTCGCCGTAACTAAGTTTTCCTTAAGTTTCTCCCTAAGCTTTTTGGCAGGCTCTCCGCCCTCACTTCGGATGGCTTTAAGCATTTGTTATAACCTGTAGGTATAGATAAACTCAATCACCTAGTCGGGGCCAAACCAATTACACTGACATGTAAACATGGCATACAAAATTATGAATGGTAGACGGTAGGACGATAACAAATGTACGCTTTTGACATATCAATTAGGTCAACACGCCCCGGTATCAATATATATAACATCAATAGGAATAGAACTGGCAATATATTTTTGTATTATAGGAATATATAGATAGATATTCTTTGTAGTACACGGGGACTAAAGTCAATGTCAGATAATTTTTTTTGTATAGAATGGACACTTATTAATAGTTTATTAATACAGTTAACCACCAGTTCGGAACGCGACCACTGCTGATCAGAACTGACAAAAAACTCAGAGGGTTGTGGTTCTATTTTGTTTGGTTATAATAACGTAAATATAAAATTTTCTAACCAATTGCATATAACCTTCGATAGGTCCTATTGCTTCCGGAAGGAGTCAATTGTAACATGGATTTTAAAACAATATAAAATAAATTTGGATTAAAATGTCCTTGGGCCCTGAGCCAACCGACCCGTTCACAAGCATGATGCATGTGGCTGCCATCGCTATCCTCAACCATATTGCAGTGAAGAGAAGGCCACAACTGCCATGAGCCTTAAAGTGAGCATGGTAACTAAAGATACACCCAGGAACTAAATAATTAAAAAGTAATAATAATAACGCGATAGGATGCTCTACATACTGTGTATAAAAATATATATTACAATTATATTAGCTGTATAAATGTACTGTCAATATACGAATCGTGCGAATATACGACCTTAGATCGACAAATTGGAAACTATACGCAGAATAGCGACTACTACAATACTCCTACTGCTTAGTATACTGAAATAGGAATAATATAGTCTTAGCAGTAGAGATAGGAATATCTTGCAGACTCAGTTGTCACTGAAAACGTACGTGGTAAAATGTGTACCCTGGAAGATATTTTATAGCAAAAGTATTTAATTAATTACGTCACAGTAATATATATATTTTTTCTGACTTATGACAGACGTACCCGGTGTTCCTGCCAAAACACATATCCTAAAAAGTGCGGTACATATAGGTACCAACTGTTTACGTTTTCCTAGTTTCATCAGTGAAAGAATCCCACAACGGTATCGCCTATATTGGATTTCAAATTCGTTATTGCTTTGCATTGCCTTTTTCACTTTGGTGCGCGAGATTTTTTCCTAGTGTTGGACACAATGGCAAGTATATTGCAATCTATATTGGGTTTTTCTAGTTGACACTCGTCATTGGTCGGCGGCGGGGGCTTCAGAATGTTTTATAGCATTTGTAATATAGCGACGCGATGCTGCGGACGCGCGGTTTGAAGAGAACTGTCAATTGAAAACACCTATTTTTGTTCGTATGATTCTTTTTGCGTATAGTGACGTGTCGGGTGTTCAGATTTGAATTACGTAAAGGGGGATTTTAGTTCACATTTATTTTTGTACGCACTAACGATTTTTAAACGATCCCCGAGGAATGAACCACTTTCAAGCTTAAGTAAGTTTAAGAGTATACTTAACAGAAACGATAATCATATACACCATAATTCTACATATAGAAAAATAATATTATGTGTAATAAGTACAGGTAAGGTATAATACAGAATATATATTGTTACGTATCTATAATAGGATGTTAGTTAGTGTAAGAAAGAAAATGAAGATGAATGTAAAGAAGACGAAAGTGATGGTGTTTGAAAGAGATTAGGCAGTGACAGATTGCAATGAACAAGTTGAACAGGTGAATGAGTTTGTGTATCTGGGTTCAAAGTTTACAAGACATGGAAAGTGTGAGTGATATTGAAAGAAAAGTGAATGCAGGAAACATGGTGAATGGAGCTTTGCACTCCTTTATGAACAGTCGGAAGGTGTCTAACAAGGCTCGTTTGGCTGTGCTTGAGGGAGTGTTGGCTCCGACACTAAGGTACGGAAATGAAAGTTGGGTATGGCAGAAAAACATGAAAGCAGAATAAATGCAGTTGAGATGAGAGCGTTAAGAAGTATGATAGGAGTTAAACTTTATGACAGGATAAGAAATAGTGATATACTCGTATGGAAGCGTTGTGGTCTGAAAGAAGATGTGGTGACAAAAATGGAGAAAGGTATGCTGAGATGGTTTGGCCATGTCGAGAGAATGAATGAAGAACGATCGACGATAAAAGAGTCTAAGGTGTGTGTGAATGAAAGTGTTGGAAGGGGAATACCTAGGTGGACGTTTCAAGACTAAATCAGGGACGTCTTGAAAAAAGGCCAGGTCAAGAGTGAGGCCGAAGAGCATATATGAAGCAATTGGAAAGAAGTGGTCTCTGCCTACCGTACGGGAAAGAGGCGTGATTATATGTATGTATGTATCTATAGTACTATCGATCCTATCGTTACGTCTATGGGGGGGTTTGATACACTCTGTGTCGATACATCAGATAATGGACTTTGCGTACTATGCCTGAATGGATAATGATGTAGGCCTTAATCGGGAAATGTGTATTAACTAATGCATAAGTGCACATATTTAGTGCAGGTACAGTAATTAGGGTGCGGTTGTATTTGAATCGTCTGTCAAATCACTATCTGATAGACAATGATTCGATCCTATTGTACTTTTCGCGTTTTAGTATTTTGCGCGTATCAAGTATTAGGTTTGTATTGTAAATTTTGGTATTTAAATAACATATAATGAATACCCGTACAGCACGTAAAGCGTGGTGAAAATGTAGGAATGTATGTATTTTCTATGCTGTATCATAAAAAAAGACAAGAAACAAACGCTGCCTAAAATATAATTATGGGTGCAGAGCGCGGTGGAGAATCAACGTCCACATCCGGCTTCTGAACGCACGTTCAACGTTCCACTCGTGCTGCTTTGTAGGGCGTTCCTAATTCCCCATCAAGGCGCTCAAAAGAGGGCCAAGGCCCGTCAGTGTCACGGAGCATGGGAGCGAAACCCGTGGCCCTGTATCGGGTAGTTGAGGTAAACCGTTGGTTTTAGCGGGTAGAGCAGGGCGCAAATTTTCGTCTTTTCGCGCCCTGGAGTCCGACAAAACCCGGCTAATCCACGGACGGCCACGGGGATTTCCAACGTAAAAAAAGGATACGGCTCTAAGTTTACGGTTTAAGGTGGATGCTCCAGGGTAGCCCGCGAAATTCAAATTTTCTTAGGTTTTTTTGCAATTTGCAGGTCAGTGCTAGGTTGTATGTTGATTAAAATGTTAGTCGCGGCTGTAAGACGTATGTAGTTATAGAATTAATATCATCAAAATCATCAATACAACCCTCTAAGCTCATAAAGGTGCAAGAAAAACTTTTTCAACGTCAAAGTCATTCTTGCTCCTTTATGAGCTTGGAGGGTTGTATTGATGAGTTTGATGATTATAATTCTGTAACTACATACGTCTTACAGCCGCGAATCAAATGTTCATCATCATACAACCTAGCACAGCCCTGCAAATTGCAAAAAACGTAAGAAAATTTGAATTTCGCTGGCTACCCTGGAACATTCACCTTAAACAAAAGCATCTCATATTTCGACCGTTTTGAAACTGTTAACGAACCGAAAAATGGCTGCAAAAGGCCTATTCACACTACCAAGATTAATTGCCACGCAGTATTTAATTCGGAGCCGTAATAAAATGAAATCTATACGATGTTGTTGAAACGTTATAGTCGACAGTGCGTTGATTGCAACCATACATCAACCGGGGGAACAGTGCCGCTGCAAGCGATACAATATTGGTTTCAGCATTACAAAATTATATTGCTGCTTTATCAAATTATCCTGATGTCTGATGTGTAACTTCATCAGCTGCATTTTTATCTTGCTCATGAAATATACATTACGTGTTCCTATCAACTTGATACTCTTCTGGTAAACCCATCATCTTAAAAAGTGTATCCAATTTGCTAAAAATACTATTTATGTTATACCAGTTTAACAATAATATACTTGGGACGGCGCATATTGTTAGGCGGTTCCTCTCTTAGCAGCACTAACTACAGGTGGCTTGAAGACCTTTCCGCCCCTAGGGAAGTCATGATATTTTTTTATAATATAAAAAAAAATGTTTTCATTATATGAATATTATGGAAAAATATATGAATATACAAACCAAAAATATACTTGCATAAATATTGTTGGTAAATAGATACATATCTATAATATTTTGTCCCGAAAGCAAGTATTGCATTCTACACGGGCAAAGGTCTTTCGCAGTTTCCCGAACGCTGCCCAGCCGAGTTGGATCGGACGATTAACCTCTTTCTCGATATTGGACTTACCTAACTGGACAATGTGTCTTATGTAAATGTAAATGGAGCTTGACCATGGGTATTAGACATGATCTTAGTCTTCTCCATGTTTATCGTAAGGCCGACTCGTGACAAGGCTCGACGGAGGCCATCGAGCGTCGTAGTGAGACTCTCCATGGTCTCAGCTATTACGACTATGCCGTCAGCGAAGCGAAGGTGAGTGATGTACTCTCCGTTTTCGTTAATGCCCAACCCTTTCCAGTCCAGAACCTTGAAAACATCTTCTAGTGCAACGGTGAACTGTTTCGGAGAGATAACAATTCCCTGTCTCATACCTCGCTGCACCTGGATCGGTTTCTAGGTCTGGTCCTGGAGGCGGACGGACATTGTGGTATATTTACCTAGACACCGGGAAAACCGGTGGAATATAATAATACGTACATTTTGTCAACATCTACATAATATCTACTTATATTCCAATACATCAATAGACATTTCTATTCTATTCGTAATTCGCAGCAAAATAGATTGTTTCACATATGGTTTTCAGTTGGTTTGGTCAGTTTGTATTGAAATGGACACTTGAATATTCGCAGGAATCGTTATCAGAAATAACAGCAACAATTATAAACGATTGTGCAAAAAAATTGGCGCGAAACTCCATCCGTCACACGAATGACATGATTCCAATACACAGAAAGCAATCCAACAATATTTTATTGCCATCGCAAAAATACGCACAATAAAAAAGCAGCGGATATTAAAAGTTTCGCTGGCCGTCGATTAAGGCCGGGTGCGGACTGTACTGTTTCCACCAACATATGCGGACGTCAAATTAATTTAAATTGATATTCCCACTTCTTTGTAGTGATCGCGCTATATTTCTTTAGAGCCAGTTTAAGCATTGCATATTCATAAAAATTGCCTGACACCTCCGGACACTAACCTCTAACTAGTTTTAAGCTCTCATGATGGACTTATATATATATTTATTACGAAATATTCTTAACATAGTCTGACTGGCTAATCCGTATCCAAGGTTATAACATTAGATGATACTACTACGCAGCCCTTGCCAGCGTGGCACAGTAGGCTAATTCCCTCCAGGTATTTGGAGGAGGCCCGACTCATTAGTGGGTCATTTATGGGCTGAAACGACGACTACGCAGCCCACTTTTGAGTTGGGCCTCCTCCCAATACATGGACGGTTGGCACAGGGTATTGTATCAAGGTTTCTTTCTCTTGCGGCTAGATCATCGGTCCTTTCATTTCATTATCTCAGTTCTTATGACACCCTCAGGATGAAATGGGTTGATGACACTATGTATTCTAAATCCGGCACCACACGGACAGTTAGTAGTTATCAACAATATAAACATAATAGCAAATACTTTCAACTTCACTTCTCAAAAGCATAGAAAATTGTGACTAAGCCAGTAATATAAATTGTTAAGTAAGTAAGTTAAGTATAAATTTAATTTTACCCGTAGTGGGGTAGGTATTTACATTTTCTTGTCGTGTATGAGCTGAAAAGTAGTATTGTAACTTCCTAGAAAATTTTAGACCTCATATGTAATTCGCGGGAATATTTTATCTGTACTGGACTTTATCCTTGCAAATAGCCGGCAAACACAGGAAAAACTCGTCACAATATTTTCCGCTGGTATGTCCTTAAAAGGTTATCTTTAATTTGTAAACCAATGAATGTTAATACATCAATCAGTGTGGTGACGAATTTACAATACACAGTGTCATACCATCTTGAGGGTGTCGGAAGAGGCGACTAATTTCCCTCCATGAATTTAAGGACGCTCGACTTATTAGTTGGTTGACTGGTAGAGAATGCCAGGTGGTATTAAGTATTTTAAATAAATAAAAAAGGACAATTTCCTATCAGTCATTATTCTGCCTCCTGGACTTAGGCCACGCTGTTGGGTGAACTGTTATTTCCATATCAAAAACATTTGACACTTCTTAACCGAGTTAAGGTTAGTACGCTCATAGTTTAAATTAAAACTTGCAGTACGCGTGTCCAACACCTCGCCCGCAGCCATTAATTCGTTTTTTCATTGCCAAACTAATGTATGAACTATGATCAAAGCCCTAGGGTTTCACTTTGAACATTGTAATTATTTCGTTCAGCGGAAAATGCTTTTTGCAAATCGTTACGTGTTGAATGCCGGTCAATATTTGATTGGTTATGGTGTTGGCCGCGTTATTGCGGAAATCGAGTGCGCTATTTAAATTTATCATTTTATTTTGTGACAACTACGTTGGTACCGATGTTTATATAGCTCACTGAATTTTATACTGGTCAGATAAATCAGTAAAGGAAGAGAGAAAGTCTTGTAGATTTTCCTCTGACGATTGTATCCGTGCTTATGTTACATATTAATAAAATGACTGACTTAAATATTTAGACCTGACCCATGAGGTGACCGCCATGTGGAATGCTGAGTCAACCATTATTATTCCGATCGTTGTATCAGTGCATGATTTGGTATCGAAAAGTTTTGATGGACATCTCAATCAGCTTTCGATATCCGGTTGGGTGAAGCGCCTGGATGCAAAAGGCAGTTTTACTTGGGCGCATTGTTAGGCGGTTCCTCTCTTTACAGCACTAACAGGCGGCTAGAAAATATTCAAGCAAAAAGCAGTGGTGCGTGTGTTTGGTGTCGAGTGGGAACTTCATTGGACAATCAGGTTTCAAACCCTGGTTAATAGCAATATCTTCGATATAGCTTGTATACAGATGATGTGATTATTTCCTGATGAATGTGCCATCAGCATGCACGTTGTCTCGTAATAGTGACATCTGCACTACCATAGAGATTGTCGATAGCTGATAGTTTGTCGCTGCAGATCAATTAATTTCATGTCAGGGTTTGATTAAACACAGGAGTAACTGATGGCCTATAATGGCCTCAACTGATATTGCATTTACCGCTTACAAAGAAACTAATTCGTCCGTCAATAACGAGAGACCTGTTCACGTTTAAATTAGAATTTGCCCTCGCTTTGTATGTCCATACTGTAATCTTCAATATGACAGAAATCCTAGTCCAACGAAATAGTGACAGATCTTAATTTCAATAGAAACTTGTATTGAATAAGACTAGAAACTATATATCTTCTATGTTCTTCTTTTATCTATGTATCTATATAAATAAAAATAAATTGCTGTTCGTTAGTCTCGCTAAAACTCGAGAACGTCTGGACCGATTTGGCTAATTTTCATCTTGAAATATTCGTGGAAGTCCAAGGAAGGTTTACAATGTGAGAAAATATGAAAACACTTTTTTGTTTAAGGTGGATGCTCCAGGCTAGCCCGCGAAATTCATATTATCTTACGTTTTTTGGAATTTGCAGGTCAGTGCTAGGTTGTATGTTGATTAAAATGTTATTCGCGGCTATAAGACGTATGTAATTATAATCAACAAAATCATCAATACAACCCTCCAAGCTCATAAAGGTGCAAGAAAAACTTTTTCAACGTCAAATTCATTCTTGCACCTTTATGAGCTTGGAGGGCTGTATTGATGAGTTTGATGATTATAACTCTATAACTACATACGTCATAAAGCCGCTAATCAAATTTTCATCATCATACAACATAGCACTGCCCTGCAAATTGCAAAAAACGTAAGAAAATTTGAATTTCCCGTGCTACCCTGGAGCATCCACCTTAATACGCATTATTTTTGTTCCAGTTAAGGTTAGCACGTATTATAATAAAGTTGAAACATTCTGGAATTATCAGTCAGGTTTTATATTTATTGATTCTGAGGCGGTACAAAGTTTGTAGGTTTAGCTAGTAATCATATAAATAGTACCATTAACGTTATCCATCTTGAGTGTATCATACGAGAATATTAAATTATTATTTTTTATATTAAAGTAACTCATTACGCTCGATAAGGTACAGGGAGAAGATCTGAACCCGTATAACAATCCCATTTAACAACACGCCGTGGTACAGTTACCGTTAAACCGTGAACGTTTAAAATGATATAATAAATTCGCATTATCGCAGCGTAACAGACCAAATTGTTTTCGGCTGAACTGCGTTTTATTCATTAACCCGCTGAATGTACCCCGGGCTATAAATTCGAGACTAGGATATTGCCGGCAATGAAAAGGTCGAATGCGGATGCCGATTGACAAAAGGTTGTGCGTCACCAATTCATTGCACCCCGAGTGAGACGGACACGGCGCGGGAGTTAATTTCTACACCAACGTATTCTACGGCATAGTCCGAACTTTCACCCACATCATCCCATTAAATGGTTCTCCCACCGTTAATTTCTCAAGTTTGGATGCGCTCCGTTCTGTGAAACCAATCAACGACAACCTTCGAGAAGCGAGCCTTGTGGTTTCTTCAAGGCCGACAGCGCATTTCCAACTCCTCTGGTGTTGCAGGTGTACATGGGCGGCAATGACCACTTACCCTGTCCGTGTGGTGACGGATTTAGAATAGACAATGTCACCAACCCAATAACGTATTGAGGGTGTCGTAAGAGGCGACTAAAAGAACGCAAGAGGCAGATCGCCTAGCCGAAACAGAAGGGAAACTTGATACAAACCCTGTGCCAACCCGTCTTGCCAGGAGGCTAATTTGGCATAGGAGGAGGCCGGAATCAGTAGTGGGTCATTTATGGGCTGAAACGAACGAACGAAGATCACTTACTATCAGGTGACTTGCTCGTTAGCCCCATTTTTGTATAAAAATGTCTTCCTTCCAAAGCTCTTGGAGAGGATCGATCTTAAAAGGGTTGTTTGCACGGACGGATTTAGAATACATAGTGTCACCACCCCATTCCATCGTGGGGGTGTTGTAAGGGCCGACAAAAATAACGACATGGCCGAAATCCTACCCGCAAGAGAAGGCAAACCCTGTGACAATCCGGTTGGCCAGCGTGGCACAGTAGACTAGTTACCATCCCGGGAGGAGGCCCCACTCAGCAGTGGGTCATTTATGGGCTGAGAAGTCGTAGTACTAGAACTGTTTGCAATATTTTTTTATCGTTTTGTTAATATGGAGATCGACGCTATGTGCTAAAACAGCAATATCCGCCGAAGTCTACAGAAAAAAAGCAAGATAAACGACACGGTAAACTTAACCGGTGTCGGTATGATTGTCAATCGTCCGAGGGTCCAGATAGTGGTTAAAAACCGACGTCAGATAAAACCGTCATTGGTTGCGGTGGCAGGTCAATTATGACAATCCGCGCTTTGGCGCGACCGAAAAGTTGCCAGCTTCAAACCTTTTGATCTATCAATTAGAAATTAAAGCGGGGAAAAAGAATGTGACATTTCATGGCGTATGATTTAAAAAACGGGTATCAAATTTAACTGTTAATCTATACAGAATTTACCAGAAACCCTGTATAACGAAAAGATAGATAGGATTGCTGATGGATGATGTGCACAAGATTTTAGGACTACAAATCAACGTCTGTTACTCATATTTTGACCAGCTGGCCATAGAAGTGTCATAAGAATAAGCAAAAGTCGTTTTTTTTTGGGTAGATCCCTTTACGGACTATTCACACCGGCCTGGGGACAGCCAGTGTCGGGTGTGGGGGAATCTGACCCGCCATCCAATTTACTACTACTAGTAGTAGTACTACTAGTAGTAGTAAATAACTGTGGACTGAGACAGATGACCCACTGTTGAGGCGGGGCTCCTCCAGTTACATAGAGGGTAATTAGCCAACTGTGCCACGCTGGCCAAACCGATTGGCACAGGGTTTCGTATCACGTTTTCCTTCTCTTGCAGCTAGGTTCTCGGCCTTGTGTTTTCCTTGTGACTTGTCTCTTATATGTAAAATGCGGTTCAATTTCATTAAAATTATTATATTTCCAGAGCCACCAATCTGTTGGGCTAGCAATACCGTAGCTACTAGTTTTCATGGAAACCCGAAGCTGGTCCATGTTTGCAACTGCCTATCCAGTTATTAAAATGAAATCGTGGGGTGGCTCGCTTGTGTCAATATGAAATTTTCAGGCTCAATTTGACGATCCGCGGCTTCAAAGGTTTTTGAAACATATCCTTTTACAGGGCCTAACAGATACCCTGTGGCCATAACGAAATGATTGGCATTACACTACTGATAAATATGCTGCGTGCAAAATCTCGGGAAGATATAAACGTCTTTTCTTCTTAACATTTTGGACACCAGTTGGTGATGAAAGTGTAATAGCTAGAGAAATGAGCACGGAAACTAAGAGAAACATTGTGAAGCGCGGTCCTGAGACCTTACCAGGTCGTCGGTCCACCGTGACGAAGACCTTTCTGCCCCATCAGCCGTCAGTCCTGTGAGCTATGTGCACTGCCTACGGCCACTTCAGTTTGGCAATACTCTGAGCTATGGCGCCTGCGTATCTCCCGATTTCTGATTCAATTTTGTAGACAATATCCGACCATAAACCCTTTGTGGGGTTTTTATTGAAGCACTTCGATGTACCAGTAGTCGACGGCACCTTCGATGAGCCCTCAATACTGCCTACGTCTCGATCGAATCAAAGCTTTCTCGTAGTCCACGGTCTTTTGTATAACCTGCCGTAGCGTTAAAATGTGGGCTACGGTGAAGCCTTTTTGGAAACCGGCTATTTCTGGAGCCTGGGAATAGCCGAACCATCACGCGCGGCGACTCGAAATGATCCCCAAGAACTTGCCAACATGGCTCACAAATGAGATTGTGTATTGTGTATATTGAGATTGATTGTTGTATTTTATTCGAATAAATTCTTGCGAATGCTTTCAAATAGTCAAAGATTTTAAGCGAAAAAATTAAAATAAAGATCATAAAATAAATTAATAATTTAGTTTTGACCCCCGTTTTGGAATGCCATTCCATAGAGAAGTGCCGGCTAGAAACTCCATGGTTGCTCTTTTAAATAAGATGGTTACAATGATGGTGGTACAAACAAGTCTGACAGATTAGTGAAAGCAATAACACGCATGTAGCATAGTCAACAATTAGAATAAAATAAAAAACAGTGAAATTACATAGTGCGTGCTGAAACTGCACTCACATATTGTTCACAAAACTTCACAATGTAATGGCTGCAATGATATATATATGTTCCCATTCAACAATATTCCAGTAATGTCACACCACGTTATAACTGTGATAATCGTCAAAACGCAAATTGCCCCGACCCACCCCGGAACCAGGCGCGCAGCGCTTAATTGCAAAAACAATTAAACCATTTATCAACAATAGCCATAAGTGTTTGATTTCATTGGACGTAGACGCTGCACCCCTGAAGTCACACCCATAATCATTTTATTGTCTTCTAAAGGTCACCTTCTAACTGCTAATTTGATAAAGTCGCAAACATTAAGAAAATTAATTCTATTGCCATTTATTAGTTTTTATTATGCGCTGGTTCCATGTTTAATTCAATATTTTTTTAAAGGACCAACTATATTGTTTTGTTCTAGAACTGAGTTGACCAATATAATTATGTTGAGGGAATCTTAGAGCAGAGTATTTGTTTGTTATACGTTTAAAATTATCTATTTAGCTATATTATGTATAATATTATAAAGAAGATAGGTTGTATTTATATAACTTTAAAACGGATGAAATTAAACACTACTGGATCGCTATAAAATAAAAAAAAACGCCGAGATACGCACTGGATGCACACTGTTCTGTCGGGCCTCCTCCAGTTAATAATAATTAATATCATTGGAAATTTCACACAACGCCATCTCGTCCCAAGCTAAGAAACTTAATGCTTGTGTTATGGTAACGAGATGGATGATAAACTACTTATATAATTTTTTTTTTGTAAATACATACTTAATATAGATTGAAAACACCCACACCCGTAACAAATACTTGTAGGTCGTACAAATATTTCTTCCATGCGGGGATCGAACCCGCGACATGCTGCGCAGCAGTCGATCGCTCTACCACTGCGCTAACCGAGTCGTCAAAAGTCAGTTACATGTATTTATTAGCCTACTGTGCCACGCTGTCCAAACGGGTTGGCACAAAAAAAAGAGGTTTGTATCAAGTTTTCCTTATCTTGTTGCTAGGTTTTCGGGCTTGTAATTTTCTAACAAAACACGATACTCTTAGGAAATAATGGGGTTGGTGACACTACGTATTCTAAATTCGTCACCACATGGCCTATTGGACAAATAATGCAAAAAGAATCACGTGGTCATGATTATACATTTATCAGTGGACAGTCGTCCTTAAATTGGAATGCAATTAAGCTTAGTGGTAATGATATGTCGAATACCAGTAAATTAAAATATAATGCCGTAATACATCAATTACTGGAAACGTCTTTGAATCCACACATTTAAAACCCATTTCTGTGTCGGGCTTCCTCCAATTACATAGGGGGTAATTAGCCTTCTGTGCCACGCAAGCCAGACGCCACAGGGTAGCTTTTACGCCCTGTAATTTCTTTAGTCGCCTCTTACGACACACTCGGGATGTAATGGGGTGGCGACACTGTGTATGCTAAATCTGTCATTCATTGTCAAAATATTATAATTACCAGTAGATATACCGCTATTAAATAGTTATCATTTTAACTAACTCGTCGACATAAAATTTCTTTTCAACCCATTTGACTCATCATTCAATTGCGCCTCCTCCAAATTCATGGAAGGATTTGCCACAGTGTTTGTATCAAATGCTCTTTCTCTTTCGTTCTTTTCGATTGTTCATATTGTGAATTAAAACCGTCATCACCCGAAAACCAACACAATATTAACTATTTACAAACCAGCAACATTTAATTTTCTTTGTCTGTATTTACACAAACCAGTTATTTTTCAATACTTCCCATGATCAATATGATAAATAATTATAATACATTCGAAGATTAGGTGTCTCTCTCATATGCATTGCTTGATTTAAATATGTATTCGATATGACAGTGTAGTCATAATATTCAGTGTATTTCGAACACCATGAATAATCCATAAGTTGTGTCGAATACGTTATCTTGCTGATGGTCGTGTTGTGTTCGTCCTATGTTTTTGTCTTGAATGTGTGAACATTATTATATTTTGTAACTAGCGGTAAATAGAGACCAGGCTATTTATCAAAACGTGAAGGTAAACTCATTGCACGCTTCCGAACCGGTGGTAGTTTCAGCATGATTGTGAGTGGACGCAGGGATTGTGAGTGATCAAGGGAGATGGAGGGGTTGTAGGAGTGAGAAATTAGGAAATTAGAATTGTCTAGAAATGTAGGTATGACGACTGATATGTGTGTGTGGAGACGCCAGGACAGGGGTCGTAAGATGATAATGGTATTTATAAATATGACGATTAATAAAAGCCTACGTATGAAACCTACGTAAATAAAGTTCCTACTGAGTTTGCAGATCTGTTTAAATGACTCTTTTGTAGGGCTTCGGTACAAAATCGTAATCAGTATAGCAAATGAAAACCTACACGGGCTTAATGAAAGTATACATATCCATTCAACTGAAATTTCACATGACTTGCTCAGAAAAAACGTCTCCCGGGATAGTTCGGTGAATAAACAGAGAATGTAGAAACATTTTTTAAAAGCAACCCATTGTTTTCACATTTGATAGTGTCAAGTTAGAAATTGAATCTTTTATAAACTCAAAAATAACTTTGTTTTAAAGGGTCAAAACTTAATAATTGTTAAGTTTTCAACTATCACCGGCTCAGAAAGAGAGTCTACAAAGAGCCGGAAAGAAACTCTGTAGTTTTTTTAAAATGATATGCCTTGTTTACAAAAAAACGCATTATACAGCGTAGTGGGAAGATATTCGATTATTAAAAGCAATGTGTCATATACTTTATAACAAATAGAACGACACTGTTGTGGCTTTATATTTACTAATGATGACAGCAAAATGTATTTGTTTTCTCTGAAATAAATAGTGTGACTGCCGAAAATAAATGTTACGTAAAATTACTGGAATTAAGGAGAGCCTTTATGATGTGCATTGGATCCCAGCAGACTTGTTGTTCGTCGGATAGGCCGAAGGATTGCTGCCCCACTTCCTAAATCGCTCACTGCCATGTCAGTCCAGGTATCTTTTAATCTATTTAGCATTACTGAATCTATTACGCAGATTAGCTCTGATTAAGATCTAAAAATTACAAAATCCAGTAGGTTTAAAAAACAGGTAAAAATACAACCATGGCCATCCTGTTGAGGAATGATTGTTTTCTTTTTCTACATGAAAAGGTGCGCACGCTATCTATTTAAATAAAAACACTAGATTATTCATACAGCGTTGGCCCGCTTTGCATGCATATTTTAAAAACATATTATCGCCAAAGCGATACATAAAATATGCGTTAATATTTTTCCATTCCCTACCTTTTATTTTACTCTGTTGGAGGAAAATTATATCTTAACCTCACGAGCTGATGAGCCTTCAATGAAGAAATATTAAATATAATGTTTATCATAATAATTTACACTATATTATAATTAAATAATCAAAAGGTACAGCTTATAGTGCGTTACCATTCTTCGTACGGGACATTGAGAATACATATAACATTCTTAGACTCTAATAATAATGCAACGTTTTCGACAAATGCTTCCATGCGGCGGATTTTTTCCACTTGACCAGTTATCAATACAAAGCCTTAGGAATTTTTAGATACTTTCCCCAGAAATAAATAAATAAATATCCTTGGACATTTCACACAACGCCATCTCGTCCTAAGCTAAGCAACTTAATGCTTGTGTTATGGTAACGAGATGGATGATAAAATACTTATATACATTTTTTTTTTGTAAATACATACATATCATATATAGAAATGACACCCAGACTCCGAGCCAGTGCCTCTGGTTTAGACAAAGACACTTGCCCGACCCCGGAATCGAACCCGGGACCCGTTGATCCAAAAGCCGCACATCTAACCACTAGACTCTATTTATTAGTGAAAACTGCATGTAATATATTTTGAGATTATCCCGAACCAAAGGACATAGATGACAGACGCGGCCGGAGGATAATTGTAGGAGCCGACAAAATAATTGACAAGGCCAAAAAACTAGGGGCAAGAGACGGAAAACTTGACCCGTCTTGCCAGCGTGGCACAGTAGGCTAATTACCCTCCATGTAACTGGAGGAGGCCCGAGTCAACAGTGGGTCATCTATGGGCTGAGTAATAGTAGCACATAGACACATCGACTTCAATCATTAACTTATACTTTTACTAGCTGTCCCGGCAAACGTTGTTTTGCGAAATAATTAACCATCCCCCGCGCAACCCCCTTCCCCGCGCAACCCCCACCCCGCGCAACCCCACCCCGCGCAACCCTCTAGGTCTTATGGTTCCAGAGATATCGTGAACATCTCCTATCGCAAACGTTGTTTCGCCATGTAATTAAATAGGGGTTGATCGTAGAGGGGTGAACATTTAGGGTTGTTTGTATTTTTTTATGCGGCATCTTAAAAAAAATAAAAGCAAAAAATTTTCTCTGAAAACTAAACAATTTTTTTTAACCCCCCCCCCCCTAAAGGTTTAGGGGGATGAAAAATAGATATTGTCCTATTCTCATACCTACTCAATATGCTCAGAAAATTTCATCAAAATCGGTCAAGCCGTTTCGGAGGAGTTTGGCATCTAAAACTGTGACACGAGAATTTTATATATTAGATTTATTTTAACATTTCTAAAGTTACCACTTACCATCGCCTACCCACCTTTTAAGGTGTCCTGACTGTACACATAGCTCAATATCTACAAATAGTTGTTAAACACAACAGCAGCCAACGAACCTGGTACAGTCGGTTATATTAAATGCTACGTCTCACGCAATAGTTCGCCACATTGAATCCTATTTATTTTTATAGCGACGATTTGCTTATTACAAGTAATGAACAACATTGTACGGACCATAGAGTGGTCGTCTTACCTTTAGCTTATAATATTTTATCGCTTGATATAAATGTAGCGATGTGGAGTCAATGTTCTTGAATGTATCGATAATATAGTCCGTGTTCCGTGTTTTACCGATTTAGATGTCACCAACCCATTCCGTCCTGATGGGGTCGTAAGAGACGGCTAAAAAATGAAATGCCGATAACCTAGACGCAAGAGAACGAAAACTTGATACAAAACCCTATGCCAAACCGCCTGGCCAGAGTCGCACACTAGGCTAATTCAAGGGGAATTAGCCAAGAACTTGGATGAGGCTGGACTCAGTAGTGGGACATTTATGGGCTGACACGACGACTATCGTATAATAATAATACGCACGATAAAAATATGGCAATTGTATAAGACAACGGACTCTTTAGTGAAACCTTATCTAGTTTGATGGATGAAAGAAAACCTACTATACTAGGCTGGCCAAAAAGAAGCAAGTTGAATGTCAGAACTACTTGTCAAATTTCAGCTCGTTGTACTCCATTGGTGCTCGGCCAAGATAGAAAGAGTTCATGAGACCATCGTGTACCAAAACCGTACGGATAACATTTATACATAAACGATATTATTTTGAATCTCTGGTCTGCGAATTGGACAACATCTATTTATTGTCCCCCTAAATGTTAAGGGGTGGTAACCACCCCTAATTTTTTTGTTTGTTTTTAGTTTTTTTGTTTTTTTTTTATGATACATCATACAAAAATACATATAAACCTATATTTTCACCCCTCTACGATCAACCCCTATTTTTAATAGCGATATTTATATGGCAAAACTGCGTATGCGGGGTCAGCTACTTTTGCGACTACACAAAGTATTACTATTTGCGACTATAATTTATCGATAACTCGATGAGGTAACGGGCATCCCTACAGTATTTTAATTCAGTCTAGCTGCACATTTGTCTTCTTGCACCTGGCAAAAATATAGTTTTATTTTTACCTGGGTTAGTTATTGCGTACCTTGTAATAGTGGTAAACCAGTATATAATTACCAGTTCCAAGATTACTAATAATATTTTAATACATAAAGTTGTGTCTTGTTTAAAACAAAAACAATTACACAAAAAACAATTACAATTGCCCTGGCTTTAGATAAATATGAGAAAATGAAATAGTGACAGGGGATCTCATAGTCAGTTGTTGAAGTAAAAAAATACGCTGTTTAATAAGCAATTTTGCAGAGCAAGCTGGAGAAACTGTCATCCAATCAAAGCTCTACGTGACTTATTAACAATGTTATCAACATCGAACTGAATACCTTCAGGGAGGCTTTCTTAGCCCTCCTCGAGTACAATTTAGAGATCTAGGCTCCGAATATGATTTTGTCCCATTCGGTGTTAAAACCCTTGATCCGTGGGGTCCTAGCTCTATAAGCCTTTTTAAGCAAATAGCAAAAAGGTTAGTCGACATCACATGAGACCCAAGAGCTGGCAGCTACCTCGGACAAAGAATCAGTCTAGCGATTCAAAGGGGGACCGCTGCCTGTATCTTCGGAACCTTGCCTCAAGGGACTCCTTTTAATAATATATTTTAGTTATTATTTCATTTTATTGTTTGACTTGTCAAAAGAGCTCTAATGAGCCAACTTGATGAAATGAATTTAGAGATGAATTTAGAGATACTAAACATCATTTTGAAACTTAATACTACATTGCAACAAATTTCATGAATAATATTTAAAATTTAATATTAATTGTACCACTTTAAAACTACAAACCCGATACAACTACAAACAAAGTGATGACTTTGAAAGTTTGCAAGTTTAAAAACCCCGCATCATTATCGGTCCATTTGTTTAAGAGTTTCGTTACCACAGACACCTCGCAATCACAACACCTATTTTAAAAATAATAAAATTACAATGTAATAACGCTGTTGTTCATTTTATTTTACAGGTAAGTTTGATCATTACTGCGCGGGGCGCTACTGAACGCTGGCAAGTATGTCAATTTTATTACACGTAACTTCTTTAGGGCAACCTGGTTATAGTTCATTGATGAACTGTATTTATTTACCCTGACGGTGACCGAATTAAGGTTGTTATTTGAAAAGAGCTACTGTATTTTCCGGTGGAAATTAACTTTCCAAGCTTAAAATCGTATGACACGTCGATTACGCTTACGTTTTAGTGGAAATGGCAATTTGTGAGGCTGAACATCGAATTACAATTAAGTATTACAATAATATTACACTAAAATTTCGATAATGTAGACGTTTAAAATTGAAAGTGATTAATCATACAGTTTCCAGATGTATACATGCCTAATCAGCATTTATATCTAAGCATTTCGCTAATTTATAGGACTGTCGCCATTACATCATTTTTACAAACGAAGCAGAAACATCGATAAAAAATTAAAATTGTATATTGTATTCAGGAGTGATACACAGACAGACGCATCAAAGTTACAACTCATACCAAATTCGATTTTCAAAAATCTAAATCACCAATAATTAAAACGAAAACATCTCAATTTTCTCAATTTAAAAACATCTCGTCCCCACTCGGCCCAACGTCTATTTTTTAATTGAGCGACTGAACGCACCTCCCAATTAGCCCACCACGTGTGAAGTAACCGAAGTAGGAACAGATAAAAAATCCACTCCTTTACTGCAGCGATCGATGGTGGACACAAAAAGAACAATACAAAGTGCATCGCCTTTTTTCGAAGTCGAGCGCCCCCCCTCGACCGTTGGGTGGGAAGGCGGCCCACCTCGAGTGGAGTGCTTAACGCGTTTCGAAAGTGCTTTTCGGGTGGCCGGATGACAGAAAGGCGTCGACGGCACCACTGTATCTAGGAATTAGCTTTGAGAGCTATTCTTGAGGCTCGAGGGCTGCTGGAGTCAGCTTCTCCGTACTTACAATATTTGCTATATTTTATGATGCTCATTAGTTTTGCTAAGCAGTAGATGCGTGATGATTAAACTGGTGTTAAAGTGCGAAAGTAACCGTGTGGGATTTTTCTCCACCTTCTTTTTTTCGTCGGATTTCGTCATGGATACCTGGCCGTTGTGGACTGGCCGGGTTATGTGGTATGTGTAGAGCGTAAATTGCGCCCCTACCTACTAAAACCGGCGGTGATCCTCGACTGCCCGATTCCAGGGCCACGGGATCCTCCTCCCGATCGGGGAGTATCTGGGTGAATATTGATGTAGACATGCGCTATAACGGTAGTAGCTGTAAGCCATGACGACACGGTTGGCGCAGTGGTTGAGCGATCGACTGCTGCGCAGCATGTCGCGAATTCAATTCCCGCACGGAAGAAATATTTGTACGACCTACAAGTATTTGTTCGGGGTCTGGGTGTTTTCTATCTACAATATGTATGTATTTACAAAAAAAATGTATATTAGTAGTTTATGATCCATCTCGTTACTTTAATACAAGCATTAAGTTGCTTAGCTTGAGACGAGATGGCGTTGTGTGAAATGTCCAAGGATATTTATATTTATTTATTTATCCATCGTCGTTCAGCCACTAATGGCCCACTATTGTGTCGGGTCTCCTCCAATTTCATGGTGAGAAATTGCATGGAGGCAAGACGTGTTGGCGCAGGGTTTATATCAAGTTTATCTTGTCTTGCGGCTAGGTTCTGCCTCTGAAAGTAAATTGGATCCACAAATTCATGCTTGCCAATTAAGGCTTGCCAAATTGTCAGTGCGAGTTTGATAGTTCATACACGGTGTGCCTAGATGTAAAGCTATGTATACATATGGCTTAAAAATTGTATAATACTTACTTCCATTACACTTATTTGTAATTTGTGAGGTTGAAGTTTGAATATATATGTGTGTGTGTCTGTGTGTGTGTCTATTTGTGGTCTGTCGTTGCTGGGGGTCGGTTGGCTCGGACATTATAAGGTTAAATACTATTGTTGACTAGATCTGGCCGATGTTTGGCCTTTGCGACTATTGCGCAACTTAGCTCTCACAAATCTCACGGCCTTGTATCTAAAACAGCGATCTAAAAAGAGCAACTACAGAGTTTCTTGCCAGCTCTTCTCTGTAGAGCTGCATTCCGAACCGGTGGTAGATGGTAAATTATAAATTTTATTTTATTGTTTGACTTGTCAAAAGAGCTCCAATGAGCCAACTTGATAAAATGAGTTTTGAATTTGAATTTGATGCGTGGGCAGGCTTGGAAATTTCTGGATGTTCTTGGCTTGGAATTTTTGAAAGATCCAACATCATGATCATATAACAAGCAGCTTGGGTTAAACAGTTACTGATCAACAATATTATTATTTGTGCCCAAAAAACCTCGCATGTCAGATTTATTTGTAGTAAACTACACGAGGTGTGAACTGAAATCCGGAACATACCAAACATGACTAGAATCCCAATAACCAATCAGAGCCTCACAATAAGACTTGTCAACATTGTCACCGGCTGCGGACATCTAAACTCGAACAAGCTCCAACTAACACCATCTAGTGGGGAATAGTTGAACTACGTACGGAAGGGTGTTGCCTTTGTAGGTTCGTTGCAATGTGATGTATCACATATGACTTCTATGTAGTTTGATTTTCACTATTCTTGTTATAATCATATCTTAGGTTTTCGCGATGATTACTAATTGAAATAATATATTTTTTAACTGACAACTGAACTGAAGACAACTGTCATCTAATCTCTCGTGATCACGACTGCTGCAAAGCATTTGCAGCGTCCGAAAGCAACTAATGTAAACGCAATAAATCCGTTAAAAAGTGTTTAATTTCAGTTATCTTGTGAATTGATTCTCTTTCAGATTCCTCAACTTCGGAACTAGTTCTTCTATATATTATGCTAATCAACTTAACAATATAAAATGTATTTGATATACACGTACTTAGTCGTAGTCACTAACCCATTCTATCTCAAGGGTGACGTAAGGAACGACTAAAGGCTCTCATAAATCATATTCATACGGATTTAGCTGCAATAGGAGAAAAAATTGAGATGAAACACAGGCACAGTGTGCTAAATTTCCATAATAAGTAGTCGAATCAGTATTGGACCATTCGTGAAGAGAGAAATGTTAAGTTGTTTATATTATTCCAAATTTTATATGGTAATTTAATTGTAAACACGTGTGACGTCCGTGCGTTTGGATGCCTGACTATACTAAAGAGACATCGCCTCTCGGCATACAAAACCCGAGCATACCAAAAATAAGTCATTTTTTCAATAAATTACTTCTAAAATAAGTTCTTGCCACATTATGATTAGAGTTCAAAATCGAATGCACAAACAATTAGTATAATACATGTTAGATGTAGTTTGTTCCTGATTTGCTCTATTAATTAAACTACATCTACCAGAACTATAACTTTTATACGCCTATTACTAAGTACTTATATCAGAAAAACTAACTACAGGATGTATCAAAACCCCTATAGCCTATAATATAGAGTTAATGAAAAGAAGCAGTATGTGTATAAGTTTAAGAAAAATGTTTTATTGAACCAGATATTTTATTAACAATTCCAATGGAAACCAACTACGATTATTATATTCTAAACACTAGCCGGATCCTTTCGTTAAGGCTAAAAGGTTTCAATCACCCTATAGCATAGAGAATATTATGTTAGAGGCCGATCTACGCACTAAAACGCATGGCGGTTTTTTTTCTTGAATAAAGGTTGGTAGCGTGATTCCAAAAATGAAACAAAAATATCATTATAAAGCTATGTATAAGTCTAAACCAATATTTTTTCCTGTTGAAACACAATTGTTCTATTTTGCACCATATAACATGGAGTTCGGTCCATTAATTGATGTGCAGTTTGGCCACACTGCAATACATTTCCAGTGAACCAAGTCGGGCAGCGGAACCGAATTAGTAAAACGTGGTAGCCACATTGGCCACAAGTTACCGTCCGTATATTCGAAGATCCGGTCTAGGGCGTCGGCCGCCGGCAAATCTCCGGATCTTTGATCCGGATGTCAGGACTAAATAGTGTGGTTACGATACAAGGCTAAGTAAGATACTTAATCGAGATCGGTTTTTAGTCGATTTGTTTCGGAGTGTTCGGATGTGATGGATATCATCGAGCTCTGGAAGAAAAGACAAGTGTTTTTTCATGATCACTGTAAATGCTTATTAATCTCTCGGTCGGCAAATATTATCAATAAGCAAATAAATACCAGTCAGTACGTTAGACATATTTCTATTGACTACATAGGGTAAAACCGGGATAGATGCCCCACTTTTAGAAAAAGCCACCCATTTTTTAATCTATGTGTTTTATACGAATAATTTCTACGAATGTAGCTAGCCCAATCCTTTATGCTGAATTATTATTATTAATATTAAACCTATCAAATACAGATTTTGCACAAATTGGCTTTTCGTAGAATGCTTTTTTTGAGGATAGATGCCTACCTGTATGGATAGTTGCCCCACCATGAAAATACTGAGAAGGATAGATGCCTGCAGTGCAGGATAGATGTTCTTTTTACCGTGTAAACTAAAAGCCTAGCCCAAACGTTAGGTATTTCTAATCCTAAAACGAAACATGGGTCATAGTAATGAAAAGTATATTTTTTTATTAATAGTGTATTGTTATTACCCATAATTATTTTTTACAGCGTTTGTTTAATTAAAATATAAATTATGAAGTTTCAACAAGCATTATCATGTTCTTTGTTGAATTAAATTTTATAAGCATTTTATTTATTTAACAAAAATAGAAATTCTTAATTGTTTATAAAAATAATTTTACTTAAATTGTGTAACAATTTCTGAAAAGTGTACAGATTCAGTCCAGATTCAGATCCAGTTGGATAACGATTTCGTATTTTTCTTTCAAAACATTCAATGCCAATCCTGTTTTACTTGTATCTTTAGGGTTATCCTTCCATTGTGTGGCATAGTTCTACTATAATCTTAAATAGCAGTTTATGGAGGGATAGATGCCCCTAAGGGCACCTATACCTTGAAAAATCAGGGCAACTATCCTTTGTGATAGGGATAGATGCCTAAGTATTTTTTAAATATTATAATAAACTAAATAGCAATTATTTACACCTAGATGCAGACTTAATGAACCAGGATATAGACATATGAAAAAATATAACGGAATTTATTAATAATTATAAAGTTATACAACACAGAATACTAACGTTTCAAACTTTGACGTGTTCGTGAATGTCGCCGCGGAGATAATTACATACACGACCAAAACGCATCCTCCTACACGACTGTCCATGGGTAACTAAGGTATGGGGTGACTGTGGCTCCTACTTATACAATTAACTCTGAGTCACGAGTTCGCGAAGTTAGGTTTTTAGAATATGGGGCATCTATCCCACTGGGGCATCTATCTCGGTTTTACCCTAAAGGGATTTCGAAAAGCAATAAGGCCGCCCATTGACCGATCTTGTGTTTTAGTCGAAGAATTTTGTATACAAGGTGGCCTGTGCAAAAACTTTTTTTTTCAGCCTAAGTACATCCACTGCTAATTTGGTATTCTTTTAAATCAATTACATGCACAAAAATATCGTGTTCGTTGTATATAGAGTTCACTAATATAATATGCATTGTTTCTACTTCTTGATTTTATATGTATTCATCATATAAAATCAAGTCAGTCAATTTGCTTCGTGGTAGGATCGAACGGTCCGCCCGGCTGGCTACCACCCTCACATTTAAGTCCGACGCCAAGCAGTTTTACTGTGTTCCGTCGTGTGTATGTGAGAGCCGGTGCCCGACAGGGCAATTCCTTGAATTGCCTGCTCCATCTTAGACCCTGGCGTAGCTTTCCATCACGCAAGCCTAGGGTCAAAGGCAATCAAGTCACTGATAAAAAAAAACATCATCATCAATCGTTACAGCCCATAAATTCCCCACTTCTGAGTTGGGCCTCCACCAAATTCATGGAAGGAAATTAGCCCACTGTGCCACCCTGGCAAGACTGGTTGGCAACGGGTTGGTATCAAGTTTCCCTGCTCTTGCAGCCATCACTACACGGACATAAATTATTGCATGTCGTATGATATTTATTTATTTATGTACACACATAGAAAAAGTAAAAACATTTAGGAAACTTATGTACAAAGGTACTACTTATTTCTATAGAAATCTCTTCCAGTAGATCCGCAAAAGGAGATGTTAAAAAAGTATAATAGGCTTAGTGCGTAAAAAACTTAACATTAATAATATTACAAATGTTTAAACTAAGTTTAATGCAAAATAATAATAAGTTATAATAGATACTTAAATACGAAATATTAATACTGTACATACATACTTAATAGATACAATAGATACCTAAATACGAAATACTAATACATACATATATATACTTAATAAATAAATAGAACAACTATGACTAACAGGAGGAGAGATATTTGACTCTTCGCTTAAAGGTAAGTCAAGGCAATCAGAGCTCCGAATACCAGCGGGAAGTGAGTAATATGGATAAAATACGTTCATCTACGTATTTTTAAGCTTGACATTGACTGGACAATCTAGTGAACTGACTGTATTTCAATCGTTATAGCGCACATAATCAGCTAAATTGTCAATTAGAATATGACGCACTTGATGCGCGGACCAGTAAGGCATCCGCTGGCTACTTTTAATTAAATAAAACTCGTAGGTAGAATACCGATAGGGGCCAGCACACGACAAATAAAACGTGGAGCTCACGGTTAGAGGTTTGAATCATTCACTATTTCGAATACTATGTACTTAATACTATGCAGTCTAGACTAAGTTGATTGCATCCATTCAAATTCAAAAACTAATATAATCAAGTTGGCTCATTAGAGCTCTTTTGACAAGACAAACAATAAAATAATATTTAAAATTTGCCATCTACCGCCGGTTAGGAATGCAGCTCTACAGAGAAGCGCCGGCAAGAAACTCTGTAGTTGCTCTTTTTAGGTATGCGTTTTGTTTATCTTTGAAACAGTTTTCTTGCCAAAGCAGTTCCATTAACGTGTCTTTAGAAGGACAAAGTTACAACCAGCGTGCTTGATTTTATGACACACAAAAGTCGAATGGGTTGGTGAGATTTTATTTTTAAACTTAACCTCTGCACTAGGTATAACTTGTATCGCGGGGGCAGTTCACAGACATGTAATTCACGAACACAAATGACACCCAGACTCCGAGCAAGTGCTTCTGGCTTAGACAAAGACACTTGACTGACCCCGGAATCGAACCCGGGATCCGATCTAACCCCTAGACCAACGAGGCAGTCAATTACTTATAGTAGTAGTTGAACAAACCAGGAAACCAAGTTAGTCCATAAATCGCGCATCTCCTTTCGTGGCCTGATAATGGGCCATCTTATTCTATAGAATGCGTTTCATCTCGTAATCTAGCAAACAAGCTGTTGGGCCACTTCTGAGCGGAAGCTGTCCATTGTCACTTGCCCGCTTCCCATTTACCTCACGGATAATACAATTTGGGATATCCATATGTTTATTTAGTTAACTCGAGGTAAGATACTTACAGAAGTACAGAAATACGGTTTGTTGCAAAAAATAAAGTACAAATTTAACCCGCTTTGGGTGATTAGTAGGTACCAGTGTTTACAGAGGGCGAGTAGTGTCTGACTACTTAGACCGATCATGTGGGAAATCAAGGAATCGTTTGACGTCGTGTACACCGACTGCTATAGAGAGTGACGGTGAAGCCAAACGAGCGTAATTTTGTGTGTTGTGAGTCGCGCAGTTTCGGTCGCAGAAATTCTGCCCAGCAGATATTCTGTTGGGCTGCCAGACGGGCGCATTTTATTCAGGTGTCGACTTTCACGCAATCTTTATCAAACGAATTGGCAGTGGCTAAAATCATATTAAGCTTCTCCGCGTGGTTAACCCCCGATAATCACCCGCCCTTGTCCCACGCTAAGGGGGCTCGCCGCAACATACTCTCTCTCTCCATAAACTAAAAGCTCTCATATCTAGTACATGCACAGATCATGTGCTCAATCACACAATCCATCCGTCTCTTTTTGGATATCCCACGTCTCTTTCGCCCATTCGCTCATTCCATCATCATTCATATTGAGAAATATTCTCACCACATGCCTTCCATCCCTTCTTCTTGTTCATGACATGACACATCAATACCAAACTTCTTTAATATTCAAATTATACTAGTAATGTTAAAAACCTTAGAACTAATCTATTGAATTACTAGTTTGCGATAATAATAACCGACTCCAAATAGCCCTGCGGAAGTGATTCCATAAAATACAGTGGCCAAAAGAAACAGAAAATTCTACAGTACGAAGACGAGGCCTGTTCAAAATCCGAAACAAATATATAGATCTCAAAGAATTCTAAGAAAACCGAAATTATTAAAAGAAATGTTTGAGTAAATTATAATTGAGAAAGCGATTGACCGAATCCTGACCTGATTCGCGAATCCCAAAGAGATCAGTGAACCAGAAGGGGTCCCTTGAAAAGTACATTTCATTGATAATCCAAAGAGGTTTGTATTCAACGCGCGCTTTAATGGTAGGGATGTCAAACATTGAAAATCAATTTATGTAATTCTTGTGAGAAGTAAAAGAAAGTACTTTAGGTACCATTACACCTAAGCGTTGAGTGATTTATAGCGCATTCGTTCTTAGACTTAACCTTATACCTGCCCCCTCTACCTTGTCGTGGTGACAAAGCTCATGAGCTATCAAGATCCGTTGGCCTTGATAGATAGATAGATACCGGCTCAGTGTCACCCATGCCAGGCCTCGCGACGTGGGCGGAGCCGGAGGGAGTGGGACGTGACGTTATTAGTATCTACTACTACTTTTCAGCCCATAAATGACCCACTGCTGGGTTTGGCCTCCTCCATTATACGGAGGGTACTTACCCTACTGTGCCACACTGGTCTCCTTCTCTTGCAGGTAGGTTATCGACACCCTCATAATGGAATGGAGTGGTGACACCTTGCATTCTTAAACCGTCATCACAGGAAATGTGCGTGATGGCGTGTACTCAGTTAGCTTAACATTTTCGAAAATATCTTATAAAGGCTAGCTAGCTACAACAAACAAGGGGTGGGTCGGATGTTTCCCACTGGGTGAGCTGATGGTCTGCCTAGATCTGATAGATGCGGACAGTACCTACAGACAGAACCAAATACGGAAATCTTCGAGAAAGCCCAGCGATGCACGATAACACGCTGCTGCTGAGAAAGACAGACTTTGAAACTGAGCCACTACTATATTTAGTACCTTCTCAAACAGCTATTTCTTTTCTCCACATATTCAACGTTCCTTATTGATTGATGAACCGCAAGAAGTTATTTTTATGACAGGCATTGAGTGTTGATTGCAGTCGGAATTCACAATGAGCTGTGGCAACCCTACTCGAAGCTACCCACTCCGTCTCAAGGTGAACGACCGACGCTACTTACCCGCCCGACCACGTGACCCACCCACCACTTGAGCTAGGTCAGGGTCGTCCCGCGACATCTGCGCCGCCTTGCAATGCCACCCCAGCCGGTACATTGACAGCGAAACTGGAGGTCGCGACAAAATGGACCTTCGAGACTGGCCGCCCATTTTTCCGTTCGAATAGTTTCCGATACACCCAATGGGTTATGTTTGTTGACCTCGGCTTGAGATAGGTCAAGGATGGGTAATCGCATTGATTGAGATCTAGGGTCATGGAATTGGTCGAAAATTTGCACGCGAATGCAATTTAGTAGCAAATTAGACTTAAAAGGAAATTGATACTGATTAAGAATACTTTCACCACCCCATTCTATGCTAAGCGTGTCGGAAGACCCAACAGGAAGGAAAACTTGATTCGAAACCCTGCGCCAATCCATCTGGCCAGCGTGGCACAGTATGTAAATTAACCCAAATACATGGAGGAGTATGTATCCGTTAACGATAGCGAACCTTATCATTGATTTATACAATAAAAAAATCTCTATTCTATTCTTCAATCTTGGCGGTCTGTAAAGAGATCTTCACAAATAAAATAAGTTTTGAATTATGTTTAACTTTTACTATTTCCAGAGATTTTATCCGTGATATGATGCCAAATTTTCTGTTTAGCAGCATTCCATAGTGGTTTTAAGTTAACGCATGCCTTCCTTTGAGTGGCCCAGGAAGTTCTTGCTTTCTTTGGATCATGGCTGTCTGGTTCGATGCCGGGGTTATAGCCATTTGTATTAGTGAATTATTCTTATGTATGTAAAGCAACAGAGGAGGCGTCTCAAAAAGTTCCATTTGACAATGTGTATGATATAAATGATTTGACAGTTGTACTATTTGATTGTGGTACACTACACTATATAAACTGAACAAAACGTTACTAAATTGACATTGTATTTGACCACTAATCACTAAACAGTTTAAAGAAATTAATTTTAGTCTGTGGCACAAAAAGAATAAATTGCCATTCATAATGCAGTCGAAGAAAATTGAAGAGTACGTTTCTTTGATATAGGTACGCTCTCTCTAAACAGGCACATTGTCGTTCCCAGGCTAATTTGTTTCTTTGTCCATTTTTATAGACGATGATATTAAATTTATTTTTTAAGTTACATATTTAAAAAAAAAACTTTATCCGATTTAACTTACCTGATATGATCCACGTTACGGTCTAGAAGCTCTGCCACACACAAAGACTTGGCATGCCTGGAATCGAACCAGGGACGCGTAATTCACAGGCTGCAGATTCAGAACTACAAAATTATATACTTACAATCTTTAAGCATGTGCAGTAACTTGTATATTGTTCTACAAAATTTAGGGTTCAGCTGTAATTTGTGTTCTTGGCAAAATTGTTTACTATTTCCATTTCTTAGTTACTGCAGTAATCAGAGTAAGCACTTTCAAGGTTTATGTTACGGTGAAACTTCACTGACACTTTTCCGGTAGGTAACTACCTACCGGAAAAGTGTGATAACCCGTGAGGGGACGGCGCAGAATATAAAACTTCCCTACCGCACGCTGGAAAATAACGCGTATTGTAAAAGTCAACAAAACCCAGCACGATTGGTGGTAGGATCTAATGGTCCGCCCGGCTAGCTACCACTCACATCTAAGTCACACCAACCAAGCAGGCACCAACCAACCAACCAAGCACCAACCAACCAACCAACCAAGCAAGGCGGCAAGCATCATGCTTTCCATCACGCAAGCCTAGGGTCAAAGGCATACAAGCCAATAATAAAAAAATAAAAAGTTACTTGGGATACAGATAATTGTTGTATTGAGTTCGTATCTACCGAACATACGTATTAATTTTGTGTACGAGTAGATATTATACTTACTTGCAATATACATTTAAATAAAGCGGTCGTAGACCGGGCTGGGGCAAATTCATTATTATTTCAATCAACCAAATGTAAATTTATTCAACAATCTCACAAGGTAATTGCATGTCTCCGTCGCATTCGTGCATTTTCTGTCTCGTTTCAATGTGGGGTCGAGCAAGTCCCATATATTTTATGTATTCAATCATAAAAGTGCATTTGCATGTGTACTTGTTTATATAAATATGGAAACTCAACTGCTAAACCATGTAAATAAAAAAAACATTCTATTTTTGTATTATACACACTAAAGAAACAATATCGAAGTAACTGCGCGTAACTGACCGCGATAATGTCAAATTAATAGCCCAAGTCGAAGTGTTTTCATTTATTTTTGACAGTACTTAATGGGCACTCACAAATTGAAAACAAAACATTACAGCTGAGAAGAAGTGGCGAGGGCTTGTCATTTTTTGTTTTTATTAATATACCATCAATGTACCTAAATACTATTGAATATAGAAAAATATTCGTGTGGATTTTAAATAAACAAAACCAATATTAGCAGTAGTATTAGATTTATAATTCCATATCAAACTGGTGACCACATAGTTCATTTTCATTGCTCGTTATGCAGAAAGTGTAACAGACTTTTCACTTGGCGCACCCGGTCGGGGCTCCTCCAGTTACTCTGAGAGAAACGTTTTATGCCTTGCCATTTTCTTGGCATTGTATGGACAATGTACGTATACCGTATTAGCCAAATCCTAAGGTCACGCACATCCTGTTATTTTTCGTCAATCCTACTATCACGAAATATGTGCTACATAATACAGGATTACATTCTTAATCAGTTAAAAAAAATATAATTAGTAACATTACCCATTGTCCGACCCTCGGTAACTTCACCTTACATTAAGCTGAAACTCGAAATATAATAAAATAAAGTCGTCAGTTAATAGTACACTGTTTGTTAATATTGGGGAACATGTGAAGAAATAATTACGTCAAAGACTTACAGGTTTGTCATGACTATATAATAATTTGTATTCGATTATAATTCATGTCTTTTAAAGGCTGATATTTATTTATTTATTTCCATAAAGACCTATAATTATAGGTAGAAAACCTAGTACAATATTCCAATACATCCATCAAATTTAAGAGAAGCAAATCACACTCACGGCAACCCTTTTGAATTCACACAGAGTACAACCAAATATGTCTTTTCCCATAATATAACTAGTGAGCCTGATTTTCTTTTTCCATAATATTTCCTTTTTCCATACTATGTTTAGGGATACATTTATTGGCGAACAACAGACGACAGTAAATTTTTCACAAAGCCAAACTAGTTTTGAAATCATGAAACAATAAATAGGAAACGTTTTAAGATTGCTTTGTGTCCCAAAACGTAGCGATTGGATGCAATTCTGCATTGGATATTGAAAGTTTAGTGGACATTTCTCATGGCTAGTTCGTGCACGCACCCCTCGTTTTGGGGGGTAGCCTCCACAAGGGTGGACCCTCCTTTGCTAAACCTATACACAAATAGTAGGCACATTTGGCTGGCAACATTTCATGCTTAGGGTATACAAATAATGTTCTGCGTCGCAACAACAGTAAAGGGAATAGATGCTGATTTAGGCATGCAGACTTCACGCGCCGTTTGAGAGTGTTTTTATTATAAATTATCGCAGGGAAATGCAACACTTTTTACCTTCAATTATTTTTAATTAATTGGCCGGTTCTTTATATCACTATCACTACATATTATAAAACAAAGTCGCTTTTGTCTGTCCGTCCCTATGTATGCTTAAATCTTTAAAACTACACAACGGATTTCGAAGCGGTTTTTTGTATTAGATCGAGTGATTCAAGAGGAAGGTTTATATGTATAACCCACCCCCGCTTTGCACGGGCGAAGCCGGGGCAGGCCACTAGTTGCTAATATATTTATGACTGACAGAGAGATATAATGATTACAGTATTATTTTATTAGAAAACTTTGTGAATTTCTTGTAGCTTATTTGCATGGGTTGGAATTGAACTTGAACTTCAGCACTAGGACAGCGGAGTTTCTGTGAATATCGTTAATAGAAAAAAAAGATTACATGTAAGTATGGTTCCTTTACATACTTTAGCTCTAAATATTGTGTATATTTTTTAAAAACAACAATGTTGAACTCTTTTCACTGACCTCAGAAATAGTAATCTAGTATCTATATTGTAATACGTAAAGCAAAAACTTTATACCCTTTTTTACGAATTGCGCGGACGAAGCAGAATGAATATTCCCACACTGCTAATATTATTTTAAAATTATGCATAAGCATACAATAAAACTCTTTTGTTTATTGTAAAACTCTGTGGTCAATTATATAATAGAATAGAAATATAATTTAAAATTAATTATGGTCGAATTTCGACCGCTGGGGTACCTAGATTTTTTTATCAGACAATCCCCTCGCTGGCAGTTATTTGTAATATCGTTCACATCGCCAACATTTGAGAAATTCGTTAAATATGTTAGCCATAATCATTCGCTATGCAACTATGGCTTGACAAATAAATGGCATGACACTGTTATGAGTAAAAAATTTACAACTAAAGGCCTCAAGGTGGTAAACACTAGTGTGTGAACGTTCATGAATTTATTAAGAATGAACACCCGCATTTAATATTCCATCGCTGATTAGAAGGACCGGGCAGTGGCACAATTGATACAGGCGATAGAAGTTTACACACTTGCTTGTCCCGCTTGTCCCCGAGTGTAGGAACTAAAAAGAAATTTCATTTTTTAAACAGACATCGAACTCTTGTCTTTTATTGAATATGTATTGTAATCATGGTTGTCTGACGTCACTACTATATCTTATATTTCTGTGTGCGTAAGTTTCTGAGTATAATGAACCGTCTCGGACAGCCACTGATTGGCAGTTTCAATTCCAGATATTCCAAGATCGAGGCAAAGTGAGCCGAGACTGATCTTAGGTGTCGGACTAAATTTATAGAATGTTTGTATTTGGCACTTGGCGCGCTAGCATTGAAAATGACATTGTCTAGTAATTTCAATACAAAAATGACTACTACCCGGGTTCGATTCCGGGATCGGGCAAGTGTCTTTGTAAACTGCCACCGCTATACAGATTATACCTAGTGCGCATACCCTTGAAAAGTGCCCGGCCTGGTCCGAGGAGAGAGCGACATTGGTCGCCGAGATAGGACTCGACTTGTCGCTACCTTCTGTAGTAGTGGCCATCACCGGACGTGAACGAGCCTGGACTGCGCTCCAAACCTTTGCGGAAACTGCGATAGCAAGGAAGGAGGACGCGGAAAGGGAGCGGGAGAGGGCACCTGACGCCCCCCGCAGAGGTGACCCGCACAGGGCGTAGGAGACTGGCGCACACGCGCAACCTGCCACCCTAACGGCAGCCTCCGGTCGGGGGAGCAGGGAACACCCCCGGCCTTAGGGGCAGATAGCAGTTCCCGTGGCGATCGGTTTCTGCACCGAGGCTCTCTTGAGCCAAACAGGATTGCGGCACGCTTCACACATGGTGCGCATCGAGACTGGGATCAGGGCAGGGACACCCTATCCCCGTAGCAAAAGTCTCCGAGAAGAACGCTTCAGGCGTCAAAAAGGTAAACAACACCAACGGTTCGAGCCAAGCTCCCCTGTCCGTCACTGCCAACACGGAAAGGCTATGTAGTTTCCCGTACGGCAGAATGACACGCGGTGACAACAGTGGTAGGTTTTTGTGGGTAAACCAGTTCGCAACTCACCATCTCAACGCGACCGGGACTCACACATACCCCAGCCCCGTCCCACCGGCTGGGGACCTATAAAAGGTTTCCCCCACTATAAAAAAAAAAACAAAAAAAGGGGTTTCGTTTAAAAAGCAATGGTTAGAATACATAATGTCACCAACGTACTGAGGGAGTTGTAAGAGGCGACTTAACGAACGCAAGATTTAAATTACCTACCCGCAAGAAAAGGAATAGACTTGATACAAATCCTGTGGCAGCCCGTCTTATCTCTATTGTCGTCTATGGCCTGAAGTGCTGATGATGAATATCCATGTATAGTCTAGACAAGCGAAGCTGCAGGTAGAAGTTAGTTGCGTGATGCTTCAAAACCAAGTGTGATCTCATTATTTATACGTTTGATTCTCAAATCACTATGGGAAAGGCTGACAAACACCTAGTTATAATATTTCACATTGAACTGTTAAGCATTGCCATTATAAGTAAATTTATTTGAGCGATTATCTGTTAGATATCACATTCATATGATTCTTGAGTATTTGAGTTAGGTCTGGAGTTCTTTGATTTAGTCACCTTTTTTTTATTAGCACCAATGAAAGATGATGTGTGTAACATTATCTTTTGGAAGCCTTTCGAATTGAATTCGCAGCTCCATTGTAACTGACTACTGATATCTCGCATTCGGAAAATCTTACTTATTCCACTTGAATAAATATTAAATGTATTCTTCAGAGGTGTCTTATGGCTGCTATAAATCGACCTAGGAGATTGAAAGTGTTAAAAGGCAACACGAACACCCGCATTGACTTGAACTCTAGAAGATTGCGTATATATATATATAAGTTGTTTGTTACACAATATGTGACAATATGTTTGGTGAATACAAATAAGTTTCATTCAGTGACCCGGAACAGATCAACACAGGCTTGGCTTCTGTTTTGAGAGACTACATTGTTTATCCACCTTTCTATTTAAACCCCTGATGACAACCTCGAAAAGAAATTGTCCGAAACTGTTTGTGATACTCGTATAAGACCCAAAATTTGTTGAGAGCGGATTCTCGTCCCCGAAATCATTTGCTATACGCGCTGACAACACAGTCCTCAGCAACACACTTCTCCACATGATCGTCTCTCTTTGTGTTCGCAATCAGGTCCTGGTACAGCCCAGCAATTATTCAAAATACATCGACCAATATTAGATAGGTGGGCACGGCGCGATGCGTTTTGCATTGCGAATCAGTGCCACTGTGTGCACAGACCCAAGGGACTTGTGACTCACCAAATGTATTGATACGATCACATCATAATATCACGTGATGATTTAAATAATCATGATAGAGAGTAGGAACCATCTTATCTCATAAGTACGTTAAACTATTACAGTGTCGAACTGTAATTGTTCGAACTGTACTGCGGTTTATCTGCAAATAGCTTAGTGGGACGAGTTAACAAATGACGAGAATGAAGAATGAAGATTTCTCTAAGGGGCACCACTGCTAACTGAGACATTTTGAAAAGCAAAGGAAATGAAGCTATAGAGCTGGCTGCACATGAGATGACGAAGCAATAAATCTTTATCTTTACATAGTATAAAACAAAGTCGCTGTTTCTGTCCGTCCCTATGTATGCTTAAATCTTTAAAACTACGCAACGGATTTTGATACGGTTTTTTTTAATAGATAGAGTGATTCAAGAGGAAGGTTTATATGTATAACCCACACCCGCTTTGCACGGGCGAAGCCGGGGCGGGCCACTAGTATAAAATACAACCAACCTATAATATCCTGAGGAGAAGGATAACTGCTACACACCCTGTGCCAACCCGTCTTACCAGTTGGCTAATTTCCGACCATGAATTAGAAATATATGATATTATGACGATGGATTTAACATTATGCAATCCATGAGGATTCATACTTTTCAGTTCTCCTACTATTTTCGTTAGACGGGTGCCGTTTTGTGGGATCTACATAATGCCATCAGTCAATGCAGGGCGACTGTTTATGCGTCCACGTCAACGATTGTGGATGCTGCCTTTTGCTGAATTGTTGAAACTCTCGGGAATCCCGTGCAATCCTACGTGTGTACGGAGCAATGTTTGTTTGATCCTTCTAAACTGAGGCCACGTCATGTTAATCTCTTACAGCCAGGATTGGGACACATTTGTGACGATTTGTAATAGAATGTCCCAACGGCCAGCAATTGTCCATAACTGACGGATGAATATATTAATAAGAAAGTTGATAATATATCACTTCTTGAATTATCGAAATATTCTTGATTCGGGCCTCCTCCAACTACATGGAGGGTAATTAGCCTACTTTGTCACGCTGGCTAGAATCTTGCGATACTTTAGTCCGTTCTTACGACACCCTGTAGGATGTGTCCTAAGTCCGATAATCACAAATCTAAATCTGCAAATCTAGGCTATTCACCTAATTCAAGTTTTATACCAATCTACAGAACCGAGGCCGAATTCTATGTTACCAAATTGGTACCAATGTCATTCGAATAAGAACACTTATTTATTTCCATCGGTTTATAAAAATTTACGGTGTGGTGCAGTACCTAACACTAAAAAAGTAATTTTCGGATAGTTAAAAGCAAAATAAATAGAATAAAGAATATCTCGTTTTCCAATCTACTAACCATTGAGAAGTATAAAACGTGTGCAAAAATCGATTGAACAGTTTATTCTTGTCTATTTATTCGTATTTAAAATTTATTACCGAAATGGAACTGATAGTTTTTTGCCGAACCTTCGGCTGAGCTTCAGATTCGGTTCATAGTGCATGCGACAGTCAAATTATAAACATTTTGAGATAAATTGTGCTTGTGGACAGTTTTCTTCACAGAGTTCATTAGACTGGTTAGACGTGACGAAGTGGACGAGGGATTGTGCACCACACTTCTATGCACGGCCTTACTAAAATCTTACCGTGAAAGTATACAAAACTGGTGGTTAGTACACATTCAATAGGGCGCAAATTTGTAAAACTTTTCAGTTTCCCTTAAAACGACCAGTATGTGTGTGACCCTAGTGAATGTATGTGTGGACTGAACGAAACATCATCCCTGTGTATTTGATCAGCGAAGCTTTTTGACTGTAGTGGTGTCACTTCATTTCGCTGTTCGTATTTGCTACATTTGATGCAATATTTGTCTTAAACCTACAAAGAGTAAAAAAGCGTGAAATACCGGAACTATTCCTGACATTTATTTCTCCCACCTACGTTTGCAGCGTACAGACACACAACGATAGCTCACTGCACCGTAACAAGTTGTACCTCGAAGCGCGAATTCTAATTACCCCGGAATAATATCCACTGTAGGAATCGATCTAACGGAGGTGGGCCCACCCCACCTGTGCAGTGACTGAGCCTCCGCCGCCCCCAAAACGCCGCACCGCGTGCATGTACACACGTAGATTAGAAGTCATCAACGATGATGTGCTAAAATGTCTGCAGAAAGCGTGGCTCTCCACTGGTCATCTACTCTGACAAAGATTTTAGTAGTATGGGTTTGTAGATAGATACTCTTTTATAATAAACTAGCTGCGCGCGTTGCTACGCCACTAGCAATGTTTTTTTTTCAGCAGCCGGAGTCCGCCCCTTCTTTCTGGACCGGACGTTTTTACAAAACTTGATTCCAGTCAAGGTAGCGTTATTATTTTTCTAAAACCTTGGTTATCTGAATACCATAAGGTTTCGTGGAGATTTCTGTGCTTAGTCGTCTATTTATAGCACCTTCGTCACCAGCGGATCACTGGCATTGGAAGATATTGCACACAGCATCTTTAAAAGTAGCACCATCGCGTTACGATACACCTTTATAGTTAATCCGTAAGCTGCTTCGTGTTCATTATCTGTTACGTTAGCCGCAGGTCGTTCGCTAAACATAGTGTTCGTGACAAATTACCAATATTTAAACTCCATACCAAAACGCTCGATGCATCACGAAATTCTTGTTCTTAATTTTCGCACGTTTTGGTTGAAGTTGGGATTACTTCCGCCGAACTTATATACGCCTGTACCGCCGCCACGGAGACTCATAACCGCGATCGATTTCAGCAATTTAAAATCCACTTACAAACAACCGCTGTCTATTCAGAACTTTGCCTGACTCATGAAACTTGTATTAATAAAAACCATTTATTAATCGCCGTTCTAGGCTGTTCTAGACTGCAGAAGCAACTGGTATGCACTTTCTGTATTAAGTCTGCTTTTTCGATTTCTAGACTTACTGATAACTTTTGTGTCAATGTATATTTTTTTTTCTTGTATTGACATAGTCGTTTTAGCTCATGTAAGACCCACTACTGACTCCAAATATATGGAGGGCACTGTGCCCCGCTGGCATAACGCGCTGGCACAGGGCTTGTATCAAGATTTCCTTGTAACTAGGTGATGTAATATGCCTTCGCGTTCCTTTAGTCGCCTTTTACGACAACCCACAGGACGTTAAGTGTGATACTACAACACACGGAATGTGATATTGAAATAGTGTACACACATAATGTGTATTGTGCACATATTAATCATCATGTTATCCTATCCTACTAATATTATAAACGCGAAAGTTTGGATGGATGGATGATTGCTACTCTTTCACGTAAAAACTACTAAATGGAATTTAATGAAAGTTTACAATAGTATAAACTCAAAGTCAAACTCAAAAGGAACTTTATTTACGTAGGTTTCATCACAAAACTCTTATAAATCGTCATATTTACAAACACCATTATCATCTTACGGCCCCTGTCCCACACTAGGTGGTAGTCTCCACACACACCTATCAGTCGTCATACCTACATTCACACCTTTCACACACAACTCCTCATTCCTGCAATCCCTCCATCTCCCCTGATCGCTCACAATCCCTATGTGTATCGCTTAAACATCAGAATAACACATAGGCTACAATTTATAAATATATTTTGTGAATAGTCCAAAATATAACAATAAGTCTCAAGTAAGTAAAAAAAAAGTTCCATCGCCGACTAGATTTTTATAAAATTAAAGCTCTGCATTGTGTATAAGCACTGCACCTGTATCGCGGGGGTACTATACAAACATGTAATTCACGAACACAAATGACACCCAGACTCGGAGCAAGTGCCTCTGGTTTACACAAAGACACTTGCCCGTCCCCGGGATTGAAGCCGGGAACCACGATCCCAAGGCGGTACATTCCACCCCTAGACCAACACGGCCTCCTCCATGAGTTGGAGGAGACCCGACTCAGCAGAAGTAGATGATACCATAAAAACAGTTATTTGACTGCATGTTACTCACCTTTTGATAACAAAAGCTAAATACACTGGGCTTTGGAGCCACTGCGTTTAAATAACCGACTTATGTCAAACATGTATTCGGCGCGGCGCGTACCGGGTACGGGCATCACATGTTAATAATCGGAATGATAGTATCAAGTGTACGATAGCCCTGCTTTTCGCCCGGCTTCTGGCGGTAGGGTGGTTTACTTAAAATGTTACCCGTCATTATTTTGCCTAAGCTTAGGGCAAACTATATTACTTGATTAATAAATAAATATCCTTGGACATTTCACACAACGCCATCTCGTCCCAAGCTAAGCAACTTAATGCTTGTGTTATGGTAACGAGATGGATGATAAACTACTTATATACATTTTTTTTTGTAAATACATACTTATTATAGATAGAAATGACACCCAGACTCCGAGCCAGTGCCTCTAGTTTAGACAAAGACACTTGCCCGACCCCGGAATCGAACCCGGGACCCGTTGATCCAAAGGCGGCACATCTAACCACTAGATAAAATAAAAACAATAACCCGAGTGGTAACGCACAGTTCGTGTGGTAACATACATACATACAATCACGCCTCTTTCCCGTAGGGGTAGGCAGACACCACTTCTTTCCACTTGCTACGATCCTTACATACTCGGTTTAGGGTACTCTTGACCTGGCCTTTTTTCAAGACGTCTCTAATTTGGTCTTGAATCGTCCGCCTAGTTATAGAATTATAATCATTAAAATCATCAATACAACCCTCCAAGCTCATAAAGATGCAAGAAAAACTTTTTCCACGTCAAAGTCATTCTTGCACCTTTATGAGCTTGGAGGGTTGTATTGATGAGTTTGATGATTATAACTCTGTAACTACATACGTCTTACAACCACGAATCAAATATTCATCATCATACAACCTAGCACTGCCCTGCAAATTGCAAAAAACGTAAGAAAATTTGAATTTCGCGGGCTACCCTGGAGCATCCACCATATTATACGCTGTTGGTTTTCATAATAATAAATGATTTGTTTGAAATTCATAGTTTATGAGTCATTGCATAATTGTGAAGTAAATTAGTAAAATCCGACACTATAGTAGGGATACGAGCAGCCACCGTTTACTGCATATATTGAATTATCGTGTTGACTACACATATTTCGCCTGTTCCAAAGAATAAAGACCTATCCGCAATACTGCTTTGAAGCCATTTGGAACTCTATTCTTTGGAACAAGCGATTTATGCAGTATATAATACATCACTGCCATAAGGATGACTCACCACTGAATCTCATTGACCCCAAATCTGAGCTAAATACGCACTTTCATAGGTTTATCGTGAAAACAAATATAAGGGGGGTTTATGCCAACATTTATACCTTATGCCACCCTGTTGAAGCTTAGGAGGCGGCAAAAAGTTATTAAAATCGATCCGTTTGCAGACGGAACTTTAGAACATTGTTGACATTTTTAATATAATATCAATTGGAAGTAGCATGCAATATAATATATGAATAGTGTTAATAATAATATGATGCCGTGTGATGATGGATTTAGAATACATAGTGTCACCACCCCATTCATCCTGAGGGTGTCGTAAGAGCCGACTAACGAAACGTAAGAGATTGATCACCTCGTCCCAAGAGAAGGAAAACTTGACACAAACCCTGTGCCAACCCGTCTGGCCAGCGTGGCACAGTAGGCTAATTACCCTTCATGTAATTGGAGGAGGCCGGACCCAGCAGTGGGTCTTTTATGGGCTGAGTAGTATAGTAGTAATAATAATATAAAATACGTAATAGATCGGTCGGTGCGTCGTACAATGCTTATTGATATTACTATTCGTGAGAAGATCAGCAAGTACTTAGATCTATCTCACGAGGTTAGTGCCATGTGGAATATGGATTCGACAATCATTGTACCGATAGTTAAATCAGTGCACGGACTGATGGCAAATACCAACACCTACAGAAGCTCTCGCTAGCTCTACAGAAGCTTTTGGATAGGGCACGTATTGTGAGGAGGTTCCTCACTCTAGATCCGTCAAGGTCAGCACTGGTGGTGGTGGCCTGCGGCTCAGCCATGGGTGGGGTGGGGTATATCTATTTTTTAAATATATTATTTTATACTTTATTTTAAACGAATATTTGTGAAATATGAAAAATAAATATAAAATAGCACAAGCTTAGGTTGACCCTCTAGGTAGACCCACTATTACGAAATGTACCGTTGTACCTTTTTTGTTAATAATGATTAATATAATTTCCTAATGTAACATCATTGGCGACTTTGGGTGTATAAATATTTAATGTTACAATTCATTTCATATTCCATTTAATTAATATAGTCAACACAACGAACTTCCACCCGGCGAACACCTCGACATTTTAAATCGTCGGCAAATGGAACAATTTCCTGTTCGATTCGATACTAGTCTCACGATTAATGCCCAACCGATTTTCCGAGTCGGCACTCAAAATCGTTTTGGTTATATTGTGTCAAGTTGAAATTTTTATCATAATACTAGTACTGTTCTAAGTAATCATAGAAAGAAACAAAAATATTATACGTTAAATCACTTTTTTCTAGAAAGCTGATATGTAAGATATGAAAGCTGAATATCCAATTTAAGCAGATTTTTATATAGTCACTGTTATTTAAAGTACTCGTAGGAATTAGACACACAAGCACATTTAGTGGCAAATACTTCATCAGGGGGTAATGGAAGCTTTCTTAGCCCGAGGCTTTATAGCATTATGTATAATACATATATACAGACAACGAAGTCTCGCACAAAACAAATTCATCGCTTCGACCCACAACTACTACGGTGAACGGACGAACGCCTACCTTGTACCACGATCAATAAATTGGTTGCCTACCGCTATAAGAAAGAAAATAACAAAGACAAATTAAAATCCTATTACTTTGCAGAGCGTATTTAAGTAGGTACTGAAATTGTGTATGTATTTATAAATAAGTTAAGCAAAAACTTTGTTCAAGTTGTTGTACAAAACCCTTACTTCAGTACCTTAATTGCGCGGACAGAGAAGTATGACATTTCCCACACTTAAATGATTTTTTATTATGCCTAGATAATACATAAAGTTCATAAAAATACCATTACACACTACTACTACTCAGCCCATAAATGACCCACTGCTGAGTCGGGCCTCCTCCCGTCACAGAGAGGGTAATTAGCCTACTGTGCCACGCTGGCCAGACGGGTTGGCACAGGGTTTCGTATCAAGTTTTCCTTCTCTTGCGGCTAGGTTTTCAGCCTTGTCATTTACACATTTTCCATTACACACACTACCATATATTTGAAACGCACACATAAATACTTTATTGTTAACTAGCGACCCGCCCCCGCTTCGCTCGGGTGCAATTATGACATATAAACCTTCGTCTTGAATCACTCTATCTATTAAAAAAGACCGCTTCAAAATCCGTTACCTAGTTTTGAATATTTAAGCATATATAGGGACGGACAGACGACAGCGACTTTGTTTTATACTATGTAGTGATTGTTAGTCTGTGGTGAAATTCAGAATATAACTATTATTAATAGAATTATAATTTAAATTAATTATGGTCGATGACTGGGCCACCACTAGTATTTCTAAATCCAGCCAGTTGTTAACAATTGCATTGTAAACTTTCGTAAATCTGAACAGGAGGAGTATCTACGTCCTTTTTGAAGTCGGTAAAGCTTAAATACCGATTTATGGCAATTATGAAAGCCCATGGCGACTATAGTCTCGCGTAAAATGCACCTTCAAGCTGTTCACGACATGCCCAGAATCCAGATACTCATTACGATCTTAATAATTAGTAATACAGGAACTTCATCATCATCATCATCAGCCTATTTCAGTCCACTGCTGGACGTAGGCCTCCCCCAAGGCTCGCCACTGAACCCGGTCTTCGGTTCTATGCATCCAGTTGCTGCCGGCTGCCCGTCGCAGATCGTCGCTCCATCTAGCAGGGGGGCGTCCCACCCTACGTTTGCCAGTACGTGGTCTCCACTGTAGCACCTGTTTGCCCCAGCGGCCGTCAGTTCTACGACAGATGTGGCCAGCCCATTGCCACTTCAGCTTGCTAATCCTATGGGCTATGTCGATGACACGCGTTCTCGCTCGGATGACTTCATTACGAATTCTATCTCGTAGCGAGACACAGAAACTTAAGGCGAGGTTATCCAATAGCTTGACAACCCTCTGTGCTACCGACGTCTTAACTCCGCGCTGGCTTTATAGATAAACTACTTATCATGGGATAAGTCATCTATGGGATGATCCACTGCCGAGCCGGGCAATTAGCCTCCTGTGCCATGCTCGCCAGACGGGTTGGAACAGGGTTTGGTATAAAAATCTCTTTTTCTCTCCCCGCTATGTTTTCGACCCTGAGATTTCCTTATAAGAGCTCTTACGACACCCTCAGTATGAACTGGTGTGGTTACACTATGTATTCTAAATCCGTCACCACACGGATAAATATATATCAGTATATTCCATGTGATATACCAGCGCATACTTACAGATATTATTCTTTATTGGAAATTATAAGTAAAAAGTAGCTTTCCTTGACTTTATGGTTTCTATGTAATCAACATTGTTTCGATTACGTTTCCTATCGTGTTAAAAATCTTGTTTTGTCGCTAGATAATATCTTCATCTATAAGGTAAAATTTTCTCAGTGTTGTAACTTTTATACTTAAGAAGAAACGAACGACACAATTCGGAAAAAGATCGCCTTACGGTGGGCAGCAATTGTTGCCCACGCGCAGACTTGCTTTAATTACAGCAGCTTATTTACTTATTGTCAGTCCAGGGCAGTCGAGTATGACAGCTTGTGAGAAATTTTTGCGTCTTTCCGGGTTCTGGAGACAATGCTTTGGATGTCTCTATAGGGAGGGATGGTGTGGTGACGGATATCACCACTCCATTCCATCCTGATGGTCTCGTAAGAGCCGGCAAAATAAATATAATAAAGAAATAAAATAAATATCATTGGACATTTCACACAACGCCATCTCGTCCCAAGCTAAGCAACTTAATGCTTGTGTTATGGTAACGAGGTGGATGATAAACTACTTATATAATTTTTTTTTGTAAATACATACATATTACAGATAGAAAACACCCACAAAAGAAAATGAAAAAAAAAAAATCAAAACTCATTTAATCAAGTTGGCTCATTAGAGCTCTTTTGACAGGTCAAACAAAAAATAAAATTTAAAATTTACCATTTAAAATTAATTATTTACCATCTACCACCGGTTCGGAATGCACCTCTACAGAGAAGAGCCTGCAAGAAACTCTGTAGTTGCTCTTTTTAGATCGCCATTTGGGTACAAGACTGGTTTTAAGACAGATTTGTGAGAGCAAACTCACGCAATAGTTCCAAAGGGCCAAACATCAGCCAGATATAGTTGACAATAGTAACCTTGTAATGCCCAAGCCAACCGACCCCCAGCAACGGCACCTGTTCACAAGCATGACGCATGCGGCAGCCATCGCCCTCCTCAACCATATTGCAGGGAAGAGAACGACCCGCCGCACGACGCCACCACTGCCATGAGTCTTTAAGTGAGCATGATAACTCGAGCACCAAGGAATTGAACATTTCAAAAGTTATACTAATAACGCGTTAGGATGCTCTCACATACTGTGTATAAATATCACATAACAAGAACACTATTTCTAATTACTTTGTCATTATTCTAAAAGTATTTGAATAAGAGCATCGGACTAGCAACAACACCGATCAGTTATTCCCAAGCATTTTTGTCTAAGATATAGTCGTTAACTTTATAGTACCCCTTAAAGATTAGCCGACTTTTAATGTGACACTTAAAGTGTTCTAAAGGCAAGTCTTGAATGCCTTTAGGTATTTTATTAAATAATCGAATACCAAGACCTGCAAAAGTTTTGTGAACTTTTTGCAGCCTGTAATAAGGGACTACTATGTGATGTCTATTCCTAGTGGACATTTTATTTTTATTGATATCGCCACTCTTTTCGTAATCGCAGATATTTTTACGAATGTACATTATATTTGTAACAAGGCCACAAGGCTGGCTCTGTAGGCTAAATATTCTCAGCAGGCGGTCATGTATCGAGCCCCATTGGCACGGGTCGGAGGGGACATCTCGGTGTCGAACCTAATCGGACGGATTCTCGACAGCGAGGAGGGCTGGGAAGCCATGGCCTCCTTCGGCGGAGCGGGTCAGGGAGGAGGATGTTCTAGCTTATCCGCGCCGCAAACGGAGGCCGGGGAGGAGGAGGCGATTCTACCCCCGCCATAGAGGCCTCACTGACTGACAAAAGCCTCACTGACTGAGGGCGTCCCAGTTGCCCGGGAAACCCTCCGATAGTGTCCGATAAATCCAAGCGTGTGAGGGTATACCGTTGGGGTTTTAGTGGGTACACGTATCGTTAAAGGAGTCACATAATCGCCGATCTCTCCCCCAAGGGGTGGCGGTAGGAATAAAGCATTTACTCTGCCTCAAAAAAAAAATAGCGGCTGCGTAGTAGTGGCATTTAAAAAGCACTACTGATATTATTAAACATAGCTATTTTATATTTAAGCAATTGCCCGGCTATAGACAAAACGCAGCATTACACATTATTACACTTCGCTGTACCAATCTCTCGTTTTGTTACTATAAATAATACTATAATGCTAATGTTTGTTCTCTTTGTTACAGGTAAGTCTTCGTCAGAGATCACAACATGCGTCTTCCACTAGTGTAACTACAAAGGCTGATAGCTTATAATTGGAAAACTATTGATTAAGTTTCTAGTCTACTTTAATTTAGTTCCCAGTAATAATACATAGTAGGACGGTTAAAAATATTAAAAGAGGTAAGTGGTTGATTATACTTACTAGCTCCTGCATTCCGTGTGGAGATGGACTTAGAATACACATGAATGTCACCAACCCATATCATTCTGAGGGGGTCGTAAAAGGAGACTAAAGGAACACAAGAGGCAGATCACCTAGCAAGAGAAGGAAAACTTGATTCAAACCTGTGCCAACCCGTCTGGCCAGCGTGGCACAGTTGGCTAATTTCCCACCACGAATGACGAGGCCGGACACAGTAGTGGGTAATTTATGGGCTGAGTGTTTCTTCTCTTGCGGCACCCTCAGGATGATATGGGTTGGTGTCATTGTATATTCTTCATCAGAATAACACATAGGCTATACTTTGTAAAGATATAGTGTGAATTAGCCAAAAATAACGATAAGTGTCAAGTAAAAAGAAAAAATCTCACGAAAATATAAAATTCCCTCGGATTCAGAAAAAATAGTGATACCACCCCATTCCATCCCGTGGGTGTCGTAAGAGCCGACAAAAGGAAAAGATAAGGCCGAAAACCTAGCCGCAAGAGAAGAAAAACTTGAAACCATACCCTGTGCCAACCCGTCTGGCCAGTGTGGCGCAGTAGGCTAAATACCCTTCCTGTGACAGTAGGAGGCCCGACTCAGCAGCCTAGTGGGTTATTACAATGTTCCAATATGACGCGGGTGAAACCGCGGGGCGCAGCTACTACAAAATACTTGTTGGAATAAAAGAGGCTGTTTCAGAAGTGAGAATGAAACGGTTTGCCAGTCCGTATGTGTCACGATACACGTATTTGCGAATACATTTTTCGCGACCATGCTCTCACGTCCATACCATCCGGCTCAGGATATGAGTAGATTTCCTCATGAAGCGCGCGCTGATTACTCAGCTAATGAGGTTAGCTCACAATTCTACCTACACCCGGCTGCTGGATATTGTAGATAAGTATCTCATCGTCGAGTTAGCCTACGTTAAACTGACCTCCCCCAAATTAATAGAGGGAAATAAAGTCACTGTGCCACGCTGGCAAGACAGGCCTACTCTTACGGGTAGGTCATCTGCCTCTTCCGTTCTTTGGTGGCCTCCAACTACACCCTCAGAATGGTATGAGTCGGTGACATTTTGTATTCTTAATCAGCCACCACATGGAAATTTCATCATAGTGGCTACCTCAATATGAAAATTCTCATTGAAAATCATATTGGCTACCTCAATATGAAAATTCTCATTTAACATTTTTTTGGCTTCGCGTCTTTTTTCTCTACCTCCGCAGCGTTATTCGATGTTCCCGCCACAAAGTAGAGATCGCGTCCAGTTATCCGAAATATTTTTGCCAATATTGTCAGCCAATGGGAACATACCGAGTACTGGCCATTATTACGGATCCGCAATGCTGAACGAAAAATGGACAACGTTTAAGGCTATTCGATTTGCGCTTTTGCAGCCCGTTCATGACCCACTGCTGAGCATTACATGGAGGGTAACCCTACTGTGGGCAGCTGACCAGACGGGTTAGCACCAGTATCAAATTTCCCATCTCATGACCGAGGCTGGTGACACTATGTATTCTAAATCCGTCACCAAACGTACTTGATTTATCTTACCATTTATATTCAATGTCATTTATGAATCACATAAACGGCTCAAAATGTATACTCAGGCTATGAAAAATGTGACGATGAATCGTTTCAGCCCATAAATGACTCACTACTGGGCCCGGCCTCCTCCAAATTGATGGAGGGAAATTTGCCTACTGTGCCACGCTGGCTAGACGGGTTGGCACAGGTTTTGTATCAGGTTATCCTTCTCTCGGTGATCGGCCTCTTGCATTCTTTTAGTTGCCTCTTATGACACCCTAAGCATGGTAGGGGTTGGTGACATTGTGTATTCTAAATCCGTCACCGTACGTACCAATGAGCACATATCTTACTATCATTTAATTTCACTTCGTTTCCTGGATCCTTGCTCGTCATAACGTGCTATAGCAGCTTAATTGGCACGGTGTTTCGTATTTTATAGTTTTCCTTTTCCAGTGGTTAGCTTTCGGTCTTGTCATTTTCTTTTGTCTTACGACACCCTCCGGATGGAATAGAGTGGTGACACAATGAATTCTAAATCCGTCACCACACGGAGAGACTTTTAATAAGGTTGTTATAGATTTATAGATAAAATCACGTCTTGATATGTGGAGCGAACGAGAGGAATCGAATATGCGAAGAACGATTTAATTCTCTTTTGCTATATAAATATTTTAAAATAGAAACACAGAAACTCGTTATGGGAATATTTTGCTACAATTTTGCAACTCAGGCCTTTGTATAATATTGATTTACTACATTTCTAAACCATGCAACGCAGCTTCATATTTCGGCAAAAGTTCGCGCATAGCGTTCAGCAGTGTCGCACCTTTATTAATATGTTGCATTCGACGTTCCGTATAGTTTGAGGACTGTTTTCCAATTTTGAAACGTTGGTTATTGCAGTACCCGCTCGCGAATATCAAATATTGGTTCACTACTTTCCTTGGGTAAGGTAAATTATACAGAGTGATTTATTATGTACTGAACACCTGACAATAGTTTGCCCAGAATCTATACCGATATTGAGTCAAACTAGATAGATTTGATCACATTATACGACAGACTCTCACAAACCCCCTCCTCCTCCCCACGCGCCCATAAGACTGAAACGGCGAACGTCCTCCCGCTTGTGATGGGAGTCCGCAAACATTCTGAAGGATTTGGATATGTAATGTAGTAATAAAATACGAACGCTTGGTTCCAAGGAAAATGCACTCTGCATTTAATGTATATTTTTTGCATAGACGAACATTTGTACCTCAATTACTGTACATTTTATGAAAGTTTTTCTAAAAAGCAGCCGTAAACCATTCTCATTAAAGTTGAATATGGTAGTAGTAGTATTTATTGCAAAATCATAAAAACATTGCCGCGCCACTTTATCCTCTTTTGGGAGTAATTTTCTAAAACTCTTTATTTAATTTATTCCTACGTTATAAGAGCTAGACGAACTTCAAATTTCAAGTCTCTGCGTTAATTAGTTTAGGCAGTGTGTTGACACGTCTGTCAGTCAAGATAAAGAATTTTATAAAAATATATTTAAAGTCTATTTTTATACTTAACCTAGCCCCAGGAGAAGAAAAGCTTGATACGAAACCCTGTGCCAACCCGTCTGGCTGGCGTAGCACAGAAGGCTTATTACCTTCCATGAAATGGAAAAAGGCCAAACTCAGCAGTGGGACATGCATAGACTGAGTAGTTGTAGTAGAACTGTGTACAAATCTAGGTTTTTTAATGTACATTTTTTTTGCGCGATTTGCATTTTAATGAAGTACGATATCTTTATTTTTGTACTTTATATGCGTGTATTAGACTCGGCTTCTTGATCATTGTGTCAATGCCACTTAAACTTTATTTAAATCAAATTGAGAACGAATGCATGACTAACTTTAGTGATATCGCCGTAATATTGTTGGTACTGGTTCACCACTATGTCGCCATAGACAGACGCACAATTAATATGAATATTTATGAACCGCGTCATTAACATACAAAGTAATGCGAGGTAAAATAATTAAATACACTGTCTTTATAATACAAACAATAATAGCTGCGTGTAGTTTGTCATGTAGGTCATCGCTTGTTATATTAATATACAGGGTGAAACCAACACTCTATAGGTATAACGAATGTATAGATAATACTGGAATACCGTATGCAAAATTTTTGGAAAGTCATTTATTTCACCGCCAGCAGAAAGGGTAATTAATTAAGTAATTAATAAATAATTTGTAATTAATAATTACTCAAGAAATTAGCAAAGAGCACACAAGATACATTATGGGACTCGGATTACTAAACTCATAGGATATAAATAACTACAGCTAGTGGGTTGGTCGTCATTTACTGGTCGTCGTAAAAATTTACTGATTTCAATAAACGATGTTTCAGTCATATTTCAAGGTTAAAAAATATTTTAAACACAGTTCTGCTTTTGTTAATTAGCCCTATACCATCACTTCGGATGGCGATAGATTTTTTGTTACACCCTGTATACATATTATTTGTGAGTGATATTGATATCTAAGCTTCTACAAATGAATTCTTCATTCGCACAGTTTCATAACACTTTTACTGGCACCACATGGCAGATCATTTGACCCTTACCCATTTTACGTCGATAAAAGGTTCTTGCACAAAGGGGCCTCCACACGAACATTCGGGGAATTTGTATATTTATAGTATGAATTAACAATTTAAAATTCGTTGAAATCTAGTAATGAGCATATAGATTTTTTTTAAGTTTACATATTTAACATTTCTTTGTAAAATGGCAAGTATATTTAAGGAAATATTAATTATTATTATACGTACATGCCTCTCGATGGGTTAGGGAGCGCCCAGAGCCCGCAATCAAAGCGTGCGCTGGCAGGTGGGCCAAGGTCCTCCAGGGTCGCGGAGCATGCTGGCCCGTTGGGGAGTGAAACCCGTGGCCCTGTTTCGGGTAGTTGAGGGACACCGTTTGTATCAGTGGGTAGGTGGGGTACAATCACTATCTTTCTGCTCCCCGGAGTCTCACATAATCCGGCTGGCGGAAATGAGAAAAATAAAAAAGGGAATTTTATCTAATATTCTCTATACAGCTGTCCCCACCAATGTGTGGGTAACACCGAGGTCAACATGTGTGACTTGTGGCGACCAAATATATTAATTTTGGTAACCACGAGTTACGAATTTCGTCGTGAACATAAAAAATTCAGTGTAACATAATACACAGCAGCGACATTTGAATATGTAACTCGAAGGCCGCCGTCTGGCGAAGCCTTTCCCATAAAGGTTTCGGTAGCGCTTCGCAGGCCTCCCATGAAGGCAAGCAGACCGTACAAACATATAAATCAACCTCACATTACGATTTCTTAACAATCGTATTTAAACAATACACCTTATTTACATATAAAAATATATTTGTGTGTATATTTTGCTCGTATAATTCAATATTAGGCACTGCGATATCGATACCAAGTGGACTGTTATACATTTTGGATGGTATTTATTACTTATGATTACATACTGCCGCATAATGTCCAAGCACCAGGTTCTATTGTCGTTAGTCTCAGGGGCTCCAATGTAATATTAGACGTGGAATGTCCTGTGAAAACTAAATGATGCTGGAAGCTCATGTTTTATTACAAAGAACACTACTTATTTATGCCGTTATATTATATTAAGTGCAGCTCTTTGAGCATAGTGCTTACCAATACGGTTAATAAGCCCTTCTCGAATTACACTCCCGCTATTAATTCATAACAGCTTTCGTTTTCTTATTGTGATCGCGTTTTTTTGTATTCGCTGTGCGTTTCCTGCACCACGATCCGGGCTATGCATGAACTGTTAACATTTTTGCGTAATTCGTGTCATTATACATCTTCATGATCATCATCATCAGCCCACATTATTCCACTGCTGGACATAGGCCTCCCCTAAAGAGCGCCATAGCGCCTTGTCTTTAGCCTATACTTCTTACCACTTTACAAAAGAATGAGCTGTTTGTCCTGTTTTTGAAATATGATTTTCGCGTCAGATTCATTTTCCTCGAGAACATTTCCAAATAATGACAACATGAACATACGCCTGCAAGGAAAAGTGCCCATATGAGAGCTATTTGATTCGTAGTATTTCATAAGCCTATCAATACGTACAAATCACTTGCTACCCCCTGTCAGTAACTTCGTATAACTCATTTTCGTTTTAATTATCGTACACCACCTGTTATTCCAATAATTATACGTCACCTACCAGCTTGCAGCCGTTGTTTAAAAAATACTATACTTAAATTCCATACTATTTCTTAATTGCTTTATTTCTTTTAATTGCGGGGTTGCTGATAAAAGCTATGTTTTCGCTTTTAGCTTGCAGCCCACCTGACGTCGAATTCTGCCCAGACAATTGGAAAATATCTTCACAGTTATATTTTTAGAACTTTCTGTTTTCGATGTTCTACAAAGACTTGAATATAGCTCTAGTTTGTTATCATTGAGTTTGTTTTTGTTCAAGTCAGAAATTTCGTGGAATATAACTGCTAAGTATGAGAGCATCTGAGTAAGTTACGAGTAAGTTGGTATGCTCCAAAAGACCCGTATTGTTAGATGTGTAAATTGCTTGTTCCGAAGAATAGAGTTCAAAATGGTCTCAAAGCAGTATTGCAGAAAGGTCTTTATTATTTGGGACTGGCGAAATAACCCGCTCAATTTGCAAGGCAACATCGCCACAGATTTGTGAGGGCTCGCGCTTGACCACTTTCCTTTTTCGGTGGCAGAAATTACGTAGGTAACGTGGCAAGCGAAACGTGGAACAATGAGTTTTTGTTCCCTTTTATTAAGCGATTGTAAAATTGTGGCTCCAACCAAGCTGCGGAACGGTACAATCAGTTTTGATTGCACATTTTTTTTATTCTACAAACATGTGCTTAGAGAATACAGAATAGATACGCAATGCTTCGCTATTTACATGCTGTTTACAGTGAACGTTTGTCAGGGAAATTAAGTTAAATATATGTAAGTACTAGCTGACCCGGCGAACTTTGTTCCGCATTATATATATTTAAAACAAAAAGAAAGTTGGACATAGGATACCTGAGATTTTTATCCCGTCCGTATAAAACCTACTTTAACAAAACGCAATTGACAGCGAAACGTTATGTTGTCTATAGTTTAATATGGTCGAAAATTGGACAATTAGAAATTTTGAATTCGACTTGTTTATATTGTTGTAATTCACATAATATCTTTATAACTTGTAGCCTATGTGTTACTCTGATGTATAAGCTATATTATTGTAAAGTTTCATTATAATCCATTCAGTAGTTTTTACGTGAAAGAGTAACAAACATCCATCCATCCATCCATCTATATTTACAAACTTTCACGTTTATAATATTAGTAAGAAGTAAGATTATAATAAATGACCCGACTGGCCAGCGTAGCACTGTAGTGGCCCTACTCAGCAGTAGGTCACTTACGGGCCGAGCAGTTGTAGTAATATAAGTAAATGAGAATGTAATACACGATACAGGGCCTAACAAAATCCCTCTAGCCATCCCAAGTGTATAAACGGCTGAGCAAAACGAGCAGTGGTTTTTTCTCTCTCTTTGAGTTTGTGATGTTTAACTCCGGGGCGCGGAAATATGGCAATTAGCGCCCCGACCCACCCATTAAAACCAACGGCGTTCTTAGACTACCCGCTTCAGACCCGCGGTTTGTTATCCGCCATGTGGGGTATATAGTCCGCGACCTTGGGATCCTTGGCCGCTTCCTCCCGGGATCTATTCGGCGCGGGAGACAGAATTCCCGGTTCCATCACTGCAGGTCCAACTTACGGTGGACGGAGGTCAGCCAACGCTTTCCGACGCCTAATGCGGCGCCGACGAGCTTGGCGCTGGGAGGCCTCATCATTGGTTCGATCCCAGCACGGAAGAAATATTTGTACGACCTACAATCTGGGTATTTTCTATCTATAATATGTAGGTATTTACAAAAAAATATATATATAAGTCGTTTATCATCCATCTCGTTACCATAACACAAGCATTAAGTTGCTTACCTTGGGACGAGATGGCGTTGTGTGAAATGTCCAAGGATATTTATTTATTTATTATTTAATTGTGTTCCACGCTGTTTTCTCGGTTCTCTGTGCATGTTTCTCGAAATATATTGTCACAGTTGTTGAACAAAAAGCGCATTATGAATAGGATAACAACAGTACTACAATCTGCATGCAATACCGTAAAGTTTATAAAATTAGCATTCATGAATAACTAATTTACGAGAGCCGTAACATTAAGTAGCCCGTGTGGACGGATTTAGAATACCTACACAATGTCACCAACCCACACTATACTGAGTGTGTCGTAAGAGGCTAGCTGCAAGAGAAGGAAATCTTGATTGAAATCCTGTCCCAACGCGTACTGCGAGCGTGGCTCGGTACTCTCCTTGAATGTGGAGGAGGCCCGACTCAATAGTGGGCCTGAAAAGGACAGAAATTATGAACAAAAAGTAATTCTTATTTTTCTTTTCTTTTTCTTGTTTGAGAAATAAATGGCTTTTATATTCTGGTACATTTTTATAATGAATTAATAGAAGTCAATTAATCCTAATCTTATCTAAGGCAATAATTTAAGGTATGTTATTAATTACTTGCTCAAGCTTATCGCTTCGTGGTCTACTGACACGAAGCTAATTAAAAACAATTAGCAATTCGAATCGAATAGAAATACTTTATCGTGTTTTTGTAAAATTATTAAGGCGATAAGTAAGTATTTTTCTTTTATTATTTAATGGGGTGGAAATTGATGCACTATACACCAGAAGTCAACACGTCTTATGACTTATTTATTTATACATGCCCTATTGACCTAGACATTACACATAGATTTCGTTCCACTAAGTTTTCACCCCTTGCCCGTGTTGTAACACATTTAAAGAATGCATAGCCTCACCACCTCATTCCACCCTGAGGGTTTCGTTAAAGCCGACAAAAGGAAAAGGCCGATAAACTTGGCTGCAATACGCAGACTCCTTGATACAAAATCCTGTGCCAACCAGTCTGGCTACTGGTCTGGTTCATGTAGTTGGAGGAGGCTCCACTAAGCAGTGGGTCATCAAAGGGTTTAGTATCTGTAGTTTGCAGCCGATAGATTGTTTGAACAAAGAGTGTCCACGGAAGATATTCTCTCCCGCAACCACGACTGCTGAAAAGCATTCGAAACGTCGGGAATTAAATAATACAAAAAACACGCAGTAAATCCTATTTCTGAAAATGACTTCATACGCGACCGGCGGCGGCGGCGTAAAAAAATTACATAATTCAATATATTGTTCCAAATCTCTTTATTGTCATTATATTTGTACACACATGCTTACGGCAAGCGACCTCCAAGACTCCAATATAAATAACTGCCATATGCGTGAAAATGTGTGTGTGCATGTGCATGTGTGTGTAAGATTTGTGTGTGTTTATAGCACACGAATTACATTTCACAAGCAAGCGAAACAATACCAGAGTTTTAGAATTGTTACACAGTGATTGATATAATATAAAACGATATGTTTATTTTTTATTTTAGGTTCACAATAACAATATTAAATTACGTAAAGCATATTATAACAATGCTTAAATCAACATACATATAAATCATCATCATCATCATCTCAGTCGAAAGACGAACACTGCTGGACATAGGACTTATAAGATGTTCATTTTGTTTTTTTTGTTATAGGGCAGATTTAAAGGTTTCTTTGTAGTTTTGAAGACAACTTTCATCTAGCCCCATGACCAAAGAGCAAGAGGTCAAAACGTCGGGAAATAAATAATGTAAAATACACGTCAACAATTTGTTTAAAAAATATTTTTTCCAAGTTTTTTAATATGATAAAAATAATTGGTCTCATGCTGTGCTATTTTGGTGCCAGGCATAAATTATTATGTTAAAAAAGTACGAGTCGCACAGTGCTAAAATAAGTATCGTAACAACAAGAAAAACATCACCACATAGCCCTCATTGTATTCATATCATTGCACTCAGCAAACTACACAGAATTGCTTTTTTTTCGATGGAAATCCTTCTACCCACTCTGAGGACTATCTGGGGTATGGTGCTCCTGGGCGAGGAAATATAGCGCTCTCCAATGGGGGCACATACTACGCGACCGAACCTAGTCTAAAATCTGCCTGAAATCCAAAATCACTTTTGTGGTGTTCACAACATAGAACCCTTTATGTATTGAATCTTAAATGATGCGCCAAACAAAATTCCGTTGCTTTTCCTAAAGGAACAACGGCTAATATGCATCACAGCATTTAAAATGATAAACATCGCCCGAAGACCGAACTCACTGCGTCCGATGCATGAGCGATGCGACGCATTCCAAATTTAAATTATACCAATAAATCTAAATACTGCTCGCCAATACGGAACTCCACAAATGGATGACAGTAGCCATTTGTGTTACAAGCTGTACTTTTTTAAATGGATTTCTCTTAAATCAGTTCTCCGTAGTAGTAGAGTGGTCTTTGTTATACTTTTGTACGTGCTGCTTCAATGAAATTGTCTCTTAAAGACTTTACTAATGTATAATTGCTACAGAGGAAAGGTTTGTATTGGTATGTTTAGAATACATAGTGACACCAACCCTTTCCATCCGAAAAGAGCCGTTAAAAGGCAACGACAATGCCGAAATCCTAGTCGCAAGAGAAGGAAAACTTGATACAAAACCCTGTGCCAACCCGTCTGGCACACTAGGTTAATTGCCGTCCAGGAATCTGGAGAAGGCCCGCCTCAGTAGTGGGTCGCTGGCTCAGTATGGGCGTCTTTAACAACACTCTCAGTATAGTATGGTTTGGTGACGTTGTATATTATAAATCCTCCACGACACGGATACGAAAGCCGAGGCATTTATTAATTAGTTTTATTTATTTTAATTTGAAATTAGGTACTTTAACAGCCCTCGCCATTGAATTGGAAGAAGCCTGATATAGTGAGTCATTTCTGGAGAAAAAGTTGGTCTACCATTTTGAGTATACTGAGTAACATAATACGATTATAGCCCAGCTTAATCTCGCTTCTCTCCGCAGTGTACACAATATTAAACATTAAATGCATGAAATATGCTCTGATTTGAAACAATGGCAAAATATACATATAATAACATCAATGAATAACAATAGGGTATAAATTATCATTTAAACTGTTGTATATTTTATAAAATATAGCCCTTGGGTTACGAGTATACAAAATATGGCCATATAATTTGAGCGTTATGGTAATGTAGAAAATTGCGAGGCTTTTTCAAAATTTGAAATTGTTCTTATTGCTGAGGCTCGGCAGTACTTGGTATCATTTACGCCGGCTGATACGAATTACGTAGCACAGTAGGCCTTTTTTTTTTATTCTTGATAGGCTTACGCTTGATCGCCAGTTCATCTGATGTTAAGCGACACTGCGACCTAAGATGGAGCGTGCTTGCCTAGAAGAAACCGATTCACTCGTGATTTAAAGACACCCAGATTATATCTATCGGGGAAGACCCACTCGGGAAGCGCATTCCACATTTCCGCGGTACGCATGATAAATGTGGACTTGAAGCGTTTCGTTCGGATTTCCGGAATATCCACCATGAATCGATGCCGGTTTTTTGTGCTCCTGGTCGTCCGATAGTAGAAAGGGCAAGGGGGAATAAGATCGTGGAGATCTGATGCACACTCTCCGAAATGTATCCGATAAAAAACAGATAGGCTAGCAACTTTGCGGCGATGTTCCAGACTTTGGAGCTTAGCCCGGACAAGGGAGTCGTTGCCAATGACATAAACCCAAACAGAAGTTTCACCCTTTACAGAGGAGACAAAGTGCACCTAACGTAACCTAGCCACAAGAGAAGGGAAACTGGATGCGAAGCCTTATGCCAGCGTGGCACAGTGGGCTGATTACCCTCAACGTAGGAGGCCCTGCTTAGCAGTAGTGGGTAATTTGTGGGCTGAGTAGTCCTTATTAGAACACTGGGTTCTATCAGACCCACTCCGATCCGTACATGAAGTCCGACGGGATTTTTTTAATTTCTTTATTATACTACTACTCAGCCCATAAATGACCCACTGCTGAGTCGGGCCTCCTCTCGTTACAGGTAGGGTAATAAGCCTAGGTTAGGTTTCGTATCAAGTTTTCCTTCACTTCCGGCTTGGTTTTCAGCCTTGTCATTTCCTTGTGTCGGCTCTTCCGACACCCTCAGGATGAAATGGGAATGACTCTATCAATTCTCAAATTTCATTACTATTTTTACTTAAATTTGTAGGTAAGCTAATTATAAATAATATAAATAAATATCCTTGGACATTTCACACAACGCCATCTCGTCCCAAGCTAAGCAAACTTAATGCTTGTGTTATGGTAACGAGATGGATGATAAACTACTTATATACATTTTTTTTTGTAAATACATACTTGTTATAGATAGAAATGACACCCAGACTCCGAGCCTCTGGTTCTCTGGTTTAGACAAAGACACTTGCCCGACCCCGGAATCGAACCCGGGACCCGTTGATCCAAAGGCGGCACATTTAACCACTAGACCAACTAGGCAGTCATCCTGCATGTAACTGGAGGAGGCCTGACCCAACAGTGGGTCGTCTATGGGCTGAGTAGTACTGTAGAATAGTGCAGTATTCTATAAGCTGGAGGGAGATACTGTACTTAAATGTAAGCCCTTCAGCCATCAGAGCCGGGCCAACGAACGCAACCCGTCATCACAGCGTAATAAAAACTAAGTTTAATACGAGCCCCGCCCCTTGCCTCCGCCGCCACGACTGCCGTGGTACGACCGCACGACCAACTTGTAAAATGATTTTTTCGTGATCCACCGTTCATTGTTCGGTAGCAGTTGCTTTCCAATTGGAATTGTTTACATCGTCAGCGCGATCGCGGATCACGTAGTGTCGTGGCTCGATCGATAATGCAGGCTTTACATTCCATGTTTGATTTCGGAAATAAAAACTGACATGTGTGATTTGAATATGAATTGTTAAGCCATAACCTAAATGACAAAAAGAAGAAGAAGAATATGAATTGTCAAGAACGAACGAGACGGATTTCTTGAATTCTATTTATGAGGTTACAAATGATTGTAAAGATTTTAACACTGGAACTTTCTTCAATTTCATAATAATTCTTGAAAATCTTAACTGAATGTCGGGGCACGGACCGTGTCGTTTTCTCAAGAAAATGTTCAATCAGGTTAATTACTATCAGTAGATCGGCTTTTCTCTTTCAATAGTGGATTGCAACAACATGCCGTAATGGAGGTACATTCTATTCAAATTCATTTCAAAGAATTTTCCATAGTATCGCGAAACGGCATCGCTCATTTGTAAGAAAATGCCGATCGCAGCCATACAAAACGTTTGAATTTCACAAGTGCTTGATTTTGTCAAAAGATACTGTTATTTAAGTTTAAGTTTAGGTAGCGACTTGCTTATAACATAGTTTAAATGCGACGTAGACAAAGACAAGAGCTATAGTAATATAATAATTGAAAGGATTCCCGGTTTAATATATCTCATATTTTCAAAGTATTCGTTTAAAATGTGTGTAACTAGATATACATACTATTTTAACATTGTGATATATAATACGGTGTATACATAGTTTTACAAACGAATACCTAGTATTTGCCGAGACACCATTTACTAATATATCGATTATATCTATTTTCAGACGACGTTTCAACCACTGATTGGCCAATGAATATTCCGTTGCATAAGCTATTAAATTGAATCTCTCCAAGATTCCTTAGTTTCCTTTACTAATTGGGGCCACTTCACCGCCGAGAAAGGTAACGTTATGACAAACTATTGTGTGCCTATAATGAATGAAATTAGTTTCTATAGCATTTCATTGCAGGTGTATTAGTTTTACTTGTCTATCAGTGCCGTGCAAAGAAGATATCTATTTAGTTTATTTTTGGAATACAATTATAATGTTTGTGTATAGAGGTAAATTCAGATGGTCAACTGCCGCTATAGGTTCTAGAATTTATTTGGAAGGAATTTATACAGCATTGTGGAAGACTAACGAAATTCTTATACCATAATATCTATTCCAATAATAAATTAATATATTAATCGACTACAATAATAGTACCTAATAATCAATAACATTTCCGATTCATTAGCGATAACACACACGATACACTTTTTAAAGGAGGTTGTGCAAAACTGTTCTAGCCTATGCATATAGAAATAGATATATATTGATTAAATATTAATATTTAAAAACGTGTTTAATATTCAAGAATAGTGCAATGTCATCAATGAACGTAAAAAGTACGTCTCCAGTAATTAATTACGATGATGCCTGTATATGTGTCTCGCCGTAGTTCCTGTACTACAATGCGGGCTGCGAGTTTTTATGCCAACATGATTACATCTGACTCGCACATTTAGTGTCTCATCGCTCATTCCTCTCATCCCGTTTTTACCGATATCTTCGGATCGCACGTAAAAACCTATCGGCCAATTAATTTTGCACACCCGTCGTAAATTCATTAGGAATGCATTGGAAATAGCAGACACAAATTAGCGGGCAAAGTGGCGACTGACAAAAACTTATTTATTAGCACTATTAAAGTGTTAACAAGGCTTTAAGTGTTAATGCAGTTTAGTAGGTTTTCAGACACGTTTCCAGCCTGGACCCAGCTTAATGCAGTTAAGTATAACAAGTGCCTCGTCGAGCGCAGTGACGTCAGCTCAGACTGCCCTTTGACAAACATGGTTAGCGATTTTCATACAATAAAACAGTTTACAACGACGAAAATGTACGCTCTACTAGCAAAAAAACTGTAACCTAATAGTAACCTTGTATGTATTGGTTTGATTTAAATTAATTTTTGACTTACGTTAATTTCTGGTCTGTGAGGGCAGACATATGAATTTTCGGAGAAAAGAGTGTTTTTATAAATTTGAATTAAACATTTATTTCTAAGAAGAAACACTATATATTATAATATATTAATAAAAATAAATTAAATAACTAAAATTATAACAAAGTAATTTGCGCCAGATCGCTGTCATCGGGTACGGTGTCAAGAAGGCTAGTAGCATTGCCACGTTGAATGGCAATGTATTTTATTGAATATTCCACATAAGTCCATGCTTTTACTTGCGATTAGAAAACTGAAGCATTAATATAATTCATAACAATATCACTCAATTCAACAATTCTGTATTCCTTGGCGGGAAATTTGAATTACATTAACATCGATTCGCAATGGATATTCAAATTTGAATTTCAGGGTGGAATATTCCAGCTCACGATTTGTGGTTAGTGCGATATTATTACTGGGAATGTTATGAAATAAATTATATAATGTACAAATAAACGAACGTCTTGCCAGCGTGGCACAGTACCTACACGACGACAAATAAACGTTTGTAAAAAGGAGATTCTGAGAAATTGAGGAAGAGACAAATAATTTTTATATATTGTAAAAGCTATGAAACTGTAATAAGGAGAGTTAGACGATATGGAAAAAATATTATTTGGCAAAAAGGACAAGAAGTTTAATCAAATTCTTATGCAGTTTTCCTAGTTTTGTGAACTTCTCTTAACCATAAAATTTCTTAGCTGGAAGCCTCAGAGTTACTTATTGTGGGTTCTCCCTATCTCTTTCGTCTCACTGACATAATTGGGCTCGGCGCCGGTCTAAACTGATTTGCCTAACTACCAGTACTTACTCGGAGTGACCGACAATAAATAGACAGGTGTGTTTCGTTTAAAAAAATATGGCTTGGCCACCGCAGTACTAATGATCGATAGTGGATACTCTTCCAACATCTCAAACAGGCACACTTTCAGAGATCGCTGTGATCACCAATGTGTGTGAATAGATAGCAATGTATAGAGTAGGCCTAATCTAGTTATACGTAGACTAGCTCCAGCGGTTGGTGATTTGCAATGGCGTCTATTCTACCACAATCAGCACAATACTCGGTATCACTATGAAAAAGTTACATCTGCTTCCGTTTGTTCTCATAAAACACTTATGCAAAAGTTCCATTGTGGAGGCCGGGGACTCCGATGCCTTTTGCCGGACGCCGATTTGTCGGTTGGCTGCCTCCACTTTGCCTCCGGGGAAGGTAACTGGACTCCTTGCGTGCCCTAATTTGAATACAGTGTAAACAATTGCACTGTAATACGGTGATAAAGATCCGTACCGTGTGTAAACGATCACTTTTGTTATCGTCTCTAACGATCATCGTTAGGGTCAACTAATTTATGAAAAGCAAATTAAGGAAACTCAAAAAATTTATCGAAGTAAAGTTCTACTAAATATTATAAACGTGAAAGTTTGTAAGAATGTGAAACTTTACAATAATACAGCATATAGGTACATCAGAATAACACATAGGCTATAATTTATAAAGATTTATGTCTGACTATAACATATATTTGTATTTTTCGTTATAGTTAATCTACTTTAATCTTACTGATTTCTGTAAATGGGGAATGTAAGAATAATTATCTACGCTTGCACGCAGGAGCATTCAGTTGCATCGTCGCTGTTGCATTATTATTTGTCATATTAATAAATACTAATATTAATAATGCCGCTTGAAAGCTAAGTTCCAAGACACGAGGACAGGCAGATGGAATGACTGACAAAACTGATTTAGATATTTTTAGTTTAGTTTAGATATTCTCAATAATAATAATTGCAATATAGACGAGGCAGTAGTCTTGCATTGCTATCACACGAATAATCTATTTGGTCGAATCGTCATAGCCAATTCAGTTACGTCAGTTTAATGGTTGGTACACTTTTATATCAAATCAAATCAAATCAAATTCTTTATTTGCTGAATATGGGTACATACATCGTGGTTAAAAAATTATAGTAAGTCCAATTCCATATTTTACCCATAAAGGTGTGCAAAAATTACTTAAAAACATTAAAATTAAATTTAATTAAATCTACAAGACAGTCTTACGTAAATTAGCTTAGATAATGAATTTAATATATTGTAATACTCAATGCTGATACAACAGTAGGGTAATGTCCTGAATCAACCAAGTCAAACGTAAACATTCCGTAATTTTCTTGCAGAATATTTTAACGATACCCACATGTAGGTTTGTCATTACTGCTAGCGAATAAATAGTAGATTGCCAGCGCTGGCGACTGAGTTACCCATTTTTGCATACATAAATATGACAAAATAATTTTATCAAAAATCATAAATGATGTCAACTTATTATAAATGTTAATTAGCAATGAATTATAAATTAGAATATAGTCAATAGAAATAAAAAAAATAAAAAAAATAAAAAAAATAAAAAAAATAAAAAAAAACAAAGTATTATGTTAATCAATAACTTTAATAGAAATCGCCTTAATCTACAATATTACAAATCATAATGTTCGTAGCGCACAGAAAATTAAAACAAACGCTTGTGATTAGCAACTCCAGTCAAATATTACCAAGGTCCAAAAATGATTACACCATCTTAAAAGAGAAAAAGGAGTCTATAAATACTACGCCGAAAAACAATACGTCGTCCTAGTGTTGTGAGACGAAAACAACTTCACTGGCATGCTATCGACATTACATCGTAATGATTACAATAAATCTGTGTTCTTGTTGTAAATTGAAATGCTGTGACAGGACACTACACCAACGCCTTTCAATGGTAGGTACATTTTTTTATATATGAGCATGTTGTGGCCTAACTACGGAACGCAATCTCGGCTGTCATTCTAACAATTGTCATGGCTTCAAATTTATGCAGGATCGATTCCATACTATTCTAAGATGCTTTCCGAACGTTAATTTAGGAACTATGTAAAACGAATAATCTAAAGCCGGTCCGAGTGCCGGTCTAATAAAAAAACTGATGAACTAGCTAGGAATGGTTCTGGGCGTAGTTTCGATGGACAAATGCCCTCGAATAACAGAGAGCACTGCTAAAACGATATTCCTTGAAGATGCACATAAAATATTGTCACTTGCAGGCTCGACACGGCTTTATAAACTATGTAACGCCAACATATATTATGCAATTCTTTTCTTTTGGTTCTTGGGGACGGCTTTTGATGACGAGCAACATGACAGAACCTACAGGGTCGAAGACTACTAAAGGACCAAACCCTGTGGTACAAGGTTAGATAAAATATGGGGTCATAAATATAAAATACTTCTCAGTAGCACTAGTAAACTATCGACGTAGCCCCAGACAACGCCTACTAACATTACTTTAAAGTGTGAGCAGTAAAATAAATTAATTTTATCGACTCGATATCGGCGCAAAAGGTGGTCGCTCTTCACTACGGCACAGTGAATTTCTCGTTGCTGCTGGAACAAGTCGTCGCTATTTTGTTTTCGTTATTAAGAAATTATGGCAGCGCACGCTTGAGATTTGCACCCGTAAAGTTCTTAATCCGTCACAATACGACCACCGGGTCTTTAGTGCATGATCGATTTCTCAACTGCATTAAAAAGTAATATGATTTTGTATTCGCCGAATAATGAAAAAACCTTATTATTTCAGACGCTAACATTTAAGTTCCTCCTGGTTTATCGGCGTGTTTTTATTTTTGTATGTAAAGGTACGGTTGTTCAATTACTAACTACAAGATTCGTATACAGTAAGACAAATTGAGGTATTGTTAGCTTCTTTATAATTAAGCGGCGGTTGTACACTTTTTGAACTAACAAAACCGTTAGGAATGGCTGTAAAATATGGTAAGAGAGATTAAGTATTCATAATGCCATTAGTCCATACCAAAATGCGATTAACGGAACGCAAGCACCTAGCCGAAGGACAAGGAAAACTTGACAAAAACCCTGTGCTAACCAGTCTGGCACAGTGGGCAAATTTCCTCCATGGATTTGGAGTAGGCCTGACTCAGTAGTGGGTCATTTATGGACTGAAATAAGAACCTCAATTGTTCGGTGTCAAAATGATGCTACACTGTTTTACACTAATTTCGAAATTAAATCCATTTCGTTTGTGTATTTATACAATGCGTACCTATTATTAGCAGGAGGTGAAAGCGCCGGCGCCGTCGGCGTCTCAATCCCAAACAATGATCATTATTATCGTTTACATAAAGACTATTATGTCTAACGACTGGATAATTGTCTTATAAATCATCCTGAAATAATATTAATTCGTGAGATTTAAATTCCCTTTTATCGAATTGGTTTACTTTTAACTGTATGAGATGACATTTCAAAACGATAAGTCACGTGATTGTAAAATGTCCCATAAATATTTCGTCCTAGGAACGAGTACAGGTAGTGCTAAACTAATATAAAAGCATTGTGGCAAGTAAGGGGGACCATAATTCTGTCCGAGAAATTACTGACTACATATTTAAAAAAAATCTAATTTATTAAATTTTTCTTTCCAACATTTTTTTACAATGCTGTGAATTTCTTCTCAACAGCGTTGTCCTAATTGTAGACTAAATAGTAAATATAAAAAAGGTTAAAGTTTTGTTAAATGTATACTCATTAATTATGAATAATTCAAAAGTCTTAAACTTATATTTCTATTTCAATATTTCATCGTATAATTACTTCATGTATTGTAGCTTTGAAGCAGCGTTGACGGCTCGTCTGTAAATTTAAAAGTCCAAGCATTCACACACGCAAATACAATCCAAAACGTTATAGTGTACCTACAACATTATTGAAGTATTTATGAGTTCAGTGTAAAAACTGAGTTAATTCCAGACTAAAATATACAAGCGAGATGTGAAAACGCTTTTTACACAACACTCTATGATGTCACCTTTATACTACTTCCCAGCCCATAAATGCCCCACTACTGAGTCGGGCCTCCACCGTCTACATAGAGGGTTGGCATAAGGTTTCGTATCAATATTTCCTTCTCTTGCGGCATTTAATTTTGTCGGCCCTTACGACACACTCAGAAGGAATGGTGACACTAAGTATTCTAATTCCGTCACCACACGGATAAATAAGGCAATTTGACAAGCATTACAAAAACTAAACATTTGCGCTGTGACACTTTATTAGCCTATTCTGAGAATCGATGAATGCAATTTGTAGAAATTAGCAATCTTTGTTTTATCTTATTTATATATTAACTTAAATCTACCGTCTAATTATTTATGAAAACCGGTGTACGGACAAATCTGTGCAGGTTTTTGTTACACCGGGAACAAATTATATGTTAACATGTAACTATTTCTTGTAATAAATAAAATAAAAATAAAAAATATTAAGACAAAACCAAAAATAAATTCCAAAAAAAAAAAAAGAAACTACCACTGCTTCCACTTCCATACTACTACTGCTGCTCAGCCTTTAACTGAGTCGGGCCTTGTTGGTCTAGTGGTTAGATGTGCCGCCTTTGGATCAATGGGTCCCGGGTTCGATTCCGGGGTCGGGCAAGTGTCTTTGTCTAAACCAGAGGCACTGGCTTGGAGTCTGGGTGTCATTTCTATCTTTATTAAGTATGTATGTTTTACAAAAATAAAAAAACTATATCAGTAGTTTATCATCCATCTCGTTACCATAACACAAGCATTAAGTTGCTTAGCTTGGTACGAGATGGCGTTGTGTGAAATGTCCAAGGATATTTATTATTAACTACATTTCCTTCTCTTGCGGCTAGGTTTTCATTTCCTTTTGTCGCCAAGTTCAATGTGTGATAATCGCAATAACCTAAGAAACCATCCTCTCACGAGCCCTCAGTATGTGGTGGTGACACTATGTATTCTAAATCCGTCACCACACGGACCGTATAACGCTTAAATTCTATTTGTGGGCATTTCAACAAACATGCATAATTGTGCTATCCGCGTGTAACTCCTTCCCCAGTTGTCAACACAGTGGGGTGAAAACTCCTGAAAGGCTGTGCTTTGACATAAATTAAAATCGCTATTCGCCACATCATCTCGCGCCACGTCGCGTCGCAGTAAGAAAGTAAAACATAATGGGCGTCGACGGAATACGCAGGGGCGTCTAGGGCTACATAATATTTGTCATGGATAACCTATGGTTCGTTTTTTATTCGCTCCCAATAACAAAAACAGTACATAGAACCTGTGGTATGGAACATAGCACCTGTGGTACGGATATACAATGTGTCACATGTCCACTTACGGGTTCATGGGTAGCAATGTGAATAAACGGTGTTTTTTTTAAATAAACAGAATAGAAAACCGAAAATACAAAATGGCGTCACAAAAAAATATGTCACAGCCCTATTCCATCTTGAGGATGTCATAAGAGCCAACAAAAGGAAGTGACCTGGCTAGGACCTGGCAGAAAATTTTGCCGCAAGTGAAGAGCTCGGTGCCAATTCGACGAGCCAGTGTGGCACAGTAGGTTAGCCAGTAGTGAGTCATTGCTGCATGAGGCTGAGTAGTAATAGTCATCATCATTTCAGCCAAAAGACGTCCACTGCTGGACATAGGCCTCCCCCAAGGATCAGGACCATTGGGGGGGTTTGCCATAATCGCCACGCTTGGCAGGCGGGTTGGCGATCGCAGTACGGATGGTGTTTTTGGACAGAACGTCGCTGCTGCCCAACGTCTGTTGTCTCTTAGTCGCCTTCTACGACACCCACGGGAAGATATGGGGTAATAGTACGATCACAAAAACACACCTTGTACAATACAAAACAATTTGGACGTGTCATATTCCTGGCCCTTTTTCAAAGACCCCTATGATACATACGGTTTTAGTTCTCCCACCCTTATTAGACTCAACATAGGTTACAATTCATCCATCGATTCGATTCGAAATAATTAGTTAATTGTACTAAATTTGACATACCTATACACATACTGCATCAATTGATCTAATGGCCATGATTCGAGTCCATTCAAATGAACCATTGGCTATGATCGAATGATCGTCTAGTGGTAATTATATTAAATCCTCTGAAAGGACGACATCCATGTACACGAATCTCTGAGGCATAAGACTGGTACAATAGACGGTTTGCAATTACATAATTGTTACTGATTCAAGTCCAGTTTCGTATGCGATCGGATAGTTGGGTATCAATTGAACAATTATTCCATTGTATATCCTGTACAGTGCCAACCCTAATGAACATTCTAGGCGCGAACAGCCGGCATTGCGACTGCCTCACTATACAATAGTGTGCATTGGTAGGACGGGGGCCCGCTAGATCAAAGTCTACAGCTTCAGCAGCATGCATACGCTTCGTATGGCATGGAACAACAGAAGTTAAATATTGCGTCGTTTCGATATTAATTTAGGTACATGCCGTATGCCTTATTAACTTTGCTATGGTGTTGCATTTAATGCATAGTGTCATCACCCAATTCCCTCCTGAGGGTGTCGTAACACCCGACAAAACAAAATAAGGCTGAAAACGTACACGCAAAAGAAGGAGAACTTGATACGAAGCCGTGACCCAACCAGTCTGGCCAGCGTGGCGCAGTAGGCTAATTACCCTCTATGTATGTAGTTGGAGGTCTCAGCAGTCAGCAGTGGGTCATTTATAGGCTGAGAAGATCTACTACTTCTTAGGTTTGTCATATAAAGAGCTGGAAGTGACATTATCACATTACTTATGTGTGTTGTGTAAAAAGCGTTTTTACATTTTGCTTGTATATTTTTGTCTGGAACTAACTGAGTTTTTACACTGAACTCATAAATACTTCAATAATTTTGTAGGTACACCATAACATTGTGGATTGTATTTGCGTGTGTAAATGCTTGGACTTATAAATGTAGAGACGAGCCATCGACTGCCTACTACTAGCCTTGAATTAAATTCCATCCATGTAGTTGGAGGAGGCCCGATTACTTCTCAGGCCATAAATGACCCACTGCTGGTCTATAGGCTGAGAAGTAACGAGTGGCATTGATTTTCGTACATGCTGTCATGTCCCGCAGGGAGGAGAGCTAAGTCGGGGGCGCGTTGACTGTTGCATATTCCAGTTTAAAACCCACATCGCCCAATTTGTACAAGATCCTAGATTTTAAATTCAGAGAAATGACGAAAGTGTAATTTAAATACAATAAAAGATATATTATACCAACACAGAAAAATTACATGAACAATTAATAGTGTTAAAGGATAGAAGACAATTAATACATTTTATTTAAACAATTTGAATTTGTGCGGCATGTCGCTCGCGCGCTTTGTAGGCTTTATGCACACAGCCTAATAGGTTAATTTTCATATCCTATGACGCCTTGTTGGAATAGAATGTTGAGACTTGGGGTAATAAAAATCAATCACCATAGAAACTGCGCTTACTCTTTATCAACAAAAAAACAAAAAATGATACCAGTGCGACATCCCTGTCAGTAGCTGAAGGCGCGAAAGCTAGGCGCCTCACAAAATATATAACAATGCTGGGCGACTCGAGTGAGCAGTAGATCAAAGACGCCGACGCGCCGTTCTGTTTACACCGACGCCGGCAAACCATCGACTAATCAGCCAACTGATTAATTTAATTAAACATTACGAGAAAGTTCTGTTTATTTTACGTTTCCCCGGGCCTACATGCGAGTTCAAAGGAAGCTGGGAATGTAAACAGTGAGATGTGGAACGGTTGATGGCAGCGACACCTCTTCGGCAATTGTCTTAGTCTTACGACCCTTTCAAATAGTAGAAGCCCAAAGTACCTACTAAGTAAACCTTCTAATACAATAGTAAAAAGTGATGGAGAAAATTAGTTCGCTCAGCGATCTGTGCATGGATTACCTTTGTAAATACAAAACGCCCTATAATAAAGGTCCATCGAGGCGACTCTATTGTCAGCTGACCTATTATAAAGCTACAACACAAGGTTTCCAAATTCAAAACTTTCAAGTCGCTTAAATTAATTGCTAAGATTTCCTTAGCAATTAATTTAAGCGACTTTGTCATGTTTTTGTCATGTTTTTGAAGGCACTTACAACTTTATAAAAACAATATGTCCGAGTGCTAAATAAATCGAAGTCATCTGTCATTATGCTGGCTTTCAACTAATGGCGCAAATTGAACCATAACACAATTACTAATCGTCGTTTAAGATGGGGGCCCACGGCTCCCGCCTGTTGATGATTAATTTACTATTGCCGTATATTTATATGTCTATTGTTTTGTTTTAATAATGTACGTGAAACGGCAGTACCTACTGTTCCGGAGAAGCGTGTTTTGATAAAATCATGTTATATTCTGCTTTTATTATTAAAATTACGCGTAAAATGCTTTAGAGTGTTATCTAACTGTTTTATATCTAAATAGCTGAGTCCCGCGATTACCCTTGGTTATTGACTTACCGCGGCGAACGGCGGGGGGCGAAGGTAGTCTACAAAAAGCTAAGTTACTCCATATATCATCTGCTGCCTATCAGTGAGAGTACCGTCAAAATCGGTCCAGCCATTGCAGAGATTACCGGAACAAACCGATTTATAGACAGACGAGAATTTAAGAAAATGTTATTTTGGTATATGTTCTGTATACTGACGCATTTTGTAAAAAGTGGTTATTTTATAAATTAGAAACAGACACTATAATTTTATTTATTTGTAGTATAGATTAAAGAAACACCCTGAAGAAGAATTCAATATCTTGTGAGTCACGCTCAGTGCTCAGTGTATTCGTGCGTTTTACTTATCTCGTTTTCACGTAATCTAAGCTTCGCAGCATTGTCGTGACTAACCAAAATATTTTCAGAAACACTCAACAACCCGCCGAAGTTTAATACAAACTGTCCCTCAAAACGCAATGCCAAGGGGTTGGAGGTGGAAAAAAACGGTGCAAAAAACAAAACTGCGCAATGCGAATGCTCAAAACTTTAAGCGGCAACTAATTAAAACATAACGAAAGAGCCGGTCGCCACGTGGAATCATAAAACTCTCCTTTTTTTCGGTTTCGTCCAGCTAATTAAGAGTAAGGAAAACTGCGTTTTGAGGTTCCTCGGTTGTCGTTAGACATTCCATTTATAAAATAGTTTAATATACAAACATTATCTACTTTTAAAAAGAAAATTCTGGAATCATTTACATAAATATTAAGAAATTTAAATGCTCGCGCTTAAAACCTTCGACATTGTCCTGTATTTACTTTTTTGTTAAATCTGTATAATTTTTTTAAGTGTTGCCAAGATATGCTAATGCTGTGCATGCCCATAACTGACATGCATATCAGGATTACTATTTTATTAATGTAACTGTAATGTCATAATATGTTTGTTGTAGGCGTGTGTTAATAAAAAAAATGTTTCAAATTAATAATTGCTTGAAAATGAATTCTTAATATTGGTTTTCCTTCAGCTATGTCCACAATTTCATTAAAGTTGCCTCATAAACTCCCGAGTATTACATTTATGCGACTGTGACCATTTTAATTTTTTTTTATCCTTTCCGGGCAAAATAATGAATGTGCAAAGGCTTTGGGTGTTTACTTGAATTCAGTTAAAAAATAAAATATTAGGTTTCCTATACTCCAGCGTCATCGATTAAATTGGAAATTTCTTTCCGTCGGTAAACTACATACCGTTCGTACAACTTGGATTCTAAAGATATGTGATGAGTCGCTTATAAATTAAAAATAAATGCTCGTCAAAGTTGACGATAAATAATTCAGCGCGCCCTTTACTGGGGCTTCCCATAACATGTAGAGTTTGTCAGGGCTGCCACGCATTCCATATTCATTACAATGTTATATTCAATTATTAAGTAAAATAACACATTTTTGGATATATACGCATTTAGTCTTGAAATTACTGTTAAGAACGTATGACAGAACAATTAAAAGATTATTTTATTCTATTCGGATCTTTGTTAATGCTTGACCATAGCTACAATACTAGATTGTTCCTATCTGAATTTTATTTCATGGCTATCTAACATAGCTTGAACATTCAATTAGTTGTTAAAACTACTCTGAAATAATGAGCAGCCACAAAACATAGCAATGAGAATGTTGCTTGTTCTCGATGGCACAGCCTTGTGGGAGGGAGCGCAGGGTAGGAGGTGACACATGAGGGTGAAAATTAACATGTTTGTCTTCCTTACATCGTCGCCAACACAGAAACTACGTTTAAGTCAGATAAATTTCCTACCGTTTAACATACGCTCGTATAGTAATGTTTTACCCAAACAGAACTCAGAGGGCCCCGATGCGACGCCCGCTCAACGTAGGTACTCAAGAATTATAACTTTTCGTGGTGTGTTTAGTGATTGTAAATTTGTGTCATGTTTGCTTTTATAATATGCGTTTAGATATATATACAAATCAGTGTTGTTTAACAAACCTTTAACTACAAAACACCGTTTAACAGACTTCTAGATCTAGATGGTTCTTCAATCAGTGAATTGTTTGCAGAATACTTCAAATGTACTTTCTTGGATTCTGAATCTTCTAACTGTAACATTCTGGACTGTCATGATTATCACAACCTCAGTGGTACTGGTTCCATAGAAATGTATCCTAATGAGGTTTAATAACTACTGGAGTCTCTGGATGGTAAGACGTCTGCTGGACCAGAGAACCCACGTTGTTTCCTCTCCATAAATCCGTGACTCCATGAATTAGGAGAAGTCCCGAAAACGGGCTGTAACCACAAAACGACTACAATTAGCCTACTGAGCCACGCCGGCCAGACGGTTTGGCACAGGGTTTGGATCAAGTTTACCTACACTTGCAGCCAGGTGGTCTGCCTCTTACTATAGTCGCCTCTTACGATTCCCTCAGGATGATTTGGGTTGGTGATATTGAGTATTCTAATTCATCACCCCACGGAGCACAATGACTCGTACTAAACTTAAAATGTGTCATGAAAGGTACCAATTAACTATAAAAGAATAGAGTAGATACAACCATATCATTGTCACAGCAAGTTTACAGAAAAATAACAAAAAGTTTAACAAACCACAATATACAATGCAACTACTATAAAAGAACGTATCACTGAAATTAATATGCAAAGTAATATTACAATAAAACTGTCCCGGCCGTCATATTTTTTACTAAACCACAATGTCGTTTGTTTCGCTCAACAAATACGTCTTTTGTGTCCAAATTATTTAATAGTATATTCTATACGTCCAATAATAGGTCTATCACAATATTAATAGCGGAAAATTGAGTATCTCGATCGTAAACAAAGTAATAATTTAACGACAATGGCTCGATCCACTCTGTATTATTCCCAACAGAAAAAACAGGGTGTGCACTTTATAATAACATATTTTTGGACTTTGTGGTTTTACTTGTTGCTTTCTAGTTTACGGTAGACGTATTTTAATAATATATTTTTTGCAATTATTCAAATATGTAGAATGACTTAAAGTTAATAAATTATATAATTTGAATTCATGTTAAAATTATAATTACCTAAACCAATTAACAAAATCATGATATCAATAGAAAACACCAATATTAGACGGAATGGCGCAATTAATTCCGTTGTATATTTTATTTAAAAATAATATTCATAATTACTAACCTACTTGTGGTGAAGTATTGAGAATACATAATTTCACCAACTCGTACCATCCTGAGAGAAGTCGTCAAGTCAAGCGGACATATAGGCGACTGGAGAAATGCACGAGACAGATATACTAGCCGCAAGAGAAGAAAAACTTTATACCTGTGCCAACCTGTCATGACGTGGCGCGGTAGGCTAACTTCTCTCCTACTAGTCCTTGAGTAGGCTAACTAATCATTGAATTTGGAAGAGGCCCGACTCAGTAGAGGGTCGTTTATTATCTGAAAAGACAACCCTACTTAGTTATAATTATTCTGCAATTGATATTTATACACTGATACGGCAATTTATAAGTGTAATTTGCGTAATTTGAAGCAATGATATGTTTTTGCAAATACGGAACGAACCCAGTGTAAGGTCAACTATAGCAACAACTAGGTAGTACATAGTCTAAAACCACATATATTGAAAGCGCGTGTTTGTGGGTTGTTAAAAATGCAAATAACCATTTAAAAAAGAATGAACATCAAGAACAATAGCTCACATGTGCAATAGAGAGGCAAAGTGCCTATCAAGCCTTCAGACGCTGTAAACATATAAAATGAAGGCGGTTATTGTTCTTTCAGTAACAATAAGAGGAGCATTTTTCCACAATCGAGTGCGGCCATTTCGAGTGAGAGGAGTGGAAATAATAACCAGTGGATACCACATCGACGCACGCTTAAACAATCAAACGGAGAACAAAAAGACAGTAATGTGGAAATGGATAATGCAGGAGCCGAGCCTCGAGCCGGAGCGTCGGGCCCCACTCGATGCGGGGATGTTTTTTAGAAACCTCTTCACTATTTTTGTACTTCGGATTAGTATGATGCCACTGTAGTATTTTGCCGATACTTCCAATTTCAATATTGGCCATTTGCCATTTCGTCCATTAACATTATTTCTCGTTCAGAAAATTATTTTGTGAATAAATTACCAAAGTATAACAATAAAAGGTTATTTGTACGCTTTAAAATTGGTCATCTTCGAGGAGGTTGTGTTCAAGGAGCAACCAAAGGCAATAAAGATAATAATACTACTACTCACCCTATAAACGACCCACTGCTGAGTCGGGCCTCCTCCCATCACACGGAGGATCGTTAGCCTACTCTGTTACGCTGGCCAGACGTGCTGCCACAGGCTTTCGGCCTTGTCTTTCCTTTCTTTGGCTCTTACGACACCCTGAGGATGAATGCTTGGAACTTCCAGACTTATACGATACATAATCTAAATTACGTATTTTAGGAAACACTAGCGACCCGCCCCGGCTTCGCGCGGGTGCTATGATGAACATCTAAATTTATCAGTGTTTCTCTACAATATTATGCATGTATTATAAAAGTTATAAATATTAAAAAACACCGCTTCAAAATCCGTTGCGTAGTTTTAAAGATTTAAGGATACATAGGGACGGACAGACGAGAGCGACTTTGTTTTTTAATATGTAGTGATTGAGGTAGTGTCAATAATTATACTTATTAAATACATATATTTATTGTGTTCTTCTTATCTGGCATTGGAACCCGACCAGAAATCCCGCGAAGAGGATGTGTGATTAGTTTTATCCTTCGCCCCTCGTGCCTTCTCTCTGCCTTCCTCGTCATTCTTCGCAACAATATCCAGTAACAAATGAATCACCCTGTATTAGCGAGGAAAAGGCATAAGCGGTGTTTCAGCAAATTGGTATGGATATAAAGCATGCGCCAACTATATGTCGTGGCGATAATAGTTGTGTTATTTTGATAACATTATTGACGTGTGTCAGAGAATAGTTATGATTGGTTGGCAGTTAGTATGTCAGAGTCATGAAAGTTATTGTTAATACTTAAGGTTTCGATCTGTTATTTTTTATATTTCCATACAGATAGGAATTATATTAAGACAGAAAGATTCCGTCCCTTATACCTTTATATGAAATTTACTCGAAATTCACGTATGAAATTTGACACAGGTCAAGTTTCTGTGACCAAGGAGTGCATCATGTTAATCTGCAAAATATTTAACAGCAAACACTAAATTGTAATACATCACACACACCACCACACATATATATTTATGTGTGGTGGTTTGTTATAAAAGCGTATACATTGACCCATCAAGGAGTTACTTATTCTCTGGAGAAGAGTACAATGCACAAAATCAAAATCAAGTTATTAATTTTATGTACATATATCAAATTTTAAAAAATATATTGAGATGGCACAGTTAGAATATTTATTTCTTTGAATGTATCTCGTAGAGAAGTTCTAGGAGCAAGGTTATATATAGCTCTTACAGTCCTTTTCTATAATATAAATATGCTATTAAGGTCTGCACAGCATCCCCAGAGAAGAATCCCGTAAGTCATGATACTGTGGAAGTAACTGAAATAAACTATTCTAGCCGTCATCGTCAAATAAACTATACTGTCGACATCTGTGAAAAGTCTATTTTTTTAACAGCAAAAGCCGGCGAGCTGAGTCTATTATATAGCTTTTCTATATGTGAAAAGCTATTTTTATTAGTTATTGAACGTATTTAAAGAAGGTATTGCATTAGGGCACCTATACAAATACAGGAAGTGCCAAAATTTACATTCGCACTTTTCTTATGTGGCATGATGACGTGGAGTCAAGGCTCACGTAATATTTTCCTCGGAAATTATTCATTCCCATCTTTTTAAGTCGATTTAATTTACTGCATACTACATACTTGCATTTTCAGCATATAATATCGTACATGGCTTTGGGTTGGTATAAAATTATGTGTAACAGATCTTAAGATAATCTTCTTTAAAAATCAATAAATTTGAAACTCATTCCTTCATCATATTCCATTGAATGTCTAGCTGCATACATGTCATTATTATAGAGGGTAATTTTTGTTATTGTCCGCCAGCTGTCTTCGTCGTCAACGTCAATTTAGAAAGCCGTGTAGGTATACGTTTTTTTTGTACTAACAAGTTCCGAAATTTCGGACTGAGTTCACGCCAGTGAAGCCCTGGCTATGTCTATACTTTTATGAAATGTGTCTTCACAAAATGGCGGGTATAACTTTCTCATTTGACGCGCGGAACACATACGGGCAAGTAATTGCGCGGCATCGCGGAAGTTCATTATTGCGTTTCGTACGCAGCTAAGTTTCGATTAGAGGGCGCCACCGCCGGGTGAGTACCATAAAATAATGACCGAATAACACGCTGGATTGCACTCATTTGCCTGCTAGGAAACCATCTGCGGCAGCCGAGAGTTTTTGCGTAAACTTGCCTGTGTAGCGAAATTGTATAATACTAATGTTGGAATGCTAATTCGAAACCAGCGGGCAGGTAATGTTAAGAATGTTTTGCAACTTGCGGTCTGTGGAAATCATCATAAAGCTAATTTGGTACATTTCATTGTAGAGCTCTTAATTTCCACATTAAGTGTAACTAGTATTATTTCACCATTTCTGCCTATAAATGACCCACTGCTAATTCGGGCTTCCTCTATTTACAGGAAGGAAATTACGGGCGGACCATTCGATCCTATCACCAAGCCTATCACCAAGATTTTGTTGACTTTTACAACACGCGTTTTTCCCAGCGTGCGGTGGGGAAGTTTCATATTCTTCTTAGAGGACAAAAGAAAATGATAAGCCTGAAAACCTAGCCGCAAGAGAAGGAAAACTTGATACTGAACCCAATGCCAATCCGTTTGGCCAGCGTGGCACATTAGGCTAATTACCCTCCATGAATTTGGAGGAGGCTCAACTCAGCAGTGGACTATTTAAGGGCTGAGGAGTAGATGTAGTGTCTATCTAGATTATTTTTTCTTCTGACGCTACAAATTATACATTTAGTTTGTCTAAAATTAAGAAGTAAAACTTCTTAAAAAAAAGCTATTAACCCTTATAAGTCACTTGTCGTCGTTCGTCGCTGTCGTCGTTTCAGCCCTTAGATTACCCTCTACTGAGTCACTACTCCTCCAAATTCATGGAGCCGACGTTAAATAGGATACGACGGGATGACATTTAACATTTTCTTTTAAATTTTAGAGTCTAATGTTTCATTTTTAATTAATATAAAGGCAATAACGCAATTTGAAACCATATGTTTTCAACACTATTGTGACAATTATTTACAGCACTTGCCATTTATGTCTCTAATTAGAGGAATATTATTCCAACGATCCACGCAAGAACTATCGCGTTGTATAATTATGACTTGTTTTCGTTTTAATATTTTAAAATATATGATACAATGCTTACAAAAACTTGATGGTATAGCATTAAAATAATTTCAACACTGTAATAGCTGCGTCATTAACTGGCACACATAGGTTAGTTTTTTCTTCTCCATCATAAAATTCATACTTTTCATCTCTTAATACTCTCTTTACATTTTCTCATATATCGGCCTGAAAGGCATTATAGCACCCGACACAGCTGGGCGGTTTATATATTAGAGAGGCCAAAACTTGCATTATACGACCATTATCCCGCCGCAGTCTCATAACCTTACATCAACAAACCAACCTTTAATTCTAGTCATAATCTCATATGGGCACTTAGGATCGAATGGGATGGTGACACTATGTATTCTAAATCAGTCACCACACGAACAACAAATTCATCTACATTCACATTTTTCCACATTACAATCACCGAAAACAAAAACATCGTTAACATTAATGACTACGTTTATTATCATAATATTATCCTTTAAGCATACACGTAAATTTAAATTGGACATATGACATTCTGTTGTGCTGCTGTATTAAGTAAATACATTTTCTACAACTACATCCAATTCTTATAACGTGCGATTGCTAGTATTAATCTGCTAGATTCAAAAGTTCTTGGCAAGTGTTTGAGTCAAAGCGTAGGCCTACGTCACGAAATGACACGTATGTAACATTAGTAACCTGTGACCAAAACTGTCCATATCGACGATCAATTTCAATTTTCAATTTTAATATTGGAAAAGCTTTATTTTTGCCCAAACCAGTGTACATATATTCTAGTTGCATAGTTTTCTATTTGTCTCTAACCGGCCGGGATCAAATCACGTAGAAAAGAAATAAATCACTCTAAACACAAAATCTGAAATGTTAGGCCTGCGTCCATCCTTTCAGAATATTGATCGAGCATGCTCGCTCCGCCGCGTCCGTTATTTACCAATATGAATTTTTTATTTAGTTTGCATAAGGAAGGCGCCAGGCGGCACCCCCCTATTAATAACCTAAGCTTCTACTAAATGTTACACCCCTGTTTAGTACAGGAGCAAGACACCATTTAACTTATGAACGTTGCAAATATATAAATCGTAAAAAAGGACTCGCACGCGCAAAGTGAATTTTCTACCTCTTCTGTTCCTAAATTTGCCTCTTACAACACCCTCAGAATGAAATGAGTTGGTGTAATTGTATATTCCACTGGTACTTGGAGGAGGCCCTTCGAGTTGCTGATTGAGTAATCCGAGCACTAACGGGTCCAATACACAGTTTGACAGTTTCGGAAACCTACTAATAAAACTGTCAGTCCGGGACATACGCCACAAGCACTTGGAAAGGACTTTTGTATTTATCTGATTATTGCTAGCAATTGCATCATCGTAAAGATGAGGTTTCTTTGTAATATTGAAACTACTTCAAGAAAAAACGAGCTTCTTAGTTCGGCTGCATGCATTTTTGCACTGACATGACACCATAGATTGTATCGAAATCGGTTCAATAGTTCGGTTTTGAAATAAGTATCAAACTTTTAATTGATTGTTTTTCAATCCAAATACTACACGTTTAATAAACTATTTACCAAAAAATATCGCTTCGGAGCCCTGAAATAACCACTTAAACTATTCAAAGTGTGCGGCGCGTCAATCTAACTTGGCACTGACTTAAATAGGATTTTAGTTTTAATGCATATGGAGCACTAATTACAAATAGAATGCTTATTTTTTTCGCGTTTGATGGTATCTGAAGTATTTCTTCAATTAGAACCGTGCGGTGACCGATTTAGAATTCATAGTCTCATCACCCCATTCCATCCTGAGTGTGTCGTAAGAGCCGACTAAAGGACATAACAAGGCCGATCGACCTAGTCACAAGAAAAGGAAAATTACCATCCATAAAGCTCATCAATTACCCACTGCTGAGTCGGACCTCCTCCCATCGCGGGGAGAGAAAATAGCCTACTGTGCCACGCTGGCCAGACAGGTTGGCACAGGGCTTCATTTAAAGTTTTCCTTCTTTTACGGTTATCGGCCCTCTCATTTCCTTTTGTCGGGTCTTACGACACCCTCAGGATAGAATGGGGTGGTGACACAATGTATTCTTTTGGTCGCATCACTTTCAATAAAGACGTTGTACACGCAGTTACCGTCGATCAGCCGGTTTGACAACTGACAACCGAAAGTTCTTTAGCTTTAGTGGTACGTTGTAACATTATATTTTATTATCACCGTAATGGTGCCTCGCCGTTTTTGTTCAACAAAAAAAACTGCGAATTAAATGTCACCTTTGGCAGCTACGTACTTCCAACGCTGGCGTAGTAATGTTCGACAATTATCTATAATAAAAACATATGAATTAATTCTTCGAGTGCTGCTAGTGTTGTCCCCTATTTGTGTTTAATATCATCGCAATGAACCCTTGTTACGTTAGCCGTATATTTATTTGTTTGGCCGTAAAGGTAACCACTACTGGTTACTGGGTAATTAGCCTACTGTGCTACGCAGGTTGGCACAGGGTTTGTATACACTTTTCCTTCTCTTGGGGCTAGGTCATTTGCCACTTGCGTTCTCTCAGTCGCTCAATCAGATTGTGTATTCTAAATCCGTCACCACACGGAATGTAGTTATTTAAATAGTTATTATACATATGTAGGTATTTGAGCTGTGCTGAATAATTGTTTTCTTTCTTTCTTTCCTTCACAGACAGACTGTGTTAATAGTATATTTCATCACAAGTGCGGAAAGGCTGTCATTGCAAAGAGTTCCGACAAATGTCTACCCGAGCCGAGGCGCAGCTGAAGGCGAAGGTTGACAGTCGGAACAAGTTGCAATGACGGTTCCGCACGTGTACTGAACGACTATTTTTAATACAGTTGCGAAAAAATTAAGCAATTTAATAAAATAATAAAAACACAATAAATTCAACTAACTAATAATTTATGACTTATAAAAAAATGGTGCTTATATTCTACAGCAGAGATTTTTTTTCTTCACCCATTCTAGTAGGCAAAAGCAATACAGCCAAGACTTCAGTAGAATTTTTTTATTGATATGAAATTTAATGAGATTAAATGAAACCTAACCTAACTCATTCAATCAAATCATTAAATCTGATATGAAACAAATTAGTAAGTAGTTTTTTTTTAGAAATATACGTATTTGCATGAATCATAAAAACTTCTATGATTTTTTTTTAGTAAAAACTTCATGGTTGCTTTTTCCTTTTATTAGACATTATTTTGACAGTTGGGAAAGATAACGCACTAGTGCGGGAATGGCAAAAAAAAAAGCACGAGTGTATAATAGCCCACTTCCCGAACGCTATACGTCCCTGCAATAAGCCACTTTTTGAGCAACTGTATTAAAAAATATCTGTCAAACTAGCTAGTTTAAAGCGCATACAACGCCGATAAATTCAGGATCAAGAATGTGTTTTTAAACCTTTTGACAGTTATGACTGCTTTGTTGGTGTTGTTGGCCTAGAGGTTGGATCTACCGCATTTGGATCGCGGGTCCCCGGTTCGATTTCGGTCAAGTGTTGTGTAAAACCAGAGGCACTTACTCACTTACTCTGAGTCAGGGTGTTAATTGTGTTCGCGAATTTCGTGATTGTTAACTGCCCCCCGATACAGGTTATACATAGTACAGGAGATGCGTTTTTTTTTAAATACATACAAAAAAAAACATGTCTTAATATAATTATGATCACCATCGGGCGTTGGTCCTACACGCTATGTGCCCTGCCCACTGCCACTTAAGTTTGGCAATCCTGTGGGCTATGTCGGTCACCCTGCTTTGCCTACGTATCTCCTCATTTCTGATTCGATCTCGCAGGGAAACTCCGAGCATAGCCCTCTCTATTGGCCTTTACTTAATATTATACTATGACAGTGATGTGACTAAAAATCATTATTTTGTTAATAATAGTCTCAACATCTGAACACTTCTATACACATCACCGCAAAAATGATGACATCACCAAAAACAGTTTGCGCGGTACGATTGATACATGCAACTACCTTTTAGTGGTTTCTTTAGTCACCCTCAATCCCGTGTGGGTTGGTGATAAGAAAAGACTTAATACATAACAGTATGTATTAAGTCTTTTCGAGTATACGCGCGATGTACCTTAGTCACGATATAGCATTCTTTATCGTTCTGAATACTCGTGTTACATATGCAAACATTTGTTACGAAAGAGAAAATTTTATCTGTGATCTAAATATTCCATTTTTGCAGCAATTATTCTGATGCGCATGACTGCCGACGGAATATAATGTTCGAATTCATTAAAATATATCTTCTTCGCGTTTGTCGTGTTATTGCTGTGGTCGCGACCGCCGTACGCGGTGGCGTCTCATTTCTCGTTCGAAAACAACGTCAAAACTTAATGAGCATATTCGATTTAACTATCTTTAGGACGTTTCTTCTACTTCTTCTTAGTTCATATGACCCACTACTGAGTCGGGCCTCTTCCATGGAGGGTAATTAGCATACTGCGCCACGCTGGCCAATCGGGTTGGCCATCCGGAACTACACCACACGGAACTAGGAAAAATCACATACACACGATAGAAATTGAAGACTTATAAGTTGTAAATCATGATACAATACATATAGGCCTATCAACCACAGGCTTCCACTGCTGACCATAAGCCTCCCCCATAGATCGCCACAAATTACGAACCTGTACAGATATATAAGGTTGTCCCTCTACCAAGTCAGAAGTCGTCGCATGTTTTGTTTTCCCATTATGTAGTCGCCAACGGCCATCCAATCCTCTGCCACTTCACCGGTGCATTCCTTCGAGCTATGTCGGTCGCTTTGGTTCTCCTGCGAAATTCCTCACTTCTGATGCTATCACGCTGAGTGACTCCGAGCATAGCTCCTATTGCTTGTTGAGTGTCTCTAAGCTGCCTAATAAGCCGCAGTCGTTGACACGACCAAGGGTCGGCTTGCTGAAAAACTTCTGCGTGTTTAAGTGTCATTTAAAAATGTACTTTGGTGATTTCATGGACCTTAGAACTTGGGTAACTAAACAGGCTTGAAACTGTCTGTAATTCCTATGGAAAAATGCGAATGGTCCTAGTCAATCCTCAAGATCCCACTTCATGTAGGGTCTTTCCACTGCTACATCTGGCCCATACTGATGTACGGGTGCGAGGCTTGGACGGTAAGAAGGCCTCAGGAAACGTTTAGCTTTAGAAATGTGGGCGTTCAGGCAGATGACGTCTATATCCTGGACCCAAAAAGTTACTAGCGTGGAAGCACTACGACGGATCAGCCAACAACGAAAGCCTCTACTGTCAAATAGCGTAACGTTGCATATTCTGGACATGTTCTAAGACACGACGGATACAATATCCCAACTCCCAACTCATTATCGTGGGACAAGTTGCCGGTAAAAGGAAAGCTGGCGAAAGGAAAAAGTCAAGGCTACGTATAACGTGTTTTCTTTCTATCCTAACACTAAAGAATGGACTGGGAATAAGGGTGTCGCTGAACTTTGCCGCCTAGCCAAAGACAGATGGGAATAGGCTGAGCTGACTGACAGCCTTCACTAGTTGGAGAGGCACTTCTACCAAAGCGTGCGCTTCGAACGCCACTTGGTTATGGCCCCAGCTAAGGAGTTGCCCTCGAGTCCACGCATAACCCAGTTGAGTAGGATATACAGAAAGTATTTTCGGAGAAATAAACTGAAACGATAAGATATTCTATCTTCTTCTTCTTTCGCCATCCAATGCTGAGTGTAGGTCGCTTCTAATGCACGCCATTCTTCGCGGTTTTGCGCCTTTCGCATCCAGTCCTTTCCGGCCACTCCAACAAGGTCGTATTATATCGTTGCATCACAATACTATTGTGTAGTGCGTATGGTTCAATTCCGCGTTCACTGACCGGCTGCCGTCTCGGCCTTAATTAAATGCAATAACTGCCTATAAAAATTTAACAGATTGTAATGCAGTTGACCGATGCTGGCTAATATTATAGGCGTTGCGAAGACCCGAGCACCTCACCCCGCCGGCATAAATCTATTTTATCGTTCACCAGCAATAAATTTTATTTCGGGATCTTTAATTCTTTGTTATTGAATTGGATTTTAGTGTTTTATTCGGGTAAACAAACAATGCATCGGGACGTTTCAACCGGTACTTACGCCACGTGTGCAACGGTAAACATGCGACTGTAGGCGAGCGCGCGGCGTCGCTTCACTAACTTAATAAAACATTTTATTTGTAGATTGAACTGCGTAGCGTTATTGCCGCCGTAAAATGGCCGCCTTTTGTCTGCGTTCACAATTAAAACTTCGACAGTGTTTAGTTGTATAGCCGGGTACAAAGAATGCCGCTCTTTGCCTTACAATTACTAGTAGGACGTAAATATCGCCGACGCGTTGATCCACAGTAGCGATCGATAAAATGTGCAATGGTAAACTTCCTCTTCTTCTAAGGTTGGCACTCTTGCGGATTAAGCCCGTTACTTGTTTGCAACTCGTTGAACTTATACTTGTAAATAGCCAACCGTATACTTACCCAGATAAATTTATTTATTTGTGTAAGTATACTTAAATTGAACATAAAAACATGATTTGACATTGACATTGACGTTGAGCCACATCCGATCATGTATTTGTTTTTTTAAAATTAGACAAATCTACTCGTGTTTATATGCCATACACTCATTAGAAATATCATCAATACATATTCGTATCGATGTATAGTCCTCACCAAACTTTATGGCCGCTCTGAATGTAGCCGCATTACGCTGCGCAGAACATAAAATCAGGTATCAGCGGGACGTACGCGGGGGGTGAGGGCAGGGCACGCCCGCACTCGTCTTCCACCCGCAAGCGTCTTCGCCTCTCGTGCGTTAGTGTGAGTGTGCTACGTTCGTATTCGGACGACGACTACGTTCAGAGCCTTTGTGTGCTATGTGCGCTGTGTCACTTGGGAGCTTTGTCGAACGCGGCAGCCCTACAATGTAGATGTGGAAATTGTAAATTAACTGACGCTCGAATTGTTCTTTTTCATCTGACCGTTATTATTATTTTACGTAATGAACCCGAACCGTAAACTCTATTTGTGAGAGAACATTTAGCTTCTTAGTGTTTCCGTTTCACAAAACACGGTAGGTAAGTCCTAGTATTATTTTTGTCATGTGAAGATAAATAATACTTAGTAGAATAAATTTGGCTATAAGAAAAACTTACTTATAGGATAAATATTCATTTAGTATGAAAAGGATAAAGAAACTTCAGTGTAAATATTACAAATACTTATGATATAGATATAGCATACAAATTTAGATAGATTTAGATTTTATTTAAGAGATGATACTTGTTTATAGTTAAACAAATGGAGTCACAAGTTTCTACGTTAAGCTATGTTATTTTCCTGTATTTTTAAATGTTAATTAGAGCAAACCCGAATCAACAGCAAATTTGATTTTCTAAGTTATGAATGAAAGCATAAAAGACTCCTGTCTACTACTATCAGATACACTAGTATCGTTGCATTACGAATATTTCATTTAAAGAGGGATAATTAGAATAATTATCTACAGTTTATAAGAAAGAACTTGTCAGTTACAATGTATTCGAGGTATTTTCAAGTCGTTGTCGTTTCAGCCCATGAATGACCCACTACTGAGTCGGGCCTCCTCCAAATTCATGGAGGTAAATTAGCCTACTGTGTCACGCTGGCAAGACGGGTTGTTGGCACAGGGTTTGTATCAAGTTTTCCTTCTCTTGCGGCTAGGTGATTTGCCTCTTTTGTTCCCTTAGTCGCCTCTTACGACACCCTCGGGATGGTATGGGTTGGTGACACTGCGTATTTATGAGTAGGTATACATATTTGATATCATTTCCGTTATGTCCGAGATATTATTGCGATCTAAAAACACATGGGGAAAAGAACACTAAGAAAATTTTACAAAAATTATAATCGCTTTAACAAATGACTGTAGCTTTAGGAATTCAGCAACAATAAGCTATAATTTGATTCGGTGGAGTAAATCATAACATTCTGTTATGATTATGGTCGGCCGACGTGGAATTTATAACTTATTAAAGTTATTTCAAGCCGCCGTAAAGCACTGAGGCTAGTAAATGTAAATTTAAAGGCGTCGCAGTGGAATTGAATAAACTTGTGTTTAATTCCACCGGGCATAGGAAATAGCAATATAACAATTGTGTGGGAGCCAAATGTAACTGCTACTGACTACGTACTACAAATGACGTGGTTAAATCAGATCATATCGCAAGTATTGAGTCAATAATGTTTTAACATTCACGAAAGTTTTTCACTTGCATAACTTCCTTGAATGTCACTCATTTTTCTAAGAGAAACTCACGCGAGAAAAACATTTCAAAGTCCGACTAGAGTTTCGGAACAACCCGGGGAATTTTTCCAAGGAATTGATAAGTAAACACTATAGTACGACTCTCTTGTGTATTAAAAAAAACTCTAAAAAATACATTTCAAGAAAACTGGCAATCTGTACTTCCCAGCTATGGCTGTGTGTACCTAAAGTTAAAAAATCATCACACTTTTGTGTCATTACAGTATCTTGCGTGAATCAACCACCTCCCTTAGTGCTTTGATGAAATCTCCATATGAATAATCCCCCTGCGACAAATGCACGTACAACTGTACAACCGCTTAACGTATTTCGTCTGTTGTCCTCAGGCTAAAATGATCGAGAATTCGCAGGCCTGGCTTGGCGCATCTACCTCTGCTGCAATTGCAGGTGAGTTTTTCATTTCAATTAATATTACAATGTTTATGTTTATTTGACGCATGTTTTAATTATGCGACTCGACGACACAATGACAGAGATGTAATGATTGATTAAACAGTTAAACAGAAAATAGTTCGATTGATCAAACATAATCGCTGCAATTAGGATAAGATGAAACAGTCCACAACAACTAAAAAGAGTGTATAAAATCCCAATTAAAATACAACGGATAAAGAAGAATCATTTAATAGTATTTCAATTGAAGTGGAGGAATATTTCCTTCGAATTAATTCTTCGGGATTAAATGATTTGAACTCGAGCGACGTCGCTAATAATTTGCTTCCTCCTGTTAGTCACTTTATAAAATTACTTACCGGTTTTTATACTTTGTAAGCGATGTAGATATAAAACGGGATTCCGGAGTCCCTTCATGTTAAAAATGAACCTAGTAATTCTGAGAGCTGTCTTTAAAGATAGAGTCCCTAACTAAACCATCCTGTAGATTTTGTAAGAGCTAACCGAATTAGGCAGAAAATCTAGCTAAAAGTGAAACAGAGCTTGTACTAAAACCAACCTATCTAGGTAGATACAGTGGGCTAATTCCACTCCCGGCTCAACTGTGGGACAAACTCAAACTCAAAATGAACTTTATTTACGTAGGTTTTATCACAAAAAATTCCAGGTCAATTCTGGATGAGAAATGATTGACTAGATGACCCAGATTGATGAAGCCATAGTGGATATTTAGTGCAATAGATATACTACTTGTAATCGTCGTTTCAGCCCATAAATAACCGACTACTGGGTTGGGCCTACTCCAAATTCATAATGGGAAATTAGCCTACTGTGCCACGCTGGCAAGATGGGTTGGCCCAGCGTTTGTATCAAGTTTCCCTTCTCTTGGGGCTAGGTGATCTGCCTCTTGCGTTCTTTTAGTCGCCTCTTACGACACCCTAAAGATGGTGTGGGTTGGTGACATTGTGTATTCTAAATCCGTCACCACACTACTTGTACTCAGTCCATAAATTACCCAATGCTAAGTCGGGCCTCCTCCATTACATGGAGGGTAATGAATAGATATACTTTTTCAAATAGTGCTCTCTTATCAAGACTGCACCATTCATAATACAATCTAGCTTAGGCTATTAAGTAATTTGTATCTGTCCTAAATTACTACGGAAATAAAATAAGTTGAATTATTTCCGTAATACATACACTGAATAAATGTTTTGTCCACATTGATTCCCCCATATATTCTCCTCCATTTTTATTATTAGAACTAGTGCCTTAGATTTCATTAACAATTGAAAATAAATACAGATTTGGTGCGGTGACATAATTAGAATACATAGTGTTGCCACACCATTTTATCATGAGGGAATGATACGGACGAAAACCGCAAAATAGGGAAAACTCTATGGCAACCAGCGTGGCACAGTAGGGTAATTAGGTACCCTCCATGTAGTCGGGGGAGTCCCGACTTAGCATTGGGTCATTTATGGGCTGAGTTCTCGCCCTCACCTCAGATGCCTCAAAAGTTAAAGCCATTACACCATGTAAAAAATAAGCATCCCCACGTATCACATTACCGCAGACCTCTTTTCTCAACATGTCAATAAAAATATTACATACCCGCTATTTAATAGCAATGTAACGATATAACTCCGATACTTGTATGACAGTACTCACTCGCGATCTTTATACCGTGAGAATCGTCACACAAACCACTATTATATTTCTTCAATACATTGTGCAAATGTTAAGATCTCTGTGTGTATTGTTGTGGTGAAAATTCTTATTTTCTAGTGCAAAAAATCCATGATACGATATTGAAGCAGATTCTAATTTATGTAGAAGCGACATCGCATAGATTGTAGCCGATACTTTCGTTTAAATTAAAAGACAATCATTGAAAAATATTGCCAACATTGAAACGATTACAAATTATGAAATAATAAATAAAATAGGCGTCATAAAGTGAATCTTATAAATTAAATTAGTTAATAGTTAAATAAAATTACTTAATTCATCTTTTTTTATAAGATTTTGCTTAAGAGTTTATTTCACAAGTTAATTAATTTCTATATGTTGGCTTTCAATAACTTTTTATAATTTACGCCAATGCGTGTTCGTGCCCTTAGACCTTTTCCTAGGCTAACTTTCTTGATATTGTGGTAATGCGTTACTATATACGTTATATAAAACTTTTATTATATTAAATGATAGCACGTGGGAAGTACCATACGGGCCGCGCTGATCGAGTAGAATAATGAGGCAGTAAATTACTTTATATGATAATCTGTGTTACCATCATAGAAGTCATTTAATTAACGCTAGCAACATTAGAATAGGTTAGAATTCCCTCCATGAATTTAGAGGAGGGTCGACTCAGCAGTGTGTTTATTTATGGGCTTAAATGATGATGATGAGGTCCGAAAATTCTATTAATTTCGAAGGTCATTTTAATAAGCAACTATGATATTTGAAGGGTTTCCTAAAAATATGTGATCTCAATAACTAAAGGGACGTACAACATCACTTTTATCAAATATAGTCCCGTATGCTAATGCAAAAGTCCATTTGGCATCGATTTTATTCCTCGACAGAGAATTGAATATTTTCGCTATGGATTTCCTTTTGCGCTTTAGGATCGCATTCTCTTTTGTAGGCGCCCACAGAACTGCAATTCTAAGCCCGCCAGAATTTTATTAATCATACGAAACTTTTATTTCCTTGAGCACAAAGGATTGGTTCCCTTTACATTTTTCTGTATAAAAAACAATCATTCGAATTTCATTCTATAATCGAATAAAACGTTTCAATCGTCTTTATAAAATACTAGCGACCCTTCACGGCTTCGCACGGGTGCAATTATGCATGTATTATAGATATAAACCTTCCTCTTGAATCACTCTATCTATTAAAAGAAACCGCTTCAGAATCCGTTGCGTAGTTTTAAAGATTTAAGCATACATAGGGACGGACAGACAACAGCGACTTTGTTTTATACTATGTAGTGATATACTAGAATTCAGTATTACGAAAATTTTATGTAAACCTCCTCGTTTAGGCACTTTGCAGTGTCTGTGGTCGCGATAATAAATGGCTTTTATAAAATATCATATTAAATTATAATATTAAACGTACAAAGATCGTGAAATAATATGACAATATCATGACTGCGTATTATGAGTTAATTAACTTAATGAAAAATATTTTTTTTAAAGGTGTGTTGTGATGACTTTGACATGAATTTGTAAGATATATTCTACGCAAAGGGTTACAACCTACAAAAAGTACTTTTTAGATAATGTCGCATATTTTAATGTGGTAAAAATATTTGTAAATGGTAATTATATAATTACTAGTGCTACTTTCGTGTTTTCCACTTCTTGTTGATATCAATTAGTATTTTGATATTTCAGAACTGTCAATAAATATATAGAACCGCCCTTGTGTATAATAAGTTTGACATGTTCTATTAATTTTAAAGTAACCTGTATAGAAAAAAAATACTCGACTTTACTCCTAAAGACAACTACAAACACTCTACGACAAAATAACAGCTAATAATATGAATGACTTACTCTTTTATGTCCCTCTACACATTAGATTACCACGGTCATAGCACCCTCAAGCTGAAGGCGCCGACGTGGACCCAGAGCCAGTTGCAAGACGCCATAACAGCCGTGGTGACCCAAAAAATGAGGTTCACTCAAGCTGCGACTTACTATGGAATACCTAAAGGCACCTTATACGATAACGTTCTCGGTAAATCGAAGCGTATGGCTGTGTTAGACGAAGCTGGACTAGAAGCCAGCGAGGATCAAATTGTCTTAGACTTCTGTTGTGAAACCAGCGTTTCTCCTTACAATAGACGCACGAAAAAGTCGTTGAGCGAAGTTCTAGCATTTGTAGAGAAGTTAAGAAGGAGTAGAGATCCTGGCTTCTCGTTCATAGGCCTGACAGGGTTCAGATGGTGGTGGGCATTCTGTAAGAAGCATTCGATCGTCTCTTTGTATTACGAAGGCTCTTCCAGAAACAAATCTAAGGTTAAGACAGAACGTAATGACAATGACGCCTATTAGACAACTGGTGGGTTAAGTACTTACTGTTGGGAACGTATCATAATCGTGTAATATTTGTATTTATACATTTCGGGATAAATAAAGACTAGTTTTAGCTAAAAGATTTAAAACTCTACATTTGACAATATTTTAGTTCATCATTTATAAGGCGACCTCTAGTTATTAACCGTTCAATTATAAAGGAGATTTCAATTTCGATTAGCCACTAATGGAATTTAAAAATTAATTAATCATAATTAAGATACCAGTTTTATTCCCATATGGTACACACCGACCAGGTGTTTTATATTGTAGATCATCATTAATTAATGTAGTTTTAACTCTGTATTGGTTAATGATTATACTTAATGTGAATACACAAACATAAAAAGGAATAAATATACTTAGTAGTACGTAAGTGATTTGATGTATAGTTTTAAGCTAAAGACAGCTGAAGCTGACGGAGACCGAAAATTAAGAAATGTTTAAAGTTAGTAAAATAGGTCTTAGCTCAAAATGTGGTTAGGTTTCAATCCCATAATACTGGTTACTCATTCCAGTTGTGACATAAGACGCATGAGATAGACTCATAAAAATGATGAGGCCAAAATTGTAGACTAGTTTTACTTTTAATGCGCTAACTATTTTACATTCAAATTTTCACTGCACAATAAACCACTCTCTATATGTATGTAGGATTGCCATTATTACAAAAAATCATGAAACTGCATTAATAAAACACACAAACGTGGGTATATATAACGATATTTGTTATAACCGTTGCATACCTTTCATGCTGGAATTTTTATTCAAATCAGAATTTGTAACAATATTTGCATTCGCAAAAATACATTTTAATCTGTTACTAAAGTGGAATCTTGCAGGGTGGTTTCTCTCTCGCCGAAGCGCCCGATTCTTTTTCCTGGTCACTTGTATCATTAAATTTTGGGGACCTTTCATGATGATGATTTTCACGATACAAAACCATTATTTTCTAAACAATTTCTTTTGAACAATAAGTACTTGCCTACATTATTCGATGTAAATATTTATAACAGACGTCGTGGTTAAAGATATTTTTCAGTTTTTCGATTGTGAAGGCAATTAAATTTAACCTGATCGGTTTCCTTGTTTTTAGTTTTGTACGTTAGTTGTAGCATAGTGTAAGCATTGTTTGTGATATTTAGATGAATATTTATCATGCCTGTTATACCGTGGATGAAAAGTGTAAAATCAAGTTATGTTCATCATTGGTATAGTTGCTGTATTGATTCTATAACTAATTACAAATGAAATTTTGTAAAATGTATCAAATATTTACTCAATTTCATTTGTAGTCATAATATTACGTTCAGAATAGCACGGTTGGATTATGTCAATACTGTCAATCATAAAACGTCCCCCTCCTGCATAATAAAACGAGCAATAAATTTAAATATTATAATGTTGGTATTAACATAAAATAAGGGTGTGCTCCCACCTGCGCCACCATGAGTGATAAAAATAAATATGGCTTGATTTATTGTATCCTCCACTTGTACTACGAGAGCAAAAACGTTAGGAACTATAACTATTATTACCATGATAGATTAAATAAATGTGAATATCAGCGAGAAGTGATAAAAAAAAAAGAATACGGAATTGTATTTCTTTTAATTGATACTTAGTAAATATTAAAGCATAAAATACGGAAACTTCCTATTTGATGTACTTATAAGACTGTACCATAAATGTCTAATAACTATACTGTCTGATACATTACTTAATGTAGGTAACTTGGAAAAGAAGTTTAACTCTGGATAGACAGTTTAATCACACATTAGTAATATTTAAGATATGTTTTTTGTTTATCTAATTCGGGATCCAATTCAAAGCAGGCGATGTTAAAAATATTTAAAATGGGAAAACGTGTAGTAAAATTGCTATTGAAACGTTTTACATGACTTCTACACTGATCCATAGCTTATATTGTCAGTATATCGTATAGTAGAACAAGTGTATCGTTCTCGATATCGGAATAGAACTTATTCCACTTCATAAATTCAAATTGGAATCGTCTTTTTGTGAAGAATACTGAACAGCCAGTCGTGTCTGAGTTGTGAGTGCGAAACGTTTAGAAATATTTGTAGTTTTTACATTTTAATATTTATTTAAGTATAATTTTCGTATATTTATAGATTATACATTGACTTAACAGAATTTGAATTTTGAAAATTTCGTATTAGGGGTTTTAAATATAGAAATTATCTTTTAAAAAAAGGGGTGCTATTTAGATGGTGATTGCGTGTGTGTACCTAAAGACACATCTGATATCGTTACACATTCAATAGTTATAACGTTTTAATTAATGAATAGATAAAGGTCAAATTCTGAGACTTAATTACTATATGAGTAGGCTAATTATCCTCCCTGTGATGGGAAGAGGTTTAGCGGTTAGCCTTTTGTGGAGTAAACATAAGGAAACTGTTGTATTTTAGTAAAACGAGTCATGGATTGAGTTTTTTCTTCGAACACTTGGAAAATGGAATGGAAAAACACGAATACTTTGTGCCACATTTACACCGAAAATCATTTAGAAATAGTACTTTTTATAGATGTACTTCCTACTTTGTTAATCGTTTATAGGGATCTCAGCGGTGCAAATTAATTTAAAAAGCTTTAATTATAATAAAATCTGAACCTACTTTTAATAAAACGAATGTACTCGGCACATTCATTTTGTTATAAATAATTGGGTTTCTTTGAATACCTGCGACAACTGATGCTCAAGATGTGCCTTATTATTGTGAATGTATATCAATTATTTTTGTTAACACCAAGTAGAATTAATGTATTTTGTAAGGTCAGAAGTCTTATGACCGCACTTAAGGTCTTAAATGCAAATTATGATTGCATGATTCCTATATTAGAAGACTGCCTTATTTTTTTACAATAAAACAAATTGTACAAGTTTTATTTTTAATTTCCCTTTAAATCTTTTACTTTTTATATAACAGGTTTCTACTGGAGGTCAGTATATAGGTATTTTATTTTCATGTTTATTTTTTCTAAACGCTTAAGCCATTTCTGGCACCGCCGCCAGGTCGCAGAGGGCAGACGGCAATCGCCCCGTGTAAATTCTGGTAGTTATCCAAATCAGGATAGACCAGTATCAACCCCAATGAAATTGGGGAAAGGGCAAAGGAGGCAGTGTTGATGAAAGAAATGTCAGTTGGCATTCCAGTTATCTACATGAATTTACACAATCAATTAAATGGTTATATTAAGTCGTTATTATTTCTGTATTAGAGTCTATAATTATATTGAATGGAAATGTGTTAGCCAAAGATTTTAGAGTGAAGTAAAGAAAAATGTTTAGTATTCCGCTTTTTTGTTATAAATTAATAATCGATACTACCGATACTTATCTGTTAATCGAGACCAAAGTTGATATCCATCGGTACTCGATTAATAATAATTTATCTATATTGCTATGCACGCGGAATTAAAATGCAGCTTTACTTTAAGATAGCTCCTGAGTTTTAATATTTTGTGTATTCATTGAAACATTTATTTGAGTTTATGATCAAACTATAAATAGAGTTGCTCAGTTGCTACGAGGTTTTTATGTAAAACAAGTGATTATTACAAGATTATCAGCAACAGCATTATAAAATGGAGACAATTTACTTATTACGACCGCCGTCAACGGTACTTGGATATTCTTATTGTATATCATAGGAAAGATAAATTACATATCTTGTTGTATGTAAAAGCCCGTTGAACGGAAGCCCAAACACCTCGCTAAACGAAAAATCCCATTGATGTGTCCTTTTTCCTCTGCTCATCCTAATATTGATTCGAATTTTCATTCTGTCAACAGATAGCTACCAATACCAGCTGCAATCCATGTGGCAGAAGTGCTGGAACACTCAGACACTGGTGCACAACCTGCGTTTCCGCGAGCGTGGCCCCCTCAAGTCCTGGAGGCCTGAGACCATGGCTGAGGCGATTTTCTCCGTACTGAAGGAAGGCTTGTCACTCTCCCAAGCTGCGAGGAAATACGATATCCCATATCCGACATTCGTTCTGTACGCGAACCGAGTTCACAATATGCTCGGACCCAGCGCCGACGGAGGAGCAGGTATGTAGACACAACGTTTCATTAAGCTGTACACTGGCCAACAGGTTCATAGAGCTATTCAATAATTCAAATGGTATGAGAACCCCAAGGTGCGTTGGCCAGTGGCTGGCTTAATTCTTAGGGAAAATATGTTAGGATATTGCAGCTTTGACTATGGATATATATCCCAGATTACTTAGGAAGTGGTGTTCATTTTCAATAAGTACTTAATAACATTTTATTTTAAAAATAGTGTTTAACACAAAACCAATAAGAAGGGTGCGATAAGCTCAATGATATGGGGAAATTGCCCAAGTGGGCCACCCACCCTATCTTACCAAGCAATTATAATGTACATGGAAAATAACTTTGTAACTTAAGTAACCTGTGATATTCCCCGTAAAGGCTGCATATCTTAATGATAAAATACAATAAGCTGTGTAATGTATTCTGTAATTAGTTAAGGTGTAAGTGCGCGAATATAGTTGTTGAAATATGTTAAGCGCTGCGAATTATCTGCCTTGCGAATGTCTGATATTTATATTTTTAGCATATCTTGTTTAATCCGAATCCGAAGTGACTATCCAGTAACAGAGACACGACCGAAAGAGCTCAAGTTACAATGGTCAACTTACCGACATTATTTTGTACCTGTTGACGTTATGTTAAATTTAATTATACGAGTAGAATGCACATATACACATATATTTTAAATTTATTCTTTTCTTGATTCTAGATGAAGATTTTAGATTAGTGGGCTTTTATAGGGCGGCTTTCACCACTATCAGAATAAACTGTGTGCGAGTCTAAATCTAAGTCTAATTAAAATACATCAATATTGCCAATATACACAAAAACAGTGGCATTAAATAACGTATTTGTCATATAATATCATAAAAATAATATAGAATTGTTAAAAGATAGCCTTAATTGATTTTGTTTAAAGTAAATTTCGCTCATCCAGCCATAAATTCGAAGCAAGTCTTCGCGACTCGCAAGGATCACCACAGAATGTATTTTTATATCTGACGTAGGTATCTACTACTAGCACGAATGCAGAAAAAAAGTTGCAAAAGCATTATAAACAAAATAGTTATCAAAGGTTAAGTGTAAGGGGAGCCATTTGTACATGATCAGAGTTCCGAATTGAACTACATTAACTACTGAATCTTTGAATAAATGTTGCTACGACCGGTAGTAGGTACAGGGTACTGGTAGTAGGTTCAGGGTACTGGTAGTAGGTATGGCGAAAATATCGAGGTACTGATAACATTTTTTAAATTGGGCCTGTACTTGTATTGTCAATTAGCGACCGGCGCAGTATAGAATGTATATTAAATTTGTCTCTTTCGTCTCGTCAAAAGTCTCTTTTGTAGACCGAATATTATTTATTAATTTACTATTTTATTAATAATAATATAGTCAATAATCAATTTTTTTTTTCAAATTCCCAATAATAACTGTTGAAAGCGAGCTGTAAGCGTTTTTGATCAAAGTTCCCAGACGGTTGATACTTCCATTATATTCAACCACTATCGTCATATCACATTATGTCAACCAATTTACACAAAACCTTAACACGATATATTATACCTACGCCGTCCCCAGGAACCACGCTATTCATAGGTGAAAGTACATGCAAAACCTTGCAGTTCGATTTGAGATTATCGTGAACATCCATACACACGGATAGACGCGGCCGAAGGGCTTTCGTTTATAATATGTAGGATTTAGTTATGCTCAGAAATCTTAATTAATTTCGATTTATCGACAAAGAAAAAAAAGTTTTAAGTAGGTATATGTACAAATAAATTAAAAATCTTTTATATTTTGGACGTGTACCATAACTAGAAATAATCAATAATATATACCAAACAAACAACTGAACCACAAAATAATTAGGTACAGAACTCAAGTGACATACGAGTACAATATCTCGAAATGGTTAGAACAGCGCGAGCGCCAGGTTCAACCGTTTCAGACAAGCCTCTTGTGATATTTTTGTTCAAAGATGTTATTATTTGTTGTTGTTTCAGCCCATACTGAACTGAAATGAGTCGGGCCTCCTCCAAATTCATGGTGGGAAATGTTACTGTTCAGTTTATGGATATTAAAATTCCAACAATCAATCAAACAACTAGATACGAGTGCCGCGATAGTTTTTATTATTTATACTAGGGTTGATATCCCTTTAAGTATGAAAAGTAGTTTGTCTTCTATAACTAATTGTTTTGTGATAGGACTCTTCTAAATTGATACATGTATTGTTATTCACAATGTCGATTTTTCACTTTCGAGTTATGTCTGTGGGTAAATTGGAACTTGATGAGACAAATTGTGTATAATTTAAAGATTCACTTTATTTTCATGATATGTAGGTAAACGTTTTTAATCATGAAAACATGTACCTACATATATCGTGATCTATATAAAACATTTTTGCTTCTGATAATTACTACATAATTAATAAATATTAAATGAATACGTACATACATATAATCACGCCTCTTTCCCATAGGGGTAGGCAGAGACCACTTCTTTAAATTATTTCAAAATAAAAACAAACTTGCATGCTGCACACTGCATCTCGAATATGGCTATATTTTTTCGATAAATCAATGGACAACCTCAATAGCGTAAGCAACATGACAATAGGATCATGTAACAGCAATGTTCATTGAAGAAAGTTAAATGGCCATAAAATAAAAGGTCATAAAATGCTAAAATAAATCGAAACCGTTTTTCCTTTCAGTAAAATATAGAAAAAAAAACGAGTAGTCATTTGTAACTTCTGATCAAGTGGTGAAAGTCGTCTTAACCACCCGAAATACCTACTTTTTGAATGGTTAACGTGAAATATTGAGTTTGTAACGTCATGTCGTGGGTAGTATAAATTTGCGACCTAATAGAATTTGGTAATGACAATGGTTAACTAACAAATCGAATGTAATACCTTACGTGTTCACGTTTTACTATTATGCGATTTTCCAGATTTAAGACCAAAGGGAAGGGGACGACCGCAACGGATCTTACTGGGCGTTTGGCCCGACGAGCACATCCGCGGCGTGATCCGCGCCGTAGTGTTCAGGGACACGCACGCGCCCTGCCCCGCGCAGCCGACCAACCTAAAAGAGATCGAGCTGCCAGGCTACCCGCCTATCCCACCGGTCAGTATTGCCCTACGTGCGCTCTCGCAGTGCCCGGCGCCGCGGACGGTGCGCACTCTTTGCAATCTCATATCGTCCACGTTCCAGTTGGAACCGATGTCAAACATGTCACTAATGGGGTCCATGTGTCGGCTATGCGAATATGCTTTTGCGAACACACTGCGATCGGCCCGGCTCCGTACTTGTAATGGGAACGAGGAAACGGCGACTTGACGCGAGCGTCTGCGTGTTTCAGGACGGCGTGGGCGTCCAGAACGCGTACATCGGGTGCGGCAACGGGCGCGAGGGCCGCATGTCGCCGAGCGCGGCCGCCGCAGCCGCAGTGGCGGCCGTGGCCCACGGGCTGCGCCGCCAGATGTGCGGCATGGGTGCGCCGCGGGCCGACCACCCACACCTGGGCCCGCCACTGCAGCCATCGCCGCAGCTCACGTCGCCGCTGTCCACTGGCCTGGAGTCTCCGCTGTGCTCGCCGCCGCCGCCCGGCCACGCCCTCGAGCCGGCCAAGCACGCGGACCCCTTCCGCCCCTTCGCTTCCCCCACGGACGCCCGCTACGGCGACCGCGACACCACGGCTGAAATTACCGACATGGGTCCGCCGAAAAACGGCCAGGGCATGACCAGGAAGGCGCCCGTGCAGGGCTCGCCCTCCGAGCTGGAGCACGCGGCCGAGGGCCGCGCGGACATCTGAAGGGAGGCCGCGGGCTCGGCCGCGCACTCGCCCATTGTGCCGCCGCCGATGCCCGCTTACAAGTACTTCGTGCCGAACGGAAACAGCTCCACCTACTATTAAACGTGGACGGTCATCTCCTCGTGTGACCCTGTACTCCACGACTTCCGAAATTCAACTACGATCGCCGCGATATAGCCGGCGACATTGAGGCGGGCGCGTTCGGCAGTCCTTGCTTTTACACAAGCGAGCGGCCCGTCGAATGATGCCGGCTATATATTTCCCTATAACGAACAACACCATGCTTCCAAACTTCAATAAAGTTCTGGCACCTAAAAGTGCACAATGTAGACTTCCGTTATGCCGTCAAGTGGCTAAAAGCAACGTAGTGAAATTTACGCACGTCTCTCAGGCTATCAGGAAACGCTTAATACTTTACTTTTGAAGCTGAACATGAAAGCGCGACTGCGGTGATTTTATTCCTTGCACTTAAATATATTTCGACAACCATACAATCGTAATCAATATTCGGTACGACGTAGCTTGCAAATTAGCAATTGCAAACAAGAATATTTGCAACTATGGATACTTTTCGTTTAGCAAGAATTAATCTATAATGTGTACTGTGTGTGTCGATTTAAGAAAGCAATTGAGTTGCACTGCCCAAGGAGTGGAGCTGTTGCCGCTCTGGAGACAAGAAACTATCAGTTGTTTTATCAGTTTCAGATCGGCATTAATTTACGATATATTTTAATATATAATTGTGGACTCGCTGTGCAATATGATGCTTTGTTATTAGTTGATTTTTAACATTAATATTATTTTTAAACATTATGTATTGTGTTCCATTGATATACTTTTAAGTTTTTCTGTTATCATAAAGATGAATGATCTGCAATCTTCATCCTTTTATTATTATTATCTATTAATAAGTAGAATTTCGATGTAATATGTGTAAGCTTAACTAAATACATTACAGCTTAGATCCATCTTTGTAGGGAACATAATAAAAAATTTAAAAAGTACCTTTAAATAACTATACATTCGGCCCGATTCAAAAGACTGTTCGGTATACCTATTCAATGTAATTCAGCAAACATATTTATTAAATTATAAAGATATTGATTAGTGTTAGATGTAAACCTAAAGTATAGAAAGTCCTATTGTTTGGTCGATGTATCTTTAAACGGTTTTAGTGTCTGTGTGTTGTCGCTTGACAGGCTCTTTTAATCACATAACTTGCAGCGAATCACATACGAGTAGATTTTAGTGATCGCCAAATGTAATATAGATGTATGTTAGTCAGTAGTGATGTTCCAAATGTTAGGCTAATTAGAAGTTCGCGGTGTCGACGGCTACTGTGGGTTATAGCTCTACTGTTGTGATCCACGCAACTATTAGCTTGTCAACGATTTTAAAACGGCCCACTATATTATATAGCTATTTACTTTATTTTGTAATGAACACTAGTTTATTATTTTGACAAGCTTTTAGTAGTTTCTGAGAACTGAAATCAGTGCTGCTAACACTTTTGTTAGTTGGTTGAATTGCAGACTCGTCGCACCGCTGTAGTATTAGAAGCACTAAAATCGCCGAGTACTGAATGTCCATAATTCATTCGTCTACTATACTATCTATGCATAGTAAGTGTATACATTTCGATTTTCTTAGATTAGCTATGTTACTGTAGCGGCGAGGACTGACGTGAGGGCGGTGCCCCGTACGACGCTCGGGACTTTTAAGGTGTATGTGTACAAATTTGTTTTACTTACGGCTTTCCTGGACGAAGTTATGTTTTACGGTTCGGATGAAAAATTTACTTGTTGTACCTTCTTGCCGCAGGGGTATGCCATAGTTTGGATATCGTTGGCGGAATATTGTTGGCGTTCACGTTTCACTTGTATACACGTTGAAGGAGGGGTAGCGGAGAAGGGGGCGCCACGGTGACGTAACCACCCCTTCTCCGACACTCCGTGAGGAATCGTCGCAAGACATGCTAAAGCATGCTTAAAATAAGTCTCCAAGTGGCCTTGATACTTCACTATTATTTGTATTTGGATAACAAGATTCGGTTGACGTTTGGAACTAGTGTATAAATGACCAAATTATAAAAATGGAGGGAAAGTAAAATCTTTGCACTCAGATCTAGTTGAAACTATTTGGCTGTCCTTTTGGAAATAATGTGTAATCTAGGTAAAAAATTAATAAAAAAAGTTATATAATGGCCTATACGTTTCGGATGAATTGCGTAATTTTTGGTAAATGTTACTACGCATATTTTCTATTGTGTAAGTCTAGGCTAATGTGTTCAAAGAGAAAATTAAAATTTAAAATTTTTGAAAGTAGAAAGTGCCTTCCAAATTTTTGACCACAGTAAGTGTTGGGATGGATGCGGCGAAGATGGCAGAGACGGGCCACGGCGGCGAGCCAGCATCGGGGTCAGCCGCCGTGGCCGGTCCCGACGTGCTTAACTATAAAAAAGATAGAATATAAAATTCAAAATTATTATATAAAATTAAATACATATGACTATTATATAGAAAAAAATATACCTACAAAAAATTATATATTTGGCCGATGTGGTAATACCCTGACAGGCAAGCGTTAGCTGACTATTCGGCGTCAAAATTGATCCTATACCTGTTTCTTTACGGTAACTAAGATCCATATGTAAACAATGCAGACATGCAAGTGCCATTCGTTTTGATCCTTTAATGGTTCATTATTATTTTTTGTATCACAATGTGGATTTTGTAGTTATAATTAAACATAAATTATTTTAATTTATTATATTGGGAAAAGATATACATTTCGCATTACATAAATAAGTACCCACGTGTTACTTTCGTGATAGATGTGAAAAATTCTTGTAGTTATATTAAACACCTACAAGCGGTTTCGGTTTGTAATTAATTAATAATAGATTTAATAACTGATCTTATTATAATAGTTAAACTAAATACTACTGATCATAACAATGTCTTTATTGCATGACAAAACCTTTTGTGATAAAAAGTATGTAGGTGTGTATAACTTTTGAAATACCTACTACACTATTGTATACCGAAATAGATACCTACTTTTTTTTTAATTATTGTGACTTATTTATTCTGACTTTGTTTAACTACCCCCGTGTTGGGCTCAAATAATTAAATACTATATCTTTTGTCCTGGTCCAAGAATATGTAACCAAAAATAAATGTATATTTTAAACGATTCCAATGGTTTAACGAGCGACTGTTTAGATTTAAGTAGTTGGATGTCAACTTGATGTCTTGAGTATTATTACGTTGCTTTGTCATGGTGATAAAAATTACCAGCATATCACTACATGCACCTACGAATGGCTGTGTCACCCCAATTCATTCGTTTCCAGCTTTTTTCACTATATATTAATTTATGTTGTAAGTACCTAATTATTTTATAATCAAGAAAATTATTTATTTCGCATTTACATTCAATATGGATTGCATTTTATGATTGATATCTGGTAACCACGTAGTTATTTTAGAACACGGGTGACGGATGCCAGTTGTCAAACTTTTTTAAGCGAAACGACCTGTAATTTCTAGGGAGGTAGCGGGTCCATTTAGTCAAAACACTGATTTTCACATAGAACGTATACGATGCAAGGACGGGCATAAGCAAGTTTGGACGGGCCACACAAATGTGCAGATTTAATCTTGAAAGACTTTTATTGAGTCCCTGTTGGCCTCAATTCAGCATCACGTTGGTTTATAAAGACCCTATTTACGGATACCCAGCTATCGGAAGACCGTTGGCTGGATTATGTAGGACCTAGGGGCCCGTTACATTTCGCACTGTCCCCTCGAGCGCCAAGGATATCATGCCCTCAGCTGGAGCAGGGGATATGCAAACAAGATCTATACTGTTGCTTAGTCCACATCTACACGATTGACCTTTGGACCCAGAACTACCAGCCTTTTCTGAATCTATGTATTCCTAACTTGACCTTAATTCGAAATTATAATTGATATTTCCTAATTCATGTAGGTACCGTACGGTATTCCTATCGATTACTTGGTAACTTTGTCCGTTTGTAGGTAAACACTTATTACAGTTTCAGTAAATTAGGTTTATACCTATGCCGCTAATTTTTAGAAGTTGCCAAATAGGCAATTATGTTTATTTATATCGACAAGAATATACTTCGTCTTTACTGTACGAAAATAAATTACTTGTTAGTCATAAATATTTGTTTAAAGTTTATTTTTTGCAGGTTTTCATTTTTGAAACTACTACATCTAGAGATTTATATTGAACCATTTTTATTTGAAATTAGATTGACCTTTAAAGATTGCCGAGGCAATTAATACATATACCGTGTTTATCTTAAGTACAATTTGTAAAATTGGTGTAATCATTCATTAAACCAGTTAAATGAACGTAGTTTGTAACTCAAAAAAACATGAGTCTTTTGTGGTCGTTGATCTGATTAAATTATTAATTATTATATGTAGTATCTACTTATCTGTCTCAAGTGGAATCATTAATTTAAGTTTGTTATTGTCACAGTGTACCGTTGTCTAATATAATATGAAAATAGATAAAAATAAATGTGGTTTTATTTCACTTCATTTCTACGGAATCTTTTAGTTCATGGATAGTTTATACAGGTTGTCCCAAAAATAGTGTCAAGCGGAAGTCCAGACATAGAGCACCCCTTGGGGTACCCGAATCACCCCCAAAAGCATAACACGAAATCTATGAAAAATCGCAGAACATAGTGTCCGTTTAGCCCTCTTCGCTAGGCTGAAATTCTAGATACTACAGTATGATGCATATTCGTTTGCCTATGGAGGAGTTACCAGCAACAGCATTATATTATATTGGAATATTAGGAAAATCCAACCAATCAAAAAGATAGTTGAGTTAATACCAGTGATTATAACCTGCTCCATGTTTGTGAAGGTTTTCGTAGCCGTCGATTCATACTGACATCATTGTGCGTTCAATATTCATAACACTAAAAATTTTAATGCCAGATTTTAGCAGCAATAAGTACTTAGTTCAAGACTTCTTCCCTCCTTCAAATCCATTTCCCGTTCAACTCGTTCATTTAAATGCCTTAAATTTTAAAGTTGTTCTCACCTAAATAACTAAAAAATAATAAAAACAAGGAAAATTTGGAAACAATTCATTTTATTAATCAATAATCAAATCATACATAAAAGCGAAAAAAATTGGAAGTAATAATAATAACAACTGAACAATTGCTGTGTACCTACCTACTTACCATACGTAAAAAATTGGATTTGTTCGTGAACAAAAAAGACGGCGTACGGTCGCGGACAAAAATGTTTGAGTATGAATTAATAAATACTTAAATAATACTTAGTTTAAGAAATTGTGTTTAGGGTGATTCCGTAGACTCAAGTAGTCACTAAGGGACGCATTGGGTACAAAAAAGTTCTTCTAAACATTTGATGAGAGATAGTCGTCGCTAAGTCGCTCCATCACGTGTGAAAAATACCTTGATGCTACAAATATGTAGGCCAAAAAAACCTACTACACCATTCAGCGTTAAGCACCTACGTTATAAAGCCACTAAAACAGGTAGAACCAAACATTTCTCCCTTCAAATGCAGTTGTCTCCAAAAAAAGACTATATTGTGTGATCCAAACCGCCCCGTTTAATTCTCATCAGCCAATCGTGACAACTCAGACAGTTACAAGCGAGCCGTCCCATTACATAGGTTTTGGTGTTACAATTTCATAAATATCATAGGAACCGATTGACAATCGGCCGTAAACATTATGCGGGTGACGTGACGATCAGAAGTACGTTCAATAAACATTGGCCAAATAAATAATTGTTTCTAGGGACATATTGAATTCTATTTATCTTAAAACAGACAAAGTAAATGTGCTATATAATACGGCTATACCATCTATTAAGTACAAAGCATGTGAATGTCGTAATCATTGTGCATATGCCATGGCGCTCGTTGTGAGATATCCAACCCAACTTGAGGGTATCTTTAAAGACGATAAGAACTGAATTAGTAACAACTGCCAGCAAGAGAATTGTGACACTGACTTCAAATGGCTGTATAATGGATATTTTTGGCTATTAAAAGTTTTTATTGATTTTGAGGTCAGCTTACATGTTTTTAAGTACTTTGTGCTTAAGTAATACGTCGTCCAATAATACCCAAATTAACTCGTTGATAATTAGTTTTGTTCGCTTACTTCAAGTTTTATAGCAAACTACTGAATCAATTCGAAGGCAATAGTAACCGAATAAGAAAATAATTTTCCACATCCGTTCAAAAATGACGGAGCCATGCGGTAGCATGTGTGCACAAAAAACATACAGACGAAATGAGAAATTCTTTCTTTATGAGGTCGGTTTAAAAAGAGGCAATATACAGTATTTCTAAATAGCCCTGAGCAACTAAGGAGCCTATGCCATGGAATATTTCTTCAGGGATTACACAGTTATAATGTATCAAATTTCTGACCGCAACGCACCCGATGCATGTTGATGTTGCAAACATTAACTTAACATAATAATTATATAGTAAAATTAAAAGAGCATTATAGTTACCATCGACTAACAGTGTTCCATCGCGCGACCGGAGTCCGCAACCAAACAAAAAAGGAATACAATGGTATACATAAAGTAGACTCGAGCTGACGGACTGCATACGACATACATTATGAAAAACGCACACGAATCCGATAAATACTGATGATACTGATAGGAAATACGTAAAATACAGACAAAACAATATTGATCAGCATGAAAATATATGAAATTATGTATTACTACAAGCATCATCTTGACTTTGTAATACACAATTCTAAATATCGTACAATTGTCCTATTAAATGAAATTAAAAACTTCTCTACTTCGGTATGGTTAATCAACCAGTTTATCATCACGGTTACTTTGAATACAAGCCGTGTACGTGTACCGGCGGGTGGCATTAACTTGCAGGTGGAAAACTGGTGAGGAGGAGAATCAGATTTTCCTAACTAATACCCGAAAATAGAAAACTCATTCACATTTTAAGGAATAATAAAAATGAAAAGCTAATTATTTTGATCTTGTTAGAAATCAGCAAACTGAAGAAAACGTAAAATTTGTAGAAAATGCAGCCGCATGGCAAATCACAATAATTGAAAACACTTATAAGGCACGCATCAGGACGAATACAATGGCAACATTATTGTATATAACTTCATAAAAGGTGCTTTTGTGTCACATTTAAAGGTGAGTACCCGCCTTAAGCATTTCTATGAGTCAGTTGTTGAAAAGTTCCAAGATATTACAAATAATATAAAAATGATTCGCGATGCAGTCCGACCGCTCTATCTTCCTAAGAAGAAGTGGCTAGTGAACGAAAACAATAACAGCTGAGTGTGATGGTACGTAGTACAAGATGTAACTACATTTTTAATACTTTAAATATTACATTATACCTATGCTTTCAGTCTTCATTTAATTATTTATAAGATTACAGCCATTTATGAAGAGTAACGGCTACACAACGCGCCCTTCACAGACCACATTATATATATATATATATATATATATATTGTATATATACACAACAAATATTCAAAACGTCACCGCAGTAACGTGTACAGTCACATACTACAGTGTTCCACATGATGATTTGACACATTACGCGTGATGACATCTTTAGTTTAATATCCATGCATACGCGCTTAATTGTACCAAGTATGTTAAAGTCATTTTAAATGTTAACTCGGCTTACTCACACCTCACACCGTATCTGCGTACGGCGATCCGTCTTGAAACTTGTTCGAAATCGGAAATCGGTGTGAAATACATTGCAACCCTTAATTCGGTATCATTACATGTGTGAAATGTTTATAATTAGACATACATTAACCTTATGACTATTTAATAGAAGTTAAGCGATAAAACTGCTGGCCATTAATTGAGATATTTGGGGACGACACAGTATCGTAAATTATATATTAAATAAATAATATGAATAACCAATACAGCAACAAACAAAATCACGTTACATATAATTAGTAATTACAATATTAATAAATTTATTCGCCATATTTCGGGAACGTAAAACATAGTGATGCTGTAAAAGTATAATTAAATTAAATTGGTTTAATTAATGTCTTACGTTTAAGTCACATTATATTGTCGTATATTGAATTTGTTAAGAAAACCTTCACAAGCCGGAAAGCTTTGGAAGGAAAAAAGTAATTGAATATACAAATATCAAACATCCATGTGCATTATTTTCATAACAACACAGTCATGCCATTCAATTCACAGTCATTTTGCGTAACTACTAGAAAACTAACCTATTCCATTACAAAGTATTAGTAATCACAAAATTATATATTCAAATATTATGATGGAGGCAAAATAATTCTTAATTATACTGTGTCGCTTATAGAGGTACATACTATTCTTATCTTAGGGGTTAAAACAGAAAAAAGAAATAAACCATCACGATAAGGAGTCTTAACATACTAAAAATCAAACTTAACATCTAAATTCCGATTCTCGTTTTCTTTGGATTAACGGAGTAGTAATAAATGAATTTGGCTATTTGAGATGCTCTTAGCCACCACTATTATCAACCGAACGTTAACCTAGCAACATGGATCGAGTCTATAGTGCTGGTGGCAATATATTTATTTCAAATCAAAACTGTCAGCGAGCAGTATCTGGTTGATTTTACAACATTTCTTTGTGAAAATACAAAAATTTTCTAGTTTCTACTATACAATGTTAATATAGTTTCCAAAACATTTCCATTTGATGTAGACATGTTGTTGCGTTACAGTGAAGATGGCCCAAAACAAAAACCAATTGCTATGTGAACAGATGCTCCAACAGGCCAGCACCACACACTCTGACCACAGCCTACCACTAGTTATGGGGATTACATTGATTGCGATTATTATTGAATACAACTGGATACTTGAGTTACGCATAACTATAGATATAAGAGAAAATGTCTTATCGCCTGCGCTTGCATTCCGGTGGGCAGAAGTAAATCACTTGTGAAACAACGCCGACACAATACACACTCGAGATATTCGCTGTGAATTATTACGCATTGCAACATGTTTCGTCCGAGATAGCTATAATTATTGAAGAACTCAAAAATGCTATATTGCAGCTTATTATACAAACCATTACAACGCATCGGATTAAAATATGTAGTTATTACAAAATGGAAGATTTTTGGAGACAGAGTGTTCTGTGGAAGATTTACTTTACAGTAGCCCTAACTTATTAAATTGGAAAGGTTATGTTTCCATTAACTTCAGAGTATCAACATTATTTCTACACTTATGGCTTCCTGTTCGCAATTCTACATCCATGTCTTTAATTGTAATAATTTTAGTGGTTCATTCTGAATTCTCCTCATCAACACTTGTGACAATCACAATCTACGGGAAGACAATTCATGTTCTGATCTTTCAGTATGCAATGAAAGCTCGCACGAATCACGTTGCACACACAAAGCTGCGACTGAAACAGCCATTTCAATCGTCACGTTGCGTCAAGTCAGCCGTGGCAAACACAATAATACGTCATAATTATAAAATACACATTACATTAATCATAACATAAGAAAATAAAATACTAATAATAACTTTGTATAGTTACAAATTTAATTCGATTGAGATTCTAAACTGCATTCCAACACGTGTTATTCTGTTTGACATTTGACAACGATTAAATGGCAAGTGCGACTAATGTCAGATCGTTGGTTCATGTCAAACGCACACCGCACGCACGACAAAGAGCGGGTAGATTGAGAAAACTCGAGCTTAGGCGTATTACTTATAGAATGTGTCAAATACTGTGGGATCGCCAAATTACATTTAGTTTATGAATTCTTATTTCAAATGTCAGAGAATTGGTTAGCTTACATTATATATCTAATGTGTTACATCTTACATGAACATGACTCTACTAGTTTCAATATGAGATGGCTATGCATTAATACTGAAAAAGGATAAATATTTAGAGCGACTCTTACCAGTCACTATTAGAAGTATGTATGGATGTGTAAATGTAACAATCTATAACATTACACAAAAGTGCCGTAAGCAGTATTGCGTTGTTTGTTGATACATCACAGTAAAAACATGTCAAATTAATTTCTCGAGTCTGCTGAACCTCTCCTCGTTTTTGTCGGATGGTGCATCTTACTTACACAAGACATTTAGTATTACATGTCTTGAGTGAACAACGCTTGCGAAACGGTTAAGGCTCAACCATATAGGGAAACATATTCATAATATCAACAAGAACGAGATCGATGGAAATCTTTCATTACCGTGTCATTTGGAACTGAACTTAATAATTTATAATGGAAAAAAAGAAACTAACAAAACGATCACTCCCTAAACATTTTTAAAACGTAACTTGACAAGCTTGTAGACAGTCTATAAATAGCGTGCAATGTGTCGATCATTGGCACAGTGCACTATGAATACATTTCCCGTTCATGCCGAAACCCAAGTTCTACAGAGGCTAACTTCTTACACACGTATTCGTCAAAATGGCGGCCGCGTGGCTACATACAAAACTGTTTAAAATGGCAGTCGCACTTTGACGAGTACGCGCGTACGGTGATATTGGCGATCGCACCAGCGTGCGTACACGTGGGAACCCCACCGCCTAACAGTGCCACGGCGCGTACAAGTTGGCGTAGCGACGCAGGAGGCGCCGGTTCAGTCGATGCTATTCGTCGCACTTGCGACAGGCGCCCGGCACGTCGAAGTCGAGGACTAGCAGCTTCGTCTCTTCGGTGCCGTTGCGGGAGCCGACGGCGCAGATCAGCTTGGTGGAGGAGGCCCGGATACGCCACACGACACCGCCGGAGCCGCCCGAGCCGAGTTCCACGAGGTTGCGGATGAACTCGCCGGTTCGCACGTCCCAAAGCTTCACGGTACCGTCGTCGGAGGACGTGATCACGAAGCGGTTGCTCGATTGCAGGCACGTCACCGCCGACTGGTGTTTGTTGGGCCCTGAGGATGGTAGCTTAGTACTGTAATCTGGATGATTGTCAAACGAACGGATGGTTGCAGACAACAGCTACTGCATCAATTACAACCCTCTTGCCAGTCCAGTCCAGTCATCGTGGAACAACGACAATACCTAAAAATTGATCCCAGATGAATAAAGGACTCCGCTATAGATGATGGTACTATCTGACCGTAGCTCGGTATGGCAATGAGCACGTGTAGTGAGCAGACAGAAAAGTTTATTAATTTCGTCATTTATTTATTTATTTATTTATTAAGGACAACCAGTTGTTGTTACATTTAAATAAATAAAAACCTAATACATATTCAACAGTCATAAAATCTAAATGTACAACAGATTAAGGTGCCACAGCATGCACTAAAAAATGACAAGTAACCCTATACAGAATAATTAAAAACGGATTATTATATAAAATGAAAACAAATTTACTATAAGCCGAAATCTACATTGTTAATAAATTTTGCTATTATGTACTCTCAACACTTCTAATACGTCTTTTTTAAAGTTGTGAAGATCGGATTGAAAAACATCCACTTTATGACCCAAAGAATTGTGAAGTCTAGGTAGTCTGGACATAGCAGCGAACTGCTTAAGATTTGTTTTTGCAGGTGGAGTGTATAGTAATCCAAAGGCATCAGCGTGACGAGGTATATGCTTCGGCACACGCAAGTAAATATATTGTAGCAGAGCAGGGCAATCAAAATTATTTCTTAATATTTTAAAGAGGAACACCATATCGTGAAGTTGTCTCCTTACAGACAGGCTGTCCATTTTAAAGTGTTCCAGTTTATTTAAGTACGTAGGAAGCTGTTTAATTAGCCCAGTAGAAAATGCGAGATGTCTAACGAATCTCTTCTGTATGCGTTCTATTCGCAGTTTGTGGACATTATAGGTAGGAGACCACACTACACTACAATATTCAACAATGCTGCGAACGTAAGCGTTATATATGGCTATTTTTGTATTCGAATTGCGAAAATGTTTACCATTACGGATTATAAAACCGAGCATTCCTAAAGATTTTTTAATGATGTTATCAATGTGTGGTATGAATGTTAATTTAGAGTCAAAAAGGACGCCCAAATCTCGTGTAATCGATTCTTCATGAAGTGGTGACCCGTTTATATTGAAAGATGAATTAATGGTATGAAGATTACGTGTGAATATTATCAATTTACATTTATTGGTATTAAGCGACATGTGGTTAGTAGTACACCAATTAGAAACGGCATCAAGGTCATTCTGTAGTAGGTCACAATCTACATGACTTTTTATTGTCTTAGATAGTTTCAAGTCGTCTGCATAAAGGTAAGCGTTACAGTGTTTTATAGATGATATTATGTCATTAATGAACATGTTAAATAGCCAGGGTCCCAAAACACAGCCTTGAGGTACTCCTGAAGGCACTACGTAAGTATCAGAGTTGAAACCTTTGACAGCTACAAATTGAGTTCTATTGTACAAATATGATTTGAACCATTTTATAAGACTGCCTCCAAACCCATATGAAGCCATTTTTTTCAGAAGGACCAAATGACAAACTCTGTCAAATGCTTTTGCGAAATCCATGCAAACTGCATTCACTTGAGTGCCAGCATCAACTGCATTTACTAATTCGTTGTGGTATGTAACCAAATTAGTGGTGGTAGAACGTGATTCAGTGAAACCATGTTGCTCATGAACAAAAAGCTGTGCAGTGTGACTTTTTAAAAAGGGAAAAATTAAGGCTTCAAATGATTTCGCAAAGGCCGACAAAATAGAAATGGGTCTATAATTAGTAATATCATCTTTTTTCCCGTTTTTGAACACCGGAACTACTTTAGCTACCTTCCAAATAGATGGGAAAATACCAGATGACAAGGATCTGTTGAATATATGAAAGAGTGGAATACTTAGGGATGAAGAGCATTTTGATATAAAATATGGTGCTAGTCCATCAGGTCCTGGACCTTTATTTATATCAATGTTTTTTAAATACTTGGAGACGCTCTCATGTGGTATATATAAAGTATTTAGGATATTATGGTTATAAGTCAAATCATCTGCAGTATAATTAATTTGGGAATAATTGGTGTATGTAGTAGAAAAATAAGATGCGAATAAGTTACATATACCTGGTCCATCAGACACCTTATTGTTATTTAAAGACATGGTTTGTGGAAACTGATTAACATTAACGCGTTTGTTTTTAAGGAATGAGTAAAAACATTTAGGGTTTTTTTGAATACCGTCTTCAATTTTGCGAATATAATCTGTGTAGCATCTTTTGGACATTGCTTTACACCTTTTGTTTAAAATTTTAAGAGACATTTCATCTAAGGGATTTTTAAATTTTCTATATTTATGTAATAATTTATTTTTCTCATTATTTAATTTTAATAATTTCTTAGTAAACCAGGGTGGATGTTTATCTTTTTTAACTTTAGTTTTAGGTACGTGTTCACTTATTATTTTATTTAGTATTGTATAAAGTACAGATACCATGTCATCAACACATACGCATTGGGAAAATTCTAAAGGTCATTGCAGGTTTCATTCAATGTAAAAATTCACACATGATTGAATAGCTGGCAGGTCGGCCATTACCATTATTGTTTAGAGTACATTTCACCTTTGAAAACTTAAAATTCGCACTTATCTTAAAACTTTTTGTTCTGTATACCGTGACATTGCAACGTCGGAAAGTTTGTTTTCTAAAACATGGATACTTCTCCCACAGAAGCCGCCTAAATGGCGGCATTGCTGGACTCTGGACTTAGTCAGTGTATCTTAGCAGTAAAATTGCATCTTAAGCTGTCGTCTGTTCATAGAGTCAACAAACGCTATCGGGAGACTGGTTAGTTCACGCTTCACGCGCAGTTCAGGATCTGGCAGGAATCGGATCACTTCTGAGCGAGATGATCGATTTATTGTAACAACTTCTTTACGAAATCGACGCCTTTATGTTTTTCAACTGCACCAACAGCTTCATGTTGTACGTAGGGTGGCTGTAAGCGACTCCACAATTAGAAGAAGGTAGAAGGAACGTGGACTGGTGTCGCACAAACCAGAAAAAGGGCCGAAATTAACTGCAGACCATCGATGAGCGCGCCTTAACTTTGCACGTGACCTATATCGGTCATACCTTCAGTGGAATAAAGTCCTCTTTTCTGACGAGTGTAAATTATGCTAATTAAGGAACAAGATCCACAGAAGAGATGGAGAACGCTTTGCACAGCATGCATTGAAGAAAAAGTCAGCTATGGTGGCGGTTGTTGGACGGTTTGGGGAAGAAACAGCGCCGACGGTAAGACAGAGCTTGTCTTTGTCTATGCCACGTCTGCCTGCACTAAACAGCCATCGGTACATCGAACAGTGTCTTGAGCCTCAGGTGATGCTCCATGCACATTTTCTTGGCAACGGTTTCATATTCATGCACGACAATGCCAGAGCTCACACCGCGAGCGTTGTACGAGATTATTTTACCGAAGTCGGTATCTCCATTATGGAATGGCCAAGAAGCCCGGACGTAAATCCGATTGAACATCTATTGGCTGAATTATGGAGACGAATTCGTGCAAGAGATCCTGCCCCAAAAACGCTTAGCCAGCTGCAAAATGCAATCCAAGAGGAATGGAATAGAATGCCACCACATTTGATCGTGACTCTTATCCTATCGATGAAGAATCGTAGAAGCAGGTATAAGAGCTGCAAGCCATTAAATAAAAGTTTCTTAGCTTTTTTTTCACTTACATGTGTTGTTTTATCAATTTCCTTTACAATTTAGAACATTAACATTAAAACCTCATATTATTCACTATTAAACGACATTAGATAGATATTCTTAAATATACACATTTTTCTGATAATCCTTACAAAATGATGTCTTAGGTTTTCACGATCTTTGCACATTGCAGGAAATAACTTGACGGTTCTGATCGTTTTATTTTATTCCCAACGTTTCAGACACTTTGAAGTGTCCGTGGTCGCGGGACGACTGGATGGCGGTTGCAGCGACAACAAAACATGAACTGGCAAGGTGTTTCGATTTTTCTGATAAGAAGTGTATAAACTGTGTGCAAAATTTCAGGAAAAGCAATACCACTTTTGGTCTTGAAATGTCATAGTGTTACCAAGCGGCGCGTAAGATAGCTGTTCGACAAATGTTACCTGAGAGCGTATGCAGACAGTGCCCAGTTGAGATGTCCCACACTTTGACAGTGGAGTCGGCATTGCCCGAAACCAGGATGTTGGAATGTAGTTCCATGCCGGAGGTTAGAGACTGATGACCGGTGAGGGTGTGCTTCAGCTGACCCGACTCCACGTCCCACACGCGGATGGACGTGTCAAGCGAGCCGCTCACCACGTGGATACCGTCGAACTGGAACATTTACGAACACTGTCATGGTATACATTCAGTATGGACTCCATCAAAATGCTCCGGGTCACCCAGCGAGCTATGGAGAAGACTATGTTTGGAGTTCACTGAGATATAGAATCGAACAGAAATGAGGAGATACACAGGCGATTTACAGACACAGGATTGCCAAACTTAAGTAGAAGACGGGGGGCAGGGTACAGTTCACAAGGCTGAATGCCGGTATGGGGCAGAAAAGCTCGAGGCGACCGCCTACCGGAAAGCGCAGTGCTGGTCAGGTTAAGGTGGCTGGTGGAGCAGCGGCTCAGAACCGGCCTGCGTGAATGTCTTTGAGGTAGGCTTATAATAATAATTCTTTATTTTCATGCCACAAACAAAGACAAATTGCCTATTTCCGTATATATGATGGTAATGATGATAAACAACCCATTGCATTCCAGTTCAGCCATGTGGTGCCAGATTTAGAATACATAATGTCACCAAACCGCAACAACGTGAGGGTGTCGTGAGAGCCAACTAAAAGAAAGCAAGAGGCAAATCGATTTGCCGCAAGAGAAGGAACACATGAAACGAAATCTCTTGCCAACCCGTCTTGCCAGTGGGGCACAGTAGGCTAATTTCCCTCCATGAATTTGAAGGAGGCCCGACACAGCAGTGGGTCCTTAATATTAAAAGCTGAGCCGCACATCACATCACGCTAATAGGCCTGTCGATGTCAAACTACATACAATACACTTGGCTTAGGCCCCTGTCAGAGCCGGCTCGATTAATGCTTTCAATTACTGATAAAGATCTTGTTTCTCAGCCAATGTTACATTGCATTACTAAAAGAATTTTTGAAATTATCTAAGTCGTATTTAAGTTATCTCACTACTGAGTAGGGCTTCCTCCAAGTTCATGGACCGAATTCAGCCTACTATGCCACGCTGGCAAGACGGGTTGGCACAGGGTTTGTTTCTAGTTTTCCTTCTTTTGCGGCAAGGTGATCAGCTTCTTGGTTCCTTTAGTCGTCTCTTACGACACTCTCAGGACGAGATGAGGTGGTGACATTTTGTATTCTCATCATCATCATTTCAGCCACAAGACGTCCACTGCTGGACATAGGCCGGTCCTGGGCCGTCCGCATCCATCGTTTTCCGGCGACCTTAACCAGGTCATCGGTCCACCGTGAGGGAGGCCTACCAGCACTGCGCTTTCCGGAACGCGGTCGCCACCCGTGGGCTTACGACACTTACGATTTTGTATTCTAAATCCATACAAATGTATCCTCTTTATATGATTAGTATAGATTATTATAAAATAATCACACAATTTCATCGATGTTGAAGTCTCACCTGCAAACTGTAGACGCGGTTGGTGTGGCCAGCGAGTGTGTGTAAGCATTCGCCAGTCTCCGGGTTCCAAACCTTGACGAAGTAGTCGTACGCCCCGGACACGACCACCTTCCCGTCGTACTGGACGCAACGCACGGCTGCCAGGTGGCCGACCAGCACGCGCAAGCAACGCCCGTCCGGGATAGACCACACGCGAAGAGTCGCGTCCCGCGAACCTGATACGACCCTAGGACAAACGAGTTGCTCATCAGCTGTGGCTGTCGCGATCCTTACACATTAAAGGTTAATGTTTTTAACGGTTTTTGATCGTGTTATTATTTACTAGTCAACGTTTCAGACACGTTGCAGCTGAAGTGGAAGTATGTAACAAAAACCCTATAGCGACCGATAGTCCTACAGATAAAGAAATATACTGTGTGCGAAATCTGAGAAAGAAACTTCTTTTTCCTTAACATTTAGGTCTCCGGCCGGCGACATGTCATCCATAAATTATGCCACGCGTTAAAGGGAGGGAGGGTGTCACCGGAATGTGACCTTTGTGTGACAAGATGAAGGGGCTCCCAAAAGCTTTGTGACGTCACATGTTAAGATATAAATAAAAAATATATTGAAAATTTACGCCATGAAATTATTTCTCATTTAACAACAATCAAATTCATGAGCGCCGTTGTAATGTAAGTGAGACACACTACAATTCACGAGAGTTCTGAATTACTATACAGGGTCAAAATAGGTTTAAGTCATTCTATACGGATGGAAGAAATCGACGTTAAAGATTATTGAATAAGAAAATAATGAAAGAAGCTTTTTTTTTAGTCATCTACTTTACTTTGATTTTTTTAAATAAATGTAAGCATAATTTAAAATTTTGTGACTACATCCGGATAGAGGGTTTTTGGGAAAGTTTGAGAACCTATGAAAAGGGCCAGGGGTTAAAACGTAATTTATGGATGTCCCCTGACGAGTGTCTTTTATAAAGAAACGGCACAAAATCATCGTGGAACGGACATTACGAGGTTTGTAAGAATTAAATGAGCCGAAAGCTAGACGGCTCACTTTTCTTTTCATTAAGTGATTAAAATTTGGATCACGTATGTTTCTCCCCCATACCTCCAAATAAAGAATATTTATCCGGTACACAACGTCGTCACTTCGAATGGCTATGGGGTTTTTATTACACCATGTGTCATGATGAGTCTTATGAGCAAATAGGTAGAAAATAAAATAAAACACGATCAAATAACATTAAATACACCAACCATAAACATTGTATTTTTACTTTTTACACACATTTTGGATATCTCTCAATCGCAATAGCTCCATGTAAATGCTGAGAAGAGGCAGACAGCTTAGACATTGAGGGTAATATGACAACTAACCCTGTGCCTACATATGTGTCTTGAATTGTGGGGACCGACTAGGCAAAAATCATTTATGGGCTGAAAAGAAATACTGGCCATAAACCAGTGTCGATCTCAAAGATTGCTTGGCAGACTCCTGGTGTTATAACCACTTAACGGTTATATCAGAGTTATATTAGCTTCCAGTATTTTTTTTTACCAATTACTTGAATGCAATTGACCCTAGGCTTGCATGATGGAAAGCAACGTCAGGGTCGAAGATGCAATTCAATGGAATGCCCTGTCGGGCACCGGCTATTACGTACACAGTAAAACTGCTTGGCGCTGGACTTAGATGTGAGGGTGGTAGCTAGCCGGGCGGACCATTAGATTAGCCTACTGTTCCACGATGTATTCTAATTCCGTCACAACATTACTCTTATATTATTACTATCAATTGGCCCAGCTTACGTGGGCTGAGTCAAGGGCATACTTGACCGTTCTCACTACAAATTATTTCCTCAACGCATTTGAAAGACTGTTAATACAACATAAATAACGTACATACGATAAATCGATTTCGCATTCACATTTTGCAATTAAATTAATACAATTGCAGTAGCTGATCAAAGTCATTCAACTTGTCAAGCGGACTGAACCAGTAATAAAAGACTTTAAAAATACAAGTTCAATAGAGTCAAAATCGACAATCACTGAGCGTTTGATTGTTGATTTTGGCAGTTTTCATTTTCATCAATTGCATCATGTCGGGTGGGCCATTCGATACAAAATAGCAGGTTTGGGACCCTACTACTCAAAGCACTGCTGGACATAGGCCATAGGACATTCGTTGTGTATTCAGGTAATCTATACAGCTTTCCAAAATAATTAATTACACTACAAATTATAAATTGAAATTATATACTATAGAATTATAACAAAAAAAATATCAATTCGCTTAGCCAATGAATAACAGTGCACTGGTTACTTAAGTATTGTGTATTGTGCATAATCAGATACTTTACCGCAAACCCTGATGAGCCAATTTTATTCAAAGACTGACCTAGATCCTAAAAATCTATACAAAAAAAACGCATAAACATGAAGTATGTACTCTAAAAATATATAGATTATTATTAATTTTTCTATGACCACATCACTGTTTGTATTTGAACAAACATTCACATACGGAGCTATTCACCAACCATGTCACTGCCACACAGTCAATGAAGGACAGAACTTAAATGGAATATATTCGCAAACGCTTAACAACACGGCAACGTAGGCATACATCAAAAACAATAAACAGCGACTTCGATTAAAAATAACGCGAGCGCAGTAACTTGTACTCACTTGTTCTGGAACAGGTGCATACACCGCACGGTGGAAGTGTGACCGGCCAGGGTCTTGAGACACTGGCCCGTCTTGGCGTTCCACACGCGCAACGTGCGGTCGGTGGAGCCGCTGATCACCAAGTCACCGACCATCTGGGAAGACCACACGCCACCAGAGTGGCCGACCAACGTACGCAGACACTGTAAAGGAACACACGTGCAACGTGTTAGCTAGCATCACTAGAACTCTTTTTTTAAGCTCCACATGGAATGAATCCAAGCCAAAAAAGTCCGTACAAGTATACCCAAGCTGCGTAAAACAAGTATCGCTAATGGCAAATTAGCTGAGTGCATTATATAAAACTAGCGACCCGCCCCGGCTTTGCACGGGTGCAATGATGAACATCTGAATTTATACGTTTTTCTCTACAATATTATGGATGTTTTATACATCTAAACGTCCCTCTTGAACCAGTCTCTTAAAAATAAGGAACTTCGTTTCAAAAACCGCTTCAAAATCCGTTGGGTAGTTTTAAAGATTTAAGCATACATAGGGACGGTCAGACGACAGCGACTTTGTGATATACTATGTAGTGATATGTACAAACTTTTAAGGATAATTCATTCTCTTGGACTTAACTAACATTAACAACATGTGTATGTATGAATGCCTACTTATAAATCGGGCTAAAATCTCTTACCTTCCCGGTCACCGCGGACCAGACCTTGAGAGTAGTATCATCGCTACCACTCAGTATCCGGTTACCGTAGAACTGGAGACATGTAATCACGTGATCGTCATGGCCTCGCATCACGATGGGGTTGTTCACCGGCTTATGCAACCAGTTGTTCTCGATGAGGTACTGACGCATGTAGGCAGCCTTCCAGGGGCTTGTGAGTCGTGGGAGCGAGCGTGGCTTCTTCTTAAGGGTGGTGATGCCTATCCGACGACACTGTTCCTTCCAAAGGAGGTTATCCTCAGCTAGGAATCTGGGGAAGAGCACAGAGGGTTCGTGTTGGAAAACCAACAATGATTGCCTCTAAGGCATCAAGTAAGTCAAAAGTTAATGATATCATTATCTTCATTACAGCCGAAAGATTTCTACTGCTGGACATAGGCCTCCCCCTAGGATTACCACAAAGGATGGTCCTGAGTCGCCCGAATCCATCGGATTCTGGCAACCTTATATAGGTCGCCGGTCCACCAACAATGTGATTTCCCCCCTCGAGGAAGACAGTCACTAAAATTATTTTCGAAAACATGATTTCTATGAATGGCCGCCCCGAGCTGTATCCACTAGCATCCACTGTCGGGCATAAGCCTCCTCCAAATACGTACCGACCTGGTGCGTAACCGTTACCAAACCGCATTCATCGTCTTGGTCTATCTAGCTTCACGCTTTCCCAGACGTGGTCGCACTTCCTAAGCCTTGCTACCGCAACGGCCAATGAGCCCAACGGCGGTAATGAGATATGTACTTACTTCCAGTATCGACACGTCTGGGCGGCTCGAAGTAGGTCCTTCGGCTGTAAGTACCCAAGCACAGTGAGAGCCAATTCTTTCGGCAGAAGAGAGATGAAGTCTCGCTGAAATAGGGGCTCTATTGACTTCATCATGTGCCGCACTTGACTCGGATCACAGCAGTTGATCAGCTCGTCTATAGCCTGAATCTTTTCTCCGTTAGACCATGAATGGAATCTGCGGAGAAAGAAAAATAAGCTTGAAATAAATATGACATATTTTGTTTCACTAAATAAAGAGTATTATTCCAGCTGTAACAATAAGCTAAGTAATAAATTCTTACAAATATGTTTATCATATTTAAAAAACCTTTTTAGCGAAAATTTATTAAACAAAACAAACAAAAATTTATTTAGCGAACATCATAGTGTGTATATGTGATTTTTAGATATCTCAGAACTGTTATTAAATATATTATATAGGTATTTATATAATTAGCTGTGCTAATAAAATCTTTTTTTAATTGCAGTGTCTCTTTTATTTGCGCCTACCATGTTGTACTCTGCATCGGCAAAAGGTTGACTAGTAGAATGCCCAAGGCATTAAAGTCCGCCTATGTTCAACTTACATAAAGACTAAATAAATATCTACGACCCACATGACTTTGTGTTGGACATGTTTTATAGGTTACATAAAATAAACCCTCCAGACTCTTGTTAAAAATTGTGTTTCAGAACACCCTATTGACGGATTTACAATCAAATGACACGTCACGAGTAAATCTGCCATCGGTTCGGGTTAAACTGCTAAAAATAGCATCCGCCATAAAAAAAAGCGATTCTCTTGTATTGATTTTAGCATTCTACTCTCTTTACGTAATTATCACCAACAGCAATGCCTGGTTTCGTTGATATCTGTGCGCACCTTTGATGACGCACAGAATCCTTTCCCCTTTACTGTTCAGTGTATTTATAAACACAATTTTCTGTAATCTCCTTTCTGCCTAGAATCTGAGTCTTCCTTGTGAGGCGTGCTGTACGGGTTTTCACCATCTATTATCAATAACTCTCGCAGTGTGTACGACGCAATTATGTAAGTCAACTGTATTTAGAATATAGCATTTGTTACACAGGAATAAATAAAGTAGCTGACTGTGAATTTACAAAATCAGGACTTAGTCTGGTAATGTATAAAGAATACAGAGGGTCACCACCCCATTCCATTGAAACAAAAACCTGTGCCCATCCGTCTGGCCAGCGTGGCACTACAGGCTAATCACTCCCCATGTAACTGGAGGGAGGAAAACCGACTCAGTTGTGGGTCATGTAGTGCAGTATGCAACATTGACGTCCGAGCAGGGCACACTGCCACCAGAGAAAGACAAATTGCTGCAAAGGACATGCATTAATAAAGTGTACCCAACCTTTATATTTGGACCATGTGCCCATGCAATTGCGAGCATTAATCAGAAGTGTGTGTAATGGGTCCGAACTGACACTAAAGTATGAGTAAGTTACCAAATATCGACAATCAATCATGAAGCCGACTGGAACTCAATTGATTTAGCAAGTAACGTTAATTCCCTTACCTATTTAACCACTGTTTCATCTCTGGAGGTTCTTGGCCCAGTCCAGAAGAAATCAATCCCTGTCCGCTGCCCCCAGCGATGGGCACAGGATAACCATTCTCCATTGAACAACATGGCGCCATTGTGCCGTCCACGCAAAATTTCTTGGCGGTCTGCGAAGGAGGAGGGTCGTGGCGGCGTTTCCTCTGCAAAAAATAACAGCACAACACCTTAAATTAATGTAAGAGTCCATCATATGTCGAAAATAAATATATTGATAACCTAATAGCATAAATATGCATATTACACATTTTAAAATGTACAAAGGCAAGATGTTGGGAAATAGGCGAAAATCATATGAAAACCACGTTGTTTTAATCAGCATGCGGGGGAAAATTTGTAAATAAGCGCAGGAATAAAATCCTCATATAAATTACTCGATATAACACATTCAAAACTTACAAACAACGACATATGGTCGAAACTTCGTAGCATTTCCATAAAAGAACCAAAAGACATCAAAACCTTCACGTCTTACTGCGCATGAAAGATGATAGCTCTAGGAGAATTCCCTAACGAATGATTGTTGAAAGACACGACCATTTCACGATGTACAATAAATGTATGTATTTGGTGAGTCGCAAATGAATTAAACATGAATGAAGCTGTCTAATATCGTGTTATTGAACGTCCATATCGTTAGTCTATCGAGAAACGTATGGATGAATACATTTTTAGAAACAATGACCCGAGTTCAAACATTCAAATGTCACTTCACCAGACATCGGTTGGCTGATCTGATACCGATATAACAACTCGTGTTAGATTTTCAGATAAAGAAAACCCGTGTTTGGTTATATTAAAGCAGATCTTACATTATCCATTCGGCATATAAATGACACACTACTGAGTGTAGCCTACTCCAATGCGCAGCTTCTGCTGCAGCGCAACCCCTGTCAGATGGGTTGACACAGGGTTTCCACAATGCCACAACAGGACGCGAGTTGGAGCACCCCGGGGAGGTTTAGTGGGTAGGCCCCCACTATGGGGGAGAGTCCCACACTCCCCTCGCTGGCCATCCCCGTGGCCGGCGAGGAAGTCCATAAAGGATTTTACCCCAGGTGAATAAAAAAAAAAGGTTTTCATAGCGATTTGCTATACTCTTAGAGCCCTTAGTTCTTTTCGCCGCCTCGTACAAAGCTCTCATGTTAGAATAGTCTGGTGGTATTATGTATCCTAAATATACACACGGAAGAAAATCTTACATGCTTTTACAACAAGTACCCTGTGCGATTGAGACGAAACATCCCGAGTCAATTATATACTATGTTAAACTTATAGATTGTTTCTCTTAAAAGACAGGAAACTCTAGAAACGTTTAATACTGCAGCTCGGTGGATAGCCATCCCTCAAATAAAAATGCCGTAGGCAAATGGGATAGGTTCCTACCTCCTGCAAGCCTGAGCAAGAACACCAGGATTAAAAACCACTCAAACATGTTATCTAAGTTACTACAAGAAAACTTCGACCTGTTCAGCCCAAAGTGTGTCTGCTATTATAAAATGTCAGGCGTTACCCAACTTCACGGCGAACGCCATTGGCGTTAACATTTTCGATTGTGTACATTTTATTATTCATTTAATCTTACTAATATTATAAACGTGAAAGTTTGTAAGTATGGATGGATGGATGGATGGATATTTGTTACTCTTTCACGTAAAAACTACTGAATGGATTTTAATGAAACTTTACAATAATATAGCTTATACATCAGAATAACACATAGGCTACAAGTTATAAAGATATTATGTGAATTACAACAATATAAATAAGTCGAATTCAAAATTTCTAATTGTCCAATTTTCGACCATATTAAACTATAGACAACATAACGTTTCGCTGTCAGTTGCGTTTTGTTAAAGTAGGTTTTATACGGACGGGATAAAAATCTGAGGTATCCTATGTCCAACTTTCATTTTGTTTTAAATATATATAATGCGGAACAAAGTTCGCCGGGTCAGCTAGTAGTTTATATTTCTAATCAACGGTACCACCAGACGCGTAACGAATGAGTAAAAATCTAAAATATAATTCTTATGTCTGTGCGTTAAAGTATATTTTTAGCATTGACTTTAAAGACATATATTGGTATGAAATAATCGGGTGCCTTTTTTAATGATCAATACTCACCCAATGCCTTTCGGGTTCTGGTTCCGGCTCATCATCATCGTCGTCGTCCTATAACCCATAATATTATTACATATTTAGTCATGTGTATTTAGTCATGCTGTTGAGTTACTCTGGAGGACTTGGGTCCTCCAGAGTAACCTCGAGCGTATCCATATGCAGTATAAAATTGGACTTACAGACAGCTTGTATGTTTTTTCATTTAGAAACTTAGAACTTTTGGGACGACATCAAATTTTCAGTAAATATGACATTCGTTAGATGTTCATGGTCCATGTTCATATTTTCATGGTCAAAGGAATACATAGCCAAAGCAATTATCCACTTCCATCCACACAACAAATTTCGTCGGAATCTTTTTTATTTTATAGACACTATACCGAACATTCTTATTTTTTAGAACATTCTTATTTTATCAAAGGGAGAAAAAGGTGTTACCGAAATGCAATATTTGGTATGAAATTTGAAACAAGTGATTAAAACTATTTGTATGAAGTAAAATTTTCTGAAATTCTTTTGTTATTAGTAACTTACACATTATAAAGCATATATTTGTATGCACTAAAAATCGAATAACCTTCTAACAATAACTCGAACCTGAATTCTAAATAGGACCTAAAAAGCGAAAAAGAATAATTAAGAAACTATTTGAAGTCAGTGCTAAATTAAATTAACACCAATTTAAGGTGAATGTTCCAGGGCAGCCTGCGAACTTCAAATTTTCTTACGTTTTTTGCAATTTGCAGGTCAGTGCTAGGTTGTATGTTGATTAAAATGTTATTCGCGGCTGTAAGACGTATGTGGTTATAGAATTATAATCATCAAAATCATCAATACAACCCTCCAAGCTCATAAGGTGCAAGAAAAACTTTTTCAAGCTCAGTCATTCTTGCACCTTTATGACAAATGTTCATCGTCATACAAGCTAGCACTGACCTGCAAATTGCAAAAAACGTAAGAAAATTTGAATGTCGCGGGCTACCCTGGAACATTCACCTTAATGACATATTCTTTAGGCACCATATATAAATGTCGATGGGGGTTTACATTTAACAGGGTACCCATTATCTACAAGGACCACTTGCTACCCCTAGACTAATACATCGTCACCAAGAAGCTTAATTTTGTGTTGAAATTTGTATACCACAAAAATATAGCTGCAATTTGGAAAAATCAAATACAATGACTAACCTCGTGTGAAGACAGACAAGTACACCAGGACTCCTCAGTAACCTCGTCTTCAGAATCATCCTCTCCATCACAATAATTGTAGTTCTGGAACAATACACTCAACTGCTGTATTTCAACTAAAATATAACACTTCTAGTGAATGTATGAACACCACATGATGAGACATTCATTTACTACTACTACTACTCAGTGTGTTAATGTATTCTCCTTACATAGAGGGTATTAGCCTACTGTGCTGCACTGGCCAGATGGGTTGGCACAGGTGTTCGTTCCACGTTTTCCTTACTTCCTTCTTCCTTTCTTCGGCTTTCCCTTTGTCGGTTCTTACGACACCCTAAGGCTGGAATGGGGTGGTGACAATATGTATTCTAAAGCCGTCAGCACAAAAAAAATATTTACTAGGAATTATTAATTATGTATATTTGGGCACCTTTTGTAAACACCTATAAATGTTGGTTAGTTTAAAAACATAAACATTTACTAGCGTTGATTACTACTACTCTAGGCAAAGGAACGTCAAGTTTTATGTAGCACAAATAATAAAATTGTAAACAAGAGGTGCTATGATGGTATACCGAAAATTAATGCTTAGATGTTACTATTGGTCAGGGTGAGCCATTGATGAGTTTATTTTTAAGTTTGAATTCCCGCGCAAACCCAAGCAGCGTGAGGGGTCAAGCACCTAGCTCGTTTCTCGACTTTAATGCACAAATATTCCCAAAACAATCACAGTTAGTCACAATCTATCACATTAAAAGCACTCCACTCTACAATGCTGGAATGCCCTGTGCCATCAGCACCAACAGGTTTGTCTGTATTTTTTTGCAATTGCAAAATAATGAGTGGTGGGACATGTGTGGATTGAGGCATGTAGGTATGACAATTACTTAGCATAGTCATGGTAGTCAATTATAATATTGTTCCATAGCAATAAAAAGGTGTGCAAAAACATACCGTAGATTTCGAACTACTGGGTTCATTCTTCCTACTGTCATCAAGACCCAACAGTTTTTCTGCATTAGATGTAGATGGCACACTAAACTCTTTGGTGCTGTCCGAACTGGAACTTCCTATGCTGGATGCATTTGAACTGGTCCGACAGGCCGGACCAGTTACATTGTCCATATCGCACCCCTCCTCATTCTCACAAACGTCCATTTTTTCTGCCTTGTATAGTTTCCCTTTAGGAAAATCCTTTTTCTCGTGTGTATTACTATTCAACAATTTCTGCATAAAGTCTTCCTTTTCTCGCCTGTACATCTTTGAGTTTATCATGTTTTTAATTGTTGTGTTGCTATCATCACCATCTTTACTGCACCCAGGAAGACTATAATCATTTGGTATATTTGACAGGGTTGATATGGTCTCTGAACTGGATGCTAGGCTGGAATTTGCACTGGAAAGATTGCCGGAGTAGTGTGCTGTGGCAGCAATCTTCCCATCAACTATCATCCCAGAGCAGTGCTTTAAAATCCTATTTTCCTCATCGAAATCCTCTCGCTCAATGTCATCAATTTGTTGGCCGGCATCGCTCTGGGTGCCAACACCAATATCAACTGTCGCTTCAGCTTTTTCAGTCTTAGTCTCTGTGCTACCATCAAAGGGCACAATATTTGCACCCTCATATATGTTACATGCACTGTGGGAACATGATGGATCCATCCTGGGGTGTTTTAACTGAAATAGAACATACAATCAGCCACTTCTGTATCAAACAAATTTTGTATGAATAAAATTGTATACAATCTGAAATCAGAGTATCCATAAAAGACATAATTAACATTTACTTTATTTATTACTCTCACCATTTTTAAGCCATAAATGGTGTAACTAACTTGACTTTGTATTAAAATGTTGATGAAAATATGAAGCTTGTTTTGAGTAAATAAGTCATAACTCTTTATTACATGTACTTAATAAAAAGAAACGGTACATAACCAATGTCAATATCTGTTGTGATTCTTGTTAAAGTTAGAACAGATTAGGTATAATATATGTTACTAGAGAGTGCCCTCTGTTATCAAACTGCTAAGGTATATTTCAATTCAACATGCAATTGTCGATTTATTTAAAATTTTACTGAGTTGACTTACATTAGTTTTAACTTTCAAATAGCACAATAAATTCAGTAATCGTTACATTTGTAATATTTAATTTAAAGGGTTTTTTTATAATTATTATGATGTAGCTTGTTCTTTTTTGACTTTATCAACAATACTAGGTTCGCGTTTCATATACTCACTGTTCTTTGTATTTATGATGTCACTGATGCATGAGCAGGAGTTCTGTAACAAAAGATTCAATGATATAATTTCAAACACTCAATGCTAACTGCGGCTTCAGAGGCAATTTAGAAAATATACAATGTCTTAAACTCAAAATGGTATAAATTAAACAGATTATTTTTGTCATCTGTGTGGATTTAAAACTGTCACTGGTCTAGAATGCTGCTCTACTGAGAAGAGCCAACAAGAAACCCTGCAGTGGCTTATAATAATATGCCCAATAAATATGGTCATTCTAATGGTATTCTTCTAATGTACAATGATGTTTTTACACAGTATGGGAGAGCATCCTAATGAGTTGTTATTATAACTTTTTCAAATATTTAGTTCCTTGGTGCCTGACTTATCATGCTCACTTTAAGACTCATGGCAGTGATGGTATTGTGTGGAGAGTCATTATCTTCTGTGCAATATGGTTGAGGTTACCATGGCCATGGCTGCCACATGTGTCATGCATGTGAACAAGTGCCATTGCTAGTGGTTGGTGGGCTCAGGCATTAAGAGGTTACTATTATTGACTAGATGTTGCTGATGTTTGGCTCTTTGCAAATAATTGCTCGAGGTTGCTCTCAAATCAATCAAATCAAATCTGTCTTAGCCAAACTTGTACCTGAAAATGGCGATCTAAAAAAACCAACTGGAGTTTCTTGCCAGCTCTTCTCTGTAGAGCTGCAATCGAAACCAGTAGTAAATGTGTAATTATTTTCAATTATAATTGGTAAATTTTCAATTTAATTTTATTGTGCTTGTCATTACAGCTCTAATGCGCCAGCTTAATTAAGTAGTTGTAGCCGTGATTCACTCAATATGTAATAGGCAGTGATCTGTGAGGATGATACTTAGTCTGAAATTAAATCAGGTGAGGAAATATGAAATCTATACACTTAAGTTTAATTCCGACACCTAGTTGTACTTAATGACCGGTTCATGATGGACCCAAAATGTGGTGGCAAACAGACACAGTATACTAAAACACATTACTTGTTACTAGTTATTTACATAACATAGGTATCTAAAAATATAAGCTGTGAAACTAGTATTCATTAAACATCAATCACTCAACGTAAATTGATCAGCTATGGAGATAACCTCAAAATCATTGGTTGAAATTGTTTGAGAAACCATTAACATGTACTTATCTGTATGCTACTATGAATATGTAAATAGGAAATTATAGAATAATTAAGATAGCATATCCATATTGATAAATATTCATTTCAATATAAACAGATAGTTACAAAAATATAAACAGAAACAATAAACAAAAAGCATGCTCAGTGCTAATTATATTTTGATCTGGTGGTGATAGTGACAAAATACATTGTTGCAATAAAGTTATAAATAAATACATGTGAAAGTGCAGTGAAACAAAAACAGATAACATATTACATTTAACTGAATTAATCACATCTAACTGTACCTACACTGTGTTTCTTAGAGATTTATTGATTGATGATTGAATGATAAGACATCAACAGGGAACAACTTTCACAAGGTCTTTAGTCAACTAGTGACACAATCAAGGCCACCACAATCTTAAATTCACTACAAAATGCAAATACTACACCACAAAAGGATTGAATGTAAAAAAAAACACGTTACAAAGAAACTGCATCCTGTGCGCAGTCGAACCTAGACGCGCGCGCGGGCCCTGGGCAAAGCTGTTAAAGATGCATACAGGAAGCACACACATGGCTCCCTTGACACATAAAAAACACTCGCGGCTGAGACCACGAGCGTGAGAACCTTTTTTTGTCACATACAACGAAGAATTCACATGCACCCAGTCCATACAAAAAAAAACATACTACTAAAATTTCTCACATTTATTGGCGAAATGTCTGACCTTTGCATAATTATAACAATAGCATGACGGATTTATAAGTTGACCTGACTATTAAAGGACTAGTCAGATGCGCAAAAACACATCACGGGATACACAGTTCTGTCTGGGACTTCGAAAGGCGTGAAAACATAAAAAAGTGGGATGGGAGAAGCAATTACGTACACCACGTACACTGTAACGTGAGTTCATTTATTTAATCGACTCACCTGTTTCGTTCTTTTAAAGGCAATATTATAATTGAGTTTTCATTGTATTTATTGTAGAAACATAATTAAAGAATGTAATCGAAACAAAAAAAAACTATTACAATGTGCACCAATCTATTTCATCGACTTCAAACACCGTGATCCGCCATCGACCATAGATAAAAGTTATTTGTTCATTATTTTTTTTTAATATTTTGTAATAAAATCTTTTGAGCCAATATATGGTTCTTGAGTTGTTATTTTTGTCATTTGGCAACTGGAATTAAACGTACAAAACGCCACCAAACCAAGAAGAAGAAGAATTATAGTTAGTAGAAGTTTTTACAAGTAATTTATGAGGGATACACTAAAACATACGTGAGTTGTTAGCAAGTAAATGTCCGAGTAAGATCAATAAATTAATGTAAACCTTTACACGAAACACAGATACTCTTTCTTTTATTTAATGTGTATTCAATTATTGTAAAATATTTCATAGACAAAACATTTCTTAAACAGCTGATGAAATATTTTAATATATTTCATAAACCACTGATAAAAATATTGTTTTAGCCCGGCCGCACATGCTCAAACTCGCATTGGATGTCACGCACGAGCCGCGTGCGAGTGGCAGTATTTAAAACCTATGGCGCAGTACAGTCGCCGTCGGATATATTGTAGTAGACAAGGTGACCAAATACTTCTGAACAGTTTAAAATGTCAATAACTTGTATACACTACATCATCAGGTTTTTGCCAGGGATCTGTCTATTGGGCAAAGCCAGCTCGTCAGGCTGAAGACTGATGACGGCAGGATCGTCACGTCGAAGTCCGAGATTTTGGGTGAGGTCGAGAGTTTCTATGGACAACTGTACACGTCTACACAGGAACCCGTCATAAATCTAGCAGACGACCCACGAGCTAGATTAACCCGGCACTACACAGAAGACCTACCGGACGTCAGCCTGTGTGAGATCGGGATGGCTCTCGAGCAACTTAAGAACAACAAGGCGGCGGGTGATGACGGCATTACCGCAGAACTTTTGAAGGCGGGTGGAGAACCGATCCTTAGGGCCCTTCAGAAGTTATTCAATTCCGTCATACTCGAAGGACGAACGCCAAAGGCATGGAACAGAAGTGTGGTGGTGCTGTTCTTCAAGAAGGGAGATAACACCTTATTGAAGAACTACAGACCCATCTCACTTCTGAGCCATGTCTACAAGTTGTTCTCGAGGGTCATCACGAATCGACTCGCGTGCAGGCTTGACGATTCCCAGCCTCCCGAACAAGCCGGTTTCCGAAAAGGCTTCAGTACCGTAGACCATATTTTAACGCTACGGCAGGTTATACAGAAGACCGAGGAGTATAACCTGCCCCTTTGTCTGGCGTTCGTGGACTACGAGAAAGCCTTCGATTCGATCGAGACGTGGGCAGTATTGCAGGCTCTCCAGAGGTGCCAAGTCGACTATCGGTATATCGAAGTGTTGAAGTGCTTGTATGAAAACGCCACCATGTCAGTCCGACTCCAGGACCAGACCTCGAAACCGATCCAGTTGCAGCGAGGTGTTAGACAGGGAGACGTTATCTCTCCGAAACTGTTCTCCGCTGCACTGGAAGATGTTTTCAAGGTTCTGGACTGGAAAGGGCTGGGCATCAACGTGAACGGCGAGTACATCACTCACCTTCGATTCGCTGACGACATAGTCGTAATGGCTGAGACCATGGAGGGCCTCACTACGATGCTCAATGGCCTCTGTGGAGCCTCCGAACGAGTCGGCCTTAAGATGAACATGGAGAAGACGAAGATCATGTCTAATATCCATGTTCAAGCCACTCCTGTTAACATCGGAGGTTCTACCCTCGAAGTTGTTGACCATTACATTTACCTGGGACACACTGTCCAGTTAGGTAAGTCCAACTTCGAGAAAGAGGTCAATCGTCGGATCCAACTCGGCTGGGCAGCGTTCGGGAAGCTGCGAAAGATCTTCTCGTCCACAATACCGCAGTGTCTGAAGACAAAAGTCTTCAACCAATGTGTGTTGCCAGTGATGACATATGGAACTGAGACGTGGTCGCTCACTATGGGCTCCATCAGAAGGCTCAAAGTCACCCAAAGGGCAATGGAGAGGGCTATGCTCGGAGTTTCCCTGCGAGATCGAATCAGAAATGAGGAGATACGCAGGAAAACCAGGGTCACCGACATAGCCCACCGGATTGCCAAACTTAAGTGGCAGTGGGCAGGGCACATAGCTCGCAGGACCGACGCCCGATGGGGCAGAAAAGTCCTCGAGTGGCGACCGCGTTCCGGAAGGCGCAGTGCTGGTAGGCCTCCCACACGGTGGACCGACGACCTGGTTAAGGTCGCCGGAAAGCAGTGGATGCGGGCGGCCCAGGACCGGCCTTTGTGGAAATCCTTGGGGGAGGCCTATGTCCAGCAGTGGACGTCTTTTGGCTGAAATGATGACTACATCATCATCATCAATTCAGCCAAAAGACGTCCCCCAAGGATTTCCACAAAGGCCGGTCCTGGGCCGCCCGCATCCATCGTTTTCCGGCGACCTTAATCAGGTCATCGGTCCACCGTGTGGGAGGCCTACCAGCACTACGCTTTCCGGAACGCGGTCGCCATTCGAGGACTTTTCTGCCCCATCGGGCGTCGGTCCTGCGCGCTATGTGCCCTGCCCACTGTCACTATGTCGGTGACCCTGGTTTTCCTGCGTATCTCCTCATTTCTGATTCGATCTCGCAGGGAAAGTCCGAGCATAGCCCTCTCCATTGCCCTTTGGGTGACTTTGTGCCTTCTGATGGAGCCCATAGTGAGCGACCACGTCTCTGTTCCTAAAGTCATCACTGGCAACACACATTGGATGAAGACTTTTGTCTTCAGACACCCTTAGTTGGCCGCAGTGACCTGGCCGCCTAATGCGCGTAGGCCCTTAGGCGGCCAGACCGCGCGACCTGGCCGCATAATGCGCGGGGGCTCTTAATCTATGTCTCTTTAAAATCGTTCCTAGTCATTCTAAAATAATTTTACTTACACTTTTCGGCCGACTCGGAAGTTAATTTGAATTCTCCATGTGTTTTCCTTTAGACCGTGTTCTTACACGGTCTAAGCTCTTCCTCGTGTAAGAGGCCGCGCGGCTAGCCGCCTAGGCGGCCAGTCGCTACTGCGTACGCCTGCCGCTTTTCCAGTTTAACACGTTCGCTGCGTTGTGTGGTCATATTGGCTCATAGCTAACTTTTGTGTGGTGCGGAGCGAAAATAGCGTACTTTCCTCTGGTGCGAGAGGGATACTTTTACCGCTTTATTGTGAATAATCCAGCATTTTTAATATAAATGTAATAAAAAAAAAAAAATATGACCACACACTCCCCGCACCCCACATCCGCACTGAACGATCCGCTGGCGCCATGTTGTGCAGTTAGTGTTGTAATACATGACAGGCTAGACGATACGTCGTTTGCGCGCCTAAATTTTCGATCTTACCCGCAACGTTGAATTTTAGTATTTTAAATTAGTTAGGTAGTTAGATGTTCTCAGCAAGTCTCAGAATCCCAAAACTAAATTATGACAGTGAGGTAGAAACTTAGGAAAGGACAAAAGATGAAAGAAAAACCCAAAATATCGAATAGAAGAATACGTTTTATAGCCCGCATATATTTATTTCACTCATAATAGCTAGGCCTGCTTCAGTTAAGGATCCGATACCTCAAAAACAGTTTGATGTTTAACAATACATTGAGGCTTATAAATAAATGTCAATAAAATAGTTATAAGGACCATGTAGTCAAATTCGATTGAATTTTTTGAATTAACATTTTTGTTTTGCTGTAATAAATTTACCGAGGAAGGAATGCAGCACTGTTGAAGAACGTGCGGTTATACTAACATAAAAAGTCTTTGATTTTTTATTTTAAGCCTCTAAAATGTAAATAGTATTATTTTAACTTATACTGCAGATAATTTATCGATATGAATGTTAACAGAAGTGTTTCCCATCACTAGCTTTTCGATGTCTTCAGTGCGATGTGTGGTCAGAATGAACTCACAAATTGTTTCTCTTCTATAGCATAAACGAAACAAAGGAGCCGAAAACGCCGGTAGTCACATTTACTCTTTAAAGAGGTCTATGACCTGCAAAAAAATAAATTTCCATAATCGCTATCACCACTGAATAAAACCCATATTAAAACTGTTTTCTAAGGTTCAATATGACCACACACGCACCATTGAAAAGTCCACCAGAGTCAATGTGACCTCACACGCACCAAATGAAAGTACACTAAAAATGACGCCGCAGCGAACGTTAATATGTAATACGTTAACGTTAATATGCAACCGCGATGAAACCGCGTTAGGCGGTTGGAGTGCGTAAGGGGGCTTATTCTTTATTCTGCTAAGAGTGTGTTGCTATACTTAGCTTCTATGCCTTCCATATTTTTCACTACCATAAATTAGTATCAATAAAAAACACAAAAAAAGAAATTGTTTTATTAAGAAATGTATTTATTAATAATGGAATTACCACTGTGACAATAAATCGAAATCCGTTAGACGTTGCATCACGAATCCTCGTTTCTTCAATTTCTTTTTATCTTTATCCTTATCAGTATCAGCGGCAGCTATCCCTTTGACTGCTTTTCTTGTTGGTTTCGCTTCGACTTCTTTCATTTTCTTAATTTCACACTCCATGTCAAAAGGACATTCATCAGCGGGATAGATTGGCATCAAGATGACCGGAACATAGTTTGAATTAGAGCCGGGAGTCTACAAATTTTAAGATGTTTAATTCAAAGTGCTATCAAAATTATTACCTACCATCAGAATTACAACTTTATAAATAGGTCAGCATAGTAATTCAAAAGTAAACATTTGCGTGACATCTAACTTCTTTGAAGAGCTTCAGTAGAATCCCTTACCTTATTTTCTGAAGCACACTGACAGCAGTAACTCTGTGCAGCTGAAACTGCTTTAGATTTTACTAGATGTTGGACTACAGCTTTGAGCCGCTCTTCATCCAAAGTGTCTGGCTTAGAATTCTCCCACTTCCCATCAGGATTCATCTGTACGATTACTGGTGCACACATCCCTAGTGCATCGAATCCTGGTTTTGCTAATGGTCTGTCATACATAATACAAGTATGAATCTTGTTAAAAATTGCAAAACGAATGTGGTGGTGTTCTGTCTCGCAGGTAAATTAAAGCTTGCTAGGCTGGTTGGAATACTGCTGTCACACGTGTACTGGTCTTCCAATAACAGCTGGAGACATTTAACCCTGGTGTGACTCCAGGAACATAATAACACTGCTGCTTTCAGTCAGGCGAGCTAGGATAATGTTTGCCCCCAAATTAGGCAATATTTGGCCTATCCTATAGTAAGAAATTTTATAACAATCAGCAGCTAGATACCCAGGTAGTTACGAGATTTATGGACAGATTCTCGAGAATATTTTGTTCATCATAAATATGAGATACGAGCTTTAAAAATGCGTTTCTATAAACCTCGTATAAGGAATTTTCGCCAAATTCATGCAAGCTTCAATCAAACATTAAGCAGAAACGTTTTTTAGAACATACAAGATGCTATTTATAATAAAACCTCCTTAAAGGTGCCTAAAATTAAGAATTACATACATAATAGCATTTATTTTACTTACATATTAGCTAGTTTGGATGTTATATCTTTCTGGGCCATAATAATAAATAAATACTTATAATTTGGAGTTGTTTATTTGATTTGCTAATAACTCACTAAATATTTTGGATGTGTTTTTCAAATTACTCATGTCTTTTTCTACGATTTCTATTGGCATCTGATCTAAATGAGAAAAGGTTCGTTTTAATTGTCGAACTTTTCATGTTGGCACTTCACATGACCATTCACCTGCGCTATCCGTGATGTATCTTTTATTAATACTTTTTTCAGAATTTCTCTTGATATTGCCAGATACGCAGCGATGTCAAATGCCACCTTTTATATTTTAATATAAGCAAATTACGCGTCACGATGTTTGTCCGCGATGGACTCCTAAACTACTTAACCGATTTTAATCATCTTTGCACACTGTATTTGATACAACCAAATAAAAAGAAATTAAAATATCAATGGATACAACTTAGTCTTTTTATCTATTACCTACTTGAATGCCTTTGACCCTAGGCTTGCGTGATGGAAAGCAACGCCAGGGTCTAAGATGGAGCGGGCAATTCAATGAAATGCCCTGTCAGGGACCGGCTCTCACATACACACGACGAGACACAGTAAGGGCCTCCGCGCATTATGCGACCTGGCCGCCTAATGCGCGGGGCCTCTAAAACTGCTTGGCGCCAGACTTAGATGTGAGGGTAGTCGCAAGCCGGGCGGACCATTAGATCCTACCATCAAGCGTGCTAGGTTTGCTAGTTTCATAAAAAGCAAACGGTTCATTGGTAAATATTTCGGGAATTATTATTCTTGTATTAATATGTATATTATCCTTTCTACACTTCTGGACACATCTATTGGCCCACCTTGTATTTTCAGTTTCGTTTGGTCCTAGCTAAAATTTTATATTAGGTCGAGCAAAAAGGTTTTATGCAGTTTTGAACCTGGCACATTCACAATTTCATTCAATAGTCTTTTTTTGAATTTCGAACACAGAATTTAAAGAAACAAAAGACAATTTGGAGCCTGTTTGTTGATATCAAACAATTGAATACTAAGAAAACTTGGTTTTATTGGCTTACAAGTCGATCTGCGCTCCGAAATGTTTATCGGAGGTACCTAGAGACTGGCGGCTTTGTTCGTCGCCAAGGAAGGCCACGATCTCGGGTCACAACTGAAAGGCAGGATCGATTCATCGTGACGACCAGCTTAAGAAATCGTCACCTTACCTCCATTGAGGTACAAAACCAACTTCGCGACTTCCACGGAGTATCTGTGAGCAATCGAACTGTTCGGAGAAGGTTTAAAGAACGCGATATGGTACCACACAAGCCAGCTAATAGGCCCAAACTAACTCGAGCCCACCGAACAGCGCGCCTTCATTTCGCACGCAGTCATTTAAATCGGACACAGCAAGATTGGAGCCGTGTCCTCTTTTCTGATGAGTCTAAAATTGTGTTACATCATGGCAATGATGGAAGGAAGAAGGTCTACCGACGTAAGGGAGAGCCTTTCGCACAATGCTGCTTTGAAGAGAGGGTTGCTTATGGCGGTGGCTCATGGACTGTCTGGGGCGGTATATCCGCGAGCGGCAAAACTCATCTTGAGGTTGTTACAGGACCACGGCTGCCAACATTAAATGCTAAAAGGTACATTCGTGAGTGCTTAGAACCTCAAGTGATACCATACGCGGACTATGTGGGCCCAAATTTCCTTTTTATGCATGATAATGCAAGAGCCCATGCGGCCGGCATCGTCAGGGAGTATCTTCGGGATGTGAACATCACAGTTATGGACTGGCCAGCCAGAAGCCCAGACATGAACCCCATTGAGCACATGTGGGACGAGCTAAAAAGACGTGTTAGGGCTCGTCAGCCAGTTGCCCAGACAATGCAGGAGTTGAAAACTGCCACAGAAGAGGGAGATGATCCCTCAAAATTTCATAGAGCGGTTGATAAACTCTATGCCTGATCGTATGAGAGCTGTGGTAGATGCCCATGGAGGCAACACGCGTTATTAAATTAAACCTTTATTTGATAAAACATCTTTTTTATTCAAAAATCAATTGCCTTTAACAAGGCGCATATCCGACTTGTTAGGCGTGTGGTATTCTGAATTCAAATTTAAAATAATACGATCGAAAGAGATGGTAAAATGTATCAGATTTAAATCTGCATCAACAGTTTTTGTTCAATCTAGCAATCATATTTCGGTAGGGGCCATCGAAACCTAAACTCTAAGGTGGGCCAATAGATGTGTCCAGAAGTGTATTTAAATTAAATAGTGTGTTAGTTAGGTTTATCTATGCTTTGTTTCTGTAAGTGTCACAGAAAACCGCGAGCAAGCAATCCTATTGCAAAAACTAATAGGTCCGAAGCAGACGTTTAACCCTATTTTGTTATTCTAACGACAGATAACCCTTTGCAAGTTACCTGAAAAACAAAAATGATAAATTACAGCTAATTTATCATTATATTTTATTGAAATGAACCATTTGACGGGGGGAGTCCCGTTATAGTGGTATAAATAACTGTGGTCCTGGTGTGCACGAGGCACTCCAGGGCCACAGGTAATATAATTATTACTATCAAGGAAGATTCTTATATTTTACAAATCGTCAAAGACGGATCCCGCGTGCATGACCATATCACGATGAAAAGCTACTTTCGTAAATACATGGCTTTCCATATCATAGCAGATTGACATTTTGTTTTCCACATTTTAAAGCTGCGCGTTAGGGTCGGCGCCGGCCCACGGAGTGGCGGCGGAGAGACTAACAATCAAACTCAGTAACAATTTAAATTCAACCTAAAATGCTTCCGAATACAACTGTATTTGGTACAACGAAATACAACGACGGCGAGCGACTTAAAGCGCGGCGGGCGTATTCTAAATACAGCTGTATTCTTAAGCGTTTTAGGTTGTATTTAAATTGTTACTGAATAGTCTCTTCGCCGCCACTCCGTTGGTCGGCGCTGACCCTTATTGACGCAATCAGGGAGAATATTACATGATACATAGATAAAAAAATGGAAGAGTCCAAAGACTGGTTTTAGTCTGAATTCAATTTTTATTTGATTATTTTAATATTTATTAGATGGATTTAATATGAATATTTTGTAGGTCCTTAAATTACCACTGTGACAATAAATCAAAGTCTGTGTGTCTGCTAAGCAGCCATGGTTTTGGTTTGTGTAGGGGTCCGCCACCGCGTTTTGGTCCACTCGACTGTTCTTTTGACGGTTTCTTACACGAATGCCATATAAACCTATGAAACAAAATAAATCGATAAGAGTACATGCAACAGCTAAAAGAAATTATTCAATTTTTTTTTGTTTAAAATGGAAACAACGACATCTAGTTAATTACAAAAAAAGATTGAACCCAATTTAAAACCGACGCAGACTAACAACAGTGGGGAACAAGTAGTACTAAATATTGTGTACATTTGACAATAGATGGCGTTACTATGGACGGTTCGTGTTCATTTTGTCTTTTTGTTAAAACTTGATGACTTAACAGATGGCGTTAAGGTGAATGTTCTAGGGTAGCCCGCGAAATTCAAATTTTCTTACGTTTTTTGAGTTTTTCTTGCACCTTTATGAGCTTGGAGGGTTGTATTGATGATTTTGATGATTATAATTCTATAACTACATACGTCTTACAGTCGCGAATAACATTTTAATCAACATACAACCTAGCACTGACCTGCAAATTGCAAAAAACGTAAGAAAATTTGAATTTCGCGGGCTACCCTGGGAACATTCACCCTAAGGAGCTGAACGCTTGAGTTAGGGCCTCCGCGCATTATGCGGCCAGGCCGCGCGGCCAAGTCGCTGCGGCCAACTAATTCTTCTACGATGTATAATAGGTGCGCGCATTACGCGGCCAGGCCGCGCGGCCAAGTTTTGGTCGCGCGGCCAACGAAAAACATCGCGTCACATACGCGGCCTATTGGCCGCCGCGCCCAATCCCCGCATTATGCGGCCAGGCCGCGCGACTGGCCGCCTAAATGCGCGGGGGCCCTTAGGTTTACTGAACCAAAAGGTGCATTTACAAACCTTGGCGTTTTGACTGTTTGATTGTGTATAGCGCAAGTGTGCTCCCAGTCTGGCAGTTGAAGAATGTAAATGATCTCCTCATCATCTTCAGCTTCTTTCCGTTTCTCAGCTTGGGATTTTCCGTACGGCTGTAGCAGATAGGAATTCGTCACTACAAGACACTTTCTCTAAGATGTGGGAGATGGATGGGGCATAAGTCAGTATGGAAAACGATTTGTAAGTGGACAAAAATACACATGAATAAACCCTTATGATTAACAGTTTGATTACTATATTCTTAATATAAAATGTGTAGGTACTTATATACTTATCTCTATCACTACATAGTTTAAAACAAAGTTGCTGTCGTCTGTCCGTCCCTATGTATGCTTAAATCTTTAAAACTACGCAATGGATTATAAAGTGTTTTTTTTAATAGATGTGATTCAAGAGGAAGGTTTATATACATCCATAATATAGTAGAGATACACTGATAAATTTAGAGGTTCATCATAGCACCCGTGCGAAGCCGGAGCGGGTCGCTAGTATATTAAAGCGGAAAGTTTTGTATTTTTTAAGTTTGTAAGGAATACATAATAAAATCTTTTAAGACCGAAGAATCTTTCCTGAAACCGCGCGCACAAGATGGTACCGAATACAAAGCGAAAATGCTCTCCACTTGTACGATCCACAAAATATGACCTTGTGGACATGCAGCTTGAATATTCAAATTACAAATAATTGCATTCAATTACTATTGGTAAAACCAAAATAACAATAGGACTACAACTTGTTTGTCTACTAACGAATACGCTAGGCGCTGAAATAGCCTCGCTGGCGTCGAGAAAGCCGTCTAAAATCTGTTGGTTGATCTTATATTTTCGTGCCAAGTTGAAGTTCTTCACGTCCTCCTGGGTCATAGGGAACGTGATCAGAGGCCGTCTGTGAACAATATAGGTGCAATAGATTGGATGGACTGGTGTTTCTTATTTGGGAAAAAATATTTAGTTACCTATTTTCTTGATTATACCAAGTGCCTATTCTTAACTTACTAAAACTAAAAGCAACATGACAATAATCTCTTCAAAGTGACGGAAGTAGTATATGGACGCACACGTAAAATGTGAATTTTTAAATTAATATTTTTCAAATAGTTTTATGAAGTAACGTGGGACATGATGGTAATGGTCACTTGAAATATGACGATTCAGAGTTTTGTGATAAAACCTTTAAAAAGTTCCTTTTGAGTTAAGTTTGAGTCATACTAGTTAGTGAATGTATTTTGGCTCTTGTAATTTAATAACAGTAGGAGATCTGGTAGAGTGTAATATGCCAAGTTGCTATTCAACCCCACATATTTAATTACGGAATGTTTTTCTTGGAATAACTAAAAATCTGAAAGACTGACTGGTCAACTATTTTCATCTTCGGCTATCTTGGGATAGCCCGACCAGCTTCGCGCATGTCACATACAAGGTCCCACACATCTACAAATTCTAATTGTTGGAGTTTGTTAAAATCAACTAAAATCCCCTACTTAGTGCCAAGAATTAATACGGGACCGGTTTGAAGTCTAGCCAGATCGGTGTCTTGAAATTAAAGATTACCTGAATGGGTCCAAATAAAGTGACCGTTGAGGCAGTTTGAAGTGTTTCTTAATATAAGCCTCGTCGAGCAGTTGGAAGCCACTGTCGGATGCGGCGCCCCGAGTCGCAGGACGTTCTGCCGCACTTTGCCCCGGTTTCGCTCCGTCGCGAGGCACCAGACAGATGAGAGGTAAGTTGGACTTAGCACTGGCATTATGGCCTCCGGAACACGTGCAACAACTAGAGGAAACATGGCGTGAATAAACGCTGAGGAAAGCTATGGCGCCCGAAGTCAGAGTAAGTTAGGTGTCCTTTGTTGGTTATGGTAGAGATACGATCCCTGATTACAAGTGGCGCTGTTGTGATAAATCATCGAGTTTAGTTTTAGTTATAGCTGGTAATTTACAGAGCGTGGGTAAGAGGCCTAGGCTGTCCAATGAGAGCGAAAGTTTAATACTGCCAGGGCGCTCCAGACCTGACTTGAATTATTTGCACAGAAACAAAAGTCCAGTGGATATAAAACCCCATATTTACCGTGGTAATACTCGATTCTATGTGCAGTGAAGGTATTATGTATTAACAATTATCAGTGAAAATCGATCGTGACTTACGCTGCCATTTTGTTTTTGCAAGCCGTTTCCCGTGGGCTGAAGGGAATTGTGGATTGTTGTCTACGATGACTTTATCATCTTATGATTTTTAATGAGAAATTTATTGTTCATTTGTTCAGACCATTTTTTATAAAATCTGTTTGCGTTTCGCCGAGTGAACTGACATATTCTTATGTTCTATGTAAAGTTCGATGACATTTATTTTTACCGGACAGTGTTAGGTTCATGTAGGTTCTATTATGGGGCCTTTAGGTTTTGCTTTTTTAATTATAAAAGATAAAATCTTTTTAATTAAATAAAATTAAACAAAGTGCTTTTACGCACGTTCTTTAGATTTTAACAGGCCACAGTGGTTATAACTATAATTTTATTATACATTTTTAATTCATAGATTGATGCCAAATTTCATGGCAAGTCATCCAATTTTTATAGTCACGGTATTTCCGTAGTGTTAGTGCACGACGTAACTAATTATTTCTTATTCTCTATCAATATTTGCCAAACACTGTACTATTACAGGGCAACTTTATTTTATTAAAACAATTTAAGACTGGGCTATTAAACAACTAATTACTTGGTGTACTAAGAAACATATTGAAGCTTGGTGTACAACGAACAATCCTTTTACTTCTTCAATTATTTCCGAGTTTATTTACAAATCTTTGATTGGTAATAAAACAATAAAAGTTAATAGATCAATAGCACACCATTTTGTGTCGTAATAACGTATGTGTTTCAATAAAAGCGTATGAAAACATGATTATCGAAATTCAGGTTCAGTGCGCATGTTTCCTCATGGGGGAGCGCAACCCGCAACACTGAAGCCATATGTTTCAGTGGGTAGGTAGTGGCGCTCATTACCATCGTAGCGCGCCCCCGAATCCCACATACCCTGCTCACCCATACACCCAACGGGATGTACAGGGTATTGAGAACAGGGTACGTAATTACAGGAGGTTAAAAGGTTACTGAGTTGCGTGGTAGCGCTTCGACTTGCCCCGAGGGCCCTGACGCGCACTCAGATGGAGTCTTGCCTTAGGGGTAACTTTCTCACGGCCTGAGAAGCAACCCACGTTTGACCTTTAGTAGCTTGATTTCCTTATTATGGAGAAGCAGGAACTCAACTTAGCAATAAAACAAAGTAACCCAGTATTATAGTTTTAATTTACATCGATTTATAAACTTATTTTAACTTACCTACATGCTACCACATAACTGTTTTAAATTCCGAGAATTCAATAAACGTACATTTTAGACAATATACACATTGAAGTTGACTAGATTTACTAAGATATGACTAGATGTACCGACAGACAGTAAAAGAGCATCATTTAGGTAAAACTAGCAAAAGCGCGCGGCTTCGTTTAAGTATAGCCTGTGTTACTCGGGGATAATATAATTGTTTGACTTCGGTTGTTCGGAATGTTTGACCTCGGTTTGTATGTAGTTGGTTTTTGAATTATTTGTTACAAAAATACAAAATTTCTCTCTTTACAGTAATATTAGTGTTATATCTAGGTATACCACCTAGATATCCGAAATTAGTCTCATTCTAAAGGAAATTAAAATTTCGTTACCATTTTAATACATATTTAATTATGCAAAGTTATCGATTCAGAAATGAAGATTAATTATGGACAAAGAATAATAAGTAAAAACTACAAAAACATTTTCATGTGAACAAATGGATCTTTTTCGTCTTTTGGCAATCTATTTGCTAACCAAGCAGATGTGCAGTGCCGATGCGTAACACAAGTGTAATTAATTTGCCACGAAATTCGCAAAACATACTATAAGCTTGGAAAGCGGAACACGGGCCCACGGAGGGGTAGAAAGAGGAGCTACGCGGGTGTTTACTGGCTATAGGGGGGTTCCTTGCCCTCGACTCCAACATAAAATAGACGGATCTAGAGGATTATTTCAGCGACAAAAATGGGCAATCATTAAATTGGAATTTCCTAGAATGTTCGAGAATTTCTGGCCAGTCTTCTTGAAACATTCGCACTTGAATTCAATGTTATTAATTTGGGTATACATTCAATTTTATAAAAGGATCGACTTCACCATATTATGGGTGTACGTTATACGAACGCGCGCCACTGCACGCTGCTGTAGGGTTTGTGGGCGCATTGTATCGATTAAAGACGTGCACGGAAAACGCCTTCAAAGATCGTCCCTTTAAGAACGAATAGTCTGGTAAATAGGCGCTATTTGTATTAGTTTATTTAGTTCAGCTCATTATGAACAAGTTATTAACAAGCTGTCATCTAATACGGATTAGCAGCTAGATGATTTGTGAATAAATTGCAAAATATAGACAATTTTGTGCAATAATAGGCATCAGTTGTACCAGGCATTTCGTTTTTTGCAAAAATATCAAAAACGAATTGAGTATAAAATCATTGAAAACTAATTCAATCCAACTCGATCTAATTTTCATTAAACTACATAATATACTAATATATTTAAAAAAAGAGCGTTAATTCGAGGAACAATAGATACGATCTCAATAAAATATTTTTTCGCTAAATAGCTTATTTTTAGGAATAGTTTAGGCATCCCTTCTACCCAAGGGAGTGGAGCAGTTTTCCCAAACGTGAATAAATTGTGTCCAATTTGTCAATAGGTCATCGAGATAGAGCGTAGCCGCGCGCGGAAGCTAGTTTTGTTTAAGTAGGTACCTATGTATAGTTTGCGCGAATTAGCTGGTCTCTACTTTCCATAATTGAGTGTACTTAACGGTGTTCTTTTAATATTTATTAGAAAAAATGATTACGTACTAAAAATACGAGGTTTTTGGATTTATATCGATGTAGGTTTAACAGCTTAAAACTCAGATGAATACTGAGCTACATTAATTAAATAACATTTTATATAGGTACTTAGACACTCATATACATCTTCCTAAGTATTTAAACCGAAAATCAGGATAATATTTACATTTGAGTGTAGACATAAATGGTTAAAATCAAAATCTACATAATACAACAAATACAACATTTCTACATAGATTTACATTATTTACATCATTGATCGGAGCTCAGACTCTATACAAACGCAGATTATCATATAGCAAGAAAATGTAGTGCTTAGATGAAAATCAATAAAAATATAAATTTACAAGAGTATTTTAGGAAAGCTACATGTGAATTAGTGTTTGTGCCCTGCAGTTACCGCTCCGTTACAAAATAAATTTCACTAAATTTGTGTTCGAGGTCAATCGCATAGGGGGCTTTTAGAAAATCTTCCGTGTAATGACGGATTTAGAGTACACAGTGTCGTGAGCCCAATTGATCCCGAAACCCTAGCCACAAGAGAAGGAAAACTTGATACGAAACCGTATGCCAAAGTGTCAGGCCAGCGTGGTACAGTAGGCTTATTGCCCTCCATGTTGGATGAGGTCCGACTCAGCAGTACATTACAGTTTACACTACTACTTCTTCTAAGCCCATAAATGATCCTTATTGGCTGAGAAGTAGTAGTTGTATCACTACATAGGATAAAACAAAGTCGCATTTTTCTGTCCGTCCCTATGTATGCATAAATCTGTAAAACTACGCAACGGATTTTGAAGCGGTTCTTTTTAATAGATAGATTAATTCAAGAGGAAGGTTTATAGGTATAATATAATTTCACCCGTGCGAAGCCGAAGCGGGTCGCTAGTATAAAATAAGATGACAATCAGCCAGTGCCCAGAGAAAAAAAATTTGGAGCGTCATAGTGGCCCATCACTTCGATAGATCACACGTGTGGATGGATGGAATATTTCTCAACAGAAGCATCCAATAATAGCTAACACATCTCTCTCTCTCCGCCGGTCGATAGGCATGTCATCGCTTATGGAACGCGACTCCGTACATATCGAACACATATACACATATAACAGATATGTACAAATTCTTTGGCATAACGTAGTGTTGATTGAAGACGGTGGCGCAAAGTTCCAGGGACACCGTTAATGTGACACCCAGATAAACGCAAATATGACTGGTTTTTACTTTATACCTCAAAATTAATTGAATAGCACACGGACGCCATGTCAATTATGTATTTGTGCCATGTCAATTATGTACCGAAATAGAATCATTTTACTTTTAAGGCATAACTTTTTACGATTATAACTAAAATAACTGTCATGTAATCTAACGATATGGAATGATTGCTAAGAAAATATAAATTAATTACTTATCGAATTTGTTTCTGTTGTTCAGGATGTTTCAGCAATGCTGTTGTGTAAGTACATAGGTATTTTAATGGAAAATGGGGAGCATACCAAGGAGGAATAAGTGGCTGGCCCTGACGCCCACTGAATGGCGAGTTTGATCAATGGTCAGTGCTGAAATATGAATTCTGCATGAGGTACAGTTTGTCTATAGGGTTGACTACGGATCCCGTGCCCAAGTTGAGAGGCTCGTGCGCTGGGTGGCCGGCGTGTTGGTGCGAATGATGTTGCACTTCGAGGTTCTGTAGACTCATCGTGTCCGACGCGCCTTCGTCCAGCTGGTCGAAGTTGCTGCCGTCCAGCGATATATCGGAGCTGCAGAAGCTATCACCTGAATGCGCTGGGTAGTCTGTTGGACAAAAAGTATGCGTAAATATTGAGAGTGCTAAGACAGATATCCTAGGGCTACCACTATAAAACAAGTCTACCTTTTCATCAGATAGTGATTATTAGTTCCACTGGCCTGTCTTCAAAGCAGTGATTTTACTGTGAAAGGAACACAGGAGGCAGACAGCCTGGCCGCAATAGTAAAGAAAACTTGTCGGAGTCGGTGAATCAATGTCTATGAGCTTGAGAGCGTTTTAGGTAGATTGATTTCTGTGCCTAACTTTGATTAATTTTGTGCGCAGACGCAGAGCGAGTACCTCTGACTTGCCGAAATCCGGAACTTGCTACGCCAAGACCAACACAAGGATAGTGTTTGGACCAATTTTGCCTGACTTATTGAGGACGTCGATGATGTCATAAGGTTTATTTAAAAATAATATAACGCTACATAAAGGCTCAGAGGCAATGCGCAGGTGGCCGTAAAACTCGTTCTGTCAAAGGGTCAAAGTGAAACACGAAATATTTTAGTCTCTTGTCAAACATTAATATTACTCGAAAACATTTGTCGCATTTAATATTTCGAGCAAAACTGCGCTTTTACTGCTGAAAGTCAATATTGCTTGTCCCGACTCGCTATATGAACTTATCAAAGGGAAACTTTCATGAATACTGAAATATGAAATGGATTTTGGTGCAATATTTGCTCTCGATAGTGCTCAAAATGAATAACATATTACCTTTACCTAGTATTCAGTCCATAAATGACCCACCGCTTAGTCGGGCCTCCTCCAACCACATGTAGGGCTAGCTAGCCTACTGTGCCACGCTGGCTAGACGGGTTGCCACTGGGTTTCATATTTTTGTTTGCAAGGCTATCGACCTTGTCATTTCCTTTTTCCGCTCTTACGACACCCTCAGGATGGAATGGGGCGGTGACACTATGTATTCTGAATCCGTCTCCACACGGACAATAAGCAGGGTATACATATAGTCTTATTCAGAACTTGGGGCATATTTACTTCTATTTAACCGTCTTCACCAAGAAACGAATTATCATCATTTCAGCCAAAGGACGTCCACTGCTGGACATAGGCCTCCCCCAAGGATTTCCACAAAGGCCGGTCCTGGGCCGCCCGCATCCACTGCTTTCCGGCGATCTTAACCAGGTCGTCGGTCCACCGTGTGGGAGGCCTACCAGCACTGCGCCTTCCGGAACGCGGTCGCCACTCGAGGACTTTTCTGCCCCATCGGACGTCGGTCCTGCGAGCTATGTGCCCTGCCCACTGCCACTTAAGTTTGACAATCCGGTGGGCTATGTCGGTGACCCTGGTTTCCCTGCGTATCTCCTCATTTCTGATTCGATCTCGCAGGGAAACTCCGAGCATAGCCCTCTCCATTGCCCTTTGGGTGACTTTGAGCTTTCTGATGGAGCCCATAGTGAGCGACCACGTCTCAGTTCCATATGTCATCACTGGCAACACACATTGGTTGAAGACTTTTGTCTTCAGACACTGCGGTATTATCTTCTCGTCCACAATACCGCAGTGTCTGAAACGAATTATAAATAGGAATAAATAGCAAATTTTATATTAATTTCCTAGTAATTAAGTTAACGGTTCTAGATTAGGCACGCAACCTGTCGAGACAGGCAGTCGAGGAACGCCGTTGGTTTTAGTGGATAGGTCAAGGCACTAATAACGATCATTCCGCGCCCCAGTCCCACGTACCCCGGCTAGTCCCAAAAGGCCGGGTATCCCAGGATTACAAAAAAAGCCGACAATAAGGCTTCTTGCGAATAAAGTGCAAAATATCTTACCGTCAGGCGAATACGGCAAGTTAGGATTCAGTGGTTGACTAGAAGCAGAGTAAGTCCCGTCCAGTCCCAAATAGTTGCCATGTTCACTAGAGGGCGACTCTTGCTTTATACTCTTCTCATCCTTGTCTTTGTCTTTATCGCCGTTCTTATCCCCTTCTTGTTTCGCCTTTCGTTGGATCTTCTTCATCTTAGCTCTCTGGTTCTGAAACCAGACTTGCACGACCCGTACACTCAGTCCAGTATCTTTTGCTAAAGCCTCACGAACCTTCCTGCAGGGTTTCGGGCTGACTTCAAATGACGCTTTGAACTGTCTGCGCTGAGCTGACGTCAGAATAGTCCTAGGTCGCTTCGGACCCCTCCTTCCATCTCGCGGCCGTTCAGAGTCATCCAGTATCATATCATCCTCGGCGTGTTGCATGAGATACATCTCTTTTTCAAAGTCCTGTCGACAGAATATTTGTCCTGCTCTAATGACATACTGCTCTCCCTTCTGCAGTGGCTGGCAGCACATGACGCACACAAAGCATTGTATGTGGAAGACGTACTGCTGGGCTCGCATGACCATTTCCTGAGGCAGCAGCCTGTCCCCGCACCTGGTGCATTTGACGCCAAACAGCCTACAGGACAAAAAGGTACATTTTGATGTGTTCATTCAATCATGAGCTGGACAGTTCGCCAGGCTACATTATTTAAACTGATTCGCCATTGCCAGAGCCCTTACATCTAAGATATTTTACTTGATAGGAATCAAGTTTGTAATATACTAGTACTAGTTTTGCAAGCAAAAAAGCGGTTTTACCTATCGTAGTCCGGTTTGCAGTATAACTTGGCATTTCTGGTGTAGCAGGTGTGGGCGAGCGGGCAGCCGCAGACACAGCAGCTGAGGCAGTGCTCATGCCAGGAGAGCTCCCCAACCCTCATGAGGTACCGGTCCTGGATCTTCTGGCCGCATCCCTCGCAGATTTCGACGATTTTCTCGCGCTTAATGCTGGTGCTTAGTTCTGTGGGAAGAACGCTTCGGTTAGTAGTATGTGGAAGATCTGCTTGCAAATGAAATCAATTAGCATTTTAATTTATAATATTCCTACACCTGATCAGTGTAGATTCAAAATCAACGTTCACCTGTAAATTACTTAAAACTAGCTGTTAGGGCCAGTCCACACGGCGAGTTGCGTCTGCGTTGCATCGACGCAGCGCTGCGTTTTCCATACTAATAAATCATAGTGTTCACACACGACGGAACTGCAGCCCCGAGACGAAGTGTAGTTACACATTGTGACGACGGAACGGCAGCGCTCAGTTGCTTGTGTATTGATGAACGTTATTTTTAAATTAAATTAAGAGACAGATCCAATATCGTGTTGTGATTTTGCATTGATTTCGGCGGTGATATAGCAATGTAAATGCCAGATGTCTTTTCCGATCAATGCTTTCGATAGACCGATGCGATGTTTTTATAAAATGCTTGCCGTATCTGTGCGTCGCCGCTGCGACGTCGGACTGGGATGACGCAGCGCCTGTGTGGCCGGCTATGCGTCAAAATATTTACGTTGCGTCGACGTAACGCTACGCGCCGTGTGGACTGGCCCTTACACGCCACTTTAATGTCTGACTTTAAATGCAGCTAGTTCATTTTATCGTAAACAGATGTCACACCAAGGAAGTCACCACTTATATTAAATAAAAGTTACCAAATTATAACTATAATTATGTAAGAACACACTATGTGTATATGCTTTGAGGCACTGGGACATTATTTAGAACATGAAATAAAAATTCGCATCAATTAAATTATTCACTCGCATGAGCTCAGACATAAAGTACAATACACATAGGTACATGTTTAAATTAAATTAATATACATAATAATTAGTAAAAATAACTTTGTATTAAGTAATTAAAGCTATATACCCGCCGTGAGATTATAGAGATAAAGATTTTATTTTTTCGATTTTTAAATGAAAAGATGTAATAAAGAATTTAGGAGTACCATTTCTTCTATTTAATTACAATAACCGCTGGGAAAGGATACAAAAACTAACCAACAAGGCATTCGAACAATAACAAATCACCTAATGTTATTTTAATATTTAACAAGTGTAGAAATTGAGGAGGTTTTGGCTTACTCATCATCTACCACTACTACTCAGCCCATATATGACCCACTGCTGAGTCGGGCTCCCTCCCATTACATGGAGAGCAATGAGCCTACTGTGCTACGCTGGCCAGACGGGTTGGCACAGGGTTTCGTATCGCGTGGTTCTGCATCAGATCCCACAATGCCGCAACAGGACGCGAGTTGGAGCACTCCGGGGAGGTTTAGTGGGTAGGCCTCCACTATGGGGGAGAGTCCCACACTCCCCTCGCTGGCCATCCCAGTGGCCGGCGAGGAAGTCCATAAAGGATTTTACCCCGGGCGAACAAAAGAAAAAAAAGGGTTTCGTATCAAAATTTCCATCGTATCAAACGGCAAAAAGTCATGCGAAATGAGAACCTATTCCATTTCCTAAACTTTCGTTTGTTACGACAGTTTGGGTTTTTATGACAATAATAGATTTAAAATGGATCAGTGTGACGTAACCTATTTACGACCATGACGCATGTGTGTACTAAAATACATATTCACATTACCTTCGGCGCCTGTCCTCAACACTAATAACGATTAACGGCTATGTAGGTATTTTGTCGGAAGAACCTTAAAAACGTATACAACACCTTAAAAAGGTATATTACACGCGTTTGGCCCCTTTGGAGCGACCCCAAGAAAATATAGCGCACCTCAAAGCTTAGACAATGGGGTGTTCGGGGGAGGGCGGATCCCTACCCACTGGGGAGGGGCGTGTCAGGTCACGCGGGTCACGGCGATCAAGTTAAGCTGTCGTCTTGACTGGTTTTCGATGTATAGAGCGGCAATTTTCTACATAGATCAAAATATGACTCCGACTCCCATTTATTGTTATTGTGAAGTTCGGTAATGAATTTAACAGGTCATTAACACTCCATTCTTTATATGTTGACCTGGCTTCAGCATGGCGAATTAATATTTTTTGCGTACTTGCCTTTTACGTTCGTAATTAGATGGTTTTTACAATTTTAACTTTGCCACCTCGGGTCTTCGCCTCTATTTTGTTTTTAACAGCTTTAGGTTAAGATAATTTATGTCTGCACAACATATTATGAGTAAGACTAACAGATTCAAATCATAATGTACAGGTACACTTTGCGGTGCTCGCAAAGTGTACCTGTACATTATGATTTGAATCTAACGCCCGCCTAGGTTAGAGAAACAGGCGGAATTTATTAAACGTGTATTTGTGTACTTGTCACATAACGAAGCTCACTCGCCACAACTGTGCTTACAAAACTTACAAATAAATTGAAATTAAACACTTTCTAGCGGATTTATCGCGTGTATATTACATTATTTAATTCCCGACGTTTCGAATGCTTTGCAGCAGTCGTGGTCACGGGAGAGACTAGATGACAGTTGTTCAAAAGTACAAAGAAACAGTTAAAATCTACCGCCTATAATTTTGTTTTATTGATAACGTTCCCTGTGCACGCAGAAATCGCTCACGGTGTCCAGAGGTCTTGCAGATGAGTGTTTTGCTTGAGATTTGACCAATTTAATGACTGGATCCCAAGCAGGTGGGACTTGCCAACCATCCTCTCTATTGAAATTTGGATGTTTTTTAATCTCAATAGCCTCGCGGATCATTCTTGGAATGTAATGATTTTCCTTGGCAAGGATTTGAGGTCTATCAAAGTGGATGTAGTGGTTGGTCTTGTTGAATGTGTGCTCACAAATTTTGATTTATCAATTGTAGTTAATTTCAATTGTAGTAAAGTATATTATTTTATAGAACATGTTATCGTCATACAATAAGTAAAAAATTACAAAGAACTGTTACACGGCGCCCTTTCCTCGATATGGCGCCACGAGTGGCAGAGACACTAGATGGCAAAGCCTGAATTCGGAAAAACCATTTTGAAATCTAAATAACCCTTTTCAATAACCCCCCGATGTTTTTCCAGGTTGTTGTTTCAGGAATTTGGCAGAAAAAATAAGAAGCTACACACGAATTGTTATTTCAATTTGAAAGCCTTTAGACGAATAAATTCAGTAGTTGGTTTTTTTGTGCCAATTATGCCAGTTGAATACTAAGGCTAGACCATCAAAGATTGTTAAATATATCGTAGAAAATGATAATTATTCCAGAATTGTTACACATACAACCATCAATAGTGTGCTCAACCACTTTTATCAACAGGATCGCAAACATAAATTGATCGAGGTGACATTCAATGAAGAAAAGCACCTAGATGAAATTTACTAAAAGTTCTTTTCTTATAATTACAGTAAGACAAATATTTATCCCCATTTATTTTCCCCGTAGCGGGCTGAAAATGTCCTCGAAAATGCGCACTTTGGGATAAACGATGATCCGCTTAAAAACTTTTTCTATTGCGATGCTTAAATTGTACTCATATTAAAAGACTGCTGCCTGAGTTGTCCAAAAACGAACTATCTGAGTAGACTAGTCGGGAAAAGCGAAGAAGCCGAATCGGCGAAGCTAATTACATTTTTTTATGCAAGTAAAGTAAGTATTGTATAATTATACACCCGGTGAATTCTAGAAATAACTTAGACGTCAAAAATGAAGTCTAACGAACTCAAAGAGATAACGAAAATGTTCAATTGAGTTGTAGAAAATATATCTAAGGGTGTTTATGTTGAACACTTAACACAAAGTGATTGAGGATTACGGCTTTAACCAATTGATAGGATTGGTGTGCCTGTGCTAAGAAATGGTCTAGAGATGATACCTGAGTGGTGGTCTTGAATCTAGAGAGGTTCTAGGGATAATACTTGCAGAGGTAATGCCTTGAGAAATTCCTGGTAGATAGATATACCAGTACGTGCAGTCGAGGAGGATAGTGTGGAACGCAATCCAACATCCCCTCATTTATTGAATCCGACTTCCTCAAACTTCAAATGGATAGAGAATGCTTTTATGGGGATCTAATTTCCAACACGCTTGTTTTATTTATACAACAAAAAATAATTTGAGTTATTTGTGCTGTGCGTCAAGTAGTTGGTATAATAATAATAATTAAACGTACTGTTATAGATCAATAAAATTATAACTAATTGATATAATGCAATGACGAAATTGCCATATCGGTGCCTTATCAAGGATATAAGGCGCTGATTACGTTATCGAGGTGGTTCCGACGCTATTGATCTACGTAGTCTGCGCTACGCCGACGGACTTTTGCTACAAGGGTAAGCCACGTAGCTGCGTAGTTGGCGTTTCGGGTATTGATCTGGGCGGCTTTCGTTTTCAGCCGCATCCCACTACCGGTGTATGTCTTTTGGAGTTTCTGTATAGACCAAAGCATTGTACTAATTTGATTTTGACAATGCTTTTATTTCATATAAATAACATCTAAGTCTCATAGTGATGTTAAAAAGCCGCGGTTGTTCGAATTTGATTTTCCCAATGATGTTATAATTAAATACTTCTAACATCATTGGATTTTCCATAACTTTAATGAACAATAGTTGGAAAATGGAAAATGTATCATACATACACCGGTACCTAAGAAAATAAGCATTTCACAAAAAAAATTGGTGATCAAAATTAAATATAAACTATTGTTTTTCAATTTGTTTTAGGTAACAATACCGTAATGTTAAATGTAACGCGATAGAAACACGAAACGTTGCCGTTGAATGATGTCAGTCTAACTGATTGATTCTGCTTTATACTCTACGGTTAGTATATAAGGTACTATCTAGAACTCGGTTAAAATAAGTTTTGTAATAACAAATAATTGTTTACTGCGTTCTAAAGTAAAACCTTACCTTTCAAGTCCTGGTCTTTAAAATTCAGTACTACCGTATTTTGTAATGGTCCGTGCGGTAACGGATTTAGAATACTTAGTGTCACCACCCCATTCCATCTTGAGGGCGTCGTAGGAGCCGACAAAAGGAAATGACAAAGCTGATAACCAAGCCGCAAGAGAAGGTAAACTTGTCACGAAACCCTGTGCCAACCCGTCTGGCCAACGTGGCATAGAAGGCAAATTACCCACCATGTAATTGGAGGAGGCCCGACTCAGTAGTGGGTCATTTTATGGGCTGAGTAGTAGTAGTATTTTGTATTATGCCGTTATTGTTTAAAAGTACCTACAATGCCACAAATTAAGGTTATCTGTGACAAATTGCACTAAGCGATAAGATCACCATTTGTATAAATTAGTTTTATAAATAATATCATAAATCATCATCATCATCATTTCAGCCAAAAGACGTCCACTGCTGGACATAGGCCTCCCCCAAAGATTTCCACAAAGGCCGGTCCTGGGCCGCCCGCATCCATCGTTTTCCGGCGACCTTAATCAGGTCATCGGTCCACCGTGTGGGAGGCCTACCAGCACTGCGCTTTCCGGAACGCGGTCGCCATTCCAGGACTTTTCTGCCCCATCGGACGTCGGTCCTGCGTGCTATGTGCCCTGCCCACTGCCACTTAAGTTTGGCAATCCTTAAGTGGCAGTGTGTCATAAATGGGAAGATCTTATTATTTTACTAGTGGCCCGCCCCGGCTTCGCCCGTGCAAAGCGGGGGTGTGTTATACATATAAACCTTCCTAGTGAACCACTCTATCTAATAAAAAAAACCGCTTCAAAATCCGTTGCGTAGTTTTAAAGATTTAAGCATACATAGGGACGGACAGAAAACATCGACTTTGTTTTATACTATGTAGTGATAGTGATAAGTATCACCAAACAAACAGTTTTTAGGTACCTATATCTTAACGGTATAAATTATAGTCCGGATCCACGGTACATTGTTTTTACTTGATAAATATCAAGGTATTTTTTTTCACGCAATGTATAAGACAATATGACGGATAAATAAAATAAATTTTGGAGAATCATTAAATCAACATATTTCATCCTGGCTACCTCTGTTAGTAAGCTACCTTAAGAGTTTTCGACAAGAAAATATTGGACGTCTCATCAAAATGAAGCTACTCACGAAGCAGTTGAGTGTATGTCATGCTCGCTTAAAGGTTTTACTGGTGGTGTCGTGTGTGTCGGTTCCTTCGGTTCCCTAAAATATGTATGAGCTGGGGGATAGCTGACACATGCGTCATGCTCGTGATCCGGTGCCGCCAGTTGGGGCCGGTCATCCCTTAACTGCTATTGACATACCTACATAGATTTGTATTGATCTCCTGGACACTTCTGTTGTGCAATATGTTACATTGTCCTCACATCTTAGCTTACTATAGCCTTACTATAAGTAGTCTATAGTCTTAGCCCAATCAGATGTTGGTAACAGAAAATATGATAAAAAATAAATTAATTTAATTTTTATTTTCTTCTTTTTATATGTACACGCTTATTATGATATAACTTTCACCCCCAATAAACTTTTAAACGACTCAACCGATTTTGATCAAATATGTCTAAGAACACTCGCCCGTAACTCACCTGTCATACAAAAAAAAACTGTGTTGAAATAGCTTCATCCTTTCGTGAGCTACGGAGCTACAGACAGACAGACAGACCGACAGACAGACACGTCAAACTTATAACACCCCTCTTTTTGCGTCGGGGGTTAAAAATGTAGTTTCCATGTAGTCCATGTAGTTTCTTGCCTGTTCTTCTCCATAGGAGCTACTTTTTGGAACATGCAACTAGATTCCTACCTTCACTTTTGACTTTTAATCAACACCAGTAAATAGGTTCAATTGAAATAAATGATTTGAGTTTGATTTAAGCTCACATTTTGATATCTCATATTTGATATCTGGCTTATGTATTATAGATAATTATTTGGGACAGTTGAAACAGTGTGTAGTATTAATTGAAAAATTATACACTGAGAGTTATAAGTAGATAGATTTCTTTAATTACAAATGTATATACATATTATCAACTTTTCATGATCTGTACCTATATGATGTCTTAGTATATTTCGTTTCATTCCATTAATGACCCACTACTAAGTCGGGCCTCCTCCAAATTCATGGAGGGAAATTAGCCTACTGTGCCACGCTGGCAAGACGGGTTGGCACATTGTTTGTATCAAGTTTTCCTTCTCTTGCAGCTAGGTGATTGCCTCTTGCGTTCCCTTAGTCGCCTTTTACTACACCTCCGGGATGTTATGGGTTGGAGACACTGCGTATCCTAAACCCGTCACCACACGAAATATTATAAAAAAATAATTTTCTATGCATTGATTACAAACGGGAATTAAATTAATAATTACAATCATGTTTCAATTTTATTGAACCAAGTTTCAAACGACATTTATTATTATGGGTAAAGATTATTTATATACCTATCCATTAACTAATTTTAAGTAATTCCACTTCACCCAAATAGTGGGCCAAAGTTGAATAGTTAGCTATAGCTTTTAAACCAGTCAATACGATACTAATAAGGTCTAACGTCTACAGGCAAACTGGTTTAACTGTACCCATGTTCTGTATTTTCGTTTCGAGGTAAAAATACTTAGTCTCAAATATGACTTTAGTGTTTACCAATATCAATAAATACAACCTCATTGTGTAGGTACTAGGGTTCATGATTTCTCGAGCTTTTCAATTTCTCGGGTCTCGAGAATTCTCGAGGCTCATTTCTCGGGACTCTCGGGTTGTCGAGAAATTTACATTCTTTTTACATTGTTTTCTCATTATATTTGGTTCCAATTGCGTCTAAAAATCAGTGGTTTTCCTCTCAAATAAAAGTATCAAATTAATTATAAAACTTTCATCGATGTTATTCAAAAACATTAATCTTATAAATATTGTTTTATAAAATATTAGAGAAAAAAATATTATTCAGGCTCATAATCATAATGACAGCACCATTTTTAGTTGGTTATTTAGAACTTAAACTAAACAAAAAATCTACATGAAAGAAAACGTAAATATTAGGTTGGGGAAAAAGTCTTTTCGCATTATAGTATGTATGAACTTGTAATAAAATTTTCAGTCCTGATCTTGCACCTTCAGATTTCCACATGTTTCGGTCTCTTCAGAATTCTTTAGGCAGTGTCAGGTTAACATCACGAGAGGACTGCCAAAACCACTTGTCGCGGTATTTTGATCAGTAGTCCCAAAATTTCTATAGCAATGGGATCATGTCCTACCTACAAGATGAAAGAGACAAAAGAAGTAAAATGTATTGAAATTTCTTAAAAAATGCGAAGAAACTTTTTCCCCAACCTATTATCTTAACTTACATTACATTACGATCACAGCACAATTTTGGGCTGGTTATTTAGAAAAAAAAAAATCTTATATCTTGTAAACAAAATAGCTTCTATAAAACACGAAAGAAATCTTTAATATCTTTAACTCAGGTAGAAAGTAAATGTAAATTATAATTACATTACAATCATAGCACCATTTATGGCATGTTAATAGAATATAAACAAATTAAAACGCTGCAAGTTTATTTTCTACAAACGTACATGATTTCTCGAGTTCTCGACTTTTCTCGAGCTTGATTTCCCGGGAACAAAGCCCAACGATTTCCCGGGAATTCTCGGCTCGAGAATTCCCGGGAATGAACCCTAGTAGGTACCTAACAATACAATCTAATAAGAAAAATACTAAAAGTGAATTGGCCATATGAAGAAAAAAATAAGAAACTTTTATAAACGATATACTACTTACTTATAATTGGTGCATAATTTATAATATAAAAGTTACTCGGCAAAGTCTCCCGAAGACTAGCAGCGATTCCGGGCTGGATATACTAATCCTTAGCGCAGATACGTGCCAGCACTCTGGTCACTAGAAGTGACCACCAGCCTACCAGCCCTTCGTCCTGTTATACGTATGAATAATGTAAAAACGGCTTAATTTTTTTAAGTGTTCCATATGATTTTAAAAGTCCGAATAAATGGTGCCAAGACTTCAAAGCGGTGCGAAACCATAATGCAACATCATTTGAAGAATGATTAAATTAGAAGAAACAATACATTATTAATATACATTTATTATTGCAATTAATACTTATTTAAGTATTCGAATATAATATGTGTTCAATAATACAATGTAACGCGATGCGGCATAGGCTGGCTCTTTGGCCAATCGGTAGCCAGTATTCGAAAGCGCGTCGGTGAAGAAAAAACAGTAGAAGAGCGATAGTCGCTTGTTTTTACACATTCGTATATGGCGGACTGCTCCGTTTTAAAAAAATCATTTTTGTTTCAAATACGATTTATTTTCCGTGTTATTTGTGTCCTGAACTCCAAAGTTAAGTGTACCTTACTGACGTTCTCTAAGGATCACCATGTTATATTTTCCCGCCGCTTGCCATCCCTGGCACACAGTCCACTTTCATCGTGCGGGTCCGTGATTCACACACAATAGGAATACCCCATTCCATCCTGAGGGTGTCGTAAAAACCGACGAAAGGAAAAGACTAGGCCGATAGATGAAGATGGATAGAGAAGGAAATCTTGATACGAAATCCTGTGCCAACCCGTTTGGCCAGCGTGGCACAGTAGGCCAATTACCCTCCTTTTAACTGAAAGATTCCCGACTCAGCAGTGGGTCATCAATGGGCTGATAGTAGGAATATTGTTTCCTACGAATAGAAATAGCTAAATATTATGTTAACTATTTGAAAGCATCATATCGTATTTTTATGTATATATAGCTACTAGCTGACCTGGCCAACATCGTACCGCCAACGTACGTAACGTTTGTATATTTACGATATTTTTCGTCAATTTTCCAATGCGTTTAATAGTTACTCTGCTATACGAGGCAAAGACAAATACAATAAATCAAAAACCATGAAATTTGGTCCAGCCGTTCTTGAGTTATAAGTGTTTGGTCATACCAGACCTTGGTATACCTATTAAGATTATTATAGTTTTAATTACTTCAGTGAGTTTATGTTGCATTACGTGCGAACCTAGGAACATATAATTGCAGTTGGTCAAAGTGATATTTGTTGGTAATTAATGCGCATGCACATGTTTGCGAACAGGTGCTGTGCCGTTGTTGGGGATTGGTTGGCACAGGCATTAAAAGGTTTGCGGCGGCGTGGTTCTGCACCAGATCCCACAATGCCGCAACAGGACGCGAGTTGGAGCACTCCGGGGATGTTTAGTGGGTAGGCCCCCACTCTGGGGGAGAGTCCCACACGCCCCCCCTCGGCCATCCCCGTGGCCGACGGGGATAGTCCAATAAAGGATTTTACCCCGGGCGAACAAAAAAAAAAGCCATTAAAAGGTTACTAATATTGACTACATGTTCCTGATGATTGGTCCCTTTGCGACTATTGCGCGAGTTTGCTCTCACAAATTTGTCTTAACCCGGCCTTGTACCTAAAAATGGAAATATAAAAAGAGAAACTACAAAGTTTATTGCCGGCTCTTCTCTGTAGAGATGCATTCCGAACCGGTGGTAAATGTTAAATTATATTTTATTTTTTGACTTGTCTAAGGAGCTGTAGTTAGTCAACTTGATTAAATGGGTTTTGATTTTAATTTTAATATTTTCATATTTGACTTAAATTACAGTAAAAATCAGAAAATCAGAGTAACTAGGATACTAGTTACTCTGATTTTCTATTAATATAAAAAATAATATTACTTATTAAAATTAATTTATACCAGCGAGTAGTTTATTAGAGTTTGCAAGTTGTTTATATAACTAACTTTACTGTTAGACAAACTATCATCAATGTAATCAAGTTACTTGATATCGTCATGTCAGACCACAAGTGACCCACTACTGAGTCGGGCCTCCTCCAAACTCAACTCGTTACTTGATAAAGTACTTGTAACTCGTTTTAAGGCACTAACTAGCCAGAATTTAATCATTTACACAATTTATATGACTAAAAAAATTGTATAATTAATAATTAAACGAGTGGTATTTTCACACGGAACGTAATCGATAAAAAAAAGTTATACGCTGTAGATTTAATGGTTGCTTTGTACTTTGAATACAACTGTCAGCTAGTTAGTTTCTCCCGTCACCACGGCTACTGTAAAGCATTCAAAACTCCGAGAAGGTAAAATACATTTTTGATTTCAAGCATTATTTTTCTAGAAGCTTACACGTTAAGAATGCGTTTTTTTTAATTATTGCTTGATATTTATAACTTGAACCACGTGGGCAGTTTAGACGCATCCGCGTTGATATCCTCTGAAGCTAAGGACTTATAATTACTCCGTACTCGTAGTCTTTGATTTTATTCGTAGTCGTGTACTTGTAGTCTTTGTCTTTGATTTAGATTACACATTGCCACCGCCCCATTATATCAAGAGCCGATAAAAGGAAATAGCAAACCCGATAACCTACCCGCAAGAGAAGGAAGACTTGATACGAAGTCCTGTGCCAAACTGTCTGGCCAGAGTGGCACAGAAGGCTAATTAAACTCAATTGCAAGAGCCCGACTCAGGAGTGGGTCACTTAAAAGCCGGGATGGAAATGTAAAAAAAAACTCGTTCGGTGCGTGAAACGCGTGTTGAGCTTATTTAGCAATAGAGAATGCGAAATTCAAGCCAATATTCGTAATCCTAAAGAAAAACGTAAACATAAACTGCATTCGAAGTTCAATATTAATCTCTTCTTGAATTTAAGCGCCGAGCGCCGCCGCTTCTAGTCTCTTTACGTATGTAGGTATATACGAGTGTCATCAGTATCACTCGTATCATCACGCTACTGGAGCAGAGGACACAATACTTGCTAAACTGGTGTTTGTAATTTGTTTCTAAGTTGGAAATGGGCTTGACATCTACGCAAATAGCGAGTAAGTAACAAAAGAGACAGTGGCATCGACTTTTTAAAATTTTACTCTTATCTGTTATAATTAAATATGCTAGTTAATTGTGTTAAATGAAAAAAATACTGCAACCGTTAAAATTTGCTCGAAATTTCATTTAAGCAGCGGTAGAAATTCGACCATAGTAAATTTAAGTTATAGTTCTATTCTCAATTCGACCAAAGACTAAAACAATAAACAAAAGAGTATATTATGCCATGACACACGTCACATACATGGTAGTGTGTGTATAGATTTTTTACTGATTTAATGTATTGTGATGCATAATTTCAAAATGAAGCCTACACTTCACTACGTTCTACACTCATTCTCTGTTTAAACTATAACAGTCTTATTAATAAAAATGCCTTATTCTTCTCTTACCCCAAAGTTACACCGGGCGTAGATAATTCTAGATTAGTCACGGAGTAGCTACGTGTTAATAACGGTATTAATAAATACGAAGTAGGTTCGGAGTAACAATACAATTCTGACACTGAGATTATGGTGTATGTTATGGCAACCCACTGATTTTAAAAGTAAATAGAACGTCCAAAATGACCTGATTGAATAAAAAGGCACTGACAGAGAAGTAAATTTTGTAATTTGACACTTTTATTTGACAATCACAACTATCTACTTCAAGACTTCGCAAAGATTAGGCAATTCTGGTATTAGTAAAGTAGGATTAAGGACGGAAATATCCAATAAAAATTTTGATTAGTTTGATTTTCTTTTTTGTTTAAAAAAAGAGGTTTTAGTCTAACGTGCTATTTTTATTAGCACAATATTAACTATTAATTGAAATGTTTTGCCTCTAAATGATTTGCCTCTTGCGTGTTAATCTATGCTTACTCAAGCTTTAAACCATGGGGCTCCGCGGAGTAACTTTTACTCCGAGAGTAAATTTTGATTAGTTAACTCCGTCCTTACTCCAATTTTATTAAAACCAGAGTTGTTTAATCTTTGCGTAAGTCTTGGAGTAAAGTTGTTCTGACGCTAATCATAGTTTAATAATAAGGGTGTAAGTGTGTGAAATTTCATACTTCTCCGTCCACGCAATTGTCGTAAAAAACGGTAGAAAAGTTTTAACTATGTATAATGCTTTTATTGTAAGTAATAAAGTTAATGAATCATTTTAAAAAATATGGCGTTATCGTGTTTGTCGTAGCCTAAGACATTATAGTTATGCAACTTTTAATAGGAAAAGAATGTACTTAAAAGAATGAATTTTAGCAGATTGTTTTTACATTTCTGACTGTATATTTATATGTATATTTCCCGTTAATGTGCGCATGAAATTGAATCTGATTTTCACAGTTCCTATCTTGCAATAAAGGCTGTTAGACTAGTTTTGGTAGCATGGAGATTAAGTTTATTCATTGCTTTATGGCAGATACAAGACATCTTAGTGATATTACGTTTAAAATTATATAAATTTAGTCTTTGGTGACTCGTTACTCACATTCTCTGCTCTAAGGAAAATATAAGAGTATTCCCTACATTTTAACTATACAGTTTTAATTACTTAATGCGATGGGGCGTGAACAAGATCTTCCTATGGCATTACTACTGCATATTATAATAAATCGTTCCTTACAAAACATTCCGCGGTATCAATGCTCGATCAAATGCCAAAAATGGTCAACTGTAGCAACACTAAATATTCTACATTCAATTTCCGCGAAAAGGGATCCACTCTATTTTCTCACGACGTATGTAAGTTTGCTAGTTCTAAATGACTGACCTCTCCCGGTGCAGGATAGCGGCGGCTGCATGCCGTCCTGCATCAATCCAGAGTTAATGTTTGTGTAGAATTCTAACATTTTCCCGTACGCGAGCCACACGTTCCCGCGGGTCGCTCGCTCGGCGTCACTCGGTACAATGGCGAGAGTTTCGAAGCCCGTACTACGCCTCGGGCACCCTCTGCCAAACCAGCCAATCTCCATCCAGCAACGAAACTCAGCGCCGCCCAAAGCCCAACCTACCGATTACACAGATCAAAGATGATATTTCGCCGCGCCACTGAAGCGCTGGCAAAATTGCACATTTTTCTCGTCTACGAAAAAAATATTTTTTCGCCAATCAGACGATGTCATTATTGAGTTCAGTGTAATGGGAAATGATTTTTCGAATTTCCAATTTTTACACCGTTTGGCTCTCTAGCTTCGATAATTAATTTACAATTAACCTTAAGACTTCTTTGATTTATTTTACTTTTTCACGATGAGAACAGTTAGTTGATAAATTAGTTTTTCTGTGTGTAGTTGTTACTTGATTCCCCGTTTTTTATATTAAGTTGGAACGCTCGTGTGGTCGGTCTCTTAAATATTTATAGAACGTGAGTAGGTATAGTAATTTCGGACCAAATATTATTAACATAGGAAAGGTTATGGTCGTTGGTACCAACAATGTTTTAATAAATCTATATAATTCAAATTTAGTTTTAAACTTACATAAACTGCGACAGTTTCGCTCAATCACCTATAAACATTGTGGGCGTTATCGTTATAATGACTCTTAACGTTATTGATTATTAAAATTATAAATATTAGAGTTACAACTTTTTATGAGGTTAGTCGTATCACTATCACTACATAGTATAAAACAAAGTCGCATTCTTCTGTCCGTCCCTACGTATGCATAAATCTTTAAAACTACGCAACGGATTTTGAAGCGGTTTTTTGTAATAGATAGAGTGATTCAAGGGGAAGGTTTATATGTATAACTCACCCCCGCTTTGCACGGGCGAAGCCGGGGCGGGCCACTAGTGTTAAATAAAACAAACAAGTTTTTCAGATATTTTAACGAAAATTATATAGCCCATACACAAAGGACGCGATACATTAAAAGTTCCCAGAACAAAAGAAAAATTATAGGATCAATACAAAAAATATAATAATTAATTAATATTAATAATTATAAATTAAATAAATACATTTATTTTTTTGCTCTTTTGCGTATTTCTGGTGTTTAGGATGTGTGACGACTAGGAATTCGCCCGAGACAAGTTGTGACATGCGGCCTTTAAAAACCTAAATAAAGTTTAAAATATTTTATACTGTTCCCATCATACATTACATTTGTTATTTTTTATGAATACCAGAGGTATTTATAGATATTAATTTATAGGAATTAATGGATATATAGTAAAGAAAAAACAGTGTTAACATTTTTTAAATTAAACGTTGCGAAGTTGATTTTACAATGAGTTTTCAGTCATTACGGCTTTTCTAAAAAAAGGGAGATAGTTAATGAGTTATCACTAGCATGATTGTTTTCTTAACGAACTATATAGCTATCCAATGACACTTAGATATTCTGCTATCCAATGATAAATTGTTTTTCAAAATTGATTTTTTTAATTCTCTGTATTAGTGAAATGTAACTGAAATCAATGTTTAATATATAAGTTTAATATAATAGTAAACTTGATTTACTAGTCAGAAGGACTAAGTGCCGTGACGCATAGTTCTGAAACCATTTCTAACATTCTCCATTTCAATAACACCCAATCACAATACTCATAGTCAATGCAATAATGAAATTAACATTCAGGAAACATGCTAATCATCTGCAAATAAAAATATATTTCTTGGTGAATTAAAGATGCTCACTTTAAAAAAAAAAAGTAACAGCTACACAAAAACAACACAAAATAAATTGTAAAGGACGAACTCTGCTTAATGTTGGAGAGGACACGAAGAAGACCCGGAGTCATGTCAACGTTTTTTCACTCGGCCTCTTCGCCTCTTATCATTATTGCCAATATTTGATTTTAGAAAATCGAAACGAAAATTAATTCTTAAATTTTGAGTGAATATTGAATGAATCCGTTAGTTAATAGGAAGAATAAAGTGCCCACCGATTCTTTTAAAATATAACCCTGTGTGTGAGGATTATCCGCGTTCCTGTAGAGTAACAAAAAGCATAAAACATGTTATTGGTCGGTTAGCAGACTCGAGAGTATCTCAACAGGGGCCCTGGGCGGCCATTGTGGACCAAGTGGGCCAATTCTCCCATTCAACCCGTACTTGCACCATCCGTCGGGTAAACATTACGGATGTGCGAAGAAATTTTGGAGGCGAGGGCCTGGATATTTCTAGTTATTATATTTACAGTTATTTGCAGCACATGGTGCTGTGTATCAAAATTCTAAAAAAGAGACAATAGGTTGGAAGGGAAGCTCTGATAAAAAAATCATTCTCATTCTAGAACCACTTCATGTTTCTGGTTCAATACAATTGTCACCATTGGGGTAGTTGGAAAGGCGAAGTACATAAAACATTTTTGGCAAGGATAAAGGAAATTAAAAAGATAATATTACAGATTAATTCCTCAATACAAATGGTAAGACGTCTTCCCGCTTAAATATCCCATCTTAAAGCCATTTTGTTTAAGTCGGCTTAGAATCAAAGAAGACATTCAGAAGACAGACAGATTTTTTATGGACTGCGCTAAATGCACTCAACCCTGCATACCGAAAGAGAATGCCATATCCATAATTTACAGCATCCCGTGTACTCACCAAAATTGGTATTGTGTTTTCATTGCCGTTGCTGTATGAATGGCTCTGCGTGCGTTTTTTGCGTTCATTCGTTCATTGTACCGATTATGCGCGCTCACCACTTCAAGTCAAACGCTGCGGTGATCACGAATAGCCTGTGATGATGATGGTGACTGTCGTTCATTACACTATTGGACATTACATATCCCATATAAGGTTCTGTAGGTAACATTTGAAACGAATGTATTCGAAAACAAGTACCTGAACGCTTATGTGGTACAGAACAGAGGCTTCAATAAAACCAAGTAGTTAATGTAGATTTTAAAGATGGAGAACCATTAAGCAATTTTACTTGATCCTGATGAATCCGTTTGATCATGAATGTATGATACAGGATATCTATCACTTTTTATATTTTTTTGTATTATGGAGAGCCTGCTCTTGTATCTATTTATTTTTTAATTGTACGTCCCGTTTGAGTGTTTGTGTTCCAGTTTCCACGGAACCCTGACCAACAAAAAAAGAAATATGCTCCAATAGCTCTGCAAAACATTGTGGAATTGAAAACGTAAACTAGATATAAATTGACAGAAGGCGCATATAAAAACCTAAAACCTACCACTTCAACTAATTATAAAAAATAATTGCGTCTTCGTGGAGCTTTTTTATTTTTAAAAGATTATATTGTGCCCATAGACTTGTGACTGTTTGATTATGTTTAGGTCTTTTTGAGGATCATATACATCACTGTGCGCAATATAAAGTTTGGAGGCGAATAAATACTTGAGAAGTTAGAGATGAGGAACTTCCGAAAACGATCGAGACAGGAAATTTTAAAGGGGTGTACGTTTACCGAGAATCTTTGGAACAGTTCTGTGTATGTGTTTCTGACGTAATGTTGTAACAAATTTCCATAGTAAATGGGATATTTCGGTGTAGTATCAGAAGGAACTGAAACGTTGACAGAGACCGTGTGGCTACAAAAATAGAGGAGATTCGATTGAAATTAAATAAAACCTTTTCGCTCTGGAGACTCCTCTATCCTCAGCGTTGCCTCGGAAGCCTTAAGCTGCCGCAACACACTGCGTGGATTGCAGTGGAGGATTGCTGAACATTACGGTTCTGTGTATATCTACACCAGTAACCGTACTGGACACAAGATGTGGTCTTAGGCGTAACAGATAATTCAATTAACAAATCACAATTTCACTCGGCTTTCAAAAACACAATCGCAAAACACAGAAATGTGAGACTACTGAGTTACCTTATGGTGAAAGTGAGTGGCATCAAAATACTCTTCACTGTGCACAACCTTATTTATTTTGAGAAGATTTGCTAGCATTGATAGCCCTTAGTCAAATACATACAATACCATTTTATTAGAATTCTCGACAACTGTAATGTAGTGCAATATCATCCCAAGATCAGGTTGCAAGGATGTCGCGTTTGCATCGAACTTGATGCAGTGACATTTTAAATTGGGCTATTGTGATGAACAAAGATAAAAGACGGTTTTTTTGTTTCTTCTAAGCAAACAACCGTCTTCAATAGTAATAGTATAAAATAACTTAATACAGATATAAATTAATACACCTCATATGGATATTTAAATACACATTTAAGTTTTTGACGTAGGTATACGCTAAACGTGTTTGTTTTTCCTTTTTAGTGTCTGTAATTTGTAAAAGGATTTTTCTAGATTACATCAGGTAGACTATAACATACTAAAGTAACATTGACCATGTTTACAAAATGAAAACTACTGGGCCAAGACATGTTATTTTTTATGGGTGGCAACTATTGCGCATCAATCTAAAGAAGAACCAACTAAACTTTTTAAATTAGTTAAAAATAGGTTATATAAGCATTTTTCTCGCTTTAAGTTGACATAGGTTGACATGGTTCTCGGCCAAACTGAAAATTCTCAGTTGTCAATAGATGTACAAAGAATGACGTTTGTGCATACCAATAAACTAGGGTGGTGGTGCGTATTTATAGCAGGTGGTATTCGCCTCCCCCAGCTGCGCAGGGAGGAGCGAAATCTTCAATAAAGGACCTGAGACCACACGTGCCATCGATTCTGAAAATTCCGGCTGTTTTTATCGCTATAACGTACTTTGAACCTTTCCGTTATAGACATAGAGGTGTGGTTGCAATGGTTGTCGTATCTTAAACGGAAAGGGACCAGCTTTCCCCATAGTAAACACAAGCCCATGTTTCTTTGTAGATTATGTCAATACAGAAGTAAGCCAAGTTTTGTGCCTGCAACGTCAATTAACGGATAAGAACGCAGGCATCAAAAGTAGGTATACTAAGCAGGCCAAGATATACTAAGGGGCCTCACATTCGTTTAATGTTTTTACAGACGTATCTGTATCAATTATCCTACAAATTAGTATTTATAATTTCTAACTAAAATTTGAAAAAAATCTAACAATTGATATTATTCCTATAATTAGTTACGTTCTAAAATATATGTGAAGAGGTAAAATAACAAGTCTTTAACCCAGTAATTAAGTCTAGAAGAATATTACTAAGTAAACATAAACTAATTCATGTGCTTAAGTTTTCATTAAAAGAGAACATTCTATAACCTGCTCGTATATATAATCTTTGTGACGTTAAACAGCCGTAGGAGTTTTAAGGGCGGCGTAGACTTGCCTTGGTTCCGTGATGTCCACCAATCCAAGGGCGGATCCAGGGGGGGGGTCATGGGGGTCATGACCCCCCCCTGAGCTGGTTCCAGGACTTAGGTGGACCACTAATTGAACATAATGATTTTATTTATATATTTTGTCACCATACAGATTTTATGTAACTACATACCTTCAATAGTTATTAAATTAATATAATATACTAACTTTGTATGATGGTAAATGTTTGGGAACGAACGTATCGAAAATTTGAACTTTACCGCGCCACACTTGCGCGCGCTTGTCCACTAGCTCTCCACGCGTCTAGCTGGTAGACCAAAGAGTAGAGTAATAATACCAAAAAAGAACCTCAAATAAAAATTTAAATTTTATAATTCACTAAACGTGACTACTCAGTGTGTGGTTAGACGCGACCAAAGAGTAGAGTAATAATAACGAAAATAAAGTGGCTACTGTTAAGCGGCTAATTGAAGAAAACCCGCGGATTACCTAGGTGACAATTCGAGGACTATTACGCCGTTTGTCCACCGCCGCCGTCACCGGCACGTCACCGAGAACGAGATGTCGGCTCCGAGTTAGCGATACATACATTTACTATGGCCGTGTGTCCACCGCACGCCCGTCACCCGAGAGCCGTCATCTCGGCCGCCGATTTTTCCAGTTGTTCGGCGTGACCGCTAGAACTCGGCACGATTTTATGACGGGCCGATGTGCTGGCAATACAATAGTAGATTGTATGACAAGGGAGTAAAGTAACTAATATTTTTACGGCGAGGGCGCTATTTTGAATCCAGAGCGAAGGGATAAAACGATCCTGCGATGTATCGTTCACGTATTAGCGGATGAAACCAAAATTCTTTCCATCGCCTACGCCTTCGAAAGTACAAAAGCAGAAGAAGCAATTGTCGCCGGCCGGTTGAAACTAGCCATCCTCCTAGTTTGTTTATCTTTATAAATAAAAATGAATTGCTGTTCGTTAGTCTCGCTAAAACTCAAGAACGGCTGGACCGATTTGGCTAATTTTGGTCTTTAAATATTCGCCGAAGTCCAGGGAAGATTTAAAAGGTGAAAAAAACATTCAGGCTTCTTATTTATTGATTCTGAGGCGGTACGAAGTTTGCCGGGTCAGCTAGTTTCTAATAAAAATGGAAACGCGACTACCATGAGCAAGAAATCTCTAGAACTGAGCCACCGAGATAACGGCGCCGTCACGTCATCTTAAACTCGGTCCGAAATAATCTCGTTGTCGTTGACGTGCCGGTGACGGCGGCGGTGGACAAACGGCGTTCGGGATTGGTATGAGCCAAATTCAGAAAAATTTACACGAAGAATTGAAAGTTCGGAAACTTTGTTGTCGTTGGCCGTTGGATCCCTCATGAACTGTCAGCGGAGCAAAAGCGGGCTCGCGTGGAATGGTGCTCACAGATGCTACAAAAGTACGACCACGGACATTCTAACGCTGTTTATGACATCACTGTCACAGGAGACGAAATGTGGATTTGTTGTTATGAACCCGAAAAAAAACAGTAATCTCGTGTATGGGTGTTTGAAAATGAGAACAGGCCAACTAAAGTGAGGCAGGCGAGAAACGTTCGAAAAAAACATGATCGCGTTTTTTTTTCTTGACTACAGTTCGCAGCTGTACAATTCCACTTGAAGATCAAAAGAGTAATTAATATTAATAATTTATAGTCGGTAGCTAGTTGTTTACCCAGGGTGTTAGAAAAAGTTCGCGCAAGACGACCAAAAAGCCGCGTTCTCACTTCTCCTACATCATGAAAACGCTTCTTCACACACGGCCAACAAAACAAAGTCATTTTAGCTTTAGGAAGAGTACAACTCGTCACCTATCCTGCGCATAGCCCCGATCTAGCACCCTGTGATTTCTGTATTTTCCCCAAAATCAAACATTTGATTTGAGGTTTCACTTTTACCAACTCCGAAGAGGCGGTGATAGCGTTCAATCAGCACGTAGAAAACATGCTTCAAAAATGTCTTTTGAAAAGCAATAAACATAATATTTTAATTATAACATTGTTTTTTTTTTAAGCTTATAGTGTGACCTACGTATGTATTTTGTCTGTTTCTATTTTGTTTGTTGGAAACCCTTGTCGTACCACCTCTTCAATTTTGCGGAGTGTTGCGTCATGTCATGTCGAGGGGTGACATACCTCTAGCTGTTATGACAAATCATTAAGGTGGATCCTCCAGGGTAGCCCGCGAAATTCAAATTTTCTTACGTTTTTTGCAATTTGCAGGGCAGTGCTAGGTTGTATGATGATGAACATTTGATTCGCGGCTGTAAGACGTATGTAGTTATATGTAGAACAACTTTTTCAACGTCAAAGTCATTCTTGCACCTTTATGAGCTTTTTGATAACTCTGTAACTACATACGTCTTACAGCCGCGAATCAAATGTTCATCATCATACAACCTAGAACTGCCCTGCAAATTGCAAAAAACGTAAGAAAATTTGAATTTCGCGGACTACCCTTGAACATCCACCTTAACCACGGTTATGGAATATAAATAGGCTGCCTCATTCAGTGCGTGATAGTGGTTCTCTGGGTGTCTTCAAGAGGGCAATATGTACGTGGATATGTACAAGTTATTATGTGTGGAGTTTTTCAAGTGTACATTAAAGAATAAATATTTTTAAGTACAGTACTTACGTACATTAATATAATACCTACTTTTTACTTGTATCTATTGTTAACAAAATTAAATTATAAGTTCTTGACTTGACCACGACTATGTGACCCCCTCCTGGCGCCAAAGCTGGATCCGCCCTTGCACCAATCAAATAATGGTTCCGTAGTGAAAAGTATGAATATACTAAGACTGATTTATTCAATTCTCGGATAAACAAGTTGACAACAGCCCGAGGAATAAATCTGATATTCCATTAGATTTTCAATCAAAGATTGGACAAATTAAGAAAAGCCTCAGAGAGGTAAAATATATTCATAAGAATATATAGATTGTATCGGTCATTGAGTTGTTACTATAAACGGAACTCATTCGATGGGTATAATACGATTTCTCAATGAATCAAAATATTCTGTCACGCGAAGTGTCAGACAAATTAATTATAGTACTGAATAAATGTTAGCTGGCCGTCGAACAGGCCGTTAAATTATTACACTAATAGATGAGGAAGAAGAAAGTCTCAATCGGTCTAGCAAATGTTAAAGAACCATGCGCAAATGGCTATGCCATGCTTGTTAAACATGTAAGACGATAGAGGCGTTCAAAGTACATAATACAAAATCCCACCATATTAAACATGATAAGGCTAACTTTATAAATGTACAGAATAACACGTTGATAACTTCGACAAATAAGCTTGTTACACCTAATGTCTTAGGTTTTCACGACCACATTGCATGAAATAATTTCTTGTTAGACTTTCAATCAATCTAATATTTCGTTGCATTTTTCATGTTTTTCATATTGCATAAACATTTCATTGATCATTAATTTTATTAGACCAAAGTAAATAAAATCTATAAATATGTGTTTTATGTATAGTACTTACATACAAAATGAAATACAGCACTAACAAAGATTTGAAATTCCGTGTACAAAGGCTAGTACTTAATGTCTGATTTAATTCAGGTATGATTTCTGACAGCTAACCTATTTACCTGAGTTATTTGATAGCGAGTATAATAGAGTGCACAATTTTTACTGGAAGATAGAGGATAGTGGATATCTATAACATTAATAAATATATACAGGCATTCATCACTATATATTATAAAACAAAGTCGCTGTCGTCTGTCCGTCCCTATGTATGCTTAAATCTTTTTGTATATAATGCGTTCATAATATAGAAACACTGATAAATTTAGAGGTTCATCTTTGCACCCGTGCGAAGCCGGGGCCGGGTCGCTAGTATAATATAAATGTTTGTGTTGAGTTCCTTTCCTGAACACAATAATAGAAACGCTGTGAAGAGAATGTGGAAGAGCAATCCAGTTGCACTGCACATATGGTCAACGTACCGTGGCGTAGTGGCTAGGCTCTTCCAGCCACTACGCCACTACGCCTACTTTGCATATTTGACTTTTGGGACAACATTTTCAAAGCGTTCCTGTACATGTAGACGAGCTATGGGTAAACAGATGAAAAAAGAAAAAGATAAATGTCCCGACGCTTTTGCCATTTTATCACGCTTTTAAAAACATATTATTGTTTGCGTTATTTTAGAATAAATTTCATTAAGTACCTTAAAAGATTGACATATGCTAACTCAGACTTATTTTAGAACCAATATAGGGGAACAATTCTGTTTTACATAACTTTTGCCTAACTTTAACCGTTTACGTAGCGGAAGCTCTCAAATGGATCATTTCACTGCCTTGTTAGTCTAGGGGTTAGATCGACTCCCGGGTTCGATTCCGGGGTCGGAGAAGTGTCTTTGTCTAAACCAGAGGCACTTGCTTTAAGTCTTTCGTTTAGAAAAACAACCATTTTTATTCCGTTATCGCCACATTGTTCATTGATCATCACGCTACGTCCAGGACAAGGAGTCCTGGACGTAGCGTGATGGTACATGGCAAGTAGCCTACCTCAATAACTGGACTAATCAACATTATTTATACTACTATTTAACGACTCGAACCAGTAGTATAGTTAGTAATAAATATTTGGTTTAGAATGCCCTCCAAAACGTCACTGAACTGGCCCACCTGAAAACCAGCGCAATAATTAATTACACAAAAGTTGAGTTGGGATCAATTGTGGTTGGCCTTGTCGTAAGCCAAAATAGTTTCTTTTTGGTATGTTTATTCGTTGTAGTCCAGCTTGCTGATAACAATTGTGTTCACTTTTAAGAATATTGACTGCAATATTTGCTCTTATTTTTTATTATGATTACTAGCCGTGTCCCGCGATGTTACCTGAACGGCGCGGGGTAAAAAAAGTCCTACGTTACTCCTTGTATCAACAGCTACCTATCAGCGAAGTCCCGTCAAAATCGGTCCAGCCGTTCCAGCGATTAGCCGGAACAGACAGACAGACAAAATTAAAAAAAAATGTTATTACGGTTTATGTACTGTGTATAATACAGACTTACGCATTTAGTAAAAAGTGATTATTAATCACTTTTTACTAAATGCGTGTATAATATCTATATTATACAGCTATATATCTATGCTATATTATAAATAATATACGATAATATAGACATATATACGACACATATTATAGATATACGACCAATAATAAGTCTCCTTAAGAGTCATTTCCGTAAACACGCGCACAATGTTTATTCTTATGCGGTACATAAAACACACGCAGCCATAATACAAAATTTTAAAAAGAAAACCCGTTAACAAGCGCTTCAATTCTAGCAATTTGTGGTCAGTTAAAAACGTTATAATTCCGTTCAATATTTCTGATGGAGGACCTTTCATTATTCTTCAATTACCCAGGCATGCCCAATATTGAAGCACGCATTCCGTAATTCCATGTGAATCTGGAATACACATTCCTATTGTGCCTTATACTTAACGCAATAAGGTTGCATTTTGTTTGAACAATGTTATCTCTAAATATAACATATCTCTAAATATTCACAGTACATCAAATGATAGCGAACGGAAAATTTATTGACGTGCGCAAATAATTTGATCCGACAGATCAAATTATTTGCGCACGTCAATAAATTTTCACACAACCATACACATTTTCAGTGTGTAAGTACCATATGCCTTGGGTCGCGGCGCTATAGGCATCAGCTGGGGGGAGTGATACTCGCGACTCCGGGAACAGTCAGGGAACGCCGCGGAGATTTAGTGGGTAGGTCCGCGTGCCTTACTCCTGACCATTTGGCGCCTCGGAGTCTCACGTAGGCCAGCTCCCAACGGCAGGACGCCCATGATGGCTTTCTGCAAAAAAGGTACCACAGTGCACGAACATTTAAATCCAGACACTGATATAAGTTTGTAAATGCAATATCCCCATTCAGATCATTCAGTAAAATAATAATTAATATTGATTGTAGTATTGTAAGTAAAGATGAAAGAAAATTATCAACAAAAAGTTTGAATCGATTTCTAAGGCTATAACAATAATAACGAACACAGATAAAACGTAGACCACCTGCAACCAGTTAACAATACCAATAACTGTTATCAGTTGTTGCAAACAGGAAAAAGATGGATACTCCGATCTTCGCATTTGCAATAAACAGATCGAGAATTCCCTCAAAATCACAGTTTGACCATTCCGCGGGGGTGCGTTGCAATAAAATGAAACAATGGAGCAATAACAATGGGATACACAGCAAATAGCAAATATCAATCGAGAAAATACAGCATTACGGGGTCATTAATACCCTGTTACATTTTAGGATTGTTTCTAGAATAAATTTAGGGTTCTTCTTGGTTTTGTAAGTTGAGAGAAATGAGCAAGGAAAATTTATTGCTTCAGACTTCAATGTTGGTAAATACTCGTACCTAGGTTAGTGGTTAGGTTAACTGACTGCCACCCAAACGTGGTGCCGCAGTTTTTTTTATTATTTATGGTGTAGTTCATTCCTCCGACATGGACCTCCAAATTGAGTGGTGATATCCCGATATGCTCTCAATTATTTTTTCCTAGAAATATGTAGTTGCTACTCCTTATCTTAGGGTACGTTCCACTTGGCGTTCACAATGCCTAAAATGCTCATTCAGGTGTTCCACATGGCGACCACGATCGTTGTGGTCGCGGCGAAAACGTCATTGATGACGTCATTACTTATGCTCACGCCAAGCTCACGATGCCCCATCTTAAGGTGCATGCTCCAGGGTAGCCCGCGACATTCAAATTTTCTTACGTTTTTTGCAATTTGTAGGTCAGTGCTAGGTTGTATGTTGAATAAAATGTTATTCGCGGCTGTAAGACGTATGTAGTTATAGAATTATAATCATCATACAACCTAGCACTGACCTGCAAATTTCAAAAAACGTAAGATAATTTGAATTTCGCGGGCTACCCTGGAGCATCCACCTTAAAAGGTGGGTCGTTGTGAGCGTTTTGAGAATTTGAGTGCCAATTTTAAAAACTAAAAGCAGAAACATGGCGACAATAACAATATCGTTCTATTGTACCGAACAAGATCGGACAAGACATTATCAAATCAATATTATGTGGTCAAATTAAAGTATATACTTTTTTTTTAATAAATCTCTTAACCAATATGTAATGGAACTTATTAATACCACTTACAAATTGTAATATAAACCTCATCAACCTTTTGTTTAGTTTTTTTTAGACGCGCCACATTTATTATTTATTCCGCGTTCATTACGCCCAAAACGCTCCCAAATCCATTCCACTTGAGTAAACGATTGTGACTATTTGTGACGCCCAGAACCAAACGGCGAAAACCGTGGTCGTGAGCGTGGTCGTTGTGAGTGCCAAGTGGAACGCACCCTTAGTAAACTAAAGTCACTAGTCATGCGAAATATCTTAGTAGTTATTTGATGTATGTTGCAAATTACCATAGCTGGATCTGAGAGTGCAAATAAAACAGGACATTACATAATACTGGTGCGCTAAACGACCTGACGATTGAGAGACACCCACGACTTGATCAGAGCGTAATTCCCATGATACATTTCGCAGATTAGCAACAGCGGTGTCGGGCCAATACACAAAACCAATAGCCGAGCTATCAAACGCGGCGCGGGGCGGGTCGACGCGTGCCGGCCGCGTGGCCCGATTTAACTAAAACTGTTGCAACCCCCGGCTAAATAGGGGTAAGTCAGGGTAACTGCTCGTATTTTGGCGGAAACGCCACCTGTGTATTAGGGGTGGAAAGGTTGTTTAGAATTTATTACGGTTTTCTATTTTACACTGTTCGAGTTTTCGATAGGACCCCTAGTACATAACCAAACATCATCTTAATGCTGCAAAGATTTGGACTCTATCAAAAACTTCTGGCCGATAAAAGTCTCCTAAGGGAATGGATCCTTTTTTAAAACTGCAGTTTGATCTGTCATCCCGTATATGCTGCTGAGTCGGTCCTCCTCCATATTATGGAGTGTAATTAGCTTACAGTGCCGCGCTGGCCAGACGGGTTGGCATAGGGTTTCGTATCAAGTTTTCTTTCTCTTGCGGCTAGGTTATTGGCCTTAATATTTTGGAATGGGGTGGCGACACTGTATTCTAATTATGTCACGTCACTAATTTCCACTTGTGGTCTTGCTCCCTTGCTTACCATTGCGTTGGGAATTGCCAAGCCCTAAACAAATTTTAAGTGATCTGTTTGCATTAGTCCGATCGTAAAGCCAGACTCATAGACTAGACATTAGATACGAAATGCTGGTCTCAATGAAATGTTAAAGTCCCAGAAAGCTAATGTAACTTTAACGTTCGAAAGCTGTCATTATTTTATTTGCGAACGACGACGCGACATCACGATGGCCCCTCTTGTCTTTGCATCCAGCTGAGCTATTTTTTAATTTGGCGCGCTTTATGGCGGGGTCTGACGTCATGCTGGGCTAAGCGCCACCCCGTAGGATAGAGCCAAGATTATAAGCAGACCGCGCCGTGTTGGGGAGAAGGCAATATTCACGGTGACCATGAGTTTGTTATAATTTTTGGGTAACAAACGCATGATTACCAACACGCTTTGCAACCAGAATCCTAAAGGTTGCTTGTTGAAATCACGTCGGGGTCACCACTTTAGGCGCAAAGGTATGATCATCCAGCCAGACAAGGTGGTATGACTGGCTAGGTCGCAGCGGCTATCCTCTCTATCCCACAATAATTATAGCCGATAATTGCTCTGGTAATTTCGCTATCGCAGTGTAGGACTTTCTGTTAATTCTCGCATTTGTAGGCGATATTTAATGAAACTTAAGCCTTAAACTCATTGAGTCACCAAATGCTATATTCTCGGTCACAGAGACTCACTATGGGCTCTATCAGAAGGCTCAAAGTTACCTAAAGGGCAATGAAGAGGATTATGCTCGGAGTTTCCCTGCGGGATCGAATCAAAAATGAAGAGATACGCAGAAGAACCGGAGTTACCGACATAGCCCTAAGGATTGCCAAACTTAAGTGGCAATGGGCAGGGCACATGCTGACGCCCGATGGAGCAGAAAAGTCCTCGAGTGGCGACCGCGTTCCGGAAACCGCAGTGCTGGTAGGCCTCCCACACGGTGGACCGACGACCTGATTAAGGTCGCCGCAAATCGATGGATGCAGGCGGCTCAGGACGGGCCTTCGTGGAAATCTTTGGGGGAATAGGCCTCCCGCGGTGTTCAGCAGTGGACGTCCTCGGGCTGAAATGATGATGAATGATGACGCACTGAACGAACGATACATAAAACAATTTGTTCCCACGTTAAGCATACATTGTCGTATATCGGATCCGATCTAGAACAGCCAAAAGACAACGCATATCTCAGTCGCGAGAGTTCCTGACTCTATTGATGTGGATGCACTTGAGAAATTCAATTGATGTCTAGGATGCCGATGGCACAATAAATATTATTTCTCGGAACGCGGAACGCTTTTCCAACAATTCCACGACGTCTTTAATTGACATAGTTTAAACATCTGCCGTTTTTATTCAAGATAGATATGATATCATAATCATGATGACCAAATACCAAACTAGAACGTCGCATTGTCCGATCTTAAATATGAATACAATTTTGATATTTGCAATATCATCAAATACACAGACTTAATGTAGTGAAAAACATACAGTTGAATTAAAATCCTTCCCATTTTTCGAAGTTGTTTCAACGAATCAGACTCGCGAGTTTAAGATCTTTCGGCCGCCAAAGGGGTTGACGTCACAAAATTAAAATTTTGGTAGTTAGCGTAAAACTATAGAACAACATTTACGTAATTATTTATTTTCTTGTTCTCTACCAACATTCATCATCATCATCATTTCAGCCAAAAGGCGTCCACTGTTAGACAAAGGCCTCCCCAAGGATTTCCACGAAGGCTGGTCCTGAACTCCTGAGCCAACCCGCATACATCGCTTTCCCTTCGATCGACTTTGACCATGTCGTCTGTCCACCGTGTGGGAGGCCTACCACCGTTAGCAATATAAATACTTGGCTATTAACGTCATAGGAGTATCTAAATAAGTATATATGTATTTATTCCGTGTGCTGACGGATTAAGAATACTATATAGATATCAGGAGGGTGTTGTAAGAGCCGACAAAAGGAAACGACAAGGCCGAAAACCTACCCGCAAGAGAAGGAAAACCTGATACGAAACCCTGTGCCAACCTGCGTGGCACATAAGGCTAATGTGATGGGAAGAGGCCTGACTAAGCAGTGGGTCTTTTATGGGCTGAGTAGTGGAATTTAGACATCAGAACCTAATTTCATAGGGTAGTATTTTAAGTGGTGATGCATTTCGGCAACCTAGGTCACCACTTTTTTCCTTGTGATGAAGGATTTATTATTACGTACATGTATATTAAAGAATGTCATAAAAGGCATGTACAAATAATGGTATAATAGGCATAAAATGTAGCCACAGGAAAGAAAATATCTTCGTATGCAATCCTTTGCCCACGTGTGTGGCTTTCGTGGCTTATTTTTCTCGGACTCATGTCTCTCGCTGGAGATGTGATACAGTCAGCATTCTTATCCTCGAGTCCCACTTAATTCGGCCGTCCCCCAGTGGCAACATTGTCCCTGCAAAAGAAGCTAATTGTTCTCCTTGCATTGAATTGGTGGGCGCAGTAGTGGGTCATTTATAAGTGTTGTGATTTTGCCAATGATGTTACCACTATAACTTGACTTTAGATGATGGCCAGAGATATTTGTCTACAACGTCGTTACAACTTATTATTGACGCAATCAATTTGTAAAATTAAAACTTTTGGTAAAATGTACTGCAACATGCACAAGCAATGCACAACTCCTACTATTTTCTTCGCTCACAGTATAGTTATGTATATCAAAACACTTGAAAGTTACTCGATGATTGGGGCTGGCGATCGGGACTCCTACGGCGCTCTATGTTGACCAATAGCTATGATTGACAACCCTGAGTGGCGCATCTTGACGCTTATGAGGGCTTAGCAAACATTCGCTGGGAACGCTGACCAAATGGCAAGGCAAGGAAGGGACGGGAGGTTAAATTGTGAAAGACAGCATCATACAGTCGATTAGAATTACATTATCGAATCGAATTGCGCCATCGTCCTCATCACTACCCATAAACGACCTACGATGGCTCCATCCAATTTAATGTATGGAGAAAAATAAGCTTATTTTACACGGGCAAATTGGTATTGGGGCATTCCGAGCTGGGCCCGAGAAAAGTAAACCACGTAGGCAGATGATTGGGCAAAGGATTGCATAGGAAGTTTTTTTCCTGCGGATACATTAGATGTCTATATCGTTTTAGTTTGTTGCATGGAAAAGATACCAAAATGTATTGAGCTCGGTGGTTCATATGCGTCATCACTTAAAAATAATACAAAAAATACTATAATTTTTTTAAAGTATATTTTTAAACAACGATGTATTTAAGAATATATGTAAAAAGTATGACATAAAGAGATACACGTACATAAACATACAAAACGTAAGACAATAATATAAAAATTAAAGAAAAGGCTTGCATACAAACATTTTTCCGGGCTGCTGCATTTTGTATCTGTATTTTAAAATATACTGATAGTTACCACTGATGACTTATAAGAAGTAACATATTTTTACCAGGCCTAAACAGAATAACAAAAACATTAAAACGACTAAAATAAAATAAAAATGAAATAAAATAAGAATAAATAAAGAAAGATAATAAAAAATAAAGAATTTAAGATAACCAATAGGTACCAAATACGACCTTTGATTGAAGTCAGTGCCCTGGGTAAACCCATATCCTAGTTAACCGGTGTCAATTTACGCAACGACTTCAAATGGTTGTTTATTTATTGGTTAGGGTTCACTTTTTATTTTATTCCTATTGTTTTTGAAGTAGGTTTATAATTATGTTAAAAAGATTTTATATATTTACTAGCTGACCGCGCAAACGTTGTTTTTCCATGTAATTAAATAGGGGTTGTTGGTAGGGGGGTAAAATTTAGGGTTGTATGTAGTTTTGTAGGATGTATCATAAAAAATAAGAAACGAAAATGGCCCAAAAAAAAAAGAAAAAATGAATTGAACCACCCTTAACACTTAGGGGTGTAAACATTTGTTATCAACCTATTCTCATACCTACTGAATATAGTTACTTAAGATATTTCATCAAAATGAATAAAGATGTTTTAAACGAAGGTTTATACGTGGCGACGTTACTCGGTGTACCACCGCAATTTTCTTCTCAGCCTGGATATCCATCCAGGTAACAGACATCCGGATGGATGTTTGTTCCTTTTTACGTAAAAACTACTGAATGGATTTAAATGAAACTGTACAATAATATAGCTTATACATCAGAATAACACATAGGCTTTAATTTATAAAGATATTGTGTGAATTGTCCAAAATATAACATTAAGTGTCAAGTAGAAAAAAATTCTGAAGAAAAAATAAATTCCATCACCACGCGGGTAAAACCGCGGGGCGCAGCTAGTACAAAAATAAACCTACGGGTGAAATTGAGAATCTCTTACTTTTGTAAGTGGGTTTAAAAAAAAAGGAATTGAACCTAGTCATGTCTTGATATGCTTTGGTGTTAAGTAATTTCGTAACGATCTCACCTTTTCTTAATTAATAACAACAAGCTTTCGTTGCTTTCATCATAGCTCCTAAAACAGAAAAAAATATAGTAGCAAACAAATGATTTTGTTACAGTTTAATGAAATTGCAAGTTCTTAATAAAAGTCTAGAATGCAATTGCAGACTTTATTTGATTCCGACAGCAAAATGCTGCGTCGCCGCTCCATGGGAATTCAATAAAGTGCTATGACATTAATATTCCAATACACGCGCCTAGATTTGGCAGGAAGAGGATATAACTCCAAAGTAACCCTCGAGCTATTTGGTTGCGTTGCGCTATGTTATCTAAGTACGAGAGTTGCTACAGCAACCGCGAGGCAATCTCGCAGTTATGAATCAGGCCACGGGACGGGCGGGACGACGAGCAAATGGGGACAATTAAAGAAAAAAACGTTGCGTAGGACGACCCTCTGCTAGATGGAGCGACGATCTGCGAAAGGCTGCGGGCAGCGGCTGGATGCGTCAGTCCGAGGACAGGGCGCTATGGCGCTCTTTAGGGGAGGCCTATGTCCAGCAGTGGACTAATGTGATGTGGCTGATGATGATGATGATGATGAAAGGAAAAAACTAACCCAATCAAAACGGAGCTGCACTGGCTGCACAGCTGCACCCTTCTTGGTTGGTATTGTGTAACGTCGCCAGAGGTTCGTCAGGGGAAGCGTGGTGCAGTGGATGGAACGTTGCTTTTTTATTTTTTAAAGGCCGGCAACGGTCTCTCACTCCTCTGGTGTTGCAGGTGTATATGGAAGGACCCGCCTCACCCTTATATAAAAAAGCTGGCCAATAAATTGTTCAAAATTGTGTAAATGCACCTAACAGAAGACATTGTATTAGAACCTCCAAAACCAACATGAGGGAGTACAGATATGTATATTAATTTGATTAGACCAGTTACCATTTCTATTCTTTGGTATTCAGCGCGTGGTTTGACCTAGCGAACAAGTTTAGGCGCAAAGAGATGATCATCGAGCCAGACGAGGTGGTATGTCTAGCAGGGAGCCGCGGCGCCTATCCCCTGATAGCTGGACTCGGGGAATTCTTAACCGTGCGAATTGCTCTGTAAACTTCACTATTGCGGTGTAGAACTTTTTGGTCATTCTCGCATTTGCAGGCGATATTTCTTGATGTTGATAGTTCAGATATTTCGCGTAAATTATATTAAGTATGTATGTAGCATGCTGGTCGCTACAACATAAATATGATGTCAGTTTAACGCATACTTAATGGCCCTTATCTTCATTGCAAGGAGCTCCCGAAAGCAAACAATTTCAGGCGCCTACAGCGGGGTATAACGGGTAACATTAATATTTTTACAGATAGATTTGGACTATATTTAGTAAGGAGTGTGTATTACCTGAGATCCTTTGAAATTAAAGCAGGCATGACGACCATTTTCAAATAACCAATTTATAAAACTTGTATTCTACTTACATTCCTAGCATCAATGTTCTATACAGACAAACAAGTAACGAACACTTTGACCATTAGACTCAGATTGTTTATTTAATTATTTACAAACATATATCTTAAAAAGAAACTGGAGAACATAGGTGCTAAAGAAATCTCATCTGGCCGACCCAAAAGGGAAATATGAAAAATAGTGCAGAGTATAGATAAAAAAATATAATTTTAACCATAACAATGAATACGATGTATCTATTCAAGATGTAACTAAAACCCTATAGCCATAATACTACCAGTTGTATAAACAATCTATCTAAGTATTATTTTTCTCTTAGATTTTAAACACTGTATCTATTACTGTTCCGATAGATACTGTGTACTCATGTTGGTGGCGAAAGTGCCTTAAATACACAAAAGCGAAGAAACACCGTGGAACAAAGATTACGAAGCTTCACAATAGCTAGTCGTATGATGACGGATTTAGAATATGTCACCACCCCATTCCATCCTGAGATTGTCGGAAAAGCTGGCAAAGGGAACGCACGAGAAAGAAAACTTTGTGCCCACCCGTCTGGCCAGCGTGGCACGGTAGGCTAATTACCCCCCCATGTCATTGTAGGAGGCCAGCAGTGGGTCATTGCCTTGAGCCGAGTAGTAAGTGAATAAGTTGTACAAGGTACAAGTTATATGTGGGTGTTTGCAGACAAGCCGCTCGTAGCCGTCCGTAGAAAGCAGTCTAAGTTTCTGTCTTAATATACACTATAATATAATCGCTATGCACTGCGGTTCAAAGCCAGAGTTAAATCTAAGAACTTTCAATGTAATAAGAAAATCGCTTTCTATGTGTACTACACGATGAAGGTCAGTGTTGTACTTGATGTTATGTGGTAGTCAAAAAGATATAGAAGCTTACGACATTGTACATGATAGTTTCGCGTTTGGAAATCTACGAAAGATCTTCTCGTCCACAATACCACAGTGTTTGAAGACAAAAGTGTCCGATTCATGTCTGTTTCCAGTGATGGCGTATGGTACAGAGACGTGCTCACTATGTGCTCCGTCATTAGGCTCAGTTACCCAAAGGACGTTGGAGAGGTCTACGGTAGGAATTTATCGGTGAGAATGAATCCCGGCCTTTGTGGAAATCCTTGTGGGAGGCCCAGTAGTGGTTCTATAACTATAACAAATATTGTACATGTTGTGGCGTATTTCGTTTAGCTGTAGCTCTGTTTAGCTGACAAGGTTAAAGATATTTTTTAAACCTTCAATAAAATGACAGCTATTTACTGGCCGATAGTAGCTAACACGTTCTTAGGAATCCGAAGATTTATACAGACAGATATTTAAATAGAATATTGACCGAAATTTTTGAAACGGGTGGTTACCCACCAAAACCTACCACGGAATGTTCAACTCGTGCCAACGGCCTTGCGGGTGACGTCTACGACTTTCGCGTCTTGCCGGTGTAGCCTGGTTTGACCTACTACCAGTTTACATGGAGCTGTGGCTCTCTGTCCCGGGCTAGTGGGACTACCGGTAATCGTTTGGGTAGAACTTTACTTATGTCGACTGCTGTGATGACCGACAACTTTAGTTACTTAACTTTCGAGGGAGTTCATAAGTTATAATAATTACGATAACTTTATACCCAAACATTTCTTCCCTTCTGGTTGAATTTTTTGCCCGTCTTATCCTTTAATACTTACTGAACATAGGTATTTTATTTTATAAACTAGCTTTTGCGCGCGGCTTCGCCCGCGCGGGCTTTCGAACCCGTGCTTATCTCTATGCATATTTTTTACGAACATAAAAGCGGTTATTGTTTCTAAACTATGATAGTTAGATATGTGCTCTCGCGGACTTTTTTGTAGACCTTTACCTATAAGACCTACAAACCCGTAGTACATCATTTTGTTCTATTGTCAATAGTTTTTGCAGCGCACGCATAAATAGGTTTTCGATTTTACACCTTGGTTTACAAAATCGCAATTTTCATACGGATCCCTACTTCTTTTGAAAATAAAATATAACCTATAACCTTCCTCGATAAATGGACTATCTAGTACTGAAAGATTTTTTGAAATCGGACCAGTAGTTCCTGTGATTAACGCGTTCAAACAAACAAACTCTGCAGCTTTATATATTAAGTATAGTATAGATATAGATTACTAGCTTGAACCACCTGCCAAGCGAGAAATATTAAATGTTGATCGCTCTTCTACATGTTTGGCGCCTGAAATCTTGTAAATTCCATTCTTACCTGACCCCCTGACTTCTGACTCGATGAAACAGATATTCCAATCAAATTTCAAGTCTCGGTGCCTTATCGTTCCAGGGGTATAGTGATGAATCAGTATATAGGTGAAAATCTGTTGTCCATGTTTTACATTACGTATCAAAGTTAAAATGCCTTAAATCACGGCAAACAAATAGTTGATATAGATAATCAAGACAGTCCTATTCATATATTTATTGTTACCCTATTTAACTTTCATGCCTCGGCAATAGTGATTAGTTGTACACGATCGATGCATATTTGGCAATGTTTGATCCACACAATGCTATGAGATAGCGATAGGCTATCGCTCACAAATAGTGGGGAGACACACGTCCGAATGGTTCACAGGCCAAATATCAACGATCATTTGGCATTTTAAGTACAGTCTGCAAGTAAAGGATTTAAGCGAAGTCAGAATGGTCAATATACAGCTGTTATTGGTTGATAATATTATTATAGAGAAGGTAATGCGTTACGCATCCGTATGAAGTAATTCATCCAACGCTATGTTTCAAGTTTGTCATCATAACCAGTAGATCTACTGGTTATGATGACAAACTTGAAACATAGTTGGGACAGCTAATTTCCGTTGTGGTGGAGGGATCATACAAGGTTTAGTTTCGAGATTTTCTTCTCCTGCGGCTAGGTTCCCAACTACCATCTAAATTTTTTTAATTCTTGCGAAACTTCTAATTTTCGAATGTGTTGGTGCCAATATTGTATACCAATCATCAGTCAGACTAGTTGCCACGAATAAAGGCTCCTCTGTGTAAAATAAAATCATTTACACACAGGTGAGTGATGCCCGGAGCGGCGCGCACGCACGCGGCACGCGTGGGAACGCGCACGCGCCTCACTGATACCATCTATATTGGCACTTGTCTCTAAGAGATTGTCCCGGTAAATGATACGAATAGTTGAATATTAACTCGCTTTGGCAGCTCCGTAAGGGGGTCACGTGAAGTAAGCCGTATTGATGTTGATAAATTGTGTAGCCTTTTATTTGGTTTTTTAAATTTAGTCGTTAATTACTGTAATGTAACAGTTAACATTGCTATTAGTTGCAATTAGACAATATTGTTTCCACTAAATTGGATATGCTGCACACAAACGGCGATAGGTACTAATAAATACAATAAACCTAGAATACGTCTACATCGATACTACAGAAGGCATATTTAAATCAAATTTATGTGTAAGTACTTAAGTTGTGATTGGATGTACTACTACAACTGACCCACTCGGTCGGGCCTCCTCCCATCTCATGGAGGGTAATTAGCCTACTGTGCCACGCTGACCAGATGGGTTCCAACACAAACTGGGTTTCAAGATTTCCTTCCCTTGCGGCTAGGCTTGTCGTCATGTCGTTGCTTGTCATTTACTTTTCTCGGCTCATATGACACTCTCAGGGTGGAATGGGGGTGGTGGCACTAAGTATTTAACCCGTCTCAACATGGTCGCTTTTTAGAGCCTTAGATTTAGTCACAACTATAGTGCGTTGATATTATTTAGAAACTGACTGTATGATCTTGCTATAGGTACATACCTTTCATTGATGCAATATGTTTTCTTACTTAAACAAGTACCTATACGATGTACCTAACATCGATAATGATAATAGCACCTGAATACACAACGCTTTATCAGCCCTTTGCATCGTTAATTCGAATGCTTTGCATCGAGGTGGAAAAAGAAAATGTCTAAGTTACTTTGGATATATATTAGATGAGCCTAAACTATTTCACTAAAACCTTCACGTGTCTCCAGTATGGCTGTGAAAAGGGAGTCAACGTCCTACGTCTAAAAACGTGCTATAAAATCAAATAGTAAGTTACTTTGCCTTATAGCAGCATTTCGGACCTGTGGTACTTGCATACCGGATTGATTATTCAAAAGCATTGCGCAAATGCGAAAGTTTGCTCACCTAATTAACTAACGAGAGATACCTAGCGCATTTGATTGGACGAAGAATTCCAATCATGAAAAGCATATTCCAAACATTCTCCACTCAATTGTTTACATTCCCATAAAATGGAATAACACGAACGTTGGAAATCAACCGGTATTTGCTGAATACAGAAATCACATGGTAAAATAATATTCCCATACGCTACGTATTGTCGGTCGACCAGCATCAAAGCGAAACATCCCGCTCGGCAATAAACTGTATCCTCGGCAAATAAGGGCGCGCGCACACCAGCGACTTATCAATCGCGTCGTTTGACGTTTAGTGGCGAACGACGTTCGTCAGGGCTTAAGGGCGCGTGCACACGTGCGCCCGGCGGCGACACGCGGCGCACGATATGAGTTGGGACTGTCTCGTGTAGGGTGTGTAAATAGTGCCATGAATAAAATGTCACACTTTATTTTCTGTGATAAGCTCCAAGATTAACTCGTCAAGTCTTTGTATTCATACACAAAGTGACAGTTGCCAAGTTACAAAGATTTTTGTTAGGATGCTCTACTGCAACTAGATTGTCCCAAATAAATAAATAAATAAATATCCTTGGACATTTCACACAACACCATCTCGTCCCAAGTTAAGCAACTAAATGCTTGTGTTATGGTAACGAGATGGTTGATAAACTACTTGATACATTTTTTTTTTGTAAATAACCCTATATCCTATATCTACAGGGAAAGGAACGACAGGACTACTGACACAGATGTGTGCATAATTTCATATATGCATTTCATAAGCACAGTGAACCCAAAAAAATCATTCACTATTCTGAAATCAGACTTCAAAGCATGTAGGATTGTTTTTGATTGGTGCAACTAGTTGATTGGTTTTCGCTGGGACCTAAGCTTCGTAATTTTTAAATTACTAGCGACCCGCTACGGCTTCGCATGGGTCCAATGATGAACATCTAAATTTATCAGTGTTTCTCAACCATATAATGCATGTATTATATATACATTTAAACCTTCCTCTAGAATCACTCTATCAAATCTATTAAAAAAACCGTTTCAAAATCCGTTGCGTATTTTTAAATATTTAAGAATACATAGGGACGGACAGACGACAGCGACTTAGTTTTATACTATGTAGTGATCATAAAAATCCAGGTCATAAAATCTTTGATATCTCGCTAATTTATGATAAATCAATATTATATGCACAAAACGACTTCTTTTGAATATTTCTGTGCGCTCACTTCCTATGGCTATAGTGGTTTTGCTACAAGATGTTAACTATTAAAACTCGTATGCCTTTGTTTAGGGGTCCCGGCATTATTCTAGGCCAGGAAGGTGTCTATAAGTAAACCAGAGGCACCTGCTCTGAGTCTGGGCGTCGCCGCGTCGGCCGGAAATGTTATAATGCATGATGAATTTTTAAACAACTTCATTGATGTGGCCTATTTTTATATATCAGCCGACAGACGACCACCATTCATAAGTGCACACTCAGTCCATAAATGACCCACTGCTGAGCCGGGCCTCCTCCCGTCACAGGTCCAATATGCTCCGACAGCTGGAGCCAGTACACAGACGGCTGGAGCCAGTAACAATGGGCACAGAGATGACTCGGCACTCTCCCGTTCCATCTGACGCAGGTCTTCTCAAAACATGGTTGCTTTGGGAGGTTCCAGCACAAGGTAGCAGGACGCGAGCCCACAGTGGAGTGCCATCACTGATTGGACGCAGAAGAGGATGATGTGCAGAATCGTTCTACGGTGAGAACGATATCGCGGGCCTCAGAGAGGGCCAATTTAGTCGTCGTTATATCCCACATATGGTCTTTCACTGCCGAGCCTAGTGAGGGAAATGCTTGGCAGCGAAAGATCATGGGAGGCCGTATCCACATTCGCGGAACCCGTTCGACGTCAGAAAGTAGTTGCAGAGCGACAGCGGGCGCGCTCTGAACGCCCCGCCGCCGCCGCGCCATCTCGCCTATAACCGCCGGACGTTTGGGCGAAATATGTATGGTCTTTTCCCCGGACATTCCTGAAAAAGTTTGTTTTGCAACAAAAATAAAAACATCCTATTAATAGTTTTTCATTTTTATTCATTTATACAGTCTATAAATCGAGTGTATTTTTAGCGGGTTTCTTTCTTTTGTCCATTTCTGCGTGACTAGTGAAAACACTCTCTCTCTACATTCACATGGACATTGTGAGCTGGTATACAAAAATAATTACTCCCGACAAAAGTGTTGTTGTTTTCAAAACCCCGGCCGGACGGCCCCCGGACGCCCATCAAACTAGGACAAATCCGGGAAATTCCGGACGGATAGCAGCCCTAGTTACAACAAACGAAGGTTTAAATTTGGCGATATATCTAAATTAAAGGCGTTTTGCCTACTTTCGTCGACTAACTATAACCATCAAGTTTTTTGCAGTAGTTATAAAGAGGTTATGGTAGAACACATTTCTATGCTAATTATTAATATTTATGTAGTACCAGTAGCAGTAACAAGTAGAATCTGCTTCATTTTGGGGTCGTCAGACAAAGACGGTGACACTAATTCGCACTATATAATTGATGGTTGGGCGAGAGCACGTTCGCCACACTTGTTCGATGCAAGCCGCAGTGATTTATCTAAAGTATAGATCTTAGAATAATCACTAAACTGTGTGAGGGCGAACGGCTTACTCCAACCTTTTAATAAATGGCGATAACTTTGTATTTTTAATAATTGTAAATTGAGGTTGTTTGTCCGGTCCGTTCGTGTGCTGACGGATTTTGAATACACAGTGTCACCACTCCGATTCATTTTGAGTTGAAGGAAACTTGAAACAAAACCCCGTGCCAACCCGTGTCGGTGTGGCATAGTACGCTCCATGTAATGAGAGGAGGCCTGACTCAGCAGTGGGTCATTATGGGCTGAGCAGTAGTAGTAGGTTGTTTGATAAAAAGTAAATACTCAAAAATCGAGGCGACTTAGTTTTGAAAAATGTATATTTTAACATTTTAATAATGTCAAATCGTTCTATTATTCCGTGATGTAATATTGATTTAAGTTAAATCATATTTATCGTGTCCAACTTAACCTTTGATCCGTAATGTGAACTGTCCACATGTTCGTCTATAGTATTCACAGTCTGAAAGCGTTGTATCGAACTTTAACCCGTTTATACGCCCTAACCTAGGGCGTATTTTTCGCTAGACATCGTTCAGTAAAATAAATAAATTTAGGTTTTAGTTGCGTGACGCGGGTACACAACTAGGAATTACATTCAAACTTAAATTCAGATTCCAAGGCGCCAATGTAGGCCTGACATTAGGTAATTGTGTGCATTTGCTAATTGGTTTTTTGATGTGTCTTCGCCATACAAATGTTAGGGATACCGGAGCGTAAACAAGGGTTTGGTGGTAGATGTAACATTATGAAAGTTTGTGCTATGACAGAATCTTTATATTTTATGACGTCAATGTAATGTGCAAGGGTTGTCGACAATTAATTACGTGTCGGGTCATGGGGAAATGTAATTATCATCATGATTTTTATATTGGTGCAGTAAAGAGAACCACGTGGCTTGGCATACATCAATATTTTTAATATTCCCAGTTAAACCTTTACAAGTGAATGAGATACCAAACGCATAAAACTCGTCGTAAGTAGAAGAAAGTCATTAAATCACACTTAAAAGTTCCTGTAAACAATCATTTAACAGTAATGATTTCGCATTTTATATTAATTAATTAAAATTGAAGCTTAATTTACCAGGAAAATTAAAAAATTCTAATATCCACAGAAATGATATCGAACAAAAGAAGATAAAGGAATAGTGATATTTAATAAGTTATCGCCTCAGTTGAACTCGAAGGACGGGTTCATTAGCATTTTATTAATCCCGACCAGTTAATTTTACTGAAATAAAATTAAAGCGGGTTCGCTGTGGAGACAGTAAATGAGTTTCTCAGAGACAAATTAATTCCTTATGATTAAACGTGAAGTGCCCGATTTTTTACTCAAGAGATTCATTTTAAGGCTTTTTAAAGAGAGTATGCAGAGCTGTTCGCATAGGGTTGCAAATGATGCCTTTACATCGTTGGTCCGAGTTCCGGTTCCGTTCTTGAGCGCGGAGCAAGTACCATATTTTTTATGGCGTGAATCCTTATTCTCCGGAGAAATACGGGGTGCGGAACGATGGGTTCTTGCCCGCTGCGCTCCGACCTACTCACTAAAACCAACTACGTCGTTCGTCAAACATGCGCTGCACCCCTGACGAACCTCACGTCTTGATGAGGCACTCCGGCTGCCTCTGCTCTGCCCTTGGGCCCGACCGGCATCAGTGACCCTGACCCGGTATAGCCCCGACGGGTCCCAAAGCCTGCGTGCCTTTAGGATCCGTTGGAACAACACCGCACCACAGCAACTAGCAGCACGGTCTATCTAATGTAAGCTGAAGATGCTTGCTCTAAATCATGGCGTAGTATAACATAATTTACAACTATACTATATTTATACGATCCCCTATTATCCCCTAGGACGCTTGAAACGCGTACATACACAATTACACATACATTCACAATTACAAAGTCGAATCTCCCTGAAAAGATGAATAGCGGAGATCCACATGCCACTGGCGTTCCTCGGATGCAACGCTGAGTCAAGGCATTCGCCCGCATTAAAATGCTTTGAACATCATTTTACAGAAATAGCTCAGAATCACCTAAACGTACAAGAGGATACGTGCAAGGTGGAATTTACCTGGTAATTGAAGATATGTTGGCTATTCTGTTGGACTAAGATTGCAGACAAGCTGAGCATATCTGCGCATAGAGTCATCAGAAAGAGGTCACGGTTATACATAGTTTTATCTAAATGTGGACATCAACATATTCATCATCATCATCATTATTTCAGCCAAAGTTGTCCACTGCTGGACATAGGCCTGCCCCAAGGATATCCACTGCTTTCCGGCGACCTTAACCAGGTCTGCGAGCTATGTGCCCTGCCCACTGCCACTTAACTTTGGCATCAACATATTATTGGATAGTATATAATGCACAAGTCTTGAGAGTGTCACACAAGACGACGAAGTGGGGGCCAGAGCGTAGCACAGAAGGTCGTCTTCCGTCAAATTGGTCGAAACCCCAAGCCTCAGCATTGTGTCATTTATAGGAGAGATGGTGATGAACGTGTTGATACCCTACGCTGTGCTCAGTTCAGTCTCAGCTCAGCTCAGTCAAAGTATATGACGCCGCGTGTCACGCTGTGGGGCTAATCCGATTAGCGACATCTGCCGGTAATCGGGCGCCGCTGTGACTTTGTGTTGCCAACACGCCTGTAATCACTAACAGGGCTGACAGAGGTGTCATTTTGCTGAAGACTCCGAACTGCCAAGACGGCCTCATTGTTCGAGGGACTCGAATTTCTTACTAGTGGGATGGCACTTGAAGCGCAAAGTAGAGTGTCAATCATACTAATATCGGCCATCATCATCTCTTTTCTTTCACTCAATTCTTTTCGGTTGAATGAAAACGACAAGTCGCTTCAAGTCGGTTAACATTTTTTGTTAGACAGATTTTATTGTCACTGTCCATTTATTATTCCACTACCTACACACCAATTTATAACGAAACTAGCGACCCGCCCCGGCTTCGCACGGGTGCAATTATGCATGTATTATATACATTTATACTTTCCTCTTGAATCACTCTACCTATTGAAAAAAACCGCTTCAAAATCCGTTGCGTAGTTTTAAAGATTTAAGTATACATAGAGACGGACAGACGACAGCGACTTTGTTATATACTATGTAGTGATGATGATCACGATTATTCGGTCTCCGAAAATGTTCATACTACACTCTGTTCTGTCTAAAATTTAATCCGATTATGTTTTAAAATACTTATTAATGTAGTTGCAGTATGGATAAGATTTTCGTTGTAACTAATACGGCGTATCATGAATCGACAAATTACTTAACTTCATTATTTGCAGAACACTATTTTTATTTGCTCACCTTTATTTATACACATTTAAATCGCATTATACGGGATTCAATAAAAACTAAACATATCCGATGTGCACCTTGAGTTACCTATATAAACCCTATTGCTTTTAATTAAAGTCGATTTTGACTTTGCTGCTCCAAAAATAATAAATTATCTGTGCAATAGGGGTGCTCCCCGGAGGGTTGTAACAGGTGGTGTAATGCCCGAGACTGATCAACCCTAATTTTTAGGGATGATTTCTAGTCCAGTTCTGGCGTGACAAATCATACAGCACAGAGATTACAGAATTGTCATCAGCAAAGTGGAATTTGATCTTGCTCAAAACCTGCTTCTCCGATAACTTACGGGATATATATTAGTGGCTTTGTATAAACAAAAATTTCACCAACCCTACCGTCCTGGTGTCATAGGAAGAAGGAAAAAATATAAGAGGCAAAGAAATTTGCCGCAAGTGAATGAAAGCGTTAAACAAACTTGCAAGCGTGACAGTCAGTTAATTTCCATCTATGAACTTGGAGGAGGCCGGTCTCAGCAGTGGGGCAAGTTAAATACATTTAGTATTAGTTAAATATGCAATATGTATGTGTGTATGCCTATGTATTTTCATTATTCTTCTTCTTCTTCTACCTGGCGTTAATCCCGGCTATTGCCAGGGTCCGCCTTCCGACTGAGCTTCCTCTACTTTGCCCGATCTTCAACGTCCTTTTCAGTTATGTATTTTTAATAGTTGGCTGAAAGTATAGTGACAATAACAAAACCATCGTGCACATACGCCACCCCCAAGCATTGACCCGCGTCCATGGAAACGGTTAGCACTGCGTACAAAAGCATAGCGGCTGTTTAGTATTGCCTATAAATTAATTATGATACATTGCCAGTTCAGTTTTAGACTTACCATTCATAAAGTTTAAACAAGTTGTTAATGCTAAATTAATGATTAAAGGTTATTACCGCGTCAATGATTATCCCAGTGAAAATGAAACTCAAACTCAAATCATTTATTTCAATTAAACCTATTTACTGGTGTTTTTGAAAAGTCAAAAGTGAAGTTAGGAATCTAGTTGCATGTTCCAAAAAGTAGATCCTATGGAGAAGAACAGGCAAGAAACTCCATGGACACTCTTTTTATCATATTTTCTGTTACAAGCATCTGATTGGGTTACATTGATTTCGTGTTTATTTATAGTAAGCTAAGATGTGAGGACAATGTAACATATTGCACAACAGAAGTGTCCAGGAGATCAATATAAAGCTATGTAGGTATGTCAATAGCAGTTAAGGGATGACCGGCCCCAACTGGTGGCACCCGATCACGAGCATGACGCATGTGCCAGCCATCCCCCAGCTCAACCATATTTTAGGGAACCGAAGGTAACTGAAAACTTGAAACTTGAAGGTAACTGACATTTAGTGCATGTGCTCTGTGTCTGTAATATATCCCACTGAACAGGTAGTTTGTTTGTAATGTTTAGGGATTCTGAAATTATTGTAAATTGTATGTGTGAGTGAGCAATGACGCAGCGCTAAACAGTTTATTCGCAGAGTTTTATTAGCCTGGACCTATTATGTTGTTCATATTCGTTATTACGTACACGCGACGCACGTTTCCTCATTCAGTGAACTTGCTCTCACTACGCCGTGTAGTTTTTTTTGTAAAAGATTTGTGATAAATCCTACAAGAATAAAAACTAAAAAATAATATTTGATGAGAGTCGTAACTCGCAGTCAATAAGTTTCATCAACAGTCTCAGGAACGTCTGAACGTGGTTTACTCGATTCGAAATAGTATTTTTTATACAAGCCGTTCCAGAATTGAAGTCTATAAAAAAATATTTGTAATGATTTAGAAATGATTTTTGAAAATTCTAAAGATTCTAGTTAGCTGTGTCCACGCCGGACGACCCATCGCGCGCGGCTGTAGCGCGATCCAAATGTGCAGGCGCAGGCGGTGTGCTGTGGAAAGTGTTGTGCTGGAGGACAAGAAGGTTGAGGAACAAAAAAAAATTGAATACAGATGTAATGTGTAATGTGTTTGTGTCTTTCCTTCAAGTTTATTTTAGTTAGTGGCAACGCGCTCAGGGTACAGATAGTTGGCCCGTGGAACTACAGTCGGGAACTCGGGACCCACAGGCAGTAAGCGGGGGACGGTGCACGCCGGAGATATTTGGTGGGTATTTAGCCTCCACTCTGAGGAGATTCCCAAACTTCCCCGTCGGCCATCCCCAGGCTGAGTTAAAATTATGATATTTTATATCGAACACGCATATTGCGTATAAGCATGCTGTATATAAGCAGTCAAGGTTCAAAACACGTGGGGAAATACACACGGGGCAATAGGCCCGGGTCTGTGCGCCGGAGGATGTTTAATGGACAGGGGGGCCCCCGATATCACCGAAGGGTCCTGGAGTCCAACACTCTCCGCACCGGCTTTCCCAGAGCCGGTCGGAAGTACGCCAGAAGGAATTGAACTCGAAGAAAAAGTTCCATAGCATGTGTCGATAAATTTATAGTCTCATTGGTGTATAATTATTACTATACTAGCTGACCCGATAGACGTTGTCCTGTCTTAACTATTACTATTTCCATGTTTTCTTTGTTTTTAAACCTTCCCTGGACTTCCACGAACATTCAACACCAAAATTTGACAAATCGGCCCAGCCGTTCTCGAGTTTTAGCGAGACTAACGAACAACAATTCATTTTTCTTTATAAGAAGAAGATTATATTTATTACTAGCGACCCGGCCCGGCTTCGCCCGGGTGCAATTATACATGTACATATTATACTTGAAAACGTTCCTCTTGATCTCTATCTATTAAAAAAACCGCTTCAAAATCCGTTGCGTAGTTTTAAAGATTTATGCATACATAGGGACGGACAGACGACAGCGACTTTGTTTTATACTATGTAGTGATTATCAATTATTCATCATCATCATCATTTCAGCCAATAAATTATTTACTACTGTCGGGCCTCCTCCAAATTCATGGAGGGACTGCCTTCTGTGCCTCGCTGGCAAGACGATGGGGCACAGGATTTGTATCAATCAAAGTAATAAATGTATAATGTTTGTTTTGTATCAATCAATTATTATAATTATATAATACAACATTATAATTATATATTTCTTTCTTTAGTTTTATAGGAAAAGTCCTTAATTAGTCATCATCATGTCGGTTTTAATTACCCGCTTCGGAACCAAGCTTTCGCCAGTCTATTGGAATATGGCTTTGCGATCTAATTCCTTCATCTTTAAAATAAAATACTAGTACAGTAAACCAGCCTCTACAAATACTATTATTAGTTCTAAAGTTCTTTTAACAGTCCTACGAGACATAAACTACGTTTCCTTCGTGTCCTTTCACTTTCAATAGTCCTTGGCATTAGGTCCTCCAAGCAAAATTCAAGAAGTCCCAGTTCCAGCAAGACAATTCCAGGTCGGGCCACACGCATACTAGCGCAAATTCTGTGTGTATGTTCATGTATATAAATGTATCTCTGCGAGTGCACGTGACGCCGCCGTGTCGTCGCCGCTCCGATATTAAACTGGCAGCCAGCGAGTCTCAAAGTGTCGAGAATACAATTACGTGAATTCATAAGATAATAATTATATACGAAAACCTTTCTTTAGCAAAATTTGGAAGACTGCGATCGCTATTAATATCTATCAATGGCGATGGTCCACAACTAGCCACCCAATCGGCAGAATTCAGTTCGTGTCAAATATTTATACATAGGCCTAGTCAGCTTATTTATATGTAAAAAGCAACACAGATCTATGAGTTCCTGTAACAGTTGAAATAAAACACATAAGGAGATATTACAAAATTAAAATAAAATGAACAGTCAAAGATAATGTATGCAATCATGTATCTTAGCCAAATATACTTTGAAATTCTCTAGTCCCAGTCTCAGTGTAAATGCAAATAATTCTGTTCGAAACTTATGTACTATCTCGCTGGAAACTACAAGTTCATGATCTCCTTTCCACTAGATAAAAAATTATATACAGGTATTGAGGTTAAAAGGTATTCGGATTTTATTGGTATATGCACTATAATCATAGAGATATTCAATTTACACCGCGGTTTTAATTTTAGTGGCGCCTTTCATCTCCGTGGCCCATAAACTTTGAGAGCCTCCAGCACCCACCCCACAGAGAGTGTGGCGTTGCTTCGCGTACACATCGGTGAGATCGCGCCAGAAAAATTTAATTGTGAAATACGACCGACCATTTCCCCGTCCCCCCTCGACCAAGCCTCCCCCGCACCGCCTTTCCTAGCCCCCGAAGATCCGAAAATTATCCAAGGTGGTGGTGCCTTTCGTTTCAGCAGACATTCGCAACTCAAAGAAGTGTTTATAAAAAATGCGGGGATAATTTTAAGAAATTATACTTTTTCCCAAGTCTTGTCAGTCTGCGTGTCATCAGGGCAAATTAATGTTTCATGTCTTATTGAGAGGCGTAATCTCAAAGCATGTAGGTACATATGTCTCCACTGACCAAATACAAGATTCTACAATGGAGTTGTCTAAACTTTGAACAAAGAAGGCCAAGTTGCCGCTTAATAGCTGTTGTTTTAACGGCCAGGAGTCAAGAACGTTTCCTTTTTTTCATCATCATCGCCACAGCCTATAAACGTCAAGTTGTTCTTCTCGTGTAATGAGTAGGTCACAATGTGTGTTTTAAATCCACCACCACAGGCACCTGCAGTCAGTAGCCAGTTTAAAAAAACAGATTTGTTTTCGCCGGTGACTGCGCGACTTCGTAGCAAACCGTACGCAATCCATTATCATTACTCATTTCAATGCCATGTACCCTCGCAGTGCAGTAACACGTGTGCCTAGGAATGTTCCCCGCTCTGTGTAGGGTGCATAACAATGCAAAACCATATTGCTGCGCCTAATAATAATTCAATTTGACAGCGACGCGTTTAATTAATAAATTCCGGGATTGCAAGTAAAATGCGGTCTGTGGTTTGCAACTGTTTGTGAAGGTTATGTGCTTTTAGGGTATTCCGAAAGACTGAGAGAGGTGCATTGGCTGAGGTGAGAATTTGGAAAAGTATATAAATTTTATTGTACAAGTTTCGTCAAAAAATTGGATAAGATCGAATAGGTAAAGATTCGGAACCATCCAGGCTCCTTTTTCAAGTAGTTTCTGAGACTATAGTCCGTCTTAACCGAATTAATTATTAATTTATAAATATTATCAAATATGTGACTCATAAATAATATAGTTTGGTAGTTGACCATTTCCTATGTTTGAGGAGTTTGCGTCTAGACTTTTGTCAGTATCTAAGTTTGGCTTGTACTCAGATTTAATATGATTTCAAAAATGCAAGCTGTAATATAATAAAGTACTTATACACGCGCGTATACCCTAGCTGCTCGTGAGAAGCAGTTTTATGAGAAAGCTTTAAGAGACAGTAACTTTCGTTCGTGTTTCCTAACACATTCTAGTATCACAATGAGAACAGAAGAACTGGCTGCAGGCGGGAATCATAACATCCTCGAATTGCGTAAAGAAACCTTTACTGTAGGTCTGTTTATGTGTTACCATAAAATAAGTGGCGCGTCACATCAGATTCGCCCTGTGCAGGACGGGGCGGGCCGCGGTCACAGCCGGGCGGCACGCGTGCGCGGCACTAATCGCCTGTCAACCCGTGACATTGCCGTTATGACTGTTGGGCCATACCACAAGCGGGTCACGGACTGAAAGTTTCGGCGACACCTTTACAAGTTCTTCGGTTATTGTATTTTGGTGGTCAAAGATCGATTGATTGTGGTTATCGCAAAATGTAAAACATTACCATCTACATCTTATTTTTAAAGTCACTTAGATTAAGTTTTTTAAAATAAATACATGTTGAGGTAATTGAAATATAACATGATGTCAAATGACGCGACATTAATTAGTTTTCATCATCACTACATAGTTAGTATACAACAAAGTCGCTGTCGTCTGTCCGTCCCTATGTATGCTTAAATATTTATAACTACGAAACGGATTTTGAAGCGGTTTTGTTTATTAAGTAGAGTGATTCAAGAGGAAGGTTTATATGTACAATAAATGCACTATATTGTATTGAAACACTGATAAATTCAGAGGGTCATCTTTGCACCCGTGCGGAGCCGGGGCGGGTCGCTAGTATATTATGTATTATAATATTTCACTTTCACCTTACCTATTCCAATGCCAATTCCATTTCCAATTCTGTATATAAATTTAATTTATCAAAGTATGCACCGTTGTTATCTATACACTTTTGCCATCTCATAGGTAGTTCATTGATCCCTTAACTAAAAATAAACCATCGGGCCGAGAATGAATAAACTCTTTGAAGGCGGTATGGACTGCCGCATCGGAGTTGGAGTCCAGAAAAAATGGTAATCTGTTGGAGCAAGGTCCGGGGACTACGGTGGAGGTCGCAGATATTCCAATTGTAGCCCATCTAACTTAGTGGTTGTTTGTTGTACAGTGCGTGGTCTTGCATTGTCGTGAAGCAGCAGTGCTTTCTTTTGTGACACCAGCGCCGAACACATCATTAATCCTTCGAGCTGTTTCTACAGGACTGGTGAGCCGGTAGAACTCGCACTCGTAAATATACCGATATTTCATGTTTTCCATTACGCGGTATAAGCGACTCCGAAGACAAAAATAATGAGGAGAATACAAATGAATGACTGGTTTCAAAACTCAAATGTACCAGCTAAATAAATTTATAAATTTGGAATTCCTTATCTTAGAGGAGATATTTCAGATCAAAGTGGCCAGCACGACAAAACGCTACTTTCATATGTAAGGACCTCATATTAGTTAAGTCTTATTAATTTATGTTTGACAGCGGTTTAACTTTGCTAACTTGCACTTAAAACCCTGCCTTAGTGGCCTCACGCAGAGCACTGCGTTTCGCCTAGTTAGGTACCCATCCGCGCCTCCGTGACTCATCATGCTTGACAAATCGCTACAGAGGTAAGCAGACGAGTTACCCTCCCGAGGATATTGTCACGGAGTAAAGCGGATAACACGCGTATAAGTGTTTGGTAAAATAATATGCGCAAGGACTGCAAGGTGCGTAATAATATTGGTAAGCTTCTCGCGTTAGGTATTTCATGTTTTCATGGCTTCGTCTTAGCTGGTCATGTACCTACAATGTATTTCCATAATATTGTATCATCATCATCATCAGCCCACATTAGTACACTGCTGGACATAGGCCTCCCCTAAAGAGCGCCATAGCGCCCTGTCTTCAGCTTAACGCATCCAACCAACTTCATCAAACTTGAGTACCTTCCTCCTTTTTTATTTCTGGTAAAATGCCTGTGTGGTGATAGATTTAAAATACGTAGTCTCACTACCTCATTTCATCGTGAGGGCGTCGTAGAGGCGACTAAAGAAAATAACACGACAAAAAAAGAAAGCATGAGACAATCCATCGAGCCCGCGTGGTAAGCTACAGTTTTCTTCCACGTATTTGGGAGAGCGCCGACTCAGCAGTGGGTATTTTAAGACTGAGAAGAAGAAAATAGGCTGCAATGAATTTTTTTATTTGTTTATTAGTGAGTGCCCTTTGATCGATATCGGTATAAATATCGGTGTCACAGGAAAACTTAGTACCCAAATTGCGGTAGAACGGTCTATGAGAAATAAAGTAAGTTTTTTTCCGGAAAGACTTGTAATAAAGTTGTAACTCCTCTGGCCAACGTGGCACCGTGTGTTGATTTTACCTCCGTACAATTCGTTGCCTGATGAAGCTTACTTAGGTCGCCAGGATACTTATATCTCTCGTCGTCTATTGCTGTGAGACCATACGCGAGTTCCCAGTGTAGCAAACAATATCCACAGATAAGGAAAGCCATTTAAACTGCAACAATGAAAACAACGGGGATATCGTGGCGGGAAATCAATTGGAGCGATTTTATCGCGATACCCACTCGAGCGATAGCGACAGATAACGCGATCGCTGTACAAGCGGAGCTTAGCGATAATAGCGATGATTACCTTTTGGACTTAGCGGGCATTCGTTCAGGACTCGGCGACAACATATTTATTGGTCTGGCCTTGTCACCAATAAGGCCGTCCTTCAAGGCTACTGTACGCTCCCTACACAGCCCATAGACGACCCACTGTAGAGTCGGGCGTCCTTTGGCCATGTCCATGTGCCGCCTTTGGATCAACGGGTCCCGAGTTCGATTCGTTCGTGAATTTCATGTGTGTGTGCTGCCCCCGCGACACAGTATACAAGTAGTGCGAGGGTTTAAAAAAAGAGTAATTAGCCTGAGTAATTAGTATTAAGTTTCTGTTCCCTTGCGATAAGGTTTACGGCCTAATCATGTCCCTTAGTCGGCTCGTATGCAAAATGCTCGGGGTGGCGACCCTATGTATGATGAGGATTTACATCATCATCATTTCGACGACTGCTGGACATAGGCCTTCCCCAAGGATTTCCAAGAAGGCTGTTCCTGAGTCGCTCGCATGCATCGCTTTCCTGTGACCTTAACCGGGTCGTCGGTCTAAAAACCTTATCCGGTAAATCTAGTGACACTAAATAAGTAATCATAGATATCTGTCCGTGTGGAGACGGATTTAGAGTACACTGTGTCACCACCCCATTCCATCCTGACGGTGTTTGTAAGAGCCGACAAAAGGATATTACCTATATGGTTTTAAATCTAGTGATGATGATAATGATGCCTGGAAGTAACTGTAAACATGCTATGCCTGTGCTCTGTTCCTTTAGCCTCGTCAATAATATATCACTGGCGGAAAAACTTGTAAGTAGAAAATGTCATATATTGTAGTTACACTGTATGTGTGAGCAATGACGCAATGGAGACCTATAATCGCGGATTTGTTTTTTGATTGGCCCGTCAAGGCCTATTCAACGTTCATTGCGTAAACGTGTAGCGTGTTTCTCTCATCTGGCGAACTTGCTCTCACTATGCTTTTTGTAAACAAGACCAATAATTTGGAAAAAAGCAACTACAGAGTTTCTTGCCGGCTCTTCTCTGTAGAGCAGCCTTTCGAACCGGTGGTAGTTTCAGCATGAATGTAGGTGGTCGCAGGGATTGTGAGCGATCAAGACAGATTGAGTTATTGTAGGAGTGAGGAATTGTGTATGAAAGGTGTGAATGTAGGTATGATGACTGATAGGCGTGTGTGAAGACTACACTACACTCGGTGAGTGTGGGTAAAGGGCCGTGAGATGACAATAGTATTTATAAATATGACGATTTATAAGAGTTTTGTGATAAAACCTACGTAAATAAAGTTCCGTTTGAGTTTGAGTCACAAGGGAAGGAAAATTTCATACGAACCTGTGCCAAGGCAAATTTCCCTCCATGTAATTGGAGGAAGCTCAACTCTACAGCTAATAATAATTAAATAATCGATTTTTTGTATGTGTGTATTTACTTTGAGGTCTACTTCTGGGCAAAGAATTTTCTACAAAATTAACAAAAAAACAATGTTTTACGCATGCAAAGAAGATGTTAAAATGATATAATTTTTCGATTATTTATGTAACTAAATGTATTTTTTAATACAGTTGCTCAAAAAGTGGCATATTGCAGGGCCGTATAGCGTTCGGGAAGTGGGCTATTACACACGCGTGCTTTTGTTTACCATTCCCGCACTAGTGCGTTTTCTTTCCCAACTGTGAAAATAATGTCTATTATAAGGAAAAACCAACCATGAAGTTTTTACTAAAAAAAACATAGAAGTTTTTATGATTCATGCAAATACGTATATTTATAAAAAGAAACTACGTACTAATTTATTTCAATATCAGATTTAATGATTTAATTGAATGATTGCAGGAAATGATGGCTTCACGGTTATGATCGTTTTATTTTATTTTATTCCCAACGTTTCAGACACTTTGCAGTGTCCGTGGTCGCGGGACGACTGGGTGGCAGTTGTCGCTGCGGGCTTTTATATACTAGTGAGGCACTAATGAGCTCTCATTCTATTGGTGGTGATGCACTATTATGCCCGTGAGTCATGTTGTTTGTCACGTAGGCGCGGTGACGTGGCGGGGTACGTAACGCTGAACATATCTATGTATAACGTGCTCGGTTTATACAGAAGTCGCTCACAGTATCTTGCGGTCTTGCAGTTTTGTGTCGGGCTTGGGATTTGATTAATTTTATAATCGGGTCCCAAGCAGGTGGTACTTGCCAACCGTCTTCTCTATTGAAGTTTGGATGTTTCCTGATCTCAATAGCCTCGCGGAGCATTCTTGGTAAGTACTGGTTTTCCTTTGCCAGTATTTGAGGCCGGTCGAAGTGAATATAGTGGTTGGTCTTGTTTGTCGTATGTTCACAAACTGCAGACTTTGCTGAGCGGTTATGTTTTATATCAGCTATATGTTCTTTAATTCTGGTACCGATGCTTCTTTTCGTTTGCCCAATGTAGGATAGTCCACACTCACAGTCGAGTTTATAAACACCTGCATCTTGTAAGGGTATATTTGACTTTATAGGTCTTAAGAGTTGGCTGATCTTTTTGTGGGGCTTAAAATAAGTTTTTATAGAAGCCCGCTTCAGAATATTGCCAATTTTGTCTGTGATCCCTTTGATATATGGTAAAATGGCAGGTAAACGCTCCACTGTGGGTTTTTTAGGCTGGTGGGCATGATGCAGGCGAGGGGGCTTGAGTCTGTTGCTTCGTAATACAGACTTGACATGTCGTAGCTCTTCCTCTAGGTGTTTTGCATCACAGATGCCTTGGGCTCGCTGAAACAGTGTTCTTCCTACAGTAGACAACTGGCTGGGATGATGGTGAGAATTGCCATTAAGGTATTTATCTGTATGGGTGGGTTTCCTATACACTGTATGACTGATCGAATTGTCAGGATTTCTGATGAGGAGGATGTCAAGAAAAGCTAATGACTTATTGGTCTCTGGCTCCATAGTAAATTGAATACTATTATTTATGGAGTTGAGATGAGTAAAATATGCAGGTAACTGTTGTTTTGGAATGATCGTAAATGTATCATCTACGTATCGCTTAAATATCTTCGGCGTGGTCAGAGCGGTGTTTAGCGCTTTCTCCTCAAAGTCCTCCATGTATATATCGGCGACTACAGGAGAAACCGGGGAGCCCATAGCTATGCCGTTGATTTGGGTATAGAATTGGTTTTCCCAATATAGATAGCCGGATGTTAGGCAGTGTTCAAGTAATTCTGCATATTCCAGAGACAAGTTTTGGTCACTTAGCTTCTTTTTCACTATTTCGATGCAGTCATGTAGTGGGAGATTGGTGAACAGGGACTGTACATCGAAACTGACCATTATTTCTTCATCAGTCAGACGTAGATCTTTAACCTGACTGATGAAATGGTAAGAATCCTTGACGTATGAATTGGTTTTGCCGCGAAGCTGAGATAGTATCTTCGCTAGGTGTTGAGCCAGTTTATAAGTTGGTGAATCTATCTGGCTTACGATGGGGCGCAGAGGGTAACCTTCTTTGTGTATTTTTGGTAACCCATACAGTTTAGGCGGTTTAGCACATGAAGGTATAAGTGCCTTTGCGTCAAATCCAAGTTTGTCGGAATGTTTGGATACTAATTGTTTGGTTATTGTCATAACCTTGTTCGTTGGATCTGTTTTCACGAGTTTGTACGTGGTCGTATCCGACAGGAGTTCTTGAATTTTTAAGTTATAGTGGAGTTCCCTTTGTCTGCTCGAAGGATGACGACGTCTGGGTTCTTGCGAAGGTTGTTGAGCGCAAGATACTGATTACGAGGAAGATTTGGTTTGGGCGGTTTGCTGTGTCGTAAAACTGATGAGACATCTTGCCGTATCGCCTCCAAATCCTCTTTCCTTACATTGTTTTTATGTAGAACGTTTTCCACGGAGCAAACAATTTGTTCGTACGGCACTTTCCTAGGTGCAATAGCATAATTTAAACCATTTTCCAGGGCCTCAATTGCTACCGGTTCAATGGATGCAGTTTTGCACAAGTTTACGACTGACGTATTTTTAGACACACTCTGTTCTTTGTGTTGTGGTGATGAGGCTTTGGCGCTTAGTTTGTTGTATTTCGTAATTTGACGGTTTTTGAACTCGTCATATTTACTGTTGGCGCGCCTGTCAGTGCATTCTTGGCATTTTTGATAATCCAAGGTAGTTAGCGTTGATTTCAGCTCTGTAGATAAGCTCTCGATATCCTTGCTGATTTTATCTGTGTCAAACCGGTGTTGGCGTATGCGTCTCACTAGTAATTTCTTGCTTGCTTGACGGAGAATGCCAGCGCTGCCGGATATGTCATTCTTGGGTGATATTTGAACACATACCGGTATGATGTTCGTATCACGACATCGTTTGAGAAAGGTCATTGATGTTAATTGTCTTGCGCGTTTTGTTTTGAGGCACTCCAACCGTCGTATTTTGTTGGCAGTTTCCGGCCCGTATACCGTAACATAATGATGTCTTAGGTTTTCACGATCTTTACACATTGCAGGAAATGATGGCTTCACGGTTATGATCGTTTTATTTTATTTTATTCCCAACGTTTCAGACACTTTGCAGTGTCCGTGGTCGCGGGACGACTGGGTGGCAGTTGTCGCTGCGGGCTTTTATATACTAGTGAGGCACTAATGAGCTCTCATTCTATTGGTGGTGACGCACTATTATGCCCGTGAGTCATGTTGTTTGTCACGTAGGCGCGGTGACGTGGCGGGGTACGTAACGCTGAACACATCTATGTATAACGTGCTCGGTTTATACAGAAGTCGCTCACAGTATCTTGCGGTCTTGCAGTTTTGTGTCGGGCTTGGGATTTGATTAATTTTATAATCGGGTCCCAAGCAGGTGGTACTTGCCAACCGTCTTCTCTATTGAAGTTTGGATGTTTCCTGATCTCAATAGCCTCGCGGAGCATTCTTGGTAAGTACTGGTATTTCCTGCAATGTGTAAAGATCGTGAAAACCTAAGACATCATTAATTGAATGAGTTAGGTTAGGTTTCATTTCATTTCATCTCATTAAATTTCATTTTCCTTTCATATCAATAAAAAAATTCTACTGAAGACTTGGCTGTATGGGATAGTTGCTTTTGCCAACTAGAATGGGTGAAGAAAAAAAATATCTCTGCTTATATATTCTACGGTTGGCCTTGGCGCCGTTTTTGTTTAAAAGTCATAAATGATTAGTTAGTTGAGTTTATTGTGTTTTTATTATTTTGTTAAATTGCTTCATTTTTTCGCAACTGTATTAAAAATAGTCGTTCAGTACACGTGCGGAACCGTCATTGCAACTTGTTCCGACTGTCAACCCTCGCCTTCGGCTGCGCCTCGGCTGCGCCTCGGCTGACAGCCTTTCCGCACTTGTAATGAAATATACTATTTTGGTTAGGAGTAAAAGCAAGTTTATTCGAAACCGACTGTGGAAATACATAAAAAACTTAGAACTTTATTTTTGGAGTCGGTTAAATCGGATTGCTGTCTAAATACCTATGTAAGCTAACGTAAACGCACCCATTACCGCCAGTTTAAGCCGAGTTCGGATTGATGTCCAAAAAATAAGCACTTTCATAATATGTGGTGCCAATGAAAATAGTTTTTCAAGTACTGAAATTATCAATTTTTCTATTCGTATATAGAAATAGTTATACTAATAATTACTTAAAAATTAAATACAACTTAAAAGAAAAAAGGGCCATGTCCCTATTACCGATCCAAAATATAGGGTGTGTGCCTAATACCGTTTATGTGACACCTAATACCGACCACTAAATAAATGAAACCGTTAAAGTTAAATAATAATGCTCGTGTATAGTTAGTATTATTATATATATATTAGTGCTCGTGTATTATTTAGTATAGTTCAACTATTTATTTAAATGCTCCAATACAGTACGGCATGTTATCAACACATAACAGATTATTTGTGTTCTTATCATATTATATACATAACAGCGTTAAATCAGTCAAAAAAATCTTCTTTATACCAATTATGTATAACAAATTAAAAAGGCCAGCATTGATTATACTATAATATCTAATCAATGCGGCATTTGGTATTTATTATTTACAAAATGTAACATAGAAATATGAAAATACTATAAAATTTTAAGTCTGGCAGTCATGTCAAATCAGAATCAAAATAGATTAACAATTAAAAATAAAATAAATTAAAACAAAATTACCTTTGGCGAAAAAAATAAGATTAAGATATTGATTCAACAGACTCTCAGAATCAAATCCAAGATCATATCTCGTAATCATTTTCGGAATCAGTTGTATCTTCCTTTGAAGCATCCACCTTGGTTATTTTACGTTTTGCCTTATTTAGTAATTTTTATTTTGGATTGCCTTGTTTGCTTAATTTATCTTTTTGGTTTCTTCTCCAAATCTTCGTTTCATTTTTCTGCTTCAATATTTTTCTTCAATTCATTTCGATTCTTCGTGGTCTTGTTCTCGGGAAAATATAATGTTCTTTTGGAATATTTTTACTGATTGTAGTAGATTTTAGTGGAGTTTTACAATATTCTGATCTATTAATAATAGAGATTTAGAGCTCAAGAGATTCAGAGCTCAAATTCACGCATGTACTTTGAATTTATGATGTTGATGGTTTCGGGGTTGATGTTGATGGTTTCGGAGTTGGCGTTGATGGTTTCGGAGTTGATGTTGGTGGTTTCGGAGTTGGTGTCGATGGTTTCGGAGTTGATGTTGATGGTTTCGGAGATGATGTTTTAGATCTTGATCTCCGGTAGAGAAAATAACATCTTTATAAGGCGATTTTTGCATTGAGTTATGTATTACTATATAATAAAGCTTATGGTATTTTAAATTTTTATGTAAAATATGTATGTTTATTAAGGAATACTATAATGTTAATTAGGTAACTTTATGATAACTTGAAAATAAATAGGTAGTAAGGGGCTTCGTTGTAAATGTACAAGTAGATCGGTAATAGGTATTATTAAAGGAAATCGTATAACCAATTACCGACCCTAAATACTTGTGGTTTTCGGACATTTGTATGATTTTAAATGGTGTGGTTATTATAAATCTTTAATAATAATCATATTTTAACTATAAAACTACAATATTAGAAAAATTATACCTCCTTTATTCATCAAAATGTTTACTAAATATTTAGAAGAAGAACATTAATATTTTTACGGATACTAATGCTCTTAATTATATGGCGTTAATAGCTCAAATACAAGTTAACATACTAAGGAACTGAGTTAGTGTATCCTCCTGCCTTTTAATTGAAGCATTTTAACAAAAATCATGGCACAAAAAAGATACGAAATGTACTTATCAGCGACATGTTTAACAACTGGGTCGGTAATGGGAATAAAATTGTGATTTTTGTTCCTATTACCGCCTATTTTTAATTTTTAATTTTAAGCAATATATGTAATAGTATCTCAGTAAAATTAATTATTATTTGTGTTTCTGAAAGTATGAAAAATGCATCAAAAGAACTAGAAGTAACAGTAAAATGCTTGAAGATATAATATTCTGCTAAGAAAGAAACAAGAGTACTTACGTCGTCGGGAACGCCACACTATGGAAAATGCACTATCACCGGCGTTCACCGACGAATTGACCAATTATTCTTTAAACCGTTGAGTTACATACACAAACAAGATATGAACATTTGCAATACAAATACATCTATTTTTTTTCTAAAGCAACCACTTGTTTACCTTTAATACATCACATTAAAAATCTAGTTTTCTGAATAGGGCGGTAATAGGCGCGGATTTTAAGGGGTCGTTATTAGGTGCGTTTACGTTAATTCAGCTTTTTGGCAATTTGTTAAATCAATAACATAATTTGAAATTGAAGTTTAAAAGATTTTTTTAACGGATTTACCGCCTGTATTTTATATTATTTAATTACCGACGTTTATAATGTTTTGCAGCATTTCATTGAGTAGGTAATAATTGCTAAAACCTAAGTCATCTCCAATACTTAATGTTTGTGTGTAATTATACGAAATGGTTACAAACCACTCCTTAAAAAAGAATGGTTAGCATGGTTCACGATTTATGGACAGTTTGTAATCATACAAGATAGTTAATAAACGAATGTTCACAAGAATGCGGTGACACATATAAGAGTTAAGAACAGAATAAAAGTTCCCTCGGGAGCAATACCTATAAAAGTAGAAAATGCATTAATTTGCTCGAGGAAAAGTAATGAACTTGTTGAGAGATTTACCGATGTCCAATATCTAATCTCAGTAAATAAGTAACTGAGTTTTAAAACTAATGAAACTTTCGTATAGGTACTCAAAACTACATCAATGCAAGCAATCTTTCAGCCACGACACGCTGCCAGTCCAGAATCTAGCAATGACATGCAACCACTGGGGCGGCTTCTGCGGGAGAAGTATCATTAAGTTTTAGAAAAAAAACCGTATGGAAGCAGTAATAAGAGCTCGGGGAGGGAATACAAGTTATTAAATCACGTTTCTTAGCTTTTTGTTTTCATTTACGTGTGTTGTTTTATCAATTTCCTTAATAGAAAGAAGAAAGCAAGAAAATATATTTAATCGGCAAAAACATATATGACAGAAGTTAACAACGCAGCTTAAAAAAATATATATCAGTAACATTTTATATTTAGTATTTTACCATACTGAGTAAAATTGACTTGAGAAACAAAATACAAACTCAATGAAAATTTATTTGAATTTAGAACACTAACATTAGGATTTTAAAACCAAATATTAGTCACTTTTAAACGACATTTGACATAATATTCCTAATAATAATACATTTTTCTAATAATCCTTACCTAACACAAACTTGCATGGTATTTAAATGATTTTGATGAGAAGTGTATTTTTTTCATAAGACGGGGCCAAAATGTGCTGTTTTGACTATTCGACACGATGCTAGACATCAGTGCCGATCTGTCACTATAGTATTAGTATAGACCGTCAGAGGACATCTATTGTACCTCAAACATTTGTCTTTTTTTTGTTTCTTTTTCGTTGGTCCTGCTGCAGTTCGCTACAAAGGTTAACAAGTTTTGTGAAAACTACAGTGATAAATAGGAGCGAGGGGCTTGTTGTAACAGGGGTAAGTAGTAACAGGCCCTTTTCACTAGGATCTTAAACGCTATTAACGTATTTCTTTGACTCGATTTAACCTATAAACCGCGCCGCATCATGTTGCCATAGCCAATGTCCCGCCGGCCGGCGCAGTGAGCGGAAGTGTGCACGTGCTTCATTTCTGCCAGGTAATATAAAATTGTACTGTCGTAAAATTTCGGTTTGCGTATTTAATATCGACTAATTTCAAATTTTCTATATCTTATTTCCATTCAAATTTATCTATCTCTGATAGTGTGTAACAGTTTTTATGATTGCTAAATTGTTTAAATAGTTATCTTGATAAATGTTGAAAATCATACCATAGGGTTAGTTGTAACAAAATCCCGGGGCTTGTTGTAACGTGTTACAACATGCCCCAAGTTATGATGTAGATACCTGTTTTAGAATGAGAGTGTATAAAAGAAAGTCAGAGCGGGCAACACAAAGCCATGAAGTGTACGAGTTAGCGGCAGCTGAAGTTTTAGAAAACAAATGCAGTATTCGGAAAGCTAGTCAGACTTTCGGATTATGTCTTGTCTCTCTTTATAGATACATAAAGAAAAAGAAGAATAATGAAAGATTAAGAGTTGGTTATGTTAAGCCTAGACAAGTATTTACTGCAGAAGAGGAAGATAAGATAGCTTCGTACCTACTCAAGTGCGCCGATATATATTTTGGACTACTTCCTATAGAAGTAAGGAAACTAGCTCACCAATGCGGTGTGCAGCTTAGTGCTAAAAACATTACTCCTTCTTGGCATAAAAATAACATGGCTGGTACTGACTGGTTCCAAAATTTTATGCGCAGAAATTCACATTTATCTCTAAGGACACCAGAAGCGACGTCTTTAAGTCGAGCGACGTCTTTCAATAAGACTAACGTTAATTCATTCTTTGAAATATATCAACGACTTCTCCAAAAATATCAGTTTAATGCTTCTCGAATATGGAACATTGATGAAACAGGGGTCACAACGGTTCAAAAACCTAAGAAAATAGTAGCTGCTCGTGGCCAAAAGCAAATTGGAGCTATCACATCGGCTGAGAGGGGAACTCTTGTAACACTTGCTTGTGCCTCTAACGCTGCGGGTAATTTTATTCCACCGATGTTCGTTTTTCCCAGGCTTAAATATTCTGAAATGTTTATTCGTGGTGGACCTCCAGATTGCATTGGTGCTGGTAATTCCTCTGGATGGATGACCGAAAAAGAATTTTTAATTTTTATGGATCATTTTATCAAACACGCAAAACCCACCAAGGAAGAGCCAGTTCTGTTGCTACTTGATAACCATAGCTCACACGTGAATATTGGAGTCGTTGAAAAAGCCAAAGAAAATAATGTCATCATGTTATCGTTTCCCCCGCACTGCTCCCACAATTTGCAACCTTTAGACGTAGGAGTGTACGGTCCTTTTAAAAATTACACAAATAGGGCACAGACAGCATGGATGCACAACAATCCGGGGAAAACGATGACAATATATGACATCCCAGGTATTGTGAAAGAGTCGTTACCGCTTGCCCTGAACCCTACTAATATTATGAGTGGATTTAAAGCTTCTGGTTTATGGCCTTTGAATGCTGATATTTTCCAAGACTCCGACTTTGCGCCATCTTATGTTACTGATCGTCCAGATCCTACACAAGAGCCAGATGACGTAAATGTCACAGATAATATATCTTTGAATCTTGAAAATCTAGAACTATTAGATTCTGTCCCTGAATTAGATATAAGCACCACGGAAATTATAAGCCAAATCGAAACTGCAAACGAACCAACTCCGAGTTGCTCCGGTCTACAAAAAACTTTCTCGCCATCGAAGATTAGACCTTTACCAAAGGCGCCACCAAGAAAAACTAATACAAATAGCAGACGCAAAAGAAAATCTACAGTATTAACGGACACTCCTGAAAAGGAAGCTCTACAAAAAGAATATGAGGAAAAGATGAAGAAAAAACAGAAAAAAGATGACAAAATTAAAGGAAAAGGGAAAGGAAAGGAGAAGGGAAAAGCCAAAGGTAAATCAACAAATAATAAAACCGGAGTGGACAGAGCTAAAAAAAAGATTTTATGTTCAGATTCAGAATCTGAAGCAGAAGAGTGGTATTGTCTGGTATGTGGTGAAGCTTACACAGATACAAATAAAGAAGATTGGATAGAGTGTATCATTTGTAAGATGTGGGCACATGTAGGATGTGTTACAGGAGACATTATATCTTTTATTTGTATTAATTGTAACTCAGATGAAGACTGAATTTAATTATAATGAAACCCACCAAATGTTGATTCTTACATAAGTATAATACTTTGTTAGATAGCTATTAAGAAGAGATAATTACGAGCATACCTTAAATAATTTAATTACTTACTGTGATTTAAAAGTGCCATGATGATTATAAGTAGTGTTTAACTAAATAAAACTGTTAATTACTTAATTTTTAAGTGTTGATTACTAAAAAAATGTATTTGAGTTGATTTTTGATAAGAATTACGTAATACTTACTTTAGAAAGATGTCAATTTTAAAAAAAAAAACAAAGAATAAATGATTAGAGGTATTATTGTCGTTTTTTTTGTCGTTACTACTTGCCCCGGTAGATGTTACAACTTGCCCCAAGCGACGAGGTAAGTTGTAACACCGCACTTCTTCTAGAAAATAATTGATTGTAAAATAATGACCAATAGTTATGGTATTATTTTTACTTGATTTGGTAGAGGAAGAGTTACAGTATTCATCCATCTTTATTTAGTAGAAATTTTATCAATAGATTTCAAGATATATTAGTTTTAATGAAAACTGTTACAACAAGCCCCTCGCTCCCCTAAATTAAATCACCAATAACTTAATTGTATAGGTACTTTTTATTGGTCTCGGTATGAATTTAGATGAAACCAATATCATGATGAATGACCACATTCATCCGAGACCGTAAATGACCATCTTGTTATAGCTGTTTTTAGTATTATTATATCTGTGAGCAGTTTCAAAATAAACATATATCGGGCAGCTTTTACAATTAGGTAGAAACAGCTACGACAAGGAGACCAAAAGGTGAGTCCAAAAGAGCTGTGCAGCATTTGGAAATCTTCGTCGGGTCTTCTCGTCACCCATCCCACAGAGCTTGAAACCAAAAGTCTTCAAACAGTTCGCCCTACCCATCATGTCCTACGGCGCCGAGACATGGAAACTCACGGTGAGACTAGTCCACCTGCTTAAAATCGCTGAGGGTGCTATGGAGCGAGCTATACTTGGAGTTTTTCTGAAAGATTGGATCCACCACGAGACCATCCATTGGAGAACCAAAGTCACCGATGTAGCTCAAAGAATTAGCAGACCGAAGTGGCATTGGGCTGGTCATATATGTAGAAGAACCGAAAACAGCTGGGGTAGACGAGCTCTTGAGTGGAGTTCTCGTAAACATGTCATAAAATTCGATAAATTAAGTGACACTCTGTTGGTACTAGGAATAAAAGTAATCTTGTTCTATGTAGATTCGTCTCCATAGAATTAGTAACTCATTTGTAGGTCGCTTCTACAATAAAATCCCTACGAAGTTAAGAGAACTTCTAATTCATAAATTCAAAAAGCTTATCAAATGTCAACTTTGTAAGAACTGCTATTATAGTAATAAAGATTTATATAGATGACCCGGCTTGGGATTGAGCTGCTCGAGCTATACTATGAATATACGCGGTATATAGGTATACTAGCTTTTGCGCGCGGCTTCGCCCGCGTGGGCTTCGAACCCGTGCATATTTTTTATGAACATAAAATCGGTTATTGTGGCTAAACTATGATAGTTAGATATATGCTCTCGATCAGATCTTTATAAGACCTACAAACCCGTAGTACATAATTTTATTCTATTGTCAATAGTTTTTGCGGCGCACGCATAAATAGGTTTTCGATTTTACACCTTGGTTTACAAAATCGCAATTTTCATACGGATCCCTAATTTTTTTGAAAATAAAATATAGCCTATAACCTTCCTCGATAAATGGACTATCTAACACTGAAAGATTTTTTGGAATCGGACCAGTAGTTCCTGAGATTAGCGCGTTCAAACAAACAAACAAACAAACAAACAAACTCTGCAGCTTTATATATTAGTGTAGATAGGCGGTTTAATGTTGCCGAATAAGTGTATGTGTTAAAATATTTAGAAAGCTATTATCGTCAGCGACTATTATGGCCTTTTTCCTCGAACTGCTTTGTTACAACTACAAAATTTACGTCATTTAAGAATCAAAGCCGACGGTGCATCAGATGCAGTCCAATAATTACCATTAGCACTATCCACAATATACTGCACATTATCCATAGTATGTGAATATTTTGTTTACCATTGAGTTCAATCCGTCGAGTGTAACCGTGTACCATACCATTTTCAGCATCAATGCCCAGTGTTTGCTCAACGAGTCGCGGACAAATTCAGTGTCACTGAGGGGCGTTTTATTGCATTCTTGCCGAGGGATCGTTCACGAATAATGGAGGAGTTTGACTTCAGAGCACAGTAAACATCCTATGCTTAGGGTGCCAGAGCATGCGAACCGAAAGATCGATATACTTACGTAAAAGCGAATTCAATCCTTGACATAACATCTTATATGATTTAAAAAGACGATAAAGAGATCAAGATGTATGTACAATAAAATATGACAAAAATAATTATCGAGATATTTAGGTTGGATAAATTATAGTAGCCTCCTTCCATTAAATGGAGGGAAATTAGCCTAAAAGCTACGAGACCTGTAGGCACAGGGTTTCATATCAAAATTTCCTTCTCTTGCGGCTAAAATTTCGGCTTTGTCAGTTCCTTTTTTCGGCTCTAACGCCACCCTCACGATGGAAATTAGATGGCAACAATGTATTCTAAATCCATCATCACACGTATAACACACACACATAAACATAATAAACTACCTGTACCCTACGCGCGTTGCTACGCCCCTAACTAAAATCTTTTTTTTTCAGCAAACCCCCTTTTTGTTGGAATTTCGTAAAATCCTCAGCTGATCTTTACTCGGCGAAAATAATATTCTGCCCAGCTGTCAAATTTTTATGTTACTGACTATGTGTATCGACCTACATGAATGGTAGAATAGCAGCGGGGACCACGGAGCACGGAGGAGGTCAGCTGTTATAAATGACCGACAATATCAATAGCAAGCAAAGCCAAACGCTGCTTAACCAGAAGATCGTTTTCGTTGAAATTATACTTCTTAAGAGTAGGTACCTATACTAATAAAACAGAGGAGTTTGTTTACTTGCTTGAAGTTGCTAATCTCATGAGCTACTTACTGGTTTGAATGTTTCTGTTGAATAGTCCATTTCATCGAGAATAGCTTTAGGCTATTTCATAACATGCTACGACCAAAAGGATCATTAAAAATTGGGGCAAACACGGGAAAAATAATAATCTTGAGATCTTTCGTAGCAACATACCTCGTAATGTTGGCACTTTACCTGGCTATTCGTATTTCACAAGTTTTTCTTGTCATTCATCAGTTGTTCATTTAAAATTGTGTGTAAGTATGCGATTTTTAAAACAATCTTTTTATGTGGCTGCTCTAGGCGTTACAAATTTTTATTGGGTACAGAAAAGCGTTACATTATCGTATACAAATAAACGGAGTCAGCGGCACACGAGTAGTTGATGTATAAACTCAACTAGTGTGGGATGTCCGTAAACAAATTTGATGCAAAACTAGAGGCTACAATGGTGAAGCCATGGCAGGTGGCGGAAACTGCAAAAAAGTACCACACAGTGCAAATTCGGCTGTCAACATCCGCATCCGAATGTCAACATCCGTACTAGTTAATTGCATGGTTGCCTATCTATGGCGACTACCCCATAGTCGGCATAGATGCAATTAGCCCTGTATGACTAATTCATTTACAATTAAATTACAAATTCAATTTAATACAAATTCAAGCGGAAGGTTTATACGTCATAATTTTATAAATCTGTTACAACATGACCAAATAAGGTTTAATGGATTTCACAGGAATTCCTATTCCTTTGTGGCCAGTGTGTGTAGTACCTACAAGGTATCACACGAATGTAATCCACTTCTTCAGGTACAGTCAACTTCAAAAATATGTATACAATAAAACTAATATTTTAAGTATACTTATATAAGTTTGTAAGTATGGGTGGATGGATAGATGTTTGTTACTTTTTCATGTAAAAACTATTGAATGGATTATAATGAATCTTTACAATATTATATAGCTTAGACATCAGTATAGCACATAGGCATAATAACACAGTATAGCATAACACATAGGCTACAATTTATAAAGATATTGTGTGCATTGTCCAAAATATAACAATACTAGCGACCCGCCCCGGCTTCGCATGGGTGTAATTATGCACGTTATATACATATAAACCTTCCTCATGAATCACTCTACCTATTCAAAAAAACCGCTTCAAAATCCGTTGCGTAGTTTTAAAGATTTAAGCATACATAGGGACGGACATACGACAGCGACTTTGTTTTATACTATGTAATGATAATGTTAATGAAGTGTCAAGTTGGTAGAAAAAATATCTGACGAGAAAATAAATTCTATTACCACGCGGGTAAAACCGCCGGGGCAGCTAGTTTAGAATAAAACTGAATTAGCTGTTTAAACAGCAAGTGCATTCATATGTACTCAAACGAATAAATTTAGAAACCAACATAGATACCTACAAATATATAAATATCCTTGGACATTTCACACAACGCCATCTCGTCCCAAGCTAAGCAACTTAATGCTTGTGTGATGGTAACGACATGGATGATAAAATACTTTTTTGGAATAAAATGTATGTAACATTTTATAGATAGAAAACACCCAGATCCGGATCCGCACCCGGATGCTGCGCAGCAGTCGATCGCTCAACCACTGCGCCAACCGTGTACCATAATTACAAATATTTATGTATACAAATTATGTATAAACTTCATGATCTCAATTACATACTATGTAACCACTTGATGCTTTTGACTCTCGAACGTCTTGGCACTATTCAAATACTATTTAAAAATAAGGCCACAGATTTTTTTCTATTTGACTTATTTATTCTTCATGTACACTCTTTCTGAAGGAGCATAATTTGAAGGTGATAATATAAATTTGAATGATTAACTCGCATTTTGTATATTATTGATCTTTTCCGGGTACTTTCTTGACAGAGTAGTACTTCTGTTGATGACTGTACGTGTACCTGTAGAAACCGGATTATTTTTGAAAACAGAGCCTTTTTGATAAATACGATTTGGAATCGATAGTACTTTTGTTCTGTGAAAGAGAAACATCTTTTCTTGCAACTTTTTTGCGGCATCTAATAATTAAGGCAATCTACAAATTGCAGAGTTTAATAACAGAGAATACAATCCGCACGACTATACTCAGGTACCTCGTTCCCAAGTCGTTAGCGCTGGGAACAAGGTCATTCCAGTGTCTAATTAATGTTTCCCTTTAAAAATTTTGGAGTATGATATGATTATTTATTATATTATGCCTTTTGTTTGATCTAAAGAGCGATTGAAAAAAATACCCTGTACATGAGCCTATAGCCATCCGAGGTGACACTCCGTGACAGCTAATCAATGGAAGCAATTCCGACGGTAACATTTTTACTCCTATCTATTGTAAACAAACTATCTATTGTTTTTTACAGTCTGTATACATATTTATGTTTCCAACGCTGAGAATATATTTATCCACGTTTAGACGAGAACAGTTTTGAGGGTATTTAAAGGTTTACATATATTTGGCCAAGATGCATATATCTTTGAATTTGACTGTACTACTGTGTATGTTGGACTTGAATCTTTCAATAGAATGTATCTCATTGCTAAAATAGGCATCTGTAGGTATAGGGAGGGAATATTTTGCGAGGGTGTTACTATGACGCCGATTAATATAACGCTGTTCTTCAAGGCAATGAGTCGAAATGTTTGATAGACAGGGCACTAAGGTTGTTGAGATGCCTTTAATTTCGATGTCCAATATAATGAATATTGCATTCTAATACCAACAAGTAGCATTTTTATCGCTTAATATACATAATCCTCTCCTTTTTTTAGTCCTTCAAATTCATGCATATAAATTGGCTTACGTAGGTACTGTTCCATCCTGCCCAGACGGGTTTGCACAGGTCACACGAGGCGTGAGGAGTGCGGGCGATTCGGGCGTACTGCTCGTAGTCGTGGTCTGACGCTCCCGCGGAGCCCCAGGCGGAGGTCCTGGCGGCAGTTTAACAATGCCTTCTTCTCTAAAGACTACCCTTATTAAATAGAGACTGAAAAGAATGACGGTCTCGTCTGAGGTCAAAGCATTTCGGTTTCCTTTTGAACTAGCTGAACCGGCTAACGTTGTTTTGCCATAAGCTACCAAATATACACAAAAACAATTATATAGAATGTGCGATTTCATTCCTTCAGTCGCCACTTGGGACAGTTTTTGTGAGTAGCTCGGCCCCGCCGGTTGGAACCTAGCCGGATGATATAGGACTCCCAGTCGTCATTCGGCGATGTGAAGTGAACAGTTATCAATCTATATTGTTTTCTGATGACATAGGTAAGGGTTTTGGACCATTATTGAGTAATAGCCTGAGTCATTCAATTCATAATTGTTGTATGCCTGGAGCTTCATATAATCAAATTATGTCAAATATAATTAAAAAGAAGTTTACATCTTATACAAATTTAACTATAATTATAGGTAATAGTTTAAATGTTAGTAAAAAACATGTCACTGATAGTGTTGAGCATTTATTACAACTTAATTGTAATAAAATTATTTTGTGTGCATTCCCATACTTTGAACATTTAACTGAGAGTCAAAATAACCACATATATATGTTAAATAATCACATACATTTCTTAGTTAGTCACCACAGCGATAAGCTTTTATTTTTTGACACTAATAGTTTTGTAGATAAGCTGACAGTGACTGGGAAGAGTTTACACCTCCCAAATACAATTAGACGTAAAATAGCTTCGCTATTAGCTTTTAATATTAACTCTGTCATAAATAGTATGACTTCTTCTTTATTTTTTACACCCCCTAGTAATATTACTAATGTTAGGTTAGTTAGGTCTTCGACGAAGGAGGGATCTCAGACTTTGAGTCTAGGCATAGGAAATAAGTACTTGCTTACTAGTGAAAACAAAGTTCAGAGATTTGCTCCGGATATCCATTTAAACTAGTCAGCAAGACAATAGAGGATAACTTTACTGGAACTATACATAACTATGTATCCTCTAGCTTACAGCAATCTAATTGTTCCATAGGGGTTAAGCAGAAGACCATTAAGCTATTGTATCAAAATATTCAAGGTTTTTCTTCAAAATTATTAGAAATGGAAATGTTATTATATAAAACACAGTATGACATAATTTGTATAAGTGAACATTGGCTTAGGGAAGAACAAATGATAATTAATTTAGAAAATTACAGTGTGGCCAGTTGTTTTAATCGAAAATCCATGTTACATGGAGGTACCCTAATATTAAATAGAAATGGCATTAAATGTAAACAACGGAAGGATATAGTTAGTCTATCGGTTGAACACAATGTTGAGTTATCATGTGTTGAGCTGGACAAGCATGTTATAGTGTGCGTTTACAGACCACCAAGTATGCAAAACTATTCTATTTTTGAGACCACAATGGAAGATGCTTTGGCAAAAGTCATCAAAACTAACAAATCTGTCATTATCTGTGGTGATTTTAATATTAATATTTTAGAAAATAATTCAAATAGTAACAGATTGTTAAGCCTCTTTAAGTCATTCAATCTGTCCAATATATTTTTAGAGCCGACTCGAATAACAACAACCTCTGCTACCTGTATTGATAATGTTTTTTGTAATTGTGATTTCATACATAAAGGCGTCGTTAATTATCTGCCCTCTGATCATAGCGGACTCACTGTCACCTTTAGGTCCAAGATACCATTGCAGAAGATTCAGATAAAGTATAGGCCAATAACACCTGGTAATTTAAAGAAATTTGATAGGGTTATAGGTAGTGTATTACAAGTTCAGGACTTAAACATAAACGATGCTAATAAACTATACTCGGATGTGTTTTCTGTAGTGCAGACTGAGTTTAGCAATATATTTAAGATAAAAAGTAAAAATACTTACCCTAAATTTGTTTTCAGTGATTGGGCAACCACAGGTATTAGGAAAAGTTGAGATAAACTGTACGAGTTATATGGGCTCAAGCCTTATGTTAGGACGGAGTCTTTTAGTAATTATGTTGCCGTCTATTCAAAAACTTTTAGAAGCGTGTGTAGGTTAGCTAAATCTAAATATATAAGTAGTAAAATTAAAGCATCGGATAATAAGATTAAAACAACTTGGAAAATTATTAATAATGAAACTGGCAGGAAAAATACACCATCTAATAATTACACACTAGAAACTAGTCACGGTACTGTAAATACTGACAAGGCCGAAGCTCAGGAATTTGTCGATTTCTTCACAAATATACCGATTAAAACGACAGAAACTTTAGATTCCTCACCTGCCCTTTCTATCGCCCTTCTCAGAGAAAATGTTACTACCTGTCCCATAGCATTTAGTTTTATACATATAAATAATGTAACTGTTAAAAAAGCTTTCAAGGATATTAAGATCAAACTGACTGAGGATCTGTGGGGAATGTCTATCAAAACCTGTCAATCTGTTATTGAAACTTTAGCTCCCTACTTAGCTTTAACGTTTAACTTATGTGTAGATCAAGGAGTATTTCCTGATCTTATGAAACATAGTAAAGTTATACCACTTTTTAAATCTGGGGACAGTAGAGATTCTAACAATTATAGGCCGGTATCGGTCTTGCCAGTATTCAGTAAAATTTTCGAAAAGATCATGCTTAATCAAATGCTATTACACTTCAACATAAACAATATCCTGCATGATCAGCAATACGGCTTCACCAAAGGGCGTTGCACTACTGACGCCGGTGTGTCCTTGCTAAAGCATATTTTTACAGCCTGGGAGGAAGCACATGATGCTCTTGGGATCTTTTGCGACCTCTCGAAAGCATTTGATTGTGTAAATCATGAAACGCTGCTCCTCAAACTTGAACATTACGGCTTTTGTAAGCAGGCCATTTGTATAGTTAAATCATATCTGAGTGATAGACAGCAGCAGGTTCAGATAAACGGTGTCAATTCAATGAGCTCAAACGTAATAATGGGCGTGCCACAGGGTTCTATATTAGGCCCGTTTCTCTTTCTAGTTTACATTAATGACCTTCCCCATTCATTGCATAATCAACCCAAGATAGTCTTGTTTGCTGACGACACCTCACTTATTTTTAAAGTAGATAGACGTGCTAAAAACTATGACGATATAAATAAAATTATTAATCAAGTACATGGTTGGTTCACTGCGAATAATTTAGTATTAAATGGGAATAAAACAAAATGTATAAGATTTTCTTTACCTAATGTTAAACATGATGTGATGTGGTATTGAATAATGATAAATTGGATTTAGTAGAGGACACTGTTTTCTTAGGGATAACGCTTGATTCTAGATTACAATGGGGTCCCCAAATAACATCTCTTTCTAAGCGGCTAAGTTCCGCAGCGTATGCTGTTCGGAAAGTCCGCCAATTAACAGACATAGACACTGCACGACTGGTGTACTTTAGTTACTTCCACAGTATCATGTCTTATGGTATTCTGCTATGGGGACGTGCTGCAGACATTGAATCAATCTTCATTCTGCAGAAAAGAGCTATTAGAGCTATTTACAATCTACGCAGTCGCGATTCCCTTAGGGATCTGTTCAAAGAAATTAGCATCCTAACAGTGCCTTGTCAGTACATATATGAAAACATCATGTATGTTAGGAAAAATTTGCATTTATTTAGTAAACAGTGCGAACGACATCATTATACTACTAGAGATGGAAATAAACTAGTTCAACCAAAATTTAGATTATCAAAAGTGCAAACTTCATTTATGGGGAACTGCATTAAATTTTACAATAAAATACCTTCCAACATCCTTCAATTAAACGAGAAGATGTTTAAAATATGTGTAAAACGCACACTATGTAGGCAGGCTTATTATAAATTAGATGAATATGTAGATGATAAAAATGCTTGGCGAAATGCTGGTCCAGCTCCGCAGCCACACTGAAATAGTCTTATGTGGTCTTCATATTTTGCTACTCCTTTTTTTGTAATAATTATTTAATTCCGGCCTTTCACTAGGTCTTTTATTGACATGTACCTATCTCATAATATTATCTTTGACATCATGGATTTATTAAATATTCATGTTCCTTGTTTTTTTTACCACTGAGTAGGACTTATTTGTCTTTGTTTTTTTTTTATATCGAGTATACAGGACCTTCGTATTATACAGGACCTTTATCATTTTATTTTGTATAATTGTTTAGAAGTTTGGAATTGTAAATGTGAGCACTATGTAGTCACCGTATTTATATAACTTATCATATAAACAAGCAGTTGAGAGTATGTCATGCTCGCTTAAAGGTCATGCTGGTGGTGTCGTGTGTGTCGGGTCCTTCGGTTCCCTAAAATATGGTTGAGCTGGGGGATGGCTGGCACATGCGTCATGCTCGTGATCGGGTGCCGCCAGTTGGGGCCGGTCATCCCTTAACTGCTATTGACATACCTACATAGCTTTATATTGATCTCCTGGACACTTCTGTTGTGCAATATGTTACATTGTCCTCACATCTTAGCTTACTATAAATAAACACGAAATCAATGTAACCCAATCAGATGATTGTAACAGAAAATATGATAAAAAGAGTGTCCATGGAGTTTCTTGCCTGTTCTTCTCCATAGGATCTACTTTTTGGAACATGCAACTAGATTCCTAACTTCACTTTTGACTTTTCAAAAACACCAGTAAATAGGTTCAATTGAAATAAATGATTTGAGTTTGAGTTTGAAGGAGCCCCGACCTACCCACAAACTCTCACACCGTTCCTCAGCCTACCCGATCCAGACTCAAGGGTTTCAGTCCTCCACGACACCCTAGCATGACACAATACACGCGGACCTGGGTATCATTGATTTATGATTGATTGTATGTATGTATGGTTACTGTTAATAAGATCCTCATGATCGCCCGCACGCTTATCATGAATGTGCGCGTGCTACCTACTTGATTAAAACTAAGATGTCTAATTACATACGAAGTCTTAAGTCTTTCAATATATTTTTACTTATTAAGTACATTTATTATATTTTTGCAATTATTATGAAATATTTAATTATTTATGATTATATCTGATACACATCATTTTTGTGTTACCTCCGGTTAGAGCATGCGACGGATCTGACGATGAATGTATTTTTCCCTTTGTACCTCAATTTTCATTTTTATTCTCCGCTATTAATCGTAGAGTGCTGGTATGTGTAACCTATATCATTCCACGATTCTACGACTGTTCAATACAAATAGGTATGTTTTTCAATTCGAACCGCATAACGCACAACCAGCAGTATAATACTAGTACCTACAGATTTTATTAATATTATAAAAAAAAACTTCTTCTCTCAAATATGTATAAGGAGGGGAAAAGGGATATCTTTCACTTGGTTATAAGATCATTATGCTTTTAGCCTATATATGACCCACTACGGGGTCGGGCCTGCAATCCAATGGAGGGAAACTACGGTGCCACGCTGGCAGCACAGGTTGGCATAGATTTCGAATCCAATTTTCCTTTACTTGCAGCTAGATGGTTTGCCTTTTGTGTTCCTTTAGTCGGCTCTTAAAACACCCAAATGATGATATCGGATGGTGACGTTGTGATTTCTAAATCCGTCCGTGAAAAATAGATGTTGTCCAATTCGCATTCCTACCAAAAGTGTATATAAAATTTCTTCAAAATCGGCCGAGCCATTTCGGAGGAGTTCAATAACAGATAACGTGACACGAGAATGTTCTAAATTAGATTACATACATTTCAATACAAATGTTTAAAAGCGTCCTCTGTTTTGTTCAGCTGCTTTATTTTAGCAGTTTAGCTCACCAAACTTGAACCATTTCAACTTGAACCAATCACCAAGCATTAGTCCCGTAATATTTTACTAGATGTCGCTGCTAAAAATAACAAACGCAACCATGCCATGCCTTAAATTTGTTATAATTAAATTATAGCAATAGATGTCACTCTACTATCACGAATTTGACGAATGTCTTGAGAGTTTGAAATAGACTAAAATAATGGAAAGCCCATGGAGAGACTAATTATTTCAGGAACAATTTACCAGCTATACTTTACTTATTATCGACGTGGTCGCGCACTATGGGCTCCATCAGAAGGCTCAAAGTCACCCAAAGGGCAATGGAGATGGAGAGGGAGGCTATGCTCGGAGTTTCCCTGCGAGATCGAATCAGAAATGAGCAGATAAGCAGGAAAACCAGGGTTACCGACATAGCCCACAGGATTAACAAACTTAAGTGGCAATGGGCAGGGCACATAGCGCGTAGGACTGACGCCCGATGCGATGGGGCAGAAAAGTCCTCGAGTGGCGACCGCGTTCCGGAAATCGCAGTGCTGGTAGGGCTCCCACACATTGGACCGATGACCTGGTTAAGGTCGCCGGAAAACGATGGATGCGGGCGGCCCAGGAGCGGCCTTTGTGGTAATCATTGGGGGAGGCCTATGTCCAGCAGTGGAAGTCTTTTGGCTGAAATGATGATGATGATGACTTTACTTATTAGGTACTCAGAGTTACAGACTCATCAAGTTGTCTGCGACTGAGGTCCGTGAAACAGCAAAAAGTGAAATAACACAGCTGTCCTTTTAATACAACATATTATATTTAAATTATCATCATCGTTTCAGGCCATAAATTCATGGAGGGAAGTTAGCCTACGGTACTACTCTGGCAAAATGGGTTGGCAAAGGGTTTGCATCAAGTTTTCCTTCTCTTGCGGCTAAGTGATCTGCCTCTTGCGTTCCTTTAGTCGGCTCTGATGACACCCTGCGGATGGTATAGGTTGGTGATATTGTGTATTCTAAAATGTTGCAAGACGGAAGAATGTGTACTTAATCGAAACAAATTCATTTATCAAAATGTAAGGTGATAAGCCATCTTGAACAACAGTGGTCCAAAGATCCTCAATAATAACACTCGGTGCGGTAAATACATATTTATTGAAGAATGCTTCTTGGGATCGACTCGTTCACCCCAGTGGTGAACACATAATCCTGCTGTATAAATTGCTTCAAGTACATGCTTTGTTCATATCGCCGGCTAACTCTATACTAGCGACATCTATTGCTCAAAGTGCTTAACTTACCTATCGTCTCGCGCCTAAACACACATTTTAGAGAGTCACTATTTATTAACTCGACTTAACGAGATCAATATATTTCAGGGAAATTAATATGTAACAGTAAAATATTTAATGTATGAACAAAAGATGGCAGATGCGTTAGTTTCATTTTCTGCCGTGTTAGTGATAATCGGTGCTCACTGCTCTGAGAAGCAATATAGCTTAATACACGTAAAGTAATATAAATTTATCTAAAGTAGGTACTCACCTCCCCCATAGACCCAGTGCTGAGCAGGGAGTTCTCGGATTACATGGAGGGAAAGAAGACCACTGCGCTATGCTAGCCCGGCACAGAGAAACATGGTTTAACTCAAGTTTCCTTCTCTTGAGGCTTGGTTGTCAGCCTTGTTATTTATTTTAGTCGCATTTCAATAGTAGGAAGTGCGGTAGTGACGTTATACTTGATCCGTCACCACACGGATTATTTATTTATTATTATGCTACGGGCCCCGCGGGAAGGGGGGCCCCGCATATTTAAACCTACTCATCTCTGCCTGAGCGTAATTTTTTGAGCGAAACTTACTAAGACGTGACCCACAAAATTGTTACCTATAGATAGCAAATAAACGTATTGAGTATTGAATTATATTTGTACCACTTTATACTTATGAGCCCATAGCAGATCAAGGGTCCTGCGCTTTGCTACGGGCCCGCGCTTGCTTAAGGTGGATGCTCCAGGGTAGCCCGCGAAATTCAAATTTTCTTACGTTTTTTGCAATTTGCAGGTAAGTGCTAGGTTGTATTTTGATTAAAATGTTATTCGCGGCTGTAAGACGTATTTAGTTATAGAATTATAATCATCAAAATCATCAATACAACCCTCCAAGCTCATAAAGGTGCAAGAAAAACTTTTTCAACGTCAAAGTGATTCTTGCACCTTTATGAGCTTGGAGGGTTGTATTGATGATTATAATTCTGTAACTACTTAAGTCTTACAGCCACGAATCAAATGTCATCTTCATACAACCTAGCACTGCCCTGCAAATTGCAAAAAACGTAAGAAAATTTGAATTTCGCGGGCTACCCTGGAGCATCCACCTTAATCCGGCACTGCCTGTGTTGACACATTGGCCCCGTCGCATATTCATGGAACAGGCAATAGATGGCGCGGCGGCGGCAGATCTTTCTCAATTGCATAAATATAGGGGTTGGTATCGGCGCATAAAACAATTGGCGTCGAAACTTTGGGACCTAATGCATTGGGCCTCTATAGAGACCTCAGTAAAAAGCACATAGAGGTGACAGGCGATACCTCTATATTGTAGTAAAAATGTTCTAGATTAGATAATTAATGCTAGCAATTGCATCGTGTCGGATGGACACTTAATAGAAAATAGTTTGGCTCAACATAAGGCTCTTCTGAGTTGATATCTATCATATTTTTGCTTCTAGCCTCCTCAGTCTTTAGAGGGGGCATATAAATCCACCGGTTCTATGTTTCAACGATGTCAGCAACGTGAAACTGATCTACTACTCAGCCCATAAAATACCTACTACTGAGTCAGGCCTCCTCCCATCACAGGGAGGGTAATTAGCGTACTGTGCCACGCTGGCCAGACGGGTTGCCACTGCGTTTCGTATCAATTTTTCCTTCTCTTGCGGCTACGTGATCTCTTCACCACACAGACATCAACTATGAGTATTAAATATATGTAATTGAAACAACCACTTGTTTGACATGTTTTTATTATTTTTTTACACCGATACAAATGCCCCAAAATGTAACTAGAACTTTAAAGGTAACGTCTACAATCGAGTCCTCTTTGACAAGCCAAACTAGATCTACAACTATCTGGCGGCAAGTTAGCACAACTTTTGGCCGCTTCTTAACTTAACATATGAATTTTATTCCATGATGTACAAAACCATTACCCTTCAAATGGTATTACTCTCACATGACCGAAGTAACTGTATTCCACAAACATTGTAAAATTGTATTCATCTTAGTGTGTTACTGTAGACATTTAACAGGATGGATATGTAAGATCTTGACAAGAGTTAACAATTGCGTTCGGTGAACTTTAGCAGTGAAAGTACCTTAGATACTTATCTCTTAATTAGTACACAAGTTTTACAACGCTAGGTTTACAAACGGTTAGTCTATATCCCATACTTGGCGTGGTTACAAGGAAGGGTTTTAAGTGCAAACATAACATGATCCGAATTGATTTTGTTTTAGATACAGGCGATGAGGAAGTCGGCTGAGGCGATTGCCCCGAACAATCCAAAAGGCCGTCGACCCATGTCAAAAAACCGACGACCTTATACTATGTTGAAATCATTTCCAAACGGATATACGAGTCATATACCCAAAAAACATAGTAAAAGAATTAGTGCTGTGTCAGGAAACTTGAACAGCCTCATTATTTGATCTGTTTTGAGCACATCCGTGTAATCACGCCTAGTATTTCACGTACAACACATGGGACATTTTCTATTCTACAGAATACGGCACAGAGAATACACGGTAAGAACAACATGTTTATATTGTTTAAAAAAATAATAAAAATAACAAGTTTAGGCAATCTACACCTCTTGTTATAGCCAGTACAAAACTTTCACCTTAGTTCCTTATCAGTAGTTATCCCTAACACTATATAATGGTAGGTTCCGCCGCAAAAAAAAAATGTACGAGATATAAAAAATTGCACTTCAGAAATAGCAAACTCCCCACTTAAACATATAACGCGTAACAGCATTGTCAGGGAATGCCAAGTGGACGTGACACTCCCATCACAATAGAAATAAAACTCCCTGCAGTTGTCGACCTAACCAAACTAAACTTCGTAAGCTGGAAATACACGAAGAAAATACTATTTTATTGTGTCATTACACCCAAAAAAACAAACCTTTTTGATATTTTATATCTAATGTAATGAAGACCAACTTACTAAAGTACCGACGGTAACCCAGCCGCTAATCCAGCCGTAGATTGCTTATAGAGAGTAATTAGGTTATAAAGGTATAATTTGGATAGATTTACGTAATGTAAGACATTAGACGAAAAATACCTATGGTTTGGTGTTGAACAAAAAATACTTTAAGTATTTTTAAAATTAATAATACTTGGGGTTTATACGACAGGAAATGTGTAGAGTATTATTAAAGTTATCCTAAGAAAATCAAAATACTGTTAACCGCTTTTCTAAACAATAAGATGGCAAAGTTCCGCTACGTTACTCAAAACAGAATTTAAAAAAGTTTAAGTCATAATCAATGTATGCATTAGCTATAGTGTGCCGTGTGGCTCGGAAACAGAGTGAAACCTTAAATCTATATTAATCTGCACACACGGAACGAAATGTGATGATTATAGCTAATTCATTTCTCGACTGTAATCGTAATGACCGCGCGCAATTTACGGTTCATTGGCATTTTGTTAATAAGTACTATTGTTGTCATTTGGGTTGTTGGTTATGCGCGCGTCAATATATCGCATTGGCAATAAGATGGTCAAAATAGTGCGCTTTTTAGCTGTTATAACCGACTTGCATTATATCGGAAAAGCGCTGATGATTGATGATATTATGCACTCAGGGCAGCTCGCTAATTAACCGAGAGTGCACGATTTTGTGCATGCCTAACAAGTTTATTTGCTACGCACGCACCGTTACTACAACTAAGATAGATGCAAAAGCAAAAGGGGATGTTGATGGTGAGAAATGTAAAGAAAAAACAAACCTACATAAAGAACATAATAATGAATTACAAAAACGAAATCTAATTTGGATGAAAGCAAAGCGATGATGGATGTTTAGATGTTGATCACTGGCGAGTATTAAGGTATTTTGGTGAGGCGACTAGCGAATGCAGCGAGCTTGCCTCGGACGTATCAGTTTTTCCACATCGCGCATAATGGAATGTTGCGCGCTCACGGATAGTTACTTCTGAATGACACGCGTGCGAAAACAGGGCTCATGCGTGGCAATACCATGCCACGGATGCACAAGTATGTTGCGCACGGGTGGCAGAAGGAAGATAATCGCCGGAAGCGCGCAAACACTGTATACTATTTATACAATGTCTGTACAATATGACAACACTAATGCACAAGCTTCGACGATGAAAATGGACAAGAAATGAAAGACAAATGAGTTTATAAAATGATTATAGAAGAAAACAAAAACTAATGCTTTAATAAAAATCAGAGGTATGATAAAAATTAATGTGAACCGTGATTATGATAAGTGGATGAAAAGTTGCATGAATTTTTGCGCACGCAATATTGACAGTCAGATCGCCCGCCCCGGGAGCACAAGTGCATGGACAATATGTTGATGGCATATTGCCCACGCACGATTTATTGCCCACACGGGGAATTGCGTACACGTATACTAACAAGAACGAGTAAATAGACGAATAACGACATCGAACACTTAGAACATGTGAACATTAAATCCGCGAGACAGAGACAATAATGCAGACATTTAACAACAACATTAAACAGAGAGGTCACTGAGGTAAGAAAATAATATGCGGAAAAGGAAAGCACGGTCACGGGGATACTGACGCTTGTAGGTCAGCATGCCGACGCCCTCGCTTACTTGTCACTAATGTTATTGCTACTACCAGCTTGCGACCGCCAGCCTCAGTGACAATAAAGAGAGTGACAAATAAGTGAGACCCGACCAACCCCCGAGCCCTAGCATCCTCCAGATGTGACGTGAACGCCGCTAATGCGTTCCATGCTGAACGAACGGACCTGTTTGCGGTTTAAGATGGTAAGCAAATATAAAGCGAAAGCATGTTTGCGATCGCTTTGAATAAAAGAAATAGAGGGGTACACGAAGAGTACTCAAATTAATAGAAATTACTTTTGATAAGAGTGGGAAGCGCATTGATAACATTAATCACGAAATTGAAATAACGACATCAAACACTTAACTAACATCATCATTACACGCATAAGGATCATCGAATACGGCAGTAATTAGGGGAATAGGAGCGGATTAAGCGTGACACCATGAGATTAGGGTGAAACAAGAAGGAGTGGTGTACCGTGTACAAATATATACGATTAAAACTGACATAAACTGTTAGGAAAAAGATATTGTTCAAGTCCGTTGTTTACGATAGGTGTAATGGTGATATCCTGTGATGCCACACTAGGGAAGGTTGTCATACAAATGTGTGGGGATATGGGGGGAGGGATAAAAATAATGGAATCTGCGTGACGTAATCGATGGCCCTAGTACCTACGACACTGACTGACTTACGAACAACATTGAACACTGAGAAGAGACATGGAAAATAATGGAAAGTTAACATGGGATGGAAAAAGTACAATATAATCTGTTCTGGGCCTCGTGACAGAATTTGTGGTGCTATGACACTGATGACGGCATCGGCATGTAGCTTGACTGCACTGTGACCGCAGCTGAATCGTGGTAAAAATCGGTTAATAGCGACTCGTCACGAGACCCGATTACAATAAAAAATAACCCAAGTTTTAGGAACGTTTTGACACAAAGACAATTTACGTCTGGTTTGAAATTCCTGGGCCGTGTAATATGAAAGAAATAATAAAATTACGCTTCGAGTAGGGGACTGGAAATGGGCACACTTACTGACATTTAAAAACATTTGACATTAATTTACTGTTCATACAACATCAATTTCACATTGACAAGAATACATTAAAATTATCAAAAACTAGTGAATATAAATTAACTTGAACTATGCCCTTCATACGGAACAATAAATTATTATTAATAAGTATTTGTGTAGGTAGTCAAATAAATAAGATATAAAAATGACAATAATATTAAAAGGTTCAATAATTAGGAAAAATTTGTAATCTTACAAGATGAAGGACATAGCAATTCCATATAGGTAAAACAGAGAGGGCTACATTTAAATTCAATACAACTGACGCTAATAAGGCAGCTACACACGTTATAAGTTCAGTATTAGAACAACATGAAGAAGTTTACAAAATTATTGAATTAATAAAAGTCAAGAAATTTTGTTGCAATACTCACTGATGATGTTAAGTGAATATTGCAGCTCAGCGACTACAGAGTATTCGAAAATGCGCTCCGATCACGCTGTAGACGCTGAAGAGGCCCAGGTTCTAATGCCCCTATGGTGCCAGTAGCGAAAAGGACTACCTTGCCATCTAACCGGAACACAACAGTGGCAACACCGTCATTTGGCGGCAGATAAAGGCAAGGCGGTGGTAACCGACTCCCTCGAGCTTTCACCGAGCTCTCCCACCCGTGTAAGGAAACAAATTATATCTTGTATTCATTGGCAGCGAAGAAAGATTGATAGAAATTGTACTTTTACAAAAGTTTTCGTAGCAGCCATATTGCTATTCCGGAGGACCAGATGTAATGCCTCGAGCATCAGTAATCTTGGAAGATTCGGCTACCTGAATGTAACATATAGTGTAACGTGTGCAGCCACCTACACGATTAACTTATCAAGTTACCAGTGCAGTAGGACCATATAACAATACACTCTTCACATGGTGCATCTCTCGACAAACATCAAAAACGCCTTAATGAACTGCCAACTTGAGTCACAAATAAATTGTTACAGGCAGTATACTAAAACATAGAACATGTTTGGGTATACTGTCTGTTCCTAACGAGAAACGTTCACACATCAATAACTGAATACATCAAAATTGAAAATCATCGCACAAAATCATGTTAAGACATTGACTTATTATATAATATACGCATCCTTTAATCGAAATAATTTAAAACTGTCATGTACCGCACGAAAGCAAATGACCATTCTGGGCCGGTGTATTGTCCTGGTGGCCCGTTTCGGCGGACAACGTAATCCACTTTTACATTATTTCAATCAATTACAACAATAATTATAGGTCTCTGTCCAGTATATCCCTTCCTATCGCCCCTATGTAACGATAGCAAAATGCGCAACGCAAATTGTTGCTATCAAGCGTTGCTTAAAGCTGAGCCCCCGAATGTTCCCCTCGACTATAGATGAACGTGGCTCGAGATGTTGACTGCCACCTAGTGGGGGTAGGGGCCCAGCTGATGAGCCTCGCTACAACGGGTCCTGACTGCAATTTGCGTGCCAAAAACCCGATGTACGCGATGCTTTTTTAGAAAAAGGTGAACCGTTGCATGTTTAGTTTATGAATTATCAACTATTATACGTTAATAAGGCAGACACCATAGCACCTAGGGTCACTCATCAAGGATTTGGCTCGACTTGGAAATGCGTTAAGTTCCCTGCTAAGTGCCACTAAGGATATATCGTAGAAATATGTATTACTTTAGCAAGGCAATATGTAGATACACAGATTTAGGGCGACCATTGAACATTGAGTATTTAAAAAAAAATCGGTATGAACATACTGGAAATAAATGAAGTAAACACACACATATACATAAATACAAATACATTACGATAATGCTCGTAGAAAGTAACACATTGTAACCATTGAACTGTAGTACCTATAATCTCGACGATTGTAACGCAATAACTAACCAAAGATAGGTGAAATGACAGGGTCAAAACGCTAAAAATCGAATTACGTTTCGATTTAATCTTCCTAAATCAATGTCGCAGTATTTTATTTAAGTGCACTTATTGGCGACTTGCGCTTTCTATAACAACAACGGTTACCTTTCACTACTAGCTAATAGAAAAAAAAGTTTATGATTCGCATGTCAACAAATTCCCAGATAACTTATAAACAATGGCAATGGTGAGTTACAGATATCACATAAATTTATATTGTTAGGCAGTGCTGCAATTTGAACTTTTGTTACGATTTTGATGACGACCATAAATTTGAAATTGTAAAAATGTAGCTCCACGTAACAATAAGACCGGCGAAACGTTAGAAAAAACAACTAACTAAAACAGTAATAATAAATTAATGTACTGTCACAAATGTGTAGAGGATAATGTACCGGACGCATTACAAAATAAATATGTAGTTATAAAAGCAGCCCTTCTATGGATTCGCGAAAAATACCCAACAGAAAACTTTTAATGTTGACCTGAAGGTGATGACTATACATTTGTAACAGTCAATACAGATCAATATGCCTGCTATAACACAATACATACTTTAATATTCCTTTTTGAGGGAAATATAAACAAATATGACATTAAAATATATCAAATAAAACCAAATCTACATGCAGACATTTTCTGTTAGCTTCAAAAAAAAGATTATGAAGAAAGGCTGTAAATAAATACACACAAAATCTGAGACACTCAAGCGGGAAGTACCCACAAAACAGTGTGACGTAATCACATCGACATAGTATATCGAATTTTAAATTTAATTTCGAACCAGCGACATTATAGCACTAGGCTTATAATGTCGCCAGCGCGAATAAATCAAAATTCGATAGGGCTGCATACATAATATCGATGTGATTTTGTCACAGTATGTGTCAGTGAGGCCCTTAAAACTAAAGGAAGATTTGGTGTCACCGCAATACAATAAATAATTTATATTCTAATCAGTCAAATGTCGGGATGCCGCCTTGTATACGGAACATTTTATCTAATCTACAAACTATACACATAGGCACATTTAGCGGCTAAACCCCTGAAACTTAAAACACCAAAACACATATCCAAAATATACGTATTATAACCGTATTTAATTAAGATGAAACAAAATACATTCAAACTTCTTATATACTAAAGTCGTGCCAAATATGAAAATAAATATCTCCATTACTATGAGGTATTAGTTTTAATCATTAATTCATAATATTTACAAGATAATTATGTACTAAACTTAAGTCTAAGAGCAAAAAATACTTATCTAACATGTTAAATTTAAGGTTAGGGTAATAGTTTACGGGATTTCTAAGAATTATTAATATTATACTTAATGTTATGTTATGAATAATGTTAATTTTAAGCCTTTTTTACTAATTAATTATTATCTAATATATACAACTTACTTTAATACTTACATACTAGTACAATTTAGTAAATAATTCATTTATATATAGATTGCTTGTATCGCGTTTTTTTTTATATATACAGATCCTTATAAATTAATCTATCTTATAAAATTTATAAAAAAATAATCCCTATGCTAATCGTAAATATAGTATCATACTATGTACATTATTTACAGTATTCTAATAAGTGAGACACAAAACACCTGCTTTGGAAATGGTAAGTGCACAAAGTTATATTGCGATTGGTAGCAGGTGGTGGCTTGCCACTCTTTGGATCAGTCCCCATGACTATGGAACTGTATCCAGGAGAGCGACTCAAGGGTGTCGAGAGGTAGATGTTCAATAGTTTAACTTCCACCCTCAAGCATATAGCTCTGACCACCCCACTCCGGACGGCCGGCAAAGGCAAGCCGGAGGTGGAGTCCTGCGGGCCCTCTGGGGTCCACTCGACCGACGAAGGCTCGCCGAGACGAGGGCCCTGACTGACTCTCGGGGGCACTCGGGTCCGTGGTGGCGTCACTCACCAACAGCTCGCCACAAAGCTGCCCTGCGGGCTAAGAGCAACTTAGTATCTTAATCATTACAGCCTATATTTAACATTCAAAACGAGACTACTGATTAATCCCTAATATAACAACAAGCTAACACACATACCTACATAACATTTTATCGCCCTAGTTGCAGAACCGAAGGAAACGAGGTTTCTACATTCTATATTGTACATCAGGGGCAAACACGTGTTTGGTCTGCCTAACTGCCAACCTTCAAGATCCCGGGATTCGAGTTCTGCAGTCGCATAGGGCGATGATTTATATACATTTTTTTATATTTTAGATTAATATTCTCAGCAGCTATTTGTCATTTCACCACAGTTCAAGAGGACACCCAATGCAATGGCTGAACTTTCCATGCGCGACTGTTCTCTGAACGGCACTGTAACATCAGTCCATATTATAACAACTAACACTAGCACCTTACGACAAGTTAGCTACGACACGTGTAACATTTATGAGTTATCTATACTAATTTATGCTATGAACTACCGACAAATGAACACTAACACACAACTTAGTAAAAGCACGTAACACTGCAATTGAAGACAAATACATAATATTCTATTCTAAGATTATAAATATCTCCTCTAACTCATTCATCTACAAATTGCTATAAACGTTAATCTCTTTCGCGGAACTATACAGAAAGGGGTGTTCAGTCTTTTAGTTGTAGTAAAGGCATTTTCATGGGTAAGTAGGACGCCGCTGCCGTTGAAGTTTGTTTTTTCATGTGGGATTTATAAAGGCAAATAAAGGCACCGTTCACGTTCTCAGGGGAGTCGGCGTGGGAGTTGTCGCGCTGATACTTTAAGCGCGTACATCCAGCACCGAATTGCATGTTGACACTAAGAACGTCGTTTTTAGATTACATATTTACAGATGTATAGTTATTAAAAAAACGGACTTGAATACGGATGGGGTTGAAAATGAACATTTATGGATAAATCATGAATGTAGTACAAATTGAGTATACTTTAAATAAAGAGGTTGGAACAAGAATTATTTAAAACGAAATTAAAAAATTTAATTGACCCTTTAAATAATGTATAGGAGCTGTCTTTTAACTTTCGAATAGAAATTTTCTGCGCCCAAAGGTTCGCGGCACACGAAGCAACTCGATCACGTTGCGACCACAGACTTTTAATAACTCTGCAATCGCAACTGACCATATACATGTTGACGTACGACGCGAGCCTTAGGCTGTCTGTCCACCGGAGCGGAGAAACGGAGAAATATTAACCGATAAGATTGCACAAAATATCCACGCTTCTTTAGTTGTGCAATCTTATTGGTTAATATTTATCAGTTTCTCCGCTCCGCTCCGGTGGACAGGCAGCCTTAACCGGTGTGCCAGGACGGTTGTTCTACAATCATAGTTATCCTGCAGTCCGGGCACGGCATGTCGGGGTATTTGCCCTAGGTAGATGAAAGACAAGTTCGGCAATTAGACGGTTGAGTTAGAGAAGTGTTATTAATGACTACAATTACAATTTCGGGCAAAACTAAATTCTTAAATGGTAGCACGAAAAGCGTAAAAATGTGATGATAAGGCGTATCGGCTATCTCTCTTCATTTTCTCATCAGTCTTATGGAGTACATCAAACAGAACGCGAATGAACGACGTGATAAACTATAGAATAGTGTAACAATCAGATTAACTGTAACGCGCTAAACGCCTAAAACATATAAAGGGAGCTAATTTACTTACTAACGGCTACGCTACATTCAAAACCACACCAATTTTAATATTTAACACACAAATCGCCTCTGAATCAATCAAAATGTAGGTATTCGTGTATGCCATAAATCGGTAGCCATTACATTTTACGTCGACTTAAAATGTAGTTACCTAAGATTAAGCTGTTAAGCTGAACGCACTTTACGGGACGCGCCTGATGAGTTATTATCCGTTTGCAGAAACGCATAGACTTTCTTTCGCTAAAAATAGCAACACTACTGAGCATTACACGTAAGTCCCGACGTACAGATGTCGCCTACTGCGATAGCGGAGGCGTATTAGCAATCATGAAAATGGAACAGTCATCGTACGAGTACCCTTAATTAATGTGCGTTCAGCTTAAGAAATGTAATGCCGTGGCTATATGTCGGCATCAATAGTAGGTAAAGGCACCCAATGCAAAAACTTCGCAAACGGTATTTGCAGCGCTTATTATTATGGGTTCACATTTGACAGTCGGAACTGAGCAATTGAAATGTCATCACATACATTGTAGCGTTGCGGAAATCGGTAGCGAAATTTTTACATCGAACCCAGCTACGTTGTTAGTCCTATGGGAAAGTCCAAACAACGGCTACGTAAAATCTATGACTTTTTTTGGCATCAACGCTTCTGAGATGGAACTAGGAATTAGTTATTATCAACCTTACCTTGGCAGTGCGAGCTGATTTATTATTTGAATTTGTAATTAAAGCACACTACTAAATAAAAACATTTAAGACAGTTTAGTTATATGTATTCTTCAAGGCACTATTGATATTTATAGAATTTTCTATATTAAAAAGATCAAATCAAATACTTTTATAATATTTTGTGGATTTGCATTTTATAACCAATAATAAAAGAAATACTCTTACCTACTACATTTAAAAGATAAAATGAATTTATCTGTTCAACGGAAGTTACACAACCAAAACTAATCATCATAAACAAGAAACGTTGATGCATTTTCTTTATATTTTTTGTAACTAATTCCTTATCCTACGAACCTTAAATTATGGAAAACATATGATTATTATTAACTTGATTTGGATCGACACAAACACGATTACAAATGGAAGACAGCTGTCGACTGCTGATTACAATACAAGCTCAGGCAGCCCTGGTTACCTATGTTTGAACTTCGAGATTTGTGCCGAACCAGGAATGAACAACTGAACACTGCACTAGAACGCAAGTAAACAAAACAACACTTACTTTCCCGCTGCCGCCCAAGCGACTGTGAAGACGCTAAGCGCAGGACATATAGTGTTGGCACAGCCGTAATCTCATTAACCACATCTGTAGCGAGCTCAACCCAAACGGAGATGTCGCCAAGCTAACATTACCGTACAAGGTTTTTCTAAATAAAAAAGAAATAGTTAATCGGATAAAGTAAAAATAAAACACAAAATAAAAACTAGGAACTAATTTATTAAAACGTAAATACTAAAAATAAAGAATATCAACAAAACAAAATCTACACTCAACATAGTAGTAAATGAAAAAAAGGTGTCCAAGTAATAACACGAGTAAATGAAGGAAAAATTAACAGATAGTGCGTGAACAGTGAACATTCCAGATAAAAAAAACCACAATGGACTAGCCGCACATAAGTTTAGATACAGATGTTGACATGTTGTCACGAACAATTTAATTTTAAAAGAATCGACAACGAATATACAAATCATATAGACGGCGGCCAATCCAATGTTTATCTTTTCTAGATATTCCTACACGATAGTGGAATCCTGGTGTGATAGGCACTTATGTAACGACGAAAAATATTAAACGTTTCGAGTCATTATTTCTGCTTACATCTAATTATGAGCTCAAAAAACACCAATTTACCATAATAGGCGCACGTGTCCCATGCATGATCAATTTGGAAGTCGAATTTAAGTAATATTTCGTGTGACAAGTTCCATTCAAGTAATTAATGCGCAAGTACGGTAAAAAAAACAAAAGCTAGATCATGTTTTGCATAGTGGACGCAAAATACCAAGTCACAATGAGACACGTTCGTTTATTTCCTAAAACCTGACAAGTAATATCGATTTTTAGTTAATCTAATACGAAAAAGCAAACATTAGGTACATTACTGCGATAGCCCTAATAATTATTTAATAATTGCTTTGATGTGCAAGCGTGGCGACGGCAGTGAAACGTTGTCTATACTAACATCATGACACATATATTTAACATACACGAATTGGCGGCGTTTACAAGATTGACAATGAGACTGCGTGCATCTAGGCTACTGCCAATTCATTTATGTCACTGAATTATACGATCTGACCATGTGACAACAATTTAGACTATAGAACTTTAGATAGACCATTGAAAACTGTGACAATATAGACTGACGGCGCAGCACTATACTGTCTGTGAACCGATTGTGTGCTAAGTTAATAGTCGAATAGTAAGAGCAATTATTGATTTAACCTAGCGTACTTTAAATGCTTATGAATAAGTTTAAAACGATGGTACCGATTAAATGTGTACTGTAGGGGTAGGAACCAACAAGAATCGCATTAAGTCCACATTCAATTGGTGCATTTCATTACAGAATATTATTATCATTAGTGTTTGTATTGACGTTACTGATCAGGTACAATGCTGCGCCACTAGTTCAAATTGAAAGCAGTGATTACACCAAACATGAAACACGACGATTACAATGGAAGCGAGCTATCACGACATCATTAATAAGCACACATCGACGACAATCCTTTATGTGTGTTTTAATAGGTATTGTTGTTTTTTTCACATTGCTTTATCATTTTGTATTTTTTTTTGGATTTTGTTCTTTTTATTAAATATATAATATTATTTAAAACTATCTTTTTTTGGGATTTTTATTATTTTTGCAACACATTGAACACGAGAGACACACTTATCACCTAATAAATATACTATTCTTTTCTCTTAAGACCTTATAATTTAATTCATTTACGATGCCTCTGACATAGCCACAGTAGCCACTTTGATGAAGGAGCAACAACAAGATTTTCAATCTGCCGCAGAGTATCGAGCACTCGCCTGGAATACCACAGCGTCAAGCATAACAACATTTATGGACGAGACAGACAAAAGATTGCTTAAAATGTACAGTCCCAATTCAAATGTTAGGCCTACACAGGGGGTACCATCTACATCTTCAACCCATACTCCAGATGTGCGGCAGGATCCTCCTATAAATCCAACTATGGGACCTTAATATGTTCCAACAACGGAGATTTTGGATTTATCGCCTCTGGGGTTCATGGAGCATCTTTAGCGAAGCTGGTTACAGCTTTAGGCAAACCTACAACACACGACAAAGTTCTTAATGTGAATCTTGACAAGTTAATTCATAAGCTTGACACTGACCCAGACTTCTTTCAGAAATACTCAACGGCATCTCCCCAAGACAAAATCCCCATGATCAAAAAGATGATATCAGGAATTCCTATATTAAATAACCAATGGGTGCTGCAAGAGGCCAACTGATACGATAAAATGTATATTAAGATGTCAGCCACCCCCTTACCAGAAACACACTGATGTCAACACAGGCATTTATTATTTTTCTACTAAGATTTTTCTACTGACTTTTATTTTAAACAATTACTAACTTGCCTAGAAATATCTTATGCGCGCGATAGGAGAAAAAAAAAGCAAGATGGCGAAATGTACGCTGACAAAATATAAGAATCCTATAAGAATCCTATAAGCACTACACACCGATTGAATCCACAACGACGAGACGAGAAAATTTCAACATTTAGAAAATATCCAAAATACAGCACACACATAAGTAGACGGTAAGACGAATACTTAATAATAGGAATCTAACGACACAAATGTATAGCCAGTTATTACTGTGGAAACACTTCCAAGCTCCAGATAAGGAATAAGCAACTACCTATAGCACACATGACTAAGTAAACAGGACATACACCTAGAAGTGGCAATGTAATGACTACTTTATAAGTAATACGATATTATTGAAAGTCCAGGAATGGCTCACGATTCTATTCACTACTTATATAGGAGCTTAGTTATGAAGACAGTGGGTCTTCATACAGGTAGAGGTTGCATATTTTAGAGACGAATAACACTTGCATAAACGCGTAACCTTAATGACAGGCAAAAGCATATTATTTTTGTTTTGAATTTTTGAAAGAATTTCCTACTTCGGTATTTAAACAAGCAAGCTAGCTTACATCAATTATAGTTTAACGTTTTATAAAGGCACGCCTCGGGAAACATAATTCGCCCAGTTACATATATCAGGTCACGGAGCGATCATGAATGTGAAACACTGGAAATTCACAAGAGCACCAAAAAATATTAATTTCGGATCTGGTAACAAACATACCATCTGCATCAAAACAACGTTCGCCTACAGCACTCAGGGAAATTAATTTATTTCAGTAAATGCACTCAACGCAAGTTTAGAAGAGCTCTACGTCAGCCACGTGATCGAGTGGACAAACGGCCTAAATGTGTTGAGTGATTGTATATCCATCATTAACTCTAGACTTCAAAGAAATAATAACAGAGTAGGCGCTGTGAGTTCGAGGTCCGACGCCCCATCCAAAGATGATTCAGTGACAATTACACTAAAGTGCTAATTCTTAAATCCACATACTACGTTTGTGCTCAATATTATATTAAATAGATTCCAGTGTACGCCATCAAATGTAAGGTTTGGTTGTACAAAGAATTTAACTAGAGCTATTATTAGTTAACATCGATGAACACACTTATTGCTACTTGAATTTATTGCTAACGAAACTTATAGCGTATTTATGACACTTATTGCTGAAAGATTACTACTAACAGTCAATATTACTTTGGGAATTAGTACTAAGTACATCTCGTCAATTATTACTACATGAACACATAACTAATTATAATTTTACCACGAGTAACTAATAGTGCGCCAAGTTGACAACTTTGTGTACAACCGAAATTAAAATTGTATGGCGTACTTGGAATCGAGCTAAAGTAATGACACAGTGTGAAGATTTATATTAAGAGTGCGTTTACTTTGTCTGAATAATTGTAATAATGGTTCTGTGATGCTTAGCAATTATAGCATGAGAGCATACAGTGGTATGGAAGGAGATCAGACCCGTAAAATGCTTGGTGTCTGTATATTCAAATACCCACTCTGTAAATTAGGAAAACTGGTTAACTTTTCATTCAACGTATAATGACGGTAGGCAGTGTAATTTCGGATTCAGATTTCATCCTAACAATTGTTTCTACACTTCAATTTCTTAAGTATCAACAAAGTAGGAAATTGACAACGATCGTCTGAGATGTCAATTTCATAGCTTTGGAGTGAGACCTTGGTAAACGTCATTATGCGTCGAATTTCAAACCATCATTCCAAACATTAACTTTCCCCGCAAGATGACTACACACATTCAGAATAAATCTTTCAGTAAATATACCCAAATATTTAATACCCAAATAATACAATTTGTTATAGACTCTTAACACACAGGACTTTGTTGGCATCTCTATATTATGGAAGGAATGGGAGTTAGCTGTTAGTTTAGTTGGAAATAGAATTATCAGTAATTGCTGGATTATTTTATTTCTATACAGCCAGGCGTATGTATCACGTATTTTTTTACTTCTGAGGGTATCCCTTTGGAGATCGTAGCATTTACCATTCCCATAGATTCCTTTCCCATCGGACGAACTTCGGTTACGTTGTTTGTTTAGGAGAAAACCATAAAACGCGTCTGCAGGTAATAGTTACAAAATCTAACCAAACTACATTACAAACAGTCCTGTGCGGGAAGATTCATAAATACATAAAACACACACAAACTATACACAGAGAGCTTGAAAAGTAGATGTTAAGCGATTATGCCTGACGATCGACGACGCCAGCATGACCTTCAGCATTTGCACCTAAGGAGAGGTTTCCCCCTGAAGTCTTCGATTCGTGGTCGAACCAGGCCTCCAAGAACGGCGTCATGTTAATGTTAAATGTCATATGCTCTTTGTGTGTAGTCTCTTATAACCAAAAATAAAAGTAAATTATGATTCAACTAAAAGAACTAAAGCTAAGAAAAGCTAAACAAATCTCAGGTGGCCACCTCCTCATTGGACGCCTCGAATTCGAGCTTGACATCACCAGTGAGCCCCTCCACGTCTACTTCATTCTCAGAGGCATTTAGCATGTTAAGGGTTACCTGGAATCACATTAGGTCCAATAAGAAAATATTTTCACTATTTTCTGTACAAAGACGGTAATGCGTGCTTTAAAAAATATTGCCATCGGCATTCAATAATTCGTCATAGATTGGCGAAGGGAGGGATAGCACTAACGATTGACAACCCTGAAGTAATGACCAATTTACTAATTCATCGGGTGCAGTATATTAGATTGCATGCGCACTATATTTGTGGTATAAAGGTAGCCCCTCTTTGTTGCTATTTGTTACAGTTATGTACCTATAGACGGATATTCCATGTGGTGAAACATTTAGAATTCATAATGTCACCACCCTATTCCACCCTAAGAATGTCGTAAGAGCCCACTAAAGGAAATTGTACATGCCAGGGAACCTAGCCGCATGAGAAGCAAAACTTGAAACCGGGTTGAAGGGAGATAGTTAACAAATAATTTCATCCTAATGTTCAATCATAATTCATTAACGGTCTAGAGTTTGGGCCTGGACCGAGTGGTCCAGTAGATTGTAAGTCGGTCCGGCCGACTTACAATCTACTGGACCAACTGGGTTAACAGAATTCATCAATTTTGTTTATTATTCATTGGCATAAATATTCGACAGCAAAATTAAAACCTCCACCTAAGAACAGAAAACAGTTGCAAGACATAAGATTTTATTGATAGAAATATCATATTTATCATTCTATAGATAATTATGGAACACACGAAACTGCAGAACAACAAATACACGTCTCATCAGAAAAATCGAAACACTCCCTTTTTTATGGTTTATGTCCTAATTTAACACAAAAGAGTTTTCCTTCCATGAAAAAATCACAATATTCTATAGCTGGCAGGTTGCCAATTACAGTGGTAAGGAACATTCTAGATTCAAAATTGTAATTTTATATAATTATCCTATAATTGAAATCATTCACTGTTTCGAGACAAATGTGTGTTTAGAGTTGGAGTACATTTCACTGTTGGGTTCCTTCCTTCATACTCCATACAGAGTAAAAATGACTTGTGAAACAAAATACGAAACCTATGAACATTTTATTTGAATTTAGAATATTAACATTACGATTAAAAAACCTCATATTCACTATTAAACGACATTTGACGTATATTCCTAAATATATAATTTTTTATGACAATCCTTACAAAACATAAACTTGCAAGGTGTTTCGATTTTTCTGATGAGAAGTGTATAAATTAAAAAATGTAGGGATGATTGGTCCGTTATCCATGAGATTTTGATTTTATTAGTAGTTGAAAAATATTCCGTTTAATTAAGTCAATAGACGAATCATCACTTATGGTAACGAACCAAATATAATTGTCGAACTAGGTAATAAAAGAAACACTGCCAAAAATTTGAATTACAAATAAGAAGGCCATGACAAAAAATACTCGTTAATATTGCAATAATATTAAAATATATAGAGTTCTATGAATGAGTCCAGACACTTATATTTCGCTTAGCAAATTTTCATAAAACTATTTATAGCCTCATCTAGAACGCATTTTAATTGAAAATAAGTAATCAGACGACTAACATTGAGCAAATAAAAATATCATGAAAAATCTACAAAAAGACCATGCGACCACTAGCCTGTGCGCAGCCAAGCTTCCAAACTTCACTAACTGATTAAAATAAAAGAGTGCTAACAATCTTAGCTATCAGAGCATTGGATATCTATGGTCTGCCGCTTAGGGATGCTACAAACTCCATTAATGTTACACGAATAATTTGTATTTAAAGTTGCAAAATCGATGAACACAATCTCAAACGATCCAGTTGGTCTAAGATCCGGCAGCAGGTTTAGTGCGCTCATCGGTTATTTGCTTAAAACCAAATGTTTATGTTTATTTATAATTACGAGAAATTTGCCGCTAGTATTTTTAAACAAAATATTTTTTATTGATTTTTGAACGAACATCGAATTGTTATTTCAATAAAATATCGTAGATACATCACGGAAATTTATAATAAAGATTCTAAAATATCACGGTAAGGTACGGTTTTCCATAAAAAAAAAACAATCTATTTTCTAGTAAAAATATTAAAAAAATTCATTTTTAATATTTTTACTTTTAATCAACATTGACATGATACTGTGTCAAAAGAATGTATTGTTGAATTTTGGGTCTCGTTGTTTAAATATCTAAACCATACTTGTTTACATCTGGCTGCGGAGATGTGCAGCCAAGCGCAGAAGCGCAACCGTGATTTTTTGAATCCATATATAAACTGCCGAGACGTAAATAGATGATATTTCATGGAAAAATAAACCGATTTTTTTGTTCAAAAATCAATTAAAGATATTTATTTTAAAAATACTATCGGCCAATTCTTGATATGCACCCTGGTAGATATATATTTTCCTAATTCTAATAAATTTACATAAAAATTTGGTATTCAGCAAATAACCGACGAGCGCACTATACCCCGTTTAAGATAGCGTGATCGATTTGACAGATGGGCTAGTGATGGGAAACAGATAATATCTAGTAGTCCAAAAAATAACGTTTTAAAATACTTGTAACAGTGACAAGTTGGCGTGGGTGTATTATGTGTGAAATTCTTTATTGCACTAGACATATAAAACATTGGGTAGATAAGCGATGGTAGGTCAATATGCTTAATAAGTTCCTATTTAATATTACAGGGTTATTTTTGGACCTGCCCCCAAATTTAAATAGGTGGTTCAGGCCATGAAAGTAAACAAAAAAGAAAAGAAATTAATAATTGTAAAAATGTTAAATTTCAATGTGCGAAAGCCAACGAATTTTATTTCAAAATGAAAATGTGTTTTATTCGAATATTGTCTTATAAAGTGAAGAAAAAGTGATAAATATTTTCACACATAATACACCCACACCATCTTGTCACAGTTACAAGTATTTTAAAACGTTATTTTTTGGACTAGTAGATATTATCCGTTTCCCATCACTGATCGTCATTGCAAAGTAATGGTATGATTCCGAACTACGCTGCACGCAGAAGTGCTACCGCGACGTAGATCGGAATCATACCTATATGTCGATCAGAAAAAATGACATCTGTCAAATCGATCATGCTATCTTGTACAGGGTTTAATCCTGCAGCCGGATCTCGTACTACATTAAAAATAACTAGTTATGTTTATTATTAATTAATTAATTATGACCAGGCTAGTTTGTATTCAAACGGGAAGCGAGATATATTTTCAGAGCGGCAACCCAAGAAGAGATCAGATCAGACACCCAATACCCTGATACGGAAGTGATCTAACAAAATGATGCTTATAGTCAGTGAATGTTTGAACCTCTGCGTTCTTTCCTAACACTGTCTGTGTGTTCACGACGCTCAGAGGAGAGGCTACCTGGGAGGGCGGTTGAACCAGGTTGTTCGCAGTGCTGCTTACCTGTCGAACAGGTATACCTGCGTCTTCGAAGGCCTTCTTTTTGAGTGTAGTTCGGATTTGTGTTCTGTGAACAATAAAAAATTGTTGCTACAAAAAAATCGTCTGTAGAATACACGTATATTTCATCTAGACTACTTATATTTAATATATCATTGTTTTCAGCCTTGACAATTAAAATAAGTAAGTTCTGAAATGAGTGTTTTCAAATAAACGCACAAGTAACTATAAACATTGAAAGTATGTACAAACAATACTTTATGCGCTCGCATGATTTTGGGGATGACGAACTACCTAAAAACCAATGCTGGCGTGGTGTGGGGCAACGCACATGACATGCTCTTTATCGCATTACACTCACGCCATCAACTGGTTGGTCGCGTGCTGCTTCATTTGAATACAATTTACTACCAAATAATTAAATAAATAAAATGTTTTGTTATTTAAGAACAGCCTAATAATACTAATGAATTATCATGTCTCTTCCCCCCCCCCACATCCCCTCGTCAATGTTACTGGCTGGATCGATACAGCTCAAATTGGACCTAGAAGAACCGGGCACACCCCGGATCCGGGTCTCATTAATTTTATACTATAACGATTTTATCTACGTCACCTTCGACAAAACATGGAGACAAGAATTGGTTCTAAGAAATACATTAAATGTAAGGCGATAAAAGTATCCAAAATATTGATGAATTTTGACATCCAATCTAAATATTTAGCACGGGTGAGATAATCTGACTTGAGCAACAGGTTGCTGTTTAGAAAACAGACCCTTCTGACACAAAGACTACAGCTACGCGAAACTGGTTAAGCATAATGCATAGTAAATATCGACTCACTCAATATTCCAAATTCCAGCTAAAAACTTAAAGCAATATAACCGTTGGCTTTGTTTCCAGCCATTGTTTAGGGAAACTATCACACACCGTAACGTCATACACACGAACTGATATTTACGAATGGCGCACAACCGCACAAGGTGACTACCGGTAAGCAACTGGTGGCTGCATCGACCATTTTGTTTCAGTAAGCTTAAATTGCACGATGCACAAGTGCAACACGAACCCCTCCCTTCCTCTACCACACCCCAGATCCGGGTATAATACATATTTTGCGTTATCGACTTTATCTACGTCACTTTCGGCAAATCATATAGGCAGGACTTGGTTCTAAGAAATAAAAGCTAAGGCGGTAAACGTCACCAAAATATTGATGAATTTTGACCTCCAATATAAAAATTTAATACCGGTCACATACTTTGACTCGCTTAGCAACAGGTCGTTCTTAGGAAGTCGGACCCTTCTGAGTTCTGACACAAAGATAACAGTTACGCGAAACGGGTCAGGCATAATGCATAGTTAATATCTACTTACTCAAAATTCGAGGTTCGAGCTAATAACTTAATGCAATATTATAGTTAGCTTCGTTTCGGGCCATTGTTTAGGCAAACTATTTTGAAGCTGCGTGGGACTGTGCGTGGTAAGTGACTTCCGGTTTGCAACTGGTGGCTGCATCGATCTAGTCGCATCCCGTAGCGCATTAATGCACTATGCGCATGTGCAACTCGACTAACCCCCCCCCCTCTTCCGCTCCTCCATGTTACTGGCTGGATCGATACAGCTCAAATTGGACCTAGAAGAACCGGGCACACCCCGGATCCGGGTCTCATTTATTTTATACTATAGCGATTTTATCTACGTCACTTTCGACAAAACATAGAGACAAGAATTGGTTCTAAGAAATACATTAAATGTAAGGCGATAAAAGTATCCAAAATATTGATGAATTTTGACATCCAATCTAAATATTTAGCACGGGTGAGATAATCTGACTTGAGCAACAGGTTGCTGTTTAGAAAACAGACCCTTCTGACACAAAGACTACAGCTACGCGAAACTGGTTAGGCATAATGCATAGTAAATATCGACTCACTCAATATTCCAAATTCCAGCTAAAAACTTAAAGCAATATAACCGTTGGCTTTGTTTCCAGCCATTGTTTAGGGAAACTATCACACACCGTAACGTCATACACACGAACTGATATTTACGAATGGCGCACAACCGCACAAGGTGACTACCGGTAAGCAACTGGTGGCTGCATCGACCATTTTGTTTCAGTAAGCTTAAATTGCACGATGCACAAGTGCAACACGAACCCCTCCCTTCCTCTACCACACCCCAGATCCGGGTATAATACATATTTTGCGTTATCGACTTTATCTACGTCACTTTCGGCAAATCATATAGGCAGGACTTGGTTCTAAGAAATAAAAGCTAAGGCGGTAAACGTCACCAAAATATTGATGAATTTTGACCTCCAATATAAAAATTTAATACCGGTCACATACTTTGACTCGCTTAGCAACAGGTCGTTCTTAGGAAGTCGGACCCTTCTGAGTTCTGACACAAAGATAACAGTTACGCGAAACGGGTCAGGCATAATGCATAGTTAATATCTACTTACTCAAAATTTGAAGTTCCAGCTAATAACTTAATGCTATATTATAGTTGGTTTTGTTTCGGGCCATTGTTTAGGCAAACTAGTTTAAAACTGCATGGGACTGTGCCTGGCAAGTGACTTCCGGTTTGCAACTGGTGGCTGCGTCGATCCAGTCGCATCCCGTTGCGCATTAATGCACTATGCGCATGTGCAACTCGACTAACCCCCCTACTTCCCCTCGTCCATGTTACTGGCTGGATCGATACAGCTCAAATTGGACCTAGAAGAACCGGGCACACCCCGGATCCGGGTCTCATTAATTTTATACTATAACGATTTTATCTACGTCACCTTCGACAAAACATGGAGACAAGAATTGGTTCTAAGAAATACATTAAATGTAAGGCGATAAAAGTATCCAAAATATTGATGAATTTTGACATCCAATCTAAATATTTAGCACGGGTGAGATAATCTGACTTGAGCAACAGGTTGCTGTTTAGAAAACAGACCCTTCTGACACAAAGACTACAGCTACGCGAAACTGGTTAGGCATAATGCATAGTAAATATCGACTCACTCAATATTCCAAATTCCAGCTAAAAACTTAAAGCAATATAACCGTCGGCCTTGTTTCCAGCCATTGTTTAGGAAAACTATCACACACTGCAACGTCATAAACACGAACTGATATTTACGAATGGCGCACAACCGCACAAGGTGACTACCGGTAAGCAACTGGTGGCTGCATCGACCATTTTGTTTCAGTAAGCTTAAATTGCACGATGCACAAGTGCAACACGAACCCCTCCCTTCCTCTAACACATCCCAGATCCGGGTATAATACATATTTTGCTTTATCGACTTTATCTACGTCACTTTCGGCAAATCATATAGGCAGGACTTGGTTCTAAGAAATAAAAGCTAAGGCGGTAAACGTCACCAAAATATTGATGAATTTTGACCTCTAATATAAAAAATTTACACCGGTGAGATACTTTGACTCGCTTAGCAACAGGTCGTTCTTTTGAAGTCGGACCCTTCTGACACAAAGATAACAGTTACGCGAAACGGGTCAGGCATAATGCATAGTTAATATCTACTTACTCAAAATTCGAGGTTCGAGCTAATAACTTAATGCAATATTATAGTTAGCTTCGTTTCGGGCCATTGTTTAGGCAAACTATTTTGAAGCTGCGTGGGACTGTGCGTGGCAAGTGACTTCCGGTTTGCAACTGGTGGCTGCATCGATCTAGTCGCATCCCGTAGCGCATTAATGCACTATGCGCATGTGCAACTCGACTAACCCCCCCCCCCTCTTCCCCTCCTCCATGTTACTGGCTGGATCGATACAGCTCAAATTGGACCTAGAAGAACCGGGCACACCCCGGATCCGGGTCTCATTTATTTTATACTATAGCGATTTTATCTACGTCACTTTCGACAAAACATAGAGACAAGAATTGGTTCTAAGAAATACATTAAATGTAAGGCGATAAAAGTATCCAAAATATTGATGAATTTTGACATCCAATCTAAATATTTAGCACGGGTGAGATAATCTGACTTGAGCAACAGGTTGCTGTTTAGAAAACAGACCCTTCTGACACAAAGACTACAGCTACGCGAAACTGGTTAGGCATAATGCATAGTAAATATCGACTCACTCAATATTCCAAATTCCAGCTAAAAACTTAAAGCAATATAACCGTTGGCTTTGTTTCCAGCCATTGTTTAGGGAAACTATCACACACCGTAACGTCATACACACGAACTGATATTTACGAATGGCGCACAACCGCACAAGGTGACTACCGGTAAGCAACTGGTGGCTGCATCGACCATTTTGTTTCAGTAAGCTTAAATTGCACGATGCACAAGTGCAACACGAACCCCTCCCTTCCTCTACCACACCCCAGATCCGGGTATAATACATATTTTGCGTTATCGACTTTATCTACGTCACTTTCGGCAAATCATATAGGCAGGACTTGGTTATAAGAAATAAAAGCTAAGGCGGTAAACGTCACCAAAATATTGATGAATTTTGACCTCCAATATAAAAATTTAATACCGGTCACATACTTTGACTCGCTTAGCAACAGGTCGTTCTTAGGAAGTCGGACCCTTCTGAGTTCTGACACAAAGATAACAGTTACGCGAAACAGGTCAGGCATAATGCATAGTTAATATCTACTTACTCAAAATTTGAGGTTCCAGCTAATAACTTAATGCTATATTATAGTTGGTTTTGTTTCGGGCCATTGTTTAGGCAAACTAGTTTAAAGCTGCATGGGACTGTGCCTGGCAAGTGACTTCCGGTTTGCAACTGGTGGCTGCGTCGATCCAGTCGCATCCCGTTGCGCATTAATGCACTATGCGCATGTGCAACTCGACTAACCCCCCTACTTCCCCTCGTCCATGTTACTGGCTGGATCGATACAGCTCAAATTGGACCTAGAAGAACCGGGCACACCCCGGATCCGGGTCTCATTAATTTTATACTATAACGATTTTATCTACGTCACCTTCGACAAAACATGGAGACAAGAATTGGTTCTAAGAAATACATTAAATGTAAGGCGATAAAAGTATCCAAAATATTGATGAATTTTGACATCCAATCTAAATATTTAGCACGGGTGAGATAATCTGACTTGAGCAACAGGTTGCTGTTTAGAAAACAGACCCTTCTGACACAAAGACTACAGCTACGCGAAACTGGTTAGGCATAATGCATAGTAAATATCGACTCACTCAATATTCCAAATTCCAGCTAAAAACTTAAAGCAATATAACCGTTGGCTTTGTTTCCAGCCATTGTTTAGGGAAACTATCACACACCGTAACGTCATACACACGAACTGATATTTACGAATGGCGCACAACCGCACAAGGTGACTACCGGTAAGCAACTGGTGGCTGCATCGACCATTTTGTTTCAGTAAGCTTAAATTGCACGATGCACAAGTGCAACACGAACCCCTCCCTTCCTCTACCACATCCCAGATCCGGGTATAATACATATTTTGCTTTATCGACTTTATCTACGTCACTTTCGGCAAATCATATAGGCAGGACTTGGTTCTAAGAAATAAAAGCTAAGGCGGTAAACGTCACCAAAATATTGATGAATTTTGACCTCTAATATAAAAAATTTACACCGGTGAGATACTTTGACTCGCTTAGCTACAGGTCGTTCTTTTGAAGTCGGACCCTTCTGACACAAAGATAACAGTTACGCGAAACGGGTCAGGCATAATGCATAGTTAATATCTACTTACTCAAAATCGAGGTTCCAGCTAATAACATAATGCAATATTATAGAAGGCTTTGTTTCGGGCCATTGTTTAGGCAAACTATTTTGAAGCTGCGTGGGACTGTGCGTGGCAAGTGACTTCCGGTTTGCAACTGGTGGCTGCATCGATCAAGTCGCATCCAGTTGCGCATTAATGCACTATGCGCATGTGCAACTCGACTAACCCCCCACTTCCCCTCGTCAATGGATCGATACAGCTCTAATTGGACCTAGAAGAACCGGGCACACCCCGGATCCGGGTTTCATGTATTTTGTACTATAACGATTTTATCTACGTCACCTTCGACAAAACATGGAGACAAGAATTGGTTCTAAGAAATACATTAAATGTAAGGCGATAAAAGTATCCAAAATATTGATGAATTTTGACATCCAATCTAAATATTTAGCACGGGTGAGATACTCTGACTGGAGCAACAGGTTGTTCTTTAGAAAACAGACCCTTCTGACACAAAGACAACAGTTACGCGAAACGGGTCAGGCATAATGCATAGTTAATATCTACTTACTCAAAATTCGAGGTTCGAGCTAAAAACTTAAAGCAATATAACCGTTGCCTTTGTTTCGAGCCATTGTTTAGGGAAACTATCACACACACACATACACACTACAACGTCATACACACGAACTGATATTTACGAATGGCGGACAACAGCACAAGGTGACTACCGGTAAGCAACCTCTAATATAAAACATAAACACCGGTGAGATACTTTGACTCGCTTAGCAACAGGACATTCTTTCGAAGTCGGACCCTTCTGACACAAAGACAACAGTTACGCGAAACGGGTCGGGCATAATGCATAGTTAATATCTACTTACTCAAAATTCGAGGTTCGAGCTAAAAACTTAAAGCAATATAACCGTTGCCTTTGTTTCGAGCCATTGTTTAGGGAAACTATCACACACACACATACACACTACAACGTCATACACACGAACTGATATTTACGAATGGCGGACAACAGCACAAGGTGACTACCGGTAAGCAACCTCTAATATAAAACATAAACACCGGTGAGATACTTTGACTCGCTTAGCAACAGGACATTCTTTCGAAGTCGGACCCTTCTGACACAAAGACAACAGTTACGCGAAACGGGTCGGGCATAATGCATAGTTAATATCTACTTACTCAAAATCGAGGTTCCAGCTAATAACATAATGCAATATTATAGAAGGCTTTGTTTCGGGCCGTTGTTTAGGCAAACTAGTTTTAGGCTGCGTGGCAAGTGACTTCCGGTTTGCAACTGGTGGCTGCATCGATCAAGTCGCATTCCGTTGTGCATTAATGCACTTTGCGCATGTGCAACTAAAACAACCCCCCGCCTTCCCCTCGTCAATGTAACAGGCTGGATCGATACAGCTCCAATCGGACTTAGAAGAACCGGCCACACCCCGGATCCGGGTCTAATATCTTTTATGCTTAGGAATTAGTTCTAAGAAATACCTATAATGTAAGGCGATAAAAGTATCCAAAATATTGATGAATTTTGACATATATTATAAATATGAAGCACGGGTGAGATACTCTGACTTGAGCAACAGGTTGTTCTTTACAAAACAGACCCTTCTGACACAAAGACTACAGCTACGCGAAACTGGTTAGGCATAATGCATAGTAAATATCGACTCACTCAATATTCCTAATTCTAGCTAAAAACTTAAAGCAATATAACCGTTGCCTTTGTTTCGAGCCATTGTTTAGGGAAACTATCACACACTACAACGCCATAAACATGAACTGATATTTACGAACGGCGGACAAGCGCACAAGGTGACTACCGTAAGCAACTGGTGGCTGCATCGACCATTTTGTTTCAGTAAGCTTAAATTGCACGATGCACAAGTGCAACACGAACCCCTCCCTTCCTCTACCACACCCCAGATCCGGGTATAATATATATTTTGCTTTATCGATTTTAAGTACGTCACTTTCGGCAGACCATATAGGCAGGACTCGGTTCTAAGAATTAAAATCTAAGGCGGTAAACGTCACCAAAATATTGATGAATTTTGACCTCTAATATAAAACATAAACACCGGTGAGATACTTTGACTCGCTTAGCAACAGGACGTTCTTTCGAAGTCGGACCCTTCTGACACAAAGACAACAGTTACGCGAAACTGGTTAAGCATAATGCATATTTAGCATCTACTTACTCAAAATCGAGGTTCCAGCTAATAACATAATGCAATATTATAGTTGGCTTTGTTTCGGGCCATTGTTTAGGCAAACTAGTTTTAGGCTGCGTGGTGCGTGGCAAGTGACTTCCGGTTTGCAACTGGTGGCTGCATCGATCAAGTCGCATTCCGTTGCGCATTAATGCACTTTGCGCATGTGCAACTAAAACACCCCCCCCCCCCCTACCCCTCGTCAATCTCTGGATCGATACAGCTCAAATCGGACCTAGAAGAACCGGCCACACCCCAGATCCGGGTCTAATATCTTTTATGCTTAGGAATTAGTTCTAATGAAATACCTATAATGTAAGGCGATAAAAGTATCCAAAATATTGATGAATTTTGACATCTATATAAATAAAAATAAATTGCTGTTCTGTCTCGCTAAAACTCAAGAAAACCGATTTGGCTAATTTTGGTCTTGATTTTTTTTAATACGCCTTATTTTTGTTCCTGGTAAGTATTGCACATATTTATAAAAAGTTGAAACATCCTGAAATATTCATTCAAGTTTTTTATTTATTCATTCTGAGGCGGTACGAAGTTTGTCTGGTCAGCTAGTATATTATAAATATGTAGCACGGGTGAGATACTCTGACTTGAGCAACAGGTTGTTCTTTAGAAAACAGACCCTTCTGACACAAAGACTACAGTTATGCGAAACTGGTTAGGCATAATGCATAGTTAATATCGACTCACTCATTATTCCAAATTCCAGCTAATATCTTAATGCAATATAAACGTTGGCTTTGTTTCGGGCACCTTGCGAGCATGGTGGCTTCCGGTATGCAATTGGAGGCGGTACCGGGAAAGTATAAATGCACAATGCGCAAGTGCAGCCACCCACGCTTCCATCGCCTATACTCCAATAACTAAAACCTTTTTTTTTTGTTTGTTTTTTTTTGTTGTCGCTGGGGATATGCTTTATGCATACCACCGCCCCCCGGGGGAGAGGTCGGTGATTATGTGGGACTCCGACAAGGGTCGTCTACCCAAGAGTCGTCTACCCACTAAAACCCCAGCGGTATACACTCACACGGCGCGCTTGGGGCGCCACAAGTTCGCGTAAACGCATTTTACTGTGACGGCCCGGCGTGGTGCCCGCAACGGGCAAGCGACTGTCGGAGAGGGCGTCCCGGTACACTGGGACGCCCTCAGTCATCGAGGCTTTCGTCGGTGGCGGTTCCCCCGCCCACCACCGGCCTCTCAGGCGAGGGCAGAAGGGGTTCACATCGTCACGACCCCCTCCACTCCTGCCTCCGTCCGCGGCGCGGGTCAGCTGGAGCTCCCTCCTTTGCGACCCGCCCCGCAGCCCCCTTCTGCGACATAACGGCCTCGCAGAAGGAGGCCCGTCGGCCCTCGGGTTAGCGACAACCCAAGGGCGTTGGTGCACCGCAGCGGTCCAGGACTCGCTGGGCAACTCTGAGGACAGAGGAGTCCCTGGAGCCCCAGTCCACTGCGGCGCTGGGTGCCGCTCTTCGTCTCACCTCTCCCCGTGGGTCCACCCGGCATGGGAGGCCCTGGCCGGTATGGCCCCACGGATCATGGAGGCACTCAAGCCCCCTCACCACGACAAGGTGGCAGCACAGTCGATGGGGCAATAACTAAAACCTAGAGTAGTGCCGACCAAGTTGGAAGCCCCCTTGCCCAACATAAACACTAGTTGCGCGTATTCATCACAAAATGGCGGAATAAAATGCATAATAAACAGTAATAACAGACTGAAAAATCTGAGGAATTGATGAATTTATGACAAAGGGGCGTCTGGCAAAAAGATTGTGTGGTTCATAGCTAGAAACATTTTATTATTATTTTTAAATCCATAATTTGATTATTACTAGTATTTAATGTAATGTAATCAAAATCTGCACTCGTTAACTTAGTTGATTGTTGTTGAATTATGTATTATATCAAAGCAAGCTTTAAAACGCAACGTGGACTTTCTTTCGTTCCACAGGTCCGATGCAAGGCGCAAGTGCACGTTACCACGCCTGCCTCCCGCAGGCACTATATTATCAGGACTTGCATTGATCGAAGCCTAACCTAACTCTCCTTACACCCAACGACTGTGCCCTCCCTTTCCCCACACTCAGTTTAACCATTGCAAAATGGCGGAACCGAATACATACACATATGTACTTTTAAATCGATTTCACAAGTTTAAAATAGGAAAAATAATTAATAAATTCAACAGGAATATTTAAAAATTAATATCAATATTAAAATTGCTAATTTAGTCATACAACTAACTGCGCCATCCGTGCTTGCGCCAGGTTGCCGGTAAGCTCTGTTTAAATGCACATTTAAGTGCGACATGCCGAGTAACTAACATCGCCCTTATTATTATAATTTAATTATTAATAACAGAAAACAATGAAGCAAGTTTAACGAGATGTCATTTCTACTCACCTAATACGCCAGATTAGTCCCGATATCGGTATGTATCATTTTTTGGCTTTCAAAGTTCTTTCAATAAGCAGCACAATAAACACAAATCTGTACTTCTAATCAGTATCTGCCAATATTCGATTGCTAGCATTCCTATCTATCTGCTAATTAAGACAGCTTGACAATTGCAACCAGAACCACCTTGCGAGCACGGTGGCTTCCGGTATGCAATTCGTGGCGGTACCGAGCATTGTATAAATGCACAACGCGCAAGTGCAGTCAATGCACCCTCACCCCGCTCTCCTAGATGTCTTAATATCTGAAACCTAGGCTAGTGCTGATGTATTGATCTGGTAGGAAACCCCCTTCCACACCATAAACGCTGGTTGCGCGTAATAATCGCAAAATGCAACCTTCTATTCCTAGTATTCCTACCTAGCACCACAGCATCTTGGCTTCATACCCTTAGATTGCAACGTTCTCTGATAACTATCTCATAAATTTTATTTTATTTATTTTATTAGTATTCGGGAATCTTATATTGCTAATAAGGCTTCTGGATATACAAGATAAGAATAATAGATACACAAAATACTGTAATTTTGTGTTGGTTGTATGGTAGAAAATAAAATATAAAGACGCGTCTAGCAATAGATTGTGTGGTTCATGGCAAGAAACACCATTTTAATTATTATTAAATCCATAACTGGACTACCAGTGTGCATTTGCACAGCATTTGTTGAGCTTTGTTTACAATATATGTATAGTGGTCTTTAAATGTCAATTTTTGATCGAACAATACGCCAAGGTTGATTGTTCATTTATTATAACAAATCACGTATTAAAACACAATGTGAACTTTCGTTCGTTAGGTTCGATGCACAGCGCAAGTGCACGTAGGTACACCTCCGGGAAGCGCTATAAATCAAGACTTGCATTGATCAAGGCTCATGACTCCTTTTACACCTAATAACTCGCCCCTCCCCTTCCACACAGCCAGTCTGCGAAATGGCGGAACTTTACTTTTAAATTCATTGCATAAATCTCGTTTGCCGTGGGCATCCATCATCTGTACAATTGAATAAAGTGGAAATAGGCTCGACAGGATTTCATCCATAAGTAAATTATTAATATTTTGCATCCTGCAATGCAAAGCGCAGGTGCAATAAATCTCCAGCCATCGCCTAAAAATATATGTATTGATCTAGACTGGCGGGCTCACGATCCCCTCCCACCCTATATCTAGACTCACAACACAAAATGGCGAAAATTGCGCAATATCTAGCAATTCTAGACACGGGCACAAAATGGCGGAGGGTGAGCAATATTCATCTGGTCGCCATTTCGAATATAAATATATGTATATATAAATTCTACAATGAACTCTTACAAATGGTTTACGAATTTCACAATATTCAATTTGGGTATTCTTACTAGTTGTTGTTACGAGTCCATAAAGACTAAAACTAAAAACTTCTTAACAATAAATGTAAACGGACCGACTAATAAATAAACAAAACATACAACTACCGAACAACCATTAGAAATTCGTGCCTTGGGTATACCTATATCCTAATTAACGTAAGTGTCGATTTAAATATGCACCGACTTTTTACATACATACATATAATCACGCCTCTTTCCCGTAGGGGTAGGCAGAGACCACTTCTTTCCACTTGCTACGATCCATACATACTTGTTTCGCTTCGTCCACTTTCATTATTCCCTTCATACATGCTCTTCGGTTTAGGGTACTCTTGACCTGGCCTTTTTTCAAGACGTCCCTGATTTGGTCTTGAAACGTCCGCCTAGGTCTTCCCCTTCCAACACTTTCATTCACACTCGCCTTATACACTTTTTTCGTCAATCGTTCTTCATTCATTCTCTCGACATGGCCAAACCATCTCAGCATACCTTTCTCAATTTTTGTCACTACATCTTCTTTCAGACCACAACGCTTCCTTATCTCACTATTTCTTATCCTGTCACTCAGTTTAACTCCTATCATACTTCTTAACGCTCTCATCTCAACTGCATTTATTCTGCTTTCATGTTTCTTCTGCCATACCCAACTTTCACTTCCATACATGAGTGTCGGAACCAACACTCCCTCATGCACAGCCAAACGAGCCTTGTTAGACACCTTCCGACTGCTCATAAAGGAGTGCAAAGCTCCGTTCACCATGTTCCCTGCATTCACTCTTCTTTCGATATCACTCTCACACTTTCCATCTCTTGTAAACTTTGAACCCAGATACACAAACTCATTCACCTGTTCAACTTGTTCATCTCCAATCACGATATTGCAGACTGTCACTGCCTCATCTCTTTCAAACACCATCACTTTCGTCTTCTTAACATTAATCTTCATTCCCTTTCTAGCAAAAGCTCCACTCATAGCAGTTACCATCTCCTGCAACTCCTCGGCCGAAGACGCAAGTAATACTTGGTCATCAGCATAGAGAAAACATTTGACGAGTAACTCATTCATTCTCAACCCACTTTCATTCTCTTTTAAATCTGTCAAGCAATTGTTCATGAACAGATTAAATAGCCACGGTGACGCTACACATCCCTGTCTAACACCCTTTTCGATATTAAACAATTCAGTGTATGCCCCGTTTATCCTTACACAAGCACTGGAGTCCCTATAAAGAGATTGCAATGCTCGTATAAGGATACTGCTCACACCGTTCACGGACAATGCTGACCACAATTCATTCCGCACCACTCTATCATAGGCCTTTTCTAGATCCACGAACGCGCAATAGACCTTCTTGGTTTTAGCCAAACACTTTTCGGCTATGCACCGCAATGAAAAGACCTGATCCGTACATCCCATTCCCTTTCTAAATCCCGCTTGTGCATCCCACACTTTTTCATCTGTTTCATTCACAACCCTTTCAATTAACACTTTCGCGTACAATTTACCGACGACGCTGAGAAGGCTTATACCGCGGTAATTTATGCACTCTTGCCGTGACCCTTTTCCCTTATATAATGGCACTATTACGGCTTTGCACCAGTCTCCCGGTACTTGCCCATTTCGCCAGCACAAATTGAAAAGGCGGTACAGCTGGCTAGCCACTATGCCCTGTCCAGCCCTCAGCATCTCGACGGTAATCCTGTCATACCCTGCAGCCTTGCCTAATCTCATACTTTTCAACGCTTTCACTATTTCATCCATGCTTATCTCTCTTTCATCACCATTTATACTAGTTTCCATGGAAGGTGCCGGATGTTGTACCTGCACTTCCTCTCTTTCAAACAAACTTTCAAAATACTCTTTCCATCTCTTTAGCACACATTCTTCTCCTTTTATAATGCTCCCATCTTGGCTCCTGATTGTACTCAGCTCCGAGGTAGATGTTTTTCCTCTTACTGCTTTGATGGATTTCCAGAAAAACTTGATATTTGACTGGAAATCTTCAGTGAGCCTCCTATCAAAATCATCCTTTCGTTCTTCTTTCTTTCTAGACACAACTTCTTTCGCTGCTAATTTCAATCTTTTATACTTCGTTCTTGCTTCCTTGACCTCGTCATCCGTCGCCTTTTGAGCTTTTTGGTTAGCTTTTGTAGCTAACCAATCTAACCACGCTTTCTTCTTTTCTTGCACCGCCCTTTGTGCATCATTATCCATCCACACATCATAGTTCTTTCTTCCTTTCCTTCTTTTAGCTACCCCGCATACGTCAATAGCAACATTCACGACCCCTTTCTTAAATTTCTTCCAAAAATCTTCAATCACACCTATCTCTTCTATACCTTTAACACTTTCTTTCAGTTTCTCTACATACTCGTCTTTCTTTTCTTTTTCTTGCAGATTTTCCACTTTTACTCTGTCCAAAACACTCGTAGGCTCGGCCCATCGGTGTCGCCACCGTTTAAATAGGCCACGCATACGGGCTATCACCAGGAAGTGGTCTGTGTCGAGGCCTACACCGCGGTATGCCCGAGTGTCTAGCACTTTCTTCCTCAGTCTTTCATCCACAATTACAAAATCAATCATACTTCTCGACTCACCTTCATCTCTTGTATACAAATGGATCTTTTTGTGGTCAAACATTGTGTTGGCCACGCAAAGATTCCATTCCAAGCATACTTCAAGCAGGCTTCTCCCATTTTCATTCACTCTCTCGTCCCCAAACGTACCCAGAACTCCTTCATACCCATCACGCTTCACTCCAACCCACCCATTAAAGTCCCCTAACATCACGATCCGTTCATTTTCTCCGCATTTATTCAAGACCTCTCTCATGCTATCCCAAAATTCCTCTCTCTCTTGTCGGGCTCTCTCTTGTCGACTTTTTAATTTATATAAAACCATAAGACTGGCTAGACTTATGTTATCACGTAAGTAATGTACACATTCGCTTTGCAAAACACAAAACTTTCGTGAGTGTCACGCGTTTCTATATGATATCCTCGCGCGAGTACAACAGGTTTCTCATATAAAAATAAATATTTAATTAAACACTTTGATCGCTCGCTTATTGCTTATAATCGACAAGCACACTACTTAAATAGTTCATCGCTAAGCTTCATGCAAACTTTGATGTTTCTGGTCTTAACTCCATCAACTATGTATATGCGAATTCCAAGCAAACTTATGATAAACCAGCCTTTAGGAGATGGCATGCATAGTAGGTTAAAAATCAGGGCGTAATGTGAATAGAAAATGACACTTACCTCACAGTTTACGTTTGATCGAGGGCCGAACATGAGTAGATGTCACCGTTCCTTTTATTTTATAATAAATATAGGTATGATCACCTCAATCTTAATGTCTCGTTACACAAGCATCAAGTTCATCAGATTAAGCAAAACGCGGCAATATTATATATGTTGAACCTAATCACGAAGCTTAACACTAGTAGTGTACATGCGAACAACTATAAGGGTAAAGGTAAAGTAACGCCAACTGATAGCTGAATCGATTTCCCGGGCCCTGGTTGCGGTGCATGTAAGAGATGCATTGCGCAAGTGCACCTACCTAGACACGCCTGAAACCTAGACTACATCGATCTGCGCCTGTAAGCCTCTTTCCTTTTCCAACGATGTCGACACCTACCCAATAACCAGATAACCTAACACCACCACCCTAAAAAGGGGGGACGTAAATGCATAAAATCCCAAAAAAATGTAGATAAAATCAGTCTCTGAGCGAAAGCCCAAATACAGAAATATTGAACTCCCTTGTAGTTTCTATACGAAAGTACACAAACAACAGGGTAATAAATAGTGGTGAATAATTAACTTCATATACCTACGTTTATGAAGCTAAACTGGAGTTCCCCCAGATATCGAAATTCGACAACAATACCATGAATTTCGACGCAACTCATACATAACTTGATTTGGAGAATACAAATATCATGTCAAATACCCATGTTGAAGCCCTCCTATTGACCATTATAATTACATGGGACACATTGTCCTGTTAGATAAGTCTAACTTTGAGAGAGTGGTCAATCATCGGATCCAACACGGCTGGGCAGCGGTAGGGAAGTTGCGAAAGATCTTTTCGTCCACAATATTTAAAGATAAAAGTCTTCAACCAATGTGTTGCCAATGATGACATAAGGCGCAGAATAAGGCGCAACTATGGATGCGGGCGGCCCAGAACCGGCCTTTGTGGAAATCCTTGGGGAGGCCTGGGGCCTGGGGGAGGGCCTCCTGACGCGCCCATCATATTAAGCTCAATTGATTTTATTTGTAAACAAGGCCCATGTCTCTATAATTGGCATAAGTTCAGAAAATACATGTTTATACATCATTACTTTAGAGGATGTAACAAAAGGAACAGCCATAACGAAAGTATCAATAGTACTACATACACATAAATAGATACAGTCCGCAAAAGTTCAAAAGAAAATTAGCGACAATAATTGTTGACCTATCAATATATGTATAGGCATAAGGCTGGCAGGATAAATAAAATTTAAATTATTGAATAGTTAGATATGCGCTGGACACTTTGCCAAGTGGTAGCGATTGGGCACAACTGAACTTTTTATAAGTTATGTATAAATCGTATTAGTTTAATTATGTAATGATATATTAATTATAAAAAAAAAGATAAATACATAGTTACATATTGTAGAATAGAATAACCTTTAGATATAAATGCTTTAAACTACCCATGCGAAGACCGGGACGGCTCGATTCTGTGGATTTTTTGAACACATTCTATTTCCATATATAATTATATTACGACAGGAAATAACCATTTTCAATTATTTCGACTAGATTAGAATTTAAACAAACCTAACCAAACTAACCTTCGTGTTGAGTCTTCATAGAATCTATAAATCTCGATATTAACAATTGATTGCGTCGATTCCGGTAAAGCCACACTATTTTGAGAATACATATACAGGGTTGATACGACATAGGGGCATTTTTACTGCCTATACTAGGTATCATTTCCAGGCTCTGTACCAAAAATCAATTAAATTGGAGCAATAGTTTAGCCGCAAATGATTTTTAATTTTTTTGCCTCATTTGAACATGATGTATCTTTCCTAACAGATGTTTATGCCTAACGCATTGTTTATTAACCTTAGGGGCTGTCCATTAATCACGTGATGTTTTTTAACATTTTTTAACCCTTCCCTCCCCCTTGGTGATGCCTGGTGAGGTTTAAGACTACCCCTCCACCCCCCATGAAAAATCACGTGTATTTCTTTTTGTACTGTTTCGAATTCATAATAATCACATATAGTATACGTAGTGTAATTTAATGCCCCTCTGTCATATCAACTCCGTATAAAACGTTCAGTCATTTAATGGTGCACGTATTATTTGCAACGACAGCCGAAAACTCGAACACAATGTATATCTGGATTTACTCGGAACACGAGATGTATTGCGCAGTTGAGAGCAAATTTTCGCCCACCTCTTCGTCATCATCGAGGTGATAACAAAATGGCTACCACTCAATATTCAACGATGTATTTCAAAATGGCGACGAATAAAACACGACTGCGCAATTCCACACCTAATATAATTTTACCACATCCACCTTACGTTGATAATATAAAGAACCAGAAGGAATCAAAAAAATAGACGATTTCAAAACGATTTCGAAATTAATCAAAATGTCTGCCTATCCATATTTTAACGCTGTATTTCAAGACGGCGACGAATAAAAGACGACAGCGTAATTCCACTTCCACACCATACCGCTAGCGTCAGGGGTGGAGCACTCCCGACGCTATCTCTATAAATAAAGCAACAGGTTGTTGCTAAATGGGGGAATTTTAAAATCATGTAAAAGAAGACACGGTCTAATCTCCTATAAGTAATTATATTACGAAGAGAAATTGTGGCCATAAAAAAGCCATTATTTCGTTAGATTAGAATTTAAACACACCTAACCAAACTAACCTTCATGTTGGGTCTGCCTAGAATATATAAATCTTGATATCAACAAGTGGTTGCGTCGATTCCAGTAAAGCTATATTCACAGTATTTTAAGCACTTAAAAACGTTCAGTCTTTTTCAAATGTGCACGTATAATAAATCGATTTACTCGGAACACATGATGAATTGCGCAGTTGAGAGCAAATTTCCGCCCACCTCTTCGTCTTCATCGAGGTGTTATCAAAATGGCTACCACTCAATATTCAACAATGTACATCAAAATGGCGACGAATAAAACACGGCTGCGCAATTCCACACCTAATATAATTTTACATCATCGAACTTACGTTGATAATATAAAAGACCAGAAGGAACCAAAAATTAGACGATTTCTAAACCTCCCAAATTGCCAGTAACATCGAAATTTGTTCTCGATTCTTCCTACAACCAAGGTGCACTAATCAAAATGGCTGCTTATCCAAATTTTAACGCTGTATTTCAAGATAGCGACGAATAAAAGACGACAGCGTAATTCCACTTCCACACCACACCGCTAGGGTCGGGAGTAGAGCACTCCCGACGCTATCTCTATAAATAAAGCAACAGGTTGTTGCTAAATGGGGGAATTTTAAAATCATGTAAAAGAAGACACGGTCTAATCTCCTATAAGTAAATAAATTACGAAGAGAAATTGTGGCCTTAAAAAAGCTATTATTTCGTTAGATTAGAATTTAAACACACCTAACCAAACTAACCTTCATGTTGGGTCTGCCTAGAATATATAAATCGTGATATCAGCAAGTGGTTGCGTTGATTTCGGTAAAGCTATATTCACAGTATTTTAAGCACTTAAAAAACGTTCAGTCTTTTTCAAATGTGCACGTATAGTAAATCGATTTACTCGGAACACATGATGTATTGCGCAGTTGAGAGCAAATTTCCGCCCACCTCATCGTCTTCATCGAGGTGATAACAAAATGGCTACCACTCAATATTCCAACGATGTATTTCAAAATGGCGACGAATAAAAGACGACTGCGCAATTCCACACATAATATAATTTAACATCATCGACCTTACGTTGATAATATTAAAGACCAGAAGTAACCAAAAAATAGACGATTTCTAAACCTCCCAAACTGCCAGTAACATCGAAATTTGTTCTCGATTCTTACTACAACCAAGGCGTACCAATCAAAATAGTTGACTTCCAATCTTATAACTAAATGGCTGCCTATCAATATTTCAACGCAGTATTTCAAGATGGCGACGAATAAAAGACGACAGCGTAATTCCACAACCTACTACCTAGGGCGATATGACCACCCAATGTACATTTCTTTGTTGTATTTCTTAGTATAACTCAAAAACTACGGAACCGATTTCAAACATACTTTCACCATTAGAATGCTATATTATCCCTGACTAATATAGGTTATTTTCGAAACCGAGATTAAAACGGGTTTAAAGACTAAAAGAGCGAAGCCGCGCGCAGAAAAAATACAATACTAAAAGTCAAAAAACATGCATTTTGTATGAAAGAATGTAAGATGGCAGATGGATTTTTTAATATTATTTCCGTCTAATTTATAAAACACTGTATAAGCCTAGGTAACAACGATGCACCCAACGTGCTCCACTCACAACGTGCTCCACACTCTATAAATAAAGCAACAGGTTGTTGCTAAATGGTGGAATTGTATAATCATGTAAAAGAAGAGACGGTCAATCTTCTATAATTATATTTGGAAGAGAAATAGTGGCCATAAACAAACAATTATTAAATAATTTCGACTTGATTATTATTGATAACTGTTTCATCACAAGACTAACTTCATATTGAGTCCCCATCTATTCAATGAATCTTGATAGCATCAGGTGGTTGCGTCGATTCTACTGAAGATATAGCCTTCAGATAAACAATTTTTAGAAGGTTTTGTTTGAACACGAGAACACGTGCAGATTATTTTGCGAAATTTATAACTGAATTACCAAGATGGCGGAAAAATCTTAACACAGTGTATGGCTGTATCGATTTATTTGCGTCATGCGATGTATTGCGCAAGTCCGAGCAACTCGTACTCGGCAGGAGTCTGAAACTCTCCCCCGTGCCTGTACCTATCGATCGAGGTGATAACAAAATGGCTACCACTCAATATTCCACAACGATGTATTTCAGAATGGCGACCAATAAAAGACGACTGCGCAATTTCACTCCTAATATAATTTTACAACATCGACCTTACGTTGATAATATAAAAATACCAGAAGGAACCTAAATATTATTTAATAAGTAAAAGACGCTAAACCTGCCAAGTTTCCAGTAAATATCCATACTTCCTACAACCAAGGTGCACTAATTTGAGTCAACAATTTGCTTGGACAATTTGCCTAACTAAAACTAAAAATTGAAAACAAGCAAACTAATGCACAAAAGCCATTAAATATTAATTTTAAGCATTTTTTTTATATACTCTCAACACTATGTATCCTAACCATTGCATAGGACAAATACCCACAGTAGTCGCAGTAAAAGAACCTCAGTAGTTTGCAAGCTATTGTAATAATCAGTTGCAACAAAGACTACTCATATAATGCTTAGTATAATGTATATGGACAAAAATTGTTTTTTTTTAAATGGACAAAGAAGTAGTCTTTTCTTTCAACTTTATTTTTCAATTATTAATTTACATTAAGTAAGCTGGATATCATTGTGTTTTATCCTCCTATATACTGAGCATGTTATCTCTCTTTAGCCTGTTCTCTAAGAGAGCTATAATTTGATCTTACATAAAAGATCCTTGTGCCTAATTCCACAGCCCAATGCTGATTCCCAAATTAGTGATTAGGATCATATCGTTGAAACAGTAGTAAATTTTTAATGGCAATAATAGAGTTTGTATCTGAAACTATACTTTTTTAGGTAGCTCTTTCGCCTTTCTTCCAACTGACTACATGACATGATTCCGATGATAACAAAAATCTAGGTACTTACACAGTCCTGTTCTTGATGTGCTGACTCAGCTTGTTCAGGTCGACAGCGAATCTGTGCACACATGTCCGCAGCATTTCGATCTCCTCTTCGGTCCATTTACCTCTAGAAATTAAGGGCTTTTTAATTTAAATCTCACCATTACATCACATCTTGACAACCCATTTATTATAAAAAATGTTCACTAATATAAACACCGACTTCCCAGGTGGACTGAAAATCTATTTATAGAACAGTCTAGAACCCTGAAGGTAAACTTACCACAGGGACAGGATGAGTCCAGTATTGAAATTGTGAAACGATACACACAAAACATAATTTGGAAAACATATTAATACTGAATCTTAATTGTCAACCAACTGTTGGAATTACCAATAACTAAGAAGTCAAGCGGACAAGACATGTTAACTGAACCAAAAGCTAGTGAAGAATAAATCATTTGGGGGCACCAGAATGGGTCCTGGCAGGCTGTATTGATCAGGATCCTCCGTCAGAACATGCGCAGTAGGGAGGCGTGGGTTGTATAAAGTATATACTGTCTCGCGTACTGGCAAACATTAAAAAAGGACACAGCTTAGCAACAGGTACCCACCCTGGTTGGGAATCTCCCATTGGATGAAGCAGCATCGTCATCTCGGAAAGCTTGTTGAAGGCCGTCCCCGCTTCTCGAAATATCTCGCCCACCTGAAAACAACAACAAAAATCAATACATACAATTTTCCAGATAGGTACTGCTAAGCATCAGATATAAATAAACGGACGCCACCGCTCTTTAGATGTATTCATACTTACTTTGGCAGTGGAGTTATTCATTTTTTGTTTAGTATTGTTCAATAGAAAACAAATCAAGAAAAAACACAGCAAACAAACGTATTATTATTTATAACCAAACCAAAACTAACAGTTAAAGTTACAGACAGATCGACAGATACAGAAAATTCAACAGCAAACTTAAGTAAATTGGCCAATCAGATTAACGATTGATATTGCGATAAGTTGTTTAAACCAATAACAAATCGCACATATAAATAATAGTTAAAATTAATCAATGAAGGTCGTGCTTCCTATTGCAGTATTGCATGCATACAAATATTAGCAAGCAAGCACAACGCTAGTATGCTATGCTTAGAATTGACGTTTCGTTTCCATTATAATCTGCTATCCGCTTAAAATAACTTAGCTTTAAAAAAAGTCGTAGCATTGTATTTAAAGAAATTTTATAGCCCAGGCGTTGTAAGATGCTGCTTTATTTATATATTATGTAATGTATATATTTTTATAGAATAGAATGAAGTCAATATTGACTTACTAGTATATACTACCTAGTAACAACGATTACAGTTTTGAGCTAAATTCCATATTGCATTACAAACATTGCTAACGGTATTGCAACGATAAAATGCATAGAATGACAATAAATAAGCTAAGCTAAGTGACTGTAATAAGTCATCTGATACACTTCAGCGTTATAACTGTCCCATAAAGTGTGTATTTAGCTTACACTTTCTAGTAGCGACATTCAGACTAACAAGCAAGGTGACTAATAATGTGTAATTTAAGGATAGGTACTTATTAGTACTATCTAATTAGACACTAACGGTGCATTTAAATTATCAGGCGTTTTCGTAAGTCGAGACGTTCGGATACGAGTAATAAAGGCCCCCGTATATTATCAGTTAGTTCCGAGGCGATCGGTCCATTCCGGGAACTTGAGAATTAAACGAATGTAATAATATTAGTATATAAATCTACCTAGGTAAAATTAAGAAAATGTAGTTATAATTATGAAAAACATAGTTGAAACAACCGTTATAACCTGATCAAAAAAGATTTATTCGGTTTTAAACGGGTTTTTTCGTTTTAAACGGGTTAGCTTAATTGGTTTTAAATCGGCCTTACATCTACAGTTATTACACAAATTATGAACAGCACCCACAGAGCCAGACATTGCATAACTTGCAGGTCGGTTGCGATACGTACAGTTTGCTTGGCTTGGTTATGAAATCGCAAAAGCAACGAAAATATTGAGTATCCTAGTGGGTACTGCGGATGTAACTGATAACTTGCATCCTGTAGTAATTAAACGCTCTTTCAAAGTTTGTCATCCGTCTGGGCAATATTAGCAGTTGAACATGTGACGGTGACGGATTTATAATGAATTGTTAAAATATATATTATATTGTGATGGCAGGAGGCCCGACTCAGCAGTGGGTATATCTGGGCTGAATAGTAGTAGTAGTAGATAACACATTCATCGTTTTATGCTGGTGTTTTCACTTATTTATGGGTAGTGACACATGCAAACCAAATGTAAGCTTGGTTAAGAGACCCACTGTGAGAGCCATTAGTTGTTCCTGACCATGATTATGGCAGTACAGTAGAATATACATGTTCAGAAAACAACTGGTAATTATTTGGTTATACCCGCTGTCCTGTCAGTTTTCATGCAACTGACTACGTGAATTGATTGCCAGAGTTGGTACTGACGGCATTTAAGCCTCCTAAAACATTATTGAGGTCAGATGTTACAGGTGACGGCCACCCATCCAACACCTCAGCAGAGTCTGATGTTGCTTAATCTGAAGATTAATTGCGATTTCTAGAGATATCTCGTAATTATTAGCGTTTCTGAAAACAGAATAATTATAGCGGACGCGTCCCATAATGTGCGTTCAGTTTAAATATTGAATGTTTGACTTGAAGGTGTTCGTTCGTAACGTGGTTATTATATCCTGTATTAAAAAAAAAACAAACACCCAACCCAATTCTGCTTGATCTGTAACGTGCTGTGGTCAACTGTGGTGTGACGTGACACACACACACAAACACACATACATAAATAGTAATCGAAAGAATAGAGGTTTATTTTCTTTCTACGACCCAACTAAAAATAACAAATGCTATAAATAACAATTTATTAAAAAAACTTGCCTAATGTGAAATATTTTTATGTGAAGAAATGACCGAACGACGTATAAAAAATCATAACCATGGCAAATAAGTGTGTAGTTACGACGCCACGCCTCCTATGTTGACTTCTTCAAAAACAAAAATGTCTCATGGATGTCTTCGTTGCACACAGACGTTTTAATTTAAATAAGTGTTGTTAATGTTGGTGTATTCAATGTTTTGTTCACTCTCTACGATGCGATTCTTTTTAATATTCACTTTTGTAACTGTTACCGTGGCTTACGACAAAGGTAAGTTTTGAGAGACGATTTTTTAGTCTCGTTTTAGCAACTGGCATGATTGAAAGCTTCTTTGAAAGGAGCATTATGTTGATGGTTGTTCGCTTTCTTTGGTATACCCATGGCCGGTAAATATAATTGTTACTAAAAGTAAATTAATAAATAAGTAATTAATATTGACCATATAGACGGTCCAAAGAAATGATTAGGCTACTTGTATAGATTACGGAGATAAAATAGCAGATTGTGCTATAAATTTCATTGAAACATCATCATAATGATTCAAACAAGTAAAATAACAATAACAGTTCTTGCAACTTAACAATGCACTCTGTGCATCTGGGAATTTCTTGATAGAGAATGAAAAAAAAATCGGCGTGGTGATGGATTAAGAATGCGCGTGGTGACGGATTAAGAATACATAGTGTCACCACCCCATTTTATCCTGTTAGAGCCAACAAAAGGAAATGATAAGGCAGATAACCTAGCCGCAAGAGAAGGAAAACTTGATATGACACCCTGTGCCTGTGTAGGCTGTGTGGCACAGTCAGCTACTTATCCTCCATGTGACTGGAGGAGGCCTGACTCAACAGTTGGTCAACTACGGGCAGAGTAGTAGTACTGAGGCAGGCCTCCTCCACATTCATAGTATTGCCTACTGCACACACTGTGCCAAGCTGGACTGGTTGGCAGAGGGTTTCATTTCAAGTTTTCCTTCTCTTGAAGGTAGGTGATCTGCTTCTTGCATTCTATTAGTCACCACTTATGACACCCTCAGAGTGTCATGGATTGGTGATATTCTATTTATACTTAATTGGCTAAAAATAGTCGGTTGTTGTATGCAAAGTTGTACAAAATGTACCTTCTTTGTACATTGTGGTGGTGGTGCCCATTGTGTCCAGTCCAGTGTCAAATGACCATAGCCCATAGTAACCATTTACCATATGCTTGAACCATAAAAAATAAAAGTAAAAAATAAAGTGGCTGCATACAAATTAAACATGATATAAGAACAAATATCTGCTTAAGAAGCATTGATATTTATTGCTTCCAAAATTAATAAAATACATAAAAAATTAAAATATGAGGTAAATTAAACATGGTTAACCAGTTAGTATAGTTCATTAAGGTTTGTGTGGTGACGAATTTATAATATATTGTGTCGGCACTCCATTCCATCGTAATAAATAAGACGAAAGTCTAATATGAGAGAGTGAACTTGAAATGAAACCCTGTTCCAATAGGCTAATTCCCTCCTTGTATTAGGAATAGGCCTGACTTGGCTGTGGTCAAACCCTAAAAAGGGGTTGAGTATTAGTAAAGATCAAGGTAATAAAAAGCATTAATATAAAAATGATAATACATTGCTTTCAGCTTCTTTTTATGGAGCCAGCTACATATCGTATCCACTACAGGAGGCTAAGGGTGCAACTGACATCAGTTTTAGGTTCCGGACACATCTTTCGGATGCCATCCTTCTTTTGGCTGCTGGCAAGACAGATTACTGTATGGTAAGCCAATGCAAAGGATTATATGAATTATGTAAAATATTTTGCATACTGATATTGTGCCTAGAATTTGCAGCTATCAAATTGATTGTTTCCACAGATTCGTCTTGAAAGTGGAAGACTTAAACTGCATATTAATTTGGGTGCTGGTGAAAGTGAACTCTCATCTGCTAAAGGAATTTACCTTAATGACACTCAATGGCACCATGTTAGCATCATTAGACGAGAAGCAAACCTAACTATGAAGGTATGTGAAAAATTGAAAACAAATTGTTCTATATTCAAATAAACTTATAAGAATGCTTTCAAATAGGTCATCAATGAATCATTTAGTCTTTACCACTGGTTCTGAATTGTTCCTATAGGTGACCACCTTTTTAACGTTGGAAAAGAGTACAGTACTCCAAAAAACAAAGGTCGGCTAATACGGCCCATCCACTGTGCCAGGGTTAAAAAGAGTGGACATCTAAAAAAAAGTCATCCGGCCTCTATGCCAGCCAATATTGCGCGCGTGACATTAAAGCACTGTGAACCTGTCAAAAGAGTACTTTCAATACAAATGAGTACTTTCAGAGTACGGGATTTTTACAGAGTACGGTTTGCGAAGTATGGGTGTAAAATACTGCTACTAGTATTAGTTCATATACCCTATTCAAGATAGCATGATCGATTTGACAGACGGGCTAGTGATGGGAAACAGAAAATATCTAGTAGTCCAAAAAATTACGTTTTAAAATACTTGTAACAGTGAAAAGTTGGCGAGGGTGTATTATGTGTGAAATTCTTTATTACACTAGACATATAAAACATTGGGTAGATAAGCGATGGTGGGTCAATATTCATAATAAGTTCCTATTTAATATTACAGGGTTATTTTTTGACCTTCCGCCAAATTTAAATAGGTGGTTCAGACCATGAAAGTAAACAAAAAAGAAAAGAAAATAATAGTTGTAAAACTGTTAAATTTCAATGCGCTAAAGCCAACGAATTTTATTTCCAAATAAAAATGTTTTTTATTCGAATATTGTCATAAAAAGTTAAGAAAACTGATAAAGAATTTCACACATAATACACCCATACCATCTTGTCACAGTTGCAAGTATTTTAAACCGTTATTTTTTGGACTACTAGATATTATCTGTTTCCTATCACTATTCGTAATTACAAAGTAAAGGTATGATTCCGAAGTACGCTGCACGCAGAAGTGCTACCACGACGGTCCTCATTACCGCGACGTAGTTCGGAGTCATACCTTTTTAACGATCAGAAAAATTGACATCTGTCAAATCGATCACGCTATCTTGAATAGGGTATAGCTATTTATGTTATATTTATATATATAGCCAAAGGATTTTGGCAAAGTCTACTAGTCCACATAATTGTTATACCCGAACTAGAATGCAACTGTTTTGCTTAAACTCCATTGAGCTTGACTTGAAAATATATTCTAAGGAAATAGAGACGCCATGTGCATAGGTAATCTGGTTTGCCATCTTCACAAGTTCACTCTATGAATATAATAATTCTGAATTGACTGATTATTATTAATCATACTGTATTGTACAATAAATTGTAAATAGTTATGTCGCGTTAAACATTTATGCAGAAGATTTTAACCCAATATAAAGTCAATGCAGATGAAGACTGATGTAAGCTAGTATACATACTAAGCGGCGTTGGCGCCGTGCCGCTTGGGTTGTTTTATGTATTAATTTGATGCCATTGAACCTGCTGTTGACTCACAAATTCCCTCGCGTCATCACTTGAAGCGAAGTTTCGACTGTAATATATACATCATCATCATAATAGTCGACCGTTTTAAAGTCTTATCACTCTGCCAGGGCCCCAAAGAATAGAAATACGCTTTTGGTAACTTAATAATCCTATGTCAGTCAGGGGCGCATGTCACACATATAATTGGCAAGAGCTTTTGTATTTAGCAGATTAATGAGCACGCAACAGAAAATAGGAAGTACCTATTGGACCGGTTTCCGGTGAATTATAAATTGACTGATTAAAGTGTACTGCATTGTGCCGGGATATAGGAGTACCTATATCTCAGTTCAGGGATGCATATGCTGGTGCATAATTTTGCTATCGGTACATCGGTTTTGTAACGTCGATAACAAAATCTGAAATTCTCATAATATATAATTGTTTTAGTGTTTAAGATAGGTGACTTTGTTCCTCAGGTCGATGAGAGTACCGTCAGAAAAAAACTGCCTGGTAGGTTTTTCGAACTGAACATCCACTTCGGCATATTCCTTGGTGGCCTTGGTGACTTCTCGGAACTGTTTCTGGGTCATATGGAGAATTTCCGTGGCTGTATGGAAGACGTAAGTTTTACTACCTTTGTTAGAAATAATCTAGGTTGGGTTATGCACGGATGTGCTTACCGCCTGCCATTGTACCATGTATGGTATTCGTGAACTGACAACTGGTCTAAACAAATAACTGCCTTTGTCCCATTATTTGGGTCGTTGAGGTGGAGGAGGCCGTGTCACTTCTTATTGTTGGCTCAGGATGAAATGCAATGGGTGGTTATGACCATACAAAAGAAAACTACTTAAAATATACTTTAGCTATAATGAAGTTAACTATTGTTTGTAGGTTTACTATAACGGGGTTAAAATCATAGAGAAAGCCCGGAGTAGATCAGGTTCGGTTCACGTCGAGGGCGTCACTTGGAACTGCGCTCCGGAGTTTGATGCCGACCTAAACTCAGACATAAGCTTCGTGGACGAGGGTGCATATCTGATTCTAGCAAAAATTAACTCAAGGGCTGGAGGGAAGTAAGTAAATAAGGATTTGTCTATTTGCTTTAAAATATGTTTAAAAACTTGCTGCAGTGCAAAGTTGCATGTGCACAGCATATATAGTCTTTGAATCGCAGTGCTGGTAAGGCTCTATAGTCCATTCTCCTGTTTTTGTTTGTCAAGGGTTATGGCATCTATTGTTTTTCAGGTGGCAAATAGAATTTAAGACGATAGCCCAAAACGCCATAGTCCTGTACAACGCTGGTGGAGGTCGGGGCTCCGATTTCTTGGCGGTGGAGATTCTAGAAGGAGTGGTGAGGGTGAAAATGGCCCGAGGTCAGATTGCGCACACTGTCAGGGTTAACGATGGTCAGTGGCACAAGATGCATCTCTCATTCTACCCTTCTATGATTGAGGTGAGGTTTATTTATGTTCTTTGTAATACAAAACATATGAAATTAATAATTTTACCTATTTTACACGTTTATTTCCAATGTGTATTAGTAATAACCTGCTACAGAATATTATACTTATTCTTGTATCCCGTATTAATGAAGCATTTTTAACATAACAACAATGATATAAGTATAACATCTAGTACTAGCAATAAGTGCTTTGGCAAGTTTACATTTAAGCTTATATTTCAATGCGATTTCTAATTGCATATGCGATTCCAAATTACCAACGCGACTATTTTTTAAGCAATATAAAGACCATGCGAATATTTATTCATTGTGTTTAGACAATAACAAATGGAAGCCTCTAATGATAAGCAATTTTAAACGTACCGTACCATCAGATGAAATTATTTGTGGGGAAGTATTGTAGTGTGTATTACAGAAATACGCACGCACCCATGCGCGTCGCCAGAATCAAAATATTTAATAAATAATTCAGTAACTTGAGTTGGTTTGGCACGGCTGCGCTAATCGTCGTTTCAGTACATAAATGACTCAGTCGGTCCACCTCAAAATTCATGGAGGGAAATTCGCTTACTGCGACGCTGGTAAGACGGTATTACCGATATACATATCAATTCCAACGACAACTTTGCAAAGCGGATTGTTTTACTATCGTGCCTCTTGCTTTGCTCTGCGATCTTATAATATGATTTTATGTCGATTTTACGCCTTACTATGTATAATGCCATAAATATAAAAAAAACCCTATAAATTGACTTACATACACCAGTTATAATACCTCTCCACGAAATTAGAACATGCGTAACTCAGCAGTAGATCATGATGGGCTAATCATGAGCTGAGATTATAGTCATGAGTTCTAGAGAGATTTTATAAGTTTGACATGAGTGTGGGTTGTTAATCTGTAGAAGAGACTTTCCCTGACTATATCTGTAGAAAATCTTTTCAGACGACACAAGACTTAAATCTCTTGTCATGTTGTGTTTTGGACGTTTGTCATTTTTTGTCCCCATTACACTTACCGCAAATGGTTTTTGGCTACCATTCATAGCGTAAAGCAATTGAGCAATATCAAAAATACAATGAATTAAAGAAAAAACAGTATAAAAGCAAACCAAAACGGTTGCTGGCCGGCAACAGTATGAATATAATATGTTTAGTGATTTAGATTACATAGTGACTCATTTCATACATTTTTGTTTTTTTTTGATGCCCGGGGTAAAATCCTTTATGGACTATCCCCGCCGGCCTGGGGATGGCCAACGGGGGGCGTGTGGGACTCTCCTCCGAAGAGGCGTACCCACTAAACATCCCCGGGGTGTACCGTCCCGCGCTTGCTGCCCCGTGGGCCCTGACTGTACTCCACGGGGAGACTCATTTCATCCTGAGTAAGGCCGAAAACCTAGCAGTAAAAGAAGGAAAACTGGATACTAAACCATGTGCCGACCCGTCTGGCCAGCGTGGCACAGTAGGCTGATTGCCCTCCATTTAGTTGGAGGAGGCCCGACTTAGCAGGGGGTCATTTATGGGCTGAGAAGTATATATTACGTCAAATGTAGCCTAGCGAAGATTTTGTAGCCTAGCGAATAGTGCGCAACGTAATCGATTTGCAGCTTGAGCAATGTTCTTTGGTAATATCTGACCTCCTCCGTGCTTTAGACGACACTTAAGCAGCGTGAAATGCAGCTGGTGCAACCAAACACTTCCCGGTTGTCCTCCTAGTGAATACATAGATTTCACGGCTGCATAACATACAGGAACAATACTTCGGGTGGAGCATATAAGATGCTGGTAGTAATTAAAGTGTTTGGTCTCTTCCAGCTGACTGTGGACAACATAGCGCTGCACACGCGAATAGAGAGCGGAGGCACCCGTTACTTGGACCTGTCGGACTCTTTCTATCTCGGCGGAATAGAAAGCGAAAAGCAGCAGAGAGCATTCACGAAGGGAATTAAAGCCGCAGATTCTAGTATTATGGTGAGGATTTTTATTGCTTGTCTGAAAATTGCGAATAGCTTACGGATGAATTAGCATGAATATTTATTTAAATTCAGTATATGGTATAGTCTCAAGGAGTTTCCCTGCGAGGTCGAATTAGATTTACCGACAAAGCCCACGGGATTCGTACACATCGCATTCCGGAAAGCGCAGTACTGGTTCCCACACTGTAGACCGACGCGACCGATAACATGCGCGCAGTTTTCCCACCACGGCACTTTTGGCTGAAGATGTTCGCTGGCTACTAAACAATGCCCTATAGCCATAAAAAAGGATCGATAGTACTACTTGCACTTGCACTTCTAATGAAAGACCAGCGATGGCTATGTGGCTAACATGATGCTGAGTTGGGGCCGTTTTGCGACATCTACATTTATGTATACACTACACTAAATAAGCTAGATCGTTTTTATTTTTCTTTTACACTTTTGCGTTTTATGTTGCTGTGTGTGAAGGTTAATGAGCATGCAGAACTTGCGTTACATTGCGGACTACACAATGTATCGCAGGTTACGATGGGATACTAATCCCGTTAGCTAAACGGCTCAGTGCCGTTGCAACACACGTTTTGTGATTAAAATTTGGATCACATAAACACCTGCCTCATACTTCAAAATGTAAATATAATTTATACCGTGAACTGCTCCTTACGGTAAACTCTCTGCCTATGACCTATCGCCTATGACTGTTCGTTCCAGGGCTGCATAAGACCAATAGAGGTGGACGACAAAGTGTACGGACTACCGAACGCCTTGGTGACGTACGGGGTGAGCCCGAAATGCGTGTGGTGGTACCCGTGCCACGCCAGTCCGGGCAATCCTCCGTGCGTGCCTCGCGCAGTGTGCCGGCAACATGGCCTCGACCACTTCACCTGCAAGTGTGATTCCGACCTCTGCATCAACCCAGAGTACACTGAGCGGTACAAGGTCAGATACTTTTTATATACTTTTTTTATCAGTTACTTGAATGCCTTTGACCTTAAGATTGCCCGATGGAAAGCAACGCCAGGGTCCACGATGGAGCTGGCAATTCAAGGAAATGCCCTGCCCGGCACTCACATACTGCTTGGCGCCGGAGTTAGACGTGAGGGTGGTAATTACCCGGGCGGACCATTAGATCTTACCACGGAGCGTGTTGGGTATTGTTGACTTTGTTGACTACGCGTTTTTCTCCCAGCGTGCGTTGGGGAAGTTTTATATTCTGGCCCGCCCCCACACGGGAAGATGTTGCTCACTGTCAATATAGCACCAGTGTGGACCCAGACAGGCACAGTAGAATAATTTACTCTATTACATTGGAGGGACTCCAGTCAGTGGTAGTTTATTAGTGAGCTCAGATGTAGGATAATATGCCAGTCAAAGTTGCTTCGGATTTAAAGTGATATTTTAACTAAATTGCTAAATATATTAAGTCGGCAAAGTATTCGCGAACCTGCGAAAAGTCTTCTCGTTCGCGATATCGCAGTGCTTGAGACAAAGGTCTTAGATCAATGTGAGTTTCTAGTCATGACATACGGTACAGAGACGTGGTCGCTCACTATGGGATCTGTTAAAAGGCTCCAAGTCGCTGATAGGCCTTCCACACTGTAGACCGAACAAACGATCGGTCTGACCTACGTGAAAATCTTTGACGGTGGCCAATGTCGAGCAGTGGACATCTTTTGGCTCCAATGATGATGATGTTTAGCTTAAGTAGAGATCGGCCATTAAACACTCGTGTTACTCCAACAGGTTTTCTCAAAGTCCAGTAGCGAGCTAGAACTAGTCGCGCTATCCCCACTCACGGTGCACGAAGGCGGGGTCTCCGTCATCACTACCCAGAATATTGACGTGATACTCGACCACCACAAGTACGGCGTGAGACCTTCGGGCGTGGTGCTCCACGTGTCGCAACCCCCGCAACATGGTCGGATCGCAGTGGACCTGTCTCTACAGAGAAGCTCCCCACAGTACTCTAACTATATCGAAGGCGAGAAGTTGAAGCAGTTCTTCACCCTGTTCGATCTGTCCCGAGACAAGGTTAGTCTATTTTTTGTAAATATGCACATAATATGAACGTCGTCTGTCTGGTGCTGGATTTAGAATACATAGTGTCATGGGCTGGGTAGTAGTAGTACAGGAAAAGGCCTTCAATCTGTATCTTATATTTTTTTCCTTATATTTTTTATGATTTTCCCTGTCAAGGTCTATCCGTCATTCATTGCGTAAACGTGTAGCGTGTTTCTCTCATCTTGCGAACTTGCTCTCACTATGCTGTTTAGTGCTTTTTGTAAACAAGACCAATAATTAAAAAAAAAAAGCAACTACACAGTTTCTTGCCGGCTCTTCTCTGTAGAGCAGCCTTCCGAACCGGATCAGGGGAGATGGAGGGATTGTAGGAGTGAAGAGTTGTGTGTGAAAGGTGTGAATGTAGGTATGACGACTGATAGGTGTGTTTGGAGACTACCACCTAGTGTGGGACAGGGGTCGTAAGATGATAACGGTGTTTATAAATATGACGACTACGTAAATAAAGTTCCTTTTGAGTTTAAGTTTGAGTTTATCATTGAACAGCCAATGCCATTGGGGTTGGCACTGGTCTTTACACAGAAATGATGGATATCCAGCAGACTCCAATACTACTAGTGCTCAGTTCTCCAGTTACTTGGAGGGTAATTAGCCTACTGTGCCACACTGGCCAGGGTTTCATGTTGAGTTTTCCTTATCTTACGGCTAGGATTTCGGCCTTGTCATTTCCCTTTGTCGGCTCTTACGACGCGCTCAGGATGGAATGGGGCCGTGATAATATGTATTCTAAATCCGTCACCACACGGAAGCCGTCGCCAGCAGACCCAGACGTTGGAGATCGATTTGCGTTTCGCTATGTCCAGTCAGCCAGTATAATCAATATCACATTTAAAACACTATTTACGTATCCATTTTTGCTACTCGCATTGTAGGTCCGGTACGTCCACGACGGCTCGGAGAACCACCAAGACGCCATAGTACTCGACATGGAACTCGTCCCGGAGACCAAGTTTACGTTGCCAAGTTACCTGCAAGGAAGGAACACGTTCGTTCTTCACGTCAACGTCACGCCGGTCAATGACCCGCCAGTCCTAAATCTGTTGCCAGGGAAAGTGCTCAGACTTACTCAGGTAAAAGTAGTTTCTGCGTAATTGTGTACCAAATAATGCATTTCATCAAACATTTTCTAAAGTGTGCATTGGTGAAGTTAGTGGAAAGAGATATTGGTAGCACCGAAATTATGGTGAATTCAATTCAGTAAAATCTGTAAAACAGGGTAAAACAACGCATCAGTGCAAGCAATTCTTTTTAGCGGCACAACAGTACTATAGCATAGCTGTGCAGCGTTTTACTCTCTCAAATTCATTCATTCAAATGGTAGTATTGACAGGATTTTGTTTTTGACATTTCGAAATTAATTCTTGTGCATGCAAACATAATTTAAACTTTATTAAGTTTGTTTCATTTTAAAATAATTAGCATGTTATAGATTGTTTCTTTTTATATTAAAAATGTTTAGTTGATTCCCGCAACTTTGCCTGCGTTTAAATATTTATATTTATATTATACATATTTTGATATGGGTCTAATATACATTGAAAATATCATTCATCAATAATAATATAAGAATAAATAACACACTGAGATGGCGCGCATTGTTAGGCGGATTCTATCTTTGCAGCATTAACCACTAGGCGGCTTGATGATTTTTCTACTCCAGGCCCTGTGTATATTTAAAAACAAATGTTTTGCCGATTTATGAATTAATAATTCAAATAACTGCGCCATGCGAATTTCAGTTGTTTCCTTCAGTTGCCAAGACGTTCAATGACAACATTTATTTATTTGTTGCGCCATCTATTCCATCTAATCATATTGTATGAGTTTTTTAATTGATAAAAATATCCCGGCCTTTCAAGATCTTTCAAGTCACATGTTACATGTAGCAAATGTCACCCCAATCCATGCTCCTTTATTTAACTGGTAACAAACATCCAAACTTTGACACTAATCATATTTTAATAAGATAAATATAACTATTGAGATTGGGCATTATCATTTGAGCTCATTAGTAATACAACCTGAAATTATGAGAAAGTTAAAATATGATAAAAATTATGAGACTTATGAGAAATATATCTAGTTTTAGAAAATTATAAGTTTGGCATTAAATTCTATAATGCTAACCTGATTGACATTTATAAAGTGTATTTAAATGAAATATAATAAGTTGATATAGTAAAAGTGTTTCTAACTCATTTATTGTAACTGTGACCTTGAGAATTTTCTGGAGCCAAAGAAAACAAACCAGTCATTTTGTTTTTGTGTTCTTGTTGTTTTCAGAGCGCATCCAGTGCTTGGATTAATTTCTATGATTTGCTTTTGTGTAGTTGCATGTATTTAACGTTACATGAGCCACTTAGACGCAAGCACGACGCATTAACATGAATCTGATATGTAAGTATTGGTATTTGGCCTGTTGAGGCCAAATGTTACTAATTCTACACTTTATATTTTTCCACACTCTGAAACGAAAAGACATGTTCGACATGGTCACATATACTCAAAAATAAAGCTCATATAAATAAGCTTCCAATCTTTATGGTTGTCTTTTTTGCTTTCGCTTGGTTCAAGTACAGGATGTACAGATTTCTAAGTGTAAGCTTATGAAATTATCAACTGTCAATTGCAACATTTAACATGCTAATAATTTGTCATTGGCAGAAACATCGGTAAACGATGGGGCTACTATTTATAAGAAAAATAATTAATGACCATATTATCAGCATATCGAAAATTTTTTCGAAAACCATTCCATAGTAATTTTAATATTGTTGTTTGAAATGTGAATGCCCTGTTTGCAAGCATGAATAACAGGGATGCCACGTTTTATATAAAAAAATGTAGTTAGTTTTTAATAAAAAATGTATGTATATATAAATCAAGGTTGCCACTGCTGCTTATGACATTTAATTGAGAATAAAAACAAATTTTAGTGAAAAAAAGCTATTCACAAATAAAAAGAAACCCACTTGTTAGAATTAGAATGATTTCAACATGTGTCTTAAGCGCCTCGTCCACGATAGACTAAAATTACGGAGAGCGACTGTCATAGGGCAATCTACGACGTGTACACATTAGCGAGACTAGCCTAGCTAATGTGTAACTACAGTCTACGTAGACGGGCTCGGCTACTCTCGGAAGACAAGCGAATGGCGTAAAACACAACATCCAATCTTACTATGCATGTCAGTAAAATATATAATTTGTTATGTACATTTACTTCAGATAAAGTAGTAATATGTGTGTATACATCAAGATTTTCTTGAAAACAGATTAAAACTTGAGAATTTGAGAACCCAAACCAGTCTTTGATTAAAGTAATAAAAATGGATAATTGCAGGGCACGCGGAAGGCGATTACTTCAGACATTCTGAAAGCAGAAGACCCCGATACGCCGCCAGAGGATTTGCTGTACACCATCATACATGGGAAGAGTGAGACTAATAGGCGAGTACAAGTACCCTTTTATACTTCAAAATTTTGAACGCGATGCTCATGTCGCGTCACTTCATATATTTATCGTTTTTACGTTGGTAATCCCCATGCAGTTGGGGTCTAGTCGGGTTATATGGGACTTCGGGGCGTGTAGAGATGTAAGCTGCTCTCCGACGTACCCACTAATACCAACGGCGATAATCGACTGCCCGAACCAGGGCCACGTATCCGCTCAACGATGGGGATCCTGCTGCGCGACCCTGGGGGTCCTGGCCCACCTCGTTTAGCGGAGACTCACGCCCTTCGCTTATCATCAGTCTCAATTTCATCCGTCAGTTCAGTTCAGGCATTAGTTTAACAATTGTTAAAACGAGGCAATATTTATTATTACTGATCTGCTCAAGTATCGCATGAGGACAGTATCATCTATATAATTAATTATAGTACCTTAAAAACATCTTGAACCAAAGCCACCGTGGTGGGAGAAAGTTCACGCATGTCATTAACGCATGAATATTATTGTTTTATCAGCGGCCACATTGAATTGTCTGGGCAACCGGTGGACTCTTTCACCCAGCAAGACATTGACACTGGCGTCATATCTTACGTCCATGGGACCAACGACAAGCAACTAAACAAGACCTCTCTAAAACTCACCCTACAGGTAAATAAGGATAATTTCAGTCGATATAGCATTAGCTTGGTTTTCGTTATCATGTTATGCCATGTCTCTTTATTTCTTATTCTTACATAAATAGACGGAAACCGTTGAAAACGAGGTCCATGACCCTAAGCTACCGACGGGTAGGGGGCATTTATTTTATCGAGTAGTAATTAAGACTTACCCAAAATCGTCTGTTAATATTATAACAAGACCAATTACATATTGCAATGTATTGAATTATTTTATTTTATTTATTCGGAACAAGAACAATGGTACAGCTATAATTACGAAACAATAACGGTAACTTAAAAATTTACTTTTCCCACAATAATGTCCACTGATTACTACATTAAATAACATTATTGTTGGGAGGTAGCTTATTGGGAGAACGATGAATACGATCCTACTGTAATACACTTTTACTAGTAAAATCTGATAGTAAACTTGTGATTAACACGAAATGGAAAATTAAGATTGTGCGGCGTTTCTTTTCTTTTTGTAATAATTAAATTTTGCGCTACTCCCGAAGTAATATTTTAATGGCGGGATATCTTATTTTTGTATGTAAACTCTTCTCAGGTGTCCGACGGCATAGAGACGAGTGGGCCAGGCATACTCCGGATCTCAATAGTTCCACTACAGGTCAGGCTACAGAACAACACGGGGCTTCAGCTTGTTCACAACTCGTACGCTCTCATCTCAGCAGACAACTTGACCTTCACTACCAACGCTGATGAAACCAACGTACAAGTAAAGTGAGTGCACATTGCTATATACAGATGGTAACAAAATCCCTAGTCATCTATTTAACGAATGGAAGCAAGGAGTTCTATGTTATAAATACATTTTTATCTCGAAGGATATTCGAGAAATCAAAGTTTTTCAATACCTTATCTAACCTTAGAAGGTTTCTAAATAAGTATAATAAATTCTCCATCCATACGACCACTATAACGTGTTGAAGACATTTGATAAATTGTGGCAGGTACGACATAGTAAAACCCCCACAGTTCGGTGTGGTGGAAAGATTGAGAGTGTTGGACGGCACCTGGCAGACCGTGGATTCATTTACTAGCGAAATGGTCAACTTCGGGCGAGTCCGTTACATGCACTTACTGGGAAATCCAACACACGACGAATTCAAGGTAACTTACACTTGTTTAATTAGGAAAATATTATTTCATTTTTTTATATTGCCTGAAGTACATTTAGGCAGTTAAGCCATTTAGGCGTCAGTTTTAACCCCCGACGCAAAAAGAGGGGTGTTATAAGTTTGACGTGTCTGTCTGTCAGTCTGTCTGTGAGGTGAGTTACGGGCGGGTGTTCTTAGACATGTTTGATGAAAATCGGTTGAGCCGTTTAAAAGTTATGATGGGTGAAAGTGGGGAATAATAACCGAATGTCTGCAAATATAATCGAGTGGGGTCTCAAATGAAAGCGCATCACGTGCAATTTAACAAAATCTACATTATAATAAGTGTGTACCTATAAAAAGTATAAAATATAAATTTAATAAAACCCCCGACACAATAACCATTAAAAACTAAAAAAAAAATACATCGCGTTGGGGGACCAGGGGTCAGGTAATAAATAAGTGGGAGCGGTCCCCCAACGCGATGTATTTATTTTTTACTTTTTAAAGGTTATTGTGTCGGGGGTTTTTTTAAATTTTTAATTTAATTTTTATTACTAATTAAGATTCATAAAAAATATTTATCCGTTAACGGATGGATGAAGGTCGATCATGCGCGGCGCATACGCATACAGTCGTATATAAAAATGAATAAAATCTTTGTTGATTTGTCAATATACTTACATATACTATTCTTACAGTTCAAAGCGTCTGTCGGCTCGATACGAACGAACACACTATACGACTTCCGATTGACCTTCATCAAGCTCGAGTTATACCAGTTTAAAAACGAGGAGCTGGTTCTGAACAACACACGAGAGGCTTTCATATCGTCACAGCACCTCACGTTTCGCACCAATCCGTTGGCTTTGCCTAGCGATCAAATTATTTACTACATAACAAAAGCACCAAAGTACGGCATACTACATTTGTCATCGGGGAAACGCCACCTGCAAGTCCATAGCACCTTCACACAGCAGCACATAGACACGGACCAGCTCTGGTACCGGCTACACAGGAGGGCGTACTCTCACATCCAAGACGAATTCGCATTCGTTGTGGTTGCGACCGAATGTGAGAACGCGACTAGTGTCATGGTCATCAGACACACCCCGGGCGCATATACATCCGACAGGTCCGAAGGCCGCGTGCAAACGACTCTAGAAAGGCTCCAAGTCACCGAAGGCTCCCGCATGGTGATACCGGCCACACACTTGAACTTCCGCACTGACGTAGTAACCAACCTAATCTTCAATATCACTCATCTGCCCAAACACGGCAAAATTGAGGTGATAAACGATAATTCGAAAATAATACGCGATAATACTAGTTACTTCACGCTGCAAGAGCTGAATTCGGATCGAGTGTACTATGCACACGATGACTCGGAGAGTCGCCATGACTCTTTCCATTTCATGGCCCTCAGCCCTGAGCCGGAGGATTTTCAGTACGTTGGAGTGTTCCACATAGACATCATCCTTAAGAACGATAACAGTCCAGTTCGGGCCAACGATAATGTGTTCCACATCGTCCATGGCGGGGCTAGATTGATAACGGCTCGAGACCTGAGCTACACCGACGCGGACTTGGACACGAAACCGTCGGATATCATCTATACCGTTCAAAGATACTTGAAGGATCCTCCGAATGGCGGTATATTTCGTGCAGACAATCCCTCCGAGCAAATAGCTCAGTTCTCGCAGGACGATATCAATAAGAATCTCGTGCTGTTTAAGCATCAAGGAAAAGAGTATGGGAAGATGGCGTTCTGGATATCGGATGGCTTGTTCGACGTGAATGGGAACTTGGAGATCCAGGCGTCCCCTCCGTTCATTAGGATGTACCCGTCGAATGGATCTATTGTGGAGAACGGCAAGGCTGTAGTGATCACTGTAAGGGACATGCAGGTAAATAAAACTTGTATTTATTCAGCCCTACTACTTCTCAGCCCATAAATGACCCACTGCTGAGTCGGGCCTCCTCCAACTACATGGAGGGTAATTAGCCTACTGCGCCGCGCTGGCCAGACGGTTTTCGGCCTTTTCATTTCTTATTGTCAACTCTTACTATTCTATATACTTCGTATTCTAAACCGAATGGAGAAATATATTCAGTACAGTGGTTATTGATGTCAGTCAGCTTCCAAAACACGTTGGTAGCATGCTTCTTAATGGCATGCTACTTACCATCGTCATCTATATTTATTTATCTATTAATTATCCTTATCCAAAATACCCGGTTAGTAGTGGCAGTGTGTTTCTACTTTGGGAGATATTGTAAAGTTTATTTTGGACATGTATGTAATATAGTGATGTGGATAAATTTCCCTTGTATTTTCTAAATTTTTACTACGGATAATTGTGCTTAGTATATTACGACTTTCAAGCAGACCGCACATCTAATTGGCCTCCTCGCTCGCGTTTTAGGAGCCCATACTATCGGGTTTTCTACTGATTATGCGCCAAACTTAGCTAGGCATTTCCATTTTTTTATTATATTCATTTAAGTAGTTCGTGTCATTATTGATTTATTTATATTACACCGTGTCCTCAATTCATCCAACGCAACGTGGTATTAGACGTGGTTACTACACGTTGTTAGACATGCGGTATATCTATCGGCTTAAGTAAGGTTTCCCAATAAGAGGGTTACGTTAGTTACTACTATTGTTCTTTAACATATTATGTGAATATTATTCATGCGAATTGCACTTGTGGTAGGTGGACACGAACATGAACTGCTTAGAAGAAGATATTCGGTATGAGGTGACTCTAGAGCCGAAACACGGTACTATCGAAGTGGGTGAAGGACAGGGAGTGTATACGTTTACGCAACTGGACGTGGCGGCTGGAAGAGTGGCGTACAGACACCGTGAGCCGAAAACGCCTATTGATCAGTTCAAGTAAGTACCTAGGATATTTTCTATATATAATATATACTCGCATAAATATGTCTATCTCCTTTCTTGCTATGGATGGATGCAAGAGGAACCGAAAGGGGAGGTTTCTATCTGAAGAAATAATATATTACATAAGCTATAACAAAATTACGGAAGGCGCAGTGCTGGTAGGCCTCCCACACGGTGACCGACGACCTGGCTAAGGTCGCCGGAAAGCAGTGGATGCGGGCGGCCCAGGACCGGCTTTAGTGGAGATCCTTGGGGGAGGCCTATGTCCAGCAGTGGACGTCTTTTGGCTGAAATGAAATGATGATAACAAAAATGGTGTATACTGGTAACGTAGGGGCGCAGTTATATTTTTTTTTCTATGAGGAAGAAATTTTCGTATTATACACGAGTATATGAACGATAACTACATATAACTAAGAGTAATGTCAGCGTGTCCCATCTAGATATGTGATGATGCCATACAATTTTAGTATTTATCGCCTTATCTGGCCAATCCTTCTAAAATATGTTGGTGAATATATAAATATAGAACCTTTTGTTGCAGGTTCAAAGTAACGTGCCTTGATACTTGGGGCGAGGGCGTTTATACGATCAAGATATTCCCATCCAGCTACTGGGAACCTCTTAGGGTGACTACCAACAAGCCGTTAGTAGTAGAGGAGTCAACTAGTGTCAATATTACCAGAGAAGTGTTGGAGGTACGAATATACTTTGACAATATTTATGTAGAAATTTAAATAAACTTTACCCGTGTGGGGATGGGTCAGAATATAAAACTTCCCCACCGCACGCTGGGAAACAACGCGTGTTGTAAACGTCAACAAAACCAAGCTTGGTGGTAGGATCTAACGGTCCGCCCGGCTAGCTACCACCGTCACATGTCAGTCCGGCGCCAAACAGTTACTAGCCTAGGCTCTAAGGCATTCAAGTAAACGATAAAAACTCCCAAGACTTCCATCTCATATATTCATTTGTTTTTTGTAAATTCATAAAGGTTCACTCTGTTAATAATTCTTAAAATAAAAGTCACTAAACATTTAAATTGTTGATGGACTAATGTTGTGTTTACTTTTGAACAGGTAATGCATCCCCAAATCGAACCATCCAACATCGTGTACCAAGTCACAGACGGCCCGTACCACGGCTGGCTCGAAATCACCTCGACTCCTGGTGTTGAACTAGAAAATTACAACGAGGAGCCTGTTCACATCCATGTCTTCGATCAGTCTATCATCAACGCCAACCGCCTGGTCTACGTCCAGTCGGGAGTTAACCGGACAAGAGACAGGATCAAGATGGACGTAACTAACGGAATAGTTTGGCTTAGAGACGCGGAGCTGACTATCATAGTGATTCCTGAACACTTCTATGTATCTGCTGTGAACCTAAGCGTGGTAGAAGGAGAGAGTGTTAGTGTGAAGCCAGATGTTTTTCGGACCGTGACCGAGTATTACCGGGGTAGGGTGGTGGCGTATAAGGTGGTGGAGAAGCCGCGGTTCGGGAAGATCGTGATGGCCGACCAGGAACTGAATTACCTGCCTGTGCTCAAACTTAATTCTGGGAATATAATGGTAGGTGTTTTAGTCAGGATACTTCTAGTATAATATTATGTGCAATTCTTCATATCGAAATTAATAAAGCATGGCTTTTATGCCTGATTAGCATAGGTGTTGCACATTCCATGTCTGTAAAAGCCCTTAGATACAAGCATACCAAGCGGGGGGAGTTGTATTATTTTGTATAGCCTGTGTCGTGGGGGCAGTTTACAAACATGTAATTCACAAACACAAATGACACCCAGACTCAGAGCAAGTGCCTCTTTAGTTTAGAAAAAGACACTTGCTCGAACCCGGAATCAGACCCGTCGATCCAAAGACGGAAAATCTAACCCCTAGACCAACGAGTTGTATTTAAAGTAAATCGATATTCTTTATTATATATTATTATTACGTAATATTATTATTAAACCATTACGTTTATTTAATTATTACACCAAATGTTTTATCCGTTTATAATTGTGTTTATTTATAATTAACATTAAAATACCCCCGTCCGTGACTTACTCTGGGGTTGTCGACTGAAAACCAGTGCTGGGTGTTCTGCACCCAGCTAATGCTGAGACGGCGACCCTTCGGCAGGACATACAAGGATATAAAGTATACATAAATTGGAAATGATCTTATATTTCGCTACAAAATTTTTGTTCTTCTATTTTACCATATTTTGTGGTATTAAAGTTTTGTTTAGTTTTAAAAAAATATATTACATTCTGCATCTTGCGTTTCCTGTATTTGTTCTGCCGAATAAATGTGTTTCTTTCTTTCTTTCTTTCTTTCTTATTCTTGTTACCAAGAGTATTATATTACTCGCTGTATGTGTTTGTTGTGCAACCAAATCGAATATTGTATTACTAGCTGCTCCCCGCTGTGTTACCCGATTCCCGATTCGATAGATAAATGGACTATACAACGTTGGAAGATTTTTGAAATCGGACCAGTCCTTCCTGAGATTAGCGCGTTCAAACAAACAAACTCTGCAGCTTTATAATAATCTCTTTGAATATGTATTATTATACGCCAACTTGGTACACAAAATGCCCCATTTTCATGTGCAGTACGTGAATGACGGCTCGGAAGAATCGATGGATACATTCAAGCTAGTTGCTTTGACGGAAGCCAATAAGGAGAGTGAAGTGTTTACCGTGCACGTGACCATAGTCCCCGTGAACGATGAACCGCCGATCGTGGCTGCCAACACTGGCCTCTGTGTTTGGGAGGGGGGCACCTTCGTCTTCACCAGAAACGAACTGTGTAAGTATCTCTCTCTCTCTCTCTCTCTCTCTCTCTCCCTCGTCCCACGGGCATCTGGTAGATAACCCTTTCCTTTACTGATTTTGCAGATGTGAATGATATCGATACGCCACTTGAAAATGTGACGATCCGAATAGTGGATATTGCATCGGGGTACATTGCTATGAAAGGCGAATTGGACACAGCGGTACACCACTTTACGCAGGCCGATATCGATGCCCGGAGAGTCGTGTTTATACATAAAGGTAGGTTCTTTAATATGTCCGGTTAATATTTTAGCAATTCTTTCTGTAAAGTATGTAAATATACCTATTTAATACGACGCTACAGTCCACTGAGGTTGGTACCCGACCTTCTTATTAAGAAATACGGACAATTACAATGATTTGGATACGTTATTAAATGCGCTTCATTATCTCTTGCAGATGGCACAAAAGGCAAAATGATATTCAACGTCACAGACGGTCTGCACGAGCTTTCCACGATCACTTTCCTGATATCAACAAAGGCTGTGTCACTAAAAATTTATCGAAACCAAAAGCTACGCGTTTTCCCACTTATGAGAGAACCTCTCAACAACTACTTGCTCATGTCCAAATGCTCCGATCCTACCAGAACGATAGTTTATAAAATCGAAAAGGCACCGAGCCTAGGTAGGTTAATACTCATGAATGGTGAAAATCATCACAGGTCTATTAAACAGTTCACACAAGAGGACCTCAACAATTCTGCAGTGTACTACGAACATACACACCCATTCTCCGACCTGCACACGAATGATTCCTTTATATTCAACGTAGAGGCAGCCCTAGCAAAACCGATCACAGACCAAATGTTTAACATAGAAATATCGGTTTCGTCCGGTGGACTAGCCAAATATGTGCACATTACGCAGATCAAGGTTCAGGAAGGCGATAAAGTGCCTATCACGGTGAACGTCAGCCATGTTGTAGCGTATTTGGAGTCCCAAGCGGGGTTGCGGCAGCCTCTGGTCGAAGCGCAGTGGTCTCAGCCAGCACACGGCGTCCTCAAGCCCTTCATGTCGTCCTTGACACAGTCGCAACTGGAGGGAGGTGTAGTGAACTATGAGCACGACGGCTCCGACACAATTGAAGACAAAATCGACATGACCTTATTCCTGCTGCCTGACTACGTTGTACTGTGCAATGTCACTATACCCATTCACATTGTCCCCGTGAACGACCAACCGTTCAGGCTGCTGACGGACACGCCACAAATACAAGTGGTCCAAGGCGAGAACTACACTATAACCAAAAACGATCTGCTTACGGAGGACGCGGACACCGCGCCGTCCGGCATCCTGTACGACGTAATCAGTGGCCCAACCCAAGGTAGGATCGTCATGCTGGACAAAAACCAATCGTACGACGAGGCTCAGTCCATCAACAAGTTCACGCAAGACGACATAAACAACTGTCGGGTGGTTTATGAGCATTCCGGCATTTTGCAAACGGCCACTTTTTATTTTCGCGTGTGGGACGGGCAGTTCAAGCCTACGTACACGGTGTTCACTATTGACGTCATACCCGTAGTGCTGAACGCGACGGCTTCGCGTCCTATACATCTGCAGCAAGGCTCCAACGTGGCCACGGTCACCGCGGAGCAGATTTACATAGATACTAACACAAAGGCGTCGAAAGTGTTGTACAATATTACGAGGCAGCCTATCCACGGCATGATTTACATGGGCCGGAATCCCGTGTCGAACTTCTCCCACCGTGACCTGATAGACAAAGTGGTCATTTACATGCAAAACGATATGACGACGGCGAACGACAGTTTCGAGTTGATAGCTTACGTGCACAACAGCAACGCGACGAAACCGTTTGCAGTCGAAGTAATAGTCCAACCGTTGATGGCACTAAGGGACCTGAAAGTGGAGGTAGAAAAGACAAGGATCACACTTAAACACATGGATGCCACAGGCTTAGCGAAGTTGACAGCTAGCGATCCTGTGTACACTTTGCTAAAGAAGCCTAAATTCGGTTCCATAAAGAAGATCATACGCAGTTCGGGTGAGAAAACTACTGCGAGGGAGCGAGACGTAGCATTTTTCACGCACGAGGACTTGAAGGCGGGTATAATATACTTCGTGACTAAGAAGCGAGTGAGCGAATTGAACGGAGTCGAAGATAGCTTCAAGTTTTTGTTGGCGGCCACTATATTTCAGCCGGCCGCCGGCGATGTCAAAGTGTTGATCGGTAACAGGCAGAAGAAGAATTTGCCTGGGCCCAATGACCCGGAGAGTCACGAGGGAGTGTTGGTAAGTGGCACAGTTGAAACAAACGTAGATTTTCATAGACTTCAGCTTGTCTCGCTGAAGTTACTAAGGACTGCATAGGCACGTAATCTTTCAGTTACACATAACTTACTCTTTTGTTGTTGAGCGCAACCAATATAACTATGAATTCTTTTTATGTGTAAAGAATGTGTATGAAATTGTTTAAGGTTTCTGTACTATTAACTGAATATTTCTAATATGTGCATATTGCTTTGTATTGTTTTCTATACTGGTGTCTGTTAACCTTTAACTCCTTAACTCTAGCGCAAACCTATGACCAATTCATTTTTACTTTCATAATCGCTCGAACTTTTCTAACAAAGCACACTTGTCATTGCCAAAATCATCGGTATAACGATGAAAGCTAAATGAAGAACAAGAATGTTTATGATGCAAACATTATTCATTTGCTTAATATTCGGTTCTATAATAAGAACATGTGCATCTAATTCCAGGTGGCAAACGGCGAAGCGATATCATACTACATGATGATACTCATGGCACTATCTGGCACAGTGCTCGCAATCGTAGTGATTTTCGGCTTGCTGAAGTGCCGACGCTACCTGCTGCGGGACCAGAACGCTCTGGTGAAGATCCACGGGCAAAGTCAGGGTGCGGTCGCACCTATACCTCTGCCGAGGCCTCCCGATCATCTCATGCCGTCGCCTACTCAAGCCACGCCGACGATAAAGAGGTAAGAGGCCACTAAGTTGTTGCCAATGATTTACTTTTTTTTATTAACGATCAAAAATATACATTGACAATATAAAACAAATCCTAGAATATTTACGTTGCATTGATAAGGTCCAAAAATTTGTGTCCAAATACTCAGTCGCTAGGTTTCGAAAATTGATACGAAAACCCAGTGCCGAGTTGGGGGAGGTCAACTCAACAGTAGCTCAGAGCGGGGATACACTCGTCTGATATACTAAGTTCACATTTTGTGTACGTAATAATTATATCCATTACCGCGAGGTGGGTCAAAGGTCACCCAAATACAGATATTCTTATGTTATGTGAAAAATGTACTTGCAGATACGTGTCCTCGGAGCAATCGGTGCACACGGGCGCGAGTACTCCGCTGCCTTCGGGCGGGAGCGTGGCGTGCAAGGTGACCCCCCTGGCCGATGCTCCCGACGCCCACGCGCGCTATCCCTACGGTGCTGACGACCACACCGATGTAAGCCCGTTACACATATCATGGAAATTCCTCCCTGCTTAATCCGGCCCGCCACCTTCGGAGTTTTTTTTTTTTTATGAAAGAGGGAGGCAAACGAGCAAGCGTGTCACCTGATGGTAAGTGATCACCGCCGCCCATGGACATCCACAACACCAGAGGGGTTGCAAGTGCGTTGCCGGCCTTTAAGGAAGGAATAAGACCTTTAAGGAAGGAATAAGACCTTTAAGGAAGGATGGGGGGGAGGGGGGGGAGGTTGGGCCTCCGGCCCTCTCGCTCACCGAACGAAGCGCAGTGGCTAAAAGCAACTACTCAAAAGTCTGTCTTCTGCGAGAGTGTGGTACTTACCCGTTCGAGCCCGCCCATTCGTGCTGCGAACAGCGTGGCTCTACCACAAATGAAATGTGCTACGCTGAAATAACCGGAACGTAGTATGGTTCTTTGCAGGCGGAAGACTGGAGTAGTAATGAGGCGAGCGAGTCTGCTTATCCCGTGCGTGCGCCTGGAGCCGCGCCCAACCCCATGCTCCGGAGAAATCAGTACTGGGTCTGACCCATGCAGACCCTCACCCTGCCGAGACCGCCGAGACCAGGTAGCTACGGACACCAAGTCACTATACAAGTGGCAGTAGAAGCGAAAGAGGAAAAATCAAACTGTGCTACTTATAACATAATACCATTCAAGTTTGGCGTGGTACATATCTGTTACCACAAGTCATTTTCGTTGTATTTTTTTCTTTTAAATAATACTCTTGCACTAGTTATAACCTGCATCGCGCGGGCAGTTTACAAACATGTAATTCCCGAATACAAATGACACCCAGACTCGGAACAAGTGCCTCTGATTTACACAAAGACACTTGCCCGACCCCGGAATCGAACCCGGGACCCTGTGATCCCACCAGTCAAGTCTTTGAGTTCACAAAGCTTTTGGTTAGTTTTCGCATTAATAAATTAATTGTCTTCCACAGTAATAGTGATGCACGACAGATGCGTCACTCTAAACAGGAGGTTGCGGCGTCGCGGCCAAGACTTAGTTCCTACGCCCTTCCTGCTCAGCAACTATAAGGGCAAAAGTGCCCGTTGCGAAATCACTGTGTAAGCAATAATCGATGTGCCAATATTACTCAACTGGTTCTAATGTCGTGGCCAACTAGTAAAACGCGTCTTTTGAATGAATGCGGCGGCATTATGTGAGCCCAGTGTTGAATTCAACACTATTGTATGAGGCAACTTGGTAGCAAGATTTGCATTTGCAATTTGGCAACGACATTAACACCGCATAGGTGGTTTGGATAGCAAGTTCTTTTAATCAATGGTGGTAGTTTGTCATCACTATGTAATTTGCAATACTGCTTATGGGATCCCAGATCATTTTGTAAGAACAGTGAACAAATCTTATTTTAATAAGAGTAATGTGAGATTGCGATTGTATGGGACATGCGCCTTGTCTTCTATATTTAGACAGAATGCGATAAAGCTATAAGTATATACAGGTTGTCCCAAAAATAGTGTCAAGTGGAAGTTCAGAGATAGAGCACCCCTTGACCCCCCGAAACACCCCCATGCATGTCTGCGATTTTTCATAGTTTTCGTGTTACGATTTTTTTTCAGAATTTTAAATGTTTGGCTTTACGCCAATATTTTCATAATTTTAGTCAAAGTCACGAAGCTGATTATTTTATCCTTAAAACTACTGAGACCAATCCAAGATGATACAATTAGAGAAAGAAAATATTTAAATAGTCTTCTACTTTAATAAAAGTGAAATTAAGTTTTTTAATGAAAATGAAAAGTCGCAGATCATACATAGGGGAGATTCGGGTACCCCAAGGGGTGCACTATCTCTGGACTTCCACTTGACACTATTTTTGGAACACCTGTATATAGCGATAGGACCGGTAGTGCTCTATGGGTACTCTGTGTAACATGGTCTTGGTTCCTTCTTACTTCAACTTATCACTAAAGGCTACCCGGATTTTAGGATTAGCGTGTGGTAACGGGTTGAGCATACACGGTGTAACCACCCCATTCCATCCTAGGGTGTCGTAAGAACCGAAAAGGGAATGCCAAGGCCGAAATCCTAGCCGCAAGAGAAGGAAAACTTCATACGAAACCCCCACAGTAGGCTAATTCCCCTCCATATAACTGGAGGAGGCCCGACTCGGCAGTGGAACGTCTATGGGCTGAGTATCCGTAGTAGTAGATGACCTATACCAACTTTAACCATTGTTGTCACTGGATTTCCGATCAAAGACTGTACTCGAACTTGCTGTCCAGACCGCCCTGGTTAGGCTGTCCGGACGATGTTCGACTTATTTTAGAACTAGGTTAAGTCTAGCGTGCTTATGGTAGTTGTTAAGGATTTAGAGAAATTAACGATGACTTAGTGTGAAGTGGGATTTCAAGCTACTTTATATCGATGGGTTGTATGTTTAAGGGCCAAGTTGCGGAATCATAGTTTTGAACACAAGGTTCTAAACAAAATGCATGTGATAATACTTTTTGCTGCTACCATATACAGTTATGTTTTATTGTACACAATGTGCTATAAACACTATGCTAAAACTGCCACTTGGAACAAAATATCGACGGCTACAGAGGAACGTAACAACGTTCCTCTATAGCCGTCGATATTATGTTTGAGGAATAATCCTTAGACGTGTGCAAAATCTTTACCCAGTATTAATTTACATAAACCCACCACACTCGTTAGCTTTTATAACAAGGAAGATAAATGCTGATAGACAAAGGCATTTGGCAAAATTACGTAGCATGCGCAACTGTGTGATGGTTAAACTATGGATTTATCTATAGTTATCACTGAGGTACTTAAACGTAAAGGTGATATTTTATCGGAGCGGTGACGGTTGAAAATAATTTTCTTTTCACAAACAGTTTTAAATAAACTTCTGTCAATTATTCGGAGACTCTGAGAGACTCGTTATGAGAAACGGCGGCTGCGAAACCTTCATTACTTTATTAAAAGTAGGAACATTTTTTTTTCTTCTGGCATTAAAAACGATGTGACCGTTTGCCAGACAGTTAGCGTCGTGGAAACCCCTTAACGACCTTCAGCTTTTGTAAAATAACGAAGACCAGGCGGCCACGGGCTTTCAGTCGTTAACTTCAATGAAATGTCCTCTCGCGAACTATACTGTTGACTTGTCTATATCCTGTAGTCTAATCTTACATTCATATTACAATTACTGTGACACTAAATACTTGTAGTGTGTAGTAATTTTGGCTGGTTAACCGTGTTGACTAGTAAGTAAGTAAACTTACAAAACTCATGAAAAATTACAGTACTTACGCTTTAAACCCTGATTCTGTGTATATAGATCGTACATTCAAAATGATCTTGCTGTACATCTTAATATGATAATAAGCGAGAGATTTGATTGAATCGCCGATATACCTATGGTGAGGTAGAGGGAGTATCATAGGTACATTGTTCGCCTAATAGTTTCACTGAAAGAAAATATTCGCGTTGTTTGTATAAAGCTAGATTCATCATAGTAGTCTATGGCACATAAAGTCCAATTTTGTATACCGTAGTTGGCCATGACAATTTGAGGTCTCACTGCCGCCCGCATTATGCGAGTTATGTAATGAAATCATTTGCTACGATACATTGCGGGCGGCTAAGTATATGATATTGGGCGAGATACGCGAAATGTAGAATATTGACTAGCCTCAATGACGTTTGACAACACATTTTCATCATGGAGTAGAAATAAATATTTCTTTTTAAATAATGTTGTTCAACCGTATATGTATATTATATAACATATTTATTCAGGGTTTTATATCTGCTTTTAGTGATTTTTATACATGTTAACTATACACAAGTTCTCTATTATACTATTTGCGCTGTAGCATGGTGCGGGTGACAGTTGCGCTTATGACAGTACTAGGGATGTGACGATATGCAATTCATTTTTTATCGCTAACGATACTCGCAGCATAAATCTGGTCTTCTTTAATGTTGTTATAGAAATTAGTGTGTTATTCAGTTGTCTAGTGTAACTACGTGTATAAACTAGTCAATATAAATGTTTTATGGCTAAATAATTATGTTTGTATTTATATAAAATAATCAAAATCGGGTTTACTTTGTTTTTTCTTAGCAACATTATAAGCAACCTTACCCTATAAATGTTCTATTGTATAATTATAGACCAGCTTTAAAAATAAAAATTGACCTACGCACAATATACGTTTCTTATTATGAAAAATATCGACTATCCATCGAAGCAGTACATTCCATCACTAGATACGTCTATGGCGTTACGTTATACACATAACACTTTGCTTAATTTTTCATTCAATTTGATTTTATTTGTAAACTAGAACATTCTGGTTGGTTTCATTTAATTTTCTACAATTATTAATGATTAAATATATCACGAATACGAATGTGGTACAGCTGAAATACGAATGTCATAATATGAAAGTCTTAATTTGTAAATCGCGGCAACTTTCAAGAGTGAAACGAAATGTTACCGAAACTGTCACCCGCACCATGCTACAACGCACAAACTATAGTCTGTTACATTAAGTATGCGTTTATTATTTATATTAACCGAGTAAAGCGATGAAGGCCTTCCATTGATGGAAACCTGGGAAATTTAATGCAGTTATTGTTGGTAAATCTAACTTTTATAATGGTGGGATGTAAGATAAAAAACCCGATATCGCCTTCTACTAATATCTTTGCCAACATAATTATTTATTAAAAAGAACAAGATTTCAGAACAAGGATGGTTGCACTTGATATTAAAATTAAATTATAAATTTAAAGATCTTAATCGCTATTTATGTTTACATTTATTAATGTAGATTTGTAACTCATGTTAAGGTTTTTGTATTTAGTCATAATGAGTTGTGCCAACATATAGTGATATTCTGTACTTTATATATTTCTATCGTATCAAATGCACCCGAGACCACATCCACAGTCAAAGTCTAGGGATATTGAAGATTTCATTGTCGAGAAAAATATCAACAATTCGTAAAGACTGAAGACATTTGAAGACTGTGTGGAAATATAACAAGTTATAGTGTCTGTGCGCAATTATCTTTTGTTCAAATGTGATGGGCTCTCGCGTGAAGCCTTGGGAAGAGCGAAACTCCTGAGGCACTCGAAGACAATTGATAGTATCTGGAATTTACCAAACACACCTGCTTAGTGCATCTGAATACCCGTTGCTGGATACCCTATGTTGCAAGTCCATGAAAATTCCTGATTATCAAACCGCAGCGCCGTAGTCTTCGAGCATAGAGATAAACTTTATGCAGCCATTTCCTGACGATTTGGTCGGTACAAGCCGTCGGTGGCTTTCTTTGGGCATCTTTCAATATTAACACGATTTTTACCCACTTCATCACCAGAAGTCCGATGACGTGACCACAACCTAGACATGCTATTTTGTGGTTTTTATGTAAAAACTCGGCAGTAGGGTCTGAACAGCACTTTTTTTCTAACATTCCCACTACTAGTAACATATCACATGGATTCAGATGCTAACGTAGTATAACCATTATAAATAACAGATTTTATAACTCTTCCTAAAACAATGTTTAATGCAGTTTCTCGTAACAAGGCACTGAAACCTTTGGCATCGTTTTTTAATGAAATGGTATTTATGAAAATAGAATATCTACATAAATAAACTATTTATACTATTAAAACACAATTAGATTCCGACTATCAAATCCCTAGATTTTGTTGATATGTCTTTCAATCCTAAATTATATGTATGAAATGAGATTTGACGCGTGTTAAGACCAAAGACCACAGGTGATACTTATTGATAGCATACGTATGTTGTCATGAAAATTGTTGTTAGATCAGATTTATATGGCTAAATAACCTAAGGACAATACTTTTCAAATGTACAATGTTTTTTTTGTTATTGGGGTAAGTTTATCCAGCATAAAAGATTGATGCTGTTTAAACTTACCATGTTCCTGATATAAGTATTTATATATCAAGACTACGTATTTTAACCGATATTACTTGAATACTAAACAAAAGAGACTCCGCATTCTTGCCCCGCCCGTAGAGACGCTAATATCTGCAACAGGAGATACTACTAAACTAAATAGTTACCTGTAACACCAAATCGTTACTTGTTCCATAGTCGTAGTTGTTAGACTTAGGGTCATTGAGATTTTAATGTGTAAAATCTCTTTATTAAGTTATTCAGAGTATGTTTTCAGGATATTTTTAAAAGAGTGTATTTTGTTGGATATAGATGCTCGCAGGGTCTTAAAGAAATTAGAAAGTGATGCATATGGGTAGTCTGGAAGAAATCTCTTCATTCGATAAGACCACCCGTTATGCTTTACTTCGATGTTCATATATGTATTATTCATTGTAATGCTTTTCTTCATGTGTGTATGTACAATAAACTAAAATATAAACAGAGTTTACACATTAACGTCTCATGGCTAAAGCCGAACGTCCACCGCCAGCTAAAATAAGTTTGTTTAGTTTGCATAGTTGAGCCACTTGCTCCAGCTTGCATAGTACATGTTAGTTCACCGTCGGTGGACGCAAATGTATGACAAACTGGCTCAACTATGCAAGCTAAACTAAACTAACTTATTTTAGCTGGCGGTGGCCGTTCGGCTTTACTGCTACGTGCCTGATTTCAGTTTTTCATACCACGAGCTTGTCTAGAGTTAACGTACTTAATACTTTATACTGGATGCCAATACTAGAGTTGAATTAGTTTTATATTTAGTCGCTAACAGTTTAAGGTGATATTTTAATCGTACCAATTGTATACATGCGTACATTTTAGTTAGACGTAGTTCGCGGTCCACGTTATCTTGACCAGTGCCCTGATTCGTAGCCCGTGCTCGCAACGCGAATGTTAAATTATTCCCATAGAACACCAGTTCAATGGGAATAATTTAAACTTCTATAGTAGACATGGTTGTCTACTGGCTAATATAACACACACACACTGACATTTAGCCAGTAACAGATACTTGTTAGGTAAGTATAATATTGCTTATGTATTTGAGTATGGATTAAATTACGAATAAACTTGATAGAGGAAGAAAGTTAATCTTATTGGAAAAGACTATTGATCTACTGACCGACCATGGTAATAGTAATATATGTGCCAAATTATAATTAGGCGCGAGCACGCAAAACTTTATTGAATACGTGTTAGGGCACTTCAAGACTTTAAGCAACACTTCATAATAAATAGTAAATTAAGTATAACAAATATGTTGGTGACGTGTAAATCGACTAGATTACATTTGTAGAATACAGATGAACTTTGAACACTGACCGGTCGAGACATTCTAAGAAAGCCCAGAAAACCAGTGGGTTTTCAACCAAAGCCAAGTCAATGGATTTGTTTGGATAAAAGTCTATAATTTTATCTTTAGATTGGGCGCTAAGTTCAGTCAAATATCCTAGCTTATATGTCCGATATCTGCCCCTATCAATGTAAACTAGACCTAAATAATGTGCTAGCAAATCTTCCTATCCTATGTGCCATAATTTTATAAAGTTTAGTTAGATTAATAGCTGGGGAGTCCAAGATGCTAAAAGTGGATTTATTTGAGCGTCGTAGGGACATCTAGCTCCATGTAGATTAGATGCTAAGAAGATTCGTTTTGTAGTGACCGAGCCATTGAATTTATGTAAATTCGTGACATTGAAATGCTCGAGTGCGTCACATAATAATATTGTAAACTGCCCACGTGTTTCTGGTAACGGAGGAATATCAATCTGCAAGTTTGCACAAAAGAGGTGGCTGTATTAATTAAGAAAATGGCATAAAATAAATTATTCGAGCGCGTCAGATATCCAGATGGGATGTTCAGTAAACCTCAAAGGAGCTACTATTCAAAAGACTGATCTAATCCTGACTAGGTATAATGATGAGTATCCGAGACGCTCAGAGGTATATCGATATTCTTTAAAGTTTTGGCCTGCACACTTAAAAAAAAAACCCAGGATTTTATATTTTTCGGCTCGTGGAGCACGATAGATTATTTTACTTAATTCCGCGATACAGGAACGATCTCTTTAAAAAAAACCACCGCGCTCTCGCATTTCAGGGTGATGATTTACAACTTTGGTACTTTCTTTTTTTTACTTACATTATGCTCAAATCGCCAGATTATTGAAATACACACTTTTTCTGCATGTATTTTACTCACCTCGAAATTTTAACGGTCCTAATTTAAAGCCACATAAATAGTATTGCCATCGCTCGCGCGATGATGATGAAAAATGATCGTGCGACCGTGCGTTCAAACATACTGATATCTACTGAATGTCCTATTGAGGGTCATGCGATCATGCGATGCGACCAAATTGTTTGTTGAACGCATCGTATTAATCGCACGAGGGTGAGTTCAAAATTTTGAATGTCCTATTATTCAACGGCGTGGATTCGTAAGATGACGTTTGAAGAAAACTTAATTAATGAAGTGCGTGCTCATTCCGTTGTTTGGAATAAATGGAGTGAAGATTATAAAAACAGGCTTAAGAATGATAAAGGGTGGGCAACAGAAACTGTGCATCTCTGCTAAGACCCATTTCGAGAGTAATCGCTCGAGGACAAACGTGTTCCTCATCTTCTTCGCGCGATCGGTTTCATCGTACGATGAAATCGCATCGCATCATCGCACGAGCGTAATAGGACAAAAAAATTCTCATCGCGCGATCGGTTTCATCGCACGATGAAATCGCATCGCAGCATCGCACGTGCGATGACAATAGGACGGCGCCATAGAATAGGGTTAATGTATGGTATGGCTACTTAAAAAGGAAGATAAGAGGGCTAATGTAATTCTAACGTGCACGAGTAAATACCAAAATCGCCGCGTGGACTCCCCTACTATAAAGAACGTTGCATTTTAAGACAGTTTGTTAGTTATGTGACGACGTGTGGGTCGTGTGTATTAATTTCTACCAAAAGGTAGGTAATGGTTTTTTAATAAATGACTTAATAAAACTTCGTGTTTTTTATTTATTATACTTATTTAATGTTCTTCATCAAATTTGTACACTGCTATTTATAAACATTGGCTTCGGTACTGAAGTGTACGTTTTAAGGTATAGCCACAGGTATAACTAACTAGTAAAACATAGATTAAGTCAACATCTTAAAAAATAAAAAACATAAGAATGTCACAACTTATACCTTAAACATATGTATATTCCTAAATGACAATCTGTCTATGTACACTACACACTGGCTATATAAGCTATTTTAGTTCTGTTATTATACTTTTAAATCAACAAAAAATGGCGTGACTTGTGATCCCGTGAGTGGACACAATTTATAGAGACATTCTCAGTAAATAGTCAATTAACTATGGACCTGCAAAATAATATATACGTAGTCCATGCGAGTAAATGAAACTGAGAAAAAACGAGAGTTCACAATCATATTGATTTCTTGTTTTGCCATTGAAAATATATTTTAACATTTGGGCGTATTTTTTGTATAACAAATAAAGAGTATTTCAAATGTACTGCCTCCCTAATCAACCTGCTGGTAACTATGCTCCGCTGGGTATATTAAAGTTAGCTATACTTCTACAGGCATATGAGGCCATCTTAACGTAATAATACATGTGAAACAATATCAGGATATTAATTATATATAAATAAATTAAATTTATTTTCTCCGTGTGGTGACGGATTTAGAATACATTGTGTCACCACCCCAAGGACACTAAGGGCCTCCGCGCATTATGCGGCCAAGCCGCGCGGTCAAGTCGCTGCGGCCAACTAATTCTTCTACGATGTATGTAGTTGCGCGCATTACGCGGCCCGGCCGCGCGGCCAAGTTTTGTTCGCGCGGCCAACGAAAAACATCGCGTCACATACGCGGCCTATTGGCCGCCGCGACCAATCCGCGCATTATGCGGCCAGGCCGCGCGAATGGCCGCCTAATGCGCAGGGTGGCCGCGGCGGCCAATAAGCCACGTGTGAGTCGCGATGTATTTCGTTGGCCGCCTAATGTGCGCATTTACATACATCGTGGAAGAATTAGTTGGCCGCGCGGCCTGGCCGCCTAATGCGCGGAGGCCTTAGGGTACGATTCGATAAAAGGAAATGACAAGGCCGAACTCTGAGCCGCAAGAGAAGGAAAACTTGATACTATACCCTGTACCCACCCGTCTGGCCAGTCTGGCGCAGTAGGCTAACTACCCTATATGTAGTTGGAGGAGGCCCGACTCAGCAGTGGGCAATATATGGGCTGGGAAATAAGAAGTAAGTAAATATATTTTAAATAAATATTGGGGACGTTACAACAATAGTAACCCATTTGTTGTTTGTTATAATCGGGTTAAAATGGCATTAAAATTTTAAGAATCCCACATGCATAGTCTATTTTGTGACTATGCATATAGGTATATCCTGCGTCAGTCTGTTCTAAGTATAAAAATTCAATCAACTTCGAGCTTTCTGAAGTTCCCTGTGAGACCCCTCATGGCATCGCCGACCGCGTCCGCGCCGTTGCATGTGTTGGCTCCGGCTTTGAGAGCTGAGATGGCGCCCTCTCGAGCGGCTTCGCTGTACATCTCGAGACGGACTGCCATCTTGTCGTTCAGTAGAAGAATATCTCTTCGTGCTGCTAGCTCATGTTTCCATAGATCTGTACGGAAATAATAATTTCAAAATCAAACTTGCTTCGTTCACAGTCAAAGTATCAACATATCCGCAAAGAAAAAAAAAAGAGGAGATTGTTGTTTGTATTTGTTTAATGGTTGTTACCGCTTCCGTCATTTAAAAACGATGAAGCGTTGTCGCCCGCGGCGTCTCGCTCACCTTGACCTCGATTTGGATTTCTGGACTTAATAACATAAAAATCGAACTATGACGGCTTATTATATTATGGTGGTGACATTCACGATAGCATTGAACTAGCAATCGGTCGCATATAGTATTGTCTGCTATCCAGGAGGAAAAGTAAAATAAATATTTTTATGAAATACCTACACACCACAATAATATTGAAGTATTACTATAATCATTACTGCATTACTTCGTAGACTATTGTTGCTATACGAGGGTGAATCAAAAAATTCTTGGAATCAATATTAAAAAATGCAAAGATTTAAATAATAATATTTTATTTTTCTACATAATCTCCCTCCAATGCAATGCATTTAGAATAACGCGTTTCTAACTTCCTTATTCCTTGTGAAAAAAAATTATTTTCTTGACTCTCGAAAAAGTCCTCTACGGCAGCTATAACCGCGTCATTATCGTGAAATTTTGTTCCACGAATTTCCTCTTTTAATTTTGGAAATAAGTGAAAATCACTTGGGCCTAAGTCCGGATAATATGGTGGGTGGTCAAGGAGATTGAAGCCAGCACAGCGGATTGCGTTGAGCGCAACTTCCGATCGATGGGCAGGAGCGTTATCTTGAAGGAACAACACGCCCAACGACAGTTTTCCACGACGTTTTTCTTTAATCGCTTCACGCACTTTCGGGATTAAATTTGCATAATAGGGTCCAGTTATCGTCTGGCCTTTTGGCATGTAATCAATAAAAAGGATTCCTTCACTATCCCAGAACACAGAGGCCATAACTTTGCCAGCGGAAGGAGCAACTCGAAATTTCTTAATGGATGGAGAGGATGGTCGTTTCCAAGACATGCTTTGTCTTTTAGTTTCAGGATCAAAATGGTGGACCCACGTTTCATCCATGGTGACAAGACGACGGCAAAAATTATCCGAATCACGCTGGAACATTTCGAGATTACGCTTGGAAATTTCCAAACGTCGCTTTTTGTTTTCGTCGGTTAACATTCGTGGCACCCATCTTGCAGACACTTTTTTGAACCCCAGTGAATCAATTAAAATGGATTGAACGCTACCAAAAGATATCTTTAGGATCTCAGCTATATGTTTTATAGTCATTCTTCTGTCTTCCAAAACCAGATTCTCAACCTTTTTGACATTTTCTTCTGTAACGGAGGTTGAAGGCCGCCCAGAACGCGGGTCATCTTTACAGCTTGATCTACCTCTTTTAAATTCAGCCACCCAGTACGCAACCGTAGAATAGGGTACAGCATCACCCCCTAATGTCTGCTGAATGTCCAAAAAAATTTCCTTCGTAGACATTTTTTTCAAACTGAGATATTTTATCACCGCACGTAACTCACTTTTATCCATAATTTTGACTTTTTAGCAACTCGTTGCACAAAAAAATTTATTACATGCGAACGAACTGACAAAAACAAGTGACAGTCTGCATAAATATAGTGTGATAGACACTCTTTAATTTGAATATCGAACTTGATCCAAAAAGGTTTCATATATATGCACTTCTAAGAACTTTTTGATTCACCCTCGTATGTGTTGGTTATATGTCATAAACGAGCTGAGTAGCTTCCAGATAATCCGACCAGAGCCCATGCTCTTAGTCAATAATTCATGCTTGCATGAGGTGCGAAACCACAATAGGCAAAATGTCAACAACATTTTTCATAACAAAATGAGCACAATTTAAACATTTTACTAGATAAAATATAATAATTAGGTAGGTGAAGAACTATCCCGCATGACGAGAACCTCGTTAAAGCTAAAAAAGAGAAACTCACAAAGTATCTCGATTTGGCTCACGAGGTTACCGCAATTTGGCATGTTGATTCAACAATCATTGTGCCGATAGTTGTTTCAGTAGACGGTCTTATTGCGAAGAGTTTCGACCAACATCTCAAGAAACTCTCGCTGGGTTGCTGGATTAAGGGCCTGATTCAAAAGGCTGTCATACTGGATTCGGCAAGGATCGTGAGGAGGTTCCTCTCTCTGGAGCCCTGAACCGTCGGTAGCTTAGGTCATCGACCTCATTTTCGACGGTTTTTGTCTATTTTTATGTATATTTTTTTTAAAACATTTTGTATTTTTTAAAAGTATATGTAAAAATATGAAATAAAGAGACATGGAGGTAGGTGAAGAAAAATACCATTTATAAGTAAAGAAAATTTGGAAGAATACATTTGCGTATAGCATAATGATGTTATTTTTATTTGAAGGATTTAGAATACGCAGTGTCACCACCCCATTTCATCCCGGGAGTGTCGTAATAAAGAAGACTAAGGCACACTAAGGGAACGCAAGAGGCAAATCACCTAGCCGCAAGAGAAGGAAAACTTGAAACAAACTCTGTTCCAACCCGTCTTGCCAGCGTGCCACTGTAGGCTAATTCCTCCATGAAGTTGTAGGAGGCCCGTCTCTGTAGTGGGTTATTCATGGGCTGAATCGACGGTGATGGGATATCATGGAAGATCTCTTACCGATCATATCTCTCATTGGCATGGTGCCGCCGTACTCTTTCGGCAGCAGACTCTTGTCAACTTCCACGTCATCTACAGCACTGTAGAGACTAACTCGTTTCCTGATCTTCTCCGATATGAGCGCCATACCGAAGTCCAGGGCGAATTTCACCGTGGGATGCACATTGATGCCGTATATCTCCTTGTGTCGCAACGGCAGTGTACGCTGGAGACAGGAAAACCAAGTTCTATACTACAAATATTTTCTTGACAAATCATTATCGCCTCTGTTCCCTATTCTAGCCCCTTTACAGGTTCGAAGTTTTCGTATTGCAAGTGTTACGCCGGAAAAGAAAAGTACTTACTCCTTCAAATAACAGTCTTCCAGTTGGTTTATTCGGTTCTCATGAAAATGCCTTGAACGTACCTCTCCATTTTTAACAATGCGCACAGCTTCTCTGGGTGTGAAGAGAGTGAGATGCGGGAAGCTGACGCCGCTGCCGTCAGCAAAGTGTACCAAACCCCGGACCTGCACATCTTCGTCCTCCAGCAACGTCTCATAACAGATGGCCATCACTCGGCACATATCCTGATTTGTGTATTTGTATGGGTCGAAAACGCCTAGGTACAGAAACGGTTGTTAAGCAATGGGAATACCTGGCCAAGTGTGTTGGAGGGGCTTTCCTCAATGAAGGTCACCGTATCAGGATTTAACATTTATTTTTATTTGATAAAAATCTTTTGCATGGACTCTGTTATATGTCGTGTAATGTACTAAAATAGGAGGGAGTATTTTACCCCATCTTCCCGTAGATGTTATAGAAGGTGGCTAAGGAAAAAACACGTTGGGCAGGAGCAAATTAATTTTGTAGTTCGCACAATGTTTTCCGTTCATGATGTTGGAAAGACCAAGAGTAAAAATAATAGTAAACAAAAAACTCCATGCATCACACTTCGTTAGATATATTTTCGCATATCATATCGCATACTTATATCAGGTGACTTGCAGAGAATATAAGCTACATGCAAAGCATATTGCAATATCCGCAAACATGTTATCAGTTTTTCTAATAAGTCAGCAACTTGTAATGATTGCTTATAAGGTCTGGGCAAACAGCGGACGGGGCGGGACGGCGACGCGACGCTGGCGGGACGTGAAGAGTTGTAATGTATTAGTTAATGTAGAATATGTCACACAGAGCCGACGCGACGCGACCGCTACTCTCGCGCCGAGCGCGACGGCTCTATGTGACCTATTCTACATTAACTAATACATTACAACCTCTTCACGTCCCGCCAGCGTCGCGTCGCCGTCCCGCCCCGTCCGCTGTTTGCCCAGACCTTTAAGTGCTCAGTTACATCACAACTCTGGAGGTTAAAATGGGAACAAGCCTCATCTTCTTAACATAAAATGACATCGACCAACACCAAAAATAAGTTTACATATTTACCATAACTATGCAACAAACTCCATAACTACAACTTACCTTATTTAGACGAGATAATTATTATTTTTATATTTAGTAGGTAATAACTAACCAGTAGGTAGAAGGTACCTACATTTTTTTTGTTAATATCGATATGTAATTGGTTAATAGATAAAAATATATGCTAATGGATAAGTACTATCCAATAATAATTAGAGATTAGCTTAATTTGGTATATCTACCGGGCCTGTATATCACCACGCGACGACCCCTCTTATCCTTGAAGGGACTCACAAATATGTACCTGGAAGGAAAGGGAACATCAGCATGCCGACTAAAGAAGGCCAGCGTCTCTAATCTAGCCTCATAAAAACAAATGCAAATACGTGCCAACTCGTCTGGCATAGTAGGCGTATTTTTCCTCGGCCAGGTGTGCCCCCAAGGCTGCCGCCGCTGGATCGGCCAGCACTATAATCGGCGCCTGACGGAGGCACGTGCTATGTCTCGTACTTGCCTCTCGATGGGTTGGGGAGCGTCTAGAGCTCCCCATTACGGAGTGAAACCTGTGGCCCTGCTTCGGGCAGGCGAAGGACACCGTTGGTTTTAGTGGGTAGGTTGGTGCGCAATTACCATCTTCCGCGCCTCGGAGTCCCACAGAATACGGGTATCCACGAGGATTGCCAACGTAAAAAAAAAAAGATTATTATCCCTCCATGAACTTAAAAGGAAGCTTGATTATGTAGGCTAATGGGGGTTAAGAGTGGGAAAGCCGCGGTGAGTAATACGAGAAAATGAGTTTTTTACAGTTAGTACATCAGTTACAGTACATCTTACGCCCATGGGTAAATTTTGATTTTGCTTCTTCCTAAATCTGGCCACGGATTCGTCGTGGGCGATTCTGTCAGTCTTGCTATTACGAAAGAAAATGTATATACCCCAGCTCCAGCAATTCCATCATGACAGGAATCTTGTAGTCCAGTTGGTTGAAAGCGATGCCCCAGGACTGTCTCAAGAGGATGTACCGCTCGATGGCCTCCTGAGCCATCGGCACGCTGAATTTCTTGGCGCGGAGGAATCGTAGCAGGAAATTCGAGTCTGGAAAGTTGACAGTCCATATTGCGTGTTAACATTTTGGTTGACATCATTTTAAACAGTTGAATTATTGCAAACATTCTGATGTCTTACTAAATACTGCAGCTAAATTTTGAGTTGATGATCCAATATGGCTAAGTAAGGCTAATATGGTATGATATGGCAAACTACGCCAGTTATAAACCTGCGTAACAGCTGCCTTGTCACTTTATTCCACATCGCACGAGGCTTTTACGGGGGTCATACGCACTGGCAAACGTAGGCCTGTAAGCTAAGCCCCCTCCGTCAAATTTGGGGAAGATGGAGAAAGGCTCCATTAAAAGTACCAATTTTCAGCCAAGATTAAATAATGCTAAATTATGTCTTGATGATAAATTTTAGTCAGTATCAACAGACCCATGCGCACAGCCATGAATTTGGGGTTTTGCTCCATCCAACTCCTCAGCGCCTCTAGAGCCTGACTTCTGGCATTGCCTGTCTCCCTCAGCTCACACTCGGCTATGTTCTGAGTATCAGCTGGCAGCGGGCACTGGTAGACATCGGCCTCCGTGAGGTAACGCTTTGTAGTTCTTCGAGACATCCTGGGACTTCCTAGAATACAAAGAAACCATTTCTTCTGATGATCAAGAGCCTTTCCTAAATATCGTAATACATTATATGTTTACCACTAGAACCTACTGATGATATGATCCTAGACCAAGATCATCATCATCATCAGCCCACTCTAGTCCACTGCTGGACATAGGCCTCACCTAAAGAGCGCCATAGCGCCCTGTCTTCTGATTGACGCATCCAGTTGCTGCCCGCAACCTCTTGCAGATCCTCGCTCCATCTACTCGTAGCAGAGGGCCGTCCCACACTATGTTTGCCGATTCGCGGTCTCCGCTCAAGAACTCGTGTACCCCAACGGTTGTCGGATCGTCTACAGATTCTACAGACCAAGAGGCTTCGAATTTATCCATAGACTACGTAGCTATTTTTACAGGCTAATAAAAACCCAACCTGAAGCCATAACACAAGGATACTAATATATAGCCGCGTACAGATTCGCGAGGCGTGCGTCGCGAATGGTTAGTCACGCATGCCTCAACCTGAGTACATTTATGCGTGCGTCCCGAACGAAACATGCTTAACCTGAGCACGCAAACCACCACGCACGATGTTCGTCACGTAGTTCACGCAGTGTTTTGGTATCGGCCTCCACGACGCATGAGCGCGCATCGCAAACAAACCTATCCGTCCACATGGAACGCACGCCTCCGGTACGAGCCGTGCGCTCCATGTGGACGGACAGGTTTGTTTGAACTGAGCGAATGCTCACTGTGAGCTCACACGTGCACACAGCCCGAGGCATGCGAGACGAACCATTCGCGACGCACGCCTCGCGATTTCTGTACGCGGCTTATTAAAAGGAATAGTATTACTGATAATGATGCTGAGTACAAAATTACAGAAAAAAAGCATATCTTTTCTGGAAATGTTGCTCACCAGCTGCTGAAGAAAGTGTACTTGCACAAAACGAGAAAAAAGCGCACAGAAGAATCCGTTATGTTTCTCCGATTACTAAGCTTGTGGGATAATATGTAATAACGACAGGAGCTCTATTGGATTTCACTAGAAGTTTGGTAACAAAAATCTGGTTGGGAAAACACCGATATTACCATCATCGACTCGTACTTCTAGATCTGCTTCTTCTAATTAGGTCTACTATCGTAGGTACACTTTGGATGATTAGTAATACACACATACAACTTGCAGGGATAGACATAGTCAAGATAGATCGAGATACATCTAGCCAGTGTGGCATATACAGGGTGGTCAAAAAGTCGTGGATCAAACGATCAAAATTATAAAAAAGATACAGGGTGTAGATTTTTTCGAATTTTATCAATATTTAGTAAAAAAAAGTCAATTTCTCATAAAAATACAAAATCAATTGTAACTCTGCAGAGGTTGAGCCTAAGGACCTTCCGTAGAACAATTTTTTGCTGCTGATGGCCCCATCTAACCGCTGGTTTCGTTTGATCCACGACTGTTTGACCACCCTGTATATACGGGGCCAGGTTACACATGTGACTTAGACATGGTTAACCTTTTCTAATTGTTGACCCAGCCATAAGCAGAGTATACTAATATCCCTATTAAATTGGAGTTGCCCAGTCTCAGCAGTGGGTCAATAAATTGGATGAGATGAAATATCGTTCGGATACGTCAAAACACGAGTACCGTAATATGCGGTTAGTTAATAAGGTAATAAATATGAACTGACCTAAAAGGTCATTCTTATGCTCATGTAATACTCATTACAAGTTCTGCGATCTAGGCAAGCAACAGCGGACAGTAACCACTTGTAATTTTCATTGCACTATATCTATACAGGGCGTAATAAAAACCCGATAGCCATCCAAAGTGACTTCCAAAAGTAGTAATTGTGCGTATCAAATATTGTTCTATTTTGAAGTACGAAGAAGGTACAAGTGTCTTATGATCCAATTTAAAAAAACAAAATGTTTGTTTAATCGGAAATGAGCCGTCCAGTCTACAGTGAATTACAATACATGCTTTGTAACCTGTCTTCTTTATTAAGTCTTTCTTTGAGTTTCTGTGCTTACTTTAGTTATATCAATTCTGTCACGAGTTGGTAACCAATATATATTAAGAATAAATAACGAGTGTGCTTTGGACCACACGATTGAAGTAAAACGTATAAAAGTAAATATGAACTTTAAAATGAATTTACAATTTTATTCACTTTAAACGTAAAATATTTATATATTGAACAAATATCAATTTATAAAATTGTTCAAGACTGAAATGAATTATCGAAATATTCAAGAATTCACCGTTCGCGTAACGGTAGCAAACTCTACTCTCTAGAAAACGATACTAACTACTGACTATGAGAGGAATAGAGAAAGAAAATGTGCGCGCGGACACCTCTTTACTGCTCTAACAGTGTGTTAAAGAAAATGCCTTCTGGAAAATGGCTATGCGCGAAAGAGAGAAAAAAATGCGTGCTCGTCACTCTCCCTCTTTATATCTTCACTAACTTAGATCACCCTCTCAACATCCGTTCGCCTCGCCCGATCACAACAATTCGTAACGTATTCATCAGCTTACTCGAATCCCAAGTCAAGCGTGCTTAAAAAAGTTTTACTTCAAAGAGAGAGTCTATATCGGCTATAGGAGTTATGTTACGCCCTGTATGGTTGTCATTATGAGCAATGTGATTTCGCATAAAACCTGCCATTTTGCGTCACTCAAAGGCCTCGTCGCACTATCTCTTGTTAGTCGTACGTTTATAAGTATATTACGAAAACCCGTTATTCTACTTATGTAAGAGACTTGATGATGTGATGAAACTGTTTCAAGAGTAAAATATAGTCGTTATAGACCTTAATAATCTTGAACTTCACCTAAAAATGAAGTAAGTATATTTGCACTATTTCATTTACGAGTAACTTATAAATATATAAAGTCACGCAAATTATAAGGATTTTGAATAACCGGGTGTCCGTTCATTTTATTTTTAGTAGTTAGTAAATTAAGACATCAATATCGTGTTTTAGTAATTTAGATTTTAACGTGTGTCACAAAGCTTTTGGGTATTAAATTACAATATTTGACTTTCTATACAAATGGATATATTACGGAAGAGGCTGAAAAACGGAGCGCAGGTACAAAATGTCAGTTACTTCTGGGCATCATTGTCACTCAGATAATCATTGGCGCGGTAATATCCTATATTTATTAATTTAGTTTTATCAAATTTCTTGAACTTTATGAACAACTGCACCAAAAATTCATATAGGTACAGATGAACACAGAAGCTTACAAAATATCCAAGGGCTTTTTTGCAGTCGGTGGTGAGGTATCAATAATACTGACTGATATGCAGACACAGCCACACTATATCACTGATATTCAAAATCTGAAACTATTTTAGTTTTTATTTCGTTCTACTACTATCACTACTTAGCTCATAATTGACCCACTGCTGAGTCGAACCTCCTCCATAACATAACATAGAACATAGAGGTAATTAGCCTGGCCTGATAACGCGGGCCGGGTATCGTATCAAGTTAACCTTCTCTCGCGGCTGGGTATTCGGCCTCCTTTCCCCTCAGGATGAATCATCATCATCATTTCAGCCAAAAGACGTCCACTGCTGCCTCAGGTTGAATAAAGCGTGATAAATCCATCAGCAAGCGGATTAAATATTTGTTCATGTATATTTTCAACAGTCAGAAGTTATCTTCTCAAGTAAGGTGACCAACTATATAAGGTTAAAAAGAAAAACATAAGTTTTAGAAATAAAAATGAGTGTAAAATTATACAAATGAGAACTTTCAGAAAGCAGGATTTGAAAAGAGTACAAAACTCAATAAAATAGTATAGTTATATGTCCGTGTGGTGACGGATTTAGAATACACAATGTCACCAACCCATACCGTCTGTAGAGTCTCGTACGAGGCGACTAAAAGAACGCAAGAGGTAGATCACCTAGCCCCAAGATAAGGAAAACTGATACAAACCCTGTGCCAACCCGTCTTGCCAGCGTGGCACAGTAGGCTAATTTCCCTCCATGAATTTGGAGGAGGCCCAACCCAGTAGTGGGTCATTTAAGGGCTGTAACGACGAGTATTGGTGGTCACCTTATCTTAAGCCTTCAAGAATGCCAGAAAAGTGTAACAATAGTACATCGTCAGTTTCCTCCGAACATGGTGTAGCCTTGAGGTGTACCACTATGGGCACAACAACTGGTTATTAATTCCCTCAGTTGTGTGTTGCTGTTATATCGTGGTCTGCAAATTGAGCAACAATAACTTGAGTAATAACAGTGCGCTCTTTCATGACTTTACATAATCGAGTAAAATATTTAAAGTCGATGGGTTAAGGCTGCCTGATGTAATTATGTCGTACCTATCTGTGAAAAAAAAATCCATGTCTGTTTTATTTTGACGCCATATTCGGAAGTCGTAATAACTTGTTTACCTCGAGTATGTAGGTTAGGCAAGTTGATTAAAGATTCATATAAAAATCTATTCCTTGTATGATATTAGCAATAGCTTTACAATGTGACGATGATGGATATTTAAAACAGTCTTGAATTTACTATTCAGACAAAAACAGGAAATTGTTGTATTGAATTATGTTACGGAGCCTTACAGCCGGAAACACACGGGAACACAGAATACAAAGCCTGTAGGACTAAGCAGCAGTTTAGTATGTTAGCAGCTAGCTGTTGCACGCTGCCTCGCTCGCCTAGACCCAGATTTGTTTGAACTTGATAGTTAAAACAAAAGTAAAACCTGCGCAGCATGTTGCGGGTTGGATCCCCGCACTGAAGAAATATTTGTACGACCTACAGGTATTTGTTCCGGGTCTGGGTGTGTTCTATCTATACATATATGTATGTATTTACAAAAAAAAATGTATATAAGTAGTTTATCATCCATCTCGTTACCATAACACAAGCATTAAGTTGCTTAGCTTGGGACGTTGTGTGAAATGTCCAAGGATATTTATTTATTATTTATATCGTTTTTAACAATAGCTACAACTAGATGCCACAAATTACAGACATAATGTCACTAACACCTATCATCATGCGGACGTCATAGTACTAATTAAATATAAAGGAACGCAAAAGACATATCACCTAGCTGCAAGAGAAGGAAACGTTGATACAATGGTAGGGTGATGCAATAGGCGGATTTCCCTCCATGAATTTGGAGGAAACCCGATTTAGTTCATTTATTGGTTGAAATCAGGATTAATAGATGTTGCTAGTATCAAATTAAACCCTGATGTTAAAGTTAACGAATGGTTACGAATTTGTATAGAATATATTTAAGATATCCGATATTAGCAGAATCTTGTTGGAAAGGATTTTGTTGCATCACTAAGCTGGCGAATGTAGCAGCTGCCTCTCAGGACCTCTAGCTCCCAGTCATCTGGCCTTTTAATGATGGTTGCAAGAGGTCTGCCCCCATTGTGATGGCTAATGTTGCAGTGCACAATTGCACATTCTAATATGGTGTGGTACAGTCGTGATATGCGTGAGATGTGACGTTAAAGATGCCCCCTACCCGTTCTCGGTACCCACATGGACACCCCTTGTATGTAAATTATTATAATCAGAGTGCGTAGGTGCCGATACAGGTAAATGTAAAATATGTACGTATTTAATCGTCTAGAAACATCAATATTTATGATTGACGACGGAGAATTCAATGGTTTAAAATTAATGTCAATTTAATTGTTTACAATTCAATAGAGCTTGACTGAGTTGTTTGTGAATATGATAACGAATAATGTGTTTTTATAAACTTCTACTTAGCTTGTTCCAGCGGCTTCGGTCTTGTGGTTTGAGAATCCGTTCCCAATATCCATAACGTAATACCAAATTATAAAATATTATGCTTAAACATAATATATACGCATATTTCAAAATATGTAATCATTTGCAATCTGTTCGGTTGAAGCGGGAAGTGCTGCAATTTCTGCAGAATAACGTGAATGACACAAATATATTAACAACCTTTAAAAAGGATGTTTATTTGAGCCGTTTGTGGTGGAGGCTTCGGGGCCCAGGGTATACTGGTAGAAGCTATCCGTGACCAGAAGGTCTCGCTCAGTGCAGCCTTCTGGGAACTTTACCATAGTTCAGTGACTCAGTATTTAATTTTTTTGAATTATTTTTTTTATATACTCAATTGATGCGCTGTACCTATAGTTGTTAATTAGTTTAATTATACGTCGATGAGTTTAATATACTATTATAAAAGTATACTTAACGCTTAGCTACATATTTAGGTTCAAGTTTAATTAATTGCTTTTTCTAAAGGTGTATTGCAACAATCTCAAGTATTGTAAAATTCTAGGCTAAAGCCGATTAAATAACAGAATATGGCGAAATATGAGTAGTTTAGATGTGACTAAACAGATCTAAACTTTAAATGGCGTTGGTTCAGAACTCTTGAGTCATCAAGTGCGAAGATTCATCGCCTGTTTCTATCATCATCATCATTTCAGCCAAAAGACATCCACTGCTGGACATAGGCCTCCCCCAAGGATTTCCACAAAGGCCGGTCCTGGGCCGCCCGCATCCATCGTTTTCCAGCGACCTTAACCAGGTCATCTGTCCACCGTGTGGGAGGCCTACCAGCACTGCGTTTTCCGGAACGCGGTGTTTCTATAAGCCTCTCTAATGTAAGTTGTAGCACGCACCATATTGCTTGTTATTTTAACGATTTTAATGTAAATGCTATTTGGCTATTTGCTACAATCTATCATAATTGTTTGCACGACAATAATTGTTACCTTATTATTTAAAAAAGCAGCCATTTTCTTGCCTGCTCTTCTCTGTGGAATACCATTCCGAACCCGAAACTTAAACTATAACAATTGTTTTATTTTTCGTTTTTATTAAGTGACTATTTGAAAGCATTCCTAAGAATTTATTCGATTAAAAGAAACATATTGATTCTATGCCATTACAAAGTTGTTGTAGTTAACAAACATCTTGGTGGCTTTTATGTTGCTATAAACGTTGTTTATTTCTGCCTAACATTTGTGACAACGTGCGGACTGACAAAACAAACTCGATTGTTGGCAAAATCATCAAACCCATGATGGAAGCCATAATTAAAAGAAGCAGAAGAAGACCGTGCGAAATTTATGACTCAGTTCGCATGTTTGTAATGGCTCTATTATAGTACTATCGATCCTTCATTATGACAATAGGGACACTCTTTTTAAAAAAGTACTAGTCCAGGCAAACAAAGAAGAAAGGTATTGCAGCTAGCTCTCATAAAAAGGCCCAGAATCATATGTAGGTAACATGGGCAACATACTCGTACATGGCCAATGTTGCTGGGAGTGTGAGATGACTCATGTCCATTGTTTGAAAATAAACACTTTCAATTTTAACGGATTCATCGCTTGTATTTCACATATTAATTCCCGTTTAATAATTAATTAATTCCCGTTCAGTAAAAAAGGAACAGTTAAAATTGGAGGCGGTATATTAATTTGCATGTAATCTAAAAAAAATTATTTAAATAAACCTAACGCATCATTATCTATTGATTCCTTACCATATTATTAGTGGTAATTTGACATTGTTCTTTTTTTACCTAGAAATCTAAAATACGAACATCCTCAAAAACATGTCTGTGTCTAGACGAACGGACAAAATCTTTAGTTAATGGTTTTGAAACCAACTGGTCAAGGCCAAATGAAATTTTACTTTGCTTATACTAATAATGTTGCGACATCAATTATTTTGTTACTTCGAAAACTGGTGTCACAATATCCACACGGGTAGGCTGTAGTGGTCGAAGCGATTAGTCTGTTTTGAGATCAAGGTCTTAACGCGCCTAAGATAAAACCTATCGCCATCGTACGCCATAACATAGATGGATCCACCCATCCTAAAATCTGTCACCATACGAATAAGTCATCGTCATTTCAGAAACGCTGGGAAAAATCTTCAAATTTCAGACAACATCAACCAGAAGGCCTCAAGACTTATTATAACTAGATAGAAAACACCCAGACCCGGAACAAATACTTGTAGGTCGTACAAATATTTCTACCGTGCGGGAATCGAACCCGCGACTGCTGCGCATCAGTCGATCGCTCAACCACTGCGCCAACCGTACCGTTGAAAAACTACAAGCTGGTGCTAACTAATGGGGCGAAATCTCTTCCTCTTTTTAAATTTAAATATTTTTTTATAAATGTATTTTTTAAAGTTAATTGTTCACTCATCTCCAATTTGCGAAATAATCAATTACATAATTTTTTTTTGTCAGTCGCTAATTAATTATAGGGAGATTAACATGTACTTCTATGCACGCCATGATAGGAGCAAAGCTTAGGTCATCAACTCTGGACCCCCGTTTTTAGTAACCAATTTTTCTGTGGCAATCTACAGGTGTCTTCGGCAATCTTCGCCAGTGTCGCGTAATAGCTGCTCATATGTTTTATTTAGAGCTGACTACTTTTTATTTCCAATAGTTTATCTAAATAACTTATTAAGTCATTAAATTTTTTTAGGTAAATGAATATTTTTTTACATAATACGCGAAACGTTCGCTATTATCGATCTAGATCGTATGGAATAACACCACGGTTTAATTAAATAACACCAAAGAAATTGTACGTGTTTTTTTTAATTATTTCAACTTTAAGTTTACGTGTTGTGTTACAAATGACGGACACCCATCCAACATCCAGCAGAACCATGCGTTGTTTAACCCGCAGCCCTATCTATGACGTTGTGTTTACACAAGGCGTGTTGTGCCATTCTGAGGCTCTGTCATAGAGGAGTAATATTTGAGGTTCGTGTGCCCCAAAAACACGCACTTAAATGTGATAAAAGAGTTTGAGATAGGTAGGTACATAAAACTAAAATTCTTTTCACCAGCTTCGCAGTGCTAATTTGTAAATTCATTCGCATGGCGGGTATATTTATAGAACTTCGAAATCAATTCTGGAAATCATTATTCAAATCGTATGGAAAATTATTTCGGCTTTGGCAATGCATTATGACTAACTCGATTCTCGAACTGCTTATGTATAGGATAACTCCAAACAATTGGCACAAGTGTTGAAAGTACTCCAAGCTAAACATTTTAAAATATGTTTCCATGGAATATTATTACGTTAGATTTAAAATACAAAGCTTGCGATAAGCTACTTCAGCTATCTCCTAGCTAGATTAAAACCTACCGCAAAAACACTGGTAAAATCTCTCTTCTAATGCACAACACTGGCCGTTTAAAACCGATTCACTGGCACATAAAACTACAATTTCGAAATTAAAAAAACGCTGCACTCACTTGTCAGAGCTGCAAGATAAGCCGGTCTAAGGGCACGTTCACCCAGTGGTAAGAAGTGACGCACACTGGATGCTGAGAAGGGCGCGCCAGTTGTTTTGCTGGCAACCGGTACTGATTGCAACTGCGCAGTGTCCACGCTAGTTTAGATACTATGATATTTCATGAGTTTTGGTGAATGTTGCTGCGGCTGTCAACAGTTGGTGGTTGTATTGCGACGCTGGTTTTATATTATTTTATTTATGTCATTTTGAAAAATATCTACCTATCTACGAAGTTTATGGTTGGTAATTGGTGTATACTGCGATATTGAGATCGCATGATAAATCTCACTGTCTCTTTTGCCTAAACAAATGCCAGTCAACCAAAGTGAAAGAAAATAAGTATGCGCACGCCTCGGTCATTTTTGAAAAATATTCCATCTACACACGCCTACTTCGTCTACGATGACTTTAAACTAGGTTAGTTCCCTTTTTGCAAATAAATCACTCAGTCACCGATTGATTCATGAGTCATTACAAAAAATGGTCATAAAAATCTAAAATACCTACAACAATTATTTCAAGCCTCATACCAAACAAATTTATTTTATTTTCAATTTTTAAATTTTAAATTTTAAATTTTAGAAACCGGACTCATTTGAATCCAAAAAGATAATTTCTAATCGACGTAACCAATTTCAATAGAAATAATTCCATACATTAAATTTTGCTTTTGATATGTTTATAACCCAAAATGTTCACCGTCCCTGATGACGTTTTGTATAACCCAGATCATTGTTGCAACTGTTATATAATTGACGAAAAAACCGCAATATAGAACGATTGAGGTCAATATCCAGTAATTGTTGCCGAAGAGCAGAATTAGGAGACGCAATCTAACCCTAAGTACATACAAGCACGTAGTTGAAGTGTGTAACATTACTTTTAGCCATTAACCGAAACGAAACCTATACCGCACCTACACCAAACAACTTGAGCCAAGATCTATCCTGGGCAATGGTCGATTTTTGGATCTCTTTGGCGGTGATCAGCATAAGCCACGCGATTGGTTGACGACTTGCGCAAACTTTCCCTCACCAAGGGTCCCTTGGGTCAGGATGGTTTGAAGATACCCTGCCTTATAATATGTTATTTGTGCTCATAGTATTTGTCATGCATAGAATCTCATGCTTGAACAGTATGATCACACTCACGAGTAGTTCCTCGGTCGTTCATTGGGTTTAAGGTTGGATCGTATTATTTCAATGAATTTTGATTACATTCTGTGTGTGGCGGGTTGTTCTCTTCCCTGCAATATGGCTGAGGAGGATGGCTGCCATGTGCGTCATGCTAGTGCACAGGTGCCGTTGATCGGGATCCATTGGATCAGGCCTCAAAAGGGACTGTGCTACCTCGCCGTTGTGATGGGCCTTGTGTGCCTTTAGGGTTCCGGGGACTCCTCGGTCCTCAGACTTATCCTGTGAGCCCTGTGAGGTTGGCCGTCATCCTGGTTGAATTTTAGACGCTACGCTTTTAATTTAAAAATGATTGTCAATCTCTGAAATTTCGTTCAATAATTATTCACTAGAAAATGTTCAATTATTATGATGGATCTGCCCCGATCAGTAACCGAGAAACAGACGAAATACACGCCATAAATCCGTAAAAAAATCTTCTAACAGAATTTGCGAATATCGTTTCACGTTTTATGCGTGTTTTCTTGTATTCATTTTCACGTGTGTAATACTAATGTCACTGAAAATCACTGTATTTACATCAAATAAAATCATGGTTTTCCTTCACAAGCTTGAAAGTATTATACATTTTAATCTTAAGCTTGCCATGGACCTTACCTTTTCGAAAATTACCCTGTATAAACGTACACTTAGGAAATGTCCGGTTATTTTGACATCATGAAAAAAAAAACCACATAAACTGATTTAACATTTAGCATGGATTTGAAATCCAAGCGAACCTAAAGAAAGTAATAAACCAACCACGATAATAAACAGTAAAGTTGCTACTGAACTAGACATATCGGTTACTTTAGTGTAACTAGAGGAAAACTATCAGATTGCACTAAGATTAATTTGAATTAAAGTCGACGAGATGATTCAAGACGCGGATAACACTTGGTTAAGTTTTTGCACATACGACCTAACTTAAAACAGTAATTATATCCTTTCACCCCATAAGCGAATCAAGCCTGGAAAGGATATCTGAATTAGTATAGTTACGAGTCACAGAATTTAAAAGATTTATTTCAAACATACTACTTGTAAAGTACTTTATGCTACCGCATATATAAATTTAACATAACATCAGGGAGACAAAAGACGAACAAAGGGAAAGAGATGGCGAATTAAAAGAGTTGCCAACAGAGAGAGATAAAATTATAATCAAGTAGACAGTAGAGCGTGATAGTTGCCACACAGTTATATCACAAGTAAGTCTGGTGGCCTACATTTATCTTTCAAGAACTGTGCATGAGTTCTCGCAAATTAGCCATGAGTCTTTGCAATGTTACTTTAAAAGATAGGTGCATCGTCATGCTGGCACAATGTATAGCGGAATAAGCAAAGGTTTAGGGACTTTTTGTTTGACTTTCCAATTCTTACTTATAGTAATGCCACTCTCCCTCTGGGAATTCCTCATAATACTGGAATTGTACTTTAAAGGTACTGAAATGTTTCCAAAAAGAAGTAGATGCATCATTCGGTAATGTTGTTGGGAATATGAAATATTATGGACTGCTTGCTCGTCTGAGAGTGCATGGAGCTCAAGTTTAACAATGTTTACTATATGAATATTCAGTCCCTTCAGAGTATTGAAGAAACGTCCTGGAGGACACTGGACACAGCAGGTGCATGAGTTATGAACACTTGACCCCTAAGCTTCCACACTCTGAGCCATTTGTCGCTGTTAAATACAGATTAAAAATATAAAACTTAAATGTTTCATTAAACTAGCCAATATCTATAATAAAGATACCCAGAAGAACTATACAAATTGTAAGAAAATCTAAGTATTGTATCATAGTAAATACTTTAAGCAAAGTACATTAGATAGATGAATAAGAAAACAGCCTCTATGATTATACGATAGATATATGCATATTTTCTATCAAAATCAAAATCTTTTTTATTCGAATAAATTCTTGCGATTGCTTTCAAATAGTTATATCATTTAGTTTTTACCACACCGGTTCGGAATGCCATTCCACAGAGAAGAGCCGGCAAGAAACTACATGGTTGCTATTTTAAATAAAGGTTGCAATTATGGTGGTACAAACAACTCTGACAGATTAGTGAAAGCAATAACACGCATAAACATGTTAGCATAATAGAAAATTAGAAAATAAAAATCAGTGAAATTACACATAATAGATAAATATCCTTGGACATTTCATACAACGCCATCTCGTCCCAAGCTAAGCAACTTAATGCTTTTGTTAAGGTAACGAGACAGATGATATACTACTTAAAGTTATACATTTTTTATTTGTAAATACACACATACTAAAGATAGAAAACACCCAGACCCGGAACAAATACGTATAGGTCATACAAATATTTCTTCCGTGCGGGAATCGAACCCGCGACATGCTGCGCAGCAGTCGATCGCTCAACCACTGCGATAACCGTGTCGTCAATAGTAATACGAACTTAAAAAGGCTGAAAGATCAGAGCTAGACCATCACAGCCGACGTTACTCCCTATGCGTCACTATCTGATAGATAGTAATTAACTTGATAGTACTCTTTTTAATTAGGACTTCACGTAACTTTTAAATTTCTCGAACGACCAATGCAAAGCAGTTACCGGTAATTTGATTAAAAGGCGAATTCCGAGGGCTACAAGAGAACCATGTGTTTTTTGTAGCCGGTGGAATGGTTTAATTATCTTACGCCTATTTCTGGTCTGGATATTGGAGGACGAGACGTCGCATTTTTTTTTCAAACGTTAATGATGCGAATAAGGAAGGGGGTATAAAATAAATTTACAGCCATACATGGAATTGAGCTCCAATAATTTGTCTGTCATATTTATAATCTGTAACCGTTTAACCGAAACACTTTACCAAATAAAATTATTACAGTTGTGTCTGTATTTAAATTATGAGGCTGAATGTTTTGTATTAAAGTACTCAAGGCAATGCCAGGCGAACACATGTTACAACTTTTATTATCTAGGTTCAAACTATGTGTTATCCTTCCATTCATCTCTATCTTTCGTCATAGCATTCATTCCCACAATTCATCCATCGAGAGATGGCCAATCTCTCTAATCTATCTTTTGGAACGAATTCTATTTTTGAGAATCTGGAAAAAGGTAGGGATATTAAAAAGGATTCCTTTAGTTAACATGAACATGTAAGAAACTCGAACAATGTCGCTAATATAATCGCTTGACGACCCGATAGCATCGGTCTAATACCAAACCAACTGAAATCAAAAGAAACATTTTATTTATATTTGTGTTCAAGTTAATCTTGTTTAATGGTAATTTAAACCTCGCCCGAACCCAGTTGTAGTATTTCACCACATCAGATTTGAAGTAGTTGCAATTGCATGAGAAGTCAAATCAGAAGTCAAATCATTTATTTTGTAGAGAGGTTCGTAGAGATTTTAATGTAGAAATGAGTTACTAACTTTAAGAGGACGAGTAGCATGTAGAGACTGTTTACAATAAATAATCTGTACGGCTTTTGTTATGTAGCATGTGTAATCGGCCTCAAAAGCCGTCCAAAAGTGCTTCTGTACATGATACAATACACACTCATTTGTCTAGCTGTTTGCATAATGGTCATAACTCGCCGGACTCATAACCATTTCAACTTCGTAAAACAAGATGAACGCGATTACGCGCTTAGACGTTTCTCCTATTTAAAGCGACAGACTAACCTTAGATCAATGCAACCTCATTATCACATTGTCCGAGTGCCGTTCGTTTTGCGTAATCCAAGGTCATTTCATTTCACTGTCATTTTTATTAATGAGTTGGCTAGTAGAATTTATATTAATTTGTTAGTTCTATAGCGGAATAAAAAAGTCTCAATTCTGTGGACTATCATATTGAGACCTACCAACCTGACTAAGATCTTGGGCTGGGGCAGCGGATTGCCCCACGTCTTATGGGGCCAAGATCCCGAGGAGAAAATATCAGATGTGACCACCTGGATTTGACAGTGGTTTCCGCTACTAACGGCTAGGGCACTACTCACGGCTGGGTTCGGGACACCCATGCTCTATCGGTGAGGCCAAAGAGAACCTGCAAGCGCTCAAAGTCGAATTAACATCAAGCGTCGAGTTCCTTCTCCCTCCCAGTCACTGCCAAGCGAGAAAGTCACTGAAGTTCCTCACAAGGTCATTTCGTGGTAGGTTTTAGTTGGTTCGTTTACCACCAGCGTTTCGTTACCCTCGCCCCACACACACACCAGCGCATGTCCCGCCGGCCGCTGCATGGCCATTAAGGCTATTTAGTAGGCAAAAGGTAGGGAAGTAATCTGAAAGATACGTATTTAGCAGAGCGTTATATTTATTGAGTTTTTGAAAAAAAAAACATTTAATCAATTCCTACCCAGCGCGTTACGCGGCTATGCGATGGACGCTACTCGGGGATGGTGCCGCGGGCGGCATATTTTCAACGACAACTGGGCAACGCTAAATGGTCACTCATTCGTACGCGCCAAATGACCCGAACGAATCGAAGTTAAGAAGGCCTTGCAAACGATTCGAGCAATTTGACGCAGGCACAGTGTCCCGGGTTATAGGATTTCATGAATACACAGAATCCTAAAGGCCAAACGGCCGTTAGGCGCGTTCAGCACTTACAAATATGCGATTACCTTTATATAAACGACGTCCTGTAGGCCAGACGGTGGTAAATTCGTCACCTTGTCTTGATCGATTTATTATTAATCTTTCCGGTATTTTTAGCGTAGCTGAGTCCAAACTACATCATTTTAATCTAATAATTTTATTATCATGCTTGTAAAATGCAAATTTATTTATAAAAACTATGGCAACGACGGCTTGAGATAAGGCCTGTCACTGCATACTATGGACAACACTGCAAGCCCCACCAGAACAATGAGATAATGTTCTTGAGTCCGGATACAACTCCAGTGCCATCGATGGTTACACATAGATCTGCGAGCCATCTGGAAATTATTAATGATATTTTTTTAAATGACGTCGACTGAAAAAATGTCTTCAAATTGAGATATATATTTATAGCATATTGAACGATTGTCTGAAATGAGAACACAAGTGTAAATGTTTATTAGACACGTATAACTGATAGAAGCGCAACGAGAAGAGAATGCCTAGTAGATGTATTTGAAACAGTGGCGACTAGGGTCACCTCGGAATACAAATAAATGTATTAGATTGTAAAATTTTTGTGTAAAGTAACTGGTCACAGCGAACATCGTACATCAAATTTCGATTATTTTTAAATATAAATTTAAAAAAATGTTATCCATTTGGTGCGGTTGTCCGGAAGTTATGCGAGCTATGGTAGTCGGCGATTGATTTTTATATATTTAGAAGATAAATTTATAGTTTTTAAAGTATCTAGAATAAATAAAGGGAATAATATTCCATAGAATTAATCCATCTAATCTAAAATATGTCAGATGCGCAGATGAACTCGCTCTGATCAACGACACAATTTTCAGATACTATGAGCCAGACCAATAACTCTTGCCTATTAATTTATGACACTGTATTCAAAATCCGTCCGTATAGTGTATACTTTAAATTTTTTTTGCATCGGTCTCTGTTTGGTTTTAGATTCAGTATATACGTGCTAGAAATCAGAGCCACAGAACAGCTTAATTTTCTCTAAAAAATAGGACAAAATAGAAGGCTTAAGGCACTTTTAAGGCTCGCCACTAGCATGCTAACTCTTTGCGGAGCAATACCCGTGGCTCTGGTCCTAGCAGTCGAGGAACGCCGTTGGCTATAGCGCGAAGGTTTGGCGCTATTTCCATCCGTACCCTGGAGTCGCGCATATCCCGGCCAGCCCCCAACGGCCGGCAATGAGGATTTAAAACATTTCAAACTAAAGGGCCAGTGATTTGCGTGAGTTTGAAAGAACGATGAGCTATTCAAGAAAAATAAAGAAGACAAATTTACAATCGGTGTACCTATTTTACAAAATCATCTTCACTAAATTTGATGACATTTACGTTGATGAGGTACGGCTCAACGGTACCGCATTGCTCCAATGGAACCATGATTAGATTATGCAATTGTAATGATGCCAGCACTATTTCATAGTCATGCTAGATATAATAAGAGGTATTGCCATGCCGGCAACAGTATTGAGAAAAATGTCGTAGAGGATTTCCTGCCAGGCTGTCAATCAATATTATTAAGGAATGAAAATGTTTAGGAGAAGGTAAAATTAAAATTAAACTTGTGCGAACTCGACTGGAGCTGGGTAGCACAAGCTTCATTTTAATTTTGTGTTTCATGTATAGTGATTCCGTGTGGTGATGGCTTTGGGAGAAATAGTGTCACCACCTCATTCCGTCCTGAGGGTGTCGTAAGAGCCGACTAAGGGAAATGAAAAGGGCGCCTAATGACAAAACCTAACCGCAAGAGCAGGAAAAATTGATACAAAATCCCCAAAACCAGCTGATTCACCAGTTGCATTTTGGAGCCTGTGAAATCAAGCATCTTTATCCCAGTGTTACAAAAAAAGTGTGTTCTAGACCCGATCTAGTCTAACCGAACCGACGGGCTTCATAAAACGGGCCCTATGATATTATTTCAAACCATAAATACTAATACTAATCAGCCCACTTCTGAGTCGGACGTCGTCCAATTACATGGCGGGCAATCAGCCTGCTTTGCTAAATCTGCCCAGCACAGAGTTTCGTATCAAGTTTTCCTTCTCTTGCGGCTAGGTTTTCGGCCTTGTCATTTCCCATTGTCGACTTTTAGGACACCCTCAGGATGGAATGGAGCGGTGATACAATGTACTCTATATTAGACAAAATACAAAAATACCTCGAGATCTCATCAGCACCTGCGACGTTCACGGTGCCTCATGAATAAAGTAAAGGCTTGCAGCACGAGGAACAATAGGAACGTTGATCCCAATACACAAATCGCAAAGTGTTTTAGCGCTACCGGCTTGCGGCATAGGAAGCAAGGCTGGTCTGGGGCCACATTCGTGGAAGGAGGCCGCGGCGGAGGCACCGCACCTCGTCTCTGTGGTCTGTTGAACATATATAAATTACTATTTTTATTCGTACCTATATCTCTTCTACATCTTTTTGGAACGAAGGTCCTTATCGCGCGTTGCGAAAGGGGGCTAGACCGATAGAAACGACACAAGAACGACAGATTTTCGGCCAATTAACGACGTGCACGTGTTTCTCTGTCTGTCTCTCTCTCTCTCACAGAAAGCAAGCCAGTTATCGTTTCGTCTTTCTATTTCACATTGAACAGTGTGGAAGGAATTGTTAAGGATTAATAGACTTTTAATATCGTTTCTTTGTCTTTTCAGGTAGGTTAAAATTTAAGTTTACCAGTGTATTTATTAGTGTATGTACTAAAAACTTTGTCTTTTCAGAGCAACACGATTGTTTATTAATTTGTGATTGACAATTCCTGTTATGTTTAGAGATATTTTCTTACATATTATATTTAAATGTATATTATGAGTGATCTTTGTGGCGTCAATAGTAGTTTAAGCAATGGTCAATTTCGCAATCCAATTAACATTTGCCGTAACCTAGTGGATTAAAGCTCTGGTTCATATTTTATATATTCTCGTCATGCAGGATAGTGACGTCGACAAGCATTGCCCGACTCGCCAATCGATCAATATCACTTTAACAGGCTTATTAGTCGAATAGTGAGCATTGTGGACTACTGATGCAGGCTGGTATTGGTAGTAAGTAGTAGGGCACTTCAGCATCCACAAGGCTATATTTAAGGGAAAATTGTTGATGGACTCTCCTGGACGATGACAGGCTCTACAGATGTCGGCAGTCCCATCCTTTAGCATACGTCTCCGGTATTCTATCATCTATGTAGCTATATAGTTAATGAACTATGAGCATTACGAAGTATACTAAACCGCAGACTCCGTTGACTCCGTTGACCTACACTAACTGTGTAAAACAAGATGCTGAAAGAAATTCCTAGAATAAAAGCGAACTCTATACCCGTCCTTGAACCAACTACATGAAAGAATGGTTTAACTTATACGCCGAGAATTGTGCCGGATTTGTTTTGAGATCATGTTGATTAATAGTGAAGCTATTACCAGTTTAATACTCGAAGTACAGCTAATCTTGCTTTAGACCATGTATATTAATAGAATGGTATGATTGTTTTTAAATCCATCAAAAAGGGATAGCGACTTACATCGTGGTCCGAATACCTACGTCCTGCATAGCCGTTTGATTATTATTGTATACAAATATATTATAACCTGGCCTCAACACCTGCAATAACCACGCCGTGTGTTGTGATCGAGTGCTCGTAAGGAGCCTGAGGAGAGGAGGGCCTCCTCGTCTGCGGCGGCGTGGTTCTGCATCAGATCCCACAATGCCGCAACAGGACGCGAGTTGGAGCACCCCGGGGAGGTTTAGTGGGTAGGCCCCCACTATGGGGGAGAGTGCCACACTCCCCTCGCTGGCAATCCCCGTGGCCGGCGAGGAAGTCCATAAAGAATTTTACCCCGGGCGGAAAAAAAAAAAAAAAGTTTAAGGCTTCCTAGGCAACTCTGAGGACAGAGGAGTCCCCAGAGCCAAAACCCATCACGCCTCCATGTGCCGCTCTTCGTCTCACCTCTCCCCGTGGGCCCGCCCGGCATGGGTGACCGTGAGCCGGTATGGCCCCAACGGTAAAGGCACGGACGCCCCCTCACCACAACAAGGTGGCAGCACGGTCGAGGGGTGACACGAAACCCTGTGCTAACCCGTCTGGCCAGCGTGGCACTGTAGGCTAATTACTCTCCATGTTTTTTTAAGTAATATGTTTATTTACAAACAATACATTAATTATTAATAAAACGTTTATAATGTCATGCTGACATGTCAAATCATGTCAAATATGAAAGATTGATTTATTTCCTTAAACACTAACTTAAGTACATATTAACAAGACTAAAAATACCAATTAACCTAAAACTTAAATAAATAAATAAAAATAAAATATATTATTTAAAGGATTCCCTATAAGCAAGGTTCCGAAGATACCGGCAGCGTTCCCCCTTTGAATCGCTAGACTGATTCTTTGTCCGAGGTAGCTGCCAGCTCTCCGGTCTCCTGTGATGTAGACTAACCTTTTTGGTAATTCCTTAAAAAGGCTTATAGCGCTAGGACCCCACGGACCAAGGGTCTCGACACCGAATGGGACAAATTCATATTCGGAGCCTAGACCCCTGTATTTGTATGCACCATTAATTAATTATATTACATAAACATCGCCAAACTGTTTTACGCAGACTCAGCGGTGGGTCATTTATGGGCTGAGTAGTAGAAGTTTGGAAAATTGGTGCGAGATGCCACTATACACATTATGATTATGCTGAACATGTAGTAACGCCACGCCACGCCACCAGATGAATTAAAAAATAATTCGCAGCGGTGCATTGCGCCCGCGGCCGAGTGTTGCATTGCGTCACGTGGCGCGCTCAACGTGCGTTTCCCAACTGTATGCTACGCTACCACTGGATGAAAGGGCGCCCAGTGTTATTGTTGGCAACTTTCTTGTTTTGCAAGATTTATTGCCAATATTGGAATACACACGCTTTGCGCAAATATGACGCTAAAGAGCTGGGCTTAATCATAAGTTTTCCGTCGCTACGGCTGGATTGTTCCCGTGTAGTCCTTGTATTCGCTTCATACGACACTTTCAATGGAATAGAATGGTGATATACTGTATTATAAATGCGCCATTTCAAAGGGCTAATGTATCAAAAATTGACTCCAAAATGTCTAAGTAGGACGGCCACGTGAAAATTCGTAGCGTTCGGATAGTAATAGCTTAAACAGAAAAACACTTTAAAAGTAAATGTGAACCCACTCCAAGATCAATAAAAATAACCGATAAATAACCAATTTGACTTCGGTGCCTTGGGTATACTATACCTATATCCTAATGACGTCTGTGTCAATTTAAATTGGCACTGAGTTTTGTTATGTAAACAATCAAGTTTTATTGATAGCTACTGGGCCGATTTAAATAAACTTTCCATTTGACCAATTCGAAACAAAAATATTGACATAGTTCATAAATGACGGAGTTATACAGTTAACACATACAAACATACCAGCGAATTGAGAACCTCCTCCATTTTTGAAGTTGGTTGACATTTGTGTTATTTGTATGAAGCGGCCTCGCTAGTAATAAAAGCTCACACAATATCGCAAGTACTTGAAATCAACCGTTTACCTGAATAACCCAATAATTTTCTTCATGATCTGGCTGGAGATATGAAGAAAGAGACGGCCATTGACGAGCCGGAGACGAGATGGTCCGAAGACAAGTTCAGACTTGCGTTGGTTTGTGTTTACTGAAGACCATCAAACGTGAACGTAGAATAAACCAGAGTGTAGGATGCAGCAGGCTTGGTTGAGTAGGATCAGGAGCAAGGTGAACGCCACGCATATGAACACTATCTGGACGAGGTCGAAGTGGTAGCAGACGTCGGCCATGGGAGGCAACTTGCTAACTGGCATTTTCCTTGTGCGTCATGTTGAAGAAAAACTTTAATGATGACATGGGTTCAAACTACTTCTACTTCTCAGCCAGTAAGGGCCCCCGCGCATTTAGTTAGGCATAATGCGCGGATTGGTCGCGGCGGCCAATAGGCCGCGTATGTGACGCGATGTTTTTCGTTGGCCGCGCGACCAAAACTTGGCCGCGCGGCCTGGCCGCGTAATGCGCGCAGCTATATACATCGTAGAACAATTAGTTGGCGGCAGCGACTTGGCCGCGCGGCCTGGCCGCATAATGCGCGGAGGCCCTAATTGACGTCTCGTCTGTCGTCGTCTGAGTCGGGCCTCCTCCAACTACATAGATGGTAATTAGCCTACTGTCCCACGCTGGCCAGACGGGTGTCGTATCAAGTTTTCCTTCTCTTGCAGCTAAGTTTTCGGCCTTACCATTTCCCTTTGTCGGCTCTTGCGACACCCTCAGGAAGAATTGGAGTGGTGACACTATATATGTGTTACCTAAACTTAACTCCCAGCTTTACGCAGTACAAGCTCACAGAAGAAGAATTTATTACTCGTGAAAAATTCATCGTCAGTAATTAACCGTCTCCTATAGATCGACGATCTGCGAAAGGTTGCGGGCAGCAGCTGGATGTGTCAAGCTGAAGACTGGGCGCTGTGGCGTTTTTTAGGGGAGGCCTATGACCAGCGGTGGACTAGAGAGGGCTGATGATGAATTAATGGTCAGTACACTAAACAGAGGTGCTGGAATAAAAAACAATAATTCAGATTCGTACTTACAGTGATTTGCTCTTTTCCAATAGCCATCACAAGTCAGGAAGGTTAAAATAACAAGAGACGAGGTCGCAGAAAGTCGATCAGCTGAATCAGGAGGTGAACGCCATTTTATGGAACATAGTATAACTTTAAGGGGTTGTACTTCTCACCATTTTACTGGCAGCTTTGTGGCCTTGTCACTGTCAAAGAAATTACGGGTCAAGAAGAACATTGTACCAGTAAGACAGTGTCAAGACAGTTGCATGGTCATGTGCATGGGTAAGATAGTAAGTCCCCGGTTGGATTCCGGGGTCGGGCAAGTGTCTCATGTAAGTGTAAGTATATGTAAGTGTAACATTTGTGGTTTTTAGGTGCTTGTGTGTGATTTAGGTTATACATAGTAAACTAAGCTACCATTTTTTTTAAGAAAAGCTACATTTACCTGTCTGTCTATTCTATTATAGCTTTTCTTTATCATTATTGTACAGGCTGGAACCCAGTAGAGGGTGGATAATGGTTTGGCATAAAACGGTATAACTGTATCTTCTGCGGTTCAATGGCGAAGCAGTTCATTTTGGACACTTGTTCAAATGATTAGTGCACATCATTTCGTACTTTTTTTGTTCAAAGTAAAAATAAAAAGAGCAATGTTGTAAACATTGCTCTTGCGATATTTCAAAATTTTGCTTTCAGTGTCTGAAGCATAGATAATATATTTAGTCATAGATAATACAACAATATACTAAAACCTACAAATTAGCTATATTTATATAACAAAATATTTATTGACAATTGCGCCATCTATTAAGTTTTGTCAATAACTTCTGTGGAATTATAAAGCTACGCTACAAACTTTCCCAACCAAGCGGGTTAAATAGTTAGACATAACACTAACAGGTGGCGTTATTAGAAAAAAAGTGCGTGAGTTTTTTCAGCAGCGTCCACACATTTACGGATAACATTTTTTATAGGTCGTTTTCATGGTAACCACCAATACCTACAGATTTAATGGGGTTATTATTATTAATTTGAACGTGACAGCTTGACGCACCGTGCACGCGTGTACTGGCAGCCGCAGGTGGGTTGCACTCAGTCAGTACAAAACACTACGCAACCGTTACCGGTCGTCAGCGATGCCCGCGTAAACGGACGAACAAATCAATCGACTATAATGCCACATATCGTGTTTATTGAGGAATAATGTTCATGAGCCACCAAGACCCGAGCCCCGGCCCTCTGGATGAGGGGTTTAGTCGGCCAGTGGAGTCAATCATGAAATGTGAGGACTTCAAGAGTAACTTTGCTAGGAGACTGTCTAACAGATACATCTCCAGAACGCCGGTAGCTGTGGCCAGAGAGAGCACTTTGAAGATCAGGAACTCTTCGGAAGAAGTGGTTGAACATGTGAGTTTTTAAGTATCCATATTATCCTGTGCGATCGTATTTTCTGAGCGGAACATTAATTGATATTTATAAGACCGAGGAGATCAATAAGATAACTGAAATTGTATTGTCTAATAAAATAAATAAGACTAGTTTAATTAATAATTTAACAAACATAGCTAATATATTAAATTAATTAGGCCTAGTTAACTACCGAGTGCCCAAGGAATTTGAAGTGTTAACTGCTAAATGTACGAAAACTTATCATGACGTGTGGTAGTTATAAACTTCTTCCTTACTTACTTCTCAGCCTCCCACTGTTGAGTCGGGCCTCCGCTTGCTACATGGCCATACAATACAATACAAGCCTACTGGCTAGAGGAGTTGGCATAGAGTTTCGTATCAAGGTTTCCTTCTCTTGCGGCTATCTTAATCATTTGCTTTTTCACTGTTACGACAACTTCAGGATAAAATGGGGCGGTGACATTGTGTATTCTTAATCAGTCACCCGCGGGAAACATTTAAACAAATAAAATATATATAAACAAATACAATAGGTACTGCCGTCATGCTATGCTTCTAAAAGTATGAAGGTAATTTATTATTAAAATACCGTTATCATTTATGAAAGTTTATATAATCTTACGTACGATGGTCAGCTACAACAAATATGAGTGCTATGTTTATGAAAGCTAAAGGTGAATTTTCATTTATTCTCATCTTCGTATACCACTGAAAAAAATAAAACAATAATAATCTGATCTTACAATAAACATCATTTACACATTTTTTACTCCGGTGCCGACGAGTACATTACAAACAAAAATGTTATGAAACGTATTGATGAGGCATATGTAAATATAGATTTATAACAATGTACCTAAATAAACAAATAAAACGGTGGCTAACTAATTAACAACACATAAAGAGGTCTGTGGCGCCCCCTGACCTGGGGCTCAAACCGATCGCTCCTTTGTATTTTGAACACTACAAAGCAGTTTAAACAAACGCCTAAGACATATTGCAGAATTATTGCAATACGTGTAATGACAAAACAGTCGTATTTCCCATGACAACGGTATTGAATAATAAGAACCGGGGCCCTTAACTGGCTGCACCTGTAATTATGGCGGCGGAAATGTTTCACGGTCCTTGAACACCCCAGGAAAACTAAATGACTGTTTAGGCTGTATACGACAACCAACGAAAATAGTTGGTTAGTTTGTGAAGTTGTGACACATTTTTGTTATGGTGTTCATGAACATTTTTAACTAAATTTAAACACGTTTTAATTTTACGTTTTAATTTGGTATTGTAATTTTTATGAATAACTGTATGAATCTATTATTGAAATGAAATCAAAGGCAGCAACAATGATTGTGCGTCAACACGAACCAAAATCTACGAGCCCCCCTGGGTTTTTTTTTAAATATATTATTGCTCTGTCTCTCTACCTTGATCAGAGATTATATTATTCTAGATAGCCTCTTCCATTCCAGTTCTCACTTTTATTCCTCTCGCACTTTCATACTGCATACTACGCATTCATTCGTCGGCATTCTTTCGTTTCGGGTGGGATACCCAATTCCTGCATAAGCTGCCTATTTCCTAACTATCCTTTTTTATTTTCGCCTTAAGTATGTATAATTCATTATTAGCCTTATTCCTTAGTCTTGCCTCAAGTGCCTTCTTCCAGGGGAGGGGAAGAAGGCCCCTGTGGTTAGAAGATACATACAAAAAGTGATTGTATTTTATCATGGGCTTCAGCCATTCATCCAAATATTTTTTGTCACACCGCTCATTGCAAATCGTCGTACGTATTGTTATCCGAGTGAAAGTGTTCTGCAACGCTCCATAAGTCAGTGTTTATTTGTGTTGTTTTGGTACGTACACTAGATATCGATGCGATGTTGGGGTGCTATCAAACTGACACACACTGTTTGCCGTGTGGTGTACGAAATCTAAATCGAAGTAGCAGCAGCTTCAATTTGAAGATTTGTCTGTGTATTTAGGTCTGTTTTTTTTATATTGCTTTCTAGGCTATAAATGAGACCATATCAAAGAGTCAACTGGCCACCTGTATATGTATACTTTTTTTATTGTATTTCCTTTTTTAGATGCCGTAAATACAAACACGCTTACATACAGTCTAAATGTTAGTATTTGTTTGTACCGTAAGCAAATAAAATTAGGTAGGCGAACTTAGAACTTTGGCAACGTCGCAAAAGTAAAGATTCGATAAACGGGGACCCTAATTACATATGATTGATGATATCTTCGAAACGGTCTTCTAGACCTCCCCCATAAAGTACGGTCCTACACATATCGCAACGACTAATGGCCAAAGATCCTCGGTCCATTTTGTCGGGAGGCATTCGACATTGGGCTTCTCCCAACCATAGGGGCATACAAAAACATCGCCAAGTTAATGGGAACCAACAAGTTTTACAATATTTTTTTTCAAAAATATTGGTATTTGACTGACTCTTCATTTTAATTTATTTCTACAACTTACGCGTGTGAAGCCACGAAGACATGATGTGTGATATGCATTTAGTGAGCCCTTGTAAAGTTTTATTTATTTTACCATAATAACTTGAACTGTGCCAACACTCACATGTCTCAGTCCGCACAAACATTAATAAAAAACGACCCGAAGCTTTTGGTTCACGTATTACATAGAGCTCTCCCTACTTCACTATAAGTGACCGTCAGCCTACTAAACATAATGTTAAAATCTCTTTAGGTCTTTGATGCAGTACTTACACAGTTTCCAATCTCGAGCCGGAGCTCTAATTTTCTGCTCTCAGCTCTGTGCACCATCTCTATAATTATTCAGCAAAGTTTACCGAACTTATTATATTCCTACACAATTAGCGCTGTGGCCACAGAGATACATCGGAGGTTTCATTCATAAAATTACAAATAATAGCTGGCACACTTCTACTGCTATTCCAGTGACCTTTTGACTCTGCGTAATGATAGCTTTTGTTTATTTGGAACTAACGGTGAAAAATACCAGTTTGTAGCCGTAATGGTTTCGTATATTGCAGTTTTATAAATTAATGGGCGTTGTAAGTTTGGTAGTCTGCCACAATACGCAGTTCAAAGTAATGAACAAAATGAAAAGTAAAATAGAATCTATCAAGTAGTTAATAGAATTGACTTTACTACTTGCGCTCTTGTTGAAGGTTTTTGTTGAACACCCTTAACTTCTTGGTAAGGGCTTCAGAATGCAACGTGTAACCTACTCCTTCCATCCCAGGGGATTGTAGAGGGACTAAAAAAATTAACTAGATAACACTTATTGACTCAATCGGCCCGTGTTGTGTAGTTGGCTATCCGGGATAGAAGAAATTTTACATTACCCCTGAAATTGTCGGACAACTTGGAATGGCCCCAATCAATATTTTCTTTGTTATAACTGGAGTGCGTCTTAGCGTACTCGATTTAAGGTGATTTTAAAATTAGAAAGTTTAACATAACATAACTATCTTGTTGCGTATTTTTTAATTACAGCAGTGAATCGATATTTTAGGTGATTCCATAATCAATCTAACTATGAATAATTGGGGCTAGTTTAAGTTTATGCATATTAAGCCACACGAAATAGTTTTTACAAATTCAAACTTACATCCTAAACATTAAGATTTAGTTTGAAATTGGCTTTCTGCATCTCTAGAATACGTTGACGTTACTAAAATACGTTGTTTATTTGATATGATTGCTATGTTTTGATTGTTAGCCTAAACGTGATTGGTCTCAATGATTTTGTGATTGTTTTACGGTTTCTTAAATCATCGTCAACAAAATTAATTTTGATTACTAGGAGAGGATCTTTACTTATCTGTTTCCTTTCAGTCACCTTTAACGAAACTTTAACAATGAAATGGATTGAGATGTATGGCATACCTAAATTGTTGTAACAAAAAAGAAAAGTATCTACAACAGGTTTTTTTGCAAAGGAATTTAAGATAAAACCTTAGATGTGCAAAACCGTGCGTGTATTGTTGATAGTATTGATTTGGCTTCAGACGAAGTGTAGCATATGGGCCTTTAGTATAAAAAGTTATCGAGCTGTGATCGACATTTCTGCACAGTATTTTTTACCAATACGCTAGCCGTATGTTATCGACTGCCAAGTAAGTTAAAAAGTCTTTAAGTATTGCTTGTTTATATTTAAAGACTTTTTAACTTGCTCAACACCATACAACCAAGCAAGCTTAACTGAAGGAAACGGCTCAAGACTTGTGAGTGCTTCCGAAAATTATATATACCGGGAAAGTGAACGACCCGCCACACGTCTACACATTACGACAGCTACAATCCAGCTCGTTGCTGTTCTTGATGTCGGAAGTGGAACAAAATCTATTGTATTCCGTTCTCGCGATTTGAAGGATGATAGTGGGCCCATTGTCTTATGGCCCCATCCAATCGACGGGATGTGGGAAAAGAACGCTTCATACCATTGTTACCTTGTTCTCTATAGTCTGGATAACGGCTTTGAATCCGTTGATCCATTTTAAATTACCCAACCAATTATGGGCTGGAAAGATTTTGAGTGAGTCAGCTTTTTTCCTAAAAAAAAACTTGTCAATATAGGTTTCTATCGTACCATCATCAGTCATCTTGGCTTTGAAGGTTGACAAAAGTGATTCAAGTTCTCTTTCTATATTTTATGCTTATCTAGTTGCTCTGGTTTCCCACATATAACTGATAAAGACTAGTTAGGTGACATTATGTTCTAATTCCGTGTTGCTCATGAATGGTTTAGCGATTGTTGAGTGGTTCTATGAAACAGAAGTAGGTTCAACAACATTACATCTTGCAATACGGACGATTTGGTTACGTTTGATCTGGCAACTGCATTGAACCATATGACTCACCGTCTACCATTGTTGATCAATGGGACGAGCCGCTATCGAAACCCATTGTTTTATTGAAACGGTTTACCGTGTTTTCATTTAATTATAGTACCGAAATAATTGGTAAATGCGTTTCCAAAAAATAGTGAATTGAGGAACGATCTAATTGTCCTTTTGGTGTAGTAATAAAGCATGGTTCTCCGTTGTATCTTTAGAGTTGAGTCTATGTAGTTTGTGTTTAGTTCAGGATCTATTGTGTTGTTAACATTGGAAACTCAATTTTGATTATCTATAATGGTTTTGCATGGTTATTGTTATGTATTGTGTATGGTAGTTTATTGGTGCATTTTGAATACTAAAGTTTTAGAATTTATGGTTAAATTATAATTACAATATAAATTATTTATCACTACATAGTATAAAACAAAGTCGCATTCTTCTGTCCGTCCCTATGTATGCATAAATCTTTAAAACTACGCAACGGATTTCGAAGCGGTTTTTTTTAATAGATAGAGTGATTCAAGGGGAAGGTTTTTAAGTATAACCCACCCCCGCTTTGCACGGGCGAAGCCGGGGCGGGCCACTAGTATTTTATATTTCAATCTTTCATATTTTTCCGAGACTGCTGAAAAAACTTGCACTATATCGTATTTTGTGATAGAGACTGAGAAACATAACAAAATATTGCATCTGGTTTTGTCCGGTGAGATGGGGAACAACTTAAAATGAGTTCGAACTAGTCACTGATATGTCAGGATCGTGATAAGAAAACCTGATAATCGGGCTTTATGTAACAACGGTTGCGTAAGATTTCTTTATGAGGTGTGTTTGCAGGGTTGCTGGTGAATTTCGTCTAGCAAGTTGTTATGGCAATTTTCTAACACGTTTCCCTACATAGTTTCCACCCGTGGCTCCATTTAAAAGATTATTCGACGTTACTGTCGTTTTATTGAGTTTCTACATACTGGACGTACCAGAGAAGGAAAACATGAAACGAAACCCTGTGCCAACCCGTTTAACCAGTGTGGCACAGTAGGCTAATTACCTTCCCAGTAATGGGAGGTGGTCCGACTCAGCAGTGGGTCATTTATGGGCTGAGTAGTACTTCAGAGATCGTTTGTCTGTTTCGCCCTGTTCAGATAGCATTATATGAAACAAAATGTCCGTCTCCAAGCCGGTCTGTCTGTATGAAATATATCGACTAGAGGAATAAATAAATAATAGAGCATTAGGCGTTAAAGCGTATCCCGATTCCCGATAGAATCACGTCTAAAATAATACTTTATCTAGATGGCCCCGTACTCACGTTGGATATCGATATGGTTATAATATGAATGATTTATTCAATAGGTTGATTTTATTGTCAGCTAATTCTACTACTAAGTCTAAAGCTTTGTGTAAAAGCCAGAAATACTGTGTTCAAAGAATTTTGGATTGACTCTTAATGCGCCTGAACTTTAGAGTGCCTAGAAGAAGTCGCATCGTCGCATGTCGTACTGTACAAGCAAGAGAAGATAAGATAGTTATTTAATATCGTCATGCCTGCATCCCGTTCATTGAATTGAATTTGCATTTAGCTCCACCGCTTGCGACGAATTTTTGACGTGTATATCGGATTCCTTCCATAATCCATATCTCTGATGTGTACATCTTCAGTCAGCAGTCCTATTGACGTATCATATCACTGTACTCTCAAGAAGAGTGTTTGAATCTTGATAGATAGCGTGCTGATAACGTTGCTTTTTTTTCGTATCAGCAACGCGTGACGCTATTGAGAAATACCTACATCATGCTGTGCTCTGACTTCATATTCACTTATAAGTGGTAAATGTATTATTTGAAAGCTGAATGCCGGTCTGACGCTTTGAAAGGCATGAATAATGACGAGGTAACCTACCCTTAGAACATACGGAGTTCTGGTTTATGTTAAAGTGAGACAATATTGCTGGGGTCTGAAGAATCCCTTGTTGTGTTCAACATCGCCTGACCATGACCTAAAAACCTTGTAGTCGAATTATGAATGCTAATTAGATTATCACGACATTGGTAGCAGTTTTTGTTTGGTCTCCCAAAATTTGTTGATCAGCACATCTGATTACATTTGCATGTTATTTTTGAACCGACGCTTGTGGTTTTAGAATCCGTAAGAGTGCTAATCTCTTCAAAACTGAAGGGTTTTCATGCACATTGTTGTCTCACTGCATAACACAAAGATGAAGTTTGGGGTTCTCTCTCTCCCATACCTACCTAAACTTACCAACTGCCTGGGGTTAATTTCACTTAGCTTACTACGATAAGCTGGCCAATTAGATGGAGTTTCCAAAAATACCTCTTCAGTACTCAACTGCAGTGTAATAGTTATTTGTGCAACAAGAGAGCAAAGTCGTTTTTTGCTGCGAGTGCTGATATTGAATCCCGAGTAAGCGAAGGAATCAATGATTGAATCACGAGCGTAGCGAGTGATTCTAAAGTTGATTCCTAAGTGCTGCGAGGGATTCAAAGGCACGAGATGCGAAAAATTTTGCTCTCGTGTAACACACATAACTTTTCACTTCAGCAGCGAGAACACTATAGGCAATGAAATATATTACGTAACATTTTTGAAACTATAATGAAATATTTTTAAGTTAAATATCAGTTTTTTAAGCAGTATATACTTATTTTAGTTTAATAACAACAATAAGTTAAAAATTCAATGAATTACAATAAAAGATATAATAATCATTTTTGCTAAATTTCTTTAGTTAGTACGAAATTCCGAACGAGTTTGTGTTTGAGGTCGAATTAAAAATCTGAGTAACCCCATAACGAACTCATTTCATCCAATCGAACTGTTAAAAGTACGTCTAGTTTGTATTTAATCAAATATAGTTCCCATAATATTGCTCTATCAATTTAATATTTATAATCTGTACTTTAATGCTTTGTATTGTTTTCTATAGCGCTACCTGGTAACATTTAACTTCATAACTCTAACGCCACTTATAACCAATTAATTTAACTTTCATAATCACACGAAATTTCTAACACAACACACTTGTCATTGGCAAAATCATCGGTATAACGATGGAAGCCAAAACCTAAATGAAGAAGAAGAAGAAGAAAAATCGGAGCTATTGATACTGGCAACTTGGTCTTTGTCTCTCTCTCTTTTCTATTGGCGGGAAAGAGACAGAGTCAATGTTTCGAATTAGAATTAAAAAGTTACTTTGTCTCACTCAGTGGGCAAAATCGCATTTTGTCCACTGTTTTCAGTGAGCAAAACCTACATGTTTGAGCTACTGAAGTGAAAAATAAATTATCATGGTCCTAATCTTCGAAAGTGAGTAAAGTTAATTTAATATCTGTGATCTATTATATATTTTAACCTCTGGGGAGTAGAAGAGGGTCACAATGCGTGCGCCTCTGTCTGTGGCATCATAATTACTAAACGGATAAATCGATTGTGATATAGTTATTTAAATTAGTTTTCTTAAATGATAATGTAAAGATAATCTCCTCAGTAGTTTGAAGATTAAAATAACCACTTTTATAGTAGTTTGTGTTTTTATTTGTAGCAGTAAACGGAATGAGGCTCACGATGACGAAAAACATTGGTCGTGACTTAACATTCGACTAACTTTATAATTTTAATCATCAGCTTTTCCGGTGTCGTTTCGTGACCTGCGTGGTTCCTCCTGCGTGCTACTGACGTTATAGTAATAACATATTTTGTTTGTACTATCTTTATTTGTTTGAGTTTGATATCGAATGACTAACTCCCTCTTTTTACCTTAATATGTTTGTACATACAACGTGCTTTTTATGTCATCAACTCTAGGGTTATATTCAATGAAAGAAAATTATAAGTCTTAGAAAATATGGTCTAAAACTGCCAGGATAAATAGTGGAATATGTATTTAGATTTTAATTATGGGTATTGTATGTAGGGATGCTCATCAATATATTCGTTAATTCTGAAACGATTTTGATCGATTTAGATAGATTAGACTTTAAAGTCCTCGAGTGGCGACCGCGTTTCGGAAAGCGCAGTGCTGGTAGGCCTTCCACACGGTGGACCGACGACCTGGTTAAGGTCGCCGGAAAGCGATGGATGCAGGCGGCTCAGGGCCGGCTTTCGTGGAAATCCTTGGGGGAGGCCTATGTCCAGCAATGAACCTCTTTTGGCTGATATGATGATGATGAAATAGACTAGTGTTCGCCCAGCAGTCGCAATCAGACCATAATTAATTTAATTTTAAGTGTGGGAAATTGCATACTTCTCGTAAAAAGGGGTACCAACTTTTTGCTTCACATATTAATACGTAGATTTATTAGTACGCAAGCTTCGTGGTTACTTTTTTAATTATTTTGTGCCTTATCGTAATGTTTTGATAGCAGCTTTGTAAGTTCGTTATTGTTTTTATTCTTTGTTGTGGCCCTCATTCCTTTCAAAACGTATAGGAAAGAATGGAGCTCCCGTGGAGCTACAGTCAGGACCCATGGGGCAGTCAGTTACTCGACGTTGTTTGAACACAAGTTGTACGCTCGACATTTAAATGTTTGTCGTGTGTTATTGTTTTGAGTTCGTGCACGAAAGCTCGATGTCTTGTTTGTCGTGATAATGGTTGTTGTCGTCGTGATGTTACTCTTTACGTGGTAATTGAAGAGCTACACACAAATAATAAAACAGGGAACTTCCAGGTACTGTTTTAATCTTAATGAAAATACGTACGGGGGGGATTTGTATCCATTAATCATGTAAGCCCATACATAAATTCACTACTTAGTAAAATCTCCAAATTCCTATTGTACTATGTTGGCCAGACGATTGGGAACACTTACGTATTAAAGCAGAGAATGGGAGAAAAAGAGATGGAATAACGAAAAGTGGTACAGAACCATATTTTAAATCTAATAAACTGGCAGAACATCTGTGCAGTGTTAATCTTGGGTCATAGTTATAGAACCACTGAAAGTTCTTGAGATATGGACCTTATACCTCTATGCAGTCAAGACCGAAAGAGAAATTAAGAGGTTTAGTGACTACTCCACTTCTGTGGAAGGTTTTGTAGAACCATTAAGATATCCCGAAGGATTACTAGTCCAACTGTTTTTACTGTCACTATATCCCACGAAAGCCGTCTACAAACCATAACCAAGACTTCGAAGTCGTTCTGTAAATACAAATTCGAGTCTTCTACATATTTCACCCTGTTATTCTACCTTCTCGTATGTTCTGTGACAAGAAATAGGTTCCTATTCGCTTTCAAAAGTTCCACTGGCTATAGTTTCCTTTTAAACAATCATACAAGCAATTAGGAACATGAATTTAGTTCAATTTGTCGGCAAAACATAGCGATTCCGCATGCGTGTTCATGTAATGTTATGCCGTCGTTGGCCGTACTGTGGGTGTCTAGCTTCATACTTGAATGGCCAAGGTCATTAACCAATGCAACAATTCAGATCAGACACGAGATCTTGTTATTTAGGGGTCGGCAATAGACAATATTCGTATTCATTGAACATTTTTACACACTCAAAATCAAAATGGTTTATAGTCGAATAAATTCTTGTGAATGCTTTCAAATAGTCAAATATTATATCAGAAAAATTTAAAATGAATAATTAAAATAATTATTTTAGTTTTTACCAACGGTTCGGAATGCCATTCCACAGAGAGGAGCCGGCAAGAAACTCCATGGTTGCTCTTTTAAATAAAAGGGTTACAAGTTAGTAAAAGCAATCATCACCATCATTTCAGCCAAAAGACGTCCACTGCTGGAGATAGGCCTCCCCCAAAGATTTCCACAAAGGCCGGTCCTGGGCCGCCCGCATCCATCGTTTTCCAGCGACCTTAATCAGGTCATCGGTCCACCGTGTGGGAGGCCTACCAGCACTGCGCTTTCCGGAACGCGGTCGCCACTCGAGGACTTTTTCTGACGATAACATGTAGCATGGTCAAGAATTAGAATAATACAAAAATCAGTGTATCACTATAAATTTAACGCGTTACATTGAACGGCGATAGAGGGTAGGTGATATTTGACGCCACTAGACTCAAATGTCAGTAAAATGAATAAAATTATGTATTGAGGCCGCTCAAAATAAATTATGCAATAAAAGCAAATTTTGCAATAAATATTTTTGCAATAAATATAACCTACTTTATAAACAGCGTCAAGTGCCCCATTTACGTACGCTCAGTGATATTTGGACACGTTTGTCTCAATGACACTAGCCAGTAAAACGTTGAGATTATACTCTTTGTAGAGATTGTAGAAACCGAATGGGTCGCTTAGGACAAACGGCTATCGATCCGTGTAGCTGATTGTTGAATAAAGCTTAGTCTGTAGCTAGTCCAGAATGTTAGGATTGGAAAAGGAATCCTTGAAAAAATGAAGGCATTTGCTGCCTTCATTTTTTCAAGGAATCCAACGCGATTTTCGTCAACCGCAAGATTTGGAATACGCGGAATTATGTATATATTTAAAGGAATTTCAAAACAATTTTACTGCCCAATATATTATTTTATGTTAGTTGAGTAAAACTAACCGATATTGAATATTGTATAGTACGTCGTTATGTATCGAATTATGTCGGCACAAATTGCTGTCGCGTAGTAGGTATATTTGGAGTAAATAATATTAAGCCATAAAAATCTAGGGATTTTTTGTAGGTAAACGACAAGCTGACTAGTCACCTAAGACCAGCCGTGGTAGTATTGTTTAAAAATTACGGGCATCACTATCAACACTACTCATTACTTATTAAAAAACAAAGTCGCTGTCGTCTGCCCGTTCATATGTATGCTTAGATCTTTAAAACTACTCGATGTATTGTGAAGCGGTTCTTTTGAAAGATAGTTAGTTCAAGAGGAAGGTTTTGAGGTATAATTCATGCATCATTGCACCCGTGCAAAGCCGGGGCGGGTCGCTATTAGAAAATAATCAAGTATTTGAAGAATCACCAAAATGTCACATACATTTTGAAATAAATAGGAAATTTATACAGAACCCAACGAGTAGACAGACTCAAAGAACTTGAGTTTGATAATAGTATTTTAGTTTTTGTCGGACCATTAAAATCCGGATATGTTGATGATTAATTGGTAACCAATAACTGGATAAAGATCAATGTGTTATTAACGTTAGCCATGGATTAAATCTATTTATTTTTATTAAAAGGTCTTGTCTGATTGTTACTTGTAATTGGTTTTTATTAAAAAAACAATCATGCTGTATATGTAACGGTATTGTTGATACCTTTGAATATGGTATTGCTATGGGTTTAGTTAGAACTAACTACTAAACTAAATGCATACGTACATATTGCTCGTCAATGAAGGTACTAAAAATATTATTTGTTTTTGCAAAGATTAAAATAAGGTTATATGTATTCCTATAACGCAAGGGCTAGTTAAATACATAATTATGAGTAATATAATGGCAAAAGTGATCCAAAGACAGTGCTTGTACCTTTGTATTAAACAGTCATAATTCTTGACAATTTATGTTAACTATCTCATTTTTACCAAAGGTTTCGATTAGCTTGAATATCTATGACAAAAAGTCGTTCAACTTTTGTAAAATGCCAATTCGTTTGACACGTAACGGTGGAATGATAAAAAAGAAAAATGTTTACGCGGAGCTGTTAAATCTAAATGGTATTTTCTCAAAGAATCCGTTTAAATACATTCCGGCAAATATTAAGCGGAACTACGTAACACTGTTGCGTAAGCTCGCTTCTGATTTTTTGCGGCACTGTCCCTTGCCTTAGTTAGATGCAGTTAATACACATATTGTGTATAGAGCCCGTGTGGTGACGGATTTATAATATACAATGTCACCAACCCAAAGTATCTTGAGGGTGTCGTAAGGACTGCAAGATGCAGATCATCTAGTTGCAAGAGAAGGAAAACTTGATACAAATCCTGTAGCAACACGCCTTAGCGTAGCACAGTAGGTTAATTTCCCTCCATGAATTTGGAGGAGGCCCGAGTCAGTAGGGTCATTTATGAGCTAAACTGATGATGAATGATTAATATGTACACATATCTGACAAAAAATACTGTCACTCATGCCAAGTTTTACCCAAAGCTCCGGTTAGCTGACCGAATACATAAATCATTAATGAAATTATTTGATCACTAACACATCAGCCCTGCTACTGAGCCCTCAAATGTAATAGACGAAACCGTGTAAAGATAGCAAGTCGGGTTTGGTTTTAAAAAAACTTCTTTTGCCACTAGAGCCACAGATGGTCTGTTTCGTTTCGACATCCTCAGGTTGAAATGGTTTAGCGACGTGTATTCTAAAGCTAGTGCCACGTGAACATTAGATTGCATTTTTAGCAAAATCGAATTCAATTAAACACTTTTTAGCAATGTACAAGTAAGTCGATTAGAAAATAGCGCAAAAACACTCCTTAACTGGGCGTCGTCGGTTATAGAGCCCGATTTATACGAAAAGTTTGATCAAAGTACGTTGACCTAAAAGCGATCAGCTTGGTAATAATATTATTGGATTTTGTGGTTATGTATGACAGAGGCAGAGTGTCACTTTATCTTTAGGGTTTTTAAATAAAAACAATACTGTAAGGTGCTGGTCGCTTTCGGTAACAATCATAAAAAAATATGCTGCCTTGACTGTCTAGGGGGTTAGATCGTGTTAGATAGTGTTAGGATCGCTGGTTCGATTCCGGGATCGTGCAAGTATTTGTGTAAAGCAGAGGCACTTGCCCTGAGACTGGGTGTTCGTGAATTACATGTTTGTAAACTGTCCCTGTGGGTTATATCTAGAGCAAGGCTTTAATTTACCTTTAAAAATATACAAAAGTAACCTCACTATTGTAAGTTGCAATTATACACTTCATCATCATCATCATCATTTCAGCCAAAAGACGTCCACTGCTGGACATAGGCCTCCCCCAAAGATTTCCACAAAGGCCGGTCCTGGGCCGCCCGCATCCATCGTTTTTCCTTTTACATAACATTATACACTTACTTAAACTTAAATAATAACATGGGCTTTATAAGAATCATCGCTGGAATAACAGCTGCATGATAGAATACATCTTTATTGGTCCTTAACAAGATGCAATATTATCTATTAAAACACATAATACTTTTAATACAGAAAAAACAACTTTGTTAACGTCGGTGTCAACTTAAGTTGGCACTGACTTCAAATAGTTATCTTCGGTATATAGTCCATTGAAATGTTACATTTTTTAGGCCTTACCTTGCGTTTCTTAGAGGACGCAATTTTATTTTTTTGATGTGTAGGGGGGGGTAAGTGTAAAGCTAAAATCAAGTTTGTGGTGTCGCCACCCTTGCCCCACGGCCGCCATCTTGAAAATAGGGGTTGAAACGGTTTTTACGATATATCTCTTGAAGTATTTATCTGATAAAAATTTTTTTTAACGTTTTTTGTTGCAAATTAAATTCTCTATAACTTTGGTCCAGTAACTTTTTGTCGTAAAACTATAAATAAAAAAGTTATAAGTGAAAATGTTCAGAAAGTCGAGAAATTTTTTTATATTTTTCGATATAACTCTTTTTTTATCATTTTACGAAAAAACGATATCAGACCATTTTTGTAGATAGTTTTTTAAGGAACAACTTTTATATGCAACATTTTTTCATTAAGTCAATAGCTAAGGTTTTACAGCGCTCCGAAGTGAGTACTATTTTTCAGTACTCTTAACTATACATATTTTATACGTGGGTACTAATAATGTGTCATCAGTTATTTATTTATTTTTTTTATTTTGTTATTATAATTCTTTTAATTAGTAATTTTGCAATGTTATTAATAATTAATTATTGACTCTTTTCCTCACCACCCACGAGGTAGAGTCTGGAGGCGCGTTTTTTTTTACGTGGTATCCCCAATAGGCCTAATCCACGGTGATTTTATAAATTTGAACTACTACGTCCTCGGTCTTTTCGATGGACCAGGCTGCGGCTCAGCATCTGATCGGTTTTCTGAATCAAATATCAGTGGGAGAACTGGAGAAGGAAGGGGTGTCAATGTCGGCGGTTCATCATCAAAGTCATTTTCATTTATTAATTCTGAGAGTTCCATTACCTTGCTGCAAGTCTCTCCAGAACAATGGAAGCACACTGCGGAACATTTTAGCCCTGCTTTTCGACATCCACACATCGCTCCACAGTTTCCTTTGCATTTGCAAAAGATCAATTTTAGAAGCTCAGGGGGTGCTGGAGGTTTAGAGCTCTGCACTGGCATCAATAATTTTCCACATTTTTTCCAGCCCCAGTCTTCAGGATCATTATTATTACCAAGCCACGACTGGACCTGATGGTAGATGGTAGAGGTGGTAGAAAGTATGAAAGCGAGCTGTGTCTTGTGTTGGAGGATTTGATGATTATTTTAAAAATCAATAATTGTAAAATTCTGTAATGGAGTGGAAAAGAGTCAATAATTAATTATTAATAACATTGCAAAATTACTAATTAAAAGAATTATAATAACAAAATAAAAATCAGATAAATAGTTCAAGAGATATATCGTAAAAACCGTTTCAACCCCTATTTTCAAGATGGCGGCCGTGGGACAAGGGTGGCGACCCCACAAACTTGATTTTAGCTTTACACTTACCCCCCCTACACATCAAAAAAATAAAATTGCGTCCTCTAAGAAACGCAACCCCAAATGTAACTTTTCAATGGACTAATAGTGGCGGGTTGGTTTGAACCTTGAATCGTGCCCACACCAAACAAAGAGTTCGTGTGTCAATGTATACCACGGGACCGCCTGATCTCTCTGAAAATCTCTTGCCACAATAGGTCTTCAGCTTTTCAATCAATTATATTTATGTGGCTTTGTCCAATGGATAGGTCTCTCGCAAAAGCTTTGGGGCATATAAAACGACGTACGATGGTTTTATTAAAACAAAAGGCCAAGTGTCTAAGAGAGATCTATCTATTCAATTGCCTTCTGTCCGTTGTCACTGGTCGCTCCCCCCACTTCGCATTGAAGTCCCCCATCAACACTACACTACACCATAAATCCTTGTGGACGATAAACACGCACACTTTCGTAGACTACTATGACGCTCTCCGAGAGACATGGGGTGATGAGGTACCCACTTCGCCATCACACGGAGAAGGTTACTACATTTCATATACTTAGATTGTTACAGGTTATCATCGCGCATCCGTTTTAATAGCCCTGTATAAATTCGCAACATAATTATCACTAGGTTATTTATTGCATGAAAATTCCTGGTACCATAATATATAACTTTACGTGACTCGATAAACAAAAACGCGGTTAAATTAATTACTTGCGTTAGTTCTGCTGATAAGATTTGCTAGCTAAATATGTTATTGTAACAATATTTCTTTACAGTCCCAGCTAATGACATTAGAGAATCGGTTAGTTGAATAAATATCTTCAATTAACCTTTTATTTAAGTTAAAATAATAATATTTTACATTTGTATCTACATTTATACTAATGTAACGGTAAAAAAGTAAAATTTTTGATTAAGCAACCCAATACAGTAGGATCATTTAAAGTTGTTAAATCATTAGAAGAATAGTGTTGCGAACCTCTTCCCTTTTAAGTCGGTTAAAAATTAAATGTGGTCGCTAGTTATTTAATACTAGGGATGTGTGTATGTAAACGCCTACCTGCACCTGTGGCAAAAGAGCTAACATTAAAGTAATATATGGAGAAGCAGACAGAGTGAATTCCGCGTGAGGACTAACCATTCAGGCACTTCTGATACTTTGGTGGTTGGCTGTTGTTAGTTGGTTAATGCTGGATCAGTGCGTTGAGAGGGGGTCTCGACCTATGTTGGTTCCGTTAATAATTCATGGGGGCACGCTCGGACGCGTACTGAGCAATTTGCCAGGTTCGTGTTTGTTCATAGTTGGTTGCAGGTGGGCTGACTCAGTATATAGGGTTGATCATCTCGCCTATATTCTGGGCCCATTTCCACATAAAAACGTTAGCTTTTCATAACCTACTGACATTTATTCATGAGAATGTTAAACATAAAAGATACATAGATGACAGACACGGCCACGCGTTGCTGTGGCTAAGGTTTTTGTTAAATTACATTTAACATACATTTATTAAAGTTTTAAGATAGCGCCATCTATTGAATACTTACTCAATCCAGTCAACAGATATCTGTTAGAATCATTTGGAGCTAACATATTATTGTAGTCACAATCAAATGAAAGACACATAATTTGCATTAACAGTATTGTGACTTTTTTTATTGATGGATGACTTTAACATGAAATGTAAGCTACCCTATCTTTCAAGTTGGATCAAACTGCACACGGTGTACAAATTTGATTAAAATCAGTTCAGCATTTTAGGAGCCCATCGCGGAGATACAACGCGACGCGTAATTTATATTTATTAAGATTTTGTTACCTAAATACTTTCAGAGGGAATAGCAATCCAAAAGAAAAAGGACCAAAGGACGGTCGTTGGGACAGTACAGTGGCCATAAAACGAGGTGGACAGTGGAAGTCTTCTTAAAAACACACTTAGTGGTTATCGATGAGAATGTTTAGGTTGTGTGCATATCATAAACGAGATAATGTCAAATCAAATGGTCACAATGGTCATCAAATGATCTGCCAGTTAGATGACCAAATATTGAGTATGCGGATAGGTTATAGTAGGATATTAACTTTGTAGCTGGACAGCCCTATACATGGCGCATCCTGGCGATGGCGGTTAAAGGCGGGTGCCCAGCGACTCGGAACCACTCGCCTCTACCTTTTGTCTATCTAGCCTTAAAATTATTCCACAGGCAACGCCCATGTTTCACTGTATTTGAGGTGGCAACAAAATAAACTTAAAAATACATAGAATGTTCTATGTTTCAGTTTTAAACCAGTGACACAAACTACTAGTGACAATCTTCCTATCTGATATCCCTACTGATTAAGTATCCTGAGAGTGTAAGATATGACAAAAGGAAATGAAAAAGTCGAGCACCTAGGTACAACAGAAGGAAAGCTTGATATGATACCCAGTGCCATCATCTATGGCCAGCGTGACACAGTAGGCTAATTATCCTTCCATCTAATTTTAGGAAGCCCGAGCAAGCTATGGTTCATGTAGGAGCAGAGTTGTAGTATTCGATATCAGGTGTCTTTCGTCGAATTACTGAACTTGCTCCCACAATTCTGTAGGTAACCGTTTTGATACTATCAATATGTCCGAGTATCATGATCGAAAAAACAACTACAGAATTTCGAATTGATTGTTGACGAATAAAAACTTTTCTGTTAAAACCTAAGTGATTATAGAAAGAGTTAGTACGACGCATTTCCACCAGTGGTTCCGTAGTGACAGCGCATTTTATCAAACGCATTGTACCGGATCTAACAAACGTTGAAAGAACATTCACACGAACATTGTAGATACGTGATAGGAATTAAACTTAAGCCTGTCGCACACAATATCAAAATATTTCCGTTAATCTATTTTAATAATAAGCCATGATTTTAAAACTTATTATGTATGTTATTATGTATGTAGGTATACGTATGCATTATCGTCACCATCCCATATTACATAGTGGGTGTCGTAAGAGCAAGAAGAGGAAAACTTGATACGAAACCCTATGCCAACCCGTCTGGCCAGCGCTAAGTACCCCCCATTAAGTTGGCGGAGGCCCGACCCAACAGTGGGTCATTTATTATGTGTTTGTGTTATTAATGTGTTTGTCTTATTTGCGTCTGTAGACACCTTTATCTGTTACGTAAACGATAATATGGTAGGCACATGAAACAATCGTATGGCGAGTTGCATTTTAATGGCATTGTGGTACTTGGAGGTCTGCTGGGAAATTGCGTATATCTCATTATCAGCCCCATTAAAGTGGTTTAACTAGCTCATTAATTACTAGTTACTTCAATTCATTTGGCTCAAGAATCTTGAAAACAGTCTTTTGCTTTTTTTTAAACGCCACCCCTACACTGTATGTAACATGTATTGTATATGACACCCAGAACCAGAGCAAGTAACTCTGCTTTATACAAAGACACTTGCATTCCTGGGTCGGAGTCGAACCCGGGACCCGTTGATCCAAAGGCGGCACATCCAAACCTTAGACCAACGAGGCAGTCGTTTGCAATGTTCATTTTGCCAAACCTCACCATTTGCATTGAAGAGATTTAAAAATGACCCACTGCTATGTCGAGCCTCATTTAACTTTAAGGAGGGTAATTAGCTTTCTGAGCCACTCTAGGGTTTCGAATTTATCCTTATCATTTACTTGTGTCGGCTCTAACGACACCCTCCGGTTGAAATGGGCCGTCACCACACGGAACTGCACCTACTGTAGCTTAAGCGTTCCTGAACCAGTTCTTCTGATTTGTATTTTGTAAACCAACTAAAATATACGATAAATATGCGCTTACACTCTTCGTGACTCAAACGTAACATACCTGTCCCGCTAAAACTTGTATAAGCCATCTGCCGGTACATCCCCCATTCTGCAAAACCAACCAAATTGATTAAGTACGGATTCCCTTTATTCTCCGCAGTGGGGTAGGGCCGAGCCAGGGCTAGTCCGGACGCACTCGTTACGCCTCGCTGACAAAGCATGACGGCTTGCTACACCGTGCAACCTGACTAATTCAAATCTCATCAAGATATGCAACTGTAGTAGCGAAGCTGAGACTACTCAACTTGGAAACTTAACCTTAAGTCCGTGGTTCGTGGTCCATGAGCCGGTTACGCAATGGCGGTGAAAATGATATCTTATGAACTTGGGTTACTTCTGTCACGTAGTATTTGTAAATATTGATCAGAGCGTGCATTGGAAAGATCTTACTGAAGGTTCATTATTCACTCATAGGTAGGTGAAAGCGCGGTATCATACCGAAACTGTATCATTCTATAGACAGTATCTGTTTTCTATGATTCGGAAGGAGTCTAAAAATAGAAAAGGGCATATAACCTAGCCGCAAGAGAAGGAAAACTTGGTACCGTTTTTCTGGTTTTTTTTTAAGACGGGTAACCCTTAATGGGTATCCAGCCGTAAGTATCACGGCCGGGATATGTAGGACTCCGAGGCGAGTCAGGATGGTGAGATGCGCCTCGGTATACCCACTAAACCCCCGTCATTGTCTCGTCCTGCGCTATTTCTCTGTGGGTCCGATTCCTCCACTGGGACTGATACCCTTTTTTTTGTTTTCTCTGGGGAAATGCTTTATGCATACCACCGCCCCCCGGGGGAGAGGTCGGTGATTATGTGGGACTCCGACAAGGGTCGTCTACCCAAAAGTCGTTAACCCACTAAAACCCCAGCGGTATACCCTCACACGACGCGCTTGGGGCGCCACAAGTTCGCGTAAACGCATTCTACTGTGACGCCCCGGCGTGGTGCCCGCAACGCGGGCAAGCGACTATCAGAGAGGGCGTACTGGGACACCCTCAGTCATCGAGGCTTTCGTCGGTGGCGGCTCCCCCGAACCACCACCGGCCTCCTAGGCGAGGGCAGAAGGGGCCCGCACCGTCACGAACCCCCCTCCACCCCTGCCTCCGTCCGCAGCGCGGGTCAGACGGAGCTTGCGATCCGCCCCGCAGCCCCCTTCCGCGACATACGGCCTCGCAGAGGAGGCCCGTCAGCCCTCGGCTGGCGCCAACCCGAGGACGTTGGTACCGCTCTTCGTCTTACCTCTCCCCGTGGGCCCGCCCGGCATGGGAGGCCCTGGCCGGTATGGCCCCACGGATCATTGAGGCACTCAAGCCCCCTCACCACGGCAAGGTCGAGGGGGGGACTTGATACCTTATGCCAACCCGCCTGGACAGAGTGGCACAGTAGGGTAATTACTGGCCATGTATCTGGAGGAGGCCCGACTCAGTGTTAGGTCATCTATAGGCTAAGTATTAGTAGCAGTAGTACTCCACCTTCCAAAATGCGCAGCCTCAACATCGTCACCCTGGGATCAAGAGACCTTTAACAGGGGCATAGGTGGATCGTGAATTTGTGTAGCCTTGGGCTCAGACAAAATAGGGGCCTACCAAATTACTCAACTATATAATAGTCATTTTGTCACAAAAATGTTTTCGATAGTGATGTAAATAGGTAGGTATATAGATAATACAAAATATCGCCTATTGTTTTCGTGGGTCCTTTGTATCCACGGGGCCCTGGGCTACACCCCAAAAAGCCCTTATGTAGCTCCGGCTCTGATCAGGGGAATTATGGTGTGAGCGGGACCTTGTTGTTGCTCACATCTGGTGTCGTCCATAGGCATCAGTATCCACCGATATTTAATTATGCGAGACATTCTATAATGGCAAAAAATTAACCATTGGAAATCGCTTTTCCATCCTTAGTGTTCTGTACTTACTCTAGGCATGTGGCGGGACGTTAAAAACGCTGATATTCTGAAACCCATATATTGTTGACAAGTCATAGTTAAAACGATAACTGTTTTGTTCGCCTATTCCTCCGGTTTTGTGGACACCCTAAGTTGAGATAAACGTATTTACGTGCTGTAATGAAATCTCAGCAAAGAGAAAGTCGGTTAATTGCTTATAGTTAGTTGATTTATTTTTATTTAAAAAAAATACTACTGCTATTATGGTTACATCTAGAGTGCATATGCTTCATCAGAAAATCCAGTCACTATTTACAAGGATGGACCTTAAGCGAGCCTGGTATGACACCATATCTACTTAAGAGTATACATATTGGGTATATGCCATCTTTCGCCATATCTATCGGCCACTTCTGTTCACTGGCGCTCACAGATCGACAACCATATCCTCGATTGAGGTAGCAACTTCCAGCAACCTTAAGAGGCCGTCAGTCTGTCTAGTTAATGGTCCCATGCTTTTTTATACCTTGCTACCCTAATTATCTTCCGTTTGGTGAGCTGCAGTGAATCTCTACCTCCTTTTAATTCTGATATTTAAGTGTTTTTGGCACTTGGGGAATTCCTCATTTTTAGTTCTATCACGCAGAGTAACTTTTTGCATTACATGAGTGACTCTTAGTAACCTAATAAGTCCCATAATGACTGACGATTGACCGACGAACATCTCTGATATGTTACGTCTCTGATAGCTGGTGATACGTACTGTCCGAAAACATTTCTGTCACTGTCGCTGTCTTCGAGAGAGAAATGCCCCAGTAGCCTGCTGGCCCGGGTTCCGGTCAGCTGGCGGCATCGGGTGTCGACACCCGACACGGGGCGCCGGGCCGGAACTGAACCCGAGGCGACCGCCCTCTCGACTTACACATTTGCCCACAACTTGATACGTAACCTTGACTAGGGAAACGCATTGCCTTATTGGAAAATATAATCAGTTCGAAGGTGCGAGGGCCACGAAAGATTACTATCTATCATTGAAAGGTTATTTTTCAGTATTTAATACTAGTACTTACTATGTATTATTATAACCTTTTCTTTTCATTAAAAAAGTCCTTAGCTTAATTAGATTAATAAAAATATTAACTCAAATTTCTGAGACCAGGATTAATATAGTAGCCATCGCAAATACTAAGGTATTTTACGCTGGTAATAATCGCAATCAATGAGGATTATTACTATCTCAATCAATAATAATCCTCATAGTAGCCTAGGGCTAGCTGGGTTATGTGGGACGGCTGGGTATGGAAAGAACGCCTCGATCTATCCACCAAAACTAACGAGTTTAGGGGTACTCGTGCCCAAAAGGTCCACGGGTTTCGCTCCGGAAACATGTTCCACGACCTTGACAAGTCTCTCTCACCCAGCGCAGCGCTTGGCTGCTGCCAGCCGCAGCCGCAGCATAGGGCAAGCATTATTAACATTATCTCCTGTAATTTATTTAAAATTTAACTAAACACTCCGGATCGAAAACTGGGATGGATTGGCTAGAAACTCTGTAATTACTGGCTTGAAATAAATCTTCAGTAGGTAGGCTTAATTAGTAGTTATTAAGTTGATTAGTAACTTATAGGCTGAATAGTGTAAGTAATTCGCCATGAAGTTGCATATGTATTGATCACTCAACTGTATTTATTAGACCAAACATAGTTTTTTTTTATTGCCCTTAGAGGCAAACGAGCTGGCGGCCCACCTGATGGTAAGTGTAAGCCGCCGCCCATGGACTTTGGCAGTGCCAGGGGCACAGCCAAGCCGTTGCCTACCGTGGAGGAGGATAAATAACATTAAAATACTTAAAAATAATAATAACTATGAACGAACTACATCTAAACCTTAAAATAAACATATTATGTCTACTAATACTCAGTCCATACAGTCGGGCCTCCTCCAATAAAATGGAGGGTATTTACCCGCGACGGGTCGGCACAGGATTTCGTATCAAGTTTTCCTTCACTACTGTCGGCTCTTACGACACTCTCAGGATGGAATGGGGTGGTGACATACTGTATTCTAAATTCGTCCGCAGTAAAGTAAATTGCCATTCAGACTTCCAGTGCGAAGGGTGACCAAAATGCTGGCGACATTGCTTCGCTGTACAGCGAAGCTTAAGTATTCGTTGTCTGTAATATACGCCAACTTTCTGGTTACCCGTGTGTTCTTTAAGTCTAGATGAAACAACATAAGAAAAATTGTTTTATCAACTTGCTTATTAGTTCATCTCCTTAATGTCGATGTGGCGATAGCGGCCACCACGTCCTACAAACCGGGTCAGCCGGCCATCTAAACTTAGATAAAACGAATCACTGGAGTTACGTAACTAGGACGAAACTTACACGCAAAGTCATGGCACTTCTCCAAGCGAGTTTGAATCCAGAAATTTAGTAGATGTATGTGATAATTCATACGATATTAATTATAGTTGGGTTCACAACGTATCAAGTGTATTTAATGTTTAGTTAAAATAAAATAAAAGTGTTTAAAACATCACTGACAAGACTGCCTCGTTGGTCTAGGTGTTCGGTGAGCCACCTTTGGATCGACAGGTCCCGGATTCGTTTAGTTTGCTCTGAGTCTGGGTGTCATTTGTGTTCGTGAATTACATGTTTGTATACTGCCGCCGCGATACCTAGCCTTTACCTTTTATTAAAAAGGTATCTATATAGCTATCAACGAAATAATTTATTGCCTTTATGGCGGAACAAAGTTCGCCGGGTCAGCTAGTAAATAAATAAATTACACGGGAGATACGTAATATTTATTATAATGCACCGGTGTTATTAGAATACAGAAGGTAGAAGTAGAAACCTGGGCGGAACGGAGAAGTCAGGGACATTCTGCAACTTCAATAAGTACGAAAGCACGCTCATTTAAAAAAATATATCATTAGCAATGCAGGTTTGATTCAACAATTACGAAGGCATGTTTTTGGATTTTTCACATATTTTTTATTCGCTTCACGCGCGGTAGCTGGTCATACAGCCAGTTACTTGTTCATTCAACGTTCGTAATCGATCTCTTTAGTGAAATAATACATGCTCTCTGACATAACCTACATGACGGCTCAGTAGGACCCGGGCTGGCACAGGGCACAACTTAAATACCATTTTTTTTACGTTAAATGACCCGATCGTTGAATACGAAAAATCGCTATCTTTACATAGTATAAAACAAAGTCGCTGTCGTCTGTCCGTCCCTATGTATGCTTAAATCTTTAAAACTACGCAACGGATATAGATACGGTTTTTTTAAATAGATAGGATAGAGTGATTCAAGAGGAAGGTTCTCGCTATGCACGGGCGAAGCCGGGGCGGGCCACTAGTTAAAAATAAAATATTTTTTCCCTAAATCGTCGGGTAAAAAGTTAGAACACTATTGGTATGATGGTAGCCTAGTCGACGACAGTGCTACTAGATGATGGATGGTATATCATGTTACGCCTGAGCTCCCCGGACGTCGGTCCCTGCCGCTATCCTGGTCTAACCATTGTAAGCATTGCCGTCTCTTAGAAGACTGTGGACGGAAGTCACCGCGTGCAAATACTTGCAGTTCACCAAATAAGGTTAGACTGGTGCCGCCTTATATGAAAATTGAGACGGATTTAGAATACACCATCCATCCCATTCCACCCTGAGGGTGACAATAAGAGATAACAAGGCCGAAAACCTAGCAACAAGAGAACCAATACTTGATACGAAACCCTGTGCCAATCCGTCTTGCCAGCGTGCCACAGTAGGCTAATTACCCTCCATATCCTCTGACTGCCTCGTTGGTCTAGTGGTTAGATGTGCCGCCTTTGGATCAACGGGTCCCGGGTTCGATTCCGGGGTCGGGCAAGTGTCTTTGTGTAAACCAGAGGCACTGGCTCGGAGTCTGGGTGTCATTTCTATATATAATATGTATGTAATTACAAAAAAAAATGTATATAAGTAGTTTATCATCCATCTCGTTACCATAACACAAGCATTAAGTTGCTTAGCTTGGGGCGAGATGGCGTTGTGTGAAATGTCTAAGGATATTTATTATTATTTATATAATTGGAGGAGCCCGACTCAGTAGCGGGTCATTTAAGGGCTTAGGAGTAAGGAAGCAAAAGAAGGCAGTTACAATCAGTAAATAATCCTATACATCACATACAGTATGTTATCCAACAGCCGTACGTTGTGTGGTACAAAATGCATAATTTACGACAAAGGCTTTTGTCGATGTGCATCACATTGTCGAGTCGGGTCACGCTTCTTGTCATCGGGTCATGCAGCCTATTTCAATTAGGGCTGGCACATCTGAACTGATAGATACACCAACATGTGCTAGATACACCGATTGGGAAACGCAACCTGCGTCCCTGATCGGGCCGTCGAGGAACGTCGTCAGTTTTAGAGTGTAGGTCAGGGCGCACATTTCGCCCTCCAGGCATCTTTCCGCGCCCGAGAGTCCCGGATAGTCCCAAACGCCCGGTTGTCTATGAAGAGTTCCAATGAAAAAGGTCCGTTACTCCTATCCCGTTAAAATAATATATATTGAACTAGGCGATTTTTTTAAAGTACGTAAAATAAAATATGAAAGAAATCACGTTAACGTTGTATAAAAGTAGTCTTACAGGACTACTTTTATACAAAACAATACAACTTGTTCTCACGAGAAATAATGTTTGTTGTCTAAAATATATTTTTTTGCAATGGACCGTTTGATGACACGTTTAGCGTTAGGTTAGTGTAGGCTGAACAATAGATTTAGTCCGATTCGCAGACCGGTATGCTTACAAAATTTCACGAAAATCGGTTGAGCCATTTCGGAGGAGTTCAATAACAAACACCATGACACGAGAATTTTATATATTAGATATATATACGTATTACATCGTCTTAATGATTTCTTCCAAGTTTATAATTTCGACAACCCTATGTAAATTGAATTTGTGAAATAAAGGTAGGCGTCCATTACAAAAGCCAGCGAGTTGTCAAACCGCGGACAATGGGTGGCTCACTAGGCGACCACATTTTCACGGTAACAATTAACAAATAACTTTCAAATAATTACTTGGGTTATCCAAGCAATTTGACTGTTGCTTTCTGTATTTAGCATCGCATAGCTTTTCCTTTTTTGTCGATGAACAAACGCAATGGGTTAATTGCGTTTGTTTCTTTCTACAAATGTATGTCAAATAGACGCAAGTCAATGTTTATGTTAGACCAAACTCTACGGTGACTGTTTCAATATACGGACGAATTCAAGGTCGCCAAAGTGTTCAAGGTGGCATCAATACGCTGATACCGAGTTGATCACCCTTGGCCGAAGCGTGTTTACTTAGTTTGCCGAATACTACAAGCCCATACATAAAGCTGACGTTTTTGTCAGATGACGTCTTCAGTTACAAAATTAAAACATAGTGTGTGATCACTGCATAAAGTCCGATACCGAGGCCGTTGTAATGGACGCCGACGCTAAGCGATGCGTGTAGTTGAATATGCGTCACGTTGCATTTACTGGTTACAGTGTCGTTAAATATTGATAATTAATTACATGCACAAGGCCTTGGTAATTTAGCCATTTTAACTTTGTAATCCAGTGAGGATCACAAGGGTAAAGAATTATTTACCAACGTATTACAGGTTATTTTCCTTTCCAAAAAGGTTGGTTGGTTTGGAGGTTCGATGACGGATCCCCGATTCGATTCCGGGATCGGGAAAGTTTCTTTGAGTGAGCCAAATTAGCCTGAGATACTGTTTATACCAAGAGCAAGAGAGTTGTATTTTAATGCAAAGAAAAATGCTCAACAACGTTATTAATGATTTAAAAGATGTGGCATCTTGAATCCATCCACGCTGTGCTGATCCTGATCCGCCGATAAAAATAATTTAGCGATACTATGGTGTATGTTTATTTGCACGCCCTGTAGTTAGTGACAACATCGTAGTCGGCTTACGATCAACGTGCGAAATTTTCTATTGACATTGTCAATTTAAACCAAGCCATGTTCATAACGGGAGCGGTGCGAGCGCAACTTTTTGCATTGTTCACATGGAGGTCAATACGTATCGTATGGGGGCAAAGCGTGGGATGTCTGTGACACCGACAGCCGTTGTTGCTCTCTTGGTTTTTGGCGTGAATACGTTATTTTGTTTCAAAAAACAGAAAGGTGATGTTTACTTAATCCGGATTTGCAATATTGAATCAAAACTACATGCCACATTTTACGCTATAGGGTCAATGAGTTGGTCAGTGATGATTTAGCATGATATACATTGAGAAAGAAATCTGCCGTTTTGAACATATTTCGATGTGACAGAAGACTATGCTTCTGTCGTTCCATGTCCGTCTTAAGAAGCACTTTGTAAATTATATCGTTATTAACAAAACAGGAACCAAGCTTAATTGAAAAGTATCTTTAAAAAGGGCCTGTGAAAATAAAGTGTATTAAATTTCATTTAACACATTTAAAAATGGAATTAGTTTAATCATAAAGCTATCCCCACGTTACCATCGCATCGGCGGCGTTTCACTAAAACAGACAATATTGTGGACTAGGTTGTTCATTATATTATTAACTTTTGGTTGTAGGTTTAACACGCCTTCTTTAAAAAAAACTAGCCGCCCATCCCGGCTTTGCACGGCTGGTAATTTTTATTTCTTGCAATTAAAAAAATATTAATCAGTGATAATGTAGCGTCCAAGTAGTATTTTTTAGAATCAGTCTAGCATTTTGGAGCCAATTAGTTACAAACATATTTATAAACAATTCTTTCCTCTTTCTAATATTAGTATTAGATATTTTATTAATTATTTAATACCTTATTATAGGTTTTATAGGCACTATCCATAATATTAGTATAGATAGATTAAGCTTTTAAAACTCTTGTAGACTTTCGATTAAACAACACCTAATGTGGTGGTACTTAGTGAAATTATTTCTGGTGCGTGTTTCACTGCTTCCGCAACGGATTCAAGTCTAATGATGCTATACACAATGGCAAAGTTTCTTTTGTTGCATATTATTCTACCAACATGCAAAACGGGAGTGTAGTTAGTAGGTATTTCACATACTGTAGGCCGCAACGGAACATGTGCTACCGGTCTTCTTATTAATTACTTATCTAAGACAGTTCACATCAATTTAAGAAACTACATAGTTGCAATTTTGTCACGAGAAACTTCAGAGAGTTTCAACCACAAATTAATTTCTACAGTTCCACGGTACAAAATGCTAAAATCATTCAACTACTTGTATAACATTGTTCAAATAAATATTGACAGTTTTAATCAAATCTAAAATATATTTGTTCAAGTTGGCTCATCTAAGCTCTTTTGACACGTCAATATACATTTACTATTTACCAAATACCACCGGTTCGGAAGGCTGCTCTACAAGGAAGAGTCGCCTAGAAACGCTGTAGTTGCTTTTTTAATATCGCCATTTTTGTATATAAAGACTGACAAAACAAATCAACTATTCAACTGTAATTGTTACAGGAGAAAAATGAGCAGATTGTCCCACTATCTAAAACAAGGACTGTAGACGAAGTCACTGAGGTGATCAGACCGCCAGATCGAAACACGAAGAATCTTAACATAAGGGACACCGAAGTTAGCGCTCTGAACTTGGAAATAGAAACATTAAGATGGCAGTTGGGACAGGTAAGGGAAGTTAATGTGGTTTTAATGGGCCTTGGTATATTTCTGCAAAACTATGAATTAATTTGTAATTGGTACACCAATATGCAGTATTAGATCTAATTGTAATGCTGTAGCAAAATGCATTAGCGAAATGTTTATTATCTAAGCGAAATATTTATGACTTTGCTAAATGCGAAATTCCATGCCTTTTCATCCATGTAGTTACTTTTCATCCATGCCATCCATTCCATTCCATGTATTTACAGCCATTCACCATAATTCTTTTTTGCAGACGGAAGCAAATAGGCAAATGCACATAGCTTTACTGAAGCAAATTGTGACATTTCTAAGTAGAGTAAAGGAGCACATCGAGTGTCAAAGTCCTGAGGACGGGACTAGTAAGGAGGGGGAGTCGTTACGAGGGATTTCCCCAAATTCATACAATATCACTGACTTGCCGCGGTCCAGATCGGTGCTCCACGTGAATCGGCATGCTGAGTACTCACTTAGCAATACGAAAAAGCTAATCACAAGGAAAATCAGCAAGTCTATCAGCAACGTCAACGGCTTCAAAGACTGCAATGCCGTTTGGTAAATCAGCTTTAAATCAGTATTCGCCCTATCCTAACAAAGAGTTGTTACAATTTTTTAATCTGAAATTGATTATTGATTTTCAGGAACCAATCTAAAGTTTCCCTCGCGCCTGAAATGGGCAGCTCTCAGAAGGTTTCCGAAGAAATTGCTAGACTGATCACTCTTGCCAACACAGTACTCAGTACGAAGTTACCCGATCTCGCATGCAAATGCAACGATATTCCTGATGCTATACAAGAAACTGTTTGCAACGAAACTCTGAACGGCACTGACACACACGCATCTTTAATTAATGAAGCTACGACAAACACCTTCATATTAAACACGATATACGACAGCGGAGACACTTTCGATGGTCTAGCAACTGACCTGTTAGACGCTAAAGAGAGAACTTTAAGTAACTTCATAGTATCATCCTCCCCACTCTCTTGTGGTTTGGAAAACGACTTCGATGAAGTTAATCTAAATCAAAAAGATAGGAGCATCAGTTCTCAAATAGAGTGTAAGGCGAGAGCTCATAATAAGAGGAATGTGTTCAGTCCCATTACGAATTATATTGAGGACGAGAGTGGATTTTCATCTATGAGCTCATTTCAAGAAATTGGTATACCCTTAATAAGCATAATTCCACCGTCACCATGTAAAGAAGTGGGCTACATAGATGAGATTCTAGATGAAGCTGAAAATTGGAAAAATGATGCAATAGATATGGACAAACAGACTGTCAAAGTTTTTTGGGTTTGAAAGGAAAAGTACAAATTACTTAGTGCCTTAAAAACTGAAAAATCATTGTTTGTCAGTATTTTAAATTGTGCACAAGCAATATGTCTCACAAAACAACAACAATGTTATTAGTTTTAAGTATTTATGTTGCCTTTAAATGTACTAACACCTTCTTTTGGTAATAAACGTTTAGGAGAAATTTGGTATTATCTTAATTAATTGACATTGTGATTTCTTACGTGATTGAGCACTTTACCAATAGTTAAACCATGAATGGCTAATGAAAATCTTGAAAATAATTCGATTTGAAATTGTTTTCAAACTACCATATCTAAAACATGAAAGTTGACTAAAATAGAGAAGTAAAATATAATATTAAACTCAAGTCTCAAGATGGTAAGCTGATGGCTGATGTATCCGTGTGGTGATGGATTGGAATACATAATGTTACCACCCCATTCCATCCTGAGGTTGTCGTAAGAGCTTCACTCCTATAATTTTGGCGGAGGCCTGACTCAGCATTGTGTCCGTTGCGGGCTGAGCAGCAATTGGCAATGGAACGCGGATTCCTTCAGTTACAAACACCGTAGTTGATGGGGCTCTGGCGATCTTGCTATCATTTATGGCCGGAGCTACTGAGTCGGTACCTAAATTACCCTAATGTGCCAAGTTAGCAAGACGGGTTGACACATGGTCTGTGTCAAGTTTCCTTGTTTTGCAGCTAAGTGAACTGCCTCTTGCGTTCTTCTAGTCGTCTTCCGAATCTTCAGGATTGTGTGGGTTGTGCTGGTATTGTAAATCTGTTGCCACACCGGAATTACCTTTGTGTAAATCAACTTATACTTGTACCATACATACATATAATCACGCCTCTTTCCCGTAGGGGCAGGCAGAGATCACTTCTTTCCACTTGCTAGGATCCTTACATACTTGTTTCGCTTCGTCCACTTTCATTAATCCCCTTTATACGTGCTCTTCGGTTTAGGGTAATAGGCATGGTCTTATATTATGACGTCCCTGATTTGGTCGGCTAGGTCACGTCTGCCACTTCCAACACTTTCATTCACACTCGCCTTAAACACTTTTTTCGTCAATCGTTCTTCATTCATACTCTCGACATGGCCAAACCACTGCTGAACATGGTCCTCCCCCATAGATTTCCACAATGTACGATCTCGTGCAGACTGCATCCACCGACTCCCAGCGACCTTCACAAGGTAATCAGGGGCGTTGTAGCTACCGGAGACTGGTGGCCGTATCTCAGCATACCCTTCTCAACTTTTGCCACTACATCTTTTTTCAGATATACATATACATCACTAGGTTTCCGTATCTCACTATTTCTTATCCTGTCACTCAGTTAAACTTAGACTTGTACCGATGTAATGGAAAAGGGCAAGGTTAAAGAGATAGATGAGGATGATATCTTACGGGGATAAAATAGCTCAAAAGCCCGAAGTGAGGGCCTAGAGCTGATCGATAGAAGCAGGTCTATGTTTAAAATATTTTCTTACTTATAGTATTTTTATCAGAAAAGCAACTTATTATCTATCGTTAATATTATACCACAAGCTTAGTAACCTGAGTTCCAGAAGGTTTCTGTGCTTATTTCTATAATAAAATCAGATTTGTCACCAAATTTTAATGAAAAAAGGTTGCTAATATTGTGTGTACTACCAATCCTTTCGTTATGGGTACATGATAAAATCTCTGTACACCCTGTATAGATATAAATAAAGTTGCAATTATGGATAGCAGTAGTATAGGTATTTTGCCTTTGATTGTAGAAAGTTAAATTATCATCGTAGTGTGAAATATAGTTTAGCCAAATGGTTTTCAAATAGTGCTCAGACTATTTGACCACAATATTGAGACATAAACCTTTATTTCACAGCAGACTCGTTTTTTTCTAATCAAAACCGATGACACCTTGACACTTTAAAACAAAAATATGACAAATATGTATATTTTATAATTTATTAAATTTATTAAATGTAAAAATAAAGTAACAAATATTTTGGCCCGAAAATATTAACCTTTTAGATTGAGTATCAAAATTCGTAGTAACCATGGCTGAAGTTGATGAAAAGGCCAGCGGAGATATTGAAGAACAGAAGCCTGAAGAGGCACCTGTACCGGAGCCTCCGAAAATTCCTGACGTTGAGTTGATTGTAGATGGTTTCGGCTTTATGCCAAAACAACGAGGCTCAGTCTCGACGATAAAGAGGCCAGAGGAATCCCCGTCATTGAGCGAGCAATCGAAGAGTCCTTGTGCTTCTAGCACCAACATAGACATAGTTCGAAGGTACACATGGAGAACAAAAAACAGGATGACTGCCCAGGTAATTTATAACGTATCTGTGAAGCCTGAAAAATCTTCTGACCGACGTATGCCCAGGACCGCCCTTTGTGTAGATCCTTGGGCGAGGCCTATGTCTAGCAGTGGACGTGTTTTGGCTGAAATGATGATGATCATCTTGTTTGTTGGCCAAAAACATGAAAACGTCGCAAAGGAACCTTATCTTTATACAGTACTAGTGGCCCGCCCCGGCTTCGCCCGTGCAAAGCGGGGGTGGGTTATACATATAAACCTTCCCCATGAATCACTCTATCTATTAAAAAAAACCGCGTCAAAATCCGTTGCGTTGTTTTAAAGATTTATGCATACATAGGGACGGACAGAAGAATGCGACTTTGTTTTATACTATGTAGTGATGTAATGAACAGTTTGTTCGCCACCATTTTCAGGGTTAGACGAGGCTTGTCTTAAGCGCAAATGTGCAATACAATGAAACAATACCTTATTGTGTAGGTGATAACGTACGGGGCCACCATCACGTCCATCTCCGTGCCCGATAGGAAAGGAAACCCTGCTGATATCGTCGCTGGTTTTGACACATTGGAAGGTGAATTTTGTAATCATCATTCATTTGTAACAAAATTATAGCCTTAATACTTTATAACCGTTGTGAGTTGTGTAATTGGTTTTATTGCATTTTCCAGAATATTTTCAACCTCGCAACCCTTATTTCGGAGCTACGATAGGCCGATACGCCAACTACATCAGGGAAGCTACTATGATGGTCCGACCTTCCGGTAGAATGTACATGCTCTCTGCTAACAAGGGCAGGCATCATTATCACGGTGGATACGTCGGATTCGACAAGGTAATATTTTATTGAAGGTAGACTCACATTTAAAACTTCTTTACGCATGCGTGGCTTGGGGAGTAAGCTGGGGATTACGTGACGCGAGCGTTACAAAAAGTGTGATCGGGTGAGGCGAACGGAAGTTGAGAGGAAGAAATAAGTATGTGAACATAGAAAGAGAGTTACGTTTCGTATACTACTTTAAGAGCAAGACAGAAAGGTGCCCATTTACTTTCTCTCTTTCTCATAGAGCTACTTACGTTTTGTAGTGCAGGCATTGTTTGTATCACACTGACACTGTGTCATTGTCACTGAAGCAAGCGAGAGCAGTGCACGGGCACATTTTCTTTCTCTCGTCTTAAGTCCCATAAGTCTATTGTCTCCGTTTTACAATCAACTGCAGTCTTTGATGAATCCGATAAGTTGGTTGTGAAAAAAGGAACGCTGCGTTATGTTAATGGTAGTTTGAAGTGAAACAAAGGGACTTTTTGTCCCACTGTATCCTGAGGTTGTCATCAGAGGCGGCAACCAATGCAACTGGCAAACTACGTAGCCTCAAGAGAAGGAAACCTTAACACAAACCCTGTTGCAACCCGAATGGCCAGCGCAGGCGAATTTCTACCCATGGTTTTGGCGGAGGCCCGACGTGTAGTGGGTTAAGATGCTGATGATGATGATAGTTGTCTACATGATGGTAGTTGTTATGCGTCTTCGCGTGAATATTCCTAAAAAGCAGCTTAGCAGGACGTGGTATTTCGCCACTCGAGGACTTTCTGCCCCATCGGGCGTCAGTCCTGCGAGCTATGTGCCCTGCCCATTGACTTAAGTTTGATAATCCTGTGCGCTATGTCGGTAACTCCGGTGACAGATGTCCTCCTGAGTGGGATTTTCTTCAGTTACATGGATCCTAAGAAGCCTACTGTGCCAAACTGGCCGGACGAGTTGCCACCGGGTTTCGTATCAAGTTTCCCTTGTCATGCGGCTATGTTATCGGTCTTGTCATTTCCTTCTGTCGGCTTTTACGATACCCTCAGAGTGGAATAGGGTATCTGTCACCACACGTGCGAATAGTACTTACGCGTCGCATGTTTATTTATTGATACCGAATTGCAGGTCAATTGGCGTTCGTACATTACCGGGAACAAAGTTATTATGTCTCATGTGTCCGACCGCTTCCATGAGGGCTACCCTGGGACTGTGATGACTCAGGTGTCCTTCGAGGTGACTTGTGAGAATACTCTCAAGATCGAGATGCAAGTCCGCACCAGCGAGCCTACAATCATCAATATGAGCTGCTGCCCTTATTTTAATCTTGCTGGACACGTATGTATTGCGCGTAATCTTGAGACTCTTATTGTCTGCTGGCAAGGGGTTTCTAGAATGTATACAATACAAACCTATTGTATTTGAGGCATTATTTTCATTTACGTCTCATCATGTATGCGGTACCTACATGTTGGTCGAGTTAGTGGTCAAAGTATCACTGATGGAGATGTTTTATGACTGAAATATAGTATTGAAATAGGACTGTTTCATGCCGATACAGTTGAAGGAAATAGGGCGTTTGGCCAATACTGGATAATAGTTGTTACGCTGTCCGTATGGTGTCATCACCCCATTCTATCCAGAGGTTGTCGTAAGAGCCGACAAAAGGACAAGGCCGATAATATGGCCGCAAGAGAACCAGGTTGGCCAGAGTGGAACAGTAGGCTCATTACTGTAACTGGAGGAGGTCCGACCTTGGCTCTTCGCTATTTGTATAAGCGTATCTGACATTAGTATAGTCAGCATGCAGCGGTGTGTTTTTAGGCTGAAATAATACGTGTATCTGAGAAATACAATAATCAGGCAAATAAATCCAAATGTCGATTGAATAGTAACTACAGTATCCTTATCCTGGTTCTTTCGAAAGAATCAGTTTAACTCACAGTCCAAGATTATTTTATTCCTCTTGATGTTCACCGAACAATTCGGTGCATCTAACTGATTTGAATGGCCCTAACTACAGGAAATAGAAAATGAAGTTGGCCTTGTCCCACATATTTGTCGTCGGTGATTAGTAATGAATCTAATATCTAAAATTCTCTTGTCACGAAATGGCTCGACCGATTTTGATGATTTCTATATTCACATTTGGTAGGTCTGCGAATCGGACAACATTTATTTTTCATCTCCCTAAATGTAAAGGGTGGTCCACACCAAAAATATGTATTAAATTTTGTAGAGCTATTTTTATTTTATTTACTTACCTATGATAACTGTATCATAGGTAAGTAAATAAAATAAAAAAATGTATACTGATACAAAAATACATACAACTCTATATTTTCACCCCTCTATGATCAACCACTTTTTTAATAGCGATATTTATATGGCAAAACAACGAGCTGGGTCAGCTAGTTGAAGAATAAAGACAAAAATAAATTTGCGTATTATAGCTTATATATATATATATTATATATTTATTTCATTTATTTCATCAACAATTTCAGCATGCCGGCAACGACAATTTGTATGAACACATATTCACCATCAATGCTGACAAATACACGGTGAATGATGACGATGGCATAGTGACAGGTGACGACAAAATATTTTTATATCCATCATCGTGAAACAAATATACATTCTATTTTATTCATGAGTTGTAATACTTGGGCCAATAATATTTTTACTCAATTGAAGTGCTTTGAATCTCTCGTTCCCCGCAGGATTCTGCTTTGAAATCTCTTGTACAACAGATTAATGTTTTAAACTGGCAAAATAAGTACTCACTGTCCATTTCCTTGTAAATTTTACGTTTCAAAACTCCACAAATATTTATTAAAATTTTGGCCAGAAGTAGTAACAACTCCGAATTTAAATATTTGACAAATTCGTAAAATAGAAAATAAACATGAAATGCTTTCTAACATACAGTCATGATACCAAATTACTATAACACATAATGTCGAATGTAGCAATGAAATAGGATAAAACATAACTAGCAAAAAAATGTCTGCACATAGAGATAAGTTTTTGTGTGGATCGATAATTGTGATGAACTTTGATACCTTTCGAACCTTTAATACATTTAATTAAACCTTACACTAATTTAGGTTCTTCCTGAGATATTTAATGCCCAAGCGAACGTTCATAAATATGTTTCTTGTCGCAATTACTATCCGGTATCTAGATTATGATGGATGCCGGCGGCCCCGGACCGGCCTTTGTGGAAATCCTTTGGGAAGGCCTATGTCCAGCAGTGGACATTTTTTTGGCTGATATGATGATGATCTAGATATGCTTTAACAATAAACAACGAATTCCAGGTGAAAAGAAGGTAGTTGGTGGTACACCATACGATTTTAGAGTGCCGAGACTCTTGAAATCGATGTTGCCTAAGATACCACTGGGAGGGTACGACATGAATTTCTGCATCACCCAAGGCACCGAGCAGGACCTAACATTCCAAGCAAGGTACGCAGGCGACATAGTGAACAAAGTCCTTCTATTGCCTCAGTCTCTACTGAACAAGTTTCCAAGGTTACGGTTCGTTCTTATTGTGTGAGCAGATTTAGATGCGGAAAGTTTTGAAATCGGATGGGAACTAATGTTGAATGTAATGCGCCCATGACTACTACTAGTCGAGACGTAGGTTATTTACCACATCTTTTGCTGAGAAAACACTGAAAGCTCTCTGTTTCCAGAGCACTGCATCCATTCAGTGGTCGAGTCCTGGAAGTATACAGTAACCAGCCCGGGATGCAATTTTATACCGGGAACCAATTACCTGATCCAGATAGGATTATCGAGGTAATTTTCCTTCATAGTTATTAGGGGCAAAGGCTAATTCTCCCTCGGGTTGGATAAAGGTACATACAGTATAGCTGTTATTATGAATGGTAACGCACTATTGCTATCGTAGGAACCGGCAGATGGGGAAGAACACAACGAAGAGGAGGGTTATAGTGAGTCTACCAGCAGTGAGGGCTCCAGTAAGAATGGTGAAGAGGCGGAAGAAGAAGGAAGCAAGGTGATATTTTTTTATGTTTGTGTTCCCATTTATCAGTGCAATATCCACTGTGATACTTGATCCACTGTGATACCGATCTTATGATGAATGATATGATTTTTTTCACTGTACTACTTAAATGTCGGCTAATTAAGTGTTACATTATCTGCTAAATTCAAAAGTTCTGAGATAGTAAGTTACTGAAACTGTGTGTGTATTTATTTAAATTAATTGCTTTTTATTAGGAGATAATTAATGTACAAATAACTTCTCTTTTTTCTTATTTAGACATGCATAGGTACATCCGAAATGTTCTTACTTTGTTCCAGGGCAAAGTGAGCTACGGTTATGTACCGCTGATGGGCAAGGATGGAACATTCTACAAAAAGCACGGTCTCTTCTGTATGATGCCTCAGAATTACCCCGACGCCGTCAACTTGGTACTTTTTTTGTTTTGCTCGAACGATCACCGCCCGAGTAACTTGTCTGCATTTTGTATTGACAAATATTAGATATTTGTACATATTTGATACGATTTTTTGCAGAGGCAATTTCCGAGTCCAGTTTTAAATCCGGGAGAAGTTTACCAACACAGAATACAATACAAATTCGGTATACTGCTGGGAAAATATGTCTAAGGGTTACGCTTAAATTGTAAGTGTGTCAGTCAAACAAATAGTCAGATGTGTCAAAGATTCAAAATGTAACGTTAACGAAATAAAACTAAGATTTTTGAATGTATTACCTACTAAGTATTTGATTTTTTCAAGACTTCCTTTAATTAGAATTGAAATTTTATTTGAACTGAATTGAGCTTACTACATGTCATTAAATATTCTTTTTCTTCTTATTTTTAAAACACTATTGCTGTAAACGACTATTGCTTTTTGACGGGTCTTCCCCGATTTATCTGGGTGTTAGGTAGGTGAATGATTGCCTATGACTCTTAACGCCATCTATTGGCCAGCTGACGATACCTTTTACTTTCTTGGTTTGTGGAACCTCGCTGCTAACGCTAAATTGTTATTCTCCATGACGATAATGTAGATAATTGGGAATCAGTGTTTCAATAAATCGGATAACCGCTTAAATAGTGCGTACTTTTCTCGTAACTTTTTCACGTGCAATTTAATTGAAAGTCGTTTCAAACGAGTCGAGTTCAAAGTGGCATCTTCGTACGTTCATAATTACCTACCTATTGATTTAGAAATGAAAAACTGTGTATTTACGACATCTTTATTTGATACGTAACTTATGTTATTACAATAATAGACATTCATAGTAATAATTACCCTTTTCCGAACAATGTATAATTGCAAATGATTTAATAGATGTACGTGTTTTAATCTATAGTCCAAAGTAATTGCCTAGTCTATACAGACTACGTGTAAATAAATTAAGGACTTAAAGATGGGTACACAGTAACATAACCCATTTATTAGACAATACCAGGACAAAATAACAGTATTTTTCATCCCCCCATCTCGGAAAGAGTATGTTTGCTCTTCGATATCTGAGTGCAAAAGCCGTTTTTATTCGCTAGAGAATAAAGTATTTTTGCTCTTCGATATCTGAGTGCAAAAGCCGTTTTTATTCGCTAGAGAATAAAGTAAAGATTATTCTGTAATACTTACCTGTCATAATGTAGTAATTAATACCTATCTTGTGATTGTAAACGTTTTTTTTTGCATTTAGTCATTTCCTCGCTGAGGTGGAATAAAAAGTTACGTGTTGCACTCGAGTGCAAAGATTTTTCACCTCGTGCTCTTTTGATTCCCTCGCTAACGTTCAGGATTCTAATTTTGAATCACTCGCTGCGCTCGTGATTCAATTTTAGAATCCTTCGCTTGCTCGGTCATCAAAATTGAACACGCGGTTAAAAAGCAACTTTGCACTCTTGTATAACAAATAACTATTGTTACAAACTTCGTGTATTTAATTAAATATAGCAAAAAGTTCAATTAACGTTGTCGTGAAATAAATATGTCGTCAATGTAAAATTACAACTTAAGTGGTTCGTAAAATAAAAGTCCAAGTTTCAGAACAATTTTCTAACATCAATAAATGCTGAAATTTCAATATAATATTATTAAACATCCATAAAACTTTAATAGACATCAAGATTTTTAAAAAATACACTAACTATTTTAGTGTAGTGTGTATAAATGGATGAATACGGGGGAAGCCATGGTGTTAGGCGGTAGGTTTGGCAAGGCGGAGCTTCCAGATCACGCTTGCCATCAGCCTGCGTTTCGGATGCTCGCTTCAACCGGCCACGTTAAAGGGGCTGCAGTGAGCGACACGCAGCAGGTTTAGATACCAGTGGCCGGCGTGGTACGGCTCCGCTAACACTCTGTAGGACCTTTCCAAATTGCCCTCCGCTTTCTCGTCGCAGAGCCTCATTAGAATCTGCAGCAGCTCACCCTCCGTGTCGTACATCTCCTTCACGTGCCCGCCGAACAGCTCCTTGTAGCAGAGGCGGTTGGGCACGACGGGTACACAGCCGCAGTACACCGCTTCGAGTCTGAAAAATGTATACTACATTAAAGACTCTTTCTATATTGCTTTAACTGCAGTGATCTTTCTATATCTGCGGTCGTAAGTCCACGCTGACGTTTTTTGAGCGGACGAAATATGGTTGCATTCTATTGAGAAGTTTGAAGGAGAAATTGATATTTTGCGACAATCATATCTAATAATATATAAAATTCTCGTGTCACAGTTTTAGATGCCAAACTCCTCCGAAACGGCTTGACCGATTTTGATGAATTTTTGTGAGCATATTGGGTAGATATGAGAATAGAGAGGGGGGGGGGGTCAAAAAAAAATTTGTAATTTTTTGGAGAAAATTTTTTGCTTTTATTTTTTTAACATTCAGCATAAAAAATACAAACAATCCTAAATTTTCACCCCTCTACGATCAACCCCTATTTAATTACATGGCAAAACAACGTTTGCGGTAGGAGATGTTGTATAGATAGATTATTGAGTCATCACGATATCTCTGGAACCATAAGACCTAGAGGGTTGCGCGGGGTTTGCGCGGGGTGGGGGTTGCGCGGGGGATGGTTAATTATTTGGCAAAACAACGTTTGCCGGGACAGCTAGTTTTGTATAAAAAATCGAAATCAGAAATCTTATACGAGACTATACTTATACGAAGGAACGCAAGCAACACCTAGCCGCAAGAGAGGGTAAACTTGGTACAAATCGTGCGTCAACCTAAGTCTTGCCAGCGTGGCACATTAGGATAACAACTGAAGAAAGGATTGAAGTAGGCCTGATGCGGCAGTGGGTCATGTATGGGCTTAGTATAGCTACAGATAAATGTTTATTAATAATACTATAATAATAATTTATTTATTTCTCAGGGTACTAAACTAGTTTTTTTTTAAACTTAAGTAGCTTATCTTAACTCTCACCATCCCGTGCGAGACGGCACAGCAATGCTTTGCAAACACACAATCGTGTCGTTTTGAAATCATTTCCAATATTCTGTTGGAGCTTGCCCGACCCCTACGCATGAGGGATGCACACCTTTTGTGCATTAAAGTGTTAAAACAGTTAATACGTGGATTACTGAACATGCGAAACGCAGAAGCGAAGCAGCCTCAACAGAATCCTGAACGCGTTATTGTATTGAGCTCGGAGAATTCTGTAAGATTTTTGAGTTTATCTGGTTCACAGAATAAATCTATGAATTGAAGTACAGTAGGCTTTTAATGGCATTATTGGGACAATAGGTTGTAACATTTGCAAGTTTTGTAAGCCGTACAAATATTTAAATCTTACTTTAAAAAATAAAGACAAAACAAGTTCAAAAGGACATACTTACTACGTTTTTTACAAATGAATCTTAATTGCAATACGCGTAATTGTAATTTTGCTATTGTAATAGTAACTTAAGCAACAGTGTCCGAGATCCGTAATGTTTCTTGGGGTTTTTGGGCTCATTTCTCTAGTTAAGACCACTATGTCACCAACATCAAACCAAATGTGTGTCATAAATTAACATTCTTCATTAGCAGGTAGCTATGCAATTATTGCAAGTCTACAAACACTACTAGATACATATTGAAACGCATACCGAGTTTACTTCACCACGAACCTATTAGGTACACAACAAGTATTATCCGGGAGACAAGAAGTTGGATCTGGTGGCTCTGACATCACGCCCTACTTTAATGGCTACCTATCAGATTGTTGCTATCTATATTTAAATACGTGATTCCTTGTGGTCACGGATTTAGAATAAAAATGTCACCAACCGGTAGTTTGAGGCGACCAAAGCAACGCAAGTGGCAGAACACCTAGCCGCAAGAGTAGGAACATTTGATATTATAAACCCTGCCCCTCCATGAAATGGGAGGAGGCCCCACTCAGTGGTCATTGACGGGCTGAAATAATGACGGCGATGATAAGCAATCCATAACTAAAGGTGGGAATAATAATAAACTTACACGGAGGCAGCAAAGAACTCCTGCACAGCAGTGGACAGCACTACGTCGGCATTCCGTAATATGGTGTAGTAGTCCTCAGCGCTGTCGACGAAGCCGAAATGGAGGAGGTGGGTATTTGAGAACCGGCGATACATTTCTTCGAACAGCGGCTTTTGCTCCATTTGGAACACTTCTCCCAGGATGCTCAGCTGGAATATTTTTAAGCGTACATACTTTTCTTTCCGTAGAATAACATAAACCTCGTTGGTCTAGTGGTTAGATGTGCCGCCTTTGGATCAACGGGTCCCGGGTTCGATTCCGGGGTCGGGCAAGTGTCTTTGTCTAAACCAGAGGCACTGGCTCGGAGTCTGGGTGTCATTTCTATCTATAATGTATATAAGTCATCTCGTTGTGTATCATCCATCTCGTTACCATAACACAAACATTAAGATGGAGTTGTGAGAAATGTCCAAAAAAAAAACATAATTTTGTGACTGTGCTGTACAAAGTCCCAGTGGTGGCAGATTTAGAATAAGCAATGTCACCAACCCACAAGTTGCAAGCAAGTTGCGGCTAAAGGAACGGAATGACAAACCGCCTACCCGCAAGAGAAGGAAAACTTGATACAAACCCAACCCGTTTTGTCTTTTGTCAGCTAGCCACTATAGACAAATATTCCGCCATGAACTTGGAGGAGGTCCGACACGGTACCAAGTCATTCATGGGCTGTAATGATGATCAATGCCGAGGTGGGGAATTGAGTTCGCCTTACGGCTGTAATTAGTCGAATTTCGAATACAAAACAACTGACAGTTGACAAAAAGGTAGATTTTCACCTTGAAGTCATATCCCCTTTCTTCCAACTTAAGCAGCACTTTATAGAAAGCACCCGGATCCATATCCAAATGCCACTGATGAGGCCAAACGATGTGCAGCAAGTCACACGGCTCCCTCTCCGTAGTTTCCAAGCAGCGGTCAATCAAATCCAAGTCCAACGGGAAATGTACTACTGCGCTTTTTGCCTTGATTTCGGCAGGCAAATTATTGAGCCGGAAGCTAGGATGGATCACTAAATAGTTCTCGACTGCGGTGAGGAAGGATTCGAGGTTGTACTTCGAATTGAAGAGCAGATGGTTCGCAGTCATGCTGGAAGCGAACAAATGTGATCAGTATTCCTACTGGTGGTTATTTTTTATTAACTCTTCATTTAATATTTTTTGGATCTGTATGGAATTGATAAACTCCAAACTACAATTCCGACAATATTTTATTGTAAACATGGGATGGAGGTTTCAATATATCCAATTTAAAAAAATGAAAATAAACTCTAACCTCGTAGTACTTGCATCAAGTAAGCTAGTTGAAGGTGTACATTTTAAAAAGACAACAGTAAATGAAGGACATACCAAGTCCTCATATCTGCGTAACCGTATTGATAATCGATGATCTGGCCATCGCTGTCCTTTTTGGCCATTGAAAACTGATTTTCGTGGAAATACACCGCCTTATTTAAGGGGATGAGGTCAGGCCGCAGTTCCACTAGCTTCGCAAGAGGGAGAATGGCGGAGCACAGCATCGATTTATAATCATGCTCATGAGGAATCTGTGCGGCCAGGTACTGCACACAGCTCCTGGCTCGCTCGGGCCACTGCCATCTCTTCGTTGCCATCGTTATAAGAGTAAACGAATTGTTCGGTAGAACTGTAGTCAGAAAACGTTTAATTAATATTGTAAATCTTCATTTAGCAGGCTCTTGGTGATTTTAAAAGTGCATTGTCATGCCTGGCAGGCGTTTTGTTATGATTTTAACGTTGTTACATTGATATACAAAAACCCGGGTTTTTTGTATATCAATGCGCTGTTATCATAGTCTTGTCGTTTAGCACGAAATAAAGTACCAGGACACATTGTCTGGAGTTTTGAAGTAAAGTGATTTGCTATTCCGAATTTCAACTTTGCCACATCGTTCACATATTATCATGAAAATTGCAACCGAGTAACAGTGTTTCGACAATATTTTCATTTTAAATTCTTGCATGACAGAAACATAGAGTAGAAAAATATATTACAGAAAGTATCTAAAATTTATTTGAAGAAGTTAATTCAATAGGATAAACTGTTTGGTGTAGGAGCATCGCATTGTGGTCTATAGCTACTTAGGCGTCGTGACAAGTTTATTTTTAACGAACGATTAAGTTACAGAATAAGTCACACTACTACTACTAAACCTATATATGAGCCACTGCTGAGTCGGGCCTCCTTCAGTTACAATCAGTAACATTGACTATGTCATACAATGAGATAAATAGAAAATAGTGTTATTAGGTGCCATTTTTGTGATAGGGAATCCTGAGCGGCGCAGACACCAAGGTGAAAATTTATGATCCAAAGAGCATCAACAAACATTAAAATCCCGAGAAAAAATCCAGATAAAGCTACTAAATGTCTGGACTAATATTATTGCTTTGTGTAAATTGAGATATCTCAGAGTATGATAACTAATATATTTACGCTATATATTGTTAATATCACTATCGATCGGTTAATTCAGTTCAACACTGTTCATTTAAGTTGAAACGTGAGTGACGTTATTCAATGAAACGTGAGCGTTCCAAAAACTTGCAGCGTTGATGTAGTGGATCGCATTTCTGTCTAATCGATCATAGCATCAAATTAATTTAAGTGTCAATACACTAATTTAATTGATGTAGTTAACGTAAAAATCTACATTTTTAAATTATCATTTAAGTTTCCTTTATAATTAAATGGTACTTACGTATTTACGTCACCGCAGCTACAGATTTGGCGGATATTTAGGTTACGCAAGGTAAATTTCTTTGGCGATAAACATAAGTCCCAATTAAATTACAACCAAAATGTACATAGGAGGCCTATGGATATACTGCGATAAAATTATGCTGGGAACCCACCCGAAGATATTCTTTATCTCGCTACGAATAACTACGTCAAACACCTTAAAGCTACCTCAAAAGATGATAAAAGTGATTTGCAAGATATGTACACAAGGCCAGGAGTGGATGAAAAATGTCTGCATGGCAGATATTACTTGTAAAAGCAAGTCATTCTTGCGGCAAATGTTCATTAAGAACAAAAGCTTAACAAGCTTATAACTGAAGACTCATTATCAGCGTTCACTAGAAACGAGCCGGGTAGTGAAGCCATTACCTTTAAAATGTTAGTGCAATTTACTCCCAGAAGCTAACGCAAGCTATAATGCATCTTCGTGTTAATGAAATATGCTAAATTAGCGATCGTAGTTGCTACTAAGACTTTTTTGGGCAAGCTTCTTACCATACTTGTGCAAAATATTTCTCCCAATTTACTGGTAGTATTCCTGTGATTATTGATACCCCAGTTATTTATTACTGTTTGTCTAGTTACATGCTCTTGATAGTTAGGTTGTTGTGGAATATGTTTCGTAAGAATTTCATAAACGAGATCTATTACAAGATTTCCTGAAGATAAACCTGTGTTTGGAAGAGCAAAGACACTATTATGAATAGTATATGAAACACAATCGGAGCCTACGATTAATCCCACATGACGAAATAACAAATAAAACGCCACAGGTGCGAAGGATTCAACCAACATGAGGGATTGTTAACCTGTTTGACGTTAGCTTTGTTATGTTTTAAGCTTGACTGCCAATAACAGCAAACGAAAGACGGGAATGTCGGTCAGTAATGTCCAATTCAATAGATTTATTAACAGTAGTTTATTGAAGCGGTGACCATTCCTCCAATGTAGAGCCATCTCCACGTTACGTACAATCGTCGCCAATCTTTATGGCCGCTCTGAATGTAGCCGCATTACAACACAAAAACAGTTATCAGCGGGACGTACGTGGGTCCGGAGGCAGGGCACGCCCGCGCGCGTCCATTTTCACCCGCAAGCGTCCTCGGCACCACCGGCGTAATATTGTGAGTGAGCTACGTTCGTATTGGCTGTGAAATGTACGGCTACATTCAGAGCGGCCATAACGATTGGCGAGGATGTACTCGAATTTAACCGTCAGTCAAAAGAAATAGCTTATGACCAGGCGACGACGCGCAGATACACTTTGCTGCCCTAAAAGCCGGAAATCAACAGATGTGGAATGAAAAGCATTGTTTTTTTTTTAAATAAATTTTACTTAAGGAATAATTTTGGCTAAAGTAAATGATCACCATCTCTTGCACGTTGAAGTAGCATTACAATGCCAAAAATGGGTCAGTGATAGTAAAAGCTTTTTATTATTTTGGATGGTGATTGGAATTTGAAATCAAAATTATCGAAACTGTACCATCTTCTTATTTCAGCGCTACCTTGTGTTTCATACAGCCCGCGCCAATCTTTGTGGCCGGTCTGAATAAAGCCGCATTACGCTGCGCACAACACAAAATCAGGTATCAGCGTGACGTACATGGGGCGGGGAGCGCGCGCCGTTTTCACCCGCAAGCGCCCTGGCCACTGTATTTCTATATTTCTGGATAGGTAACTCAAAACATCTGTCCCTGGGTAGTTTCACAAAAATGTTGGAATTTATATCTATAAAATGTTTAAAACGTGATACTCCATTAATGTAAATATTTGAGCCAACTAGGCGATAACTCTTTGTAAAACGTTCCATTTTGCGTTGGCCCAGGTCAGAGCCGCGCCTGCGCCATGTGAGCTGCACTTTATTGATATGCACCATTGCATTTTAATTTTCTTTGTTTAAAATTCTTCAAAATAAAATTAAAAATATAAAAATTGAAAATAACCATGTTTTAATTTATCTCGGTGCGTTCTACGCAGTAATTTTATTTGTGATACATGTGTGTGATTTTTATATAACAGTTATCGATCATATGGACGTTTGCATCGCCGGAAACGTAGCCCCCGCGTCGCCGCCATCTTTTTTCAGGCTTAACGAGAAGCCATTCGCACATACTATAATAATCGAATTATGCATGGATAAATTATATTGAAATTCAGTATGTATATATATATATATAGATAACGTAATTCGCAAATGCACATTAGCTCTGCCATATTTTGATCTCTTCTTTTGTTTAGATGTTAGGCGTGTATTGTAATATTTTATTTCATGTATTATAAATCGCAGTTTTACGTAGTATTTTACGTAGTTTTAGTAATATTGTTTGACTAGCGTATTTATATTGAGAGTAGTTGGTATGAAGGAAAGAAATAGAATGAAGAAGAATTACAACGTCATCAAGTAGAAGATGTAGATGCAAGGTGTACAAAGAAAAGTGTAGACTCCATAGGCATTGATTACTTACAAAGCGTCATGGTGTCCACCACCTTCTTGTACAAGCCATCATAGCAGGGTTCCAGGATCAAAATTCTATTGCTAGGCATCTTCAACAGCTACTAGCTACTTGGTCCGCGAAAACTGAATCAATAATCAGACCTGCGCAGATTCGACTCCGATTAAATAGACGTATTTTTCTAAGTAGGGCTAGAACGGTTTTATGAACCTTTGCTGGACCAGGTAGCCGCAAATGCTAGCCTTTAATCAAAGAAAACGAAGATAACAAGCACAGCACGAAAAAATGACACTAATCTATTCAATCAGCCAGGGGCGCTGTCCGAGCGTCCAGCCTGATGGGAGCGTCTAGGTCCCTAGGCACGCTACCGGGTTATGACCTAGCTAGCTCCAAGCACTAGACTACCTACACAACAAGCAACAAGTAATCAATGCCGGTATCTGTATGTGTGTGTTTGTTTGAGAGCAGACTAGGATGGAGGAAGTAAGTAATCGAAAGGAAAGAGAGAGCAAATGAATATTTTTTTAAAATTCTGCTCTTAACTATAGAGTCTTTTAATCCACACAGGGCTCCTGCTTATGTGTGTGTAGTAATTATATGAACACATGGCTTACTGAGACGTATTTTTCCTGTAAAATAAACATCATTTATGAATCACAATCATAAAAAAATCTGGTGATATTTTATTGGGCTCGGCGGGAAACAGCCGCGCTTGCACAGCGCTCGCATTTTAGCATCGCAGTACTTGATTAATAAATAACGTCCAAAAGAATTAGTGTAGCTGTGTATAAATTGTACTTACACACTAACCTTAGTGCGCACGTTGTTGCGCACTAAAGCTGTCCGATATTTTTAAAGGGTGCTAGTAAGTCTTATACATTGAATTCAAATTGGCAAAAATGCCTACATGCCAAAATGTGGTAAGACCCTATTAGAAATTCGAAGAAAAACAATACTTAATATTTTATTGCAGCAACATCTGTATCAATATTTTCCAGTACTTAATTTATATCTTCTGCCGCGTGGAGCACTGTCGTCGACCTGTTGCTATAGGTAGAGTTGGTAATACTTTGAATTATTCTCATTAAGATAATATAAAATGTATTGATGTCTTAGGTTTTCACGATCTTTACACAGTGCAGGAAATCGTCTCTTCACGGTTCTGACCGTTTTATTTTAATTTATTCCCAACGTTTCAGACAATTTGCTGCGTCCGTTGTCAAAGTGGTGCAAAGTGTCTGAAACGTTGGGAATAAAACGATTAGAACCGTGAAGAGATCATAAAAATTGATTTTCATTACAAGCCTATCAACCAATTTATTTCTAACTATTTCCATAATATTTTCAACGTAAACAATTTCAAAGTTTTCGGGAATACATAGTCTGACCACCACCTTCCACCCTGACGGTGTTGTATGAACTGACAAAAGGAAATAGTATGGCCGAAAACCTAGCCGCAAGAGAAAGAATACTTGACACGAAGCTATGCCATCCCGTCAGGCCAGCGTGACACAGTAGGTTCAATTACCCTCCATGTAATGGAAGGAGGACGGATTCGGCAGTTTTTCTCTAAAGTTTTGAAAGAAAAATAATTTTCTTTGTGCTGAACACACTATAGGTACCTACTAATAAAATATGTTGCTTTTGAAATGTAGAATTATTGCAAAGTTAATATAATTTAATAAATGCTAATTAATATTTAAAAAATAATAATTACGACCACTTTTGCTTGGCCAAAAATTTAATTCAATTTTAATTTGCAATATTGTAATGCTTTCTTCCACCATGTTCTAGCTTTGTGCGATAGACTAAAAGCACAGTTAGTTCTTACTAAACAGTACAGATGGCGCATTTAAGTAATATGGGCAAAAATACTCAATGCAATGAAATAATGTGTTCTTAGAATAGTAATTAATTTATTATTATTACTTTAGTTTAAAACTAAAGTAAATTATAAAGAAGAATGGCGAACTTGTATGTAAATTGGGACCCACTGATATTAGAACCGTACATTATTGAAACTTAGTACTACTTCTAGATCTATACAAAACTAGCAAAAATGCAAATGCATAGTCAATTTTATAAGTTAGGAGAAAAAAGTTATGCGAGGTAGAAGATTATAACCTAAAAATCTTATAGATGAAAATATTTGTGAACTAGGGACTTGGTGGTAGGTAGTGGAACTAGGGACTTGGTACCTGGCTAAAACTATAGATGAATGATGTCTTTAAGCATATAGTCCGGGATCCCCGGTACATTGTTTTCACTTGATTACTATCAAGCTAATTTTTCGTGAGTAGCTTCATTTTCATGAGACGCCCAACATTTTCTTGTCGACAACTCTTGATTGTGGTAGCTAACAGAGGTAGCAAGGGTGAAATATGTTGATTTTATGATTCAAAAAAATTTATTACTAACCGGGTGCTTTTTGGTATATCTGATAATAATTATCTAAATTATTCGAAAATGTATTTGTCCTACAAAATGTGTGGTTTGATCAAAGAGTCCTCCACCTCCAATATGTATGGATAACGAGGTCATAAAAAATGATTACTAACCAGCTGGTTTTTTTTTATTTACTTAATAAATATGTATATTATTTAACCGTCATATTGTCCTACAAGTTGCGTGGTACGTTATCCCGGTCCTACGCTCAAAAGTTGTTAAAACCACAAGACCCATTTTGTCATCACTAACTGTAGGACAATAATTTTACATGATAGGTTAGTGTATTCTCTGCCCAAATGATACAATGTCCTACAAGAAAACAGGTATGTAACGCGAGTCCGACAAAAATTGTAATTTTTTCGTTTTCCTACTTATAACTTACTAGCGACCCGAACCGGCTTCGCACGAGTGCATGTATTATACATATAAACCTTCATCTTGAATCACTCTATCTATTAAAGAAAACCGCTTCAAAATCCGTTGCGTAGTTTTCAAGTTTTAAGCATACATAGGGACGGACAGACGACAGCGACTTTGTTTTATACTATGTAGTGATGATACAGTGAAAACGTCTTTTTTTTATTTAAATAAATTATTTTTCTTAAGTAGTACAAAAAAATAATTTAAAATTAAAATAATATATAAAAAATTAATATTCATCAGATTCATCTGATAAATTTTCAGTATCATCACTGTCATTTTCATCTATTTCATTTTCCTCGTCTTCTGTCTCTGTAATGACGTAAAAAATTAAGTACTATTATTTAACATAAAATGAATCCACTTCGTTTTATAGTGTGCAAAACTTTTTATATAGTACACACATACGGATTCCGCTATACAACGACATTCACCGTTATGTTTAATGGATGAAAATTATTTTATTAGAAATTTAGTATGTTAAAAATAATTTTAAAATATGGATTGCCTGAAAAAGTCCTAAATTTCTAATAAAATATTTTTCATCCATTAAACATATCGGTGGTCGTTGTATAGCGAGATCCGTATATGTACTATATAAAAAGTTTCGTACACTATAAAACGAAGTGGATTCATTTTATGTTAAAAATACTTAATTTTTTACGTTATTACAGAGTCAGAAGACGAGGAAAATGAAATAGATGAAAATGACAGTGATGATACTGAAAATTTATCAGATGAATCTGATGAATATACATTTTTTTTTAAGTAAAAGTTATTTAAGTTAATAAAAAAGATGTTTTCACTGTATCATAAGTTATAAGTAGGAAAACGAAAAATGACAATTTCTTTATGACTCATGATACATACCTGTTTTTTTTGTAGGAAATTGTATCATTTGGGCAGAGAATACTAACCTATCATGTAAAATTGGTGTCCTACAGTTAGTGATGACAAAATAGGTCTTGTGGTATTACCAATTTCTGAGTGTAGGACCGGGATAACGTACCACGCAACTTGTAGGACAATATGACGGTTAAATAATATAAATATTTACTAAGTAAATAAAAAAAAACCAGCTGGTTAGTAATAATTTTTGATGACCTCATTATCGATACATATTGGAAGTGGAGGACTCTTTGATCAAACCATACATTTTGTAGGACAAATACATTTTCGAATAATTTAGATAGTTCTCATCAGATATACCAAAAATCACGCGGTTAGTAATAATTTTTTTAGAATCATTAAATCAACATATTTAACCTTTGCTACCTCTGTTAGCTACCACAATCAAGAGATGTCGACAAGAAAATGTTGGGCGTCTCATCAAAACAAAGCTATTCACAAAGATTCAGCTTGATAGTAATAATTTTTTTTCTATGATCTGTAGAACAACTTTTGAGTGTAGGACCGGGATAACGTACCACGCAACTTGTAGGACAATATGAGGGTTAAATAATATACATATTTATTAAGTAAATAAAAAAAAACCAGCTGGTTAGTAATCATTTTTGATGACCTCGTTATCCATACATATTGGAGGTGGAGGACTCTTTGATCAAACCACACATTTTGTAGGACAAATACATTTTCGAATAATTTAGATAATTATCATCAGATATACCAAAAAGCACCCGGTTAGTAATAAATTTTTTTGAATCATAAAATCAACATATTTCACCCTTGCTACCTCTGTTAGCTACCACAGTCATGAGTTGTAGACAAGAAAATGTTGGGCGTCTCATGAAAATGAAGCTACTCACGAAAAATTAGCTTGATAGTAATCAAGTGAAATCAATGTACGGGGGACCCCGGACTAATAGCCTAGATTAATCGCAGCGAGCAAGACTTTTCTGTTAGTGTTCCCGTCAAACGCCAAGTACAAAATGTATGGCAATGACATTACCTGTCACGTCATCACACACAAGTGACCAGGTGACAGAACAGACGGCAAGTTGAAACAAAATGGCCTTCAATGCGCAGCAACAGATTTTCGGGTCAGCAGCACAGTGGGGGGTTGTGCGTAACCATAGCAACGTCGGCAATTTTGGTTCAACTTATATGCCGCACACTATACCTAATAATTATGAAGATTGGAATGCAACCAGAGACACGCGATGCGTTCGTAAATTGCATGACAACTTATTTTTATTAGATTTAATTTATTTGTAACTTTTAATTCCTATGAGCTAAAAACTCAATATTTTTTATATAATCCTTTATCAAGTTCGTAATTTAAATTCGTAAAGACTTGCAAGTGAACGACGCCTCCTTAATTTTTAAATCAAGTGGGTCCATTCTCGCCAGTCTTCTTTATAAGAGTAACTAAATCTCAAGACTTCTGTACGAAATACGAGAGATGGCGCTGGCGACCAAGACTCGTGACGTAAATAAAAATTATGTAAATGGCAGCGATAACATTTCAATAGAAACTGAAAATGTAACTTATGAAAAGTAATCATCAAGAATCAGTTTTCAATTTCATTTCATTTCAAAAGGTGGATGAACGCTAAAAGAATGTGTGCGTAGTTTAAAACTTTATTTGTTAGCAACTAATAGTGCTTATTTTAAAGGCATTCGCTCTTGATGTTTACAATGGATGGCGCCACTGGTCCAGAAATTAGTTCCATTTCAATTACCCGTTATCTATGACGGGTATTTATAATAAGTAGTAAATTTATACGATAATATTACGAAAGTATGACAATTTATAGAGGAGGAGCAATTTTTTTACATTATGCATAAATATACGTCAAATCAATAAACATCCATTACACTGACTACCATGTATTTGATACACACTCATATATTATCTTTACATCTTTTGTTTCTTGTTAGTCTGTTAACAAATTAAGAATAGAACTACTTATGGCTATGTACAATTTAAATTAACTGTGTTAAAATTACGACCCTTGAGCAGCCACTAGAATATACTCGTACAATACCTATTATATATATGTGAGGAAAAAGATTCGGTTCGTTTATAGCAATATTTGTGCTGACGGAGAGCTATGATTGTTGGCACATTTACAGTTAACATGGAGGAGGTGTGCAGAAATGTCTCCCACGACCTTGCTGTGGTGAGGGGGCTTGCGTGCCTTGGTATGCGTTGGTGCCATACCGTCTCAGAGTCACCGAGGTGAGGCCAGACGAAGAGAGACATACGGTTTCGAACCTAGCCGCAAGTGAAGGGAAACTTGGTACAAAACCCTGTGACAACCCATCTGGCCAGCGTGGCACGGAATGCCAATAATTACCCTTCATGTATCTGTAGAGGGCCCGACTCAGCAGTGGGCTATTTATGAGTTGAGACACGCCACGCAGCGCAGGGCGGCGAGTAAAAGAGCAATGAAATGCAGGGAAAAGGAAATAAATGTACATCTTATTATTAACAATGTTAAAAAAGTAAATATCCAAGTCCAACTGAAATAAAATTCTATTATGGAAAAATCGCTAGGACCTGATAAAAGTCATATCAGTGATGATTTGATGATGTTGATAATGATTTTCGAATCCTCGCAAAATAGATTTGCTGATCTTCTTCTTCTTCACGAGGTTGACATCATGGAGAACAGTAATCTACATAAAGTTTCTTGAGTTGTTGGTGGAAACTCTTCGCGACAAAGTCGTTTACTGAAACCACTGTCGGCACAATGGTGAATCAACTATAAACTACTATATCAGGCTATAGTATAGAGCATGACATGACCATTGTCTGTGTTGTATTGGTAGTAGGGCACTTCAGTATCGACAATACTATATTTAAGGGCAAGTTGTTCATTGACTATCTCGGTCACTTGGTTGTGTATGTGGAAGTATTCTAAGACGAAATGCCTAATGTACTCTCAGGTACGATGACAGGCTAGACATATGTGGGTAGTCCCCATCCTTTAGTAATTGGTATCTAATTCAAAAAAACACATTTTGACAAATATAGTGAACTGCCTACAAAAACATAAAAGCGAAAAATAACCACGAAATAACCATTTGAAGTATGTGCTTTGGGCATACCTACATCCCAATTATCGTCAGTGTTATTTTTGGAAACGGTACAATTTTTTTTGCCAATAAGTTTATTTATTATTATTTTGTACATATAACTCGGAACCAACCATTAGTAAATTGTCTAAGAATACCCAAACATGCCTTCCGACAAATGGTTTTGTTCACATATTTCAAGTTAATAGCAAGATACTGTACCTATTTCCTATTTAAACAAATTTAAATGATACCATAGGGGAATCAAATAAAAGAATAATCATGATAATTGATTCACCCAGTCGAAACTGCTTCACAGAATGACATTTATTATGTGAATTTATTAATTTATGACTTTTTTGTACATTAATATGTACTAAAGAATAAAGCATAGTTAGAACGTAACCACTAATGTACATTTAGGCGGCCTTAACGCGAATCAGCGATCTCTTCCAGGCAACCATAAGACGAAAGTAGCATCTACGATATAAACATTTATTAGACTTACAATTGAGCAACTTCTAAACTTTCAATAAATTTGTTAATGTAATATAACTACCTATGTTACGTGAATAAAATGTAAAATACTACTTAATTGCTTTAAGATGATTAATTGATGGTTTATTTAGTACTACTACACTACACGGCTACACAGCCCATTTTTCCTGTGCCACGGTGCCATACGGTTTGGCACAGGGTTTCATTTCCAGTTTTCCTTCTCTTGCTGACTAGGCCAAAAACCTAACCTTTTGGCCTAGTCATTTCCTTTTGTCGGCTCTACGACAGCCTCAGGATGGAATTGGATGGTGATACTATGTATTTTGAACCCAGACCCTCATTTTGTTTTATAGTACCTACCGCAATAATCTTATTTACTTACAGTCAACATTGAAAAATTAAATAATAATTTTACGTTGTAAAATTTTGAAGTATCAAACGTGATCTATTTTATTGCCCAATTATAGTCATCACATTGTATAGCTATTAATTATAACACGTATTACACGAATATACAGGTTGTATGCCCGTCATTTATTTATTTATTGTTAGGTATGTATTTTATATTTACAAGTTCTATAAATATACTTTTTTGGTATACTTGGCTTCGTGCACCAAAGAGTTGGCTCTATCTATCTACGAGTAGCAACAACCTAATATGTATTAGTTGAAAAGAATGGAGACAATTCGGTGAACGTAATATAAGTGGAGTGATAAGCCTAAATATATTGAAACGTATTTAAATTAAGAGGCGGTTGCAAGTTTCCCAAGTTCTGGCCTACAATTTTAAAAGTCTTATCAAACAAATAATAATGTGAACTACTATACACTACGTAGTTATAATAAAATAAAACATGTAACAGCTTACGTCTGTTTATCAACTTTTTTCTTTTCTTTCAATTTATACAATCAATACAATCTCTGGCAAAGGGCAATGGAGAGGGCTCGGAGTTTTCCTGAGAGATCGAATCAGAAATGAGGAGATACGCAGGCAAACCAGAGTCACCCACATAGCCACAGTATTTCCAAACCTATGGGGCAGTGGGCAGGGCACATAGCGCGCAGGACCGACGCCTCATGTGACAGAAAAGTCCTCGAGTGGCGACCGCGTTCCGGAAAGCGCAGTGCTGTTATAGTCTAGTCGACAAGTTGAAAATGGTACAAAATAGAGATACTGCTCTTAATATTATGTGCGATAGCTCATTGGATCCGGAATGAGGCCTAGAAAAATGTGTCAAAATCGTGTATCGTAGCACATAAAAAATTGCAAAAGTTATAAACAATTAAAGTTGCAAAGGCTTTTCGTTTTTTGCCAATCACTATCACTACATAGTATAAAACAAAGTCGCTGTCGTCTGTCCGTCCCTATGTATGCTTAAATCTTTAAAACTACGCAACGGATTTTGAAGCGGTTTGTTTTAATAGATAGAGTAATTCAAGAGGAAGGTTTATATGTATAATACATGCACCCGTGCGAAGCCGGCGCGGGTCGCTAGTATAGTTTAAAACCAAGTCGTTGTCGTCTGTCCGTCCCTATGTATGCTTAAACTACGCAACGGATTTTGTCTCTTGAATTCAAATCTGATGCGTAGTTTTAAAGATTTAAGCATACGAGTACATAGGGACGGACAGACGACAGTGGATTTGTTTTATAATATGTAGTGATAGTGCGAGAACAGTTTCATTGTAAAAATATTATTTTTATACGTTTTTTGGAAATCAATCACATGTGACGTGATCGGAGTTAGTTTTAATAATGTCCCGTCAACTTAATTTGCTATGGAGAACGGTATATTTTGATTACCTTTATCCAGCCTATAAATCTTCAAAGCAAAAACTTTGTGGCATTAACAAAAATACATGGTTATACATGAAATAAATAGTCTGGTGACGGATTTACAATATATTGTGTATCACCAACCCACACTGTCTTGTGGGTGTCGAAAGGAACGCGAGAGGCAGATCGATAGTACAGAGAAGGAAGAGCTAGAGAAGAAATACTTATTATATGACAGGAAAGTTGTCACGTCGAGTCATAAAAATTAAATTCTCGTGTATTTTTTTTTAATTACAAATCCTGTTTCAACCCGTCAGGCCAGGCGGGTGAGTGGCACAGCGCACTATTTTCCACTCGTGAATTTGGAGGAGGCCCGTGCCAGCAGTGGGTCATTTATGGGCTGAAATGATGATGACATGAAACTAGCAATAATTAATTGTAACGTAATATTTTATAGCACACATTATTTGTGACTGTCACAGTTTTCACCACCAGCAGCTGCCTCTAGACCACTGCTGAACATAGGCGTCCCCTAAAGAGCCCCATACCGCACTCTTTTGCGCATTGAGGTATTTAGCTGCTGCTCGCAACATTCTGCCAATCCTCACTCCATCTAGCAGATGGGCGTCCTATTTTAGCTTGCTGAGTGGCGGTTTCCACTCATCATCATCATCATCATTTCAGCCAAAAGACGTCCACTGCTGGACATAGGCCTCCCCCAAAGATTTCCACAAAGGCCGGTCCTGGGCCGCCGCATCCATCGTTTTCCGGCGACCTTAATCAGGTCATCGGTCCACCGTGTGGGAGGCCTACCAGCACTGCGCTTTCCGGAACGCGGTCGCCATTCCAGGACTTTTCTGCCCCATCGGGCGTCGGTCCTGCGCGCTATGTGCCCTGCCCACTGCCACTTAAGTTTGGCAATCCTGTGGGCTATGTCGGTGACCCTAGTTTTCCTGGTCCCTGGTCTCCCTGGTCACGCTCTTCTAAATAGCGCAGCAGACCAGCCCACAGCTTGCTGATTCTCTGAGCTATATCGGTGACTTTAGTCCCCTGTCGGATAGTCTCGTATTTACAATTTAACAGTCCAATTACATTATAAACACGTTTGGTATCGTATCATAATTTAAAAATAAAATAATATTTGATAACCTGACCTGATCTATTATATCCTAAGTAACCTAATTTATCACAATTTATTGATAATTACATGACATCAACTGATACATTATTGTACTTATATTATTATTACATATATTTTATTTTTTAGGAACTCGGCTTTCAGAGCACCAGTAATTTGATGCACTATTTTTTATTGAATTTTATTAAGGTGAATGTTCCAGGTTAGCCCGCGAAATTCAAATTTTCGTACGTTTATTGCAATTTGCAGGTCAGTGCTAGAATGACTTTGAGCTTGAAAAGGTTTTTCTTGCACCTTTATGAGTTTGATCATTATAACTACATACGTCTTACAGCCGCGAATAACATTTTAATCAACATACAACCTAGCACTGACCTGCAAATTGCAAAAAATCGTAAGAAAATTTGAATTTCGCGGGCTACCCTGGAACATTCACCTTAAAGGCAATTATTTTATGTGAAGTAGAGACGATTGGAGACTACCTAATCAGGGGCGGATCTACGTAAGGGCTTTTTGGGCTGTAAACTCAAAATGAACTTTATTCACGTAGGTTATATCACAAAACTCTTATAAATCGTCATATTTAAAGTTACCATTGTAGCCCAGGGCCCCGAGCCCCCACTAAAAACAATAGGCAATATTTTGAATTAAAATATGTATGACAATATAAGAATCATTTTAGAAAATCCTATCCTATGGTTGGCAACAACAGGTACATACGGACTGGGGAACTCCTCGTCGTTTGTCTTTTGTCAGTGGTTTTTTTTTACACTATAATAAATCAAATTATTTTATCGTCCTATTTTTTTCTGTATACCTACCTAACTACATCATGATCGAAAACAGTGTTTTGACAAAATGGCAATTACTTAGTTGAGTAATTTGGTAGGCCCCTTGAATTGTTTCAGCCCAGGGCCCCACAAATTCACCATCCGCCCCTGTACCTAATAGCGTTAAACTATGTTTAATGTCTGATGAATGATTGGCCTTTGTTACTAATTTGCAATAGTACTATTTAAATATCACATTTAGGCAAGTGTAAAACCATGCCAATATGTAGGTTCATATACACTGAGCGAAGGAAATGGGTGCGTTGAGTAAATAATAGCGATATCAGACTTTGAATCAGCCCACAGCCGGCTGCGTACCATTCTACACTTTACGACGAACGTTTTAGAGAGTAATTTTCTTTCAATGGTAACAATGTCTTACGCTTTTTGAATCACGATTGCGCCAGTGATAAGCGCAGGAGAGGGGTCATAGCACTTTGCAGGGCTCGCGGGACGATGACGTACACCGATTCAGAAAGCAACGCCATCTTTGCCAAGTAAAAAAACACTGGCCAGCAATATGATCGCCGACGCAATTCATAGGAATGGATATTTCTTTTATGGAATCGTTTTAGAGGTGAACAAAGCGCATTCCGAGGCTGCGTAGGAAGCCCAAAGCGTTGCAGCGATGCTTGTGTGCGCTTCTCGAGTTGAAAAGTTAGGAGCGCGCGGCTCGCGGAGCGCCGGCCGACCCATCATTCTCGGTCCGAGTGCTGTGCGGCGCGGTCGACGGCTGCGCGCTCGCCATTCACTTCTCAAAACTTTTCAACATTCGTCTTTTAATATAACACCATGAGGACCGGAGGGGCCCCTGCGGCCCTGTGTCTAGTCCTCGCCACGGCTCTACTCCAGGTAAGCCACCTTCGAGCGACGACCGGCGTTTTCGAATAAAAACATACTTTTTGCAAAAACTTTTTTGACACAAACTGCGATTTTATACTCATTATATGGCGATTCGGCGTACTCCCGAGTTCTGTTAAGATCTCCGATGAAATAGTAGGTATCCGAAGCCGGTTTTCGCAACCTCTGAACACATTTTATTTTACGATGTTCAGCTCGATGTCTACTAGAATATGAATAAACAAGCTGCGAAGGCTGTATGGCGATGGCGAGACATCAGCGTTTACTTAATAACGTACCATCATGGTTGAAACATGTTCTTAGAGTGCACCCGCCGACTAGTTTGTATATCTCTCGATAAAAGAAGATTATACAACTTGATAAGAAGTAATTTGAAGCTCAATAAAACTGCGATTATTGATACATATGTAGATTCAATAAATTGGGTCACATTTGCAGACATATCGCAAATAAATTAATTAAAATACTTATTGTACAGTTCCTACCAGAATAAAATTACTTTGTAAATTGAAAAAATAATGATGGAAAAATGGTAGTTAATTTATTACAGATGCAAACTGAGTGTTGTATTGTTACAGCTGCGTCTTTATTATTTAGTTTAACCTATATTTTGTGTTGACTGTGTCACGACTGTTTAATTTTTGTAGATGTAATCATTTTGAGTACCTATTCACAAACTAAGTCTACATGTTTGAATAGGCGCGTAAAAATATAATGAAAACCAGTTTTTAGTGAATTGCCTTGGAACTAATCATTTTTTGTTATATTAAATTGATGGTACGTGTGTATTATTAAATAATCGCTTCTAAAATTTGTCAAAGACCTCTTCCCAATTGTTTTCAATGCCACAGATGATCTTTTAGGTAATTTGCAGTTTACGTCAAGAATTAGTTATCAAACTAACGTGTCAGCCAAATATTATTGTATTTTATTACAGTTATTATATTACACCGTTCATAGTTTCTTTAGGTCTAGTGTACTGTGTAAATATTTTATTACACAAGCGAATTGTCACGCAAATAGAGCCAGCATTGATTTATATTTAACACACAAATAGAGAAATTCTTAAAAACCCTCAGGCACTTGGATATCTTTAGTATAAAAAAATACATTATTCACCCTATAACTAAATAGCGTTGCTTCGATAAAATTAGTTTCTAAATTCACTTGCCGGCAGATTTTGATTGATTCGCAATCTAATATTTAACACTGTACTTATAGAAATCCAGGCGAGTCAAACAGTATAGAAATGTAGAAATAATATTAAATTATGTATACCTACTACGTACATAGACAATAGCACAATCCAAAAAAAGTGTGAAAAAAAGAACTTAAAATGTTAATTGACGCTGCTAAAAGTCCGCATATCAAGAGGTTTTTCCACAAGATTTAGGTACCTATGTTGTACGTATGTATTTATATAAAATACACTTTGACTGATTTTAGCCGATAAAAGGTTTGAAATCAAGTTGTGTAAGCTTTTTATTAGCATACTTTTAAACCATAATTATATAATAGAAAATATTTTTAACTTATGTATTTTAAATACTTAAATTGTTGTTTTATAATTCTGTTTACTACAATAGTTTGTTTGACTTAGTGTTAACCAAATATAACCTCTATTGGTTCTAAGATCTGAGCTAGATTCCTTGCACTCGCCATCCTGTCTCAAATTACGCCAATGGCGTGTTTTGTGATGGCTTCGACTGGCGTATACCCAACGCTTTACTTTATAAATATTGTAATAATGCACAGGGTTTATAATGAAAGGTTTGATAACTGTTATAATTATTGCCTGAAAATTTTTAGGTTTCTTGACAAATGGCTTCGACACTCCCAAGAAATATGACTAAGATTTCTGATGTAACATGGGAATTTGTTATTTAAAGCTGTGGATCACAAAAATGATAGTACCTACATAATTAGTTTTTGACGATCCTTGCACATCGCGTTGAAGTGGCCGCGGGAAAGTATCTGAAACGTTAGGGTTTAAATAAAAAATACGATCAAAAGCGTCAAATATGGTATAGTAAAAAATAGCCCAATTTATTAATACATAGAATTGCTCCTTTCGCTAGGCTTTCTGTCCTCATTTCGCACGATATTATCCACGCTCAGTGAAGACTTAAATCCTATTGATTTTGATGTTTGTTACCCCCTGTAAAGTTACCAAGTTGTTACCATATTTAGTGCCTAATCGCAACGACTCCAGAAATGGTAAACTTAAATACAAAGTGCATATGAACTTATTAGCCGTGACAGAAAAAAACGCCTTAGCCTATCTTTAATTCTTTAACTTTTGTGCAATCGCTTTTTATTTATGAGAGTGTTAGCTATAAGTGTAGGTAATCTCCGTGCCGCTGATGTTAATCTGGATTACGATTTTAATTAGTAAGGTATTACTATCAAAGGGAACCACGAGGGGTTTTGTGCACATACAATGACTATTGCTTTGACATCATATAACGTAAACGACCTATATAAAATATTAATCTCAGCGTTGAAATCTCTTACGCAGAATAAAAATAATATTAATTATTTATGCATTCGTAACTCAACTCGAAACAAATAAAAATATCGGAAGGAATTATCAATAATGTTTAATACGGCCATCATCATTTTGAGGCCCTTATCCCGAGTCGAGTAAAATAGATAGCCGGGAATAAAAGAGAAGAGTCGGGACGAAACTGTGTAGTTGATACATTGATGAATTGAAGTGTTGGCAATAATTTAAAAGAACATAACAATAAAACGTGATATTCTCAATTTGGCCGGCCGGACGGCCCTCTGCTAGATGGAGCGACGATCTGCGAAAGGTTGCGGGCAGCAGCTGGATGCGTCAAGCTGAAGGCAGGGCGCTATGGCGCTCTTTAGGGGAGGCCTATGTCCAGCAGTGGACTAATGTGGGCTGATGATGATGATGATTCTCAATTTAGTTTACGAATTTACTTAAATTTAAACATCTTTAAGAAGGACTCTCTTAGGTTCAAGGCACTTATTTTCCAGTGATTATATTCCAGATCTTTTCTGATCTTATCGAGGGGTTTGGTTCCATTGGTTCCAAACACACTTCGACCCTGTCAGTTATTTTGTATTTCCCCTGTCTTATAGCTCTCCTACTTATATTCCTCATCATGAAGATCACTCTCAATGAGTTATACGACGGCTACTCGCCTGGTCTGGGATATGCCGTACCTGCTTTCCCCATGCCCTACACGTGTTGCTGTTTAAGTTGCCCATCCTTTGTCGGTGGTCCTTCATTCCAAGTGTTAGATTAGTCTGCTAAACCTTTGTATGACTTTTCCTGCCATAAATCGGTTCCCTAAAATATGGTTCAGCTGGGGGATGGCTGACACATGCGTCATGCTCGTGATCGAGTGCCGCCATTTGGGGCCGGTCATCTTAACAGCTATTGACATAAATAGCTTTGTATTGATCTCCTGGACACTTCTGTTGTGCAATATGTTACATTTTCCTCACATCTTAGCTTACTATAATTAAACACGAAATCAATGTAACATGTTTGTTTCTTGCCTGTTCTTCTCCATATGATCTACTTTTTGGAACAAGCAACAAGCTTCCTAATTCCACTTTCGACTTTTCAAAAATACCTAGATTCAATAGAAATAAATTATTTGAGTTTTTTGACCTCATCTAGTGCAAACAGGTTATCTTCTGTAGAACTGAATGATCAGCTATTAAACTGAATTGAGAATTAAACCGAATGCTGTTCAGCCCATCCCTACCAATTTGACGAACGGACAACCATAGAAACTTTAGGAATCGATGCAGGTAACTTTTATTATACACTAGCTGCCCCGACAGACGTTGTCCTGTCTGAACTATGAATATTGAATTCGAATTGGAATAATTAATAATAAATTAATATACCGCCTTTTCTTATCGATTCCAATCCCTTATTTAATGTAATTAAAAAAGAAAAAAAGTAATTATGCCAAAAATAGCGAACCGTCGGGACGAACGTCAAATGTTTGACAGGTAACAGTTTGTATGGGAAAATAAAATTGTTGTTTTTATTATTTTACTTACAATATCAATATTTTCTCTAGACTCTTAAACCTTCCCTGGACTCACACGAATATTTCAAGACCAAAATTAGCCAAATCGCTCCAGCCGTTTTCAAGTTTTAGCGAGACTAACGAACAGCTATTCATTTTTATATATAGAGATTGAATATCCTGTTGCATCTGCTATCAAATTATATACAAATTACCAGCGAGCAAAGCGTGTCAATTAACTAGGACAGAACATTTATGCTACTAGTTACTGCATGCGGGTTCACCGGTGTATTTCTAACAAGTGCATAACCAGTTTTTCGGTAGTTTATCCATTCAAGTAGTATTATCGCGACAATATCTATAATACATATAATATATACATACCAATAGTGGAACGGGGCACAGTAGTTCATCAAACATCCTTAGTTCATGCGTGGATGCGTAACTGCCAGAGAACCATACAAGTTTACTTGCGCATTTATAATCTTAATTTATACATCCGTTGGTGACGATTTAGAATATATAGTGTCACCACAGTCCCATTTAGTCCCAAGGTTGAAAAAAAGGGGCACAGTAAGCGAAGAACCCTTCATGCAAGTGGAGGAGGCCCGAATCAGCAGTGGGTCATGTTTGGGCTGAGTAGTAGTAGATACAAATCCGTTTCACAACATCAGTAAGTTTCGAAATTTAATATAATAAATTAAGCCCCTCATTTGCGGCGGTGCGGCTAGTCCATCAGCTAAAAGTCGCTCAGTGAGCTATGGAGCGGGCTATGCTCGGTGTCTCGCTACGAGATAGAATTCGTAATGAAGTCGTCCGAGCGAGAACGCGTGTCATCGACATAGCCCATAGGATTAGAAGTGGCAATGGCCTGGCCAAATCTGTTGTAGAACTGACGACCGCTGGGGCAAACAGGTGCTACAGTGGAGACCACTAGCAAACGTAGGGTGAGACCCCCTGCTAGATAGAGCAAACGGATGCATAGAACCGAAGACCGGGTTCAGTGGCGAGCCATGGGGGAGGCCTACGTCCAGCAGTGGACTGAGATGATGAAGCCCCTAATTATCTCTATTTCATAATAGATTCAGCGATTTTGCGGTTGAGAAAACAGAAAACAATTTCACAATATGGGCTTGGATTATATCAGTTATAATTAGCTAAATGAATCCTTTTCATCAGCGGATTTGTCGCCGCATTTTCCGCCAACGTTTTACACTTGTACTAAAACTGAAATACATTTTCGGTTATCATTTTGTTAAACCGTCCCGTCAAATCCGACATGAGAGCCAATGGCCTAACTGAAAAGGACGTTGAAGATCGGGCAAAGTGGAGGAAGCTCAGTCGGAAGGCGGACCCTGGCAATAGCCGGGACTAACTCCAGGCAGAAGAAGAAGAAGAAGATTTTGTTAAACCGTTTCTTTATACATTTGCCACAATTGTAGCAATACTTTTGCCAATTTGAGGTGATAATGATTTTTAATAATCATCTCAAACTCTTTAGGGGAAAGTGGGGGAAACGCGAGATATCCATTTCACTTGCCGTCATTTCGGAGATCACGCCACTACTACTACGCATACTTAACAATGTATGCTTTCTTGCAATGGTTTTTGCAAATATGTTGCATGTTTTAGATGTAATTTTTCGGTAAATACAAGTTGGTGTAGCCTTATTTCTGTCTACAATAGTAATTTAGCTTTTACGTAGTGGATTAATCACATATTAATCATCTAAATGACAATAACGTAGTTGGCAAAAGAAATTTAACTTAATTTCTGTTTTGATATTATAATATAGTCGAGCCTACGGGGTAAAGACGGACACTCAATGTTGGGCAATCTCGAACATTCGGCATTATCCTACATCCGTTTGTTGGCTTCCGATAGAGGTCCAGTCAATTCACCTCCTGATGCTCACAATCATGCTGATGTAACCGCAGCAGCTCAGGATCATCGTGATGAAGACAATCATATCCATGCTTCCGATATATTTCCTGTTAGTTTACAAAGCGATGATGCAAGCACGCAGCAGTTTTTAAGCACGCAGCAGTTTTTCTGTTAGATATTTCTCCGATATTTCGCCAAAAATATCAAAACGCAAGGAAGAAGAAATCTACTATTCTTAAAAGCACACCTATAAATAAAAGATCAGATAGAGGAAAAGAGAAAACAGAAAAAGAGCTAGAGCAGAAGAAATCAAGTAGAAAACGGAAAGTATGTCCAAAAAAGGAACCCAAATTAAAAGACTGAAATATAGTAAGAAGACACCTTCAAACAAGGAGATTGAAGGAGTATTCAACAATTTAAGAAAACGCGAAAAAGATATTAAAGACTACATTGGAATTTTTGTAGGGATGAATTTATAGATCCCCCCGTTGAAAACTGGATTATGCAAAAAATGGGCTCACGTGAATTGTACTGACGGACAGTCAATATAGTTAGGTTTTAAATGTGAGCTCTGTCGTTAATATTGTTTGTCGTAATCACCCCATTAGGTGTTCGTATTTACCCAACTAATGTCGAGCAAAGCCGAACACTTTGTTTTCTTTCATGTTGTTGCAAATAATAAAAAAAATATAGTTGTTGATTAATGAATTAGACAGATTAGTAAACTTTATAATTAATCACTACATATTATAAAACAACGTCGATGTCGTCTGTCCGTCGTTATGTATGCCTAAACCTTAAAAACTACGCAACGGATTTTGAACAGTTTTTTTTAAATAGCGATTCAAGAGAAATATTTATATGTATAATGCATCCTTAATATGGTAGAAAAATAATAATAAATTTAGAGGAAATTGCACCCGTGTGGTGTGGGTCGCTAGTAAAAAAAATAACAAGACTGCGATTTAACTCTACTGTTTTATTTAACGTTTCCCTTAGGTGTTCGCATTTCCCCTGCGTATAGGCAATTAAGGCTAGATTGTACATATTTTAAGTTTGGGCTACCAATCTGTAAGTGCCTTTACTCACTCTCAATCAGGACACTTGCTTGTCAACAACTCAATTTCCCCGCTTATTTGGTAAAAGCGTCCTTCAAGAACTCAACACCGCTCATTTTTCGTTCCGTCATTTTGAAAGCTTTTGAAGCGCATGTAAATTGCAATATACCTATTCCTATGTTCTACTTCAAATTAACTTTCGACAGACTGCAGGCAAGGTTGTGGTCTGTTATATTGCAGTAAAATCTTATGATATCTAGAGGAATTAATACTCTGTTTATTAATTAATAAATATCAAGACCAAATAGCTATTACCAAACATAAGCTAAGGAAGCACCTACTGAGAGTAAGTTATATGAAACCCCAATGTCCCAGGTGCCAAGGCGCTGGGTACGACAGACGAAAGGAAAAAAAAGAACAGCAAATAAATACCATTCTTTGCTAAAAAGAACACGGACTACAAGTCTGTGGTGTTCTAACAAAAAAATAATAAAAAAATATCTGTTTATCGCTGCCCTTATAATATCTACTGCTGAGTCGGGCCTCCTCACATAGAGGGAAATTAGCTTACTGTTGTACCACGCTGACATGAGCTTAGTGCAGTGTTTGGTATCAAGTTTGCCGTATATTGCGGCTAGGTTTGCAGCCTTCCCTTAGTCATCTTACGACACCCGCAGGATGGAATGGTGACGGAAGTTTATACACCGTAATAAAAGTAAAAAAATAGTTCTACGAATTCTAAGTGACTCAAAGGGTTAATGAAGCGCAAACATCAATATGTCATTTTATTCGCACAGTGATACTGGAATACGGAGTAATTACGAGTTCAAACGGGAAATGTATTTGTGATGTACAAACACTAACTAAATGCGACTCGCTTTGCAGTGCAACATGCAACATTATATTTATTTTCTAAAGTGAACATTTAAATTATTTTTTGGAACTGTAACATTATGTGCTCCAAATAAAATCACATCATCGTCTTATTTTTAAGGGATGAGATCACAATCTCCTTCCTTATGACTCAATCGGAGAACGCGATCCTGCGCTCGCGCCTAAACCTGATGGGACTCTACGTCCTCGAGTGTGTTTTACAATAATAAGTGATGATGTTGAGTCATCAGAGGCTTGCGCTGTATAAAAATGTCTTGTATATTTTATAAATGCTGTAAATAGTTGTCACTTTTGGGTTACATTTATGTGAGGAGGCTCTACTTGCAATATACCTATATGAATACAAAAACTATTTTAAGTACCATTTTACGCCTAAATATCATCATTATTGTCATGCAAGTAGACTTATGTCGTCGACTAGGTTTGTTGTGCCCGCTGTGCTATTTTCCCTTGCGATAGAAAATTCTTGTGAGACTGGGAATATTAATTAAATTTAGATACAAAATATCTTAAAAAAAACTGTTGGATGGTCAAATCACACAGTTGTTTTTTTGTTCAAAAACCTTGACAGAATGGCAGTGGTATACCTAAATGTAACCATACTGTTGATGCGCCGCGATCCCATAAGCAATCACGTATTAATGCAAATGTCTAATGCAGATAGATGGCTCTCCGTTCGATCATTATCATCCTTTCAACTAGCAATATTCCGATGGTTTCATACTGTTGCACAGGAAATCACATGGCCATTATTATCTGCGAAACATCAAAGGCTACTTTATAACGTTTAAGCAGAAATATACATAAGACAATATGTTTTAAATATGGAAATGGCCTATTTTAATTGCATACCTATTGCAAGTAAAAAATAAATGATAGAGTTGTGGTAATTTATACCCCACATTCTTGCAGAAAGGCTTTAGAGCGCTGAAATTACCTTGAAGTGGGTCCCATCGACAGTTCACAATTGTGGATAAAAGATAGCTTATAAAGTTCTCCGACTTTGAATAAATATAATGAATTTTTAGAAACATATTTATCAAAGCTAAGAAAATATGACTTTACCTTTTTCAAAATCTATTTACTAATCTAAATTCATTTTTTGATGTCTTGGAACTGTCAGTAAATACTTAGGCCCGTCACACCCTTGTGCAGGATTTGATTTACAGGTTCTTTTAATTGTAAACCACTTTATGACACACCTTTGCTCGCAACACGTAATTTACAAAATTTACTAATATTCTTGCACCGGAGGTGCAAAGTCAGTATTAACTACTCGAATCTTTTGAGTAACATAATTTTATGCGAATTTATGACATTCAGTTACGTAATTTCGCTCTTGCTTGAACGGTTCCTGGTGTATTTGATAATTTAATTTATTTTAATCATTACTTACTTATTTTTATTTATCACGGTTAGATATTAATCAAACATGGCAAGTTAAAGTTAAAGTTCACAAAATAATGAATATTACATATTTATAAGAATACATAGACATTGAAATGTCAAATTTAAAATAATAATAATGATATTTTAAGTTGAAATGCAAATTGAGTATTAGTGCACGCCCTGACTACGGTCAACGACCGATCGGAAAATTTTGGTAGATAAGAAAAATATTTCAAAATCATGTAAATAAATCAATCATCTAAATTTGCATTGCGGAGATTTCGCACCTGATAAATAGACGATGACGCAATGCTTAATTTGGATTTTATGTACAGTGGCACAAGGTGTTATTTTCAAATGTATCTTGTAGTGGAGAGATTCAACAGGTGACTCTAGGGAGCTTGAATCGAATGTATTCCCTGAATTTAACATGTATTGAATGTGGCAGTTTATCGTGTGGAAATAACTTTTCCTCGTGCTGGGATAAGATTGATCCCAACACGAGTTAAAGTCAATTGTATTCCTTCTCGAGCTGAATATGACGTAACTAATAGACATGTTTTAGTGGAAATGATACGGCCATATTTTGACGAGTCAGAACCAATATTAATTGCTGATATCCGTCAGGAAAAGAATCCAGGATTTGTAAATTGTGCCAGTAGTAAAGAAATTTACATTTAAGAATTATGTTATTAACATCCGTCAAAAGAGAGGGGTATTAAATATTTCGGTATTAGCCGGTGAACGGTTGGCTTGTTGGTCTAAAGGTTGGATGTGCCACCTTTGGATCACGGGTTCGCGGTTCGCTTCTGGGTCAGACAAGTAAGTGTCTTTGTGTGAACCAGAGATACCAAATCCAGTTTGGGTGTAATTTGTGTTCATTACTACAACCCCCGATACACGTTACACACAAATGAAGTGATTTCCATTTAAAAAAAACGGATGAACTAATTCTAACATAGGATTTTATGCGTTTTTTTGAAAATAATTAAAGATATGTTTTCGCATAGTAAAAAACTGCTTTAATTTTTATAAAATCAACCAATGAGTTTCTTATATAAATTAATTATGAAGTTAAGTTATAACTTACTTATCGGATATAGCTTATTTTTGTACAATAACAATAGGTTTACATTATAATCTATTATGAATAGTTAATGAGTCTAATAACCTCACTTATCAATCAGTGATTTTTTCTAAGCAATAGATTTTCTTAGCATGAGGCGTTATCAAAAAGGTTATAAGTATGCTACAACTGAGGTGACAATGCTGGAACAGGACCGATGAAGTTTCATTAACAAACCCTATACAAGAACGACAAAGACAAGATTTTTATGCAGCGTTAGTTAAATGTAAACGGGATACACACGCAGATTATTGAATATACTCTATTCTCCATTATCGAACCACTGAGGCGGGCCTTATATCGCCCTGGCTTGCACGGGGCTTTATAGTACCAAGCATTCCTTCTGGTTTGGTTACAGGGAGATATTTTGTTATATTAGTTGCTCGAGAAGATCATTAGATAATTTAATATATTTTAAATTTAAGACATGTATTTAATACTTACATTTTCCTGCCTACAAGTAACGATAACTCCAACATCGAGCTTATCTAACATGACTTATTAGGCATAATTAATGAGAGGAGCAGTGGTCTAAGTAAAATTAAAATTAGGCCACTTCCCTCCACAATCGTCACGGTCAGAGGTCAAGAATGCACTCACGGTTGTAATATAAACAACTTTATTTTTTACTTGATTTATCGTCTTGAGATAAGCGCCTTGCGCAACCTCGGCTGTGCTAAAAATCTTTGGACTGTGATAATTACATCGCACAGGCGCAAAATGCATTTGATTCGGTCACTAGCTTACAATCTTAAGTTGTGCGTGATATGATGCCTGGTTCGTTGCAGAGAAATTTCTGATTATGTTACCATGGTTAAGTGTTTTTTTCTGTATTACGTTGGTTGAGATATTGACCTCACTCCCACATTAGGTACCTCTGTAGCTTTGGCTTCAAATGTGACATGGACTGACTTTCAAATTTAAAAAGGGTGCTTGGTCAACCTCGGCGACCGTGCCCGTGCCCTAAAATCCTAGCAAACATACAAAACTTCTCAATGAATAGAACGATTTCTTTTCAAAATTGTCTAAAAAGTATCCCCCGTTGTTCAACGTTTGCGTTATAAAATCGGCAGTTCACTGTTTTATTGTGGCTAATGAAGGCCCAATTGCCAAATAATTTCGATTCAAAATCACATGCATGCTATTATGTGGAAGAAATATTCAAAATGACAAGGGCCTGTTTTTATTCTAGGTTCATACTAAATATTATCTAAGGACGTTGAACCTTGACCAACTTAATTTGGGTTAGATTTCTCCAGTTTTATGGCAACAATAGGCAATCATTTCTGCGCTTCATCGTTGCCAGGCAAGAAAATCGGATAAACTTGAGCTAGATGTTTACACATTTTCTGTCATACAAACGTTACTAAATTTAAGGATAAATATGAACCTACGACTGCAACTTAACTTTTAAATTTTGGCTAAATATAAATGTTACGGAATTTAAGTAAAAAAAAAAAACTTCCAAATTAAGAGATCATTTGTAAAAAACGTTTTCGTCTGTAAATTCAAACATATCAGGTGATTTACTGAATACAAGATTATCAAGGCCTTTATAACGTCCATGTGCTTTTTGCAGCCGACGAAATGCTCTGAGCGAAAGGTCTTCTAATCTATTTTGCCTACGAATGAACTATAAGCTACTGTTTTTTGTGAGTACTAACCAAATAACTAATATAAGTAAGGTCGGGAAGAAATTATAGACAAAAGGAAAGAAAACTCCATGCGATTTGTTGAGTGAAAAATGGTTAATTGGGACACAATCTAGACTTACCTACCGGTATTTATAACGTGATTATAACAGAGTTGACAGCAAGAGGTTATCCTCGTGTTATCTTCACCTTCGTTCTGAGCTCTTTGTTTCTTCGAAAATGACAAACAAGAGAAATATAATAAGAACTTGTGATTTTTTTTCTATCCCGTCAATTTATCTGCGCCAGTTATCGTGAGTGACCCTAGTGTGACGCCTTGCACAATAACTTTGTGTTCAGATAAGAGAGCCTATTAGCCTGTATTCTGATTATAGTCATTTGGATTAATTAAGAAATTGCGATTTGTTAGTTTGTACTTCACAGAAGTACGAAAGACATCGTCTTTACTTTAGACAATTTTTGTTGTATAAATTATCAACGACATAACAGTTATATTTATAACTACTGAGGTGATGTTTTTATCAAGTTTGAAATAAGGAATCGACTTCGCCAACACTAGGCCATTTGCTAAACGACATTACGCCACTTCAGTTTATGGTAAAATAATAATTGAGAAAGAAAGTTTTCGAAAGGTTTCTGGGAGAAAAATAGAGTATTTGATCAAAATCAAAATGATTTTTAAACTTGATGATTTCAAATAGTCAAAAGTTATAACACCAAGATAAATCTTAATGTGCTTATAGGGTTAAAGAGTCCTAATGATAGTTTTTGGATGTTAAACATTGCAAAAAAATCAAGTGCATTTTATCTGCAACGATTCCGTAAAGGAGCTTATATCTAGACGAATAGAGCGGACGATGATATGAAGCAGGGCTTAACTGGAACTGTAGCGACACTAAATCTCGCAAAACGTTCCTTAACTGCTAGAATAGGGGATGAGATGTGCACGGCACCAGACTTTTACATGAAAACAAATAGAATCCCCAATTATACTCCGCCAGTAAAACCATTTCAAAATGATTTTGTTTTAATCGTGTTTTAGTGATTCAGTGATATCTTAGAATTTAGGAAAGCGTTCGAAAATACGTATATTGAATTTCAATTCTGTGTGTAGAAATTCCTACCTTTAGATATTTTCACATGAAACTTCAGACCTCAGCACAATTTGTACTATTTTCTTTCCTCCGTGGTGAAGCTCTATCAACTCGCAGTTTGCAAGAACGAAAAATATAAATGTTTAGATGGAATTAGTTCCTGCAGTACAACTTAGCCCTTGTATGGTATGGTTGTGAAAAATACCCTTTATGACAAAAATCGTGTCACATTTCACATTTTGAAATCATCATCATCATCACTACTGAGTGGGGCCTCCTCGAAAGTCATAAAGGGAAATCAGTCTTCTGTGCCGCGCTGGCAAGACGTGTTGGCACAGGGCTTTTCATAAAACTTTCCCACTCTTGCGGCTAGGTAATCTGTCTCTTTTGTTATTTTAGTCGCCCTCAGGACTTACGACACCCTCAGGATAGAGTGGATTGGTGACATTGGATATTAAAAATCCGTCACTACTCGGATAGCATTTAGAATTTCCCTATCTTTGTCAAGTAATATAGTATTTACTGCCTTTAAGCTCCCAGAATATTCGTCCAAAATTTGTGTACAAAATACAGCGAGTGCCAGTTCCTGCTGCGTAATTTGGTTTTGAATTTTACCTGTGAAAAAAGTGGTGCATAAGTAAACGTTGCATTATGGGGGCAACTTATAAGGTCTATGATAACATTGTAGTGATAACACAGTTGGCCTACATCTCAGCTCAAGTTTCTTCACCTGCCAGTGACGGAAGTGCGCGGTTCGTAGCAATATGCACCCTGTCATCACAAAGATAGGTGACAAAATGCAACTGTCTAAGTTTTCTCCTGCATGTCTCTGAATGGCGAATGTTTTCATTTTCTTTAAAACTCTGTAAAGCTAAGGTTTTATTAATGCAGCCCAAGCAGTGTGACTTTGACAGATGGAGTGAGATGTATGGATAAGATTAAGTAAAAGTAATCGTTTTTTCAATGAGAAACATCGAGACTAATAGCTACTTACTACCACTATTCAGAAATTAGCCATTACTGAGTCAAGCCTTCTCCAGTTACATGGAGGGCAATTGGCCTACTGTGCCACGCTGGCCAGACGGGTTGGCACATGCTTTTCCAAGTTTTCCTACTCTTACGTCTAGGCCATCTGCCATTTGCGTTCCTGTAGTCGCATCTTACGACATCCTCAGGATGGTATGGGTTGGTGACGTTGTGTATTGTAAATCCGTCACCACATGGACGAATTTTAAGAATGTATATAAAAAAACAATGACCGTTGCTGTTTTGTTTATGTGTTTCGGTTTATACAATGCTTGTAATCTCATGATATATTTTCCTTTGTAATTTTTCACACTGAGTACCTAATTGTAAACGCTGCGCATTAACACTAAGCGCCAGCCTCTAAGCATTTGTTCCCGGACCTGAAAATTTTCTTTTCAAATGCAGACATGAAGCCCGCACGCGGTACAAAGCTCACATTATGACATAGACATTCCTGGAGCTCTAGACGAACCACACATGCAATTTTAAGATTAGATAATACTTTGCTTTTGATTCGCACTTTAAATTGCAATCGTCATAATTCAAAATAAATTATTTATTTATTTATAGAGCTTACATTTTACCTCCGTCTTAAAATACCGTAATTTTATTTCTGTTACAGGTAAGAGAAGTTTAAAATCGGCGCAATGTTTCTGTAACGAATGAGTAAGTATTAGGTTAATAATGCAGTGTTAAGAGTGGGTTAAATTACTCCTATTATAAAGCATGGAGCTGGGCAGAGTGGTGGGTGACACATATGAATGCCTACTTCTATACTTTTTCTCTTCTATTCTATTCACAGGAGTAGTCCGTACTTATATCATAAAAAGGAAGTATTTGTACTTCTGTATTTTTGTTTCGTTACAAACTTTAAATCTACTGCACGGCTTTCAAAGATTCCTTCGCCATTAAAATGCTACATTATCACTATCACATGCTTTAAGCGAAGATAAACAAGAATTGGGTTAAATACCACCAAGCCGCGCGTATAAGAGAGTCATTAATAAACAGTAGAAATTAGTATTAGTTAAATTAAAGTCACAACTCGACGATGTTCATAAATCTATTAAGTCTTAAAAAATATGAGCACAGACTTCTAAGTGGAATTACCGCCACAAGTATTTGAATTGTTAATCGAATAAAGTTGTAGTAAATTACGTTACAGGATACAGATTAGGTAGTAAAAAACCCCGTTTGTTCTTCCGTAAATCATGGTCAGTTATCGACAGAATTGCCATTCAGTAAACTAAATCACGTGACAAGTGCTTCAAAATCGATTTGATAGACCACATTATGCAAATCTGCGTGTTTTGACATATGAATACAAAGTGTAACCAATCCGTTCTTTCCCGAGAGTGTGACTTAAGACTATGAAACATTAAAGCCTCTTGAGTCGAACGTGGAAGATCCGATATAAACCCCTTAGACGCGTCATCTAAGGCTCAGCGCGAGACAGAACGGAGCGCAGCGGAGCGGATTTTAGTAACGCACTTGAAAGTCATCTTTATAAATATCACGATAAAGTGCAATGATAATGATAAATGCTTAAACCTGACGAATGCGTCCTCGGATGATACGCGGGAACCCCGAGACCGCGCGAGGATTATTCCTCTCTGTCTGCGGTCACCCTTAGCGTTTTGTTTCGATTCTTAGCCGAATTTAGGCTTAAAAGACTAAATTATCTTAAAAAGAAGATCTGATTCAGCACGGATGGACGTCCGGGGGCCTGTCAAAGAGGCTCCACTAAGCCAGACGGTCCAAGGATCGCGGTTCTCCCTTCAATGGGGAGCGAAACACATGCTCCGGATTTGTGCAATCAAGAATAGCCGTTGGTATTAGTGGATAGGTCGGGCGCTAATTTCCATCTTTCTGCACCCAAGAGTCCTTCTGTCCGTCATAACGAATCTCCCGGAATGGCGGTAGCCTGTATACCTACTGTGCTCTAATCAAAATAAAAGGTTATTCAAGGAATGGATCGCCTACATCCGTTGAATGATAAAGTCGTCAAATTTTAATACAATCGATTCATAAGCGTATATGGAAAAGCTAAGTGCAACAGAGATGCTCTAACCGGACGACGTCAAACTGTGAATACTAAAATATTTGTAATCTCTAGTGATGTAATATATGGTGGGGCCACTAAGAGTGCGGTACGTTATCATTTTGTTCTCTGTGGTCAATATGATTTTTTAAAGATTTTTTAAATTGCATTAGATCTAGTAATATTTTCTTCCAAATATATTGACCAAAGGGCAATAGAGAGGGCTATGCTCGGAGTTTCCCTGCGAGATCGAATCAGAAATGAGGAGATACGCAGGAAAACCAAGGTCACCGACATAGCCCACCGGATTGTCAAACTTAAGTGGCAGTGGGCAGGGCACATAGCTCGCAGGACCGACGTCCGATGGGGCAGAAAAGTCCTCGAGTGGCGACCGCGTTCCGGAAGGTGCAGTGCTCGTAGGCCTCCCACACGGTGGACCGACGACCTGGTTAAGATCGCCGGAAAGCAGTGGATGCGGGCGGCCCAGGACCGGCCTTTGTGGAAATCCTTGGGGGAGGCCTATGTCCAGCAGTGGACGTCTTTTGGCTGAAATGATGATGATGATGAAATATATTGACACTCTATTCACACAGGTTATAAATGACCATGGTAATTGACTCCGTGTTCAGATGACGGTTTTAGAATACACAGTGTCACCACCTCATTCCATCCTGAGGGTATCGTTCGACAATAGGAAACGGCAAGGCCGAAAACCCAACCGCAAGAGAAGGGAACTTAATACAAAACCCTGTGCAAACCAGTCTGGCCAACGTGGCACTTCAGGCTAATTATCCTTCATGTAATTGGAGGAGGCCCGACTCAGCGGTGGGTTGTTATGGGCTGAGTAGTAGTCGGATGTCCGCCCAATTCATTTGCGCCTACTTTTATAGGTCCATTTGTCGCCTCCTTCGACGCCCTCAAGGTATGATGGCGTGTTGACACTATGTTTTCTCCATTACCGCAACGCCTAAATCATCATCATCATCATTTCAGCCAAAAGACGTCCACTGCTGGACATAGGCCTCCCCCAAGGATCTCCACAACGCCTAAATACACAACTTTAATTATTTACAAGTTGTTTAAAATGATGACCTTTGAGGTTATAATTGTGTTTTGTGTTAAATGCATCGCATGAAAATTTTAAGGACCACCATTACAGTGGCACAGTAATTGAATCAACCTGCACTTAAAGTTCTGGAACTGTGTCTGACCTGCTCGTGCTATTCTAGCGTACTCATACATTTCCCAAAAGACAATGTTCATATTTTATACAGACATATTTCCTAAAACTTATTTATGTTAACTATAGTATGTTAAGATTAACTTTTCTATTGATTTGACTTTTGATAAAATACTTAACAGAATTTGTTCTTTATTATGGACAAATCGGATAGTGTGATTTTTTTCACAAATCCAATTATGCAGTTTTATTTGTCATCAAAATCAGTTTGCACTGCTTTGCGTGTTTACATAAATTCGTTCCTTAAAGTTCCAGACTCAGAAAATTCCAAATCCAAAAATAATTACGTACCACTTTTTTATTATAGACATGAATTTAGGTGGTAATCAACAAATCATCTTTTCAGTAAAAAAGACGGTCTATGTTAAACTTTATGTATGATACCTATGCTCTGTTGCTAACGACAGTGACTGATAGTGAGTTAGGGCAAATCCAGCGGAGGTATTCCCGGACCGGTACGACATGGCAACCTTCAAGAAACGAGCCTATTGCTTTCTTAAAGGCCAGAAACGCACTTGCAACCCCTCTGGTGTTGTGGGTGTCCATGGGCGGCGGTGATCACTTACCATCAGGTGACGCGCTTGCTCGTTTGCCTCCCTCTTTCATACAAAAAAATACTTGAAAATCTAAGTGATTTTAGTAAAATAGACCAATATTACACATAAAAGGATATTTAAATTGAATTAATTCTATTGCTACTCTGTCCATAGGTATATGACCCACCGCTGAGTCGGCCCCCCTCCAGTTGCATAGACAATTGATTATAAATAAAATGAAATATGCATGGTTATCTTTTAAAATTTGAAAATATCGCAAATTGAATGTTTTCTCGTCCTTAAAAATATGTGTACCATAGATTTGCGGTCACAATCACTTAGCCCTTTTAGCATAGAGATATAAAAATAATCACGACTATGAAATTGGCAGACTAACTTCTGACTTAGCGCAGGCGCGGATCAAGGGCAGTTACGACACATTGAAACATTATGAAATATCTTTATAACTTTTTTAACAATCATATGAACATTGACGGCTATAAATGTAGTCAGTGATCGACTACTATTAATCATCATCGTCACAGTCAATAAATATCCACTGATGGGGTGGCCCTATCATTCCCATAACTTGCTAATTATTTTATCAGCATCATTAATAGTGGTATTAATGATGCTGATAAAATAATTAGCAAGTTATGGGAATGAAAACACGTTGGCATAACAGAGGTTGGGGCTCCACTAAACGACGCGTCAGTCGGCTGCCCCATCGAGGAGTGTAACCCGTGACCCGGGCTCGGACAATTGTGGATCGCCGTCGGTTTAGTGGGTAGGTTGGGGCGTCCCAGAGTCCCACATAACCTGGATAAGTCCCATGGAAGGATTAATAGATGAAAAAAAAACAGGATACTGTCCTCGAAGACCTAACCTGACATAGACTCTAACAGTTATTTATTTATGTGTATTGCATTTAATATTATTTGTACATACATCTCTAAGAGAGTAGGCTCATCGCGTAAATTATAATACACCTAGTGACCCGCCCGCTTCGCACGGGCGCAATGATGATCATCTAAATTTATCAGTGTTTCTCTGCAATATTATGCATGTATTATACCTACATATAAACCTTCATCTTGAAACACTGTATCTATTAAAAAAACGCTCCAGGATCCGTTGCGTAGTTCTAAAGATATATGCATACATAGGGACGGACAGATGACAGCGACTTTGTTGTATACTATGTAATGATACTCGCACCATACAAACCGACAGCTCCCATGCTAGCTTCAAAACCTCCGCATTACAAAGACAATCGTTTAATATTACCGGCCACAGTGTCGATGTCAAAATGTGCTCATCCGATAACGATTAGCAGATTGTGTTTTCATGGAACTTTGACACTTACGTAAGTGTTTTTTGTAGCATGCGATTGAACCGGCAAAAATATATACACTGTGCGGCGTGTGCACAGCGCGTGTTTACTTCATCTTTGGTTGAATCAAATTAATTTGGTTCCAGGAATCAAACACGATTAGTAAATATTTAAAAACAACATTCGAAATTTCCGCTTGAATTAGATTTGTATTTAGATATTTGTTAATATTAAGGCAAATATTTATTTGAAAGGGACCACTTTCAAAGTCAAGTCAAAGTCTTCTAATCAAGATCTTTTAATACTAAAATGATTGAATATTTTAATTTATTTTGTAATTTATATATCGAGTCTGAGATCATTAATATAAGCGTTTTGGTTAATAAGAAAAGATGCAAGGCCAGTTTAGCTTCTAGAACATTTCATTCAGTAAAGTGGAGGATATTTAGCCTACTGTGCCACGCAGGCAATACGGGTAGGCACAGGGATGATATCAAGTGTTCCTCCTCTTGTCCCTAGCTGGTCTGCGTCTTGCGTTCCTTTAGCGGCCTGTTACGACACCTTCAGGATGGTGTGGGTCACGAAGATGCCATGATTTGTGAAGCACAACAGGTGCTAAATGTAGTTTCTAAAACTACTGGTGGACTGCTCATGGAGTCAGAACAGAAAACATCTGATCTTTCAATGTATAGGTAACTGGAAGCCTATAAATGATGGATAGTTTATTGTTGCTGATAATATGCCAATAGCACTGGCACAGGGCTGCCACTGTCAGCAGTATCCGATCTCATATGATATATTGTTATATTCGTCCAGCTACACATTCTTCAACGTCTCGTCTATGCCCAATAACGGAACGCAAAAGGTAGATCATCAAGCCTAATTTCCCTCAGTGAATTTGGAAGAAGGCCAACTTAGTAGTGGTGGTGGTGGTGGTCACATAAGGGTTAAAATGATGATAATGATTATATTAGAAACTAGTTCTGTCTGCCTGTGAGATTTTTTAGACTTTTTGTTGATACTGTTGGAACCTCAAACAGGATATAGTTATTACCATTATTGTGAAAATAATACTCTAGGTACCGAAATAATATAATGCTACCTCATTCAACATATGAACTAAATATGATCAAAAATATTAATAAACCGTTCGAACCGTTCCTAAATAGAAGGTAAAGTTCACAGTGACCAGTTGAATCATACTATGTCTCCTTTACCCACTGCATTTTTAGGGGAGACTGGGGACACTTGATCCCCATTTTGGTTTTTCATTCTTAACTCCTAAAATAATAAAGTTTTGTAGAATATTTTTTCACGATTGTCTAGGAAATTTATCTGTCTACCTTTTTGCATCATTTAATCATGTAATATATGTGTATTAACCTGTTTATTTTTCGTTTTCCCTGAAGACTGCAAAAGGATCAAGTGTCCCGTGTTCTGGGACACTTGATCATAGCATGGGGTAGATATGATCATAGCATTTATTGCACCACACATGGCTACTAGTTCACCACGCTCGACTAATGAATGATTTTTCCGATTTGCTTGACTTTCTTAGTAGCCACTAGGTACCTTCTTAGGTTTATGGACTGTAGTCAGTCCCATTTCATCAACTTTTCAAATGGCCCCAGGCCAAAATTCTAATTGATCGAGTGCGAACGTAGATTAAGAAAAAACATGGAAATATTGTGATTAGAACTGATAGACCTGCTGAGGCTAGTTGCTTCGTGTACTCGTAAAGAGAAATGTCAATTTCTGCGCATGAAACCATAGAACCAGTCGTCGGTGGCAATATTATTGGTCCATTTTCGTATTTTATTAGCTGGATTATTGTTTTGAACAGCCTATTCATATGCTAGATTCCGTAAAAACTGCGAGGACAAATCATGGTGCAGTATACTGGCTTTTCAAAGTATTTGACTAACTCGGACTCATCTATATCCGTAAAAAATTTTATACTGTCGGTAGTCGGGTTCTTATGCTTTATATTGTATACTGGTTGGCGTTTTTTCACACCGTCCTTCCTTTTGTAAGTTCTCGTCATTTTGGAGTCAATACTAATAAATAAAACAAAATCTAATAAATCTCTTGTAAGCAGTTATGAATGTAGGGGACACTTGATCCCATAATCAAGTCTACCCGTGTTCGGCATGATCAAGTGTACCCTGGACCGTTATTTTTTAAACAAGTATTTTTCGTACTCAAATCAAAATGTTATTTAGACAAATAACATCTCAACATACACTTGAATAAATCAGGTTTAAGCAGTTATAAATGTAATCCCTAATTTATATAAATGACATCCTTAAAATAACGATCAAAATACCTACAAAAAAAGATGTCGACCTCTTGTAAACAAAATGTCGCCACTGCTCTGAAATTGTCAATAATAAACTTTCAAAATGACATTTGGTCATTGACAATGACAGTTATGATTAGTGTGGCATGTATCGAATTTAAAAAAATTATGTAGTTTTGTAGTTACGACCCAGGGATCAAGTGTCCCGGGGGATCAAGTATCCCCAGTCTCCCCTAACGGGAACGAACTATAGATAATTTAGTTCAAATTTAGCTTAGCTAATTATTTATTACTACAAAGCTGGTCGTGTTTTAAAACCCTGATTACAATGTCCTTGTTTATCCGTACGCAAAAAAATCACAACTTGAAACAGGAAAACGTATTGAAGTAAATTATGTCAGTGGATTTGTTGGCAACCTTAATCATGTTTGCTTAGTAGTTAACGCTTCTCTACGAAGTATGACGTGATGCGTGTGTCGCCATCTTGTGAGAACATTATAGCTCTTATAACTCGGGGGCGGTGTAACACGTAAGATAAGAACGTTAAGTATTATTATTAGCATGCAGCATATTGCATATCATTTCAGTTTTTTGGCTAAGCTATTATTTTATTATGACTGTAATTGCTTTCACTAATCTGTCAGACTTGTTTGTACAACCACACTTGTAACCTTTTTACCTAAAAGGCGTCTTAAACAATTATTTGTCTTTTATTTATTTATAGCTAGGAAATCGTCCAACTAAACCTCACGATACAACACTATCACGTATCAATTCATCATATATATGCAATTTATATTTTCTCTATTTCTATTATACTAAAACATATTTTCAAACTACCTTCTTATTGATTATTTTGTACTAATACATCTTTCAACTCAGATGTTTGTAATAAGTAATTTCATAAAATAACTTTAAAATGTAAAAAGTGGAAACGATTTTGCTGCAATGAATGAATTTATATTATAACTAGCGAACCGCCCCAGCTTCGCAAGGGTGCAATGATGAACCTCTAAATTTACCAGTGTTTATCTAAAATATTATGGATGTATTATACATAAAGATCTTTCTCTTGAATCACTCTATCTATTAAATAAAACCGCTTCAAAATCCGTTGCGTGGTTTTAAAGATTTAAGCGTACATAGGGACGGACAGACCGCAGCGACTTTGTTTTTTAATATGTAGAGATAGTGATGATGTAGAGATAGAATATGTAGAGATAGAGAGATCGTCCTGTTGTTGAATTTCAACAATGATTCGTGCAATCATAACTTTGTTTTTGTTTATGGCTATCTGACGGTGTCTTTGGCATCTCTTGCCAGCGTCACGTGAAATCATTACTTTACTCAAATGAGAAAGTCTTGGAGTAACTTTCAAAAGATCATTGTGGATGGCGTTAGAAAACATATTGTTTGTGTTATGTATGTCTCATTATCACCGTCTTTTTAGCCAAAGTCTACTGCTGGACATAGCCCCACCCACACGATTTTTACAAATGAGTGTGTGAGTGTCAAATATAGTGGTAATGATTTCTTTTGTTTCTAATGCATATTTTGTAGAACAATTAGCTAACTGCACTCTGTCTCATAAATTTTAACCTTGCCTGCAGTCATACATCCGTGGACGTAATTTTCATAAAAAGCCAGCTTTACACTTTGTGCTACACTCTGAAAAACCTCGGATGCTTCTGTCATCTTCTTTGATCCATCAAACTATTTTGTCTATGCCTCGGTGTTGAGTTCTGCGACTCGGTTTAAATCTTTTCCCGTGTAGATAGTAAACCGATTATGCTCTAGTTTTATTTCAATAGGATGGTTTAGAGTCGTGGTGAACTTTTATGCCCGGTAGCTAAGTGACTCCCTCATTGCCAAAACGGGTGGTGAAACTGTTTATTCAAAAGTCGTCATTATAGCATTTTATATATTAAATATTTTCTTACTGCCTTTCCAGCGAATGCTTTTCTTAGAAAGTGCCAATTTGGAGTTTCATGGAAATAATTTGAGTTTAATGAGACGATCGATACTATAATCTCCTTGAACAAACTATTTTCGAATGAGGGAATGTATTGTGAATATGTTTTTCCAACCATCTTCGACACAATAATAATAAGAATTTTACGGAGTTTGAGCAAGACATGAGAAAAACGTTTGAACTCCTTTCCTTTAATAGCTAATTGTATCTCCCTCGCGCTATTGCCTACGTGAAATGTCTGCCATAGAATGCCAGCTAGGGCCGAAGGTTTGACGCGCTCTCCGAAGGAGGGACAAGCGTAGGACAAGGGCCAATAAATGTTAGGCCTAATTTTTTATATGATTTTTGTGTTAAAACATTCGTAAATAAAGTTCCTTTTGAGTTTCTGTTTGAAACACGGAGAGGAGGTCAGATATTGCACTCAAATGACGGAATCGCCAACATGGATCCATCATGGATCCATGTTAGCGACCCGTAACCTTTTTGGTTCATTGTAATACTGATTTTAATTCAGTGCGGTGCCGGATTGATAATAAATAGTGCCGCTACCCCATTTCATCCTGAGGGTGTCGTAATATCCACCAAAAGGAAATAAGAGGTTGGGGAAAAAAAAATTACGCATTTAAAAAAAAATTCAAATCATTTTTTAATATACATAGTTAGTTACATTTAACTAAAGTATGTAGGTACCATTTTGTTCGATAACTTTTTGCCATCTAGTAGGTAGGGATATGTGCCCATTGCTATAGAAATTTTCGGACTTCTGATCATGACAGTCCTATCGTGACGTTAACCTGACACAGCCTAAATAATTCTCAAGAGACCGAAACAGGTAGAAATCGGAAGGTGCAAGGTCAGGACGGCGGATGCATTAACACCTCCCAGCCAAACTCTCTTAATTTTTGCTGCTAAAGATGTGTGAGGTCTAGCGTTATCATGGTGAAAAACCACACCCCTACTGTTGGTTAATTCCGGCCGCATTCTCTCAACTTCTTGCTTTAATCTCATCAGTTGTTAGCAGTAGAGTTCAGAATTGATGGTCCTGTCTGGTGGTCATCATCATCATCATCATTTCAGCCAAAAGACGTCCATTGCTGGACATAGGCCTCCCTCAAGGATCTCCACAAAGGCCGGTCGTGGGCCGCCCGCATCCACTGCTTTCCGACGACCTTAACCAGGTCGTCAGTCCACCGTGTGGGAGGCCTACCAGCACTGCGCCTTCCGGAATGCGGTCGCCACTCGAGGACTTTTTTGCCCCATCGGGCGTCGGTCCTGCGAGCTATGTGCCTGGTGGTAACAGCTCATAATGAATAATGCCCTTCCAATCCCATCACACACACAGCATCACCTTGTTGCGAGTTAACCCGGGTTTCGCCACAGCCTGACCGGCCTTTGACCACGACCTTTTTCGTACGTGATCCACGTTTCATCACCAGTTATCAGCTTCTTCAAAAATGGTTCGTTTAATTACGTTGTAATAAAGAAACACAAATGAGTACATGGTTCATTAGGTTTCTTTTAGTGAGCTCATGAGGTACCTACCCAAATATCAAGCTTTGTTGTATACCCATTTTTTTTTCAATTGCGCCAAAACTATTGTGTGGTCAATTCCCAGTTCTTCAGCTACGTCGTAACTACAGACATGCCGATCTTGCTCCACTTTTAAAAAAATGGCATCCATTTTATCCGTAATAGGGCGACCAGAGCGACGTGCATCTTTGACATTAAAATTTCCGGATTGAAAACGCTTAAACCAAATTTGTGCTACTCTCACAGACACTGCACTAGGTTTTTTTTGCGGCTTGCTTTGCATTTGTTCCTTTTTTGTAGTCATCATCATCATCATCATCATCATCAGCCCACATTAGTCCACTGCTGGACATAGGCCTCCCTTGACGCATCCAGCTGCTGCCCGCAACCTTTCGCAGATCGTCGCTCCATTTAGCAGAGGGCCTTCCCACACTACGCTTGCCGATTCGCGGTCTCCACTCAAGAACTCGTCTACCCCAGCGGTTGTCGGTTCTTCTACAGATATGACCAGCCCACTGCCACTTCAGTCTGCTAATTTGTAGTAAAATTTTGAAATGTATCGAATTTCTTCATTAGATTCACTCATATTGACAGTACGAAAATCAAATGAAAATCACACATTTTCCTAATTTGAATTTGGAATTATGTTCTATAAAATTTAAACTTTCAATGATACCAAAACCAGCCAGATACAAATAGTATATCCAAAGAGATCCGTCAGCCGGAGCTCCCTCCTTGGCGAAGCCGCTCTGACTTTACGGTCTAACATATTCAATTTACAAGCCCCGGCAACGTTTGCCTTCCGTCGTCGCCTCTCCGTTCGTTTGTTCCAATTCAACATCCAGCAGATGCTCATCTGCTGCAACATGCAGAATACATACAAATATTCACTATGCTGAAGTTCTAATTATTATTGCTTCTTTCATTGTATAGTGGACCGCAATTTAAATGTAGCCTTCCTAGTATTTTTGCACAGCGTGACGAGGACATCAATATTTTCACCCCGATTACAAGAGGAATAATTATGTTTCTTTGTTTGAAAGGAGAATTAAATCGAGAATGTCTTCCACCGTTTGAAAGTAAACTTTAAATATTGGGGTAAGTTCAAATCGGTCTAAGTTAATGGCGATGGGTATAGTTATTACATGTATCAAGTCATACACTAATTTAGATTTTGTTCCAGATGTTACTCAATTTTTTTGTGCCTATTTCTCAAGTTATTCTACTTTATCACCTGGTTAGCATGTACAGTTGTTGTGCATGTTATCAATATTTTATTTTTGGCTATAATTTTGCACGCAGTATCAATAGCACTATCGAGATTTTGTTATTACATCAATCGGTGCCATAAGCCATTATATACCTACTTTTATTTGACTGATGTCTCGGGGTGGACTGCATTTAGATTTATTGCGAAGGGATTCTTACTCCATTATTTTATTAAAGGATTTTGTAACATAACACTATTATGATATATTTGGATAAAATACAGTATCTCAAACCAATCAAATCATGATTGTACGATTGTGCCATCATCGGTAAAGTATATTCAATCACAATTTATATGGTGTAACAGAAACCCTGTAGCAATAACGAAACGATCGATAGAACTTTGTGTCCAAATGCTAGGAAAAATAAGCAAAACTTTTTAAAACATTTTAGTGTGTCGAAACTAAATTAATAATCACACAGAAGCCAAGGTGCTTCGTTCAACTCACATTACTAAGCTAGTGGAATAATAATAATAATAAATGGTGTTTTACCGTATTTTGTAATAATATCGAGGTTAGAAAAATGTGGATATCTCACTCAGACTTCAAGATAGAAAAATATTTTTGAAACAGAACTACGTGACCTGTTGAATAACTCTATGTCCTATAAACGGATATATTCAGGGGTTTTGTTACAACCTGTACAGCAACGACAACAGTGCCTATCGTTCGGATTAACTGTTGGTTCCTACATATTTAATGGCATCCTGACTACCATAAAATGATTAACGAATGCTACATTATGATGTAATCACAACTTACAATATAATATCTTGCGTCAAAACTACTTGTTTAAGGTGAATGTTCCAGGGTAGCCCGCGGAATTCAAATTTTCTTACGTTTTTTGCAATTTGCAGGCCAGTGCTAGGTTGTATGTTGATTAAAATGTTATTCGCGGCTGTAAGACGTATGTAGTTACAGAGTTATAATCATCAAAATCATCTATACAACCCTCCAAGCTCATAAAGGTGCAAGAAAAACTTTTTCTTGCAAGAGCTTCAAGAAAAAGCTCAAAGTCATTCTTGCGCCTTTATGAGCTTGGTGGGTTGTATTGATGATTTTGATGATTATAACTCTGTAACTACATACGTCTTACAGCCGCGAATCAAATGTTCGTCATCATACAACCTAGCACTGACCTGCAAATTGCAAAATACGTAAGAAAATTTGAATTTCGCGGGCTACCCTGGAACATTCACCTTAAGAGCGCACAAAAATGTTGGCGTCTAGTTTATAATTATTATGCTCGTAATTTGTGGAATGTCCAGACAAAAGCTTCGTGTTGCTGTATTGTCTTACGTTGCAATTTAAAATCCGGAGAACAATTTGTCGATATTTCGTAATGCCCGAAAAGAAGAGTGGTTTGACGTATCTATGTCATAGTAGCCTCCTATCGAATGAACCGATTACGGCGCGTTTTTCTATTTGAAGACTTTTTTCCCAGAAAGGATTCTTTGAATTGTGTTTTATTAAAACTTCGGTTCAGCCGTTTCAAGGCCATCCGCTCTATTTAAATTGTAACAGCGGTTCCTTAAAAGCGTCAATTTTCGTTACTAATATGTTAATAGTACACCGGTGACAGAACTCTTTTTTAGGAAACACGATTTTCTTATCTGGTCCATCGATAACCCACTTAAAGCGTCATTTAACATTGGTACGCCAAAGCCGTCTCTTTCCCTCTCATAAAACGACATAAATTCATAAAGTATACCTTCAATCGGTCCTGAGATACTTGCGTTCAAAATCTATAAATACTCGTAAAACTGCGATATGCCGCTAAGCAAAACCAGTTTTCGTTCACGTCTTAAACGAGGGATGGTAGGGCAATGTATTTAAAATGTTGCAGCCATTCCTTGTGGGGATAGACTTAGAATACGTATTGTCACCCACCACCCAGTTCCACCCTGAGGGTTTCGTAAGAGCCGAGAAAAGGAAATGACAAGGCCGATAACCTAGCTGCAAGAGACTGATAACATGCTACGAAACCCTGTAGGCTCCGTGTAACTGTACCAGTTTCGTATGAAATTTAAAAGGTTGCCTATAACATCTTGGGGGATTGATTGATGGTGTGCCTGTATAAACCGTTGGGTCACACAGAGGATTCACCCTTTTAGATCTGTAAATATTTACGAAATACGCGTAAAATAGTAATTGTTGTTAATATACATAACCATTGTTGGTTTTTAACTCCGCCAATCACCAGTGTAATTTGATGACCATGATGGAAATAAGGATCTCCCTTTAATATTTGGTCTTTACGCATACTACTGTAATCATTCGTATGGAACTCTAAGTTTAGTTTTTTCCTAGTCTTTTTAAGTATTTTAATGTTATTCATTTTTGTTTTTCTGTTTGTATAATAAATATTTAGTTAAACTCTAAGTTGGTGCCGGTTCTATTGCATAATACATCACGCCAACCTCAAAATGTACGAGACACTAATATATGTATTTGCATGGCATCAGATAAGACTGTTTTGTGTCGTACAAGCCAAATTTGGAATTACATGGTGACATTTATTATGGGCTCCACAGGGCATGACTTTGAGCTGATACACCAAGAGCACTTCAGTTTTGTAAACGCTTGATGTTATCGGCACGACCCCATTCCATGCTGAGGGTGTCGTAAGAGCCGACAAATGGAAATGACAAGGTCGATAATTTACCGCAAGAGAAGTAAAAACTTGACACGTAACCCTTTTTTTGGCGACACTGGGGAGATGCTTCAAGCATACAGCCGCTCCTCGGAGGTGGGATCGGAGATAATGTGGGCCTCCGGAAGCTAATCGTCTACCCACTAAAACCCCAGCGGTATACCTTCACACGACATTCTCGGGGCCACAGGTTCGCGTAAACGCATTCCACTGTGGCGCGCCAACGAGGTGGCAAGCGACTGTCGGAAGGCGTCCCGGGCAGTTGGCTGTGAGGCTGTGTGTGAGGCAGTGAGGCTTTCGTCGGTGGCGGGTCCCACGACCAACCACCGGCCTAAAGTCGCCTCCTCCTCCACGGCCTCCATCTACGGCGCGGGTCAGCCAGAACATCCTCCTCCCTGACTCGCTACGCCGCCTCCTTCTGCGACATAACGTCCTCGCATAAGAAAGCCATGTCTTCCCAGAACTCCTCGCTGGCTGCTCCGTCCGATTAGGCTCGCCAGCGAGAGGTCCCCTCCGACCCGTGCCACCAGGGCGCACTTCTCAGATTTCTCACTATCCTCCACCGTGAGGCGTATCGACCGGCATTGTTTCCCGGCTTGCGATTTGGTGCAGGTTGGTCCAAATCGCAAGCCAGGGGTTGGAGTAGTGTGGCAGCCGTCTACGACACCGTGTGGTACACCTGGATCGCCCTCACCGCTTTGACCCTCTGCGGCCTTCGCAGCAGGGCCCTGTTGCCAGCGGAGAGGGCTCCGACACAGACGGGGGCTCCACACAGGGCCATACTCCGAATAATGCCGGAGTATAGATGCCAGCGTGCAGAGCCCGGGCTGCCGACGTTGGGCAGCAATCTGCTCGGGGCGGCGGCCGACCCGATGAGCTCCACCCGTCCACATGCAGGCCCAAAAATGTGATCTGGCCCGTTGTCACGAAATCCCATGCCAACCCGTCTAACCAGCGTGACACAGTGGGCTAATTACCGTCAATTTAACTGGAGGGGGACTAGAACAGTGGGTAATTTATGGCCTGCGCGGTGGAGTGGGTTATTGAATATCCTAATGTAACCAAAACATGCAATAGTACAGAAGGTACTTTTGGCTTATTGTGCTTGAAAATCTTCTTATTTATTACTTACTTATACCTACTTATCAGCCATGAACAGGGTTACGACAATATTTTCGGGTCCTTAAGAAGGGTAAACATTTCTCACAGTAGAAAAGAAAGTCTTTCAATTTTCTTTCAAACAATTTATATTAGATAAACACTCTCCTTGCCTTTTTTTTCGGCAAACTGATTTATTAAATTATTTATAGCTTATGATGACGTTAGTTTTTCTAAAGTTTCTGCCCCTAAAATAGTAAAGAAATTGGGAAGTTTTTATTAATTTATGCTGCGGCGGGGCCCCCGTGGCCCGGGGCCCCATATAATTGATACGGCTGATACGGCGGTAGCTACGCCCCTGGCCATGAACCAAACTTTACCCATAGCCCAGTATTTTTTAAGACACTGTTGTATTAAAGTATTCCAGTACTTAATTAAAACTACCTGTGTCCATAACAAAAACGTGCTGTGGAATCCTTTGAAAGAAAAAGAAAAGACCCCAAACTGTCCTGAGGATGTCCTAAGAGGCAACCAAAGGAACGAAAGAGGCACATCACCTAGTTGCAAGAGAAGAAAAGCTTGGAACAAACTCTGTGCCGACCCGTCGCAATCCGGCCAGCGTGGCTTGAAAGGCTAATTAATTAATATCCTTCCATGAATTTGGAGGAAGCCCGACTCAATAGTGGTACATACATACACTATTTGGCAAGTTAACTGGTAATGTTATGCTACAGTGAATAAAGTAATAATTTATCCATAGCGACTAACGCTGCAGACGGTTGACAACAAGCGGTAGTTTGTTTCAAGGTCGCTGACGGCGTCTGGTCGATTAGAATATCTGGAGAATAGGGGACGGCAATCTTATCATATTGCTAGACAGGAACAGAGATTTCAAATTCTAATATCGTTCTCGAACACTTTGGCTGATTAAACAAACATATGGGCGATTTATCTTGTCTTATCAATATCCTGGAATAGAGATTTTAAAATCAAATTTCATTTCAATAACGTATTCTATACGGCTTGGGTATTTTTTTTGCAGTATTCATCTATCAAACTGCTTCTTATTTTTTTGTACATTAAATTTGTTTAAACATGTAAAATATGGCTTATTGATTATGAATTAGTAAAAATTACTCGCTGGATTTAAAATAATATATGTAAAAGAGTTTGCCTTCTATAAGACCTTGTTGCCAAATTCTGGCCATAGTGAGCCGACCGGCTGAACAAATTTACCGATTTTTTTTTGCATGTTTTGAGCTATATTTAGATAAAATCAGCTTAACTAGTCGTTTTTCTGTAGATTACTCTTGGATATTTTGAAACTTCTCCCAAGGAAATAGATCGAAATGAAAAAATAAATATAATTGAAAAAGGTCGGCATACATATTAAATTATGATTCGATACGATAATCATTGATCATAATCACGATGATCTGAAAATTTACGTGATTTAACATACTTAATTGGTTCAATCAAAGTCATTTAATACTCGTTTATAGTAGACCTAATGTAGTGTCAGGCTCTTTGATATAGAAATATTTTATTATAACTTTAAATAAAAGCATTGTACTATATGGGATAATAATAATTCATTATCTCGACATTCCCCGTTCAAAACATCAATAAGGAACAAAATAACTTGGATCTAGCGATCGACATACATATATGGTGGACACCCATCCAAAATCTAACAGACCCAGCCGTGCCTTACCTGCAAATCGATTGGGTTACCCTTAATAATGAATGTTTGTCTGTATGTCTATAGAATCGTAAACTATGCATTTAATCATGTGGGTTTCGGAACAGAATAAATGATTTTTTGTGTACCTAATGTCTTTCCTTCAAATTTATTTTTGTTAGTGGCGTAGTATCACGCGCAGTAGACACCTAGTTGGTTATAAAACTGTATCATCACAGCCCAAAAAGGGAATTTATAATTTATATTATGCATCGGAAACACTGTAACAGAAATTGCGCTAGATAAACAATAATATATAATGTCAGAGCAAATACACGCTGTTTCCATAGCGAGAGCAATAAAAACATTTAGTGGAGCTACATAAATTGATGAATGTGATTTGTGTAAATGCGCCCGCGTATAATTTAGTTCAACTGACTCTTGGTGAGTCGCCGATTGACAGCCGCGTGGCCCAAGTGTTACACTGACCGAAGTCTCTGGCTTTGTGCAATATCTTTGAGTTGTACATGAAAGGTGCTTTTACGGCGCTTTCAACTGGTCACTGAATTGGAACGTTTGATTGGTTACGGGGCGTGGCTAAGCCGGCAGACAATGATGGCTCATTGCTCAAGGCATCAAACACTATGGAATTAAAATTAGTAACGCTTCAAACAAGTATATCAACTCGAGCATCAAACTCATTCAAAATTAATATTTGTCGCTAACGCCTCTCCCTCGTGCCTATCCATTACTCATACGCCGATGGTCAATCAAGTATGGTGATACGTTTGTTGTGTCACATGCATCTCGACGTACAAACTAAATGGTTTCTCCGTATCATGGCCGCCGCATAAAATATGATTTTTAGATTAAGCACGTCTCTAAACCAATTGAGTTTGTGAATTGTTCATAAACTATTTTTACTTACTCGAAATAGATGACTGTGCCTATTTAAAACCGTGCTACATTATAGAAGCATTATGTACTGTATTGGAAAATTACTGTTATAAACTCAACATTATACGCCTGAGTCGTGGTAGAAATATAAAAATGTATTTAGTAATTTTATCTTTCTATGCTTACCTATACATACCTAGTAACCACATGCCGTGGAAACACGCCAAAAACGGCCATTAATATCTTTAAACGACAACATATATTCAAAATAATTGAATTCCCAATCATACTTGACAGAAGTGCGTCCATTGTCAAACAATTAGTAAAATTTTATATTTTAGGAGTAGCTCAGTGGAGCCCTGTATTAAATTTAGGTCTCAAATCAGGAGTGTGTGTACTTTTTTTATTATGCAGCTGAAACGTGTCAAACGCCATTCAAATATACATGTATAATATAATAAATAATATTAATTATAAGTTTGATAATAGTTTGTTAATAAGTTTGATAATAATTCAAACTAATTCTACTTCTCAGCCATTCTCATACATTACTCACTACCGAGACGGGCCTCCTCTAGTTACATGGAGGGTTATTTGCCTACTGTAAGTAAGTTTTCCATGCGGTTAGGTTTTCGGCGTTGATGTTTACTTTTGTCGGCTTCTAAGATACCCGTAGGATGGAATGCAATGGTGACACTGTGTATTCTTAATTCATTTACATATTGGTGAAGTTATTGGCTTCCAATAAATATTCCATAATGCAACTGTATAAGATTATAAAGAACAGAACTCATTTATCTGCTAATTAGGTGCTCCGTATACCGGCGTGCTTTTTAATATGACGTGATGCGGCTTAGGCTTGCCCCTTGACCAATGGCTGGCCAGTTTAAGAAAGCGAGTCGGTGAAGAAAACAATTGAAGACCGAGAATCGCTTGTTTTTTCTCACTCGTGTGTGGCGGACCGCTCCGTGTAACAAAATTATAGTTTGATTCACATAAACTATTCTTTTTGCCATTATTTTTAAAATGTATATTAATTACCAGATTATTATTTAAACGGCTAGTACATACATAAAAACAGAACAACTAATTCTGCTACCAACCACCAGCGATCTCTCAATCCGATAACTAAATAATTACACTCATAAAGAAAACCGAAGGGTTGTCCCTTGTACACTTCATTAAAACGTGTGAAATTAGCATAGCTTTTAGCCAGTGTTAACACGCCTATTAAGCCCAAGCCCTCTTACCTGACTAGAGTGACCGCGGCTAGTAGTAAAAAAAAACACCATGTTTTTTTATTATTAGGTCTGATTATCACGACCGCAGCGATACAACTTTAGAACGCGTCCCCTCTTGGCGTTAGGAAAGCTTTAACTACGTAAAGTTGGACACCCTTATAACCTCTGCCTCAAGTTTAATTTTCCCCTGGTATTATCTGTGGCATTTAAGAGCCACTCATGAACTTAGCGTCCCCACCTCATTCCTTCCTGAAGGTGTCGTATGAGCCGACAAAGTGAAAATACAAGGCCAAACCTAGCCGCAAGAGAAGGAAAACTTGATATGAAAGCCTGTGCCAAACCGTCTGGCCAGCGTGGAATAGTAGGTGTACGGGCTCGTACATTCGGCTGACACTACAAATGTAGCGTCAGCACTTTACGGCACATGGCTTATTTTCACAGCATTGAAAGCAGTGCGTTCCGTGCAAGTATCGCGATCGGGCACGCGTACTCCTATCACATCATTTATCATCCGATCAATTAGCATTTTATCACTTAGCATAAACTATCAATTAAACTATCAATAAACTATATATCCTAAAGTCTTCCGGTTCTATCATTTCTATCAAGCATAAAACAACGTAGTACGGGTTATCAAAATCTGCCTCATACATAATTATCTCTTAGGTTTTCACGTACTTTGCATATTGCAGGAAGGGTTTCTTGACGGTACTGTTCGGGTATTTTTTTTAATTCCCATCGGTTCGAACGCGACCACTTCTGAAAAGAAATAGCAAGAAACTCAGAGGGCTTGTCATTTTTTTTTATTACTTTGCGGTCCTATTTGTTAATGTAATATATATTTACCCAACAAATTCCATGTTCTATTGGATCTGGAAGGCGTCAGCTGAAATGTGGATACTAAAACAATACAATAATGTAAACATTATCGTTAAACGCTACGTGTGTCGTACCATTTTGTCTAGCGGCGATCAGAATCGATCAACTCCCGGTCATCCCCACTAAAAGCCGTTTCTTGTCCGTACTTCGGTTTTCCGCCACCCGTCATAGACCCATATTGAGATTGATGTTCGAACGACTTGAGAACAAACTGTCGACGGAATACTAAGAGACTGGGACCCATTCTTCCCCCAATTAGCTCCCAATCCGGGGTTTCTGTCGCCCCGCAGGGGCCCCACTGCGCATACCAAATGGGCATCATAATTTTTCATGTAAGCTCCCCTCGATTTAAGAGGAAGAAGTTTTGTGGAGTCGATGTTTAAGGGGCAGCTAATGAGCAGGACTTAGCGAGTTGTGATGTATGTAGTGAGTTTTAACGTGCCAGAATGATTATACTTTTTTTTTCTTGCGATTTTTTCTATCTTCTTAGAAGGTCCAATTTAACAAAATTATTGTCATTTGGTATCCCTTTATCGTGCTACTAACATTTGGAATAAACCTAAGTTAACTATCTAAGACTCTAGGCGGCGTGTTACAAATAAATAAATTTGAAATGGACAAAAATACATTTAGGTATGCATAATTTATTGTCAAATAAATCTGTAATGATTTTTTATATAATATTTACAAAAATGTTTCCTTTTTATGAATATTATGTAAAAAAATATATGAATAAAGAATATACAAACAAAATCTTAATAATGCAGCTAATAAGTCTATTGTTGACAGTCAAAATAGGACTAGTAAGTCAACTTCACAATCATTTGACGTTTGAGCCATTCATAATGATTAAACTTTGAAACGGCGTCACTGTTTTTTCATTGGCTTTCGGTCCATTCTTCATTTACCCAATAATAAAACTAACTTTTTGCTCCTTTGGAGTCTGAACACGAAACTGCTCTGTCTTGCATTATTTTGATAAAGGAGAGTAGAACGCTTATTTATTATGAATGTCGCAGATAGTTAATGTTACATTTATTGTATGGTGTTAAAAAACCCTAATGTCTGTATCATCCCTGTAATACTTTAACTGTGCACTTAATTAACGTGAATAAATAATTTAATAATTGACAAATCGGTAATTGTTGTAACAAATGAACATTATAAATATTTGTGAAACGCTGCTTCCCCAAAAAAAATACACACGATCCAACTTCTTCAATAATAAAATATGTAAGTAGTTAATTTTTATATTCCTTTTTCATATATTTATTATACATACATAAAAAACAATAATAAAATATAATGTACTTAAGGACTATGTATATTTCTACTTTCTAGGGACTATATGTATATTTGTACTTTTTACTCTATATATTTCTATAAAAACTTCTAGTCGTACTATACAGAGAGAAGTAAAACTGTCCTTAGTATGAGACACTTAACCCTACTCGATAACTTTTATAAATAATATTATTAAGTGTTAATTTTGAAATTAAATTAAAATAAGGATGTATCCAACTGTTTGTGATGCCATTGTTCTGTAAATCTTTACAAAGTTTTTATCAGAGGAGCCTTTACTTGGGACATTAAGTGTCTTTTGAGCGATACCAGGCATCCGCCATCGATGAATAATATAGCTTACATTATTTCGTAATCGTAACATACCATTGACAAGTCTGGTTTATATGTTTGCCATTGTATCTATTCATTTTGGAAAACCGTTTGTAGCTTTGATTTTACAGTGGCGTTTCTTTTACGTTGGGTCTCATCATCAACATCATCATCATTTCAGCCAAAAGACGTCCACTGCTGGACATAGGCCTCCCCCAAGGATTTCCACAAAGGCCGGTCCTGGGCCGACCGCATCCATCGTTTTCCGGCGACCTTAACCAGGTCATCGGTCCACCGTGTGGGAGGCCTACCAGCACTGAGCTTTCCGGAACGCGGGCGCCACTTGTGGACTTTTCTGCCCCATCGGGCGTCGGTCCTGCGCGCTATGTGCCCTGCTCACTGCCACTAAAGTTTGACAATCTTGTGTGCTATGTCGGTGACCCTGGTTTGCCTGCGTATCTCCTCATTTCCGATTCGATCTCGCAGGGAAACTCCGAGCATAGCCCTCTCCATTGCCCTTTGGGTAACTTTGAGCCTTCTGATGGAGCCCATAGTGAGCGGCCACGTCTCTGTTTCATATGTCATCACTGGCAGCACACATTGGTTGAAGACTTTGTCTTCAGACACTGCGGTATTGTGGTTCGATTACGGGTTCGGCCAAGTGTCTAGGTACACAGGTTTCGATTTATGTACATAAAGAAAAAACACGTAAACAAAAAAGTAGGCTGTAATTTTTACAGTTACAAGTGTGCGAGTATAAACGTATAGTATTGGACATCTCGATGTGGAAATGCGTCACAATATTGTTGTAGAGTTGGCATTTGCAGTCCAATCCAGGGCGAGCGGATGAATAACAATAGTCTTCTAACCCCAGCTAAAACGAGATCCAACACGGCCCTACCATTACTGTATGAATTTATGTATGACACATTCCAATTGTATTACAATCTGAAAATATATCCATGATTCTCTTTCTTCAATACGATATACACTTAAAAAACCTAAAGAGTTAAGAATGGTTTGGATAACCTCGGAACAAATGACGAAATTCCTTGACAAGTGACATGGTCATGAATTCCCGCTAGAAATCTGCTGTCCCTGTCTATGGTTACTGAGTTCGACGCTAAAATAATAAAACTTAGTGCTATCCAAAGTCGTCTACTGTGTTGAATTGGTTTTGTTTCATTGTAAACAAGTAGACCCGGCCACGCGTTGCTGTGGCTGACGTTGACTAGATTGAGTAAATAATCAATAGCGCCATCTATTGAATTCATAATGCTGTAAACAGATATCGCCATAGGTTAGAACATAGCTAACATATAATAAACTTGTGACAGTCAAATATGTAATTTGCAATAAAATAATATTGCGAATATTAATAAATTGAGATTTAAGCTATCGTATCTTTCAGGTTGGATCAAACTGCACACGGTTTGCAAATTTGGTTACAATCGGTTTCGTAGTTTAGGAGTCCATCGCGGACAAATAACGTGATACCTTATTTTTTGTTGTCCTTGCTGCAATGTTTGACGCTTTAAAACTATTAGACGTCACTTTAAGAATTATGATATTACACTGTATTTTTAACATTATTCAACAAACTATTAGGCATGACCGAGGATTGCGTTGTAATGTGTGGCGACCAAAGAGAAGAATCTGACTCCAAATAAATTCGACTCCGTGTAGGTAGTATTTACAATATTATATATTTACATCAGAAGGAGTAAGAACAGAAAGGCAGAAAAATAAAAGCAATAAAAATGTACAAGACAACAGTAAAGAGAATAAAACAAAAGTGACAGTCAATAAATCGGTTGCCATAGAACCCGCGCACGGAATCTGTAAAGGACTCGCGTGCGCGAACTCTACGGCGGTATATATATAAAACGTGTCTGTCAAGTCTGTCTGTCCATTAAAATAATTAATTACACAAATTAATTTGAACCTAAAATATGTACATGCTGACACGCCACAGCGTCATGCCGCTTATATGTATAAACAAAAATTAAATGCTATTTATAAAAACACCATCGCGAAAATATTTTACAAGTATAAATAAATAAATAGTAAATATCCTTGGACATTTCACACAACGCCATCTCGTCCCAAGCTAAGCAACTTAATGCTTGTGTTATGGTAACGAGATGGATGATAAACTACTTATATAATTTTTTTTTTGTAAATACATACATATTATAGATAAAAATGACACCCAGACTCCAAGCAAGTGCCTCTGGTTTAGACAAAGACCCGACCCCGGAATCGAACCCGGGACCCGTTGATCCAAAGGCGGCACATCTAACAACTAGACCAACGAGGCAGTCAACTAAAATACTATATAGTATGTTAAAGATTCATCTTTTATTTGCTTGACGTGGACAGCCGTGGTCACAGGAGGTATTCTTCCGCAAAATAGACCGATGCCATAGATAGATATACTTTTTATTGTACACCAAATAAAATAACAAACAGCAGGTTACACCTTCTTTGTACAAAGGGTGGTCTTATAGCAAAATGCGGTACAGACAATCGTATAAAATGTACATAAGCCTAAAAACTGTTATCATCAATAATAATAATAAATAAAATAAAAAAGCCTTTTATTTCCTACAAATTAGTTTTTACATATGATTTTTGCATTATCTTATCTTTAACTAATTAAAATTAATACCTACTTATTTTGTTTAAGTCCTATATTATGTAGCTAATTACTGTTTTTATTTACTAGTATTATTATACTTGTTTGACACTATATACTATTTAAACGCTTAACTAATTGATCTTAATACCTACTTATTCTTAATTATTTTCTATATTATTTACCTATAACTATTTTATTTACTATTATTAATATACTATATAATATTTACTAATAGATAATATGGACTATTATTATTAGCTAGCTTGGTTAGATTTTAGATACCTAAATAATATAATTTGTAGGAACCCCATTATTGGGTGAAGGCCTCCTCCAAAGATGCCCATTTGTCTCTGTCCTGTGCAGTCTGTCTCCAGTTTGGGCTGGCTACTTTTTTGATCTCGTCGTCCCAGCGACTCTGTGGTCTTCCTCGCTTTCTTTTACCTGGAGGTCCATTCCAAAAAGTCACTTTTATGGTCCATCTTCGGTCTTTAAGCCTCGCGACATGGCCAGCCCATCTCCATTTAAGTTTTTGTGCGTATTTCAATGCATTTGTTGCTTTGGTTTTTGATCTTATTATTGTGTGTCGTATTTTGTCTGATTTCTTTAGTTTAAGCATGCTGCGCTCCAGTCCTCTTTGACAGGTGGTGATTAGATTTTTTACTTTTGAAGTGAATTTCCAGGTCTGGCAGCCATAAGTCAAACTTGGAAGAAGGCTGGAATTCATAATTTTTGTTTTTATGGTAATCGGCAGGCCACTTTTAAAGATTTCCTTTAAACTCCAATATTTGTTCCACGTTTGTTGTATTCTTCTTTTCACTTCTAGTTCGTTATTTTTCGGATCAAAACTAATTTGCTTACCTAGATAGATGTATGAATCTGTATATTCGAGTGGCACTTTATCTATTGTTAATATTCTTCTCCGCCAATTTGTCATTGCCATAGTCTTAGAGAGATTCATTTTCAGACCCACCTTGATACTAGCTGAATGTAAAGTTTCCATCATTTGTTGTAACTGGGTGCTGGATTCTGATAACAGCACTAGGTCATCTGCGAATCTTAAGTGACTTATGTATTCGTCCTTTATATATAGGCCTGACTTACTCCAATCTATCTTCCTGAAGATAGCCTCCAGAATGGCTATGAATATTATTGGAGATAAGGGGTCGCCTTGCCGTACGCCTCTTTCTATAGCAAAACTTGGTCCTAGAGTTTCTAGCTTAATTTTGCCCATGTTGTTTTTATATACGCTCTTTATGACTTGTATGTATACATCTTCAACTCCCTGCTGTTTTAGGCTTTCCCATATACTTACATGCGTTACTGTATCGAATGCTTTTTGATAGTCAATAAACGCTATGTATAGCGGTCTTTGTTGTTCTTGGTACTTTTCAATGATTTGTTCAAGTGTGTGGATATGGTCCACTGTTGAGAAACCTTTCCTGAAGCCTGCTTGCTCTATTGGTTGTTTTAATTCCAATGTGCTACTGATTCTTTTATTTATAATGGCTGAGAAGAGTTTAATTAATTAATATTAATATAGACAGATAAATATTCTATAATGCACACAATAGAAACTTAAACCTAAACAACTTTTAAAGAACATTTCTTCCAGACAACCGTTGGATGGAATTAGCTGGAACAAGAAACCAGTATGGGTAATTACAGTGTACTTCTATGATATATTTATATAGATAATAACAAGAAAAAAATATAAATACATATAAACAATTAAACATATTAAGTACGACTTAAACCGAAGATCAAGTAATGCACCTTTTGAAGATCGTCAAGGAGCAAATAAAATCCTATTAAAATAGTCTGCAAAAACAAAAATATTAAGACACTATTTTCTTATATCCTATCCAAAATATGTTTTGACCATGTGGCGGCCAACAAGAGCTCGGATTAAATCTCACTAACGAACCTCGCTCGAATAATAGCATCGCCAACGTTACGGAATCGATTTAATACTCGTATAGAATGAAAAGCACAGGGTTAACTTAGATTTAGACTATCCTCAACATTTCCGTTAGATTGTAGAGTACTAGCAAATATCAGTCCACTGATGAATTGTATTAAAACTTCTTGAAAATTAATTAAGGTACATTCGTTTATCATACCGTGTTCGCCGGACCGACTACACTGTGTCACCACCCCATTCCATTCTGAAGGTTGCAAGACGCCCGACTGGTCATGTATGGGGTGAGGTGAGTAGTCAAAGCAGCAGATTATTACATATTAAAATTAAATACAGCTACTGTCAGAAAATGGTATAGTCGTAAAGTAAATTATAATAAATGTGGCGATATTTGTCACTAAAACGAAATTCTGCGAAGTAAAAACAAAATATTGTGTGCAATTTAAATTATAATAAATGAATAGTTTTTAAGTAAATCAAGTCCATAATTTTACAAGTTCTAAGTAAAACGAAACTTCTGTGATTGCCTCCTACATTTTTAAATTTTTACTAAAGCGTTATTATCTACAAAGCTTCGGTCAATAACAATAGGTAGGTACTTGAGCGCGATTACGCACTTCCTTTGCAAAAAAGTCGAGTTTATTTGCGGTAGCCTAGTCAGGAGGTTTGTGTCACAATCACATGCAGATATGTTTAATTTTTAAAACATCAGATCTCTTGTGTTCCTCAATGTCGTTCTTTAACAAATCCTACTTTGACTGTTTATTGCGACAGTGATTTAGATATTGGCGTATGTATAGTTTTTATACGGATAGCCTATATGATGAGCCATTGATTTGAATGCCACTTAATCTACTGACTCACCAAGTTTCCTTTTGCTTCCTGCCTTTGTGTAAGATTCGCATCATTAGCAATTCCTATAAAGTAGAACGGTGTACATAATAAAACAAACATGTTCACATTTTTAATAACACAGTAAGTGCAGATGATGTGCCTGCAAATATCTAACCGAAGTAGGTTGTTATTTGTCGTTAGTATTTTTAGTTGACGTGAGTCACGTTACCGCGTACGTATAAATTAATATGTTTATTCATTTTGTTAACGCATAACTCTTGAATTATATTGATAACCGCATTTTCTTTAAAAGCATTCAATCAAATTACCCTCGAATCGTGCTGGAGATTTTATTTCTAAAAGTAAAACAAAATAATATAGAGCCTTATCATGACGATAAATGTATTTATAAGAAACTTGATGGCTCAATATTGCAAATAATGTCAACAACATCCAAGGCCACCGAGGACAATTTGTAACCAGTTATAAGTAAACTTCACGACACTGAGGTAGGCTTTTGCAGGATAGTTACAGAAAATAATAAGTCTTTAATGCATTCAGAGACTAAAACTGATCCGTAGCGGCCGTACTATGAGGGTGAGCACTGAGGGATTGGTTGTAGGTGTTCTCGAGTGGCAGACGTCTCCGCTTTGCTTACATACATTTCATGAGCTATTACGTTCAACCCCTGTACACGGAGTCCGTTGATCTACGTTGAGCTGAAGTACCACGATGCTTGAATTGGCCAATGTCGCTTTTATTCTTATTCTTGTGAATGAGCGATTAAGGGTATCTGTGCTCTTTTACCCTTATACTTTTTAACCAGCTTCAGAAAAGGAGGATGTGCTCAATTCGTCTGTATGTTTGTTAACGATTTGAAGTTTCGATTGGTATTGCCTTCAAATGTGTTATAAAGATATTTTTGGACGATATAATAAATAGGCACTCTAACTAAAATATTAACAGCCATTTGAAGCAGTAGGTAGTGCCAGCAGTAGGGGTACATCTACGTCATAAAGACTTGTAGTGCACCTACACAGTAACGAAAATAAAAATCGTAATTCACGGAAACATATAATTAGTAAACATTTGTATACAAAATATATGTAATGTATACCAAGATACTAAGACATATTGTCCGACCCCGGAATCGACCCAATAATCCGTGATGCAAATGTAGCGCGTATCCTAGACCGAACGGACGCGGACGGTTGCGTATCAGAGTGAACGTTTCAGTAGCCGATAGATCCAATCCATTATAATAAATAAAGGAAAACTATAAACGACACCCGTCTGGCCAACGCACAGTACACAGTAGGCTCATTTCTCTCTTGTTTTTGGAGGAGGCCCGACTCAGCAGTTGGTCCTTTCTGGGCTGAGATGAAATAGATTAAACACACTCGATGTCATAATAAATAGATATACAAATGGCTATGCTATTGGTATTGAATGTGTTAGTGTAATTTGCAGTGTGTCAAATAGTCCCCTCTCTCTGGATTCTCAAATCATTATCTGAACATCATCATCTTCGTTCATTCTCATTCTCTGGATCAAAGGATTCTCTCAGAGGATTTGGGCTCAGCGAGCACTTGTCTGCGAATCGCTAATGTACCTATATAGATGATTGCGGTGGGCTGTAGTTAGTAAGCTTTAGAGTTCCTTTGTTGTCGTCACTGTAGATTTTGATTGGAATAGAAATTACGGGATAGTCACTTTTTTTGCAATCAACCGATGTAGTGTTTTAATTATTGGTACTTAGATGGACCAGAAAACTGCTAGATAACACGAAATACTGATTAATTAAATTTATTATTTTGTTTTAGCGCCACCTGTTATCCAATACTACGCATCACATTATATGCGACTGATTCTGAGAATTTCTGTTACGTTTCCAGTTTCAGTCCCACAAATCCTTAATTAAACTATATAAAACCATAGTTACACATATTTATTGAATCTAAACCAATACAAATACCTTAATAGTCTACTAAAAACAACGAACACATTATTATATTCGCAAATAAACTATTTAAATAGCAATAATTTATATTACCCCATAAATGACCCACTAGTGAGTCAGCCTTCCAAAATCATGGAGGGTAATCGATTTTGCGTTCCTATAGACGTCTCTTGCGACTCTCGTAGGATGGTGTGGTTGGTGCCATTGTGTATTACCACACAGAGAACATAAGAACGATCTTATAGTTATTTGAAATCAGCCATTGATGGAACTGAACAAACTAATAATTTGAAAAAAAATAAAAATTAATAAAATAGTTTGAAATTATTGAAAAAGGTAAACATAACTTCTATTAATTTCATCACGATATAAGAATTCACAAATCACAGTGACTAAAAATTTATATCGTCTCCTTCCCCAATTCAAACAAAACCAATCATAACCAATTGCAATTAGTGGTATACCTGTCAGTATTGAGATACTCTCAATCTAACTTAGAAAATGTGATGACAGTTTTCTATGAATCCTAGCATGATTAATCAAGGTAATGTTACGTTCCCATTAGGGCTAATGCAATCTTATCGGGCATATTTCTCAGTATTGATGCGTCACGATGGCTCGCTTAATCAGTTATATTCCTAAGGCTAAGATCTTCTGCTCAATGAGAATCGATTTCGATTGCAGAGAAATTTATTTTATTTACATATTAAAATTCTCGATACAGAAGAAATTCAGAATTTTTGGTAGTCATTCGAGTTCCCGCTACCAAAGCTTCACACTTATTACTTCACTGATTGAAGATGATAATATAGGAGTTTTATTTGTTTGATTTTCGAGCTGCGACCGCATTTTATAACAAACTAGCGACCCGCCCTGGCTTCGCAATTATGAATTTATTATACATATAAACCATCCTCTTGAATCAATCTTTCTATTAAAAACCGCTTCAAAATCCGTTGCGTAGTTTTAAAGATTTAAGCATACATAGGGACGGACCGACGACAGCGACTTTGCTTTATACTAGGTATGTAGTGAAGCGCGTAAGTTTCGCTCTCATTATGTTTCGTTAAATCTTTTATTGGTAATTTTATTATTATAATAAGTCAAAATGGGATATGCTGTCATATTTCTATGTAAGACCAAGTCATAGTGGCTATTTTGAAATAAGGCTTCAATTTACTATACTCACTGCAAATAATATTTTTATTAAAAATGTTTCTTGTCTTGTTTCAGGTAAAAACTGGGTTACGGACGACAAGGGAATCAGCAAAGATTTTTTTTTAATCAGAGACGGGTGACCTTCATAACATTCTCCAGAATAACGGTACAACCGGTAGATTTGAGGTCTCTATTAGACTCCAGATTATATTGATAAAAACGGGCATCGGGACTTAATCCTCTTAGACTATTCTAATAATAACTTAATAAAGAATATGCACTAACGGGGGGTTTGTGTAATGAGGTGGCGGTTTGTGGCAGATTGTAGCATGGATCCTATTATTGTTTAGTACACTAGTTTACAAAAGCCGGTCCTGGGCTACCCGCATCTTCTGCTTTCCGGCGACCTTAACCAGGTCGTCGGTCCACCGTATGGGAGGCCTACCAGCACTGCGCTTTCCGGAACGCGGTCGCCACTCGAGGACTTTTCTGGGGGATGCCTATATCCAGCAGACGTCTTTTGGCTGAAATGATGATGATTGCACTAGTTCTATTTTGCGGATAAAGTAAGGAGTAATCACTAAACCTAGGTTTACAAATAAATTCATATATATGATTGTAAAAAAATGTAAAGACCAAGTGTTTTTAACTTTATTTCTTGAAACTTGAACAAAATAAAATCCCAAGTAGCAAATATTTTTCACGTTTCTTACAAAGGCTGGTCATGTGTGCATTTCTTAGGGGAAAATGCTTTGTTTATTCTATAGGCTTGCAGCAAATTGCTCAGTTGATGGACTATTCAAGAAATCTAGGCGAAGGACATGTTTTCACATTCCACACTTGTATATAAGTAAGCGAGGAGAGATGAGAATGAGCATACTAGAGATTTCTCTTAAAATCAATCAATTAAATGGAGGGCAATTAAATTAGTTTAAAATTAAATGAAATTAATTTTCAGGGTGGTGACACTGCGTATACTAATTCCGTCACCACACTGAAGGCTATATTTCACACTAACTCCCGTTCGTAGAACTATTTAATGACGTGACAGTCTAATGGAACAAAACTTCGTAATGGATGAAGCGACACAGATTTAGTATTTGGACTGTGTGTGTAATCTGCTCAACCATTTGAACGTTACCATCTTAAATATAAATAAATAAATATCCTTGGACATTTCACACAACGCCATCTCGTCCCAAGGTAAGCAACTTAATGCTTGTGTTATGGGAACGAGATGGATGATAAACTACTTATATACATATTTTTTTTGTAAATACATACATATTATGGATAGAAAACACCCAGACCCGGAACAAATACTTGTTGATCGTACAAATATTTCTTCCGTGCGGGGATCGAACCCGCGACATGCTGCGCAGCAGTCGATCGCTCAACCACTGCGCCAACCGTGTGTTGTTTAAACAATCCGGTTTATAGGATAAAACTATCAAAATTAAATGAAGGGTTTAAATTAGTTATTTCACTTTTACGATTCACATCAATTTTAAGTTGGGATACCCTTTAAAGCTAAAATACTCCACATCCTCGACAATACAGTTGCCAGCCTCTAATACAATTAGAACAATTTATTCATCTATTTTTGTCCTATTTAGTTTTAGCAAGACCAATCCTTTGTGGAGACTGTGGAAAATTAGCTTGTCTATGTGGTAAGAGATGTAGACCGCAGTGTGAGGCATTGAATCTTGTAGTACTCCATGCAGTTGACTATTGTAGAAAGCTATTTTTAGCGCCATGTCGCTATTTAGTTAATGCATAAGTTCAACAGTGGACTAGAGTGGGGGGATGATGCTAATCAAAAACTATTAGACTCTATTAATTAAAAAATACAAGTTTACTTTATTGTTACAGCTGAAATAAAGATTGTGACGGTTGTTTTTTTTTATAGTGAAACAGGGGTCAGCTAGTTTCACTATAAAAAAAAACAAACGTTGTTTTGCCATATAGCTATTAAAAATAGGGGTTGATCGTAGAGGGGTGCCAATTTTGGGTTGCCTGTATCTTTGTATGCTGTATCATAAAAATAATAATTTTTTTTTTAAGATTTAAACGTTAGGGGTGGTCCTAACTTTTAGACCACCCTTTACATTTAGGAGGATGAAAAATAGAATTTCACGAAAATCGGTCGAGCCATTTCGGAGAAGTTTAATTACAAACACGGTGACACGAGATTTTTTATATACTAGGAAGATATATTTAGAGACGCTTAGACGAAGATAATGATTCTTTTACATCTATACTAATATATAAAGATGCAGAGTTTGTTTGTTTGTTTGTTTGAACGCGCTAATCTCAGAAACTACTGGTCCGATTTCAAAAAATCTTTCAGTAGATAGTCCATTTATCGAGGAAGGAGGATCCGTATGAAAATTGCGATTTTGTAAACCAATGTTTAAAATCGAAAACCTATTTATGCGTGCGCCGCAGAAACTATTGACAATAGAACAAAATGATGTACTACGGGTTTGTAGGTCTTATAAAGATCTACAAAAAAGTCCGCGAGAGCACATATCTAACTAACATAGTTTAGTCACAATAACCGATTTTATGTTCATAAAAAATATGCACGGGTTCGATGCCCACGCGGGCGAAGCAGCGCCCAAAAGCTAGTTTTTAATAAAAAAAAAACATCCGAACAAGCCCCAACATTATTCATACCTTGATGCTACGTTGTCAAACTATACTGCCTGTTGCTTGCAAATCATATCGGAAATTTGGGAAACTAGACATTCAAGTACTACGCAAACTTCAGACAATCGAGTTCCAGTCACAAATAATACCAGCTCTACTCGAGGATCGAGGATTTACTGCTATTTACACTCGAGGATTTACTACGAGCTAACATTCTAACCTGATTTGGCTAGCTTGCAGATAAACTTAGCGATGGTCGTTCGACGGTCACCTTTTGGACTACTGATCATTTGGTTTGTCCGGCTGTCAGTTTTTTGCTTATATCTTTTTATTACTCATGTAAACCCGGCCTCGACCTATCCACCAAAGGGAATGGGCTCACGTAACTACCCAAAATAGGGCCTCTGGTTTTGCTTCCCAATGGGGATCATGCCCCTCGACGCCGGAAGCTCTGTTCCTCAATCTCTATGAAATTAAAGTCCTTCTTATACTGGTCATACGTTTGCAAACACAAAACTAATCTACTCCTACTTTTTTATGCTAATACACTAATAGTCTTCAGCACCGTCATTAAAGTTTGGCTGTGTAGTTTTCTTAACGAGGTGTTGTAGTATGAACTATTATAATGCTGTGTTAATACATGTCAGGGATAACATTGTCTCCCTATAAATCATATTAGGAAAACATCAAACGTATGCGTTGGGCTGCATATAACAGGAGTCATGAATACAGAATGCAATTTTATGATTACGGACTCTCTACATTCAATTGTTATGAAGGTTTGTTAGTACTACTTAAACTGGCTCATTCGATAGAGTCCTGCAGCTTATAACGATTAAAACTTACTAATACTACAGTGCCAGATCAGGACGTATGCCATACGCTTTTGACTCGGGTAATTGGCAAAACTTTTGAATTTGTCAGATTAAAGCTAGCATTTCCATTGTGACAAAAGCAAGTTTGGGGCCGTGATAATCACCATCATCGTTATTGCAGGCCACCAATGGCAAACTACTGAGTCGGCCCTCACTTCTTGCGTTTCTTTAGTCGGCTCTTACGACACCCTCAGGATAGTGTGGGTTGTCGACATGAACGAAACTATATAAACGTAGTGGAAGGCACATTTATAATTTTGTAGCGTGATAACAGTGGTGGTTATCACAGATCTGATCGTTTTTGCATACACTTCGGAGCTATTGAGTTTGGCTGCACCTTGTTTAGTAGAATGCGTCATACTGCCTCGACAGGCACCACGGCGCGTAATGTAAAAATCTTATTGAATACGAGCAACATACAACAGCTGCCGTGTTGTATTTTCATCTGAGGTCGCATGTTATCTTGTGAATTTTAATATTTTGCATTCTATTCATATCTTTTCTTCGCACTGTGTATCGGATTTGTAAATGTTTGACATCGTTATGCCTACTTAGAATGTCATTACTATTTTTACTCTATTTTTATTTATATTGTTTTACATCGACGACGCGGCGTTTCAAATGCATTGCTGTGATCGTGCTAACGAAGGAGTCTAGTCTTTAAAAGCATGTAATCTGATAAATGTACTTTTTAAAATCGAATACATACAATTTTATTGATATGGATAAATGAGCTACCCGCGGCTTTGCACACTTTTTATGTAAGAGCAGGCAGATCACTGCATTCCGCCTGATGTTAAGTCGAAATGCAGTACAGAAGTGGGGATACCTAGTGCTAAATTTTACCGGCCCTGCCTGCACTTAGATCTATCTGGTTTTTTTATCTGTGAATACTGGATAGAAATAGTATTATTATAGATCCTTCTTTCATTGTACAAAAGAAGATATTACCGTAAGATACTACCGTTGATTATTTATGGAGGCCTAGTAACTGTGTGCCTACCTAATTCAGCATTTCAGCGCTGAATTGAAAACAGCGCACGCTTAGGGTGAATCAAAACAAGTCGCATCGCACTTCACAAAGCTAAGAGGAGTATGCGAGACTGTGCATGTGTAGTGAGCTAGATTCGGCCATAAGGTACACTTGAAATGTAATTCAGACAAAAATGTTTTCTTAGTTTTTCCGGATTGTGACGAAGTCCAGCCTTAGTATTTTTAGATTTTTAAGCCGATCCATTTCTTATTGAATTAATATAAGCGTACTATTCAGATTTGTTTTCATTGACTTTCTGCCATTGTAAATCTAGTGTCGGCTTGAAGTGTTTTAATTTTCAAATAAGTAATAATAGATAATCTTTTATTGTTAGGGAACCGATATTTCTAGATAATGAAACCTGTGTAAAATATGACACTACTGGCATTCCTGATAATTTTAGTTATTTTGCTTGGCCCTGGTTCGATTTCGGGTCGTGTCTTTTTGTACAGCAGAGGCACTTTCTCCTAGGTGTCCTTTGTATTCGTGAATTACATGTTTGTAAAACAGCCCCCCTCCCCCTACATATGTATCAGATCGTCGTTTTTTTTTAATAAATTAAATCTTCTGAGCGGTATGGCAACGGTAATACTGGGCCGATACCTGCCAGCGAATGGCATGATGATGATTCATAGAATTTGCATCCTACCCTCTAAAACCACGTACTGTGTAGGGCCACAGGTTTCACTCCTCCCGACTGAGTGTAGCTTGATCCGCGCACCCTATTTGTCCTTTTTTTATTTTATAGATTATAAGCCAGTTAAATGTTCTTTTAATTTACAATACATTTTTAAACATAAGCAATGCGTTCTTTCATATAAAAAAATACGTGGTTTTTAAACAGCCTGTTTAATGGCCACACGCTTCAAGGGTTCCCTACAAAAATTTAGATCTCTCTCCACTCACGTGGTCTCTGCTACGTAATGAACAATGTTATTATACTCCTACCTACTGGGATGCAATTAGAGCGTTGCGGCAAAATTACATTACTCCTAACTTGGTGCTATCGTTCGAATCATCAATCTATACAGTGTGTAACAAAAACCCTATAGCCATAACGACAAGATCGAAGGTACTGTTGTTATAGATACTGTAAAATAGAATAGAATAGAATACTCTCTATTGTACATCAATATTAGAAAAGGTTAACATGGCATCAGAGAAATACAACAAAATATCAGAAAAAATAAAGCAGCTTCTTTTTCTTAAAATATCACGAATCGGTCATCTCAATAAATGAGCATAGAAAACACATAACTGCTTCATTGATTAGCTATAAACCTTCAGAGGCTGTCTACAGGGTTTTAGTTCCACCACGTATAAATAAAAACGTATCGTCGAAATGTATAAATGCGGATAGTTTCCGAACAACCTGCACGAAATGAGAGAGTTATTATAGTTGTGTTCTACATTCAGTATCAGGACAAGGAAGTAACTAATACTACTCAGCCCATATACGACCTACTGCTGAGTTGGGCCTCCTCCAGTTATCTAACAGCCACAGAAGTCCACTGCTGAACATAGGCCTCCCCCATAGATTTCCACAATGCCCGATCTCGTGCAGACCGCATCCACCGACTCCCAGCAACCTTCACAACGTCGTCCGTCCACCTAGTCGGGGGTCTTCCCACGCTTCTCTTTCCCGTACGTGGACGCCACTCCAAGACTTTTATGCCCCAGCGGCCATCCGTTCTTCGGGCCACGTGGCCTGCCCATTGCCACTTCAACTGTGCAATCCTTTTAGCTACATCGGTCACTTTAGTTCGCGTAGAGTAACTCCAGCATAGCTCTTTCTATCGCACGTTGAGTGACTCTTAGCCGCCTAATAAGCCCCATTTTCATCCTCCACTTACATATAGGGTAATTAGCGTACTGAGCCACGCTGGTCAGATGGGTCGGCACAGGGATTGGTATCAAGTTTTCCTTGTCTTACGGGTACGTTACCAGCCTTGTCATTTCCTTATGTAGGGTCTTACGACACCCTCAGGATGGAATGGGGCGGTAACACTGTGTATTCTAAATCCGTCAGCACACGGAGAATAATAAGAATTATACATTTTACCTCCAGGGTAGCAGGCTGTCGGATAAGTGACGTTCATGTTTATAACTTACCTTCTTCGTGCTTATTCTGAGAGCACGAATAAAGCTGTCGGTCCCGCTATCAGTCAAAACATTACGTCACCTAGTTCAACTAGTCTGTAGTCCGCTACTCTGATCAGGAGACTAGAGGTCGAACTATAAAGTTCGATGTGTCGGGTCCTTCGGTTCCTTAAAATATGGTTGAGCTTGGGGATGGCTGACACATGCGTCATGCTCGTGATCGGGTGCCGCCAGTTGGAGCCGGTCATCTCTTAACTGCTATTGACATAACATAGCTTTGTATTGATCTCCTGGACATTTCTGTTGTGCAGTATGTTACATTGTCCTCACATCTTAGCTTACTATAATTAAACACCAAATCAATGTAAGTAACAGAAAATATGATAAAAAGGGTATCCATGGAGTTTCTTGCTTGTTCTTCCCCATAGGATCTACTTTTTGGAACGAGCAACTAGCTTCCTAACTTCACTTTCGATCTTTCAAAAACTCCAGTAATAGGTTCAATTGAAATAAATGATTTGAGTTTGATATTGATATGGCTCAAAACATTATGTCACCTAGTCCGCTACTCTGATCAACAGACTACAGGTCAAACTATAAAGTTTGATATTGATAGGGCTCAAATGTTTTTCAAAATACGAAGATGTTATCGTCTAGACAAACAGCGTGTAATACTCGTTATATTCGTGACTCCCAAAAGAAGGGTCGTTCACTAATTGTTGAAACAATTAGTGGGGTTGGCTTCATTAATGCTCCTATTAATGAAGTAACCGCACACCTCGGCCAGCCTTTGCTCTTGTTATTTCAATGTTTTAAACGTATTGTGTTTCTTATTGAGGCATAATCTTATTATCGTTTGTTCTTCTTCCCAGCCCGTAAAAGAATATAGAAAGGATATCTATATCCTATGCTATCGTGGCCAACTACTCCAACCGGCCCATATATGATTCACTGCTGGGTTGGACCTCCTCCCATTTAATAGAGGGTAATATAGCCTATCACGCTGGCCAGGTGGGTTGGCAATTGGCATAGGGTTTCGAATAACCCCCTCGACCGTGCTGCCACCTTGGTGCCTTTAGGAGCCGTTGGGGCCATACCGACTCAGGGTCACCCATGCTGGGCGGGCCCACGGGGAGAGGCCGAACGCCGACCGACGAAGAGCGGCACATAGAGGCGTGGTTTTTCGCTAGAGTCTTAAACTGCCACGATAAATGCAGGCCATTTTTTCATATTTTCTCACATATCTTAAAAAGGTTAGGCCCTTACACGACCAAAATTAGCCAAATCGGTCCAGCCGTTCTCGAGTTTAAGCGAGACTAACGAACAGCAATTCATTTTTATTTATATAGATAATCATCTTAAACGACGCTCATATACTGATATTTATGAAGTTTATAGTAGGGTCCTACCGTAAAGGAGACTTTAAAATAATAATTACTAAATCCATGCGGCACCGATGGAAGCGCTCGGTACGAATGTCCATTTTATCGGTTATCAAACTGTAGAAGGTCGCTTGTTACTCACGGTTTGTTTATATTTCGCATTAGGTAATCCTGCAATTCTCTGAAGTCTGACTTCTCGGAGCTTACTTACTTGTGGTTTAGAGCACGCTCTGAAGCGATTATCAAAACATTTTCCTGTTAATTTATTTGTCGACATAAATATACATGAGTTATGATTTTAAGCTAATTATTATCTTCCAAGTGCGGTGGCTAATAAAACGAACCATTTAATAAAGTTATAATAGCCCTGGTTATTACTTAATAAACTATTAGCTAATTAACTAACTATTCCCTTATAAGTCCGTCGCAATAATTAGTTCCTAGAAAAATTTATAATGTTAAATTTTTTAAACAACGTATTTGCGGGCCAGTCTAAACCTACTATACAAATAAATATCTACTTCTACTAATATCGATATTGTTTTTTAGAATTCGGTTCTTGAAGTTTAATGACAATCTGACGAAGTGGTAAAGTGGAGTATAACTGCACATACCACTCCAATAGCATATCGCATTATCTTTCGCTGTATCATCATGGCAGACATATTATATGACCACAATTAAAAGCAATTTCACTAGGGTATACTCCAACATATAACTAACATTAAGGAATAAAAGCTTTTATACATATAACGTCAAACAACTCTCCTTTTTTTAAGGTGGTTTAATTGACAAATGGTTCATACTGGGTTTTGCACAGGGTTTCATACCATGGTTTTGAAGCCTGCGATAATACCGCCCATTGTATATTTCTGTATTGAATTTCCCTGACGGCATGTTAACCTTTTCTATTATTGGTGTACAATAAAGAGTATTTTATTCTATTCTCTATACCACGCTGGTTAATTTGTTAGCATTCTTTTGAACAAGACACGTATGACTTATTGGTGGTGTTATATAATATATTATATTATTATAATTCTATAAGGCAACGGGTACACCGTATTTGCTGCAATTTGACTTAAAAAATATATTTTATATCAATTATAAGTCGGTTGTTAAAGGCCGAAGAATACCACAAAGTACGGCGCTCTTGCAGCTGTTCTTAGAACTGGTAAACATATGTAGATGTTATAATCTGGGTAACGTTTTGGTATATATTAACAAAAGTGTTGTTTATAATATTGCGTACAAATTTCGGCCCGTGCGCACGATCTTGACTTCTTGACCTAATTTCAATTCACACACAATTATTTTAGTACGGGCGAACGCATGAAAAACATCCATCGGCAACTCTCAGGTGCACGCTTAACGTAAAGTATCTGTTTACGTAATCCACAAATCTGCTAAGCGCCGTATAATGAGTAGAGAAAATTCTCGTGTATTGATCTATTAAGTACTCACTCATAGGTGTTCCCTAACATAATTTTAAACAAAAAGATTCCTTGTTAATCGTTTTCATTTATGGGATTTTTTAAAAGAATACAGCTAAGCATACTCTCGTTCCTTGTGGTGACGGATTTAGTATACGCAGTGACACCAACCCATACCACCCCGAGGGTGTTATAAGAGGTGACTTAGGGAACGCAAGAGGCAAATCATCTAGCCGCAAGAGAAGGAAAACTTGAAACAAACCCTGTGCCAACCCGTCTTGCCAGCGTGGCACAGTAGGCTAATTTCCCTCCATGTGATGAGAGGAGGCCCGACTCAGCAGTGGGTCATTTATGGGCTGAATAGTAGTAGTAACATGTTGATAAGCGCGTTTTGGATAAAGTAATCCTGACCATTGTGAACTAATGAATAACATTTATATTCAATAATACATTTTTTAATTGAGTCTACATATACATACAGTCTATAATGGTGACGGATTCCACTCTAAGGGCCGATAACTTAGAAGCAATGAAAAATTGGCACGAAACCCGTCCCGCCCGACTCAATAGTGGGTCATCTACGGGCTAAGTAGTAGCAGTGGATATACATACATACTATGGTATAACGTGGCGACCCATGCTTCAGTTTGCCTCGAGCAAAAAGCTGTTCATGCTCCGTTATCACATAATATAAATTTGAACCTATTTAATGCTCGCCACATCATCGCTATTAACTTGCAAGTCTTGTAGAGTTGGCCGTCTCCGGATCATGTGAGACTACCCCAAATTGCGAAGAAATCCCCCTTTCGCCAAACCACCCACCCTAATTGAGCCTCGGTGGCGATTTATTTGAGAGTCATGACCACGGTTGCTGGAAAATATTGCTGCGATCTCAATTGTTACTGAAATACCAGACATAGCTTGACAACGCTTCAGAGATATTTGCAATCTATTTTTGAAAGTTAGTTTTTGTGGTAGGTGGCATTTGAAGGGTTTTACGTCGTGTTGTTTTTTAGACCACGATTAAAACCCATCAATTCTCATCTACCGTAATATGCAAGGATCGTAAAAGTCTAAGACATTAGTTATCTAGTGATTGTCGGACGTGTTTGTGATATATATGTATATGTTTAGTGATGAGTTTAAAATTTGTAATAGTAACACGATCTAAACCCATACAGATCATTTTTACAATGTCACCAACGTGTTATATCATGGTATCTATGATATTCATCGGAAAAAAATTGACGCACATCAGATTGGCACAGTGAGCTTTTTATTTTCTAAAGAGAGGCCGAATGTGATTTGAACCGAAATTTCGCTTGTACGTCTTTTGATATTTAATACGCGAGGCAAGAATTTGAACAATTTCCTGTAAAATTAAAAAGTTATGTCACTGATTGAAATAAATATCATGACTAGGAAATGTATATGCTGATGTGCTTTTAATTTCAATCAAATGAAAGACAGCTTTTTATTCGAATGTTCGCGATGTAAAACGAATTCCAGCCGAATGGCGAGTTCAGCTCAAGCTAGCAGCATTCGGCTTTTTTTTCCAAAAAGAAATAAAGAAATAGAATCAAAATTGTCACCGACTTCGAATGTTTGTTTCATTACTATTCACTATTCATTTAAACATTCGATAAAATAGATTCACATAATCGGTTTTTAAAGGAAGGAGTTATGCGGTAACCAATATTAAAAAACCGAAGTAAATTCTTAAATTGTTTATAATATAATATCACGTTTTAATTCTATTGCTAATGTACTAAATATTCAGAAATATGTAAAGTAAGTCACTTGCGCGCTGCGATAGCATTGATGATGTCGTTATTACAATGCGATGTAAACTCTTAATTTTATAGAAAACGGCTAATAACGTCATTGCCTTCTCTATTTTGATCTGCCTTTCGCTGTTTCATCAGCTACTTGAAGGTAATAATTATATACCAACTAATTGATTTCAATATTCAACAACTTTTCACAATGCAGCCAGTGCGGGTGAAATTTGTCACGTGTATTTATATCCCCACTCAAATTATTTCGCCCTCTATTAAAATAGATTCAGTTCGATTTTTGATAAAAATGCAATCGCGATCTACAGAATTTGCTTAATGCATTGTCCTAACGGAAAACATTAATTCTATTACCAATATAAATGAATCCCATCTTAAATCAGAAGAAGCCTTGTTTCTCTAAAAGCAACCGCTTTCGGATGGCGAGTCCCGGCTTTGATTCCTTGGTCGGGCAATCTCAATCTTGTCTAAGATATCCTTGCTCACAATTCTTCATAATCTTACTTCTCAGATATAAAAAAAAAGTTTGTCTGTGTTCGACGTTAGCAACGCCATCTAGTTTTAACGCCCAGCATCAGTCAGTTAAACAACCTGTATTTGTGACTAGCCACGAACGATGAATAAGCAGTTTAGTTAACCCTTAGATGTCGGTAAAATGGAAAAAATTTTACGTACATAACTGAGATATCCATCATACGCAGAGTTTATTATTGTTATATGATCTAAACGTGTAAGTATATTTCGTGTGATGACAGATTCAGAAATCAAAATATCACCAACTGGTACTGAACATCCTGAAAGTATCTTAAGAGGCGACCAAAGAAACGCATGCCCTTCTTTTTTGGTTTCGCGGTTAATATGCTTTACCACACAGCAGGACCATTACCCTCCATGTTATTGGACGAGGCCCGACTCAGCAGTGGGTCATCTATGCCCATGACTATGACTTGTCCCAATTGAATTGCGATTTGCTAATTCCTAATCCGATTGGCCGACCAGCAATCGCAATAAATAAGTGTAATATATTTTTTATGTGAAGTTTATTCATGTTTATCGAACTAAAAATAAATAAATAACGTTAAAAGACATATACAATCAAAATCACCTATACTAACTATGACAAAAAATTGTTCTAAAATGTCTAAAAACTTATTAAGTTAAAATAAGTATTTTACGTTATCATACTAAACTACTTATAATATTTTAAAACCATGGTGATTATTTTAAAATCCAATTAATAATATAAACTCGAAAGTTAGTAAACAAGTATGGATGGATGTTTGTTACTTTTTCACGTAAAAACTACTGAATGGATTTTAATGAAACTTTACAATAATATAGCTTATACATCAGAATAACACATAGGCTATCATTTATAACGATATATTGTGAATGTAACGATAAGTGTCAAGTAAGGGCGGGTGACACCACAGGGCGCAGCTAGTAAATATATATAGCCATGAAGTAATTTAATTGAGGCCAATACTACGCAGCTCATAAATGACACCCTGCTGAGTCGTGCCTCCTCCAATTACATGGGGGGGAGGGGTAACTAGTCTACTGAGCCATGCTGGCCAGGCTGTTTGGCACAGGCTTTGTGTCAAGCTTTCCTTCCCTTGTGGCTTGGTTTTTGGCCTTGTATTTCCTTTTTAGTTCTTTTTAATAGAACATAACAAAAACACATTTTAAAATTAACCTATTCTATCTTTGGTCATTTGTTTTTAAAAACAAATGATTCTTCGAATGATTCCTTATTTAATGTCTATTTTGTCTTTCAACTATTCTTTCTTGCCTGCCACTCAACTGACAGATGTATTTTCATCGTGAACACGGCTTTACTGAGGATTCTTAAAATGTGATCGTTACAAAGGCGGGGCGTATTAACCACTGACCAATCGGAGAGGTTCTATTTACCTATTCGGAAGGTCTTAGGTACTTGTTATTTCCTCACAAAATTCGGCAACGCTTTGGCATCGTTCCAACATAAGTTAATATACGTACTGGACGTTGTGCGAATAATATTAGAATTTAGTGCGATACTGTAATAGTGGTTTGATTTCGTTCGGTCTGTAACGAAGGGCTTTCACTATAGTACTTTCTACTGTATCTATATCGTATTACAACCAGCACTATTTAATTAACTGTGAAAGATAAATGTTCACCAACCCATTCCTACCTTAGAGGACCACACGACGCGAAAAAGGGCTAGCCATAAGGAAATTTTGGAGAAATAATAACCCGACGCGATTTCATTGAGCGAATGCATTTTTTTTTAAATAAGCGTTAGCAAAATTGCATTCGCTCAATGTCAACTCAGTTTGGTTGGTTAGTACTCGGAGGGAAGTTTTAGTGAGACAGGTTGTATTCAACTTCTTCATTGCTTCAGTAAATATTAAATCTAAATCATCAAAACGACGCGTAGAGAGTGTGTGTAACGCGGCGCTCACTCGCCAACTCATTGATTGGGTGTCTCCATCAATTTAATTGTGTGTATAACTGGAAGTGACACTTATTTGGGTAGTATCTCTATAATAATACGTGAAAACATTACACCCACTACCATGTATTTGACACGCACACGCATATATATACTCGTACTTTTGTCAAATCGAGAATAGAACTATAATTTAAATTAAATATGTTCGTATTTTGACAGATGGGCGATTAAATTTTTAAATTGTTTCAAGCAGGTAAGAAATAATTTTCCACTTCAATGAAGAAAATAAATGTTTCATTTTCAAAATGGCGGATGGTTAAGGATTTTTGCGCTTCACATTACAGTCAAATACGTTTAAACATTCAAACCAGGACCGTTGAACCGTAGTCCAACTAGGGTATGTTTAGGGACCAACCCAACAAGGAGTCGTTTGGAGGCGAAGCAATTTAATTAAAATGTATAACGTATATTATCTTCTTCTTAAATTTAAGAGCGATGCTCTTGTCGGTGGAGTTTCTTCCAAGCATCTCGATCTTCTGCTAGCTTCTTGACCATTTGATACGAACCGACATTCACTTTTTCCTTAATTTGATCGAAAAAGCTTCTCTTAGGTCTTCCTCGTCCTCTCTTCCCTTCTATGATAGTTGTCATAAGTGTGTCGTGTCGTATCAAATGCCCAATCATCTTTCCTCTTCTGTTGTCTATGCAGGTCAACAGGCTTCTCCTTTCTAATACTTCTACTCTTTCTAATACTTCTTGGTTTGTTAGTTTTTCCATCCAGCTTATTCTTTCCATCCTCCTCCAGCACCACATTTCAAATGCTTCCAATCTTTCTCTGTCTCTTTGTGTCACGTACACGTATATTATAAGGAAGCAAAAAATAACCATTTCAAGCTATGCCAATTTAAATTGATACCGACGTTGATTTGGAAATAGGTACACTTTGGTGTACAGACCAAAGATACCGACTTCAGATAGTGGTTTTTTATTGTTTTTGAAGTCGTTATACATTACATATTTTTATTCATTCAGACGATTCTGATTGTAATGATCAGCATAAGCTCAAGTTTAAGCTAAAAGAGAAACAATAAGTATGTTTCTTAATCACTTTGTCAATTAAACCAATATCATTTAAATTATACTTGTGACCCGTACACGCCTCCCCCACGGTCCCCACGATGACCTGGCTAATGTCACCGGAAAACGATGGATGCGGGCGGTCCAGGACTGGCTTTTATGGAAATCCTTGGGAGAGGCACAACTTTACTATCACAACCGTGACTGTTTCACTCGTTGCTATTATAGTGTTCAGATAATACGTGCGTGTGGTGACGGCTTTAGAATACACGCTGTCACCAAGCTATGCCATTCTGAGGGGGTCGTATGAGGCAACTAAAGAAACGCAAGAGGTAGATCACCCAGTTGCAAGAGAAGGAAAGCATGATACAAACCCAGTGCCAACCCGTCTTGCCAGTGTAGCACTCATTTCTCCATCAATTTGGAGGGGGGCTGGCTCAGCACTGCTCAGTACGTACTCGTCGTCGTTCCAACCCATAAATGACCCTCTCATGTATGTATGTATGGTGAAACGACGACGAAATAAATCTGCAGTCTTTTAGCGAATAACATTAACTGTAGCTTGTGGTCGCCTTTTAATAGTCAGCAAAAATATTGATTAGCATTTTTAAATTTCAGGTCTCTATAGCCACGGACATTTATTTGGAGGGCGAGGAAGACCCATCGAACGAATTCTTGGAGGTCAAGCAGAACGACCATAGCATCACAGATCATTTGAAGCGGTTCAAACGCGACTGGCTAGGTAACTATCATTTCTTAATGACTCCATTTCTTCCCTTCTTTTTCTGAAGTTTTACGGTTTTTATATGGATCAGTGTCCACCGGCAATAAAATTTCATAACTATAAAATGTTCGTAATATAAAATATATGGGTTAATTAATTTACCTATTTTCTAAAATGATTCTAGAATATGCAACCCCGCCCAATAGTGTCGACATTGATCTCGCTATGAGACCGTTGTTTTATAATTTTTATTTAGTTATAACTTTTATTTTATAAAGAAAAAGCATAACCTCAAATGAGGCTTTATTTAAACATCTCCTTGCAGCAACTCCCACTGGTTTGAAAGTCTCTACTCTGTCGGGTAGAGCTAGCCAGAATCTTTTTATATTTGCTCTAAGCTACCAAACATCAGATTGCATAAAACTTTTCGCTGTTTGAGATGTGAGAACTCGTAAAGTTCTTGTAATCGATATATGTTTGCATTGATTATATTTTATTTTCAGTATCATAATTCACTCCTAAAAATCAGTGTAGACTGTAGTAAATTACTTGGCGGTCACTCACACTTCAACTGGTAATACCTATTACTACTGACAATCAGCCTGTAGACGACCCACTGCTGAGACGAGAGTCCTCCAGATACATGGAGCCTATTGTGCCACGCTGGCACAGGGTTTTTTTTATCAAGTTTTTCTACTCTAGGTCATCAGCCTCGGCTCTTTCGACACCCTCAGGATAGAACGGGATTGTGACACTATGCTTTCCAAATCCGTCACCACACGGATAACTGGTAATACCTACCTAACCGTAATCGGCTTCAAATAAATTATCATACCTATAAGTTTGGCATGTCTACATGTCAGAAGTATTATTAAAATTAACCGCTTTTGTATATGTTTAATAATTGTTCAAAGTGAAAACTTTCTTAAATGTACATGTTTTTCTGAGTCGTATATATATTATATACTCTATCTATCTATCTATCAGCCACAGAAGTCCACTGCTGAACATAGGCCTCCCCCATAGGTTTCCACAATGCACGATCTCGTGCAGACCGCATCCACCGACCCCCAGCGACCTTCACAAGGTTGTCCGTCCACCTAGTCGGGGGTCTCCCACGCTTCTCTTTCCGGTACGTGGACGCCACTCCAAGACTTTTATGCCCCAGCGGCCATCCGTTCTTCGGGCCACGTGGCCTGCCCATATACTCATATCTAGATTTTTCTTTTTGAAGTTTTCAGCATTATTATATGAGAATAATTTATCCCTTTCAGATCCGTGGTCATTATTTTCCTCGGCCACCGAGAAGACCGAGGCGGAGTCGGAAACCGCAACTGACAACCCCGGCAGCGACGACACAGTACCGTGAGTAATTCAATTAAGTAATATGTGACCGGTGTATTACATATAGTGACCGGAGTGGAATAAAAGGGCAATAACTACTCTGGATTTCTAAGTGGCCGGACAATAGTCCGATTATAAACCAACTTTGGCAGAATTATAGACTTTTCTTAGTTACAGACAGGAAAGCATAAAGATCTTGAAAAGTAACAAGAACTCCTTGGACAATTATTGCGACAATTAAATTAGCTTGAGTTGATATAATTCGGTGAACGTGCAGATTGTTAAATGTAAGAACTATTTTTTTAGTTTCTTAGAAATATGCTTTGTTTCGTTTCAGCGATGACAAGGATGAAGGGTCGGACAACTTCGGTTCTGGTTCGTCGGACAAACCGGAGTCGGACAATAGAGAAAGTGAGTATATTGGCTTCCTTCGGTACATTTCTGCGGCGTTGCGAATGCGACCGTGATACACTGTACCTAAATGAAAGAAGATTAACGTACTTTAACATTCATAGTAACTACCTACGTTAGACGGTTAAAGTTTCAATGATGTTCTATTCGTTCTTAATTTAATTATTATGAAAAAATCTGAAATCTATAAAGTCAGCTGTGATGGTAAAAAAATCTTGAGGTTAATTCGATTGCCTTTGTAATGATTGCTGCGCACACTTTGCAAGAACATTTTTTCTGGCAAATGTAAGTAAGTAGGTACATTAACAGTGAAGGAAACAAAATAATCTATTTATTTGTATGAAATCGTTAATACGTTAACTCAAACTCAAAATGAACTTAATTTACGTAGGTTTTATCATAAAACTCTTATAAATCGTCATATTTTACAATTACCAATATTACCCCACAACCCTTGCGTCCACCCACATTCATGCTGAATCTACCACCGGTTCGGAAAGCTGCTCTACATAGAAGAGCCGGCAAGAAACTCTGTAGTTCCTTTTAATTATTGGTCATGTTAACAAAAAAGTGTGAGAGCAAGTTCGCCAGATGAGAGAAACACACTACACGTTTACGCAATGTATGAAGAAAAGGCCTTGACAGGGCCAATATCATCATAATTATAAAAAAAATGCTCCGTTGGTATTCCAGAAACTCTTCGTGTGACGTTCGTGGCAAACGAGCCTTATCGCACCCCAGAGTACACCAACAGGGACTCGGCAGAATTCCGCAACTTCTCCACTTCATTGGCTAACGCTGTGGACCAGCTTTTTGAAAGCCTGCCGGGAACACAGAGATCCAGCCTTGTTCGTATTCAGTAAGTATGCTCCGACTATGTTTTTTATTCCCAAGTTCCTGTAACTCAGAGCACTGTTTGGAAATAAGCTACAGATATACGGAACCAAACAGACCGTCTCAATTCAATAACAAATTCTGTTTTTTCTACAACTCGAGTAATGGTCGTGGACACCGCGTGTGTTAATTTTTTTTATTTATGGTAAATATGGAATCAATCCAACAAAAAATAGGATTGTCAAAATAGCTTCACAAATTAAGGAGTGCAGTAACTAACACACATACAAAAACATAATATATATGAAGTGAGGCCTTCCTTTTTTGAGGTCTGTTGAAAACTTATATTAATAAAAACAACGGCTATAATTTTTTTTTACTTACAAAATGTTCACTTGTTCCCATATGCAACCGCTAAGTAAAGAGCCCAGAATGCTACGGACAGCAATGTCTTTAAAAAAAACCGTTATAATCCCTGTCATGATATACATAGTGTCACTACCCCATTCTAGAGGGTATCGTAGGAGCCGACAAAAGGAAATGACAAGACCGAAAACCTAGTGGCGAGAGAAGGAAATCTTGGTAGGACACCCTGTGCCAACCCGTCTGGCCCGCGTGGCATTGTAGGCTAAGACTAAGACTAAGACCCTCCATGTAGCTGGAGGAGGCCCGACTCAGCAGTGGGTCATTTAATGGCTGAGTAGTAGTAGTAGACCAATATCACGAAATTTTATGCACTGTGGTTTGAAAGTGATTTAATAAAAATGCAGTGTACATTTTTATTAAATCACTTTTAAACCATATGTGTTAATGCAAAAATGAGTGCGGAATTGATTAGAACATTTGAGACTGAGGCAACTGTTTAATTACAATTGCAACAGGATTATAGTATTTTACATAACAGGATTATAGGATTAAAGTAAAAGTTTCAAATCAGCTGTCCTTTGTGAGGTCGCATAGTACAGCTTATCACATATTAGATACTCGATCCGTCCTCATACGGGTGTAATGCTTTTGCAGTCTACCTTCGTTTTACAGTAGATTTTATATTATATCCCGACAATTCGCTAAGCTGATTAAAATTAATTAAAAAGAAAGAAGCACATTTCTTTGTTGGTTGATAAATGACAATTGGCATCCCTCAAACCATTTCCTTACTTGACTGAATACGTTGAAATATAACATGTGTGGAAATGTACAATGGGCATTTAAGAAGCGCGGTTTTGTTTTCAGGTCACAACCTAACGACGAGTTTTCATGTAAAGTCACTTTGGACATCGTGACACGGGACAATGACGATACAGACCGGATCACTGAGGTACTCCGGGACCATATAAGGAACTACGGTCGCTTGGGATTTATAACAGCAGTCGACCAAGACTTCAGCGCCCAACTTATTAACCCAGGTATCTCTAAGGCTCTTAACATAGAGTCGAAGTCGAAGTCGAGTTGTGTATGTGTATTTTCCTTTTGTCGTAAGAGCCGACAAAAGGAAATGACGAGGGCAATAACCAAGCCGCAAGAGTAGAAAAACTTGATACGAAACCATGTGCCAACTCGTCTGGTCAGCGTGGCACAGTAGGCTAATTACCTTCCATGTAATTGGAGGAGGCCCGACTCAGCAGTGGGTTGTTTATGGGCTAAAAATGTGGGTTTCTGGATGTGAAAAAAGATACGAAAGGAAAGGTGAAATACATTGTGTAATCTGTGCATTTCCTATGGATGGTGTGGTGTACATTCCACAATTTGATATAATAAAATGTAGCATAGGGAAACCTATTTATTTTTATTATTTGTTTTATTTTAAATTATTATTTACTTTTTTAAGCCTCATTATCCCCTGACGATGTTACGGATGACCAAAATACATACCTTTACCCAACAGAAAGGAATGATTATGAGCAAAGACCCGACAATACTGACCAAACGGGATACGGTGATGGGTTTGACAACGGAGCAGACCCAAATGGTGAAACTGGATCTGATCCAAATGTTTTCGGCAACGATTCAGACCAACCTGGTTTTGATTCGGAGCGTAACGTAGTTGACGAAAATGGTTACGGTAACGAGGTGGATCAAAATGGTCCTGATAATGTCAACGAAAACGATATCGACCCACTAAGAACCACGGAGCGTACTGTGGATGATAGCTATAGAAGTCGCGGCGACCAAACAGGCTATGACAACGGTGGTTACGAGAATCGACCAGAAAACCCAGAAGACAACAATATAGACTCAAATGATTTTGATAATTTCGACCGAACAAGAGAATCAACAGGCACATATCCTAATAATGTGCCCCCTACAGCCAGCTATTATGGATCAACTCCTGAAAATAGACCTTCTGGAGACAACTTCGATTGGTCTCCTTATTCTACACCTCGCGCACTGACAAGCCAAAGATGTGACTTCCCTATACCGTGCACAAGCTCAGCAGTTACCTTTTGCCCAGAGCAGAGGTGTGATGGAACTACTGATTGTCCGTTCGGTGACGATGAACAAAATTGCTCAGAAGGTGATTTGTTTCTTTATGTTTTGTTTTATTAATTTTTTTATTAATTTAGGGGACATAGGCTTAAATACTTTAAATTGCATCGTACTCGTATATATCAAATGACTCCCGAGAAACTACCGATGCGACTGCTAACTATTACAATATATTCATCTTCAACATGCGGTCTGCACCGACTTCGCATTAAATTAACAAAAAATCAATAATCTGTGATAGTTAGTAATATAGTATCGGACTTATTTCTAGATATTGATGTCCTCTATAAAATTGTAATACATAAATTTGCTCGATTGTTAATAATTTCCGTGGCGTACGCAATATAGAACCAAAAAATAAATCGATAAAATCGTATTCGTTCTCTATGCTGTGTAGTGCTTTTTGTAAACAAAACCTATTATTTGAAAAAAAAAGCAACTACGGATTGCCGGCTCTTCTCTGTAGAACAGCATTCCAAACCGGTGGTAGTTTCAGCATGAATGTGGGTGGACGTAAGGGTTGTGGGATCAAAAGAGATGGATGTATTGTTAGAATAAGCAATGATGTATGAAATGTGTGTATGGAGACTAACACCTAGCGTGAGACAGGGACCGTGAGATTATAATTGTAATTTTAAAAATGACGATGTAAAAGAGTTTTGTGACAAAACTGGCGTAAATAAAGTTCCTTTTGAGTTAGAGTATGTAGTAAATAGTATTTAACCAGATACTCGAAGTATTTTTCGAGAGCAATAACTAAAATAAATTTGAAGGAAAGACTTCATTTTTTTTGGTTATAAACCTTTCTGGGCGCTCCTACGCACAACAATTTTCTTGAAGATCATCACATGATCAATTGCATGGTTTACGATTCTATAAAGGACATACAGACAAACATTCATTTTTATATCTAAGAAGAAAAATACAATGTCTTATAATGGTAAAATAATATTTAAATCGGTTCAGTACTTTGTGAGCCTATTCGATGCCAGCAAACAATCGATCTTTCCTCTATAATATTAGTTTAGACACTTACGAGGGGAGGTCCAAAAGTTCGTGGAATGGAGGGGATATAGTGATATTGCATCATTCGTTTACGAACACTCGCCTGCTAAACAAGTCAATCCGGAAGAAAACGGAGACTATGGAGAAAATTTAACACCGAGCTGTGATACAACTTATGGAAAGAACGTTCAGACCATGTTTAATGAAATGGAAACCGTTTGTGGGGATCAGTGCCCTGGTAAATCAACGATTTCCAAGTTGCATTGTCTTTATAAACAAGGTCCCGAGTCGATTGAAGACAACACCCGCTCAAGAAGGCCAGTTGAGGCCACCACATCAGACATCGTCGAAAAAGTGGAGAAATCTGCACTGGAGGACACATGTTTGAAGAAAAAACTGTTATTTGCATTAGTTGGAGTATAAGATACACATTGCAAATCCTACCAGACCACCTGGCTACTAATTTAAAAAATAAAATAAAAAAAAGAGACATCTTTTGATGAATTTGAAGAATTTTGATGCAAGAGAAAAATATTTTTACGATGGTTTAGAAACATTAAATCATAGATCTAATAAATATATTCAGCATATGGGTGATTATATTGAAAAGGAAAAATAGATTTATTATTTCATATAATTTAAAACCCTCTCATTCCACGATCTTCTTGGATTCTCTTAACTAGGGGAAAAGTTAAAGTCTTTAGGTACATCTTTAGGTCCTTATTTGGTTTTACAAATTTATTTAGGTTTTATTTGTCGTTATTTTATTTTTGTGATTTTTATTTCTATAAAGGAAATGGCACTCCCAGCCCAATTGATGGTGAACCTACTACAAGAAAAATTGAAGACAACAATGTTGAAACGCCAACCACCTCAAGCACTGGTACAATACTCTTTTTTATTTTGATTTGTAATAACCTCAAGAAGATCTGAATCTTAAATGTTTGTCTGCAGCTTGCCCTCTGGATCACATGCGCTGTGATGAAACCCGTTGTGTTCCATTAACTAGCCGCTGCGATGGACGGCGCAATTGCTTGGATGGAGCTGATGAAGCGGGCTGCCCGGATGGTAAGTACTTAACATCATATAATCTCAAAGGAATCTAGAAAAACCACAATATTTATGTACGTTCCGGTGGTGCACGATGCAGATATGAATTTTATTAGAAGATTTACAATAGAGTAAAGGGAATAAAAGTTTACTTTCTTATCAATATAATTGATCACATATGTCGATATGGGAGGTGTGAAGGTTAAGCTACTAGTGTTTTTGTCTTTTTTGACAAATATTGGACACTATGCGAATACGAATATCCAAGTGAAGTGCCAACATTAGGATGGACTTAACACTGTTTTCACCAAACAACATGAAAATATGTATTGCTATGCTCGTCTGCTTTGCGACATATACTTACAGTATGCTATCCGAGGTTGTACGTACGTAAGTACCACCCAAATAAACACCGCCATTATTTTTAGTACCCTGTGATGTAATTAAGTCGTACAGATTTGTTGAAATTGACTCATATACTAGGCAATAAAAATTCTCCAATAAAAGTGGCATAAAACTGTTTTAGACAGACGTGCAAGTACTAATAGCATAATCATTTTAATTTAAATATATTTGTGCAATTGTTTTACAGTTTTCGTGGGATTAGGCAATCATAGTAATAAGATTTTTAGTTTCTATGCAACTTTAATGGACTCCACAGCTTTTAGACTTGCCGTTTGACACCGCTTAGGAAATACGTGCGTTGTGCCCTATCGTGGCCCCTGCAGATAGGACAGGACGACAGGACAGTCCCTGTCAGCGCAGCGTAGGCAGAATACCGCGGCCCTTCAGCCTCAATGATATCATACGTCGGTCTCCTAACACGTCCAACGTTCCGGCGGTTCTAGAACCAAACGGACTATGGCGTGACGTTGGTAAAAGGCCAGACGTAATGAGTCTCATCCCTTGGAAGATGGGTTGGCCGCTAGGATGTCAAATGTGTAGACAACTTGGCGCCGTCTTGTGTCGGTTGTGGTGCGGATTTTGCAGAAAACCGTAAAGAGCGCAAATACAGTAGGCTTGACGAAGGCTATTTATTTGAGCCGTTTGTGGTTGAGACATTGGGTCCATGGGGTCTTAGTACCCATCGGCTGCTCAGAGACCTGTCATGTAGGTTGGGCGATACTTCTGGTGACCAGAGGGCGCAAAGGATTAACATAGCTACTTTATCAGGGTCAGTCAGGGAGCTATCTGTATTACGTTTCATAATTTTAAAGATTATGAAGCGTAATTAAAATCATATCCATACACATGATTTAAACCATAGAAATATTACCATGTTTATGGAATTGCAAAAGTTTTGGAAATGTATTCCATAGTATTATTTTTCTTCTTTACATCTTGTCAGGTAGAGCAGGATAAGAACACTCTCCTGGGTCGCATATGTCCTATGTAATAGATGAGACATTTCATACTCTATAAAGAAACACTTATGAGTCAGTTTCTCCATTATCCCAAGGCTTATCTCTATACCCTACGCCATAATTGAAGGCACTTGAGGCGTATGTTTTTGAGCTGGAGAGCTGGGTAATCAATGGCAAGACACTCGAAATTCACTCGACGTCTGTGATGAGCTAATTTGACCGACAGCTTTAAATAAGATCAACCTATATATTATTATATTATGTATCTTTAGAAATCTTTAAAGCGATATTTAGCTTCGTTTGGCTAGTAAGGTTCTTTCTTTCTCAATCTTCATTGAGAAAGGGGATAAGTACCTAAAATCGTTTAGTTTTCAATATGTAAGTACCTACATTTACCATATCGGTTTGAAAAGCCGGTATATAGATAAAAAATCGTGTAGACGTATCGCATTCGACATTTCTTAAAAAACTTACGTGTATAACATTTTTTAATTTGTGCTTGATCATGTTACAATTTAGAATTTAAAAAAAATATTGTCTCTCAATGCATGAACATGAAACTTGTGCATGAAAGCTTATAAATTAAATAAACTACTTAAGAAATTAAGAGTACTTGTACATTGTACAGGATGTAGGGCCTATTGGTACTTTAGACAAGTTAACGTACTGTGAAATTAATAAATCTGTGCTTGAATGGAGCACTGGTGCGATGGCGATGTCATCAACAAAGAAGTCTCTGTGTGCCATGAAAGAACTTTATTGTGCAGCTGTAATCAACTCGATTTTTTGAGCAGTCGAACAGTCACAGTACAAAATATGTACTGTAACATTATGCTAGACATGAGTTCAATGACTTTTTAAGTCGTTATGGTTGTACTGAAATTACAAATTATTGAACTTTATATATTGAGTTTAGAGTTATTAATTTGTCAGGTATTCAATTTTAAGATACCTTGTTCCTTGCATCTAGATGTATGCATTCATTGCATTAATGCATTACAATTAATGCATTACATTGTGGTTTTATATAACATAGTAACGGTTGCTTTATACTCTTCCAATACCTCATTCCATGAAAATTACCGCTGATGTCTCTTCCAATTCGATGTACCTACCAAGGGAAATTCCTACTATTCCCACGTCGGTCAGACCAGCTGGAATAACCTTCGACATAAAATCAAGTATTCCTTCTTTTGTGGCTAAGTGATCTACCAATTTTATCTAGTCTTAAAATGCTCAGGGTAGAATACCACAGTGCATTTTAAATCCGACGCCACAAAGGCCCGAAACATTCCTTGTTACAAAGGATTGGATAAAACGATTGTGTTGTATCATTCCACTGTAAATATCTCCTCATGTCATGGTCTCAATAGTATTACATCACTTCAAGTTAATTAATCAAGCGTCTCGATCTACATGCCTGCGCCGGCGCCGATGACCACTGTATAATAATTAAAGAGGTGACATATGACAATGATTGCTATAGAAATATTGTGACAGATTCATAACCATGTCAACTATTTGTCATTATTTTCATCTTAGACCATAAATTGCCTACTACGTAGTGGATCCTCTTCTAGACTCACTGAGAGATATCAGTCTACTTAGATTTTCAGTGTTTAAAAGAGAAACTTGCCTTGTTGCTAGGTTTTTTTAAATAAATATCTACTTCCTTAAATTATTAGACTTATACGACGCCTGGTTTGTGAAATGGGGTCCTGTATTCATTATAATATAATTGTAATTATTATATTTATTTAATTTTATTTTTCAACAATAAGTATTTCTATCTTTAAGTTTTAGGTTTAGTTTATTCATATTTCTAATATTTCTTTAGTGTTTTTAAGTATTTTAATGTTATTCATATTTGTTTTTCTGCCTGTATTCTGAATCCATATCTAGACCGAGATTCAATTTGGTAACTAAGTGCTCCAAGTAAATATATGGTAGATGATGTTACCCGCGGTTATTGTAGTAACTCGGGTGACGCCGCGGGACGAAGATAGTCTAAAAAACGTAGCCTACGTGTCATCAGCTACTTATCAGTGACAGTCCCGTAAAAATGAGTCCAGCCGTTCCAGAGATTAGACGGAACAAACAGACAGGCAGACAGACCAAAATTAAAAAACATGTTATTTTGGTCTATGTACGGTTTATACATACTTACGCATTTAGTAAAAAGTGGTTATTTTATTATTACAAACTAACTAAAATTAAATTAAATTGGAGTGTCTTCCAATTTTATTTATTTGTATAGATTGCGTATAATTCTTTGCTATGTACAGAATATAATGCTTTGCTTCTAACAATGAATGAAGTAAAAGCTCATTACCAAAATAAATACATCACTATTCACGTATTTTGGATGTGCATCAACTATTAAAATATATACTATTTAAAATGGTCTAAGGCTTATTGCCACTGATAAGAGAAATGTAATATTGCACACATTTAATTTCAAAGAAAATGAAATAATTTGGATACACATTATCAATTCATTTGTATGTCTGTGTGTCATTCAGGATAAAATTAAAACAAATAATTAAACAAGGCAAAATTTTATATAAAACCCTTGTAACTGGACGAGGCCCGACTCACCGGTGGGTCATCTATGGGTCGAGTACGGAGTAGGTACCTACATCATTTCGAAATTGACTAGCGCTGGTTCGATTTTTACAGCCGTAGAAATAAGAAGTATTCCTTAAAATTTACTTGAGTACTCCTTAATTTGACTTATGTAGAATATTAGTGGTTAGAGGACACTGCTACGGTGCTAAAAGTGATATATATTCACAAAACGCCGTCGGTATACTCTGTATTTTATGTATCAATGACTTTTGTCTATTATAGCTCTATAATTATCTCAAACAGTAATTATGCCAGTTTTGCATTTGATATTAAGGCGAAGTTTCCTAACGACGGCGATTATAAAAAAATATAACTTTCATAAAAATCTTTATAAAATAAGATTTAATTTATTATCTTTTTGGAGATACCACGGCCGGCGTCGCATGTCCGTGTTTCATAATAATAATATAAAAAAGTACATAGGTCGGGGTCTCATTGCACAAGCTAAGCTTAGTTTGAGACTATACAATTTGTTACAAATCGGAACAAGAGCGCCTTAAAATAGAATCCATCAGGATTTCACATCACGAACACGAAGCGTGATGAGCTAACCAAGCCTTTCTGTGAATCATCTAATGATTGTTCAAAGTTGTAGTGTGCCACTGAATCAAAAGATTTGCTAAGTATTTAATGACTACAGCAGATGAGCTACGTACCTTCAACAAACAAACTAAGGTCATTGTATGTATTTGATAGTATATACCTAATTATAACCTCTATATACTACAATCAAGGAACAAAAACCGATTTCCAAAACACTAATATACATACATTAATGCCTGGATGACCGACACTCATTGACTTCGTGTTACTTAATAACGCCATCTGCTGTTGTGCTCACAAAAATTATTCGCCAATAGATGTCAGGATTCCTAGTTAGATCGATTTATCCCCCGTAAACCCTAATAAAATTACATTTTCTAAAAATGATTTCTAGCTAGATCGATTTATCGCCCCCGAAACCCCCTACCTATATACTAAACTAGCTTTTGGGCGCGGCTTCGCCCGCGTGGGCTTCGAACCCGTGCATATTTTTTATGAACATAAAATCGGTTATTGTGACTAAACTATGATAGTTAGATATGTGCTCTCGCGGACTTTTTTGTAGATCTTTATAAGACCTACAAACCCGTAGTACATCATTTTGTTCTATTGTCAATAGTTTTTGCGGCGCACGCATAAATAGGTTTTCGATTTTACACCTTGGTTTACAAAATCGCAATTTTCATACGGATCCCTAATTCTTTTGAAAATAAAATATAGCCTAAAACCTTCCTCAATAAATGGACTATCTAACACTGAAAGATTTTTTGAAATCGGACCAGTAGTTTCTGAGATTAGCGCGTTCAAACAAACAAACAAACAAACTCTGCAGCTTTATATATTAGTATAGATTTCATGAAAATCGTTGGAGCCGATTCCGAGATTCCAATTAGATATAAGTTAAGATGTATGTATCTTGCGACACTTTATTAAAAAAACTTGAAACGAAACCCTATGCACCCCGCCTGGCCAGCGTGGCACCGTAGGCTAATTGCCCCCCGTGTAGTTGGAGGAGGCCCGACTCAGTAGTGACTTATTTATAAATAACTAGTGGCCCGCCCCGGCTTCGCCCGTGCAAAGCGGGGGTGGGTTATACTTAAAAACCTTCCCCTTGAATCACGCTATCTATTAAAAAAACACGCTATCTATTAAAAAAAACCGCTTCAAAATCCGTTGCGTAGTTTTGAAGATTTAAGCATACATAGGGACGGACAGAAGAATGCGACTTTGTTTTATACTATGTAGTGATAATATTACGCGATAATTAAATGTCGCAAAAGATGGCCTTTAATTACAAGAATTCTATGTTTCTAATTATCGGCAACATCCCTTTAAAGTTGTTTAGGTTTAAGGGTATGCTTGGAGTTTCTCTGAAAGATAGGCTCCGTAACGAGACTATCCGACAGAGAACCAAGGTCACCGACATAGCTCAGAGAATTAGCAGACTGAAGTGGCAGTGGGCTGGTCATATCTGTAGAAGAACCGACAACCGCTGGGGTAGACGAGTTCTTGAGTGGAGACCGCGAATCGGCAAGCGTAGTGTGGGAAGGCCCTCTGCTAGATGGAGCAAAGATCTGCGAAAGGTTGCGGGCAGCAGCTGGATGCGTCAAGCTGAAGACAGGGCGCTATGGCGCTCTTTAGGGGAGGCCTATGTCCAGCAGTGGACTAATGTGGGCTGATGATGATGATGAGGTTTAAGGGTAGAAAATGGCTATAATTTTAGCTAATATATAATATAATTGGCTATAGTTTACCAGCCATTCTTTTAATTCACATAGGCTAATCGAGAACGGAAACCTATTTTGTACTGTGTAAAATATTTACTGTTTTTAAGGGAATATATGTATATCCAATGCAAGTACTTTTATTGTGCATTTAAATTTAGATGGAAAACGATCCGTCGCATCATTGCGCTTAATATGTATACAATTAAGAGTGCCTTGATGATAAGTTATTTGAGTGAGAGTACAAGGTCCGTCTGCCTCAATTGAGGCGTCCATTGCCCTGCGCCTTTATACATTTATCAGAACATATTAAGACTTCGAACATCGAGACAAACATTACAAACTATAACCAGCTCAGTTAACTACAACAGATTTTTAGTCTGCAACACTGATCACAACGTTCCGGAAAGCGCAGTGCTGGTAGGAGCTGCGCTTTCCGGAACGTGCTGGTAGGTCCCATACGGTGGACCGACGACCTGGTTAAGGTCGCCGGAAGTCGATGGCTGTGGGCGGCTGAGGACCGGCCTCTGTGGAAATCCTATGTCCAGCTGTGGACGTCTTTTGGCTGAAATGATGATGATGATGATTTTTGTGATTTGATTCGTTCAACACTTTACCGACGGTGAATACTCATAATAACTCCATATTGTACATGCTGATAAGTGTAAACACTGTATTGAGTATTCTCTGTATTATTTTAAGAATGAATGGAACGAACTAAGTCCATTTCGTGATGTACTAAAATAGGAACTAAATAGCTTAGTTCCCGCTACAAGGATGGAAAGGGTGCTAAATTTAGGTTTCTATTTGGAACTATGTTAATTTGTCCATGCTCTGGCGAGTCATGTTGGACAGATAGAAATACATATGTGCATGTTTCGCACAGTGTATAGTCCGATTTTGATTTTATTTATCACTCATAGTATAAAACAAAGTCACTGTCGTCTGTCCGTCCCTATGTATGCTTAAATCTTTAAAACTACGCAACGGATTTTAAAGCGGTTTTTTTAATAGAGGAATTCACGAGGAAGGTTTATATTTTTTTTTTTTTTAAATATCCTTGGACATTTCACACAACGCCATCTCGTCCCAAGCTAAGCAACTTAATGCTTGTGTTATGGTAACGAGATGGATGATAAACTACTTATATACATTTTTTTTTGTAAATACATACATATTATAGATAGAAATGACACCCAGACTCCAAGCCAGTGCCTCTGGTTGAGACAAAGACACTGGCCCGACCCCGGAATCGAACCCGGGACCCGTTGATCCAAAGGCGGCACATCTGACCACTAGACCAACGAGGCAGTCATTGGTCTAGTGGTGGTATAATAAAGATTTCTTAGGTTTTCGCGATTATTACACATTGAAATTAAACACTTTTTAACGGATTTATCGCGTGTATAATTACATTATTTAATTCCCGACGTTTCGAATGCTTTGCAGCAGTCGTGGTCGCGGGAGAGACTAGGTGACAGTTGTCTTCAAAAGTAAAAAGATCTACGCCTATAATTTTGTTTTATTAATAACGTTCCCTGTGCACGCAGAAATCCGTTAAAAAGTGTTTAATTTCACTGGTATAATAATTCACTAGATTGGGATTTGAATGGGAAATCATCCCTTTGCGCCTAAATAAGTAACACGTTCATATCCACGGTCGGTGGACATGAACGTGTTACGGTGCACATATATGAAAAACTGGCTCAACTATGCAAGCTAAACTAAACTAACTTCTTTTAGCTGGCGGTGGACGTTCAGCTATAAATAACTATTCATTTTTAATCATGTTCTTATATCGCAATTATTGTGCGTTGGTAGGTTTACAACGGCCTTTTCTGGTCCCAAACTAAAAGTAGGTACTAAATGCAGATGAAATGCTTTAAAACTAAAATATTCTGATATAATTTATAATTGTGTTATCCGTCCACAGTTTCTAACACTTTAGATAATATTCCTATAAGAAAAGGGTTAGAGGTCTTGCAGTTCAACATCAATTTTGCAACAGTTATTTATCTTATCTGAATAGAATACATTTGGCAATTATAACTATCATGCATAGAAACGAATCACAGAAAGAGCTAGGGGATTACTCACTCAAACTCAAAAGGAACTTTAATTACGTAGGTTTTATCACAAAACTCTTATAAATCGTTACGACGTATATTTATACCATACTCATAATAAAATTGTTTTACTGTATTTTTACCAAATACTCCCAAATAATGCTATATTTTGAATACTACATAATTCAACATCAAAATTATTTTATTCGAATAAATTCTTAAAAAAGCTTTCATAATAAAAATAATTTCAAAATAAATTATAAAAATAATAATTTATCATTTACTTAATTAATTAATACTACCGGTTCGGGATGCCATTCCACAGAGAATAACCGGCAAGAAACTTTATGGTTTGAAAATAATAATATCCATTCCATTTGACAAGAATACGATGAAGATATACATATATTTTTTTTATCAAGGATCATTGTGCCAATGGTCCTTTCAGTAACCGGTCTTATCGCGAAGAAACTCTAGCTGAATTTACGGATTAAGGGCATAATACAAAGGCTTTCATCCTGGATTCAGCAAGGATCGTGAAGAGGGTCCTCTCTCTGGATCCCTTAACCGTCGGTAGCCTAGGTAATCTACGTCATTATCGAGGGGTTTTGTCTATTTTTAAATCACGTTTATTTTTAATATATTCAAAAATAAGAAATATTACGAGTAGTTACTATATTTATTTCATCATCATCATCATAAGCCCACATTAGTCCACTGCTGTACTTAGCAGTGGACTATATTTATTTAAACATCTTAAATATCGATGTTAAGTTTATGTGTCGCACCCCTGCACTGTCGAAGCCCATTGCGTGCCATCTGCAATCGATATTTAGTTGTTATTCGTTATAATTGCATGCCATCTATTGTGGTTAAATTATAACTCTTGCAGAACATCGTGCAACCCAACGGAAATATTACTACAGATATTCAAATTTAATAAAGAATACGAGAATGTAAAACCCGTGTTTAATGATAATTTATGATTCAACATTTGCTTTTATGAGTTTAACATTAAAATGTTTATTTTAAACTACTCCCCAGCCCATAGGTTACCCCCTGTTGACTCGGGCCTCCTCCAGTTACATGGAGGGTGATGAGCCTACTGCGCCACGCTGGCCAGATGAGTTAGGTCAACCAACCACACATGTTGTTGTTGTTACCACACGGAGATATATATATTTTAACGATCTCAAGGAATAAACTAGGCACGCAGCGTATAGCTAAATATTTATAAGAAGTCGTATATACGAGTATGTATAGTATGTTATAGAAATTCAGACTTATGATTAGGAGTTAAAATACTCTATTCCATCATCTTCCTTCCGTCGCCAACCGCCAAATTGTGCTGGTGAGGCAGAGTAGATAGTAGAAATATATCTCTATCGCTCTTCCCTGGTCTGCAATCTTCCAAAAGTTACGTTGGGTATCAGCCGGCTATACTAATCTGGGCTGGCATTGAGTTCCGAACCAGGTTTTCCTTCTCATAAAGCAAGATTGTTTCTCTGTTATGACCCTTTGGCCTCGAAACTATTCGCATTGAATAGAGTTGATAACCATGCATTTTAAACTACGGATTTAGAATCCACAAGATCACCAACCCATACTATCCCGAGGGTGACCTAAGAGGCAGCTAAGGCAATCGCTAGCCGCAAGAGAAGGAAAACTTGTGTGCTACTTTCCCTCGAATTCGGAGAAGGCTCGGCACAGTACTATTTATGGGCATGAATGATGAAGATAATTTCCATAACTTATTCCTTAGTTTAGTTTAGCTTATTCCATAACAGACATCCGTTAAAACAAATTTGGCCTACCTATAAAGTTTATTCAAACAAAGTTATTAACCTAATTGGTTGAAGTTTCCTTGAAATCATTCAATTTTTCCGTACCTGCCTTTGTGTTCACGCAAATCAAAGACTCGAAGGAACTGTCCCCTCGCTGTCGACTATGCGGCATTATCTTCAGTCAAAGAAAAATATTTAGAAATTATTTCCCTTGATTTTGATCCTGGAAATGAGGTCCTAAGTTTACCAATAATAAATAGATCTTTTTTATTTGATTCACTCAGGTGATTAGATTGTTTATTTACTATTCGAATAATAATATCAAAAAGGTTTGAAATAAATCCGGGTGGTTATAGATTCAGTAAAAAAAAGGCTGATTATGTAAACGACCCAGCTGCTTGGGACTAAGCTGTTCAATGTCAATATTTTATATTATTTATTTAGGTTATTGTACTTAGACATATAAAATAGGACAGCAAAGAAAACAAAATTACAAGCCCTCTGAGTTTCTTGCCAGTGGTCGCGTTCCGAACTGGACTAGAAGTAGTAATTTAAAAAACTAGATGTCACGATTTGTTTTTGCATAACAATATATTTTCAGGCAAATATATTTTAGTAAGGGGAATATGCAACTTCTGTTACTGTTGAATCTATGCCAAAGTGATCAATTTTCATGCTTTTCGTGAGCTAGAACAACATCGCTCGCATAAAATAAGTTTCGATACGAAATTGAATATAGAGCTCGCGTGTCCCAGTATGTCTCGAACAACACAATGTCTCTCTCAGCCTTAATGCAGTAAGCGCCGACCGTGAAAATTTTAGCCGATAAATCGATTCAACCAACATCCTGAGTACCGGCATAGACTTGGCTTTTACGCTTCCCTACTCAAGTGACCTATTCCGATTAGCTGTCAAATATTTATTAGAATAAATAAATTGATGTCGCTATCTGTTTGTAGTGTTTGAACTATTGAATGAGGGTTCCAATGAACGAAACTTAATTAATTATTAGCTAAGGATTACATTCCGTGGGGTGATTAGAATACATTGTGTCGCTACCCCATTTCATCCTGAGAAACCGCAAGAGAAGGGAAACTTGATACGATACCCTGTGCCAACCAGCATGGCACAGTTGGCTAAATACCCTCCATGTAGATGGAGGAAGTCCGACTGAACAGTGGGCTATTTACGGGGTATGGATGATAGCTACAACAATATGCACATCCCATACCTAGTCAAGTTTAATTGAGGTTCGTTGCCTTTTTTCGTAAATTAATTTAGTATGTTCAATGTCTGAAACTGACTGAACTAGTATTCATCCCGGTTCTTACGTAGCTATTTGTAATTTATACTAAGCTAGTGACCCACCCCAGCTTCGCACGGGTGCAATTATATTATATATAAACCTATAAACCTTCCTCTTGAATTACTCTATCTATTAAAAAAAACCGCTTCAAAATCCGTTGCGTAGTTTTAAAGATTTATGCATACATAGGGACGGACAGAAAAATGCGACTTTGTTTTATACTATGTAGTGAAACTGGGTCAACTTTGCAAGCTACACTAAACTAACTTATTTTAGCTGGCGGTGGACGTTCGGCTTTAGTCGCGGCTAACAGCTAGTTACTCATACTGTTATTCCGATAATTCCGAGTAGTAGTATTACTTAAAAAATCTATGTAACTGCATATATTTTTTAGGTACATAATTATATTTAGGGAGTATTTTTTATGTTGTGCGTGCTATAAAATGATATATCATTACAATGTATTTCGCCCAATCCACATGCCAAAAGGGCAATGTGAAGCTACTGCTTATAACCTTTACTTAGCTACGCACAACTAAAATATTTCATATCTCTTTGATATTCATTATTTCTGGTAATCATCTCTACTCTGGTCTTAATAAAAATATACCGTACGTGATAACGTAACCAAGTACTTTTGTTTTATTGAAAAATCGGTTACAACAACGTCAATACTTAACTTTGATAAGTTGAAGTGAACTCGTATGACCTATATTTAGAGGACAACTTGTGTAATAGATAATAGACCACTTGACCACCGCGTGGCATTTTAAATCGTAGAGTAACCTCCTGGTGGAGATCTGGTTGAAATAATTTCTTCTCTTTTGGATCAATAGTTTCTGTCCATTATTGAGTACTTTCACCAACCTAGTGTAAATCCACTTTTTTGGCGAAGTCAATATTTTCCAAATGAATCTTTGCTCCGGTTAAAATGTTTTAAGTAAACCAACATACAGGGTAATTTTCGAAAAGGTCGAAACTAATCTAATCTTACTATAGGTATAGGTGATTTATTAGAATCGATTATATTTCGTATCGGTGTAAGAAAAACTAATCTGTTATTATATTTTGGCTAATGAAAATGAGTATGATGCACGTACAAATAGCAGTGAATAACAGTGACACACTTAATATCACTTGTAAAATAATCTACTAGTTCTAATGGTGCGGGGGCCATCAGGGTCGATCTACGAGTATAATATTTTATTGAACATTTTCGAGTAATTGTTTTCTTTAACAAATTTTAAAACTTGACAGGAATTTTGTGAAAGATGTGTTTTTTTGACCTAAAGACCGTATGTTTCCTCATTTGGGAGCTTTGAAAAAGGGGTACCTTTTTCAAAGCCTACCTTTTTACCTTTTTTTGTGTAATGATGTCATAGATTTTGAATTGAACTGAAATGATTTCTTGATGATCATTTAGACTTCTATTTTATTCTACCTGTAATCATATTCGTTCTTAAATGTCTTCGTATGAGTAGATAGAGTCGACATACTGACATCATTACTGCCGAATACAGATAATATCGTAATATTTGACTGCCTCGTTGGTCTAGTGGTTAGATGTGCCGCCTTTGGATCAACGGGTCCCGGGTTCGATTCCGGGGTCGGGCAAGTGTCTTTGTCTAAACCAGAGGCACTGGCTCGGAGTCTGGGTGTCATTTCTATCTATAATAAGTATGTATTTACAAAAAAAAAATGTATTTAAGTAGTTTATCATCCATCTCGTTACCATAACACAAGCATTTAGTTGCTTAGCTTGGGACGAGATGGCGTTGTGTGAAATGTCCAAGGATATTTATTTATATTTATTTTATTTAAGTTACTTAGGTATAAGGCTAAGGTTATCCAGTCGATATCCCAATATCATTGCGATGGAGTACCAGCGTGGCTTGGCTAGCTAATTTATTATATTGCCCTTCGATAATAATGGTACTGTTTGGTTTGGTAGTTTGGCTATGCGATCTGTTAGTAATGTAGAACATGTCCGCAAATACCGCGTAAGAAAATCCGCAAGCGGAGACTAGTTCGCACGGACGCAAGCGACGTCGCTTCCGTCGCGAGCAGCAGCCACGCGACATAGCGATCGCGACATTATCTATCAGTCGCATGTCGCTCGCACACTTGATTTATGTACCTGTAGCTTGAATTACTTGGACTTTCGTTTGAATGGACACGGCACGTCGCTTATATGATTATCACACGGGTCTAGACAGGGGCGGATCAAGGGCTTTTTGGGTTGTAGCCCAGGGCCCCGTGGATAAAAAGGGCCCCGATCCCCCTCTAAAAACAATAGACAATATTTTGAATTAATAATAAGTTTAAAATTAAAAGAAAAAATTACAAAATTCCTATCATAAGGTTGGCAACAACAGGTACCTACGAAACGGGGAACTCCTCGTCGTTTGTCTATCGACTATCGAAAACAGTTTTTTAAAAAATGGCTATTTATTGAGTAATTTGGTAGGTCCCCTAAAGTGTTTCAGCCCAGGGCCCCACAAAGTCACAATCCGCCCCTGGGTGTAGATTGCCTAATTATTTTGAATTGTTTCTGCACTTCTTGCATATATCGAACTGCCTTGGTAGTACCTACACGAAGATAGATGGCTGTGTTGAAAACATAGACGGTCCTTAAATTTATAATTATCCAAACTAGCAGACCCGGCCACAGTGGCTAAGGTTTTTATTACATTTCATTCATTTATTACAGTCAATGGGGACTGTCAAATAATAGATAAATAATTTGCAATTAAATATTATTGCGACTATTAATAAATTGAGATGTAAGCTATTGTATCTTTAAAGTTGGATCAAAATGCACACGGTGTGAAAATTTGATTAAAATCGCTTACGTAGTTTGGGAGTACATCGCGGACAAACAACTATAAAAACAATTCAAGGTCAATTTGAATTTGAAATTTCCAAATCCTTTTGGTTTTTAGACATATTCCCGATTTCAGCTGATTAAGTAGGAACGTGCTTTTATGAACATCAAAATATCAATAAGCTGTACCTACACTAATTTTTAGAGGATTGCCCGGAGTGTTCCCATTTAATGCAATCTCACTTCCCAATTCAATCCCCTTAACAAACGGGCTATGATGAGATAAGCTCGATCAAACAAAGTAGGCATAAATGTACAAGGTATAACAAGAACCCTATAATTATGCGCAGTGTGGGCAGGTCCCAATTATTTTTCAATTTTGAAGTATGAAGGAGAAAAAGACGTTTTTGAGACCCAATTTCGCATGTTCCATAGGAAATGAACCGTCTAGAATACAACATTTCACCTACCTATGGCATCCTGAGGAGACTAAAGAAACCTCACCTGGCCGCTAGAGATAAAGCTGAACTCTGTGTAGAGCAATATCTGCAAAAGTTAAAGTTACCTAGTAGGAATAATAAAATAATAAATAGTAAATACATAAATATCCTTGGACATTTCACACAACGCCATCTCGTCCCAAGCTAAGCAACTTAATGCTTGTGTTATGGTAACGAGATGGATGATAAACTACTTACATATAGAATATATATATATATATTTGTAAATACAAACATATTATAGAAAGAAAACACCCAGACCCGGAACAAATACCTGTAGGTCGTACAAATATTTCTTCCATGCGGGGATCGAACCCGCGACATGATGCGCAGCAGTCGATCGCTCAACCACTGCGCCAACCGTGTCATCAATAATAGGTGCAATTCGATTCAAATTTCTAGTTACTACTAAGCCGCCAGTATGTAGGTAACTATTTCAAGATCACGGTGATGTCATGAGGGTGACGTTGGCTAGTCAGACGGTAAGATAAACTATCCATAAATAAATTGCCTCGCATAGTTACTAGGTTGTGCTTGTGTTATGGCACGTTCTATGAGCAACCATTGTGGCAACCGTCACATTAAGTTACACATAATATTAAGTCCACTTGTGTGAATAATGCCGCTCAATAATATTCAGTCAATACCAATCTGTTTGAAGAATTCAAGTTCCCAAAACCTTGCATGGTTTTTCACCATACAAGTTCAACCCATTCTGTCGACTTCCGGTCTAATAAGTATGTAGTTGATATAATATCAATAAGACCTAGTTAAGTCAAATACTTCAATGACCTACATGTCATTATTAATAGGAATAAAATAATAGGACTGGTGATGTTTAGCCAGCTTTTGCTTTGAGTCTGTGTACGCTTGCTGTTTCTACTATTTTTAGACTGTACCGCTTTCATTTTAGCTGGTACTGGTAGGACCATGCCACTGTGATGGCATTTCAGGACATATGAAGGATATGTTGTTAAATGTTTTAGGTCCTGTATTTTGTTTGTCGAAAAAAAAACTTGGTTTATGTAGGTTTTATCTTGTGATAACTATTATATAACTATTATAAATCGTATTTATATTTATAAATACCAATTTCATCTTAAGCCCCTCTCCCACACTAAGTGGTAGTCTCCACGCACACCTATCAGTACCTTTCATACACAATTCCTCACTCCTACAATCCCTTCATCTCTCAGTACCAGCTAAATATAAAAATCAGTGTATTTGTCTATTGTCCATTTGTGCATGTATCAGTTAACAGTCAACATGTATCCGTGTGGTGAGGGATTAAGAATACATAGTGTCACCAACCCGTTCCATTTTAAGAGTGTCGTAAGAGCCGACAATAGACAATGACAAAATATAACCTAGCCTTAAGAGAAGGAAAACCTGATACGACATGTGTTAACCCGTCTGGTCCGGTGCTCACGTGTCACGGTGCCACGTAGGCTAATTGCCCTCCATTGAACTGGAGGCGGCCGACACGGCAGTGGGTCATATATGGGCTAAGTAGTATTTAGCATGTAACTAGATATTATTTTGGTGAAACTGGGGTAAAAGAATTCTTATAAAAGGCCTACCGATAGGAAGTAAAGATGCAGGTGAAGTCTAGAGGCGTGGACACCCTGTCGGTGGGCCTGCGGCCTGCTTGCGTGCGCTACCCTCATTTACTACATTTTATGACATAGTTCCGACATAGTGTATCACTTTTTGTTTAAACTATATCTGCCAAGTATGCTCCGGTAATGATGTCACTTTGCTCTTTGCCGACAAAAAGTAAAAAGATAATGAGCTTGGACGCAACAATAAAAATTATTGTTTTATTAGTAAGTACCTTGCAAAGAATATTATAGCGATGTTGATTATTGTAGTTCATGTTAAAATATTTTCTGAATCACTTTCTATTGTGTTCAGCCTTCAGACGAGCCTCCAATGTGTTAAAGGGGCATCAATTTAGTTGACTACGTTGGACAGACATAATATACCACGCAGGAAAATAAAGCCTAGGTCTATGGCTACGAAATCGATGAAGTACCTTTAAACTAGCGTCAAGTTTACAATTTTATTTTTTATCACCTATTTTTCATAATTATAATTAATTTTATGAAATATATTAAAATTATAAATATATTACATTATAATTATAAAGAACCATACCTTTTATTTACCTTCTAGTAAGTTTTGTATAAAAATGCTAGCGACCCACCCCAACTTCGCACGGGTGAAATGCTGGTAATAAATTTACCCTTGCAATATAAGCGCAAAAAATATGTTAACGTACGATATCACATTAGAAACCTCTAAATTTAATAGTGTTTCGCTACAATATTATACTTATAAACCTTCGCTTCAAATCAAACGCTTCAAAATCCGTTGCGTAGTTTTAAAGATTTAAGCATACATAGGGACGGACAGACGACAGCGACTTGGTTTTATAATATGTAGTGATAGTGATGACGCCCTCACACGCATATACACTGCACACTGGACTGAAATAATTTAACTCTCAGTAAGGTATTTTTAAACTAAATAAATTGGATTAATTTAGTATTAAATAATTTCACAAATAACAACCCCTTGTAAGATTTGTCGTTCAAGAGTAAATAAAATCCATTTTGATTTAATTTCAATAAGAATTTCGTGGATTGTTTTTCATCTATAATCAAAAATCACTATCTAAGAAAATTCCGACTACGTACGACTCGAAGATGGCATGAGTTTGTGACCTAGTATCAGTGTGCACATTATAATGTAAACAAAAGGCAAATTTATTTCAAGTTTACAGTATTATTATATTTATTTCTTAAATCCAGCTAATCTTGTGACCCCCTAATTAGTTTCTTACCAGCAAACTGCCTTACTCAGCGAGAATATCTATAGACAGTATTTTTGGGGTTATCATCTGATAGCAAAGCTACATATAAAAACGGGATGAACATTTCGTGCCTGGAGCATGTCAACATACTTGCGTTGAAATGAAATGTTTATTTTGTTAAAATTGTTGTTATTACATTTGTTTAGTATCTAAATAAGCCACCAAATTAAAGTATGCGATATAGTCCTAAAAATCTTGTAAAATTTGACTAATACTTATATTATAATAATACTTTAGTTAGATGGATGACCAATTGATAACAAATTTTGTGTGCATTTCGGTTAGGTTTGCGAATCAGACACCATCAATTTTTCACTTTAGATTCATATTTTTTATTTTTAGACAATTATTTTGTTGTTATTTTGTAGCTATATAATAAAATTTAATAGCTCTATGAGCTTACTAAAATACATAAAACCCTATATTTTCGCCCTCTACGATCAACCCCTATTATAATGGCGATATTTATATGGCAAAACCACGTTTGAAGGATCGGCTGGTTTAATTATAATAATTGATAGTATCAGTCTCAATAAATAAAGTGGCGGAAGACGTTCGTTGAAAAGTATTTGCCGCAAGATGAAACGCAATAGGTCTCAGTATGTGACCCTACCAACAGAAATACTCGAATAATTCAAACTTAAATATAGTGATTGTGTCATTGTTGTTTTAGTGTGATAAGATTATCGTTCTCATTCATAAAACAACGATCAAAATTGGCCTATAGGTATCGTTCCGTAACATTTGCTGTGTTATTTTGAGCTCGGGTGCTTGTAATGATTGTGCTCAAATCTGGGCGTTACATCATCTTTGTCTGACATAGTACAAAATGTTGTGCATTGAATTTATTATGAAATGGCTATTCACTAAATTACGCTAATAAATCGAAAGTGTTAACGATCTTTTCGTTTTGGAAATAGGCTTTTAAACACCCATTCCCACTTTACCTACATATATCTAAAAATACAAGATACCTATTTGGTCCACATAATAGTTTAAAATGTGGATTCTGTTAGATAAACGTTGCTATTGTCCGTTGGCATGGCAACATGGAATGCGGAATAAACAAGAGAAATTGGCGCGCCGCGGTTACAAAATGATATTTCCACTTTCATTTCATTGAGATTTTTGGTTTTATATAGAAATTTAAATAAACATTACCAATTTATATTACCTATCTGGTTTTGCCTATAATCAGTATAATATAAGTAATTTCTTTAGTTTACTGAGCCCTATGAAAACATTACATATTGTTAATGGACTCCTAAAAGATTTAGAATTTTTCATGTTTGGCCGTGTGATAGTATGTAAAATAAAATTTAACACCCGGGCGCAGTTGCCGCTTTCTGCTAGTATTAATATATGTAGTTGTAGGAAAAGATTATTTACTACTTGTTGGTCTATAGGTTGTGAGTGCTGCCCTTGGATCACGGGTCTCCGGTTCGATTCCAGGTTCGAGCAAATGTCTTAGTGTAAACGAGAGGCACTTGCTCAGAGTCTGGGTGTTAATTGTGTTCGTGAATTATATGTTTGTAAAATAGCCCCCGCGACACAGGCCTAGCGTAGCGCAGAGGTTAATTTTTTTAATAAATTTAAACAATGTTTTATGCGTGGTGACGGATTTAGAGTACATAGTGTCACCACCCCAATTCTTCCTGAAGGTGCCGTAAAAGCCGACAAAAGGAGATGATAAGCCCGAAAACTTAGAAGAAGGAAAACTTGATATGAAACCCTGTGCCAACCCGTCTAGCCAGGGTGTCACAGTAGGCTAATAACCCTCCATGTGATTGGAGGAGGCCCGACCCAGCAGTGGGATGAGTAGTATTGTAGTAGTGTTTCTTCTTCTTTTTCAACCCTTCACCACCCAATGCCGAGTGTAGGTCTCTTCCAATGCACGCCATTGTAGTACATAGTAGTATTGGCTAAATGTTGATGATGTTTGGCCCATTGCGACCATTGACTGCCTCGTTGGTCTAGTGGTTAGATGTGCCGCCTTTGGATCAACGGGTCCCGGGTTCGATTCCCGGGTCGGGCAAGTGTCTTTGTCTAAACCAGAGGCACTGGCTCGGAGTCTGGGTGTCATTCCTATCTATAATATGTATGTTTTTAAAAAAAAAATGTATATTTGTAGTTTATCATCCATCTCGTTACCATAACACAAGCATTAAGTTGCTTAGCTTGGGACGAGATGGCGTTGTGTGAAATGTCCAAGGATATATATATATATATCCAAGGATATATGTATATATACATATATTGCACGTGTTCGCTCTCACAAATTTGCATTGCACTAAAAAACGTTACTTGTCAAAGGTGTTTAAGGAGCTAACTATGTAGATTAGATGAATTTTGATTTAGAACTAATCTACGTAGAACACGAAACATCTGTCACTAAAATTACCTTCTTACTAAGGAAACATAAGTAGGTTCAGGTTAACGATCCAGCTTCCAGAAAGATGCGTAAATATAAGCTGGGTCACCGCAATTCGCAGAACTGGCGAGAGTATAGACTAAAATCATAAAACCCTATAACATCTGTTTCTGATGAGATTGTTTTGAATCAATAATTTCAACTAGTACCATGGTCTTTAAACTGACGTGTCGAGCCTAGTTCCGGCCTAACCTACATTTTGAACATACAATAGCGTAGTCATTAATGCTCCTATTAAAACACAAATTTGCTTATTAATTTCGGAAAATAAATGTCGAATGTTCACCTCACTATCAGGTCGTGATATCATTGTTATTATTTATTCCAATTAATATCAGAAGTCACGTGTAAGGTACTAACTGTTGTGTAAGATTTACTATAACAAGAGTAATACTAAATACTCGTAAATTGATAACATATTACAACTATAATTCGATGATACTTGATAATGTTAGTGAAGCCAATTATAGTATTTTGGAATTTCATGGATTTAATTACTAAATCGGATGTATAATAGTTATTTGTTATACAAGAGTGCAAAGTTGCTTTTTAACCGCGTGTTCAATTTTGATGATAGGTACACTTTTATTTCAGTTTAGGTATTAATTACTACATTATGACAGGTAACACAGTATGACAGGTATTACAGAATAATCTTTAATAAGCAGAATAAGCTTTTGCACTCAGATATCGAAGAGCAAAAATACTTTATTCTCTAGTGAATAAAAACGGCTTTTGCACTCAGATATCGAAGAGCAAAAATACTCTTTCCGAGATGGGGGGATGAAAAAATATTATTTATTACACAATGTAACCAACTCACAGCATCCTGCGGGTGTCGTAAGAGAAGGAAACCTTGATACAAACTCTTTTTTTACGTCAGTGATCCTCATGGATTCCGGCCGTTGGGACAGGTGGGGTTACGTGGGACCCCGGGGCGCGTAGAGATGGTAAAATTGCGCCCTGACCTACCGACTAAAACCGACGGCGATCCTCCAATGTCCGAATCAGGGCCACGGGATTCACTCCCCGATAGGAGAGCATGCTCCGGGACCCTGGGGTTGTGCCAAGCCAACCCGTCTTGATACTGTGGCACATAAGGCTAATTTCCCTCCGTGAGTGATTGTTTTATGGGCTGCAATGATGATGATTATGATGTCACAAAGAAAGCAGAAGGTCCAACGCCAGCTAAAGTAAGTTAGTTTAGCTTGCCTAGTTGAGCCAGTTATTCATACAGGTTAGTTCATCGTCGGTGGACGCACATGTATGAAAAACTGGCTCAACTATGAAAGCTAAACTAAACTAAATTATTTTACCTGCCGGTGGACGTTCGGATTAAGTGTAAAGCTCGGCTACAGCACAGAATATACGTTCATGCTACGTCAGGTTTAATTTGCTATAAACGGACGAAATCGGACCAGCCCAAATTAAGTTTCTGAAGTAGCTCAGATTCTTCCACAATAAACCCAACCTTAAATGCAAATCTCGAATTCAATTCCAATGAAGTACAAATATAAGCACCGTCAAATTACAGGATGGAAACAAGCCTACTGTGCTGCTCTGGCCAGAAGGGTGGGTACAAGGTTTTGTTTTAAGGTTTTCTTTTGATGCTAGGTTAGGTTAGGGTTAGGTTAGGTTAGGGCCCACGGGGCAGCAAGCGCGGGACGGTACACCGGGGGTCGTTTAGTGTGTATGCCTAAGTCTTCTCTCTGAGGCGGAGGGGACTCCCACACCCCCCTGTTGGCCACCCCCAGGCTGGCGATGACAGTCCATAAAGCATTTTAACCCAAAGGGAAAAAGCGGTTCTCAGCCATGTAACTTCCTTTAGCCGCCTCTAACGACACCCTTAATATGCAATGGGGTGGTGAAATACATGCTCTGAATCCGTCACCATACGAATATTTGAATGTCTGCTGAATAAATATTGTGCATACGATTATTATAATTCTATAAACAGAATACAAAGTGCTTTTTGAAATAATGTTGTCCTTAATGGTCGTAATTCACTTTGCATGTCATTTCATAGTTTTTATCGCGGATTGTACGCTGTTATTTTAATGTTTTATATACAGAAGGCGCTCGGCTTTGGCCGCGTGGAATTCGATCCCAAGAAAATTAATTCTAAGAGCTGAAGTTTTGCTTGAAGTTATAATACCAGGTTAAAAGACTCCTCGCTAGTACACGTATACGAAAATTAATTCATTAATCAGTCATTAGCATTACAATCTTATTAAATCATCATCATCGTCATTTCAGCCAAAAGACATCATCATTTCAGCCAAAACACTGCTGGACATAGGACTCCCCCAAAGATTTCCACAAAGGCCGGTCCTGGGCCGCCCGCATCCATCGTTTTCCGGCGACCTTCAGCACTGCGCTTTCCGGAACGCGGTCGCCATTCGGGGACTGTTCTGCCCCATCGGGGGTCAGTCTTGCGCGCTATGTGCCACTTAAGTTTGGCAATCCTGTGGGCTATGTCGGTGACCCTGGTTTCAGTCATTTCTGATTCGATCTCGCAGGGAAACTCCGAGCATAGCCAGAGGGCTTGGGGAAAGGGAATGGAGAGCCATTGCTCTTTGGGTGACTTTGAGCCTTCTGATGGAGCCCATAGTGAGCGACCACGTCTCACGTCTTCTTAAATACGGAAACTTAATGAACTAAGCATTCAATATTAGAAATATGTGGTTTTTTTTTAAAGAAAATGAATCCCCTGTACTAGGTATAACCTGTATCGCTGGGGCAGTTTACAAACATGTAATTCACGAACACAAATGACACCCAGACTCCGAGCAAGTGCCTCTGGGTTAGTCGAAGACTTGCCCGACCCCGAAATCGAACCCGGGACTCTTGGGGCATTATTAGTCACACTGCTTCAAGCAACTAAAATATGACATTGACATTGTCTGAAGAGTATTGCAATCTATTTATACCATTAGCAATCTATCATGAACCACTAAGTGGGTGACATCTCCAAATATGTTTGACCTTGTCTTTCTGTCCATTTCATAATATCACCATTATAAATTGTTCAAATGTTCTTTAAGTAGATAGGCCGATACATTTATAATTTCTTACTTTAAAACAAAAATGAATACATTATGTAGGTAAATCCGACACTTTTCTTCATATGAGGTTAAGTGTTGCTTCTGCGGCCAACGACAGCCCGCATCTTTGTCCAAAAATACATCTCATGCCTATCGCTTTAACTGAATATAAAATCAATAGTTATTAAAAAGTTATCTCTAATTTAAATATTGATTCCATTTTTCTATATCGTACGAACGCTATGCTATGCGAGTACTTGTCATAACATGAACGCGTGATTGTTCATTGTTGCCCAATTGTATCCCATTGAAGCCACAATGTCAATCAGGGATTTATTCGCCAATTGCAACAACGTGTTTGCTATTGCTACGCGTATTCAGTAGAGACTAGGTACCGTAGTGCCCCATCTCTGCCGACATATTATTCACCAGAATTATATATTGTACGAGCTGACGCGGCCACGATTCACAGTGGCTTAAACGTGCTCATCTTAACGTTACAGTAATACAATAAATAGATAAACATATATATTTATGGTACACCAGATATTTCAAAACATAAATTACCGAACGTCTAAAACAAATGTTGTGTAAAGAGCGGCGCGGCCATATCGCTGAATTCGACTTCTTACAGACAATCTCAAATAATGAATTTGTAATCATTCATTTTCAAACTCATTAAGAACCGGTGAGAGTTAACTCGAAACGTGTTACATTTTAACTACGAAATAATTAATTTTAATACCGCAAATAGTGACATATGATGCGCCCGTTTAACTCTACCAAAAAACTCAGGACAGACACCAAGAGGCTCATAGAATACAAGTCTGTAAAACAGTCATGCGTAGAGTGCTATTTCAGTTGACGCTTAACGTAGAGTTAGTACCTTTTGTTATCGGTGGCAATGCTAAGAAACCCCGATTAATGTTACTTACAGCGCGATCTTGGAGGTGGCTTCGTAGATAGGCTACATACTTTGCTACTTAGCTGCCTATGTTTCAACGTTGTCTCAGGTCCCAATTTATGGACAATGCTGTACCTCACATTTTTATTAAGTAATTGGTCAATAAATGAGGTTGTTTTTGACCAACCTCTTTCTTAAACCGACTAATAAAATATATGAATTACTACAATAATTACATATTTTAATATTACACAGAACAATTTTAGTTTATTACTATTTAAGTATAGAAATTATAAAGTTAGTAATTTTTAATACTTAAACTTGTATCTTCTTTGCTTAAATTGTAATCAAGTAAAAAAAATAACCTTTAAGCAACTTTCCGTTCATGTCTAGTTCTAGTCAAATCGATTCAGCGGCGAAGTAAAAACAGCCAGGAAAATCAGAGTTACTTTCGTTTGTTAAATATGTATTTAAATGTAAACAGGAGTTGTATTAAAACGGCGATAAATAAGAGATGAACATAAACGTTCAAATAGGAGCGAATTCGAAATCAACGCCGACGACATCATTGACAAGGCCTGATTTTTCATGATTTATTATAGGTAGACTATTGGTCTTCCAGTGCAGTGGTTGATTTTGGCCATAATTAATTTAAATTATAGTTCTACTAGCTGTCCCGGCAAACGTTGTTTTGCCATATAAATATCTATTAAAATAGGGGTTCATCGTAGAGGGGTTAAAATTGAGGGTTGTGGGAATTTTGGTATGCTGTAACATTTAAGGGTAACCATGTATCCATGTAGCGCTTAACATTTAAGGGGATGAAAAATAAATGTTGTCCGGTGGTCCGCTTCGCAGCTCTAACCGATATGCACACAAAATTTCACGAAAATAGGTAGAGCCACTTACACTGAGTTCAATAACAAACACCGTGAGAGGAGAATTTTTTAGATAAATAAAATTCTTTTCTCAAATTTACCACAGGCTTCTATTGTTATTTATTATTAATCAGATATACATTTATGCATAATTAAAATATTCTGTTTATAAACTATATGTGTGGGAAAATTCATATTCATACGTCCGCACAATTTTCGAAAAAGGTGTAGGTACAACGTATTCCTTCACGTATTAATATGGCCCTAATCTGTTTACGGTACTTGGGGCATGCATCAAAGTTCATTGCTAATCCTTTTAACAGTCAGCGAACTACTGCAGTTAAGTTACAAGTGCTCAGGGTGAGGCCAGAATGCGTTGCGCATCCGTCCATAATAAGTTGCGACCTACTAATAACTAACGCACCTAATTATAGTGTTTATGGGTATTTTGGTAAGTGCTGCTTCAGATGGCCGACTTCAAATCGTGTTTCACTGGTCATTGTTCGGTTTTTGAAGTCGGTTTATGTTCAAAACTAGCTTTTTTTTAAATTTGGAATATGTCGTAACTTTTTGTTCATTAAACTAATACTACTATTCACCCCATAAATTACCCACTGCTGAGCTGAATTACCCACGCTTTATCATGGAGGCCTCGTTGGTCCAGTGGTTAGATGTGCCGCCTTTGGATCAAGGGGTCCCGGGTTCGATTCCGGGGTCGGGCAAGTGTCTTTGTCTAAACCAGAGGCACTGGCTCGGAGTCTGGGTGTCATTTCTATCTATAATATGTATGTATCTACAAAAAAATATATATATAAGTAGTTTATCATCCATCTCGTTACCATAACACAAGCATTAAGTTGCTTAGTTTGGGACGAGATGGCGTTGTGTGAAATGTCCAAGGATAAAAAAAATAAAAGAAATGGAGGTTATTAGCCTACTATGCGACATCGGCCAGACGGTTTGGCCACAGGGTTTCGTATCAAGTTTTCCTTCTTTTGCGGCTAGGTTTTCGGCCTTAACTTACGACAACCTTAGGATGAAATAGGGTGGTGACATTACATATTTTAAACCAATCGACGTTCATTTTACATGGCTTAAAGTAAACAAAAGTGCAACGAACAAATGCAGTTATGTGTTAGTAACCAAGCGCAAAAACAGGGTGCATTCCAATAAGTTTCACCTTCGTTAAGTTAGCAGTTTGTCAGTGGCCGACGGTAATTCTTAGCAGCTTAAAAGTTGAGCAAACTGTCGCTTCTAACAGAACTTGGCGCTTAAAACCTTTTCTATTCCTGGTTGAGATTACTTGAAAATTTCTTCCGACAGCGACAAGCTAGATCTTTCTATACTAGTATGTGCTATCAGCTTCTTTAGTCGATTCAAGTAATATTTTTTTGAACAATTTGTATTCATCTTGAAAGTAGAGTAACTGTTTAACAAATAAGGTAGGTAACAATTTTTTTTGCTACCACAACTTATGATGGTCGAACCTTAAGTATAGGGCTTTGGTAATCTTGGGCCTCTGAAATCATGAACACATACATATGTATTTGATAACTAACCTACACACGTATTTCAATAATGGACTGCTCATCTGAACGCACATTTATCATTAAAGTCCAAAACGTAACTAGCTTTCTTGTAGTAGAAACTAAACTAATATTATGAAATATAGTTGAAATAAGTAACTATTTTAATATACTAAATTTCTAGGCCTGTGATTTGACCCTATTCCTGGGATATCTCAAGCAATTGAATAGAACTGATAGCAACCCAGCACCCACCATATTGTAATCTTGACGGAGTTATTTAACTCCCAAAAGCAGTCGTAGTGCTCTAATGTCTTCCCGCTGAACGAGCCTGTCAGTCTGTCAGCGTCCGTGCGGCCTTTCGCACGTCCCATCCGTGCGCGGTCTATTTCACCCACGTAAGTCTGCGCTCCGGGCACCACACAGCCCAGTGCAGGTACAAACACCCAAAGAGTTTTCGACAAACTCCAATCGGCTTTCCACGGTACGTCTTACCAACTTTAACTTACTTTCGCGCGCAAAACTTTTATGAATTTTTGTAACAGCAAAACATTTTCGGCAGTTGGCAGGTTCTCTTATCTTTTTATCACGACAAACAATTATATACTAGACTGATTTTATCTGCGAGGGTAAGATGTTTTATAGTCATGTAGATAATCTTGATTGCACCTTACATTCTTGACACCAACTTATTGTAGTTTCCAAAGATGGAACGCCCAATTTGTAAATATTCGAATAGGTAAAAGTTGGATTATTAGATTTTGTTTGCAATTATTTTAATTTGTTATTCACATGTTCAAATCCTATCATAATAATCTTATTCATAAACTATGGATTTATATAAAATTAATATTTATAACTATATCAACCATTCTTTTTATTATTCGGATTTTTTAAGGATTTTGGTGCAGGTAATAAGTTGCAATTGTTATTAACAAAATAAGATGATACAAAATGGTATTAAGTGGTGATAACTCAAAACATAGTGATAATAAAGAAAATTTGAAAAAGCTCGTTTAAGAGGAGGAAAATTCCGATAAAAAATCCTTACTTCCGGAACTCTATCTCCATTATTTATACTTTTAATCTAACGTTGAAAACAGGACTCTGCGCAGAAGTTATGGCATGCGCGCGCCTTCGCTGAAGAGAGTAATTTTAAATATATATAAATATTATATATATTTAAATAAATTAATACCTTTTTTCGTGTAATTAACGAAAATCAAAATACCATTTCTTTTTCATCTTATTTTGTTAGTAAGAAGTGTAATCTCTATTTTTCACGTCTTAGAACTCGAAGACTAGACTATAGCTAAGTAGGTATTTGATAACAAAATATACGAACTAAATTTGGAAGCTATTCAAAATTACAATAAAAACTAGTTCTATGGCTACCTTCTCGTATACCAAAACCAAATTTGTATGTCGTATTTATGTTTGAAGAAAAACGTATTATTAATTATATGTATAGTATATTTACAAGTAGTTATGTATATTTCCGTGTGGTGACGGCTTTGGAATACATCGTGTCACCATCCCAATCCATCCGGAGGGTGTTGTAAGAGTCGACAATGGAAAATGACAAGGCTGAAACTCTAGCCATAAGAGAAGGAAAACTTGATACCAACCCGTCTGGCCAGCGTGGCACAGTAGGCTTATTTCCCTCCGTGAACTTGGAGGAGGCCCGACTCAGTAGTGGGTCATTTACGGGCTGAAATGATGATGATGAACCAAAGGAACTACCCCCCGTGCTTTAGAAAAGCTCTATCGCCTGTCATTTCCTGCGACAGGCTTTATTGAATGATTGAAAACTGATTAGTTGTGTGTTCCACAAACTAGTTCCTCAAGGCTTTACATTTCGACCGTCACAGGTGTATAGACTTTGCTTCCAACCTTAAAACTACAAACACCACAAATTCCTATTGACACTTCTGTTCTTTTAACAGGGTACGTTCTTTATCATAAATAAAAGAAAATAATAATAATATCCTTGGACATTTTTGACATCACACAACGCCATCTCGTCCCAAGCTAAGCAACTTAATGCTTGTGTTATGGTAACGAGATGGATGATAATCTACTTATATACTTTTTTTTTGTAAATACATACATATTATAGATAGAAAGCACCCAGACCCGGAACAAATACTTGTAGGTCGTACAAATATTTCTTCCGTGCGGGAATCGAACCCGCGACATGCTGCGCAGCAGTCGATCGCTCAACCACTGCGCTAACCGTGTCGTCAATGTTTGGATAGTTTCTATTGAGACTTCCGTATGGTGACGAATTTAGAATACATGTTGTCACCACCCTATTCGATCCTGGGGGTGTCATAAGAGTCGACAAAAGGAAGGACGAGAAGGAGAAATACGAAAGCCCGTCTGGCCAGTGTGGCACAGTAGGCTAATGGCTCTCCCTGTAATATGAGGAGGCCCTGCCCTGCAGTGGGTCATTTGTGGGCTGCGTAGTAAGCAACTTGTTCTGCTGCATGTTGGATGGATGTCCGTCATTTATAACATCTGTCCTTTGGAAGGGGCAGGATCGGTCTCGGCTGCCATTTACCACTATAACAGTCGATGTGACAGTTGACAGAACAGACATTTTTAAAATATACTCGGTGTTGATGTTCTTCTAAACGATTGCTTCTCTAATTATATTATTTTGAATACTCATTTGTTGAAACGTGTAGTACCTAACATCTTGACCTAATTGGAACGACAAAATAGGGTAAAATCTTTGTCGAATATTTCTACTACCGCTGCTGTTGCTGAGCCAGACCTCCTCCAAATTCAGGGAGGGAAATTAGCCTGCTGTGCCACGCTGGCCAGGCGGGGCTTCGAATCGAGTTGTCCTTCTCTTGTGGCTAGGTTTTCAATTTCTTCTGTCGGCTCTTACGACACCCTCTGGACGGAATGGGGTGGTGACACTATGTATTCTAAATCCGTCACCACACGGACTAATACAGAGACTCTTAAAGATGTGAATAAAGATCCTAATATGTAAATATTCGAAAAATTTTGTCTTTACACATTACGAGTATTATCTTTGTTCACCTTCATAAGAATAAGCTTTAACCTTATTCTTGATGAGTGCAAGCCGTAACGTAATTTACGAGAAATATCTCTCAAGTGACACTAAAAACAACCATTACGGTAAATTACATTTCTATAATTTAAATTTAGATCGATCAATTAATAATTAGTATAAAATAATAATAATAATTAGTAAGTAGTTATTATTTATTTATCAACCTATTAAACACTTTTCCTTTACAATTAGCGATAAAGCTTATAATAGATGCGGTATTTTATTATTATTTTAAATTTCAGTTTTTGACCTATTAGACACGGCCCAATTGCGTTTGTACGTCCCAGAACGAAAGTATATCGTAAAACTATAAACTGCCTCAGTCATGGAACATTGTGTTTTAAAGTGCATCCAAGTTGCGCATACGCAGGATCTTGTGACTAACGGTAACCATTTCGTTCAGGTTAACAACCCTGTGTAGGAAATTTGCATATGACTGCGCTTAAATGATTTAAACCGCCGTACAAATACTTGCATAAAATTTATCGTGTTTTAACGTTTTAAAAGTTAAAGTTTAATTTAATTATTATAAATATAATAATTATACTTTCTGGAATGATCATTCATTCCATTGTCAGGGTTGCCAGTCTTGTAATGTAGTGCCCTAAAATAAAACGAGGCCTTCCTAAAATTAAAAACAAAATGTATGATGTTCTATAATATTTTAAACCTGAACAGATAAAAACAATATGTTTGTTCAATGTAGAGCGATTTTTACCAATGTCTCTTAGATCAATAGTCCGAAAGCCAGCTTCCTAACTATTGATCTAAGAGAAATATGTAATTTAATGTAACGATTTAATATCAATATCATATCATAGTGCTGCGCGAATGCAAACCACTGCGAATTTGGGACAGACGACGGACGCGTACAAAATGTTATATATGTTGATATATTTATTACTAGTTCGTCTGCACAGCTCCTCCCTCGCGCAGTTTTCAAATGCTTTCCGAATACATATCATGAGTACCACATTTCTGATGACTGCCTTGATGGCCTAGGGGCTAGATGGGCTTTAGATCAACAGGTCCCCGGTTCGAATCCGGGGTCAGTCAAGTGTCTTTGTGTAAACCACGTGTGTAAAATATGTGAATTTCATGTATGTAAACGGCTCCCGCGATAAAGGTTATATTAAAGTCAGGGGTTTCGTTTTTGTAAAAGAAAAGTCTGATGTTTGTAGCCTCCCTAATTTCTTGACATTTGTGATTACAGCTCTGTTCCATTTCATAGTAGGGTGATGATGCATTATACACATTTCATAATTATCAGTTGTACTATTCTCTTTCATCTCTCCAGTTAAACCTCGAAAGGGCAAAATTTCACAGCCCTAATTCGAGATGTTCGTTGCTAAGCGCACGCTCATATCGCGTGTGGGAGTAGCTGCGACACTATCGTGTTTACGTATGGTTTGCCCCGTCAGCATCACCAACTTGTTTAAACATTCCTAGATGGCTACTTGACATACGCAGAAAGGACGTACCTATCATGTTCTTAAATAAGTGGGTGTATCAGTGGACACACCACTAACCATGATATCTATTATCATATATACCGTGACACGAAACATCAACATGCAAATACCATACTTATTACAATAAGACAAAACGTAATAATTTCTCCCGTGACCAGGACTGCTGCAAAGCATACGGAACGTCGGTATTTAAATAATGTAATAAACACGCGATAAATCCGTTAAACGTGTTTAATTTCAAGACAAAACTTAATTTCTGAGATCCTCTATTCGTCGCTAATAAAATTGGGAAGGACTAAGAACAAGACAACGTTAATCTATTTGTCACAAAAACACAAACACGTCAAACGATCTATCGGGGCGTAACATTCGTTATCTAAATGTTTGTGTGTTTGTTGCCATCTCCAGAACAAATAAACATAGAATAATTTTTCGCGTGTGGGTAATGCGAAACGAATTACTCGACGTCAGAACAACAAACGTTTGAGGCTTATTATTCCTTTGATGCGTGTCTTTGACACACGATCTCTATAATAGGGTTGCCAAAATCTACTAATTACAATTCATAGCGTAAACTATTACTAAGATAAAAAATCTACACGAATAAAGTACAGTAACATAAGATCTCGTCAAAAACAAAAAACTACGCACGGCGACTATCAGCTTACGAGTATAATATTGTTACTTTAAAAAACATAATTAAGTGTTTGTTCTATCACCCTCTTGACATTTAAATCTTTCTATATCACAAAACTACTTTTGGATTAACTAAACTCTATTATATAACATAAACCAACGACTTTTTATGACTTGAACGGTTAAAAACAAGTCAAGAGAATAGGTTTAAATAAACCACAATAAACATTATCTTCCTCATCAAACAATTATTTTGCCTTTTTGCTCGTTTCAATAGTCTTTGATGTGTGAAGGAATCATATAAGGAGACGATCTTGTTTTAAATGAAAAGGCGGTTAGTTCAGGTAGCGTTAGATTGCGAACGTCAATATCTAGTCATCATACGATATGGGAAAAAGCTGTGTTCAAAATATTTCAGTAATGACCCCACACCTCAAATCATATAACTTTAAAAAACCCTAGGAATTGGTTTCCAAGTCCCTTTATATTGAATGTCTAAATGTGTAAGTTGGACAGAGCTCTATGACCATCGGCATAGAAATGGTCCGTTTAAGTGGTTCTTTACTAGGCCGTAAAGAGATTAACATGTAGCAAAACATTACAAGCAGTCACTTTTCTATGGAGGCCGCATTAAAAATCCCCATGTACTTTCAAATTGAGTACACACAGTATTCCGAAAGGACCAGCTCTAGGTTTTTGGATTATTACCGACTAGCTATTACCATCGACTTGATCTGATATTAAATTGCGTAAGTTCCTTTTTTGAAAATATGTAGATGTCGCTGCTTCAATTTTATTTTCACAGTATTTAGCACTGTTTCTCAGGTTGGGTGCTTCTTACTTTACTATGACGAAAATAAAATAAATATTATACCATCTAAAGAATGTATTAGCCTGAATCAGTGATTCCGTTAATTAAATAAAAAAAATATTACATTCTGTGTAGCACATTATGTTAACTTGAAATAGGGATCATTACGGCATCGTTTTTCAAGATTAATATGACACACTTTACCACCATTTTATCTACAGACTCATGACCAGATAAACTAGCCATTAGGTCAAGTTTCGTATAAATAAACTTATCGTTACATTGACATGGTAAACTGAGTCTCTGAACCTAAGAACGAGGTAACCACCGCGTGGTACTGGAGTTTGAGATCTGTGGACTAATTTGTCTTCTAGCACGCAAACTTCTCTTTCACATAGAGATTTCGGCAAGAGTAAAATTACAAAGACCTTAATAATTAATACAGAAAATTGTTATAAAGGTTTCTGCTTCCAAGTCGGTAAACTCATAGCGTATTGAGTTATGTTAGTTCTAATACTCGACTATCGTTCAGAGGTTCGTTTGACACGTGATCCAATAGAAAAAATAATAATGAGCCATTCAACTTAGCCAATTTATTACTAACGTCTACACTTTTATCTTATCACTGTGAACTTTATACTTGTTTGTCTTTACAATATTGGGTTATTAGATTTCGTACTATAAAAAGTTACTATAAACAAAATGATAGTATTTGAAATACTCTTAACTATACCATACAAGTAATATCTACCTACTTATTTGATATACGTTTCAAAAGACTAATCGTCATTTATTTCGTTAGAATTCAACGTTTTTGGAAAATGTTCTTTTCATAAAACATTCTTCCGATTTCAATTAATATTTCAATATTGGTCCAGCTGTTCTTGAGTTTTCGTTTAGCGTTTCTTTATAAGTAACTAGCGGCCCGCCCCGGATTCGCACGGGTGCAAATATGCATCTATTATACATATAAATATTCCATTCCATTGCATTGGCGCATATAAATATTCCATTCCATTCCATTTCCAATGCATAGTTTTAAAGAATATATCCGTCAACTATGTCCTTTTTTTCGTTACTTCAGCTTGCTTGCTTAAAAGTAATAATAAGTAAGTTAGACCTACCTCTGCATATATAGACGACTGTTGAAATTATACTCAATTACATTTATTGGCACTAATAATTGAAAAATAATCTGTTCAGATAATACGAGAACTTAAAATAAATAAGGTGTATCATATGCCACCGCAATCAAACAGTTTATGGTTTTTGAGTGTTGTTGGTAGTTTTTTTAAAGCTTACTTTATGTTTCACCTTTTAGTAACATTTTGATTTCATATACGTTTTTAAATCCTCGCGATTTTAAAACAAGGCAAGACATCCACACAGAATCCTGTTGAAACGAATGGAGGTACATTTTCTCATTTACCTAATCCGTGTTACGCGTGAAATTCTGTAGTATTTTCAAAATATTTCTTCCAATTCACTTTTTTACTATTAGTAAGCATCAAACAATAATTAACATTAGGTTACATATTTTACACTCGATTTTCAAGAGAAAGTTGTGTCTGTTACACTTACATGTAAACCTAACTACAAGTTTATTAGCTACGTGAGGCGCTTAGTTAACTAAACTACCAGAGTTGACGAGAGTTAGTTAACCTTTTAGGCAGCGCACTTTTTAAAATTAGGGTCCTTTAGCTAGGATTTATTTTTTTACGTAATTAGTTAACTGAGTGCTAAGGTAAAGTTTGTGACAGATATTTTTCATTTAAGCAATTAAACAGAAATTATTACGCAATACTGTCGTTCTCTATAAATGACACATTACACGACTTGGATAATTTCATCTCCTACATTGAGTAAAGGATATTAGGCTGCTACGACTTGTTCGCAAGACCAGTAACTCTTTTTTGCGACTTGATTTTCTATATTCTTGTAAAGTTCTCATAGATGCATCGCACTATTCCTCAGGATGCAAAGTGGTTGTCGTCCATTAACGATTATGTACGTCACTACAGTACAGATATAGCCCGCTTGTAAAAAATACAAATTTGAATCAAAACTCCATAAAAATACACACACACACAACATGACGAAATAACAGTATATCATTGTATAGTAAAATATCAGCAGAAGAATGACTCTTACCCTACTGTAAGTAAAGTCGGTTAAATCATTGCCAATGCATGTCTCACCAACTATAAAGTTAGTAGTAAGCGATAAAAGTCCGCTTGTTCCCACAAGCTGCTCTCGAACAATGGTACTTGTATGGTGAGACGGTAAAGTTTATTAGAATCCCTCGTTTCAAATGACAAAACAAAAGACTCGAAGAGCCACAGAACTTTGTGTAACAGCACGCCACTTGCACCTCGTGAAAGACATGGTTCATTTGAATTTAAAACGTTGAGATGAATAAAATTGTGACAGAAAAGTATCTTGACTACAATATAAAACTAATACACAAAATTAAAGAACATCCATTAGGACATGAGGTGGTCATTGAGTTATTATGTACTATGATAGTTCAATGGAGGTGGTAGAATAAATATGTCTAAGCATTTTTTTTTATTGTTCGTTCAGTAATTAACTGAAATCCGTTTAGGAATCACTTCATATGAAATCTAGCTAGGGTTTCTAATTTCTTAAACATTTCGTTTCATTATTAAAAAGCTCTAGTATTCTTATTTAATATATTTGGAATTTTTCCCTTATTTTTGTTTTATGCGCGAGGGCTGTTTACAGGTGTAATTCATGAACCAGACTCAGAGCAAGTGCCTCTGGTTTACACATAGACACTTACCCGAGCCCGGAATCGAACCGAGGACCACTGATACAAAGGCGGCACTCAAAATAATTAAAAGAAACAACTGTGAGAGTCTATGGTGCGGGGCTAAATTATCTACTTAAGGTTCATGTGCCAGGGTAGCCCGCGAAATTCAAATTTTCGTACGTTTTTTGCAATTTGCAGGTCAGTGCTAGGTTGTATGTTGATTAAAATGTTATTCGTGGCTGTAAGACGTATGTAGTTATAGAATTATAATAATCAAAATCATCAATACAACCCTCCAAGCTCCTAAAGGTGCATGAAAAACTTTTTCAAGCTCAAAGTCGTTTTGCAAAAAAAAGTTCGAAAATTGGAATTTCGCGGGCTACCCTGGAACATTCACCTTAAACTGAAACAGTCACCACCTAGATGATTGTCTTGTCATAATACTACTTATTAATTTCGGAGACACGTTTACTCATTCGCTCAGTAATGCCTATGAAGTATCATTTATTTAATCTCACCAAAGTCGCTTGATTTGGATACTGATGTTATTGTTCCGCAAATCTGCCTCGTGAAACAATAACAATAAATAAGGTTACCACCTTTTTTACGTTGGAAAAGAGTAGGTACACTACTCAGAAAAAAGGTCGGCTAATACGGCCTCTCCATTGCGACAGAGTTAAAAAAGAGTGGACATGTAAAAAAAACCTCTACGGCTGGCAATATGCGCGCGTAACATCAAAGCACTGTGCTGTGAACTGTCAAAATAGTTTTAGCAATACAAATGAGTACTTTGAGAGTACAGGATTTTTAAAGAGTTCGGTTTGCGAAAAAATAGTACAAAACTTACACTTACCTTACCTTACAATAAAGAATGTCTGTGTTTCTTTATATTAATAATGATAATATCGAAAACTGAATTATTTAATTTAAAATATCGAAAATATAATTAATATTCGCAAAAAGTAAAGCCTCATTCTATTTGATGGATATCATTGTAGATATTATTATAAACGCAGCCGAAGTAATTGGTAATAATTTAAGACAAACGTCACAAATTTGGCACACCACTCAGTTACGAATTTCCTGGCAGTAGAAATTAATTTTTACGTCAATTTGATTTTGACAATAACTGACAGCATTTTTGCAGCGATCTGGTAGGTAATTTAATTTAAATATTCCCAGTCAGTTAAAACTGCCAACTTTTATTGCACGTGTCGTTTAAGGGAATAAAAATGAGACTGGGAATTATCTTTGAGTAGATGATAATATTGTGTGGTGACGAATTTATAACACCCATGTCACCAACATATACCAGAGGGTGTCGTAAGAGGCGGCTAAAGGAACGCAAGATGCAGATCACGTAGCCGCAAGGTAAGGAAATCTTGATCTATACAGGGTATGGCAACCCGTCCTGCAAGCGTGGTACAGTGGGCAAATTCCCCCCTTCCCCATGAATTTCGAGGAGGCCCGACTCAACAGTGGGATAACCCACTTATGGGCTGAAAGGACGAGATGATATGTAAATCTTTGTATAGTGGGACTTGTGGCTTTTGTGCCAATTGTAGTTGCCAAGCATGGCATAGAAAGATTATGTATCTTCCTCTTTTTGGAGTAAGCCCAACTCCCTGAAAGGCTTTTTGTGGTCTGGGATAATGATTATGACGAGGAGTCTTCAATGTTCAATAACAGTAATTCCAAATCATATTGTACCTGCTTTACTTGCTTCATTTCCAGCGTGAGTATTTGTTTTTTAAATAAAAAAAAGTATACATTTCGAATCTTTCACCACATGTTGGTTTAGGTATTAATACTTGCGATTGATAGTGTATATCAGTTTACAACTTTACTGCGCCCACCCACAATTTCGTCTAGTGTTGCTGGTTGTAAACTAACGGGTTGTAGTGGGCGACCAACTTGGACATGAACTGACAGTAATGTATATGTATTAAGTGAGTGTAGACAACATGTAGACAAGGAAATATTATTCCTAACCTCGTATGTACGAGTACTTGGGTAATTAGTACCGTTATATTCTTAAAACAAATGAAGATATATTTTATAGCAAAAAATGGTTTGTCAACTGTCAGAGGGACATGGGGCATTATAGAAAACATTGAGTTGTTTGTTGCAAAACTGTGTCTTCATTTTAAAAGTAGCTTTCTTTAATTTAGATGTTTTGTATCACGTTTTCTTTTCAATAAAGTATTTGATGGTATATGGTTAAGTTCATAGCAGCATTAGCAAAGTTTGCAGAAGATATTCCTTTAGTCAATGTTTATGATAATTTCAAAATTATTCCGTACGCGTTCCGAGCACGCAACCCGTAGAATACTATTTTAAAAACGAATAAATTCATAAGGCGACATTTCGTTTGCTTTATATTAAAAATTACCCCTAAAAATAAACTGATAGGCAAATGGTTAACTCGGGGACATTAGGAAAGAAAGTCAGCCAGCAAAAAGACGGCAGTGTCGTGCTTACTACGATATTTGCATAAAGACCAACTAACTTTGGGTGGCAACTGATACGGGACCAAATCAAACGATGAAGCGGATTATCACTATCACTACATAGTATAAAACAAAGTCGCTGTCGTCTGTCCGTCCCTATGTATGCTTAAATCTTCAAAACTACGCAACGGATTTTGGAGCGGTTTTTTTTAATAGATAGAGGGATTCAAGAGGGAGGTTTATATGTCATAATTGCACCCGTGCAAAGCCGGGGCGGATCGCTAGTTGAAAAATAAACAATTAATCAAGAAATACTGGCTTGTTCTAGTAAATAATAATAATAAAATTCTAGTAAACTTTATTTAATTATATACCTAAAGCTGTGCCTTGAGGCAAACATTAATACGATTCTTCGATGTTACCAAAGAGGTTAATTAAATTGGTAAATATATTTTAATTAAATAATTTTATTATATTTAAGTGACAATAACTAAAAATATTTAAATTACTTAATTATGGAATTTGACAAAAAGGAAATACAGAGTTTGTTCTCTTCTTTGTGGCGCAGCATTGCGAACCGGTGGTAGTTTCAGCATGAATGTGGGTGGACGCAAGGGATAAGGAAGATCAAAAGAGAAGGATGGATTGTAAGAATGAGAAATTGTGTGTGAAAGGTGCGAATGTAGTTATGACGAATAATAAGATGATATTGTTAATTTTAAATTTGACGATTTATAAGAGTATTGTGATAAAACCTACGTAAATAAAGTTCCTTTTGAGTTAATTAAGTTCTATCTTGAGTAAAAAACAGTCGCCACAGCGTTATTTTTAAATTCTGTTTTGTGATAAGCTTTTCGCTTTTATATCGTGTAGCTATTTATTTAGCAGCTTAAGCTTCTCAGTTAGACCACAAATACAAAGCGCAGCCGGAGCACGCAAGCCGTGGCCTCCTCAAAATTAATATCAGTTTCCAAATAAGTGTCCCACAACGATGCTCTTTATCATGATCCGGGACATCGCAAATTTACCGATCACGATTAGCAAAGTTAACTTTTTGTCAGGCACAATATTAGATATTCTTATGCGGGGTTTTCAACATTTTGTATCTAGTATATTATTGACTTATGTGTGGTAGTATGTCTATAATATCAAAGAACTGTGATGAACATTTTTCATTAGTAATAATTTCACCAAATATGGTGACAGATTGGGACTACGTAGCCCATTCCATATTGAGGTTGCCGTATCATAAAGGCACAAATCAAGAACAACTCCTTTTCAGCAATGCTCATTTCCATCCACAAAAGTGGATGAAAGTGGAATTTTATTTACTAGACAACTAGCTATTACAAATTGCTTCAAAAGACAGAATGTTGAAAATGTATTCAGTAAATTATTATTATTTAGTCTATTTCAATAAAAGTAGGATTCAAATAATGATGATAGTTTCCGATAATCATGATAGTAGGACACAAAGTATATGTAGTAGTAATAATATGTAGTAGTCTAGTCTATCACACACGTCTATTTAACAAGTTATCTATTAGGTGCTCAATGAAACCTGAACTGCTCACTAGGCATCCTGGCCACATCTAGTGTTGTCTAAATAGTTGAGAAATTCGACCCGTCACTTGATATCGCAACGAGTTAACTAACGATGGGAAGTTTAAACAGTACTCCACTTTTACCGGTGTCGGTTAGCCAACACCTCCTTGAGATGTAACAAGTGCTTGTGGAGAGATCCTGTAACATTGAGCAAGTTTAATGTTTATCACTACGCCTATAGATTTTTTATATAAAAGTTTTAGAGGCAGATTCGAAATGTCCATGAATTTATTTTCAAATTAATATTACTCGTGCTTAGGTATCGTACATTCTACTAGTCGGTGAAAAATGCAGTCTGGATTGTTTAGTCTACAGTTACAGAGTATATTCAAGTGGGCAGCCGACATTGCTAGCATTAATCTGCTTTAATCAAAAGTTCTTGACAAGTGCTTGTGTCAAAACGTGTGGCATATGTCACAAACTGACCGTATAGTATTAGTGCTTTAGTGCCACCAAAACAGCTGCACCAAACAAAGGCGCGTTGATGGTCGATTATGACTCCATTGTTGTAGTAAGTTCGGAGCCCTAACACTGTTTAGATCACCGTAAAAAATACAAGACTGTAGGGGAAATTAACGCAGTTTGATCTGGATTTTTTATCTGGACAGTTATTTTTTTCCACCCAAATACTAGAAAGGCGTATTAGACAAACAAAATGTCTGGTTTTGCTGGAGGTTAGATGGCCGTGTGAAATGTTATCCCACTACCGGCGTGCTTCGGAGGGCATGTAAATTTGCGTAAAGTCTGACAGTAGGTCTAACTATTTTTAAACAACACTGATAGTTATCCAAATCACGTTTAGGTGGACAAGTAAAAAATAAAATTACTGATAAACATTAGTTAATTTTTTTACTGCTAAAATGTAATAACCGCGCAAAATTAAGCCTCATTCACACATGCTCCGTGACTATACAGTTTACAGAACAAAAGTACGACGTTCTCAATACTAGCCATCGATTGACACCCAATTGGCTATATTGCATAATGGATTCTGTACAAAAGTTGTTATTCAAAATCAAGTCGACGCCGACGTAAGCAAGCTTTGTGTTTTTTGTTATCGATACAACAAACCTGTAACCTACATTTTTGCTTTGAAAACTGTTTGTACTACGCGCGTAGTGACTACTCTGATGTGTAGGCTAATTAAATAAGCGAAAATTAAATTAACCAACAGAATAAAGGTATCATTTAGTTCCATTTCAAAATCTGGATTGTATTACTACTAGAGCAACCCGCGTACTCATTGCCATCGTGACTATTAATGATGTGACAACCTGCGTCTCGCAGTTACATTAGTGAAAGCTCAGTAGAAGGTGAAACATTGGGAGAAATTGCACATTGGGGGAAAATGCAGCGGTAAAACTGTGTCATTCCTTTTTAAAGCCATGAAAGCTACAGTTAATCAGTGCGGGCCCGCTAGTGCGCACTGAAAACCATCTGTACCACATACCTTATACCTAAATGTCAATTGGTATACATTGAAAAGTGACGAAGTATTTTATTTTGTTTTATTTGACAAGTTTGGATAAATATTAATATCATTAGATTTTGTCCGTGTGGTGACGGATTTAGAATACATATTGTCACCACCCCATAACATCCTAAGAGTCGACAAAAACAAATGTCCTAGACCTAGCCCCTAGAGAAGAAAAGCTTTACATAAGCATATGCACCCGGCCGAGGTAAAATGTTGACAACACGTTCTCATATTGACTGCCTCGTTGGTCTAGTGGTTAGATGTGCCGCCTTTGGATCAATGGGTCCCGGGTTCGATTCCCGAGTCGGGCAAGTGTCTTTGTGACCAGAGGCACTGGCTCGGAGTCTGGGTGTCATTTCTATCTATAATATGTAGATATTTATAAAAAAAAATGTATATAAGTAGTTTATCATCCATCTCGTTACCATAACACAAGCATTAAGTTGCTTAGCTTGGGACGAGATGGCGTTGTGTGAAATGTCCAAGGATATTTATTTATTATATTTAAAGCCTATTGACGTACGTGTCACCAGTTAAAAAAACAATCCGTGGATTGCTGTACCATCAATTAGTTAAAGAGATGCAGGATTTTTCAGCAATGTCCAATTTCACAGTACATCGAATATAAACCGTATTTGTTTCTCTTCAAAACAATTCTCAGTGAGAAACGAGTCCCAAACCATCGGTTGCATAAAATAATCGTTTTATTTTTTTATTATTAGTACCTAATTATAATCACATGTGGCGCAGGAGCAAAGAGTTTCTCACGATGTAGCTGTGCATGTGTGAGGTTTGATGTACATTCTCATCTCACAGACGCAATGTAATACAAACTACAGATTAGTAAATACTCGATCAGCATTTAATTTTAAGGTAGCAATGAGTAACGTGTATTAGTACACATTAGAATATTATGGATTGTTAGGGCTCTAAAGAAATAATGTAGAGTTTCACCCAGATCTAATTGAGAACCAAAGTGGGAAGTGTTAATTGTTCACCAATATAATTAATAATTATTTTGGTTGATATACAGAGTGTACCCGATTTGAAAAATGTACACCGGACTATTTTTAATAAATTGGAACTCTGTTTCTGCGTCATCCGGTACAGCCTCAATCACCATCCGCTGAACAAATCTTTGTTTAGTGTGTCATCGCGAGGTATGTTATCTGCTGATAACGTCCAAATCCATATCAACCTTGAACGAGCGTGGCGTCATTTGTCTAAGAACTTTTCTCAGAATATTTATACTATGTCCTAATCTAATAATAGACACATTTTGTTGCTACCACCAAGGAATCAAATGCTTCTTATCTCCCAACAATGCTATATTTATAGTTCATCATCATCATTTCAGCCACTACTGAGTCGGGCCACCTCCATAATCATGGAGGGATGTTAGTTAGTGTGCCACGCTGGCAAGACGGATTGGCGCAGGGTTTGTATCAAGTTTTCCTTCTCTTCCGGCTAGGTGATCTGAGTCTTGTGTTCCTTTTACTACACCCTTAGAATATAATGGGTTGGTGACATTGTGTATTCTAAATTCGTCACCACGCCGAGAATATTTATGGTTTCGGAAGTGAAAAGAAGCATTATAAATTCTCCCAGTCTCTGTTGTCCTAGTTATGTACTACCAATGCAGATATCGGCGACATCCGCTTTTATCTCTTTTTTTAATGTCTCGAAATATTCTGTTATCAATATTTGTTTAAAAGCACTGGCCCTTAGGATAGGATTGGCAATTAAATTTAAAAAGTTCCAGTCCACGAAGTATCGCAAATCAGAGCTATAAATTGATCTGACTCGTACTCACTAGCCATTGCAGTATATTGTATTAGGTGTATTATAGTGTATTAGGGATTTATTATTTTCATGTTACTATTCAATGTTATGGGAATCAATGACAATTATATCTTTTTTAAGTGATACATCTCACAGCTTCATGAGTGGCCAACGGATGGAACACCGCTTAAAGTAATTGTAAAAAGACTTATTACTATTATGAACTCTATTGTTCTCAATCGCCTTTACACGTCAATTTCAACTCCAGGTTTAAGAACATAAATATTATTTAGATTAAGTTGAATTTAAAAGTAAACGGACCATATATACAACTAATTGGATGTGCCAATGTATGACTATGACGGCTTGGAGTGTCGCCGGATATAAATTAATACGATCTGTCAACGTAACTGTATAGTTACGTTGACGGATCGTATATATTTCTTGGTTTTACGGTAAATATTAGTGTGCATGTATGTTTGTTTATGTGCGCTAATAGTTTTGATTACCTTAGTCAGTGAAACAAATAAACGGATTTCGTGCAAAGGTAACGTTATCAATTAAACAAAATTATAGTCAGATTTAACTGTTCCTTTGTACTTTTGAAAACAATTGTTATCTAGTCTCCCCCGTGACCACATCATATTGTCAATAAAGTCATTAATCATATTGTCAAAAAGGGTTTAATTTCAATCTATATAAATATATCGCAGCTGTTCTATAGATAGATTGACTCATCAGGATATCTCTGGAACCATACGAGCTAGAAACTTGAAATTTGGTAGGAATATTCTTTTCACCGAGTAGAGGTCTTTTACGAAGGACGGTTTTACGAAATTACAAAAAAGGGGGGTAGCGGGGCGTCAATTATTTGACAAAACAACTTTTGCAGGATCAGCTAGTGTGTAATAAACGCGAAAACCGAAGACATCATTATAAATATTTCGATCAAAATAATACAGAACTTAGATATAACACATTTTTATTTACTTTATACATATTTTTTAAAGTAAATACCCAAAAGTAATCCTTACATTCATTAATATTTTGTTTGGTCAGATTGGTTTCCGCATATCAATCTTGAATAATCTGGAGTGTTATCAGTAAACAAAATTGTGATTACTTTAAGTGCGGTGAAGAATTGTGTACATAAGCGCTTGGCAATAACATCAGAATGACGTGGCGCTTTGGAGTTGTAAAATGACATGCCTATCTTAGGATCGAAGAAAGTTGCTATTGTTTTATCAATTGTTATGTAAAGATGTAATTGTTTGGAAGAATTAAATTTATAAAAAATCGAATCAATTAAATACCGGCTGTCCCACTTTCAATACTGATAGTCCAAATCAGGTTAAACTGGTACCGACCCCAATGGAATTGCCAAAAACCAAATACATACTCTCGTATATTATCTGTACAAATCCGCGCTATAATTAAACGGTAATGGTTGAGTTGTTATAAATCATTGACCAACTTCTACTTTGTCCATTTAAACTATTGCCACCATCAATATAAAAATCGAGATTTAAGTAAATACATTTGCTATAATTCCTAAATTTAGGCCGCTGCGCTGTGTGCCATAGAACCTCATCAGAATATTGGTTAAACTAAGCTATTCCCTGTTCCAATAACAAAGCACTAACGGCTGAATGGTTTTAATACTTCACTTTAATTTGGCGGACCGATCGTGATAATAATTATGTTATGTTGTGTATTAATTACACCCACTTTTAGTTTTAGTATTATTTTTGACAGGTTTGCCCAATTGTACTTATTGTCAATCAATCAAGCCATTTGGTTATGGTTAACCTAAAATGATACGAAAAATAAAGCAGCTGCAACTAGGTTCTCGTATAAAGTGCACTATACTAAAGGGTATATTACTCGTATTCCAAATAATACGTGTGCCGACTGCCGAAATTGTGTTAAATCTGTATGTCGTGTGTTAAACTGTATATTTTCAAAGTACAAATTCGAATCAATTATTGTATCTGCACTGTAGGAGTTGTGTGGTGTTGTATCGGAAGCAAGTTCAACGTTTGTCAACGGTGATCTTGATTTTAAGGAAGGACTTAGGCACATTCGCGTACCGCAGATGAGAAATAGAGGATAAATTATGGGAATTCAGATGGGGGCATGGTTGCCTCTACTTCTCGCCACTGCATTCATAGCCGAAGCGTATGCTCAGCGAGTCGTAAGTGAGTACACTTTCGATATTTTTTTAATTTCATGTATTTCTTCTCTTCTTCCAGCTCGTTAATGATTCACTGCTCAGAAGCTGCACTATCATTGATGCTTAGGTACTGTGTGAAACGGGACGTCGGAGAGCGCTATTAGTTTTAGTGGGTCTCGGGTCGGATTCCAGGGTATTTGTGTAAACCAGAAACACTTGTTCGAAGTCTGGTCTGGGTGTCATTTGTGTTCAGTAATTACATTTTTGTAAACAACCCCGTCGATACAGATAAATAAAGATATCCGACGATATCCATGAGGAATTCCAACAAAAAAGGTACTTAGCTACGAGGTACCTAGCTCGTCGTATGAGCTAGGCAAAAATGCTTTCAGAATGGGATGGGTTGGTAACACTTTGTAACCTTAATCGGTCACCATAGCCCACGAACCCGTGACACGTTCCTTCCTAGCTGTATTGCAGTAGATTCTGCCCATCCGATAGATGGAATAATTAGACGATGTGTGGACACAATAAAAAAAATGTTAATTAATTGTATCAATCAGCAATTCTTCAACTAGATTGAAGATATTGCTGATTCCATAGCTTACGTTTTGGTGTCAATATAAAAAAGTAGCCTAATTTTATATGATTCGCAGTACACAGACAGACACGCTCAGTCACGCCAAGACGAGCCGATTATGTTCAATTGTCCCTAATAACACTTTTGCTTCTTCATCTGGGTATAAAAAAAACAATCAGTGTAACTTCATACTGTGTAACATAACCGCTACAATTACTGTTTTGTGCCGGGTCCACGCTGATTGTGTCCCGCCTTCGGAACCGAGCTGGTGCTCCACAGACGCTTCAAAATATAGACGCGGCCTATTGACGACAGCAGATTTTACAAGTCTACGATAAACTAATTGTAAATAGTGTTTTAGAACAGATAAAGTGTGCTAGCATATCTTTACCCGCGGCGTTGCCCGCTTCGATTTTGAACCCGTAGTCTTGACGAATTTCACGTTCATATCCTATTGCATTAGCAGCCTATCACATATTTCTAGTAACAGTAGCGCAGTGTAAAGTGAAACAGAAGGACAGATAAGCAGTTAAGATATTTATTTATGATTTTAGAGCGCTTGCCAGCAATGTCACGCTCTTAGTTAGGTAGTTTTTTTGCTACAATCAAAGTAGTGACACTAATATGATATTAACTATATGGCCCCAGTATCCCTAGAAATAATCAATCTTTTCCTTCCCTCATTCCCCGTCCGTCCTTCCCAAGGTGCTAGTTGTTTTTCATATATTTAAATTTGGTCATTGTTTATCGTTTTATACAACTATTATCATAAAGAGGAAAAAGTAAAACCATTTTATTTCATATGTCAATTACTCCATATTTTTTTTTGATGAATTTAAATTGAGTTTCGTTGCACCAAACACAAATATAAAAATGCCTCTACGGAACTTTATAACTCTACGCTAACGCACGACGACCTAAACAACAAGATTATAATTAACCACGCCTTCATTGCGCTGTCTAATGCACAATACACACAGGAGTAGCCATCGTGGACTGAGGATATAATTTAATTTAGCCTACTGTACCACGCTGGCCAGACAGGCTGGCACAGGGTTTCGTATCAGGTTTTCCTTCTCTTGCAGCTGGGTTATGGGCCTTGTCATTTCCTTTTGTCGGCTCTTACGATACCCTCGGGGTGGAATGTGGTGGTGACGTTACGTATTCTAAATCCGTCACCACACGGAACTTTTCAGTACGTAACCCAAAAATACTAATAAATATATTAACTAATCTCGTGAAAGCAGTATTTCTGTAGCCAGTTAAAAAGCCACCATAGAAACATCTTGCTAGGTATTTTGTGTAAGCAGCATTCGAAAATCCCTTATCCAATATTGTAAACAAATCAAAGTTCTCTTATAAGATGTGTGATTTCTTAAATGGCGATCAAGAATAATATTAGATTTTCACTAAGCGTGATCTTAGATTGCTTAAACATTTTACACAGACTTTTTAAATGTCCACTCAACCCAATGATTCCTTATTGATACTCGATAGTATCAATGTTGCAAGCCCTTAAAAATACATGACAGGCTTGAGAGCAAATAATAGATTTATTATGAAAGATATATACAAGCGCGCGCAGCATGAATCACCATGCCACCGTTAACCCGTTTAGATTTCTGTCAAGCATTGCAACACTGGGTTTACTACACACTTTGTGGCAACGTATAGCAGAAGCTGACCGCATGTGACTCAGTTTCGGCCTGTAATCAAATAACCGATTTTTATGAGGATGCGATGGCCACGGTAAGACATGTGTATCAAGTGATGAAATGAGAATTAAAAAAAAGTTTAATAATATAGTTTAACAGGTCTAATAACCTGAATAGAAGTATCCTAATAGAAGAAAATAATCATTGTCATAAGTCATAAACATGACGCTCAAATTAATATACATTTTTTAAGTTTCCGCTCCAATATTTATAATATAGTTTCTACATCGTATATCAATAGTTATTTGTGCAACAAGAGAGCAAAGTCGTTTTTTGCTGCGAGTGCTGATATTGAATCCCGAGTAAGCGAAGGAATCAATGATTGAATCACGAGCGTAGCGAGTGATTCTAAAGTTGATTCCTGAGTGCTGCGAGGGATTCAAAGGCACGAGATGCGAAAAATTTTGCTCTCGTGTAACACACATAACTTTTCACTTCAGCAGCGAGAACACTATAGGAAATGAAATTTACTTATTACGTAACATCTTTGTTACTATAAATAAATATTTTTAAGTTAAATATCAGTTTTATAAGCAGTAAATATTTATTTTCGATTAAATACAACATCAAGTTAAAAATTCAATAAATTACAATAAAAGATATAATTATCATTTTTGCTAAATTTCTTTAGTTAGTACGAAATTCCGAACGTGTTTGTCTTTGAGGTCGAATTAAAAATCGGAGTAACCACATAACGAACTCCTTTCATCCAATCGAACTGTTAAATGTACGTCTAGTTTGTATTTAATCAAATATAGTTCCCATAATATTGCTCTATCAATTTAATATTTATAATCTGTACTTTAATGCTTTGTATTGTTTTCTATAGCGCTACTTGCTAACATTTAACTTCATAACTCTAACGCAACTTATAACCAATTAATTTAACTTTCATAATCACACGAAATTTCTAACACAAAACACTTGTCATTGGCAAAATCATCGGTATAACGATGGAAGCCAAAACCTAAATGAAGAAGAAGAAGAAAAATCGGAGCTGTTGGTACTGGCCACTTGGTCTTTGTCTCTCTCTCTTTTCTATTGGCGGGAAAGAGATAGTGTCAATGTTTCGAATTAGAATTAAAAAGTTACTTTGTCTCACTCAGTGGGCAAAATCGCATTTTGTCCACTGTTTTCAGTGAGCAAAACCTACATGTTTGAGCTACTGAAGTGAAAAATTAATTAATCATTTACTGTCATTAAAAGCAACTTTGACCATCTACTACTTAATATAATGCTCTAAGCCTAATATACTGATTTATCGGCGGAAGATTATGCAGCATCCCTGACCCATATGTGATACATCTTGAACAACTAATAAACTATGTTAATACAGTCTTTAACCCGATTACCCGTTAATATCTGTTCAAATATTAAAGTGTACATTTGTCGACATTGTGATTCACTATTTTTTATTTTTAGTTACATTAAATCCGTACACCTGGACATAGAGGGGACGTGGCTTCGCTCACCAGAATTTTATTCTATTTTCAAGTTTTAAAAACTTTCCTAGTTCCTATATCAAGACCCCAAATATTTGCATGGATAATTTTATAACAAATTGTGTTGTCCCAGTCTGGCTGGGCATTTCGCCTACAGAATTGCAGTCTCTCCACGCCCTGGAGTCCAATAACGTTTGTTTTTTGGTTACGCTGGAGAATTTTTTATATCTTTATGCGTTCCGCCGGCCCCGGAGGTGGGGTCGGCGATTATGTGGGACTCCGGAACTGCTCATCTACCCACTAAAACCGCAGCGGTATACCCTCACACGTCACGCTTGGGGCGCCACAGGTTCGCGTAAACGCATTCCACTATGACGCCACGACGAGGTGCCCGCTACGCGGCAGGCGACCGTCACAGGGTCCAGGCTCATCAACTGGGACGCCCTCAGTCAGTGAGGCGTGAGGTGGGCGTAGATTCGCCTCCTCTCCCGCCGCCTCCTTCTGCAACAGGGCGTCCTCGCAGAGTCCCATATAACCTGGCTAGTCAACAACCAACCTCTGTTGCCATTCCATAAGCATGTTCAATGAAAAAAAGAAAAGGCTGGTTAGGCAGCTTGTCAAGAGGGTTATCATGATCCCCCTATTTAAGATTATGTTTTCCGATATCTTTGGTCAGTGCGGAACGCAAACTGCAGGTTAACTCCTGGCTCTACTGGCTTGGATGGGGTCCATAATGTGTAATATCTGAGCTTTTCCGTCCCGGTTGCCATTTTAAATTCTATGGTAGTCGTTAATCCTAGTCGGAGCGAAAACTGACAGCCGGTCTAACCATAGTACAATTACTAGTCGCTCCACTCGCAGAGGGCAGGCGGTAATCGCTCCGTGTAAATATTGGTAGTTCTAGTTAGCCAAAACAGGAAGAGAAAGATGTGGCGTTTAGTAAATTAGACACCACAAGAATGGCGTGGTATTTTGATATTGCAACGTAAACGAAATAGAAAGAAACTTTGAACTTGAACGCTGACTTTGACGAAGATGGCTAATAAAATAAAACTTTGTGCAACTGTCAATAGTTCGGTCGGGTTAATAGTCTCAACAAGTAAATGTACTTACAGCTCCTGTCAATGTTGGATACCCGAAGATGAATAGCGCATGGACTATTAATGCACTTTAAGGGCGCCTAAATGCGTAGGTAGAGGCCCTTGCGGCGACGGACGCTGTGTTGCTAGGTCTGGCGGGTTGACGGATTCCCGCCAGACCTGTACCAGAAAAAAATGGAATAAATGGAAATAAATGGAGACCTGGTACTAGTTTATTTAAGCGTATGCATTGAAAATAAATTATGCATCATTTAAATGATTATTATTGTTAAATGATTCACATAACTCCGTGTGGTGACTGATTTTGAATACACAATGTCACCAACCCATACCATCCTAACTAACATTTAAATGACGTTTTTAATTAAATTAAACAGTACATTAGAAAAATTAGAAACAATTATTTGAACAAACAAATAACTAATAAATAAAACACTCTTTATTAAAACCCAAATGAATCAAAATCGCAACATCAAATTGTGAACTATGCACAAACATACTACATAGAGCCACATATTGATACATACGTCAAAGTTGTAATATTTTAAATCAGTACACCAATGAAAGAAACTACTAGAATTAAATATAAATATCATTGGACATTTCACACAAAGCCATCTCGTCCCAAGCTAAGCAACTTAATGCTTGTGTTATGGTAACGAGATGGATGATAAACTACTTATATACATTTTTTTTTGTAAATACATACATTATTATAGATAGAAAACACCCAGACCCGGAACAAATACTTGTAGGTCGTACAAATATTTCTTCCGTGCGTGGATCGAACCCGCGACATGCTGCGCTGCAGTCGATCGCTCAACCACTGCGCTAACCGTGTCGTCAGTACGTGTCGTAATTAGTACATACATCTAGATGCATTTACTGTACTAGTTGTTTCGCCCAAGTTTTGGCTCGTCGCTGCCGAAAATACGGCTAGGTGTGCTAGGAATAGCTACTAATTCTGTGTCGATGTTGAATTTCGACACCAAGTCGTGTGATGTAATTTTAAATAGCTATTCCACCATAGACCACATATGGGAAGCTTATCTAGCGAGCCCCGAAAATTTAAGACTTTTAAATTTAGTTAAAATTATTTCGGTCTCGTTGGTAAAAGTTTCTTTGTATTAAATTATAGACATAAAACAATCTTCGACTTGCTGATTCCTAACAAATTGTTCACTCTACTCCGAATTCCACAATAAAGCTAGTTCTAATCAGAAGCATTATTATGCTTCTGATTAGAACTAGCTAGCCTACAGAATTAAAAGTCAAACCGCTGTGTGACGTCACAGGGTTTGAAGTGGTCAGATGAGAGCCATCAGCCGCGTAATTGATCGGATGCACTATTCAATATTCATATCCCCTTTGTTACTACCGGAAACAAAGGATATTTTTTTCCAATTTATGATGTGCCTAATAATGCTAGTAAACACCAATTAAGGATATCGATGATGTGAGTGTGAATACTACAGGGAGACGACCGACCACAGCTGAGTCGGGCCCCCTCCAAATACAGTTGAGAAAATAGCCTACTGTGCCACGCTGGCCAGATGGGTTGGCACAGGATCATTTATTAATGTTTTGATGATGGATTTTACTAACATACTAGCCTATATCTATAATAATCGGTAAAAAATCTCAACAATAAATTGTTAATTAATCAATACCTTTCGAACTCCGTCAAGATTCTCACCTCAACAAAATCAAATCAAAACTCAATTAATCAAGTCAATCAAAAAATAAAATTTAAAATTTACCATTTAAAATTGCTTATTACCATCTGCCACCGGATCCGAATGCAGCTGTATCGAGAACAGCCGCCAAGAAACTCGGAAAAGAGCAACTGTAGTCGCCATTATGAGGTACACGGCCGGAATAAAACAGATTTGTGAGAGCAAATTCGCGCAATAGGCGCAAAGGGCCAAACATCAGCATCAGGCTGCATAACCAAAATGTAATACTGTAATACCTAATAATTTAATACCAAAATAATTACACAAGAACACATTATACATTATTTGCTCATCTGTCTCTCAAGGAACCGATTTTGGTGGGATTGTATCTAGTAGATAGCTGGTTTTTATTATAAGTTACGTAATTCGCAATTTATTTACGTTTCAGAAAATTGCTAGTTAAAAGTGGACCCTAGTGCATATTTTAAGACACTAGAAAGCGAAGCTTGCAATATTGTGAAGTTCATTTATTAAATAAAGAATTTATATGCAAAACAGACTCTCAAAGTACTCGTAGATATAAAACAGCTAATGGTTGTGTTATGATGGTAATAGGGTGCATTTTTATCCCGCCTAATTTTTAGAGATCTGCACCCTAAGCGATAAATCCATAAAGCTCTTAGTAGCATGTATGCCATGCTACTAAGAGCTTGTGATTTAGGCTTACATCAAACCAATCACTGTCGAAAATGTACAGGTCAATTCGAAGTTAAAAGCAAACAGTTTGCCCTCATAAAGGAATACGAAAACGATTCATTTTTATGTTCGCTTTAATTTATGTATTACGTTTCTTCACTTAAAAAAGTCTCTGCAAAAAACAGTACGGAACATCAAATAATATAAATCAGTGCGTTCATGACTAAATTCTAGCAAACGACCCTCCGGGCTTCACGAGAGATTAACCGCCGACTTACATATTAACATCACTTTGGGACTAATTTTATGTGACGAGCAGTGATACATTTTTGAGAAAGGGTGGTGAATTATGATGTAGAACTTTTTTCAGATCTATTTAGCAAATTTAGCTTTGTCGGCACATATTTAAATTATACAATTTTTGTTTTTCGAACTTTATCCCCTTTACAATTAGTGCTGTTATCTGGTGAACGTCATTACAATCTAAATGAATATTAAGAATCATAATATAGTGTTTTTAATAGAATAAATAATTACATGTATATTTTTTAAACATATTCAAAGATACTTTATGTATTCTTTCAATAACATGTATGTTTTATAAGTACGTTACTTAGCCGCAAATAAAATAAGTAAAACTGATGGGACCACATTTTAATATATTCTTTATTATTTAAAAAAAAAGTTAAAGTAATATTGTTAATGAAATGTATTTTATGCAAATTAATTCGCCTTTCGCAATAGGTATACACTTTTTTATTTACTGGCAATGTAACAAGTGTTAAACAATTGTTTCTCCTAACTGTACTCGTTGTAGTAACGGGCAGCCCTACTTCTCCCAGTATAGCTACAAGAACAGCGATTTAAAAAAGGAAAAACAAAATGTTTTTTTGAATACGTTCTTGAGAACGCCGCCTTAATCAAATAATTTAAACTAAAAAAACTTACACTATTATTTTAGTCTTTACCACCGAATTGGAATGCCATCCCACGGAGAATATTAGGAAATAAGGGTTTACAATGGTGGTAGTACAAACAAGTCTGACAGATGAAAGCAATTACTCGCCTAAACATGTAGCATAGCCGCCAATAGATTCGCATGTTTTTAAATATTATTAACATATCATTAGTTACATAGATGTTTCACTCATTTGTAAGTGAATTAAAATTACTCTTCGATAATTTTAGTAAATTTAAATCTTTTAAATATTTACCATACATAATGTCGCCATCCCATTGCATCCTGAGGGTGTCGTAAGAGCTGACTAAAGGAAATGATAAGTCGGAAGAGCCCTGTGTGTGATGTAGTCTAATGTGTTGTATGGTGATTTCCTTCACTTGTGGCTAGGTTGTCTATCGTTTGCTTTCTCTTATTCGCTTCATATGACACACTGGGTACACTACTTGCCATACATCACACTGATGGTATATAAAAAGACAAGGTTACTTGTGAATCGTTTCCTATTAAACATGCATACTGCACCGCTTACGAAAATCAACGCTTTTTATGGCCACCAACTTGTTTCTTTTAAACTAATCCCACTGGGCCCACAGTAGGATTATGATCAAGCCACGTTTGCATATTTCATCAATCGCCATTGTGCCTAATGATGTACAAATATGTATGTATTTATTACGACCCATGTTTGGGTCAGATAACTTTTGTCACAGTGTGGCTCATATCAAGATGCTAGTTTTATGTTGGGACATTGCGGCCGGCGCGGCGTCCGTGCGGTGACGGATTTAGAATATACAATGTCACCAACCCACACTATCCTGAGGGTGTCGTTAGATGCGACTAAAGGATCACCTAGCCGTATGAGAAGGAAAACTTGATAGGAACCCTTTGCCAACTTGTCTTGCCAGCGTGGCACAGTAGGCTAATTTGCCTCAATGAATTTGGAGGAGGCCCGACTCAGTAGTGGGTCATTTATGGGCTGAAACGACGACACATATTAAAGCCGATCTGTATTTTTGTACTAAAGAAGGCCATTCTGCAATTCCTTTAAATACATATTTAGATACAGTTTGATCTGGATATAAAAAAAAATATGGTAGAGTTTTATTAATTCAGGGAACTACATTGCGTTGTATGCCAGATTCACTCTTACCCAGTTTGTTCTCGACAATGCCAGCGGCAACTATAAGAATTATTCAAATGATTGTCAATGCTGCACGGCCGAAGTATGTAGACGTGTTTTGACTAAGTAACAATATGTTTATTCTGCTTTGATAAGGAATGTGTATAGAGTGAAACCTGATCTTGTAAAGTCTATATTATTTCTTCGCCTCTTAGGTGTCCTGCATTGGTATCTATACTATTTCCTTTCAAATGTAAGCTCTATTATTGAAATGTTAAACTTGGACAGTCAACATTGTAAAATGCTTTAATCCATAGTTGCTCTATCCGTTACCCTAAGGAAGGGAATTAGATAACTTTAACTTAATGTTGTAAGAAGTTATAAGGGTTTCACATTACTTTTCACCGTGCACTGTGATAGTGGATTTAGAATACATAGTGTCACCACCGTATTCCATCGAGAGGGTACCGTAAGAGCCGATAAATGGAAATGGCTAGGCCCAAAACCTAGCCGCAAGAGAAGGAAACCTTGAGACGAAGCCAAGTGCCAAACTGTTTGCCGATCGTGGTTTAGTAGGCTAATTATACTCCTTCTAAAGGGAGGAGGTCCGACTCAGCAGTGGGTCATTCACGGGCTGAGTAATACTAGTGGTAGTAGTTACTGTGCAATCGACGTCTTCCTATAAGCATCATTAAAGTGGTGGTGATAAAGTTAAAATGGACCGCACGATAAATACACATCTTAAACCTCTCAGCCAGATAAACTTGATCTCATCTGTAAACTAAAGTTATAGAACAGCTCAACCTATAAACAAAATGCCGCTATATACAATAAACTATTTCCACTATGTGGCAACGTAACCAGCTGAAAAACATCATGGTCATTTTAGTTTACAAACTAACATACAAGCCGTAAATTTTATCGTCACGCATTTATTTTTATCTTGTCCAACAATGTAGTAATCGGTATTAAGATATTACAATTTTAAATTAATTAATGCACGCCGTCGGTTGCTCGCATTGACATGCTTTATATCGATCACGGGTTAAAGAATTCTTCGATTGCTACTATGAAGCGACATTTCCTTGAATTGCCTGTTCCATCTTAGACCCTGGCGTTGCTTTCCACTACTGGAGATGAAAAGTATTTAAAAATCGATGTTTTTGAACTCATTGAATTTTAGTTCCAAGTTTAGTAGGACTGAGGCGCTAAATTTCATGTTGCTGCGCCCCAGAGTCTCCCCAGAGCTTCCAGACGTATCCAAGAAGATTTTCAACGTTAAATATCAGTCTCACTAACCGGTACAGAATGTGCTGTCAGCTAGATAATTCATTAAGTAGTAAGATTACCATTGCTAATTACAAAACATCTCCGCCAGCAATGGCAAACACTATTATTTATATGTGTCTCTATTTTTAGATAAACTTATGTTTTACTAGTATGTCGATGGTACTCGATGGAAGTCTATATTTATCTGAATGTGTAGTTAATTGACTTCATCCCTATTACTATCACTACATAGTATAAAACAAAGTCGATGTCGTCTGTCCGTCCCTATGTATGCTTAAATCTTAAAAACTACTCAACGGAATTTGAAGCGGTTTTTTTTATTAGTTAGAGTGTTTCAAGAGGAAGGTTTATAAGTATAATACTTCCATAATATAGTAGAGAAACACTGATAAACTTAGAGGTTCATCGTTGCACCCGTGCGAAGCCGCGGCGGGTCGCTAGTTTGGTATAAAATATGATTTGTTAATATTACTCAGCTCATAGATGACCTACTGCCGAGTTGGGCCTCCTCTATCTATAAAGAGGAATACTACTGTGCCAAGCTGGCCAGACGAGTTGGCACAGGGTTTCGTATAAAATGTCATTCTCTTGCGGCTGGGTTATCGGCCTCGTCATTTCCTTTTAACGGCTCTTACGCCACAGAATTAAATGGTTTGGTAAAACTATGTAGTCTAAATCCATCGATACACGTAAACATATTTTATAATATAATAAACCAATATTAATCTTAAATAATAAAATATTAATCTTGACTGCCTCGTTGGTCTAGTGGTTAGATGTGCCGCCTTTGGATCAACGGGTCCCGAGTTCGATTCCGGGGTCGGGCAAGTGTCTTTGTCTAAACCAGAGGCACTGGCTCGGATTCTGGGTGTCATTTCTATCTATAATATGTATGTATTTACAAAAAAAAAATGTATGTAAGTATTTTATCATCCATCTCGTTACCATAACACATGCATTAAGTTGCTTAGCTTGGGACGAGATGGCGTTGTGTGAAATGTCCAAGGATATTATTTAATCTACAATAACGTGGCAACATATTTTTTTTCATCGTAATTGACTTCTAATCTTTCTAAATAATAATTTGTGATAAACTTTATTTTCGAGACATTAGTAAGAAAGTAATATTTGTCAGTATGATAGTATTTTCGCCAATAAGTTAACAATGCCCGACTGCGCCGCACGCGACTAGGCAGAACTTTTAAACTTTGAAATGGAAATGAGGGTTATGTAAACGACTGAAGCAGCAAAACTAACTAAAGAATGTAACATTAATTTTAAAACAATTTTGACTTTTGATATCGTAAATAATGGCATAACTTCTATACAGCATAGTGGGCTGGGGCTAATGCGTATTTGTTCAAATACTCCTAAAATTGTTAGTAGAAATTGATGCAACAGAGAAAGTCATCTATACCTATATTTTGAATCAAAGACAAACTAGCTTACATTCAAACAAACAATTCAAATCCAAACTTTTTTTTGACAGTATATCTTTGATTTGCCATAAGGAGCAAAAACCTAATTGTAGACAGGAACGGAATACTAGGTAAGAATATCTATTCCTAAATATTAGTCGAACAACTTCAGAAAACTGGTATCAAGGTTACTGTGTACAAAACAACGACAAATCCATGGATGTACGAAAACGTATTACTCCATTTAAGGGGTTGAATGTGGAATTGTGTATAAAGTTACGAAAGACAACAATGGCATAACATTATTTGTTGGCCCGAAGCTTCGTATTTGGAATCGCTATAAATTAGTCCAATGGTGCTCCTGTATTAACTGAATATTGTCCTGCAGACCTAGCCGGAGGTAACGGGGGCTAATCAAACCATAACCTATGCGTTTTATTAAACACTGATATATAGATTTAAAAAAACAACAACTGACCGGCAACATGTATAGTTATGGATTACAATGACAATATAAACTAATACTCAGCCCATAAAAGACCCACGCTGAGTCAGAATGCGTTCCGTATCACGAAGGGTAGTGTACTGTGCCACACTGGCCGGACGGGTCGGCACAGCGATTCGTATCGAGTAACTCTTGCGGCTAGGTTGTCGGCCTTGTCAGTTGGAATGGGGTGGTGACACATATTTTAAATCCTAAATGTAGTCACCCCACGGACACATCATCATTGAATTCAACGATTAATATTTTAGTAGAAATTTATGGATATTAAAATACCGCATCTATTCTCGAGTAACTCGATGCTTCTAACGTAATAGGTCTCAGACAAGGCAAAATCGACAAATAAATTAAACTGAGTAATAAGCGTTTGTCTGCACCAGGTACGGGGTAGCCCTTATTACAAAATTGTCCCCCTGGGTGCTTCGTGAGCAGGCCACTCTTTGCCCCTTTTATTATTATGAAAAACGTTCCCAACTCGCTAAAGGAGGTTACACATACACAATGTTTAACATAAGTAAATCCGATTAGGAATTTCACATTTTATACGACCTGTCCGTGTTGTGGCGGATTTAGAGTACATTATTGTCATCACCACATTCCATCCTCAGGGTGTTGTAAGGACCGATAAAAGGAAATGATAACATAGCTGGAAGAGAAGGAAAACTAACCTATGCAACTGGAGGAGACCCGACTCAGAAGTGGGTCATTTATGGGCTGAGTGTTAGTATACCACCTACATTAGATACCAGGTGTCCCAATCCCAATACTCCCTGGATTGGGATTGGGACATCTCAGGCTGGATTCCATACTATCGTGGAAATCGATTTTGTATTTGATTGGCCCTGTCAATTTCTAGCCTATATTGGTCATTCATTACGTAAACTCGCTTACTGGCGAACTTACTCTCTATGCTGTTTAAGTGTTTTGTAAACAAGACCGATAATTGAAAGGAAGCAACTACATAGTTTCTTGCCGGCTCTGCTCTCTGTAGAGCAGCATTCCGAACCGATGGTAGTTTCAGAAGGGATGTTGGTGGACGCAAGGGCTGTGGGAGATCTAAAGAGATTGGATTGTAGAATTAGGAGTAATCTATTAAAGGTGTGAATGTAGGATATGACGACTGATAGGGTGTGCATGGAGACCACCACCTAACGTGTAACAAGGGCCGTAAGATTATATTGGTAATTTCATAATCAATCGTTGGTCTAGTGGTTAGATGTGCCGCCTTTGGATCAACGGGTCCCGGGTTCGATTCCCGGGTCGGGCAAGTGTCTTTGTCTAAACCAGAGGCACTGGCTCGGAATCTGGGTGTCATTTCTATCTATAATATTTACAAAAAAAAAATGTATATAAGTAGTTTATCATCCATCTCGTTACCATAACACAAGCATTAAGTTGCTTAGCTTGGGACGAGATGGCGTTGTGTGAAATGTCCAAGGATATTTATTTTTATTTTTTATTTTTATACATATGACGATTTAAAAGAGTTTTGTGATAAAGCCTATGTAAATAAGGTTCCTTTCGAGTTTGAAGAAACTAGCTAATAATTAGAAGAAATTACTTAGTCTAGTTGCAAGAAAAGGAAACTTTATCACTAAACTTGTTCTAATTCTACCTTCCATCCGATTGGAAGATGCTTAGCTCGAAATGTATTTTTTCCCAAATATGGTCCCCTTCTATCCGACGTAAAAAGAACATCTGCAAATAGGTCAGCAAAAATAGTGTGACTACGCCAAAGGTTTTCACGGCCTAAGGGCGCTGTATGCCTAACGCCCCATTGTGTGTTCTTTAAAATGAAGCCTAGATATACACGAAGAATAAAATGACTCACATTGCATCTTGCTAGCGTAACATTCCGTAAAAAAAGGAAACACTTGCTATAATATCGTCATCAAAGAGTAAAAGTCTCTCGATTAGTTTATATTTATTATACAAAAAAAAATATAACCATTTATTTGTACTCACATAAACACTAACTTAAGTAATAAAACAAGACAAAAAATACCAATTAACCTAAAACTTAAATACTAAAATATATTATTTGAAGGAGTCCCTTTAGGCAAGGTTCCGAAAATACTGGCAGCGTTCCCCCTTTGAATCGCTAGACTGATTCTTTGTCCGAGGTAGCTACCAGCTCTTCGGTCTCCTGTGATGTCGACTAACCTTTTTGCTATTTCCTTAAAAAGGCTTATAGCGCCAGGACCCCACGGTCCAAGGGTCCTAGCGGTCCATCCTAGGGTCCGTCTTGATTTTGTTTAACCAAAATCAAGACGGCTCATCTGAGATGTTTTAAAGAGAATAAAGCCTGCAATAAAATCTGTAGTTGCTTTTTTTTTTAAATCTTTACTTTTGCATTCAACCACTGTTATGACAGATTTGTGAGAGCAAGCCCGCGATATAGTCACACAAGGGCAAACCAAATCAGATGTTGTTTGTTCAGTATTTTATCAGTAAATTAGAACTGCGTGCTTGAACTGACCGACTCCCAGCACCTGTTCAGAAGAATGAGATTTCAATGTTATTCCTGGAATAGTACTGAATCATTCAATAGTTTAGTATGGCTTTTTAATTGCTCAGGCTTTTGTTGAGATTTGATTTCATTGTGATTTTAAACCTTGCAACCCTATCTTTTCGCTATGTTCACTTGGTATTGTGTTAGCGCCTTAATTCACTTACGAAAAATTATGGGCTCCGTTCATAGCAGTCCAAGTTCGGCGTTCTGATTACGAGGTATTTACTGTTATAATAAAACCGAAAATAATAAGACTTTGTTTTGACTTGTCTCTTGTTTGTTTTACAATCATTTTGCACGAGTATTTATTTGCGGCCAACGGCATGTTTCGGCGGTTTTTAAGTGACTGACTCCTTAAGTGTTTCAAACGTCCGCATGAATGACCTTCCACAAATATTTTATGATCAGATTCAGCAGAATCGGTCCAGCCATTCTCGAGTTTTAACGGGAGAAAGTAACAGAAATTCTTTTATATATATGAACAGACTAGCTGATCCCACTCGCGTGGTTTTAATTATTTGGGTAAATAAGATAATTTTGTCTTACGTTGTTGACTGTTGAATTTTACCATAATTGAATGCCTATGTTTTGCTTCGTAATTTTACCTCCGTCTTCGGTACGACGTCTGGCAATCCATCTTTACACGCGTAGCGTCACGTAGGTACTGTTGACGGGACTGAACGTTAATACCGCCAAAGATATATTTCCATTTTCCTATGATTTACGCGATTCTACCTTGTGTTGACTGCGCATTAGTATGTAACAGGCAATGTATGAATTTGTTGCATTCCGTATCGACTTTATTTTGAAATACGATGTTTTGATTTAGACGAATGGTGCATTCCACAAACCGTATTCTATAGATATCTGTGCTAATATATAGAATATCGAAGGTAGCGTTGTATTATTCAATAATAACATCCCTTATCCGGGCTAAAGCGTCGAGATGGGCACAGGTTCGACATCGGAAATATGGAAGTAAGAGGTGAAATTAGCCAAGTCACGAAATATCTCCACAATCAGTATCAGCTCGATGCGGCGATATAACACCCGCAGTTATTACTAGCAGTGACCCTGAATGGTGCGTGGGAACGCCCTGCACAGAAAGCTTTTAATAAAATATCATTACCCCCCGAACATGACGGAAACCTAATTTGAGGTTTTCATGTTTCTATGCAGCGGGTCGATAGGGGTGTGTGAAATCTATTTCACTGGTGTTCTATAAAATTGAAGTTCAATCGGAAACTATACGTTTTAGTGTTAATCGCTTTCGGTTTAACGAAATGACGACATAATCGTTATTATTAATTAAGTCGTTATCATAAAACTAAATTTTCATATTGACAGTAAGGTGTTATAGTTTATTCACGTGTCTAAATAAAGGCAAAAACAAAAATAACAGGCTGTGTTGTGGTCTTGATTTACAAAAGTAGGAAATATACTTACGGAAGGACGGAAGGAGAATGCTAGCTAGATATAGAATAATATATATATAGATGCAAAAAATAATATAATATTATGTCGCATGGCAGCCCTGTTTTCCCAAGGATGTTTATTTGGTATCAATCTATGTACAACATTTGTATGAAAATGTAGGTCTTTACATACTTCTTCTTGTTCTGCAATTAACTTCGTTTATAAAGGGGGAAACGTTTATTTGTTATTAAAGTGTATGCCGAGATATTTACATAATTTCGTTGCTGTGTGTAGGTTTTGTTTTATACAAGTATGTAATTCTCTTAGTAAGATAGCAATAGACAAGTCTTATAAAATTCACCTTAAATTTGGTACCTATATAGTTATAGTATTTGTATATTTGGTACCTATATAGGCGACATAATAGTTATAATGACTATTATGTCGCCAAAACGTCAGTCCTTTATCTGAAACCATACCTAATAGTGCACGCGACCTTGTTTAGTTTGTGAGATGGAAACCTGTCTTATATTCAAATGCTTGCCTGGCCCATGTCCTAAATAGTTGCCTAGTGACGACATTGACGCAAATGCCAGTTAACATAAAAGGTTGATCATAGGTTGTGGAAAAGCAGAATCACTATCACTACATAATATAAAACAAAGTCACTGTCGTCTGTCCGTCCCTACGTATGCATAAATATTAAAAAATACGCAACGGATTTCAAAGCGGTTTTTTGAATAGATAGAGTGCTTCAAAAGGAAGGTTTAAATGTATAATACATCCATAATATTGTAGAGAAACACTGATAAACTTAGAGGTCCTTAATTGCACCCGTGCGAAGCCGGGGCGGGTTGCTAGTTTTAATATTAAAAGTTTAATTTCTCTAATGGGCTCATTAGAAGCTCCTTCGAAACCAGCAAAACCATTTACTACGTAGACTGTTCTACAGAGTTAATAAGTCATAATAATTACAGTTACGCTAAGACGGATTTAGAATACACAGTGTAACCACCCCATTCCACCCTAAGGGTGTGGTTACAGTCGACAATAAGAATCGAGGCCGATGCCGAAGTTTTCCTTCTCTTGCAGGTATGTTACCTGCAAGAGAAGGAAAACTTGATTTCAACTAGTCATAAAAAAAAATATCTCTTTGAATTTAACCGCGTATAGACCAGATTTGATAAGGTTTACATTTGATTTGTAATGTAAGTAAGTACTCGTATAATGATTTCGAGTGTTTAGTGATTTTATTCAAAAGCTCTTAAAAATGCGACTTCACAAACCAATAATACGAAAGGGAAATATTGCGGGTTCGCGGTACCCTAAAAATCTTATGTTTTTCGCTCGTCCCGCGCGTTTTAGGACTGTTAAACACCTGCACGGCGTAACGATACATAACAGCAGCGATTCGCAGCGGAGGAGTAGGCGCTCGCAAACTCTAAACTCATAATACTCAGCTATTTTATAGGGTAAGTGCGGCACGTATTAGGCCCCGGCGCGCACAGCATCGGAATTTTAAATAAAGGTATTGCTAAAATGTTTAGAAGAGGGAAAAAGTCGAGTAAAAATCTTAGTAACTTTAGTCACTCCTTTATTGTCACTCGATGTATGCTTGTATTTTGGTAGTGTGCTACTACTCTACCCATAAATGACTCAATTCAATCCTGCCCTTACGTAGAGGTTATATAGCCTACTGTGCCACACTGGCCAGACGGGTTGGCACAGGGTTTCGTATCAAGAATTCATTCTCTTGCGTGTTCGCAATGTGTAATTTCCTTTCTCGGCTCTTACGCCACCCTCAGGATGGAATGGGGTGGTGACACCTGGACCTGTGAATGGTAGGTCGCGCATTTGAAAAATAGTGTGCTTGTGTTACTCCTGTGTTTCACTGACCTTTCACTTAAGTCTCATTGTTTGTAAACAAGTGATCTTGAAGTAATGAATAAGTTATGAACAAGCACATACGTAAATACAGAATACACTATCCTAGCTATTTCCACTCAAAATTGCTCACTGCCTAGCATTGCTAAGCATTACTCATTCGGATGCAGTTTTTATATGATGGTAGCTGGTGGCGGCTTCGCTCGCGTGGACTCAAACCTCGATTTCCTTACTTGATAGTAAAATGGTTAAAGTCTTATGGTTAGCCATACCATCCAAATTGACAGTGGCTCCATTCATGATAAAACTCGTGGCCAATAGTTCAAATCTTCACACAATTTAAAGACGATTTGACAATTAAAAATGCAGCAATCGGTTTTCGTTTATTCACCTTACATTTTTGTAATTAAATATAGTTGCAAGTCAATTTCGGAAAACTATAGTTTTAATGTTTAGGTCCGACTGTCTAGTGGTACTAAAGCCTGAGTTAGTAAAAGTGAATTTCTAAATATATTTTTTCTTTCAACAGCGTCCTGTGGGGTAGACGATTTCCGCTGTGACAACGGCCGATGCATCGAGTCCGATAAACAATGTGACCGCGTCTACGATTGTCCCGGACGTGAAGACGAGAGAGATTGCGGTACGAGTTTTTTATTATAACACATCTGGTCTTCTCGTTAATACACGCGTTCGTGTGCTGAATAATTTAGAATTCCTTATGACGCCCAACCGTGAGAGGAGGTACATTCTTATTTAAACCCTTCAATCCAAAATACCTTCTGGTCATTCTGGCCATTCGCCAAGGAGGCTTTAACAATAGGAAGCAAATATTTTAATCACATCAATCTGGATACACGTGGTGATGTAGGTTTACTACCTCATACCTCAAGAAGTTGGTTACCGCTTTACTCAATATATGCCTCTCCGTCTATAAACAGTACAACCATATTTTTATAACATAATAATTGATATCAACATTTTTCAGAATGCACAAACGACGAATTCCGATGCGAAAGCGACGGTTCATGCATCGAATCACGAAAACGTTGCGATGGAGTACAACATTGCGCAGACGGCTCCGACGAGTTCGACTGTGATAATGGTGAGCACTGATGAACTACCAAAATTTAGGGTCAATTCCTATAGAGCGGATATTCCAGTACACCGAGAAGGCTGGAGCGAGGCATATGAATATTACTGTAAACTTTGGTGTCGATTGTAAAGGTCAGTAGAGGCGGTAAGCTTGAATAGCCTACTGGTGGCAAATGGCGGTAAATCTCACATTAACATTATGGTGGGTGATCCAGCAATTTTTCCATCGAATCGCTATTTAGATGAAGACAACCTCGTAAATTAATCTTGAAATCAATAGAGAGTGCCTGTAGTTCGAAACAAATGTTAATTTTAAATGATAATCATTTCTTTTTGGCAAGGCCTAGTACCAAGTTTTGGCGTCTTCGTCTAGATATCGTTTATTGCGGTAAATCAGGTTACTTTTTGAGGAAACCAGTCCGTTATTAATCATAATCTGCTTCTATTTTAACATTGAATTTAATAATCCAACTGTATCATCAAAAAGTTAGCGCGATTACTTATCGGAAGGAGGTTATGAGCATTAAAGTTATTTAGAACATTTCATCCCATCAGCGTTAATCTTAGTATGTTGAAGACCCTGCTGGGTCAGGCCTCATCCACTTACACGCAGGGGAATTAGCCTACTGTGTGAAAGATATGATCATTAGAATTTAATACTGTGATCAATCAAAGAGTATACTCGTATATATAATTAACACGCGGCTCACAAGCTCCTTTTTTATCCTAAGTCTTAACCAAATCAAATTTGTCCACGCTGCTGTTATGGACACATTTTGTACGGTAAGTCTCACATGTTATTAGTTGGAATGGCTATCATGTTTGTCAACAAAGAGGCCAATTTAAATGCTCTGACGGTTCCTGCATATCCATACTTTTGCGGTGTGATGGATACAAAGACTGTCATAAAGACGGTAGCGATGAAATCGGATGTCGTATGTATAAAATTACATCGATCTAACAACACTGTGACTTTACTTTGGGATGATTAAATATATTGGGATATTTTTATTTTGAATATGTATATTTATTGTAACTCTCGCTGCAAAGTGGTGGACGAAACACTTTTAAAACAAAGTGCATAAGACTTTGCGCGACTACCACCGACATCAGGAAGTGAAGGAAATAACACACAAACACACACACACGTACGCAAAAACCTAATCTAATTATATAATTGTAATTTGTATTGTTTACTCTCTCTTATTGAATTAATGTGTACTTCGTAATTGGCGTATTGTACTAAGTGTAATTATTTGAATTTATAACTCAGCTGTGAAGAACAAATATAGAAAAAAAAAGTTGATTGCTTTTAAGTCGATGTCTAGCTGAAAACTCAGAAGCGTCCTGTGGTATTTGAAAGTGATAAGTTTTATTTATTACACTCATTTCAAATTTATGATATTGCACATTTATAATATGTTTATGCTACCTTACTCGACATTTCAGAACTGGTTGATTCTTTAAGCTGATCGCCCAATGTTTTATTTCACGTGTCAGTGTCGTCAAAGTTTTAGTGATTAATCAATATTTTTATTTACATCACGTCCCTTAGTAAAGTCACAAAGATTTATTGCTTAATTAACTAATGGTAACGCTTCAATTATGCGCAACTATGTTAAAAAGCATGCGGTCCTGAACAATGGCAATGCGATCATGGGAACTGCATCAAGAGAAGTCAGCGATGTGATGGCCACGTCGACTGCCCGTCAGATAGGTCGGATGAAAGGAATTGTTTAGGTAAGACGAAACTATCCCATAATCTTTTAATTTCGTAGCCACAGCATATAAATACAACGGTTGTATATCATTGTTCAAAATATTTTAATAATATTTTTAAGTGCACAATTAGTGTTCCCAACATGCAGTTATAATTTAACGTAATTGAATCACATTTTCACTAGGTTTGCCTGTATTTCCAGAATCGTATTTTAGATGCAGATCTGGCAAGCTAATCCCTAAATATCTAAGATGCAATCGCCATTACGATTGTCAACCTACATCTGGAGATTTCTCTGATGAACAGAATTGTCGTAAGTTCATACGAAATTTAAATAAAACTTCTGCTACCACATTCTTTCACTTTTATAGTTTCCTCATAATTGTCGTCTTCGTCATCTTCTGGATCTTTATCTTTGTCTCTTTGTTTGAGCCTTAACCGGTGCCTGGTCTTTTCTTTGCCGTATTTATTCTACATCATTTTATCACTTTTCTGGATATTGCTCCTGAATTCTTTATACTGTTGATAATGATTTACGAATTCATATTTCTTTTACCGGACAGCATGCGGTGACAACGACTTCAAATGCGATAATGGACACTGCATTCCAGCACACAAACGTTGTGATAGAACGCATGATTGTCAGGATGGTTCTGATGAACGCCATTGCACATATGGTTTGCCCTTTTTCCAAATTTTAATCACATATTATTTATTAAAACGTAGCATGATTGATGCTCAGAATACTTAATAATATGGTGACGGAAGATGATATTGGTTTTTTTACTTGAGCATTATTGAAATTGATACTAATAATACAATGAATGCTTCAATTTCTGCATCAATTATTTATTGTATTTTGATATTCTTGAAGCTACACAAAATATTTGTCTTGTAATATGTTCAAAAGTCATCTAACTTACAAACACCATAGCGGCACTTCAGTTCGCTGCTCGTATACGATATTTGACATAAGGTGCTATATGTGGGACATTTTGTCAGAAAAGACACACAAAAAATAGCAATTAAGAGTGGCGCACATAAATACAGGAAACGAATAGCGAACACGAATTGCCAGAATAACTTATATTAATTATTAAAAATATACATTACTAGCTGCTGCTGCAGCTTTGCTCGCGTGGGCTTAGATTTTAAGTTCGTAGCATCGTCATCGTCAAGTCGTTATGCTGAAGTAGTGTATTTTTGTGAGCGCTTGGAAATATATTAGGAGATAAAGTACGAACTTGTCGTTTTGTTCTGAAAAATTCAAACCATTTCTTTTTTAAGGTTCATATCTTAATCAACTTATTTTTCCTCATTATCTAAACATTCCTGGCGTCTCATGGGATCATCATTTATGCCTTTGCGGTAGAGCTCTGGGGACCTGTACTCAAAAAACGGTGTGTGTAGATATTTTGACATACCTACTAAATATGTCGGAGGGTAGCTGTAGGTCTTGGTAGTCGTGAACCGTTTTCTCGAGCAGCGTGAGACGTGAGGTCATGACTTGACGTAGGTACCATGGAATAATAGTGGTGATGATAGGTTGACAAGTGGGTGCTGTCTCGCTATAATTGTTCTAAAACCAGTACAGTAAACATCTTTTTCTGGGTAAATAACTTTTTTATTTATCGTCTACACTATCGCGGTAAGGCATTGTTGCGGCATTCGTTTTGGAGTTGGCGACTTCGCTATTTGCCAGTTTTAATTACCCACCGCAATTTGCCCCAAACCCTCTCAATTTCTTTACCGGTTGAACAACGTAAGGCAGCTTCTTGGCCATCCACTTTTCAACCTTTTTTTTAATTCAGCGATTTGATGCGACTGGAGTCCATACTGTGCGTATGCTAACATCGAAACATGCTACAAATTCCGCCTCTACCATCGCATTCAATTCATTATTATTTGTCCTCATTGGGTTCATTCTACAATTGAAAGTTTCCTCTACAAATATGCACGGTACGGAGCCATATCCTCTCCAAACACACCATTAATATTGCGCGTCGTTTCTGCTGCTCTAGATCCATGCCAAAATTCGTATGCGAAAATATACAATTAAATTAAAAGTAAATCAAACTCAAAAGGAACTTTATTTACGTAGATTTTATCCAAAAACTCTTATAAATCGTCATATTTATAATTACTATTATCATCTCACGGCCCTTTACCCACACTAGGTAGTAGTCTCCATACACACCTATCAGTCGTCATACCAACATTCACACCTTTCATACACAATTCCTCACTCCTACAATCACTCCATCTCTCTTGATAGCTCACAACACCTGCGTCCACCTACATTCATGCTGAAACTACCACCGGTTTGGAAGGCTGCTCTACAGACAAGAGCCGGCAAGAAACTCTGTAGTTGCTTTTTTCCAAATTATTGGTCTTGTTTACAAAAAGCAGCACAGTGAGAGCAACTTGAACTGACAATGAATTTTTAGAAAATAAGTAGAATGTAGAATAATCTCGTTCGCATGTGAAATATTTTTTACTCTGTAATCTCACACTAAACAGGTAAATTTAAAGTAACGTCAAAACGGCAATTTCTTATTTAGAAATAAAAGCATACTGAAACCCCTATTATAATTTGTATAGATATTTAAAGAAATTAATAATATATATATGTATATTGCTTAGCTTCAATATTTTTTGCGAGCATTATGATTGATTTATTTAATTTGCCTAATTTGCAGTACTCATAAATTAGAGATGCTAGCAAAACTAGCATTTAAAATATATAAGTACTGTTGTTGGTGTAATTTTGCGGTAATGGTGCATTATACAGGCAAACTTTGCATGGCTTATGAGTGCACGAGCGGAATGTGCGTGCAAGCCGAGGCGAGATGCAATGGAACTGTAGAGTGTAACGATGGATCCGACGAGAACGGCTGCCCCTGTAAGAGAGGCCAATATCAGTGTAGAGATCGTTCATGTATAAATATAGCCTTTCTTTGTAATGGTCGAGACGATTGCAGCAAAGGAGAAGATGAGTACAATTGCAGTAAGTAGTTCGGTAAAACTTCCATTTAGTTCATGGTTCTCTGCATTTTCGGGATTTAACCAAACTGTCACCATTCTAGTCTATTTTGTCTCGACTATTTCTTGTGCTGATTTCTTCATATTAGGCCTAATGCCTACCAAGGTAAACTTTCTTTAGTAGGTATGTCTTAAGTATAAATGTAATTATTATGATATACCCATGAAAAAGTTAAACTACATATTATGATTACATATTTGTAGTTTCATCTACCGTTTGTTCATTCGTTTATTTGATTAGGATCAAGTAGATTAGACGCATGAATATTTGGAAGGGAACGTATCAATAGCATGTTCCAATAGTTTTATTAATAATAGGCCCATGTTTTGTATCTTATTTCTAGAATTAAGAGATTAAGAAAAATATCTGAGAAATAATTATCTTCTTTAGTGTTTTAGTAACCCATACAATAGATAACCTTTATATTAATGTTAAAATACTAGACGTACGATAGCTACTAATTAATCACCATTGAAGTGTTAACCACGGCAACAAAGGGCATCTGTGCTAATAATCTTCTTTGCTCCTGGTATACTGACAATTTCCTATCATCACCTGTCTGTAATTTTCAGAGTCCACCTGTCCACCGGATAAGTTCTTATGTAACCCTGGTTCCCGAACTGCTTGTGCCTATAAATGCGACGGAAGACGGGAGTGTGATGAGGGTGAAGACGAGGTCGACTGTGATGCTAATGGTAATATTATGGAGTACAATATGTGACATTTATTTATAGAAATATTTATACCACACTACATTTAAAAAAATTAAATGGGTTTACAAACTCAGCAAATTATTCTTTGAGATAATTATTTTAATAATATAAATGAATGTCAATTTTGTTTAATGTATTAAGTTTACAATAAAATGTTGAGCTCAGGCCAACGTTTATTTTAATTGCATTATGCCTCATGCGAAAATATACTGCTTAGCGACTTTATAAGCACCCTATTTAAATGATTTGTTACATCAAAAAAATTACACTAATATAATACTTTAACATTATTGCTGATGCGCAAGAGACCTAGCTCATCTAGCCATACACCTAGCCGCAAGAGTAGGAAAACTTGATACAAACCCTGTGCCAACCCGTCTTGCCAGCGTGGCACAGTAGGCTAATTTCCCTCCATGAATTCGGAAGAGTTGAAGGCTGAAGTGACGATGTTGCTAAAGATATAAATGCCATCTTTTTTGCGGTATAACAGAAGGCTTAACCAACTACTGCACAAGGAACTTCACCCTCTAAATCTAAAATAAATATAGGTTCCAGTCCAATGATTGTCATGTTGAATTTGATAAAAAAACATATAATGTTATCTGCTTACTACTTTGTTTAATAAATGCAGCGCAAGCGAATTTATCCTATTTTCAAGGTATGATTTACTTAATTTTTATTCCCAATAAATAAAAAAAGCAACAACGCAGGTCATAAAGAAAACAAAGGAAGTATTGAAGCTGATTGATCATATACTGTAATTGCAGCCGCGGTGTATAATTCGTGTATTATTTATGTATCTTCCAGACATATTGTCCTATATGTGAATATTATACAGATGTATTGAAATATTTCATAAGAGGCTTTAGTGCCCTAAGGTTTTCTATGACACTTGAAATATTTGAATACTATTGTTGTAGAGTGCAGTGGCGTCCAGTGTAGTGATGGTACCTGCGTCCCCGATGTACAAATATGTGATGGGAATCAAGACTGTGTAGACGGCGCTGACGAACTTGATTGTGAATATTGCGATAATGACAGTGACTTCAGGTAATTTAATTACAACGTTACATACTAATATAATATTTCTTAGATGTAAGCGAAAGTACATTTCACTAACAGCGATGTTCTGTGCATATGCGATTGTTGTGATTTCAAATTCCTAGTAATTTCTTGCATAGGTTATGGGTATTTTTTCTGTTTCTGTTGTAGATGTGCGTCAGGTCTGTGCATCAATCGGGAGCTTCTCTGTAATGAAGTTGAAGAGTGTCCCGATGGCAGCGATGAGATCAACTGTAACGTGACGATGTTTGCAGGTACCCTTTAATAATTGTCTATATATAGTTATGACGAGATTGCTGCTATATTCAGACCTTGCAGTAGTAGGTATATAAGTTCCCGGCGATACAGTTTACGGGATACGGTCTACGGATACGCCTACGGGGCGCTAAGTGCGAGACGGTACACCGGGGGATGTTTAGTGGGAAGGAGGCGCCCCTCGTAGCACGCGCACTAAACATTAGGCCCACACGCCCCAAACCAGCCCACCGCTGCTGATTTAGATAGTCCACAACGGGATTGTACCCTGCAAAACAGTCTAAAAGTCCGACAAGAATGTCTTTAGAACGTGTCGTTTGAGTATGAGGTCAAAGGTTTTGATAAAGTTCCAAAACGAGAAACAATTATAATCTGTATCTCGGTAATAAAATATATTGGATCCGAGCAATGATTTCGTCTCTGAGGTACAATATCTTAAAATACCTAAATAAATTCTAGAAAATGGCAGCTCTTTATTAGTTTTCTATTTGTTGGCTGTCATCAAATTTATTTAGTCGCCCTTAGACCTCGCCTCTTTATAAGTTCGTATCTAAAACATAATTTCGATGTCTGTTTCAGGAAGTAATTCATGTCCAGACCAATTCCAATGTGTATCAAATAAAGTCTGCATCAACAAAGCTTTCTATTGCGATGGCAACGAAGATTGTTTGGATGGATCTGACGAGGAAAATTGCCGTAAGTATACATTCATTTGAAGAAAAAATAAAGATTAATTAAAATTTTTCGCAATATCTCAGTAAAACTTTAATAAAATTTTGGATGAATAGAAATAATTGGTGAAGCTGTTCTACTGACAGTGGTATCACTTCTCCAAAAAACCCAAGGTGACAAGGGAGTATACATCCTGCTTGGACGTTTTAGGTATAAGTGATTCAAAAGAATCAGAAATGCATAATTGCCATAGTACAATAAAGAATTTAGTGTTTTAATAATTATTAGTATATGTATTAGAAAAAATACACGTCATATTTCACATACGTCTAAGCACGATGGTTTAATAAATGAAAGGATTGATATTCAGTCCATAGGTATTTTAAAAACCACGCTTCTGTGCTGAGCACATTTTTTTCGTTTAAAAGTATTTGCACCGGGTCTAATAAATATTATAGCACAATTTTACACAACTATAACGGCACTCAGCACAATGCGCAATCACTTTAGTTAAAAAAGAACACATTTCACTGTTGGCTTCTTAAAGCAATGGCACTATTTATATTAGTCGTTCCTCATAATCTGTTTTATATCACACTGGTTTTTTAACATTTTCTTTTAATATTAGGCTTAATTAGTTAATTACTGTCGCGATTGGATTAGGTTAGCACTTGCGCATCAAGTGAATAGTCTAAATGGCGCATTAACGCATAGCTCAAACTGCGGGAACAAAGACCGTGATTTTTCATAATTATGGGGTTCTAATAATAAAAATTCTAATAATTATATTCACATGACAAGTCTGTCGTCGTTCGAATTATGGATCTATTTTTGTTTCGGAAATACCTAGTTCTTAAATCTCGCGTTTTTTTTTAATATTTTGTCATGTGATCTAGATTCAAACAAACGATAAATGTGAATTTTCGTAATAGCTAATTAGTCCAGGAGGAATCAGCGCACGAGTATCGAAAACTATTCAACCTCAATTTATTATTATGCGATCCTCTTCAATTTGCCCTACTGATGATATTAAATGCATGTTGCCATGGGGCAACCCCGGGACATATTGATTAAATCGTTTGTCTTTAATTTCAAAGAATTGTTATTTTTCAACTGGACCTTTTATTCATATTCTTTATTGAAATATAAATAAAAACGGTCCTATGACTTTTCACGATAAAGTTAATATATTTAGACATTACATTTTGAAAGGGTCGATATATCGCAAATTTCGGTATTTTTGACCCATGAAAAGTATATTAAAACAATAAATAAAATGAAATTTTACGTTAGTTAGTAAAATGCATAACGATTTGCATAAAAAAATGGAGGTGGAATAGTTTTCGGTACTCATGCGCCGATTCCTCCTGGACTAAAATGTAGTAAAACTGAAAAATATGTATGGTAATAAGCGAAACACCGAAACCAAGATACGCTTTTGAAATGAAACCTTAAGCTTTATAAAAATCCTTTATGATTTTACATTTTACAACAACTTAGCGAATACCCAACCCACACATCGCTAACTAGACGAAATTGACCCAATGCTGCATGTGTAGCATGGTACATGGTGCGGGCTTCACGCTCTCCGCTCAGTCACGCGTGCCGCGACTCTGAGTTCACCTGCTACGATGGCCGGTGCATCCCACACGAGAGACGCTGCGACAATATTTACGACTGCTCGGATTTCTCTGACGAACAGAACTGTTTGAACGTCGGTACCGGACACTTTTGGACTGCGACAACCACCCGTAAAATACTATTCACGTTTTTGTCATGAGTATTGCGTTGAGAACCTCTGTTCCCATGGCTGCGTTATGTTATGTCCTACGTTCCCTGCGTTAGTTTATTCTTTCCGGTATGTTTTTTATTTATATGAATCCAGTAATAATCTGAATAACTGCAGTTTATAGAATTTTTGAAATTAATATGTAGTAATACCTTCATGAGCTTGTACGGACAATAATATTTGATATACACGGTGTAAAAATAAAACTGTTTCTGGTATGAACCTGAGTTTGATTACTAAACATGAATTTCAGTGAAAAGCAAACAACTAGCTATATTTATTGTTATATAGCAATTTGAGTTTCGATGTGTTGCTTGGGTTCTCTGAAATTAATTCTCGTGTTTCGACACTTTCGACAAAAATACCTAACTTGCTCTTAAAAAAATGCTGATGTGTCTAATGAATTTCATTTTCTCTGAAATTTTGTATACATCACTTGATACTAATACATGTTCTATAGGTCCTTTCATTATGTTTTTTACACCCTGTATATCCATCTGCGATCGCTCACATTTAAGAAAATATGTCGAGTAACACCAATTACTATTTGGGCGCACTAAATAAATAATGAGCAAATACACTTGTAACTTGCACTTGTAAATGCACTTGTAATCAATACCGATCGATCATAAAACGATTTGATCATAAAACTATGAAATCAAAAACTGGTCCACTCAATTTTCAGGCACCAATCTTTTTTAATGTTATATCCAATTCAATCAAAACGAATAATTATCTTGTACAAAATTAAACTTAACTCATGTTTTCTGAAAAAATTGCTATCAATGTTTTTGAAATTTTAGATCGTTGAATGGAAGTATTCAACATCAGTATTTCTTTTTTCCATCAGCTGGGCTCCAGAGTGATATTATCCTTTATCTTATTTATTACCTTAAACACATTCGAACTGTCTATGCATACCTTCTTTGAGATCATCTACTCATAGGCGTACGCAGCTTTTGACCAAATTTACTCCAAAACAGAAATTTCTTAAAGGCGAGCCTGCCTAGACACACTGTGACCCAAGTAATGTTGACCAATGATTCCAGGCTGGAGGGGGGCGAAACTCCTCAGTACGCACACCCACTTTTAGATCTATTATTTTTAAGTCGCATAGAAACAATAATTGTAGCGATTGACTAAAGTTTGGTAACTAGTTCAAGATTAAATTTTAAGCAATTTTGATACCTCCCGGTAGCCGGAAACCCTTGGACTGTAGCAACATTTGTTTTAAAAGTGTGATGGTAGAAGTATTATGTTGCATGTGTTGACCGTAGTAATAATATTTATAGACATTTTAGTTTGTAGTTAGTTTGCAAAAGGCATAACCTAATGTTTTTATTAAGCCTGTTTCGTTTGGTAGTCTTTTTACAAACTTTACCTTCGTAAATTTAAATAAAAGGAACCTTTTTAATGTACTATTTTAATAAATGTCCCTAATAATACGTTAATGTTTTACAGATACCGATGATGAATGCACCCAGAACGACAGTTTCCAGTGCAGGTCCGGCGGATGCGTTGCCTCTGCATGGGTTTGCGATGGACGCAGGGACTGCAAAGATGGATCAGATGAAGAAGACTGCCCTAGCTTTACTACTGTGTCCACTCCAGGCTACCTACCTTATACCACAACGTCGCCGGCGCGTCGACCATATGGAAATCCACCTGGAAGTGAATATCCTTATGAAACACAAGGTCAAACCGGAGACCGAAGACAACCTGGCGGAGACAATCAATATGGCAGTCGACCACCTTATGAATCGCCAGTTCAATCTGGAACTCAAGGGCCTTACGCAAGAGAAGATGAACCTACAACATTTAATCCATACGGAGACCAAAATCAACCTAGTGGTCAAAGCCCATATGGGGGACAAAGTCGACCTGGAAGTCAAGGACCCTATGGAGGGCAAAGCCAACCTGGTAGCCAAGGTCCCTATGGAGGACAAACCCAACCTGGATCTCAAAGTCCATACGGAGGACAAGGCCAACCCGGTAGTCAAGGACCCTACGGAGGACAAAACCAACCTGGATCTCAAAGTCCATACGGAGGACAAGGCCAACCCGGTAGTCAAGGTCCCTATGGAGGACAAAGCCAACCTGGAAGCCAGGGGCCGTACGGAGGACAAGGGCAATCTGGTAGCCAAGGTCCCTATCAAGGACAAAACCAACCTGGATCTCAAAGTCCATACGGAGGACAAGGCCAACCCGGTAGTCAAGGTCCATATGGAGGACAAAGCCAACCTGGAAGCCAGGGGCCGTACGGAGGACAAGGTCAACCCGATAGTCAAGGACCATATGGAGGACAGGACCAGTCTGGTAGTCAAGGACCATACGGAGGACAGGACCAATCTGGTAGTCAAGGACCATACGGAGGACAGGACCAGTCTGGTAGTCAAGGACCATACGGAGGACAGGACCAGTCTGGTAGTCAAGGACCATACGGAGGACAGGACCAGTCTGGTAGTCGAGGACCATACGGAGGACAGGACCAGTCTGGTAGTCAAGGACCATACAGAGGACAGGACCAGTCTGGTAGTCAAGGACCATACGGAGGACAGGACCAGTCTGGGAGTCAAGGACCATACGGAGGACAAAGCGGACCTGAACGTCAAGACCCCTACGGTGGACAAAACCAACCTGAACGGCAAAATCCGTATGGTGGGGAAAGTCAACCTGGAGCTCAAAGTCCCTACGGCAGTCGAGGAACATATACAACAGGTACGTGGCGTGTCTGGTTACATTTTAAGCAATCGCCTACAAGAGTTCCGTCTCTTTTGGCGAAAGTTCAGCATAAAGAACACTATCTGACACAACTAATTAAATAAAAGGTCATCTAGCCGCAAGAAACTTTGTGTCAAAGTTGGCTAATTTCCCTCTACGAGCTTGGACGAGGCCCGAATCGACGATGTCGACAACGACGATGAATGATGATTACATTTTTATTTTTAACATTGCACTAATGGAACAATTTTAGTGTTACAACCATCCAATCTGGGCCAACCCGTCTGGCCAACATGGCACAGTAGGCTAATTACCCTCCATGTAGTTGGAAGAGACCAGATACAGCAGTGCGTTATTCATGGGCTGAGAAATTGTAATAACAATCCAATGTCCAATATTTAACTAGTATAAGTCTTTTTCTTGTACAGGTCCACCCGCATTAATTTTGAGGACACACCCAGAAGAGCAGAGTGTTAGATACGGTGAGTTACCAGATGAATTATTTTTAAGTATTGTGTGTGATTCGTGAAGTAAACTATTATAGATGCCATAAAATATCACTTATTTATACTAAAAAAATATCTATGGAACACATTTAGAAACTAGAACAATACAAATAAGTAAATTATTTTTCTTTTAAACATATTTCATACAAATTATTGCAACATTTAAAAGGCTTGGAATGGCTGAACAGGTAAGTTGTATGTATAATTTAGGAAAGTTTTTTCTTCTTAATTCTATTGTTGTTTCTATTTACTACTGGTTATTTTGGTGTGTTTTATTAAGCGTCTACAGGCATACTATTCTTCCAGGTATAACGGTTTACGAAACTTCTGCAAGTAGAATTAAATTTTGTTCCTTATGACTCACAGCGTTACTAATTGTAACCAATAAAATTGCTGCAGTCAGCAAATAAGCTATGACCGAGCTTTTATATTTATAATATTGTTTCTTATTTCTTTCATGGTGGTGGTACAGCAAATAATGGTGAGTCGGTTTGCCTAACAACTATTTTTGGGCAACAAGAGTATAACATCACATTGTTTTTAATAACCATAACCAAGGCAATTCCAGATTAATTATAATATCCTACATTGGAAATGACATTTATTCGTATGATTACGTTTATGGGAGTATCCTATTGCATGAACATATTTTTTTGTTTATTATTGAAATAGTCATGGTATCGTTTTTCAATATGTTGATGAGTGATCACTAAAAATAATACTTAAATGGGTTTTTATATTTATTTATTTATAATAAAGTAACTTATCATCTTATAATTCCGAAAATGCACGCCTCGGAGTTCGGTTATTTATATGTATAATAAAATATTTCCCATCTCTAATTAATTTTGGGTCAAATTCAAATCATTTATTTTGCTTAGGTCAGGATAGACAGTTGAGAAGAACTGGCAAAAAACTCAGAGGGCTTCATAAATGTATAAACAAGGTAGCACAAATAAAGTAAATTGAAACTGGTCAGCTTAGCAGGTAGTTGGGTCATTTACTTATTCGGCAATGCGGTAATAAGCTTTTTTGTAAAGCTTTGCCTTTACTGTCTTTTCGTCGTAAAAGCATTGCGAGGCAATTCTCTCAGTCGCATGGTCAGTTTGACCCATGAAAGGCCAATGAAAGAGTTACTTGCGTCAAACTCGACCATCAACGTGCTATTGATGTCGGATTTGACGGGCTTGGTAACTTACTCATATTATAATGTCAGTTCGGAACGTACGCCTCTCGCGTTTGATACCTTGCCAAGGACTTTTGAATTCAGCAAATTTATCTAGCAATTGCATCGTCACGTCCGTCGATAGAAAAAAAGCAAGTTTGTGGCACAGATCGGTACGACAAGGAGTAAAAATTCATTATCATACAATTACTAGTTTCTTATTTTAGAAGAAGCTGTTCAGATTGTAATTTCAATTTACCGTAACATTACCGCGTCTTAGGGACATGGCACACTCACGTTGGATTTTTAGTTTAATGTTTATGTTTTTTTTTCAATAAGGTCATTTCGAGCAATGGCATTCCGAACTGGCGTGGTAAAAACGAAAAGATTAATATATATATTTTTTTTATATTAATTTTTGTGTTATGTTTTTTGACTATTTGAAAGCATTCGCAAGAATTTATTCCAATAAAAAACATTTTGATTTTAATTTACTATTTTTAAGAATTGTGTACTTGGCAACTAAACTCATTATATTCTACATAAAAAATGGCCTATGTACTCTGGGCTCATAATATCATGGAATCCATGCATGTGTCCAATTGGTAACAGAATGCTGCATCCATGGGTCCACAGATAGTAGTTGACGTACGTTTTGAACTGCTTTTGGGTCGTTTAGGTGGCGACGTCGTCTTCCAGTGTCGAGAAGAAGGTCTGCTACGTGCGCCCGTCAGATGGGTCCGACAAGACGGCAGACCCGTCAAGCCGGGCTTCGCAGAAGTCAGAGGACGCCGCCTTGAGCTGTTTAATGTCAAGGTTCGTTGGCGCCTAGGCCAGGATGTTGTGTAATATTATGATACATCTCAGACTTGAACTTTGACTTGAAAGAAACTCATGCAGTGAATCTATTATAGTCCGGTTGATATGTTGAAATTCCCACATATGAAGCGATAACATAGATATATTGTGTTGCAACAAGTGGTGGATGCAGTTCGGCCTTATAGTGGTAGTTACTCACGTCAAAATTGCACAAACTAATTATTAGCCTTCTATACCACGATAATTTTTTTCTTGAGTTACTCTATGTTTTTGCACGGCACTGCTTTTTTGATTACCAAAAACACAACGTTTTCAACTTCAACCCACAAATTCATGTTTTATAGGATTGATAGAAAAAATAATAGAAAAGAAACGAAAAAAAGAAAAGAAGTTTTTTTGAAGTCGGTCAAGTACATACGCAATTTAAGTGTTATATAATTCTAGCCTTCCGATGCCGGCGTGTTCCTTTGTCAAGTACCTGGCTTCTTAAACCACCCTGGCTCCCAACTCCAAGTCACGCTGGTCGTAAACCCTGCACGTAAGTATATCAATATTTAAGATTGTTAAAGTACTTGCCTATCACAATGTTGTAGACAACTCCAGGTTTTAAAACCGGATATTTCCTTTGATAATTTTTTTAATTGCTAAGGTGATTTGGTCTACAAATTGTGTTAAATCAATCAATTAATCCATGGTATATTTGTCTCGAAAAAGGTGTTGGTCCGTGTCGAGGCGGATTTATAATACATAGTGTCACTGCCCCATTCCAACCTAAAGGTACCTTAAAGCGCGTCGTCCACGCAGAGAGAATAGAGCTAGACAGCTTTACAACTAATCTAATCTATACTCTAATTACTACGTACACGTAGCCGATTGTAGCCGAACCTGTCTACGTAGACTGTAGTGACACATTAGCTAGTGTAGTCTCGCTAATGTGTACACGTCGTTGATTGCCTTATGACAGTCGCTCTCCGTAATTTTAATCTTCCGTGGACGAAGCGCTTAAGAGCTGTCATAGGAAATGTCAAGCCGATGCTGCAAGGCTGCAAGGGAAGGCAAACTTGAAACGAAACCCTATGACAGCCCGTCTGGCCAGCGTGACACAGTAGGCTTCTTACCCTCCTTGTAACGGAGGCCGACTCATTGTCAGAGTAGCAGTACTAGTAGAGGTGTTTGTATACGGACTAACTAGTCAATTATATTTCAAAAACGAACGAGGCTTTCTCATATAGACTGCCTCGTTGGTCAAGTGGTTAGATGTGCCGCCTTTGGATCAACGGGTCCCGGGTTCGATTCCGGGGTCGGGCAAGTGTCTTTGTCTAAACCAGAGGCACTGGCCCGGAGTCTGGGTGTCATTTCTATCTATAATAAGTATGTATTTACAAAAAAAAATGTATATAAGTAGTTTATCATCCATCTCGTTACCATAACACAAGCATTAAGTTTGCTTAGCTTGGGACGAGATGGCGTTGTGTGAAATGTCCAAGGATATTTATTTATTATTATTTTTTATATTTATTCAGCCTCAGAGCTAGGGCCTCTGGTTTATGCAAAGACATTTGCCCGACCCGTGATCCAAAGGCGGTACATCCATCCCCTAGACCAACATGGTAGACCAAAGTAAACAGCGATTTACCTTATTTCTAGCTGTAACAAGCAGGCCACCGTTTGTGTGTCAGCCACATGAAGCTACGTGCGGCAACGGCCAGTGTATCCCGAAATCCTCAGTGTGTGATGGCAACGTCGACTGCAGCGACAGATCTGACGAGGAGAGCTGCAGTAAGTATTCGCAGGAATCAACAACAAAACATCTCTGTTTAATCTACAGATGGATCACTCCATCCACATGATTTTATTTGTTTAGTCCTACCATGGTTCTACGTTTTAGTATATACATATTATATGTTATAAAAATAGATTGGCGCTGCCTAAGGGCCTGTAAATCGATTTATTACTAGCTCTTACCTTATCCGCGTAGAATTGTATGATAATATGTGGTGACTGATTAAGAATAGGTACATAGTGTCACCTCCCCATTCCATCCTGAGGGTGTCGTAAGATTCGACAAAAGGAAATAACAAGACGTATATATATATATATATATATATTAGTTTCGTAGAATTCCAGGAAAAATGACAGATTATCAATTAAATTTTTAATAAAGAATATTTTATTAATAAAACAATTTCGTGTAACTCACAGATCAGAAAGGACTCTGTGAACCGAATCAGTTCAAATGCAATAATGGAAAATGCATACTCAAGTCGTGGTTGTGTGACTCTGAGAACGACTGTGGAGACTCTTCAGACGAGGATAACTGTGGAAACCGGCTACAGAGTGACGGGTGCTCCGGAGTGGAGTTCGCGTGCCACACTCAAGGCCAGTGCGTACCGAAGAGCTACCAATGTGACGGCGAAAATGACTGCTTTGACCATTCTGATGAAATCGGATGTGGTGAGTTACTCAGAACTGTTGCCTCTATAAAATAAAAAATAATATACATAACAATCTATTGTGTTAATTAGTAATTCTATATATAATATCTACATATAATACTCTTAAATTATTATTCCATAGTTTCTCCCAGCGTGACTGTACCTCCAACGCCGTCAACTGTTAACCTGAACCCTGGGGATACCTTGATTTTGAAGTGTGAAGCGGTTGGTGTGCCAACTCCATTGATTTCTTGGCGTTTGAATTGGGGTCACGTCCCTAGCCAGTGTACTTCAACAAGTGAAGGCGGCATTGGCGTTCTCACTTGCCCTGATATGCAGGTAACTTTGGTGTGACATTTAAAAAAAATCCGTTTAGTTAACTGTCAGTGTGATGACGGATTGAGAGTAATTAAGAAATCATAATCTAAATATTTATTTTGTTTCCAGCCCGCTCACAATGGCGCCTACTCTTGTGAAGCCATACAAAGTCGTCACACTTCGTTCGCTGTGCCAGATGCCATTGTGATCGTGAAGAAGACTGACCTATGTCCTCAAGGATACTTCAATAAGTATGTTTAATATATTAGATAAGATGCGTGCCGTCCTTGAAAACCTTTAAATAGCTTGCAAAGGACCAATACTTCATATCCACCTTCATCATCATAATTTCAGCTAAAAGACGTTCACTGCTGGACGGCCTATGTCCAGTCCCTAAGGATCTCCACAAAGGCCGGTCGTGGGCCCCCTACCCTTGTTATTTATGTATCTTTATATAGTATAATCTTGTCTTATAACTTCAGATGTATATTTTATGGAATGTATATTTTATGGGTTGTGTTCTTGTTGTCCCCGAAAGGGAACATCCGCGCTCACATGAGCTATTAGATCCCGCATAGAAAGGTTTCTGTGCCGAACCAGCTCTCGCTGAGAAGGATTATTACCCACTTAACATCCTGGTGTCAATGACATCAGGATAAGGGTCTCCTTAATGGTGTCTCCGAGTATCATATTTTAATAGTATCGCTTCCACCGGCTTTAACCAGCATGAAAGGGTAGAGAGAGACAAACTCACCTTCGAAAGTCGTAAAAAAGCCGTAACAAGGGTGGTAGGTTGTAACTCACCACCTCCTAGAATTATAGATACGTGATAACGATAAGGTTATTACTTGGTATTACATTGCTTAGTTTGTTACACACCCCTACAATTTGATAGTTCGTAACTGCTATCTATCTGAACCTGGTCTGGTTCAGTATTTTTTGCGTTGTGCTGAGTATGACTGTCTCCATAATGTTATTATTTTATTGTTTCTTCTGTAATGTTATGTTACCAAACATTATATGATAATATTTTTTTATGTTATATTGCAGTGTATTTATTTAAGCATGGCATTTGTAATCTGTCAAACAAATAACTTTTCTTTCTTTAATTCATGGGCTGCATTTTATTCATAACAGTGAAGCCCGATCTCAAGAGGAGTGCATTCGGTGCTTCTGCTTTGGGGCGTCCACTCAGTGCCGAAGTGCAGATCTCTACACGTACAATATGCCAACTCCTCTTGGAGAAGGAGGGACCCTGCTCAAGGGCGTCAAGGTGGCGCCTACGGGTGAAGTCCAAATCGACTCCACGCCTATCGATAATCAATACTACTACCAGCCCTTGAGAAATGGAGCCACGGTGAGTATTGCATTGTCCCATAGCCTACAGGTTTGTTATCTTCGAGACTGTATAAACTTCACTGTAATCAATTTCTTATAGGTAACAAAATTAGCTGGCAACGCATGGTCGCGGTCAGGCTCCCACCCGTATTTGACCCTCCCGGAGACGTACAACGGCATCCAGCTGACTTCTTATGGTGGATACATCAAATACACCTTGCAACCCCAGACTCGTTACCAAGGAAGTGACACTAGTGCTCCTACCATTATTATCAAGGTACTGAGGCAGTTTGATATAAATTATGTGATACATATAGTTCGTTTTCATGTTAGTTAAAAATTACACCTATAATTTTCAGGGTAAATATGCAACGTTGCTGCACAACACTCGCGCCGCTGGTTGGACCTTAGATATCGAAGCTCGTCTTACTCCGGAGAACTGGTTGAGAAGTGGTCCCCGTGGAGTACAGCCCGCTAGTAGGGAGGATATTATGATGGCGTAAGTTAACATTCATGTCATGCAACACCAAAGTGAAACGGCCCTAGGAACAATGTTTAATAAGCCAATGATGACCCTGTTGACCCCTCCATGGCTAATGTTTTCAGACTTGATGACATCGAGATGATCCTCCTCCGCGCGGACTACAATAATGCCGGTGTCAACATCACCGATTTTGCTATGGAATCAGCGCAGCACATTAATGTGGGCCTAGGCGCCGCTAGCTTAGTCGAAGAATGTACCTGCCCACAAGGATATGAAGGACTTTCGTGCCAGGTAATTTGTTTATCTAAACACAGGTAGCTTGTGCATTATCTTCTTTACTAGCTGGTCCCGCAAACGTTGTTTTGCCAAACAATTAACCCCCACCGCAACCCCCCTTATTTTGATTTGTTTTTGTAAAATCCTTTGTTAGCTGATCTCTACTTGGTGAAAAGAATATTCCTACCAAAAATTTCAAGTAACTAGGTTTTATGGTCCTAGAGATATCGTGATGAGTCCGATCTATCTATAGAACAGCTCCTATATAATATACATTTAAAGAAGATAGATTAGTCTAGAAAAAACTCGAGAACAACAAAGTGCTGATTTGGCTAACTTTGGTTATAAACAGTTTTTATAAGCCCATGGAAGGTAAAAATGTTGAGAAAATACAAGTGTATAAACCCCGTAAACGTCGTTGCCGGGAGCAAGTCGTTGCCCTGTATTTGCAGCTAGTATGAACATGTATATCAACTGCATCATGACGAATTTGCCATGAGTGTTTTTGTAAGACATATCTAGGAAATTTTAGCAAATTCGAATACTAAGATCTTTAAATGATTTTTAGAAATGTGCCTCTGGCTACATCCGTAAGAAGGAAGATCAGTGGCTTGGAAGCTGCGTGCCCGAAGAATGTCCTGCGGGTACTTACGGTAACCCATCCATCGGTGTGCCCTGCAAGCCATGCCCTTGCCCACTCACAAACCGGGGCAATCAATTTGCTGGCACCTGTTCTTTGGGTCCTGATGGATCGGTGTTGTGTGACTGCTACGAAGGGTATGTCTGATTTACAGAAACGTTTAAGTTCGCTAAAGGCAAATAAAAATTCCAGAATGCTCTTAGCTCCATTCCTGTACTATATAGAAAGAACAGAAAGATATATGAACCATTTATTTGACACAAATGTCTTATGCTTAATGTCTTATGTCTTATGCTTTACATTGTTAGTTTATGAGATGTAAGCGAAATATGGGTTAAAGAAACCGCATTTACAAAGGGATTATTTAACTTTTAAATAAAGACCGTAGCTGTTATGATACTAGCGGGTTTAAGCTAAAGATTCAAAATAGTTTTTAAAGTAATTTTGTGTCGGAGCAACAATTAGGTGTCTTGCAATGCGTTCGGAATAAGCCTTAGACTGAACATGCTCATGTCAGTATTAACGGAATATAAAATTAAAATTATCTTTATTGTACAGCTACGAAGGTCAACGCTGTGAAGTGTGCGCTCCAGGCTATGTGGGTAACCCTAACATTCCTGGTGATTCCTGCGTCAGAAAGCCCAGTAGCAACTGCAATCCGATCGGAACTAGCACTATCCGGCTGCCTGACGAGTGTGTCTGTAAAGATAACGTGCAAGGCCGCTACTGCGACCAATGCAAGGCTAGCTCTTTCTTCTTGTCGGAACAATTTAGGTATGTACCCCGCCTCTATGTAAAATAGATTAAAAAAAACAATTATGCATATTTTATTTGATTTAGTGACTTATTGGAAACTATCAGAATGAAATTAATTCAAACACTACACACTACTATTCTTATCGATAATTTTTTGTAAATATTGAAAACCACCATTGTACTAGTTTAATTAACCGCTCGCAGACACGGCTGTGCACAGTGTTTCTGTTCTGGCGTCTCTGAGCAGTGCAAGAGCAGCAACTACCGCCGCAAGTCCATCAGTGCACAGTTCAACGTTCCCCAGATTGTCGATCAGGTGAATACCCATCTTTATAACTGTTTCTTTATCATTGGTTGTATGATTGCGTCAATTTGGCAGAAACTTCTTTACAGAAACAATATTCGAAGTAATGTCACAGGTCTATTGGGGTTAAATATTTTATTTGTCCGGAATTATCTCACACTGGACACTAGGCGTGTAATTACAAGGTGTTCTACAGCTGTGACAGATCCTACATCGATCAGACCAATAGAATCATCTTCGAACCATCTAATCACTAGATTGAACTAAAGACTTAGACCGTCCTCTTAGCTAATCGGCACTTTTATCTAAGACTAGCAGAAGCAATTGAGCTAATAATACACAGGAATTTCGATTCTCATATCGCTAATCGCCCCCTTGGACTGCAGTGATTAATAGGGTCGACTCCGAAGAATCTCAGTAGAGCGCTCTACTAGTGACGTCTTTAGTATGGTGTGCTGAAGTACTGAACAGCGAAATAAAAAAGTGTCACAAATTTGTTATACATGTAACAAAAATCTATTGGAAATCTAACTGAAGATAACCATCACCTCTGGTTGTCCCTAACTACCTCCAAATTTTTTTCAATTTTATTTGATTTCATGTTTTACTTATCTGCCACAGGTGCGCGTCTTCCAAAGCGCCCCAGCTGAACTTACTGGGCCTGTGCGTTATACTGCACCAGTGGAGTCTAGCCTTACCCCGCGCCTTATGCAAGGAACCCTCTCTGTAGGCAATGTCGAAAGATCCAGAACAGTCATATACTACTGGAGTTTGCCTGACAGGTGAGAATGAACCATTATTTTGAATAATTGTGCTTGATGCTTAATCATTACAACGTTCATTAAATTCGTTCAATATTATCAATTTAACAAATGAACACATAGTAAATCGTATTGTGTTGCCTACAAACATTGTCAAAACTAATATATTAATTTTTTGGGTACAACAGAAATACCTTCGAATTTTGATTATCGATGTTAGGTGAATCAGTGAAAAAATACAAAACGTTGATTGATAATAGATAGTAAACTATTCATAGTAATACATAGTTCCGCACTAATAGCTTAGAGTATGCGATGACCAGCTAAAATCGGAGTCGTAGCTTAATCTTTAATAAAATTGTAGAGTATTGAAAATATTCCTGAGCTTTTTAGAGAAAATATGGTATGGCGTCGCTTCGTCAGCTTTGAGGAGAAAAGAAAAGAGAGGTGAGGGAAGCTGATTTGTTTCTTTATTTTAAGTTTTGCTGGCGACAAGGTGACATCATACGGTGGATACCTTCAGTATACTCTGAAGAATGTTCCAACTTCACTTGACCCCAGAGTGAAAAATAATGCTGCCGACGTTCAAATTATAAGCGTAAGAACTCTTTTTTTTATTTAAGGACTAACACACTATTGCAATATCAATGTTCCAATTCGCTAATTAGGTCTGGTCAATTGCACTATACTTCGTTTGCATTAAGCACGCAGTGAGTTATCATTGTCCACCTGCTTAGTCACGTCCAGAAACCAATAATTGCGTTCCAAATAAAAAAAATTCGTTCGAAGTGACCAGTCGTATACATACCTCTGAACACAACGGTAGTGCCCTGCCATTTATCGTTTAAATCACCATGAATAAACCTTTACCTAATACATTCATAATTTTTACAGGATAACCAACTGACTTTGAACTACGTTGGCGATTTTATCCCGTCCCAAGATGGAACTCTAAACGTCACCATCCAGTTGGTAGAGAAGGGGTGGCAAAGGTAAAGTAAAATTCATATTGGGAAGTTATTTTATCATATCAAAATTATACATGTGGATGTTGGTCTGGTTCTTATGAGTATACGTTAATTCGGACACTCGGGTTTTGTTATCATCTGGAACTTTGATTTCACACATACTATATTAAGACATGGATAGAAGCTAGTGATTGTAACCGAACCGAACTTCCTTTTAAATTACAGACCTGATGGCAAGGAAGTACTGAGAGCACATTTCTTACTGGCTCTAGCTGACGTGAAGACTATTCTTATTAAAGCCACATACGCTGCTAATTACCAGCTAGCCACTCCAACCAGTGCCAGCATTGAAATAGCTGAACCCTACGGTAACGGTCCTCTAGCTCTGGAGGTAGAACAATGTGCTTGTCCACCGTCCTACGTCGGGACCTCTTGCGAAGACTGCGCTCCTGGTTACAGAAGGTATGTGTTATCGCTATCTTGACATGATAGCTTAAAATTTAGAGTTAAAAAAAAAAAATAACATTAAAATAGCCATAGAGGTTTTACAATCTACAGGTATAATTTTGTTGTTTTATAGGAGCTCGTCTGGACTTTATTTGGAACACTGTGAACCTTGTGAGTGTAACGGAAAATCTAACATGTGCCACCCAGAGACAGGAGTCTGCATCGTAAGTTACTTCAACAACTTGATATATAAAATACCTCCGGCTTTTTTTATACATTTCGAGAAATGTATTAAAATCATTTTCTTTAACAACAAATGTGTGTACTTATGTTCTATTTTATTTTAGGACTGCGCCGACAATACTGATGGTGAACAGTGCGAGATGTGCAAACCTGGATACGATATGGACCCGTACGGCAATTGCGTAGCCTCCAGCGCTATCAAGGTCCAATGCAAGTAAGAGTATTTTCTAATCTAGGTCCGATTTAACAATGTTTGGTTAACTGACTTAACGGTTTAGTCATTTGTTCAAAATGTTGCCGCTTTTCTAACCTTACCTTCAAACTACTATGAAGACTTTATTTTAACATAGAACTTGGAAAATGTATTTAACTTGCCTTAACTACATTGTGATATTTTCTTTTATTAAAATTTTATGGAAGACTGCGCTTTATTAGAGAAAAAAGTTAGTTTCGACATTAAATTTCTTTCAGTTGCGATCCACGAGGCAGTTCTGGACCTTGCGACTCCGCAGGCAACTGCAATTGCAAACAAAATGTGGAAGGAGAGTCGTGCGATCGTTGCAGGCCTGGCACGTTTGGCATGGACGAAAGAAACCCCGCTGGCTGTCTGTCTTGTTTCTGCTCTGGCGTCACCACGGATTGTCATGAAGTATTTATACATACTTTTGCCGACTGACATCTTTTAGCACTTTAATTCGAATGTCAGATATCTTATATTTTTTGCTACAGTATGAGATTTTGAACAATATATCAACTTTTAGGCAAATCACTACGCCAGAATTCCATTGGCGGCACCGATCTTGAGTGATAACTATGGAGGATACACCATCACAGATCTTGCTGCCGAGAAAGTCATTAAGGAAGACTTTGTTCCTCAACCCGGAGAGAGTGAGCTCATGTACACATTCCAGCTCACGCCAGACGCTGAATATTACTGGTCATTGCCAATATTCCCTGGTAAGAAAATATAGGAAATTATTTTGTTAACAATTGTTAAAAGCTAATATAGCGTTTCTGGATCAACTCTTAATTTAAATGTACTTATATAGGTAACCGTGTGCTCTCGTATGGCGGTGCACTTTCGTTGAGGCAAAAGTTCAGCTCTAATTACGAGCTATCACAGCCGGGCGTGGATGTAGTGCTTGAAGGAGACAATTTGTCACTTTTCTGGACTAACCCCAACCAATTCAGATCTGGTGAATCCTTTGTGAGTATAACATTATCTACCTATAGATAAACAGGTACCTACGTTTCGCTGACTTAATTCTAAAAATTTTGAAGTTTTACTATTTGTTATTTGGAATCTCTTTTTTTTCCGAAAATAGGAAACGGTCGGTGCATTGACTTGTAAAAATCTTGACACAATGAGATGTAATTTCAGTGACGTAGTACCTACACAGTCTAATCACATATTTTTGTGTGTCTAAATGACAATGTATGATTTATAAAACATATAATTAAATTTGAACAGAGCTATCAAGTACCACTTCGAGAAGAAGGCTGGCTAGTTTTGGGAAGTACCACGCCGGCAACTCGAAGCAACTTCATGAACGTGCTGCGAAACCTAAGAAGGGTCCTTGTCCGAGCCACTGTCGCGCCCGGCCTTTACACGACCACTATTGCCGATGTTTCTATGGATACTGCCGCTCCGATTTCTGAGCCCGACCTCCCCTCTGCTAAGGGTATTGAAGTACGTAGCTTATTATCGTAAAAAAAATACCAACAATTTTCGACGTTTAGTAAGTCATTTACGAAATTATCAAAACTGGTCGAACGTTAAATATCGTGGTTTGCACAATATTTAACTATGAATATATAGTTATAGTAAGATTTAGGTCGACAACACCGCCGTTTAATATCTGTTCCTATCATCATCATCAGCCCACATTATTCCACTGCTGAACATAGGCATCTATGTCTACCTCTCCATCTGTTCTTATGCAGTAAATAAATTTTAATAATAATGTTTTAATATGGCCTATATCCACAATAGAAGAAGGCATGATCTTTCACTGACAGCATCCACTTGCTTCCATGTATCTGTTGCCATGTCTGAGTGTCTTGTTCTGTCTCTTAGGTATGTATGTGCCCTGTTGGATATTTCGGAACTAGCTGCGAAAGCTGTTTGCCTGGCTACTACAAAGATCAGTTCGGATATTGCCTTCAGTGCTCGTGTAACGGATATGACTGTGAACTCAAAAACTATGGTCAAGTAGTGTGCAACTGCCAACCGCCATTCACGGGCTCCGACTGTTCAATTATAGAAGACAAGACATACCCTAGCAAGAAGAATTGGACAAATGGTAAAGATTTCATATCTTATTCTATTCACTTCACTTAATCACGCGTCATGTTGTTTTTCCGCGATGGACTCCTAAACTACTTAAGCATTTTAATCAAATTTAAGGTGGCTTACATCTTAATTTATAGTCCCAATATTATATTATTACAAATTACTTGGACAGTCACAATTCCAAACGATTCTAACAGATGGCGATATCTGTTGACTATATCTATTAATTATCCAATAGATGGCGCTATGTTAAAAGTAGAAACGTTTCATATAAGCTACAATTTAATAGCACAACCACCACATGTTACGGAGGCTAAAGTATAACTTAAATTTATTTTGTAGCAAACGAAATACAGCGAAATTCAATTGTTCTTACTTTTTCAATATTTGTGGTTAGCATAGCCGGCCATGTGTTACTTAGACTGTACCTTAGCCACAGCTACGCGTGGCCGGGTCAGCTAGTAATACTAATAAAGATTATCGTAATTGAAAATATAGCTTTTATTAAAACGATAAATACTGTTCTATGTAATTAAATTCTAATGAGTACATACAGCGAGGTTCAGGCTTTTTTCAAAGGAAATAATCCTCTAGCTTTACCAACTCTGTGAAAATAAGACCCAGCACAGAATGCATTTTTTTAATTTTAAGTATATTAAATCCAGCTCTTTTTATTTTCAACGTAACAACTGCATAATAATAATTTTCTGAAAATAAAATAGGGCTAGTGATGGAACTGCATCCGAAAATCTTCGACGATGGACTTAGCGACCCATATTCGAGAAGAGTAACTTTTACTTGCAAATACCGAGCGCCTGAACCTCTTACCATTAAATTCTACTATGAAGGCGAAGAACAATGCCGACCGAAATATTTTAACGAATCCAGATTCTATAATGACGGTTGGCACGATGAACACGTCTGGGAAACTGTTTGGGATACCAGGGAAGAAGGCGAAGTTTATGAATGCTTAACAATCACAGAAAAGGGATACACGCTAGGAATATTGACCACAAGTCTGCCAATGCCAGGTAGATGACGCACCGACGCTGCTTCAACGCTAATGTCTTCGTCGGTCATGCTTGTGATCAATGTCAACCCAAATTTTCATTACGTGTCCCATAATATTTAATCCCATTCAGAATAAAGACCTAGTTTCTAGTGTATGTGACATGTAACGTTCACGGTTAAATGGCTAAAATGTGACGTTCTTGTGTGTGAATCAAGCATTTCGTTGAAATCAATTACTATTTCTTTTCGTGATATTATGAAATGAAATCAGTAATGTTTTGTACCGATATTTTTATGTGAATGTTTTTTATGCATTTATCCTTATTATATCATCGTCACTAGGTGAATCGTCAGTGGTGGATGAAACTACTCGGTACCCAACAACTCGGCCAACAGTCTTTGTTCAGATCACAAGCCCGAGTATCAAGATCCAGGCGATCGGCAGCAGCGTCAACTTCACTTGCCAAGCACAGAGCATTAATACCAGGTATTTATAGCAGTATACTAATCCCTTTAAGATCTTGTACTTGTGCAGCTTTTATTAAACTAGCCACTAGTCTGCTGATTTACCGATCGTTTTACGTATGGTCCTGCACAGTTTGTAAGCGACACTAGCAGTATAAACTGAAAAAATATTTTCAATGAATATTCCAAGAATATGACAAAAAAATCGCTGCCATTCTACCTATTTTATTTATTTAAGGCAGTCGTTGCGTTGTATTCAGCGATGCGAAATAGCTCAGCTGGTCTATCTATATAATTATCGGTGCTCCTCTAGATTGGTTGGATGTCAGACGGCAACCATTCTAATAAATAAATATCCTTGGACATTTCACAGAACGCCATCTCATCCCAAGCTAAGCAACTTAATGCTTGTGTTATGGTAACGAGATGGATGATAAACTACTTAAATACATTTTTTTTTTGTAAATACATACATATTATATATAGAAATGACACCCAGACTCCGAGCCAGTGCCTCTGGTTTTAGACAAAGACACTTGCCCGACCCCGGAATCGAACCTGGGACCCGTTGATCCAAAGGCGGCACATCTAACCACTAGTTATGTGTAAATACTGGTGGTTAGTAGAAGTCGATTATTCATTTATCGAAAAGTTCGGCAAATACAGTTAGACCGGTCGCGGCCCCTAATGAAAATGAGAACAAAGCGGAGGAGCTTGCAAAAAATATTGATAAACTGTGCTTGGGTTTGAAAAGCTAGATAGCTAAATCAATGCTATAGATACGTAAAATCATTTTGTATCTAGCATTGATTTATAAGATTAAAAGTATAACCATGGTTGCATTCTATTTAAAAGAAACCTTTCCTGTCACATTAGATCCCCCCTACCCGTGAGGTGGAGCAAAGTAGATGGGGAGTTACCTCAGAACAGAGTCCAAATCGATTTCAATACTGGCATGTTGCTGATCACCAATCTGCAAGTGCATGACAGTGGGAAGTACATTTGTGAGACCAGCGATGGAGTAACTACAGCACAAGCAATTGCTTCTCTCTCAGTGCCAGGTAATAATGACGTGTTTATACGATAGCTAAAATATGTTCTTGATATAATTATAGTTAAAATCGTTAATTCTTGGATATTGATTCTTCTCACCTCAGTCAACAATTAGCCAGCCCACTGCTGTCTCTTTTGATGTTTTCATTTCTCACTTTCTTTACTGGAACAGTTTTACCGGATCGAGTATTCTATGCAAAAGGTGAGTCTAGCTGACAGCCGCCAGCTTAAACTATAAAATAACTTTATCTAGACCAAAAAAATCGTAGCTTTGGTGTTTGCGTGGAAAACCTGAACACTTACTGGCTAACAGTCCACTCAATTATTCAGCCCTACTCGTTTGGTTTAGTTCTAACTAAAATACGGTCCTCATTAAATTCCTTTTAATAGAAGCTGCTGTATTTTCTGTTTGCTTACTAAATATGATAAATTATATTTAGGGAATGACATGATAGAACCAGTAGTACAGCTAAGTCCATCTGCACAAGAGTATTATGAAGGCGACCGCATTGAGCTGGTTTGCGAAGCTAGGGGCTACCCAGCACCACGCATCAGCTGGCAGAGAAGCTTCAACCGTCCGTTGCCACTCAACGCACAAAATTATGGAAACTATCTCATTATTGAACCAGCAACGCTTCAAGACTCTGGAGAGTACACGTAAGTTAGAGTCTTACTGATGTGCGCTTTGAAAGCCTCGTCTTAGTCTGAGTTTATGATTTATTAAAATCCTCTTTGCGTTTTTTTTTCAGATGTATCGGCAGCAATGAAGTTGGTTCTTCAGATCGGACAGCGGTTATTACAGTGCGCCCAAGGCCATCGCGACCAATTCCTGATAAGCTTAGTGTGTCAAACTCAGCGCCTTCTGTAGATGAAGGACAAAGCATCAGAATAGTGTGCACGGGAACTGCCAGCGTACCAGCAGGATCTCTGGACTGGGCAAGGTAATATGAAGATTCCGCTAGGAAAGTCAAAATTACAAATATTTAACTAAATTGATAAAAAAACGTTACATACATTTTAAGGAAATAGCAAAAAGGTTAGTCGACATCACAGGAGACCGGAGAGCTGGCAGCTACCTCGGACAAAGAATCAGTCTAGCGATTCAAAGGGGGAACGCTGCCAGTATGTTCGGAACCTTGCCTAAAAATAATATAACCTTCCTTTAAATCATATATTTTATTATTTTCTTTTTAAAGTTTTTTTATTTAGTTTTAGGTTAGTTGGTATTTTTAATTATTTGTTTATTACTATATTTATGTGTGAAACATACCTGATTCATCGTTTTATATCCAATAAATGACCAACTGTGGAGGCGGGCCTCCTCCAATTATGATTAAATTATTATTATTACCTCCATGAAGCGGGCAGTCGCGGAACCTCGTGGGTTTAATGGTAGATCAGGGCGCAAATCTCTGAGGCACCCGAACAGCCTCGCCTCGCTATTAACTAAGCTACCAAAATGGAATTTAAGCTGTGTGGCACAGAATCCATTCTAGTCTGGTAACCGAAAACGTCATCTGTCAAATGGCCCATACGACATTGAACTTAAATAAGCCGATAGTATGTGGCAAAGAGGGTGTTCAATCCGCAGTCAATAAAGTGTAATTCCAATGTATTAGCGTAACGAAAATTCGGCAGTATTACGGAATAGTCACGGTTCATTTTCAACCGAAATAAACATTGACGGTTATTAATTAAATACTTATTGGATGATCTTACCACGCCCCTACTGCATAATGTTCCGAATAAAGATAACATAACTATTTCCAGACAAGACAACGCTAACTTCCTGGGTAACGTGCGGGCAGAGAATGGTGTGCTTTACATCGACACTGCAGTCCCCGCTAACCAAGGAGTTTACATCTGCCAATCTCCTTTGGTCGACGTGGAACCCATTCAAGTTCTAATTAAAGTGGTAAACCTTAGACCACCCACTGATGAGCCTAAAATCAATGTCACTGTGAATAGATTGACGTTGCCAACAGGAGGCAGCGGATCTATTGACTGCATTCCCTCAGGTCAACCACAGCCGAGAATTAAGTGGTCTAGGGTGAGTAAAATCCTTGACTTCATCAGATTTATAATTGTATGTATGTATTGTGTAAATGTATATGATTTTCTACAATATAATGTGTCAGGAATAATTATTATTCTTATGCTATCTAATAGCATAAGTTTACCGATGGTGACATTTAGATCTAATTTTTTGTTTTAATATACGAAAATGGAAAATGGTAGTTTACGTGCGTGACTAATTATTAGTGTGTCAATTTGTCGTTTCAATATACCTACTGTTGCCTAACAATTCCCCCTATCTCTTTAATATATTTTTAAATAAATATTGGCTGTATTGATATGATTCCTCATATTTCCTCGATAGTAAGGAGGTCGTAGCCTAGCGAACTGTGCGTTACGCATTTGATCTGCAAGTTAAGCTATGTCAATCTCTGCCGGATGTTGACCCTGATGTCCATTATTTGTGTGTAGTATCTGACTTCCCCTGTGCTTCGGAGGTCATGTAAAGCCGTCTATCCCGTCTACCATTCTATCATCTATGGCAGTCATTAAACGCACTCAGTAGCGTGAAAACTATTAGCTGGACTTATTACGTAGTTACCGGTGGTCCTTCTACACATGTCGGGAAGGGAATTCTTAAGTAATGTGATTTCAAAAACGGCACGTTGTATGTACGTTGTGTAATAGTAATAATGCAAGACTGGCTCATAAATTTAATCTGAAATTTCGGTTTAAATGGTAAAAGGTCTAAAAGGTATAAATTTCCTATACAACATTGATAACTTACATTTATATTTATTTTTTAAATGCCAAACGGTATTAGATCTTACTTATAATATTTTTTTACGTATACAGAGTAGAGGTGCATTCGGACTTGGAATCAGTCAACGTGGCAACAGTCTAATTGTCAATAACGTGCAAGATGATGATCAAGACTACTACATGTGCGAAGGATCCGTTGATGGACAATCAATCGCTAACACCTATGTTTATCTTGAAGTCGAAAGTGAGTATCCGGATTTGCTCTGAAAGTATTGATTCCTAAAGGAAGCAGATCACGAGAGAAGTTTAAAGATAGAGCTAGAAGTAGTTAATATAAAAAATATACAATGTCTATTTTTAGCGCCTTCATTTCTCTAGACATTTAAATTTCGAACTACCGAAGAGGCTGTGTAATAACAAAACGTGTAATTCGAAAACATGCATTTGTTATTTTTAAACTTTTGCGATTTGAACACATAATTAAAAACTAAAGCTCCACTCCTTTTTTTTCCCTTTGGAAAGCATTTTTTCGAAGACCCTTTTTTATTGACAGCACATAAAAGTATTATGTTTAAATCCGTTTGGTGACAGATTTAGACTACAAAATGTCACCAATCCATACCATCCTGAGTGTGTCGTAAGAGACAGATCAGGCCGGCCGCAAGAGATCGAAAACTTGATACACCCTTTTTTACGTCGGAGATCCTCACCGATACCCGACCGTTAGGGTCTGTGGTCTGAGATGGTAAATTGCGCCCGACCCACATAATAAACCAACGACGACCCTCGAACGTCCGAACCACGCCACGGGAATAACTTCCAATAAAGATAGTGCCAACCCGTCTTATCACCACGGCACATTAGGCTAATTCGCCAGGCTCAGTAATGGGCCATTTATGAATTAATACGATTTACAGAACGTGAGAAGCCATCAGTGGATATCTGGCCGTCTGGAGAACAAGCTGTCCCACTGGGAGGAGACTATGAACTGGCTTGCCGCGTTCTTGGTGGTGTCCCTTCTCCAGAAATTATGTGGGAAAGGAGCAATGGACGTGCTCTCTCTCGCCAAGCTCAGATACGACGGGAGCAGAACGTGCAATTTATACAGTAAGCCATTTTATAAGGCTCAACCATAATAATTTTCAATCAGTCACCATAATCACGTTGTTTTACTACATTATAATAAAGATTTCCATCATCAAAGCTCTTTTTAAAAGTCACACAATATATAAAATTTCAAATTTACCATCCACCACCAGTTCGGATTGCAACTCTACAGAGAGTAACCGGCAAGAAACTCTGTAGTTGCTCTTTTTAGATCGCCATTATTAAGTACAAGACAGATTTGTGAGAGCAAACTCGCCCAATAGTCGCAAAGAGCTAATCATCCGCCAGATTTATTCAATAGTAACCTTCTAATGCCCAAGCCAACCGATCCCAGCAATGGCACCTGTTCCCAAGCATGACGCGGTTCAATCTCCAAATACCTACTTGCCTGCCTTGTTCGTCGAGGGGTTGGATACATAGGTGCCTTAGGACCTCGGGCCCCCAGTTATATTCTAGGGTCATGTGTCTTTGTGTAAACCACTTGTCGTGCACTTGCACTTGAGCACAGTCAGCTTGTCATTTGGTATCGCAAATTACATGTTTGTAAACAGCACCCGTGGTACAGCTATCATTCAAACGGTTCACATTAAACTTCAGGTTTTCGAAGATTGAGGTGAACGATGAAGGAGAATACAGGTGCACAGCTACCAATTCAGCTGGCATATCCAGCGCCAGTGCCGTCATCAAGGTTCGCTCCCCGCCCGAAATATCCATCACTCCACAAAACTTCGTGGAAGTCAACGAAGGCGACCCTATAAACATTGAGTGTAGAGCCACCAATGGATATCCTGAACCCACGGTTTCCATCAAACGTAAGTTTATTTATGTCCTTGTATTGAAGAATTGCTCCGTGTGGTGACGGATTTAGAATACATTGTGTCACCATCTCATTCCGCCCAGAGGGTGTCATAAGACAAAAGGAAATGACAAGGTCAATAACCTAGCCGTGAAATAAGGAAATATTGATAGGAAACCCTGTGCCAACTCGCCAGCGTCGCACAGTAGGCGTTTTACCCTCCATTTAACTGGAGGAGGCCTGACTCATGGGTCTTAATGGGCTCAGGAGTTGAAGAAAATCAGGTTTGGTGACATGAGCGTACAGGTATCGTACTGACTTGTATTGTACTTGTTCAAATTTTACTATTTCGACCTACCCTAAGTAAATGTTAAAAGATTAATACCAAATTATATCTTTATATATTTGACATAGATTAGCTGGAAGAAACAAATAGACAGGAATTTAGTATGTTTTAGCTTACACGCGCTTGAAATCTATATTTTCTTATACCAGTCGTTATTATTGCTGTAGCTGTCTCGCGTTCAGTTTAATATAACAAATACCAATTTTCACCACGACAGCGTTGCGGATGCATTGCCCACATTTTAATCATTTACTCCTCATTGTACATTTTTTTAAATTTTAGTTCTTATCCCCCTTCTTATAACTTAATAAATTAAAGTCTAAGTGTTATTGTATGCCCCTTTAGGGCCCCCGCGCATTTTGGCGACTGGCCGCGCGGCCTGGCCGCATAATGCGCGGATTGGTCGCGATGTTTTTCGTTGACCGCGCGACCAAAACTTGGCCGCGCGGCCTGGCCGCGTAATGCGCGGATTGGTCGCGATGTTTTTCGTTGGCCGCGGGACCAAAACTTGGCCGCGCGGCCTGGCCGCGTAATGCGCGGATTGGTCGCGATGTTTTTCGTTGGCCGCGCGACCAAAACTTGGCCGCGTAATGCGCGCAGTTATATACATCGTAGAAGAATTAGTTGGCCGCAGCGACTTGCCCGCGCGGCCTGGCCGCATAATGCGCGGAGGCCCTTAGTATAATATTTTCAAAATAATATTCTAAAACATTAAACAATAAAACATTTTGCTTATAGCAATAACCATACAACTCAAATCACTTGTAAAATTCCTTCATTGAAATACATACAACTACAAACAACTCATGTGCCTACTGATTCTGATCATGAACTGGATTCAACCAAACAAAATTAATGGGTGTCAGTAAATTATTTAACATTAAAAAAGAGAAAATTGTGATGTTATTGAATCTGATCTCCCTATTCCTAATAGGACTAGACAACAACCGGGAGATAGTGCCTCCCACACCGGGCTATGCTGCTCTCAGAATATCAGCTGCTAGCCCTAATGACGACGCTAACTACATGTGCACAGCCAGTAATTTAGCTGGAACCATTGCTGACCAAATCGTGGTGCGAGTGAACAGAGGAGATGGAGGATTCAACGTATTCCCTGACAATGGTGAGACCATGATAAACATATTGAATGTCTATTATGTGCATTGCATTGATGCAGTCAAATGTCTATGCAGAACACACACAAATTCAGTTACAATGTACGAGTACGCGCTGTCGCGTTGTCTAGGGTACGTAAAAAACACATGGTGTCTTTAATGGTTGTTCTCCCGAACGAAGCGATTTTGCAAATGCTTTATTTTATAATAAAATCAATCTTTTTTTTTTATAAAATTTATTTTGTCCGTTATACATTAGTATTACTAAAACCAGAGGCACTTGCTTTGGGTCTGGGTGTTATTTGTGTTCGTGAATTTCATGTTTGTAAACAGCACCCGCTCTGCAGGTTAGAATAACTATTGCATGGGTTTCGTTTATGTAATAAAAATCTTGTTTAACAATAAACGGCCCGCAACCGCGGGTGTAATTTAGTGAAATATTCGTTCTTAGCTGCTATGACATGCTAGTAGAGTTTGAGATAATATTTTGTTCTCTGAATCACTTTATAGGTGGCAGTGGAGATGAGCCAGGTTCGCCTAACGACCCGTACAATCAAGCTGAATTAGAAGAAGATAGACCACAGACTCTTATCGCTTTCCAAGGACAGCCTGAAACAGTTATCTAGTAAGACAAATATAAATAAATATTAATTCATTAAACACGCCTCAGCTCACAAACTCAGAGTTCAAGCAAACTGAAGTGGCAATGTTTGGTCATATATGTAGAAGAACTGACAACTAGTGGGGAAGACGAGTTCTTGAGTGAAAACCGTGACTTGGCCAGGATAGGAAAGTACGCCCCTCTGCTAGATGGAGTGACAATGCGAAAGGCTGCAGGCAGCAGCTGGACGCGACAAGCTAAAGACAGGGTGCTATAGCACTCTATAAGGGAGGCCTTTGCTTAAGAGAGCTGATATATTGATGAAATATTTTAAAATAGTCTTCGTAACTTCCTTTTATTTTATATTATAAATATCTTCGCATATAAATACTTTGAGTGGTAACCTGTCACCCAGTCGTTCAGTGATCCAGCTATTTACCACTATGTCACGAGAAGTTTTTCTCGGATTACTTATTTCTATATTAATATGTGAATGTTTGTTTCAGCTGTAACACGACATACAACGCCCGTTGGGGTAGGGCTGATGGCCAACCGCTGCAGAGCAACATTGTCCAAGATGGCTCGCGACTAATTATTTACAACGTTAGTTTAACCATTTGTATTATGCAAACTCATTTTACACACGTTACTCATAAATTAACCAAATGAAAGTATTATTTGACGCATGCGTTCAATAATAAAAAACGTTTCTGTGACTTACATTTACAGTAACAAAAATGGTTTCTTCTTATTTATAACAAATTTATATAAGCAAACACTATTTTGTTATAGAGTGTATTATAATTTGATATAAAACTGTTGTGACCAAAATTGTATATTTTTGTCAACAGGTGTCGAAGTATGATGCTGATGATTACGTATGCAACGTTTTGAATGAATACGACGAAGTACAACAGGCGGCATACTCTCGCTTGGTCGTAGTTTCGCCACCAGTGATCACTCTCAAACCCTCAACTCAGAAAGTCTTCCCCGGACAGTCTCCCACCGTAGAATGTATAGTCGAAGGGGATGACATAATTGACATTATCTGGAGACCCATCGATAGGATACCTTCAAGGTAACTTCAACGTACGACGGTCTACCTATTAAACTCAAACTCAAAAGGAACTTTATTTACGTAGGTTTCATCACAAAACTCTTATAAATCGTCATATTTAAAAACACCATTATCATCTTACGGCCCCTGTCCCACACTAGGTGGCAGTCTCCACACACACCTCTCAGTCGTCATACCTACATTCATACCTTTCACACACAACTCTTCACTCCTACAATCCCTCCATCTCCCCAGATCGCTCACAATCCCTGCGTTTACTCACATTCATGCCGAAACTACCACCGGTTCGGAAGGCTGCTCTACAGAGAAGAGCCGGCAAGAAACTTAGTAGTAGTAGTTGCTTTTTTTATTTTTTTACATACATGTATGTAAATTCCAAACTGTAACTTGGAACCTAGTTGATATATTGACCGTTTTCAGCCGCGTTGACACCCGTACCTCCACGCTAATATTCCATCATATCGAGGTGGAAGATGCTGGACAATACGAATGCTTCGCTCGAAGCAAATACGCAAACGCCAGTGCTACAGCTAAGGTCTTCGTCAGCGGTATGTGATTCCAAATTCATTTGAACTGTTCGAAAAAGCATGTAAATGAACACAATGGCAGCATTGATATGACTCTGGACATGACGATACATTAAAGAGATTGATAGAAATTAACACATCATTGTCACATGCATTTTGTTTTGAATGATTAATTGTTCAATTCTATCAATTTCAAGCAAAACTCTCCCAAGGTTGCGCTTCGCAAGGACGCTCCACGATACAACTACATACAGGTTGCACTGAATGTCAACGCACCTGTTTTTTTTTTTTGCAGTATCACTGAGCAAATGCTGGGGCACTTGAGATTCCACGCAATGGGAACATCACTATTTAATTTGAATGCCTTAACCATTTTTCTTTTTTACTGCTGACAGTGTGTATAGTTTATTAGTAAAAAACTAAGTTTACCTTTAGTTTGAGTAAGTAAGGAATTGCACATGACTGTACACACTGTTTGTTTCGCTTGAGGGTCGTTTATTGCATGGGTGTAACCGTCCGTAGAAGACTCAGAACGTCCGTCTTCTGCGACGCACGATAACGAGCAACACGCCCACGCCGGGTCCGCGGTCCACCTGTCGTGCAACGCGACGCAGCCCAACGCGCGCATCGTGTGGACCAAGGATGGCCGCGGCCTGCCCCGCTCCGTGCACCAGAAGAACGACGGCTCTCTCTTCATCAGGCTAGCTCAAAAGTCGGACAGCGGGCGTTACGTTTGCACCATTCGAGATGTCTATGGGAGACCAATGACTAGCAATTACATCAACCTGCACATTGAGGGTCAGTGGCCACACTATCGGCAGACTGCTTCCTTCCAGTGGTGGCTATCCAAACCCTCCCCCGCTTTGCTAATCTGAGATCACTAAACCGAGGCATGCGTATTCGAGTTTCTGTTAAATGTTTGCCATTATAAATCTTTTTCGTAGTATTTCATTATTGTAATCAATGATTTTTCGTAAAGGTGTTGAATGCTTGGAATCGGAGTTTCGTTGTTATGACTACAGTGGTTGCGTAGACGAAACATTACTTTGTGATGGATATCAAGACTGCCAGGATAATAGTGACGAGGAGAACTGCCTACCGAGGGATAAACGTTTCTCGGAGAGTAGCATGGAGTTTCTACCGTACGATGGTAAATGCAGAGTTCGGTGCGGGTGTGTGGGGTATTGTATGGCGATGCTGGCGTGGTTGTCACTAAGCGGCGGAGTGTGTTGCGATGTCCGGGATCGCGTCATTGTTCTTTCCTTGGAGTTCTTGAAAATAATTTCCTTGGAAGCTCTGCATCGACGACAGAGACTCTTATTGCGTCGCAATTATTTTTAGAGCACTCTGCACTATCATTATTGCATCATAGTGTGTGTAGATTCATTGAAATTATGGAACGTGATTTTTTTATGCATTTGTAATTTTGCTTATCGTATGGAAGAATGTTTTCAAGGTGCTATTAACACTAATTTGCTTCTGCATGTTGTGATTAATTTCTTACTATAACAATATTAGTAAAATGGAATGTGAGTTTGATAGTTTTTGTGACTTATAGGTTTGTTAATAGGTACCTAGATACATACTAGATTCATTTCATTACTGATTTTCTTTGGTCACTGATTTCGTAAATCTACGAGCCATAAACAATCCAATTGATGTATATTATTAAATAGACCAATTTGTTTCACGGATCGTTTGGACAATTTTCCAGATATGTATTAAAGTCATTTATAAAATTATAAAATTTTTAGGTCCCCGCGAACCATCCCAACAGCTAGTTGCGATCAGCAAACCGCAAAGACGATTCAGACCTGGCGAAAATGTGGAGATCCTCTGCAAAACTACGGCCCCCAATACCAAAACCAGTTGGGAAAAGTACGGCACCCGGGAGTACGTTAAGTCATATGTAAGTACTTCTCAAAATCGTACAAATTAGATTCTCGTATAAATAGTGTCGCCACCCCATTCCAACGTGAGGGTGTCGCCGTATGATCTAGGCGTTTAAGAATGAAGCCGGTGCCAACCCGTTGGCCAGCGTGACACACTAGGCTACTAATTAGCATTAGTACTTGGGTACGGCTTCAAGATGGTCATGAATTGTTTGCTTCCAGACTTATGGGGACGGAACTATGCTAGTAATCCATAGTGTGACTGGCCAAGATTCAGGAACATATAGGTGCACGGCTACGGACATCTATGGACGCTCCTCTTACGATGAATTTGTTCTTGAAGTGGAGTCAGGTGAGGCACATACCGATATCAACCTTGAAAATTAAAAACGTGGCATAGTAGGCTATTTTAATTTAAGGGTTAAAATGACAATGATGATGATAAAATCCTATATATAAAATATATGTCCTTTATATGTTCCTATATCTATGTCCTTTAAAGAATCGTAAACTATGCATTGTATTATGTGATGCAAAGTGTTGTGCATAAGGCTTCTGAGCAAAAAACTAAAATATATTAGTGTAATCTCTTTTCTTCAAATTTATTATAGTTAATGGCGTAGCAAAGCGCGCAGGGCGCAGCTAGTCAATTATATAAAATCAATTATATATGTATAAGCAAAGACGATTCAGACCTGTCCGTGTGGTGACGGATGTAGAATACACAATGTCACCAACCCATACCGTCTTTAGGGTGTCGTAGGCGACTAAAAGAACGCAAGAGGCAGATCATCTAGCACCAAATAAGGAAAACGGCTAATTTCCCATCATGAATTTGGAGGAGACTTCGGTTTTATAAGGTTCTTTAAGAACGGCGTGATGAAGGAATAGAATTGAAAACTTCTCGTACCCCTCAGTACAGTCCTCGCCAATCTTTATGGCCGCCCTGAATGTAGCCGCATTACGCTGCGTACAACAAAAAAATAGGCATCAGCGGGACATACGTATGCGCAAGTTCGTACCCACGGCTATATTCAGAGCGGCCATAAACATTGCACCTCTCCTACTCGTACTGTACATCGGTGTATTTATTACATGTGAAACTTCCGTTACTTATACTCAGGATCAGTGCCAGGACTAATCTACCCCGACAACAATGTTACACCGGTGGAATACCGAGCTCGCCTTAGGGACTCTGTGGACTTACCCTGCCACCATAATCTGGAATCTCCAGTCAGCATCGTGTGGACCAAGGAATTCTCAACCCTGCCATCTAACATCGGAACGAATCAAGTAATTAACCCATTTTAGTTTGCGCATTAATATACATAGTTATTAGTTTAAGTCGTAATGGATATATATCTTAATATATATTCATCACATGTATAAATCAGGCAAACCAGGGTCACTGACATAGCCCACAAGATTGCTAAACTTAAGTGGCAGTGGGCAGGGCACATAGCACGCAGGATCGACGCCCGATGGGGCAGAAAAGTCTTCGAGTGGTGACCGAGTTCCGGTAAGCGCAGTGCTGGTAGGCCTCCCACACGGTGGACCGACGACCTGGTTAAGGTCGCCGGGAAGCGATGGATGCGGGCGGCTCAGAGCCGGCCTTCTTGGAAGTCCTTGGGTAGGCCTATGTCCAGCAGTGGACGTCTTTTGGCTGAAATGATTATGGTGATGATCAAGATCCGCGTGGTGACATCATCATTTCATTCATCATCATCATTCATCATCCCCATTTCATCAGGGTTTCGTATAAGGACATGACAAGGTTTCGGTCTTACCTCAACGCGTCTGGCCAGCGTGGCACTGGCTTGTTGGTCTTCGTAATAGTCAAAATGTTGCTGGAGTATATTTGATACATCTGTACCTATTTTGGGATTTATTTACTCTATTATCGTCTAACGAGTAGCGTAGCGAGTACTGTTACAAATGAAATTAGCGTATTTATACGAATATTCGATTATACGATATTCAAATATCAGTTCAAATATTTTAACTTATCTAATAAGGTTTTCGTTCCCTTCCAGCCTATCCTTCGCCTAGACTCAATCACTGAAGCAGATGCGGGCACATACATATGCCGTGTCAGCAACAACCGCATCACTATCGAAGCCAGGGCAATTCTGGTTGTCACCGAAGTGGTACCACAGTTCAGTGGCCAAAGCTTCCTCTCGCTTCGGTCTCTGAAAGATGTTTATAGGCAGTTCCATATTGAAATCTCGTTCAAGCCGACAGGTGAGTCGATATTACCATTCTTCCGTAACAGTTAAGCCACAGGGAGATAGCTCAGGGGGTAATATCAGACCTCCTCGGTGCTTGTGGTCAACAAATCAGTCTGTTTGGTGACAGATTTATAATACACATTGTCACCAACCCACGCTTTCCTGAGGGTACCGTAAGATGCGACTAAAGGAACTGAAGAGGCATACCACATGGCCGCTATCGAAGGAAAACTTGACACAAACCCTGTGCCAACCCGTCTTTCCAGCGTGGGACAGTAGGCTGGATTTTGTAGGAGACTCAGCTGATCTCCAAAGATGATTAATAAACATATTTTCCATCGTTCCGTAGACGAAAACGGCCTCATATTCTACAACAGTGAAAACCAAGGGCGTGAAGGAGACTACATTGCACTGCAGCTCGTGGATGGTGTACCAGAGTTCACCATGGAATCCGGTACAGGGCCACTCACGGTACGCGGTGATCGCCCGCTCCAACTGAATGTTTGGCACACTATTCGATTGAGCAGAATCGACTCTAAAGGTAACTATGATCAACCTCTAACTGTTTGCTAGTCATGCCCTTATTTTTGGTGTACAATCCGTAAGAGGGAGGGCATTACTGTTGTCTTATCTACATGTAATGATGTCTTATAAAATGGTTCTCGCGAATATTACACATTGATCTTAAACACTTTTATGGCCTAGGGGTTGGGTGTGCCCGCCTTTGGATCACTGGTCCTCGGTTCCATTCGAGGGTTTATATACTGTGTAAACATATGGGCTCCATCAAAAGGCTCAAAGTCACCCAAGGGCAATGGAGAGGGCTATGCTCGGAGTTTCATAGCTCGCAGGAGCGACGCTCGATGAGACAGACAAGATGATGATGATGATGATTGGGGGAAGCCTATGTCCAGCAGTGGACGTCGTTTGGCTGAAATGATGTTGATGAATGGTGCTGCCTCCGCGATATTGGTTATACCTAGAGCAGGGTTTACGTTTTATACAAAGAAAAAATGTTTTTTTTGACGTTATCGGTATCTTAGTTTATAGGCTCGTTATGCTCCGTATCTAAACTGTAATAATATTATAACTTTTATCTGTTTCGCACACCTACTACACTATAGTCCCATAAACTTGAGAATCGATTTCATAATACATATTTCTATGAACATTAATGTAAAGTTGGAAATAGAGATATTAATTGTGTTGTTACGTAACTTTAGCAGAGAATAATAAAAGCGTTTACTAACCATAGACAACTGTACCATGGGAATATCAGATTCTGATCATCCATTTTTCTGCAGTTACAATGTACGTGGACAACAGCGCACCGTTTGAAATAGAATCCGGTGATCTATGGGTACCTCTTGACTTGAAACAGCCTTTATACATTGGCGGAGTACCTGACTACAACCAATTGCCCGCACCACTCGCTGGAACATCAGGGTGAGCGCATGTCAATGTCACACACTATTTAGTACATCTGTCTTTACACCTATTTTTTTTATTTTACTACAGTGAAACCTAATGACACAAATAGACAGATAGATAACTATTTTGTTTTTCTCCCGATATTACACGTTTTTTTTAATAATACACTAGCTTTGCCTCGCAATTTCTCCCACGTGGGAATGGAAATGTAACGTGAATGGAAATGGATTGTAACGATGATGATAGGAAGCATTTTATTTAACCGTCAGATTTTTTCCTACTTACTTATTATTTAATTCACACTGAGAGTGAACAACTGTTTATACCGTTTTATGCAGCAATTTGAAGTTATCCGCATTTGTATTAAATCGTGATAAAAATTAAAGCAGTGACACCTGTTTGAAAGAAAGGAACTCACCCAATAAGACATCGCAGACGAAATCGTGGCTAACAGGTAGTGATGTGTAGTTATTGTGTTTTGCAGATATATTGGATGCGTAAGCATGCTGGTACTTGGTAGAGAAGAAACGAATATTATGCTGGACAGCATCGAGCGTCATGACATCAGAGAGTGCAACACATGCACGCCTAATCTATGCCAAAACAACGGGGTTTGCCAGGTACGGAGTTTGTCTTGAGTACTCGTATAATACTTTGCAAAGGTCGAACCATCCAGACCATCCAAAAATGGTACATTTCAATTTGGACCCGGTTTTTATTATTTTAAAATGATTTCTTGTAAGATAACGGAATTTGACATCTTGTCACGTTTTTATTTCAACGAGACAATTTATTATGTAAATACATATCTATTTTGGATTTAGTGAAATATTTTAATTTGCGTATATTAATTTCTAAATTGCTGTTCATTAATTTTCCGGCTCCATTCTCTTTTAAGGGTGGTATGGAATGATAGAGATAATAATATTATTTGTGGTTTTGTTTATAAGATGATTTCAGGCTCTATGCCAATTTTCGCAAATGATAAATGAATTAATAATGACAACACTGTTATTCGTCAAAACGTGACGAAGAGTGTTTTGTCCTGATATTCACCCGATGCTTAGAATTATTAAGATAAATTGCACGTTTTTAATTCCTAATTACCCTCCATGAATTTGAAAGCCGGGCTCAGCAGTGGGTTACTTAAAGGTTGAGTAAAAGAGGCCAGGTCAAAAGTACCCTAAACCATGTATGAAGGAAATAATGAAAGTGGACGAAGCGAAACAAGTATGTAAAGTTCGTAGCAAGTGGAAAGAAGTGGTCTCTGCCTACCCCTACGCAAAAAGGCGTGATTATATGTATCAATATATGTAAAATCACATACAAATTAGACGTCTGTGTTTTGTCCAGGCGGCTCGCACAGAGCAAGGCTTCACGTGCATCTGCGCAGCAGGGTACGCCGGCTTGTACTGCGACCGCACCGGCGAGGCCTGTCGACCAGGCGTGTGTGGCCCGGGCAAGTGCACCGACACCGTCGATGGATACAGATGCGCCTGTCCCGTCACTCGCACTGGCAAGAAGTAAGTACATCGGATTTATCGCGTGTATATTACATTATTTCATTCGCGACGTTTCTGACTGCTGCAAAGCGTTTATTTTACATTTACAATGTCTAATAAGTGCAAAAACCTGAGACATCTAGGTATCTTCTTCTACATATACATTATATATTTTTATGATCTTTGTGGGAGCAGAGTGGTATCATCATCCAATTGACTGGAGGCCGACCAGTCTTCGCAAAACTGCTGTACTATGTAGCGATTTTTGTCCCTCTTTGAGCAGCAGTTGATGTTGCTGAAATTGTGTTTGCAGTTGCGAGAGGCAGCAGTCGATAGAATACCCAGCATTCACTGGCAGCGCGTTCCTAGCCATCAAAGCGCCACCTCCGTCGCGCACCTTGAAGATGTCGATGAACATCAAGGCTAACGCTCCAGTCTCTGATGGTATCATCATGTACGCTGCCGAGTTCCCAAGAGGAAACGGTGGTTATACGTCACTAGCTGTACGCAACGGAAAACTCGAGTTCCGCTACGATCTTGGCAGAGGTACGTATGATAGACGAGCTATTTCTTTATATCTCACCGATATCTTTATATCGGTCAGGTCTAATAATCAAAGAATTGTTCAGATGAGGAAGTAGTAAGTTTTCAGTATCGTAAAGTTGTGTCAGAAGACAAATAAGATTTGAAGACAGGGCGCTATGGCGCTCTTTAGGGGAGGCCTATGTCCAGTGGATTAATGTGGGCTGATGATGATAATGAAGAAAGTTGTATCCAGAGCTTAATCGAATAAAACGTTTCAATTCCTAGGAAGTACTCCAGCGGTGTTGGTCAGCAATCGCACGCTGCCAGTCGGTGAATGGACGGTCGTAAACATAGTGCGCGTCGGACGCACGATCTCTCTGAAAATCGGCAGGGTCCATAAATATGAGGCGTTACTCGATACACTGAAAATGGTAAGTCACTGATTTATAGTATTAAAAAAATGATTGACTAACTTCATGGAGCTAAATCCACTTATCATTGGTTTGATCTCCATTATCAGTCATAATAGTAGTAATTAAAGTTACTCGGCTTTCTTATATTTAATATAAAAATAAACTAGTTTGGCTTTGCCCAATGTTAGCTTGTGTTTTGGGAGTTTGATAAAATAAGCAGAATTTGGCATAAAATAACTTTATGAACTTCTCTTATCAGGATTTGAACCTTGACACGATTTACGTGGGAGGTGTCGACGATTCCATCACACTAAACAAGAATGTCGGTGTGTCTGGCGGTTTTAACGGGTGCATCAAAGAAGTAAGTGCGCAAAACAGACCTGTATGTTCATATTTATCCTGAAATGGCTAATCTGACAATAAACAACGTGTTGGTTATACTAAACCTAGATAAATAAACATAAATATGTAATAACAAAATGTCTTAGAATATGTGGTCCACCATATGCACAGATTCAATATATCATCTTATATAATTAATTCAGTTTAAAACTTTTCAACTGTATGACGCATCTTTACTTTTGCGACGTTGCCAACTTTCACAGTAGTATAGTGTAAGTGTCGGGCTGATATGTCGCAGCTAGAGAAAGAAAGCCACTTCTTCGTAGTTCATTGCTACATGGAACCAATTATTCACATTAAAAGCTAAGATAATGCGATGTTGTCATTTTTTGCATCGGGGTATTTCACATTAATAATCATGACTATATTATTATTTTATAGATAAATGATAAATGGCTATACTTAGGTAAATTATTCACAATTGATGGTACCTTACTTACTTACAAACATTCTACTCGTTATCAGTTCCAGGTGGGTGAAAACCCAATAGACATCATGAACGACACCATCAAGTCTGCAAACATCCAGGAATGCAGTACCCCAGTCGATCGTGGCGATATCCCAGACGTGAGTTCATTTTGTATTTGTTTCTAAATAACGGATATGGTATACTAGCTCTTGCTTGGGGCTCCACGCGCTGAATTATCATTCTGGAAGTAAATGAAGAACTATATAATCCGTCTGCAGCTACCTGTAAATAGTTACACAAGATCTATACTAATAATATAAATAAGAAATATATACTCGTATTTTTGCATGTAGGATAAAACACTGACACATTAAAAATATCTTAGATTTTTAAAATATGTTAGATATGGATAGCCATTAGAATGCTACATTATCTCAGAGTAACATATGCTAAGCCGAGATAAGCACGAGTTTGAAGCCCCTGCTTATCGCACGCAGGTGAAGCTGCGCTCACAAAGCTATTATAGCTATACAAATAATAAAAACCAGATGGTGTGTATGTGTTGTATTGTATACTGTTATGTTATGAAACTCCATGCTTAACTCCAACAGAAAGACATCATTTGCCAATGCCGCAATGGTGGATCCTGCTCAACGACAGATCCATCGGTGTGCTACTGCCCCAGAGGATTTACAGGCCAATACTGTGAGCAGAGATTACCTTCAAGCTTCAGAACCACCCCGTCGGACCCTTGTGCATCCAGACCTTGCTACAACGGTGGCACCTGTCGTACGGACCCCTACTCTAGAGGAAACTTCTCATGTGACTGTCCGCTAGGATTTTCTGGAGATAACTGTCAAATAAGTAAGTATAATCGTTATTTAGTAGGGAACTGAGCATTGGACCATGGAGCTTTCTAAAAACATGTCATTATAAGATACAGATGACAAATCACAACATTCACACCCAACGAAATGCTTTACTCACTTCCGACCTATTTTTGTATTTTTGTATTTCTATATGTTTGGGAATAGTTGGATGATTTTGAGAAAAACTCAGGATTAAGTTGTGCTTCATAAACTCGTGTATTGTTCCCAAAACGACGTACAGAAAAGTGCGGCGAGAACATGACACTTAAAACTTAATAAGGCTATCGGGCGCGCCAGGAGTCGTTGCTCTGACGAGAACGGTAGAAGCCCGAACACTATATGTAGTTCAGCCTTTATTATTATTAACAGTCACAAAGGCATTCGCTACTGAGTCTTAGACTCCATGGTCTTAGATAGATTTATTGAATTTGAATTTGATGGAATACTATTCCCTAGGGATAATTATTGTACAATTATTCTTTTGAACCCTTTTACCCCTAGCCTTGATCTGTATAGTTTGAGTAATCTATTTCCTTATTTCAGACCTGCAACTAATTGAAAGCGTTGGGTTCAATGGAAATGGCTACCTAGAACTTCCATCGGCCCTGCTCAGCTACAACCACTACAGAGGAGAGCCCACAGTGATCGCCCTAGCCATCCGCACTAGCAGCGATGGAGTTCTCCTGTACCAGAGAGAAGCCAATGCGCCGCCTCTAAATGGAGACTATGTACTGCTTAGAAGTAAGTATGACAATATCTTAATTAGACCATATAGTAAATAGATTAAATTAGTTTTTATTTTAAATCTTAATCTAATCCTCAAAATATTAATGCTCATAATTTAACCTGTGAAAAATCAATGTTGTATATATGTTTCTCCATCCAAAATAAATCGAGAGTGTTCAAAGAGCTCCTTATATCGGGGGTTAAGAATATGTAGATATCCCTATTTAGATTCTGTACTCACCACAAAGGACTCATAGCATGAAATATGTATATTAAATCCGCCACAAACTAGGGTATGTGTGACAATTAATCACACGGCTTCAACCCAATTATGGTACTGGTAAAGATATTTATGCTGGTCTGTTGATTATTGTTTACTGTAAACAAAATCCCAATGTACTTATTGGATGATATTAATGTAACACAAATTATTTTATAGTTGAACGAGGCATCGTCACCCTAGACTGGGATTCTGGAAGCGGAAAATCAACAGTGTTCGTGCCAGGAGTGTTAGTTACCGATGGCGAACGACATCAAGTGAGTGTTCTCGTTGTTCACTTGTTTTCACTATCCCAATTTTAATGGTGTCAGCACCAGTCTTACCCTGCTGTTTAAATACCGGTAATTTGACGTACTACCGGTATTTAAACGGTGCCACTGAGACTCATCCTGTTGTCAACAAAATAGTTACCGGGGCAACTGCATCTTTTTGGTTAGGCAACGTGTCTTTATTTACGCGACTTTAGAACTTTTTCCGTTACTGTTAATGAGTTGGTTACCTCTTACAAGCACCGGGTAACAAATACTTGTGCACCCGATGCGCTAATGCAATTGATACCTTTACAGATCATCGCAGAATTGCTAGAAGATGGCACTGTGTCCCTCTCAGTTGGTAATCAACAGAATTATGGAACCGGTAGCGGTTTAAGCAACATTATGAACGTGGACTCGAACATTTATGTTGGTGAGTTAGAAGAATAAAATCACTCATGGTTCAAAAGACAATACATTTTTAAATTATTTATTTATCTAAATAGTCGTTACCCTCATTTAGTTGGGGTGGTCTGATATTACCAATATTTACACGGACTGATTAGTGTCTGACATCCGGTTCTTGTCTAGTGAAACAGTATATATTTAAAATAATACGTGAAGCAAAAACATTGTACCCCTTTTGTATGACAATTGCGCGTACAAAAGTGTTGCTATGAAATTTCCCACACTAAAAGTATAAATAGAGAAGGAATGCAGAAAGCTATTGTTTTAATTTTTATTAAAATTAAATTTATTATTAATTACCATTATCATGTACCTATTTGACACACACACGCATATTATAATACTCTTTTGTTTATTGTTAAAGTCTGTGCACAATTCGAGAATATATTATACTTTAAGAATAGAATTATAATTTAAATTTTATACCAAAATAATACAAAATGTTATTAATTTGTCGAAAAAGAAATTACAGCTGGATGCTAATGTTATTTATTTTTATTAAAGAATCTTCGAATGGGTCGAAATATTAAGTATTTTTTTTGTTTCAGGTGGCATACCGGAATACCTGAACCCACAAGGGTACCCTGGCTTCACCGGCTGCATCGAGCAGGTGGAACTGATGTCTATGGGCCACGGAGTTAATCTAGGATCCAATGCCGTCGCTGGTAGAAATACACAGCGATGCAGAGAGTAAGTTATTAATGATTGAAATTTGAATGGCAATTTTAAAATTCTCATGTTTAATCGACTTCTTTCGGTCAATTAAAAATAAAATTAAGATTGTATAACGTTCCATAGAATAATTGTACTAACTAACTGTTGTGTACAGTTAGTTAGTACATAAACGATTTTAGTTTAAATTTTGTCCAATTTATTTTAATATTTTAATAATAGCAAAATATGTTTATTATATGAATGGCAATGTCAAACCAACTTATTATATACTTGCTGACCGGGTTTAAGCAAAAATGTACCAATATGTAACAGTTTTCCTGACAACACCATCTAGTGTGTCGACATTAAACTAAAATGATGTTTAGCCCTCTATGAGTCTTTCCAAGCTTCGTAAAGATTTTGGGGTCAGGCACTTTACAGCATTAGCGCTCTATAACCATACGTTTGCGAATAGGTAGATATAATATTTTCAGTTCTATTATCTTCTTCAAGTAATTTAACGATGTCATCATGGTTTGCTCTTCTAATCGACATATTCCATACGGTTTCTTCCGAAATATCAGCGCCATGTCGTTGTTTTCAACTATACAACCACTCGGTGATGGGATATACATTGAAAACTATATGGTTTTTAACCGATAGATGGAGACATTGTGTTACGCAAATACAACACAAGACGAAGGTAATTACAAGTCGATTATAGTTTAATTACTTCGGAAAAGAAAAGTCTACAAATCCTCACCAAAATCCTTTGATTTGGCACGAATAATTCAAACTCTTAGAAATCGTCATATTTAAAATTACTATTATCATCTTTCGACCCTTGTCCTGGTAGTCTCAATATAAACACCCATCAGTAGTCACATCCACAGTCACACCTTTCATACACAATTCCTCATTATTCCAATCCATCCATTTATTTTGATGTCCCACAACCCTTGCGTCCACCCACATTTATGCTGAAACTACCACCGGTTCGGAATGGTGCTCTACAGAAAAGAGCCGGCAAAAAACTCTATAGTGGCTTCTTTCAAATATTTTTTTTTGCAAAAAGCACTACACAGCATAGTGAGAACAAATTCGCCGGATGAGAGAAACAATTAACTTACGTTATGCTGATACTGGATATTTAATGTTTCGGACGCAACTCGTGCGTATTACGTACGCAATAAGTGCTATTATTGAAATCATGCTGGCATTTCGTGGCGATTCGTGTTTTCTGTGTCCGTATGCGGTATTTAAGTATTTAAGACTGTTTATTGAAACAACTATCGGAACAATGATTGTTATTCTATAATATTATTACGTGATGCAAAATCTTTGTACAAGCTGCCCCTTTTTACGAAAATAGCGTGGACGAAGGATTACCTATGTAAATTCCCACTCTTATTGTTTATATAAAGAGCAGAATGCTAATATTTTTTAGATAATATGCTTGTATGTACATTAAATCACTAAACAAAACATTACACACACTACCATGTATTTGACACACTCACGTATATTACTCATTTGTGTAATGTTTACGTTTGTGGTCAAATTGAGAATAGGACTATATTTACTTGCAGAACTATAATTTTAATTAGTTATGGTCGTATTTCGTCCGCTGGGTGACTACTAGTATAGAAAACCAGCTGACCCGGCAAACGTCGTTTTGCTGTCTAGATACTTAACGCCCCTGCAACCTCCTTGTGGGTGGATTTCGTAATATCCGTTCTTAGCTGACCACAATCATGTAACTTTTTGCAGTCTCGGGAAACAATGTTGTAGGTCTATAATAAAGAAATAAAGTCCAAATGCAAAAGTAATAAATTATCTAAAGTTTCACTGAGATATTATAGAGGGGGGTTAATGCATATCAGATTGAGAATCATATACCTAATATACTTTTTATTCCATTCAAAATTAGTTTTAAAAGTTAATATGATTTTCTGGCAGCCCTACGAGTCTTACTTGCGCTCCACCTGTATCCAGTGCCGGATTAACCATGTAGCAAGAGTAGCAATAGCTACGGCCCCGCGCGAAAGGGGGCTCCGCATATTTAAACCCACTCATCTCTCAAGGCCGGAGCATAATTTTTTGAGTGAAACTTATTAAGATGTTATACATGTTGATTTTTTTTGATGTCACAAATCATGATACGTTACTACTTTTCATACTAAAATCCACGTCAGACACTCTGTACCCGACAATTTCCTTGGCGTAAATTATTTATATAATTTCATACGATAAACGCACAAGTTCTACAAAAAGTTGTTGTTTTGCGTGTAGAATTTCAGTCGGCCTGATAATCAGCTCTACAAATAGTCTGCCGTATATGCAAGCACTCTCACCCAACACTTAGTGTGGATGTGCAGCAGAATGGTAATGGCTCGATTTAAATTGTTAAAATTATCTACAGTAGAACCTCGATAACTTAAAAACTTCTATAACTTCAAAAAAAATATGTTCCCTTCCCATCAGAGCCCACAACCTCTATAACTTAAAATACGCAGCCTCTATAACGTAAATAAGTAATCTCTGTATTGGCCCTCAGTAGCTTAAAGAAATGTTTTCACAACCGCTTTAACATAAAATTGTTTGTCAATGAGTCATTATAAAAGAAGTTTCTGCAAAACAAAAGGTTTTAGTATATATTGCTTGCACGTGTTCACTAGTTGAAATTGTTAACGTAAACAATACATGTGTCACCTATTGTTTGCTTCTTCCAAATATTTAAAGCTTTGCGGCAGTTAGCCCTAAGACAGAGGCTTACTTGGATCATAAGTTTTTGATCACTGTCCTGGAAAAAATCGCTTTACCTTCTGTTTAATGAAACTTAAAGTAAGTTCAAAAAGAAAACCAACAACACACACATACGCTGATAAATTAAAAGCTTTAAAAGCAGTGAATATACATAGATTTGCATGATTTACATACATACGTACATACCTACCTATATATTAACCTATCCCTAACATAGACCCTTGATAACTTAAAATATTTAGTGTATCCCTTGGACTTTAAGTTATCGTGTTTCTACTGTATTTATTTGTAAGATTAACAGTCTACCTTATTTTTAGTATAATTTAGTGCTCAGAAAGTTAATTTTCGTGTCAATTTGAGCTCTCCGAGACAGCTGTTCTGTGTTTCTAGATAGAGATTTAATAAAACACTATTTGTTGAATTTACAAATCGCAATAACTTTTGAATGAATTAACAGATTTTTACGTTCTTGGTTTTTAAGCATAATCAAGGATATTTAAGTTTGATTTGATCAAACTGGGAATTTCGAAGTTCCTTAAATCCTCCTTAAATACAATATCAAGTTAAGAGCTGATTAGTTTGGAGTTGATCGATAAAGCCGTTAAAAAGAGATTCCAAAAAAAACGATGTAGCATTTTTTTTTATATTTGAGGTTTCTCTAAATCTACTAGTTCGATTTTTATTTTTGAATACATATTATGTTATTTTAATAAAACTAAACTGTAAATACTAGTTCGAATTGGTTCAAATTTTCAGGGAATCTAAGTTTGGTAGAACTCTTCGGAACCCCGTTTAGTTAATTCCAATCGATCAAGCCGTTCAAAAATTATAACAGGGTTACATACATACATACACACACACACACACAGACACACACACGCGCGCACATTTAAAAATCCATAGCAGATCAAGGGCTCTTTGAAAGAATTTGCTACGGGCCCCGCGCTTTCTTAATCCGGCACTGCCTGTGTCTCCCATTCAGAACTGACCATGACCCGCGGCGAACGATTTCGTTGCTCTCGTATTATGCCATTGTTCATTTAGCACATATGACGGGACTAGGGTTGTCCCTATGGTTGTTCATATTTTTACGAGACTGCTGATAAAAGTTGACCATTATATTAATGCTTGTTGACGCCATTGCAATAACGGCAACTGGTTCAAATGCTCACATAACTCACGACTTTATCAGGGCGAAATTCGAAGCCGTAGTAAATACCAGTTTTTAAATATTTATATTTCCCATGTCTGCATTGGACATATCTGGTGTTATTTACTTCATTTAAAAACATGACATTTTTTAATATATCCTATGTTTCCGTCTCGTTTAATTACCAATGTGAGTTTATTTCATTACATTCAGCTGTAAAACAGGACAAAAATTGTACCAATTTTTTATAACTAGAACTTATGCGCCTACAGCAAAAATGACATATGTACCAGCAACGTGATGTTCAGCAAGAAAAGCACTATATTTGAGGAGCACTATAGTTCTCGAATTTGTTATAAGTACTTATTCTAACGACTCATGGCAGTTTAGGCAGTGGCCTCGATCGCCTACAAATAAATCATATATTTCTCGTATCAAAAGGAAAGCTTTAAAAGAAACTGAGCAAACATATTTACATTCCCACATACGTGTTGAAAAGTACAAGGTTCTTAAGCAACAATAGTGCCCCTTAAGATCATATTTTCCTTTTGCTATAAGCCTCTTGAAGAATATTTGTAGATTTGAGCATAATACGCTAACAATACTTTTAGGATTATTCATATAGGTGTAGATAAATAATATAGGTGTATTCGAATGTTGGACAGAAACGTTATTTGAGCATTTACATGAAATCTAGTGGGGCTCCCTGGCGCTCGCAGCGATATACCGTGGCGTCGTTGCAGCCCGGATGAGGTACTCATTCCCATTCGTCAAGACTCTAGGCTGACCATAGCCATCTGCGACTATCAGCATAGCTTTAGACAATATACAATACCGGGGTGAACACTCCACGATGGAAGGGATACAGGCATGGCGAACGGAGGAATCTTGCAGGACTCCTCGTGATTGGCAAAGGGCGATGGAAGCCTTTTCTAGAACAGTGGCTGTTGAATCCTATAACCTCACGCAGGACCTTTACAAGGAGGGCATATAGAACCGACTGTTAATTCAATCTAAATTTTTGGAGATGCCTCATTAAAAACCATAATTCTACGAAGTAACCAACTAAACAAATTTCGTATCTCAAGAATCTGAATCTGAATTTCATGGTCCGCTTCAGTAGTGGGTTATTTAGGGGTTATGGTAATATAAAATGTGTTAAACGGTTTTAACGTGATATGACTATGTATATATTGATGTATAAGACGGTTCATAGTTTCAGTATTAAAATATTAGTAGAATCATGTAAAGAATGCATACATATTCTGATTCCAAAGTCATCTACCTATTTATCATGGGTGTGTTTAAACTAACAGTTCTCTATACTAATTTACACGCTGCCTCGGATCATCAGCTCAATGTTTCCTGACGTATACCCATACTTCGAAGAGATTGAGGTCTTTGAATCCCCGCCCGCTGGCTTCCCTTTCAACGCGAATACCAGATTATCCTTTAATATCCTAAGCCTGGTGATACCGTCCGTTCCATTCCTTCTCCAAAATCAAATCCCATTGAATAGTCCACAGGTCTGTTTATGGAACTAAAGGTGAGTAAGTAAAAATATAATAAATTGTCGACACTACAGTACTAGTGAACCATGTTCCGAAACGTTTCGAAAGTTTCGGAACATGGTTCACTAACTTAAGCGCGCCGTCCACGCAGAGAGAATAGGGCTAGACAGCTTGACAACAAATCTAATCTATACTCTAATTTCTACGTACACGTAGCCGAGAGTAGCCGAGCCTGTCTACGTAGACTGTAGTGACACATTAGCTAGGGTAGTCTCGCTAATGTGTACACGTCGTATAGATTGCCATATGACAGTCGCTCTCCGTAATTTTAATCTATCGTTGACGAGGCGCATAAGACATTCATTTTTGTCATCCGTTCTTTAATTAAATTGATAGATATGTGTGATAGTAATATTAAAATATCGTAGCTTTGACCAAAGATAAAAAACAACGGTTGAAATCGTAAGTTTAAAGGTGTTCGTCGTGGTAAAGCCGGGTTTACTGTTTAACAACTATTGGCGACTCCATAATCAGCAAACCTATTTGTTAAATAAATATCACTGATCTCCAAGGCCTTGACTTCGGCACGAAAAAGCACCGAAACAGATTGCCACGATGTTTGCATAATTTCTGGGAAATGCGCGCAAATAATAATTAACTGAGCAAACGTATTAATACAGTATCTGGTTTCCAAGATGTAGTTAGGCTATCTATTAGCTATTTGAATATGAGAAGAAGAAGAAGAAAGAAGATCAATCCTAATGACAACCTACTTTCGAATATTTTCGTGTGGAGCAAATATGGTTGAGATAATGTTTGCAGTTTGCTTAGGCCATTAGTTAAAGTCAGTCTGAATCGGTAAATGTATATGAAGATTACATAACGGTATTAGCGTAATATAAGTAGCTGTGGGTGTGGCTGCTGTTAACTTATATACCTTCTCAACCCACCGACGCAAAATTTAGGCTCAACATAGAAACTTCTCAATTTTTTCTGGGTCCTTGCGCGCGCATTGCGGCGGGCATCAAATGAATGCGTAGATCTGGATTTGAGGCAACGCCTACGTGTTGAATGTATGATCGGTGAATGTTGGGAAATTCAAAAGATTGCCGACATCTTGCTTCTGAATTTGAATCCAGAAGAAGTCCGGTCCAGTTACCGACTATGGGTCCACCTTCATAAATGTACAAACTTCTTAAATGTGTCACAGTCCAGCTGGAACTTAGCACATGTCCCAGTACAACTAGGAACGGTGGCCAACTATGGCGTTTAGATCGTAGTAACATTCTATGATAATAGATGACTTTATAAAAAGCTTCCATTATTTAACAAAAGACCCTTAAATAATTTACCTCTGGATTTCATTCGAAAATGATTTGACCACTTTCTAGACACTTTCTAGACACCCTTAAAGTTGAATTAATTACACAATCAAGTTATTAGATAAACTAGAGACATAAAGCAACCAAAAGCATCGTGTAATTATAAAATGTTATGGTTGTTTTCTAGGCGCTTACAAGCTATGTCTTTGGTATGGCTGGGCACCGTTAATCAAATAGTTAACTTCGTTAATCCGCTACAAAAAAAGTTAGCTTCGTTAAACGTTAAAGCGTTACAATTCGGAAGAGTTAACGCAAGCTAACGGTAATTTTACACATATTCACGGATTAACCGTGAATATGTGAAAAATTGCATCTATAAATCGTTGCGTTAGTGAACTTATAAAACCTATTGGTTTAGGTTTTGGAAGTTTACAGGTTACGAACAAAACAAAATACTTGTTTAATTCAAATGTGTAATTTAATCGTCGGGCATAAGGTGCATATTCCCTACATGAACATTAACATTGTAGCGACCAGCATGCTACATACTTTCCGCAATTTATTCGTAATATCATAACTAATAAGATTTTAGGCGCCAAGGGATGGTCTGGCTGGATGCCAGACGAGGTGCTATGTCTGGCTAGGGATCGCAGCGCCTATCCCCCGATAGTTGTAGTCGGGGAAATCTTAACTGTTCGAATTGCTCTTGAAATTTCGCTATCGCGGTGTAGGACTATTTGGTAATTATCGCATTTGTAGGCGATATTTCTTGATGTAATTAGTTTAGATTTTTTCGGGTAAACTGTGTGAAGTATTATAGTATGTTGGTCGCTACAACATCAAGAAGTCCTAAACCGCGATAGCGAAGTTTCAAGAGCAATTCACACAGTTAGGAATTCCTCGACTACAACTATCGGGGGGATAGGCGCTGCAACCCCTAGCCAGACATACTCGTCTGGCTGGATGATCATTCTTTTGCGCCTAAAACATGTTGAAGTTCTCGTCCGAAAGCGATGCTCGTTTTGGTGTTAGAATGTCTTTACCTGTGGAAAAAAAACATTCAACTGCAGCGCCTGAGGGTATAGCAGTATTGTATATAATTAATACATATATAATGCGTTTGCAGTTTAGTAATAAACTATTCGGCAATGGATTAACGATTAACGGACTTCTGAATATTAACGGAAGTTAACGAGTCCGTTAACATTTTTAAAAGTTAATCCGTTAATCAAAATGTTAACTTCGTTAATTAACGTGTTAATGCCCAGCTATGGGTATAATTCACTATATGTAAAATGTCCCGTGTCTTAATACTCTCCGTTACAGTACTCCACGTACCTACGGTTATTCGAATGGAGCGAGCTTACCGTCTATTTTCTAGTAAATTTTGATGTCCAAATTCCATTGAACGTGCTCCGTTGAACCGACTAACCACAACCTAAAACCAATATTTCGAGTATGTTGACATATTGTTTAAATCTGAGAGTGGTTTTAAGAAAACTATGATAAAAAATTAAATTGAGCGATCAGTGTATTGTAATTATTTTTTTGGTATGAATCCATACACTAAACACAAAAATAGCTTTACAAATAACAATTTATCGTCGATAATAATCATAGAATAAGCAAACCGTCTACTAAAAAATCAAGAATAGCTTACACCGAGTATAGCGATGTTATTTCTGTTCATACATCGTTTTTTTTTCACACAACGATTTTATTAAGCTGTCCCGGCTCGTACCTATTTTTATGTTGGAAATTCTAAATACCCGACCGCTAAACGCCAGCCGGGTTATGTGGGAGTCCGAGGCCGGAGGCGGGAAAGGATGGTAATTGCGACCCAACCTACCCACTAAAACCAGCGGTGTCCCTCGATTGCCTTAAACAGGGCCACGGGTTTCACTTTCCCAATGCTCCGCGACCCTGATGGGGCGTTCGCCCGTTTTTACAAGCCGGCCCCACGCTTTGATGGGGAGCTCAAACACACCCCAACCCATCAAGGGGCACGTACGGGACATGCACGTGCCCGCCTGTCTGGCCGCCTCACCGCAGCTAGCAGTGGTAGCCCTGGCCCGCCAGCTTGGCTGCACCTCCGTTGCTATCGGCGGCAGCCCTGGCCCGCCTGTGTCGTGGCAGTTTAAGGCTTTCGAGGAAGTTCTGATGACAGAAGAGAGGGAGCCAAAAACCACCACGCCCCTGTATGCCGCTCTTCGTCTGGCCTCTCCCCGTGGGCCCCCCGGCATAGCTGACCCTAAGCCGGTACGGCCCCAACGGATCCTAAAGGCCGACAAGTCCCTTCACTACAGCAAGGTGGCAGCACGAGGGGGAACGAAGGCTCGTGCCCTTGTATAAATCTATCATAACCTTACATTACCACAATTTTAGTCTGCGAGTGTGTTAAACTAACAATAAAAAAAAGGTTTTTCTAATTCATCTCATCATAAAAACCAACTTCAGCCGTTTCCGAGGTATGCAGTCAGCCACCAATTTAGTCCATAATTGTAATTTTTAAATAATACTTTACATTTCATAAAGTTTTATTTCATACTAGTGGCCCGCCCCGGCTTCGCCCGTGCAAAGCGGGGGTGGGTTATACATATAAACATTCCTCTTGAATCAATCTATCTATTAAAAAAAACCGCTTCAAAATCCGTTGCGTAGTTTTTAAGAATAAAGCATACATAGGGACGGACAGACGACAGCGACTTTGTTTTATACTATGTAGTGATAGTCAACTGTAATAAACACGATACAAGCCAATAGTTATAAAACTTCTAAGAAATGATAACCATAATATTGGCCCGACATATAATTTAATCATTACTTGATATTTTGTTTATCTTTTTAACCAGCACTTTGATAAAAAAATAACATTAAAACGTCCTTTCAACTGAAAATGTTTCAGTATTTTCATGCTCGAAACATTCAAAGGGTTAATCAATGCGCCTCTCTCGACTGAAAAATACTTCACGTGGCTTGTAAAAGCGTTGAAATTAAATTGAGTTGCAGTACAATTTGTATTTTACTACGCTATTGTACGCTGCTCTCTGTTGGGTAACATAATTACCATACTAAAATGCAAGTATTGTGAAATAATTTGCACTGTAGCTAGAAAATGCTGGTATGATAAAATGATGACCAGACTGTGGAATAAATTTGGGATTTACTGTTACAGAAGCGTAATGTGACGTACCTGTTATTCAAAGAAAGTTAAAATGTTAATCACTATACCTAGCTAAAGAACTACCTATAACTGTAAAGTCAAATTATTCACAACAAGAATTTTACTTGACTTCAAGGCTAAAAACAATGCTATTGGCAAATTCATTGGTTAACGAAGGCTTATAATTAAAGAAGTTACTATTAAATTGACAGCACATTTTTAACTCCGGCCTTAAAAAAGAGTTAGGTACAGTTTATAAGTTAGTGTCTGTGACGATGACACCGTAAATAAAGAAATGATACAATTATATTGGGCGTTACGGAGTCTTAAAATTAATTTATAGTTTAACTTAATTTAAGTCAAACTAATTCATTTAAAAATGTATTAAACCTTCTTGGTTATTACCTAATTGATAAATATTCATTTCAGATACTGATGCATGCGGTGTTCGTACCAACAAACGCAACCAGCAGACGACACATTATCGATATGAAGCATATTAATCTCAATGAATGGAGCGATCGACTACGTTCAAAGAGAGAGATCGCTCAATCTTCGATCTAGGTTAATCAGTTAATATTGCATTAGTATTAAGAACTTCAACAACCAGACAATACAGTTAGTTAGTCTAGGTAATGGAGAATGTTGTTTCATTGTAATTTGTACATTTATCAGGGGTTGATGTTTCCCGGTATTGGGTGCTCTTTCGAGCGACTATGTTTGGTGCCATAAGATTAGTTAAGTGACTACCTATACTTTATTCTCTAAAAGCGATTTTAATTTCTGCTAGTTCGCGTCGGATTCGAATACCTTTACCACTTGCATCTCTGATAATGTACCGCTGTGTAGTGCCCAGTGATAATCTGTGAGGTGACTGTGCCAAACGTTCTTCCTTTTTTTATTTTTCCACTGCCATTCAAGTTTTTATTATAATTTAGTTAGGTTCTCGCTTCTGAGGCAACGAATATTTATGGTACGTTATTCTGTGGAGACTCCATAAACTGGTTCTGATGGCATTTAACTTAATTATGTTCGGTGATTTTTAAATAATCTTATTGTATTGTAATTTTATAAAATAATATAAATATATGTGCATAAAATGTATCTGTTGTTAGCATATTTAAGAGTTAAGATTTTATGCTGAATTCAGCACACTGATGATATGATGTAACAATGTTGTAAAAGGCTTGCCTAACTGACCTATCTATATTTGCTGCTAAGAACAAATGAAACTAACGATAAAAAATAAACTATTATAAATATTATTCTTGTATTATTGCATCAGTCTGTCAATTAACCCGCTGTGATTTGATCTCGTTGGTACACGCTGTTATTGGTCGGATATAAAGCCAGATGCAGAAACAAGGCCAACGGCATTGTACCAACGCACCGTGATTGTAAATGGTCCATTTTGGATTTTGAAAATTGTGGCACTTAGTACGATTTGTATGGGAAAGGGGTATATCAAATCGTATGACCAAGTTAGGTTACTGATTTTACTGAAAATTCTCTTCAAATTTACTTTATTTTTAAATAACTGTTGAATTATTGCGAATAAAAAAAAACGACACTTATATCGTTAAGATCAGTTTAGTTTATCCCAAGTAAAATATTATTCAAAAGCCCAATTTTAAATAGACGTTGCTAGAACAGGCTACTAACAATGGTACCTACTAGAACAGGTGCGATTATCCGTCCTGAACAGGGTGGCCACTTGGTTTCGTAATCTGTAGTTTATTTATGAACTAACTGAAGTGGTGGCTTCACTCTTGGGGATCTAGTTCGGAATTTCCTAATCTCAATACAAAGGAATAAACTAGCCATATTGTCTTCTAAAATTGAAAATATTTGTAAAAGCTAAAGGAGTCAATTTTGCTTGTTCAATGAATAGGCCCCCTATAAAATTTCGGTGTATAGTAATGGAACATAATTATATTGATCTATTCCTTATAATCTTTGGATTAAAATGGTATGGTTTAACCGGAATACTGAGAAATACGACAAAAATGTGAACATCAAAATAACCTAAAAATCACATCTAAACTAGAGGTCTTGGCAAAAATACCTAATAGCCATAATTATAGTTTCATAGTCATCTCGGTTAGACTTTACAAAAAAATATGCCCTGTTTTCCATAATAAATTAGTTACATTTTGTTTAGCATCACACGGTTAATAAACGTCACCATATCCAGTGGGCCTAACAAAAATTTTCTCCTTTACTCCGAGAAATTTAATAAAGGAATATTCTTAATATATACTAAATATAATTTAAAATACATATTTATCAAGTATTTTTTCAAGTACAAAGCGAATTAATTTTAAATTTTACAAAAACTAGTTAGTGCTTGCCTGTCTTTGGCTTTTACGATCCTGCACATGGTGGTAAATCACATTTGACGGGATTTTTTTAACTCTGTTTCAGACGTAAATAGACTAGATATTAATTATTTAGTGTTTAACGTGCTGGGGAGTTGCGCAGCACGGTCCATGAGCGAAGCCATCATAACCAATATGGGTTTCGCAAACGCAAACGCAAGCTAATAGTAGGTACCTAATGTTCTACTAGTAAAGAATCGTACACGTCAGCGCCGTCATAGTCACGAAGAGAAGCAAGCTAACAAAAAGGATAGTTGTTTTCTCCCCAATAAAGACACGGGAAAACATTTAAGGACCTAATTATCAGGGTATTTTGGGTATTTTATAACGTCTTCAGTATTGCGTCGAAGAACAAAACACTTCAATGGGATTATTTCTGCCTACACAATAATACAACGGAAAATTCCAGAACGAAAACGTAGGAAAATTCTTGGTGCTTTCCGCCATTGCCATCTTACCGGTGTGTATAAATTATGGCGAATTATGGTACAAGTAGGAATTAAAATGAAAATCTAATTAAACTTTGAGGTTCAAGATTCAAACATGTACGTAATCTAAGGCACCAAACAGGGGCACTTGCCTAACTCCGCAATCGAACCGTACGATAGCCCTAGCGAAGTAATAACACCAGGCATATCCCATATAACAGACTGGATTAGTCCAATAATAATTTAAGTTCTTCTTCTTAATACTTTTATGTATTTATAGGAATAAGAACTTTAATGTTCTTACAGGTATTTGCAGGTAATTGTTTGTAATATTTATATACGTAGAGATGTAATTGTATATCTACTACTATTACTACTTAACCCATCGATGACCCACTGCCGACTAAGGCATTCTCCAGTTACATAGGGGGTAATGAGTCTATTGTGGTTTGGTATCAAATTGTCCACCTCTTGGGGCCAGGATTTCGGCCTGGCACTATATGTTCTAAATCTGATGCCACTGGAATGTGTTTGTATATAAATCCTTATATACGTGTTATTTTATTTCCTGTATAATTCAACGGCTTTTCTATAAAACTGCACAGATGTCACAAAAATATTCAGATTAATATTACATTAAATTCTTACAGCTAATAAGTATTTCTGTACAAACGGACATAAAAATTATATGCTATATACAGCACTGCCACTAATGGTCTGAGCTCAGCATATGTTGTTACATCCACAACGTTGGTATTCAGCTCAGGTATATATCTCTTCCTCGCCACATTGCTATTAGTATTTTTAATAACATGGTCAGATTTTGATCGACATGTCTGTCATCTTTTAAAATGGAAACAAATTGTTATTGTGACGCTCCTACCTAGTTTTGGATTCAGGAAACCTTTTTAGGTTTTTTAAAAAGCAAACCACGTCTTGGTTCGAAGAGTATTTATTTCTAACTGTCTTAATCTAAGCTTACATTATACTTCCTCCACTGCTTATCGCTTAGACCAAGCACTTCTCAGAATAACAACGTCAAGAGTGCGTTACTTGAAAGCTATATGAAGGAGCTACTTATAGTGAGGTTGGTTCACACTTCACACCCGTAACTAGCAATGCATTACTTGGAATTTGGAAGCTCTACAAAGGAGCTACTTATAGTGAGGTTGGTTCACACCCGTAACTAGCAGTGGATTACTTGGAATTTGGAAGCTCTACAAAGCAGCTATACATCAGCGACATTAAAAGTTGGGTCACACTGCATAACTACCTACATATTTTTGTAGATATTGATGTATTATTTAATTCTTAATGTAAACTAGCGGCCGGTCCCGGCTTCGCACGGGTGCGTTGTTACCCGTGGTTACTGTCGTACCGTGGATTACGCCGCGGGGAGAAGCTAGTCCAAAAATTAGCCTTAGTTACTCCATATATCAGCTACCTATCAGTAAAAATCCGGTCAAAATCTGACCGGCCGTTCCAGAGACAGGCTAAAAATATTAAATTTACCGTGAAAAGTCATAGGACCTTTTAATTTGTATCAGTTTATTTATTAGTGAAACTCACATGGCGATGCCTCCAATGAACACTAATCTAACTCAAAATTTTGTAATTTTCGTTTTTCATGTAAATCGCTTCACTATAAAAACTTAACTTCGGAAAGCCTTATACCGTTATAGAAGCTAAACAATTATATTAAGATTCTTAACTATAAAAAAGTAGGTAGAAAAATAAACTGAATCTTATATTTATGATTTTAAAAACACGCCACTCAAACACTAATCACTCGTTACAGAAGTAACCGCAGAACAATGAGTCCCAAACTAAACGCACACGCTCTTTTATCAACTCTCCTCTCCACAACTCGCCCCTCCACTCCACTGCCATCTCCACACCTCAACTCGTCATAGTCAATACAGCTCCTCTATTTCCGTTACAGTCGGTCATCCTGAAACAATTGCACCGCAATTGGTGCACACACTACGAATTAGCTCTCTAATAACTATGTCACTGCCAGTTGCATCACTAAACTATAGTGCTATTCGATATGAATCCGCCGACACAATGCCTGTAAATTTATTTTAGCCCACACCCTTATCTTTCTCGATAACGTATGGCCCTGAACATAGAACTTGCGATTTTATATTAACTTCGCCACTGAATGTTTTTCTATATAGCTGGTCGTTTTTAATTTTAAAGTTATTGTTGACATCATTGCTCTCAGATTTGAATTGAAGAATTGAAAATTGTATTTTCAAATGCCAATCGTCACAATATGATAGGGGGGGATGCGTTATTAGAATTTGATCTCGTAGAATACTCCCGCCCGCGTATTAGATCTTGAACTATGTTTGTAATGTGGCAACCGATATGGTTTACGAACAACTGGTTTGTCAGAGTTTACCTCACTGGTAATTTGTCCTAAGTTTGTACAGCCTATTTCGCATATTGTTTTCGCAATGCAATAATTAGATCTGATCGCTAGCTGGCACACACATATTTTACAAGTACCCCCGTGTTCCCATATACACTAGTATATGGGAACACGTGGGTACTTGTAAAATAAATGTACGGTTGTTGGATGTCAGCTACCGCTCTGAACACAGTGTTTTATTGCGTCTCTCAGAATATCTCATTTGGCGACGAATAGTGTATATTAGAACGGTGTGCGTGCATAACTCAAAATGTCGATTGGTAAAATATCGGAGTTTGATATTGGCAATGGCATTTGGACATCCTACGCGGACCGCCTTGAAATGTATTTTAAGGTGAACAACGTGGCGGACGCCATGAAGGTACCAATCATGATATCGGCGATGGGGGACGGTGCGTACGAGCTGCTAGTCAATCTGGCGAGCCCAAAGAAACCGGCGGAGCTAACTTTCAAAGAAGCATCGGAGCTACTTAGTGGTCATTTACAACCGACGCCTTCGGTGCACGCAGAAAGATACCGGTTCAGACAGCGGAGGCAGCAGCTGGAGGAGAACATAAATTGCTACGTAGCGAAGTTAAAAAGGTTGGCGCGAAATTGCGATTTCGGAACCACCCTTAATGAGAATTTGCGGGATCAGTTCATCTGTGGGTTGCGTGGTGACGTCATACGTCAACGGCTATTCGCGGAGGAGAAAACTGTGCAGTTCAATCAAGCCGTAAAAATTGCAAGTACGTTGGAGGCGGCGGAGCGAGACGCGGCTGCAGGGGAAGCACGGGGCGTGCCAGTGGCAGCGGGGAGCGTCGGGGTACACGCGGTGCAGGCGAGGCAGGCGCCGCGCACGACCCGGGCCCGCCAAATTCGTGCTGGCGGTGCCGGCGAGACACGGCAACATAATGCGTGTTCTTTCGGGCACTGTAAGGGCTGCGGAGCGACTACTCATGAGTACGGGAACTGCAAGTTTAGGGAGTGCGAGTGCAGCCAGTGTGGACGTCGGGGTCACCTACGGCGGGTATGCCGGTTCGCGGCGTCGTCGGTCGTCGGTTTCACTACGGGACGGCAACGAGCGACCATTATGCGGCTCAAGAGGAGACCGAGGAGGACTCGGTCGATTTACATCAGTTGTGTTTAGCGGACTATAAACCGGTGAGCTTGCCTGTTAAAGTTAATAATAATATCATTCTAATGGAAGTTGATACAGGCACGCCAATATCGTGCATTAGCAAGTCGACGTACGATAGATATTTTAACTGTCAAGTGATAGAAGCGTATAACTTAACATTGACCTTTTATGACGGTACTAACATCAAACCCCTAGGGTTTATAAGACCGTCGGTAGAATATAATGGGGTCACCAAGCAGTTAGAACTATTTGTAATAGATGGGGGTACAACATCTTTGTTGGGTCGACAGTGGTTGGCGGAATTAAATATACCCTTCGGAAACAACCAGGGTGTCCATAGGATACAAGTTAACAACGTAATTATGGATAGTAATGTAAATTCCTTGTTAAATAGGTATAAGCAGTTATTCGATGGGAGCTTTAGGAGGTTCACGGGGGGCAAGGCTACGTTACGGGTGCGGGAGGGGGCAGCGCCGGTGTTCCACCGGGCGCGCCCGATGCCTTACGCGCTGCGCGAGCGCGTCGACGCAGAGCTCGACGGGATGCTGCGCGCGGGCGCCATCGAGCCCGTGGACTGCTCCGAATGGGCGTCGCCGTTGGTCCCGATCAACAAGTCAGATGGTACCCTCCGGGTTTGTGTAGACTATAAGGCAACTTTAAATCCAGTTTTACTGATCGATCGTTATCCACTGCCTAGGTTTGAGGAGGTATTAATGTCGCTTCAAGGGGCTCAGTTCTTCAGTAAAATCGATTTATCTCATTCATATAATCAAATTGAATTGGACGATTCGAAGAAATTTACGGTCATTAACACTCACCGGGGCCTATATCGTTATAATAGGCTTGTATTCGGTCTAGCATCAAGCACAGGTATTTTTCAAAGAATTATGACGAATTTACTTCATAGAATACCTCATGTAGCAGTATTTATCGATGACGTAATAATTGGGGGGGAAACCAAATCTGACCACATTAGAGCTTTGCAATCGGTTTTCCAACGGTTACAGGATAGTGGCTTAAAATTAAAGAAATCTAAGTGCATTTTTTTAGCACCAGAAGTTTCTTATTTAGGGTTTATTATCTCAAAAGATGGAGTACGAGCAGATCCGACAAAAATAGAAGCTGTTAAAAAAATATCTAGGTCACAAAATGTCTCGGAACTACGTTCGTTTCTAGGGTTAGTCAATTTCTTTGCCAAATTTATTAAAAGTTTTAGTTCCAAGCTAGTACCTCTATACGACCTTCTTAAGAAAAGGGTTAAGTGGAATTGGACAGACAAGTGTGAGGTAGCTTTTACAAGCATTAAGAATGCGCTAATTGGGTCAGAGCAGAGGTGCTCGCGCATTATGATCCGTGTAAGCCACTAATAGTCACGTGTGATGCGAGTCCCGTAGGTGTCGCCGGTGTATTGTCCCAGCCGAGTGGCGGCGTGGGCGGTACGGAGGTCCGTCACGTCCGGTGGCGTTCGTGTCGCGAACGCTCACTCCGGCGGAGAAAAATTATTCTCAGATACATAGGGAAGCGTTAGCAATTATATTTTGTATGAAAAAGTTTCATCAATATATTTATGGTCGGCGTTTTATTCTTAGGACGGATCATAAACCGCTCGTATCAATTTTTGGCTCAAATAGCAATATTCCTGTTATGACAGCTAGCCGTATGCAGAGATGGGCTATAATATTATCGGCGTATACCTACGATATAGAATATGTACGCACGACTAATAACAGCATTAACAGCGCGGATGGCTTGTCTAGATTGCCGCTTAGAGATAAGGAACCGGTTTCGTTAGTAATGCCCGAACAGACGCATTTACATTTTGCACAGGAGGCGTTACTTCTAAACTATAATGAAATTAAGAAACATACCGCGAGGGATCCTGTTTTAGGTAGGGTGTTAATGTATATAAGAAGTGAATGGCCAACAGAGTGTGATACCGTAGGCATGCAACCCTACTTTAATAGGAAACGGGAATTATATGAGGAGTTAGGTTTTGTAATGTGGGGCCATAGGGTCGTTGTACCAGAATTCTGCAGAGATAAAGTCCTCAAGATCATACACGAGCCACACATGGGCATAGTCAAATCAAAGGCACTAGCTCGGAGCTATGTGTGGTGGGCCGGGATCGACGAGGCGGTGGAGGGGCTGTGTCGCGCGTGTCCCACATGCGCTGCGCAGGCGGATGCTCCACCGCGGCAGGCTCCGATCCCATGGACCTGGCCGAAACGTCCCTGGACTAGGCTCCACTTAGATTTCTTGGGTCCTATTTTCGGGAAGCTTTATTTTGTTGTAGTCGACGCCATGTCTAAGTGGATAAAAATCTTCCAGGTTCCGAGTACAGCGGCTAGCTCAACGATAGACCGGTTAGGTGAATTGTGGAGTAGATGGGGCTTACATAGACAGGTGGTATCCGATAATGGTCCGCCTTTCACCAGTCAGGAATTCGCAACATTCTTAGGGAGTAATGGGGTGGAGCACGTGTTTTCAAGCCCCTATCACCCTTCCTCAAATGGAGCGGCAGAGAATGATGTCAAGACGGTGAAACGGGTTATCAAAAAGGCCGTTTTTGATAAACAAAATGTCATGGGTATGTTGAATAAATTCCTTTTGTACTACAGGAATACGCCACATAGTTCGACAGGGGAAAGCCCCGCAATGCTTTTGCAAGGTAGGCAGCTAAGGACGCGTTTAGATGGACTTAGGCCGGATCTCGAAACTCGCGTTAAACAATCACAACAGCGACAAGTAGAAAACGCTGCCGGTCGTGAATGTAGAATAGTTAGACCCGGTGAGGAAGTGTGGTACCGTCAGTACTTAAAGGGGGAAAAATGGTTACCTGGGACCGTAAACACATGTCTGGGCCCATCTAACTATAAAGTCCTAGGGGAAGGTGGTAACTCAATACACCGACATATCGATCAGATAAAACGCAGGAGTAGAAGTTCCTTTGTCTCGCCAAGCCCGGAGTGTAGCATGTCGGCTGATAAGGGTAGCATTCAAGGAGAAGTGGAAAATGACCGTAGTGGTCAGGGTGTTGTTGTACCGAAAGACGAGGAGCTCATAAATGTTCAGTCGGAGCAGTCGCGAAAGAGTGCATACACACTTGACGAAGTACCCTTAGTTGTTCCAGGAGCAACCAGTGCGCCTGAACCTCGTGAGCCTAGCCCAACCCCAAATTTAAGCCCAAGACGCCCATTGGTCAGGACGCGGCCTGTGCGTCAATGCAGACGTGATAAAATCACGCCGTATAGCAAGTGATGGCTGTAGTAGTTAGTTAGTCGTTAAGGTCTTATGTATATTGTTTAGAATAAGTGCGGAGGGATGTAGTGTATATGGGAACACGGGGGTACTTGTAAAATAAATGTACGGTTGTTGGATGTCAGCTACCGCTCTGAACACAGTGTTTTATTGCGTCTCTCAGAATATCTCAGCTACATGGCCAAACTCTCAGCATCTGAAACACTTGCGTTTGTCGGGTAATTTGCAGCTAGTTTATAAGAATCAAAAGCGGCCAGGAAACCTTCATTTAGCTCATACGGCGTTGTACATTGGAACGCTAGCGCGTTTGATCGCAGCTCGTGATATGAGTGATATGAGTCGCAATATGACGGTTGCTGCACGAGCTGCGATCAAACGCGCTAGGTCAGGTATCATATTATGATAACTGACACTGAGGCTTGATCAACAAGCTCACACCGATAACACATAGCTATTCTTTCTTGAAAATATTTCGTCACAACGGAGTCGTTGAAAGTTGCTTTCTACCCATTAACTCGTCTAACAAGGAAGCATAGTCATGGTGCTGTGGAAAGGCTCTATTTAGCATAGATTTCCACTCTTCCTACGAATTATCATAACAATCTAACCTATTAAACCAATGTCTTGCTTGTCCTTGTAATTTTGATTGCAAAATAAATGATTTACTTTCGTTACTCCAACAATAAATTACACCTATCTGTTCAATTTTATTTTATCCAACTTTTTATATTTGGATCGCGATTTTCTGGATCAAAATCGGGTACTAATTTTTCACTATTTTTCAGAATAGTTAATTTTGATTGCATAGGATTACCATCATTTGTCAAAATTTTCTTCATAGCTTCATCTCTTCTTTTTATGAAATCCTTCACTGAATTTGAATGCCCGTTGTTTCTAGATTCCATCTTGGATGTGTTCAACCGCTCTGCATTTTCAGTGTCGTTTCATCGTGGATCTTATCACACTTCTGATATATTACGGTATCGGAAAAATAATTAAATAAGTAGGTAGAAAAATAAACTGAATCTCATATTTATGATTTTTAAAAACACGCCACTCAAACACTAATCACTTGTTACAACTTCTGTAAATGAGCGGAACAATGAGTCCCGAACTAAACGCACACGCTCCTTTATCAACTCTCCTCTCCTTTTCTCTCCACAACTCGCCCCTCCACTCCACTGCCATCTCCACACCTCAACTCGTCATAGTCAATACAGCTCCTCTATTTCCGTTGCTAAAAATTGGGCCAAGACGCAATACGGCTCCCGTGTATGGTCCGACAAATAAAAAAAATAAAAAGATTTTTTGCAATGATAAACTTAATATAACAATATTACGCAATATAAAATATCTAATAAAACAAAACGCTAAGTTCATACACATTTTGAGTTTGTAACATACCAGAAGATTTTCTTGTTATTCCAACTATAAAAAGCAGACTTTTATAAATTGATAAATATAGGTAGTATTACCAGAAAATAATGCTTAAAATACTGTAAATTAGGTACAGATTCGATTTTTGACTTAACTAATATGTGCTTTTGTTCTGATAAGGATTTAATTTATTGTGCTGTATTCTCTAGTATTCCCTCCTATATTCCGCCAACTGTGAGTTAGCGGAGTCTATCCTAATTTTTTATTAGTTTTTCCTGTTACATTCCACTAAGTGGGGCTAAAATACAAACCAAAAAGATTACCAAATAATTATTAATGGGGTTCGAAACAACAATAAATCAGCTAGTTACACAAAAAAAACATAAATATACCTATCTGCAATAATACAAATTTTATCAACTTTTTTCGTTTAAATGCTCCTCCTGTAAACCTACGAATTTGGAGTTAGAGTAGTGTTCATTGGAGTCATCGATGGGTACTGGGTAGACGAGTTCTTGTAGTTGGCACTCTATTAAATATTTTTATGCACATAGGGTAACAGGCACAACCCGTTGCATAATGTGATTGCAAGGGTACAAGACGCCTAATGGAACTTAGACAAACTAGTGGCAAGATAGCCCTTATCTACAAGGGTAAAGCGGCGATCATCCAGACCAACGAGATGGTGTACCTACTAAGCAGAAGCTGCGGCCTCTATCTCCCAATTATTGTTCTCGGTGACAAATTTGTGAACCGTGGTAGGGCAATAAAGAATATTATTGGGTATTCCAAAGTTTCTAAGCTATCTTTTTAGATACGCAAAAACAAACCCAAAAGGCCATGAGGTACTTCCGTAAAGTCGTGCCCTGAGACATTTCTATTATGCATTTTTTTATAAAAATTAGCTGAATACGTTTGTTAAAAAAACATACCCATAGCAATTTTTTTATGGCTTGAGCGAGAAACACCTTCTTCTGGTAAAACTTGTAATCACAAGACGTGTGTTTCATCGGGACTGTGCACGTTGTCTATAAAATAATACCAGTGCCCAGTGGCAGAAATTGAAACAATTATTTTAATTTATCTTGATATTTACAAATTACGCGTCACGTTAATTGTCCGCGAAGGACTCGTAAACTACATAGCCGATTTTAATCAAATTTGCAGTTTGATCTAACTTGAAAGATAGGATAGGATATATCACAATATAATCAGCTACCTATCTGTGAAAGTCCTGTCAAAATCGGTCCAGCCGTTCCAGAGATTAGCCGGAACAAACAGACAGACAAACAATGTATAAAAAAATATGTTGGTCTATGTACTGTGTATACATACTTACGAATTTAGTAAAAAGTGGTTATTTTATTTTAATGCCACCCCAAAGAAGCAAATGTGCTGGTTGAACTTGATAGCGGAAAATACATAAAATAAATTGGTATATTTACCTATTACTGTCTATGGAACTAGAATTCACCATGTCATGACCCCATACCGTCATAAGGGTGTCGTAAGAGGACGGAAGAGGCAGACCATCTTGCCACAAGAGAAGGAAATTTTGATATAACCCAGTGCCAACTTATCTTGTCGGCGTGGCACAGTCGGCTAATTCTTCCATGAATTGGCTGGAAGCCCCACTCAATAGTTGGTATATTCATGGTAATAATTAGTTATAGTATTTACCCATTAACCTTAACTCTACATGTTCTACTTATTGACGTGGAAACTTCTTTTGGCGCACCGCACACAGATTTTTCCGTAGGTCGTATATGTTAGGCTGATCCGTCACGCTCCGAGGTGAAAGGCTCGATCGGGTGAACTCGGGACCGCTGAGAATACCCGAGCGACAAGATACAGTCAGCTACTTTTCACTGTGTTTAATATGATTAATTCATACGTAATAATTGTCTTTATTAATTTAATAGTTATTATTGGTACATACGTAATAAAAATTATTTTGACAATTATTTGTTTTACATTGTGAGGTTAGAGTTTTAGTAGTTAGCGGTTTATCACGCTAATATTACTTTAAATTTTTTTTGATACCGCTTTTTTTAATGTTCACTTCGGCCTCCACTTCGAAAGTAACAGGCAAGCCTTTCCAAAAACCACTCAACGTGAAATGGCGCACAAAGAGTAACAAGCACTGGACAGGTTTGTTAAAAGATTAACAAACCTGTACAGTGCATGTTAGTGTTTATTAAGCACAGACAAAGTTTACATCGGCTTTCTTGGGATTACACAACTAAATCTCATTCACTTCTACGGGGTGCAACTAAAATCCTATATCCTATAGTTGCTATATAAGCAACAATTATTATATATCTCTGTAATTTATGCAACAATTATTATATGTCACACCACTTTTCACTCCGATAAACAAAACACACTGATAGAATCACTAGCACTTCTTATCGCTTATACTACGCACTCGTACTCGTAACGCAGTTAGGGTCGGTTCACATCTGACGGAAAATGCGTCGCGTATTATCGGTCGCGTAACGTCAAAACAGACAAATGTATGACGCTGTACGCTCGACGCACTAACGCATCATCGGTTAGGTGTGAAAGATTTAATATCGTATCATCGCAACCTACACAATAAGATTGCACAAAAACACACGCTGTTATCACAACAAAAAAAAACAATAGCGTGGGAAACAATATAAAATAAAAGGTTGGAAACAATTAGCCGTTGTTTACTCTCAAGCACTTCTCGGAAAGCCGATGCTAGAACCCTCGGCACGGAATGATTCCAGATCACTCATTTGCGGCGTAACAATATATTATAAACATGCAAACAATCTTTTCAATATTCTATATGGATTCTGTTACGACCTGTATAAGCAAGGCTGTCCCGATCTGTGAACATATTATAACTACATCGATACAATAAAAATAAGAGTAAAGAAACATATAAGTCTGTTCGAAGACCATTTACACTATATCTAAAAAAAAGTTAAGGAAACATTTAAAGCGACTTCGAAATAAGCACTAAACAGCAAAGACATTAAAACCACTTACAGTAGTTTCAATATAATTATTATGTTTTTCCATTTTTTAGTCCAAAATAAATACATGCCTCGTAAATAAGTCGAATTCTAAAAAGATTAATATAGTTAAATCCTTAATTTTTTTTTCAACCAATCTAGCTTTTAAGAGACACTTCTGGAAGATCAAAAGAATTCGCTTTACGTCGAAAAACAAACATTAATGACACAACTGCATTCTACATACAAGTGCATTTTAAAACTCCGCATTATGAAGTCGGATAAAAATTATCGGGTTTCCTTAATTTCATCGTAGCTTAGTGCCAGCGGCTACATGCTACGGTTACTACGGCGTAGTACACAGTACATTATTGAATTCTCCCTATTTGTTGCTTGTTCAGATAAGTTTAGGAAACCGAGTGAACTGAGACGTGTGAAACAACTTTTATTGGATAGAATATTGTATTTTTATTTGAACCTGTTCAGTATTAGATGGTTGATTTTTATGTAAAGAAAAAGACTATGTGGTTCGTTAATAAACCGATTTGCATTTACAGAACATACATTTATTTGCATTGAAAATCCTAGTCGATGCTTTCCCGAATAGACAGTTAACTGTGACATACTTAATAAGGCAACAAAAACAATTATGTTATTGGTTATTTGGCACTTGGCGGTTTTGTTCTTGTAAAAGTCGTATAGAAAATTACATACTGTGCCAGACGGCTTGGCACATTTGGCGCACTTCTGATGCACACAGAACTTCGTTTCCTCCTTCGACTACGTTACCACCCTGCTGTATTGAAGGGGCTTGAATGTCTTTGGGATCCGATACTGGCTGAGGGTTAGCGGCCACACTGAATAAGGCCAGATGAAGTGAGTAACATAGCATTGTGGCGGGTTTGGGCTCCGGGGGTCCTCAATCCTCAGAGTGGCCCTACGAGACTTAACTGCAACTCACTATACATGTTGCACCAAGTTCACCTTTTGGGTTAACCGTGGGTGCTACAGGATCACTTTTGGGGAGATCCAGCTGATCACTCCTTGGGCTGAAATGATGACAAATTCAATTTTCTGATTTGTTACTGTATAATATAATAAATATATACTTTTATATATTTATTTAGATAAGTATTTATAGTTTACTAACGTACGACAAGCGATTGAAATACGAAAACAATTTAAATTAAAGATCTATTCTCAATTTAACCACAGTCTTTAACATTAAACAAAATATTACTTAAATTCTCACTTTTCAGTGCAATATTTTACTATTTTTTCCCCATTTTGAAAACCCTTCTGGATATCCTTTCGTCTGCTTCATCATCATCATCATCATCATCATCAGCCCACATTAGTCCACTGCTGGACATAGGCCTCCCCTAAAGAGCGCCATAGCGCCCTGTCTTCAGCTTGACGCATCCAGCTGAAGACACTTACGGGCGTCTTGGTCTGGTTAGCAACATAATATCAATTTTTATTTCTAACACAAAATTATTGTTAACTTGAAAATCATCTTTGTTTTTTATTCCCTAATTGGTTTAATCGGCTCAAACAGATTAAGACTCTGCAAAATAAAATGTACAATACTGATTCGTTTATTTTTCTCAAGCACCCAATTAAAAGGAAAATTGTGTAGGGTAAAACCTCCTATCGCTTCGGGATTTACACAAGCGCCCTTACTGATCATGCAAATCGGCTACAGACTAAAGACATCCAAGAGGGGACGCTACACTGCTATTTTAGTGTACGCAAAACTAGCTTCGCACCGCGAGGTCGTCTTTGCAGTATTACACAATATATTTACACTATTTCCACCCCATTCCATCCTGATGGTGTCGTGAGAGCCGACAAAAGACAAGGCTGACCACCTAGCCGCAAGAAAAGGAAAACTTGAAACGAAACCCTGTATCAACCCATCTGGCCAGCGTGGCACCGTGGGTTACCCTCCATGTAATAGTAGGAGGGCCCGACTCAAGAGTGGGTCATCTTTGAGCCGAGTGGTTGTAGTAGCAGAGACATTTAAACTGTGGTATTAAGTGGTATTTGGGTGTGGGATACGCAGGTTAGCGACACCTACGGTCTCGAGACGTGTCAAGAACACAATGCAATGGGGATGTGATGAAATCCATGGCTATTAACTATATTAGAAACGTAAAGACATGAGATAAATCAGTTAGTTAAAATGTGTTTTATGTCAATCCAGTAATTAAAGTTTCATATGGGCAGCGTTTGGGAAGCTGCGAAAGATCTTCTCGTCCCCAATACCACAGGGTCTGAAGACAAAAGTCTTCAACCAATGTGTGTTGCCAGTGATGACTTATGGAACAGAGACGTGGTCGCTCACTATGGGCTCCATCAGGAGGCTCAAAGTCACCCAAAGGGCAATGGAGAGGGCTATGCTCGGAGTTTCCCTGCGAGATCGAATCAGAAATGAGGAGATAGTTACGCAGGAAAACCAGGGTCACCGACATAGCCCACAGGATTGCCAAACTTAAGTGGCAGTGGGCAGGGCACATAGCGCGCAGGACCGACGCCCGATGGGGTAGAAAAGTCCTGGAATGGCGACCGCGTTCCGGAAAGCGCAGTGCTGGTAGGCCTCCCACACGGTGGACCAATGACCTGATTAAGGTCGCCGGAAAACGATGGATGCGGGCGGCCCAGGACCGGCCTTTGGGGGAGACCTATGTCCAGCAGTGGACGTCTTTTAGCTGAAATGATGATGATGGGTCCTTTCGGATGGATCACACATTGTGTGATGAATCCGTATAGAAAAATATTTTTTATTCCCGGAACTGCTCCATTCGGAAGTTCTCTTTTTCGGTAATAGCACAATATCCAGCACGACAGCAATACATGGTCTTCTGCCACAGAATTATTGACAGAACTATATTCTTATTCATTCTATATTAAGACACTTTGCAGACATCTGTTTACTTTGTTACTAAGTTGATAATTTTTACCTCTTATTTCATCGTATTTAGAGTCAAAAAGATGTTCAAATAACTGAGATTTTGTTTGAAAATCTCTAATATAGTTATTTCTTTTTTATATATAAAAGCGATCATTCTCCTTGATAGCGCCAAGAATCTTAGTAACTGGAAAATATTCCGTGCAGACTATTGTTTTTACTAAGATTACAGATTGTACTTGGTATGAAACATAGTATGTACGTAATCTGATTTGGATGTTTTCTTTTTGATATTTATTTATGGCATAAATGTTTGTACGATACAAAATTTAATGGAACTTTTATTTAAGTACTAGCTGTCCCGGCAAACGTTGTTTTGCCAAATAATTAACCATCCCCGCGCAACCCCCTTCCCCGCGCAACTCCCACCCCGCGCTACCCCCAGCCCGCGCAACCCCCACCCCTCGCAACCCTCTAGGTCCTATGGTTCCAGAGATATCTTGATGACTCAATCTATCTATACAACATTGTTTTGCCATGTAATTAAATAGGGGTTGATCGTAGAGGGGTGAAAATTTAGGGTTGTTTGTATTTCTTTATGCTGAATCTTAAAAAAATAAAAGCAAAAAAAATTCTCTAAAAAATAAACAATTTTTTTTTCAACCCCCCCTTTAAATTTAGGGGGATGAAAAATAGATGTTGTCCTATTCTCATACCTACCCAATATGCTCACAAAATTTCATCAAAATCGGTCAAGCCATTTCGGAGGAGTTTGGCATCTAAAACTGTGACACGAGAATTTTATATATTAGATTCATGACAGTAACTTTTTTCGTTTTGAAATACACCAGCCCATACTTAGTGGGCATGGGGCGCCTGTGCCCATGGTGGAATCACTATTCTGTAAAGACAACAAATTGATCGATAGAACTACTTACATTGGTGACGTGTACAACTTTTCAGGATGAACAAAATACACTTGGTTACGAAAATGTGTAACGTCAAAAAGTAAGCACAATGGCCCCAAGAAACATTATGCAACCAGAGTTACTAAGCTTGTGGGATAAAAATAAAAATAATTGGTTGGTTGCTTTTTACTGGAAACTATGATTTGTGATAAAAAATAAGTTTCATTAAAATGTCTATACACCCTGTATAAACGAGTGTTTTATTTCACTAAATTGCACGAAGTCGTGTCCGACGTAACACCTAAACGAAGGCGCAAAACAAACAGCTTTCCAAGTCGCTTAACGAGTTTCTTACGTAAGTAAGTTAAACCTTAAAAGTTGAAAAATTAATCTATGGATGTTTTTATTATAAAATAACAGAGCAAACACTTAGACCACTACTATGTCTTTGATTGTGAATAAATTAAGGCGAGCGGACTCCACGCAGCAACCTCGCCCTTATACCTCGTAGACTACAATCGTCCAGCCAGTTTACGCATTTTTTCTCTATGTTATAATACACTGCGTTAGGTATCACAGTAACAAAAGAATCAACGGACCCCGACGTCATCACCAAATAGTCATCTTTCCCTTTTTCGACATAGGGCCGGTCATGTAACGCCGAACTCTTAGAGCCAAGCACATGTCTGAGCTCCGCTTCCAAGTGCTCCGCGTGATCAAAATCAGCTCCTTCTTGGCCCTGTCGTAGCCACTTCGATAATCCTTGTGCACCCATGTGCTTCCTTAGAGTTTCATACAAGTTTTTTGGCGGTTTTGAGAGGTTATCTCGACGACTAGGCTTCATCAGTTCTGCGTCCACGAGGTACTCCACGGCCCTGCTGAGCATGATGAAATCTTCGCTACGTTTATTTCTATTCAACGTGTCATAAACATTTAGTGGTTCTACGCAATTAATTGACAAAACTGCCACTAAAATTGAAACCTGCGAAGAAAAATAACTTAATTAATATGAAACAGCAAATTGAATTGTGCAAGTTTCAGTCTGCGTCGTGGGGTTTCAACCAATATCGTGGCTTGCGTCAACGTGCCAACAAAGTGTAGGGTTGTTACCTAAACTAACCAATTAGGATCCTATTTTAGGTGTATAAAGGACAAGAATCAAGCTGTCCAGATCGGTCGGATCCCCATTGCTTAGACCAGCGACGGTGGAGACCATCAACCCACACCTGGAAGGCTGTTTGTCTTTGACACGGCTGTTTTGATAAACTTTAATAAATTGCGGGTCATTGTGCGTGTCGCCTGGGACCACGAAACCTGCTAACTCAATTTGAAGGAAATAATTATTTCCTTATCAATGGCTAAGCCTGATCGAACGGATACTCCCGTTAACAGGCAAATCCGTTTAGGTGGATCAATGGCTTCCAAACGGGTTGCTGTGAGGGGGTAAAAAGCTACGTACCCCGGTTACCTATATAACCACCGGCCTCGTACCGGCAGCGGTTTACCTATAGTATCTCCCCAGTGCCATATAGAAACGGTTAGAATTTGCTTCATGTAATAAAAGCCCTAGAGCACACCAGTTTTGTTATATGTTCAAAGTTACCCGTGAGGTTGGCGAATGAATAAGACGACGCCCACGAATGATGTGAAGGTTAGATCTCAAGATATAGAGGTCGTTTAATGCGACCTCCAGGTTACATTAATATATAGTTAGAGCAGCCACAATTTGAAAATTAAAAACGGGATTTATTAAATTAGTCCTGTAAATTTGAAAGTTAAATTAATTTGAAAATACTCTCCGCATATTTCATAGCGTCTATAGGCAATATCGCAAAGTGAAGTTGTCAAATGTGCCATTATTGCTGCACTTAAATTTAAATGGAAACGTTAAAAGGTAATCCCACTGGGCTATCATGTAAAACCAATGCAATTTACTCGATAAAAGCCCTAGAATACTCGCAAAATGCATCATACCAGCGTCAAAATGTCAAAGGGCCCCGTAAAAGCTGTATGTGGCGCAAGCTGAGCCTCAAAGGCGGAATAAATTACTTTAACCGTAGACAGTTTAGTTATACTGTGTAAAGACTTGTTCTGTGTGGTATAGTTATTGTACCAGCCGTTTAGCTCTGGCCAGACTGTGATACGATATTCGACGTGCAAATAAATAGTAAATAATATGTGCAATAAGCTTCTTCACCAGTCGACAAACCTTATTTGGTTAACTACCGGTACTTGCACGGGGCGATTGCCAGCTATATGTAACAACTGCCATAGACGGTCAAATGACGTTTCGTGCCCTCCAAAAGTCATCATCCTCACAGCCCCAAAAAACCCACACACACAGCCATTTCAGATGGGGTGGCACGTGGTTTCAAGGAACCTTCTTGTGGCTAGGGTCACCTCTTACGATACCTTTGGAATAGAAAGGGTTGCTGAAATTATTCTAAACCTACGCAGACCGAGTAATATTCCAATTTAATACAGAACTTAAGTAATGTAAAGAAATAATTTATAAAGTAATCATTTATAAATCCTCTTTGAAGAATCAGGGATAACTTATTCAAAATCCTTTTAGATAATGTATAGAAAACATAAAAGGCTAGGTACACAAATGCTCCCTCTCGACTGTACTGCCACCTTGCTATGGTGAGGTGTGGGCGGGTTCTCGGGGAGAGGTCAGGTGAAGAGCAGCATATGGTGTCGTGGTGGGGTTTGTATTATGCATACCACCACCCCTGGGGGTGTGGTTGGCTATTATGTGGGACTCCGGAAACTCGTCTACCCACTACAACCCCAGCGATATACCCTCACAGGACACGCTTGGGGAGCCACTGTCGGCGTAAACGCATTCCACTGTGACAGATTTTATTATTAACATCAGCTTGTAACATTTTTATTTAACAATGAATGTGTGATTTGCTTTCATACTAGTTACGAGGATTTCGCGAAAAACCTTCCAACCTAGATTCACGCGAGCGAAGCCGCGGTAGCTAGTCAGACCAAATTATATTTGAGATGAAGTGTATGAAGTTAGTCAAAACATTATGTTGATGAATCACTACGAAAAACAAACCATAAATTTGCTTTTCAAGAGAAACATTTTATTTCTTTGACAATTTTTTATAAAAGCATCTTCTATTCAGCATTTTATCAAAGTATAATAGATACCTAAATGTGTTTTCATGTTTTAAGGGAATTACATAGAAAATGTATAAAGTAATGGAAGATTATGAAATTTATATATTATAGTATCAGAAGCGAATTATTTTTTCTTAAACGGTGCTTTTCCAACAACACATTTTAACAAATTCCCTTTTGTTATTAAGTAATTTCAAAAGCTGAATCATTTACTATAGACGTCTGTACTTCAGATACCTATGTATGTAATAAATGTAATAATACTCGTAGAAATGAAAATAATATATTTCAATCAATACTGGCCATAGCAACAAGTCGGGCTTGACACCAACTTGACTTGGCGGAAGAAACTCAGTACTGTTCCTTTACGCTTTAATAATAAACATTTCTATACGTATCAAAGTAATTTTGCGGGTGATTTGTGTTCGTCTTTTTTTTATCCGTGACTTGAATGCCGTGACCTAGGCTTGCGTGATGAAAAGCTACGCCAGGGTCCAAGATGGAGCAGGCAATTCAAGGAATTGCCCTGTCGGGCACCGGCTCTCACATACACACGACGGAACACAGTAAAACTGCTTGGCGTCGGACTTAAATGTGAGGGTGGTAGCCAGCCGGGCGGACCGTTCGATCCTACCACCAAGCGTGCTGGGTTTTGTTGATTTTACAACACGCGTTATTTCCCAGCGTGCGGTGGGGAAGTTTTATATTCTGAATTAGATGTTTGTAAACTGCGATACAGGTTATATTTAGTGCAGGGGTTTCGTTTTTTTGTTTAAGAGCCCCCGCGCATTAGGCGGGCTGGCGGCGCGGCCTGTGGCGCGGCCTGGCCGCATAGAGCGCGGGTTGGCCGCGGCGGCCAATTGGCCGCGTATGTGTCGAGATGTTTTTCGTTGGCCGCCTAATGCGCGCATTTACATACGAGGGTGAATCAAAAAGTTCTTAGAAGTGCATATATATGAAACCTTTTTGGATCAAGTTCGATATTCAAATTAAAGAGTGTCTATCACACTATATTTATGCAGACTGTCACTTGTTTTTGTCAGTTCGTTCGCATGTAATACATTTTTTTGTGCAACGAGTTGCTAAAAAGTCAAAATTATGGATAAAAGTGAGTTACGTGCGGTGATAAAATATCTCAGTTTGAAAAAAATGTCTACGAAGGAAATTTTTTTGGACATTCAGCAGACATTAGGGGGTGATGCTGTACCCTATTCTACGGTTTCGTACTGGGTGGCTGAATTTAAAAGAGGTAGATCAAGCTGTAAAGATGACCCGCGTTCTGGGCGGCCTTCAACCTCCGTTACAGAAGAAAATGTCAAAAAGGTTGAGAATCTGGTTTTGGAAGACAGAAGAATGACTATAAAACATATAGCTGAGATCCTAAAGATATCTTTTGGTAGCGTTCAATCCATTTTAATTGATTCACTGGGGTTCAAAAAAGTGTCTGCAAGATGGGTGCCACGAATGTTAACCGACGAAAACAAAAAGCGACGTTTGGAAATTTCCAAGCGTAATCTCGAAATGTTCCAGCGTGATTCGGATAATTTTTGCCGTCGTCTTGTCACCATGGATGAAACGTGGGTCCACCATTTTGATCCTGAAACTAAAAGACAAAGCATGTCTTGGAAACGACCATCCTCTCCATCCATTAAGAAATTTCGAGTTGATCCTTCCGCTGGCAAAGTTATGGCCTCTGTGTTCTGGGATAGTGAAGGAATCCTTTTTATTGATTACATGCCAAAAGGCCAGACGATAACTGGACCCTATTATGCAAATTTAATCCCGAAAGTGCGTGAAGCGATTAAAGAAAAACGTCGTGGAAAACTGTCGTTGGGCGTGTTGTTCCTTCAAGATAACGCTCCTGCCCATCGATCGGAAGTTGCGCTCAACGCAATCCGCTGTGCTGGCTTCAATCTCCTTGACCACCCACCATATTCTCCGGACTTAGCCCCAAGTGATTTTCACTTATTTCCAAAATTAAAAGAGGAAATTCGTGGAACAAAATTTCACGATAATGACGCGGTTATAGCTGCCGTAGAGGACTTTTTCGAGAGTCAAGAAAATATTTTTTTTTCACAAGGAATAAGGAAGTTAGAAACGCGTTATTCTAAATGCATTGCATTGGAGGGAGATTATGTAGAAAAATAAAATATTATTATTTAAATCTTTGCATTTTTTAATATTGATTCCAAGAATTTTTTGATTCACCCTCGTACATCGTGGAAGAATTAGTTGGCCGCAGCGACTTGGCCGCGCGGCCTGAGCGCTGATGCGCGGAGGCCCTAAAGGTTATTCATTATTTAACAAATTAGAAATGGGTTTGGAGTGACGTTAGCTGGTACGTGAAACACACGACCATAATGCATGTGGCAGTAACTCAAATTGTTTGAGCAGAACGAAGTGGCCGACCGCTGTTCAAAGTATGTTAGGGAGCATGACAACTCACAAGACCAATAAACAAAACTTTGAAAGAATTTAATTCAAATTCACTTCCAGCAAACACCGCAGTGTCTATAACACTATAATACCAAGTGTCACCACCCCATTCCATCCTGAGGGTGTCTTATGAGCCGACAAAAGAAAATGACAAAGCTGAAAATCTAGCTGCAAAATAAGGAAAACTTCATACAAAACCCTGTGCCAACCCGGCACAGTAGGCTCATTTCACATGCGGGTTGCGCAGGCGCAGAGGCACCGCAGTTTCAGATTCAAAAATATTTTTAAATAGCCGGCTGAAATTTCTATGTCATATGGACATAACACTAAAATTGGCTAATGAGAGCCAAGGTTGGTTATAATCGGCTGATATTTATGTAGGGTGGAGATGCTTCCCAGTCGAGCAGTTTGAACGCTTAAGCCCATGCTTATGTTTATATAACAAGTTCTAAATGTTATTATCATCATCATTTCAGCCTAAAGACATCCACTGCTGGTGACCCACCCGCATCCATCGCCTTCCAATGCAATGGTCCACCGTGTGGGGTGCCTACCCGCTACACTAGGACCAGCGGGCGTAGGTCCTGCGAGCTATGTGCCCTGCCATTGCCACTTAAGTTTGGCAATCCTGTGGGCTAAATCGGTAACTCCGGTTCTTCTGCGTAACGTGACGACTTCAAATTAATGTCAGTACCCATTGCGCCCTAAAGTTTTGTACCCCAAAGGATACGCAGAAACTTAGGCGCCATGGAAGGAAACTTGAAATGAACTAACTTGAGCCCTACCAACATCATCTTCAAGAGCAGCCACATTAATGAATTGAGAAGAGCATGTAAATGCATGGAGCGTGTCCTCTTGTTTAGATCATGGAGGGAAATTAGCATACTGGGATATGCTGGCCAGACGGCCCTGCTTAGTTACTGGGTCCAAAGACAACGGCCACTTTCGAAACCTGGGGATCGTCAGATCTAAATGCATGAAATTTATATTTCACATGATTACACATGTAACTAAATATATAGTTACATTAAAATATATGTACTACGGATAATTACCGTTACAGCCATTGTATTCGCAGTTGCTTAACTAGACACAAGTCACTATTTCACATCTCACGAGAAAACTGGAAATAATTTATTCATTACTAGAAGTTAACTACCTATGAAATTAACTTGTTTTATTTCGCAAGGAATATAACTCTCATGTAATTTATCGAACCAATACGAACAACGACAATGTTTTTTTAAATCTGTCTCTCTCTGTACTAATGTAAATGTGTACGAGTGTAACTGTTAAACTCAAAAATTAACTAAATATTGTAAACAAGACCAATTATTTGAAAAAAAAGAAACTACAGAGTTTCTTGCCGGCTCTTCTCTGTAGAGCAACATCACGCGAACCGGTGGTAGTTACAGCATGAATGTGGGTGGGCGCAAGGGTTGTGGGAGATCAAAAGAGATGGATGGATTGTAAGAATGAGGAATTGTGTATGAAAGGTGTGACTGCAGATATGACGATTGATAGGTGTGTATGGAGAATTGGAGACTACAACCTAGCGTGGCACAGGGGTCGTAAGATGATAATGGTATCTTTAAATATGACGATTTATAACAGTTTTGTGATAAAACCTAAGTAAATAAAGTTCCTTATGAGTTTGAGGTAGAACTTTCGAATTGTAACAACTGAACATGCTATATTATTCTTGAGCAATATAGGGTTTACCCGAAGTCGAGATAAGCCCGGGTTTGAAGCCCATGCGGGCGAAACATTCTCTAGTACATTCTATTCAATTTATTGATAAATTGACACCTAAGCCCGTCCGCATTCATATCTTATTCAAAGTCGACTGAATAATGTTATCCGATCAGACTAAATGCGTCATTGTCCCAGAAGAATAAATATATCGCCGGTTCTAATCCAAGAGCTCGTAGCTCAACCAACCAAAAGTTGGTACAGTAAGTAATATAAACTAATACCATAAAGAGGAAAGATTTGTATGTTGGACTCTTTGTGTCCAACAAAGGACATGTGTCTGTGTTGTGTGGTTTTGAGTTTATTCAGAGTGTTTTAAAATGTTTTCTAACAGACAAAATCTGGCCTGTTTGGCCACACCGTGTTTCTAACAAGGGGTTACGTATCGTTCGGTTATAAAGAAGAGAATAACTTTACTGAATTTAATATCTAGAATTTTTATTAAATAAACTAATTATTGGGTGAGAAAATTTTACACATGTAGGTACAGCTTAACGTTTTGGTTCAGTAAATAGAGAACGAATTCTATACTTGTAGTGCAGGTACAGAATTTCCAATACTACTCTCGTAACTTCGGTCAAAGCATTCAATTACTCAGCTCTAAATGAAGTATATTTTGTGTAATAAACTATAGCAATTTCAATAAGACTTCATGTAAACATCTGCTCCCTTAACAGATAAACCTTGCCCAAAGCAAGATTAGCTTCCGGATATTACCTACAGTGGAACTCACAAATTTTACTTTTAATAAACACGACCTACAGTGAATAATACACAACACAGCACCATTTTGACATTTTGTTTGATAATTCATCCGAAGTTCTCGTTTAATACGGCATGTGTAGGTACAGCCAATGTCACAGTGGAAGGTCTGTTTTAGTAGAACATTGCAGAAGCGAGGTGTCCGTTCATTCACAGTATTTTAGTGACGTTTTAAGACTATTAAAAGAAATAAATGAAGCTGAGTATACTTTGTTGACTATTGCTTTTTATTTCATAAATTTCGTAGACATCTCACGCGTAAGAAGGTGCCACATCCTATATCACAGAGCATAAATTTGACCATTTACATTTCACTGTAATATACACTCCTTTGAGGCGTTTTATATTTTTCATTGAATTTATAACGTAAGTCACATTTATACGCCGTCTGGACCATTTGCGAAGCAGTCAAGATATTATCCGTCACTGTCACTTTGCTCCGTTTATTCATTCTGTTTATCTTCAGCTAGGTTGCTATAGCTAAAACAGTAGACCAGTGCGGTAACGATTGTATAGGTAATTCGATCCTAATACTTGTTTATTAATATAAATATTTATATATTATAACTAACGTAACTATTTTACATAAAAAATAATTCAAGCGTATCAGTTGAACAAATCTTTCGATTAACAAAGCGTAGCGTTTATAAGCAGTTTTGTATTTCAAGTCGGAAACCAAATAAAAGAAAAACAAAAATGAATAACATTAAAATACTTAAAAACACTAAAGACTAGGAACAAACTGCACCTAATTATTGTTGGACTACTACCCTGCGCCCAAAATGCTGGCTGGCGACATTGCCTCGCTGTACGGCGAGGCTTATTCGCTGACCGACGTATGCACCAGCCTTCCCGTCACCCGTATGTTCGATCAGTCTAGACGAAACAACGTTAAAAAAATGCTTTGTTCCATCTCCCCATGAGCCTTACGTTTCAACCTCTAAAGGGAAAAATATATAGTTACGACTCAGTGACATATATTTTCTTCGCCTCTTGCGAGTTTGCGCATCAGACGCTGCTGCACCCGCCGCTTCTGAAGTTGCATGTAAATGGGAAGGTGCCAGTGTGTCTACGCATGTTGCATCCCACACTAGACACCACCTTTCCATGTAACTATCGTCAACCCATCAGGCCTCTTGCCATCGTCACGTGCAATACCATTCGGTTCTAAGCCGGCACGTTGATGGAGACCAGAGCTTGACGGATGACATCATTCAGAGCAGGATGGTGCAACATGCGACCCGCACTGCGTTGACCCGAAAGCCCATGGTGGCCTAGACAATCTAGCATCGCCCCACAAGGACAGCAGTGTGGGTGATTCGTACGTAGGCCTAGTCGATAAAAGTGAGGTTTTATTATGTTTGATGCCACTGAGAGTTGCCGTCTGAATTCATACTAAACATGATCTCTGCACCGGGTCTAGTATCATCATAATTTCAGCGAAAACACGGCGCATCCAAGGATTTCCACGAAGACCGAGAAATACATTAGCATGAAGTTCAAGAAAACATTATAAGAGCGAAAATTTACACGAATTTAACATCATCGAGGTTCTCCTCGAAAATGTACGTACTAAAATAATAAATACTTATTCATAGTCTCACCTTTGTTGTTTTTTCCAGTCTTCAATCTTGAGACTGTGCTTGCAAAAGCATGTCCTATTGTGAATAGCATTTAAGTTATTTATGTTAACATTTACAAAAGCACAAATTGGCTACTCAACATTCTTGAAAACTTAAGACTAAAGTAGCATTGTTAATTGCATTTGTAATTACGAATATTATTGCATACCATTTACAAGTCTTCTCTAAGGGATCAACCAGACAAACAAGAATTTGCTTCATACTAATTTCAGATAATCATAAAGTTGACAATCATTACGCGTTTTATCTCAACACGCCTGTAGCGAGTAAATAGAAACAAACACAACCATACTGCAAGCTATTGGGAACAACAATTTACTACAAAACATTAATTATTAAAAGACATTAAAATACATACCCTATTAAAAAGGAACATTATATTTTCTGTAGCTCTATAACATTATATTTTCTGGAATTTGCCCCAGGTCAAATCCATGAAGGCTAGCAGCATTGCCACGTTGCATGGTATTGGGTGCCCCCACACATGGCAATGCTAACTCGCTGAGCGAAGCAGTAACAAGCTTTCCAGTTATTAAAAAACTAGCAGCCTACAAAAATTAAATTTGAAATATCAAATATTTGATAGCAAATGCGCGGCTTTGCCCATCTGAGCTTCAAACCCGTGCTTAACTTGGCATCGCATACGCATAGTAAAATGAAATCGGTCTAGTTATGTTTGTTTATTCGTTATACATATTGCATACTACAAATATTTCCTTATTATGATATGTGAGTATTTGGTCTAAAATATAAAATAGTCTACAACACATTGAGATTTTTTTAGTTTTAACAACATTTTCATAATATCCTTGTACGACGATATGAAACACCATCATCATCATCATTTCAGGTAAACGGTTACGGGTAAAGGTAAACGGTCATTTCGGTTTCAGCAGTCCACTGCTGAACATACCCCCAAGAATACAAACCGGCACTGAGCCATGCGTATTTTTCATCCAGGACCTTGTGGGAGGACTACCGGGAAACCTGAATCATCTATTTATACATATTCACAAAAGGGTCTTGCCAATCATGGCAGCATCATGCTCTGAAGTTGAACATACACAAAGAGCAACTTTGAACGTCGTTGTTCAGCATTTCTTGGAAATGTTGTGCGGTATCTGCTAATGATTTTCGTGACAATTCCTATTTCCCTTTAGTAGAACATGGTAATACACGATTCAGGCGTTTTACCTTGAATTTCGTAATCGATATTCAAGGTACATATAATTGTGTAGCCAACTAGCAAATACGTGTGCGCCAGACACACATATTTGCTTGAAGAACTGCAGTCGGTATGACGGTTCCTTCACTGTGAATGCAGTGCGTTTGTGAAATACTTTTTTTTTTTTAATTTGTTGTGCACTGCCCATACCCATCTTCTACAGGTCTCACTCTGCCAAAGGTTTGCTGCAAGAAAACTCTTATAGAGTTAATCTCGCCTGTGTACATTTTTCAGCTAGCGACCTCTCATACGGCCAAAGCCCAGTTTTTCGACTTTGTCAGGTTCTGTTGTCAGCTTTTACGATACCATCAGGATGGAATGGGGTTATGACACTATTTATTCTAAAACCGTGGGTGATTACACGGACAAACTATAACTAGATCTCAGCATTTGTTGGTTGGCCCACCCGCTGCTCCGAAGTAGTCAACATGTAGGAGTAAGGCGTAGGCCTTACCTGCTATATTGAGTTTCAGTAGGCAGGCAAATAGTCTCGCAAATACTGACTGTGACGGCACATTCCTTTAGTCGCCTCGAAAATACAAAATAGAAAAATGATTTATTCTATTGTATTAAACCAATTATGGCGTTCACAATCGTCAATGGATACATTTATTTAATAACACTACTAACAGATCGGAACGCGGCACCAACTGAGAAGACCTGGCGGAAGAAAACTAGTGGACTTATCTTTTTTTAAAACACCATATTACAAAGGCCATTTTCATAAAAACAACTAGTTTCGTTTAGTTCCGACAGGTGCTCAACTAAAATATGTTTTTTTTTTATTAAAATTTTAACAGTGAGACGACCAACCCCATCCAGCGGCACCTGTTCCAAAGTATGTGGCAGCCATTGATCTCCTCAACCATATCAAAGGGAAGTGGTCGACCCGCCACACCACCCTCATTTCTAGTAAACTTGCCGTTTTGAATCCACACTAGCAAGAAATACATGTTTTTTTCCATTATACTTGACTAGCTTTTGCGCGCGGCTTCGCCCGCGTGGGCTTCGAAAACGTGCATATTTTTTATGAACATAAAATCGGTTATTGTGACTATGATAGTTAGAAATGTGCTCTCGCGGACTTTTTTGTAGATCTTTATAAGACCTACAAACCCGTAGTACATCATTTTGTTCTATTGTCAATAGTCTTTGCAGCGCACGCATAAATAGATTTTCGATTTTACACCTTGGTTTACAAAATCGCAATTTTCATACGGATCCCTAATTCTTTTGAAAATAAAATATAGCCTATAACCTTCCTCGATAAATGGACTATCTAACACTGAAAGATTTTTTGAAATCGGACCAGTAGTTCCTGAGATTAGCGCGTTCAAACAAACAAACAAACAAACTCTGCAGCTTTATATATTAGTATAGATAAGATGAGGCAGAGCAGCTTAATCCCAGGCTATGGGTCAGTCAGATAATCAATACCGCTATAATAGCTTTTATTGCAAAGTTATTGCAAAGTCTGTTTGAATCTGAGGCTCACCCACTGCTCTGACACCAGTCATGTCCTATGAGTTCTTGAGCTTTAATACAGCTAGTGCATCGAGTTGCACTTAGCTCTCTGCACGGTATACTCGAATTATAGACTCCACCTGCCTGTCCCCGCACATTTTAAAATCATCCTGTAATAATGCTAACGAAACATTTTACAGCATTAATGTACGCGACAAAAAAGTACTCACACACAAAATTAAGCATTATCGCCTTTACACCCCAGAAATTACCCACTACTGAGTCAGTCCTCCCCCAAATTCAGGAAAGAAAATTAGCCTACTGGGCTAGGCTAGGAAACACGGGTTGGGTTGGCACAGGGTTTGAATCACGGCCCTGTATGGCGCACCAGTATGGGCGGACTCCCTGTCGGCTCGCAAGTCCACCCTGCCGGCGGGTCTTCAGCATAGTCTTCAGGGTGATAAGGGGGTACCGCACGACCTCATCCGAAGCGGCATGCCTTCTGGCCGGGCTCCCTCCGTGGGAGCAGGAGACTGGGTCCCTCGCCTCCCGAGTGTTGGAAGTGGCGCACGGGCGTCAACTGTTGCCGCGAGATATCGAGAGACTAGTGGAGTTGAGTTGCAAGTAGTGGGCCTCAGTACTGGCTCACCCTACAGCGAGGCGCACGCAAAATACCTTGGCCGCATTTTTGTTTTGTTTCAGAGTGTAAGTGGGTCTGCGTGCGATAGACCTGGTAAGTAGCAGACAGCAGTACAGACCCCGGGAAGAAGGCGCGTTGCGCTCCGCGTGTGCCTCCCAGCGGTGTAACGAGGGAGGCTACTAAAGCTACCGCTCGCATAATCGGTTGGACCCGCTTTGGACCTTGGGGCTCTACTAATCGAGGCGGGCCGAGGTCCCCAGGGTCCCGGAGCGTGCTCTCCTACCGGGGAGTGAATCCCGTGGCCCTGGTTCGGATAGTCGAGGATCACCGTCGGTTCTAGTGGGTAGGTCAGGGTGCAATTTACTATCTCTACCTGCCCCGGAGTGCCACATGATCCGGCCAGTCCCAACAGCCGGCAATCCATGACGCCCTCCGTGGTAAAAAAAAAAGTTTCCTTCTCTTACGGCTAGGTGATCTGCCTATTTTGCATTCCGTTTGTCACCTTGTACGATACCCTCAGGATAGTGTAGGTTGGTGACATTGTATTCTTAATCTGTCACCGCACCGACACCCGCACACCCGCACAGCGACACACAAAAATACGGTTCATGGATCAGAGCGATAAAATATAACAAAAATGTACCATGTATCACTGTTTGATAATATAGAACTACCTTTACGTTCATCACCATCAAACCGTAAATTGTTTTAGTATCGGCATTCGTTAACCAATATCGAGTTTCGTTTATAACATTACTAGCTGACCCGGCGAACTTTGGTCCGCATTATATATATTTAAAATAAAACAAAAAGAAAGTTGGACATAGTATACCTGAGATTTTTACCCCGCCCGTATAAAACCTACTTTAACAAAACGCAACTGACGGCGAAACGTTATGTTGTCTATAGTTTAATATGGTCGAAAATTTGACAATTAGACATTTTGAATTCGACTTGTTTATATTGTTGTAATTCACATAATATCTTTATAACTTGTAGCCTATGTGTTATTCTGATGTATCACTACATAGTATAAAACAAAGTCGCTATCGTCTGTCCGTCCCTATGTATGCTTAAATCTTTATAACTACGCAACGGATTATGATACGGTTTTTTTTAATAGATAGAGTGATTCAAGAGGAAGGTTTTTAAGTATAACCTACCCCCGCTTTGCACGGGCGAAGCCGGGGCGGGTCGCTAGTAAGCTATATTATTGTAAAGTTTCATTAAAATCCATTCAGTAGTTTTTACGTGAAAGAGTAACAAACATCCATCCATCCATACTTACAAACTTTCACGTTTATAATATTAGTAACATATTTTACAATTTCATTTTTATTTTACATCATAGTAGCATTTCAGAGAATATTCGACATAACTGAACTGCGAAGTCTCTAGAACGGTAACACTTGATTCAGGAAATTATGGATGAGGCACAGAATACTACTCAATGTAAAAAAGGCATCTCCGCTTAATAAGGTTTGTTGTTATTAGCCTTGAACTTAGGTGCGGTTTTAAACGTGCGCAATTTGCATTTGTTTATTTTGATAAAGCACAGCTCAATGCTTCTCTGCAAAATCAGCAAATTTAATAATTTATTTATACAGCATTTATTATACAGCGGTAATCGGACAGCCAATATCAAGTCCTCATGTTTAACACCTTTGGGTGACTTTGAGCCTTCGGACGGAGCCCATAGTGCCCATATTTCCTTACTGCGCATGAAATACTGTGTTTTCTTTCTAAAATATTAGCATTAGGCACACTTGTGCCTAATGCTAATATTTTAGTTTAGTAATTATTTATAACATAATTAATAATTCTCATAATGTCAATAGTTAATCTTAATCAATAAGTAATCTTATAATGCTTATTTCATTTCATTTTATCCTGTTCATTTCATAATTTGTATTTTATTGTAAATTTAATCAAGTGTAACTGTACTAATGTGTAATTGCTCATGTAATTGATCGCGGTATCGCGCCGGTGTACAATTAGCATAAAATGTATCAGCCTTTTAGGTCACCAAGACACAGGCTTGCCTAGTTTGGGACCTATAGCATTAAGACTCTGTACACCATATTTCAGGAAATAAATGTATTCTATTCTATTCTATTCTATTCTATTCTTGTCCTCCAGGCACATTGGCCTATCAAAAGGTTGGATTGGTATAATATCAAAGATTTTTTTCTTTGGTGACAGAACTTTTGTGCCTACCCAGTCCCTTTGAACGCCATGTTAGTTAGGTTTACTAAAAAATCGTTGATTGAATATCGTGAATATTCACTATGGTATTAAAAGTCCATAAATCAGTAATCCATCAAGTGTAGAGTAAACCCATCATTGTATTGAGTGGCTGCATTTCCCCGCTGACATACTAAATTATGTTCCAAACGTCATAAAAGCACCTTCAAAGCTGTTAAAATCGTTTATCACGCAAAACTTATAGTAAAGTGAATTATACAGAATTGAAAATTTGCAAGCAAGTATTTTATTGCTTTTTGTTCGTGTTTAACGTAAGAATAAACAACATGTTTTGAGCTGCTACAAAGTTCCAACCTGGTGTCTCAGTCCTCGCAAATCTCTCAGACAATTGTTTCCCCTAGAATCAGTGGAAACAGTAAAGCTACTGTGTATATCGTGTCCAGCCGTTTTTCTAACAAACAAAAGTAACTACATCAAAATTCGACATATTCTCATTGACATGAAACTTATAATTCACCTCTTTCTAGGTCGACTATCAAAATTATACGATTAGACGTGTCATTGGTCTATTTCATTTAATTCAAACAGAGTTTCTGCGATCTGACTATGAGTTGATGCTTATACAAAAGTCTTTTCCAACCATCATAGTCAGTTCGGTAACAAAACTTTGATACCAACCAGTCTTGCCAACGCGGTACAGTAAGCTAATTTCCCTCCATGAATTGGGTGGAGGCACGACTTAGTGGTCATTAGTGGGCAGATATGATGAGGAAGACACTATTTGCTTATGAATTTATAAATTGCATAAAATAAATCTGAATTAAAATTTTAAATTAATCATTGTTTAAAATTAATTTCACATTCACAACACAAATTCAATGACAAGTTGAATATATAATAAACGACGACGACCACGGAAACTACCTTTATTGCGTGTCATTAACAATATTTATCTCTAGCTTATCAGCCCACAAAGGACCCAAACCTGTGAGGACGATTTTGATGAAGATATCCAGGACTGAACGAAACCGTCCTTCACCATTCACCTACAGCGCATTTCTTAAGACCCGTTCAGAATAGCCCTATTGGCGGTGGCACTACCTATTTATTCCATACCTCTCACCTCACAGAGTACACAAGGGTAATAATTGTAATTAAACTATTACTGTAGTCAAAGTTTAATTAAAATTCGTATTCAATATGCATTATTATAACTGTGCCTTAGTTTAAATAAAAACACAGTTGCCGTATCAATATTTTTCATAAGTGCCAGTCATTTTCAAGATATAAAAGGGGAATAGCGCGCTCTGAAATTCAATCGGGATCGGGAATTCGAAGTAACAAGTCGTCTGCAACGAACTGAAACTCTCAGGCCTCCGACGACTCGCGTAGGTCCGGGTTCATTTCAAAATTGAAATTTCTCTTTTTCGTTTTAAATTTGGTTTCTCGCTACTCGCTTTCGTTCCGGCTGACGCTGAGGCAGTGCTGACTGAGGAGGTAAGTTTTCCTAGGGATAACTGCGATTCATAAATATTTTTGTTAAAAATAAAAACAATACGGAGTTATTAATTTTAAATTAACGTACATACTTTATTTTTCAGTTTAGGATCAAAATCTATACGACACTTTAGTGTTTTATTTTTATAGTATAGTAGATTTTTATCGAATAATGTTATTTTGAATTAAAGTTCTTAAAAAACTATATACCGCGAATCGCAGCCGATGTGATTAATTTTATCAGAAATGTATATTATTATTCCGCTTAAATTGACATTTTAAGAAATCTAATTATACAAATAAAACATTTAAGCAAACGGTTCAAAACAATACTATCGGAAAAGTTATTCTATAGGAACTAGGGTGACATTATTATGGGTTTCATTACAGTTATTTGGTATCTCTGGGCATTTCAGTGATTTATTTCAAAATTTATAAATAAAATGACTACGATTAACTAATATATTTTTTCTAATATTGCACTAAATTCATAAATCATATTAAATTAAATTAAACGGACATAAAATAAGATGATAATATGTCTACTTTACGTTAATACTCGCAAAAAGTAACTATATACGAGTATATACCATGACTTTAGGCCGTCGGAATTTCAACAACCACCTGCCAGAGGGTCACAAACGTTTTTCTTTTTTAAAAATCGTATGTACATTTTTGAATTTAAATTGCGAATTGAAACTTAATCTCAAAACATATTTTTTCAAGTTTGTTGACCAGTTTTTAATGTCACGGACAAAAGCAAGTAAATTTATGCAGCATCTGTCTTTTTCACTTGTAAAGACTGTTCAAATTTACTTGAAATTTACTCATTTGCCCACAAAACATGTTCTGCCTCGACCCACTGCTGTCGGGCCTCCTCTAATTACATGGAGGAAAATTAACAATACCACGCCGGCGCAAATTTGGCTGTACGAGAAAGAAAACTTGCTTAGAGCCCAGCAAGTTTTCTTTCTCGTACAGCCAAATTTTTGCCGACACTCTCAGGATGGAGTGGGGTGGTGACGCTATCTATGACTTCTAAATCTTAAAATAATTCTAAATCTCTGGTGACCACACGGCAAAACATAATTAGAAACCATAATTTAAAAGCTAAAATTATAAAAATACATTTATTAATGAAATTTAAGTCAAAAGGAAATTTCATGGAGACACTAATGGTTTTACAAATCTAATCTATAATCTATACTTATAATATTATAAAGAGGAAAGTTTGTTACATTTGTCATGAATCAACTCAAACCTACCGGCCCGATTTAAATAAATCTCCATGTAAAGGAGAAATATTTTTTTATAATCGGTTGCTATTTTTGCGTTGCGAATCGTCACGGCCCAGGTACCATTGGGGGTATAGCCGGGTTATGAGGGACTCCGGGGCACGGAAAGAACAAATACCGTTTCCCTCTCCAAAAATGGGGGAATATGCACCGCAACTGGTTGACATACCTCGTTCAGCAGAGCGCCACGCTATGTGGCGCTCCAATAAAATGCTGCGATAAGCTCGGGTTTGAAGCCAACGCGCCTATGCTATTTAATTATACAATCACCTAAAAAAAATATATAAATAGCCACAAACATAAAAAAATATTTTGTAGGGGGTAGTAATGCAAAGGAAAACTCGTGAACTAAAATCTGATCAATCAAAGTGAACAACAAATCCAAGTTAAATCAAATACAACTTATTTATCTTAAATTTATTTATTTTTTACCATCTGCAATATACTAATATTTATTTGCATAAAGTAATAAAAATAAATTTCCAAGCATCAACATAAATAGGTACGTTCTTCTTTATGTAAACATTTTTTTTGATTTTTTAATAACATCTTTATATTTATAAATGGCCGTCAGGGGCTATATGTTCAGCAGTGGCCACTGCTGAACATATGCCTCCCCAAATATCTCCACAAAGGCTGGCCCTGGTCCGCCCGTATTATAATTTAAAAAGATCTTCTTAAAAAAATACATTCCAAAAATTAAAATCGTTTTTAAATTGTATAAATTCTTACGATAAGAATTCGCAATCTCCTGATATAAGAATAAACAATACACAAACGACATTGTATTGGATACTTGTAAGAAAATCAGTAGGTACAAAGATAATTTAAAGTAACGAACTATAACTCTGTGACCATTATGTACTCAATAAAAAACACCGAAACTTATCTGTATACAAATTTTATCCAAATTATTGTAGCCATTATAAAGTCCAGATAATAAAATAACACTTTATTTTATGCAAAATGTGTCCCTCGATAACGCCTGCAGTCCGTAAAAAAAGACCGATAATTAAAAGTATGTGCCTGAAGAAAGCATTTAGTTGGGATTTTTGAAAAAGACATTACATACGGTAGTAATTGCTATAAAATTAATTTTAATGGTAAACTGCCATTTACAGCATAACTAATATACATATTACGAAACACAACTTTCAAAAGTAAAACGTAATCTTAATAAATGCTATCACAGGTCAAATCCATTTCATTTGTATAATCTTAAGTTATCAAATACTTGGCGATACCAAACGATTTGAACATAAACTATCTGGTTATACAACTTAAAGTTATAAACAAACTGAATCGACTGCTTACACTGTCAAAATAGCTTAAATACCGCATGATACACTTATTCAACAAAAAAGGAGTATCATTTTCAAACGATTGACTTTTTTTCCTATTAAAGAAGAGAAGGATAATCAATTGCGGTGGGAATAGCACCCCCTCGCTGATGCTGCTCCACCAGCTCCTGTGCGCGGGTATAGCTAGATGGCCAGAGATCTATCAGAGGAAGCATTGCCCTCAGAGTTGCCCTGCGAGCCTTAAACCGCTGCGGTGCACCAGTGACCTCGCTCCAACCTGGTTCGTCGCCAAGGCAAAGGCTGGCGTGGCTTGCTTCTGTGCGGCCGTCATGTCACAGAAGGGGGCGGCGGGGTGGTTCGCCCTCTTTCTACCCTCGCCTAAGTGGCCGGTGGTGGGTCGAATGGCCTACCATCAACAAAAGTTAACCGGGATGTCCCCGATAGTCGCAACCCGCGTGCGCCACAGAACGCGTCCTCGGGGCCGCGGTATGCATTAACCAAACCGAAAAGGAAAAAGAGGAAGCATGGTCCGTGGGATACAGTCAGGACTCACGGGGCAGTTAACGCGGTACGGTACACCGGAGGATGTTTAGGGGATAGGGCCTGAGTCCCACACTTCCCAGGTCAGGCCTCCCCCGGCTGATGTGGATAGTCCATATCGTCATGCTTTCTCTCTTTACAGGTTGGGCGACACGCGAAGGCAAGGGCTTGCCATCAGGCCATTGGTATTCTTGAACGCCAACATAGTGGCTCAAAAATCACGCACTTATCGAAAAACCATTCGAAAGCTGTGCACAATGTTACATTACATACTTTGATATAAATTCTGAACTGAATAGCGAAGCGAAATCGCTTTTTCAACACAATAAGAGTAATTAAAAACCTGTAACACGTGAAGCTGAAACTCGGAAACTGGAATGTGAATTTTCCAACTTGTTGCACTCGTTTGGCAAGCTCAATAGCTCGTAGATTGACTTTTTGTGCTCTTTGATGAAAAATTCGTCTAAAACGTAGCCGATACTAACACAAAAGGTAAAAATGAATACATAGAGAAGGGTACTTAAGGATATAAATAATGTTTCATGCTGAATTACGATTAATCTTAATTTAAATATAAATTACGCGTCACGTTGTTTGTCAGCGATGGACTCCTATTATGTAGTTTGATCCAACTAAAAAGATATCCTCCTATCTTTTTCTCAATTTAATCTTTTTTTGTTTATTCTCAATTTATAGTCGCGATATTATTTTATTGCAAACTAGTAAAATAAATTTGTAGGAAAGTCTACACAAATATATTTTTTCTGGTTCACAAACCTTCCTGGACTCATTATGGGCTATCTTCGTTTCCTTGCGACATCTAATCAGAAATATGGAGATACGCAGGTGACCAGACATAGCCTACAGGATTGCCATCCTTTAGTGGCAGTAAGTATGGCACATAGCTCACAGGACCTGGAAAAGGTCCTGTGTAAAATCCTGGAATCGCGACCTCGTTTCGGAGAGCGCAGTAGTGGGAGGCCTCCCACACGGTGGACCGACGACCTGCCTAAGGTATAAACGATGGCGGGCCGCTCAGGATCGGCCTTTGTGCAAATCCTTGGCGAGGCTTATGTCCAGCAGTGGACGTCTTTTGATGATGATGAAATACACTAAAACACTCGATTATCATACCTTTTATCAAACAATTCCATCGCTGTGATACTATACCGAATGACTGGCTGACAGGGTAGGTATAGCAGCGAGCAGTGCGTGTAATTTATAATCTTATTACCGAATGAGTAGTTTGGTAAAAGTTTGTTTTTTAATTTATTTCATCATCATCATGGTCGTTTCAGCTTCATTGCTTCAGTCTCATTGCTGTACATGTAAACAATATAAATCATATTACATCCGTGGGTAATAAAGTATTAGCAGAAAAAGTGGCGATGTCAACAAAAAGTTGACAATATTACAGTTGAATATGACAGAACAAGTTCATAAAACCTGTACTGCTGTTGGGGACTAGCTGGGTTACGTGGTATTCAGGGGCCGGATTGATGAACATTTATATTAATAATTAGAAGTGCAATGTGTAGGTCCCGAACACCCTATCATCGCCCTTCTTGAAGAATAGCTGTACCAACCTTCTGTGCCACGCCTTTGATGTTCGACTTTCAAGTATGAAATGCCCTCAGGATCGGTTCTCCTCCCGCTTTCAGAAGTTGGACCGCGGTTGCATATTAAACTTGAAAAGCTAGTGCGCTAGTGAGTGCAGAGGCTTAGTCTGTCAGTACCTGGTGCCTTTTTGTTCTTGACTTGTTGTAGGGTTGTTATTATCTCATACAGGCTTCGGTGTAGTGCCGGCTCCGTGAGGCTCGAGGCAGAGTTTGCTGGACGTACGCCGGGTTTCTGTGTAGACGCGCACAGCTGTCGATAGAATGTTAAGAATGAAGGATTCAGCGCATAAATTACCCACTACTCTTAATTCTTAACGTAACACACAGGGTTTGTTTCGAGTTGACCTTCTCCTGCGGCTATGATACCATGAACAACCATAACCACCATGAACAACATGATACCATTTTTTTTAAAGTCAGATATATACATATATTATGGAATCAAGAAATTAAACAAGAGTGTACTTTTGAATTAAGAAGAAAGATCCAACAAAACTTTCTCGCCCTTTGCATTTCGGTCCTAGATAGTCACAAGAAAATAAAACCAAGACGCATATAATATAAGTATGAAGAAGCGAAATATAATTACGACGTCTAAAATGACATCTTCCAGTTCACTATGATGATCCTCCAGTTCACTAAGATGCAATCTCAACGGAGTTGGGAAAATTTTAAGCTTACTTCGTACGACAGTTCAATTAATTTCTGACTTCTAGCTGAGATTCAGGTGTCGATAATGCTTAGTATCTGAAGCAATGAGCAGAGATAGTCTAGAGGGACTTAATAAACTTAATGAAGTTTTAGGTTTTCGCTATTATTACACATTGAAATTAAACAGGTTTTCAAATTCAAATTCAACGGATTTATCGCGTGTATATTAATTACAGGGTCGGTTCACATATGACGGAAAATGCGTCGCGTATAATCGGTCGCGTAACGCCAAAACAGACACATGTATGATAAAACATTCAACCTTTCACACCTTTCTATTCTCTCTGCGTGGACGACGCGCTAACCGAAGATGCGTTAGTGCGTCGAGCGTACAGCGTCTGTTCCGTTTCCGTCAACGCATTGTCGGTCTACATAAGAGCGGCAAATTTTGTATCATTTTTAGTTATGTAACATTTCATAATCGTAAGGAGTTCATCAAAAGAGTCTACGGACCTACGGTAAAACTGAATAAATTTTGTTGGATACAAACATATAGTTGCTTATATGAAATTGGCCACTCGATATGCTTTTAGTATCTAAAGGATGCAATCCCAATTCGAAGTTTCCTTTTTCGATCTTGTTGAAAAGCCTCCCAAATAGATATTGTTTCGATGGACTTCATTTTAAAATTCGATATAATACAACATAACCGCTCTGTAGACGCTGAACACAAGTTACTAGACGCATAATGTGAAAGGTCTAAGTTGACCGAATAGACGCGACCGACCCTATTTGATTCCCGAGGTTTCGAATGCAGCAGCAGTCGTGGTCAGTCTTTAATTAAGACAGTTGTCTTCAAAAGTACAAAGAAACAGTTAAATCTACCGCCTATAATTTTGTTTTAATAATAACGTTCTAGTGAATGTAATAATATAAATGCGATAAATACGTAAAAATGTGTTTAATAAATTCAGTTTAACAACAACTACTATTTAATAACCGAATCATTGACTAATCAATGAGACATATGAAATCATATAATGTTACAAACAATACGAGGCATCTTATAGATCTGATCGCACAGGTTGAAGGTTTCAAGTGATTGTGGTTTTAAAAATCATGATTCTTAAACGGGGATCGAACCCGATTATTTTGCTAAAATACACCTTATATTCAAAAGTCTCCTCAACAGGATCAGATTCTGTGAAATTTTGTAATATACATGTAAACAAAGTGCGTAACACTTCGTTTAGTTTGAACAGTTTGAATTTGCCGCGCAGTAACTTTGTATACTTTGTCTGTGAACTGGAGTCTATGGCGTGGGCCGCCATGTTGTTGACTGATTAGCACAACCAAGTATTATATTGTAATAAGTAATTAGAATAATTAGAATTACTATTCTTGTTAAAAGGAACTGGTGAAACAATAGCTTTGAATGTTGTTTCTCTTTTCAGGTAAGTAAATGTGTGTAATGTGATTGTGATGTTAAAGAATGTTTCGTAAAACAGAATGTGTACTTAATAAAATAAAATTCTCTTTTCAGAGCAACTCAATCTTGTTATGGTTTTACTGTTCACCCAAGGATAACAAAATAACATATTATAAAACAACATTTACACAGCTGGATACCAAGAATAATCTGAATAATGGAAAAATTAAGATTCGAGTTCATGGTCAAAGCCAGTGAAGATGTGAAAACAAACATTATTTGTGTAACGACAATCACGGATTTAGATGGCCGGACTTTTGCCATTCCAGATAGGTTACAACCTGTAAAATTACATGATAAAATAGTACAGACTCAAATCTTTCAGAAAGTAAAGGCTACATTACAAAGAAGGCATGACAAACGACAGGTCTGGATATCCATGAACCCGGAAATGAAGGCGGTTTATTGTGATGAAGATGGAAATAAACAATTTATGGAATACCTATTGGAAGAACAAACAAAACCAAATATTTCTACAACAGGAATTTCAGAAGAGTGTCTAGCAAAAGTCATGGAAAGCTTCGCTGAAATGAAGACAGATTCATCAAAATCTTTTAGTATGGGGAGAATGGCAGAAAAAATTGTTATAGAAAAATTCAATAGCAAAAATACTAATGTGTCCCAGTGGATGACTACCTTCGAAGCAGAATGTGCCCGTGTAGGAATAGAAGAAATAAAAAAAATTGAATTTTTTAGGTTATTTATAGAAGATTCTTGTTTAGATTGGTACAATTCCATGCTTATAAAACATACAATAAACTCAGAATGGGCAATGTGGAAAAAGAACTTTTGTGACACATATGCAGATAAAGGTTGGTCACCGATCAGGTATGCAATGTTATTTAAATACAGACAGGGCTCATTACTGGAATATGCGTTAAAGAAAGAGAGACTACTATTAGAAATAAATAAGCACATAGATAAAATCACTCTGATTGATCTGATTGCTACCGGATTACCAAATTTTATTGCAGATAAGATTGATAGGAATAGTTTAAAGGAAACTGTAGACTTATTTAATCATTTAAGAAGTTTAGAACATATGGTAAATAAAAAAACATTTGATAAAAAGATAGGAAACCCGGAAAGTAAAATTAAAGAGAAATATGTGAAGCCCTCGGTTAGCCCATGCAAAATTTGTGAAAAAGAGAATAAAGGTATACGTTACCACCCTGAAACCCAATGTTGGTTCAAAATTAAAAATAATGATAAGCCAAAAAGAGATCAAATAAGGAGTGTTAACAATTCTGAATTAGAGCTGGAATTAAATGAAATTGATCCAAAAAACTAATAGTGCCGCCATTAATAAAAATTAAATTACTAATTAATGACACTTTTGAAACATCAGGAATCTATGATTCAGGATCTAATGTGTCCCTAATAAATTCAAAATTGCTATCTTTAAAAAAAATACCCACTTATGATAAAAATGCAAGTTTAAAAACAATTAATGGCGTTAAAAAATCTATAGGAATGGTAACTTTAAAAATAAAAATTTTTGAAATTGAAAAACATGTTAATATTTTTGTTATAGATGAAGACAACTTCGACTATGATTTCCTAATTGGATTAGACTGTATACAAACATTTCATTTAACTCAAAATGAGAATTTAGATATTATACAAAATGTCCTCAGGAATAATATTAATACAGACTACAAAAAAAATAAAGAACAGCAACCTATAAACACTAACATAATTCCTGGCAATTCAGGTAGTGATATAGGGAATAATGAATGTATACACTATGAAAAAAAAGATGTGGATATTACAAATAAATATAAAAAAGAAACTATCAACAATGAGTATAAAATAAACTTTAATGAAAATATAATAGTTGATAATTTTGATATGTCAGTAAATAATTTAGATCATAAAAGGAAATCTGACATTGATAAATTGATACACAAATATAATTCAGTCTTTGCCAGAGACAAATATGATATAGGTACTGTAAAAGGTTATGAAGCTCATATTGATTTGTTGATAGATAAATACTGTAGTAAACGACCGTATAGGTGCTCTATTGAGGATATGAAAGAAATTGAATATCAGATATCAAAATTACTAAAAAATAATTTAATCGAGGAGTCATATAGCCCTTTTGCTGCTCCAGTAACACTAGCATTTAAAAAAGAGGAAGGAAGAAGATCAAGGCTTTGTATAGATTTTCGCGAATTAAATAAAATCGTAGTTCCCCAATCGCAACCATTTCCGCTTATCGAGGATCTAATGGTTAAAACAAGGAAATGTAATTTTTTTTCAACATTTGATATAAACTCTGCTTTCTGGTCCATACCTCTTAAAATAGAAGATAGACACAAAACTGCATTTGTTACTCAAGAGGCACACTTTCAATGGACTTGTTTACCGTTTGGTTTAAAAACGTCTCCCGCTATCTTTCAAAGAATATTGAGTAGTATTATAAGAAAGCATGAACTGTCAAATTTTACTGTCAATTATATTGATGACATTTTAATATTTTCTGAAACGTTCGAAAAACACATCGAGCACATATCTTTGTTATTGGAAGCAATTTTAAAAGAAGGTTTTAAATTAAAATTCACGAAATGTAACTTTGCACAAGATTCTGTAAAATATCTAGGGCACATCATAAAAAATAATACTGTCACTCCATTAAAGGATAACTTGATTGCCATAAAAGAATTTCCAATTCCAAAAACACAAAAAAATGTGCGACAGTTTTTAGGAAAAATTAATTTCTATGGAAAGTATGTGCCAAATATTTCAATTATACTGGATCCTTTACATAATTTATTAAGAAAAGGAGAAAAATTCGTTTGGTCTGATATATGTCAAGAATCCTTCGATACTATAAAAAAACTACTGTGTTCAAAACCTATTCTAGCCATCTTTGATCCAGACTTGCCAATACTTATTTATACAGATGCTAGCATACAAGGTATAGGTGCGATTTTGAAACAAATACAACCTAGTGGTGAAGAAAAGCCTTGTGCATATTTTTCCAAAAAATTAAAAGAATCCCAAAAAAAGAAAAAAGCAATTTATCTTGAATGTTTGGCTATAAAAGAGGCTGTAAAATACTGGCAACACTGGCTTATAGGAAAAACATTCACGGTCTTTTCAGATCACAAACCTTTAGAAAAAATGAATATAAAAGCCAGAACGGACGAAGAACTGGGAGATTTAACGTATTATTTGTCGCAGTTCAATTTTAAAATAATATATTCACCGGGCAAATATAATATAGAGGCAGATACTTTAAGCAGAAACCCTGTGTTAGAATCATATGAAAATCAAGAGAGTAATTTAAAAGTAGTGAATTTTGTTAAATTAGAAGACATACGAAATGATCAAGATAAAAATGAAGATATAAAACAAATTAGAAATAAACTTATTTTCAAACATAATATATATTATAAAAAAATAGGGAAAAATGAAAAAATTGTACTAACTGAGGAGTTTAGTAAAATTATTATAAAACATGTACATCATTACTACTGTCACATAGGAAGACAACAAATGGAAAAAAAGATTAAACCCTTTTATCAAGCTAAAAATTTATTGGTTAATATAAAAAAGCATTGCGACAACTGCGATATATGCATTAAAAATAAATCTAGAGGAAAATACAAATTTGGACTAATGTCCCACTTAGGTCCCGCTACCTATCCGTTCGAAATAGTTTCTATAGACACCATAGGGGGATTTGGTGGTGCTCGTTCGACCAAAACATATTTACATCTTCTAGTAGATCACTTCACTCGCTACGCTTATATTTTGACATCCAAAACCCAGAGTGCGAATGATTTTATAAAACTGGTCGAAAAAGTAACACTAGATTATAAAATTGATTTGATTCTATCGGATCAATATCCAGGTATAAATTCAAAGGATTTCAAAAAATATTTAGAAAATCAAGATATACATTTAGTTTTCACTGCAGTGAATGCGCCATTTTCAAATGGATTAAACGAAAGATTAAACCAAACGTTGGTTAATAAAATTCGTTGCAACATTAATGAAAGAAAAAAGAAAATTGCTTGGACAACTATTGCTCACGAATGCACAGGAAAATACAACGAAACTGAACATAGTGTAACAGGATTCTCTCCAAAATATTTATTGGAAGGAAAAAATTGTGACATTCTGCCAGATGAACTGAAACAAAATATACCACATAATCATCTATTGCAGGACCGAAAAATTGCCCTAGAAAATAGTATAAAATCTCACAAATATAACAAACAAAGATTTGATAAAAACAGAAAACATTATGAATTAAAAGTCGGAGATTCTGTATATGTTGAAAACGGAAACCGATTAAACCGAAAAAAATTAGATGAATTAAAAATAGGGCCTTATCAAATTGTAGACAAAATATCCAATTCAATTTACAAAGTAAACACGGGTCACAAAAAGCTAGAATCTAATCTCTTCCATGTGACAAAACTTATTCCAGTAGTAGAGTAAGCCAGTAAAACTATGTACTTTAGAAAGGGGGGAGATGTAAACAAAGTGCGTAACACTTCGTTTAGTTTGAACAGTTTGAATTTGCCGCGCAGTAACTTTGTATACTTTGTCTGTGAACTGGAGTCTATGGCGTGGGCCGCCATGTTGTTGACTGATTAGCACAACCAAGTATTATATTGTAATAAGTAATTAGAATAATTAGAATTACTATTCTTGTTAAAAGGAACTGGTGAAACAATAGCTTTGAATGTTGTTTCTCTTTTCAGGTAAGTAAATGTGTGTAATGTGATTGTGATGTTAAAGAATGTTTCGTAAAACAGAATGTGTACTTAATAAAATAAAATTCTCTTTTCAGAGCAACTCAATCTTGTTATGGTTTTACTGTTCACCCAAGGATAACAAAATAACATATTATATACATAGTTAATAAAAATCCTTAATTAATGAAATCAATGAATGTATAAACATAATTAATAATAAAATAAATTATAATTTATTTAAATAAACTTATTGATTTATGAAAAGTAGCCGATTATTTTGTTTACATGTCCATCGTTGTTATTTTTCATGCTAATTGAACAGTGTTCTTTATGGGAAATAAATTTCTTAAACCACATTTTTCCTTATTTTCATCCCATAAGGAAAAAGTAGGGTCGATGGTCGCACATCACTTGGCTGACTAAATCGTAAAACTGGTTCGGAATATCCTTGAAGATCTCTGTTAAGACCACTGATAGGAGATGGCACAAAAACCAGTTTCAAATAAACCGAATGTTATAAACATCTCATCAATCCATACGTAAGTTCGGTAAGATCAGTTCGTGAATCAGGATTCAGGCCATTTAAATCTTAACCTATGCCTACCAGCAGAAACGCACGCAAAAGTCTCAGTTCAGACCAGTTCATTTAAACAATTTTATTTATGTGTCCACCAACTTGTTCCAAAAAAATTCCATCAATATGGCCATTAAAAGCAACCAACTGCGCAAATAGATTTTCGGAATTCCATTCACGACAGTAGGTCTCGGTACAATGTGGTTCCCTGATAAAAAAAATTGGTTTTAACCAAATTCAGTAGCCGTATTATCGTTGTCCGTGTGGTGACGGATTTAGAATACGCAGTGTCACCAACCCATATTATCCCAAGGGTGTCGTGAGAGGCGTCTAAGGGAACGGAAGAGGCAAATCATTGAGCCGCAATAGAAGAAAAACTTGATACAAACCCTGTGCCAACCCGTCTGGCCGGCGTGGCGCAGTAGGCTAATATCCTTCCATGACTTTGGAGGAGACCCGACTCAGTAGTGGATCAGTAATGGGCTGAAACGAGGATTATCGTGGTGATTAGCTAAAAAACTATTAGTGTTTGGAAATATTTTTATGGCACAAATTCCTTTTTTAATATCTACGCTTTTATTAGCTTCGCTTGTATGTCTCTATGTATGTAACGAAATCTTTGAACGTGATTTTGACCCACTTAAAAACGTCGGATTAACTCTAAATTTGGCATACTTATTAAGGACCGATGACAATTCGACGATGATGTTATTATTATTATCCTTACTAGGATAATAATAATAACGGTGATCAAGGTGGAACACCGCTCTTCGATGCAATAGCTAATAGAGATGTAAATATCATAAAGCTATTGCTATATTTTTAGTGATTATTTAGCAATAGCTTTATAATATTTCAACTAAAAAAATAAAATTAAAATATTTTATTTTGAAGAAAACTAAAGAAATACGCTTTTATAGAAAATCATGGATGCATGGTATCAATAGTTCTAAATATTTTATGAACAGATATGACTAGAAGGGTTATTTTGATAATATCCTGAAAAGCACGCTTTTTTTACAATAAATTCTTTTTTCCTGACATTATTTTTAATTCAAATTTATTCAAGTTTACCTTCCATTGTTTAGTTCGATTTTCTATGAAAGCGTTTAGTTTTTTTTTAAACTATTATTTATTTTACCACCACTTTATATTACTAACTTTTAACATACTCTCTTACTTTCGTTAACTAAAACATTTCAAAGGGGTAAAGTAATTTAACTACTGGCATATTGACGATGCAGTATATGTATAAATTATAATATTTATACCAAAGGTAAACGACCTATAATTTGAATAAAGCCATTACATAGCTTCTTAACGGCTCTTCTCTTTAGAACAGCATGCCGAACTGGTTCTAGTCCAGTATGTATGTGGGTGGACTCAAGGCCTGTGTGAGAGGAAAAGAGATGAATGTATGTGAGAATGAGGAAAAGTGTATGAAACATGTGACAGTAGATATGACGACCGATAGGAGAGTATGGAGACGTGGGACAGGGGCCGTAAAATGATAATGGCAATTTCAAAAGGCAAATAAGTGATTTATAATTAAACTTCGTAAAAAAGTACCTTTTATGATAGACTTTACGAGTATGTAAGTGACTACAGTATGTTACAGTAAAATCCTCTAACTTTTATCTGCTGTCGTAAGTATAGATATTTAAGTGATGCTATTTCTCGAGATTACAAAACGTTACTGCGATAAAATGTGGTGGATCTGGTAACACTTATTTTAAGACAGACACCATAGTAAAAAGAAAAGGTTGCGAACATTAAATGCTTGTAAAGCAGTTCAAAAACGTTGATGGTTTTATTAAGAGAGAGACAGTGAGGTATTTTTAGACAACAACGAACGAACGTGCTGGATACCTTATCTTCTGCTATTTCGCCACCATTGGTTAGGCATTTTTGCTGCTTGACGGGGGCACCTGCAATGACTCGTAAGTGCCTCTCGGTGGGTTGGGGAGCGTCCAGAGCTCCCCATCAAAGCGTGCACCCCACTGGGGTCTGAAACCCGTGACCCTGTTTAGGGCAGTCGAGGGACACCGTTGGTTTTAGTGGGTAGGTTGGGTGGCGCAACTACCATCTTTCCGCGCCCCGGAGTCCCATGTAACCCGGCTGGCGTGAAGCGGTATGAAAACCATGACGAAATTCAACAAAAAAAAATCGTTAGATATATAGGATCCGCTAGGATAGGGAAACTTGACACAAACCCTGAGTGAACCCGTCTGCCAAGCGTGGCACAGTAGGTTTATTAACGAGGAGGTCCGACCCAGCAGTGGGTCTTTTATGGGTTGAGTAGTAGTAGTAGTCACTCATGCCATTGGCATTTAATAAATATAAGAAATAGCATTCCTTGTGCACAAATCCAGTGTAGCATTTTAAGAGGCAAAGCACACTTATCAATGACGATCCCTTTCCGAGTTGATAAGTGTGCTTTGTCCTTAAACGACCCTGCTCCGATCTGCCTTTATATTAATCTTGAAAAAATCACATATAATGAACGTGTTAATAGCGACTACGATGGTATAAGTCAGACTGGCGAAGTTGTATATAACTGAGATATACAGGGTGGTCAAAAAGTCGTGGATCAAACGAAACCAGCGGTTAGATGGGGCCATCGGCAGCAAAAAATTGTTCTACGGGAGGTCCCTAAGGTCAACCCCTGCAGAGTTATAATTGATTTTGTGTTTTTACGAGAAATTGTCCTTTTTTTACTAAAACTTGATAAAATTCCACAAAATCTACACCCTGTAGCTTTTTAAAAAATTTCATCAGATTGATACCGATGAGCCCTTTCGTTAGACATGCTATTTATGGTAGTTTATTGGGTGTGTTAAAGATAACATTAAGTTTTCCGAAAGACATAATTCTTGCATCAAAACTTGTTACTTACTTCGGACCCCACTGTGAAAAAAAAATACTCTACAGAAAAGTGCCACTGTATCACAATTTTTGGCGCATTTAATAGGGATTCTAAAAAGGTATTACACATGGCTATGCGTGGCTTCGATATCTTTCAAGGACGATCTTTCGTAGCAAGGCCAGAATTAATTCATACATCAAACTCGGTTAGGCCTACTAACCTAACCTTACCTAAGCGTGATCGTTTTCCGGACTACAGGGTCTTTATCGTCGTTTCAGCCCATAAATGACCCACTACTGAGTCGGGCCTCCTCTAAGTTCATGTTGGGAGATTCGCCTACTGTGCCACGCAGCCAAGACGAGTTGACACAGGGTTTGCTTCAAGTTTTCCTTCTGTTGCGGCTAGGTGATCTGCCTAATGCGTTATTTTAGTCGCCTCTTACGACACCCTCAATATGGTGTGGGTTGGTGACACCACACGGAAAATTTATTAGGAGGCCCGACTCAGTAGTGGGTCATTTATGGGCTGAAACGACGATAAAGACCCTGTAGTCCGGAAAACGATCACGCTTAGGTAAGGTTAGGTTAGTAGGCCTAACCGAGTTTGATGTATGAATTAATTCTGGCCTTGCTACGAAAGATCGTCCTTGAAAGATATCGAAGCCACGCATAGCCATGTGTAATACCTTTTTAGAATCCCTATTAAATGCGCCAAAAATTGTGATACAGTGGCACTTTTCTGTAGAGTATTTTTTTTTCACAGTGGGGTCCGAAGTAAGTAACAAGTTTTGATGCAAGAATTATGTCTTTCGGAAAACTTAATGTTATCTTTAACACACCCAATAAACTACCATAAATAGCATGTCTAACGAAAGGACTCATCAGTACCAATCTATTGAAATTTTTTTAAAAGATACAGGGTGTAGATTTTGTGGAATTTTATCAAGTTTTAGTAAAAAAAGGACAATTTCTCATAAAAACACAAAATCAATTATAACTCTGCAGGGGTTGACCTTAGGGACCTCCCGTAGAACAATTTTTTGCTGCTGATGGCCCCATCTAACCGCTGGTTGCGTTTGATCCACGACTTTTTGACCACCCTGTATAACTGAGCAGTATAACGGCTTCTTTTATTTGCGACAAATTTTCTTCGTCATGCCAAGTGCTTCTATGCCATTTCCGCCAAACGCTCATTGCTACCAGCTGAGCGCTTTAAGGGATGCAGTTGCCACTCGAGGAATTAAATGCTCCATCGGGCGTCAGTCCTGTGCCCTGCCCATTGCAACTTAAGTTTGGGAATCCTATGGGCTGTGTCGGTAGCTGTGGTTCTTCTGCGTATTCCTCATTACTGATTTCTCATTCGATATCACATGGAAACTCCGAGCGTAGCCTCACCACTGTCCTTTGGATGACTTTGAGCCTTTTGAAGGAACAAAACGTGTTACATAATAGTAAAAAGTTTCATAGTTACATAATATTGTGAGGGACATTTTTATTAATTTGATAAAGACTCTGCAAAATCCAAACATCTACACTATTCTGAACTCTGACCATATATCAGAACACAGTAATAAACGTAAAAATATAATAACCTGTAAATAAAGTTACCTTATTTATTGCTTGTATCTAACTTCATTAATTCCTTATTATGTTTCTGAAATCATCCAAAACTAAGGGATGATCATAAAATTTTCGTTAAATAGGAAATTGAACAATAACCTAACTGAAAAATAGCTTTACTATTGACTTAATATAATTAGCAACGGTGTCAATAACTGTTTTATTATTTATTTTTCTGATAAGTCAATTTATTTATTAAAACAAATAAATTTGAAATTGTTGTTGGCAGATACAGCTTTAATTGCGAACACTAATCAATACCTTGGCAGCAGAAATATTCTAACAATTAGTTCAGAATTTCCTTATATGTACAAATTACTTCCTTAGCAACGTTTGACACCGGCTACTTACCCACACAATGGAGGCGTTGTGAGTCTATATATATACTCCACTAACACTCGTCGTCTTCCGCTAATTAAAATGTAAGTTAGTCAACTAACCGTAGTATTTCTTCTAGATTCCACGGGTATTTCTTCAAGATACAAGAAATCTTCGATGATGGGTCCCTCGGCCTCCACGTCAGCCCTCCGAGGTTCTGAGGCGGAGAGCGCTTGCGTGCAGAATTATACGAACTACTCCAACGGTAAGTATTATTTTTCAGAACAAGAGCCTGCTCATTCATTAGAATCAATAGTTATAAGGCACTGGTAAGCGCCATAGAACTATTAACAAATTGCAGTATTAAATGAAATGAATATAACATGTTCATTCAGCCAGAATTATCATATTCGTAGTATAATTTAAAACAATTAAATCATCATTTAGCTACATGTTTACTTGAAATATTGTGTTGAAATATTCATCTCAGGCTCGTTTAAAATGTCTGATACGACAAAATTATTTATTTAAACAGTTTGTCCCTCAATCGATCACTTATACCAGAACGGCAGGCAATTTTGTTGTTAAAACTTACCGTTCTGCGCTATGTTCACAGCTTTTCAGTTTGTTAAACTGTGCATATGAACTTAGCAGTAAAACATTTAGATGTTAAGTTGTAAACACCCAGGATGAACCATCGGCTCTAAGCGGTTGACATAGCAACATTATAACCACCGCGAAACTCAGTTTTATTCCATACAATGTTGCCGCGGGCACCACCACTAGCAGATTAGTCTGCAGCAAAAGCACAACATTATTGTTTAAATATTTCCAATCGTTATCTAAAACGTTATTCATATAAATAACACCTTTAATACACTCACAGTGTATTTCTATGTTGAGTGTATCATAGTGGTTTTAGATAGATACAATACGGTGCCCAGCCCCAACTACTGAGTGCTTTTGGATCACGGGTTCCGGTTCGATTCCGAGGTCCGGCAAGTTTAGTGTCATTGGTGTTCGTGATTTACATGTTTGTGAATACAGGCATGGATGCTAAATAATGCCTTCACATGGGTGTGCACTAACAAACTGTTGTTCGTCACGTAGCCACGTTACCGGTCAAGTAGCATAATTAAGCTACGTATAACGTGCTCGGTTGATACAGAAGTTGCTCACAGTGTTTTACGGGCTTGCAGTTTTGTGTGGGCCTTACAGGGTTTGAAGCTGTAATATATAACATTCTCGTGTCACGTTGTTTGTTATTGAACTCCACCGAAATGGCTCGACCGATTTTCGTGAAATTTTGTGTGCATATCGGTTAAGTCTGCGAATCGGCAACATCTATTTTTCATCCCCCTAAATGTTAAAGGTGATCCACACCTAATAACAAAAAAAAATGATACACCATACAAAAATACATATACAACCCTAAATTTTCGCCACTCTACGATCAATCCCTATTTCCTAATAGCGATATTTATACGGCTTAACAACGTTTGCGGGGTCAGCTAGTAATTTTCTAACGCAACATCTTCTCTATTGAAGTTTGGATGTTTTCTGATATCAATACGTTGGAATTTAAATAAATGACACGATCAGAAATGATCAGATTCGGCAGTTTTTTACGGTTTTACGGTACAGTTTTTCGACCTCTGATGAAACACTACCCTGTAGTGTGGGTTGGAGACATTGTGTATTATAAATATCATCAACCATCATCTCACGTTTTTAATAGGTACATATACTACATTAATCAACTAATATGGAATAAATAAGTCCCCTGTCTAATATTAATATAATATACACGTTTATATCAAACACTAGCGTCCCGCCCCGGCTTCGCACGGGTGCAATTATTCATGTATTATACATATAAACATTCCTCTTGAATCGCTCTATCTATTAAAAAACCGCTTCAAAATGCGTGCGTAGTTTTAAAGATTTAAGCATACATAGGGACGGACACACGGCAGTGACTTTGTTTTATACTAGGTAGTGATTTAATAAGAAAGAACTAAGTATATCAATTCATTCTACTCTAAAATCACTTTATCCTAATAAGCTTGAAAGGCTTTTAATTTATTCTAAGCAAAAATATCAAATTGTTTTTTTTAAAAGTGACCTATTCTTGTTTACTGAACGCTAACAATACAGAAAATGTCAGCCTATTTGAAAAAGCTTTTAACGTCTTATAAAAATATAAGATAATTAAATCTATCGACGTTAAATGGGTTTGCCTGAACATCCTGTGTCAAAAGCTAGTCTACTCTATTACGTTTTCCACAAGAGACCCAACATCAAAGACTGTTAAACCAATCAATGTATACGATAATAGCTTGAGAACTAGGGATATTGGATATTGCAGCATCAAAGACCGAGGTTTTAGTGGATAGACAAGGTAATAGAGTTACGTCTGGACGCTATGGATGCAATCACTTTGTTGAAAACATACCTCGTTTGTTGCTAGTGGTCGCAATTATTGGGTTCCGCGCTGCAGTGGCCGCTGGATAAGTATTTTGTAACCAATTTATCCAGAAATACACTCAATATAAATTGAAATAAGTGATCAAAAACAATAAGACGACAACAAAATGTCACAAACAAAAATTAAATAAATTCGGTTCCAATTAAAAATCACAAAGTATTATACAAATTATATTTTTTATGTAAATAATATTAGTTCGTAGTTTTGTGCCCAATGCAGAACGCAATAATATTGTTAGCTGCATATTTTTCGGATATTTTTGATATTTTTTTTACGTTTCGTCGTGTCCCGCAGACTGAGAGGAAACAAACGTGGTGTGCCGCGCTGTTTAGATGAGTTAAACCTAACGGGTTTTTATTTTATTTTAATTATTTGATTATTTCTATTTTTATTGTTTCAAATTAATTTCCAAGCGTTGACCGCGAATCGGAAAGCGTAGTGTGGGACGGCCCTCTGCTAGATGGAGCGACGATCTGTGAAAGCTTGCGGGCAGCAGCTGGATGCGTCAAGCCAGGGCGCTATGGCGCTCTTTAGGGGAGGCCTTGGTCCAGCAGTGGACTAATGTGATCTGATGATGATGATATTAATCATGTAAAACGAACTAAACTCAGCGCATAAATGACCCACTGTTCACTGCCACACTGGCCAGACGTGTTGGCGTTTCGTATCAAGGTTTCCTTCTCTTGCGGCTAGGTTTTCGGCCAAAATTTCCTTTTATCGGATCTTACGACACCCACATAATGAAATGGGGTGTCGACACTATGTATTGTAAATCCATCGCCCGACGGTTTATTGTTAAATCTTGGACAAATGACTAGTTAACGCTTACGGTAAACAATTGCCCTGCTATTATAATATTAATAATTAACCTAAACTATAAAAATGTTAATACTTACCACCATATATCCAATTACCAATAATTTTGTATTTCTTGACCTCAATAAATCTAAGATGTCCACAAAACTTGCAAATTCATTGCCTATGACGAGTTCGTGTCTTATCTGTTCCCGTGTACATTACGGTTCTTCTTCATAATGTGCCATTACAAAGCGAATCGTTTATTTATCTTCGAACTTATTTGTGCGTTACGCCATGTGAGAGCGCAAAAATGTGTAAAAAATCATAACCATGGAAGTAGAATATTTTTTACATACGTGATTTCGGAAAAAGGGCTGTACTACTACCTGACCCATTGCTGACCCACTGCTGAGTCAGCCCTCCTCCAGTTACATGGAGGGTAATTAGCCTACTGTGCCACGCTGGCCAGACGGGTTTCGTAACAAGTTTGCCTTCTCTCGTAGCTCTAGACTCTTGTCATTTTCTATTGTCGACTCTTACGACACCCTCAGGATGGAATGGGGTGGTGACACGATGTATTCTAAACCCGCACCACACCGACTAACTCGGTGAATTGAATCTGAATAAGGTCACTGGAATCCGATTAACGATAAGTATGGGATCGGTAATTCACTGTCTCAAGGCGATGACATTTTTTTAACGAATAGAGTAATTCTTTATTCTTTTTACACAAAACAACTACAATGGCATTCATTATAATTAAAACTAAAATAACACTTTCATTCTCTTTAAATAGTAATAGAACCTGACCACGGCGTATTGCGTATCCGTTTCTAATTGAGTAATATTGTTTTTAATTATCTTGTATACAATTAACCATTCTTAAACAAGAGAATTGAAAACAATAATATAGTGTCTGTAAAGGTTAAATGGATTAATTCATTTGCCTAAATCTTTATTATAACATTTTTGATAAAATTAGTACCTAAATATAAACAAGTAAATCGACACCTAAGTGTTGTTTTATTGCAGATAAATAAATATGAAATGTTTATCTGTAACTGCAAAATTAAAATGGAAGAAAATTAGGCTCATGTGAGAGACTGCTTGGCATAGGGCTTCCTAACAAGTTAGCGCGCTTAGATTACCACAAATGTTAAACTCGAACTTCAAGCTTGTTGATGATAAGCGGTCAGTTTTGAGCCTAACCAGGTCAATACTTCGTTGGCTTTAAGACTTCAGTGAGTCATAATTAGCCACGCCCCTAACCAATCACGTCGTTCCTAACTACACTGACCTGAAATACTAAGTACTACACTTTTAATATATAAATTTTTTCGAAACTAGGTATAGAAGTTAGACATCAAAAATAAAAAAAACGTTTTACAGCAAATGTTATCAGCGACTATGAAGTTTTAATATACAAAATTAAACTTTTTTTCGAGTCCTTTTTATTTCGATAGTAACTATATATTGTGTACTTAAAAAGTTATTGCAATTTTAAAAGTGTGATACTTAGTTTTGCAGCCCAGTGTAGATCCTCATGTTCACAGTATGTGCCAGTTGAAGACATTGTCATTTTCTATTTTCGGCTCTTACGACACGCGCAGAATGAAATGGGGTGATGACACTATGTATTGTATATTGGCCACAAAAGTCATTAAAATCGCTAACGTAAAAAGCGAATAAACCCCGCCGCACATGCTCACACTCGCATTGGCTGTCAACAGCCGCGTGCGAGTGGCAGTATTTTAAACCTATGGCATGGCTCAGTACCAAGCTCCGCATTTGCTCTCACGTGTCGACACACTCGCGTACATGAGCGAGTACGCGAGTGTCAGCTAATGTACCGCGAGTGTTTGCAAAACGGAGGAATTCAAGTCAATCGCGTCCATCTGGCTCTTCGTTTTCGTCTATGAAATGATAGATAGAGACACTGACTGATGTATGACTCCTGAAACCAATTGCGGACACTAATGTCAATGCGTCATTGGCGCAGTGTCGTGAACGAGTGCGAGTGTGAGCATGTGCGGCGGGGCTAAGAAAGTTTTTTCTATTTACGTATTTACGTACCATGGTGAGTACGTGAATATAGTTGCGCAGTGAATATAGTCCTGCAGTTGCGCAGTAAGCTAACTGCATTCTTAACGCGAACGAACTACACTTTATAAATTAATACCATAAATTTTCCCTCTGACCCGGTTATGCGACGGCAAGGCTTATCAAATATCCATTTAAATTACTGTTCAACAGAAACAACGAGCCAACGAGATCGCAGCCACAGGTGGTTACTTGATCACGTGCTGCGGATTTTCAGTATTTACGCAACAAGTGTGATGCCGGATTTCCACGTAGGACAGCGGGTGATTGTCGGGGCGAGCGTCAATGCGTGTCTAAATTTAATTAAGCGTCCAACTTAGAGCACCCGCAGACTACAGACCGATAGAAATATCGGCCGATAGTTTGGTCGGCGTCTTAACCAGTATGGAGATGTACGCAAGTACGCAAATAGTAACGATTTACTAATAGGCCGATGAATCAGTTTGATGCGATTCCCGATTGCCTTTCGCTGAAAGTGCTACACTTTCACAGTTTTTATTAAAATGTTTTGTTCATTTATTTAACTACGACCCGCCCCGGCTTCGCACGGGTGCAATGATGAACTTCTTCATTTATCAGTTTTTCTCTGCAATCTATTGAATTTATTATACATATAAAACTTCCTCTTGAATAACTCTATCTATTTAAAAAAAAACACTTCGAAATCCGTTGCGTAGTTTTAAAGATTTAGGGACGGACAGACCATAGCGACTTTGTTTTATACTATGTAGTAATTGTAATGTATGTTACATTACAATTACATTAATAACAGAGGTTTAAGCCGGATATGCATGTCATAGGCATGCACAACATTGGCAAATATTTGCAACAGTTAATAAATTTACACAGATTCAACAAAAAAGGAAAATGTCGCGAGTTATAAGCGAGCAATAAAAGATCATAATTTCTTAATATTTATGTCAATTATATGCAATATTTGGTATAGGAATATTAGATCGTGCAATTTTCTACGACTAGTTATATCGAACCCGCATGGGTGACTGATATTTTCAGACAAAAGGCAAGGTGTCTCTGCATATGCTCAATCACTACATAGTATAAAACAAAGTCGCTGTTTCTGTCCGTCGCGTCCCTATGTATGCTTAAATCTTTAAAACTACGCAACGGATTTTGATACGGTTTTTTTTAATAGATAGAGTGATTCAAGAGGAAGGTTTATATGTATAACCCACACCCGCTTTACACGGGCGAAGCCGGGGCGGGCCACTAGTAATATAATATGTTGATTTAATTTATTTTTAATCTAATTTGGATAACAATAAAACATCTTACATTTATTTCACTATGTATCTGCCGTATTGATCAGTATCTTCTTTGATTTAAACGTGTCAAAAAAGCGTCTGTACTGAGGTTCATGGACCGGCACTTGACCCGGCAGCCCACAACCGGATAAGTTCGCTTCTACTTGCTTGCGGTCTAACTCCTTAGCTGAACATAAATCGTCCAAGAACTCGCTCCACTCTTGCTCATTTAACTGGGTTTTCCTGGAAAACATGTAATTATTTCTATGGCTTTTCATCTCACGCAGATTCAATTACCACTACATTTCCGTGTAAATAAAATTAATTAAATACTATGAACTCCTGGAACCACTATACATATATGGTACCTAATATGTATAAACTGAACCATGTGGAATCGTACCAAAAAATACCAGTGAAGTTACCAGCATTGCTGATTCTAGTGCAAGTATCTTTCGTCGTGGATATTTTCGGTAAACAGAGTTATGCATTATGCTGCCAGTAGAGAGACTGGTTAAAAACGATGAACTCAAGAAACAAGATTTTTTTTAATTCATTTCATTTTAAGTGATCGTGGTAGACCAGTACTCGTAGGAATATTGAACAACGCTCAAAGTAGAATTGAGTCCGATTTTGGTGAAAACTAAATTTAATCATCACCAACAACACGAGAACAGCAGCGAAGAAAAAGAAATACAATATATAATAGGGTCATCTAATTTTTGAGAATTAATGTCATATATAAATGTAAATTGGGAACAAAGCGAGGGAGAAGTCTAAAGTGGTTGGATGATGCAATAATACAGTCCGTGTTCTTGTTATAAAATTCGTCGGTTTCAATTCCTGACTAGGACGTAGTTTTTGTGAAACTTTATTGAACCATTTTTCATATTTCCTTCAGTGTCACTTTTGGCCATACATGTACACTTGCATAATTTAAATAAGCGCACGTGTATAATCTAGAACATCTAAATGCAGCAGCAGTTGAAATCTTTTATTGCTTGTACTGAATAATAAGGTTTCAAAGTGGTCTCACCAAAACTTCCACCACAAGACGCCAGTGTCTGTCATAGTTATAGATCGGTCATCAATTATTTTGGCCTGTCGAAGCCAGTAGTCCGAACAATATAGTGTTATACTAGAGCCATCCCTGTCCCGATCTAACATACGAGAGAACTCATAAAATTGTTCTTCAACTGTTATCAGTATCTTCTCTTCTTCCTCAATACTTACATGCATTGTCTATAAACATTTTTTAAAATTTCTAAGAAGGTTTAGGTCTTTTTTGTTAGTTTAAGATAATAATATGGTGTCCTACTAGGAGGCGATGAAATGAACTAAATAGATACACATATATTCTAATTGAGTATGTATTGGAAGGTTTAACCACTACCTATATATGCTTTCGTTTATATACGTTCAAATATTAAAAAAAAGGAGTGGAAAAATAAACACTTAGTATAGTCTTCCTTTTTAAATCTGAGTTAGACAATATATAATTTGGATCTGTTTGCAGTGTGCAAAGATCGTGAAATCCTAAGACATCATTGAATCAGGTTAGCTACATGAAATTCATTTCGAAGATAAAGTACTTCTGATTCAGTCCGAACTGTCAATACCATTTGTGTACACTGAGTGAAGTTAATAAAAAATGGCAAATGGTGTTTGGAATGTTCTATCTCCCCACAGCGAGACGTTAGCTTCGATCAAAGGCCGCGAGAATGATGGTGAGATTATAAACCAATCAGAGTGTTAGGATTCTTAAAAGTAGCTTTAAGGTTTATCGTAGAACAAATTTCTTTTTGTGTTACAAATTGGAGAATATTAGGGAACTCTGAGGAATACGTTCTGATCTAATATTTATAACTATACTAAATTATTGTTTTAGTTTACAATACTTCTTAGTATAGGTACACGTTGTATAGGTAATGGTATTCTAACATTTATCGGAGGATAGTGTATGCATCTATCCCCCTTAATGTGAACACAGTATTCCATTGACATGAATAAAATTAGGCAAATACTTAATAACCAAATGTTTTGGTAAATATATTAAGTTCTAGATGTGTTACAAATACGTTTGATGCTTGTGACCGATGCGATAAATATATCAACTGTATCTCGAATAGTCTAGTCAACAAGTTCAAAAACGTGAAACACAGAGATTAATAGATAGTGATTCATGAGGAAGGTTTTTTATGTATATTATATGCATAATTGCGCCCGTACGAAGCCGGAGCGGGTCGCTAGTTAACAAAATAATATAAAAAGTATTTCGTTAATAACTCGAAAAATGTTAATATTGCAAATTATAGGCCAATTATTTAAACATATTATCCCATTATTTATGCCGACGGATATCAGGAAAAATTTGGCGAAATATATTGTAAATAATATGGTCTTAACCATTCGAGCTCAGTTTTTTTTAAATATAATAAATACAATTATTAAAATAAAATTGATATTGCAATAAAAAAATAAGGATAAATCAACGAGGAATAAGATGTACACAATGCAATTACAGCTACCATCCACTATTTTCAAATATCCCAGGCATACGTAAGGTAACCGATTCCGATAAACTATCCTGGATATGTCTCTAATTTCACTGCACCAGTCCTACAAATTCGTTCCATGACCTATCACCTGAACCCTCCAGGACGAACTTTCCGGATAATACAAACATTTCGATATCCATAGTATTCAATTCGGCGGAAACGAATTCTCTACTTACATCAGAAATAAAATTACTTAATTTACAATTTAATAAAATCAGATTTTAAAACGTTAGAAGAACATCTTTTCATTTATAGCAGTCGACTTGATGCACCAGATGAATAATTAAGAAATCTGAAAAATAAAATGACTAACATTTTTGGGGAACGGTCACCGGAGTGTCGTGATGAGCTAAACGTCGGCTCAAGCCAACTTAAAAAACGACATGGGAATTAATGAAAACGTGAAAGAAAGTCGACTTCACATAATTTGTACTGAAATTTTGAATAGAAATTAAAGGGCACGATATCAATTTCGTAGCGTTGGCCCTCGGCGTCTTAGTCCAATATCAGACTCTACTGAGATCTTACCACGTCCACTGGTTGTTCGATCTTTTCGTCAGAATAAAAGCGACGATTTCATTAAAGCAGCAAAAACAGGGAAAGGCCTTTCAACTTCTGATATTGATGCCTCAGGACAAAACAGGAGGATACACTTCAATAAACACCTAACAAAACGAAATCCTATCTTATTTCGAAACACAAGGAAAAAATGTAAAGATTATGAATTTAAGTTTAAGGATTGAGAATGGGACTATTTACAAACGCAAACAAGAAGGCCCATATTTCCCAATCAAATCCACAGAAGACTTGTTGCATTTTTTCCGAACGTATCTACGGCATGGCCAGTTGCATTCACTTGTATATTTAATTGATAATAAAAATCACCATCAATTATCATTGCAGGCGATATCAATGTTGACATTAAAGACAGTAAAACCTATGTCTCTTAAAATGTATTGTTCTTAAGGTATATCATGGTCTGGTGCCATCAATAACTGGAGCAACAAGGGAAAACTCTTGTGTATATCATATTTTCATAAACTCATAAACTAAAGGGCGCGTATGCGCATAAAGCGTATGTAACTTATCTACCACTGAACATCTTCTTGCAGCAGCATATGTTCCAATTAACGTGCGTAGAGAGAACAATAATAAACAATTAAGAATATAATAAGATCTTCAATCCAACAATCTCACTTAATGAATGCAACAAACACTTCTGCCAAGCGTGGCGATTATGGCAACCCCCCCCCCCCCATTAAATGAACACAAATAGGAAAACGGCCCCCAGTCCCCGGCAGCCCCGCTATTCCTTCGGCCATGGTAGCAGCCAAGGTAACGGTGGGACAGGGGGTGCTAAAAATCTCCGGCAGTGATCCGGCTACCATACAAAACGACGGCTGCACCTGGCAACATACAACACACGGACACTGCGGACTGACGAGAAGATCGTAGAACTCGAGGAAGAGTTGAGCAAGTTGCGATGGGATATAGTGGGGTTGTCTGAAGTCCGAAGAGAGGGAGAGGACACGATAACCCTCAAATCCGGCAACTTGCTCTACTTTCGGGAGGGCGACCAACAGTCCCAAGGTGGTGTTGGGTTTATCGTCCACAAGACCCTTGTGAACAACGTTGTTAAAATCGAGAGTGTGTCGACCAGGGTGGCGTACCTTATACTCAGAATAACCAAGCGTTATTCGCTGAAGGTCATACAGGTATATGCACCGACCTCGGCACACCCCGACGAAGCGGTGGAGACAATGTATGAGGACATTTCCTCGGCCATACATGGCTCTAGAACGCACTACACCGTTGTCATGGGGGATTTTAACGCGAAACTGGGCAAGCGGAGCGGAGATGAGCTGCAAGTGGGGCAATTTGGGTTTGGACACCGGAACCAACGGGGCCAGACTTTGGCTGGTTTTCTGGAGAAGGAGGGACTCTATATGATGAATTCCTTTTACAAAAAACCAGAACAGAGGAAATGGACCTGGTTGAGTCCGGATGGCACCACAAAAAACGAGATAGACTTCATCATGTCGACGGTAAAGCACATATTTAATTATGTCTCCGTGATCAATATGGTCAAAACCGGAAGCGATCACCGCTTAGTACGAGGCACATTAAATATCGACGTTAAGCTTGAAAGGTCGCGCCTGGTGAGGTCTACGCTGCGTCCCGTGCCAGTTCAAATTCAAAACCCGAAGAGCTTCCAGCTCGAACTGCAAAACCGCTTTATAAGCCTAGGCGTTGACGTGGACGATTATAATGACGGGTTCGTGGAGACTGTCCGCAAAGTTGGGTCAAAGTTCTGGAAGACCCAACGCCAGAAAACGGCCAAAAAGCTCTCGGACCTCACCCTAAATCTCATGGACGAGCGACGGAAAATGGTTCTGCAGTCTACAGATGATGCGACGCAGCTTCGGATGCTCAATAGACAGATATCAAAGTCCCTGAAGCGTGATATACGCCGATTCAACACGAATCGTGTTGAAGGGGCTATTGAACGCAACAGGGGCTCCAAGGTTTTTGCCAGGGATCTGTCTATTGGGCAAAGCCAGCTCGTCAGGCTGAAGACTGATGACGGCAGGATCGTCACGTCGATGTCCGAGATTTTGGGTGAGGTCGAGAGTTTCTATGGACAATTGTACACGTCTACACAGGAACCCGTTATAAATCTAGCAGACGACCCACGAGCTAGATTAACCCGGCCCTACACAGAAGACCTCCCGGAAATCAGCCTGTGTGAGATCGGGATGGCTCTCGAGCAACTTAAAAACAACAAGGCGGCGGGGGAATTACCCCAGAACTTCTGAAGGCGGGTGGAGAACCGATCCTTAGGGCCCTTCAGAAGTTATTCAATTCCGTCATACTCGAAGGACGAAAGCCAAAGGCATGGAACAGAAGTGTGGTGGTGCTGTTCTTCAAGAACGGAGATAACACCTTATTGAAGAACTACAGACCCATCTCACTTCTGAGCCATGTCTACAAGTTGTTCTCGAGGGTCATCACGAATCGACTCGCGTGCAGGCTTGACGATTCCCAGCCTCCCGAACAAGCCGGTTTCCGAAAAGGCTTCAGTACCGTAGACCATATTTTAACGCTACGGCAGGTTATACAGAAGACCGAGGAGTATAACCTGCCCCTTTGTCTGGCATTCGTGGACTACGAGAAAGCCTTCGATTCGATCGAGACGTGGGCAGTATTGCAGGCTCTCCAGAGGTGCCAAGTCGACTATCGGTACATCGAAGTGTTGAAGTGCTTGTATGAAAGCGCTACCATGTCAGTCCGACTCCAGGACCAGACCTCGAAACCGATCCAGTTGCAGCGAGGTGTTAGACAGGGAGACGTTATCTCTCCGAAACTGTTCTCCGCTGCACTGGAAGATGTTTTCAAGGTTCTGGACTGGAAAGGGCTGGGCATTAACGTGAACGGCGAGTACATCACTCACCTTCGATTCGCTGACGACATAGTCGTAATGGCTGAGACCATGGAGGGCCTCACTACGATGCTCGATGGCCTCTGTGGAGCCTCCGAACGAGTTGGCCTTAAGATGAACAAGGAGAAGACGAAGATCATGTCTAATATCCATGTTCAAGCCACTCCTGTTAACATCGGAGGTTCTACCCTCGAAGTTGTTGACCATTACATTTACCTGGGACACACTGTCCAGTTAGGTAAGTCCAACGACGAGAAAGAGGTCAATCGTCGGATCCAACTCGGCTGGGCAGCGTTCGGGAAGCTGCGAAAGATCTTCTCGTCCACAATACCGCAGTGTCTGAAGACAAAAGTCTTCAACCAATGTGTGTTGCCAGTGATGACATATGGAACAGAGACGTGGTCGCTCACTATGGGCTCCATCAGAAGGCTCAAAGTCACCCAAAGGGCAATGAAGAGGGCTATGCTCGGAGTTTCCCTGCGAGATCGAATCAGAAATGAGGAGATACGCAGGAAAACCAGGGTCACTGACATAGCCCACCGGATTGCCAAACTTAAGTGGCAGTGGGCAGGGCACATAGCTCGCAGGACCGACGCCCGATGGGGTAGAAAAGTCCTCGAGTGGCGACCGCGTTCCGGAAGGCGCAGTGCTGGTAGGCCTCCCACACGGTGGACCGACGACCTGGTTAAGATCGCCGGAAAGCAGTGGATGCGGGCGGCCCAGGACCGGCCTTTGTGGAAATCCTTGGGGGAGGCCTATGTCCAGCAGTGGACGTCTTTTGGCTGAAATGATGATGATGGATGATGATGACCTTATAACTATAGCATTAATTAAACAGGGTGTGTTTAATTAATGCTAATCGCTTCTAACCTCAACCTCATGAACATATTTTCAAGATCAGTTGAGAAACAGGAGTTTTTTCATACAAAAATAGTCCATGCAACTATAGACAAATTGCCATAATAAGCAATATCTCAAAAATATTGGAGAAAATAGCTATTAATAGACTGGTACAACAATTCTTTAACATAAACACTAACTTAAGTAATAAAACTTAAGTTAGTGTTTATGGAATAAATAATTAAAATTCTTTAACAAATTTCAGATAATTTGAAACAAACAATTCGTTCTCCAACGTGGCAAATCGACTAAAGATGCAGTAACTTTTCTTACAAAGCAGGTGGCCTATATACAGAAAATAAAGAGTATAAGAGTACTAGCTTACCCGGCAAACGTTGCTTTGCCATATAAATATCGCTAATTAACAATAGGAGTTGATCGTAAAGGGGCGAACATTCAGGGTTGTATGTATTTTTGTATGCTGTATCATAAAAAAATAAAACAAAAAAAACGACAAAAGGATAAAAAATATTAGGGACCACATTTAGGTTCATGACAAATAGATGTTGTCCGAATCGCAGGCCTAACCGATATGCACACAACATTTCACGAAAATCGAGCTGGGAGGAGTTCAATATCCAACACCGTGACACGAGAATTTTATATATTAGATTTATAGATTTGATGTATGTTCATAAAAATATTAATAACTTTAGTAAGAACTGTGATATACATAATATGAATACACGAAACAAGAATAATCTTGCTGTCCATTGTACTCGTCTCCACAGAATAAGTAACTCATTCATGGTCAATGTATACGCTTTTTTAACAAACTTCCCATGCAACTTAAGGACTTGCCTCGCAATGCCTTTAAAAAGACGGTCAAGACAAAACTTTACAAAAAAGCGTATTACCGCATTGCTGATTATGTAAACGACACAGCTGCTTATTCAATTACTAGCTTTTGAGCGCGGCTTCGCCCGCGTGGGCTTTGAAACCGTGCTTATCTCTATGCATATTTTTTATGAACATAAAATCGGTTATTGAAACTAAACTATGATAGTTAGATATGTGCTCTCTCTCTCGCTAATTCTTTTGAAAATAAAATATAGCCTATAACCTTCCTCGATAAATGGACTATCTAACACTGAAAGATTTTTTGAAATCGGTCCAGTTGTTCCTGAGATTAGCGCGTTCAAACAAACAAACAAACTCTGCAGCTTTATATATTAGTATAGATGTTATCTATACTTCTATACTAATATATAAAGCTGCAGAGTTTGTTTGTTTGTTTGTTTGTTTGAACGCGCTAATCTCAGGAACTACTGGTCCGATTTCAAAAAATCTTTCAGTGTTAGATAGTCCATTTATCGAGGAAGGTTATAGGCTATATTTTATTTTCAAAAGAAGTAGGGATCCGTATGAAAATTGCGATTTTTTAAACCAAGGTGTAAAATCGAAAACCTATTTATGCGTGCGCCGCAAAAACTATTGACAATAGAACAAAATGATGTACTACGGGTTTGTAGGTCTTATAAAGATCTACAAAAAAGTCCGCGAGAGCACATATCTAACTATCATAGTTTAGTCACAATAACCGATTTTATGTTCATAAAAAATATGCACGGGTTCGAAGCCCACGCGGGCGAAGCCGCGCCCAAAAGCTAGTTGTTTAAATACCTAAGAGATAGGTCCGCAATGCAAAAAAAAATTATAACCAGCCCTCTGAGTTTCTTGCCAGTTCTTCTCAGCAGTGGTCGCGTTCCGAACTGGTGGTAGATGGTAGACCATTTGTATTATATAGAATCATTATGAATATTGTGTTGACTTTTTGTAAGTGTCCATCGTGACCCAAGCAAAATAAATAATTAGAATTTACGAAACAAAATGAAATATTTTTAATATTTTAAATAAAACTTCAAGCAGTTGAAATTAGGGTATTAAATGTAAAATGGTTTAAAAGCTATCTTACCAACCGGTATCAGTCCATCGAAATAGGCAACCAATATTAGTTTATTTTTACGTTTAATAATTTGGGTCATTTTTCTTTTCATGTTATATTTTCAATTCTTATGAATTTATTAAAATAAAATATTTAGTTTTTTTTTATTATGACTATAATAATACGAAATTGTGTGCAACGTATTTTTGTAGTACTTTGTACGCACATTACAGTACGCAAAGTTTGTTATCTTTTATTGAATCATATTTTATTTTGTATAGACATATTTCTTTTTATATTGGCCAATCTTTGACTAGGTACGTACGTAAAATTAATAATTTCGACAGCCGCTATAAAACAAGCCGATAGCGGATTTCGATTTAGGCTCTTCCTACACAAGGTTACGCAAATCTTAGGTACCCAACGATTTTAGTCATCAAGCGACGACCGCCATACAGATCCATTGCGGTTCGTACACGAGTTGCGTGCGTCGCCGACATTCGTCCCGCTCCTCGCGTCGCGCCTGTCACGCTCTACCTGCCGGACGAGATCGTCACTACTTATAAGTCGCGGCGATTTCCAAGATGGCGGAGCACTTTTTAAATATTAAATTTGCTTATGAGATGGAAAAATAGCCTTGTTTATATAATTATAACTCAAAAGATAATTCCAAAAAAGAAATTACAGAAAAAGCTTTGGACAGCAGTAGGAAAGGTAATTTAACAGAAATCTATTTTACAGTGATTTTTTATTATCAAGCGTATGTTTTATTAGATACCATACACGATATTTTGTGTACATTCAGTCAATATAGCCGGTACGCCTATGGTGAATACGTATTGCGATTCAATGTCGCTTGTACGGACCGTGCGCTACTCGATACTCGTGACTTGATACTAATGTAGTATACAACTTTAGTATCGAAGATTTGCGTAGCCTTGTGTACGAAGGGCCTAACTAAGGTGCGGTTGGCGTCGAGAGGATAGGTCGGGAGACACTGCCTACCGTGCAGTGCGCCCTATATAATTTAACAGATTCAACTAATATGAAAATGTTCGTAGTGGATCATAATTTTGTAGTTAAATAACGCGGTATTAATGTTAAGAATAAATATTACGGTCACAATTAGTATATCTCATTTAGAATTTAATAAAAATTGGTCTGTATCCGATTCTCACTGTATGTGTATCGATCCACCAACGAATCGAAAGCCATTGTATCGATACAAAAATCGGGTGGATCGTATCGGATCGCATAAAGCTCCACACGGAACACATTTCATAATTCATAAATATTGCTGCAATTTAAAGAAGTAGGATTCTTGTATATCGAACGAGGCGCCGATTAATGTGTTTGCAATCAGAAGCTGGGGTTTAATCCTCGTCTTAATTCGGTTCGGGAAATGCTTTCCCACATAAATTAATTTAAGACGGTAGGTATCTTACCAAAAATACATCATGTCGTTATGTGTGATACTTGTTGATAAGCTGCTTTGCGTGTACCTACACATTAGGGTAGAGTGTGTTGTCGCGAAATCAATTTTTTGAAACATCTTCAAGTTACAGAACGACAATTAGCTGACCCGACAGACGTTGTCTGAATATTGAATTCGAATTTAGAAATCGACATTTTTGTATAGATACGGTTGCGCAATAAATAAATATTGTATTTAACCACACACTTGGTACTAGCAATTTTATAATTATAAATTAAGCAATTCGTCTGGAATTATACCCTAACCATTTCAAAATATTTAATAATGCACATCGTTAAGGTTCAACATAACTGGATCGACGATCTTCATAGAAGAATTAACTATATCCAACTTCACCTTTCCAAAATAAAATAGGATATTGTAACGCATCTTTTAATCGATGTGTTTCGGACACACGCTGCAGTTGATTGCTACGCCTATCTAAAACCACCTATATTGATTTCGTCAATTGTTGGCGCATTAAAACGTGTTGTCATGCAGGCGTCATATCAGCTTTGATGACTATTTTGTGATTATTTCGAGAGAAAGTATAACTGTAAATTAATCAAAACCATTATAACCAAATGTAACAAAGTTTATGTTAGTCTATCCAAACGGGGCATTATTTTGGTCTATGTACTGTGTATACATACTTACGCATTTAGAAAAAGAGGTTATTTTATTATTACAAACAGACACTCCAATTTTGTTTATTTGTATAGATTTGACGACAGTTGTGAGAATCATCTAGGTGAGTTTTCATTCGGCACTTATCCTTAGAAACACGGAGGCGTACGCCTAAACATTTTAAAGAAAAGCTTACAATTAGATATCGCGGTATTGGATTCAATATTGTTTCAGTGAACACAGTGTAAAGTGCCAAAACGAAATTCAAATCCAGCGTTTTCAGGCTTTGTCTGGGATTTGTTTGTTTACAATGTATTCGGTCTGGCGTAAACGAACTATTCTCATATTCATCCTCATATTTGGTCGTATAGAATATGTTTGTGAGCACACCACTTCCGGATTGAAACATTTACGGATAATAGTTATGAATAAATTCATGTTCATGTTTTGCTATAGTGAACATTAGTTGTTTTGCGTTTGAAGAAAAAAACACAACTAGAACCTTATAACCTCTTTATTGTTTTTTAAAGTATTCACCACGTAGCTTAATACACTTTTACATTCGCTCAAACCAGTAATTATAACATTAATTTCACTCTAAACTCAAGCCACTTCAAAATGACTGACTTGAAAGCGTCGTCTGCTTCTTCACCAGACTGGAACCTTTGTCCACTAAGGATTTTCTTAGTTTTAGGAAAATGTAAATAAATCTTTAGGGCATAGGTCAGGACTGTATGGAGGATGGTAAAGAAGTTCTACTTTTTCCTGCTTCAAATTCTCAATCGTTTGACGAGCGTTGTGTGAGCTTGCGTTGCAGGATGATGCATCGCTTTGAGTTAGAATTTCGAAATTTGGCGATGAGTTGTGGTAAAAAAAACTGGTACCACTCAGCGTTAACCGTTCCATGATCTTCAAGTGCAATAGTCGCAAGATCTTCTTTGAAGTGCTTCGAGGACGAACAACTTTAGTCGGCTTTGACCCAGATTGTAGATTGTTGGTTGGAAACGGGATTGGAGGCATAGATCCAAGATTCGTCACCACTGATGATGTCGTAGACGTAATTTGACTCTCCTCGGTTGAACCTTTGCAGAGTTTTCTTACACCGACTGACGCGGGCCACCTTTTGATAGTCGGAAAACAGATTTGGTATCCAACAGCAAACTAGTTTTCTCACACCAAGCGCTTCATACAAGATCTTCTGAATGGTTGTTCCTGAGATGCCTAATAGAGCCTCTGTCCCTCGAAACGTCACATGACGATCTTGGAGAATTAGTTGTCTCACAGCAATGATGTTATCTTCAGTGAAAGCGGATATTGGGCGTCCTCCGCGAGATTTGTCACTAACACTAGTATGTCCACGCTGGAATTCTAAATACCAGCGGTCGACATTCCGCAGACATGGGGTTTCATCACTGAACACAGATGTTAGCTCTTCAAAACACTGAAGCTGTGTCAGGCCACTTCTAAAGTTGTAGAAAAATATTGCACGATCATTTTCCTTAGAAAGATTCATTTTCGTACGTAACCTGATACATTCCAATCGACGCTGTGACTAAACAATAGCATTAATCCTAATACTTTCAACTGTACCCATAGGTATGTGATCTAAAGGTATGCCCAAAGCACCGACTTCAAAGTGTTTTTGTTAGCTATTTTGGTTTTTAATTATTTTATTGCTTTTGTATTAGACAAGTATCATTCGACAAGTATCGATTTATCCATAAAATTCCACTCCGTACACATTCGAGTGTACAATTACAAACAATGTAAACACTTTTCAAAGTACTGAAAGCTGGCGCAATTAAAGCTGTGATATGCGAAGGTTGTTAGTAGGAATTAGAACGGAACAGTGGGTGCATACCTATAAACTATGATATATAGTATATTGACAAGTTCAGAATAGGACCGTCGGGTTATTTCTCCATATTAATTTGATTACTTACCAGCCTTAATTAATTTTATTTATGCGCAATTGAATCACAATAAATAACATGGCCAACGTGTTTCAATTTATTTGACACATTGGGAATGATTAGAAACAATATCGGGGCTCAATCAGGTGAGCTTATTTAAACAAAACCACTTATATTTCGGTGAAGGAACCATTAAGTTGGTTGACCTGTGCGGCTGTGCGTAAGGGAATACGCGATCTGTATTTGTGAGGGATGCCGTTCGCTGATGGTTATTTCAGTAGCGGTCAAGACGCCTGCAAATGTTAAGGCAAATGCTGGTCGTAGGCACATCTTAGCTGAGCCCTGTTTATTTCAAAGTAGGTACTACAGTCCTTTGAAGTATTAGAGTGCATTTTATGTGATGGGACCATGTGGTATACCTGCATTACTCATTTCATATGTATTTGTACATCTATCCTCTATACATACCTACTAAGTATTAGTACATCTGGTTTCTCGGTCTGGTGATCAGCGTGTACTGTGACACGTAGGCCTCTTCCAGCTGCTTTGTTTCTGTCTCCAGTTTCCGCCATCCAAGCGGTGTCACCGACTTTTCTGATGTCGTCTATCCAACTCTACCTGTCTGCCTCTTTTCACTTTACTGTCTACGACTGCTCAGCCCATAAATTAACCACTGCTGAGGCATGCCTCTACTAATCAAAAGGGGGGTAATTAGCCAACTGTGCCAAGCTGGCCACACGCGTTGGCACAGGGTTTCGTATCAAGTTGACTTATCTTGCCATCGGCCTTGTCTTTTCATTTCGACAGCTCTTACAACACCCTCACGATGGAATGGGGTGGTGTCAGTATGTCGTCTTAATCCGTCACCACAAGGACAAATCGTATTTCGTTAATGTAAACTGAAATTTTCTAATTAATCGTATATGATGCCGAGGCGTCAATTACTGGTACTAAATTCAAGCTAATTGCCGGATGAAGCCAAAGGTGAAAGCTGCATTGTACGAGTACTTAAGGTCTGGGCAAACAGCGGACGGGGCGGGACGGCGACGCGACGCTGGCGCGAGAGTAGTGGGTCGCGTCGCGTCGGCTCTGTGTGACATATTCTACATTAACTAATACATTACAACTCTTCACGTCCCGCCAGCGTCGCGTCGCCGTCCCGCCCCGTCCGCTGTTTGCCCAGACCTTTAAGCAAACGAAGCGACATATGATGATTAAGAATTATATCCTTCTAACGTAATTTCTAAAATTGGGCGTCATTGTTTTGGTGATGTTTTTAATCCCAATTTGGTTTGAAACATTGTTATTTATCGTAAACTAGCTGTCCCGGCAAAGATTGACGTGCCATATAAATATCGCTATTAAAAAATAGAGATTGATCATAGAGGGGTGAAAATTGAGTGTTGTACGATTTTGTGAGCTGTTTCAAAAAAATATCTCAAAAATTAAAAACGTATGTTTGGGTTGGGCTACACTTAACATTTAGGGGGATGAAAAATAGATTTTGTCCGATTCCCAGACCAAACCGACATGCACACAAAATTTCACAAACATCGGTGGAGCCATTATGGAGGAGCTTAATAAAACAAACACGAAAATTTTATATACCTATTAGACTAGCTGACTTAGACATTTTTTTTGTGTCATAACATCCGTCTAGCCGGCTTGGCACAATAGGCTAATTGCCCTCCATGCAACTGGAGAAGGGCTGACTCAGCAGTGGGTCATCTATGGGTAGTAATAGCCAAATCAGGTTAGATTTAAGCCGACCCCAATAATTTTGGAGAAGCGGCAATACGACGATTTACTTTTTGTTTAATTTTGTATACTCGAATTTATCCATGTTCGATTCAATGCTAATACCGCAGTGAGGTTACAATGGAACATCCTTTCTATCACATAAGCATTAACTCGACATCGCAGCAGGGTTCACCCATATCACCTGGGGACGATCACGTCCAGCACGGTACGCTTCCAGCGATCATTCTTACCACGCACGTACAGACTCTGGAATGATCTACCTGCGGCGGTGTTTTCCGAGCGCTACGACATGTCCTCCTTTAAACGAGGTTTAAAAAGAGCACTCACTTCTCGGTAGGCAACGGCTTGGCTGTGCCCCTGGCACTGCCAAAGTCCATGGGCGGCGGCTTACACTTATCATCAGGTGGGCCGCCAGCTCGTTTGCCTTTAAGGGCAATAAAAAAAAAACTACTAGTGATAAAAATAAATTCGAAATAGACGCATGAAACTTCAATAAGTGGGATGTAAATGTGTAAAGAACATAGAACACACAGCGGAGAGACACACTTGCAGGAATTAAGCCACACTACCCAAATAGATGAAGTTAGTTATAAAGTTCCTGTAGCGACCGCATGCTACATACTTTACACAATTTACCAGAAAAATCTAAACTAATTGCATCAAGAAATATCGAATGCGATAATTACGAAATAGTCCTACAGCGAAATTTCAAGAGCAATTCGCAAGTTAAGATATCCCCGACTACAACTATCGGGGCAATAGGCGCTGCGACCCCTAGCCAGACATCACACCTCATCTGGCTGTATGATCATCCCTTTGCGCCTAAATTCCCCTTCCCTAGATATCGCTTTTGCAAGCTTATCCGGTGCGTAGTCTGTGTAAACAATTAAAAGGTGTTCGCAGTATATTTAAGTCGACACGGTGAAAAAATCTTTTTAATACAGTTGCTCAAAAAGTGGCATATTACAGGGACGTATAGCGTTCGGGAAGTGCGCGTGCTTTTTCTTTACCATTCTCGCACTAGTGCGTTTTCTTTCCCAACTGTCAAAATAATGTCTATTATAAGGAAAAACCAACCATGAAGTTTTTACTAAAAAAAATCATAGAAGTTTTTATGATTCATGCAAATACGTATATTTCTAAAAAGAAACTACGTACTAATTTGTTTCAATATCAGATTTAATGATTTGATTGAATGTGTTTTATTTCATCTAATTAAATTTCATTTCATATCAATAAAAAAATTCTACTGAAGACTTGGCTGTATGGGCATTGTTCCTTTTGCCTACCAGAATCGGTGAAGAAAAAAAAACCTGCTTATATTCTACGGTCGGCGCCATTTTTCAGAAATGATTAGTTAGTTGAGTTTATTGTGTTTATAATATTTTATTAAATTGCTTCATTTTTTCGCAACTGTATTAAAAATAGTCGTTCAGTACACGTGCGGAACCGTCATTGCAACTTGTTCCGACTGTCAACCCTCGCCTTCGGCTGCGCCTCGGCTCGGGTAGACATTTGTCGGAACTCGTTGTAATGACAGCCTTTCCGCACTTGTAATGAAATATACTATTAACGAACAATTCCAGAGCTATAAGTTCTATGTTTAAATTCTGTCTTGAAATGTGTGACAACAGGGATCTAGTGAAAACCAACCAATTAGCACTCGTTATTGGTGGTTACTCCGCGTGGTGAAGGATTTAGAATACACAATGTCATGAACCACTGAGGGCTGTGAGAACTGACTAACGGAAAAGGCAGACCACATCTAGCCGCAAGGAAAGAGAAACTTGATACATACCCTGTGCCGACCCGTGGCGCCAGCGCTGCAGCGTGGCACAGTAGCCTAATATCCCTGCTGAATTTGGAGGAGGCCCCAATATGTAGATAGATAGATAGATAAACTCTTTAATGTACACGAGTACAATAGACAAAACACAGTATTATGCAACATTTTGTACAAGGGGCGGTCTTATGTAGTAGGGTCATAAATTGATATTATTCTACTCGCCTAGTAATATGAGTTCCTTTATGATTTTTCGCTTCTCTGTGCTTGTTTCGTCACCAGCTGTTGGGCAATATTTAAGAAAAATATATATGTGGGAGATATCATTGTTACTTTCGATCCTTTCCTTATGGCACAAAGGTTACATCGCGTAAACATTTTGTGCAAGATGCAATTACCTTCAATACAATCGACTTACGAGTATCATACTGTGAACCTGGACAAAACCGTGCGCTGGGCTAGTAACAGAGTAAGATACCTCACCTTTTGCATAATATTATAACAGGAGACACCGCAGCCGAGTGACCGCAGCTAAGGACTGCCAGCGGCTGTCCCACTTCAGTATTAATCTGTTAAGCGGCCCTTACAACTCCGTCGAGATATTGCTGCTCTGACTGCATTCTGTTCACTGTACCACGGGGAGAGCTTCTCTCCCTTATCCCTCCCTCGCCTTTGCTTTGCTGTAATAGCGATTTACTGTAGCCGCCATTCCATCGCAAACGAAGAAATTTGGCAACTTCTTTTAATTTCTTTGTCGCACTTCACAAGCCTGAATCACCCTCCCTGCACACACATTTCCACCCACCTATAATAAGGGGTCTTTCAAACGACGCGTGAAGAGGCATCTTGCGGACCGGCAGGGTGAGGATGGCTAGTGCTATACGTATAGTTTAGCACTAGGTGCATTTCCACTTAACATCAGGCGGAATGCAGACATCTGCCTGCTCTTACATAAAAAAAGAAACTACGAAATCGCATAAACGGTAAGTTTTGCGGAATTTTCAGTTTAAATAGCATAAACCGAAGTATCGCCCGGTTTCAATGAAGCATCGTGGATTAAATTGGAGCTGGACAGAGAAACTTTCGAGCGCCTCAGTACTTACTTCAAAACTTAATAGTCCATTCAAATACGTTTACAGTATCCGTCGTTTACTGTTTTACCTATAGAATCAACGATTTGAAGGTATTAAACACATGCAGGGGATGTGGCGTCTGTGTGTCTACTTCTAATTATTAATTAATTAACAGTGGGTAATTTACAGCCCATAAATTACCCACTGCTGAGTTAGGCCTCCTCCAACCACATAGATGGTAATTGGCCAGACGGGTTGGCATAGGGTTTACTATCAAGTCTTCCTTCTCTTGCGGATAGGTCTAGTGGTTAGATGTGCCGCCTTTGGATCAACGGGTCCCGGGTTCGATTCCGGGGTCGGGCAAGTGTCTTTGTCTAAACCAGAGGCACTGGCTCGGAGTCTGGGTGTCATTTCTAGATAGTTTTATTTTTTGGTAAATACATACATATTATAGATATAATATGTATGTATTTACAAAAAAAAAATGTGTATAAGTAGTTTATCATCCATCTCGTTACCATAACACAAGCATTAAGTTGCTTAACTTGGGACGAGATGGCGTTGTGTGAAATGTCCAAGGATATTATATTATTATTTCACATTGTCGACTCTCACGACACCCTTAGGATGCAATGGGGTGGTGATACAATGTATTCTAAATCCGTCACCACACGGATGTGATGTGTGTGATATGTTTACTTAGTATTTAATCGTATAACTGTAAATCCAAAGTTTTCTATTCAAGTATTAGAAATTACCACCAAAAATACCGAATGGCACAATAAAGTTGCTCATCAAATAAATCAAATCTAATATACTGTTTGATATCTAAAGCTAATCTGTTTTACTGAATGACAATCTGTTAACTATAAGTAAAACTGATAATTCTGTGTGTGCAACAAAGTATTTAAATATTTTTTTTTAATAAATCATGACAACATGAGTTATTCTAAACAACTATATTCATCTAATTAAAGTGCACAAAATATCAACTAAGTGTAGCCGTAATTTAAACTAACAATTGCAAAACAGTTAGGTAACTCAGTTTTTTTACAAATCAATCTTTTTTATTTAAACAACTAAATAAAAACTAATAATAACCTATACCAAAATAGCATTTTCTTTCCGGCTAATCTCATAAACGGCTACACCGATTTTGACGAAACTTTCTCTAGCAGATAGCTAATTTTATAAGTTGGAAAATGGGCTCCTTTAATTTAGAAAAAGAATTAGGGGTTCCGCGGAAAACATTAAAAACCATGAAATATGAAACGAATCGGATTTCTTAAACGGCTTGAACGATATTGACGGGACTTTTACTGGCAGGTATTATAATGCAGGACATAGCTTACATTTATTTTAGGAAAAAAAATTGAGGTCATTGTGAAGGAGCGAGCGCGATGTGACTAGGGCGAGCGTTGAGTGGGTTGGGTAACGCGACCGCTGCCGATAACAGCGCGCCAAAACACTTTTTCAATAAAACAGATGAACAGAAAGAAATAATCTTGGGAGATAGGGATTTTAGCTACACGAGTAGTAAATTCGTGGAATGTAATTTGAAAATGTAAACATACATTAACTGTTAGGCAGTTTTAGATAATAATGTTGGAATTTCCGTTGTAGGATGGTTTATTAAATGTGCAAATCAATATTTTTGTTAGGCGTTAAGTAATTTTGACCTTTAATCTGTATATACACACCCCATATTCAGCTACATATTCAGCTATATTTTCGTAGTAAGTTAGATAAAAAATGCCATCTAATTTTGATTAATTCTATACGTGTTTTAACTAAATATGTTTAGGTAATTAAGTAGTTAATTGGTTATGCAGTCTTTTATCTGAAATGCAGTAGCTAATTTAGTCGGGAGATTTAGTTTGCTTCAATTTTAAATAGAGGTGCAATTAAAATGTTCCCTAAATACTCTTCTACATTTTCTACGCTAATATTATAAGTCCTTTGTTGCAAACAATTACTGATACAATTTTAAACGGGATATTACAATTCTCAAACTGCATAAGTCGGAATCAATAGTCGTTTAGTCAGTTTCAGATAATACTATTAAAATTAGTGGAAAGACCGAGTTCAATTGTTTGTATCGTGGTCCCAAAATTAGTGATGGTATGAAAAATGGTAACTATGTCGGAGGTTTATTAATGTTTTTTAGTGATTTTAGAGTGGACTTTCTCATACATAGTTTGTATATACACATATGTATAGTCAACTGTACACATGTATAATTAAGTAAAAATTTCTGTTACAACTTCCTAAAATATCTTGAAGGATAATCGATTGAATTAAATTGATTCGGCTAGTTTGAGAGTCACTGGTATACTTCAACTTGAAAGGTGAAAATGCGAACGCAGCGTCCTCTCAAATGCATACTTAAGATCCATGTCAAAAGGGAAATTTATTTTCTCGTCGAATAGGGTATTTATAACAACGAGTTGCTACGGAACATTATATTGGTTAGCAATACAAATTATTTATTTTGAAATTGTCTCAACAGAAATGTATGTAGGTATTACCTACATACATTTCAATTTTATAGACGGTAGATTTTACAATTTTATAGACGGTAGTTTAGCTTTGTTCTAGGTAGTCGTTTTACATATTCTTGGATTATGAAAAAAGATTTTGGGAACATTTGTGGCATAATATTATTACAGTTAAGTATATGTATTGACAAACAATATGTCAGCAGATTTTAATGTATGTAATCGCGAAATACTTTCTTGTTGCATTTGCAATTGTTAGTTTGTAATATTTCAAAATAAAAGTATAATAGGATAAACAGAGTCGTACTGACAGAAGGGTTACGTAAATAATTCGCAAAAAATCTTCAAAATTACCAGTAAATATAATCTATCGAACAAACTCTCAAAATTCCATTTATTTTATCAAAGTAGCATGGTAAACGAACACGCCAATTCGTTTCCATGGCAACGAAAAAGTATTTACTAATTAATAGAGTATGTCAATAAATAGTGGCATTTTGTGAGTATTTGTTCGATTTCGCTCGCCATTTCTCAAGGCTAACAAAATAGATTAGGATAAGCCTGTTTAAGGCAGCTAGCGATGGGTGATGAAGAAGCTGCGACACTGGATGGCCAGTTTTACGAATTTTCTCGTTTGATGGACAATAAGAGAAACGGCACCACAATTACCTTGTACAGATCCGATTTCTGGATGCGACAGGCGAAGGTCTTGGATGATCGGAAAGTTACCATGACCGACACAGGCATCCTATTTAATAAGTACAGGTATAAACGTATATTATACACGAACATCATTAATATTACGACGTCTTTACATCCTGGGTGTGCATGGTTGCTAGAGGAAGAAAACTTCGCATCTTTACCATGGCAAACTAAGATACTACATAGCTAGTCTTCTAGAGCTAAACGTGGCGGACTAGATATTAGACTGGAGTTGGCATTTAATCCAGGTATAGTTGTGGTCAGTTATTGTTCCTCGTTTCATCATATCTCGCGGCTCCAGTCCACGCAGGGTTTCTGAATCGAAAGACACAATAGAGGGAGACGAATTAATAATCCCTCTAAAGAAATAATGCTTCTATTCATATACCTACTCTGGTTTTGATTAGACTCCAGTTTTACAATTGTTTTTTTTTTTAATTTTTTTAGAACGATGGTGCCATTATATGCTAGTGCCTCACTAGCTGTTACGACATTTGGAGTGCCCTTTTACTTAATATCAAGATACACAAGTTAGTGAAATAGTGAAGAAATAAAATTTTGGTTACCTGCCATCTAAAACTGCCGTTTTTAATAGGCCACGTGCCACATAAGAATCACGCCAAATCTGATTTTGCTTAATACGTCCTAATAAAATCCAACACAAACGCAAACTCGGACAGATTCCGATTTTTTTTTGTTTTTTTACAGTAAGACTGAAATTAGTTTTGACGAATGGTTGGTTATGCTCTCAGAGCTATGTGCACTGAAAGACATGGACGAGGAAAAGACTCAGGAGACACTCACAAACTGTGGCCTCCCTGGCCAGACTCCAGTCGTGGTGCCTCAGTACAGAGATTTCTTTTTGACTTATAAACCAAGAGAGAAAGCTTTATTTTAATTAAATAAAACATTAGACAAATGTACAAAACGCTTTCAGGGTCTAGTTGTGAATGTCACGCTACTGTATTGCATCGGTCATGTTTACTTATGCCAAAACTGACGGTTTTTCCGGTCTCATCCGTAAGATGGCGTCTTTGCTTCGTAGACTGCGGGGCAATAGCAACAGGTTCCTGAAAGGTTTTTCCGTGACACATCTGAGTAAAAATACTCTCTCACCAAATTTAAGAACTAATATAGCTTTTAAGAATTATTACTAATCCTTTTGTGTGGTATTGCTTTCCTGAGTAACTGTTTTTTTAAATTATTGATGGTTTATCTGTAAATTAAAAAAAAATAACATTAATGCAACGGCTTGTTACAAAATAATTATTAATGACTTTTGTATTCTTGAGTACTTAAAAAACGTTAATATACTTAAAAAAGGTTAATATATTGTAAGTTTGTTTCTGTTTCAGCTATTTTTAGATAATGTTTCTAGTTATTGAGATATTTGTAATTTTATGAAATGTTCTAGTAATGACTTGGAAAAATTACGATGAAATGTTCTGTTAGTGAAAGGAATTTAGTTTTCAGTAAAATTGAAATATACCATTAATACTTGTTAATAAAATCATCAACTTCTGAGAGAAAATAAACAATTATTTAATTTAAAAAATGCAATGATTGTAACAAAAGTTTTATTGAATGTCTTCAGTATTGACAATATTAGTAGCTTCTAAATTTGAATAAAAGTCCCAGTATACCCTTGGAATTACATTTGAATTGCAGGTGTTTGTAGTATCAGCTTGCATGTCATAACAACATATAATTTTACTATCTTCGGTTTTGCAAGTTTCTATATCTGCTTCTTTTTCTTGTCTGCAAAGCTCTTTCTCTCTCTCTCTCTCTCTCTCTGTTGAGTCAAATAAGCACCTTCTAGTTTCAATTTATCCTCACCAGCAGCATTTGTATATGATAAACACAGAGAACACAAGTCTTTTTTAGGCTTATGAAATGAAATATTAAATTCAGTCCGAAAAATATTCTCTGTACCTTGTGTGGCTAAAGGCTTGTTATTTTGGACACACCAATCATTGTACTGTCTGTACATCATGCATAAGTTTAAGTCACCATCAAGATAAGTTTTGCTAGTTGACGCCCGGCAATAATGATATTCTTTCGTTGTTTTTGTCGTTCATCCATGAGATTCAGGGACAAATCCGAGAGCTTTTTGGCCGTTTTCTGGCGTTGGGTCTTACAGATCTTCGAGCCAACTGTATGTACAGTTTCCACCAACCCGTCATTATAATCGTCCACGTCAACGCCTAGGCTAACAAAGCGGTTTAGAAGTTCGAGCTGGAAGCTTGATCGCTTCCGGTTTTGACAATAATGATCACAGAGACATCAATGAATAGATGCTTTTTCGACGACAGGATGAACTCTATCTCGTTTTTTGTGGTGCCATCCGCACTAAACCAAGTCCATTTCCTCTGTTCTGTTTTACTGTAGAAGAAATTCATCTTAAAGAGCCCCTCTTTCTCAAGAAAACCAGCCATAAGCTGACCCCGTTGGTTCCGGTATCCAAACCCAAATTGCTCCACTTGTAGCTCACTTCTGCTCCGCTTGCCCAGTTTCGCGTTAAAATTCCCCCATGACCACGATGTAATGCGTTCTAGAGCCATGTATTTATTTTATTTGTCCTCATTCATGATCTCTGCCGCATCGTTGGGGTGTGCCGAGGTCGGTGCATATACATGTATGACCTTCAGCGAATAACGCTTGGTTATTCAGAGTTTAAGGTATGGAACTCTGGTCGACACACTCGAACTTAACCTGTGATTCACAAGGGACTTGTGGACGATAAACCCTACAGCACCCTAGGACTGGTTGGTCGTCCTCCCGAAAGTAGAGCAAGTTGCCGTATTTGACTATTATCGTGCCCTTCCCCTCTCTTCAGACTTCAGACAATTCCACTATATGCCATCGCAATTTGCGCTTCTCTGCCTCAAGTTCTTTTTCTCGTCAGTCCGCAATGTACGTGTCTTGTATGTGGCCAGGTGCAACTGCCGTTTGTTTGGCTGCCGGGGACTGGGGGTGGTTTTTTATTTACGTAAATCATCTGGGGGGGATTTGCCATTATCGCCACGCTTGGCAGGTGGGTCTGCGATCACAGTAGCGGATGGTGGATGACAAAAAGGGTCTTGTGGTATTAACAATTTGTGAGCGTATCACGCAATTTGTAGGACAATATGACGGTTAAATAATATAAATATTTGCTAAGTTTCAAATAAACCAGTTGGTTAGTAATCATTTTTGAATGAAAGTTGGGTATGGCAGAAGAAACATGAAAGCAGAATAAATGCAGTTGAGATGAGGGCGTTAAGAAGTATGATAGGAGTTAAACTGAGTGACAGGATAAGAAATAGTGAGATAAGGAAGCGTTGTGGTCTGAAAGAAGATGTAGTGACAAAAATTGAGAAAGGTATGCTGAGATGGTTTGGCCATGTCGAGAGAATGAATGAAGAACGATTGACGAAAAGTATAAGGCGAGTGTGAATGAAAGTGTTGGAAGGGGAAGACCTAGGCGGACGTTTCAAGACCAAATCAGGGACGTCTTGAAAAAAGGCCAGGTCAAGAGTACCCTAAACCGAAGAGCATGTATGAAGGGAATAATGAAAGTGGATGAAGCGAAACAAGTATGTATGGATCGTAGCAAGTGGAAAGAAGTGGTCTCTGCCTACCCCTACGGGAAAGAGGCGTGATTATATGTATGTATGTATGTTATCGATACATGTTGGAAGAAGACGACTCTTTGATAACACCATACATTTTGTAGAACAAATATTTTTTCGACTATTTTAGATAATTATCATCAGATATACCAAGGAACACCCGGTAAGTAATAATTTTTAGAGAATCATTAAATTAACATATTTCACCTTTGCTACCTTTATTAGTTAGCTACCACAATCAAGTCTTTTCGACAAGAAAATGTATGGTGTCTCATCAAAATGAAGCTAGTCACGAAAAATCAGCTTGATAGTAATCAAGTGAAACCAATGTACCGTGGATCCTGGTCTAAATACTTCGTTATCTACAAAAAATCACACAAACCAAGTAAAATAATTGCATAAAAAATAAAATATTTAACTATTTACTTATCTTCCATTCCTACCATTACATATCAGCGATCCAATGCGGTAAAGTGACCTTACCCGCTAAATCCTTAATCTAAATCACATAATATTACATAGATCCGAATTTTAACCTACATCTACCTACCTCAACCCTATCGTGATCCTCGTTCACCACCCGCATGGCTCTAGTGAGAGGAGTCCTCGTCAGTAAGTTGGTCCTGGCTGCAGGCACAGCAACCAGGGGCGGACGTCGCCGTCTCCACACGTACCGGTCAGGCACGCAAAGCTCCAGGTGCACCAGCACTCCCGGATTATGTGCCCCGCCACGCAGAAGCTTCACTACATACGCTGCCAGTGCAAAGTCCCGACGCACCTTTAAAGCATTGTACCCTACCATACCCAGTACAAATAGTGTAGGGTACATCAGTGGGTAAAATGGATATACCTACCCCATAAAGTTTGAAATACAGGTGGATGATGAAATTGGGACTCAAAGGCAAATCATTTATTTTGCATAGGAAACAGTTGCCCCACCTGTTAACCGCGGGTTGTTTTTTTTTACAGCAGCTATTATATTATATAATATATTAGGGCCTGAAAAAAAAATGTCTTTAATCACTAAGGCGTATTTAAAGTTAAATGTATGTGCGCGAGCAAAATCCCGTGGCAGGCAATATCTATTTCACGGTACGGATTATTTTACAGGGAGCTAATTCTCACGCATTCGAAGCTGTTTGAACTCGAGATTCTCACATTGCATCTTGAATTCGAACATTCTATCGAAATGAAGTCATGAGCTATTCTGGACATGGTGGTGGACGTAGACGTGACGAATTGGCAGATAATTGTATTCTGAATTTAACGGAAAATACCGCAGTTGCAACAACACCGCGGTAACGACGCTAATTTTAATAAAATAAACATTTCCCCAGTAAACATGTAATGATCAATCATGATCATTATGAATCATAGAGCAAGAGCCCGTGAACCCCAGACCTACGGTATTTTATAAAAGCTGAAAGTTTGTCAGCGCATGCTCCCAACACAGGTAAGAACGATGGACCATTTATGAAGTTTGGGTTACAGTGGCTTTGGCAGGTACACCTCACTAAAGGTGTGTAAAATACCGATCTAATTACCTTTAGATTATTATAAAAAATCATGTTATTCATTGACAGACACTTAACGTCGTGGAAATCCTTTGCCAGACACCCTTAATGTCCATGGCAGTATGCATATGGGTGGGTGCGCGTGAGATAGTGAGTTAAGTCTACCGCGGTCCCTCACTGCGCAGTTTTTATTTCTACTGCGCATGTATTGTTTAGTACTTATTTAAATAGCGGGAGCGTAGCCGAAGGTTTTTAAAAAGAACACGTCTTTACTGTATGTATTTGTGTTTCATATTCCTCGCTTGGTGAGACGCGGTGTAGACGTGTGCTAACGTTGTCGCGAAACGTAAATTAATATTCTTATTTGCGATATTGTGATTGGTTTAAATTGATAATTTCTATTCCTTGTCTCTCAAGTGAAGTGTAAATGCATTGTCGCCTCCCTATAGGCGTGTCTAGAAAGGGATAACAGTTTGTTGCATTGTTACTAAGCAGAAAGTGAATTGTAACTGGCCGGGTCGGGCCGCCACCTGGGATCGAACTTGCGTGCATTGGCGCCTCGGACACTGTTCTGACCAACTGACCACAAGCGATACTACGGGCCTCTCTAAAAAACAAGTCTCGGTGCTACGGTTAAGTGACGTCACAAACAGTGCTACAGTGTGCGCTACGAAAACGCTACGTGCGGAACTCAACTGATTGACGGCGTTATCTCTTTATTGCTTTATTATTGTATATTGACCGTATTGCGCAATGTCGGTAAAACGTACACCTCCACGATCAAAAAGGCCAGTGGAGGTATCACCACTGTCGGAAGAACAGGAGGTTTTGTTTTCGGACGATGAGGAAACTCGAGTACGCAACAGAACTTTGGTAAGAAGCAAAAAACGATCACGCATGCAAAGTGGGCTAAAAAGTTCCCCAACTAGTCTCGGCGATGACTGCACTTTTAAAAGCTTCAAGAAGGATCTTTTTGAAATGCTCGAATCTTGGAAGACCGAACAGGTTGGTAAATTAAACACCTTAGTAGCGGAGGTGTCACAATTAAAAGAGAAATGTTCTACTATACAGCAAACAAATTATGAAATAGAAAAGTCCATCTCCTCGCTGAGTAAAGATTACGAAGAGATAACAGAAAAAGTTACCCAATTGGAAATAAAATGCCTGGAAAACAGAGATCATATTGAAAAAATCGACAAACGAGTTCAGGAGGTACATTTTAGTTCTCGGTGTTCTGCTGTGGAGCTTAGGAACATACCAATGTTTAAAAACGAAAGTACTGAAGAACTCCAACGCCTCATCGTGCGCTTGGGAAAATTGGTGAAACAGGATATATCATTTAACAATATTCGTGACATCTACCGCTTACCTGGAAAGCCGGGGACTACAAGAACAATATTTGTAGAATTTTCGTCAGTACAAATGAAGTCTAGTCTTATGTCAGCGGTGCGATTCTATAATAAGGACCGTCCTAAGGAGGAAAAAATCAACACCAATTTAATTGGTCTCGTCGGGGAAAAACAACCGGTATACATAGAAGAATATTTAACAGCAACAACAAAACGATTATTTTACCTGGCTCGTGATTTCTCTAAGCGTAATGGGTACAAATTCTGCTGGATATCAAATGGGAAAATTCTAATACGGAAAACTCCAGACTCGAAAGAAGTACACACGATAAAAACAGAAGAATGTCTTCAGAAATTATTATCTAAATCGTGACTTGCAGGCCGTTTCTCAGTGGTAAACTATATACATCAACCAATTGTTATAATCTTTGTAAAAGTTTTTCATTATTTACAAATTTTAAATATTACTTGCTACAGGAATCTCTTTATTTTAATTAATAATCAAAATCTTAATCACAAAAATTGCATTACTGAAACTATTATTTTTTGTATATTTAAATTAAATTCCGAAATAAATAGATCTATTAGTACTATTTATTATTTTTTGGAATATAGAATGATTAGAATTATCGAAATTAATTTATATAAATTCTCCGATACAAATTATTGTTTTCATCACATTAACATGCAATGGCTACTCCATAAATTGAATGCAATGAAGTCATCCTTTGATAATATTTTATTTTGTTCACTGGCAGAGAGTCACACTATTTTATCATCAGTTTGTTCACTGATGGCTTACTGGATACTTGGATACTTTTATAATGAACGGTGCAAATAATAATAACATAAATTCTATTTATAGAGACATTGATAACTTTAATGTAGCCACATCGCAAATCTGTCCACTAAACCAGTGTTCCAGTTTTCTTAGTGAGTATAAAATGACATTAAAAATCATACATATCAACATAAGGAGTGTGAAGAAGAATTTTGACCAATTCATAACTATGCTAACACTGACCGATCATGAATTCGATGTAATAATTCTCTCTGAATGCTGGCTAAAGGTTTCGGGTCCACTCCCTTTGCTGGAAGGTTATTCGTCGCATTCCTCAACGAATAATATATCTCAAAATGATGGAGTTATTATGTATATCAGAAACGATATAAGCCACACTGTCTATGAACCACCTTTTAAGGATGCCAACTGTTTAGTGTGTTTATTGGGATCAACAGCTATTGTGGGGATTTATCGTTCCCCATCCTGTTTGGATCTCACTGATTTTAACAAAAGTCTAGATGCACTAGTACTCAGTCTAAAGACATACCGTGATATTGCAGTACTTGGAGACTTAAATGTAGATATAAAAAGGTACAACAATTGCGATCGAAACAGCAGTGATTATCTGACTTTTGTTGCATCACTTGGGCTTTTACCTGCTCACTTGTATCCAACGAGATCTGGGAACTGCTTGGATCATATTTTATTAAAGACTAAAAACTCAGCAAAAGCCATTGTACTAGATACTCAGGTTACGGATCACCTACCAATAATATTATGCCTGAAACAAAATTCAAAAACTAATTATATGAAACGTACTTCATTTCTAAAAACTGACTTCCAGTCGGTTCAAAAAGATATTGAATCTTGCGATTTTAATTTGGTTACAAGTGAGGTAGATGCTAACAGAGCGACAGATAATTTTATTGCTATTGTTCAAGGTATCATTAAAAAGCACTCGACACTAGTAACAATAACACGAAGAAATAGAATTTTGAAGCCATGGATAACAAAAGGACTGCTTCGATGTATTCGACATCGCGATAGAATGCATGCTAAGGTCAAAAAACATCCTAAAGATAGTCTACTTGTTCTGGCTTACAAAAGATATCGAAACTTTTGTAACAATATTCTAAGAAAAGTCAAGTGCGACTATGAGAAAACAGAATTCTCAAAAGCTCAAAACAATGTTAAAGCCTTGTGGAATGTTATCAATACAGTGTCAGGTAGGAAGCATTCGCCACGACTGCCAACAGAACTACTGAAAATCTGTGACGATGACCAAAAATCCGCCAACTACATTAACAAACATTTTGTGAATATCGGAAGGAAACTAGCGTCTAGTGTAAAACATAAACATCCCGCTCGACATCATACTAAACTTCAATCACAATGCAATTCATTGGCAATCCCTCATGTTACTGAAAGTGAAATAGATAATATTATACAGACGTTACGGATAAACTGCGCTGTGGGATGGGATGGCATTCCTACACAGGTTATCAAGTCAGCAAGTAAGACACTTATTCCTGTGATCACATACAAGGGTGAATCAAAAAGTTCTTAGAAGTGCATATATATGAAACCTTTTTGGATCAAGTTCGATATTCAAATTAAAGAGTGTCTATCACACTATATTTATGCAGACTGTCACTTGTTTTTGTCAGTTCGTTCGCATGTAATAAATTTTTTTGTGCAACGAGTTGCTAAAAAGTCAAAATTATGGATAAAAGTGAGTTACGTGCGGTGATAAAATATCTCAGTTTGAAAAAAATGTCTACGAAGGAAATTTTTTTGGACATTCAGCAGACATTAGGGGGTGATGCTGTACCCTATTCTACGGTTGCGTACTGGGTGGCTGAATTTAAAAGAGGTAGATCAAGCTGTAAAGATGACCCGCGTTCTGGGCGGCCTTCAACCTCCGTTACAGAAGAAAATGTCAAAAAGGTTGAGAATCTGGTTTTGGAAGACAGAAGAATGACTATAAAACATATAGCTGAGATCCTAAAGATATCTTTTGGTAGCGTTCAATCCATTTTAATTGATTCACTGGGGTTCAAAAAAGTGTCTGCAAGATGGGTGCCACGAATGTTAACCGACGAAAACAAGAAGCGACGTTTGGAAATTTCCAAGCGTAATCTCGAAATGTTCCAGCGTGATTCGGATAATTTTTGCCGTCGTCTTGTCACCATGGATGAAACGTGGGTCCACCATTTTGATCCTGAAACTAAAAGACAAAGCATGTCTTGGAAACGACCATCCTCTCCATCCATTAAGAAATTTCGAGTTGCTCCTTCCGCTGGCAAAGTTATGGCCTCTGTGTTCTGGGATAGTGAAGGAATCCTTTTTATTGATTACATGCCAAAAGGCCAGACGATAACTGGACCCTATTATGCAAATTTAATCCCGAAAGTGCGTGAAGCGATTAAAGAAAAACGTCGTGGAAAACTGTCGTTGGGCGTGTTGTTCCTTCAAGATAACGCTCCTGCCCATCGATCGGAAGTTGCGCTCAACGCAATCCGCTGTGCTGGCTTCAATCTCCTTGACCACCCACCATATTCTCCGGACTTAGCCCCAAGTGATTTTCACTTATTTCCAAAATTAAAAGAGGAAATTCGTGGAACAAAATTTCACGATAATGACGAGGTTATAGCTGCCGTAGAGGACTTTTTCGAGAGTCAAGAAAATAATTTTTTTTCACAAGGAATAAGGAAGTTAGAAACGCGTTATTCTAAATGCATTGCATTGGAGGGAGATTATGTAGAAAAATAAAATATTATTATTTAAATCTTTGCATTTTTTAATATTGATTCCAAGAATTTTTTGATTCACCCTCGTATATATGTAATCTCTGTGTAAATACGGGTGTTTTTCCTAATAGCATGAAAAAAGCTATTGTTACTCCTGTTCATAAAGGAGGAGACAGAGGAAGTATAGAAAATTACCGTCCTATTTCAGTCCTTAGTTCTTTATCTAAGATCTTGGAACGAGTGCTCAATAACTGCTTGGTCAAATATCTGTCAAAATTCCATATTTTCTCTAGCAACCAATATGGCTTTAGAACTGGAATATCCACGGAAGATGCCGTAGGGCGATTTTGTGAGGTATTGACAGAGAAACTTGATAATAAATACAAATGTTATGGCATCTTCTTGGACTTGAGAAAAGCCTTCGACACTGTCTCTATTCCAACACTTCTGGAAAAATTGGAAAGCATTGGTGTTCGTAGCACTCCATTCCAGATAATGAGAGATTACTTAACGAATAGACGCCAAGCTGTTAAAATCGGTAGAGTTGTTAGTGAAGAAGAAAATATCGATCATGGAGTACCTCAGGGCAGTATACTGGGTCCAACCTTGTTTCTGATATACATAAACGGACTCTGCAGGCTGCACATAGAAAATTGTGAAATCTTCACATATGCTGACGATACCGCCCTTATAGTATATGATACAACCTGGCCGAAAACCAAATCCTGTGCTATAAATGCTTTACACAAGGTAACATTATGGCTGTCTGAAAACTTACTCTCACTAAATACTGAAAAGACTAAATATATAAGATTCTTTTTGCCAAATTCGTCACCACCACCTGTGGAAGAATCGCCTCTTATAGCGCACTCTTGTGAACGATTTGACACATGTGCGTGTCCTCCTATTACACGAGAAACTTGTGTTAAATATTTAGGTATTGTAGTTGATAACAGATTAAACTGGCGTCCGCAAATCCATACCTTAGTTGTAAGAATAAGAAGGCTAATATACATCTTTAAAAACCTTCGCCTGTCTGCGGATAATACCATACTGCACTTTGCTTACTTAGCATTGTGTCAATCATTACTTAGTTACTGTATTCCTGTCTGGGGAGGGACCTACAAAACGCTCTTCCTGGAACTAGAACGAGCTCAGAGAGCTCTTTTGAAAGTAATTTACCAGAAACCCCGCGATTATTCCACAATGCTTCTGTATAAAGAAAGCAAAGTGTTAACGGTCAGACAGTTGTTCATTTACCGCACTATTCTTCGTAAACATGCACAATTAACTTTTGACCCTATTGTCGATCAAAAAAGAAATGCCTCAGTTTGTCCCATAGTAAAATGTAAAACTAGTTTTGCAACTAGACAATATAAGGCATTGAGTTGTAGGCTGTATAACAAGATAAATAGAATTAAACATATATATCGTTTAAATCGAAATGATGTAAAACTGGAATTACATAACTGGCTACTGTCTCTGTCTTACGAACAAACTGAAAAGACATTATTGATAGTAAAGTAGTAACAAAATTGATGACTTTAAAAATAATTTTTAATAGTGTATATTTTTAGTTTTACCAATGCTTGTTTTATTGCATTTAATATTTTTCCTTTTTAATTTAATTTTAATTAATATGCGTTCATTTATTGTAATTTTAATTATTATTTTTTATTGTTATTCTAATTTTATTAATTGTATATTTAATTTTAGCAATCTTCAACCATTGTAATTGTATTATAATAATGTTAAGGGTATTTATATGCAAATAAGATAAATACCTAAGAATTTAAATTAATCAGTTAATTACTCAATTTTAGCACAAGGGTTAACTTGTATAGTGTTTAAGAGGAATCTCTGAATCCTAAAGCACGAGCTTTGCTCAGTTTAGGAATCAACTTAAACTAGTATTTTATAACAAGTCAAGCCTATGTAACTAAAATAATTATGTATAAATAAGAATATAATGTACTCAAGGTTTTTTTTTGGAAATAAAAAAAAAAAAAAAAAAAAAAAAAAAAACAGACACTTAACGTCGTGGAAATCCTTTGCCAGACACCCTTAATGTCCATGGCAGTATGCATATGGGTGGGTGCGCGTGAGATAGTGAGTTAAGTCTACCGCGGTCCCTCACTGCGCAGTTTTTATTTCTACTGCGCATGTATTGTTTAGTACTTATTTAAATAGCGGGAGCGTAGCCGAAGGTTTTTAAAAAGAACACGTCTTTACTGTATGGCTCTTTATGTTGAAGTAACGATATAAAACCTCTTCTCATGTAGGCTGTTAGATGTGTCTTTGGTGTTTTGATACGAAGTTTTATGTTGTCTTGTCAAAAAAAAGATTGGTAACTCAAAATATATTTTTATTCATGTCTGCAACATAACATGTTTTAATTATCTTCCACTGGCAAACATTAAGTGGTTATGCGCCCTACACGAGAAGAATTATTGTTGTAAATAATGGAGCTATCGAAAATTCAAATTTCGAAACTTGACGGCGAAAATTGGGTATCATGGAAGTACCGCATGTCGGCGATGTTACGTGGCATGGACGGTCTCATGGATATTGTTCAGGGAAAGATACGTAAACCAGAGAAGCCTGAGAAGAGTGATACTATGCAAGGTAAAGCTTTAGAAACGGCGATGGCTACATATCGAACGAACTTAGCCGAGTACTACAAGTTGGAAAGTACAGCTCTCTTATTGATTACGAATAATTTGTTAGACGAAACTCTCGACAAAGTATTAAGGTTCACGAATCCTAAGGAAGTATGGGATGAACTACATAGATTGTACGATGGTGTATGTGAAGACCATTTATACAGGAAATGTATGGAATTCTTTCAATACAAATGGGAATCTACTACTTCAAGAAATGATATGATAGCTCATATTTCAAAGATGAAAAACTTATGGCACAGTTTAAACCAGGAGCTTTACAAAGACGAAGGTAAAGAATTACCAGAACTGTTATTGATTTGCAAGATTATGGAGACCCTGCCAGAAAGCTATTTCAATTTTAAATCGAGTTGGTTACTCATGTCTAAGAAGGATAGAACCGTGGAGAACCTTACTAGTCAGTTATGTACTCACGAGAAGGCATTGACAGCTAAAGAGAACATATCTGAGTCTACGTCTGAGAATGTGTTAGTAGCGAAAGGTACCAAGAAAGGTAGAAACACCAAGAAGGGTAATAGTGAAGGTAGTAAAGAGAAGAACAAAAAAGCTTTCAGGTGTCACATTTGTAAGGAAGTCGGGCACTTCATGAAGGACTGTCCTAAGAAAGAACAGGTTTCAGTGAAAGGTCCTACAACAAGTATGATGGCAGTAAAGGTTAATGCAACAGATTGCGCTCAAGATCGTGATGATTGGTATGTTGACAACGGAGCCACACACCATATTACAATGCGAGGCGACCTGTTTGAGGAATTTGAACGCTTTACGGGACCACATACAGTGACAACAGCTAATGGAAAGCAAGTTGATGCCTTGGGCAAAGGAAGCATTTTGATGAAAACCGAGAATGAGGTATCGTTTCATTTGAGAAATGTTTGGTATGTTCCTCAGATTACTACAAACCTGTTTTCGGTACTAGCAGCGCAGGACATGAATCCGAAGAGTGTGTTTCAGTCACGTATGATTACCTGCTCATTGAAAGTAAGTAAGACAGTAACCGTTACTGGAGATAGACAGAGATATGGTGGACTATACAAGTTAAACTGCAAGGCGATACAACCAAATAGAAACGTTGTTGTGAATACTATTAATACGCTGCAGCTTTACCATGAACGTATGGGTCACCAGGATAAACGTCATGTGAAGGATGTAATAGAGCAAGAGTTGAATGTTAAAACTAAGAATGATGGGACGTTATGCGAAGGATGCATTTTCGGGAAAACACATAGAAAGAAGTTTGGTGTTAGAGAAAAAGCAAATAGTCCAGGAGAACGCATACATTCGGACGTCTGCGGTCCGTTCCCACCTTCAGGCTCTAAGTCCAGATACTTTGTACTCTTTAAAGATGAATACACTCGCTATCGATATGTCTATTGTATGAAAAATAAGTCAGAAGTCCCTGCAAAGTTGCGACTGATGTTAGCTGAAGCAAAGGCAGTTGGACACACGATTAAGGAGTTTCTAAGTGACAATGGAGGGGAGTTCGATAATGCGAAAGTCAAAGAAGAATTACAGAAGTACGGAATACATCAACGGTTAGTTATGCCCTATACTCCAGAACAGAACGGGTGCAGTGAAAGAGAAAACCGTACGATTGTCGAAATGGCCAGAGCAATGATGCATGCTCATGAAGAGCTTCCTCAAGAACTGTGGGCAGAGTTGGTAAATACAGCGACGTATATTTTAAATAGAACAGGACCAACTACTGTGCAACACAAGTCTCCGTACGAGTTGTGGTTTGGGAAGAAAGCACAAATCAAACATTTGAGGATCATTGGTTCAACATGCTTCGCGCATATTCCGAAACAGAAAAGGAAGAAGATGCAGAAGAAAGCAAAGAAGTGTTACTTGGTTGGCTATGACAATGATGACGGTTATAGACTCTGGCACAGAGAGTCGGACAGTATAGTTAGGTCCAGAGATGTCATATTTGATGAGAGACCACTGGAGACTAATTTAGGAAGTGAAGAACCTGGGGGCACTGAACGTTCACAAGTAACAGAGTCAGCTGATATAGAAGTTCCAATATATGTCAAGAAGGAACAACATGATGATGAGATACCGATACCAGTCACAGCTGAAGAAGACAGAGGAAGACCTAATGAGATAAATAACGAAGTTGAACTCTCGGAGGGCACGGAAGTTATTCAAGGTCCTGTTACTAGCGGTGATGAAGAAGAATTTGAAGATGCGCGTGTAGAGGAGTCAGAAGACGAATCTATTGAATTGGGCAGGCAAGGTATGCAGCTCAGAGATCGATCACTCCTGCAGCGACCATCAAAATTCAATGATTACGTCTCTCACGTGGATACCAGCGATGATTGCTACTACGAACCAGGAACTTACAAGGAAGCTATAGATTGCCCAGATAAAGACCTTTGGCGCAAAGCTATGGATTGTGAGATTGGATCCTTAAAAGCAAATGGAACGTGGGTTCTTGAGAAATTGCCTAAGAATCGGAAAGCAATACCTTGTAAATGGATCTATAAAGTGAAGTTAAACCCAGATGGTTCAGTAGATAAATATAAGGCACGTCTTGTCGTAAAAGGTTTTAGACAGAAGAAAGGGGAAGATTATGATCAGACCTTTAGCCCCGTAGCTAAGATGGCAACAATTAGAGCGGTGCTGAGTTTAGCTGCTAATGAGGGGATGGTTCTACGTCAGTTTGACATCTGTACAGCCTTTTTATACGGTTCGTTGACTGATGAAGAGATATTCATGCGGCAACCAGAAGGATATGACGATGGTAGCGGACGAGTATGCTTGCTTAAGAAAAGCTTGTATGGGTTAAAACAGGCTCCACGTTGTTGGAACATGACGATCATAAACTGGTTCAAGGAAATTGGCTTTGAAGTCAGCGAAGCAGACCCCTGCCTGTTTAAGAGAGAGAGATCTAATGGAAAGTTATTAGTTGCTCTGTACGTCGATGACGGTCTTATAGCCGGTTCAAATGAAGGACTGATTGGTGAGTTCATCAAGGAATTGAAATCGAAGTTTGCGATGACTTGCAAACCTGTGTCGTATTACTTGGGTATGGAGGTTGAAGTCAGAGAAGGCGGTGATATTTTTTTTTTTTTTTTTTTTTTTTTTTTAAATGACTCCAACGTTCAAGCTGGAGTCGGCATCCTACCTCTGATATTGAGTTCAGAGTCTATGTTTGGCTATCTCTCCTTTCACATTCTTTGCACTTAGCATTCCTCTTCTCTTCAATCTTGTACCAATTTCCTTTCATTCATCGCTTCCATTCTGAGTCTATTATTTTATCGTTATTATAAAATCTAATTCTGCTTACTAACATTACATTTATTATTTCCGAAATACACAATTTTAATTTTTAGAAGAAATTTTTAAAACTACTTTACAATTTTTACTTATAATTACTGTTTATTTAAACTATTCTATTTTAATGTCTATTTCTAATGTTTCCTAAAAACTACAAAGTTTTATTTATTATAATACTTATTTGCTAAAACTTATCTATTTTTATACCTATTTTTATGTTTTTGTCTTTTTATTTATTTTTATTATGTAACTACTATTTGATTATACTATTTTATTTTTGGATTTTTTATCTGTTTTTTATATTTGTACTTATTCTATTAGCTTATATTACGACTTATCTACCTAATTATATATTTTATGTTCGTCCTATTTCTTAGTATGCTAATATTATATATGTACAATATATGATTAGCATATTTTGTTACCTATTTATTTTTATTGTATATCCGTTTTTTACTGCTTGTCGTAATATATTATTACTTGTGTCTTGTATATGTTTTTTGTTGGTTTTGCTGTATTTATTTATTATATTGGTTTCTATTGTTATTATATGTATTATTCTGCTCGTTCTTTCAATCTTCTTTTTTACAGGTTGAGCTGCGGGTGTCTCCACTTCTTTAGCGAAGATTGTATGTATTTTCATTTTATTGATTTCACAGGTGAGTTTTAAGCTAGTATTGTTTAATTTTGATTTTATTATTGTGTTTTTATTGAATTTTGTTTTAGTTTGGTTTTTGGTTTTATGGATGTCGAATTGGTTAATTTTCTCATGAAAGTTACCCCAATTCTTTTTATGATTTATTGTGCCGAAAGGTGTTTTATTGTATAATTTTGTATGTATTTGTTTATTGTAGGTTTTTATGTTTATTTTAATTTTGTCTATTTTAAATTGGCTAGGTTTCATAAGAAATCTTTCCCAATTTATTTTATAGTTGGGTTTATGCCTAATTTTTAATGAATTTTTAATGAATTTATATCCAATATGTTTGTTTAGTTTATCAATTTTAATATTTGTTTCCACTCTAGAAGTGGGGTGCAACCCGAGCTCGTTTCCCATCTTGCCTTTAGCAGTATGCCACAGTGGACCTGGCGATTTTGTCCCATTTCTGTCGCACTGGGCATTCCGAGCTAAAGGCATTATGATCCGTTCCTGACAGACTGGCCTTTTTACAATTAGTACACTCAGCATTTGCTCCGGAGGACCAGTTGGGGCAGTCCATTCTGAGGTGGGTACCTCCACAATGACTACACGCGTCCTGGGTTTCGGGGCAGTATTTTCTGCCATGACCGAATCCCAGGCAGCGCGTACACTGCACGAGTGGGGACTGATCTTCAGCCCTCACCCGTTGCAGGTCAATGTGGACGTACCCCCTAGACGTCACTCTCTGCCAGATGGTCGGCGATGTGCTGATGACCACATGCCCATTCAGCGGGTTTCTGGCCCTCCTCCTATATTTTATTTCAATCCTAGATTCCTCGTCGTTGAGGCCGTCAAAGACCTCCCGGTTCTGATTCTTGAGGGCCTTCGCGATGTCCTCGTCAGTATTGACTGCCAGCACGTCCCTCAGAATCAGGAGCGGGTCCCGGTTCTTGACGTCCTCAACGGCGAGGTCCATTCCCTTCCTCGTCAATCTCTCTCGCACCTTATCCCTCTCTTCCTTGGTCGCAAAGCCCATCACTACCTTTCTATTCTTCGCTTTGCGAACCCTCTCCACCTTGACCCATCCCTCCTTGGCGTCCACTGCCTTTCGCACCTTTTCCAGGACTTCCTCCGAAGTCTCCATCTCATCGGTCGAGGTGACTACGACCGAGTGCAGTGTTTTCCTCTCCGGCGTCTTACTGCTGCACTCAGTCGCAGCCACCCTCGCGTATGAGGGAGCCTCGGAGGCCATTGGATGGACTTGGTGCTCTGCAATGGCGTCCTTTAGCTGTTTGAGCTGCTCCTGGGTGGTGTGGAGCAGCTTCGTGTGCTCGTCCATTTTCTGCACAAGGTGCTCCATGCCTTGGACGCCAAGGGGGGGTGGGGTCAGATCTACTTCCATCTCGTCTGTCTGCGTCCCCATGTCAGTGCTTGTCGTTGTTGTTTTTGTCTTTGTTTTCGTCTCCGTACATTTTGTGAGGTCCCCTTCGGCCTCACTTACAAGTTGGCACAGCCTTGTTATGGCCTTGTCTACCCCCTCCTTAATCTCGGTCTTCAGATTACGCGAGTTTTTGAGATGGGCTCGCGCGCTCAGGGTGCATGCTATCGCCTCCGTGGTCCTACTTCGGTAGGTCTTGGTTGTTTCGATGCCTTCCCCTGAGCTCCTTTTGGAGGGGGCTTGTTTGGCAAATGCCAACTTGAGTCCTTGTTCAGCCGGTCCAGCCGGCTTCGTTATTACGGTTTGTTTTGGGGAGACTGTTTTGGAGGTAGATGGGGCAGCTTCCCACTTGTCGAAACTCCTTCTCACTGACTCCTTTGGTGGGGATCTCTCCATGGGCGCCTTCTTCACTGGAGTTCTTATGCCAAACATACTGAATTTTTGGATGCCTTTTGGGGTAACTTGTAAAAAACGCTAACTACCCCTGTAGTCTAAAATAATCGTACCTTAATTCGGGTCAACTTAATCTAATGTTGGTTCAATAAAACCTGTTATTTAAATGTAAATATGTATATAGTTTTAAATTAAAGTATGTCAAATAAATGTTATTTTGTAGTTAAAACTACACGTACTTTATGTTTGAACTTAACTAATTATTTGTTTTATGTCCTAGGTGGCGTCAATTAGGGTCGTCGGGAGCCTTAAAAGCAGTTGCCTATGTCTCAATTAAGTATAATTAATTTTTATTTTTAAAACTTCAAAGATTTTTTGTTGCCAAACTTCTTGACCAAACTATATTAAAATATGTAGCTTTGGAATCAGCATAAAAAACTAAATATTGCAGTATTTTTCCCCAATTTCGACAATAGTACCCGTCTTAAGGTGTATAGATGAAAAGTGGGCGGGGCTTAAGCAGCTGCCTTCGGCTTCGCCGAAGGTGGGTGGGTGGAGGTGTCAATCGACGCGGAGCGACGAGGAGAACACGCTGGAAAATACGACCGGAAAATTTGGAAAAGCGCTTGGAAGAAAAACCCGAAAAACTGTTGAAATTTAACAAAAAATCGTCTAAATATCACTAAAAAGTTTTAATATTTCAGCAAATATGGGGTCCTGAAAAGCGGGGGGGGGTGTCAATCGACGCGCAGCGCCGAGTCAAGTAAATTGGCACCACGAACAACCCGTTCAGGAGCTCTGTCACAGCAAAAATTAAATTATACTAAGTACAATTGTACTCTGGTTGAATTTGGAAAAACAGGTGAAAAACTCAATGAAAATTGATGAAAATTTTTGGAAAATTACTAAATCACAGTGATCTATAGGTTAGGTTAGGTTAAAACCTTGTAATTAGACTTTGAAAATTCAGCCACTTAGTACTTAGCGGTGATATTAGAATCCACCAGACTTCATATGTAAAGAAAATCTTGAAGAGATTTGGGATGGAAAAATGTAAACCAGTAAGCACTCCTATGGTTAAGGAACCTGTACCACAGGAAGCAGAGAAGGTTGATGACTACTTTCTGAAGAATTATAGACAAGTAGTTGGTGCACTTGCTTATCTGATGGTGTGCACAAGGCCTGACATAGCATATCCTGTCAGTGTAGTATCCAGAAGCTTAGAAAACCCAACTCACATAGACTGTGTTCGGTTGAAGCGCATGCTAAGATATCTACAGTACACTCCTGATATGGGAATTCTGTATAAGAAGGATTACAGGAAAGGTGACTTGGAATGTTACAGTGATGCAGATCACGGTGGAGATTTGACAACGGGGAGATCAACTACTGGAGTTGTATGTATTTATGCTGGAGGCGCCGTGTCATGGTTAAGCCAAAGACAACCCAGTGTGGCTATTTCAACTACAGAAGCGGAAATTGTCGCAGCGAGTGAGGCGGCGAAAGAAGCCATTTGGCTAGCTCGTCTTATGAAAGGCATGACGACGATGGAGGAATCGCCTGTTCTTTATGTGGATAATGAAGCGGCTGTGAAATTAGCTGTAAATCCTGAGTTCCATAGAAGAACTAAGCACATACGAATTCGACACTTCTTTGTGCGAGAACTGGTGACTGCTGGAGATCTTAAGGTGAATAGGATCAGCACTGAGAAGCAGCTGGCAGATCTCTTCACGAAGCCACTATCTAGGCCGAGGCTTATCAGCCTACAAGAACAACTAGGTTTACACATCGAGAGAAGGTGTTGAAGTAACGATATAAAACCTCTTCTCATGTAGGCTGTTAGATGTGTCTTTGGTGTTTTGATACGAAGTTTTATGTTGTCTTGTCAAAAAAAAGATTGGTAACTCAAAATATATTTTTATTCATGTCTGCAACATAACATGTTTTAATTATCTTCCACTGGCAAACATTAAGTCTTTATTCCCATCTAACTAAACTTATTCTCTTAATAACTATGGTTACATGCTTAATCTAGTCCAGTGTCCATTACCGGACGTGCTATCTGGAATAAACATGCAGCGTCAGCGTCGCCCGCCTAGGTGCGTCTCCATCAACATGACGTGACTATGTTAAGGGTGCGTTCTGACTGCATAACTACTTAGTACGTGTTTACATCAGCTAAAATAATAAAGCGCCCCCTATATTGTTACTTTATATTTATTCTGAGGCTCCATTCGCTACTGCAGACGTAATCGGGCGCCTAAAGACTTGCCTTTAGAACACTTTAAGTGTCAAATTAAAAGTCGGCTAATCTTTAAGGGGTACTATAAAGTTAACGACTATATCTATATCTAAAAATGCTTGGGAATAACTGATCGGTGTTGTTGCTAGTCCGATGCTCTTATTTAAATACTTTTAGAATAATGACAAAGTAATAAGAAATAGTGTTCTTCTAATGTAATATGTATACACAGTATGTGAGAGCATCCTAACGCGTTATTAGTATAACTTTTGAAATGTTCAATTCATTGGTGCTCGAGCTATCATGCTCACTTTAAGACTCATTGCAGTGGTGGCGTCGTGCGGCGGGTCGTTCTCTTCCCTGCAATATAGTTGAGGAGGGCGATGGCTGCCGCATGCGTCATGCTTGTGAACAGGTGCCGTTGCTGGGGGTCGGTTGGCTTGGGCATTACAAGGTTACTATTGTCGACTAGATCTGGCTGATATTTGGCCCTTTGGAACTATCGCGCGAGTTTGCTCTCACAAATCTGTCTTATACCCAGCCTTGTACCCAAATAGCGATCTAAAAAGAACAATTACAGAGTTTCTTGCCGGCTCTTCTCTGTATAGGTGCATTCCAAACCGGTGGTAGATAAATAAATAATAAATAAATATCCTTGGACATTTCACACAACGCCATCTCGTCCCAAGCTAAGCAACTTAATGCTTGTGTTATGGTAACGAGATGGATGATAAACTACTTATATACATTTTTTTTTGGAAATACATACATATTATAGATAGAAATAACACCCAGCCAGTGCCTCTGGTTTAGACAAAGACACTGGCCCGACCCCGGAATCGAACCCGGGACCCGTTGATCCAAAGGCGGCACATCTGACTACTAAACCAACGAGGCAGTCGATGGTAAATAATTAATTTTAAATGGTAAATTTTAACTTTTATAATTTTGTTTGACCTGTCAATAGAGCTCTAATGAGCCAACTTGATTAAATGAGTTTTGATTTTGATTTTATCAGTAGAAATAACAACTGCGCAGTGAGGGACCGCGGTAGACTTAACTCGCTATCTCACGCGCACTCACCCATAAGCATACTGCCATGAACATTAAGGGTGTCTGGCAAAGGGTTTCCACGACGTTAAGTGTCTGTCAACGAATAACATGATTTTTTATAATAATCTAAAGGTAATACCAAAAAATCGCACTTTATTATTTGACGTAATTAGATCGGTATTTTACACACCTTTAGTGAGGTGTACCTGCCAAAGCCACTGTAACCCAAACTTCATAAATGGTCCATCGTTCTTACCTGTGTTGGGAGCATGCGCTGACAAACTTTTAGCTGTTATAAAATACCGTAAGTCTGGCGTTCACGGGCTCTTAGTCTATCAGTATGTGATTGCTCCAATTGAGCCAATTACACGTAGAACTGATCTCTATTTAACATTCTTACTTTCTTTCGCTTTCCGAACTGGTGGTAAACTTTATTACTTTGTAACTATAATACAAAACAAAACAACAACAAAAAGAAAATATGTTGACAATTTTGTAAAGGTCGATTGTGCCATAAACAAAAAACGATTTCACTTTAACATTGACACTTACATTCCAAGTTTAATTCGAGATAAGGTGAGTATAGGATAATCGATAAAAATATTTCAAGTTACGAGATTTTATGTTATTATGTTCGACATAGGGATCGAAATGAAAACTCGACTTCGATATGGTTTCGAAGGAAATAGAATTGGGTCTCAGATCACGTTTCGCTTCATCAATTGTTTTAATGTGATTGCACTAGCTTATTTTCCGGCCAGGTACCTGGATGTTTTCTTGTAAAGATTATCATGCGTATTATTTATAGTTTACATAAATACACATACCAACATCGCTAAAGCAACATTACCTTCTAATTATAATTTCGCAATGTCTGTTTTAAAATTATAACCCTTGATCATTTAAAAAAAATAGGGTCTATATCAAAATCGTTTTCAGGATATTTAGATAGCCTAGACATAATCGATATTCAAAACTGTCAGTAAAAGCTGTGAAGAAAATTTAGGACCTAATGTTTAACAGGTTCTATTTACTTGAAAGTACACTGTTAAAAAAATGTTAAAAAAATCTCCACAAAGCCAATTTACGCGACTTAGCCATAACCTGCTCTTAAAAATTATATATCAAAATTTATGACAATGGAATTGTTATTAATGCGTATGGGAGGACTACCAACAATGCGCTTTCTGGAACCTCATCGGCCGTCGGCCCTGCAATCTACACACAGGGCCGGTTCCGGTTCTACGTAAGGGCTTTTGGTGCTGTAGCCCAGGGCCCCGTGGATACAAAGGGCCTCCAGCCCCAACAAAAACAATATGCGATATTTTGGATTAAAATTATGTTTAAATATAAAGAAAAAAAATTAAAATCCTATTAAAAGGTTGACAACAACAGGTGCTTACGGAACAGGGAATTCTCCGTCGTTTGTCTTTGGTCAGTGGTTTTTTACATTAAATAAATTAAATGACTTTGTTGTCCTATTTTTTCTTGATAGGTAGATATCAACAAAATGGCTATTGGTTGATTAATTTGGTAGGCCGCCTAAATAGTTTCAGCCCAAGGCCCCACAAATTCACGATCCGCCATGGCTACACACCCTTTTTTACGGTGGAACTCCTCATTGATACCCGACTGCTAAGTGGCTGTCCAGTGTGGGACTTCACGGCCCGAAAAGATGGTAAGGCCGCCCCAACCTGCCCACGCCTGGGTGCCTCTCCACTATACTAATAAGGCGGCTGCCCTGGCCTGCAAGCCCCTTCAGCACAACAAGGTGGCAGCGGTCGAGAATGAGCTATGTTCCCTGCCCATTGCCATTTAAGTCTGGCAGTCCTGTGGGCAATGTCGGCAACTATGGTTCGCATGCATTTCTCCTCATTTCTGATTAGACCTCGCAGCGTGTTCAATTCATTGCATCGCCCAATAGATGACGCTGTATTTAAGTTCGATAGCGATATGGTTTGGTTCATTTAATTTAGTGTGTTGAATTGTTTTTAATTAATAAAATATTGTCTTCGCTCAGTACTCAATATTATACCTAGTGATTTCATTTTAGTATCCAACGGGCGTTAGAAGATATTTTATTGTACACTACACAGTGAGTTCTCTAAGATGTACGGACAGTTTGTTGTAAAAGCGTATACATACATACATTGACCCATGATATGATAGAGAAACTTATTCTGTTGAGACGAGTTCAATTGATACCAAGATTATTCTTGTTCGGTGTATTTATATTATGTAATGTACATAGTATATGCAAAAACTATCGCGAATATTGTATTTTTTCAATAAGTAATAATATTTTTTCATGAATAACTATTTTGTCTCCTTCAATCAACGAAATCCCCCTCGGATATAATGCACTTGTGCCAACGTTTTTTCCAAACCTCGAAGGACTTAAATAAAAAAAAATGTGATCATGTTCAGCTCCTCCTTCGATGCCGTCTTTAACTCCTCAATCGTGGTGCGGCGTCATCCTTTCATGGGCTTCTTCAGTTTTGGCAACAGGAAAAATTTACAGGAGGCCAGGCCTGTGCGAATACGGTGGCTGTGGGACCATTACTGTATTGTTTTTGGACTAATATTCGCGCACAAGCAACGATATGTGAGCAGGGACGTTATCATGGTGCAAAAGGCAGTTTTTGTTCTTCCACAAATTCGGGCGTTCCTGGCGGATTTGGTCTCTACGTCATAACCACAAACCCATGATTCGTCACCAGTTATGACCAGAGGTCGGAGTAGGTAGATTGATTTTACATACTTGCGTCAAGATATTATAATATGGACATGCCATTTTAACCATAATGTGCGGGATTTCGTTCCAGTATTTTGGAGGCATATCCATATTATCCTCTACGTTTGACGTCAACGACCTTAAATCAATCTACCTACTCCAACCTCTAGTTATGACCCTCTGGAGCACATTTGAGTCCACATCTCCTGAGCAATGTTAACAGAATTGGCAAAAATCGAAGACGAGCCAAACATCCAAGCAAATTTAAATTTGTTATTGGCTCTGTGTATCTTACTCAATTGCTTTTCATTCATTTTAGCTGTTGGTTTTCCTCTCAATAATTAAATAAATAAAACAGCTGATGTCTTAGGTTTTCACGATCTTTACACATTGCAGGATAAAGGATAAAATAAAATAAAACGATCATAACCGTAAAGCCATCATTTCCTGCAATAAAACAGCTGTCAAAAATTAACTAAAAATTATAAATGGCCGACCTTGTCAGTCGAATATACCTACGTATCCCGCAGAAATTGGAAGTTCGCCATACTTTTTGAACAGATCGTATATCACCGTTTTTTCCAAAGTTATTCGTGATTTTGTGTTAATATATCAAATTTTTAAGATGATGACGAGATGGTACAGTTCAAATATTTAACTCTTTGAATGTTTCTCCTATAGAAGTTCTAGGAGTAAGGTTATAGAAACCAATTATAGCCCTCTTCTGTAATATAACTATGCTATTATGTAATATCTGCATAGCATCCCTTGAGGATTATCCTGTAAGTCATTAAACTTTGGAAGTAACTGAAATGAAACTATTCTAACCGTATCAACATCTGTGTTGATACACGGAGTGTAGTCTAATAAGTAACGTTTCTGTATGTGACTACCTTTGTAGTTTATTATCAGTTGTTTTAACTAAAAATACGGTTGACTCAATCGGTTCTGGTATTGTTCCATTCAATTGTACATTGGTTAGTTTCTGTACTACATGGGGCAGAAAAAACTTGACGCATTTAGTTTTATCTAATATAATAAAGTCACAGTTTTAGATGCCAAACTCCTCCGAAACGGTTTGACCGATTTTGATGAAATTTTGTGAGCATATTGGGTAGGTATGAGAATAGGACAACATCTATTTTTCATCCCCCTAAATTTTAAGGGGGGGGGGTCAAAAAAAATTGTTTATTTTATAGAGAAAATTTTTTGCTTTTATTTTTATGGTAAAACAATGTTGTATAGATAGATTGAGTCATCACGATATCTCTGGAACCATAAGACCTAGAGCGTTGCGCGGGATGATGGTTGCGTGGCGTGGGGGTTGCGCGGAGTGGGGGATGCGCGGGGAAGGGGTTGCGCGGGGGATGGTTAATTATTTGGCAAAACAACGTTTGCCGGGACAGCTAGTTTTAATTTAAAAGCAATTTATTCATTGTCAAATTGTTGACTTCGTCAAAATGTTGTAACTGCATGTCATTTAATTTTAAACAACAAAGAAGTATCATCCGCGGTCAATACAATAGGTTATTTCTCTCATAATAAGAATCGAACCTTGGTGCACACATAGTGACCATAGAACCTTGTGATTCTATGCCATTGACATCAACCCTCTGAGTTCTATCAGTGAGGTAAGATTTCTGTTGAGGGGCTTTACTGCGGATACCGTAATGATATATCTTCCTGGTGAGGATTTCATGATGAACACAATCGAAAGCTTTGGACAAATCCGATTGAAGACTTTTGTCTCCAAACATTGTGGACGTGGACTAGAAATAATTTGTATAATTGGGAAAAAGAGCGAGGAAGTATATACCTATACTTATCTTCAAGTCCAAACTCAAAATGACCTTTTTTATTTTACCACAAAACTTATGAATCGTCATACATATTTAAAATTAACATTATCATCTTACGGCCCCTGTCCCGCGCTTGGTGGTCCGGCAGATGATGTCTGTGAAGTTTTGTAGCGAGTTGATCAATAGAAATGCCTTGACATAATTTATGCAACGCGGGACGTAGCTACAAAAGAAATAAATTAACGTACGCAAATGTTAAAAGTAACGAGGGCTTTAAAATAATGAAGAGGTGCAATAGGTTTTACGGGCCCAAATTCATAAAGAGAGTGAGACGTAGGCACCTACTTAAAAACAATTAACTTGGAACCATACTCGTGGTGGTTGAGGTTTTACATAATTGGATCGTTTGGTGGCCTTTATTGAATTTGGTGAATAAAAAAACGTCGTATCGTCTCAGCTTTTATCAGGGTTTGACTTTTTAAGGAAAATAAGGAAGCGGTTTAATATTTAAGTTCCAGTAGAAGGCGTTTGCGTACTTACCATTTAGCGCCAAATACAAACACGACTTTGGTTTTACCATCAGAATACAAAATGTACCTTAAGGAAAAGATAAATGTGAATTGACAATAATACACTGGAGCCAAACGTTTATCTTCTTCTTATTATATAACTAGCGGCCCGTCCCGGCTTCGCATGGGTGCGGTATTGTCGTAACGCTGGAGCGATTTGGCTAATTTTGGTCTTGAAATATTTGTGTGAGTCCAACGAAAGTTTAAAAGAAATATCATTCAGGTTTTTTATTTATTGATTCTGAGGCGGTACGAAGTTTTCCGAGTTAGCTAGATTCAATTGAGCGATAATTATACACTCTTAGATTATAAGCGTACTTAACAATCTTTCTCGCCTTTTACCACATTCATTAATATCGGCCGAACCCGATTTGCCTAACTTCGGACAGTACACACAGAGCCATAGACATCGATCCTCCGCCATGCATCTAGATGCAGGACCGACAATTATTTGGTTAGACCCGTTTCGCTAGCGCACAGTAGGCTTCATGCATTTGGAGGAGGCTCGGTAGGTACTCAGTAGTGGCTAATGATGACTAAGAATATAAACGCAAAAGTTGTAAGGATGTATGAATATATATTTGGCGCTCTTTTTATTTTACGGTTTAATGGTAATAAAACCTTATACAGGGTTGATACGACATACGGGCATTTTTTTTAACTTCCTATACTAGGTATCATTTCCAGGCTCTGTACTAAAAATCTATTAAATTGGAGCAATTTTTTTTAAAATTTTGGCCTCCTTTGAACATGATGTATCTTTCCTAACAGATGTTTATGCCTAACGCATCGTTTATTAACCTTAGCGTCTGTCCATTAATCACGTGATGTTTTTTTAACATTTTTTAACCGTAATACCAATAAATACGGTATTGGTCAGGGGCCTTACATTGTCAAACAAAATATTTAACAGAGAGTCTAATTCTTGTGTTCTTACAGATTCAAAATACTGTGATGCCGTTTACGATGGCTATCTTTGCTGGCCACCGACGCCCACCGGGCAGCTGGCCACACAAAACTGCCCAGCGGTGAGGCTTAGCGATACCAACAGTAAGTCTAAGCATTATCCGTATTCAGTATCAGAAAGGGGAATACCAGGTCATCATCATCATCAGCCTATTTCAGTCCACTGCTGGACGTAGGCCTCCCCCATCGCTCGCCACTGAACCCCGGTCTTCGGTTCTATGCATCCAGTTGCTGCCGGCTGCCCGTCGCAGATCGTCGCTCCATCTAGCAGGGGGGCGTCCCACCCTCCGTTTGCCCTTTGCGTGGTCTCCACTGTAGCACCTGTTTGCCCCAGCGGCCGTCAGTTCTACGACAGATGTGGCCAGCCCATTGCCACTTCAGCTTGCTAATCCTATGGGCTATTAAAGTTTTTAGACTAACGCGATTTTCACACATTTTAAATAATTATGACACGGGTCTTAATCGCGGAAATATTTTGAACATATTCAGAAGGTACTAAAATGGAACGGCTACCAGGAGAATTTCCCATATACGTGCAGGAAGAGGGTAAAATATCCAGAGGTAAGCAGAGCACCCGCATACCTGCCCTACGTAAAAGGCGTGACAGATAAGGTGGGAAACGCCCTGAGAAAATTATCCATTAAAACAATTTACGTTCCACAATCTCTTGTTTCTCGTCACCTACGGACACCAAAGGACGTTATACCCTTTCAGACCCCAGGCGTCTACAAAGTCGACTGCAGCTGCGGTAGCTCCTATATCGGGCAAACAAAGCGAACTGTCGCAGAGAGAATTAAGGAGCATATTGCAGCTGTCAAAAACAGACAGGTCAATAAGTCGGCGATTGCGGAGCATCTACTGGAATCAGGACCAAACCATTGGATTGAGCTACATAAGCCAACCATCCTCTCCACAGACCGTCACTATTATTCAAGAATTGCGCGGGAAGCGATTGAAATTAAAAAACATACCAGCTTTAATAGAGAGGATGGTTACCGTTTATCATCATCGTGGAATCCAGTTTTTAGTGAATGTCATCTCCGTAATAAAAAACCAATCCGCTCGTGTGTAGACGTCGTTAGTGTGGTGTGTCGGAATACCGACAATTTACAAAAGCTAACAAATTGTGAAGAGCAAGCGAGGGTAGGCATGGAGACCCGAGCTTCACGAAGACGGCGCTGAGCTACATCCATCAGTCAGCCTGTGACCACGGCTGGTGTAACCCACGCCGAAACGTCAGGCAGTATAAGGTATTTACCTTCAAAATATTTCCGCGATTAAGACCCGTGTCATAATTATTTAAAACCTATGGGCTATGTCGATGACACGCGTTCTCGCTCGGATTTCGGACTTCATTACGAATTCTATCGCGTAGCGAGACACCGAGCTCCATATCTCGCTGAGGGACTAGCCGCACCGTCAGTGTCCACGTTTCAGCACCGTAGGTTAGTACGGGTAGGACGCACTGGTTGTAGACTTTCGTCTTCAACCAGTGCGTCCTACCTGACTTGCACAGAATAATGAATACAAGGAAGAACTAGGATAAATATAAATATTATTTTTTTAGTGTAACCAGATAACTGTGCTGCGCTGGGCCTAAACCTGGCATTCCCCTGCGACAAAGTTTAGTAGGTAACCGGGGCGCAACTACGTTACCTCGCTGTTGTTAAGTCATCGAGTTAGTTGAATCGTTTACCACTATTTACGTCCATGGTAGCACACATTCCGCCCCGAGGGTGTTGGTAAAGGCGACAAAAGGAATACGGCAGGCAGGGAACCTAAATGCAAGAGATACTTGACACATACCCTCTGCCAATCCATTTGGCCAGCATGGCACAGTAGGCTTATTTCCCTCTGTGAAATTGGAGGATGATGACAATGATGAGAAGTTTTCTCAGACAGCCAACTCCCATACTTCATGTATTGAATCAAATTGACGTGGTGTTTATTACAGAACTCGCACATCGGTTCTGCGATACAGATGGCTGGCAAGGCAGGGACATGGACGACGATAACGTAAAGGGGTGGACCAATTATACGGGGTGCTTCCCGGTATTAGTCCAGAACCTTTTGGGCGACATGTATGGGGATAAGGCCACTGCACAGGTAAAACAACATATTTTTCTGTATTATAAAATGGCCTTTGGCTAACAACATCATCAGCAACCATCAGCAGCAACCGCCTATCCCCGCAATAGTTGTAGTCGGGGAATTCAAATTATGCGAATTGCTCTTGAAATTTCGCTATCGCGGTGTAGGACTTTTTGGTAATTCTCGCATTTGTAGGCGATAAGTATTTCTTGATGCAATTAGTTCAGATTTTTCGGGTAAACTGTGTTAAGTATGTAGCATGCGGTCGCTACAAATGCTTTTCTGATGCACTATTAAACATAATATTATGTCCGGAATTGCATGAAGTGTGAATGATGATGTGACGGCGCCAAGTTGTCTACACAATGCTCCCAGACAAACGGCCGTTATCCAAGGGATAACAGTCATTCCATCTGGCCTTCTACCATCGTCAGGCCAAAGAAGATTCTAGAACCGCCGAAACGCTGGACGTATATGATGACATTGAGGCTGGAGTGCCGCGGTATCCTGCCGACGCTAGTTATAATACTTATTTTAAGTAAGTTGATAGATATAACATGACACGTTTTTCTGTTTTCAGGGCAAATTCCAAACTGCACAGATGACACGATACTTTGAAATAGTCGGGTTCACGATATCTCTAGTGGCTTTGATATTGTCTTTGCTCATTTTCGTCCGGTTTAGGTAAGTCTCATTATATACTAACCCTTAAATAGTGTAGCTTTAAAAAAAGCACCTCTTACGACATCCTCAGGATAGTGTGGGTTAGTAAGAGGCGACTAAAGGATCGTCAGAGGCAGATCACTTAGCCGTATGAGAAGGAAAACTTGATACCTGAGAACTTAAACCCTGTGCACAGTAGTCTAAATTCCCTCCATAAATTTGGTAGAGGCCCGGCTCAGTTGTGGGTAATTTATGGGCTGAAACGATATACGTCATTCTTACAATTCTGATTGAACTGCGGAAATTATTACAGTTGGGTCAAAATTGTTCAAAGTGATGCATGTTGCACGAGCTTCAAATGGGGAGTCACAGATAAATCCTCACGAGAACATTTCACTATTGACCAACGTTTTAACAAGCAGAATTGGTCAGCTTTAAGCTTATTGAGTTAGAATTTATGCTCAAAGCTCTATAGAAGCTTTCCAATTAGTCTACAGAGTACACCGTGGACATTATCCGACTTTAGTGTTAGTTGGGCGGATTGTTAGCTATCAAGGAATGGTTGAGCCATATTTTTGTGAAAATGGTGTCTCTAAACGCAATGATAATGAGTCCCTAAAACAATTCATAAGATGTGCAGTGAAGAACTTTCCAACGGAGGGGTAACTGGCCGCAACGTTTAATAGACTGCATTTAAGCTAATGGTCATACATTTGCGATATCGAATCAGAAATGAGGAGATACGCAGGCGAACCAGAGCTACTGACATAGTCCACAGGATTGCAAAACATAAGTGGCAATGGGCAGGGCACTTAGCTCGCAGGACTGACGCCCGATGAAGCAGAAAAGTGCTCGAGCGGCGACCGCGTTCCTGAAAACGCAGTGCTGGTAGGCTTCCCACACGGCGGAACGACGATCTGGTTAAGGTCGCCGGCAAGCAATTGATGCGGCTTTCGTGGAAATCCTTGCAGAGGCTTAAATTTTGCAGTGGATGTCTTTTGGCTGAAATCATAATGACAGTAACAAATGTTTAAGGTGGATGCTCCAGGGTAGCCCGCGAAATTCAAATTTTCTTACGTTTTTTGCAATTTGCAGGGCAGTGCTAGGTTGTATGATATTGAACATTTGATTCGCGGCTGTAAGACGTATGTAGTTACAGAGTTATAATCATCAAACTCATCAATACAACCCTCCAAGCTCTTAAAGGTGCAAGAATGACTTTGACGTTGAAAAAGTTTTTCTTGCACTTTTATGAGCTTGGACGGTTGTATTGATGATTTTGATGATTATAATTCTATAACTACATACGTCTTACAGCCGCGAATAACATTTTAATCAACATACAACCTAGCACTGACCTGCAAATTGCAAAAAACGTAAGAAAATTTGAATTTCGCGGGCTACCCTGGAACATCCACCTTAATGTAAATATTTTTTCAGGGCAAAATTAATTACGCCAAGTCTAATATTAAAAATATTTATTCGTTCCTTTCTAGCTTTTACTAAAACTAGTAATAAATAATAAAATAATCTTATAGTAGACTATATTTTAGGACCCTCCGCAACAGCCGCACACTAATTCATTTGAGCCTGTTTTTGACCATGATTGTGCAAGTCATCATCAGATTGGTTCTTTACGTCGAACAAGCCGTGCTCCGCAGCTGGTATGAAGATAAAGATCTGGATGAATATTCAGTTACAAAAGGGATCCATAACGTTGTAAGTATCAATTACTTCAAGTTAATTCATTTTACATCATCAATACACATTACAAGCATTTGACTAATATTGTGGTCTGGGGACATCCATCACGTCTTTAAAACTGGGATCCCGAGGTAGGACAAGTGTATTCGTGTAAACCATAGGCACTTGCTCTGAGTCGGGGTGTCATCTGTGTTCGTGATTATCATGTTTGTAACAGCCCCCGCGAAACATAACACCGCGAGCCGGGGTTTCGTTTAAAACACGTAACACATACTAGTTAATGTCATTACAATAAGATTTCGACGAACTCGCACTGTCGGTCTTAACATCGCAACGACACATTCGGCATTACCTACATTCTATTCAAATATTACACACAATTGTGGCACACTGAATTTAACCAAGTTACCAAATAAGTAATAGATAGATAGATAATTTTCTAATATATTTTTTTTAATCCTCCTCCATGCGTCGTGTGTCCTCAGTGCTGAGGGTCGTGACCTCTATGGAGTATTTTTCACGCCATGATGCTCTGTCTTCTGCAACGTGAATTGCGTCACATACAGTGGTGTCAAGTTCGGCGCGTATTTGGTCCGACCATCGCATGGGGGAACGGCCCCTCGGTCTTTTTCCTTCCACCTTTCCGGTCAGCAGCAGTTTTTCGATGCTGTTGCTGCTCTTGCGCGCTATATGGCCAAAGAAGTCGAACACTCTACGGAGACATGTGGTGTGGAGTCTGGTATTGATTTTCAGCGCAGCTAGTATAGATTCATTGGTCCGATGTTCCGTCCAATGAATTCTAAGCATTTTTCTCCAGCACCACATCTCGAAAGCATCTATGCGTGTTCTGTCGGCTTTCTTCATTGTCCATGTTTCTGAGCCATACAGGAAAATTGAGAAGACCAGGGTGGATACTAGTCGTATTTTGGTCCTATGTGATATATTTCTGTCGGCCCAGATCCGATCGAGTTGGGACATTGCGTTCTTTGCCATGTCAATGCGTCTCCGTATGTCTGGTTCACAAGATCCGTTGTTGGTGATTGTGGAGCCCAAGTAAACAAAGTTGTCCACCACTTCCAAATTCATTGCGCCAGAAAGATTAAGTGCTCCGCTTCGATTAACTACCATTAATTTCGTCTTGGACCTGTTCACCCTAAGACCCAGCTCGCTACTAAGCCCATCCTCTCCATACTCTCCAGGAGGAGAGTCATTTCGGCTTCGTTTCTGGCAAACAAGGTGGTATCATCGGCGTATCGTAGATTTGTGATCCTAGTTCCGCCAATGGTAACGCCTCCCCTCCAGTCTTCAAGTGTGCGCCTCATGATGTATTCTCCGTAGATGTTAAAGAGGATGGGTGATATGATGCAGCCTTGCCTTATTCCCTTTTTGAATTTGAAAGGCCTAGAAATTTCATTGTCGATTCTTACAATTTTTTAATACAGTTGCTCAAAAAGTGGCATATTGCAGGGCCGTATAGCGTTCGGGAAGTGGGCTATTAGACACGCGTGCTTTTTTTTACCATTCCCGCACTAGTGCGTTTTCTTTCCCAACTGTCAAAATAATGTCTATTATAAGGAAAAACCAAACATGTAGTTTTTACTAAAAAACTACTAAAAAGCAATTACGTATATTTCTAAAAAGAAACTACGTACGTACTTGATTGAAGGAGTTGGGTTAGGTTCTATTTAATTTCATTTCATCTCATTAAATTTCATTATCATTTCATATCAATAAAAAATGTCTACTGAAGACTTGGCTGTATGGGCATAGTTGCTTTTGCCTACTAGAATGGGTGAAGAAAAAATAAATCTCTGCTTATATTCTACGGTTGGCGCCATTTTTCAGAAATGATTAGTTAGTTGAGTTTATTGTGTTTTTTTATTGCTTCATTTTTTCGCAACTGTATTAAAAATAGCCGTTCAGTACACGTGCGGAACCGTCCTTGCAACTTGTTCGACTGTGCGCATATGCTTTCGTCCGCTGCACTTGCCTAGTCTTAACGTCATTAAGTTTTTAAAAAAAAAAATTAGCTTATTGTATTTTGCGAAATCGACTAACAAAAGACTACTACTTTATTTAATGTTAAATAAAGTATGCTGCATATATAGATAAACAGGTTATAGTGATCTCAGTCAGTATCAAGTTTTATTAGCTTGAAAGTTCTGTTGAGTCAAGAGGCAATAGGTCCTATTGAAGAAGAGTACACCTATTCTTGAATCCGCACTCATAACTTTTTTAATCGGCCCACTGGAGTCCCGATAGCAGTGAGTTAAATTTAAAACGAAATCTTCACATTGCAAGTAGTCTCTTGCAGTAAAGTTTAGGTAGGTAAATAAAGGATACTTGAATTGTATTAATTCTTATTATGACGTAGGTAACCAATAATAAGATTATAAATTTAAAAAAAAATATTCTTGGTACGAAGAAAGCATGCCAATCTCATCGTAGTTACATGAAATTAACTATTCGAATAATTTGGTCAGATAGCAGTTAAATTGAAACAAGCAATGTTTGTCCCAAAACAATAAAATGAAATGTAAATAATGTGTTCAAAACACAATCAAGTGATTAGTTATGTTGGTGCATTGTCGTTTTATTCTTGAGGCTTTTATATTATTAGTTACCTATATATATATACAATGCACCCAAAAGGGCACGTTGTAATACAAATACTTACATATAAAACACGAAACATATTTGAACACAGGTCAGATACTAGGCTTGTAGAATAATCTAGAACTAATAACAAATAAAACACACGTTTTAAAATCTTGACACCCGATATGACAATGACAGCTATTTTGTTTTTTGCAGCCATATCTCTGTGAAGGATTCTACATATTGCTAGAATACAGCATAACTTGCACGTTCATGTGGATGTTTATTGAAGGCATCCACCTGTACAGAAGGGTTTTCGCTCGAGTTTTATACGAGAAATTCTCGTATATCGTATTCTACATCATTGGGTGGGGGGTACCGGCTATCACTACCATAATATGGGCAGTAGTGAATGCGGCCTATTACAATGACGGAAACACAGGGAGAATAAACACGTAAGTGAAGCATGTTATCTATAACATTTCCTACTTATACTATGGCCTCTTGCTTATTTTATGTACCAGGTGAGGGATATTTTGCAGACGTACTATATTAATGTAAACAATGAATGAGAAGCAGGACAAGCATCGATTCGAAATTCTTAGTGCTTCCAGTTTTTTAAATAACATCAGTCACTTAATGTATTCATTTAGTTTATTTCTACCATAAAAGGAGCGACACTTATTACTAAAATTGGGGCAATAACTTTGGTTAGTGATCGAAATAGGTAGAATAAGCTTAGAAAAACTGAAACCACATTCGGAGACTTAATTTCCTTAGAATGTTCGTTATTTTTATAGATATTTCAGTTTTTTTTGGTCGGGGGAACTTTGCCAGTTCAGCTATTTATTTATTTGAACGTTGGCAACTCCAGCGATGTCACTTATGTGTCGCCGACCATTTTAAAACTGAAAGCGGAATGCCTGCCAGCGGCAGCGTAACGGGAAGGAAACTATCTATCTGCCCGCATGCCTGCCTCCCCGTGGTAAAATAGTTTAAAAACATCTTGAATCAAAAGCACCGTGGTGAACGACAAGTTCGCGCAACCAATCGCGTGGCTTACGCCTCCTTTCTCCACCCATGATCACCGAGAAGATCCAAAAGAGATGTTGGTTGACTAATATACGTCAATATCTCTACATGCAACATTCGACTAATAAATTAATTACTTAATTTGAATTAAATGAATATGCCACCAGGTGCTGGTACGGGTATAACTTCAATAAGCTATATTGGATCCTACAAGGCCCACGTCTCGCCGTTGTAACTGTAAGTACCAAAACGTACTACGTATTGAAAACGGTTTAAATATTATATTCTTCTATTTGCCCATATTCATACACAACTTGGCATTTCATGTTTAATTTGTATAAAATTGTTAAAAGCTAGTTGAAGTAGGTTTTGTATAATTGCTCTAGATGTTTTATTCAAATACACTACAGACAAAATTTACCTACTTGATCCTTTAACAAAACTCGTACAATCCATGCAAACTGTTTAACATATCCTTGTAAACAAAATATTGCAACCCCAGTATCTTCTCTGTAGAGTCGTTTTCCGGTGGTAGATGCATGACAATTTAAAATAATTTGCTAAAAAGGGCCATTTGATTAAAATTTTATTTTTCTGGACCAATATTTTAACCAGACTACGAAACACCAGTGAACTAAAACTCAAAACGAGTTTAAGTGGGGCTTAAGTTAAACTTATAAATCATAGCTGCTATAAAATATTAACTACTTACGAAATAATACATCTGGTTTCTATATTTCAAGGTGATCAGCGTGTACTGTGACACGTAGGCCACTTCCAGCTGCTTCGTTTCTGCCTCCAGTTTTCCCCATCCCAATGTTGACACCACCGACTTTGATGTCGTCTATACATCTCTACCTCTGTTTGCCTCTTTTCCCTTTACCATATTCCACTACTCAGGCCACAAATGACCCACTGCTGAGTCAGGCCTCCTCCAATAACAAGTAGGGTAAATAGCCTACTGTGCCATGTTGGCACAGGGTTGCGGTTCAAGTTTTCCTTCTCTTGCGGATAGACTTTCGGCCTTGTCATTTCGCTTTGTCGGCTCTAACGACACTCTCAGGGTGGAATTGGGTGGTGACGTTAGTTTGTAAAATACTACTAGTATGTCACCACACACACGGACCTTTACCATCGCATGGTTGCTATTCAGCAATTATGGAAAATTTACACTACAATCCGCTTCGAATCCATGCCAATGTCTATTAATAAATGTCACATACTTATAACTTTAAAAGGCAGTATAATCTATTTTACATCTGGTATACCGCTTTATACCAGCGTAGCCGCAAGCAGCAGCATGTCTCCTCAGTTACAATACCTATTTCACCTGTTACTGAAATCAGATTTGAAGAGCATTGTGAAGTACTTTAACTGCACCTGTGTTGCATAATTCCACACTAAATGAGCTTTAGCAAACATTTCCCGAGAATGTTTCGGTTCAGAGAACAGCCAACACAAAATGTATTTTCAAGCTAGTGCACTCTGGTATGAAACGCGATTGCAACAGGGAAAATTCATGTGAAAAACAAACACAAATTGTAACAACAATTTGAATCGTAGCGCAGCGTGTATTTAAACGTTTACGGCGGCCCTCCTTTTTAAATCTTTTAATTCGTACCGTACGGGGCGTTACAGCCACCGTACAATATGTGGGAAACTATGAACAACCTTGTGTCAAGCTGAATCAAAAATAAAATATAGTTCTTGTAAGTTTTAAAGTACATCCACCACTGCACTCTGTTGTAATGAGGTATTTATATACCTATATCGATATAGAGATCGATTCCATGGCATACACTGCTGCATAAAAACTCAGTAGCCTCGAACACAGCAGACAACCTTCCCCTCTCCATAACCGAACGACTAAGCACGGCGCGCAGTTTCACCCATAAGATGTAGATATTCGTCATTTATCCATGAAGCGGCCTCTTCTTTCTCTTCAACTTTCTCTCTCAAACGTGTACCCTTAGGCCTCATCTTCGCCTTCCATCAAGCGTGGTTGAGGTCTAACATAAGCCTCATATACATATTATTTACATATACGCTTTACTGGACGTATTCCCTTGAAGTTAATAGTTCAAAATGCTAAAACTCAAAGGTAACTTTATTCTTAAACGTATTATCACAAAACTCTTATAAGTCGTCATTAAAACCACCATCATACCTTTAAGTTATGTTATGAATGCACTTACTAACTAATGAATATTTCTTTTTCAGGTCAATATGATATTTTTGATTCACATTATGTTTGTTATAATCGCCAAACTACGACGCACTGTCACAACCGAGATGCAAAAGATAAGGTCAGTATTAAGCACCAGTCGTCGTTTTATTCCATAAATGACCCACTACTGGGTCGGGTCTTCTCCAAATCTATAGAGGGCAATTAGTGTACTGTGTCAGGCTGACAAGACGTACTGGCACAGGGTTTGTACCAAGATTTCCTTTTCTTAGGGATAGGTGATCTGCCTTTTGCGTTCGCTCCTGCGATGGGTGACATTGTGTAATAAAAACCTTAGAATCGTCCGAAATTAGGACACAGAGATAAGCGAATGAAGCAGTTCTGTTTGTAAAATATATTTAAATCATGAGATGTAAGCGAGAAGTGCTTTTTCTAAACCAGACGCTTATTACACAACATGGGTTGTACTAAACCCAACCAACTAACTATCGTTATTAATATCCTACAAACATAGTAATTATTTGAGCTGAGTTCCACGTTACCTGGCTTCCTGTCGTTATTTATCCAGTTACGCCACCTAATTGCGTTCTATATTCTGAAATTTCGCACATAGTATTTATATCAGTAGCACCACCCATCCTCTTCGGTGCATAAAGGGGTTTAGTTTCATCCAGTATAATTAAACTCGAGTCACGATAACCGCGTATACATTTATGACAGTCTCTGCAAAAATCCATCATCGCCAACATTGATGATTAAAATAATTTACAGCACTTTATTCAAATAATAAACCAATAATATTTGTACGACCTACAAGTATTTGTTCCGGGTCTGGGTGTTTTCTATCTATAATATGTATGTATTTACAAAAAAAATGTATACTAAGTAGTTTATCATCCATTTCGTTACCATAACACAAGCATTAAGTTGCTTAGCTTGGGACGAGATGGCGTTGTGTGAAATGTCCAATGATATTTATTTATTTATTTATATAAACGCTGATTTCATAATCACCCCAGTACTGTACACAACCAACATTTCGAACCAATTAATGCTAACAGACTATAATTTTAGCTTGCGACAAAGTGTGTGGGTCCTGTTCATTTAAATATCTGGCAGAGACAGACTATCCTAAAATAAAAGTGATTATTGAATAATCGCGTGGTATATGCGTCAGTGTGACTGACGTGATTATAAACCTCATCATCATCATCATCATTTCAGCCAAAGGACGTCCACTGCTGGACATAGGCCTCCCCCAAGGATTTCCACAAAGGCCGGTCCTGGGCCGCCCGCATCCACTGCTTTCCGGCGATCTTAACCAGGTCGTCGGTCCACCGTGTGGGAGGCCTACCAGCACTGCGCCTTCCGGAACGCGGTCGCCACTCGAGGACTTTTCTGCCCCATCGGACGTCGGTCCTGCGAGCTATGTGCCCTGCCCACTGCCACTTAAGTTTGACAATCCGGTGGGCTATGTCGGTGACCCTGGTTTTCCTGCGTATCTCCTCATTTCTGATTCGATCTCGCAGGGAAACTCCGAGCATAGCCCTCTCCATTGCCCTTTGGGTGACTTTGAGCCTTCTGATGGAGCCAAAAAATATTGATTAATCTTGGCACAATGGGGTTGTCAGAGGACAGGTTCTTGTACTAGACTTTGTACTGTTTTGAGTAGAGTCTGGCCACGCTAACTCTCGCAGAAGTAAGAAAATTATGGAATTTGAAAATCTATAGATGGTAACACCGCAAATACTACGAAAATCTTAATTTGATACTAGTTGTTTTTATTTATAATTTAGACAAATTATTTTGTTTAAATTCTGTTTTTTTCTTGACAAAGAATAGTCATGACTTCAGCACGGTGCTTTGTGGATTTTATTTTATACAGTTTTTGAGGTAGAGCCTATGTAAGTACGATTCAGGTTACAATAATACTAGATCCTAACTTTTAAAAGTGTACTGAGGCTAATATTTATCTACACATTAATAATACTTTTGGCTTTACTATAAGGCGATCTCTGATAGGGGCTGTCCATTGATCACGTGAGGTTCGAAGGGGGGGAGGGGTCCAGCATAAATCACAAAATATTAAGGGGGAGGGGGGTATAGTAAGATATCACGTGCATTTATTTTTTCGTCAAATGCGTGATTTTTATTCCGAAAAGCGGCGTGTAGTGTATGTAGGTAACCTTTGAGTGTAAGATTATTTGCAGGTACTAAAAAATACACTTGATTTTTACCTAAAGGTAGGTGTAGACTTAAACCTCAACAAGTATCACCAAAGGGGAAAACATGTTAAGAAAAACATCACGTGATTAATGGACAGCCCCAAACTACTCATAATCATAAAAAATATGAGATAGATTTGAATGTAAAACTTTTTTTTTGTTTTTGTATTTCGACTTGTTATATTTACAAATGAAACCATAGTACACTCCTAATCATTCATCACAACCAGAGTCTAAATATTCAATGCCTTCAAATTCAACGGGCTCATCGTCTATATTGCTATCATCGCTGTCAGATTCTTGTAGGTTTATTCCAAATGGAATAGCATCATCCAGTAACCTGTCTTTTATTTTATGCCCTCCTCCTAACCGTTTCACATCTCCAGCATATTTTTTCCAATCATCCGCTGTGACTGATGCAAATACTTCTTCTTCTTAATTTTTTTTTACATTTGTTCCGGAGTTCGTTAAGCATGTTTTTCGGAAATTTTTCGTTTTACTTGGCTCCATACCAGCTCAATGGGGTTTAAGTGGCAATGATACGATGGCAAATTTCGTGGCCGTTTTATCATAACAATTAATCGCAGAAGTATGTATACTGTATCAGGTTTGTTCCTTTTCACCAAACAAAGCAGTTCTGTGTGAGCAGTGCAGCCCAAAAATAAATACTTGTTATGAGTTAAATATCTATAATTGATGTAATAACCAACTTAAGACAAGTAATGTCAAAATCCTATTGCAGGAAGCACGTAAATAAAAATGGACGTTAATTTGACACGAGCTTCTTGTCAGCATCATGAGCAGGCTATGAGTATTCCAAAAAAATGTTCTTAGGTACATCTAATGGTAAAATAAAACGGCGAAGTATCAAAATCACGTACTCCGAAAGTGACATCAAAAAAAGTATACCATATAAAAATATTTTTAGGGTTGCCCATTTATTCCATTGCAGAGTTAGCGTGGCCAGACTCTAGCACTGTTGACGATGAATTATTACATAAAACACGTCATGTGTCTATAGGTGTTTAACTATCAAATGAAGGCGCGGTAGGCGCGCGTGCCAATGCGAACGAATCTATACTGCACCCATCGTTTCTCAAATTATACACCATTTACTTTTAGTAATATCTTTAAATGAGCAATTCTTGTATATATACTCGTATAATTGGAATCTCGGAATCGGCTCCAACGATTTTCATGAAATTTTGTATATAGGCGGTTTCGGGGGCGATAAATCGATCTAGCTACGAATCCTGACATCTATTGGCGAATAATAATACTACTTTTTTGTGAGCACAACAGCAGATGGCGTTGTTAAGTAACACGAAGTCAATGAGTGTTTGCGTAATTCGTACTTAAGTATAATTTCCAAAAAACACAATTTAAAAAAAAAATACCGTCATCTATATATTAGACATAAATGAAACAGCAGAAATTAATTTCCGTAATGTGTTATCAGGAAAGGAGTCCGTGCTGCCCTCGTACTGCTGCCGCTCCTGGGTATCACTAACGTCCTCAACATGATTGAAGCCCCGCTGAACGGTCCCCTGTACGTCTTTGCCATGTGGAGTTATACCACTCATATTTTTCGGGCGCTTCAAGGGACATTTCTGGCGGTGATATATTGTTTTGCAAATGCTGAGGTAAGACCTTATATTAACCTCTATAAATGTGCAAGCTTTTGTTTCAAAGCGAAAACTAATCAAAGTAAAATAAACGGAGTTGAGAAGCCTAGTATGTACCTACCTGTAATGGAATCTAAAATTAGAACAGTAGGGCATTCAGTATTAGAGCAATAACACTGACTCTGAATTCAGTTAATTATTTACGTTATTAATAATTAAACAAGCAGTTGAGAGTATGTCATGCTCGCTTAAAAGTCATACTGGTGGTGTCGTGTGTGTCGGGTCCTTCGATTCCCTATTCCTAAATATGGTTGAGCTGGGGGATGGCTGTCACACGTGTCATGCTCGTGATCGGGCGCTGCCAGTTGGGGCCGGTCATCCCTTAACTGCTATTGACATACCTACATAGATTTCTATTGATCTCCTGGACACTTGCAATATGTTACATTGTCCTCACATCTTAGCTTACTATAATTAAACACGAAATCAATGTAACCTATAATCAGATCAGGATCTACTTTTTGGAACAAGCAACTAGATTCCTAACTTCACTTTTGACTTTTCAAAAACACCTGTAAATAGGTTTAAAATAGGTAAACGCAAGAGCGGGAGAGTGGGCGTCGCGGGCGCTGCGTGACTCAATTTAGTGTTGTCCTAGCATCGACATGGCAAGTCGCCCGCGCCCGCAAAAATTTCTATTGCACAAATTACTATTTTTAATACCACTCATGTGACAACAAGCGTGCATAAAACCTGCACGTTTTTTGTGACGTGGCATCTAATAGAACGCAGATACACTATGCCATCCAAACCTTAATTCGTTCTAAACACAACGGTTTAGGTTCAACAAAAATTCACATATGACACTCGTATAATTTTAGAAAAACGAATACAATAATTAGATTCCATTGCATTTACTCCCATCTGGTTACATCCTGCTTATTTATATACCATCATCATCATCATTTCAGCCAAAAGACGACCTCTGCTGGACAATAGGCCTCCCCCAAGGATCTCCACAAAAACCGTTCTTGGGCCTTTATACAATGTTTTTATGAAAAAAACTTGCATAGTTTAAAGCTTAAATTTTAGTCTATTAAACTTCTTTAATAAAACTTTGCAAGCGATAACTGAGATATTATTTTATTCCCATCACTACTTACTACACATATTTTTTTTTTTTTTTTTTTTTTTTTTTTTTTTTTTTTTTTTTTTTTTACTACCCTATCTCTGTCGTATACACAGAGCTTTTACATGCTAAAATCTACTCTTCCATTCCAGTTCTCGCATTTCATGCCTCTCGTACTTTCATACCGCATACTACACATCCATCCATCTCCATTCACACTTCCGGTTGGGATTTCCGGTCCCTGCTTTTTATGTCCTATTTTATTTCCATCTAATCTATTCTAAATATTTTATCATTTTCATGTTTTTCTGCTTTATGCCTTCAATTTGTTTTGGCCTCGTTTCTACCACGTTTCGTGCCTCTTTACTTTGTTAGGAGGGGAGGGGGAATAACTGTATATTTGTCCTTTATTTAATAGAAAACATTTTTTACTTATCCTATACTTATTCTACCATTATATTATAAAACTTATGACTATTTATTTATATTTCTATCTTATTTAACTATGTATATACATTCTATATTTTTGAAAAATGTAGTTGTACATAACCTCTAATGATCGCTTGTTTTATTTCTGTTTATTACTTTTTGTGCTGTTTTTTTGCAGAAGTCTATAAATTTATTTCTATGTTTACTTGCCATTATACTTTTAATATTTTCCATCTTAACCTCTACACCTGTTTCCGCCTCAAAGTTGAGTCGGTCGGTCCCGTACATAGGGCAGTCCACCAGTATGTGCGGGACCGACTCCACCCTTCCCTCGTCGCAAATGCACGACGGGCTCCCCTTACACCTGAAGCGATTCAGGTATTCTGAGAACCCGCCGTGTCCTGTCAGGATCTGCGTCGTTATTGCCTCTTTTTTCATTTTTCCGATTATTTTGTACGCCTCCACCGCGTCTGGGAGGAACAGCTTGGTGACGGCTGCAGTGGACCCTGACTTGTACCGCTCATTCCACTCGTCAAGGGTGGCCCTACGAAGGCAGCCCTTGACGAATGAGATGGGGCACTTGTCATAGTCCGGTCTTGTTTTGGTTATGGTAGCGGCCTCCTTTGCCAGTTGATCTGCACGTTCGTTCCCTTCCATCCCCACGTGCGATTTTATCCAGGACAAACAGACCGATTTGCCCTGGTGAGATGCTGTGTTCATATGGTCTCTACATAGTGTTGCTAGGGGATGGAGGGAGACTTGATCCTTAACTGTCTGGAGTGCCGCTAGCGAATCACTGTAGATAGTGCAGCGCTCTGCCGTCACCTTCGTAACGTGCTCCACCGCCACACACACCGCCAAGAGCTCTGCCTGGTACACAGTACAGTGATCCGACAACGCCAGCTTGAGGGTACGTGTTTCAGTCCGATTGTGCCAAATGGACAATGCGGCCCCAACACGTCCCCCAATCTTGCTACCGTCTGTGAATATTTCCACAGGCGGTTTCACACTGGCGTCGTACTGTTCCTGCGTAGACAGGCTTCCCAGCTCTATGTCGATATGTGTGGCAGGGTGGGGGAGGTCCATGGCCGAGGTCTTACCCTCTATCTCCCTGTCACCTAACACTGGCAGTGGCACCCCCCTCTTGGCCTCGTACAGTGACGCGGCTTCGCGTATGCGGAGGTCAAGGGGGAGTATCCCTGCCAGTATCAGGGCGGAGTTCAGGGAGACTGTGCGGTATCCTTTGCAGATTTTTTGTGCCATCCCTCTCTGCACGTTATTCAGCTGTTTCCTTATCCCCAGTTTGTTGGCTGCCGGTGCCCACGCGCTGGCTGCGTACATAATAATCGGCTCTATAACGGCCGTGTAAATGGTCTTAATTATTTCGGGGTTTAGGCCCCAACTGACCTTGGCCGTCCTGCTCAGTTGGTTGTATACGCCCAAGGCCTTTTTGCACTGGGCGGTCACGTGCTGATTGAAGGTCAACCCGCTGTCGATGATGACACCCAGGATCTTCATCTGTTTCACCATCTGAAGTGCCACTCCGCCCATGCCCAGGCGTGGGGTGTCGTACTTAAGTTTTCTGGTGATGATCATACCACAGGTCTTGTGTGGCGCGAACCTTAACTTGTTTCCGACACCCCATTCCCGGACACGGTCTAGTGTGGCATTGGCTACGCGCTCGATGTCCAATGCGGTGTCCCCATCGAAAGCGAGTATGATATCATCCGCGAAGGCCTGGACATATACACCGTCTCTTTCCAGGGCCGTCAGTAGAGGGTTCAGCAGGAGGTTCCACAAAATGGGGCCCCCTATCGAGCCCTGTACGCAGCCCTTGCTTGTGCTCCTGGTACACTCCGCTCCGGCATATCTGACTCCCACGCTCCGGTCCTCCAGATAGCTACCGATGACCCTCCTCAGATTCCCGGGGCACTTCTCTTCCGCCAGTCTGACCTTTATCATCGGCCACCAAGCGCTGTCAAAGGCTCCCTCTATATCCAATGATATTAGCACGATCAGTTTTTTGTTGTTGAGCTTAACTCTGATGTGTTTCATCAGAGTATAGAGGGAGTCCTCTGTGCTTCTCTGTGGGATAAAGCCATACTGGCGGGTACTCATGCTCGGCAGGAGGTAATATCTGAGGCGGGCAACCAGCATCTTCTCATAGATTTTACCCAGGGGTATACTACACATATTGAACTATCTTCGGTTGCGTTACGAGATACAATCGATACCTAATTTTCTTTTGGTATTTGTAGTTTATTCCTAAGTCATAACTGCGTGCGAACCTAGCAAAATGTAGAGCAATAGGTTCTCTTGACCCATAAAAACTTCAAAATATATGTCATGGGTTTTTTTGTAAAATATCAATTATTTTGAAAACTGTATTTTTAAGAGACTGATTAGGTCTCCAACGTACCAAAGGATAGGTTAGTTGCGAGATCTTTTAGGTCTCCAAATCACCAGCTGAAAGTTCTTTGAAAATGATGCCGCAGGGAACGTGATAAAAAAGTAGAAACATAGGAATTTTAAGACCTAAATATAATGTTGTCCAAATGACTTCCCTCGGCTGCTTGGCACTCCTGGAACCAAAGTCGCAAATTTTCCAAAATTTGCTCGTTGAACTCGTTGAAAAGTTGTTCTCGGTATTTTGTTACTTTCCTGAATAATATTCCTCTTTAGCTGCTCTAAATTGGTCGGATTATTCTCGAAGACTACCTACCAATTTGAGGTAGCCCCGTAGAAAATAATCGCATGGATCTCTCCATCGGGGCAGCGTGGCGGTTCAATATCCCCCCTTTTCGAAATGAGTTTTCACCCACATCCTCGAGGTATTGCCTTGAAGTCCTTGCAAGGCTGGCACCAAAAAGTCTGATAACATGTTGCAATAATTGTTAGCTCTAACCGTCATCGCTTGCCCTCTTTCGTCCTCAATAAAATATGGCCCAATAATACCGGTTGACGTTATCCCAGCCCCCACGACAAGCTTAGGACTGTGAAGTGGACGTTCATGCAAGCGTCGCGGATTAGTCTCGGACCAGAACCGATTATTTTGCATGTTTGTTTTTGCATGACCTTGTGGTTTCTTCTATCAATTTCTTAAAATTCCTTTCCTTTTATAATCTTTTTATGCCCAAATAAGTAGGTATCTAAAAAGATTATCCGTGGTATGGTTACATAAGTCGATAAAATTGATATCTCTGACAGATGATTTGCTGAGTCTAAAGGAAACACTCACTGAGCTTGTGAAATTTATTGAGAATTATGAGGCGCCATTTAATCATATAGCTATGAGACGTCCCGCTACGATCGATTAGTTCTGATCAATTGAAACCAAGGACTCTTTGCCAAATTATTTTAATATTTTATAATAAATAACAAAACAAAAACCTAGGTAACATTAATATATTATACCTACATACCTGACTTTTATTATCATCATCATACGCTTATTTCAGTCCACTGCTGGACGTAGGCCTACCCCATGGCTTACTTGTATTATATTCTGTGCATTTATCAGCCTAATTTTCATCACTGAAATCGCCACAAATATACAGGTTGTATGCACCGCCTTCCAGCGATAGGTCTCTCGATCGCTCGATGGATCTGATCTTTCTACTGATTTTCGAGTCCCACACGCAGTTGCGACTCCAGGACATGTTGGACTTATTATCCGGGCCACGTGGGTGGCCTACTGCCATTCCTTAGTTCCTCTGAGTTTCTGATAGTAGGACACAAACTAATTTTTAGCACAGCCCTCTTTTAATGAATCTGGTAATAATCGGTAAGCGATAATGTCTCAGTACCATTATGTCATTGGGTGGCAACACGCGTGTTTTATGGACGATGAGATTTTTCGGTACAGCTTCCCGAACCGCTGCCGAACTGAATTGGCTTCAACAGTTGACCTCTTTCTCGAACTTACCTAGCTGGACTGTATATCCCAGGTAAATAATATATTGGTCAAAAACTTTGAGTATAGAGCTTTCCATATTAATTATCCATGCTTGTTTGTAAGACCTACTCGTTCGGAGGCTCATTCGTTCGGAGGTTCGGGAGCTCCATGTTCTGAGACATAACGTTTTGAAATATAAAAAGATGGATGTTCTCGCCAGTTTTATTTGATGGCTAACCCTTATCAGTACAGAACCTATAAAGCATCTTCGTACTGGTGAAGAGTTTCGGAGAGAGCGTCTTGATAACGTGATCTTGAGACATGTGTTTCACTTGTAGGTCAGGCAAGTGCTCCGTAAGTATTTTTCCGACTACAAGGCAATGAAGGATCGTCGCCGACGTCAACACCAGACCTTCGGTGACTTGAACGAAGGACCTACCAACCGGTACGTATACAAGTACAAATTTGACGTCATCAGACAACTGAAACAATTTCTTCGGAGATTGGGTTTTTGGAAGTGTTCGTTTTTATTAACCCCCTACGCAAAAAGAGGGGTGTTATAAGTTTGACGTGTCTGTCTGTCTGTCGGTCTCTCTGTCTGTGGCTCCGTAGCTCGCGAACGGATGAAGCGATTTCAATACGGTTTTTCTTGTATGACAGGTGAGCTAGAGGCGAGTGTTCTTAGACATTTTTGATGAAAATCGGTTATGTCGTTTAAAAGTTATGGGGGGGTGAAAGTGAGGAAGAATTACCGAATGTCTGCCAATATAATCGAGTGGGATCTCAAATAAAAGCGCATCACGTGCACATTACAAAATAATATGTTCCATGGAAATCAGTAGCGCCCTGAAAAACTATGGGGGTAAAAGGGGGGGAAACAAATATATGTGGTGGGGAGCAAATGAGGATGCGACCAGAATCTATGTATTAACAACTTAACAACATCTACATCCATATAAAAAAAAATATCACCCTTAGATATTTTAAAGACGAAAACATGACATATTTTTTTTAATAAATAACAATTTTACTCGTAGATATTCGTCCCAGAATTCCCTAGGCAAAAATTAAAGAATCTAAATAAAATCACATTTTTATAATCCAAAAATAAACTAAATTTGAAAATTTCATATTTATGAAACGATAGGAAACAACGTGAGTCTCTCTCCAATTATTTTGTCTGCTGTCTGCTAACTTCAGGGTCACAGACTGACAAAATGTTTCCTAAGATAAATATGCACAGATAACATGAGACAAAGAGAACCACAGTTTACAAAGCATGTTAGATAGTAATTTTCAATGGTATACCTACTGTTTTGTTATTAAAAAATGGGTTAGAAAATCGTTGATTTCTCCGTCATACTTTACGACGTATTCATAGAAATTTTTTTTTTTGGTGAGTTTAGAATGTTTACCAAAAAGTATTTGAGTACGAACCGTGTACCTCACCCGAAGATACAAAATTATGTTGAAAAATAAATCAGTATAATTCACCTTATTAAATTATATCATTGTTTCTGTAATTATCTATCGTATATTGTGTATCTATCGTTTATTGTTATACGTTTCCAATCAGGCCATGTGCCAAAAAAGTCAATAATATCGTGAAATAAAACGTTTACGATGAACACATTGACAGATGCTATTTAAAAAAAATATATAAAAACTGTAATTTCTGAAAAACAACTCGGAATTATTCTTTAGTCATATTGGAGTCAATATTATTTTAGATAATGTTTTATTTGATAAAAATGACGATATTACAAGAACAGATAACGAACTAAGATAACGAATAGAAATATATTTGATAACTTGTATTGAGGCAGAACTCATAAAAATGTCGTCCGATGAATCTGAGATGGCAGAGAAACCTACCGAAGTAATATTCCAAGCGTCAGAAGACATCGTTTCCGTGGATCCTCCGATGGAAGAATGGTCTTCACTCTTCCTAGAACTCCCCGAATTGAATAAGAAAAAAATATTGTACGAGCAAGGCCTTTACGACCCTGGCAGTAATGAAATATGCACGAAGTACATAGCGATGTCCGCTAGCTCGGTCTTTAGGCATCCGTTTTATAACTACCCAGCCGTTTGCGACCCTGGAATACTGAAAGCTCTGTTGAGGCCAGAACCCGTGATTGTGTATCCGGACGATGGACAAGAGATGTACTTGGATCTCTGTAAGAAAAATGAAGTAACCCCCATTAGAATGTTTCATAAAGGGTTATTGGAGGAAGAAATAAATCTTAGTTACTACTGTATCAATCCAAATACACTCTACACGATGACAACCGCTTTAAAGTTCAACAACTATGTCAAAGTCCTAAACTTAACAGACAATTTTCTCAACAATGACGCTTGCTACCATTTGAGTGAAATGCTGGAGACTAACTCAACACTACACGAGTTAAATTTAACTGGATGCCGTATTGGCCCAACTGGCGTACTACGATTGCTCTCAAAACTACGAGGTAATAAAACATTGAAGGTACTCAATTTGAGCAAAAATAAGTTGGGTGATGCAGGTACGCAATACATAGCTGATGCAATATTTCAAGGCATAAATGTAAAACAGATATTTTTAAGCCTTAATAATATTACTGGAAAGTCAGGGATAGCTTTTTCTGAAGCATTTGAAACACATAATAAACTGACCCACATAGATTTATCATGGAACAGTTTCTTCGGACCGGGTTTTGCTCAATTTTTCAATATTTTGGCTGAAAGTACTAACCTCCAAGAAATTAATTTAGCGTGGAATTCATTATCCGGAGCTAAAGTAGGAACCGCTATCAAAGGTTTATTAAAAATACCTACCTTACAAAAAATTGATTTAAGTTATAATAAACTAGAAGGCGAACCGATTAAAACAATCGCTAATAACTTAAAAAATGCAAAGAAACTTGTCACATTAAATTTGTCATACAACCCGTTGACACCGGATGATGCACTTTATATATTAACTAAAGTTAAACAAATCGCTGTAAAAGTGCAAAATGTTTACATGGAAAATGTCGACGTGACGCCGGAGTTTGTAGAATTTCTAGAAGGCCTGAAACGTTTGAAATCTAAAAAGAACACTGTGATTACTTACGGCGGCGTCATCACCAAGTTTGTTGGCACAGGTCCCGATCCCAGAGAGTTAATACTTAATCGTGTTGAATACTTGTGTAAGAGAAACAAAAAACAACAAGTAGATATAGCGCTTGTGATTTTTGAGTTGGAGAAACAGAAAGTCGGTAACTTACCATTTAAAGATTTCATCCCGGTTCTGAGTACTTATAAAGTTCCTATTGATGTTAATCTTGCTGAGGCATTAGTTGACGCGTTCCTAGGCGGAAAATTAGGAAAGATAAAGTTAATCAACATTCCACTATTGGCCGATTATATTCGTAGAAAGTGGCCTGATAGAAAGTTGCCACCAACTCCACCACCCGAGCCGGAACCAGAAGCAGTACCTGTGCCACCACCAAAGAAAGGAAAAAAGAAAAAATAATTGTAAATGCCATACCTTTACTAATTTTATTTGTATACATATTACTACAAATATTGTAACTTTGTACCTACGCTATTTATTACTTAACTGTATTTACTAATATTATTGTAAAACAAACTAACTAATGTAAAGGTTTACGGATTTCGTATATTTACTTTTACAATTAAATTACGTAATAGGAGCATAATATTATTAATTATAATATTGTTATGCAGTAAAGTTCTTAAGTAATGAGTTCGTTCGTTTACATCAATCTTCTCCTATTTTTATCTTACGAGGAAGACATCGACGTTTTTCTAATCCAACTTAAAAACACAAAACGTATGTGCCATTGTGACATTACGTAATCCAAATTAGTCAGATGCGTACTTATCAGTGTCACAGTTTCCTGGCCGGCTGGTGACCAACAGTTTGTATTTCATGAAATTCTACAATTTTTGTCACTGAACCTGTATCAGCAGTAGGTACTATCAGTCCTATCATTTCGTATATCGAGACTTTGTTACACTCTGTAATAAATACGTTCCACTAGTAATGAAGAGGACGAAGCCCGTGAGTCGATCCCGATGAGCACCTACCGCTACCAAGAATGCATGCCGTCGACTTCGCGAGTGCATTTGCAATCAGAAGTAGAAGCTGGGCCTAGTCATCAGTAAGTAAAATGTCTCTAACCCTCTTCGTTATTCGTAAGTAATCGATTAAACTATAAAAGTTATTTAAAAAGTGCCAAGGTACGCTACTGATAACGGCCTCCTTAAATTTGATGTCCGAGAATTTGACAATATGCCTACTATGGCCACACCGGACCGGCCCTCACTTCCTCCCCAATCTTCCTGAGTCTATTACCTGATATGGTGACAGTATGTCACTTAGACATCACCTTAGGGACAAACTTACTTTTGTAACACCTTTCCGATTATCAAGCTTGGCGTAGCGAGCATTGCGAATGATTTCCGTTTGTAGTTAATACTTATAAATATGTAAATAATATCGACAATTGGAACATATAATTAAATTTAGAAGAAGTAACAATAAGGAAAAGGAGAATATTAGAAATGTCTATTTATATAATTGAGCAAAGCACAGCGCCCGAAACTGGGCCAGTTTCGGGTGGTCGAGTTTCACCGATGGTTCTAGTGGGTAGGTCGAGGCGCAAATTAACACCTTACCGAGCCCTGGAACCTTACATAGCCAGGCCAGCACACGGCCGGGAATCCATACAAAAATCCAGCGAAAACGGCAAATACCAAGCTACGTTCCATAGTCTTAGCGAAAGCTAGTGCGAACGAATTAATGATGAACTATTATTTTTAAGAAATGCGACTCTTTTAATTATCGAAGAAAAATAACATATCTTCAACATCTTTAGAAATGGTACATAAAATCTAACGTGGGATGGATTTAAAAGTTGAAAGAAGAAGTTGCCCCATATTTTTACATAGACGAGTAATTATAACAATGAGGGGTTCGCTATCCCTCGGTGTGAAATTGTGTATTAAATAAACACAGCATGATAAAGTATCAAAAACATACTGTGGAGTGTTGCTTGTATCTTTTGTGTTATCCTCGTTAATAGCCAAATGCTGACGCTTCGCATGGACATTCGATATCGTTATTCGTACGCAGCTACCCGTCTTTGCAGTTTTGTATGCTTTTTTGACAAATGTCCACACACTAGCCCTTATTAACGGGTACGCGCATCCGAATAGCCATGTGAAGTTCCAGCATAACGGTTGCAGAAGGGTTTGTATCGCATGGAGGTAAGCGTAGTTACACACTCAATAATTCTCAATTTATCGTTTTGACAGATAAGATGGATTTGGCCTGTCAATTGTAAATATTTGGAAGCCAATCGTCATCAGAATAACCTGATTAAGGCCCGCTCCCACCGTAGTTCTACTATACCTAATGTTTAAACCAGCCCTGTGTAAGCATATAGTCCCATAAAAGCAAGGTGTGCATGTCCGTCTAAACTAGATACGCAGGAAAACTTTCCGCAAGAAAAGGTCATCCAATCAAGCACGAAAGCGTGGCACTATAAGTTTATTATATTTTCTAACAATGAAGGAGTTCAGGTCCTTTGTCCTGACTAGTTTATTTGGCTTTTTGTATCAAGTTCACAAGTAATAATATACATTTTCGATCAGAAAGACGATCGCAGTCTGCATTTAGTGTTCAAATGAATAAAAAGGCAGAAAACGGGGTGGTACAATCCCTTCTTCCTACCATCCAATTAAGCTCGACCTCCAGATTTTAATTGTGGTGGTCGGGTAACCCAACCAACAAGTGTTTGGTATGTTTGGTTTCGGATCGGAAGGGGGAGGTAAAATCCACAAAACAATTTCCTCGACGATATCGTTGTAAATCCGTCAAAATCGAATGTTGCCCACATGATTGGTACCTTAAATCTCAAAGGGGTAAGTTCTCCTTGATATAGTGGAGAACCCACCGGGCAACCGCCATTGGAATCAGGAGGCTGAGATAAAATGCCTTGGCTAGAAAATAAAATGTTTTCAGAGTTACGGAGACCATCGTTCAGTTCGCCGTGCCTCCAACCCAGCCGCGAATTGTGGGATTGCAATACAAAAAGTAAGTTGATTTTATTTCCTTAAATCTTTGTAGACTGAACAGATTTTCAATAGTATAGAAGACAATAAAAACATTGTTCATAAATGTTAAATATCAGAAGGCTTTCTGCTAAAATGGCAAGTTTGATTTGTTGGCATACGATACCAGTTTAGAGTCGACAAATCTAAAATTAGAAGCAGATTTATGGAACACACAATTACATAATTTCGAAGCTATACGTTGATTAATGTTGATCACGCAACGTCCTCCGCTGTTCGTATGACTTGCAAGATTGTTTGCTACAGGGTTTCATTTCATTACAGAATGTAACAAAAACTGATGACAAGACTATCATAACTTGAGAATTAAGCACAGGCAACCAAAAAATCGAATGTAACTCAAATGGCTAAGGTTGTAGGATAATAATAACGCTTACTCATTGATTGGTTCTCACTGGACCCATGTTTTGTAGTGAATTAATGGTTCAAAAAGACTTTGTTTGCTCCCTTACACTTCAAGATAGAAAGCGATTTTAAACACAGGGCTTCTTCTTTTGATCAACTCAATGTCCTCATTTCGGATGGCTATAGGGTTTTAGTTACACCCGGTATATCATGTTCCTCTCTGCGGCTAGGTGTCGCAGCCATTGGTTCTCTTTGTTTTCACCTACCTCCTTTATTTACGAAAGCATTTCAATTCTTTTCAGGGACCCGGCCACAAGTCGCACGCCTTTGACCTACAAGGGCACCCCTAAACATATAGGCCGTATCCGGAACCTTCCAATAGCGGGCCCAGAAGCAGACCCAGTGGAGAAATTCAAATAGAATAAGAAATAAAAAGAGAATTTCAAATTCTATGTTATTGACCTACACACTTATAGCTAAACGAAATAAGTTGTAAAGTGTACTATATTCTAAATTTCATATTAATATCGTAATAAGCCTAAGGAATTTGTACGATCTTTAATGAAGAGCGTTTAGCCAGATATTTGGTGTAGGTACTTATAGGTATCTTACATACTTTGGTATTTTTACATCAACTTGTAATTATTATATATTATAAATTTTATCAATATTGTGAAATGTGTTAGTACAGGGGTACGAAATTAATCATCACTGTTGTAATTCGTTACGTTACGTGAAAACGAAAATAAATTGGCACCAGAAACCGAACAAAAATCTATGGAAATGACATCATCCGCAATCAGGCCATACGATGATGTATGAAAGAAATAAACATATTTTTTTTTGGTTTGGGCTACACCAAATCTTTACAAGAGTAGGAATACATTGGGTAATCTTTAATCCACGAAACAAATTAATTTTGATTCAGCGTTTCACGATAGGTATAGTTAGGTCTTACTCAAAAGTTTTTAGGAAAGTTTGCAGCTAAGTCCTTACACATAAGCCTTAAAATAGAAAATCCGTAAATAAAAACACAAGATTCTATGTTCCATATTTAAATGTAAATAAAAAATCAATAATTATGAAGTCGCCTAAACATATAATAACTTTTTTGCCTCTATACCTAGTCAAATCACTGCTTCGTTGAATTCTTTTCCTGACGTTGCCGAAGAATTACTCAGAAACAATGTTATGGAGTGTTCAGACTTGTCCAGTTTGACTCACGTTACAGCAATCGATATTGCTATAATACTATTAATACAAAGAAAACCGGATATCTGTGGGTTATGTCAACACTAGCAATTAATAGCATTATTTATACTTTACAGTATTTTTTATGAATGTATAGACGTGGCTACTTCTCCTAATTGATACATGATGAAACATAGTAAAATCACACCATTATTCAAAGCTGGTAACAAAGAAGAGCTCAGAAATTGCCGTCCAATTTATATTTTGCCAGGTATAAGTACATTTTTTGGAAAACTGATTCTAAATCAATTACAAAGTGAACAATACGGGTACGCTTGATACAAACCCTGTGCCAACCCACCTTGCCAGCGTGGCACAGTGGGCTAAGTTCCCCCCATGAATTTGGAGGAGGCCCAACTCAGTAGTTGCTAATTTATGGGCTGAAATGATGACCATGATCACGAACAATACGGGTTTACTAAAGGTTAACGGAGAACGCTTTAAAGAGATACCTAGGCATTTTAACTGTAGAGTCACAGTACATACTTTCTAATCTCATTATTCTTAAACAAAAGTATTATAGCTTTAAAAATTGTGACGTCTCGTCCTCCAATATAATATATTTATCCAATATATAAATAATATAACTGACAAGAAATAGGCTTAAACACCATTCCACCGGCTACAAAAAGCACATGGTTCTTTTGTAGGCCTCGGAATTAGCTTGTTCAACAAATTACCGGAAACTGTTTGTAATATTAGGAAAAAAAACCCCGGGTTTTTTTATGTTTATTATGTTTTCAAATGAAAATAACATTTACTTACTTATCGCATTTCGCCACAGCAACGACTTACTTGATCTTCCACCAGTGTCGTCAAATATTTTTCTGTTCAATCGTTGGTGCTAGTGTCATATATTTTCAATGCGCTTAAGCAATATTTTGTATCGTTTAAAATTATATGTTAGCATGACAGCCACTATACTAAGGTATAGTTAAAACACTTCAATAAGTAAGTAGGTTATTCGTTGACTTCATGAGAAGCATATAATGTACACTCTTAACATTCAGCTACGTAAACTAATTTTAAAGAGGAATCCACTAGGATATTCGTGTAACAAGGCATAAGCACCTACGAATTATTCATATGAGGCAGTGATAGAACTTTTCACGCCATCCTGACTGTTAAAACGAACGTTCCTGTTATTTATTATTCGTGTTAATGCCCAACTACTTTTTTCTTATATTCGCTGTGTGAGGGCGGCGGAAGAATACCCTCACCCCAGTACTGGCCCAGGGATGACGTAGAAACCGTCGAACGGGCATAAGCCTCGAACAACAACAGGCAGGCCGATTGAGAACAATAGCAGGCCTTTCTCAATAAATCTGCTGATGGAGGTGCAGGACCAGTCAGCAGCGTGAGCGGTGACTTTACCATCTATCGGATCCGAAATTATCACTCCACTGCAGTTCGATATATTTCAAACTATCCCAGCCATTTTAGATAATGTATTTTTTGTTCATATGTAATATCATAATAATCATCTTTGTGACAACATTCAACCGCTTCGCTAGTGTTACGCGTCGTTAATTATTATTAACATCATGATGAGACACATGCGAGACATAAAAATAACGCTAGTTTGTTAATTGCTACGACAATTCTCTTAAAATCTGATGCAGTAAGACGAAACTTTAATAAAAAAATAATGGGTATCACGCCATAAACACACACACATTTCATTAAAATGATAGCAAAATTGGAGTCAACCAAGGAAAGACTGTCATGTTGGACTATAATAGGGGTTGGATGCGCCGCCTTTGGATCACGGGGTCGCGGGTTCGACTCCAGGGCCGGGCAAGTGTCAGTCTGGGTGTCATTTGTATTCATTAATTTCATGTTTGTAAACTGCCCCCGCGGTACAGTATACCTAATGCAGGGCATACGTTTAAAAAAAGCAGTCATTAGTATAATGGTGACAGATCTATTTAGATCGCACAACCAATGGACAGCTTTAGTGATCATCTAATGGATCCGATACTAACCGCTCCGCGACAATTCCGTTCATTTTTAATTTTCCCAGTCACTTCAGCTAATTTATGTATGTTTTCAAACAAAACTCGCGTGAAGAAAACATTCAGTCGTAAGCAAATACTTGATTCAAAAGCTTTCGAATTATCTTAGAATTACACGTATTTTAAACGTTAACTTTTAATATAACAATATACCAACACACACACACTAACAGTTTGCATTATGCATAGAATGAAAATTGTAAATATAGAACGAAATTTAAAGAATCGACGACGCTTTATTAGTATTTAACAGGCGTTCAGGTGCAACGACGATGGTGTCACATGCACCTGCCCCTGCCGCGAATCGCACCCAGATCATTTATTCTTATAAAAACAATTAAAGTGTTAGCATATGACGGTTACAATTTCAAATTGAACCATAAAAGCGTGACATTCTAAATATTGTAGTGAATTACTCAAATTTAAATTACATTATTTTTTAAAATTTTTGCTTTGTTCATGCTGTATTGAAATGAAAATGTTTTTTTTTATTCAATCATTATATCTACGCGAATATGTGAATGTGAAGTAACTATTTAATTTTATGATTTAAATGTAGGTATAGCTTTGTTTTATTAAACTTTGTTTAACATTTTAATTATTATTTTTTACCTTAAAAGTGGCTGGTTGTTTATTGTTCTGTTTTAAAATGTGGACTGATTTGAATTATTGAAAACATCAGGATTGTTCATCCACATGGATTGCTGACCTTAATTCAATTGATGATTTAAATATAGAACAAAAAATGTATGAACAAAAATTAAGTAGGTAGGTATGTAGTCGTAGGAAGTAGTAAAATGTTTCAGCTAACTTATTAAATTAGAATATATTCCATTTAAAAGTCTTGTATAGATGTTTATTATTACATAGTTATGTTATTTAAAAAATGTTTATAAACATTATTCATGCTGGTGTGTAGTTAGGTATAAGATAACTACAACTTATGGATCATATTTTATAACTACAGCGGCGTCATATGCGAGATGTGTGGACGTCATATGACTTATCTTTATTCCAAGACAATTATGTCGAAGTTAATTTTTTACTTATAATATAATTATCTTCAATTAAACCAAGTTTGATTTTATGAATCTGTATAAGTAATGCAATTGAATTTACATGAAGTATCGAAATTATGGTTAGTGAGCCATAACCTAATTTCGGAATTAGGTAGATATAAACAGAGTTTAGTTTATATTTCAACGTGCAATATATTTCATAATAGCTAAACAAGTAAATTAAGTTAACATTCAATATACTGATAACCTACTGCAATTTCATAGATTATGATATTAATCAATTTTATTCTACTACCAAAATATTTATGGTATTATAGAAATAATTATTACGATATTATTATGTCTAAATGCGTAGAAATGTGTAATTTAAATTTTATCTCTAAATGTTATTTCGATATTTAAAACATATTTATTATATTGTAAGCATTTAATAATCATTATATTTAGATAGTTGCTAATGTTTTGATGATGTTGCATAAAACTTATTACACTTTCTAAAAACTTATGATATTTATTTAGAAAAATCCTATTAAATTTTCTTTCCATACTATAAATTCATAAAATGCTTCTAGGTATCGATTGGTTGGGTATTGTTTATTTATTTTGAAATACTTTTAATCCACCCATCCAAATAATGTACCTAATAAAATATTGGTAATTAATATTCCAAGTCTTTAAGATAAAGAAAACCCGTACGTAAAATAACGTAACATCGTCAAAATGTAAGCAATGGAGTTTTAATAAACATACAAATATATAGCTCGTTAAGGAATTAGTCGTTTTTTCTCCTAGGAATTAGTCGTTTTTCTCCTATATGGCGAGACTAGATATATGTATAAGCTATACGTAATACAATTAATTATTATAAAACAACAAAAAAGACATCCGTGCGTGTATTGTATTAAACTAAGTAGACTTATAATTAATATAGTTACATTTAAATTTCAACCCAATAAATACCTACCCATCTACGAATTTTATTTATTTTGTCCGCTCTAAGGATGCTTCACACGGTGCAAGTAAGCGCTCATAAACACGAACGGCATGTTGTCAACGGCACAGACAGCTGCAGTCTGTGCGATTGCAATATCGTTCGGGGACTACCCTAAAATGGTTAGGTTTGGGACTTAAGGCCCACCCTTCAATATATCTAATTTATAAAATACTCGTTCCCGGTGCTTGTTATTGAACTCGTCCGAAATGCTTTACCAATTTTCGTGAAATTTTGTGTGCATATCGGTTAGGTAGGTCTGCCAATCGGTCAACATCTATTGTTCATCCCCTTAAATGCTAAGGCTAAAAATGTGTTAATATTAAAATTATGCGATGGACCACCCATCGCATAATTTTAATATTAACACATTTATTGATTTTAAATAATTTAGCAGCACTCTGTATATTGTACATACATTTCTTATTTAATAGATATACTAGGCTTTTTCTACGGAGTAAATTTCCTGGATCAAATGTAAAGTATCTACAACCAAGTATAAGATTTCCCAGTTCTCCTGAATTTCCAGGTCCGAACTTTTGAGGTAAATGCAGATTTTTTACACTATATGTTTTATTTAAAATCTAGCGAGCCGAGGGGGGGGGGCTTCGCACGGGTGCAATTATGACATATAAACCTTCCTCTTGAATCACTCTATCTATTAAAAAAGACCGCTTAAAAATCCGTTGCGTAGTTTTGCAGATTTAAGCATACATAGGGACGGACAGACGACAGCTACTTTCTTTTATACCTACAGGTAGTGAAGTGATATAAAATTCATGTCAATTCCGATTAGAAAAGGCCTAAAAAGAGTGAAAAATATCTATGAAAGCGATTGACATTAAACATTTTTTTTCTTTAGTCACATGTTTTTTTTTTATGTAAGAGCAGGCCGCTGACTGTATTCCGCCTGATGTTAAGTGGCCGTCCAGAAGTGGGGATACCTAGTGCTAAACTGTAAGTATATCATTAGCCATCCTCACCCTGCCGGCCCGCAAAATGCCTCTTCACGCTTCGTTTGAAAGACCCCATATTGTAGGTAGGTGGAAATTCGTGCGCAGGGAGGGAGTTCCATGGTTTTAGGGTGCGATAAAGGAACGAGTTGCCAAACCAACTAACTATTGTTCTTGAAAATTCGCTATCGCAGTGGCTGACTTTTTGGTAATTCTCGCATTTGTAGGCGATATTCTTGATGTTATTAGTTCTGATTTTTCGGGTAAATTGTTCATAGTATGTAGAACGCTGGTCGCAAACAAAAGCTTTACATATATTTGGCCGATATACTTACGGCGAAAAGCTATAATGTTAAATTAAATAGTATAAAAAATCTACATTTACCTCAAAAGTTCGGACCTGGAAATTCAGGAGAACTGGGAAATCTTATACTTGGTTGTAGATACTTTACATTTGATCAAGGAAATTTACTCAGTAGAAAAAGCTGAGTATATCTATAAAATAAGAAATGTATGTACTAGTAGGTATGTACAAAATACATGATGGCTTCCGACTTTTTCTATTATTGTGTGTATACTACAGAGTGCTGCTAAATTATTTCATCGAGGTCGATCGCAAATGTTATATTGCGAGCGCATCAATCAGAGCCACCCACTCATTTCCGCCTTGACGCACGGCATCCACTCGTTGTCGACAGGTGGTCCTCGGGTGGACGCTGCGTTAACACCAATAAAAGTTGCGTGGTCAACCAGTAGACCTCGCGTCGTCAACCAATGGACCCCGCGCGGTCAACGAGTGGACGTCGCTTGGTCCACGAATTTTCGAGTAGTCTGTTAACAATTGGCACTTTCGTAATGTCGGAAGCGGCGCATCGCCAACGTATAGTCCTCGCGTGAATTATTCGCGGGCAGTGCGCGGACCCGCGCAATGGCAATGCGCAGTCAACGCAAGGCAAGCATGCAAGCAACGAGTTGTCCCCGAGTGTTCCACGCGTGGAAGGCTCCCGACAGAGGCGATCCGCTAACGCTACGGAGTTGATGTAATGAGCGCATGCCCATACAAGTCCAAGTATTAGTTTTCTTCGGCGCTTTTAAATGTGCGATCACCATAATGGAAACTTCTGCAATAACTCCTAGTCTAAGGGTAGGCGCGCACGGGTGACTTTTGTCAGCGTGACATTATAAGATGTTGATGAAAAATTGAAAATGTCACCCAGATGTCACGTCGTAACGTGCGCGCATCTTCATACTTAGCCACGGACTTGATACAAGTGACGAAACAGTCACGGTGATAAAAGTCACCCGTGCGCACCTACCCTTAGTCTTGCGAAAAATCACTGGCAGTAGTAATGAATGATACCTACAAGCTAATAGATAAAACCACCAACAGGGAAAAAATATAATAGAATTCACTGACATTTATTCGGACTTTATCAAAAACAATAAATTACAAGATCTATAATAGTAGAAATTCATATGTACGTTTATTGAGTTTTGTGCACTATTTTAGTCGAAAATGTCGTTCATCGGTTCTATAGCGGATGAGACGCCTGTCAATGTAATATTCAAAGCCTCAGAAGACGTTATTTCCGAGGAACCGCCGATGGAGGAGTGGTCGTCCCTCTTCCTTGACATCCCAGACGTTAATAAGAAGAAAATGTTGTATCAACAAGGCCTTTACGACCCCGGCAGTGGAGAAATATGCACTAAATATATAACTATGTCTGCTAGCTCTGTATTTCAGCATGTTTACTACAATTATCCAGCCGTTCGTGATCCAGGAGTATTAAAAGCCCTCTTGCGACCTGAGCCAGTTATTATACACCCAGACGACGGCCAAGAATTGTATATGGACGTCTGCGATAAAAATAATATTTGCCCCATCAAAATATTCCATAGAGGCCTATTAGAAGAAGAAATAAATCTGAGCTACTACGGAGTCAACCCAAATACAGTCTATTCGATGGCAGCCGCTTTGAAGTACAACAACTATGTCAAGGTCGTGAACTTAACGGATAACTTCCTCAATGATGATGCTTGTTTCCACATAGGTGAAATGCTGGCAACTAACTCAAAGCTGTACGAGTTAAACTTAACTGGATGCCGCATTGGCCCATCTGGACTATTAAGACTGCTCTCAAAACTACCAAGTAATAAAACTCTGATGGTTCTAAATTTGAGCAAAAACAAATTGGGAGATGCCGGCGTGCAATACCTCGCAGATGCCATATTTCATGGCTTAAATATAAAGCAAATTTATTTAGGTTTTAATAATATCACTGGCAAGTCAGGACTTGCCTTGGCCGAAGCGTTTGAAACACATAACAAATTGACTTACATAGATCTATCAATGAACAGTTTCTTTGGGCCGGGATTCACTCCTTTTTTTAATAAGTTAGCGGAAAGTAGCGTGCTTCAAGGAATTAATTTAGCATGGAATTCGTTATCCGGACCTAAAGTGGGAACTGCTATCAAAGGGTTGTTGGCAATCCCAACCATGCAAAAAATTAACCTAAGCTATAATAAACTAGAAGGCGAAGCCGTTAAAACCATAGCTAACAACCTGAAAACCGCGAAAAAGCTTGACACCTTGGATTTATCGTACAACCCCATGACGCCAGCCGATGCTCTGTACGTCCTGGCGAAAGCTAAACTCATCGCTGTCAAAGTGCAAAACATTTACATGGAAAACGTTAACGTGACGCCAGAATTTATGGAAAACCTTCATGCTTTAAAACAAATGAAATCCAAGAAGAACACTGTGGTTACTTACGGCGGTGTAATTACAAAGTTCGTTGGTATGGGACCTGACCCGAGGGAGCTAGTCCTCGATCGCATAGAATACTTGTGCAAGAGAAATAAACATCAACAAGTGGATATAGCTCTCATGGTTCTCGAGTTAGAGAAAGGCCATGCCAACAATATGCCATTCAAAGATTTGGTCAATGTGATGCGCAGTTACCAGGTGCCTATCGATACTGATCTTATCGAGGGATTAGTTGATTCGTTCCTTGGAGCGAAATTTGGCAAGGTTAAGCTTATCAATATTCCTGTACTGGCTGACTACATTCGCAGAAAATGGCCCGATAGAAAGTTACCGCCCACACCACCACCCGAGCCAGAACCAGAACCAATTCCAGTGCCAAAGAAGAAAAAGAAATGATAAAAGAATAAGTTTCCAATATAATGCAGGATATCGTTTGAGTTTCGACTCTTCGTACTTTAGATTATTTTTAAGTGGGGCATTCGTAAATTGGATAAAATAACTTATTTGATGATTAAGCCTTTTGAGCCAGCAGACAAGCTGGTATGTTTGAGGTACGGCTAGCACTAGGTGCCGTGGGCACCGTGCGGCAACCATATCATTTTAATAGATAGTTTAGCTTTATAGGAAGTTTTGTTTCTAAGTAATTAAAGTAGTTGTTTTATATTCATATTGTTAAGTATCGATTAATGTGCTTATTTCATACGTAATAAAATCTAATTATACAATTGTGTTATTTTCCTTTTTGTATAGTTATCATATGCTTAAAGCGTGTAAATAATTGTTAAATTAGAAACACGAAGGAAATTAACGCGGGTATAGTTTATCTCAATCTACTTGAGTGAGGGTAATGTCGCGTATGTCATCAACCAATCGCGTGGTTAACGGGTCCCTTCTACGCCAATCACCGCCACTGAGACGCAATAATCTACTTTGCGCATTACTTAAAACTTTATGCTTATAGATAGAATTTTTTTTGAATAGCATTATTACTAAAAAGTTGGACACAATATCCAAATCGCAAGTCTGAGTCAAGTGTATCCCTCATTCTACAGCTGGTTAGTGTAAAACAAAAACATGCTATAATCCCAGTTAAACTTAATAATTAAGTTTATTTCTCAGGTCAACGAAATATAATACATAGTAAATGCACAGTTCAAAGAGTCCATTGTAAATAAATCTATTATAAAAAAAACATTTGTATTTACACAATAACTTATTCAATCTCTAGTTTGTATCACTTTCGCGCGTACACTCATTGCTTATATCGTTTGATTTTAACGTCATTTGACTGCTACCCGTTTCGTCGGAGCTTTTTTTCCTTTACTGTAAAACATGTCGAGGAACAACCCTGGAAAAAAGAACATTTATAAATTAGATTCTTCATAGTCAATACTGCGGCAGGCACTGATCTGGCATTGATCTGCAGATCATCTGGCTCATCTCAATTATAGATGTGTGGCCATCATTAAATGTGATTTCCTCCTGATCTCAGAGGGCTTTTCCAGCTGCCATTCTAATATATGTGAGTCGATACATAATAGTATAATTCATTACAAGTGCGGAAAGGCTGTCATTGCAAAGAGTTCCGACAAATGTCTACCCGAGCCGAGGCGCAGCCGAAGGCGAGGGTTGACAGTCGGAACAAGTTGCAATGACGGTTCCGCACGTGTACTGAACGACTATTTTTAATACAGTTGCGAAAAAATGAAGCAATTTAATAAAAACACAATAAACTAACTAATAATTTATGACTTATAAACAAAAATGGCGCCAACCGTAGAATATAAGCAGAGATTTTTTTTCTTCACCCATTATAGTAGGCAAAAGCAACTATGCCCATACAGCCAAGTCTTCAGTAGAAAATTTTTATTGATATGAAATGAAAATGAAAATGAAATTTATTGAAATGAAACCTAACCTAACTCATTCAATCAAATCATTAAATCTTCGTTTGGTTTCTTCTTATAATAGACATTATTTTGACAGTTGGGAAAGAAAACGCACTAGTGCGGGAATGGTAAAAAAAAGCACGCGTGTGTAATAGCCCACTTCCCGAACGCTATACGTCCCTGCAATATGCCACTTTTTGAGCAACTGTAATAAAAATTACTACCGTTTGTTCTCCCGTGTGGTGAAGGTGTGTTAGAAAAGAATACATAGTGTCACCCCATGCTAACCTGAGCGTGTCGTAGGACGCGATAAAAAGAAAAAGGGCAAGGCCGATGTACTAGCCATAAGAGACAGATAACTAGATGCGAGACCCTGTGCCAACCGGTCTGACTAGTGTGTCTGGGCTGAGTAGTAGTTCCCCTAGAGGGCTCTCGAATATGGTTAGCCAAATGGTTAGAAGAATGAGGATTGGCTAGTACCCAACGGAATCGGACAAACGTTAAGTACTCATAGGTAGTCTATACAAGACTAAATGTGTATACATATATGTGTTGTTTCTATTTCGATGCGACATCACGCGCAACGCAGTGGTAAAGTATCAATGCGATGTTGAAACCAACTGGATTCATCCAAATCATTTTACTTATTATATTGGTACTAAATGCTTGGTCCATGATGATTTAGTGTCACTGTTACACTATTTCTGAGGGTTATAATAATAGGCGACTAACTTAAGTGCTATTCAAACTTAATGCTATTCAACCTTTGAAAATGAGTACAGTACACACTGTAAAGAATAACTGTCCTTAGTTATGCAAAATAATCCACTCCAGAAATTTCCGTCCCTCATCTATGTAGTACAATTTAATAATGCAACAGTAATATAAAAGGTAGAATGAAACCATATACAGGATGTAGCAAAATCCCTATAGCCATCCAAAGTGAGAGCATAGATTCTGAAAGGAGTTGTTATGTGTATAAATTATTTTTTAATACAGTTGCTCAAAAAGTGGCATATTACAGGGACGTATAGCGTTCGGGAAGTGGGCTATTACACACGTGTGCTTTTTCTTTACCATTACCGCACTAGTGCGTTTTCTTTCCCAACTGTCAAAATAATGTCTATTTTAAGGAAAAACCAACCATGAAGTTTTTACTAAAAAAAATCATAGGAGTTTTTATGACTCATGCAAATACGTATATTTCTAAAAAGAAACTACTTACTAATTTGTTTCAATATTAGATTTAATGATTTGATTGAATGAGTTTCATTTCATCTAATTAAATTTCATTTCATATCAATAAAAAAATTCACCCATTCTGGCAGGCAAAAAAAATTCCTTTTGCCTGCCATAATGGGTGAAGAAAAAAAAAACTCTGCTTATATTCTACGGTCGGCGCCATTTTTCAGAAATGATTAGTGAGTTGAGTTATGTATTTGTGTTTTTATTATTTTATTAAATTGCTTCATTTTTTCGCAACTGTATTAAAAATAGTCGTTCAGTACACGTGCGGAACCGTCATTGCAACTTGTTCCGACTGTCAACCCTCGCCTTCGGCTGCGCCTCGGCTCGGGTAGACATTTGTCGGAACTCGTTGTAATGACAGCCTTTCCGCACTTGTAATGAAATATACTATTTCTATTTTGAAGTATGAGAGAGAATCAGATGGTTTCTTGGGATGTCTGTGTTTATTACTCTAGTTATAAAATGTTCGTGGTTGTTGGTCGCATTTCAAGACCAAATGAGATGCTTCGGTTTTCCTGAAATTTTACAGACAGTAGAGAGTCTATATTAGTAGTATTGTCGAATCTTTCGTTATGGCTAGAGGGTTATTGTTACGCCCTGTATAATTATTGGTGTAACTATACCCTGTTCAAGATAGCATGATCGATTTGACAGACGGGCTAGTGATGGGAAACAGAAAATATCTAGTGGTCCAAAAAATAACGTTATAAAATACTTGTAACAGTGACAATTTGGCGTGGGTGTATTATGTGTGAAATTCTTTAATGCACTAGACATATAAAACATTATAATAAGTTCCTATTTAATATTACAGGGTTATTTTTTGACCTTCCGCCAAATTTAAATAGGTGGTTCAGACCATGAAAAAAAAAGAAAAGTAAATAATAGATGTAAAAGTGTTAAATTTCAATGCGCTAAAGCCAACGAATTTTATTTCAAAATAAAAATGATTTTTACTCGAATCTTGTCTTATAAAGTTAAGAAAAAGTGATAAAGAATTTCACACATAATACACCCATACCATCTCGTCACAGTTGCAAGTATTTTAAACTGTTATTTTTTGGACTACTAGATATTATCTGTTTCCCACCACTATTCGTCATTGCAAAGTAAAGGTATGATTCCGAAGTACGCTAACGCCGTGATAGCACGCAGAAGTGCTATCACGGCACTACTGGTCCCCATTACCGCGACGTAGTTCGGAATCATACCTTATTGTCGTTCAGAAAAATTGACATCTGTCAAATCGATCACGCTATATTGAATAAGGTATAGCCAGATACTGACAACAGTGGTCTGAAATAAAGCAAATACAAAATTAAATAAGCGTTACATATAATTTAAATTCGACTCAAGATATAATGGACACCAAATGTGTGTTTGTCAGTTCTTTCTGTATTCTGTCTGTCTACCGCTTTGACTAGCTCGCTTTACCGCACTATCCATCCCTCTCTTCCATACTCGTCTCAATAAACTGTCACATTTTTGCTCACCAGTAAAGACGAGCACAGCTCCTGCCCATTGACGCGGAAGGAGCACGTTGCCAAAGATGATCACTGACGTCAGCACCGTAAAGAATTTCCTAGTTGTAGTCACGACCGAGCAAGGGAGAGGTCCGAACTCTGCCACCTGCAATAAGAAATCAAACATGTAAGACTATTTGAAAAATCAGCTGCAGTCCACAAAAGCGATACGTTTCATCTGCCAACTTTATGTGTCGGTAAGAAATAAAGCGACCACTTATACTGGTCATAAGTTCACCAGTATTTTAGATAGATAGATAGATGAACTCTTTCGATCCTATTGTAATACAGTGTTACTAGTACAGAGGGGAGTGTAATTGTTTCTCCCAGAACAATCTGAACATAATTTTGTAACAAACACGAAATGTAAAATGTAAGATTGTACTGTTTATCTTTTCTTTTTGAAATAATAATAATAACCTAGGCAACCGCATGTCAAAACGGCCGTCAAAGTTAAAAATGTTATAAAAAAATGTACACTAGAGAAATAGACAGAAGACAATATGCTACAATTTGTACAAGGGGCAGTCTTAACGGTGAATGCGATTTCTTACAGACAACCTCGTACAGTTAAATTAAGCTTGCCTTATGAATTCTAAGTCCGTTACCTGTTTATGTAATTTTTATTTACCATGTAAAATATGAACATCTGACCCAAAGCGCCGACTAGTGCAAAGCCGACGATGTAAATGTTGACCTCTGGGTACTTGGCGATGAAATCCAGAAATGTGAATATCTCGCCGCTCACCACTACACCGATGATCAGCATGATAGAAGACCTGGAACAGTAGAGGCTAGGAATGAAACTACTCTAACCAAAGGGAATCCTAATTGCTGACTGTTTTGAGATATCTAAATGACAATTTATTGATATCAACATCAAGTTTGGAGATAAAGTAGCATTTAGGTATTAAATATAATAATCTGTGAACAGATTTAATGTTACAGCTGAAATAAAAAATGTGACGGTCGATTTATTTCCGTAGTGAAATAAAATTAGACTTTTATAAACATTCTTTCAAAAGTTGAAATATTTAATCTATCGCGGATATGTCAGGCAACATACATACTGGCACGCAGCATGACATTTCCCTATACCACTTTCTTAATTGAAGAATCAGCAAGCAGAGCAGAGTACAATTGATCCTCCCTAGTACATTTAACTTATCCAAGTATCACTTAATGTCCTTATGGGGACGGATGTAAAAGAATGGGAAATCATCCATGGCTGAAAACCTAGTAGCCGGTCCCAGCAGTTTTATAGGCTGCGTTGATGACAATAAATCATCAAACGCAATACCTACAAACGGGGACTGGGCTCTCCACCTCTATGGTTCCGTTAGTTGCTTCACATGCATCCTTAAGAATGGAATGGGTTGGTGACATGGTGTCATTCTTTTCAATTGCATTTGCCTGTGGTACTTTGGGATTCAATATGGTAATTTTCAAATATAAGGCATCGAATTTAATTCGCAAAGGCGGAAAATCAATTCACATTTCGCTATGTAATCGAGACAACACAACATTGACAATTCAAGAAAATACCGACGTCATTAAATAAGGACAGGTTTTTCTTCCAATAGCTGAGCAGATTTTTAGTTACTTTAAGTACATATAAATACTATTACTGCTCTGCCCATACATGAACCCATGTGGAGACAGGCTTAATAGCCCACTGTGCCAAGCTGGGCAGACGGTTTGGCGTTTCGTATCAAGTTTTACTTCTGTTGAGGCTAGGTTTTCGCCCTTGGCAATTCCTTCTGCCGGCTCACGACCCTCTCCGGATGGAATGGGCTAAACGAGTGAAAGTCCGCAATGCCGTCTTAAATTAATTGTAGCAATTTAAACATACCACCAGTTAGTATTCAGCATCATGGAGTAGGCTGACGGGGACGACTCCGATTTGATTCTCTCCTAGAAAAAATATTCAGCCAGTTATAACCACAACATTTGCCTTAAAAAACATCGCAAATAGGTATTTGTCATGAGCCAAGGAGCATAATGAGAATTTATTTGATGATATATTTTTAATTGGTTTAAATCTATAAAGTTGCCCACAGCCCTTTGGATACAGATGGGACCTTTGTGATCCTCAGGGGTGCCAGTGGTGAACTTCATTGGTAATAATTAATTAGATAAACTTGCATTATTATGAGATGAACTGTATGGTTCCATAATATTAAAAATAAAATGCTGCAGAAATAAAATTACTGTTGAAAACAGAGCAACCTACTTTTGAAATTGGATTAAATATGTACAATGGTAAATTAGCTACAGCATGTACAAAACATTAATAAATCTGTCTAGCCTATAGGACTTTTTATACAACATTAAAGTTGTTGCGGTGCTTACTGCTCCAGTTGAGAGGATTGAAACCCGTGACCATTAACTAGGCAGCTGAAGATCGCCATGGGTTTTAATGTGTAGGTCTGTGTTAGTATAACCCAGCTAATCCCTAACGGATATGGTTCCGGCGGATTTTCTACAAAAAAAAGCTCCCTACCTGAACAGCACCTGTAAGTCCATCCATTACAAGGGACAGCAATAACAGCAACTCTCCCATCCCAAGGCCTTGGCTATCATCTGAGCCCGAGCCTTTCTTAGCCTGGTCTTTAAACATGAACAGCACAACACCAGTAACAATAAGGAGAACAAAGAAGTACTTCTGTATAGCATATGACTTGCGGCCAATAAGTACTCCAAGGATCATAACTGGAATCGGTTTTGCTGCTTTACCAACCACCTGAAATGGGTTGCATGACATTTAGTGGAAATAATATCCTAATGATTTCTTACGTTTTCGCGATTATTATTGAAATTAAACACTTTTTATTAGATTTTTTGCATGTATATTACATTATGTAATTTCTGACGATTCGAATGCTTTACCTTGTCAAGGATTTTAGGTCTATCAAAGTGAATCTAGTGGTTGGTATTTTTGAATTGAACATTTCTGAATTCCAATGCCAAGGAAAATCATTACATTCCAAGAATGATCTGCAAGGCTATTGAGATTAAAAAACATCCTTAAGTTCAATAGAGAGGATGGTTGGCAGGGATCACCTGCATGGGATCCAATCTCAAAACTCATCTGCAAGACCTCTGGACACTGTGATTTCTGCCTGCACATTGAATGATATCAATTAATCAAAATTATAGGCAGTAGATTTTAATTGTTTTTTTGTACTTTTGACAAAGTAACAAGTAAAGCATTCAAAATAATGTAATATACACACTATAAATCCGTTAAAAAGTGTTTAATTTCAATGTGTAATCATCATCTTGGCCCATAAATCATTACTGCTGGGTTGGGCATCCTCCAAGTTCATGGAGGGAAATTATACTAAAGCAATGTTGGCAAGCCACATGGCACATGATTTATATCATGTTATCCTGCACTTACAGCTAGGTTTTCTACTATTTACATTCCTTTAATCATCTATTACAACTAACTGCCTCGAGATAGAATGGGTTGGTGATGTTGCATTTTCATCACCCCACAAGACTTCAAAATCCATACTAGTACAATACATATTGCAATACAATACAATAATACTAATGCAATCAAGCCACATAGACTCTTTAAGGTCTATGTGGGACTGCAACTTATATCTCAGTAGGGTTAGCTATTCAGTAGGGTTGATACGTGAAAAGTTTTATTTCTAGTGTAAGGGTGAGTTGTTATTAATTACCTGTGTTGGATAGTTGACCCACTGCAGTGCCATATTGGAACACACCATAGCCAACAGATATGTCAGTGCAGTTGAGAAGTAATACACCCTTCTTGTGCTGTCGACAACCTTTTTCATGGATAACTGGAAACCGAAATAAATCAAATGAATGCTTAAAATGTTAATTGTCAGTTATATAACCTCAGTTTTAATTTGTTCAAAAAATGGATCCCCTGTGGTAGGTATAACTGGTATTGTCGCAGCAGTTTACAAACATGAAATTTGTGAACACAAAGGAAGCAAGTTACCAAAGTGTCTCAAATAGAACTGGGCACATGTAATTCTAGATCAATAAGGCAGATGCATACCAAGTTTTCCTTCTTAAATGTAGAACTTGCAGCATTGAGGGATTGAGTTTAAGTATGAAATCATGTGAGCTACGAACTTAGCCATAACCAGTATCAGCAATTGGTCCAATTAGTGGTTGGCATAACATGATAATGAGCAACAGCTTTAAAAACAAAAATGCTATAGGATAACTTACCATCAAGATTCGGACAAAAGTGCAATTCACTACACACTGTATCAGGCATAGAGTAAGTGCACATGTAAACTTATCATTTTCGCCATATTTTCCTCTAGTTATTTTCTCCTGTAGCATACCAAATATGAAGTAACATACGAATATTGCACCCGAGTAGATTACAAATCTAACTTCGCTCCGAAGTTTATTCATTCTAAATTATTTTTTTGATATCCTTCTGCCACGTAAAAAAAAACTGAAAACAAAATTAGGTTGTTATTTACATACAAATTATTTATCTACACATACCACATAATGTTTTATCAAAAAGAAAAATAAATCTGTAGCGCACCTATATCAGGATTTTTATCCGATTATTCAAATTACAGCTGAGTTTAATTTCAAATAAAATTTCGATAAATATATACTATTCCTTCGATACTACTTCTCTATGAAGGAGGCTTCATCACTTAGTTTATTAAAATTATTTAATTTGAAAACGAAACACAACACATTTGATTGAACACATTACGTGTACTTAAGTAAAGTAAAATACACGTACCTAATACATACTTACGACACGACGCGGGATGAAGCTAACTGCTAAGGCTTAGCAGCTAAGCTGACATGACATTACAGTAATCAGTAATTTGTCAATCTGCTCAAGCACGGCTAAACATCCGGTCACTGGATATATAGCTATCCTTATCAATTACGATTCGTCAGAAAGAGAACCAAAATAAAATGTTTATCAAACTTCGCTGTCATTCGTCCACGTGTCATGCAAAGGTACTTTTGTACAACTTGTCTCTCGCATGTATTGAGTTCTTGCCAAGGTTCTTGCTTATTATTTTTGACTTCTGTCAATTTTTCTAAGAGCGCATTTGGCATTCGATGTTTCGCTAAAATGTTCCCAACTTCGGTTCAACAACTAGGTAACTAACGCCAACTACTAAATTTTAGATTTAATTTTAAGAATAGAATTTCTCATCATTATATGGCAATCGCGGTAAATGAAAGCAAAAAAATAATTTAATTTGTATAAACATTTATTTCATTACTTGCGATATTTTCCATTTCGCAATAATTGCGATATGGAATATAAGCTTATTTGATCAAAATTTGCTAGTTAAAGTTATGAAGATAGATATAAAAGATTACGAAACAGTATTTTAGAGAAATAAACAGTATTTCAATTATTTATTGTTAAATATATTTTATTATATAATGTTCTTTAATTTTTTATAGATTCGCGCACAAATTACTAAATTATAATATTTTTTTTAAAAAAATAACACTCCGGTAATTAAATATAAACTGATTAACTGAAAATCATCTGAAAATATACTAAATGAGGAGTTCATTTCTAGTAAATTATTAGATGTTCTATTTCTATACTCCCGCCACATATCATTCATCACTGAAAAACCTCTTTCACTAAATGCTGAGCTGGTGGGAATAGAAAGTAGATGAGACAATTCTAGCTATGCACTTTGATGCTGAAAACAGTGTTTATTAACCTTATTTTTGTTCAACAGTAAAAAGTTTGCAGGAAATAATCTCTTCACGGTTATGATCGTTTTATTTTATTTTATTCCCCTCGTAGCGTCAAAACGATCATAACCGTGAAGAGATTATTTCCTGCAATGTTTAGAGATCGTGAAAACCTTAGACATCAGTAAAAAGTTTATTGTCTAAAACAGTTTATAGTTCTGTTGAGAAGAGCTACATCGAGATCGCATTCAAGGGTAAATTTGAACTTAGAAAAGATGGGTGCATCATTTGTCAATGTCATAGCGAGATATATTTTTTATGTGTTACAGTGTGGAAATATTTTAACCGTTTAACACTACAATTCGTTGGTTTATCATACTTACCCTCTTAATGATTATTTGCGCCATCTGTTTAACACAAAATAGACTAATTTAAAAAAATATAATTGCAGTGCCAAGCATTGAGTTGGTGCCAAGGTTCAACCCGGTTCAATCAGATTAAGTTACAACCAGCAAAACTAGCCAAAACGAATGTTGTTGTCTACAGATGGTGGTATTATGTTAACACATAATTTAGTAAATTAGCTTTTTATTATGCGGTGCAAAAAGAGGCAATAAATTAGAACAGGAACACTGTTGTTTATGTACTAAAAATTACATTATATCATTACAACGATACTATATATTATTTATAAATATATATGTATAGTGTACACTTTTGTGTTGGTTAGACACTTCTTGATGTAGTTGAAGTAAGAAAAACACATTTCAGTAAACATTCCATGTGCGTGGAACGAAACGATGTGCTTGCTGTAAAGCAGTACACACTTACTGTACACTACACAGCATAAATAACTTTATTCCATTGTAATAGGACATATTTTTCAATTGACCGAGCTGATATTAGAAGTAGCATGTAAAGCAAGCATGGCCTTCGTTTAAAGTAAAAAAAACTATTAGTATGTAGTTTTACGTACGTTGTAAGTTATTTCGAGCATAACCTAAGGTATTTTGATAAATAAAAAGTGATGAGTGCTCTCATCAATTAACCAAAATTCAAATATGTTATCATCCTCAGATAACAGAACTTACTTACTTATAAGTTAATAAGCGATTGTTTTGTCAAATAAAGTTAGTAAAGTTCGGTTCAATTTGTGATTATGTTGTGTTTGCTGTTGTTATGACATTATGCCATCATTCGTTGAGTGTTTTGATATCGTGAATGAGATATATCGTATGTTCAAGTTTTGCGTCCACGCGATGAGTGACATAATTGCGGTAAATTCAAGTGGTTAAAGTATTTATTTTCTGCAGTGACTCATATTCCGGCTAACAATGGTTTCGTTTTAATTTAATGTGAAGTTGATGTGGTTTTGTCGCGTTAAATATTTCTTTGCGATATGTGCAGTACTCTAAATGAAGAAGAGTGTTTGTGAATTAAATCTTGGTTCATAGATGTTGAATTATTAAAAAAGTAAGTAGGTACTTATTTTTTCCGTAGCTATCTATTTCACTATCATCACTATCACTACATAGTATAAAACAAAGTCGCTGTCGTCTGTCCGTCCTTATGTATGCATAAATCTTCAAAACTACGCAACGGATTTTGAAGCGGTTTTTTTATAGATAGAATGATTCAAGAGTAAGGTTTATAAGTATATTACATGGATAATATTGTAGAGAAACACTGATAAATTTAGATGTTCACCCTTGCACCCGTGCGAAGCCGGGGCGGGTCGCTAGTACAATATAAAAGGGTTAAAATATCATAATCACTTCATAATATGGTCTCGTCGTACATAGAGTCCACTTCGCTATTCGTATGTGTTTATTCGCCATATTTTACATTAATCGTCATGTGTGAATGGAGTAGCTGATAAATAAGCGTGGAATGAGTCTTTCGACTGTTTAGTGATACTATTGATCCCAGTGTCGGATTAACCATTAGGCATAGTAGACGACTGTGTAGGACGCTGCTGGATTTAAACAAAAAATCTGGCTGTGAAGAGCCCGCAAAAATTACATTGCCCCAACATGGCTAATGCGGCCCTGATTGATCCTACAGTTTTAATAATAATAAATAAATATCCTTGGACATTTCACACAACGCCATCTCGTCCCAAGCTAAGCAACTTAATGCTTGTGTCAGGTCGTACAAATATTTCTTCCGTGCGGGGATCGAACACACGACATGCTGCGCAGCAGTCGATCGCTCAACCACTGCGCCAACCCATACTCATACACGTATAACTATATGATAAACAAAAATGGCTCTCCTTATTTTACGTTAACCGACTATTTCAGTGGGAGGCATCGACAAATCAAATTACTGTTTGATCGTTGAACGGCGTCATACGAAGTATCTAACAAAAATAATGAGATACGAATAATCTAGACACGCTAACTTCGTAAACTCTGTGCCAATGCCAACCAAGCCACGCGCGTGGCTATAATGGTAAAAAAATACATTTTTTTCTGGCTGAGACGCCTTAAATATCGTTTACCAAATGACATGCCTCCTACCCTACCTGTGGATGTGATATGCTAAACCTACAATTCCTCGGAGTCTTTTGGCATCCTCAATTTCCTCAGCCTTTATCGCCTTTACCGCTTGTACCTTGCCGATCGCCGCGCGATCCAAGTCCGGAGATCACTCGCTGGCAGTGTTGCCGTTTTGTAAATGGAAAAAATGCTAGACTTCGGCGATGTAAATGCTAAAAATGTGCTAAATCAAACTTCAGAGCAGCATCAGCAGCGAGTCGCTGCTGATGCTGCTCTCTCCAGAGCTAAGGCGAGTGAGTTCGGTGACTCTCGCATGCTTGTTCGTGAGTATTGGCACGGTAATATTATGTATACAGTAGTTTGACTCGGCCGTGTCCTTGAAATAAATGCCTACAGCCGCGCGGTACGTAAGCATGCGATAGGGCTGCCGGCCTCCAGTTTTTTTATTACATTTGCCTACTTTGTGTTTCCATTTAGTTTTGTGATTGTAAATATACTTTTTTTATTTATACAAATAAAATACTTTGTGAATTGAATAGGAAGTGTTCAATAATAATGCGTGTTGTTTTTTTATTCATAGATTTTTATTAAATAAACCATGTTTAAGAGCTTATACTACCTCAAACGCGAGACGTCCAGACGTCTTTTTTTTTTCGGGTTATAAAAGGAAATTACATATGTATCCATTAAAAAGACACACATTAGGTACGCACCTACCTACTACTTAGTAAGTAAATTTTTTAATTTTTCCAGGTAATTTAAAAAAAGTTATCCCTGGATGCGATAATGACGAATTCATGCAACCAAAAACAGCACAATATTTCCTACTCGTCATATTAAATATGTACTTAACTTATTTTCAGAGTAAAGACTGCGAGGTTATTGTTAAAAAACAACACACCGTCCTTTCGACACTGCGGCACAGTCGCGACTGTCCGCATCCCAGGCGCATCCCGTAATCGAGGCGCGTAGGCATAGCTCGCGCTTCGTCCGTTTGTATGAAGTCAAACTACTGTATAGATAATATTACCGTGGTATTGGGGACGTCCTCCAAGGTTTACTATCTTTGTACCGCCGTGCCGTACAAGTTTACTATCCCTATACATAATATAGTCCACTTTTATCGTGTATTGTTAGGCTGTTTGTCCACCGCCCGCCGTTACCGGACCGTCACCGAGAACGAGATTATTTCGGAGTTTAAGATGACGTGACGGCGATCGATTGTCCACCGCGCCGTTATATCGGTAGTTCAGTTAAAACAAAAAACGGGCGAACGGCACGGTGCGACGGTAGTGTGTGGACACTGGACAAGAACAAACGTGTTTTGTATTGCCGGCACTTCGGCCCGTCATAAAACCGTGCCGATTTCTAGCGGTCACGCCGAACTACTCGAAACATCGGCGGCCAGGATGAAGGCTCTCGGGTGACGGGCGTGCTGTGGACACATGGCCATAGTAAATGTATGTATCTCGCTAACTCCGCGCCATCATCTCGTTCTCGATGACGGTCCGGTGACGCTGGCGGTGGACAAACGGCCTTAGCGCTGGGTCCGTGATTTCTTACAATCCTTCAATCTCCAAATATAAATCGTGAAGATGACAAGAGAACTGATGATTTTAATTTTGGTTCTTTAGGAAGGGGGCCGTCGGCTACCTGTTTTCATGTATATTTTTCTTAACTAAGTAACATACTTTAGTATCTGTAAGAGACTTTGTGGTTATCAAAACAATTCAATTTCTTCAAACCTTATAAATACCGCGAAGTTAATTTATTTTTCTTAAAACGCATCTCCATATTAATTTGTTCACTACAAATGTAAGTGTTTCGTACATTCGTACAAAATCTATACTTAACGTTAATCTTTGACGCTATGATATGTATGACGTCATAATACACATGGTCACCAACCCATATTCTATTCAGCGGCTTGCCTGTAAGACTAACGTCAGCTAATTACGCAATCAATCTGGTCACAAAATAACGAAAAACCGCTCTATACACTTGTGATACGAATACCATTATCGTATTTGTATTTGACTATCCTAAGGTAATAGTTTCTTCTACATTGTTGATGCATATTACAGAGTTTGGAGGTCAACAAGTATTTAAACTGGTTTAGTATTCAAATATACTTCTGCAGCCACTACTAGCATGTACCTCATAAATAGTGAACCTAAGTATACAGGCTGTTACAAAAATGTTTTAGGACAATTCACCTAGTTCAGTAAGTGTATTATAATATGTATTTTAATAGGTTTTGTGATACGAGCATTGCATAGGTTAATAACCTCTTTCATTGGTAGCGAGGCACCCAGCTGGGAAAAGTGAAACCCATGACCACATAGCAGATAACCCGAGGTACACAATGGGCATTTACATTTAGTACCCGCCGCCCCCTCATACTGCAGGGTTCCTACTCTCCTTTCAAGCTTGACAATATGCGCCAGAATCTCGTAAAATTCCGTGGTAGGTTTTAGTTGGTAAAATGTCGGCATTTACAATCTTTTCGCACCCCCTAGCCCCACGTAGCCTATGTCCTGTCCCGCCGGGTAACTATCAAGGGTTTCTCCCAAGAGACATAGAAGCATCGCCTAACTGCTTATGAGTTCCATACACGCTGTTTTGCTACTGAACGGGTTGTCCCGCGAAAAGGAAGTTATAACCTCATTTGCGCCTCTATTTCGATGACGCAACTAGCCTGCCCTGCCACACTGGCCAGGTGCATTGATACATGGTTTGATGCTGTGATGATACTATTACTGATATGTGAGCGTTGGCTTGATTAAAGTGGCGGTTTTCATTTGGTCACAGTCTAGTTGGTATCCGCTGTGTAAATCCCTAATAACTGATGAAATAAAATTCACAATACAATTACGCGGCTACTTTGTCTACGACAAAATATTGACTTATTAATATATTATAATGGCTCATTGCTTGCTCACATATTGATGAAAGCCTGTAGGCGAATCCACACTAACTTTTACTTCTACTAGCCTATTAAACTGTTTGGCTTATTAATAATCAGTGGGCCGTGTTTTTTTTATCGTGAGGGTTCATCCGATGAGGAAAAGGGAATGAGAACACCACAAGAACTAATTATGGGGATACGATGAACTGGATAAAAATATCACAGTACTGAGAAAGATGTAAGAAATTGGTGCAGGCATATCCAAAAAGAGATATGCGTATGAAAAGTGTGAATAGTATATTATGTTTAAGAGGCCGTTGGGAGTATTTGGCGATGCTGATGGTAGTTTTAAACAGGACGATTTGTAAGAGTATTTTGATACTACCCAGCCCATAATCGACTCATTGCTGAGTCAGGCCTCCTCTCATTACATGGAGGGTTTTTAGCCTACATCGCCACACTGGACAGGCGTTTCGAGATTTCCTTCTGTTGTGGCTAGCTTATTAGTTATTAGTTTAGGTCTTGTCGTTCCCTTTTGTCGTCACCGCCAGCATGGAGTGGGGTGGTGACATTAAGTTTTGTAAATCCTTCACCAAAAGTCAATTGAATGATTCATATTTTGCAAAAAATTTAAAATATGTACTTTTTCAATCTTTATACTTCAGACTATAACACTACTTCTGAGAATCTGATCTTATTAGGCACTATTAGAGGATGTAACAAAGATAATAATGTAAATATAAGTAGGTACCTTAAAAAAATGGAATGATGGTTTTCTAAATGAACAAAATCGGTAACGCTTTGCGCCTTTACGCTCATATTCAATATTCCTTACAGTTTTATGCTATCCACGCACTTTTGAAATTTCACTCAGTATGTAGTCGTACATTTATACAGTGCATTCCACGTTCCATCAAATATTAATAGAAAGAGCATAGTTGTCGGTCGCCAGCAGAACTCCAAACTTGCTATCTTCTCTTCTATTGAAATGCTCACTAAACTGCCAAATTCAGTAGTTATTGCCAAGTGCTTGAAGTACCAAAAGCGAGTGGCGTATGTCTCGAACTTACACTATATATATAATACCTTTCAGCACTGGCATCAGCGTGCCTTTGATTATTGATTTCAACTCTATCGAATTTGCAAGCTCAGTTAGGAGACTATCTTGTTGTTCCGATACTTGTTTTACGATGAATAGTTCCCAATATTACGGTTAGTTCCGATCTACTTATGTATATATCAGTTAATCTAGGGGTTGCATCTGCCACCTTTGGAACACGGGTCCTTGGTTCGATTCCAGGATGTCTAAGAGGCCCCCCTACATCAAGTTTCACCTTATTAAATTTATTCTCTTCTGGCTATAAGTTTATTGTTACACTTTGTATAGTAATTTAATTTAATGCATGGATAATCTCGTCGGGATTGAAAGATCGAACGTGTTATTAATTGTTTTGAAGCAATTATTTAAGTATCAAATTTGTTTTGTTCGAGATTATAAAATAACTAGCGACCCGCCCCGGCGTCGCCCGGGTGCAATGATTAATATTTTTAAAGTTATGAGTGTTTCTCTACAATATTATGCATGTTTTATACACATAAACCTTCCTCTTGAATCACTCTATCTATTACAAAAAAACGCTTCAAAATCCGTTGCTTAGTTTTAAAGATTTAAGCATACCTAGGGACGGACAGATGACAGTGACTTTGTTTTATAATATGCAGTGATTGGAATTATTTCAAAAAGATCTGATTATCAAAATAACTATAGCATCTATAGACCGTTCACATTTATTGCATTTAACAGTCACATTTATTGTGACTGTTAAATTACCAACAGGTTAATTTAATACTACTTATTAATTAACCTGAATAATTATATATTTAGTCAATATAATAGAACTAATATTTACCATTATTGTGACATCTTCAAAAATCTGTAATTCTAATACATTCATTATAGGTATATTACCAGAAAGTATACAGACAGATTTAGAACACATCTTCCGTGTGCTGACGGATTTAGAAAACATAATGTAACCAACTCATACCATCCTGAGGTTGTCGTGAGAGGTCCCCTCTCAAAGGAACTCGAGAAGCAGATCACTTAGCCACAAGCGAAGGAAAAATTTATACAAACCATCACCACTTGCCAGCGTGGCACTTTACGCTAATTTCCCTCCATGCTTTTGGAGGAGGCCTGAATCAGTAGTTGGTCATTCATGGGCTGAAACGACGATACATTGCTTGGTTTATATGGACACGGTACAGTTCACATCTTAAAAAATAAGCAATTGAAAATATGTACGAACACCTATCATTAAGCCCAAAACTCACACGAATAAATGATTTATGATTTATAATTTACTAGTGGCCCGCCCCGGCTTCGCCCGTGCAAAGCGGGTGTGGGTTATACATACAAACCTTCCTCTTGAATCACTCTATCTATTAAAACAAACCGTATCAAAATCCGTTGCGTATTTTTAAAGATTTAAGCATACATAGGGACGGACAGAAACAGCGACTTTGTTTTAAACTATGTAAAGATAAAGATTTCAATAAATAAAATTGTCATGTATATCAATGATGAGATCAGAAAGTTGGCCGAAATAGACTAGACAGACAGAGGACTGGAAACTGGCAGAAATGTATAATCATTATTTATTAAAGCAAACCGTTATAAAAATTCTGTTAACCATTATTTATTTCATATGTTATAAAATATACTATATCGAATGGCTTATACTTCAAATACTGATAAATATTTGAGTCCTAAAAGTTAAATACGGCAGCAAAATATCCAGACCGGCGAACGTAACAGCCTGAAGCAAAATATCTGTCAACGAACAATATGTCCGAATACAATGTGCGGTCCTATGATTGTGTCTGTCACTCAAAGTAAATCCGAGGCTCAAAGTCCCAATCACATTTTGCGCCCGAATTTACATTGATGTAATATTTTGTTTGACGTGTTCACTGACTTCGCGGGTAAAGTAGCATTCGGGACTACATCAATTTGGAAAACCAAATAGGTACTATATATGCACTATTCAGCACATAGATGGCCCACTGTTGAGTCAGGCTTCCTCCAGTCACGTGCAGGGTAATTAGCCTACTGTGCCACGTTGGCCAGATGTGTTGGAAGGGGGTCGTATCAAATGTTCCTCCTCTTGAGGTTAGATTGTCAACCTCTTTCATACCTTAAGGCGGCTCTTACGACAACCAACAACATTCTAATTCCGTCACCACGCCGTCTCTGTTGTATATAGGGATGCATACGATATATCGATGTTTTAAAAAATCGAGGTATCGTTCATAAACATCGCTGTTAAAACATCGATGTTAAGCTACAAGAAAACATCGATACATCGATCGTTAAGAACGATGTTATATGAACGATATATTATTGCAGCGCCATCTCTTTGTACGCAACTATCATCTGTATCACGACCGACGCGACATTTCTCTCTCGTGTCGCGTAATGAATGACGAAATCCGAGACGAGGCCGTAAAAGTTTAGCCCTTCAACAGTGAGAGAGCGTATGTTTTTTCTCAAGTTTTGGCACTTTGAGCTATACCAGACGTTTGTGAAATGGTGTTATTTATATTTAATCTACAGTTTACACTTATTTATGAACTATATTGTCTTTCTCAATAGAAATTACGGGTAAACAAAAACATAACCTCAATAATTGAGTGCTGAGTAGATTTTATTTACGTAAATACATATTGCGAGGCGCAGTTAAGTGAATTAAACTATTTCAGTAGATTTTACATAGCTGCGTCTCAAAATGTTCATGTTTGTTTTGTTCGCTAATTGTTGGCGAGTTATCATGATTACCAAAATGAATCTATCTATATATCAATTGTTTTTAAGAAAACAGCTTTTCTCTGTTATTCAAGTCCTTAATTTAAGGTATTTACAAAACATCGAGAAAACATCGATATATCGTTCATAAACATCGATATTTTGAATATCGATGTTTCAATTTTAAAAACATCGATATTTTGATATCGATGTTTTTTATGAACGATGTGGCATCCCTAGTTGTATATGTATATTGTTATCATTCCCCTAATAAAATTGTAACTAAAGAGTATACTGACTGACTTCCGACATCAACAGTTGCTTATGATATTATTGATAAGGCGTTATCTTGTGATACGTAGAGAGAAACAGAGATGACCTTATTTTTGTAACTTCTAACTAATCGTCACGTTCCGACACCCATCGCTCTGGAGCGTTGTATGTTTAAACTGTTAAGATTTATACTGTTATTTTTCGGTCAGTCCTACTCCTAGCAATTCGTATTTGTCGTTTGGAGCTGGTTGGTTTACGATAACACTATGTCACTAGGTGCATCTACTTAATTGTCCTCGTTGTAAGCCACTGGTTTACCCACTATTCCTTGTGAAGCTGGATATCTGCGGTGAGCCTCGTTTAAAGTAGCGCCTTATCTTTCGCGCATTCAACAAGATAACATTTTGGTGAAATTTAGCCTTATTTGTTACTTTGAAAATCACTACCAAATACTGCATATATTAAGCCGGGCTTTTTGCTGATTTGCTAACAGAAGCAAAGCATGATTTGTACTTTTTGTGATTTGAACGCTTGCCATCTCTGATAGCGTGGTGAAGTAATCGACAACGCCCTGTTCAGATAAAAGGCCCTGTGCATCGTTATCTTGAATTGTGACCGAGTGAGCTGAATTAGGATATGCCTGAAATGGTGTACTGCGATATGCTGAACTATTTTATGTTTATAACACAATTATTAACACGATATGCCTATGTCCAGCAGTGGACGTCTTTTGGCTGAAATGATGATGATGATATTGTTTATGTCTAGAATAAGTTAAGAAAATTTTGTCATATGACAATAAATACCATTTCCTAGAAGCTTGAACATAATATCAACGCTAGCTCGAGCTAGTCCGGTCAGAATTCTTCTGTTGCCCACGCCGCAGGTAGAGGATCGGAAGAGAAGTTGACAATATCTCTTGCCTCCGGTATGGTGGATGGCTCGCGGGCTGCGCGTACCAGAAGGCAGAGACGCTCTTCAACAGTATGGCCTGCTGGGGCGGTTAATCTCGTCGGAAGCCAGGCCTTATCGCTGGGGTTTTAGTCTCTCAAAGTCCCACATAACCGTCGACCCACCTCTTGCATCAAGAATTTCCCTTCCTTAGAGTGTTGTTTAAACAAGATGGCATTGTCGAAATTAGGCAAGAGAACATCAAGATCTATAATATTTTCCACTTCGAAAACATCAACGTCTTTCTTGGTAACCTCGTTTTGTCGGAGTAATTAATTATAATGGACTCGAGAAGATCTAGCTGGGCGTAAAATTAAATGTCTAATCGATAAAACAACGTACACTGATTGTAGAGCGAGGGAGCAGTGTGTTTCTATAATATGATTGTGGCGCCTTCTTTTAATCGTATTAAACTTTTTTTCTTTTTATTTCGAAGATTTTGTCACTATATTAGGTAGGCGGATTTTAGTCCTGTTTTAGTATAGATTTTGTAGGCAAGTTTTATAATCTTTGTTGAAAATCTTATATGCGATGTTTATTTTAAGTTGTAATAAATATGGATTATACACGTGTTTGTTTTTCTTACAGGTAAAACCAGTTGAAATCTCTCTCAGGGTTATTTGAGTTCAAGAAAATGGCGGAAAGTAGTAAAAGACGAACCGGCAGTTTTCGCAAGTTGTTCCCCAGTTTGTTTTTCTCTCACAAGTCCAAAGAAAAGGTGACCAACAAAGAGCCAACGGATTTAAAAACCAAATCTGAATATATGAAAGGTAATCAATATCAAAGCCCCCGATCGATAAGGCCAGATAAAAATGTCCAAGTATCAAATGATAATGAGCGGATATACGAGAATTTGGCGACACACTATATTGACGGTGATAACGAAACGCAAAGTGTTGGAGTGTCGAGCAATCACTCCTCCAGTAGTACGCTAGTATCAGACAGTGCAAAAAACAAATCGATTAATCAAAATGAAAACACTGAAGTAGAAATCGTATCGTATATTCACTACGCAGCCCGACCGCAGGTGCCGCCAAAACCATCCAACGAAATGGCCCATAATCCTAATCATGTTAGCAATTACAACAATACCGCGTACCCCGACGTGTATTATCATTCATTAGAAAAGCTGACCGATAAAATATCACCGCTCGATGAAATAGAGATATATAAGGCGTCGCAGGCGCAAGCTCATCCAGCTTCCGTTGGAGCCGAAATTAAACGAGTGAGTACGAAGTTTCTTATATCACCAAAAAAGGAAGCTGAAGTGCGGACGATGCAACCTACGAGAGCTCGAAGTTTGTCTTTCAATAACAATAATGATAACGAAAAACATAAAACAAATAACAACAAACCGCTCCTAAAACCAGATAATATTCGCAAAGCATATAACTATTCTGCCCCGACTTCGCCTCTTCCGACTAACCACAGAATTCCGAATATGCCAAAAACAGTCTCGCCTTACGAGCACGTTAGAAAAACTATGCTGGAGATTGAAGAGAAGAGAAATTCGTTGAGCAGAACGAGCCTTCGTAATAAATCAACTCCTTCACCCAGACCTGATTACAATCAGCCCTCAGTATCGACTCCCACACCACAAGACCAAGTAAAACCAGGTGTTGTCGATAAAGAAAAAACAAGACAGAAAGTCGAAGCCTTCTATTGGCATAAATTGAAAGAATTGAAACAAAAGGAAGATGAATATTTGCTCGTACAATCTTTGAATACACCGGTCAGGAGTCCAGAAACATTACAGACGTATTCGAATTCGAATCGCAGCACACCAACCTCGTTTGGTGTGGAACCTAGAAGTTGTAGTTTACCACGCGGGGAAAATTTTAACAGTTACAGTATGAATCAGCCAATTTACACATATTCGCCGTTCGCGAGAGGAGCTCCCGAGAGACGAACCGATACGTTCATTAAAAGGCGGCCTGCGGCAGAGGATCCTGATGTTGTGTACCGGTATCCGGAAAAAAATATGTCGAAGGTCTTACTGTCAAAGTCATCCCCACAGAATATAAAAATGCCGATAAATAACCGTGGTTCTTTGACTTACGATAATAGAAATGCGACACAAGAGAAACGCGTTAGTTTTGAGGACAAATATGCGAAAATCGAAGTGAATAGTGTCAGTGAAACGAAAGTTTGCGATTACAAAGTACAGTTCGCTTCGGACAGTTTGAGAAGACCGGATACATGTCCTTCGCGAATAGTTAGTGAGGTGCAATCGCGGGTGCCCCCACGTCCCCCTGTGCGAACCACAAGCGTTGGTGGGGTGGGCAATACTCTTAAAATTGGGTCTGATAAGAAACCAATTGTGTCCGGTGGGTATCCAGTATGCTCCGAGTCTGAAAGCGGGTCAGAAGCCGGTGAAATACAGAGGATATTAAGAAACAACAGGGGTGCACTGCAAGGTATGTATCTTTCTCTTCCTTACAATTATAAAGTCATTGAAGGCTAAGCCCTTGTCTACGAGAACTTAGGACAAGGAAAAGGTAAAATTTTACGATTACTCACTCTTGTATTAATACACTTTGCACACATAATAATATGAAAAAAATATTTAAAAAAGGAATGTAAACCTAAAATCTAATGATGATTGAAGCTCGACACGCAGCGCGGGAATGTAACGCGGTGTTAACTACATATTATGTATAAATAAATACTTATAAATTTAACTATACAGGGTGGTCAAAGTCGGGATCAAACGAAACCAGCGGTTAGATGGGGCCATCAGCAGCAAAAAATTGTTCTACGGGAGGTCCTTAGAGTCAACCCCTGCAGAGTTACAATTGATTTTGTGTTTTTATGAGAAATTGACTTTTTTTTACTAAAACTTGATAAAATTCGAAAAAATCTACACCCTGTATCTTTTTTATAATTTTCACTAGATTAGTACTGATGAGTCCTTTCGTTAGACATGCTATTTATGGTAGTTTATTGGGTGTGTTGAAGATAATATTAAGTTTTACGAAAGCAATAATTCTTGTATCAAAACTTGCTATTTACCTCGGTTAGGCCTACTAACCTAACCGAGTTTTATGTATGAATTAACTCTGGCCTTGCTACGAATGATCGTCCTCGAAAGATATCGAAGCCACGCATAGCCATGTGTAGTACCTTTTTAGAATCCCTATTAAATGCGCCAAAAATTGTGATACAGGGGCACTTTTGTGTAGAGTTTTTTTTTTCACAATGGGGTCCGAAGTAAATAACAAGTTTTGATTTAAGAATTTATTGCTTTCGTAAAACTTAATATTATCTTCAACACACCCAATAAACTACCATAAATAGCATGTCTAACGAAAGGACTCATCAGTAGCAATCTAGTGAAAATTATAAAAAAGGTACAGCTTGTAGATTTTTTCCAATTTTATCAAGTTTTAGTAAAAAAAAGTCAATTTCTCATAAAAACACAAAATCAATTGTAACTCTGCAGGGGTTGACCCTAAGGACCTCCCGTAGAACAATTTTTTGTTGCTGATGGCCCCATCTAACCGCTGGTTTCGTTTGATCCACGACTTTTTGACCACCCTGTATACCTACATTTTTAATTAATTGCTATTTAGCTAACGCTTTATCGCTTTTAGGGCCTCCGCGCATTATGCGGCCAGGTCGCGCGGCCAAGTCGCTGCGGCCAACTAATTCTTCTACGATGTATACAGCTGCGCGCATTACGCGGCCAGGCCGCGCGGCCATGTTTTGGTCGCGCGGACAACGAAAAACATCACGTCACATTGGCCGCCGCGGCCAACGAGATACGTCAATTTGTATGAAATTGCTCATTTTGCGCGCACAGGTCGCAGCGGCCACACGCTTTTTGTATGTACAGGATGGTGTTTGATACTGAACGTTTCATTGTTGAAATTCAAAACAGAATGGCATTATGGGACCAGTCATCGGATGATTATTCGGACAAAAATTTAAAAAGGCAATTATGGTTGGAAGTGACTAATATATTCGGTGGGGAAAATTTAGAAGAAAAAGAAAAAGGAGAACTTGGTAAATATTTTTTATTATTTAGTTTTGTTTTATGACAACAGTTTTGCTACATATGAGTAGGTGTAACGTGTGGGACAAAGAATCCTATCTGAGTCCAAATAAATTTAACTCCGTTTAGTATTTACAATTCTAATATATTTACAGAAGGAGTTAGGACAGCAAAGCAGAAAGAAATAAAAACAATAAAAATGTAAAATATAACCGAATAGAGAAAATAGCTAAAAGTGACAGTCAATAAATTTGGTTGCCATAGAACCCGCGCACGGAATCTGTTAAAGGACTCGCGTGCGCGAACTCTTCAGCGGTATATAAATAAAACGAAGTCTGTCGAGTCTGTCTGTCCATTAAAATAATTAGAAAATGTAATTAGTAAAAAGTTTTTTTAGACATTCTCATATAGTTCAAAAATTTATTTTCATATTGCAGTACCTCTGGAAAGTATGTGTGATATATTCCTTTTATAAGCCTCTCCCGTAACAATGGATGAATCCAAAATAAAATCTTGGTCCTTTTTTTCTTTCGCTTTTGTAATACAGAACAAACTAGCGCAACAATAATTTCTTCTTCGACGTCCATTTTGGAGCACCATGTGAATTCGACTCTGTGTTGCCATATTCCAATTCCATAAATCTGAATTAAAAGGTCAAATATCTGTATGGGAACAATAAGCTACAACATTACTAGGTAAACTGACAAAATAAAGACTATCCTATTTAACATCTATTTATTACATTTTTACATATTTTTATTCATTTTGGAGATCAAACTGTTATCGATATTGAACTTAAAACATGTCTAATTATTGAGTAATTGTTTGGTTAAAATTGGTCCCTCCATCGTTTCATTACCTAAATGGTTTCTTGTTTTAGTTATAATCAAGTTAATTGCAGAAAATATCCTTCCAACCCTCCAAACTCCAAAGCACTGGAGTGAAGAAGGCATAATAATGCAGAAACCAGTTCGATAAGAGAACATATTTCTATTCTGCACAGTTGACTTGATGCCAAAACAATTCAGGATTTTCTTCACTTGATTCCAAAAAGCTATTGTTCATTCTTAAATGACGCCATTCAGTATCTAATTTTTGAGTATTTTTTCCGATTAAGTTGGGAAACGCCTGCGCAATGTGTATCACTGACGATATACTGCGGCGTTTAACTATAACATAAAATATATAAAATATGATACCTAATAATTAGTTTTTTCAAAAAATACATCCTCATCCTAAAATCTGTATAGATATAAAAGTTAGAAAAATCGTGGTCAAAAATCTCAAATAAATACAGATAAATCTGTATATATGGCAACACTGATTCGACTGACAAATGTGGCCGCAGACGTGGCCGCGAACCCCCGCGCATTATGCGGCCAATCCGCGCGACTGGCCGCGCGACCTGGCCGCCTAAATGCGCGGGGGCCCTTACTCGTATTGTTCCGTATTCCGACGTGTTTTTGAATATGACGTGATGTGGCATAGTTTTGCTCCTTGACAGATGGGTGGCCAGCATTCGAAAGCGCGTCGGTGAAGAGAAAACAATTGATAAGCGATTGTCTGTTGTTTTAACATTCATGTGTACGGCGTGTGTGCTCCGCTTGGCAAAATTTTATTTTAATCATTTTCATCTATTTCTTTGATATTTGTGTTGTACTAAAGTTAAGTGGACGTTGCTGACCGCCATGCTTTCCAAATCCGACACCACTTGCTGCCGATATTGGCACACTCCTCCAGAGCGAAGGAACGCGAGCAACACGGAACTCACTCAGAGTTCTGTGTTGCTCGCGTTCTATTTTAATATACGCCTGAGTATTAGAGACGTTCTCCAAGGATAACCGTGTTATTTTGTACCGCCGTACCAGCTTACCAACCCTACTCAAACAGTCCACTTCTACCAGTGGGAGTCCGTGACTCTCACACACGTATCAAATTGTGATTTGATATAAAAATTTACAAAATAACTGTTGTGAATATTTATTTCACACAAATAACAACTAATAATATAATATTAAAAACTATGTCTAAAACTAGTAAAAAATAAAAACAACTATAAACATGTACCCAGGTGAATCAAAAAGTTCTTAGAAGTGCATATATATGAAACCTTTTTGGATCAAGTTCGATATTCAAATTAAAGAGTGTCTATCACACTATATTTATGCAGACTGTCACTTGTTTTTGTCAGTTCGTTCGCATGTAATAAATTTTTTTGTGCAACGAGTTGCTAAAAAGTCAAAATTATGGATAAAAGTGAGTTACGTGCGGTGATAAAATATCTCAGTTTGAAAAAAATGTCTACGAAGGAAATTTTTTTGGACATTCAGCAGACATTAGGGGGTGATGCTGTACCCTATTCTACGGTTGCGTACTGGGTGGCTGAATTTAAAAGAGGTAGATCAAGCTGTAAAGATGACCCGCGTTCTGGGCGGCCTTCAACCTCCGTTACAGAAGAAAATGTCAAAAAGGTTGAGAATCTGGTTTTGGAAGACAGAAGAATGACTATAAAACATATAGCTGAGATCCTAAAGATATCTTTTGGTAGCGTTCAATCCATTTTAATTGATTCACTGGGGTTCAAAAAAGTGTCTGCAAGATGGGTGCCACGAATGTTAACCGACGAAAACAAAAAGCGACGTTTGGAAATTTCCAAGCGTAATCTCGAAATGTTCCAGCGTGATTCGGATAATTTTTGCCGTCGTCTTGTCACCATGGATGAAACGTGGGTCCACCATTTTGATCCTGAAACTAAAAGACAAAGCATGTCTTGGAAACGACCATCCTCTCCATCCATTAAGAAATTTCGAGTTGCTCCTTCCGCTGGCAAAGTTATGGCCTCTGTGTTCTGGGATAGTGAAGGAATCCTTTTTATTGATTACATGCCAAAAGGCCAGACGATAACTGGACCCTATTATGCAAATTTAATCCCGAAAGTGCGAGAAGCGATTAAAGAAAAACGTCGTGGAAAACTGTCGTTGGGCGTGTTGTTCCTTCAAGATAACGCTCCTGCCCATCGATCGGAAGTTGCGCTCAACGCAATCGCTGTGCTGGCTTCAATCTCCTTGACCACCCACCATATTCTCCGGACTTAGCCCCAAGTGATTTTCACTTATTTCCAAAATTAAAAGAGGAAATTCGTGGAACAAAATTTCACGATAATGACGCGGTTATAGATGCCGTAGAGGACTTTTTCGAGAGTCAAGAAAATAATTTTTTTTCACAAGGAATAAGGAAGTTAGAAACGCGTTATTCTAAATGCATTGCATTGGAGGGAGATTATGTAGAAAAATAAAATATTATTATTTAAATCTTTGAATTTTTTAATATTGAATCCAAGAATTTTTTGATTCACCCTCGTACATATAAGAAATACTTGATTGATATTTTGTTTAATCAGTTTCAAATGTATTGGCGGATTAGTTAATATCTATCTTATCTATATATAAATAAAAAATATGAGAGTATGAAATAGAGTGTGAAATATGAGAGAGAAAACATGGAAAAATTGCGATTAAAAAAAGACAGTTTTATTTTCCCATACAAACAGTTCTAACGTGTCAAAAATTAATGTTATCCCGTAATTTCGGCATACGAGTATTTACATGTAGGCGGCATAATTACATGTAGGCGGATAAGAAAAGGCGGTATATTTAATAGCTTTAGCCGGACCAGAATGGACGAAAAATACTTGGAAAAAAATGTCACCATTATAGTTACCATTATTAGTGTACGAAGAAATTTCTACCTGCTACTGTTTACAATACCGAGGAGAAAACCACCTGACATAGGTCGTCGAAGCCGATCAAATGTCCGACGAGCTACCGCTCACCCGCTTACCGCACTGATGATCAGCGAGAGACTAGTAATAGCCAAGACAAAATGCATTAGGTTTACTACCTCTAACTCAAAAATTATCGATACTACATTTACATTAAATGAGAAAAATTTGGACCTAGGAGTATCTACAAAGTTTTTGGGTATTACTTTAGATTCCAATTTACAATGGCGGCCTCACATTCTTAAACTCGCTGATAAACTTAGTTCAGCAGCATATGCTGTGAGACAGGTAAGACAACTAACCGACGTAGATACCGCGAGACTTGTCTACTTGATTACTACATACAGCGTCATGTCATATGGTCATAGCGTCATGTCATATATGGTATTTTGCTTTGTGGCATCGCATTTTAACCTTGCTAATATTATATTTGTGAGACAGAATATCAGACACTATATGACCAACCGTGATGTCACTACGGCCACTATCCGTACAAGAAACAGGCTTATACTAGTGATACCTCACCACCGACTGCAACAAGCCCATAGATCTTGCCTACAAATTGCTAAAAACGTAAGAAAATTTGAATTTCGCGGGCTACCCTTGAACATTCACCTTAATACTTTGTATTGCCTCCACGAGCTCTTCTGACAGCTTCCAGGTAATTAGGCATGCTGTACACCAAATTTTGGAGCCGGTGCTGAGGAATACCTTCCCATAAGTCCACCAGTGCTTGTATGAGCTCGGGAAGTGTGATTGGTGGGGGGTTTCGACCTTTCACGCATCTCTGAAGCTCGTCCCAGGCGTGCTCCAGGGTTTAAGTCCGGGCTTCGCGCTGGCAACTGCATGAGTTCGATACCGACCTCTTCAAGGTAGTCATGTACAATTCTGGCGGTATGGGGACGCGCATTATCATGCATTAATATGCCATGCCGGTCCATCCTGGCCATGAAAGGACCTACATGTTCATTGAGGATCTCTTCTACGTACCTCTCTGCATTTAGAGTTCCATTTTGAATGAGTACCAGCTCGGTGCGGGCCTCAGCAGAAATCCCAGCCCAAACTTGTACGGAGCCTCCATCGTACGCCACTTTTTCCTCCAGACACGCTTGATGGAAGCGCTCCCCTGGTCTTCTGTACACCAACTGCCTACCATCATGCTTATAAAGCATGAATTTAGACTCGTCCGTGAACATTACCCTAGACCAATCGTCTAGTGTCCAGTTTAGGTGCTCGCGCAGGTATCTCTGTCTTGCAATTCGATGTCCCCGTTCCAGTTTAGGGCCATTTGCGGGCCTCAATGGTTTCAAATTTGCTTCAGCAAGACGTCTTCTTACTGTCTGAGCGCTTAAATTGCCACCTCCAAAGCGAATAAAGTGAGTTTTTAGATCAACAGCAGTTTGAAAACGATTTCGGAGCATTGTAGCCACCAGTTGTCTTTCTTCCCTGGCCGTTGTGCATCTTGGTCTGCCATTTCCTGGTCTTGTAAGGTATGTTCCGGTCTCTTGGTACCGCTGGACTACCCGCTGAACAGTCGACAAAGATACACCAATGTTTCTGGCTGTTTCACGCTGGCTCCTCCCAAGTTCCAAAAAAGTTTGGATTCTGGTACATTCCTCTAGCTTGACTGCCATGCTTCACCTCACAGAATAATAATTATGCACGTGGAAGACGTTCACGATAATTTTGTGACAGTATAGAAATGGAAAGCATCCATAATAACATGAAACAAAAATTTTGTTTCATTTTTTTTTATTTTGTTTTTCTAATGAAGTTTTTTTCATCAACCAGTTTAAATAATATGCTATTAGAAGCGCAACTAAAAAGTCTTTATTCTGTTTTTTATTTCATTGATCAACTTTTACAGTTCTGGAGGTATTTCAATTTTTGTGACTGACCCGTAGTGTATTTTTTCGCGGATTTGCATTTGATTGGCCCATCTGATCCAAGGCCTATTCGTTATTCATTGCGTTAAGGTGTTGCGTGTTTCTGTAATCTGGCGAACTTGCTCTCACTATGCTCATCATTCATCTTTCTTTTTTTCATTATGCTGTTAAGTGCTTTTTGTAAACTAGACCTAAGATTTGAAAAAAAGCAACTACAGAGTTTCTTGTATCGAACCGGTGGCAGTTTCAGCATGAATGTGGGACGCAAGGGTTGTGGGAGATCGAAAGAGATGGATGGATTGTAAGAATGAGGAATTGTGTTTGAAAGGTGTGACTGTAGTTAAGACAACTGATAGGTGTGTATGGAGACTACCACCTAGCGTGGGACAAGGGTCGTAAGATGCATGATGTAAGATGATGATTAATGGTAATTTTAAATATGACGATTTATAAGAGTTTTGTGATAAAACCTACGTAAATAAAGTTCCTTTTGAGGTTGAGTAGTAGAATGTAGAAAATCCGGTGCCAACCCGAACCCATCACTATCATCATTCCAGCCAAAAGACGTCCTCTGCTAGTTATAGGCCTCCCCCAATTTCCACAAAGGCTGGTCTAGAGCTGCCACCCTACATCAATTGTTTTGCGGTAACCATAAGCACCTTATTTCCCTGCCCACTACCACTTAAGTTTGCCAATCCTGTTGGCTATTCCGGTAACTCTGCCTGTAGCTCGCCTACCTATCTCCTCATTTCTGATTCGATCTCGCTGGGAAACTCCGAGCATAGCCCAACATTTAACTGTGCTTTCAAATTACGTTATTAGATGAATGTTCAACTATTACTTAAATAAAAAAAACATTCTAACTTACCTTGAAAGATATACACAATACAATAATAAACCAATAAACAAGAATATACGTTAATTTGATCTAACTGATCAAATTAATCAAATTCTCAAGTGACGATGACACTAATGTTTTTGTTCCTATTGTAAGGGTACAACGATTATTGTCTACCCACTTCAACATTTTTTATTTATTTTATTATGTTACCAAGAAGTATTTCTAATACATAGTTGTGACTGTTTTGAGTCTTGGGTAAAAATAGGTCATACGTAACAATATGATCAGTTATTACAATTTACGTTTTGATTTAAGTCCTCCTAGATTGCGAAATTACCACACTGTGCAGCCATCGCGCCTGCCTTTTTATCATTTTTTTCGTTCAGTGTGAAAAAGTTACAAGTCATACGCACTACTAACTAATGGTAAGTCATTGGTAAGTAGATATTCCATTGTTCGTCTTTCAAAGGTTAGTGACAAGCTGTTAAATAAATAAATATAAATATAGTAGGGAGTGTGCAAGACAATTACAGAATCTTGTAGACTGTATGTGAACAGTTAGTTGGTCCGGATTGGTATATTTTTGGGCTTAAGATCCTCAAACCTAATTAATATAACCCAACTGATTATATTAATTAACTTTAAACTTTGGCCAAACTTTTTCAAAATTAAAAAAAATATCCAAAAATATTTGTCACTATCACCGATCTGGGATAATTTCGATTCTTTTACGTAATTACATGCGTCAGATTCATGCAACACAGCTTCAACGCATGGCGTAATGGCGAAATCGACCTTAACTGATACTAATTAGCATCGAAATACGACCCTAATGGACGTGAACAAATGTTGTACATCGGTAAACAAGTTCCTATTATATAATAAACATTGTTTAACTTGGGAAGTTCTATGATTTATTTTAAAGTCAGTTACATATTAAAAAAGCATTTCTTGTTCGATTTATATATACTCTAAATAAATACATCCTTTGTTTACTACAAAATCGTCGAAATACGCTGTTTGTAGCCTACTTCAAACTCCTACTGAACTACTACTACTGAACTTTATTTCATCATTATTTCAGCCACAAGGATCTCCACAGAGGCCTGTCCTGGGCCCGCATCCATTACTGTCCGGCGATTTTTTTAAATTCATCTGTGTGATATTATGACCCTACTTTTCTTAAGTTTTGTTTGGGCGTACCTTTATTGTATTAACTTGATTAATAAAGTTAATATGGCAAATCCTCGGTCTGTCAGGACGTGACTCGCCCGAGGCAAACGCACGCGCTGCCTCACCCGAGCGTGCCTCGGCCCGAGCCGAGCGTTGTCGGTTTTTGTCCATGCTCAAAGGTGCCTCGGTAGGTTTGCCGCGCGCACTCAAGACTGTTGTGTTTTGCCTCGCTTGTTTAACGAACACGGAATCATGGATAATGATAGATAGAAGATAAAAATCAATTTTAAGGCGAATATAAACTACTATGGGACGCGCAATGTCCTGATTATACAAACAGAGGACTGGAAGAAGGTACGTGGAGAAACATAAACCGAGAAATGAACATTCTAATAACTAGCTTAACAAAAATATGGAGTCTTTGTTAGGTTCATATAGGAGCAGAACTAAATATGCGCTACGCTCGCGTATCCTCTGTACGAGTTGTGAGGCTCGGCTTTGCCGCGCGAGGCAGCCTCGGTCTGTATTAATGCAGACCGAGGCTGCCTCGCGCGGCAAACGTTGCGAAGCAAACGTCCGAGGCTGCCTCGCGAGGCTGCTCGCTCATTCAGTACGCGGCTAATTAGTAATATGCAAAGTATTGTCAATGCTGGAATGAATCCATCGCTGTCAAGGTATGTTTGCGACAGATACTACCCGATTAAAGATGTGGGTAGGGTGTAACGAAAACCCTATAGCTATCCTCACAAATCAAAACACGCAGTTCAACGTTGAAAATATTGTCCTATCTTGAAGTATGAGGAAGATATCAATGATTTCTCTACCAGATTACAAAACATGGGTTCCAGTGAAAACCAACCAACTATGATAATGATGTTTTGAAGTATAGGACCTACTCGCGATACCAAAACATTTGATAAAAGATTGTATACAACTGCAGATTTTTTTTTCCTTCTCTATTCACAATTTGTCCAGACTTGTTTTCCTATAAACTCTTGTAATATAAATAAATTAGACATTAAAACAGTCTTTCTCCGCCTCTTACGAGCCCGGATAAAGGTGGCCAAAAGTTTGAATAAACTCGAAAGGAATTCTGTATTAAAATGCTTTCCACGAAAAATGTGTAGGGTAGGGCGAAGGACCGTGAAGGATCGATACGTAACAATTTTGTAAGCCTTATCACACAGAAAGTAGCTTAATTCATGATACTTTATTAGAATATAGATTTTGATTTTTAAGATTACTTTAAAATAAGTGATTTACTATTCTGTCAAGAAAGTACCGGGAAAAGATCAACGCAGAGCATACTCTTAAGGTGATAAAAACAAATTGGAAGTATAACAAACATTTTCCCGGTACCTTCTTGATAGAGTAGTATCTGTATTAGGTACCCACTGCTGAGTCGGGCCGCCTCCCATTGCATTAGCCTATTATGCCACGCTGGCAAGACGTGTCGGCGCAAGGTTTGGAATCAATTTTTCCTTCTCTTGCGGCTAGGTGGGCTAGGCGGCCTTGTTGCTTTATTTTACCACAACTGGCAGTGAAATCATTGTGTGGTCATATTGTATGGTGAGAATACTTCAGATAGAGCAGATTACCATTTTTTACCCGGGGAAAGGCCCTTGTTCTACTTCTCTATGCCAGTGTTTACTCTTCTTAAGCAACTAATAAATAGTACACAAATATGAACTGAACTTCTTAGAATATACTAGGACAACATTTTTAGATTTCTAATGATTTTACCGAGTTCAAAGAATTGGATAATTGTCAATTCGTCATTCCTTTTCTTTTTAGTTAGAGAACGCAAAGACATGCAATCTTGATAGAAATCCTATCAGACATTAATTACTTCTTTAGGTATGCATGTTCTGTGCCACGCTGGCAGAACTGGGTTGGCATACGCATAGCCCAACCCGTTCCGCAGGCGTAGCACAGTAGGTTAATTTCGATAACTGAATTGGCAGCAGGCAGTAGTGGTTCATGGGCTGAAATGATTGTGATGATCTATATCTACTCCATTTTACGGAATAAAGTTAGCAATGTCTGCATTGATTGACGCACTCAAGATAACGAGACACGGGAAACATGGACGCTAATAAATTTCTGTTATTGCCTCGTTCTGGACGACTTAGTTTCCAATTGACACTTTAATCAAGATCCCAACAAGTCGACGGGTCTATAACTGTCTGTTGTTAAGCTGGGTACTCTAGGACGTGTAGCACGCAATGTATTAGTTACTGTATCAACCTGCAAGTCTCATCAACGGTATAGAGTCTCCAGTATCGAGCACATGGATCCGCTCCTGGAGTGCCCGTGACAATCACGCTGAGTTGACTCAAATGGTGGCTAGCTGTGGAAAGCGCCTAATAAAATAAAATATAACACCTCTTCAATGCCCTATAAAACGATCAGTAACGCAGGACGTAGGTAATCAACAACCTTCAAACATAAAATGGTAATTTTAACGTTATCTTATTATTTTATTCCGTTTTTAGGGTTTACTAGCTGACCCGGCAAACGGCTTCGTACCGGCTCAGAATCAATAAATAAAAACCTGAATGATAAGTCCAGAATGTCTCAACTTTATTAAAATATGTGCAAACCTCAACTGGAACAAAAATAATGCGTATTCAAAAAAATGTTTTTCATATTTTCTCTCCTTTTAAATCTTCCATGGACTTACACGAATATTTTAAGACCAAAATTAGCCAAATCGGTAAAGCCGTTCTCGAGTTTTAGCGAGACTAACGAACAGCAATTCATTTTTATTTATTTATATGGATTGCAATAATTACAACTGTTTTAGTAGAACAGTGCGATTTGAAAACCCATAGACCATCAGAGCCTTGTATTCTGTAGGTACTAATATTTTATAAGCAGGGAATATTTCTATATTTTGGATATTTGCAATTAGAAAATATAGTTATACATATATTTTTTATTACTTTAATTACTAGAAGAAAGATCAGAGTAAAAGGCTACGCTACTAAACGTTTCCATAACCGTTATTTGTAAACCGATACGACAAAAATATTCGACTGGTATTGGCTACAGATTGGGCCGTATGTTTTTTCGAAATCCGTTGAGTTTGGCAGAAATATTGAAATCGTTGATTAACATGGATTTGTAATTACGCAAAATGTGTCTTCATGACTTAGTTATTCGAGCCCTTTACAGAGGACACGTTTATTTACACCAAACCAAAGCGAAACTTCTGTAACCGCATGAGGGGATTTTTTTACGGATGAAACGCAATGTACGAAGTTAAGTAACGTTTTGCGTCACGACGATGCAACGTTTTTCTCGGAGAGTCCCCCTATCGCCTCGGAGAGCGATTGAGAGAGAGAGTAAGGGAGATCGCTATCGGTTCATGTATTCGTTTAGTAGTTGAATATTAGAACTTTAGATGGCAATTTTGTCGCTTAACGTCTTGTGCAGTAAACAGTAAACGCATTTTTTTTAACAACAAATAGGCCAAAACCATTTGAAGTCAGTGTCAATTCAAGTTAGCACTGACTTTAAATGGTTGTTAGTTTTTCGCTATATGGCACTTAAACTACTTATATACTTTCAAGAAACCTTGCATTTTTTACGTCCAAATTTACAAAGTAAATGTGCATTACGAGCCTTGAAATTTGGGGTAGTACTCGTTGTTTTCAGAATTTGAGATATTTAAGCATCTCAGCTTAGTAGTTGAGTAACGAAGTATATTAAATAGGACAGCAAAAGATAGACAAAAATGACAAGCCCTCGGAGGTTGTTGCAAGTTCTACTCCGCTGTGGTCGCGTTCCGAACTGGTAATATATATGGCTACGACCTGCCATATTCGACCCAACCGCAAGGAGGTCGCTTTTGCTGGAGCTCAAAAATAATATTATACAAACGGAGGTTACGAATACTAAACTAGTTAGATGCAGCTGTAAAGCTGAACGGCACTAAACAACTGATACGAAAACAAACTATTTTACTCACTAAAACATATCAACGGCGCCGGCGTGCAGGACACGTGCAATGAGTGTGTTCCGTTGTCGGAAACGCTAATATCGCTTCGGATATCGCTGAAATTAGTTAGTTAATAAGTTACTGAAAACTATAGAAACTCACCGGCACGCCCTTGATCCTTTTTAGTAAGCAAAGTAGCTTGTTTTCATACCGAGTATGTTCATAGTACGCTCCTGGTATGAGATGCAACAACAACAACTACAACAATGAGGGCAGATATTTATAAGTTCACAAAATGAAAGCTATTCTATTTACGAGTATTGTGTATTCTGCTATTTTTACTCACTCTTCAAGGTAAGTACTAGGACATTCATATGCCAGAGAAAAATAATTTCTATTTGAATGAAACAAAACGGAGTTTTGACCATGTACACAAATAAATTAACACTCTAACTTTCTCTATGGAACAAACAAAACAAGCATAATTTCACATTGTTGCCTATATAAATAAGACTGAAAAGGTACACAAAATCCTTCAAGTTAATAACAAACAAGTTTTGTTTACGAAAAACTTCGTACGTCACTCACCGTATCACTGAAACTATAATTCCCCAGCTTGGGGTTGAGCTAAGTTTAAATTATGCAAAACTGTTGTCGCATGTTGTAAACTAAGCCATCCGTGATTGTGCGTAGTGGAGGGAGTTTGACGGTTTTAGGAATTTATGCTGTGCAACGCCTTCTTGCTTGTCTGCGCGTATCGCTCAGGTTGGCTATTTATTGGATGGTAAGGGGTAAGGTTTATGTGCTACATATTTTAGATGAGAATTCTGCTGAAGGGAATTCTCTCCCTTTTGTCGGATACCGGTAAACCAAAGTTATATATAGCGAATAGGTATTTAAGTTTTCATATGCACCAACACCTTTGGCTTTAGGAGGAATTATTTCCCCTGTAAGTATAATTTTTAGTTTAAGACTTGCAGACAACATTAGTCTCGAAGTTTTAACGAGAGAGTCACCTTTTATGGTACCTAATGTTTGGCGTGGGAAATTATCCAGGCCAAACATTGCTATAGATGGTAATGGTTTGGTTTAAACCAATTGGTTTGTATTTCCTATCTAGTGGATAAAAGAAGTAGCAGACATATCAACTCGGAAAGGGATCGGCACCGTATCGCCTCGCCGTCAAACAGGCGTCAACCTAACGTAAGCACGTAACCAAGGCGGATCAGCAGCCCCGATACGTCGTCTCGGCGACGGCTACGCGACGCCGCGCTTACGGATGGCTCGTAAGATAATGTTACGAATATATTAAGTGCCCCAAGCGCGTCGGTGGAGAGGCGTCAGCGCAGGGACCGCTGGTTGACCACGCGCAGTACGGCGTTCGTGAGCATGTCCCGAGGCGAGGCGTTTACGTCACGAATCCGATTAGTGTGCTTTGCAGTATGGAGTTTCATACAAATAATACTGAACGCCTCGAGTTGATACGGTGGCGATCCCTTTCAGAGTTGATAAGTGTGCTTAGTGCTTTAAAACAGTATTTATCTAATATTGGTAGGTCCGTGGGGTGACGGATTTAGAACACATAGTGTCACCATTCCGTTCCATCCAAGCGTTTCGTAAGAGCCGAGAAAAGGAAAGGCCGATAACCTATCCGTCAGAGAAGGAAAACTTGAAATGAAACCCTGTGCCAACCCGTCTGGCCAGCGTGGTAGGTTAAGGAACGAATATAAAATTCGCACATCATTTTGTAGATGCGTCGCTTAGTCGAAGCGAAGCAAGCTATCCTTATTTTCGCGGCACACCATTTAACGAGTATTTTTGAAAAGTCAGTCATTTGTCGACAGCTGCGGTACGTGTTCTGTTCCAAATTACCAAAATTTGCACAATTTTTGCATTGTTCCATTTTGTTGCATTGCAAGTTTCTGTATTGATCTTCACATGACTACACAAAATATTGTTTTCTATTCTTGGAGCTATCTAATAATATAAAAGGCATAACATCATGTCTTTAGTTTAGTGCCCCATACACACTGCACTGTGTATGGGGCACTAAATTAAAGGCACGCCGCCAACGTCACAGTCATCGACGCGTCGGCGAGTGCCGTCAAAGGCAGCCAACAGCTGTAGTCGGCTGCCGTTGTCGGCTCTCGACGACGCGTCAACAGCCTTTTTATTTTTTCATAGAGGGTGATGAAAAGTAGAGTGTATCACTCGGGCGCAAAATATTTTTTGGCTCGGGCGAAGTACTTTGAATCCCTCTGATGTGAACAGGATGCATGCAGCATGAAATTAAGGAGGAGTGATAGAGCAAAGAGGTTTTGCATAATATAATCTCATGCAATAAAATAAATAAATATCCTTGGACATTTCGCACAACGCCATCTCGTCCCAAGCTAAGCAACTTAATGCTTGTGTTATGGTAACGAGATGGCTGATAAACTACTTATATACATTTTTTTTTGTAAATACATACATATTATAGATAGAAATGATACCCAGACTCCGAGCCAGTGCCTCTGGTTTAGACAAAGACACTTGCCCGACCCCGGAATCGAACCCGGGACCCGTTGATCCAAAGGCGGCACATCTAACCACTAGACCAACGAGGCAGTCAAATGGCAGCAATGGGTAGAAGAGTTTTGACATTGATTCAAAAGTGTTCTTCTATCTATATATATATCATCTTAAACAATGATGGTGTCAAATAAAAAATATTATTTGATAAATGTGTGTATTTGGGTATTATTCAATAATCTCCAAACGTATTTCATAGGGATGGCTTTACACGTACGAAGTTGATGGATTCGCCATTGATTCGCATCGCTGCAGCCTTGCATGATATACGGATAGAAAGACATTTTATTTTTAACCTACTTAGAAAAATAATAGTTTAAAAAAAACTAAAAAAATACGCTTTTATATAAAATAGAACTAAAAAATAGAAGATAAATTTTAATAAATTTGAATTAAAAATAGTGTCAGAAAAAATGATTTTATTGTAAAAGCGTGGGGTGCATGGTATCAATAGTTCTAAATATTTTATGAACAGAGTAAGATTATAAGGGTTACTTTGATAATATCCTGAAAAGCACCCCACGCTTTTTACAATAATTTTTTTTCTGTCACTTATTTTAATTCAAATTTAATCAAATTTATTTTCTATTTTTTAATTCGATTTTCTATAATAGCGTATTTTATTAGTTCTTTTTAAACTATTTATTTATTTTATATTTTTTAATTGATTCGTTATAAAGCTATTGCTAAATAATCCCTAAAAATATAGCAATAGCTTTATGATATTTACATCTCTATTAGCTATTGCATCGAAGACCGGTGTTGATCACCGTTATTACTGTTATTATATTAATGACTAGCTGACCCGACAGACGTTGTCCTGTCTGAACTATGAATATTGAATTCGAATTGGAATAATTAATAATAAATTAATATACCGCCTTTTCTTATCGATTCCAATCCCTTATTTAATGTAATTAAAAAAGAAAATAAGTAATTATGCCAAAAATAGCGAACCGTCGGGACGAACGTCAAATGTTTGACAGGTAACAGTTTGTATGGGAAGATAAAATTGTTGTTTTTATTATTTTACTTACAATAACAATGTTTTCTCTAGACTCTTAAACCTTCCCTGGACTCACACGAATATTTCAAGACCAAAATTAGCCAAATCGCTCCAGCCGTTATCGAGTTTTAGCGAGACTAACGAACAGCTATTCATTTTTATATATAGATAACGGGTCAAAATGTTAAAATATTGAATTGTCATCAGTCCTTAATAAGTATGCCGAATTTCGTGTTAATCCGACGTTTTTAACTGGGTCAAAATCATGTTCAAACATTCCGTTACATACATAGATACATACAAGCGAAGCTAATAAAAGCGTAAAAGCGTTAAAAAGGGTTTGTAGTTTATATGTGGGCTACCATATGACTCCGTCATTAAAAAATCCGTTACAAAAAATTTTAACCGACTTCAATAACAATAAAACGTCTAAAAACCTCCGGACATACATTAAGTCTACCATTTGAAGTTAAAAACCGTCATTAATTAGTATATTATAACCATCACCTAGGCAAAAACTTCAAATGTTTGCCTAAAATTAAAGAGCTTTGTAAAAATATATTGTGCTAGGTATATTTAATAACATAATCACACACAGTGTCCATGGCGTTTCTTGCCTGTTCTTCTCCATAGGATCTACTCGGAACATGCAACTAGATTCCTAACTTCACTTTTGACTTTTCAAAAACACCAGTAATTAGGTCCAATTGAAATAAATGATTTGAGTTTGAGTTTGAATCTTTACAATGTAAATAATTTTAAAACCTCATTGGTCAGGCAGTAAAGCAAATTTTAGATGAATTCATATGTACATCTATAGGTATGTTTTTTAAGTGAATTCCACGTCAAAGTGATTTTATAAAATGGATTTCAATGATATCGGTTCAGCAGAACGAAAGAAATTAATGAAAAGGGAAGCAAAGACAGGTTCACATATTTATTATCTGAATATAACGCAAAACCTCAATTAGTTGGAAACGTAAAAACGATTAGGTGCAGGTGGAACCGCATGCAACAACACATAAACTAATGTTGCAGCGTGGTACTTTTTTTTTGTTGTCGCTGGGGAAAATCTTTATGCATCGGTGATTATGTACGACTCCGACAAGGGTCGTCTACCCACTAAACCCCCAGCGGTATACCCTCACACGGCGCGCTTGGGGCGCCACAAGTTTGCGTAAGCGCATTCTACTGGGACGCTCCGGCGTGGTGCCCGCAACGCGGGCAAGCGACTGTCAGAGAGGGCGTCCCGGTACACTGGGACGCCCTCAGTCATCGAGGCTTTCGTCGGTGGCGGTTCCCCTGACCCACCACCGGCCTCTCAGGCGAGGGCAGAAGGGGTTCGCATCGTCATGATCCCCCTCCACGCCTGCCTCCGTCCGCGGTGCGGGTAAGCCGGAGCTCCCTCCTTTGCGACCCGCCCCGCAGCCACCTGCTGCGACATAACGGCCTCCAAGAAGGAGGCCCGTCAGCCCTTGGGTTAGCGACAACCCAAGGGCGTTGGTGCACCGCAGCGTTCCAGGACTCGCAGGGCAACTCTGAGGACAGAGGAGTCCCTGGAGCCCCAGTCCACTGCGGCGCTGTGTGTCGCTCTTCGTCTCACCTCTCCCCGTGGGCCCGCCCGGCATGGGAGGCCCTGGCCGGTATGGACCCACGGATCATTGAGGCACTTAAGCCCCCTCACCACGACAAAGTGGCAGCACAGTCGAGCAACGTGGTACTATGACAACTTCTTTTTTTTAAATTAAAAAATGATAGATGCAGAATAAATAAATAATAGGGGGTTGGATGTGCCGCCTTTGGACCACGGGGTCCCGGGTTCGATTGGCACTCATGGCAGTGGTGGCGTCGTGCGACGGGTCGTTCTCTTCCCTGCAATATGGTTGAGGAGGGCGATGGCTGCCGCATGCGTCATGCTTGTGAACAGGTGCCGTTGCTGGGGGTCGGTTGGCTCGGGCGTTAGAAGGTTAGTATTGTTGATTAGATCTGGCTGATGTTTGGCCCTTTGCGACTATTGCGCGCGTTTGCTCTCACAAACTATCTTAACACGGCCTTGTACCTAAAAATGGCGATCTAAAAAGAGCAACTACAGAGTTTCTTGCCGGCTCTTCTCTGTAGAACTGCATTCCTAACCGGTGGTAGATGGTAAATTTTAAATTAAATATTATTTTGTTGTTTGGCTTGTCAAAAGAGCTCTAATGAGCCAACTTGATTAAATGAGTTTTGTATTGAATTTGAATTTGATTCCGGGGCCGTGCAAGTGTATTTGTGTAAACCAGAGGAACTTGCTCTGAGTCTCGGTATCATTTGTGTTCGTGAATTTCATGTTTGTAAATTGTCCACGCGATACAGGTTATAACTAGTGCAGGGGTTCCGTTTAAAAAAAACATTATTTCCACGCCCTAATATATTTTACCAAGATTCACTAATCCCGGCTAGGGCTCGACGGCCGGAGGAAGTCCAACGTAAAAAGGTGCGCACTAGGAAAATGTTTTGATAAATTCGACCCCAAAGGGTATAAATAGGGGTTAAAAGGTTGTTAGGAAGTCCAATTTAAAAGAAGAAGAATTTAAAGATTATTCTTTGTTGTACTAGCACAGTCTTGTTTTTCAACACCCTTTTTCTCTATCTTTCTTATCATTAAAATAATTACTACAACATTTTGTGTTCTTAATCGTAAAAAATACACGCGTGTATCGTGAGTTTACATATAATTTTACCCATAAATAAGCCAGTTAATGTGTCGGATACCGGGAAAGGATTTTAATACATAAGGGATTTTTTATCGCGATCAGTTCAACTACACTCGAGAGCAATGAATCCGGGTCACTTAAAGAATGTTAAAAATCTCGGAAACTAAAAATGATAGGTTAATGCAATAAATTGTATTTAATAGACAATGTAATACTCCTTAAATAAAAGTAAAAAAAAATATGAGTCATCATACATTTTATTAACACAAAATTACATAAAGAAAAAAACTGCTGATCTCTCCTTAAAACAAAAATAGGAAACATGAAATTTTTGAACTTTATTACGATTTTCTTGAATTTTAATACTTCGTATTGCCTCCTCGTGCTTCCATTACTGCGTTTACGCGGTTTGGCATGCTGTACACCAAGTTCCTTATACGATTTTGGGGAATATTCTCCCATTCCTCTGTGAGAGCAATTTTGAGCTCACGAAGCGTGATTGGGGGAGGGTTTCGTTGTTTTACGCATCTTTTTTTTTTTTTTTTTTGGTTTGGCTGGGGAAATGCTTTATGCATACCACCGCACCCCGGGGGAAAGGTCGGTGATTATGTGGGACTCCGACAAGGGTCGTCTACCCAAGAGTCGTTTACCCACTAAAACCCCAGCGGCATACCCTCACACGACGCGCTTGGGGCGCCACAAGTTCGCGTAAACGCATTCTACTGTGACGCCCCGGCGTGGTGCCCGCAACGCGGGCAAGCGACTATCAGAGAGGGCGTCCCGGTATACTGGGACGCCCTCAGTCATCGAGGCTTTCGTCGGTGGTGGCTCCCCCGAACCACCACCGGCCTCCTAGGCGAGGGCAGAAGGGGCCCGCATCGTCACGAACCCCCCTCCACCCCCGCCTCCGTCCGCGGCGCGGGTCACCCGGAGCTCCCTCCCTTGCGACCCGCCCCGCTGCCCCCTTCTGCGACATCGGCCCCGCAGAAGGAGGCCCGTCAGCCCTCGGGCCGGCGCCAACCAGAGGACACCGGCGCACCGCAGCCGTCCAGGGCCCGCAGGGAAACCCTTAGAACAGGGTCCACCGTCTACCCAGGTCCCCGGAGCCCCCGTCCAGGGCTCGCAGCGAGACACTGGGGACAGGGTCCCCATCCACCCAAGTCCCCGCAGCCCCAATCTACCGCAGCGCACCAGCGATCCGTCCCGCAGCCCCCTTCTGCGACATACGGCCTCGCAGAGGAGGCCCGTCAGCCCTCGGCCGGCGCCAACCTGAGGACGTTGAGTGAGGACTCGGTTTGACGGCCAACTAAGTTGAGCGCCAACCCGAGGACCTCATGGTGCGCCGCAGCGGTTTACGACTCCCAAGGCAGCTCTGAGGACAGAGGAGTCCCCGGAGCCGCAACCCGCCACGACGCTGGGTGCCGCTCTTCGTCTCACCTCTCCCCGTGGGCCCGCCCGGCATGGGAGGCCCTGGCCGGTATGGCCCCACGGATCATTGAGGCACTCAAGCCCCCTCACCACAGCAAGGTGGCAGCACAGTCGAGGGGGTGTTTTACGCATCTGCCTAGCTCGTCCCAAGCATGCTCGATCGGGTTGATATCCGGGCTGCGCGCTGGCCACTCCATACGAGTAATGTTCATCTCTTGAAGGTAGTCATTCACAATCCTACCTGTATGAGGTCGGGCATTGTCATGCATAAATATAGCATCCTCACCTAAATTGACCATAAATGGACCAACGTGATCATTGAGGATTTCTTCCACATATCTTATGCTAGTTAAAGAGCCGTTTTCTATGATCACCAGCTCTGTGCGACTTTCAGAAGAAATTCCGGCCCACACAAGTACAGACCCACCACCGTAGGCTACTTTTTCTTCGATGCATGCTTGCTTGAATCTTTCCCCTGGTCTTCGATACACTCTGTGTCTTCCATCGTGCTTGTAGAGCATAAATTTTGATTCGTCGGAGAACATAACTTTTGACCAATCTTCAATACTCCAATTTACGTGGCTCTGGGCATATCTTAGTCTTGAAATACGATGCTCACGCTCCAGTTTAGGGCCGTTTGCAGGTCAAAGGGGTTTTAAGTTAGATTCAGCAAGCCGACGTCTTACTGTCCATGCACTTGGGTTACTTCCTCCGAGGCGTCGAAACTGATTTGTGAGTTCAGTTCCTGTGAGAAAGCGATTTCGAAGCATGGTGTTCACCAAGTATCGGTCTTCTCGTGCTGTGGTACACCTGGTTCTGCCCGTTCCTGGTCTGCGTAGGTTAGAACCAGTTTCTTCGTAACGTCGGAAAACTCTTTGTACTGTTGACAGCGACACACCGACAGTCCTAGCTGTATCGTGCTGACTCCGGCCGGTTTCCAGCATTGTAAGTATTCTGGTGCATTCTTCAGGTGTAAGCGACATAATTTCAGCTTGAATAATGAATATAGAGCACTATCAACATGGTTTATGTACCCACATAAATGACAGATTACAAACAAAAGCAAAACCAAATGCTGTAATTTCGTAGTTCCATCTTCGAAAGTGGCCCTTTTTCAAGTTTGATTTTTTTATGATATAACTTTACAATAACTAAGAAGTTTTAATACCTTCATTTAAGGAGTATTACATTGTCTATTAAATACGATTTATTGCATTAACCTAGCATTTTTAGTTTCCGAGATTTTTAGGATTCTTTAAGTGACCCGGATTCATTGCTCTCGAGTGTAGTCAGCTAGTATTTAAGAATAACTTTTTTATCACTATACACTCGCAGAATAGTCTATCGTTATAAATTTATAACACAATATGTACACATTATTGTCCTACGTTCGAAATAATTGCAGTGCTGCTCGTCACGATAGTTCTATACCTTAAAATCATGTCAAACATGAATGGAATTCCGATACAGGTCGTTGATATTGACCAGCCCTGGTGATGTCAATGTCCCTGCCGTCACGTGGTTATGCAAGCTGCATTCACCCCAATGTTAGTGAAAGAGCTTACTGGATTTTCCGGCATTGAAAGTGCCATGACAGTGCCATAGATTAAAATCAGGCTGCATGTGATTGAAGTCTATATGTAGTCATAGTGCCTGAAGTGGTATAACTTTTATATTGATGCTTAAAACTGCAATACTTATGTATGTATCACCATATGATTAAGAACATTGTTAGGATATAAAATTATTTGCGAGCTTGAAGAAACTGTCAGCATACCATAGCGCAATTGAACAGATTCACTGAATTTCAATCCTATTGTCCTCAGTACTAGCCAGTTAGAAATAGAACAGGAAAAGAGATTTTATGACAAGTTTGTACATACTATATGCGAAATAACTTTATCCCCGACCCAATTCACTGGTAACATCATCGACTTTAAGTAGTATTAAATAAGTAAAAAATATTTTTTTAATGATGTAATGTGTTTTATGGTGTTTGTATTTAAGATATTATAAGTTTAGCGATCCCCGCAGGTTGCCGGTTCGCGCGTGTCGCACTAACGGCTTCCTTTAATAACCCCAGCTAGAACAAATCTAAAACATTTCTCCTTAATGTCTAGGTTCTACTTAATCCATTTAATTAATCACTGCCGAAATATCGAAGGCTGATTCTATTGTTACTGCGCTGACAATAAAACCAATTTACGTATTCCGTTTCATTTATTGATTTATTTTTCCTAACTTTATTATAGTCCTGCCTATAGTTCCTGTCACTGTATCATCACACAAGCATGTTGTGGCACCTTAAATTATTGTGCATTTACCGTAAATGTTAAAGAACTATATTTTTTGTTATAAATAAAGTCACAATTACTAGTTGTACCTAGTACCTATTCATTTATTTAGGAATAAATATTCTTAGAAAAAATAAATAACTTACTTTATTCACTTAAGTTAGCCCATAGCAAAACCACCAGATTGTTTCTTATATTCTTCCAGACATTTCTCACACGATTCTCTATTTACTGATGATCTCAATTATATTATTAATTTGAATGACGGCTCCTGTTCTATTTGAATGAAATATCTCGCGATGCTGCGGCGGGCGTCGATGCCCCCTGTCTCGACGCTGTAGTCGTTTGCCACCCTCCGACCCTCATACCGACGGGTATGAGAAGGGGGCACTGTATCAGCTCTCGGCTGTGACGCCACATCCCGCCAAGAAATGGTTCAGTGGGAATTTATAAGCTGCTGCGTATATTTTGTAAGTGGCTTTTGCACATTTAATCCCGTTACTAGTATCAAACGTATTTATAAACATCAAATTAAAATAAATATTAAAAACACTCGACGACTATTTTTATATACCAAACTTGGTTTTAAAAGTTTGGGTAAATTTGCTGTGGATCGCGTAAAATGTCGAATCTTATGCATAAAATGAATGTTTCTCTGTATGTCTTCTCTGCCAATTTGAAGATCATGAGGATAAGTATGTTTCTGAACAAAAAAATACCATTTGTGTAATGTTTTTCCTTCAAATTTATTTTAGTTAGTGGCGTAGCAGCGCGCCTATCGTACAGCTAGCTATATATAAAATATTTATTTGTTATTTACAGCGCCCGCCGTCGTAAAACACGTTAGGAGCACATAGTGTACATAGACCCTAACATGTTATAAATATAATAATTTCGAACACGCAAAGATCGTACTGACTAAAAAAATATATGTGTCAATGTTAAAGACTATAAATTTAAATAATTCTGGGATACGTGTCAGAAATATCAAAAGAAATGAAAATTTTGTAGTTTATAGAACTTGATCAATATTTTGGAATAGCATTTATTTTGTATCTGGTAACTATCACCAGTAGGTACCCGGCTGCGGGGACACCATGGATTTTCTAAACCGCCACCACACGGAGCTTTACTCTTTAGCACTGAACAATTCAAACTCAAACTTATAAGGAACTTTATTTAAGTACGTGGGTTCCATCACAAAACTCTAATAAATCGTCATATTTATAAATACCATTATCAGCTTACGGCCCCTGTCTCACAGTAAGTGGTAGTCTCCACACACACACCTATCAGTCGTCATACCTACAATCACACCTTTCTGTGTTCAGTGGAAATGTAAATGGATATTTTTGGCGCTTAACATTTTGTTCCACTTACAATAAACTAAACTTACAATAAAATTTAAAGGAAGTCGGTATATTATAGAACAGGGGATTGAAAGAGAATCCACTGGCAGGAGTATTTTCTCCACCTCGTTAGGCACTGCAATGCTCTTTGGCCTTGTCAGAACGACAATACGGCACTAACAATATTCAGCCTCTTTAGACTTAAAGCGTTGTCAATCAATGAGACGCTCTGAATGAATGCCGCCCTATTTATAGTTATCCTTCCTGAAAAAAGATCCGTATGGTAACGTCCTTATCATTTATATTTAATCGCCGGGTGGGTGATACTAATTTGATGGCGTCCTACTAGACCATTAAGTAGGCAGAACATTTTGCCGCAAGAGAAGTCACTACGTCCGGCCAGAGGGGCTCAGTAAGCTATTTCCCTATGAAATTGGAGGAGGGCCGCCTCAGCATTGGACCGTTAACAGTCCAAAAAGATGATGATGAACACAGAGTGAGAGCAATTTGTATTAACACATTGTAGATATAAGTGTTGTAAATTGTAACACTAGCAGCTTCGTCCAACCACATTACCGTGTAAATTTAGAATGTACATAGCAACGTTATTTGCTGCTGAGTTTAGCAAAAGAATATACATTCGTATATTTTCCATGAATTTCTTCTAGTCGAACACCGAATAATATTAAGCTGTTACGCATATCTTGTGTCGGAACTTATTTCTTCTGTTTATATCATTTTGGCTGCATGCCAGCATACATTTTGTCAGTAAGCTTTGACATTGTGAGAGACGCATCTCAAATTATGCCTCGCAATCGTTCCACTAAAATATACCAGTAGCACTGTTTCATCGTACGTAGGGTCATTTTTCAACGGTTATACTCACTTCAAAATTGCAAAAAAGCATCAGCCATATTGGCCTTCCTTTCATTTTGTGTTGGTTTTAATTCCTTGCTTGTTCCAATTTCATTGGAGTCGGCACCTGTATCCAAAACTTGATTTAGCTAAAAACGAGCTCAATCTACACAGACCTTTTGCCGTGTCACCGGCAGGTCCGGATATTCGGAAAGACTACCAGTTTCCGGTAGTTTGGGTTTGCATTATTTGGTTAGGCCAATTGTCACATTTTTGATGTATCGTTCGAAACATGGAGGGTGTCAGAATTTATAATGTGATGGTCACCCATCTCAGTTGTAATTTTGCACGCTACTGACTGCGTGTTACGGCTGCCATAGATGGTAGAATGGCAGCCGGGACCGACCGCTTAACGTGCCCTCAAAAGTATGGAGAAGGTCAGACAATACACATAATGGACACCCATCCAAAATCCAGTAGAGTAGTTGCTTAACCAGTAGATCGATTGCGTACCACACTGTCCTCCTCAATTTCCATTAATCTGATGGAGAAATAATATTTACGACACCTTCCAGAGCCAAAGACATTTTATTTAATATTTTACTTTCATTTCGAAATGTGACGCCATGCGCCAGTGAGAATAAAACGGCGTTCGTGATCGTTTTCATTTGAGCCAATAATCTTGTCAGGTTTCTGTGTAACATTTTCCTCGTTCACGAAACTTATACCACAAAATTATTGTTGCGTTACTTTTTATAATAACACTTGATTATGTATTTTTATAAAGAATTCATATCGTATTTTGCGTCATGAATTTTTATGAAATCAACTTTCAAAGCTTATTGCTACCCTTTGTTAAAAATTATAAATTTATTTCGCACGCTTTATCTATTATTTATACTAGCTGTTAACTGCGTCCCAGTGGTATTTAACAATGTGGGAAACTCACTAACTATGGGCTCCTGAAACGGGAGTTGGGTTGTTTTGGTGTATGTACTGTGTCCAAATACACTTAGTAAAATGCGGTTATTTTAATATTACAAACAGACGCCTGGTTTTATTTATTTACATAGATTACCTTCCTTTACTCTTTATCGTTTCGGCGGTATCTGTGTACAGCTTCGTGCAAAATCACTATCACTACATAGTTTATAACACACAAGTCGCTGTCGTCTGTCCGTTCGTATGTATGCTTAAATCTTTAAAATTACGCAACGGATTTTGAAACGGTTTTCTTTAATAGATAGAGTGATTCAAGAGGAAGGTTTATAATGTATAATACATCCATAATATTGTAGAGAAACACTCATAAATTTAGAGGTTCATCATTGCACCCGTGCGAAGCCGGGGCGGGTCGCTAGGAACAAATGGCATTTTCATTCATATATTCCGCAAGATTACTTCAGTTCCATTATAATTGGATATTGGGTAGAAAGTAAGTGAGTGAGACAGCTAGCGGAGGTCGATCAATCTGGTGCGACGACCAACTTGGTATTTGTCATCGCAATTCAGGATTGGGGGCTTTACAACTCAAATAGATCGAATCCCAACTTATGCTAGTTGCTTTGGTTATACATATTTTTGAAGATTCTTTGCTGCGTTTTGCTGTTTGAGAAAATGTTGTAACCTTGTTACTACATAATCAAAAAACCTACATATCTGTTTTATTAGATTTTTCCTTTGATTTTTTTTTTTTGATTTACACTTCTAAATATACCGTCGTATGCCCAACATGTGTTTTATCTTTTCTTCCTGAAAAACCCCACAGAAAATAGGTGTATTCCAGCGTCTTTTTTTAATCTGACGTGACGCGACCTATGTTTGCTCCTTGACCAAGGGTGGCCACAGTAATAGAAAGCGCGTAAAAGCAAAGTCAAACAACAGAAAAACTAGACTCGGTTGGTTTTTTTACATCCGTGTATGGACTGCTCCGTGTAAGAAAATTCGTTTTAATTCATTTTCAATCTATGCTCCGTTTCATTTTAGACAAATGTCGATAATTTCTGAAACAAAAAATAATATAGTAGGATGAAACCCGTTTTAAAAGAAAGAGAATATAACAAAAAATATAGAAAAATAATTTACGGGCGATCTGAGGCCGGGAAGTCGGAGACGGGTTTTTAGGAGTAAAAACGGTTTGTCTCGATTTCCGGCAAAACTATAAGTCCTATAGAAAAAAAACGGACAAAGTTGTAGGTAATAAAAAAATCTACAACTTTAGTATTCGCATTTTTTTCACATACCCTGAAAATGTATGTGAAAAAAATAAAAATAACCAAGTTTTTGGTTATTATCTTATTCAAATACATTTTTATTGCAAAATGTGGCGAAAACTTGCCTTTTTAGGTTCCAAATACATCACTACATAGTATAAAACAAAGTCGCTTTCGTCTGTCCGTCCTTATGTGTGCTTTTTTTTTTAATAGATAGAGTGATTCAAGAGGAAGGTTTGTATGTTAATATTTCACCCGTGGTAAGCCGGGGCGGGTCGCTCGTTGCAAATAAAAAGACATCTTGTTTCACCTTATTTTGACTTAATAGCGAAACATCACCCTAGTTTTCAATAAAAAATTCTGGTGACATAATATCAGAATTTTGTATTGAACCGTATTGACTTGTCCTGCCGTACCAGCTTGATATCCCTCTCGTACCGGCCACTTTTATCGTATGGGTAGATTTCCAAGTTCAAGTTTTCTATAAATGTTTTGCGAAGCTCTTTATGTAAACTACTGTAAGGCGTAGAGCATGTTTTTAAAACTGTTAAACTTCAAGCATTGTCTTATATATGTACTTATACCCTGTTCACGTTAGCGAGCTAACACCAGAAATATTAGAGAGTACGTAATTGGTCAGAGATAAGGACGAGTATACATGGCGGACAAACTTCCTTCAGTCAACATCTGTCTCTTGTACGGTTTGGTCATGTTAAAGTGCTCTCCTTTCAACTATTTTAGTTTTATACAATACTAGCGACCCGTCCCGGCTTCGCACGGGTGAAATATTAACTATAATATGTTGAACATCGAAATTTATCAGTGTTTCTTTACAATATGATGCATGTATCATACATATAAACCTTCCTCTTGAATCACTCTATCTATTAAAATAAACTGCTTCAAAATCCGTTGCGTAATTTTAAAGGTTTAAGCATACATAGGGACGGACAGACGACAGCGAGTTTGTTTAATACTATGTAGTGATAGTGATATGGTGACCCGATATGGAGAAAGATCTGCGACTCGGATTTTGAATTGGACTGTTTCTTGTATACTCTACGACTCGGCTAGTGTTTTGGACAAATTTTTGCTGAACTATAATTGCACATTCACCAGCTAAGAACAGGCGGTGCTTTATACTGTTAAGTATCATTGAATGAATTAACTTAAAATTGGTCCTTTTTTACTACAATATTAAAAACCGCATCAAAAATCATTAGGGAATATTAAAATAAACATTCCCAGCGGCGGCATGTAAGCCTAGGCTTACAGTGGGATGCAATTAGAGGGGCGCAAACACGCCCACGGCCCTTTTTTGTCCTTTTCATTTGCATATAAAAGTGCAACAGAGACCGCTATATTAGCTCGCTAACGTGAACAGGGTATAGAATGTATGCGTATAAATAAAAAAAACCACTTTGGATCACGGGGCCCCGGATTCGATTCCGGCGCCGGGCAAGTGTCTTTGTGTAAAACAGAGGCACCTGCTCTTTGTCTGGGTGTCATTTGTGTTCGTGAATTTATGTTTGTAAACTGCCCCCGCGACATAGGTTAATCTAATGCACGGGGGTACGTTAAAAAAAAGAGGTCAAGATAGGCTTTACAAATTTTGGTGATTTTTTATATGGTACCGCCCGCTGATACGCTGGATTAATATATACTTTTTACTCAATTACCCAAAAAGGAGGGTCATGTTTTTAGTGTATCTAATAAATGAAGGAATGGCGAATCTATGTATGATTTATCGACCACGCATAATTTTATCTCGGTGCGCCATAACACAAATACATAAAGTCCACGCATATGAATAGCGATCGAAGTTGTAAGACATACAAACTATTTTCGCATGAAAGTTCATTATTATGTAAAATCCATGACGCCTTCCACCCGTCAATATACATCACAGAACATTGTTTATGACAAGTGCAAGCGCACTGAGCTCTAACAATGTGTTTCGACGGGTGGCGCCATTGTCTCGAGCCCAAGGCTCCAGCGTCATCCTAATGTCAAAAACATCGCTTTGAAGTATTCCCTACCCTTCACGGTTTCTCTATTGAATAATTCTGTTTTAGAATTCACCTGTCTATTTACTTATTGTACAAGACTTGCGTTTGCCAATTGAATAACTTTTACATTGTATAGTGACAGATTGACAAGACTGGCTGAGTGAAAAACACTTTAAATGCTGATGTTTAGCAATCAAGTTAAAAGTTACACATTATAACTGCTTCGGACCGGCTTAATATTAAACTATACAGGATTTTTAAAGGTTGTCATACTGATTGATTCACCCGATTTAGAATAGATAAAATACCTTCGATCTCTGAACGGTAAAATATGTTTTTTGCAGCCCATCAATTATTTTCGGGGAGTTATTGAAAAATCTGCCTGTATAAAATTAGTTGTTTGTTGTTGTTAAACACTGTTAAACACAAATACTTTATTAATTCCCATTTTTAACAGGTCTTGTTGATGTTCAATATATTCCTTGTTGTGTCTGCAAGTAAATGTATTCTATTATATCCAATTCATGTGACTTCGTAACCGCTTACAAACGCAGTCATTTAATACACTACCACTGCGGTGCCATCTGAAGGCGAAAATTACTCCGTCAAGTTCTCGCCGCCCTAATTTTTGTATACCTATTGTAGCTAGTACTAGCCTGTGCATTTGCCAGCGCTGTTAAAAGGAAGATAAATTCGAAGCAGCGCAAGATCTTGCTAAGCGTTGGTAGTACTGAGATTGGTCGAAAATTAGAAGCATCTGAAGTACTACCTGATTTAAATAAGGCTACTATTTTACTGTGTTTTATGAGATCAGGAAATTCACCATGTGCGACACAATCATTGAAAATACCTGCTAAGACCGGTGCGATCACCTTAATTATAGGCGAAATGGTTTTAACAGACATTCCACACAGTTCTATTCGCGGATGAGTAAAATGCAGTTGCGGAACTCGGCTTTGTGGGCGATTACACTGATTGACAGTTTCTTCTCGACGTCATCACAAACGGACGAGGACGTTTACATCAAAATTTTGTAGCAATCGCTATTAACAGGTCTTAAACAATTGCTTAGACTGCATATTAAATGTTTTGATTATATTCAGGTACGCTACCTATTGATTTGCAGCATTTCATCTAGAGACACTTATTGTATATTCACGGATTAGATTTGCGGTAATTGGAAATATCCAAAATGCAGTGATGTAATAGATCCGTCATTCTCTGTTCCGTCTTCTACGCCCAGACACGAGGTACCACCCACTATACCCCATAGGACTGGGTCTGGACACCAGTTTCGTTCTTAGGGAAAATCTGGCAAAATAGTTCTGAAATTATTGTAAGGAAATAAATCATCATCATCATCATTTCAGCCAAAAGACGTCCACTGCTGGACATAGGCCTCCCCTAAAGATTTCCACAAAGGCCGGTCCTGGGCCGCCGGCATCCATCGTTTTCCGGCGACCTTAACCAGGTCATCGGTCCACCGTGTGGGAGGCCTACTAGCACTGCGCCTTCCGGAACGCGGTCGTCAGTCGAGGACTTTTCTGCTCCATCGGGCATCGGTCCTGCGCGCTATGTGCCCTGCCCACTGCCACTTAAGTTTGGCAATCTTGTGGGCTATGTCGGTGACCCGGAAATAAATACAGTCATTAAAACCTTTTATAAATAGCTAATGCCCGCGGCTTCGATCCCGTCTTTTTCTCAGCTTCGCATATCACTATCACTACATATTATAAAACAAAGTCGCTTTCGTCTGTCCGTCCCTATGTATGCTTAAATCTTTAAAACTATGCAACGGATTTTGAAGCGCTTTTCTTTAATAGATAGAGTGATTCAAGAGCAAGGTTTATATGTATAATAAATCCAGAATATTGTAGAGAAACACTGATAAATTTAGATGTCCATCATTGCACCCGTGCGAAGCCGGGGCGGGTCACTAGTAGCGTATATTGCTCAGACATAATGTAGCATACTAATGGTGAAAGATTTTTTTAAGGTCCATTAGTTTTTGAGTTTATTCGTTACAAACATCCAAAATTACGAATCATTCACCCTTTAGTGTCCTCACTACCTATTCGTCGACATATTCAAAGTACGGAGCAGCATTCTGAAAATTATTAACAAATCTATTTGAAATAAAAATAGAATTTATTTTAATAAGAATTTTAAATATTCTGATTTTTAGCGATTCGTCTCATGCCGTAGTTCGTACACCTTCACTTTAGTAGAATTGTGTATAGTAGAGGTATATTCTCGGTATACCTATTTGTTAATATTATGGAACTTCTCAGGGGAGAAGGCTCCACACTATTTTATGTGGGCCGAATTGTGAACTTGTTTGTTTGTTTCTTGTAATGACGATTTTTTTGGGGGATAAGCTCTTAAACCTTAGGTAAAGACGTTGGCTGAACGCTGTGGTTTTCCAGGATTGGGAAAAGTTTAATAAATTAATGCTGCTACGTGGTCATGTTCAGAGACCACTGTAATTCAAGACGGGAATTTGAGGCACACAAGGTATATATATATATTTTTAGTGTAGTCCTGTAATTACGCGACGTTTCAGTTCGTCGTATATTTGAAGAGTTCAACAAACACGTCACATGAAACTTCACATCGTCTTTTTCACAAAATAAATTGCCTGTGGGTTTCGCTCACATTTCAAATCCAGCTGCTCCTGTTTTGTAAAAAGAGTAAGTTCGTTATTTGAATAGTGTGTCTATATAAATTGTGTCTGTCTCGTTTTTAATAGGGCTGCGGTTGCTGCAGGCGAATGTCAATGTTTTAACCGGTTTGAAATTTTTATTCAATACTAGCTGACCCGGCAAATGTTTTTGTTTTTTTTCATATTTTCTCACCTTTTAAACCTTCCCTGGACTTCTACAAATATTTCAAGACCAAAGTTAGGGAAATCAGTCCAGCCGTTTTCGAGTTTTAGCAAGACTAACGAACAGCAATTCCTTTTTATATTTAAGAAGAAGACTAGCTGACCTGGCAAACTTCTTACCGCCTAAGAATTAATAAAAAAAACCTGAATGATCATACCAGTGTTTGAACTTTATTAAAATATGTGCAAACCTTATATGGAACAAAAATAATGCGTATTAAAAAAGTTTTTTTTTTTCATATTTTCTCACCTTTTATACCTTCCATGGACTTCCACGAATATTTCAAAACCAAAATTAGCCAAATCTGTCTAGCCGTTCTCGAGTTTTAACGAGACTAACGAACAGCAATTCATTTTTATTTATATACGAGTAGATATAGATTTTGTTAACTTTTTTTAAAGCCGCTCAACTATACTCCAATTAGAACAACCTGTCTGTTCCGCTGGCGGGTACGCCCGTGTGGGATTTAACCACCGGTAGATGCCGATATAATACTTGTTAATATTTTACAAAAAAAATTAACTTAATCTCTATACAGGGTGGTCAAAAAGTCGTGGATCAAACGAAACCAGCGGTTAGATGGGGCCATCAGCAGCAAAAAATTGTTCTACGGGAGGTCCTTAGGTTCAAACCCTGCAGAGTTACAATAGATTTTGTGTTTTAATGAGAAATTGTCTTTTTTTTACTAAAACTTGATAAAATTCGAAAAAATCTACATCCTGTATCTTTTTAAAATTTTTCAATAGATTGGTACTGATGAGTCCTTTCGTTAGACATGCTATTTATGGTAGTTTATTGGGTGTGTTGAAGATAATATTAAGTTTTACGAAAGCAATAATTCTTAAATCAAAACTTGTTACTTACTTCGGACCCCACTGTGAAAAAAAAATACTCTACAGAAAAGTGCCACTGTATCACGATTTTTGGCGCATTTAATAGGGATTCTAAAAAGGTATTACACATGGCTATGCGTGGCTTCGATATCTTTCAAGGACGATCTTTCGTAGCAAGGCCAGAGTTAATTCATACATAAAACTCGGTTAGGCCTACTAACCTAACCTTACCTAATCGTGATCGTTTTCCGGACTACAGGGTCTTTATCGTCGTTTCAGCCCATAAATGACCCACTACTAAGTCGGGCCTCCTCTAAGTTCATGTTGGGAGATTAGCTTTTGAAAGATTAGATTAGAAATTGTGATACAGTGGCACTTTTCTGTAGAGTATTTTTTTTTCACAGTGGGGTCCGAAGTAAGTAACAAGTTTTGATTTAAGAGTTATGCCTTTCGGAAAACTTAATGTTATCTTTAACACACCCAATAAACTACCATAAATAGCATGTCTAACGAAAGGGCTCATCAGTACCAATCTATTGAAAAATTTTAAAAAGATACAGGGTGTAGATTTTGTGGAATTTTATCAAGTTTTAGTAAAAAAATGACAATTTCTCATAAAAACACAAAATCAATTATAACTCTGCAGGGGTTGACCTTAGGGACCTCCCGTAGAACAATTTTTTGCTGCTGATGGCCCCATCTAACCGCTGGTTGCGTTTGATCCACGACTTTTTGACCACCCTGTATATAAAAATGAATCGCTGTTCGTTAGTCTCGCTAAAACTCGAGAACGGCTGGACCGATTTGGCTAATTTTGGTCTTGAAATATTCGTGTGAGTCCAGGGAAGGTTTAAGAGTTGAGAAAACATAGAAATATTGTAAGTAAAATAATAAATACAACAATTTTATTTTCCCATACAAACTGTTACCTGTCAAACATCTGACGTTCGTCCCAACGGTTCGGTAACCTTATATCATAAACTATAAGTAAATGTTTATAATCAAATTTGCGCAACGTGTGTGTTTGTTTGATTTAGTTTGATCAAAATTAAGATAGCTTACATCTCAATTTATTTATTAATATTATATTATTGCAACTTATTTGTCTATTATTTGACAGTTATAATCATTATGTTCGCTCCAAACAATGGCGCTGTTGACTGTATTGTCTATATTGGAGTAAGTATTTAATAGATGGTGCTTTGTTAAAAGTACAAACGTTTCATAAATGTATATACAAATTAATTAAATAAATAGAAATAAAATAAAACAATTACGCGGAAAATTAGGAAAATAAAGAAGACTTAAACACCATATAAAAATATTTCTAATCTAAAATTAAACTTTTTAAATGTTTTTAATTTTAAACCTCATTACGTTTGACATGATATTTATAGAATGCGTGCTGCAAATATTGTCAAAGAGGATGTAACAACTAAAAAGTATCGTTTAAAACAGATGCTTCGGTCGGAGTTACTTTATTTACAAAATACATATATGTATATCTTTAAAAATAAAAATTAATTGCTGTTCGTTAGTCTCTCTAAAACTCGAGAACGGCTGGGCTGATTTGGCTAATCTCTATATATAAAAATGAATCGCTGTTCGTTAGTCTCGCTAAAACTCGAGAACGGCTGGAGCGATTTGGCTAATTTTGGTCTTGAAATATTCGTGTGAGTCCAGGGAAGGTTTAAAAGGTGAGAAAATATGAAAAAATATCATTCAGGTTTTTTATTTATTCATTCTGAGGCGGTACGAAGTTTGCCGGGTCAGCTAGTATCTCTATAAATTTACACACAATATCTTTATAACTTGTAGCCATGTGTTATTCTGATGTATAAGCTATAGTATTATACAGTTTCATTAAAATCCATTCAGTCGTTTTTACGTGAAAGAGTAACAAACATCCATCCATCCATCCATCCATCCATCCATACTTACAAACTTTCACGTTTATAATATTAGTAGGATAAACAAAAATGGCGCCAACCGTAGAATATAAGCAGAGATTTTTTTTTCTTCACCCATTCTAGTAGACAAAAGCAACTATGCCCATACAACCAAGTCTTCAGTAGATTTTTTTTATTGATTTGAAATGAAAATGAAATTTAATGAGATGAATTGAAATGATACCTAACCCAACTCATTCAATCAAATAATTAAATCTGATATTGAAACAAATTAGTAAGTAGTTTCTTTTTAGAAATATACGTATTTGCATGAATCATAAAAACTTCTATGATTTTTTTTAGTAAAAACTTCATGGTTGGTTTTTCCTTTTAATAGACACATTTTGACAGTTGGGAAAGAGAACGCACTAGCGCGGGAATGGCAAAAAAAGCACGAGTGTGTAATAGCCCACTTCCCGAACGCTATACGTCCCTGCAATACGGCACTTTTTGAGCAACTGTATTAAAAAAATAAATTACAATTTAATGACATTCCAATAGTATTGTGTAAATTTATCTATGCTTTAAAAAACATATTTTTGATGTACACCAAAATCCAAAGGGCGTCAAAAATATGTAATAAAGCTAGTTCGTGTGTGTACAAACACGTTTCAAAAAGAATTAGACTGATTTTCACTAGCAAGTACCACTCTTAAGCAGCGGTCATAAAACGTAGCAATACTTTTAGAAACAGAAACGGGAGTTGGACACAAACCGTCGCGTATATTTTAATGGCCCTATACTCTTCCGGATTATAATTTCCAAATTAGGTTGCTAAGTAATTTCAAACAAAATCAAATCAAATTAAAATTTCTACATCATATCATAATAGGCACTTTCACAATATTGGCTTCACTTTCTATATAGGCTTCTACACTATGGCATTTTGATTCGCTGACTGTTTAGGATTGCTCTAGATTGGAGTTAATTGAAGATTGTTTGATACGTGTTTGTATATCTTCTTCTCTATAATACAGGGTGGTCAAAAAGTCGTGGATCAAACGAAACCAGCGGTTAAATGGGGCCATCAGCAGCAAAAAATTGTTCTACGTGAGGTCCTTAGCGTCAACCCCTGCAGAGTTACAATTTATTTTGCGTGTTTATGAGAAATTGTCTTTTTCTTACTAAAACTTGATAAAATTCCAAAAAATCTAAACTTTTACCATTTTGAGGGTGTCGTAAGAAGCGACTAAAAGAACACATTAGGCAGATCACCTAGCCGTAACAGAAGGAAAACTTGATGCAACAAACCCTGTGTCAACCCGTCTTGGCTGCGTGGCACAGAAGGCTAATTTCCCAACATGAACTTAGAGGAGGCCCGACTCAGTAGTGGGTCATTTATGGGCTAAAACAACGATAAAGACCCTGTAGTCCGAAAAACGATCACGCTTAGGTAAGGTTAGGTTAGTAGGCCTAACCGAGTTTTATGTATGAATTAACTCTGGCCTTGCTACGAATGATCGTCCTCGAAAGATATCGAAGCCACGCATAGCCATGTGTAATACCTTTTTATAATCCCTATTAAATGCGCCAAAAATTATGATACTCGGGCACTTTTATATAGGTAGGTAGAGTATTACTAGGTAGAGTATTTTTTTTTTCACAGTTTATAACAAGTACACACAAATAACAAGTTTTGATTTAAGAATTATTGCTTTCGTAAAACTTAATATTATCTTCAACACACCCAATAAACTACCATAAATATCATGTCTAACGAAAGGGCTCATCAGTACCAATCTAGTGAAAATTATAAAAAAGTATCATGTTTTAGTAAAAACAAGTCAATTTCTTGCTGCTGATGGCCCCATCTAACCGCTGCTGGTTTCGTTTGATCCACGACTTTTTGACCACCCTGTATAAATATGAATCGCAAAATGTGTTGGTAACCGCATAACTCAACAACGCCTGGACCAATTTGGCCAATTCTTTTTTTAAATGTTCGTTGAAGTTCAAGGATAGTAGGAGAAAAAAATCGAATAATTGCCGGAAAAACCCTAAAAACAGCCTTTTTACTTTTCCCATACAAACGTTTTCTAACTAAAATGTAGAGACAATTTGAGCTTTAATGCTATTGTATAAAGTTCATATTAAATGACAACCACTCACTGTTGTCTAAGCAATGTAGGTGTGTTCCTAATGTCAAAGAGCCAATTTGCACTGGGTTCAAGCTCATTATGTCAATACCGCTTAATCTTTTTGACAGGACGAAGTCTGTAGGGTCCGCTAGTCGATTAATAGAAATAGAAGCCGTATCCACGAACTGCACTGATTACTCGCTAATCACAAGTTATAATAGAAGCGCTCAGTCCCGGTGAAAGCGTTGTCAGAATGTATTGAGTGCAGTAACCACTTAACCTGAAATCGATTGCATGCGCCACGGACATTTTTATGGGTCTATTGTGCAGCGGTGTGATGGATATGACCTCTCATCGCAGGCTTTGGGTACCCCTGAAAAATGATCATATTAAAAATGTTTACAGACAGGAACAAGTTCAGTAGAAGATGTAACTACAAAAGAAAAAAATCTGACGTGGAACACTGTGATGTTTGACCACAACTGCAAAGAAGCCCTGTATTAAATTGGAAGATTTCCGGTGCAATTGTGGATCATTATGGTTGGAAATGAAATTAGAAGTTCCAATTAGATTCGACGACGTTTCTTCATAACAAGGGGACCTAATGGCCCGAGAGATGGTTGTGAAATTCTGTTCATATATGATAGGATACACTGATGTAATCTAATATGTAATTAAAGCGGGAACGTCTTCTATAATTACAACTATTAATTGCAACTATTAATGGCAACAACGTATGGAGATGACGTCTTTTGATTAACGCTAGGCGATGCTGTATAGCATTGACACGCAAGGGCTTCATAGTAAGGCTTCAAGGTTGCTGTAGGAAATATGAAATATTCTTTTTTAATTTAATTTAAATGAAATTCAAATAAAAAACTTAATTTGACACTGACATTAGGTAGGATTTTAGAGCAAGTATGCTTATTGGTTTTGTTCGGCTTTTTACGTTTTTATTGTTAATGAAGTCCATTAACATTTTTTGATCGACACTGCAGCGCTGATGCGTTGAAACTGTATGTTAAAGCAGTTCAGCAAGTTCAGCTCTGTTCAGCAAAAGTAAACAAAACAGACATTAATAAAATAACGTCTACTAATTCATTGTAGAAAAATCCATTGAAAAAAATATCGTTGGAAAACATTTTCACAATCTCTCACACTTCTATTTAAACGTTGAATGAACGTTAGGGTTGTTCTGTGTAAATTATAACTGTAGTGTATTGAAAAAATGAAAGGTCGAACAAATCTCCCAGAGCTTTTTTAATTAAATTGAAAAAAGATTAGGATCTTGGTTCGGTTAGGGTTGCAAAGTTTGTTGCCGCATAACTACGTGTTTTATGAAAATGATAATTAATAAAATTATGTTTTTGTATGAATGGTATATCCAAATCTAATCTATATTAATTTGAAATCGGTTCAGTAGTTTCACTCACAGTAGTTCAACACTCACAGTTGCATTTATTGTTTATTTTAATTTTAATTGTTTGACGATTTTTATATCCCCAATATACGCGTCTTATTTGGAAAACGCCTCAAAGTACGACGCCCAGCAAGTTTTATAACACCCAGTAACAAGGCCCAACTATTTACCCAGTCACAGGATTTCTGTAGGTACAAACAATTTCGTGTAATCGTTTACTAATACTACGGATAAATCGAGCGAAGTAATATCTGTCCTTGTGTCATCAGCCGCGCGTAGTTACACGGTTATGTACCTTTAAGTACTATGCCATTACACAATACGCGTAATATGGGAAGTGATAAGAAAATACAAAAGTAGTATTTTTTTATTACTATGAAAGTTTATATATTATTTCCTCGGGATTACTATGCCGTAAGTTTGAATCAGTAGCAGTCCATCATTGATATACAATGCTGTCCATATATATATGTGGTATAGACACGTAATCGGAGACAAACAAAACAATACGCTGGCGATATTTTTATAACGATTAAATTTTCTCTATAATTTAAAAACGACTTCTCGATTCTCGATAAATCCTACTATCACGGGGACCGATTTATTCAATTTTCTTAAGCAGGAATTTATCCATTCCCTGCCAAACGATCGGCCAACATCGAGATCAGGATATTCAATAATTCGCACGCTGCCATTTTTCCTCGCTAACTGTGTCGACAGCCCTATCAATTGACGGGCAGATTATTGGAGAGATTGCGTGTTCTCATAAATGCAGGTTTATTTATGTGTCTCTAGCGTTCTAGATATTTTTAATGGTAAGTTGCAATGTTCATCGACGGCATTGTAATTTGATATGGTGGCTCTTCAAAATGCCTGGCACGGGGCTGTTGTACGTATTGCAAGCATTATGAAGCGGGTGCTGTCGATGATGCCGGATACCTGGTGAATGTAAGCCAACATTTTGGTGTGAAGATTTATTTAAGGGTGGCGTCGGCTATCCCACCGCGCAAGGTCGTCGGCCGCATCGATTGATGGCGACAAGCCTCGCGCCTGTGCCGCGCCGCACATCCCGCGCAACAGGCCCAACCTAAACTTCGCCGAGTAGGTATAGTAAAAACAGAAGCAAGCACATTCAGTTTATAAGAGGGCGTCCTACGGCGCAGACGGCGCCTGTGACCCTGTGGCGCGAAAGAACCTGTGATAAAGCAAACACCAAAGTAGTCCCATTAATTCATCCTGGTCGAGGTGACCATGACTAGCGCTCGTTTGTTTGGCAGCTGTAGGCATGGGTGTGGTTCAACGCCGTCTCGTGCACGGGGAGGGGTGGATGGCCACGTGGTGTGTTACTACGGCGAGCGATGCCTCAACTCCGCGAGGCGACGGTGCATCTGATTCTGCGCATTGCAACTGCGGTACTTGCACACTACATCGGGCCACCCTCGGTCAATATCACTGCTAACGAAAGTAACCCTTAGTCCGTCTGCGTAAAGTCTAGTTCATCAGCCAGGACGTTTACATCTATACAACTGCAATGCTTCGCTTTACAAGACGGTTCAAATTTACTACCACCGAAGTTCCGGTATACGTGCGTAAAACGGTCCATTCATCACTGACTTTGTTGACAAATGCGCTACAGCATGTTTGTTAAGAAAAAGACACTGTTTACATTTAGTCTTCAATAATATTAGCAAGTTGCTCGTACAGAATGGGGCCAAACCGAATATATTATAAACCCTACCCAATAAAATCCAATATTATCAAAATAAAACAAGAATTACTTAAAATAGCTTTCCAATTTCCAAGAATCTACAAATCTTTGTCTTCTCATTTTCCCAATTTCATTAGGCTCCTTAGGGTATTCACGCGGTACTTTAAAGTATTTTGCGTGGGGTGACGGATTTAATAAAGAAATTCTGCGACCCATACCATCCTGAGGGTGTCGTAAGAGGCGACTAAATGAAGGCAAGAGGCGGATAATCTAGCCGTAAGAGAAGGATTTTTTTTATAAAAACGCTGTGTAACCCCGTGTTGCGAGTAGGCTATTTTATATTAATTTACACAATTTTATAGAAATTATGCGGAAAAAAATTGCATTTGCATTTGCAATCCGATTAGTCTTTCTGCACCTATGTCCTGTATTTAACTTTGTTGAAAACACTCCCTGCCGTCGATTGTGGTTTTAAGTAGAATTATTCATTCACCTTAATCTACATAATTCTTTATGGGATAGTAGAATATATCGAGGCAATAACAGAACGGCTCATGTTATTAAATTCAACAGTTTATTAATTTTTTTGGAAGATATCGAGTCAGTTTTAGTATCATCTTTACAAATACAATATTAAAGATACAACAATCAAACCTCAACACCAATTAAGTTATCAAGTTATTGTAATTCTCAAAACACAGTTGTATGGACAAAGCTATAATAAACACCTTAGTCCAGTCGAAATAGACATAAAAGTAGCCTCAAATAGAAAAAAATCCGGGGAGCGATTTTATTTATTTAAACGTGGGGGGGGGGGGTCATAAGTATAGATCTCGGTTTTCGAACTAATACCGGTAGAGGGTTCGCCGCCATCTTGATTTAAAGTATTTTTTTCCGTTTTTCTGAAATAACTCGTTAATTTTCAACTTTAGAGCAAAAATAGTATTTTCCAAAGTTGTTGGAAATTTAATTTCTCACAAGTTTGGTCATCATCATTTTTACGCTAGGATCAATATTTGCAGAGTTATACTACATCGTTATAGTACCAGTATATAAAAAAAATGCTGTACCAAACACATACAACAATATCAGAAAAACGAAATAACAAGCGTATGGCACCTCCAAAAAGCAACCATCTTAAAACTAACCCCCCAATCACCATCACTATCACTACATATTATAAAACGAAGTCGCTGTCGTCTGACCGTGTCCCCATGTATGCTTAAATCTTTATAACTACGCAACGGATTTGGTAGCGTTTTTTTTAATAGATAGAGTGTTTCAAGAGGACGATTTGTATGTATAATAAATCCATAATATTGTAGTAAAAAGCCGTCATTCTGAATACTTGCGCCTAGTTCGAAAGTTTCTGCAAATCGATCCAGATATTCGTCAACCACATCCTGTAAATCAACCTTCACGTACTCCACAAATAACAATTAATCAAAATTAAACGCCCGTACAAGACGCACCTCTGTCTGATGTACACTTGGCTTAGGCCCGTGTGCATCGAATTATTATCGGCGCTCTGAAATCCGAGTAACTAAAAATCAAAATAATACTATATACTTTATTTTTATGTCCGAACCTTATAACTAATAATTGTTATTTATAATGTTTTTTTTTTATTAGATTGGGGAAAAAGTCTTTTCGCATTAAAGTATGTATGAACGTGTAATAAAATCTCATTGGCTATACTATTTGTATAGCCAATATAATATATAATACTACATATAAGTTAAAATTTTAAAGAACATAAGTCCAAATTCAAATTAGAAAAAGGGGGGTTTTCATTTGTTTTTCGTACTGTCAAGATGAGTGAATCTAATGAAGAAATTAGATACATTGTAGTAAAATACAAAAAAGGAAAAAATGCAACCCAAGCCGCGAAAAAAAATTGCGATGTTTATGGACGTAGTCCAGTGTCTGTGAGAGTAGCACAAATTTGGTTTAAGCGTTTTCAATCTGGAAATGTTGATGTCAAAGATGCACGTCGCTCTGGTCGCCCTATTACGGATGAAATGGATGCCATTTTTGAAAAAGTGGAGCAAGATCGGCATATCAGTAGTTACGACGTAGCTGAAGAACTGGGAATTGACCACAAAACAGTTTAGGCGCATTTGAAAAAAACTGGGTACACAAAAAAGCTCGATATTTGGGTACCTCACGAGCTCACTGAAAGAAACCTAATGAACCGTGTACTCATTTGTAATTCTTTATTACGACTCAATGAAACTGAACCATTTTTTAAGAAGCTGATAACTGGTGATGAAATGTGGATCACGTACGACAAGGTCGTGGTCAAAGGCCGGTCCGGCTTTACAGACTGTGGCGAAACCCGGGTTAGCTCGCAACAAGGTGATGCTGTGTGTGTGGTGGGATTGTAAGGGCATTATTCATTATGAGCTGTTACCACCAGACAGGACCATCAATTCTGAACTCTACTGCGAACAACTGATGCGATTAAAGCAAGAAGTTGAGAGAAAGCGGCTGGAATTAATCAACATAAGGGGTGTGGTTTTTCATCATGATAACGCTAGACCTCACACATTTTAGCCACACACAGCAAAAATTAAGAGAGTTTGGCTGGGAGGTGTTAATGCATCCGCCGTGTAGATCTGACCTTGACCCTTCAGATTTCCACCTGTTTCGGTCTCTTCATAATTCTTTAGGCAGTGTCAGGTTAACATCACGAGAGGACTGCCAAAACCACTTGTCGCGGTATTTTGATCAGAAGTCGTAAAATTTCTATAGCAATGGGATCATGTCCCTACCTACAAGATGGCAAAAAGTTATCGATCAAAATGTTACCTACATACTTTAGTTAAATGTTACTGAAATAAACGATAAACGATATTAAAAATGTTTTGAAATTTCTTAAAAATTGCGAAGAAACTTTCCCCAACCTATTATAATTCCTATCAGCAATGACCTTTAGGATACCATTATTACTGCCCCGCACTCTTCTAAGTAGAAAAGCACCTCGTTTGCGAATAAAGGTATCCGCCATTGCTTCAACAAAGATGTTTGAGGCAGCAAATTCGGGGCAGCCGCGTGCAATATAACAATGCCTTTTAGTGCACTCGTGAAGCGTTCAAGTGGCATGAGGAGCACACATATAGAAGTTTTGGTAAATATTAAAATCCAACCACAAGTAGCTTACTTTACCTATAGGTAGTAGTAAATACTTTTACATCTAAAAATTTTTAAGTTATTAAATTGGGAGTTATAGAAAATAAAACGATCAGATTCCGCCCGGCATGGGTGACCCTAAGCCGGTATGGACTCAACCAATCCTAGAGGCACGCATACCCCATCACCACAACAAGTTGGCAACCCTGTGCCTACCCGTCTGGCCAGCGTGGCACGGCTAATTTCCCTGCTGTAATTGGAGGAGGCCCGACTCAGCGTCAGGGTCTTTACGGGCTGAGAAAAATAAAATAGTGATAATGAATAAGATGGAAATACATTATAGAAATGATGGAACAATATTTATCTAATTCTGCGTCACAAAAGCCGTGTAAGAGTTTTCCTAACAAAAGAAGTGCTTACATAAGAAGTATTTTCACCAAATTCGTACCGTATAAGTCCGAGAATAATATTTTGGTGAGTAATATCAAATGAATGTTTTTTTGTACTAATACGAGGAAGTTTGCTTTTTATACGATCTAATCCGATCCCAAGAGGTGACTCGCAAAACTCGATAAATATGAAATATATTATTATTGTATTGTTAAATCGTCTGAGTGACGAGTACCAGCTTTAGATGGACGGTTAGTTTTATTTTGCGGCATTTTTATCCTACTGAATTATGTAAACTATATTATTGCCAGCGCTACATTCATCGTGGCATCCTATAAAATACCTACTGCAGTCGGGCCAATTAAAAGTACACTACTGTGCCAGGCTAACCAGACGCGTTGGCACTCGGTCTCGTTTCAAGTTTTCTTCTCATCCAGCTAGGTCATCACCCTTTTCCCGTTATTTCCTTTGTCGGCTCTTACGATACACGTAGGATAAAATGGGGTAGTGATACAATGCATTCTAAATTTGTTAATGTCCAATGAATAAAATGTGCATGTGTACAAAAATCTCATTGCCAACTACAGATTTGTACTGTCGTTAAATCATTGCTCATGGAGTTGGTTAATCAAATCAATAATTAAACAAGCACGTGAAAAAATACCATTTATTATTTTATTAATAGAGTGCAGCTTAATCGATTACAATCCTCCACTTATAATAAACCACAATACGCCTTCTTTTTTATTGAAGGAATGAACGTATCCCTCATAACATAACACATTATGAATTGCTATTTTTTCGTTCCACATGCTTGCTAATTTTAACGAGGTTTGCCTTTAAGTAAACGCTACGACATCTAGGCAACGAACGATCTTTGAGATCGTGCCGTTGGAAACTTTATACTTGAAGGTAACATTGGTGCTCATTAGGACGCCTTTGACTAACGGAGTATAAATTCCGTTTACAAAAACCCACCATTCGGCTTACTTGTACACTTGTCCTACCTCTAGGTGCTTTGTTAATACACTAAACTAGAGTACTAGGTGCTTTGTTAATACACTAAACTACTCTAGTTTAGTGTATTAACAAAGCACCTAGTAGTGCCTACTTGAGCGAGCGCATCGCGATCGAGGCACATTTTCCTCCTTCAGCTACGTTATTCAAAAGGTCCTGTATAATTTATGACCCTTGACGAGGGACTATGCTTAGGTGAGCTGATAGGAGATACAGCATTCCACGGGCGAAGCCCGCAGTTCCGTATGAAATATTAAACGTAATTACTTCTACCGGGGCTGCGTGAATTTGTAGTCTTGTAGTTTAAAAGGATAGTACCTACGTAAGTTAGCGAAAAAAATACCATAAACTAGAATGATCTCGAATACATGGTGTCACCACCGCATTCCATGTGGTGTAACTGTCGACAAAAGGAAATGACAAGGCCGAAAAGCTAGCCGCAAGAGAAGGAAAACTTGAAACGAAACCCAGCAGTGGGTCATGCATGGGGTGAGTAGTAGATGAAAGGTACTCTGTTAGGTGTACGGAGCCATTTTACATATTTTCTGACAAATCTGAGATACATAAATATCAATTGATATAATGTTTTTTTGTTTGATAAACATATTTAATAATTAGTTACTTAGATTATTGCTAAAGATTGGGACCGTAATTTTTCTTTAATAATATTTGGAGGTTTCTTCTAGAAACTTTTAAATCCTTAGTCATGCTTAGATAGTCCTTAGTCTACATTTGTCATGAGCAACTAATACTGAATAATGACAATACGACTTGCAACCAGCGATGTCTAGCATGCTGCATGAACCAGCAAGTCGATGAGACATAATTCAAGGTCATAACTCTATACCACTCTAGTCCAATAATTATAAGTGGTTTCTTTCTAGTATGTAGTAATAGTTACGGCTATTTTATTTGTAGGGCTATGTTAATATTATGGTCAGTTTACATCGTCTAATTGTCACCAATATCCGAGATTTGACAGTGTAATCCGAGCGTCATCACCACTATCTACATAGCCTTGCTCCATAACTTCTGTTTAATGCACGAGTTCAACAAAGGGCCATAGTTGAGGTTATCCAAGTCGCGTAACAAAACAATAATATTGTAACAGGGTAGCCTGTTTCGGGGAGTTGAGGGACCCCGTTGGTTTCAGTGGGTAGGTTGGGGGTTTCACCACCAGTCCCCGCCTCGGAGTCCCACATAACCCGGCTGGCGTTATGCGGTCGGGTATCCATGAGTATTTACAAAGTAAAAAAGGGATAAATGTTACCAGACAGGAAATTCTGCGGTAATTTTTTCCTCATAAATGTATGTATAAGCATTTTGTGTAATGCCCAATGTCTACGTCTAATATACAGGGTGTAACAAAAGCCCTACAGCTATAGCGAAAGGATCGATAGTAGGTACTACTGAGAAATATACTGTGTGCAAAATTTCGGGCACTTTACTTTTATTTCTAACCTTTTGGTCACAACTGGTGACGAAAGTGTCATGGCCTGAGAAAAGCGCCCAAATAACTGAAAAACCATAATGGAACACAATTTACTAAGCTTATAGGATAATAAATATATCCTCTAGTTGGTGGATTTTCATTGGAACCCCTGTTTTGTAGTAGAATGTTGGTTCATAAAAACGTTGTTACTTCAACATAGAAAACTATTGTAAATACAGACTGCTTCATATAGCTATAGGACTGTTGTTACACTATCTATATCGCTGAATATACACTGCTACTTCAAAAAATAAAGGGTAAAATATGAATAAAATCGTTGTGTTCCTGTTACGAGATATGCTATTCTATTCCTTGAATGCAAACGTGAAAACCGTTAATTTGAGAAATTGTACAAATAGTTTTCTTTTTAACGATTAACATAATGTAACAAGCTTGTCTAAACTTATCCACACATTTCATATTGCGCTAAAGTATGATGCTTTATCGACGCACAGATACACACTAACATGACTTTTTTGGCCCTGGGATAAAATACCATTGAGCGCCGTTTGGTAACACTGAACTGGACTGGGTCGAGATGTAATAAAATATTAACCCCTAGTTGGGGAAATAGCTCTGTAACTTTTCAGTAAATTTACTTCTACACACACAGTCGTGACGCATTTGCCTCCACTTTTCATTTTTGATGTGGGTCTCTGGCTCTTAATACTAATTAAGATAAATATACGTTGTATGTGGAGTGCATTTAAATTATGTATGCTACGCTCAAAGCCAAGCTTTGTAGCAATGGTATTCTTTTTTTTTGTTAAACATTATTAAAGTTGTAAAAAACTTGGTACTTACAAAAAAAAGGTCATAGTCATATATAGGATGAGTAGTAGTATAGATTTCGTAACCTACACACATCAAAAGTGTCTAGGGATCAACATATTTTTTTGCAATAACTTTTCTCCTGATTGATATTAATTAAAATTTTCTTTAAGGATTCATCAAATAAAGTGTTTTCGTTTGTCACAGTAACGATAAACCTAGTCACCTTTGCATTAATAAAGAAATTTGCCATTTTCCTAATTTTTGACATTTGAACAACTAACATTAAAGTTCGAAAAAAAGACTAAAATAACAGTTTTCTTTAAAATTTTATTGGGCAACTTAAACAATTAATAATCCGTGTTTCTACCGCGAACACTAACAACACAAGAACATCGGTTTGGCATACTCAAAATGAGTTCATCCAAATCACGCTGTGGAATGGCCGCCCATGTTCGTTGCAACAACAAAAAAAGGTCTTCTTGCGACTGGATACCCTCCATATTCGGCAGAGCTCTTCTCTGTAGCATATCCCATGCATGCTCAATCGGGTTCAAGTCTGGTGACTGAGCAGGCCAGGGCAGGACATTGATGTTAGCTGCGGCGAGAGTCTGTCTTACAACTCTTGCGGTGTGCGGTCGTGCATTATCATGCATTAACTGAAATAAGGGACCGATTTGCACTTGTAGAGGAACGATGACGTCTGATACAATCGTCTCAGCATAAATTTGAGCGTTGAGGTTGCCTCTGATCCAAATCAACTCAGTTCTTCCGCCGATCCAAATACCCGCCCATACCATGATGGTTCCACCACTATAAGGATGGGCTTCCTGGCAGGATTTTAATCGCCGTTGGCATCCAGGGGTTCTCCAGTGTCGTATACGTCTTGTATCCGGTCTCATACCAAAACGAGACTCATCAGAAAAACACACGAAACGCCATTGTTTTTCTGCCCAATTTCTGTGTTCAAGAGCCCATTGATATCGAATCCTACGATTGTGCATTGCTATAGGTGGTACCCGTAGCGGTCTTCGGGAATGAAGGTTCACTTCATGCAAGCGGTTTCTGACTGTTTGGTCGCTAATTAAGTTCCCTGAAGTGTGATGAAGCCTTACGGCTAACATCATGGCGGTTATTGTTTGAGCTCTTCGAGTTAAGATTTGAATGTATCGGTCTTGTCTCCGTGTGGTGCAGCGATACCGTCCTCCATGGCGCTCAGCCACGGTACCAGTGCTTCGGTAACGTGTCCAAAGTCGACTGATAACACTCTGACTTGTATTCAGAGCTAAAGCCACAGGACGTTGCCGGGAACCAGCTTCTATCATTCCCACGGCTCTGAGCATTTCTTCCCTGCTTAAATGACGTCGCCGCTCCATAATAACGTTGGTTTTAATCAGTAGTAGGTTAAAATTTTAAAGAAAACTGTTATTTTAGTCTTTTTTTCGAACTTTAATGTTAGTTGTTCAAATGTCAAAAATCCCTTTATTAGGAAAATGGCAAATTTCTTTATTAATGCAAAGGTGACTAGGTTTATCGTTACTGTGACAAACGAAAACACTTTATTTGATGAATCCTCAAAGAAAATTTTAATTAATATCAATCAGGAGAAAAGTTATTGCAAAAAAATATGTTGATCCCTAGACACTTTTGATGTGTGTAGTTCCAAAAATATTTTTGTTACAAACTAGGGTATTTTTTAGTATGCCCTTACTTTAGGTATTACCGTGACACTTACAATAAATTCCATTACCAAGTACGCTGTTCCCTATCATTTTATCAAGCAGAAACTCAAATTGGACCGCTACCAAGTTTGACGCTTGTCACTCAGCATGAACTTAAGTAAGTTTCATACCTTATAATAACAATTAAGAACCCGACTGTGGTGCCGGTGGGCGAACGGATTTATCGAATGTATATTACATTATTTAATTCCCGACGTTTTAAATGCTTTGCAGCAGACGTGGTCACGGGAGAGGCTAGATGAGTTGTTAGATGATGTAGTTTGTGAGCACGAATTCAACAAGACCAACTACTACATTCTCTTTGATAGACCTCAAATCCTTGCCAAAGAAAATCCTTACATTCCAAGAGTGACCCGCGAGGCTATTGAGATTTAAAAACATCCAAATTTCAATAGAGATAATGATTGGCAAGGACCACCTGCTAAGGATTCAATAATTAAATTGATTAAATCTCAAGCTCAACACTCATCTGAAAGACCTCTGGACACCGTGATCGATTTCTGCGTGCACAGGAAACATTATCAATAACACAATTATAGGCGGTAGATTTTATTTTTTCTTTGTACTTTAAAGACACCTGCCACCTAGACAGAGAAAGAAAGAAACACGCTAAGAACAACCACTACGGCTCAAAAACTAAACAAACTAGTGTAATAATATACTTACCTATAAACTTATGTCTGTAGCCTATTAATTGATCTGAAGGTTGCTTGAAATTTCCATCAAAATTACCTCTGCCATTGAGTTCGGAGCAAATCTACATTTAGTTATTGCAATGCATGTCCTTGCTTAATAGTTGTACAACAGGAACATGGTGAGCATATATTTATGTTCAAAATGAAATTCATATAAATGTATGGATCTGTTTTTAATAACATGGCGTAAGTTGCAGCGACTTTTTTAATCAGGTCTCATAGACTGGTAAATGTACGCATAGTGGATTAGCCAAAAAATCTCGTGACGGTGTTTGTTCCCCTTTGAAAAGGCTTAACAGATTTTATGTTTTGTGTAGATTTGGTGGGTCTGAGAAAAGGTTGTAGGCTATTTTTCATATATGACAAAACAACTTTTGCTAGAAGCTGCTTGCTAGTACCGTGGCTAGTAAAGTAGTTGTACAACTCGATCTTACTCGTAGATAAAGAAGTCAGTGTGGTGACGGATTTAGTTTTCACTATTAGAACGCAAGATACAGGTCACCTGGCTGTAAGAGAAGGTGGAAGAGGACACTTGATACAAACCCACCCTCTTTCCAGCGTAACACAACACGTTGCTTAATTTCCCCCCCATGCATTTGGAGGAGGCCCGCCTCAGCAGTGTGTCATGAATGAGCTGACATTGCTGTGATACAGGACAATTGTCAATGTATAAAGTAACTCAGTATGATTTTTTGTTACATACTAATGTACATACCTTGTGCTGTGTTCGAAGGAGGTTTCTATACAGAGATGAATTACAAGTATATTAACTGCCAGCTAATGTCAATCAATTAAAATCACATACATTATACGTAAGAGTAAACTTAATAATTTGACATCACCACACTCCACAATTTGGTTATAGTAATTTAATTCTGTTTAGTTTAGTATCTCTATTAGTTCACTCTATTGGCCTCAGCCTCCAAACGAGGCTCCCATTAACTTGAAATTCAAAATTAGTTAACCTACAATACATGAGCACCGCGAGAGCTACAAAGAAGAAAAAATAGATGAGTAGCTGCGTTAATACGCGACACTGACAAAAATTGCTGATAACAACCGCAGATTGCAATAGAAAAAATACAATTAGTAATAAAGTGTAAGTTTACGCAGTGGACATCTTAAAATCTCCTTTCCCAATTACTTTTTAAAAGAAGTCTTCCCTGAACCAGTTTAGATAAATATTCTATACAGCAACTCTAATATTAATGACCGCAAAATTACCAATAGCTAGTAAGTTTCTAGTAAATTTTTTAACCGTCCTGTGTATGAATCACGGACTCACACGAAAGAAGTGGACTGTATGTAGGGATGGTAAGCTGGTACAGCGGTACAAGATAACACGGTTATCCTTGGAGAATGTATTGCAAAATAGAACGCGAGCAACACGGAGCTCACTCACCTTCGCTCTGTAGTGTGCCAGCATCGGCAGCAAGTGGTGTCTGCCTTGCGATCAGCAACGTCCACTTAACTTCAGTTCAACACACAAATATCACGGAAATGGATTGAAAATGAATTTATAGTTAATATAATTTTGCCACACGGAGCACACACGTATGTGAAAAACAACAGAAAATCGCTTTTCAATTGTTTTCTCTTCACCGACGCGCTTTCGAATACTGGCCACCCATTGGTCAAGGAGCAAGCCTATGCCGCATCACGTCATATTCAAAAACACGCCGGAATACGGAACACCATCCTATAACGTCTATTATAAATTTCCTCGTTTAGACGGACCGTGTGCTGTTACACCCACATCTATTTATCTCGTGTTTTTATTAGCCAATAAAAAGTCATATTACTTCCAAATACTTTTAGAGGTTGTTATCTCGTGAGTATCATCAAGCTAAATTCCGTAGCGGTTACGGTAGTTCAATATGCGTCGGAGTATTTTAAACCTTAAAACCGGAGCGTCTATATTCGGCTAGCCCATAAAGGACCCACTACTGAGTCGGGCCTCTTCCAAAGTCGTGGACGAAATTTCGCTACTTTGCCACGCTGACAAGACGGGTGTTAGCCATATTTTTTTTAAATTCTGAGGTATCTTCTCGGAAATTTATCTTAGGTCCGAGTCCGCCACTCCTGAATACTTCTTTGCAACAATGCTATCTTAATGAAATAATCAAATTGAATGGGAATTGCAAAAGTTGGCCTCAACTCCGACTTTCATTCATGTGCGATTTATTCACTTTAGTCTAGCCATTCGTTATTATAGAGGACAAAGCGTTTAAAGACCACTGCATTGCGGGTCTTATCTATTCATATCGAAGTTAAAGGCTACTGGTCTTAAAATTATGTGCGATAGCTCATTGGATTCGGAACGACGCGACGTCTAGAAAAATGTGAATGCACATAAAAAATGCAAAAGTTATAAACAATTAAAGATGAAAAAATGGCATGTCGTTTTTTGCCAATATTTCTGAAGGAAATACTAAAGAAAGAAAATATTAAAGATTCTGAAAGAAGAGGAAATTTCCAATAAAAAACTCCTGACTTCCGGAACTCTACCTTCATTATTTATAATTTTAATTTAACGCTGAAAATATGATCATCCAGCCAGACGAGGTGGTATGTCTGGCTAGGGGTCGCAGCGCCTATCCCCCTATAGTTGTAGTCGGGGAATTCTTAATTCTCGCATTTGTAGGCGATATTTCTTAATGCAAATAGTTCAGATTTTTTTTGGGTAAAGTATGTAGAATGGAGTCGCTACAACATGATTACGCTACGTTAAGAAAACTGTATACCTACGTGTAATACTCGTAACGATATGATTGACAGAGAAAGCAGAATCCCCAAACAAACTTGCTAGCGGGGACGTGCCCATACGGTGCCAGAAGCGTGTGGAATAGAAAGAAGAAAGAAAATAATTTTATAATATGTCCCTTTAACTTAATTTATATAAATTACGTGTCACGTTGTTTGTCCGCCATGGACTCATAAACGGATTAACCAATTGTATCCAAATTTGCACACCGTGTGCAGTTTGATCCAAGTTGAAAGATTGGATAGCTTACATATACTTACATTTATTAATAGTCGCAAAATTATTTTACTGCAAATTATTTTTGTTTGTCTAGTCATTGACACCCACAATTATATGTTACCTCAAAACGATTATATAAAATGGCGATATATGTTGACTGGATTGAGTAAGTACGCAATAGATGTGTGTTAAATCACTTTAAAGGTTATTTGTGATTTAACTAAGTGATTTAACACACAGCCATAGCCTGTGCAACGCATGGCCGAGTCGACTAGCCAAATAATAATATTTAAAATAATATTAAATAATACTATTATTAGTATTAGGGACATATTCCACATGCTTTTAAGTTAGTTACCAAATCTGTCACTCTATTGAATTGGAAAGTGCCAGCCCAGCTTTCCAGACTTCCAGATTTCAAAATCAAAAGACATTTTATGGATTCTGAGAATGAGGAAAGTTGTGAATGTAGACACTACGACCGATCAGAGTGTATGGAGACTACCACCAAGCGTGGGTTGGAAAGGACCGAAAAATAATATTGATAATTTTAAATATTTTTAAGAGTTTTGTGATAAACCTACTTCTGTAAAGTTCCGTTAGTACGAGTATATATAAAATATTATTAAGCCAAATGTGATACCGTATATCTGAGCTGCCAGAAGGAGGCATTTTCGGCTTAAAATTTATTAAATTACTTTAAATTATTAAATTATAATTATGTCCTGTAAAATGAGCAAAGCTTACTTAATAGGAATTGAAATAAGCCAAAATTAAGCAGGCCTGTTTAAAATGTTGTTGTGCTGTACACATTCGCTTTTCACTGAATATTTAATTTGTTTCTCGTTAAAACACACAAGCATCGTATGTGTATTTTAATACTGCTCTAGAGGATATAAAAGTGATTGCGATTTCTTGCATACAAACGTATATAATGAATCCGTTTGCAAATAAAACAAATATAAGTACGCTTTTACTATATAAAGGGGGTTTACTAAAGCAGCTCCGTTGAAATATTGTGATGTTATCTATGTAGTACATACTTAGCCCATACATATGACCTACTGCTGATTCTATTATATATACAATATATTTTACAATTGTAGTTGTTTCCAAAATCGAGCCCAATGCTGCTTAAAGTTATCTTCATAATCATTTCGGCAAGATTTTCTTGGGCTTTTAGTCGTCTCCTGTCATACTCTCACTACGGAATAAGCTGGTGGGATAATCGAACCAACGGCAAGCAGTATAAACAAAGTATCTCAACGCACAACGGACAATGTTGTACTTTTTCGTTGGGTTTGTTCCTTACTTAACTTACTTTTTTAATTTAAAAGACCAACCACGGAGTTGCTTTTCTGCTCTTTTCCGCGGAACCTTCCGAACCGGTGATGAAAATTGAATTACTACCTTGATTATTCGAAAACACTGTCAGTTGCTTCTCGCCAAAGTGGTTTGATTAAAAGATTTTGATACTTTATGTCATTCATCATCATTTCAACCCTCAACTAACCACTACTAAGTCGGGCCTCTTTCAAATTCATGGAGGCAATTTAGCCTACTATGCCACGCTGGCAAGACGCGTTGGCGCAGGGTTTGTATGTATATTTAGTTGTCCATCTCTTACGGCTAGGTGTCCAACCCTTTGCGCCATCCGCAGAATGGTGTTCACCACAAGGGCAGTTACAGTATACAGTTTATTCAAGGAGCTAAAATAAACATGCGCCGTCGTTTTGAAACATTCTGTACAAAATCCAATGGCTCTCGTTCCTCGTTAATGGAAAGTATCGATATCACTGCTGACGGCGATGAACGTGTTCCATTATATGTAGACAAAAGGACGAACAACCTAGTGTTTTGTTACCTAGGCAATGACTCACCAACATGTGAAGTAAACAAGGCTAGTTTCTATCGTTTTATCATTATTGTGATGCTTTTCTTACTTTACAAGAACAAAGGTGTTACTAATGGGGGACTGCTTACGGCGTAGGTGAGATAAAGACTATGTATAATTAACTTTATTGAAACTTATCTTAAAATATAAAAATGAATGTTTGTCTGTATGTACTTTAAAGAATCGTAAAATATGCATTTGAATATCTTCAGCAAAGTGTTGCGCTGAGCCCACGAATGTTTCTGAGTTGGTACGACCAATCTTCGACAGATGGCACCATCTTCAACAAATTTCCATGGCGAATGGCGCAGCTAGTTTTTTATATGGAACTAGTGGCCCGCCCCGGCTTCGCCCGTGCAAAGCGGGGGTGGGTTATACATATAAACCTTCCCCTTGAATCACTCTATGTATTAAAAAAAACCGCTTCAAAATCCGTTGCGTAGTTTTAAAGATTTATGCATACATAGGGACGGACAGAAGAATGCGACTTTGTTTTATACTATGTAGTGATTTTCAGCATGTCACAAGATTCTGAGCTCTGTATTTGTAGACAGAAGCCACATATTAACATGAGCGTTTTTAGATTTCTTGAATAAAAAGGGTGGCTTTTGTAAGGCGCAATGTTAAGTGTCAGTAAATGCGTCACATCCTATGGCAATGCTACCCAAATGCTAATATAAAAAAAAGATTTTTTTTTTAACTAACGCATTCTACTCAGCTCACAGATAAGCCAATTGATGAGTCGAGCCTCGACCCTTTAGGGCCTACGCGCATTATGCGGCCTGGCCGCATAATCTGCGGAGGCCCTTAGAAGTAACGTATGATGGTAATTTTCACAACTCTGTCAGGTGACAGGTGCCAATGTCACTATGACCTAAACTTCATTGTTGGCCATTCGTTCTTATCCGTCGTAGACCATTATACTCGCAGATGGCATGGATTAACGTAGTTACTGTACAAAATGATCAAACTGCTTTTAAACCAACCTTAAAAAATAATTGCGATGTGCAATATACATAATATTCTACGATATTTCCAACAACTCTATGTCGGTTTTGATGTTTCCTTTTTATTTACCGCGACGGTGATCCGAAATGGATTTACAAAATTAATTTATGTAATTTTATTTTCAAATTATACTGTAAATTGCCTAACGCCCGGCGCAAAAGAAATATATTTATTATTTTAAAGTATGAATAATGAAAATATTGCGCATCGCCGTGGTTGCTCACTATGGGCTCCATCAAAAGGCTAAAAGTCGCCCAATGGGCATTGGAGAGGGCTACGCTCGAAGTTTCCCTGCGAGAATCAGAAATGAGGAGAGATACGCAGGAGAACCAGAGTTATCGACATAGTCCACAGGATTGCCAAACTTAATTGGCAGTGGGCAGGGCACATATCGCGCAAAACCTGATGACCGATGGGACAGTTGGGTGAATGGGGCAGGAAAGTTTTGGTCACAGCTAATGCCATAAGTGCTGTAACAAGAGAAATGGGCACAGAAACCCCAAGAAATATTGACACACATAATTCTTATATACACCGTGAAATGGAAATGGTTGTTTTCCCGCAGGGAAATGATTTCCTGCCCGTAGTACAAACGATTTATAACAAAAAATAATTTAATTAATAATAAATGTCGGATTTACAATTGTGAAAAACAAATCTCGAAACCGACGTCCTACCAATAGTAAGGGCAGCGCGCGGCGGGCGCTGCGCGAGCGACGCGCGGATCATTGCGCTATCAGCTGATACTTAATACCTTCCCTAGTCATAAGCTGTAGCACGAGGGCTTGTGTTAACGAAACACAAAACATAATTACCTAAAAGTTTTGCAATTTTTCCTTCATACTTTAATGGGCTTGGGACCGTCATAAATACTTCATTACCACACAGTCTTTCACACGCTAATCAGCCGGTGAAATGTAAAAAAACATCATAAAAATAAACACCTACAATAGGTGTCGGCATTTTAACAGACGCTATTGTTACAACAACACAAAAGAAACTAACGTGGGAAACAAAGGCCTTTGTTTACTCCCCAGTACTTTTGGGAACCCTGAGCCATAGCCTTCGGTACGGAATGCGATTCTTGAATTCACTCATTAGCGGCGTAACAAAATTTTTTTACCTTCAACTAACTAAATACGAAACTACTAACAAGTTTAATATCATACGAAAAATTATTTGTATTGTTGAAGTATTTACGGCGTATTTAAAAAATTTGAATCAACATATTTACAATTATTTTGATTAACTAACATACGTCCTATGATTTTTTTGCTATTTACAAAGTAATTAATTACACTCACCGGTACCGAAGTAATTGTTCGAAGTGCAACCCATTTCGTTGAATGCACAATTGAACACGTTTCATTTGATTGTCTTTCATTTTCACTAGTGTCACCGTCACTTCTTACGATATTAAAAGCGTCCACTATCGCAGTTATCAACGCGTCGCGCGTTTCGTATTCTTCCCGATACACTAGTCGCTTGAGCTCTGACCACAAATAAAAGTCCAACGGCGTCATGAACTTTACGATAATGATAAGGATGCAGTCCTTCACAGTTCAGCACTTTCCAAATGTAATATTGGCTTACGTTAAAACCTAGCCGCAGCCATACGCGTACTCCGTCGAGGATCCCGTTCGAAGAATTCGATAATTTGTTCATCGAGCTCTAGCAAATAAACGGCCAATCGACCTCTGCCCTGTGCATGCGCTGGCGTCTCAAACTGTCCATGATCGAGTAGTCGCTGTGTTGCCGCTACGATTGTCCAGGCCTGTGGGACTTGGAGGTTCAAAATCCCGCGAAGACGGAGCGACTCCAAGTGTTGCGGCTCCGAAGAAAGCCGCTGGGCAGCGTGGGAGTCCTAATCAGCCCGAGCGTACAGTTGCACCATAGCGACGTACTCTAAGTTAGAATATTTGTAGTGCCGATTCATTTTTGCACTCAAACGCCACTACACGAAAACACAACGCGCGTGCGGCGACAGTCGCCAATTCGCAACTAACTGAGGCGGCGCGGTTATAGCGGGTATAGGGGGTGGCGCGGGAGGGGAGGCTTTCACCGTGGTCGGCGGCGGCGGTATGTCATATGTAGATACCTACTTTAATATTATGTTTGGTGAATTACTATTGCTTCTCGCGCTTTCGAGTTGAAATAATATTTTTTTTGATATTTGAAAAAAAAAACCTTTTATTTTTTTAATTTATCGCTATCAATCGATAGTACTACTAATAGCAAATCGATCTGCCGCGGGAAAACAATGGGAAAAAAATCACCGTGTATAAGCTTGTAGGATAATTTTCACGATAGCGTCCAGCTATCGTGAATATTATCCTACAAGCTTGATCCGCTTGTCCGATTTAAAAAAATCTTTCAGTGTTAGATAGTCCATTTATCGAGGAAGGTTATATGCTATATTTTATTTTCAAAAGAATTAGTGATCCCTATGAAAATTGCGATTTTGTAACCCAAGGTGTAAAATCGAAAACCTTTTTATGCGTGCGCTGCAAAGACTATAGACAATAGAACAAAAAAATGTACTACTAGGTCCTATCTACAAAAAAGTCCGCGAGAGCGCATTATCTAACTATGATAGTTTGGTCACAGTAACCGATTGAATGTTCATAAAAAATATAAAATCATCTGAAGAAAGAAAACACATTTATGGGCTTTATGCGAAGAGGAGATAAGCACGGGTTCGAAGACCACGCTGCCGAAGCCGCGCGCAATTGCTAGTACGTGATATAGATATTCGCTTTGATACCATTATGAATCCGGAAACTTGTACTCCTTCGAAAGTGGGCTGTCAAGCTACAGAGCATATTATTACCCTATACGCTTTGAAACGTATTATATGTTCCACAACGTTTCTTGGGTTTAACGCGCCTATTCCTCTAATTATGGCGCAAATTACAAACCCTTGTTTCACCCATATAGGGGTAGAATTTCTAAGATCTTTCTTAGTGTGCGCGCAGGGTGAATAAGCTACTATCATGCAAATATACACGGTCTTTGTCCAGTATTTTGAGTTCGGTGTTGATGTGTCATTCAGTTGGATACACCCCCTCGACAGCGCCGACCGTTGGAGCAATACCGGGTCAGGGTGACCCATGCCGAGAACACGGGGAGAGGCCAGACGAAGAGCGGCACGCAGTGTCGTGGTAGGCTTTGGCCCTGTAGAGACCACTGTCGTCAGTTATTATTACAGTTATATTATTACTTGTTCGGCAGTTGGTGAGGCAACACTATAACTATCAACACGAACTGGCATGGGTTATTTGAACAGGAACCCGTTTGTTATTCAAATTGAATGGAACATGGTTAGGGGAGAGTTTCGCTATTGACCTATTGATCGGTCATATCGGTCCATTCGTTAAAACCTCGGGTGTCTGTGTTTTATATCCACACAATTAAACATATGAAATAATTTTCTGTTATAGGCACGTTTGAAAAACTGTATAGGTAATATTTTTTAAAGACTCAAATCAGAATCTCAACTCTAATTTCCCAGTATTTCAAGCCACTTTGCCCCTCTTGAGTATGAATTAACTACCTCACAATAGGAAAATTCCTGTCAGTGAGGTTACATAGTTAAAGTCCAGATATTAAAGGTGAAAATGGCCAGTTCAAGGAAACGCCAATGGCGCGCCGTACGTACATAATATCAATACATATCTTTGTCACTGCGTACCGTCTCAATTTGCGGTGAAGGTCACTACGAGAAAAGACGAAGGGAAGCGGCCATATTGGATTTTTCGAATGCTTGGGATTATTGCATGGGAATCAGGCACGCGTGCCAATTTCTGGCTGGACGCGAAACGGCTGGAGTTGGGCAGATTCCAACCCGTTTATCAGATACCTATACCCTAAATTCTCGCCTGTAGTGTAAGCGAGTCACGTGAATTGCTGATGCTCGTCTAAGTGGGTACATAATGTTTGTCCATGTACATATTTTGAATACAAAGTATTTTTGAGGCTTAAGTGCTGTTCAAATATTTATAGGAAGTTTCAAGACGCCTTAAATGGGTGGGATAGGTACCCTGAATCTGACGAGTTACCTAATTCAAGGGCTTATAGCTTAAAGATAGATGATAGTGATGCTTGCGTACTTCCCACGAAGAAAGTATTAGCAACAAGCTAAGTAATAAAGGAAAGGAAATATACGTTTAGTCTAACAGCCAATTAACAGTTTCCGGCCCGTTGCAGCGTGAACTAGGATCAAATTGATATATTAGATCAGAATATACAGTTCACTCAAGTCGCTAACGATATTTCAGATTGACGTTATGCCTCATAAAAATGTTGAATGTTGACTTGCGCTAAAGGGCTTCCTCCATGCTTTATGTTGGACTGAAATCACCTTTTTTCGGGCGCAATCTTATTGAATACCTGGCCATTGCGGCATTGTATGTAGGATATAGATAGGGCATGAAAGAACCGCAACCCCATACCCACTTTTAACTCCGGATGATTCCTCACTGCTAACTTTGATGTTGAATAAAAAAGCGCGATATATTTAAATACCATACTGAATGTAAAGGGTTTATACGTATTAAGTGAGGGCGCAGAGTTTAACCTGTCTAACTATGTGGTTAAATTGATTTCTATTTCGAAGTATGAAGCAAGACTCGCAGTTTAATAAAAACATATTTTAATTATGAAACGCCTACTTCATTGAAAGTGAATAGCAAGCCGTGTTTTTGGTTATATGATATATTAAGTCACCCAATTTCTTTATTAAATATATTTCGAGCTCGTTGGATAATTCAGTGGTATGGATTCAATTAAACTATGAATGCGAAAGGTAATATAAAAAGAGCATTGTTGGGCAGGCTTTTTCATCAAACCAGCTATGGATTAAGACAGTCACGTGGCAATCTTTCACGTAGTCTTATAGAAATATCTACGTATAGCACGTAACGGTTGGTACCACAGTTACAATGGTAGACAGTAGTTTAATTTAGCCCAGAACTGGGAAATTTTGTGTAATGTACGCACATTACACAACATTTTCTCTAGTTCTGGGCTCTATAATTGTGTATGCTGATTAGGGTGCCTGCACGGTGTTAATCAGACCACTCACATTAGTGCTGCTCTCCACTCCTGGTACCATCTGCTGCGGCTACGTCTAATCATTTGGTTAGACTTTATTATGTATTAGACAAGCGACCCGCCCCGGCTTCTCACGTGCGTAATGATGAACCTCTAATTTTATCAGTGTTTCTCTACAATATTATAGATGTATTATACGTATAAACCTTCCTCTTGAATCACTCTATCTATTAAAAGAAACCGCTTCAAAATCCGTTGTGTAGTTTTAAAGATTTAAGCATACATAGGGACGGACAGACGACAGCGACTTTGTTTTATAATATGTAGTGATAGTGATGTAGTGATCTCAGATATCCCGTGTGGGAAATATGATGGTTGCCCAAAAATAAAGTTGCGAGTTAGACGGAAAGTTAAATAGATAGTAGATTTGTTATCAGCGGGTAGGTACAATGTAAAGTCAAAGTCAAATCATTTATTTTGCATAGGACACAATGGACACTTACAAATTGTCAACATATTAATAAAAATTTTTAAAGTACTTTACCACCAGTTCGGAACGCGACCACTGCTGAGAAGAACTGGCAGGAGAAGTATATTTTCACACCTACACTTATACATTTAGTTAGGTTGCGTTTATTTTGCTATTACAAACTAACTCTTTTTAAAAGCAATCTTCTACTGACTTTTATCTCCACTATTCGCGTTCTCTATTTATTTAGTTAATTGTACGTTCCTCCCTTGTGGTAGACGTTTGTGTCTGGTTGCTGATAAAATAAATCTCTTTTTTTTTCAATGTGACGGATTACTTGAACCTGCTCTCATGATTCCGTAGTTGTTGTCAAATTTAGTGACAAAAAAGAATCCCGACTACAATTAATGCAAGAAAAAGCGAAAAATAAATCACACCATTTGAAGTCGGTGCCAATTTAATTCGACACGACTGCCAATTTAATTTTAATTCGCTTTTTTTGTTTTTGATATCGGTTTCCACTTTTTATAAATAAGTTTTAGTCTTTTGATAATATTACTCTAATTTCTTTAATTAGCCAGATCTTTCTGTTTCTTTTCTCACTTAATATATGGTTTCGGATAGCTATGTCAAGAGCTATAAGGCATCTTCCATGTTTGATATTGGGAACGGATTTGATTTGAAAGCGGGCGAAGCCGCCCGAAGTTAGTTAGTGCATAAATAATAAAGCATTTGAATTTAATCTCAATGTAGCATTTCATCTAAGAAGCACATGTAGATATCCGATGTATTTAATTAGCCCCTTGAATGCAAAGAGATACTTGTATTCCTACCGCTCTGTCGGCTGCGCTGCACTGCTCACCCTCGGTATTTTCCCTCGGTTACCCCTGCGCTATCAGTACGACTTCGTATCTACGCCGGACGGTTCCCTGGGGCCGAGTCGGGCGCATTCCGGATAAACTGCTCATTATATTGTGTGAAATTCAAAATGTGAATGTGTCCTTCAAATTTTTTACTTTCGAAGGACTGGTAAAGGGACGTGTGTTTTAAAAAATTCACGTTTGTGATTTGTGAATTCGAAAACTTTATTGGAATACGAAATATGTTGGTTGTCTTTCTAATCGAGTTGCTGGCAATATTGAAATTTTAGCAAACTGCCTTAAGCTGCGACAGACTCGTCGGTAAATTGACATTCTATTCATAAAATATTTCCTTACCGCCGTTTGATATATGTTTTTCCCAAGTGGATTTGATAAAATACGTAAGTTTTGTTTTCGGGCGGTGCTCCGAATGCAAATATCGCTGCATCTGTAATGTTCACTTATTTAAGCTGCCGCTTATTACAACTTTATAACCAGGACCTATTTTCGTAAGATTGAGCTCCGTCTTTTAAATATCAGTTTTAACACTAAGGGGTTTAAGCTTTATGCCACAGATAAAAGGAAGTTTGTAGACATGGCGTAGCGTAGCGGAATTTCTATACGAAATAGCGGGTGGTGTACCGGGAAAATCATTATTGACTGATCATGATACAGAGTTGTACTATTTTATTAATAAAATGAGAAATGCCTTAAGATCTAGGGGTTGGATTTGCCGCCGAGGTCCTAGTTCGATTCCGGGGTCAGGCAAGCGTCTTTGTGTAAACCAGAGGCACTTGCACTGAGTCTGGGTGTAATTTGTGTTCTTGAATTGCATGCTTGCAATCAGCCCCCGCGATGCAGGGTATAGCTTCATAAGCAATTTTTAAAGATACCGCTACAAGGTCCTGTTTAGCACCATACCTGCCATGTCGCGGCATTTTTTTTGTATTCAATTAAAATAGTTTGGTGACGGATTTAGATAAATAGTGTCACCACCCTGAGATATTCTGAGAGACGCAATAAAACACTGTGTTCAGAGCGGTAGCTGACATCCAACCACCGTACATTTATTATCCAAGTACCCCCGTGTTCCCATATACACTACATCCCTCCGCACTTATTCTAAACAAAATACATAAGACCTTAACGACTAACTAACTACTACAGCCATCACTTGCTATACGGCGTGATTTTATCACGTCTGCATTGACGAACAGGCCGCGTCTTGACCAATGGTCTTGGGCTTAAATTTGGGGTTGGGCTAGGCTCCCGAGGTTCAGGCGCACTGGTTGCCCCTGGAACAACTAAGGGTACTTCGTCAAGAGTGTATGCACTCTTTCGCGACTGCTCCGACGGAACATTTATGAGCTCCTCGTCTTTCGGTACATCAACACCCTGACCACTACGGTCATTTTCCGCTTCTCCTTGAATGCTACCCTTATCAGCCGACATGCTACTCTCCGGGCTTGGCGAGACCAAGGAACTTCTACTCCTTCGTTTTATCTGATCGATATGTCGGTGTATTGAGTTACCACCTTCCCCTAGGACTTTATAGTTAGATGGGCCCAGACATGTGTCTACGGTCCCAGGTAACCATTTTTCCCCCTTTAAGTACTGACGGTACCACACTTCCTCACCGGGCCTAACTATTCTACATTCGCGACCGGCAGCGTTTTCTACTTGTCGCTGTTGTGATTGTTTAACGCGAGCTTCGAGATCCGGCCTAAGTCCATCTAAACGCGTCCTTAGCTGCCTACCTTGCAACAGCTTTGCGGGGCTTTCCCCTGTCGAACTATGTGGCGTATTCCTGTAGTACAAAAGGAATTTATTCAACATACCCATGACATTTTGTTTATCAAAAACGGCCTTTTTGATAACCCGTTTCACCGTCTTGACAGCATTCTCTGCCGCTCCATTTGAGGAAGGGTGATAGGGGCTTGAAAACACGTGCTCCACCCCATTACTCCCTAAGAATGTTGCGAATTCCTGACTGGTGAAAGGCGGACCATTATCGGATACCACCTGTTTAGGTAAGCCCCATCTACTCCACAATTCACCTAACCGGTCTATCGTTGAGCTAGCCGCTGTACTCGGAACCTGGAAGATTTCTATCCACTTAGACATGGCGTCGACTACAACAAAATAAAGCTTCCCGAAAATAGGACCCAAGAAATCTAAGTGGAGCCTAGTCCAGGGACGTTTCGGCCAGGTCCATGGGATCGGAGCCTGCCGCGGTGGAGCATCCGCCTGCGCAGCGCATGTGGGACACGCGCGACACAGCCCCTCCACCCCCTCGTCGATCCCGGCCCACCACACATAGCTCCGAGCTAGTGCCTTCGATTTGACTATGCCCATGTGTGGCTCGTGTATGATCTTGAGGACTTTATCTCTGCAGAATTCCGGTACAACGACCCTATGGCCCCACATTACACAACCTAACTCCTCATACAATTCCCGTTTCCTATTAAAGTAGGGTTGCATGCCTACGGTATCACACTCTGTTGGCCATTCACTTCTTATATACATTAACACCCTACCTAAAACAGGATCCCTCGCGGTATGTCTCTTAATTTCATTATAGTTTAGAAGTAACGCCTCCTGTGCAAAGTGTAAATGCGTCTGTTCGGGCATTACTAACGAAACCGGTTCCTTATCTCTAAGCGGCAATCTAGACAAGCCATCCGCGCTGTTATTAGTCGTGCGTACATATTCTATATCGTAGTTATACGCCGATAATATTATAGCCCATCTCTGCATACGGCTAGCTGTCATAACAGGAATATTGCTATTTGAGCCAAAAATTGATACGAGCGGTTTATGATCCGTCCTAAGAATAAAACGCCGACCATAAATATATTGATGAAACTTTTTCATACAAAATATAATTGCTAACGCTTCCCTATGTATCTGAGAATAATTTTTCTCCGCCGGAGTGAGCGTGCGCGACACGAACGCCACCGGACGCTCCGTACCGCCCGCGCCGCCACTCGGCTGGGACAATACACCGGCGACACCTACGGGACTCGCATCACACGTGACTATTAGTGGCTTACACGGATCATAATGCGCGAGCACCTCTGACCCAATTAGCGCATTCTTAATACTTGTAAAAGCTACCTCACACTTGTCTGTCCAATTCCACTTAACCCTTTTCTTAAGAAGGTCGTATAGAGGTACTAGCTTGGAACTAAAACTTTTAATAAATTTGGCAAAGAAATTGACTAACCCTAGAAACGAACGTAGTTCCGAGACATTTTGTGGTCTAGGTATTTTTTTAACAGCTTCTATTTTTGTCGGATCTGCCCGTACTCCATCTTTTGAGATAATAAACCCTAAATAAGAAACTTCAGGTGCTAAAAAAACGCACTTAGATTTCTTTAATTTTAAGCCACTATCCTGTAACCGTTGGAAAACCGATTGCAAAGCTCTAATGTGGTCAGATTTGGTTTGCCCCCCAATTATTACGTCATCGATAAATACTGCTACATGAGGTATTCCATGAAGTAAATTCGTCATAATTCTTTGAAAAATACCTGGGCTTGATGCTAGACCGAATACAAGCCTATTATAACGATATAGGCCCCGGTGAGTGTTAATGACCGTAAATTTCTTCGAATCGTCCAATTCAATTTGATTATATGAATGAGATAAATCGATTTTACTGAAGAACTGAGCCCCTTGAAGCGACATTAATACCTCCTCAAACCTAGGCAGTGGATAACGATCGATCAGTAAAACTGGATTTAAAGTTGCCTTATAGTCTACACAAACCCGGAGGGTACCATCTGACTTGTTGATCGGGACCAACGGCGACGCCCAGTCGGAGCAGTCCACGGGCTCGATGACGCCCGCGCGCAGCATCCTGTCGAGCTCTGCGTCGACGCGCTCGCGCAGCGCGTAAGGCATCGGGCGCGCCCGGTGGAACACCGGCGCTGCCCCCTCCCGCACCCGTAACGTAGCCTTGCCCCCCGTGAACCTCCCCAAGCTCCCATCGAATAACTGCTTATACCTATTTAACAAGGAATTTACATTACTATCCATAATTACGTTGTTAACTTGTATCCTATGGACACCCTGGTTGTTTCCGAAAGGTATATTTAATTCCGCCAACCACTGTCGACCCAACAAAGATGTTGTACCCCCATCTATTACAAATAGTTCTAACTGCTTGGTGACCCCATTATATTCTACCGACGGTCTTATAAACCCTAGGGGTTTGATGTTAGTACCGTCATAAAAGGTCAATGTTAAGTTATACGCTTCTATCACTTGACAGTTAAAATATCTATCGTACGTCGACTTGCTAATGCACGATATTGGCGTGCCGGTATCAACTTCCATTAGAATGATATTATTATTAACTTTAACAGGCAAGCTCACCGGTTTATAGTCCGCTAAACACAACTGATGTAAATCGACCGAGTCCTCCTCGGTCTCCTCTTGAGCCGCATAATGGTCGCTCGTTGCCGTCCCGTAGTGAAACCCGCGAGCGTTACCGCGCATTGTTCCGCTCGAGCTGGGTACGACCGACGACGCCGCGAACCGGCATACCCGCCGTAGGTGACCCCGACGTCCACACTGGCTGCACTCGTACTCCCTAAACTTGCAGTTCCCGTACTCATGAGTAGTCGCTCCGCAGCCCTTACAGTGCCCGAAAGAACATGCATTGTGTTGCCGTGTCCCGCTGGCACCGCCAGCACGAATTTGGCGGGCCCGGGCCGCCCGCGGCGCCTGCCTCGCCTGCACCGCGTGTACCCCGACGCTCCCCGCTGCCACTGGCACGCCCCTTGCTTCTACCGCAGCCGCGTCTCGCTCCGCCGCCTCCAACGTACTTGCAATTTTTACGGCTTGATTGAACTGCAAGTACGTTGGAGGCGGCGGAGCGAGACGCGGCCCCCATCGCCGATATCATGATTGGTACCTTCATGGCGTCCGCCACGTTGTTCACCTTAAAATACATTTCAAGGCGGTCCGCGTAGGATGTCCAAATGCCATTGCCAATATCAAACTCCGATATTTTACCAATCGACATTTTGAGTTATGCACGCACACCGTTCTAATATACACTATTCGTCGCCAAATGAGATATTCTGAGAGACGCAATAAAACACTGTGTTCAGAGCGGTAGCTGACATCCAACCACCGTACATTTATTATCCAAGTACCCCCGTGTTCCCATATACACTACACACCCCATTACCTCCTGTAGGTGCCGTAAGAGCCACACAAGGATTTGGAATACATTAGCCACCCCTTACCAGCCTGAGGCTGTGGTAAGAGCTGAATGGAAAATACATGAGAGAAAACATGCAGGAAAAACACTATAAACCAAAGCCTGTGCTGGCCTATCTGGCCAACGTGGCATTTTAGGCCCGACTCAGCAATCGGTCTTGTATGTATGCTGTGAAGTATGAAGACGCAAGCTATTCTTTTCAAGGTTTGTTTTGTGATAGAGTCGAATTACAATAAAATCGTCTAGATACATATGTAATGAACTAATTTAGGTAAAATTAGTATCGGAACTAATACCATTCGTACAAAAACGTAGTTTTAAAAATGGTTAGTAAATGTCGGAATTATGCGATAAAAAAACCTCGCGATGCGCATTTCTCCCGCAGCCTGTCCTACGCAGGTTCAGACTTCCCTTGTCATCCGCCATTTATCTGATCATTTTGGTGGGTGAAATGGAATGAAATGGAAGTAAGAGAATAGTCTCTTAGTCGTATTTAGAATATATATTAGGTTTGCTATTGTTACTTTATAAACCTTTTCTCATATTATACTAGGTACTTCACTGCCCATAATTGACCCATTGGGGAGTGGGGCCTCCTCCAACTACATGAAAGGTAGCCTACTGCGCCTCGCTGGCCAGACGGACTGGCTCAGGATGACATGGGGTGGCGACACCATGTATTCTTAATCCACCACCCCTCAAAAAAGTTGAAAGAAAGAAAGAAAGTTGGTCTTTTCTTTACATTTTCTGAGAACATTTACCATAGCAATGTATTGTTTTTACATCGTCAGAAAGAAGAGATTTCAAAGAACAACTAACTATAAATTTATGAGTAATATTCAATTAACCAATATTTTTATATTAATTTGTATCATAATATGCACTTACTTTTATTTTCGCCAAAATTTGGATGCGCATGTGTCACGGCAGTTTAAAGGCTCCCAAGGCAACTCTGATGATAGAAGAGCCCCGCACAGTGTGTGCCACAATTCGTCTTGTCTCTCCTCGTGGGTCCGGCATGGGTGATCCTTAGCCAAGTGGCCTCCGCGGATCCTAAAGGCACGCAAAGCCCCTCACCTCAGCAAGGTGGCAGCACAGTCGAGGGGGAAACGGATGGGTCCGTTTCGAGATAAATTTATCGTATAAATGTTAGTATACTTTGACTAAATAAAGGTATTTCAAATTGTGTTTTACTAAATCATAAATAAATTTTTCACGAAGTAGTCAATTTCATGTTGTTAGTTTGTTAGATATGACAATAGTGACATCTGTGGCTTCACTTGCGTACTATTAGTGCATTCAGTACTGCATACGCTTTGTTTTTATAAGTATCGCAATCGATGTAATAGATGGCGTGCTTCACATATTCATAAAATATGAGTAACTGAACGAAGATGAGTAAACCTGGTATGACAGACCTTTGTGCGAACCAGGTACTCCAAAGTATACAATTTACATAAATGCAGCAAAACAAAACAAGAAAGGGACAACAGAGACCTCTGCCGCTTTATAACTTGACTCTGAAGAATCATACAACAACAAAGCTAGATTCGCCAGAATGCGACAACATGTATCTCGATGGCAAATTCACGCAGCTACATCTGTTAGCAAAGCAGAAACTAACCAATTTTAATTAAAAGCAGACGAAGACTAAATTAGAATAAAATTTTATGGTATTCTCCATAATGAACTTTATTTACGTAGATTTCAATACAAATCTCTTATATATCGTCATATTTAAATTTACCATAAACTCTTGAGGCCCTTGTCCCACGCTAGATGATAGTTTCCATACACTTATCGGTCGTAATATCTACATTCACACTTTTCGTATAGATTTCCACAATCTCACAATCCATGGGTACCGATAATTTAAGAAACAAAATAAAATTGTAGGATGTAACCTGTTTTAAAAGAAAGAGAATATATAACAAAAAATATAGGAAAATTAATTTATGGTGGGGTATGGGCGGCTTATAAGGGTAAAAAACGGGTTATTTCGATTTCCGGTAAAACTACAAGTCCTATGGAAATTTGTCCTATGGAATATCTCCCCATATATTATATCAAGCTCAGACGTGAAAATAAATATTGAAAAAAAAAGCAGCACCGCGTTTCTTGTCGGCTCTTTTCTTTAGATCAGCATTCCAAACGGGTGGTAGCTTCATATTCGACGAATCAAAAGAATTTGTGATTAAACCCTAGTTGAATAAATTCACACGGACTTTGACGGTGACGGATTTAGATTAGGGTGATTGTTCTAACCAATAGTGTATACATTTTCTATACACTAAACTAACAGATCTCTCTCGCACTCTTTCTTTGGAACGAATCATTTTATCAATTTTACACAATGAAATGTGACCGCGATTCACATTGGCAGGCAATAACTTACAATATTTACTGAGAAAAATAATAGTGAAATCCCGGCAATATTTGCGATTTCTTCTAAAGCTCTTTCTTCAACCAATTCCAAGCTCAGGGTGTCGTCAGAGGTGACTGAAGGAACGCGAGAGGCATACCACCTAGCCGCAAGAGAAGAAACCATGTACCATGACATGATACGAACCCTGTACCATCATTTCAGCATTTTTAGCCCTTAAATGACCACTATGAGTATTATTTATTTATATTGAGTAATAGAGTTAATACGCAGTGCGTATTAAGTGCGTTAATGACAGACATTCGTATTATTATAAAATCATCACCACCTAATTTTACCAAACACAGATTGGAATGATGGCCAACTATAAAGGTGTTAGGTTAGGTCATAGTGGCTTTGGCACGTCACAAACTTGTGAAATTTACCAGCTTACTTTCGTTTCATAGGCTTCTGGATGGCCTTAGAAAACGACGTGACCGATTGTCTGACACTTGGATCGTAGCAAACCCTCGAAAGCGGCATGTGTCTTCTATTTAAAAATACAGAGCTCAGAATCGTGTGATCTTTTGGAAATTCAATATTTTACGAGAACCTAGGATGTCTGTAGGTGACGTTAACCGCTTGCCATTAGGCGGATCAGGCAGCTTGAGAGCTACCCTAGTTATCTAAAAGACAATCAAGTTAGGTACACATGAATGATATCGAACATTTTATTTTCTACCTCAGTATTTTAATTCAATCGTGATATCGTCCAAAATTCAGCACAACATGTTCTGGTTATTTTATTATTTATGTAAGGCCTTTTATCTTTAACCTCGGAGACAATGTGTAATAGTAAGTAGCACAGCACATTTTTGAATACTGATACTTTGTGATATGTGGATAACCCACGAGGTTATCATCATTTTAGGTGCAATACTTTCATTGTATTTTTAGTACCTACTACTGTTTGCTTTGTTATTTAAATCGGTTTCCATACCTTTTCAGGTAGTAAGCCCAGTTGACTGTAATTAATAACAATAGATGGCGCTGTTTTCAGTTTGCTTTTTCTTATATTACTGTTCTTTGTAGGCATGTTAAAAATTAAATTTTATAATGATTGCCGTGTACTCAATTACTAGTGAGTCGTTAAAGGGTGGTGATCATTATGAGTTACAATTAATCTTCTGAACATTGTGAAGCAGGTGTTTACTCAGTTTCAGTCTGAATAATAAATCCACGTTTCTTATCACATCGTCACTATAAATATTTAATAGTGACTTTAAAGTTAGACGTGGTGGAGTGGCGCGGAGCCATGTTTATTATTAACGTTACAAGCGAGTGAAGGTCTAAATAATGTGTCCCCTCGAGATAGGGGAAATGGGGTGTTGCTTGGCACCTGGACATGACCAATATGCATACATATATATATGGTTTCAAAGCATCACAAAAAAATAACCATCTACGTATATAATTTGCGATTTGAACGATTTAGGCAAAACTGTCTCTTACCGTTGTTTTTTAAATATCACACACCTAACAATATTGAAGAGTCTACCGTAAAAATCGCAAAAAATTTAACACATATTAAAAAAATGTCTATCGGATATACTAATATACTCAGTAACTACACTTTATTACACTAGCTGACCCGACGAACTTAGTACCGCAAATAAAAGTTTTGTAAACGAATCTCTTCGAGTGGCGACCGCGTTCCGGAAGGCGCAGTGCTGGTAGGCCTCCCACACGGTGGATCGACGACCTGGTTAAGGTCGCCGGAAAGCAGTGGATGTGGGCGGCCCAGGACCGGCCTTTGTGGAGATCCTTTGGGGAGGACTATGTCCAGCAGTGCACGTCTTTTGGCTGAAATGATGATGATGATGATGAAAAGAATCTATTTATAAATATAAAAAAATACATTTAGATTTGATTAGTTATTTATCGCAAAATTAATTTCGGAACTCATCCATTTTTTTGACTGGTTAAATGGGGCTCCAGGTCGCATGGAGATCGTCAGTTGCGACCCAACATAACCACTAAAATCGTCGGCGCCCCTCGACTGTCCGAACCAGGGCTACGGGTTTCGGTCCCCGGTTGGGGGAGCATGCTCCGCGATCCTAGGGGCTTCGGTCAGCCTTGTTTAGTGGAGCCCCATGCTCAGAGGCGCCCCCCATGTTTCAATTCATTTATAAAATATCGAAATTTAAATAGACAATATAAATTTGAACTTTGCTTTATCTTTAAACTAGCTGACCCGGCGAACTTTGTTCCGCATTATAAATATTTAAAACAAAAAGAACCCCCCGTATAAAACCTACTTTAACAAAACGCAACTGACAGCGAAACGTTATGTTGTCTATAGTTTAAAATTTGACCGAAAATTTGACAATTAGAAATTTTGAATTCGACTTGTTTATATTGTTGTAATTCACATAATATCTTTATAACTTGTAGCCTATGTGTTATTCTGATGTATAAGCTATATTATTGTAAAGTTTCATTAAAATCCATTCAGTACTTTTTACGTGAAAGAGTAACAAACATCCATCCATCCATCCATCTATCCATCCATCCATCCATCCATCCATCCATCCATACTTACAAACTTTCACGTTTATAATATTAGTAAGATATGATAAGTAGGTAATTTCTATAATTTACTAAACGCCTTTATGATGCGAGGAAAGACACATACACACAGACAAGACGTTAGTTAATTAAAAATACTATTATTAATACGGTTAAAGAACTTTATTGATCTCAAAAGAATTACATAAATTCACTTCATGAGATATTAATAATAATTTTACATCCACATTTATTAAAAAAATGTAAATTTAAATCAACAATTATTATACATATAAATATTCTTTAATTTATTGCAATTGAATCATTACATTATTAATGTGGGTATTTGCAAAGCGAACAAATCATTCGAACAACTATAAAGCCAAGTGAGCCTCAACATACCCTACGCTCGCAATTGAAGCAATCAGGGACGGATTTGGATTTTAGTGATAATAAATTGTTTTAATGCTTTCTTAAAGATCTTGAAATTTTTAGTATTTTTAACATTTGGTGGCAATCTGTTGAACATTTGTGCTCCTTCAAATGTTATATTTTTCTTGCCATAGTTTGTGCGTGGTTTAGTTAGATATATGTTATTCGCATTACGTAAATGTCGTAGTCCCGCTTCTATGTTCGTTTTAAAGATTATTTCAGATCGAATTCTTTTATCTGTAATTTTTTCAATGAGTATACATGTGTTATAATAGTAAATTTGTTTAAGATTCATTAATTTAGTTTCTTTATACATTTTATTCGTAGATGTCAAAAAATCATAGTGAAACAAAACTTTAATTAATTTGTTTTGGACGGTTTGAACGCGGCTAAGATTGTTCCTCGGCATCCAACTGTGCCGAGGAGTGAGACAGGGGGATGTCATATCCCCGAAACTGTTCGCAAGCGCTTTGGAGGATGTGTTTAAGACGCTGGACTGGAAAGACAAGGGCATTAACATAAATGGCCAGTACATCTCACACTTGAGATTTGCAGATGACATAGTCCTAATGGCGGAATCGCTGGAGGAGCTGCAACAGATGCTGACCAGCTTAGCATCAGCCTCGCGACGGGTGGGTCTCGGCATGAATTTGGATAAAACCAAAATCATGATGAATGATCACATTCATCCGAGACCTATCGTTGTGAATGGCCGTCTTGTTGAAGCTGTTTCAGAATACACATACCTCGGGCACATTTTGCAATTAGGTAGAAGCAGCTTCGACAGGGAGGCCAAGAGGAGGATCCAGCTGGGCTGGGCAGCATTTGGAAAACTTCGTCGGGTCTTCTCGTCGCCCATCCCGCAGAGTTTGAAAACTAAAGTTTTCGACCAGTGCGTCCTACCCGTCATGACCTACGGCGCCGAGACGTGGACACTCACGGTGAGACTAGTCCACCAGTTTAAAGTCGCTCAGCGTGCTATGGAGCGAGCTATGCTTGGAGTTTCTCTGAAGGATAGGCTCCGTAATGAGATTATCCGGCAGAGAACCAAAGTCACCGACATAGCTCAGAGAATTAGCAGACTGAAGTGGCAGTGGGCTGGTCATATCTGTAGAAGAACCGACAACCGCTGGGGTAGACGAGTTCTTGAGTGGAGACCGCGAATCGGCAAGCGTAGTGTGGGACGGCCCTCTGCTAGATGGAGCGACGATCTGCGAAAGGTTGCGGGCAGCAGCTGGATGCGTCAAGCTGAAGACAGGGCGCTATGGCGCTCTTTAGGGGAGGCCTATGTCCAGCAGTGGACTAATGTGGGCTGATGATGATGATGATGATGAAGATTGTGTTTAGCTGTGCTACCTCATATTTCTATGAGGTATTCTAAATGTGGTTTTACGAGGGAGTGGTATAAATTACATCGAACTTTGTGAGGGAAGCAGCGAACAATCCCATATAGACGTCCCAATAGTGATGACAACTTTGATCTTATTTTATTTACATGTGGCTTCCATGTTAATTCGCTGTCTATAATTAATCCCAGATATTTTTCTTCAATCGATTCGCGTATTTCTGTTTTGTTGATAAGAAGTTTCGCACAATCCGCATATTTTTTATTTTTAGGCTTAAAAATTATGTAACTGGTTTTCGAAACATTTATCCTGAGTAAATTAAATTGAAACCACTCATTTAAGCAGTCTAGATAATTCTAGTCTCTAATAATTGAAGTGACTCCCGAAACAATTAAAAACATTATTAATATAACCGCACCTCGGACAATTGACAACGCCAAGTTTGCTCCTCATGTTCTAAGGACAACATACCATACCATACCTTTAACTTGACTGCCTCGTTGGTCTAGTGGTTAGATGTGCCGCCTTTGGATCACCGGGTCCCGGGTTCGATTCCCGGGTCGGGCAAGTGTCTTTGTCTAAACCAGAGGCACTGGCTCGGAGTCTGGGTGTCATTTCTATCTATAATATGTATGTATTTACAAAAAAAAAAAATATATAAGTAGTTTATCATCCATCTCGTTACCATAACACAAGCATTAAGTTGCTTAGCTTGGGACGAGATGGCGTTGTGTGAAATGTCCAAGGATATTTATTTATTTATTTATAACTACTCTTAAGTTTCGAGTGAAAACTTGTAAAATAAAAAATAAATATTAGTTTTTAAACACAAAACGAATAATCGAAATCAGTCCACCATAACATTGTTGGAGATAAATTCGAACATACATATACTGTATACTGCGGCAGACAAAGAAACCTTTTTACAATCCGTATGATTTTGGGTACAGTAAAGTCTTAATCTGTCCGTTCGTGTGGTGAAGGATTTAGAATACATAGTGTTACCACTCCAATCCATCCAGAGTGTCTGAAAGCCGACAGAAGGAAATGAGAAGGCCGATAGCCTAGCGACAAGTAAAGGAAATCTTGATACAAAACTCTGTGACAACCCACATGGCCAGCGTGGTACAGTAGCCTAATTGCCCTCCATGTAACTCGAGGACCCACATAAGTGTACTGCTGGTCTCCCCTAAAGAGTGCCATAGCGCTCCGTCTTCCGCTTGACGCATCCATCCATCCTACTATAGGCTTAGTAGTAGTAAAATCTAAACATTTAATTTTGTTGCTATGGATATTCATCTTCGCAACTATTTTTGAAATAATAGGGCATATGCTAAAATTAGAATGTGAACGGACACAAACTGAGTCAAGCAGTTACGGTACTATGAATCTCTAAACTTCATCGAGCAATGTTTGCGTTCCGATTATCCACTAGATATTGCACAAATAATGGTGAGTTTTAACTAGCCAAGAGTAGAAAATTATTGTTTTTTTTTAATATAAAATAGACACATGAAAGTCAGCGTAGAAAACAAGAATGCAAGCAATTAATTTGGGTATAGCTAACTTTGCTAACTAATTCGCTTATTAACTTCCGTCCGCTGGATATTTTGTATAACTAATTGTTTGACAAATGTACCATCCACACATCGCCCTGAATGTCAACAAACCCCCCAAGTGCCACCAAACAAAATTGTGGATATTACAAGACTAATAAGAACTTTGTATCCGTCCCGATAATAGAAAAAATACAGACGGAAAATTATGTTTGTTTGTTTAGTCTTAAGTTTATTATTAAAAGTAATGGTGAGAGCTAATATTTTTTTATAAGCAAATAATATTACTATAAACACACACATCAAAATATCATTCATTCCAAGACTTTTCCAATGTTATTTTTATTAATTATAGCGCGCTTGTGCAAGTCTGTAGAAAGGTGCTTAGAACATTATTGTTAATTTAATACAAACGCTAAAAGTGCTAAGTCAAATCTCACTGTCCACAACCAATGATGTTAGAAGTAAAATTTTACTTCTAACATCATTGGTTTTGGTCAGTCCACAACCGTGCGATGTCTATACATAATTGCTAGTTTTCATATTCTTGTTTTAATTTTTATTACAGACTAAATTCTCAAAGTACCTCTGTTGTTTTATCCTGAAACTATTGGGTGATTTAGTTCCTATAAACAACCGCGTGGATTCAACCACTGCGTTGGTGGTTCTGGATCCAGTTTTGCAGTGTAGCTAGCAGAGGGCGGTGCAACGAGGAACTGCATTTTCCCTGTAGTATCAGTAGGTGTAACTTGCACTTTCTATAAAGTTTCGTATTAACGGGATAGATGGCGCTACGTATCGCAAAAGTCAACAATTTGATTAGTTTGAATGTTATTTTGATTTGGACGCAATTATTTTATTTTATAACTAGCTGACCCGGCGAACTTTGTTCCGCATTATATATATTTAAAACAAAAAGAAAGTTGGACATAGGATACCTGAGATTTTTATCCCGTCCGTATAAAACCTACTTTAACAAAACGCAACTGACAGCGAAACGTTATGTTGTCTATAGTTTAATATAGTCGAAAATTTGACAATTAGACATTTTGAATTCGAGTTGTTTATATTGTTGTAATTCACATAATATCTTTATAACTTGTAGCCTATGTGTTATTCTGATGTATGAGCTATATTATTGTAAAGTTTCATTAAAATCCATTCAGGAGTTTTTACGTGAAAGAGTAACAAACATCCATCCATCCATCCATCCATCCATACTTACAAACTTACAAACTTTCACGTTTATAATATTAGTAAGATATAATATTATTATTATATTCTTTATTACGTGTTGTTACTGTTTAGATACTTTACTACACGCGTGTTGCCATTTTTTATTGGAATAGTTAAATATTATTTACTAGCTGGCATACTTCGTACCGCTTTAGAATCAATAAATAAAAAACCTGAATGATATTTTTTCATATTTTCTCACCTCTTAAACCACCTTCCCTGGACTTCCACGAATATTTCAAGACCAAAATAAGCCACATCGGTTCAGCCGTTCTCGAGTTTAAGCGAGACTAACAAACAGCGTTTCATTTTTATTTTATAGAATAGATAGATTAGTTTTGTCTTTTTTCTATTATTATTATTAGGTATATTATATCATTATTACTTTGTTATATCTTTGTGGGATGTGTAAAGACACAGTTAAAGTTTACGTTACGCGTAGTTACGTGTTTAACAACAAATAGAACAAATTACACGTTTCCAATCACGTTAGTATGTACCTTCGTTTGCGTAACGTTTTGGAATGGAATGCACCAGCGGTGGTCTCAGGCGGACTAGTGGATGTAGTTCAGTCAAGTTTATAATGGAGCAGAATTCCAGAAATTGCAATAAAATATCACATCATCAATACAATATCATTTCACACACCTACATTGTAAGCTACGTACCCGATTATTATTATGTACTTTATTACGCTTTTATTAAGATGTATGTAACAGGCTTCAGACGTATGTAACGGAATCTTCGAACGTGATTTTGATCCAGATATAATCTCGAAATTTGGCATACTTATTATGGACCGATGACAATTCAATATTTCAAACAGTTTGATCCGTTATCCTTACTAGGATAATTGGAATTAGCGATTAGCTTCAGAAGTATGTAACATTTAAAAACGTCGGATTACCTCGAAATTTGGCATACTTAATAAGGACCGATGACATTTCAATATGTATTTTAAACAGTTTGGTTTGTTATCCTCACTAGGATAATCAGTATTGGCGACTTTTTGTTTCAAGAGACCGTCAAGGTGAAACATCTCTATTGTATGCAATAGCTAATAAAGATGTAAATATCATCAAACTACTGCTATATATTAGTGATTATTTAGCAATAGCTTTGTGATATTTCAACTAAAAAAATAATTATAGTTTAAATTTTTTTAAATCGAACTAAGGAATAGAAAAATAAATTTTATTAAATTTGAATTAAAATTAGTGTAAGAAAAAATGATTTTATTGTTAAAAAAGCTTGGGGTGCAGGGTATCAATAGTTATAAATATTTTATGAGTAGATGGGTTATTTTGATAATATCCTGAAAAGCACCCCACGCAATAAAATATTATTTTCTTACAGTATTTTAAATTCAAATTTATTAATAGTTATTTTCTCTTCAGTAGCGCAAACATGTAGGTTTTGCTCACTGAAAACTGTGGGCAAAATGCGATTTTGCCCACTGAGTGAGACAAAGTAACTTTTTAATTAAATTTCGAAACATTGACATTCTATCTCTTTCCCACCAATAGAAAAGAGAGAGACAAAGACCCAGCACCAACAGCTCCGATTTTGAATTCGACCTCAAAGACAAACACGTTCGGAATTTCGTACTAACTAAAGAAAGAAGACAATTTTTGTTAAGCCCACTGGATATGGTGACGTTTATTAACCGTGTGCTGCTAATCAAAATGTAACTAATTTATTATGGAAAACAGGGCATATTGTTTTTGTAAAGTCTAACCGAGATGACTATGAAATTATAATTATGGCTATTAGTTATTTTTGACAAACCGTCTAGTTTAGATCTGATTTTTAGGTTATTTTGATGACACATTTTTGTCGTATTTGTCAGTATTCCGGTTAAGCCATGTCTATGTAACTATACCATTGTAATCCAAAGATTATAAGGAATAGATCAATATATGTTTCATTACTATACACCGAAATTTTATAGGGGGCCTTTTCATCGAACAAGCAAAATTGTCTCCTTTAGCAAAAATGATTATGTCTTATAATGTAAATTATTGAATTTTTTACTTATAGTTGTATTTAAACGAAAATAAGTATTTACTGCTTAAAAAACTGATATTTAACCTATAAATATTTAATTCTAGTTTCAAAAATGTATTTTACGTATTACGTAATTATATTCTATCTCCTATAGTGTTCTAGCTGCTGAAGTGAAGTTCTCTTTTCTATTGGCGGGAAAGAGATAAAGTGACAATGTTTCGAAATATAATTTTACTTTGTCTCACTCAGTGGGCAAAATGCGATTTTGCCCACTGTTTTCAGGGAGCAAAACCTCCATGTTTGAGCTACTGAAGTGAAAAATTTATTTTCTATTTTTTAGTTCGATTAAAAAGCGTTTTTTTGTTTTATTTTCTCATCTATTAATAATTTAAATTTCGGTACATATGTCCTTATCAATAAGCGGCCGTTTTCTTTAAAGACTCGACTTAAACGCATCAATTGAAGTCGATAGCGATCCCATTCAGTGTGAGTAACTCTTAATAAATGACACCCTGCTGATCCCACCAAACACAGATAAAGCATATCGTTTGGCCCGCCCAGGTAGGCCATAAAACTGAAGATCGCAAAAGTGACCTAGTCAAAGTGTGAGTACGGAAGGGAAATAGTGACTGAAAATCACGGAGGAAAACCATTCAAGTTTGACGGAGATTCCCACTGAACTTTATGTGTCTTACGAGTTGGTCCGTAACAATTTAAATTATAGGTAGGTACTATACATAAAATACATCTTTGTTTGCGAGTAGGGTAGAGCGGGGCTAAAAGGTCCGCGGGTAAAAAGGTCCACCACAATATTTCAAAAACAAGAGACGTATCGGTGTTTCTAACTAGTACCTATTCCGCACACATGAAGAAGAAGTATTATAAGTCTTAATGATTTTTGTTAATCGAAATAAAATACTTTTTAACGGATTTATCGCGCTTATATTACCTACATTATTTTTGTTAAGTCATAAAGAAAACAAAAACTTAATTACTTTCAACATCATTTCAGCCAAAACACGTTACATTGTCCTGCAATCATTCGATTCGATTGAGTAGGTAATATGCCTTATCACAAGAATTTAGTTTATTGAATTTTTCACTGCAGTAGCTCAAACAAGTAGGTTTTGCTGCCTGAAAACAGTGAGCAAAATGCGATTTTGCTCACTGAGTGAGACAAAGTATTTTTTTAAATTTTTTTAATTGAAAACTTCTTTAGCGGTGTGCGGCGCTGAGCACTTTTCTTGGGAAGGGTGCAAAATCTCAAACTCGCTCGGTTTTGTTTGCATTTATTGCTATAAAATTTTAATTTATTATAAAATTCATATTATAATATAAATTAAATATTATATTTATATTTGATACACTGGCGCAATTGGGAAGATATATTGTCACACCTAGTTGAGTTTTCTTTAAATGCCGCGTTTTTTAGTTTCCACTTCTGTCGGCACTCCCGGAGTGCAAGCCGTATATTTTTCAGAAAGCCGCGTATATCTTATTCAGCCTTGAGTTAAACATACAATTCGAAAAATTCACTATCTAACTCTTTCCCGCCTTTAGAAAGAGACAAAGACCGGCCCTTTCGAAGTTCCGATTTTAAATTCGACCTCAATTCAATCAATTTCGACCCTGCTGCTGAAGTGAAAAGTTATGTGTGTTACACGAGAGTTTTTGCATCTCGTGCCCTTGAATCCTTTGCCACTCTCAGGATTCGAGTTAAGAATCAATTCAATCACTGAATCCTTCGCTTGCTCAGGATTCGAAATCAGCACTCGCAACAAAAACGAATTTGCTCTCTTGTTGCATAAATAATTATTGTTCTATAGGCATTTAAATATTTTAGGCTAATCTTATTTCGCATATCTAATTGTAAATAATGGTCCCTATAGGTATGTAGTAAAACACTTGCGCGTTCGGTAAGTCGTGGAACGGCATATAATATTCCCTAACACTGATGATTTGTTTTAGTTAACCTATGATTTATTACCTGACCTAGATCTGGATTTCCTAACTTCGTGCTACAAAGGACATAGAGTCAAATCACCCTGTGCTTAATTAATTCGTAGACAGTCAATTTAGAATGCAGTAGGTACTCTTATAAAATAGACCTATCTATTATAAGAATTTACAAATGAAGCAATAGTATCGTTTTACCAACATCTGACCGACGACACAGAGCGGTAATTTTTATGTTTGACTCGATTTTGGTTTTATTATTTGAAAGGTCCGTGTGGTGACGGATTTAGAATAAATAGTGTCACCACCCCATTGTATCCTAAGGGTGTCGTAAGAACCGACAAAAGGAAACGAGGCCTAGCCGTAAGAGAAGGAAAACTTGTTACAAAATCCTGTGCTAACCCGTCTGGCCAACGGGCCACATTAATAGTATATTTCATTACAAGTGCGGAAAGGCTGTCATTGCAAAGAGTCTACCCGAGCCGTGGCGCAGCCGAAGCCGAGGGTTGACAGTCGGAACAAGTTGCAATGACGGTTCTGCACGTGTACTGAACGACTATTTTTAACACATTTGCGAAAAAATGAAGCAATTTAATAAAATAATAAAAACACAACAAGCTCAACTAACTAATCATTTATGACATTTAAAAAAATGGCGCCGACCGTAGAATATAAGCAGAGATTTATTTTTTCTTCACCCATTCTAGTAGGCAAAAGCAACTATATATACAGTCAAGTCTTCAGTAGAAAATTAACCTAACTCATTCAATCAAATCATTAAATCTGATATTGAATCAAATGAGTAAGTAGTTTCTTTTTAGAAATATACGTATTTGCATGAATCATAAAAGCTTCTATGATTTTTTTAGTAAAAACTTCATGGTTGGTTTTTCCTTATAATAGACATTATTTTACCGGTTGGGAAAGAAAACGCACTAGTGCGGGAATGGTAAAGAAAAAGCACGCGTGTGTAATAGCCCACTTCCCGAACACTATACGTCCCTGTAATATGCCACTTTTTGAGCAACTGTATTAAAAAGTAATTACCCTGCATGTAAAGGCGACTTAGCAGATGTCATTTAAGAGCTTAGCAGTAATTTGCTGTTTTTCTACAAACATCTAACATTAAGTTCTGTTAAGCCGTTTGATTTCAAGTTGTTGCAGATTATTAAGGAATTTTGTATAATATTTTGTTCATTTAATAATAACGCCTTTGATTAAACATAAACTTAATAATATGCTAGTATTGACAAACAAACTATATTGATTGGCGAATAGAAACGTAGAAAGAGAAAGCAAGTGAAACCTCCCATATGCCGCCCAAACACGCCCCCTATATCTATCTCGCTCTCGTATACACTGAATTAAATAATAGCTAGACACGACATTTTAAATAATTTTGTCAGACCTTTACAAAAGTAAATAAGTTTATAACTTTTCATCGAGACACCTTTGGTACCTTTGTTCGGACACCTTTGCCTGTCAATATCCAGGAAATAAGTTAGACGAGATCTAACGTCTCGTGTGACGAGAACCTATAGAATGGCGATTTAGTTACAGGATAAACTCACAAGGAACGTAGGTTTTGTCACAAAACTTTTATATCGTCATATTTAAAATTACCATTACCATCTTTCGGCCTTGCCCGACGCTAGGTGGCAGTGTCCATAGACTTATCGGTCGTCTTATCTACATTCACACTCATTTCCTCATTCTCACAATCCAACCATTTTTTTGGTCTCCCATAACCCTTGCACATCTCATGTGGGTGGACACATTCTGTCAATAACATTATTAATGCTGTCAATAACAATCCTTGTGGTTTTGTAATTCTTTCTTTACTGCCACTTCGTTGCATCAAGATGAGGTTTCTGTAGGCCAGAGTTACAGCGCTAATGCAAATATCATTAGTTGAACAAACATGTTTATGTGTTTACTCGTATTATTTATTCAATCACACATTGAATAAATAATACGAGTAAACATCGTTTATGCCTGGAATAAAGATTTAGATTAGACTACTATATTTGTCATAGAAAAATTACGTAGAGCGGTCTCCTGATACATACATAGCAGCGGCATCTGCTTGACAATGGCTATAAATACGCTGGAAAGTCAGGTTGGCAAAGGGTTTGTATCCAGCTAAGGCCAAAGTGAACAGGCACCTTCTAGGCAAACGTGTACCATGTTAGCCCTCATCTTCGCCTTCCATCAAACGGGATGGAGGACAAACGTAAGGCTAATAAATTATAAAAAAAAAGCTTTTTCTTGCGACTGGATGGTGTGGGTTGGTAATATTGTGTATTCACAGCCATCACCACTAACAGGATATGAATAATAGATTAATTTATCCGAAATAAACAATTAATTGCGAAAATTGGGAATACATTTTTAGGTTATCATCTACTTTAATGCTGTGATAAACACTGAAGAATTAATCAATATAAATTTTTTCATTTGTTAATTTTAGATCAAATAAAATTAAAAATTCAAACTTTGCCAGGTCACATTTGTAGAAATTTTGTTGCATCTTATTTTGGAAAACCTGGACGTATTTATTACAACGGCTTTATTACACAAAGAAATACACATGAAGCCCTTAAAGTCTATACAAATTATTATTGTCACATTTCTTCTGCACGCTTCAGGGGGCTACGGGTTGAGCTCCCCTATTGGGGGACTTGCGCCGCGACCCTGGGGAGGCGTCAACCTAATCCCATACACTAGGTGTATAAAGGTAATGGGTTGGTAACACTGTGCATTCTAATTCTAGGACGTTTAAAGATTTGTTTTAAATTGGAATTCCTTTTTTACATGAAACCTCCCGACCGTTTACAATATGTAATTCACAAACACACACGACACCCAGACTCAGAGCAAGTGCCTCAATATCCTACATAGACACTTGCCTGACCCCGGAATCGATTCGGGGGCCCTTACACCCAGAGGCGGCACATCCAACCCCTAGATCAACCAGGCAGTCAAAACAAATATTTTTGAAATATATTTTCATTTGTAGTTTGCCGACTGCAATGAAATATGAATATATATATAGTTAAATTCATAGAGACTCTACCTATTTCCACTTTGCCTTACCTTGGGTAATAGATAACGAATTTTTTATACATACCTGTTATACTATCCATGTTTGACAAATGTAAAAGCCATAAGTAAAAAAAAATATTTGCATATTGGACTTCCATAAAGCACCAAAATGTATCCCACGACACATTCACGCATCTTTAAGTACGTGTACATAAGTCTTGTATCCTTTTAAAGATGGCAGAATTTTATTCCAGTGACGTCTGATGATGTGCTGATTATGCTATATTATGTCATATATTTTTTTCCAGCTCTATAAATCGGGTGCCACTGCCTAGCTCATTTACCATTATCATAATAGTTGGAAATGGCAAGTGCCCATTTGTAAAAATAATAATAAGTCGTTCGTAAACCTTACGTTACTACTTTTTCACACCATGCAGTCGTACGAATATTATACGATCTTCGCTAACTCTTAACCCGAGAGCAGTGTCGGGTTTGCGTTAGTACCTACTATTTTACTCGGAGTAAAGCTAATCTTGCTTTAAGCAACCAAATCATTGAATCACACCCATTTCTAAGAGCAGCATCAAATTTAAAAATAAAAACACACTCTAGTTAAGCTTTAAACAAAAGTACATAAAAATAAATAAGTAAATAAATATTATTATAACACGATAGGTTATGCTTTTCAGATAGAAAAATTGGAATTGAAGTAAACGAATAAATACATATCTAGTTATAATAACATAGTGACCGCTAGAAGAGATCCAGTAAGTTTTAGTGAAATTTTGAAACTTTTACAACATGGTGTACTGTTAAACAGTGTGAGTGAATTAGTAATAATAGTGTATTTAATTAATGTGTGCCAAGTGTATCAATTAAGACACAAGTATGTGTTATTCAAAATGTGATCGGAATAAAAGTTAAACATGCTAAGTCGTTGGAAGAGCAAAGACAAGTCTGAGAAGACAGGGAAGTCTTCCAATTCTAGTGGAAAGAAGAAGAGAAAAGGACGGGAAAATGGTAAGAGTCGTGTATGATTTGTTTAAGTACCTATATCAAGTAATATTTGTTCAACCGTACTTTTTAAGCCATTATTAATAATGATTTTCAACTCAACTCTAACTGGACTGCATATATTTTTGTGTTTAATATAACGGATAAATCCTCAGCACAAAAATCGATGAGATACTAAATATTCCCAGTCATATTTGGTATTTTCGGTAGTCTGTGTGGTAGCACTTAAATTCTAATATTGGACCTGGTAGCACGAAAGCAAACACATTTTAACGGATCTATTGTGTGTGCATTGCAAATGGACGGTGTAAACATTGTAAAACTTGTTTTGGTACTTTTGGAATACAAATAAAATCTAAAAACACACTTATTCTTATAATATGGATAATTCAAACTACATCTTTATAAATTATAGTGGTTGGGTCCTTATGGTTAATAAAAGAATGGACTGTAAATTTATAAAATATGCTGGTTTATTTCGTATTTTAGTATTATCGAGCCGTGCGAACGCGATGGTGTCGTCGGTGTCAGTGCGGGCGAGCGGCCGCCACGGTAGGATCGCGAGCCCGGGGGGAAGCGCGGCACGCGGGCGGGAGGCAGCTCAGCTGTGGCGTAGACAGGCTCCGGGGGTTGAAGTGTTCTTCAAAGGTCCAAGGGCAGGGCGCAAAGATTATTCCAACCTCTGCGTATCGTTCCTTTTCTCGTCCTCACCTCTGCCACTCGGTTGATCCCATCTGGTCCGGGGTAAACTTGGATCACTCTTCCTAGTGACCACAAGAGTGGCGGAGTAGTCTTATCCTTGATCAAGACAAGAGAGTTTAGCTTAAGGTCATCCTTGTTTTTTCTCCACTTAGTTTTCTGCTGAAGTGTAGAAATATAATCATTAGTAAATCGCTGCCAAAAGTGTTGCTTAATTGCTTCCACTCTCTTGTGACGCTGTAGTAGGCTGATTTTTACAGTCTCAGCAACCTGTGGATATGGTACAGACGTTAGAGTTCGTCCAATGAGGAAGTGAGAAGGCGTTAGGACGGACATGTCTGAGGTTTCAGTGGATAAAGGAATTAAAGGACGTGAGTTTAAAATAGCTTCAATTTGAGTGAGGCATGTAGACATTTCTTCGTAGGTAAAATGAGTTAAATTCAATATTCTGCGTAAATGATGCTTAGTAGAACGAACGGCGGCTTCAGCCATTCCGTTAAAATGAGGTGAATATGCAGGTGCAAAATGGAACCGAATGCCCTCATCGGCCAGATCAGTGGCTACGTTTAAATTATTAAGAAAGGTTTGCAATTCGTTGCATGCACCGACAAAATTGGTTCCGTTATCGGATAAAATAGTTTGAGGCTTGCCTCGACGGCTCATGAAACGGCGTAGCGCAGCTATGTACGTTTCCTTGCTCAAATCCGTGACAAGCTCCAGATGGACTGCCTTGACTGCCAAACATACAAAAATACATAGGTAGGACTTTAGTAACTTGCAACCACGGCCTTTTCTATCAGCTATCATAATTGGCCCGGAATAGTCAACTGAACTGTGCAAGAATGGAAATTCGAGTTTAGTTCTAACTTCAGGTAGCTGACCCATCATTGGTTGTACATTTTGACATTTGTGTCTGAAACATTTGACGCATTTCTTGACGGTGTGTCTAGCAAGGTTTCTACCACCTAAAGGCCAATAATTTTGCCTGATGTCTGCAATAAGCAATTGAGGCCCTGCATGCAAAAGTTTCAAATGTTGTTTATGAAAAATTAACTTAGTTAAGTGATGCTTACTACATAGTAATATGGGATGCTTTTGGTTATAGTCATAGGGCGAATTGTCGAGACGTCCCCCTACTCTTATTATATTATTCGAGTCTAGGAAAGGCGTTAATGACAAAATTCTCCCTTTTACCACTAATAGTTCGCCTGGTTTCATAACAATGTCATCTCTGAACATTTCTAACTGACATTCCCTTATAATAATATTAAATGAATCTTGAAACTCCTCACTGGTAATGTGACCCGTCCTTTTACCATCTTTGTATTTACAATTATGGATAAATCTACGAATGTACGCGACGGTGTGAATAAGGCGTGTGAGGTTAGAGTGTTTCTGAATAAGAGATAAAATTAGATTAGTATTTGTATTCTCATTATCAGTGTTTTGGTTCAAGTGACAAATTACTTCCGGTAGATCTGGCTTCTCGGGGTAGTTAGGCATTTTAGGCCATTTATTTTTATCACTATTTAAGAACTGTGGTCCAGACCACCACAGTGAGGACGAGCTGATAAGATCAGCCTTCACCCCACGAGAAACGAGATCCGCAGGATTGTCAAGAGTCGGTACATAGCACCACGGAGAACCACTTGTAGTTTCGTTAATTTCATTTATGCGATTACGTACGAAAGGCTTAAGACGGTGTGCTGGTGTTGATAACCAACCTAGTACTATGGTCGAGTCACACCAATACCTGCACGTAACTGGCAACGTTATAGAGCTTAGTACTTTAGCACACAATCTTGCAGATAAAAGCGCAGCACATAATTCTAGACGCGGCGTCGTTGTGGGCTTTATCGGTGCTACTTTATTCTTCGATGCTATTAATTGTGTATGGACAATGGCATTTTTATTAATAGAGCGGGCATAAATACAGGCGCCATAAGCACGGTCAGAGGCGTCTGAAAATGCATGCAGCTCGATGTTTGTATGTTCATCTTGTAGTACCCATCTAGGTATTTTTAAGTTGTTGAGATATGTCAACCTTTCTAGAAATGAAGTCCAGGTGCTTTTAATTTCTTCTGGAACTTCATCATCCCAGTCAAGCTTTAAAGACCAAAGTCCTTGTAACATGATTTTTGCCTCTACTACAATTGGGCCTACAAGACCCAATGGGTCAAAAATCTGATTTATCATTGAGAGTATATTTCTCTTTGTGATTTTTTGTGGTTTTACAATATTGATAGAAAAAGCTAAAGTATCTTGACTGGATTGCCAGTTTAAACCTAAAGTTTTAGATGGCGTGCCTGGACTTGTTTCTGAGAGGTTCAAAACGTAATCTGATTCTATATTGTCACCGATAATATTTTTTAATAATTTGTGACAATTTGACTTAAATTTTCGTAAATTGAATTTAGCAGAGGATAGTGCAGAAATAACGCCCTTTGTTTGTGCGATGACATCGCATTCTATACTCCCCCCGCCCAAATAATCGTCAACATAGAAATCCTTAGAAATGGAGAATTTCACAGACGGATCGTCTACCGTGTCTGCGAGACTGGAGAGACATTTTGTGGCGAGATAGGGAGCTGACGCAGTTCCATATGTAAGTGTATTCAATGTGAATGTTTTTAATGGTTGAGAGGGATCAGAACGGAATATGATTTGCTGCAAGGAGCGTTGAATGGGGTGTATCTCTATGGCTCTATACATTTTCTCTATGTCGCCAGAAATCACAAACTTGTGTTGACGAAATCTTATGAGAATTGACAATAAATCGTCCTGAACAGTTGGCCCTATTAATTGAATGTCATTTAGCGACAGACCTGAAGTTGTGACAGCTGATGCGTCAAAGACTGTGCGTAATTTGGTTGTGGTACTCGATTCACGGATGACACCGTGGTGGGGTAAGTAATAGTTGACATTAGATTCATTAATAGGGACCGTATTTTCGGTCATGTGGCCTGATTGTTCATATTCGCTCAAAAACTCTAAGTATTTGTTTTTGAACGTCTGGTCTCTTTGGAATCTGCGTTCAAGTGATAAAAAACGCGTTTTAGCCATGAAATAAGAATCACCTAAAGCGAGGGGATCTTTCTTTAGGGGCATAGTTACTACAAAACGACCTTCTTCGTTACGGTATGTATCCGCTTTGAATTTTTCTTCACAGGTACGTTCTTCAGTGGTTAAAGAATATTTTGAGGGAATAGAATCTAATTCCCAAAATCGGGTTATATTTTCGTCTTGATTAACAAAATGACAATGAACTGAGGATGATTTGGCACGTGCTACGTAACCAGAAACTAACCATCCTAATCTTGTCTCGTAAAGTTTAGGTTGATTTTTGCCTAAATCAATTGAATTATTGCATATGACGTTCCAAAATATTTCTGCGCCTACCAGTATGTCTATGGCAGCGGGAATAAAATATTCGGGGTCAGCTAACTGTATACATGAAGGTATTGGTATATTATCTATCTGAACTAATTTGGATGGCAATGCCTTTGTAATTTGTGGCAAAATTAGACAATTTATATTAGCCTTGTAGTCACCGTATAACGACTGCATCGTAACGTTGCAAGATTGTGTACTCTTACAAGATTGGTTGCAGATGCTCGACACCGTGGAGCGTGTACCGCGTCTTGACAGTCCCAGCTTACCGACGAGCTCTTGTGTAATGAAGTTAGCCGTGCTGCCATTGTCCAACAGGAGCCGAGCCAGGTGGGCGTTGCCACTGTCGTCATAGACTTTCACCAGCGCTGTGGATAGAAGTACATGCGGAGAAGTAGTATGCTGTGTGGTGTCTGTGGACAGGGTGACATTTTCTTCCAAATGGTCAGACTCTTCAGCGGATTGAGAAGTGTCGGCGCTGAACGCTACACTCTCCTGATTAGGCATAGGTTGTGTTGAGATATCATCATGCTTATGTAAGTGTAGAAGCGTGTTATGCTTGTACCTACAATAGCGACAGTGAGGAAATTGGCACTTTACATGTGAGTGACCTGAGCGTAAACAATTAAGGCATACCTTTAAATATTTAGCCTTATCGACACGATTTTCGATTGTCATTTCTCTGAATTTGTCGCAATTATATAATGAGTGGCTAGCTTTACAGAGTGGACACTTATTTTTCTTGGGTGCTTGGTCAGACTCAGTGTCAACTGTGTAGAAAGATTTTGTCTTAGGGATGTCGTTCCTATGAAACCTTGCGGCCTTGTTTTCCTCTAATGACTCTAATAAATCTGCTCTGCTTTGCAAAAATGAACAAAATTCATCAAGAGTGGGTGGCATTGACAAGGAATTTCTATGTTCCTCCCATTTTCTATTAGTAGTAGGATCTAACTTATTAGACATCATATAAATTATAAGAGTGTCCCAATATTCAGTCGGCTGCTTTAAGATAGTAAGAGCTCTAATATTTTTCTTGGTGACATCGAGTAAATAACGGATCGTCTTACATGATTCCTTCAAAATTGGATCTACGTTAAATAACGCTTGTACATGATTGTTCACTAATAATCTGGAGTTGTCATACCGTTCACATAATAACTGCCAAGCTGTAGTGTAGTTTTCTTTTGTGAAATTTATATTACTAACAACAATTGCGGCGCTTCCGAGTAAAGAAGCCCGTAAGTAATGAAATTTACTGATGTTGTCCAAGTCGTTACTCTCATGGATCATTGAAACAAACGTGTCTCTAAACTCGAGCCAATTCTGATAGCTGCCATCAAACGTAGGTATATTAATTTTAGGCAAGTGAAATTTAGTGTGGTTACAAGTCCCACCTGGTTTGGAGCCACTGGACCCTGCGTCTGAACCGTCGCCAGCACCAGTTTTGCCGGTGCATTTATCGAGGATAGTGCGCGCCTCAGCCACCACCCGGTAGTAGTCAGTCTCAAAGACTTGCCGCTCCGCGTATTGCTCGTCTGGCGGATCACTCAGGCACTCGATCTCACTCTGCAACGTATCATATTCGGAAATCATAGCTTCTATGCGCGACAGACGAAAATTAAGGTCATTTACATGGGCTTCACTAAGTTTTTTATAAGATTGCACGAGATTTAAAAAGGTGCCAAATTGCGTAAGCTTCGCTTTTATAGAAGACCTAGATTTTTTTAGCTTGGCTAGTTCTTTGTCCGAGCCTGTCATTATTTAGCTCATAAGATGCTAAGTAGGTATCTGAATTGAATAAATTATAATGAAAGCAAGCAAAGAACAGCCTAGCGAAGCGTGCGCTAAAAGGCGGTATTTGTAAAAAAAAAAAATATATATATAGCAAATATCCAAAAAAAAATATTGCTTTCAGTGCGTAGTTGCTGCTTATGGAAATTGCAGACGAATGCGTTAAATAAACGAGTATTCAAGCAAGCAACACGCAGAGACAAAGGAAAGGAACAGCTGACGCGAACCGGCCCTGGCTAGCGCGTGGACTTTGACCGGACCTAACGGTCGCCGCGTCCTTTGTTAAAGAATCAAGCGCATATGCACTTAGATCTTTAGCGAAAACACCAGAAATGCATAGATTGCAATGCAAACTTGCTGATTAAGATTGTATTATTTTATATTTATGATATTTTACAATGTCTCGCTCAAAATGTCTGCTAGAATTAGAATTTTTAGCAAGAACAAGATAGGAATGGATAGGAAAGATATGGAACGAACTCACAGTGTTGGCCAAAATCCGTTAGGTGCGACCGTACAGCCGATGACCTCTGATTCGACCCGATGATAACTGAAGTGATCGTCCTTTGTTCTCGCTTAGCCGTTGCGTACCGAACGTGGCGCGTCGCGTGGCGTGGCTTAGCCTTAGCTTCGATAGAAATCAGTGTAAAAATACGAATACTTTTCCGCGAAGGACCATTGGTTGGGTCCTTATGGTTAATAAAAGAATGGACTGTAAATTTATAAAATATGCTGGTTTATTTCGTATTTTAGTATTATCGAGCCGTGCGAACGCGATGGTGTCGTCGGTGTCAGTGCGGGCGAGCGGCCGCCACGGTAGGATCGCGAGCCCGGGGGGAAGCGCGGCACGCGGGCGGGAGGCAGCTCAGCTGTGGCGTAGACAATAGCATAAGTGTTATTCTGATGTGTAGCTATATTATTGTACAGTTTCATCGAAATCCATTCTGTAGCTTTTGCGTGAATGCGTAACAAACATACATTCATAAATTCTTGCAAACTTTCACGTTTATAATATTAGTAGGATACATGGTCGTTGGCTTCCTGGAAAATGTATATAAACATGACCAAGTAACAGGATTTAATTTGTTCCAGAAGAAGACTGGCATGGCGATGGATGCAGAATGGATGGTAAGTGCTAAACAAGTCTTACTTTTATTTTACAACATATAAGCGAATTATTTTCACCATCATAACACATTGCAGGAAATTATTTCTTGACGGTTCTGATCGTGTTGTTTTATTTAAATCAAAACGTCTCAAGAAAGACACTTGATTAATTAGACAACTTTTTATTTTTGACAGCACCAAACATTACATGTTTTGTCGGTACCTACTACGTCTTCTTATCTATTTATATGAGAATTTGTCTGAAGTCAAAGAATATCAATACCTCAGATAGGAATTGATATCAAAGAAACTATATATGTATTTTGAATATATAACTTTATTTATGTATTTAAAACTACCATTATCATATTGCGGCCCTTGTCCCATGATAGGTGATAGAGTCAATACACTCCTATCGGTCGCATCTATGCCTATATATATCTAGCCAGCCACTGAAGATTTCGCTTCTACCGTGCGGTCTTAAGCACACACAAGTTTTTATTTTCGCTCTCTATCGACCTTACAGGCGGCAACTCCTTTTTTATTTATAAATTGCTTAAAATAAAATAACATTATCTTAATCATGTAGAGTACGACATTTATTTTATTAAGGCAATTCAGTGTCGCTGTAATAGCGAAGAGCTTTAACAGTTATCTTGTGCTCTCGCTCAGTGGTTGGGTCAAGCACTAATTCATTCAGAAAGCCTTCCTTCTGCGCGGATTGCAAGTTCTTTCTGCTGACCTCTATCCGGCCGTTACCTTGGGTTATCGACTTCGTCATCCTGCTTGTATTTATATCCTGTTTTTATATATATTTTTATTAAGAGAATAAAGAAACATACCATTTTATTGCAGATATTAAAATCCTTATAGCACAAAAACCGATTACACCGACCTAACAAACCTGTTTTTAATTAGTTTATAAACCTCGTCTGCTCCACGATTGAAACGAGGGTGCGTGAGCCCCCCATCACTTAACCCATCGCTGCTCTTCCGTATTATATCTGCTATCGAAGTAGCTCTTGCGCATTATCCCCGATGCACTACAGCAGCGCCCTCAGTGCATTGTTGAATTGAACACGGAGGGCGTTGTATGACTTCTGCGTATGACACTCGCAAGCTGCTCGTGTAAGAAATGTGCAGTAGGCTCAAAACAATGTGATCGTAACCACATTGGAGCAGCGCGCGAGCCTACGGGCTACCATGTTCTCATGTCTTCATGACCCGCTGCGTGGACGGAGGCCGAGGGGGGGGGGGGGGCGTACGCCTCCCTTCTACCCTCGCATTAGAAGCCGGTGGTGGTTCAGGAGGCCTACCACCGACGATAGAGCCGCCTCGGAGCTTGGGGCTCCACTAAGCGAGGCGGGCCAAGGCCCCCAGGGTCACGGAGTATGTTCCCGAGTATGAATACCGTGGCCCTGGTTTACCGTTTATACGCGCCCCGGGGTCGGTTGGTATTCATAAATTAATCTGATTTTAAATGTATTTAGGCTGTAAAAACAGAATGCAAGACCAATTCCAAGCAAAACAATCGGGTGTTGTAATTGTTTCAAATTTTTAATAGTATAGTAGCCCTCCGTATCAGTGGAAGCCATACCACAGTCAGGATCACAAGCTCATCCCTATCAAGGAATGCGGGTGGACGGGGTACCACCACCATTCCTTATGCAAATGATGCAGAAAATGTCAGAGCGCTTGTGTGCTCCATCCACCGAGCAAAAAATAAGGATCAAAGATGTTTACTTACCATCATTTGACCCGGATACCTACGTTGGAATACGCGAATGGTGTCAGCATAAAGGCCAAGCCATCTGAACGATGTCGACGTTCGTATGAAAGTCTGCAGCCTGTTGAAAGGACGTGCAAAAATGTGGATTGATGATTGGATGGTGACTACTAATACATAGGGTAGAGTTACGGAAGAACCTCATCACCACATTTGAACCTGAGAACAGGTACTCCAGAGATATCGTGATGTTCAGGGAACACGTTTACGACTCGTCGAAAGATATTGCGGAATTCTTGTCACGAGCCTGGGTGCTTTAGAGAAGGCTCACTAAGGACAAGTTAGAAGATAAGCACGCCGTTGAGGCCGTGATTGGATGCGTTGATGCGAGCGTTTGCGCATCGAATTACTGAATGCTAGGGCAACCAGTGTGCCTGAACTGATTTCAGTAGCCACGTCTATACGGAAGAAGCGTTCCCATCCTAACGCAAGTTCTACATTGCCAAACAAACGTCCAAGATTCACAGACAATCATCAATCAACATCAAGTTGCCGTACCTATATGTAAAAAGACAAATCACTCTACCAATGATTGCATATTTAAAGCACCAGAGGCTAAACCTGATGCCGGCAATAAGGACCATAAACCACAAGCCATATCTACCTGTACTTATTGTAAGAAAACAGGCCACACTTATGAGATTTGCTTCAGTCGGGAACGTTCGTTGACATCCAACGTCAATTAGGCGTCAAGCAACAAGCTAGCACCTATCGTCATCAGAATTGGTGAGAAGACTTTGCAAGTCATATTCGATAGTGGGGCAGAATGCTCAATTATGCGAGAATCCGTTGCTGCTGTTCTACGAGGTCAAAGAAGCCCAGCAGTCAATTATTTGAAGGGGATTGGACAATTTACCGCACTATCATTGGCCAAGCTTACAACTGTATACAGATGCCAGCAGCCTTGGATTTGGTGCGGTACTAGTATGCAGTTGCTTTTATGAGCATGGGATGGGAACCACTGAAGCAGAAAACCTTAGCAGTGGTACGTGCTATATAACTACTTGTACGGGCGAAAATTGTGATAACTGACATCAATGCATTGAAAGTGTCCATTGGTGATGATAAAAAACTACGAAGTACAGAAATTACACACTGTACTTGAGGAAACACAACTGGCAATGAACTGTACAACTCATCGTGTCACGGGGGTTGCTCCATTGACGTTACTTACGTTATTACGCAACGAAAACACTGTGTACCTCCTGAGCTCCTCAACAAGTCAAATCATTTGTATTCCTATGTGTATTTATTTTTACACTTTCTTATAAATCTTTTATCCGTAACCGAAACAATCGGATAATGCGAAATAATTTAAAATCCATAATTGAAACCGTCATAATATAATTCATATATCCGTAACCACATCCAGATCCGAAATTATATATCCTTAACAGGATTATTGCATGTGCGTATTTATATCGTAGTGTTCCTAGCGTTAAATTCCAACTAAAACTTAGGCATGCGCAGAAACAGCATCAGGAAATGACTAACCTTGACCCGTTGGCCTAGGAAACTAGAACGCTCAACAAGTATTACGAAGTATGAAAAAAAATAAAAACTTCCTTATTTATAGATACTGTGTGTGAATCACGGACTCACACTGGTCGCAGTGGACTGTATATAGAAAATGGATTGGCAAGCTGGTACGGCGGTACAAGATAACACGGTTATCCTTGGAGAACGTCTCCAATACTCCGGCGTATTACGAAATAGAACGCGAGCAACACAGAACTCACTCACCTTCCCTCTGGAGTGTGCCAACATCTGCAGCTAGTGGTGTCGGTCTTAGATCGCACGGCGGTCAGCAACGTTCACTTAACTTTAGCACACAATTCGCACGAGAATATTGAGAAAGTTATTGAAATGTAATTTTGCTGCACAGAGCAGTATGCCGTACACGCCAATGTTCAAAAACAACAGACAATCGCCTTTTTATTGATTTTTTCATGACCAACGCGATTTTGAATACTGGCCACCCATTGGTCAAGGAGCAAGCCTATGCCGCATGACGTCACATTCGAAAACACGCCGGAATACGGAACATTCCCCCCACCGAAACCAGCTTGATGGTTTCCAGAAAATAAAAGGATAGGCAGTAGAAGAAATATAATGGAACTAGGAAAATTAACTTATAAGTTACGTATGAAAATATGGTAGAAGAGAGTTTAATTGATATAAGGAAGAGGACTCAGTTTATTAACTGGTCGCTTCAAGACATTCTTTTGTGTACGTATAGTGACACAACGGATGATGCCATCACTACCGGGATGAACTGCTTCAATACGAGCTAGTGGCCAGTTGCAAGGAGGAGTGTTATCAGTTTTTACGATTACAATATCTCCTACTTTAATTTGGCTGTCTGACTTAAACCACTTAGCACGTTGTTGTAAAGTATTCAAATACTCTCCCTTCCACCTATTCCAGAATATTTGAGTACATTTTTGCATGTATTGCCAACGTGACAACCTATTAATGGGAACTTCCTCAATATTATACTCTGGAACAGCGGTTATACTTCTGCCTATCAAAAAATGACCCGCCGTCAAAACGTTATAATCGTCGGGGCTTTCGCTACTCGGTAGAGAGCACAATGGTCTCGAATTTAATATAGACTCGATCCGACAAAATATCGTAGAGAGTTCCTCGAACGTCAAGGATTTTTCTCCAACGGCTCTAGATAAATGGTATTTTACCGATTTTATACCGGCTTCCCAGAGGCCACCCATATGTGGCGCACTAGGTGGATTAAATTTCCAAATAATCCGTCTACTACTACAACCATCTAAAATCTTGTCTTTCGTTTGACGATCAGAAAGAAAACGTTGGACTTCCTTTAAGTGTTTACTAGCAGCGATGAAATTGGTACCGCAATCAGAATACATAAAAGAACAGAGGCCTCTACGAGAGACGAAACGGTCCAAGGCGGCTAAAAAGCAATCTGCCGACAAAGATGACAGTGCCTCCAAATGCACGGCTTTCGTCGAGAAACATACAAATAACGCGAGGTAGGCACGGTCTACCTTAGCATTACGACGCAAACTCTCGCGAACAAAGAATGGCCCGCCTAGGTCTACTCCAACATGCTCGAAAATGTTGTTCGGCAACAAACGTGATGCCGGTAAGGAAGCCATTTTCGGTTGTAATAAACTAGGCTTACATCTAAAACAAACTTTACATTTTGAAAGTACCGAACGAATAACACGACGCGCAGCTTGAATCCAAAACTGCTGGCTCAATATGCTTTGCAAAGTACGAGGGCCGGCGTGAAGATATTTTATATGAAAATATTCGATTAGTAAAACAGTGAAACGACTACTTTTCGGTATTAGCCGCGGATGTTTAACGTTATAGGGTAACTCCGCGTGAGTTAAACGACCCCCCACCCTGACGAATCCTTCGTTGTCAAGGAAAGGTGATAACTTCCGTAACGACGGAATATAGTCTTTGCCTTTAGCTAGGTCGTTAATCTCGTCTTCAAAGTAAGCAGACTGTACTAGCTTCACAAGAACGTCTTGTGTTCTAATTAACTCAGAGGCAGAAAGCACAGCTGACTTGTCGCACTGCTTTTGGTTTAGCCTTAATATGCGCGCTATGCAACGTAGTAATTTAGTATAAGACGAAAACTTAACAAATAGATATTCGCAAAACTCCATTGACGGCTTGACTTCTGTCGAACAAGACATTAAAGATGTTATCTGATGATCTTCTTTCAGCTCTGAATTAGCTGCAAAGTCGCTATTGGCGAGACTTGAAATCGGCCAACTGTCATAGCGCTCTTGCAACCAACTCGGTCCTGTCAACCATTTTTCGCTACATGCTACCAGTTGGGACGGAGTTGCACCACGAGAACCGATGTCTGCCATGTTATTTTCACTATTAACATGACGCCAACAGTGTGGAGCGATGACATCTGTTATTTTTGTAACACGGTTACAAACAAATGTTTTTAATTTATATGGTGCTATCTGCAACCACGATAAGACAATTGTAGAGTCTGTAAGTGCGGTAATACGTGATATTTTTATTCTAGTGAAATTATCAAGAACATATTTCAACAACTTACTTAATAGCAACGCACCCATAAGTTCAAGCCGGGGTACACTTAAGGGTCGAACGGGCCCTAGCTTTGACTTAGCTGTAATCAAGCGTACCTTTGTCGCGCCACTATCATTGCGACTAATCGCATATAGGCATGCAGCATAACCTCGAGAAGAGGCATCGCAAAAGCCAACTAACTCACATTTCGTTAGGCCTGGCAGTAACAAATGTCGTTCGATCGTCATGTTCGACAAAATTGGCAACTCTGTTACAAACTCACACCACCGCTTACTGATATTTGTCGGTAGTTGATCATCCCAACCTACCCCCTGTTTCCATAAGTCCTGCATGATTTCCTTAGCTACAAATATACATGGCGATATAAAACCCACGGGATCATATATCGAGGCTAGTAGCTTCAGTACGGAACGTTTTGTTTGGACGTTGTCAGTCAGATTGACTGAGAAATGGAAACTATCAGTCAACGGAATCCAACGAAGGCCTAAGACTTTCATGCTATATTCATTGTCGTCCTTGATAAAGTTGACTGGACACTCTCTATGTTCCACGGGAACACGTTCTAGTAAGTCCGAGGAATTACTGGCCCACTTTTTCAGTTCGAAACCACCACACTTAAACATAGCAATCAGTTCGTCCTGCAACGTACAGGCTGTGCTTAAACTATCACATGAATAAAAAATGTCATCCATGTAAATTCCTTCGCGAACCACCTGCGCGGCCAAAGGGAAACGTTCGCCTTCATCATCGGCCAGACGCAAAAGTGTCTGAATGGCTAAAAACGGCGAGGACTTTAATCCGTATGTAACCGTTTTAAGTTCGTACGTTTGAATCGGTTCATCTGTATTATTACGGTATAAAATGTGCTGATAACAACGATCCGATTCACGTAACAAAATAGCTCGATACATTTTACAAACGTCACTAACTAGACAAAATTGAAACAGTCTGAAATTAAGAATAATGGCTAAAATATCGCGATAGAGTTTTGGCCCAGTCAACAAAATGTCATTTAAAGACACGTTGTTACTGGTCTTAGCCGACGCATCGAACACCACTCTCAATGGAGTTGAAGAGCTGCTAGGACGCAAAACACTGTGATGCGGAATAACGTACCTGCTAGGTGCGTCACCGCGGTAAAGTTCCATGTGGTCTAAAGCCTCATATTCACGCATAAAATCGTTATAAGTGCTTTGTAAAGAAGGTGCACGCATAAGTTTACGTTCTACGTAACGCAAACGTCTTTCTGCAATCACACGAGAATAACCCAAAGGCGGATGTTCTGGCAAGAAAGGTAGTGGTACCACATACCGTCCGTTCGCATCACGAGTGTGATGTTCATTGAAAATGCTTACGGCTAACTCGTCTAAAGGGTTCATAGGAGACTGACACGGCAACTCTTCTATCTCCCAAAATTTACGTAAAATTGTATCTAACGATTCATCCTCTTCAGTTGAAAATGATAAATGAGTGTTTTTTATATTGTCTCTAGACGACTGAAACAATTTGCCACTTACGACAAAGCCAAGAACTGTGTCGATTACCTGAGGAATATCAGATCTGACTGTCAAAGGTTTATCTCTAATTAATTCGCAAACTATATCATTACCTAATAATATATCTAAGCGTGAACGTTTGTGAAATAAAGGATCGGCTAGGCTGAAATTGCTATATTCGTCAATCACGGATGGCGAAAAAGAAACATTAGGCATCTCGGACGATACCTTCGAAACTATAACCATATCTACTACGAAATAAGATTCATTATGGTTTCGAGATTTAAATGCACATGTTACCATGCCGTAGTTTTTGACGGCTTCACCGCCTAGACCATAAATAGAATATGGACACGGCTTACGTGGAAGACCCAAACGTTGAGCACAGTCCATGGTTATAAACGAGCTTTGAGCTCCAGAGTCAATTACTGCACGGCAGTCCTGACTCTGACCGTAAACATCAGTAACATACATTCGCGCGGTACCTAAGACAACACTGTAGTGCGGGTCTGAAACCGAACCCACGGTCTTCGGTACGCAAGCTGCCGCTTCGCTCACGGAACTAGCGGTTACCAGCGCCTGCTGCGAGCGGGTAAGAGATGGATTAGCGACTATAGACGGCACGGCCGCAGATGTCACCGCATCTCTATGCAACAAATGGTGGTGATACGAATCACAGACGCCACAGTTTACCACACTTTTACAAACACTGGAATCGTGATTAGATTTTAAGCAATTAGTACATAGCTTAAGAGACTTGACACGGTCAAATCGGGCTTCAGGTGACAGTTTACGAAACGATTCACACCTATAAATCATGTGATTTTTACCATCACAATGAGCACAGTTAAAACTATTATTACAGTTTTTAAACTTATTGTTTGAGACAACAGATGTTGCGGTTAGTACTCCTTTCGATAACGATGGACGTGGTTTATTTGGAGGACAGATTCCTGGCGTCTTACCGACTATTTGCCTGCGTTCCGGCTGCATAGTATTGCCACTCGCGTTAGGAAACGTATGTTCGAGGACTTTAATTTGATTGTTTACGAAACAAATCAATTCTGAAAAAGTAGGTATCAGCTTTTGATCACGACTTTCCTCAAACAATTTTCTCGTAGATGTATCTAACGCGCGCAATGCTAAGTGACAAATTAAGTAATCGCCTAAGTTATCAATATTAAGCGCCTCTATCGCTTTCGTAGAGTTGTCGAAAGTCTCAACAAACGAACTAAGATTCCTAGCGGTACTCTTTGTTAGCTGTGGAAAATTAAGCATTGTCTCTAAATACCTACTGACTAACGCCCTGTCGTCTTGGTACTTATTAATCAGACTTTGCCATGCTAGTAAATAGTTTTTTGACGTTATCGAAAACTTTTTGACTATGTTGAGAGCTGGTCCTTTGATACATGACAATAGGTAATGAAATTTGTCAATATTTTCGAAATTACGTTCGTGTATTAATGACGAAAAGGTATCATAAAAGGTTGTCCAATTCTCTAACTGACCGTCAAACTCAAACAATTGTAGTTTAGGTAAAGATGGCCTAACTAGATCGACTTTTTGCGTTGAAGACTTATCCGATATATATTTTAGCGCAATTAACCTACAGGCAGAGTATAAAGTTTCAAAAGAATCCAACTCTTGGGTGGACCATTTCGCATCGGGTTTTATTTGCGACTGGATTTGCATTAACTCTAAAACAGTGCCCTCAAAACGAGTACGAACATCTTCTAATTCCTCAAATTGCGCTAAATACTCTGGAATATTGTCCTTAGATTTACTAATAGTCTTTGAAAAATCGTAAACCCTCTGTAATTTAGAGAACAAATATTCTTTACGGAAAATCAAAGCTTTACGTGATAACTGTAAGTCTGTTGATGTAGCCATTTTAGAATGATATTATGTTTTAAAGTATAACAATGTTTAACTTAGTTACGTAATAATATATCCTTGCAACTGGTTCTAACGTTAGTAATGAAGGAAAATGAAATATTAGATAGAAAGTACGACTAACTATCAGGTGCTGGAATGATATCCGGCTCGAAGGACCAAAAAATGTGTGTGAATCACGGACTCACACTGGTCGCAGTGGACTGTATATAGAAAATGGATTGGCAAGCTGGTACGGCGGTACAAGATAACACGGTTATCCTTGGAGAACGTCTCCAATACTCCGGCGTATTACGAAATAGAACGCGAGCAACACAGAACTCACTCACCTTCCCTCTGGAGTGTGCCAACATCTGCAGCTAGTGGTGTCGGTCTTAGATCGCACGGCGGTCAGCAACGTTCACTTAACTTTAGCACACAATTCGCACGAGAATATTGAGAAAGTTATTGAAATGTAATTTTGCTGCACAGAGCAGTATGCCGTACACGCCAATGTTCAAAAACAACAGACAATCGCCTTTTTATTGATTTTTTCATGACCAACGCGATTTTGAATACTGGCCACCCATTGGTCAAGGAGCAAGCCTATGCCGCATGACGTCACATTCGAAAACACGCCGGAATACGGAACAGATACAAAATCACAATTTTTTATATCCAGAGAAACAGAAATACGCATGTGACATTTTTATTTTTTCCGTAATTTTCCAATGGCAAGATTCGGAGAAAAAAAATCATTACGATTTTTATAATATTATGAATCAAAAACGATAATTTAATACCAAAAAGATTATCATTGATTCTGTGTTGAATGATAGTGTAGTTTAAACAAATGAAGTTTATGCGTGTAAATTTTGATAACCGTATATTTGGAATAAATGCACAGTGGTCTTCCCTCTCGCTCACTCCCCATCCCGATAGAAGTCCTTACTTTAAAACGCCGAGTTTAGTTTTGACACCGGCACCATCTGCACCTGTTATAGTCGTAACAATATTCGATTACAACTACTTTTAAAATAAAAAAAATCTTAGTCATGGATTACGCCGCCACTGTAAGTGCATATATATTATTGTATCTTAGTGTGCTCTTTATAGCAATTTCTCTAATGACGTGCAGATGCTGTGCCATTTTGCTCAGCACTGTTCTAATTGCGATGATAGTTTTGGCACAACATTATTAATGTATCCGTAATTTTCGTTCCGCCCGAATGCAGTGCTTCAAAAAATCCAACAACACAGACATAAATACCAAAAAAGCAAATAAAAAAAAACAGAGTATTTTTTGTTGCTGCCCGATGTCCTCGGAATCAAGTTGCTATAAAAATAAACTTGGGGATAGCATGGATATGGACCTGAGTGTCACAACTTATAACCAATCGCCAAGTGTAACATCTGGAGCAAGTGCAGCGCCACCGGCCTCCGGAGAAGATGCCAGCACTAAAAATTGTGAGTTTTTATACATAATATATATTTACGAGTATATTCTAAATTAATATTACCTTGGATAAGAAAATTGTTATTTTAAAGCAACACTTACGTTACGTTTTGTAGCGAGAAACTTAACTTTACGTTCGTTTAATATTCGAGATTGTTTTGGTGTGAAACACGTGTTCAGTTGACCCAAATAGTGTTCTCGACACGACGCCGTAAGCCGTGCTGTGGACAGAAATAACGTAGTTTTTCCGTGACCATATTTTGGGAGCATATGCTGCGCTTCAAATGTTTTGAAAAACGCTTCTTTTTGGTAAATATAAAATTACTATACAATTATTCATTGAGTATGAATGTTTTTGAAATGTGAGCTTAGAGCGTGTCATTTTAAGACACAATCTAGAATGACTCAGTCTGAATGAATTATTTATTCCGATTGGAACAACATTGGTAATTGTGGATAATAAAAATGCATGAATGCTCTCTACTAACTGCTGTCGACTATTTTAAAATTATTTTTTACCTAATTTCAACAAATTTTCTTTGTTCAGTTTATCCTTATCAAATTTATATTTTAAGATACGCGTAGATGACAAATATTGACTATCCGACTTGGAATAAATTAAGATTTAAAAAAATATATAAATATTTTATATAAATCACTACATAGTATAAAACAAAGTCGCATTCTTCTGTCCGTCCCTATGTATGCATAAATCTTTAAAACTACGCAACGGATTTTTACGCAGTTTTTTTTAATAGATAGAGTGATTCAAGGTGAAGGTTTATATGTATAACCCACCCCCGCTTTGCACGGGCGAAGCCGGGGCGGGCCACTAGTTAAGCAATAAAATTTGTTAATATTGAACTAAACATTCTCATATTCATTCAGATCATCATTCAGATAAATCCTTTTTGGCTGCATAATCTATATGATTTGTTTGACAATTATTATAAGAACTATTTATATGACTGAAATGGAAGAGAGCACTATGACCATCAGAAAACATTTTAAACAGGCTTCTGACATTAAATTAACAAAGCATTGTACATTTAAGTTTCATAAAAAATATTCCGTTTTTCAATACTACGTCAATGTATCAATTGCATATTATTAACTATTACTATTTTATGCTCTATGAATTTGAATTTAAAATGATGTTTCGAATTAATGCCACTTTACTTAGGTAATTTCAAAGGTTGCCTGTCTTGTAAGGTTTTATGTAGATATAAAAATCAGACAACTCATTAAAGTTTGTCTTATCTTATATATATATATATATGTAAATATATAAAACTCAAAGGTGACTGACTGACATAGTGATCTATCAACGCACAGCCCAAACCACTGGACGGATCGGGGTGAAATTTGGCACGCAGGTAGATGTTACGACGTAGGCATCCGCTAAGAAATGATTTTGATTAATTTTACCCCCAAAGGGATAAAATAGGGGATGAAAGTTTATAGGATTTTTTTTCAATTTTAATCATCTTCTATCTTTTAAATCTAAATATATAAAACTCAAAGGTGACTGACTGACATAGTGATCTATCATATCAACGCACAGCCCAAACCACTGGACGGATCGGGGTGAAATTTGGCACGCAGGTAGATGTTACGACGTAGGCATCCGCTAAGAAATGATTTTGATTAATTTTACCCCCAAAGGGATAAAATAGGGGATGAAAGTTTATAGGATTTTTTTAAAATTTAAACATCTTCTCTCTTTTTAATCTAAATATATAAAACTGACATAGTGATCTATCATATCAACGCACAGCCCAAACCACTGGACGGATCGGGGTAAAATTTGGCATGCAGTTAGATGTTATGACGTAGGCATCTGCTAAGAATTTTTTCGCAAAGGATTTTTATTAGTTCTACCCCCAAAGGGATAAAATAGGGGATGAAGTTTAAAATTGACAAAGTTTAATACTTTGTCAATTTTAAACTGAGACTTTGCATGCATAAAGCTACTATGATCCTATCCCCTTAGAAAGGATTTTGAGATGCAGGCTATATAAGATTAGTAACTTTTCAGTTTAAAATATACGAATTTCTGTATGCTAGCGCCATCTACATTGAGTTATTTTGGATAGAACTTTGAATTAACCATTTTTGTGCATAGTGCATAGATAATATATCTAGCGGATTATATTTGACAAATAGCTTTTGCCCGCGGCTTCGCTCGCGGTAAGAAGTATTATTATTAACTAGCGACCCGCCCCGGCTACGCACGGGTGCAATTATGAATGTATTATACAAATAAACCTCGCTCTTGAATCACTCTATCTATTAAAAAAAATCGCTTCAAAATGCGTTGCGTAGTTTTAAAGATTTAAGCATACATAGGGACGGACAGACGACAGCGACTTCGTTTTATACTATGTAGTGATAGTGATCAGGTATAGTTTTTGCGGCTTTACTTTTGTTTAGCGTGTGTAATAAATTAGACCTACACCTACTAAAACCTATACTTAAACCAAACGAAAACAAAAGAAATGCCAAATACAAAGCAGTCTTTAACCAAAACCACATAACCGAAACAAAACAAATGCAATCCAAAATATGGCAAGAAAAGAACAGAAAAAATATTTAATAAGTATATATAACTCAAAGGTGACTGACATAGAGATCTATGAACGCACAGCCTAAAAATAAAAAAATAGTCCTTATTTTTTTAACACACTCTAAACAAAAGAGAAGCCGCAAAAACTACAACTAATTAATAATAATACTTCTAAAAGCTAGTGAGTTTATAAAATCAATAAGCTTAATACCACATTACTCATCTTTTACACATATTTACAAGTCTTTGTAGTGATTAAAACATCTAGGTTCATATTCAGAGAACATTTGCCATATTACTGTATATACATATTTTTTATATCATCAGAAAGAAGAGATTTCGAAGACCAAATCACCGACATTTAAAAAAAAAGCTTATAAGCTCGTGACAAAACGAGAATTTTTATTGAAAATTAGGGTGCTTGTTCAACATTAAGTCAAAATAAGATGAAATTATAATATTTTAAATAAAAAAATACAGTGTGTTGGACATAAAAAGGCAAGTTTTCACAAATTTTCGAGAAATAACAAATAAATCTCACAACATTTTGAGGGTATGTGAAAAAAGTGCCAATACAAAAGTTGTAGATCTTTTTATTACCTAGAACTTTGTCGTTATTATTTTTTCATAGGACTTGTAGTTTTGCCGGAAATCGATATAAAGCGTTTTTCCCCCTTAAAAACCGCCCCTCCCCCACTTCTCGAACTCAGATTGCCCGTAAATTATTTTCCTATATTTTTGTTTTGTTATATTCTCATTCTTTTGAAACGGGTTTCCTCCTACTATTATCTTCTTCCACTTTTTACCATTTTCTCAGGCGTTCGCCCTGGTCTATAAGTCAAATGCTGTAGCCCTCCTGAAAGAACTTATACGAATACACTGCAGTGCGGCTTTTCTTTTCAGATAGACCCAGTAGGCAAGTTAGCACGTCAAACGAATAAACATTCGAACAAACTCTATACTTCTTAAAGTATTTATATGACCAATTATGAAGATATCTTTCCCTTTCTGTGTGACTCAGAGACAGCAGACTTCCAGAGCCACTTCCTGATTAGATGCAGGTCATGGTGCAAATAAATTGAATTTCATCCCTTTGACATCGAGCCTATTGCACAAAGCGTTACAGGGGGCGCAGCTAAGTGGTTTTCGAAACGCAGGCTTTGCTAGAATAGAGTGATAAATGTATGAAATTCACATTGACGGCCCGTATCAATTCCATACACTTTGCTAGGGCCTCTGAGTAGCGTGAACACGACACAGCCTACCTCAAATTAAATGCAGAGTGAAACAACCGTTGCACTTATACCTTCATAGAATTATAATCGGTTTCGGATTTTCTCGTCCACAAAAATCTTCGATCAATGTTTTTTACCAGTGATGACATTATAGTACAAAGTATGGACATGCCAATAAACCATGGTGAACACTGTTGGTGTAGAAATAAAAGTAGTCGGTTGAAGCCTTACTTAGATATTTTATTGACAAACAAAGTTCACAGAGGTATCCTGTGCAGCCTTTTTACAAACTGCAATTGCTTCCTGGAATATGTTTAGCGAATAAATTATATTTGTTTCGAGCGTGGACTGTTCAGGCTGGAGAGGCAGGTCGTAGGGATGAGCAGTGAACGGAAAACAACCCTTGCAGCAGAAAACTGAATTTATTTTAGTAATAATGAGAACACTTGACAACGTGGCTCGTGGCAGGCACACAGAGGGAGGGCGGCCAGCCCAAAAAAATATAATTTCTTAAAATTAAAATGTTGGTGTTACCAACAATATTAAAGCCGTGTACATCTTCTTTTAAATAAATAAACCGAGAAAACAAATATGACTAATATATTATGCCTCTATTCTACTAATAGCCTCATAGATAATGGGGGAAAAGCGTTACAAAGTTAAATGTTGAAATAAAACCGTGAATGCGCCACATCTATAGGGGTCACTCCCGCTTCCTCCATTTCATAAATCGCCAAAAGCAGTGTGGACCTGGACAGGTCTGCGAGATGGCTCAGATATTGATCGCTAGCTGCCCTGATGAACTTTTTGTACCGCCAATAAACCAATAAAACATTGTTACAAAAAACGTAAACCGTCTTCATAGCCGGTACCAAAAAGTAAATAATAACCAACCATTCGAAGTCAGTGCCAACTTAAATTGGCACAGACTTTATAGCTTTCTTTCTCGACTTTTACAAATATTTCAAAACCAAAATTAGCTAAATCCGCCCAGCTGTTCTCGAGCTGTTTCTTGTGTGAAATGTCCAAGGATATTTATATTTATTCAATACTAGTGGCCCGCCCCGGCTTCGCCCGTGCAAAGCGAGGGTGGGTTATACATATAAACCTTCCCATTGAATCACTCTATCCATTAAAAAAAACCGCTTCAAAATATGCATACATAGGGACGGACAGAAGAATGCGACTTTTTTTTATACTATGTAGTGATATATATTTGCGTTGTAAAACCATAATTACTTTGATAAATGCTACAACATTAAATGCCGCGAGAGAAAACATTATCTTTTTTGGTGCAAGCACACTCAGTAAATTTTCAATTTGGGGTACGAAACGGGCAACAGAAGCAAGCGGTAGTGTTGACGACTGTTCCACAAATTTAATTAAAATCTAGTGGTCAAATCGTACTTTGGAAGTGCTTTTTGTGCAAAATGAAAAGTATTATTTCTGCTGCAATGACTAATATACGTAGTACATGAAAATAGTGCGGAATTTTGACAAAAAAACTCAAAATACGATAAACAATAAGTGTAATGAACCTGTATTCGCTATAAGTATCAAGTGCCTCGAGTTAAAATCGTAACCGACGCGGATTTCATGGCGCTTACGACGTTCTTCTCGCGAATCATTCTAAGCTATTGACACGGTGTGAAGGTAGCGGCCAGCAATAGTTACACAAATTGAGGAGTCGGTTCAAACGTAATAAATAACACAATGAGTACAGTGCGGTCACCCACAAATAATGCATCGGGCGGAGGTTCGCAACCGGACTTGTCCAAATTGTCCAATAATATGGAGTTTGACACTACGAACAAAATTACGCAGCGTAAAAGGAAAAATCCATTCGAACACGACTGTAAGTGCGTAAACGAAATTAAAGAATTAAGAACAGAGTTAAGTCGTATGACTTCACTCCTCGAAAAATACACTGAGTCAAATGAAAATCTAATGGTAAAAATGCAAGATAACATTGCCGAAGTGAAGACACAGGTATCTGAGATGAAAGCAACCACCGAAAAATCAACCAAATTGATACGTGGCGATATTACTGAAATAAGGACCCAAATAACTGAAATTAAATCGTCATCTGAAAATATAGCTACGGAGCAAAAGACTATGAAGGCCCAAGTTAGCTTACTGGAAAGTAAAATTGCAGAAAATGATATTAAAATCAAATCGATTGAATCTAACAGTGCCGCCATGAAAAGCACTTCGGCCCAATCTCAAGCACATATGAACGAAGAACTATTACGGGAAGCCCAAGAACGTGTCGACAGGGAGCGCAATATCATCGTGGTAGGGCTTCCAGAACAAACGTCCGAAACCCCATCGCAGAGAGCTTCTAAAGATGAGGCTGATGTTATTCGAATTACTCGCTCCATTGTCCCTGACACTCCACACCCACTGAGGGTCATAAGAATTGGCAGATACAACGAAAAAAAAATCAGAAGAATAAAAGTTTCCTATGAGCATCAATCTTACGCAAAACAAATTTTACGAAACAAACATAAACTTTCAGAAGATATCAGCATCTATTCTGACCAAACTCCTTCTCAACACAAGTATTTACTCAACCTGAAAGAAGAGCTAGCCCGTCGCGTAAGTGATGGCGAAACGGATCTAACAATAAAATATATCAACAACATACCCAGTATCGTTAAAATCACTCCAAAAAACTCCAACCTTTAAGTATGGAAAAAAGCTCACCTGCAAATACTAACACTTATCAACTTGTTAATGATTATGGAGATCTACAATGCTCTAAAAGTAGACTGTCATTTTTCTACTTAAATGCCAGAAGTATACGCGCTAAAGGAAAATTTGATGAACTAAAATGCTCGCTCAAGGCCATCCCTACAACAATACACATAATTCTAATGACAGAAACTTGGATCGCAAACGAATCGCAAGCCTTGGACCTACAACTACCAAACTACACTCATCACTACAACTACAGAACAGATACAAAGGGCGGAGGAGTATCAGCCTTTGTACATAATAGTTTAAGGCACACTTTATCCGAATCAGAATACATAGACGGGAATAATTATCTATGGATACGACTTGAGAAGTTTTCACTGGAAATAGGAGTGATCTATTACCCAGGTCACACCAACTATCAAAATTTTCTGGAACAACTTGATCATCAGTTGCAGAGAAGAAGCAGAGCAATGTTATTTGGCGATTTTAACATAGACCTACTAACAAAAGAAAGAAAAACAATACAGTACAAATCCACACTGAAAGAAGCGAATTTCAAGACAATAAATAAGATTAGTAAAAAGTACTGTACCAGGGACTCCGAGACTCGTAAGTCTATTTTAGATCACGTTAGCACGAACTTGAAAGATGATTATTTTCACATGGCGATTATTGAATCGGCCATGTCCGACCACAGACAAATATTTATTGAGCTAAAAAAGTTCAAACAACCAACATTAACCAAATCTACGTACAAAGCCATAGACTACAGGAAGTTGTACACGTCTTTCGAAGACATCGCACTTAACAATGATGAAGACGACTACATGACACTTGAAAATGCTATCAAGGACCAAGTAAACAAAAGTAAAGTTGTGAAAACCAAAATACTCAATCTACCGCAAAAAGACTGGATATGTAAAGATATTATTAATGGCATAAATCAGCGGAATCTATTATGGAAATGTTTTAAAGAAGATCCTAACAATGGAGCAATAGAGGCAGACTTTAAATCAAAAAGGAACAACTTAGCTAAACTGATACAAGATACCAAAGATTCATACTACTACAATATGTTTATGCAATTTACCAACAAACCCAAGAAGATGTGGAATTTAGTAAATACATTAGCGAATAATAAAATAAAATACACTTGTGCACCTTCAAAACTCATACTACAATCTAAAGAAATTACACATTTAACGGAAATTTGCCAGGAATTCAATAATTATTTTTCAAGCATAGGTTCTCTCTTAGCGGCCCAAATACCTAAATCATATCACAATGATTTCAAACAAGCACTGCCAAAACCTATAACTAACTCGAAATTATCTACTTTAAAACCGTGTACCACTGATGAAGTCCGTGCAATTATTAATAAACTTGATTCGAATGCTAGTGCTGGCCTCGATGGAATAAATTCAAAATCTATTAAGTGCATAAAAGATTTCATCGCAACTGAACTTACACGTTGCTTTAATAAATTGCTGCACCTAGGGACGTTTCCAGATTCTTTGAAAATCGCAAAGGTCACCCCTATATACAAAACAGGAGCTAAAACAGATCCGGGAAACTATAGACCAATCTCAGTTCTGCCTGTGATTTCTAAAATTCTGGAAAAGATTATTCATAGCCGTCTATATGATTATTTAAACAGCATAAATTACCTTTTTGAACGCCAATACGGTTTCAGGCCCAAAAGTAGTACCTTAACTGCAACAATTGACGCTGTAACTAAAATCAAATCAAATATAGACAAGAAAAATGTTGTTTTAGGTATATTCATTGATCTTCAGAAAGCCTTTGACACCGTCAGCCATAATTTACTATTAAAAAAACTAAAACAAATTGGCATCGATGGCACTGCACTTAAAATATTCCAGTCCTACCTTGCAAACAGATATCAAGTTGTCAAAATAGATGATATGCAAAGTTCAAAGCGCGAATTGACATGTGGAATTCCACAAGGATCAATTCTAGGGCCTCTGCTGTTTGTGACATACATAAATAACATCCATGAACTAGTTCTGCATGGCCACGTATCATTATATGCGGACGACACTTGTCTGTTTTACTTCGGATCTACAATTCACGAAATAATACCAAAAGCTCAAGAAGACCTGGATAAATTATTCTCTTGGTTCCAGTACAATCTCCTTACAATAAATGTATCAAAAACATGCTATGTTGTTTTTAAGGCAAAGAATAAAAAAATACCTTCACATGATCCACTTAAAATAAATAATACTGTGCTGCAAGAAAAAACACAAGAAAAATACCTAGGTCTTCGTATAGACAGCAGCCTGACGTGGAATACACAAATAGAACACATACGCACCAAATTATCGTCGCTCACTGGTTCCCTCCGACGTATCACAAGTTGTATTCCGCGTCGCATACGCTATACAATATACAATTCCCTAGTCAAGCCGCACCTACTTTATTTAATAGAATTATGGGGTAGTGCAACGAAAACAAAATTAGCCGAACTCCAAATATTGCAAAATAAAATAATTAAAATACTTTTTCACTACAGACCGCGAACATCCACTTTACGCATATACCAAGAAACCAAACTCATGAACATAAAACAGCTATACATTTATAATACATGCATCCTAGTCTATAAAATATTACACAGCTCACTCCACACTAATATATCGTTCATAAAACAAAAACACATAAGAAAACGAAACACCCGCCGCGCAAGCTTTCTGGTATTGCCAAAAACTAGAACCCAATTAGGCAAAAAAATGTTCACATACGAAGGTGCACAGTTGTACAACAAATTGCCGTCAGTTTTAAAAGGTGTAGGCTCGCTTAATGTATTCAAAACAAAATTAGCATTACATATTTATGAACACTACTCTCTTTAAGAATACCTTAAGGGAGCACACACTAATTATTTAAATATTTTTATAAAACCTGTTTCTCTTTTAAAATTTACTTAATCTGTTTTCTCATGTAAGTGACTTAAATTGTCTTTTTTGAGAATAAATGTCTTTAAACTGAAACTGAATGCGTCCGTGTTACAATATTGTATAACCTCTTTCCCGTAGGGGTAGGCAGAGACCACTTCTTTCCACTTACTACGATCCTTACATACTTGTTTCGCTTCGTCCACTTTCATTATTCCCTTCATACATGCTCTTCGGTTTAGGGTACTCTTGACCTGGCCTTGTTTCAAGACGTCCCTGATTTGGTCTTGAAACGTCCGCCTAGGTCTTCCCCTTCCAACACTCTCATTCACACTCGCCTTATACACTTTTTTCGTCAATCGTTCTTATTCATTCTCTCGACATGGCTAAACCATCTCAGCATACCTTTCTCAATTTTTGTCATTACATCTTCTTTCAGACCACAACGCTTCCTTATCTCAAATTTTATGAATTCATGTATGCTAATAAAACGACAGCTCCGATTTACGTACGTACGTACGTAAGTCTTAGAACAAGTGTCTAATGTATTTAGGAAAACTATTTAAAACGCATTGTAGTACAAAATGAAATAAGGCTAGCGACCGCGGCCCTTTGGTGCAGTCGTTGTGTTGACAGACCAGTGCATCAATATTTTTTTTGGGGTTACTCTATAACTTGCTGTTAGACGCGACTTCGTCTGCATGAATTTGGCTTAGTTCCTATTCTGCACATAAATGTCGCTGCTTCAATTCTAACACGATATAACTATTCACAAATTGACGACTTATTTGTCAGCACATAAATGACCCACTGCTGGTTAGCCCACGCTAGCCGTCACATCTCCTTGTCTGGCATAGGGTCGGTTTCCTTCTCTTGCGCTAGGTGTTCGGTCTTATCATTTCCGACACCACCAGGATACAATGGGATGACGACACTATGTATTCCGAATGCCTCACCACACGGACAACGAGACATTAATACTGTACAAACTAATAAATTCTTAAATCAAATTCTTATAATGTATCCATTTTGCGACTCTGCACCTGGGCGAATATGCTGGAAACGTTCCACACAAAATTACCAAGTTTTCCCTTGCCTCTACGTACAATATATATTTTATCTTTGATTTAATCTGATTAAGCAGGCAGTTAGGAATTAAAAACAGTCAATTTATCCATCAAAGTGAGCGGACGAGTAGGAAAACGAACATCCCTTTAGCAAAAACATGCGACTTAGTCCGCGTTTCAAATTTTAATTTAATAGAAACAGACACCGCATTGAAGGTATCTATTCAAATTCAGCAGCCTATACACAGCCTACTATTGAGTAAGTCCTCCTCCTACTACATACATGGAAGGAAAGCAGTCTGTTGTGTTACACTAGTCAGATACAGGCTTGTCTTTACATACAATAAGGAAAACTTGATACGAAATCCTTGTTGTTTTTGTTTCCGCTGGGGTAATGCTTAACGCATACCGCCGCCCCTGGAAATGGGGTCGGCGATTATGTGGGACTCGAAAAACGAGTAATCTCCCCACTAGACACCCAGCGCCCTTAGACATTGAGGCTTTCGTCGCGTCGGTGGTGGGTCCCCCGACCCACCACTGGCCTCTAAGGTGAGGTTAACGATGGAAGTCACGTCAGCCTTCGGTTTAGCGAACAACCAGGTTGACTGCCAACCCGAGGACACTGGTACACCGTAGCGGTTTAGGTCTCGCAGGGCAACTCTGAGAACAGAGGAGTTCCTGGAGCCCAAACACGCTACGACACCGTGTGCTCTTCGTCTGGCCGCCACCCGGCGTGGGTGACTCTGAGCCGGTATGGCCCCAACCCAACCCAGCGCGACACAGTAGTTGGTAGTAGTAGTAGTAGTGGTTGTACTCTAGTTTCTTACCCGTAAATATTTTTTTCATAGGAGGTCTTTCTGACGGCGAGGCGAGTCGTGGGCCGTCGCGTGGTCGACCCTCTCGACGTGACGACCCACGGAGACACACCCTGGCTGGCAATCACATTTTTGTACATCCTTACCACGAAAATGCCCATAACTCGGTCGAGATGGAGGTGAGTAATTTTACAGCCAACGTATGTTATTTATTATTCGCTGTTTTGAGGCGGCATTAAAATCAATTAATTACGACGTGTCACTTGACATTGAAACTCGTCATAACCTAAGGTATAGATATGAAAAAGAGATTACACCTAGAAACGTGTAGATATCAAAATTGGGCTTAACTTCGGTTGCCATTCATTTTTACCGAATTTCAGCAGCTTAAGGCATTCGGCACCCGGTCGAAATTCAATTTGAATCCCGTACGCTCGGCACTAGAAAGGAAAAACCGACTCTTTTCACTGAAATTACCTCATTTCTGTCATTCATAATACTAAAACTGAGTCATTAATATACAGTCGAAATTTGCAATTTGACCTCGAAAATTCAATAATACACCACTTGTATACTTAACCTTTGACACCCAAAGTCACCCATAGGGCAAATAGAGAGGGCTATGCTCGGAGTTTCCCTGCGAAATCGAATCAGAAATTAAATAAAGAATAAACGCAGGCAAACTAGAGTCACCGACATAGCTCACAGGATTGCCAAACTTAAGTGGCAGTGGTCAGTGCACATAGCGCGCAGGTCCGACACCCGAGGGGGCAGAAAAGCCCTCGAGTGGCGACCGCGTTCCGGAAAGCGCAGTGCTGGTAGGCCTCCCACACGGTGGACCGATGACCTGATTAAGATCGCCGGAAATCGATTGATGCTGGCGGCCCAGGACCGGCCTTTGTGGAAATCCTTGGGGGAGGCCTATGTCCAGCAGTGGACGTCTTTTGGCTGAAATGATGATACTTAACCTTTGTTTAGATCTACGAAAATTTTATATAATAGATGTGTACAAGTTTTACACCAAACTACTGATCCAATTGCCATTTCTATGGGACCCACCTAAACCAATAACAAAGATGTTTTCGCAACGATTTATAAAATATGCGGTAACGAACGTTATATTAGACCAGTTTGAAGCCGGTTAAAAACTAACTATATGTGTAAGTTGAATAGAATATCACGTTTTCGGTTTTCAATCTACCCAGCATTCAAAAGTATTAAGTATGTTCAAAAACAATTACAATACCTACTATATATTATCTATCTATTCGTATAGATTTCTTCTAAATTGATCCGGAGTTATATATAAATACAGCCGTTTTATTGCCGTCCGTTCGGCTTAATTTTGAATTCATACAGAATTATATTTAAGGGTATTTTAAAAGAGCTTTTTACCCTCGCTAACCCAATCAAGCACTTACCCACTCAGGAAACGTCTGTCTATAAAAATAGATGAATTTATTCCTATGCGAAGTTGCCTATGCGCGTTCCGACAGAGAGGGAGAGAAATTCTTTATTGTGCAAAGAACACGGCTCACCACAGAGAAATATATGGTACATACATTGTTACCTATTGTGTTACAATAATAATAGGTGATTAAAACTAAATGGATAATAAGAGTAAGTTCCACCTCGTGCGCTCAGGGTAAAGGCCGCTGCATACGTGACGGGTTTTTATACGGACGGGACGGGACGGGAATTATTGCAAGCATCTTTTTGATACAAAATGTATATAAAATCGTCGCCGACGATGTTTAGCACGTCCCGTGAGTGCCACGTTCCCGTCCCGTCCGTGAAATATGCACTTTCATATACATTTTGTATCAAAACGATGTTTGCAATAATTCCCGTCCCGTCCCGTCCGTATAAAAACCCGTCACGTATGCAGCGGCCTTAACCCGGTTGCTCCCCATAGCTGTGTCTCTGAGCAGGATTTTCCTTCCTCGAAATCCTAGGAAAATCCTAGGTGATATTTGCCAGGCATCATCTCTATTGAAAATTTCTATTCAGTTTTCCAAGATACGGTTTTCTGATATATTTACATTCCTCTTATCCATCAGCACTCGCGAATTTAGTTTCGTTAAATCTGATGCAGTCCATTTTCATCCTCTTTTCACAATCACCAGGAAAAGAGAAAGATCATCCATAACTATACAGATTTAATATGTATATGTATTTATATTCGATTAAGGGTCTAGTAGAATCCACAAAGTGATTGAATTACTTACATACATACTCGTAATTGCTACCATTAAGGCGTGAAAGAATGTTTAACGTAGATTTTATTTTTGGTTACATTATTTTTGCAAGCCCAAATGTGTAACAAATAATAATAGCATTCATCCGACCAACTCTCATAAAGCCCTTCCTCTTCCCGCCTGCGGGCTGCGACCGATGGGTCACGCGATCGGGCGAACTCACCACGTCCAACAGCAACACGGTTTCATAAGAAATCGGGGAGAAATCCTGTTAACATTTTCAGCTCAATTTAACTTTAAATTTTCTTATCAGTTCATAATAGACATTTTTTATTATGTCCTACGTACGATAATAGTATCGCGTTGTTTTGTTTCTGTAAATTATAACATATCGGCATTTTCAAGTTTTACCCAAGGTCGAAGAAGTCGTAGGTCCTGTTTACATGACCTAGGTCATGTTAAAATGCTGGAAACCCAACCAAAATCAGGCTCAGCAACAAGCTGTTTAACCTAGGGATCAATTACAGTCCGCGCTTATGTTGCAATAAAAAATAAGTATCCTATACACAAGACGGTTTTCATCTCATTTAAAACTTCATGCATTTAAAACGATGTTTATATTTTCATGAAAGCTTTTTCTATAGAAATGTGACACGGGAAATGAGTTATGTGGGTACAAAGCCGATATAACTCGTTGATAACAACTTTACAACCTTGTTTTACACAGGCCCTTTGAACTCAAACGTTCCATAATCAATGCAGTTTACCGCATGTTTTCTCAGAACTATGAAAATGACTGACCCACTTGTATGTAGAGCTATTTAGTTTGTACTTTATTAAATTAAAAAAGTAGCCTACCTTATTGCCAACCCCCCCCCTCCCGGAAAGCTAAGGCAAAAACGATCCATATCTGAGGAATTGTAGTTCTTTCATCCGTTTAAACTTGCATTAGTTTGCCTTTAGAAAAAGAAACTGTTCATTACGTATGAAAAACAGGCACACTATAAATGGGCTCGGCAGCGTGGACTGCAGGCCCGGGTACATCTCCCCTATGTCACCCCTTTTCATTATACGACAAAAGGCAGCCTGACCCCCTCTTCAAGCTCTTCTTTATTACATTATTCATTAAAGCAGTTGTACGGATTTGGCGTTGAATCGAATAGAATACGGAGTTACTGTCACATACGTAATACTTTGATTGAAATTAAGCTATTTGGACGGATTTATCAGCTGTCTTGTAGATTGCTTTTATGCTCGTCGTTTTTAATGTAGTGGAATAATCAAGTAAAGCAGGCGAATACCGCGTGGTGAAGGATTTAGAAATCATAGTGTCGCCACCCCTTATCACCCTGAGGGTGTCATAATTGCCGACAAAAGGAAATTATAAGGGCCGAAAACATAGCCGAAAGAGAAGGAAGTCTCTGTTCTCAGTGTTTCCCTGCGGGCCCTGGACGGCTGCGGTGCGCCGGTGTCCTCTGGTTGGCGCCAGCCCGAGGGCTGACGGGCCTCCTTCTGCGGGGCCGATGTCGCAGAAGGGGGCAGCGGGGCGGGTCGCAAGGGAGGGAACTCCGGCTGACCCGCGCCGCGGACGGTGGCAGGGGTGGAGGGGGGTTCGTGACGGTGCGGGCCGGTGGTGGATCGGGGGAGCCGCCACCGACGAAAGCCTCGATGACTGAGGGCGTACCAGTGTACCGGGACGCCCTCTCTGATAGTCGCTTTCCCGCGTTGCGGGCACCACGCCGGGGCGTCACAGTGGAATGGACTCAGTGGGTCATTTATGGGCTGAGTAATGTTAGTAGGAAAACACTACATCTGACTTCCTCTGTGCTTCCGATATCATAGAAAACACTTACGGCAGTCGATATACAAAGTCACTCAGTACATTGAGTTTCCCCACTAGACGGGTCTCGGAGGTGAAACATCAATTGCTCCGTGTAAATACTGGTGGCCAGCCAAATCGGGTTAGACCAGTGCCCAATGCAATTAAGAACAGGCAAGAGAATACTATGTAAACGCATCGCCTCTCGCAGCCAGTCGCTGCAACTGTTTGTCTAGAATTAGCCTTGGTTTTGTGTGTTTTAACTGTTTGATAGAGAGTTTAGATTTATTTTATTTTTGTATGTTTCTGTCATTAATAGGCCATACGAGAAAGACGCATTTTCATTCGTTTATAGCCGAGTATTTCAACGCCCCACACTAGTCGACAAGTTGAAAATGGTACAAAATAGAGATACTGCTCTTAAAACTATGTGCGATAGCTCATTGGATCCGGAATGACGCCTAGAAAAATGTACCAAAAGCGTGTATTAGAACATAAAAAATTGCAAAAGTTATTAAAAAAAAATGATATTTTGTCTTTTGTTAATAAATAAAAAAATACAAATATTTAAGAAAAAAAATAAAATAAAATTTATACGTTAATTTTTTTCGCTTCTTAGAGCTTTTCTTACATACATACTTATCAAGATCGCACCATAAAAGTTAAAAAAAAAATTTATACTCTGTTTATAATTTTTTTTTTCACTTCAGTAGCTCAAACATGTAGGTTTTACTCACTGAAAACAGTGGACAAAATGCGATTTTGCCCACTGCGTGAGACAAAGTAACTTTTTAATTCTAATTCGAAACATTGACACTATCTCTTTCCCGCCAATAGAAAAGAGAGAGAGACATAGACCAACTGGCCAGTACCAACAGCTCCGATTTTTCTTCTTCTTCTTCATTTAGGTTTTGGCTTCCATCGTTATACCAATGATTTTGCCAATGACAAGTGTGTTGTGTTAGAAATTTCGTGTGATTATGAAAGTTAAATTAATTGGTCATAAGTTGCGTTAGAGTTGTGAAGTTAAATGTTAGCAGGTAGCGCTATAGAAAACAATACAAAGCATTAAAGTACAGATTATAAATATTAAATTGATAGAGCAATATTGTGGGAACTATTATATTTGATTAAATACAAACTAGACGTACTTATATCAGTTCGATGGGATGAAAGGAGTTCGTTATGGGGTTACTCCGATTTTTAATTCGACCTCAAAGACAAACACGTTCGGAATTTCGTACTAACTAAAGAAATTTAGCAAAAATGATAATTATATCTTTTATTGTAATTCATTGAATTTTTAACTTATTGTTGTATTTAAACTAAAATAAGTATTTACTGCTTAAAAAACTGATATTTAACTTAAAAATATTTAATTATAGTTTCAAAAATGTTACGTAATATATTTCATTTCCTATAGTGTTCTCGCTGCTGAAGTGAAAAGTTATGTGTGTTACACGAGAGCAAAATTTTTCGCATCTCGTGCCTTTGAATCCCTCGCAGCACTCAGGAATCAACTTTAGAATCACTCGCTACGCTCGTGATTCAATCATTGACTCCTTCGCTTACTCGGATTCAATATCAGCACTCACAGCAAAAAACGACTTTGCTCTCTTGTTGCACAAATAACTATTGAAACTGACAAAATCTGAAATATCCAATCGATTTGTTCGAGTAGAAAAATTATTATACACAAAGTATAAATATTTTATCCTCCTCTTTAACGAACATTTTTCAAAATTTCTTAAATATTAGGATTTTTTGATTTAAGGCTCTTACGACTGCCGGGGATGGAATGGGGTGGTGACACTATGTATTCTTAATCCGTCACGACACGAACCCTCGTAACATTCAAGGGTTAATAACAAAAAACTAAATATCATTTTCTATTTCACCTTTTTTTTAATAACTTTTGCATTTTTTTATTTTTTTATGTACACGCTTTTGGCACATTTTTCTAGGCGTCGTTCCGGATCAAATGAGCTATTGCACTTCATTTTAAGAGCAGTATCTCTATTTTGTACCAGTTCGACTTGTCACCTAGACTATGTTGCTCACAGGGCACAACTACATTGTTTGCACCGCTGACCTCTCATTTTGCAGCTGCGCCTTCACAATGTGATGCGAGTCAAGTTTTATAGAACATGCGATGAGCATTGTTGACGAGCCCGAAAGAAGTTCTAGGGAATCCGTTTTTATTATATTTTGTTTTACTTTGTTTTAATCAGCCACGATATGGACCTTTGAGGCTGGCGGCGCATATACCCGAGTACGCGACGGTCAACAAACCCAGAGACCGCAACCATAAGTCGGACACAAGACATAATAGACTGTTCGACGCTAGAATAAAGAAGGTACCCCCAAAAGCAAGCTGACTTGACATGTGCTTTGTTAATCCAAACACCCGCCAACTAACCCGCTAACTAATTAACTCGCGAAATTTGAATACGCTCATAAAATAATTGGACAACTAACATGTACCGCTATTTAATCATTCTAGATCTGACATTTATTATAACTAGCAAAGTTGTAACCTCAGCACGCTCAATGATTAGCAGGTCCAACAGTAAATAACTGCCTGAAATAACAAACGATTTTATTTATTCACACTTAAGTAGAATACCTAATGGACAAATACCAACTAACCTAAAACTAAAAACAAATTTAAAAAATCCTTAAAAAGAAAATATGTACTAAAATGTATTATTTAAAGGAGTCTCTTTAGGCAAAGTTCCGAAGATACTGGCAGCGTTCCCCCTTTGAATCGCTAGACTGATTCTTTGTCCGAGGTAGCTGCCAGCTCTCCGGTCTCCTGTGATGTAGATTAAACTTTTTGCTATTTCCTTAAAAAGACTTATAGGGGTCTCGACACCGAATGGGACAAATTCGTATTGGGAGCCTAGACCCCTGTTATTTTATTTAACATTTCCATATTAAAACTTTCGTTAAGCACTAACTTCCTCCAACCTCCACTTTTAATGAATATGACCTACAGTGCCGGTGACACTGGGTTTCATAACATATTTGTATTATCTTGTGGGTTATCTATCTGCTTACCTGGTTTGTTTTGTTGTATACTTTAAATACGAAACCACAGCGACGACGGTCCCTTTTATTCAATTTGCCAGTTTCGAACATACGGAGATCTTTATAGAAGTTGTGCAGTTTGAACCCCTATTATACCTATACAGGTGGATTTTATCAAAACTGGCCAATAATAAAATATACGGTATTTAGGTCCAACAAAAAGCATTATAATTAAAATTACTCAGTCACAGAGCATGCTCTCGCAATGGGAGCGGATCCCGTGGCCCTGGTTGGGACAGTCGAGGATCGCCGTCGGTTTTAGTAGGTGGGTCGGGGCGCAATTTCCCATCTCTACGCGCCCCGGAGTCCCCGGATACATGAGGATCTCCGACGTAAAAAAAATATTTTATCAAATGTGGTATCAATAGGTGGTTGGAAATGAAAAGAATCTACAGTGTTTATCCTAAACAAGCCGCTGCCGTCGTAAATAACGATTAATAAAATTGTAAGGTCCTCAATAAATCCTTGGTGGATTTATCACCGTGAATATTTCGAAACAAATACGTATGTTTGTTCGTATTGGCGAATTCTTTTATAAATGAGTTTCTTGTTCATATCAGAGGACCCTTTGGCGGTCCGATTATTTTATTGCTAGGCATTTTCCTTTATAGACTGTTATTTTCTGCCCAGGGCTTACAAATTACATTATTGCAGCCGATCTATGTATAAGCGCTGCAGCGCCGTCCAGAGCGGACCTATGTCGCGTTCCGTCACCCTATTTTTCGTAATTAAGTTAGCAGATTGAAGATATTTTTATGAGATAGGTCCGTGTGGTGACGGATTTAGAATATATAGTGTCACCATCCGATTCTATACTGAGGGCGTCGTAAAAGTAAATGACTGCTGAGAAGGAAAACTTGATACGACACCCTGTGCCAGCCGTCTGGCCGGCGTGGCACAGTAGGTCAATTGCCCTCCATGCAACTGGAGGAGGCCCGACTCTGCAGTGGGTCACAGATAGATATGTTAGATATGAGAATTTTATCACGAAACATTTTTTATTATAAAATAAAAATAGTAAAAATATTTATGAAGAAAAAGCAAATAAAAATCTAGATTACTAAACAAGTATTGCTCAAAAAGAAGACTCGGCTGAGTCACGAACTGACTGTTGATTTGGTCACTGAGTAGGTACTGCAAATCGTGGAAGGTTGTTTGGTTTTGGCTAAGTACTGGAAGTAGGCCATACAGATTCTGAAATTTCTGGGCACTCTTGAATTTCTCCGTTCAATAAAATCCCCATATGCTCTCATATATTTATCCCGCTATTTTGCAGGTAATAGAATATCCGTCACATTTCTTGCGTCCCTTCTAATACTTTCAGGAGTTACTTCTATAATTTCACTGTCACTTGAAGAATTCATTTTTCAAAACAATACCATGTATTTTTAACAATCCGTAAAAAATGACGATAACGCTGCCGCTTTTTTAATTCGATTTGTTTTTTTATTTACGCCGTTGACCCGGCACAAAGTGCCCGCCGTAAATAATCAATATTTCCGTTCGATTTCTTTGGCGCTGAACACTAATTCTAAGAATAAAGAGTATTAAAAACTCATTCCTGCCGGCTAAAAAAATCTTATAGAAAATACCACCTTTCGAACAAAGTCGTCCTTTTCGAATAGATGGGATGAAAACAATATTTTATTGGAAATGTTATGTTCCAGATCTCAAAGAGAAAATCGTTTATTGGCATTGGTACGAAAGCTTGCCGTATTATTTTATCAACTAGCGGTATTTGTGATTGTGTTTATTTTTTACCTACCAATTGTGTTTTGCCTGAGAGGTATTTATCTCTGTTGGCATTAGTTAATTTATCAGTGCGAACTAGTCACCCTTATTTCAGATATATCAAAACCAATTCTCTGTTTGTTTTGCCACTCCTTTTCACTGTCGATGCACAATAGACTAATAGGAGGGTGCATACCAGCGGGACTTATGGGCCAGACAAAACATACCTATATATAACTCTGTCCGTGTGTTGGCGGATTTAGAATACACAATGTCACCAACCCATACCGTCTTTAGGTAGTCGTAAGAGGCAGATCACCTAGCCCCAAGAGAAGGAAAACTTGATACAAACCCTGTTCCAACCCGTCTTGCCAGCGTGGCACAGTAGGCTATTTCCCTCCACGAATTTGGAGGAGGCCCGACCCAGTAGTGGGTAATTTATGGGCTGTAACGACGACCTCTTTAAATGTCTTTTGTTTGAGAAGAAATATGCCACGCTTTCGAATATTTCTGATTAAAATATGAAGCAGATTTTTGATTTTGTAACATCCATAGTAGAGCAACGTAGGGTCGCCAGACGGTACTTATTATGTGAGCAACAAAATGTATCGTACAGAGTAGTTAGTACATTTTATTACTCAGAAAATAAGTAACGTAGCCACTCGCTTTTGTTTCTGATTGCATGAATATTTAAAATAGTTTGCAAACAATACTATACTAACAACCACATGCCGCACATGACGATTATGCAGTATTGATTGTTGTGCATTTGTGTGTCTAAATTCGGTTTATATTTCAAGTGCTTATTATTTACAAGCCAAACCTTTAAAGTACATAAGCTCTGATACATTTTTCATGTACTACTATTGTGACTTGAAGATTACCTAACCTTGTATTTTTGATCTCCATGGGGAAATGCTTGTCGCAACTATCCCACTATAAGGTGTTTATGATATGGAACTCCGGAGGGCATGTCGGTTAACAGGTCTTCAGTCAATGAGACTTTTGCAGGCGGCGGGCCCACCACAAGCCTCTAGGGCGATGGAGCGTAGTAGCAGCGTCTAAATTAGATCTTTGTGTAGTTTTCCAGGATTACTGCATGGATGCATACCTAAAATTGACTTTTCGCTTACCTACTCTTTTAAGCTTTATCGACCTAACCTATCAATATATCTTCTTCCACGCCTCGAGTAAATCAAGCTTGATTTGACGGCATTTGCGAAGGAAACCTTTTAGGATATTGTACTATTGAGCAGAGCCACGTCTTACGAGAAGTAGCTTACGAGTAGTTGAAGGTGAAACAATGGGTTGGCAAATAACAGGCAATTGTGAGTGGGAAATATGTTAACGCATCATTTTATGCAAGGTGGCTTCACCACAAAATATAAAGTAACTATTAATAAATGGTTTCTATATCCGATGGATCAAAATGGAAAGCTTTTACTATGAAAATTTAATTACAAAACGGCATCGCCAGCTTTGGAAAAGCTTTTTACAAAGCCGTGGATCAATAACTTTATAAAGCAAATTAAAGAGAGGAAAACCGTCATCCGTGTGGTGAGGGATTCAGAATACATAGTGTCAGCACCCCATTCCGTCTTGAGGGTGCCGTAAAAGCCGACTAAAGGAAATTGCAAGGCTGATGACCTAGCCACAAGAAAAGGAAAACTTGATACGAAACCCTGTGCCAACCCGTCTGGCCATCGCGGCACAGTAGGCTAATTAGCTCCATATAACTGGAGGAGGCCCGACTCAGCAGTGGGTCATCTTTAAACCATCTTGAAGTGGCCTTCTGACTGGAGACGAACGTCCATCTCACAAAATGACGCAGCCAAATAAATGACGCGGCTTATTGGCACTGGGTGGTGTTGAGTTCCACCGAGCGAGTAAGGTCAAGGTTTGCTGCCAGCGCCATGCTTCCACTTGTTACAGAATGGGCGGCGCGTGAGTGGCGCCCTTGGTTTTACTCTAGTCATTAGCATAAGCGCCGCCTTAGTGATAATAAAATAACCTTTCTTTTTGTTTAGCCTCCCCTTCCACGGGGCTACGTGTCATCTTCAAATGCGATGCTCTTCGATGATGACCCTGGCATTATGTCGGAAGTGGAAACGTCGTCTACCGGGTTTCGACGTGGTGGCAAGCAGAGATCATCACTGCCAGTCGTACGCACCCCCAGCAAGACTTTAGAGCGCCCATTAGGTCAGTCACATAGTCTATATCCAGTATATATTTCGCAGTTTCAAATTCAGTGCATTCAAAATTTGGAACGATCTACCACCACCTTTTCGAGAGGGTGGTAAATACTAAGAAAAGCTTTTAAAAAAAATTTAAGGTCCTTTTGATTATACAACAAGTAACTTGCGCAGTTCGCTCGACCTAATTTCAACTTTCTATTTTTCTGTTTCTTCTTTTCTTTCTTCTGGTCTAGTGGTTAGATGTGCCGCCTTTGGATCAACGGGTCCCGGGTTCGATTCCGGGGTCGGGCAAGTGTCTTTGTCTAAACCAGAGGCACTGGCCGGAGTCTGTGAGTAGGTAAAAATTGGGGTTTCCAGATCAGATAAGATCTGAAAACCCCAATTTTCAATAAATGTGTATTCAAATAGACGAAATCTTGTTTTTGTAATAATGACCTACTATTTGAATATACTATTTATTGCATACTCATTCAATAGATTGTGATCTGTGTGATTGGTCATAGTTTTCAATCAATGTGTATTCAAATATCATAGTTTTCAATCAATGTGTAAGTATTCAAATATACGAAATCTTGTTTGTCTTAATGGCCTACTATTAGATACTATTAGACAGATCAGATAAGATCTGAAAACCCCAATTTTCAATAAACACCTAATTTACATCATAGTATTCAAATACCTACTATTATAATAAACCGTTCATTGAATTAAAAAACACCTATTCAAATAGATTCTTATCTGCATTACATTCAAATTGAATAATGATCAAAGGTAAAACTATGTGATTGGTCTTAGAATGTCACAAGGTTTAATTCTGATAATTGAATGCGCTCACACATTCTCCGATGTTATCTTATATCGGATTTTTGATATACTCGTACTTACGTCATTGCGTTCTTCTATCTCACGAAGCGATGTATGTGCATTATTCGATGCGACTTTCAACCTTACTCTCATAAACTTTAAAACCACATGTCATCGCTTCGTGACGTAAAATAACAATTAGATGAGAGTATGTAAGTGAAAGGTTAAATAAAAATACTTTATCATTTATTAAGTACTATGATTTATTTTACGACATATTATTCGATACCTTTACAGCAATTTCTTTAACCGATTTATAAATGTCATCCATAAATATGTTTTTAACTACATGCTGCACGCACAATTCAGCATCACAATTACATAGCGAACTTATGATATCAGGGTAACTTTCCACATCATAAACTTCGATCCTGATCACTTTAGCACCACGCGTTAGTTTTTTTATACAGGTGAATGCAGCTGTTGAACTTCTCTTGAGCTGTTTGCTGCTGGGACCCTCCAGATTCAATTGTTTTTCATTTTTCTGTCCTACTACAGTATTCATAGGAATGAAGTTGAAGTAGTCGTTTTCGGAGTCCTGAAAAAAAAAACAGAATGCAATTAGTCATGTTGAACTAAGTGTATACTTACATACGTTTTTATTCAAAAACTCTAATGTCAAGGGCTTATAATTATGTTATATTTTAATTGATAGATAAAATACTGTTAAAGAAAATATTACCACTTACCGACATTACGCGATGATATCCCCCGTTTTTAGCCAGTCAGGACTCAGCAAGGGTACAAATTGAAATGATTGATTTAATATATTTTTTTCAATTTATATAATAATCGATTTTTTATCTATAGAGTTCAAAATCGTACAATTTTGTTAGATTTCGATAAGTACTCCGACAGTAGGACAAAAATGGCATGGTGAAATTGAAACCTCAAGACATCACGGCGCCAAACATTTTATTGTTTACTATAAATCTATATTGATAAAACAAACACTTACTGTACGTTTGTTCACTGTAATTTTTTCATACATTTTTATTGAGAAGATCAATATCATAATGGCATGCGAAACCATCGCATGTAAGTAGTACGTCTAATTTGCAACGTAAGTTCTAATTCTATTTAAGGAGATGGATCAAAACAATAATATTGTATTGCAATATCGACATACTATTATTACTCCGGGTTCTTATTAGTGTACACTTTAGGTATCATAATTTAAGGTTGAGATTTATACATTTGGTTATGATTGCAAAGCATTTGTCGCGTGAAGAAGTCCTGACTCAGGATTTTAGGTTAACGCATGCATTACATATATGGAAAAAGCTCACGTCGGCAATCCCGGCTATATAAATATTGGACGGTGATTTAGGGGACATCACTTCAGCTACCAGAAGCTCCAGATAAACATCAAGTACCTACCTACTTACCAAGAATCAACCTACTCTACGAAAAATGTAAGTATTCCAAGTTCTTTAATAATACATAAATTAATAGACCTGCTCTTGTATTTATATTTTATAGTTTTATCTAGCGTGTTATAGTATCATGGTTTAATAGAGTAATGTTTCTGTGATAGTTATGTTTCAGTATTCTAAAAAGATGTACTTATTTCAATATTAGATGAACATAGATAGATAGATACATAGACAATAATAAAATAATAATAATAAATTAGAGTAGTGTACCTATCTGTGACATTTCAATGTGGTATGTACGCTTGAATAATGATTTGATTGTATTAATATGTTTCACTCTATTTCAGGTCGCACGAAAACGCCGAGACCCTTTTTCCCTCTGACGTCGACGAGGAACCTCAGGTTCAAAAAAAGAAGCACGACGGGCGAAAAAGGAAGCACGCATCGTCACGTACGTCTTCACCATCGAGAGCAAGTCCGGTGCCCCTACGAAAAATGTAAGTATTCCAAGTTCTTTAATAAAACATAAATTAATAGACCTGCTCTTGTATTTATATTTTATAGTTTTATCTAGCGTGTTATAGTATCGTGGTTTAATAGAGTAATGTTTCTGTGATAGTAATGCGTCGTCGGCGAAACCGTCTGTGTCGTCCCATCCATCGGCTTCAAAGAAGCTGCATATCAAACCCATTCCCCCGAGGAAGTGCACGGCATACGATCTGTTTGGAGACGATAGCGAGGACGACGAGAAAGAGCCCCCTGCAGTTACTGGTAAAACACCATTAGCTTCATATATATCACGACGTCTTGCAAATGGTCATTCGCGCCAAACCTTTGAAAAAAAGCCGGGAACGCACTATATTGATTTAAAAATATACCGGTGCGATGAAATAGAAAAAGTTCAGCCAATGAATAGATGGCGCCAAGCAATTGTCACGCTTAAAAATCAAACTTTTGACAATACAGATGCTTGGCAACATTTGTCTAATTTTATTATAGCTACACGAAAAGAGTACGTTAAGTGCCCACCAACATTTATTAGTAACTACTATTAAAATAGTAGGTACTGTATTAAACAAGTACTATAATTCAGTAGTACCTACTATATTACTTAGTGGACTATTATTAAGCTAATCTTGTATTCATTTATTCAAATATTAGGTATTATTATCTTTATATTTCAAGTTTATACTATTGCTATACCTACTAGCTTAGTTTATAAATGTTTTTTTTATTTTTGTAATCTACATTATGAATAAATATGTAGATGTAAATCTACTATTATGTTATATACCTTAGGCGGTACTTAGTTATTACATAGGCATATAAATAAATCATGTAATCAGTTATAGAAATTAAGTTGTATAATCATTTATCATATTACATTTGATTTAATGCTCATGGTTTTTTTCCTTTCTTTATTACAGTTTCAACTAGATCCGGAATCAGAACAAATAACAACGATATAATAATATGTCAAAAATGTCACATTGAAGTACCTAAAATTGAATATCAGTATCATTTAAGAACGAATTTGCATAAATCTAATTGCATACTAAAAACTGAAATTGAAAATATCGATATAATAGCCACGGCTTTTAAAAAGAGAATAATAAGTTTCAAACTGAATCCATTAATGGAATACCTAACACCTGAGGAATTCCTAATGGATAATCGACTTAAGGTTATAAAACTAATTAATGATTGTTTGATAAAACATAATTGTGTTAAATTAAACTTTGAACTTTTTGCTTATTTCATTCTACCAACATCTGATGAGCAACAGCTTAAATCATTTAACACAAAATATGAAATCGTATATAATAATAATACAGATATTAATGAATTATATTTGAAAACAATAAATACATTTGACAGAAAGCTCTCAGAGTTCCAACATTGTGGATCTGGCTGGACTTGTTTCTCTATAAGTCATCTAGAAATTAACATTAACAAATACTCTCCTTTGAAAGGCGGCACCTATATAGATTTGCCACAAGTAATAAAAAAAACTAAAAGTTGTTTAAATATTAAAAACAGCGATAACAACTGCTTTTTATGGAGTATTGTCGCAGCATTATATCCCTGCCAAATGAATGTTTGCAGAACAAGTTCATATCCGCATTTTTCAAAAGTTTTAAATACAGATGGGCTATCATTTCCCCCATCATACAAAGATGTTAAAATATTTGAAAATTTAAATCCCCACATAAGTATTAATATATATGGATTAGATAACAAAAACATGGTCACTGGACCTTTATATGTGGCAAGTTTAAGAAAAAGTCAGCACATCAATTTATTGTACTTTGAACAGAAAGGTAACGGGCATTATTGCTTAATAAAAAATCTATTGAGATTAATCAAACGTCAGATAAGTAAACATAAAGGTAAAATGTACCTATGTGAGACATGCTTACAAGTTTTCACGAGTGAAACGAAATATAATGACCATAATAAATGTCCTAAGGTTTTGACTGTTTTACCTGAAAAAAATAGTATTCTTCAATTTAAGAACTTCGAAAGACGACAAAAGATTAATTTCGTTATATACGCCGATTTTGAAAGTCTTTTACTGAACTGCAACATAAATGTAACTGAGAATACTCGTACCTATAAGGTTCACGAACCTTCATGTTTTGGTTACTATATTTGTTGTTCACACAATACAGATCTGAATAAGTTTGTTACTTATAGAGGAGCTGATTGTGTAGAAGTATTTATAAAATATTTAATAAGAGATTTGGAGTACATTCACAGTATCTTATTAAATAAAATACCTATGGCACCTTTAACTAAGGACCAAGAAAACGATTACAAAAATGCCACTACATGTCATATCTGTAATTATTTGCTCTTTGACGATAAAGTAATGGATCATGATCACATTACATCACAATACCGAGGCGCAGCACACTCTCATTGTAATTTAATGTTAAGAGTTTGTCCATTTGTGCCTGTTATTTTTCATAACCTATCTGGCTATGACTCTCACCTATTTATAAAAGAACTATCGAAGTATGAAGGTGCTTTTAAAATTATACCAAAAACCAAAGAAAGGTATATGTCATTCACAAAAGTACTTCATACTAAGAATACATTAAAATCAAAGCCTATTCAAGTTAAGTTCATAGATTCTTATCAATTTCTTCATTCAAGTTTAAGCACATTAGTAAATAACTTGAATGAACCTGACTTTGTTAATTTATTAAAAGAATTTCCAACTATTAGTAATAATCAGTTAAAGTTGTTACGACAAAAAGGAATTTATCCCTATGATTATATGGACGCATACTCAAAATATTACGAGACTCAACTTCCATCGAAAGTTTGTTTCTATAACAGTTTGAATTGTCAGCATATAAGCGATGATGAATACGTACACGCTCAATCTATTTGGCAGTCATTTAATATTAAAACACTTGGAGAATATACAGATTTATATTTAAAGACCGACGTATTACTTCTTGCTGACGTATTCGAAAAATTTAGACAGACTTGTCTGGATCATTATCAACTTGATCCAGCGTATTACATTACTGCACCTAGTTTAAGCTGGGATGCGATGCTTCTGTACACAGGCGTTAAATTAGAGTTAATTCATAGTTTAGAAATGTATGAATTTTTTGGAAAAGGGAATACGTGGAGGCTTGGCACAATGTTCTCTTCGCCATGCTCAAGCGAATAATAAATATTTACCAAATTACGATGCTTCTCAAAAATCAACATATTTGATTTATCTTGACTGTAACAATTTATATGGTTACGCAATGACAAAGAAAATGCCTATTTCAGATTTCCGTTTTATGACAATCGATGAGATTAAAACAGTAAATGTGTTATCAATACCAGATGATTCTGAATATGGGTTTATTTTAGAAGTTGATATCCTGAGAGTTTACATAATACTCATAGTGATTTACCTTTTGCGCCCGAGAGGTTCACACCTCCTGGAGGCAAAACACCTAAATTAATTGCTAATTTATACGACAAATTCAACTATGTCATACATTACATTCATTTAAAGGCATGTTTATTAAATGGACTAATTTTGAAAAAAATTCACCGTATTTTAATATTTAGACAAGAAAATTATTTACAAAAATATATTGACTTGAATACTACTTTACGTCAAGCTTCAACAAACGTATTTGAAAAAGACTTTTTCAAACTACTTAATAATGCTATATTTGGAAAAACTATTGAAAATAGACGCAAACAGGTTAACGTCAAATTAGTTACCATGTGGGATGATTACAATAATAAAACTAACAAGCACCACGGTGCTGAAAAATTAATTGCAAAACCAAATCTGAAAAGTATTGCTATCTTTTCTGAAAGTTTTGTTGCTATTCAATTAACTCCTGAAAAAATAATTTTAGATCGCCCTATTTACATTGGGTTTACAGTTCTAGAATTAGCAAAGGAACATTTGTATAAATTTCACTATAACTTTATTAAAAATAAATATAATACTCGCGCAAGACTGTGTTATACAGACACAGACAGCCTTCTTTATTTTATAAATACAGGGGATGTTTATGAAGACATAAAAAATGATATCGCAAATTTTGATACAAGTAATTTCCAGGCTGATAGTTGTTACAGCATGCCAAGAGTAAATACTAAAATTCCAGGACTGTTTAAAGATGAACTCGGGGGTGACATCATAAGTGAATTTGTAGGACTGAGAGCCAAACTATATTGTATAATCAGTTCAAAAACTCGCATCGCAAAAGCAAAAGGTATATCTAAAGCTGTTACTAATCGATTGAAATTATCTCACTATAGTAAAGCTTTAACAAATAATGTCAATTTTAAATGTAAAATGAATATAATTAAATCACTTAAGCATGTACTGTACTCGCAAGAAATTCATAAAGTAGTTTTAAATAGAAATGATGATAAGAGACAAATACAAACGAACTTTATTGAAACTTTACCTTGGGGTCATTGTGAAACTTTATTCTAAGAACTTATTTATAAAATTAAATACAAATCTGTTTATGTGAATAAATTGTCATATTATTATTTTCGTATTGAAATATGTAATATCTGAATAAAAAATGTATAACTGATGTATGATTTTTATTTTTGCTATGACCTTCATTCTATTAATCTATAACATCACTAATCACGAATATAAATACTTTACTAACTTATTTATTTATTTACAGCAGGTTTAAACATAAAATGGATGCACTATGTAGGTATTCTGAATATTACCTACGTTCGCTTTACATTTGACGAGACAACTTTATATCTCAATCATTTGTTTTTATTATATTTAGGCTTTATATATCTATGTATGCGTAAAATTGAATTAATAGTCAAAATGAAGTTGATCAAACAACACACATCACTTAATGTTAATCATATAAATCTTGGTGACTCCGATAACCACATTAGGCATAGCGTTCTGTTACCAAATACGATTCGTTGTATTATATGTGGTCCATCGAATTGTGGAAAAACAAACGTAGTTCTTAGTTTATTATTGCATGAGAATGGTCTTAAATTTCAAAATCTTTATCTTTACTCGAAAACTAACTTTCAACGAAAATACAGGTTCTTACGAGAAGTTATAAAGAGGGTGCATCAGGTTAAGTTTCATGAATTTAATGATAATAAAGAAGTCATAGCCCCAGATGAAGCACTACCTAATTCTGTATTTATTTTCGATGATGTTGCATGTGAAAATCAAATAAACATTCGTAATTACTTTTCTATGGGTAGACATAAACAAATCGATTGCTTTTATTTATGTCAAACATACTCTAAAATTCCGAAACAGCTGCTGCGTGATAATGCTAACTTTCTTATAATATTTAAACAAGACGATGTGAACTTGAAACATATTTATGAAGAGCATGTTAGTTCTGATATGTCCTGGAATCAATTCAAGAACCTTTGTAATAAAGCTTGGAGAGATCCATATAACTTTGTTAGTATTTGCAAAGATTCTTCATTAAACAATGGAAGGTACAGACAGAATTTAGATAGTTTTTTTAAATTTTGATCTAAAAATGTATACCTATATATAAATCAATAACGTATAAATCTGATTTAGTATTATATCTTCTTTAGCTGAGTACACTTGTAACAGTACAATATGGAAAAGAATATTAAAATAGAATTAATGAAGTCTGTAGACTCCATAAAGAATAAAATAAAACAAATGAAAAACCAGGAACACTCAATGAACTTGTCACTTGATAAAATATTAAAACCTGTCACAGATCCCCTTAAAACCCTAGTTGATTCGAATAAGACAATAGAGAAAATACAAACTAATGAAAATACACACTCTAATTTTGAAGACATGGAATTGGATGACATTAATACTAGTTCATCTACAAAGTTCGAAGAATGTTACGATCCAGAACCGAATTCTGTACAGATCGTTAAAAAGTCTACCCAGACGGAATTACTGGATGATTTAGAAATATCATTAGAGGGTCGTGATATACATGATATTTATGATGGTGTAAATATACCATTTGGAATAAGGAGTGCAAACAAAAAATTACTAATGGGTAATTCAAACGTTTCATTTTCTAAAATAGATAGTGTGAATGATGATAATGTCATTTTAATTAAAATTGGGGACAAAAGCTACAATTTAACCCCAGGTTTAAAAGAACTTTTACTTCGAAGAAAACCTGATTTGAAACTAATATCGAGCAAAGATAAACTTGTCTATAAAGATATGTTGCATTATACAAATGCCCATAAGAAAAATTTCAATCCTAATGGGCAAATAAGAGGCGATAAAGGTATAAAATATCGTGAAATAATCAAACCATTGTTTTCTGAAGCGTTAAACAATAATATTGTCACTAAATTTGGAAGAAGCTTACCAACACTAAAGAAATACAAAAATAACACTGACTTGGTATATTGGGACGATCCTAACGAACTGGTTGACAGATTGAAACTATTGATTGCTTCCCGAGATGCCGGTAATTCAAACCATGATAATGAAATTTTATCAATAATCGAAGAATTAAAAGAAGCTAGCATAATTAAATAATAAATAGTCATAATAATATGCTTTTTATTCAGTATTATAGCTGAATTCAAGACAAATATACTAAATTGTGAATATGAGTAAAGCTGACGTGGTAAACGAAATTCATAAAAATGCGAGGGTGAACTATCCACGAAGACGTGTTATCATGAAAGATATAGATGACTTGTGGCAAGCAGACTTAATTGATATGCAATCAATTTCAAAAGAAAATAAAAGTTACAGATATATTCTTGCCGTCATTGATACATTTTCGAAATATGCTTGGGCCTTTCCTATGAGAAGTAAAACCAAAGAAGATGTGTGTAAGACTTTCAAAACTTTGTTGGACAAAGGGCGTGTTCCTAAAAATCTGCAAACGGATAATGGAGCAGAATTTTATAATAACAAATTTCAGAAGCTTATGAAATCGTATCATATTAACCATTATTCAACTTTCTCAACTAAAAAGGCTTCAATAGTTGAACGATTTATCAGAACATTGAAATCTAAAGTTTATAAGGAATTTAGTTTAAAAGGCAATTACAATTGGGTAAATAATACCCTCAATGATGTTATTTACAAATACAATCACACTCACCATCGCACTATTAATGAAATCCCTGCTAATGTGGACAATATTAATAAAAAACTGATATTAGAAAGGTATTTAAAATTGCAAAAAAATGATAATTTAAAAAGTAAGTACAAAGAAGGTGATTATGTGCGTATCAGTAAATACAAAGGAACATTTGAAAAAGGTTATACTCCCAACTGGTCAACAGAAATATTTAAAATTCGTAAAATACAAAATACAACTCCTATAACTTACTTAATCGAAGATACTATCAGAGGTCAACCTATTTTAGGTGCATTTTATACACAAGAACTTCAAAAAACAAAACATCCCAATGTATATCTAGTCGAGAAAGTTCTTAGAAGAAAAGGTAACAGGGTTTTAGTAAAATGGTTAGGTTTATCTTCAGCAGAAAGCAGTTGGATTGATAAATCGAATGTAATATTATAAATAAAATAACATTAACAACAAACTCGAATCACATAACTATTTATTAAAGTATTCAAACCGGAATCATCAGTCTTATAATGTGTTTTGGAGAGAGTAGTCTTCTTAATTGGCTTATTAATAATTTACCATTTGAATTACATTTACCAGGATATAATTACTGTGGCCCTGGTACTAAATTAATAAAAAGACTTACACAAGGAGATAACGGTGTAAATAAGTTGGACGAATATTGCAAAGATCACGATATTGCATATCACAAGTCATCAAACTTAAAGGATCGACATAAAGCTGATTTAATTTTGTTAAAAATGGCGAAAGAGCGAGCGGTTGCTTCCGATGCTAGTATAGGCGAAAAAGTCGCGGCACGTTTAGTAAGTAAGGCTATGTCAACAAAAATTAAAACTGGGTCTGGTTTGAGAAAAAAGCCTTCTCCAAAAGTTACATCTGGAAAAGGATTAAAAAGTAAATTAAAAACTGTTATTACAAAAGCAAAAAGACATATAAAAAAATTAAAACCTAAGAGCAAGAAAATGGCTATAGAATTAGCTATTGCCGCTGCCAGGGAATTAGCTGATGACTCATCGATTAAGCTTCCTCGTATTATTCCTATTCCAAAAACTGGGGGAGTATTACCTTTGATTCCTATTTTTGCGGGATTATCAGCGGCGGGAGCTTTAGCAGGCGGTGCAGCTGGTATTGCTAAAACCATAAATGAATTCAAAATGGCTAAAAAGCTGTATGAAGAATCGAAGAGACACAATGAAAAAATGGAAGCTCTATGTATTGGGAAAGGACTACACCTTAAACCACATAAAGGCGGTCTTGGAATTTTCGTATCAAAAGAAAAAAACTAAGATATCGGCTACCCAAACGGGCCTTAACTAACTTTGACATTTTAAAGTACGGGAATAGAATTCCTTATTTTAGAGGTGTCTTTATGAGAGATGAGCTCCCTAAATGTCCTTATAAAAAAGAATGTGGAGTTATTAATTTAGATAGTTCTAAAAATCCTGGTTCTCATTGGGTAGCCTATGCAAAATATAATGATTATGTTGAGTATTTTGACAGTTATGGAAATCTTAAACCTCCAAAGGAATTTATAAAATATGTAGGTTCTAATATTCAATATAATTATGAAAATATACAACGTGATCACCCCTTCAATTGTGGACATCTATGTTTAAATTTCTTAAAGAATTTTTGGTATAATCAAGAAATAAAATAAACAGGATCATTTAAAAGAGTTCAGTATGCAAGCATGCCTACTACGGTTACCATCTCTGGAAATAAATCAGAACTGGTCTCGTATTTTCAACCACCTCTTCATTTATCTGATCAATACGAGTGCGGTTTACTATACTTTTCAGTATTAAAAAAAAGATCGAATGTGCCAGTTAATAGCAGCAGTTTAGCAGCTGTAATCAGAATCGAATGTGATCTTGTGCACGGTTCATATTACAACGGATTACCGACTCATTTTATTCACGAATTCATATCTGATACTGCTCCAAGTCACGGGTACACAGAAATACCCCAGAACGTTATTTACTTCCCAGTAAACAAAAACATAATTTCATCCATATCTGTCAGGATTGTAGATCAGTTTGGTTACTGTATTGACTTTGGTGAAGAACATATTCAATTACGTCTTCATTTAAGAAAAGCAAAATGATTGTGTATGATAAAAACCCTACAGTGAAAATAAAACGTCCTATTCCGTCAACAACCGTTAAGGTGCACAGACGTAAGAAAAACGTGATGAAATTGACTAAAACAAATAAAGATTTTCTTAAAGCTTTAGGGTTTAAAGTATGAGTATACTACAGATTACTGATTTACCACACTTTGATAGTTCAATCGAAAGTTATGAAGTCCATTCATACAATCCCTACAATAACAGCTTTAGAGAAAACGATGAAATCAGAATCCCCATCCACCAGCAAGACATATATGTACTACCATCAGCCAGTTCAATCTACATCGAAGGTCAGGCAAAGCTGTTCGGCAAGGATGGGCATCCAATCAAGAAAACTGTTACGTTCACTAATAACCCTGTTATGCATTTGTTTCAAGACATCAGATACGAAATGAATGGAATTGAAATAGATCGTATAAAAAATTCCGGAATAACATCAACAATAAAGTCATACATCTCATTAAATGAAGCAGAAAGTAAAGTTGCTGCATTATGGGGTTGGAATTTAAACGGGTTCGAAAGTTATGGGCATTTTAGCGTTGTGGTACCCTTAAATAAGATTTTAGGGTTTGCAGAGGATTACAATAAAATTGTGATAAATTGTAAACACGAACTTATATTGAATAGGAGTAATTCTAACTTGAATAGTATTATTCTTACTGATGAAGTCGTTCAGCTTCAAATAGATATACAAAGGGTTCAGTGGAGAGTACCACATGTAAAAGTTTCAGATAGAGAACGTTTAACACTTTTAAAGCATTTAGAAAGAGATAAACCTATTCAGATGGCATTTAGAAATTGGGATTTATATGAGTATCCTTTACTACCTAAAACCACAAAGCATTCTTGGTCAGTAAAAACTGCTTCTCAATTAGAAAAGCCCCGGTATGTAATTTTTTGCTTGCAGACTAATAGAAAAAGTAATAAATCGAAAGACAGCTCAGTATTTGATCATTGCGATGTGACAAACGTAACGCTATTTTTGAATTCTCAATATTACCCTTATGAGCCTTTAGGCTTAAAGTTTTCTGAAAACAAGTACAGTATATTATATGAAATGTATGTGAAATTTCGTCAGTCGTATTATAACAGCCCTGTCGATCCCTTGCTTGATCTGAAAGATTTTAAAGAAAAAGCACCACTTTTTATCATAGATTGTTCAAGGCAAAATGACTGTTTAAAAACAGGCCCGGTAGACGTAAGGTTGGAATTTGAATGTTCAACATTGATACCAGATAACACAACTGCTTATTGTTTAATTATTAACGATCGACTTGTGGAATACAAACCGTTAAGTAACATTGTGCGCAGGCTATCATGACTGCAATTGTAGATGTTCAAGGTTTCAAATCAGAAGCTAACGAATTTATAGTAAAGGAAATTGCGATATTATGCGATAAAAAAATACAGGTATTTTTAATAAAACCTCCATTCCCATTTTACGACTTGACTAAACAAGAACGGCGACAAGTAAGTTGGATTGAGCGCAATAGAAAGATATACTGGAAGGAAGGAATTGTGCCCTACTCAAATTATCAGAATTTGGTCTTAAATATTTTAAGAGATAAATGTGTTTATGTCAAAGGTTCAGAAAAAGTGTCATGGTTAAGGAAAATTGTAAATAGTGCTAATGTTAATAACTTAGAAGATATAGGTTGTCCTAGTTTATTAAACTTATATAAACAATATGAAAACTCTCATGATGTGTATAGTTGTATTTATCATGATTCAGTATGTGCCTTGAAAAACGTTCTCTGTTTAAATAAATGGTGTATAAACAATGTAGTATAAACACTCTAAGTAACTAATAAATTTTTGAAATAAATATTTTCTTGTTTTATTCATTAAAAGGTTGATTATATGTATAGTAATTCCCACAGATTTCGCAATAACATTTCGCAAGAAACAGATCATATCAGGCTGGAATATTACTCAAAATTAAAATGTAATGACTACTTACCCACAGAAAACAGATCAGATCAGGTTAGAACATTATTCCATACATAAAATATAATAACTTTAAGTACCTCGGAAACAGATCTGATTAGGTCCGATTATTTTGCACCAGTTCTCAAATAGATACATGATCACAACAACACCTCTATGACCAATCACACAGATCACAATCTATTGAATGAATATGCAATAAATAGTATATTCAAATAGTAGGTCATTATTACAAAAACAAGATTTCGTATATTTGAATACACATTTATTGAAAATTGGGGTTTTCAGATCTTATCTGATCTGGAATCGTATATTTGAATACACATTTATTGAAAATTGGGGTTTTCAGATCTTATCTGATCTGGAAACCCCAATTTTTACCTACTTCTGTGTGTCATTTCTATCTATAATATATATGTATTTACAAAAAAAATAATTATATAAGTAGTTTATCATCCATCTCGTTACCATAACACAAGCATTAAGTTGCTTAGCTTGGGACGAGATGGCGTTGTGTGAAATGTCCAAGGATATTTATTTTTTATTCAATAACAATGATAAGTGAGCAAATACTGATCGTTTAAACAATATGCAATGCAATGTTTTGATAGTTATGTGCCGCAAAGGCAACATGTAGGTTTGTAGTCAGGTCTGGGCTGTAAACCAGCGCTGGATGCAGCTCCGTCAGCATTTGCTGATGCTGCTCTGTTCCGTGCTTATTTTTCAGGATTTTCTTCTCTTTTCTGTTACGTAAAATTTGTGTACTAAATTAAGTGGCAAAAAAGAAATCTATCCATCATCTATCTATCTTATATGACAGGACGAAGTACGGCTATGTGGTGTACAAAATCAATATTCTTTTAATCAAGTTGTCTCGTGTGACCTCTTTTGACCTAACAAAATTATATTACTACTAGCTGACCCCGCAAACGTTGTTTTGCCATGTAATTAAATAGGGGTTGATCGTAGCGGGTGAAAAAAAATCAAAAGAAAATTGAGGTGACACTGGGGAAAATAGGGAGAAAATGGGGGTGTAAAAATTAGTTATCAAGTATATCAAATTAGTAAAAAGTAAAAATTAGTTATCATCAGAGGAGTATAAACACTAAAACTGTAACACAAGAATTTTGTATACTTAATATACTTATTAGACTAGCTGACCCTGCAAACGTTGTTTCATGTAATTGAATGGGGGTTGATCCTAGGGGGGGGGGGGGTTTAGGGTTGTATGTATTTTTGTATGCTGTATCATAAAAAAATAACAAAAATGTGTCCAAAAAATAAACTTTTTTTTTTGGGGTTAACCACCCTTAACACTTATGGGTGTAAAAATTATCATCATTTTTTTTTTTTTTTTCATCATCAACCTATTCTCATACCTACTGAATATACATATTAAATTTCTTCAAAATCGGTCAAGCCGTTTCGGAGGAGTATAAACACTAAGAATTGTATATATTAGATGTATTACCACCGGTTCGGAATAAACCTCCTGTACAGCGAAGGGCGGCAAGCTAGTCTGTAGTTGCTTTTTAGTTCGCCATTTTAGTTTACAGTAAATTAATACCCATCCGGCAAACTGGTAGATGCATACACACAGTAACACGAATGTAAATTTAGTAAACTTTGAAAGTCATTATTGGCACTCTAAGAATGAATTTGTTATTATGGGTTTCTGACAGATTTCTCTCTTCCAGGACTGGTGTTCCTACAGTATAGGAACGAAACAAAGCGAGCCCTTCTACCAAATGAAATTACGTCGATTGATACCGTGAAAGCCCTCTTCGTCAGAAGCTTCCCTAAACAACTGACAATGCAATACATGGACAGTCCAATGGTGAAGATTTATATTCACGACTCATCTAAGGATATGTTCTACGAGCTCGAAGATGACAGGTAACTCATAGTTGATCAAGTTTCTTTAATCACAGGCCTTGGCTTGGATTTAACAATGTTAAGGTTTACTTAACCGGTGACGTAGTACAGTTTTAACCGACTCGAAGAAAGAGGTTTTTACGCAGGTTTCACTAGAAGATCGTGAATTTCCAAAGATTTATACTAAGAACCACCCATGAATGGTCCTCCCACTTAACTTTTCAATATTGTTGGTGCATTAGTAGTAGTAGTAGTAGTTTATTAGGTGTTAAGTTTGATATTTCTAAATTCGAAATCATTCTTTTGAATGGAATGTTCGCTTTGATTAATTCCAATATTCATTTACAGGTATTGAATCAGTCTTTAATAAGAAAATAGTATGAATTTGGATCAGGATTAATTCATAAAAAGTACGCAAATTCCGATAATTAAAATTATCAGCAGTATTAATTGTAAACACTTCTAAAATGTAGAAACGTAGTTATAGTGACTTAAATTTAGATTAGTGAGACGAGGTATTGCGAAATGTTATAATGGATATTGATATCTCATTTAATATTATAGATTTTCTTGTCCTACTGTCAATAGTCAGTACTCAGCGCATGCAATGAAAGACATTTTTTTACACCTAGGGATTTAACCCATATAGTTGTAGTAGAGATCCTCAATGTTTTCTTCAGAGTAGGTTATACTTAAACTTTCCCCATGAATCTATCACACTAACTATTGGTGAAAGTCGCATGATAATGCATTCATTTTTTTTTAAACTTATCTCTTGCACTTGTGTGACACCCAGACTCAGAACAAGTGCCTCTGGTCTAAGACACTTGCCCGAAGCCGGCAGCCCGTGATTCAGACATACATACAGATATACAGACAGGTGCGCACCGGACGGCTTTGTTTTATAGTAGTGTGACAGCGATATATATATATAAATCATATTAGTCATATTTTAAACCTGAAACGTAAAATAAAACGATCAGAACCGTTCAGAAGTTATTTCCTGCAATGTGCAAAGATCGTGAAATCATAAGACATCATTATGAAAAAAAATTGTTCAGTAATAATAATCCACCAGCACTGAAATAATATGTATACTTGACGAAGTGTGATATTGTTCACATTAATTTAATTTAGCTGTCTCACGCAATCAATTTTGCAGTAAACGTTTGCCTGGAAAGCTGGGCTTCGTATAATTCAACTGCCTGTGATTCCAAGTACGTCTTTCGAAAAGCTTCTGGGTTGTTGCGCAAGGAATATTTTCCATTACGTAATAATTTTAATAACAAGTGTATTAAAACTTGGAAAAGCAATAACGAAGTTTCAATGGGGTACTATAAATAAAATTCAAAGGGCAGAGTTTATTAACTTAAAGTAAAGCCATTCAACATTTATTATTCTAATCCTTGTATAATTGTAAAACAAGTCCTCCGGCCTCATATGCTGTCTGCGTGGTGTTCGTTCGCGATAATCTCATGAAGGACTGCGCGGATTTCCAAGTATTTTCATCTATATTTAGAATGACTTCTGAGGAAGGTTTCTTTTCTTAACTTACTGTAAACTTACTTTTATTACTTTACGTTACTTGTGAATGTTTGGTCGACTAGTGCCGGTGTCGTTCACTTCACTACAGCTTTCTATAATCAGGCCGAACGATTACGGCAGATACCTATTGTCACCAACTGCAAACCATGAAGGAAGAATTTTCGCTGTAATTATGATGATGATGAACCCTTAGAAATAGCTATTTGTTGCTGGGTTTTACAAATGAAGCAAGTTTTCCCGGGAAATACTGTCGATTCGGCTGAGCTGTGACCATTTGCGAAATGCACTTTGCTGTCGTCCACTTTTACACTGCCCAGTGCCTATACAAAGAGATTTTACACTAGCGTGGCGAGGTGACTGTCAAACACTGCTCGGAGAAAATTGAGGCTTTATTTTCAGTTCCAAGCGTTTGTTTACACTGGCCGGAGTTAATCATGGCTAGTGGACGTGGCACTCAACTGTATAGCGCAACGACTATATTGTTTGGGATTAAAATCGATGACTGATCTTAACCGGTTTAATTTGTTTCGTTGAAAGCTTTTATTTAAATTCGTAATACCTATGACTATTGTGTGTGAATCACGGACTCACACTGGTCGCAGTGGACTGTATATAGAAAATGGATTGGCAAGCTGGTACGGCGGTACAAGATAACACGGTTATCCTTGGAGAACGTCTCCAATACTCCGGCGTATTACGAAATAGAACGCGAGCAACACAGAACTCACTCACCTTCCCTCTGGAGTGTGCCAACATCTGCAGCTAGTGGTGTCGGTCTTAGATCGCACGGCGGTCAGCAACGTTCACTTAACTTCAGCACACAATTCGCACGAGAATATTGAGAAAGTTATTAAAATGTAATTTTGCTGCACAGAGCAGTATGCCGTACACGCCAATGGTGAAAAACAACAGACAATCGCCTTTCCATTGATTTTTTCATGACCAACGCGATTTTGAATACTGGCCACCCATTGGTCAAGAAGCAAGCCTATGCCGCATCACGTCATATTCAAAAACACGCCGGAATACGGAACATTCCCCCCACCGAAACCAGCTTGATGGTTTCCAGAAAATAAAAGGATAGGCAGTAGAAGAAATATATAATGGAACTAGGAAAATTAACTTATAAGTTACGTATGAAAATATGGTAGAAGAGAGTTTAATTGATATAAGGAAGAGGACTCAGTTTATTAACTGGTCGCTTCAAGACATTCTTTTGTGTACGTATAGTGACACAACGGATGATGCCATCACTACCGGGATGAACTGCTTCAATACGAGCTAGTGGCCAGTTGCAAGGAGGAGTGTTATCAGTTTTTACGATTACAATATCTCCTACTTTAATTTGGCTGTCTGACTTAAACCACTTAGCACGTTGTTGTAAAGTATTCAAATACTCTCCCTTCCACCTATTCCAGAATATTTGAGTACATTTTTGCATGTATTGCCAACGTGACAACCTATTAATGGGAACTTCCTCAATATTATACTCTGGAACAGCGGTTATACTTCTGCCTATCAAAAAATGACCCGCCGTCAAAACGTTATAATCGTCGGGGCTTTCGCTACTCGGTAGAGGGCACAATGGTCTCGAATTTAATATAGACTCGATCCGACAAAATATCGTAGAGAGTTCCTCGAACGTCAAGGATTTTTCTCCAACGGCTCTAGATAAATGGTATTTTACCGATTTTATACCGGCTTCCCAGAGGCCACCCATATGTGGCGCACTAGGTGGATTAAATTTCCAAATAATCCGTCTACTACTACAACCATCTAAAATCTTGTCTTTCGTTTGACGATCAGAAAGAAAACGTTGGACTTCCTTTAAGTGTTTACTAGCAGCGATGAAATTGGTACCGCAATCAGAATAAATAAAAGAACAGAGGCCTCTACGAGAGACGAAACGGTCCAAGGCGGCTAAAAAACAATCTGCCGACAAAGATGACAGTGCCTCCAAATGCACGGCTTTCGTCGAGAAACATACAAATAACGCGAGGTAGGCACGGTCTACCTTAGCATTACGACGCAGACTCTCGCGAACAAAGAATGGCCCGCCTAGGTCTACTCCAACATGCTCGAAAATGTTGTTCGGCAATAAACGTGATGCCGGTAAGGAAGCCATTTTCGGTTGTAATAAACTAGGCTTACATCTAAAACAAACTTTACATTTTGAAAGTACGGAACGAATAACACGACGCGCAGCTTGAATCCAAAACTGCTGGCTCAATATGCTTTGCAAAGTACGAGGGCCGGCGTGAAGATATTTTATATGAAAATATTCGATTAGTAAAACAGTGAAACGACTACTTTTCGGTATTAGCCGCGGATGCTTAACTTTATAGGGTAACTCCGCGTGAGTTAAACGACCCCCCACCCTGACGAATCCTTCGTTGTCAAGGAAAGGTGATAACTTCCGTAACGACGGAATATAGTATTTGCCTTTAGCTAGGTCGTTAATCTCGTCTTCAAAGTAAGCAGACTGTACTAGCTTCACAAGAACGTCTTGTGTTCTAATTAACTCAGAGGCAGAGAGCACAGCTGACTTGTCGCACTGCTTTTGGTTTAGCCTTAATATGCGCGCTATGCAACGTAGTAATTTAGTATAAGACGAAAACTTAACAAATAGATATTCGCAAAACTCCATTGGCGGCTTGACTTCTGTCGAACAAGACATTAAAGATGTTATCTGATGATCTTCTTTCAACTCTGAATTAGTTGCAAAGTCGCTATTGGCGAGACTGGAAATCGGCCAACTGTCATAGCGCTCTTGCAACCAACTCGGTCCTGTCAACCATTTTTCGCTACACGCTACCAGTTGGGACGGAGTTGCACCACGAGAACCGATGTCTGCCATGTTATTTTCACTATTAACATGACGCCAACAGTGTGGAGCGATGATATCTGTTATTTTTGTAACACGGTTACAAACAAATGTTTTTAATTTATATGGTGCTATCTGCAACCACGATAAGACAATTGTAGAGTCTGTAAGTGCGGTAATACGTGATATTTCTATTCTAGTGAAATTATCAAGAACATATTTCAACAACTTACTTAATAGCAACGCACCCATAAGTTCAAGCCGGGGTACACTTAAGGGTCGAACGGGCCCTAGCTTTGACTTAGCTGTAATTAAGCGTACCTTTGTCGCGCCACTATCATTGCGACTAATCGCATATAGGCATGCAGCATAACCTCGAGAAGAGGCATCGCAAAAGCCGACTAACTCACATTTCGTTAGGCCTGGCAGTAACAAATGTCGTTCGATCGTCATGTTCGACGAAATTGGCAACTCTGTTACAAACTCACACCACCGCTTACTGATATTTGTCGGTAGTTGATCATCCCAACCTACCCCCTGTTTCCATAAGTCCTGCATGATTTCCTTAGCTACAAATATACATGGCGATATAAAACCCACGGGATCATATATCGAGGCTAGTAGCTTCAGTACGGAACGTTTTGTTTGGACGTTGTCAGTCAGATTGACTGAGAAATGGAAACTATCAGTCGACGGAATCCAACGAAGGCCTAAGACTTTCATGCTATATTCATTGTCGTCCTTGATAAAGTTGACTGGACACTCTCTATGTTCCACGGGAACACGTTCTAGTAAGTCCGAGGAATTACTGGCCCACTTTTTCAGTTCGAAACCACCACACTTAAACATAGCAATCAGTTCGTCCTGCAACGTACAGGCTGTGCTTAAACTATCACATGAATATAAAATGTCATCCATGTAAATTCCTTCGCGAACCACCTGCGCGGCCAAAGGGAAACGTTCGCCTTCATCATCGGCCAGACGCAAAAGTGTCTGAATGGCTAAAAACGGCGAGGACTTTAATCCGTATGTAACCGTTTTAAGTTCGTACGTTTGAATCGGTTCATCTGTATTATTACGGTATAAAATGTGCTGATAACAACGATCCGATTCACGTAACAAAATAGCTCGATACATTTTACAAACGTCACTAACTAGACAAAATTGAAACAGTCTGAAATTAAGAATAATGGCTAAAATATCGCGATAGAGTTTCGGCCCAGTCAACAAAATGTCATTTAAAGACACGTTGTTACTGGTCTTAGCCGACGCATCGAACACCACTCTCAATGGAGTTGAAGAGCTGCTAGGACGCAAAACACTGTGATGCGGAATAACGTACCTGCTAGGTGCGTCACCGCGGTAAAGTTCCATGTGGTCTAAAGCCTCATATTCACGCATAAAATCGTTATAAGTGCTTTGTAAAGAAGGTGCACGCATAAGTTTACGTTCTACGTAACGCAAACGTCTTTCTGCAATCACACGAGAATCACCCAAAGGCGGATGTTCTGGCAAGAAAGGTAGTGGTACCACATACCGTCCGTTCGCATCACGAGTGTGATGTTCATTGAAAATGCTTACGGCTAACTCGTCTAAAGGGTTCATAGGAGACTGACACGGCAACTCTTCTATCTCCCAAAATTTACGTAAAATGGTATCTAACGATTCATCCTCTTCAGTTGATAATGATAGATGAGTGTTTTTTATATTTCCTCTAGACGACTGAAACAATTTGCCACTTACGACAAAGCCAAGAACTGTGTCGATTACCTGAGGAATATCAGATCTGACTGTCAAAGGTTTATCTCTAATTAATTCGCAAACTATATCATTACCTAATAATATATCTAAGCGTGAACGTTTGTGAAATAAAGGATCGGCTAGGCTGAAATTGCTATATTCGTCAATCACGGATGGCGAAACAGAAACATTAGGCATCTCGGACGATACCTTCGAAACTATAACCATATCTACTACGAAATAAGATTCATTATGGTTTCGAGATTTAAATGCACATGTTACCATGCCGTAGTTTTTGACGGCTTCACCGCCTAGACCATAAATAGAATATGGACACGGCTTACGCGGAAGACCCAAACGTTGAGCACAGTCCATGGTTATAAACGAGCTTTGAGCTCCAGAGTCAATTACTGCACGGCAGTCCTGACTCTGACCGTAAACATCAGTAACATACATTCGCGCGGTACCTAAGACAACACTGTAGTGCGGGTCTGAAACCGAACCCACGGTCTTCGGTACGCAAGCTGCCGCTTCGCTCACGGAACTAGCGGTTACCAGCGCCTGCTGCGAGCGGGTAAGAGATGGATTAGCGACAATAGACGGCACGGCCGCAGATGTCACCGCATCTCTATGCAACAAATGGTGGTGATACGAATCACAGACGCCACAGTTTACCACACTTTTACAAACACTGGAATCGTGATTAGATTTTAAGCAATTAGTACATAGCTTAAGAGACTTGACACGGTCAAATCGGGCTTCAGGTGACAGTTTACGAAACGATTCACACTTATAAATCATGTGATTTTTACCATCACAATGAGCACAGTTAAAACTATTATTACAGTTTTTAAACTTATTGTTTGAGACAACAGATGTTGCGGTTAGTACTCCTTTCGAAAACGATGGACGTGGTTTATTTGGAGTATAGATTCTTGGCGTCTTACCGACTATTTGCCTGCGTTCCGGCTGCATAGTATTGCCACTCGCGTTAGGAAACGTATGTTCGAGAACTTTGATTTGATTGTTTACGAAACAAATCAATTCTGAAAAAGTAGGTATCAGCTTTTGATCACGACTTTCCTCAAACAATTTTCTCGTAGATGTATCTAACGCGCGCAATGCTAAGTGACAAATTAAGTAATCGCCTAAGTTATCAATATTAAGCGCCTCTATCGCTTTCGTAGAGTTGTCAAAAGTCTCAACAAACGAACTAAGATTGCTAGCGGTACTCTTTGTTAGCTGTGGAAAATTAAGCATTGTCTCTAAATACCTACTGACTAACGCTCTGTCATCTTGGTACTTATTAATCAGACTTTGCCATGCTAGTAAATAGTTTTTTGACGTTATCGAAAACTTTTTGACTATGTTGAGAGCTGGTCCTTTGATACATGACAATAGGTAATGAAATTTGTCAATATTTTCGAAATTACGTTCGTGTACCAATGACGAAAAGGTATCATAAAAGGTTGTCCAATTCTCTAACTGACCGTCAAACTCAAACAATTGTAGTTTAGGTAAAGATGGCCTAACTAGATCGACTTTTTGCGTTGAAGATTTATCCGATATATATTTTAGCGCAATTAACCTACAGGCAGAGTATAAAGTTTCAAAAGAATCCAACTCTTGGGTGGACCATTTCGCATCGGGTTTTATTTGCGACTCGATTTGCATTAACTCTAAAACAGTGCCCTCAAAACGAGTACGAACATCTTCTAATTCCTCAAATTGCGCTAAATACTCTGGAATATTGTCCTTAGATTTACTAATAGTCTTTGAAAAATCGTAAACCCTCTGTAATTTAGAGAACAAATATTCTTTACGGAAAATCAAAGCTTTACGTGATAACTGTAAGTCTGTTGATGTAGCCATTTTAGAATGATATTATGTTTTAAAGTATAACAATGTTTAACTTAGTTACGTAATAATATATCCTTGCAACTGGTTCTAACGTTAGTAATGAAGGAAAATGAAATATTAGATAGAAAGTACGACTAACTATCAGGTGCTGGAATGATATCCGGCGAAGTGGGGACCAAAAAATGTGTGTGAATCACGGACTCACACTGGTCGCAGTGGACTGTATATAGAAAATGGATTGGCAAGCTGGTACGGCGGTACAAGATAACACGGTTATCCTTGGAGAACGTCTCCAATACTCCGGCGTATTACGAAATAGAACGCGAGCAACACAGAACTCACTCACCTTCCCTCTGGAGTGTGCCAACATCTGCAGCTAGTGGTGTCGGTCTTAGATCGCACGGCGGTCAGCAACGTTCACTTAACTTCAGCACACAATTCGCACGAGAATATTGAGAAAGTTATTAAAATGTAATTTTGCTGCACAGAGCAGTATGCCGTACACGCCAATGGTGAAAAACAACAGACAATCGCCTTTCCATTGATTTTTTCATGACCAACGCGATTTTGAATACTGGCCACCCATTGGTCAAGGAGCAAGCCTATGCCGCATCACGTCATATTCAAAAACACGCCGGAATACGGAACAACTATATACTATATATTTATATTGAAAATTAGCTTATTACGGTAGATTTAGCTTCGTCTATTGTATTTAGACAAAGATATTGTGAAAAGAAAATAGGAATGCATTTTTGTTAGACAGGCAGATATTAAGTAGTAGGGCTTTTCCCGTTTTCCACTATCATTGTAACGTAGAACGGTTGTAGTGATACCATTTGCATAAAAGGCCTTAGCCGAGTTTAAAAACTATTCAATTTAAACGTTTATTTAAGATCGTGGTAAAGGGAAATTACCTTCAATGAATGAGTACGACACAAAGTACATTCTTTGAAATAGCTCGCCGTGTCGTAATCCATTATTAGTTTTTCGTGTCTTAAGTTAGCATAGAAACAATTCCATCTTATCAACTTTTTAACAAAATAATGTAAACCGTCTCAAAATAAAAACTAAAAAGCGAAATACAAACTAAATAAATAAACACAACGCCCGGTATCACCATGCGCAAAATTCATCGAAGCATTCTTCCTTTGAGTGCCAATTTTAAAATACATTTACGGCGCAAACTAATTTAAGAGCTTTCATGCACGTGGGCACAAGGCAACCCTTTTAAAATGCTATGAATTACCAACATCGACTTCATGTATCACATTTAATTAAATAAAGGTGGCTGGACCTAACAAGCCTAATATTTTTTTTTTAATATCCTTGGACATTTCACACAACGCCATCTCGTCCCAAGCTAAGCAACTTAATGCTTGTGTTATGGTAACGAGATGGATGATAAACTACTTAAATACATTTTTTTTGTAAATACATACATATTATAGATAGAAATGACACCCAGACTCCGAGCCAGTGCCTCTGGTTTAGACAAAGAAACTTGCGCGACCCGGGAATTGAACCCGGGACCCGTTGATCCAAAGGCGGCACATCTAACCACTACACCAACGAGGCAGTCAAATTTTTTCCTAATATCTTTCCTGTCACTTTATATTAATAAAACCTAGCTGCACACTTTTTATGTTTTTCTGATGTCAATGTGTATTAGCTCAATTCCATATATCGTGCACTGTCAATTTATACATATATTTAAAGTCGGACGCAACTACAAACAAGCAAATATGTAATTTTGATCGTATAATACGCTATTTGTGCCATGCCATTGAGACAAGCTAATTATGGTTGTGTAATTAAATTAAATTACTTTATTCACGACCACTACACCAGTTTAAGCTGATTTGGCTAACTACCAGCTAGATAACTAACTACCAGTCATGTAGACCAGGTGTAAGGTTTGCCGCTACTGACTACATATTGTAACGACTGCCATAGATTGTCGAAAGGCATCTGGGACCGACGGCTTTAGCACCATTCAGAAGAGCCAAGCTATTTTTTTATTAGATATAAATAACCAAAATGAGAACAAATTATTTGATAAAGCTATTTAAAAGAAATAAGCTTCACAACAGGTGTCCCGTACAGAATGTTGTGACGAAAATTCAGGCGCGAGGAGGCAGCGCGGGCCGTTCTTGCGCGCAAGCTACCCCATCTCGCCCAGGGGGAGATTACGCCATCAGTTCACCTCTCGACTCAGTACTAACCATACAAACGTTCGAAGGAAGTTATTTATCGTGTTCGAAATGCGGCCCAGTCGCAGTTTTACGCATATCCACGACTACCGGTGTCCGTAAGTTTTTTTTTTAATTCACGCCGTACTCTTCGGTGCCACTTGTTCTGACAACGTAGTTAGTAGAACCTATAGAAATGCTATGTATATAATATACCACCTTTATAAGTTATAATGGGTATGTAGTTGATTTTATTGTATGTGAACGCGAGATAGGTGATACAAGGTCAGCATAGTTTATACTCTAGTAGTTTTATAGGCCATATGCGTTAACATTATTAGTATTTCAATATATTTATTCTTGAATTCCCTTTAAAGTATGTAACCCTTAACAATGCTTAATAATCTATTTTTAAATAACGTAATGTTGTTGTTGACTTTTGTATTGACATATTAAATCATCTGACGGTTCTATTCGTTACTAGCGGCCCGTCTCGGCTTCGCACGGGTGCGATGTTACCCGCGGTTATTGACGTAACGCGCGTGACGCCGCGGGGCGAAGCTAGTCTAAAAAAGTAGCCTAAGTTACTCCTTATATCATCAGCCACCTATCAGTGAAATACCGTTAAAATCGGTGCAGCCGTTCTAGAGATTAGCCGGAACAAACAGACGCTGATGATGACGATGACTCCAATTTTATTTATTACTAGCTGCGCCCCGCGGTTTCACCCGCGCTTACTTATTGTCGTACCACGGGTGACGCCGCGGGGCGAAGCTAGTCTAAAAAAGTAGCCTAGCCTAAGTTACTCCTTATATCATCAGCTTCCTATCAGTGAAACTCCCGTCAAAATCGGTCCAGCCGTTCCAGGGATCAGCCGGAACAGAAGGAAACAGACAGACAGACGGACAGACGGACAAAATTAAAAATAATTATATATTTTGGTATATGTACTGTGTATACATACTTACGCATTTAGTAAAAAGTGGGTATTTTATTATTACAAACAGACACTCCAATTTTATTTAATGGCTGTTGAAGTTCCGCATTAAACTTTAAAAAAACCGCCGTTTAGGCCGTATAGCCGTATGACCTGACAGTATTGTCACAAATTGATACTGTAATCTCGCAAATGATTATTATAATAATCAATACTCGATTATATTGAAATGCTAACTGACCCGGGAAAAGCTGTTTTGCCGAATAACTATACAAAAAAGAATCTCGGCGTTTCGGGGAAATTTAATTAGAAACATCGTCACGAGATTTTATATATCAGATGTACTCCTTACTATTTACCCAAAGAAATATACCAGGTACGGTCGCGGTACTCATGGATATCCCACCTTTATATTTTTACTGAAATCATAACTTAGTAATAGAATTCAGAGGGTTGATGTCAATGGCATACAATCACAAGGATCCATGGTCACTATTGGTGTGCCCCAAGGTTCGATTCTTGGTCCTTTTTTGTTCCTCGTTTACATTAATGACCTACCTTATTATGTGAGAAATAACCACGGTATTGTACTGTTCGCGGATGATACTTCTTTGTTGTTTAAAATTAAACGACAGCTACAAAATTTTGCCGAAGTGAACAATGCACTTTCTTCGGTTGTCCATTGGTTTAATATGAATAACTTGCTTTTAAATGAAAAGAAAACTAAATGCATCAAATTTTCACTGCCCAATGTTGTTCAGAATCCGACCAATGTACAACTGAATGGAACAATTTTGGAACCGATTGAGTCAACCGTATTTTTAGGTATAATCATTGATAATAAACTACAATGGGGCTCACATATAGAAAAGCTATGAATTGACTTAGCTCGGCGGCTTTTGCTGTTAAAAAAATTAGACTTTTGACAGATGTTGATACGGCTAGAATAGTTTATTTCAGTTACTTCCACAGTATCATGACTTACGGGATACTTCTCTGGGGATGCGGTGCAGACCTTAATAGCATATTTATATTACAGAAAATATATAGAAGAAAGTATATAGCCCTTACAGCCCGTAAGGGCTATATACAACCTTGCTCCTAGAACTTCTCTCAGAGATACATTCAAGGAAATAAATATTCTAACTGTGCCATCTCAATATATTTTTGAAAATTTGATGTATGTACATAAAAATATTAATAACTTGGGAAAAAACTGTGATATACATAATATTAATAGACAAAACAAGAATAATCTTGCTGTCCATTATATTCGTCTCCGCAGAATAAGTAGCTCATTCATGGGTCAATGTATACACTTTCATAACTAATTGCCCATGCAACTTAGAGAATTGCCTCGCAATGCCTTTAAAAAGACTGTTAAGACAAAACTTTTCATAAAAGCATATTACCGCATTGCTGATTATTTAAACGACCCAGCTGCTTGGGACTAGGCTGTTCAGTGTCAGTGTATTTTTTATGTTCTTTATTTATGTTACTAGTCAAATAGGACCGCAATGAAAAAAAAAAGACAAGCCCTCTGAGTTTCTTGCCAGTTCTTCTCAGCAGTGGTCGCGTTCCGAACTGGTGGTAGACGGTCGATTTTTTTTATTGTATAATCTGACAATGTGTTGACTATTTGTAAGTGTCCATCGTGATCCACACAAAATAAATGATTTGAATTTAAATTTGACCCCTCAAACCTTTTATAGGAATGTAAGGGTTAAACCTAAACAACTTGAGTTATGCGCAAAAGTCGATTTTTGTGTCACAGTGGCAGTGATTGGCGCAGAAAAGGGACGTAAAATCTCGGGATTGGTTGATGGCATGCGCGCCATGCGCTAACTTTCCCCGAACACGGCACTTTGTAGCCGGGACGGCGGCCATATTGGTGTTTTTTTAATTTTCCATTTCACTTTTGTTGAGGGATTTGTAAAAAAATATGTCGGTCGCCTTTTTTGGTGCGGGGCGGCCACCTTGCATTTACAATCATACTTATACTGAATATGTTAATTGGTATTGTTATCATTACTAAACTTGTTTACCAAATGACAGATCAGTCTGTCAACGGAAGGGCATATAATTTAATCTGCCTCGTTAGTCTCCCGGGTTCGTTTCCGGGGTCAGGCAAGTGTCTTTGTCTAAACCATAAGTACTTGCTCCGAGTTTGGGTGTCATTTGTGTTCGTGAATTACATATTTGTAAACTGTCCACGCGGTACAGGTTATACCTAGAGCAGAGGTTTCGTTTTAGTAAAAAAAAGAGTAAATTTGACAGTATCAAAAAACAACCAAGACATTATTTTTTTAACGTTTTTCCCGACAGTCCTTGGGGTCTCAGAGACACTGTAAACCAATTCAAGTGTACCCCACACTTGAATTGGTTTACAGAGTAGGTATTTTTTTTGCAAAAATATACAGAAATAATTACGAGCGGCGGCAAACGTCACAGAAATTAATTTTACCGACATTTGAGTTGTACCCTGTAGTGCAACGAGATAAACATTTCTTTTCATATTCTAAAAAATACTTCAGCATTTATCGCGTAACATGAATTTGCTAAATGTGAAACCTGCCACGTTGCGACTCGATTACATCAATCATAAAAGTTTAAAAACATTTATAACGTTGTAAACATTATTAAGAGAACGGCTGGACCGATTTGGCTAATTTTGGTCTTGAAATGTTCTCGCAAGAAAATATGATATTTTTTATTTATTAATTCTGAGGCGGTACAAAGTTTGCCGGGTCAGCTAGTGTATAATAAAATATTTAGGGATTGAATTTAAAATCGATTATTAAATGTTTATTTATTTTATTTGCCCTATTTATATATAGATTAACTGCATACATGAAACTCGTGGTATTTAATAATAAAAATAAATTGTAATCTGTATTGTGTTTTACAAAATTGTTACTTGGAGAGGTAAAATAACATCTCTTCTTTCTGATGATGTAAAAAAAATACATTAATAAAGTAAATGTTCATATAAAATGCAAAGAAAAAAACAACTTGCTCAAAATATTGTAGATGTCTTATTAAATATTAACATATTTGGTATAATTAGAAAATATTATATTTCGATTTGCTATTTTTTTATCAGTGTAACATGCAATCTTCCGTTGTTCAAATAATTAAAGTGTAAATGTTAGTAAATAGCTAAAAATTGTACAAAATCATATTTAAAATAATTTTGGATTAGAATTTTGTTCTTTTCTTTGCATTTTCTGAGAACACTTACCATTTTAATCTAGATTTTTTTACATTATCAAAAAGAAGAGATTTCTAAGAAGAAAATGCCCACCGATTTTTTTTATAAAAGCTGATATTTTGACACGAGGATTTTCGATTGTAAATTAGGGTGCTTCTTCAAAATAAGGCAAAACAAGGGAGAAAAAATAATATTTTAAGTCAAAAAAATTACAGTGTATTTGGGACTTAAAAAGCTATGACCAAATTTCGAGGAAAAAAATACATATGTATTTGCATAGGATATCAATAAAAAATCAAAACCTTGGTTACTTGAATTTTTCACATAAATTTTGAGGTATATGTGAAAAAAGTGCAAATACCAAAGTTGTAGATCTTTTTAATATTTGTAGTTCTTCCGGAAATCGAGATAAACCGTTTTTACCCTTAAAATCTCCCCCCCCTCCCCACTTCCCGGCCTCAGATCGCCCGTAAATTATTTTTCCTCTCATTTTTGTCATATTCTCTTCCCTTTCCAACAGGTTTATCCTACTATTATTTTCTTTCACTTTTTACCACTTTTTACCTTTTTACAATTTTAATAGTGTATTTATTCCTGAAGTGGTCATAAAATGGGGTGTAGTTATGTTTGACCTTTTTATATTTAACTTCTATTTAAATACAATACGAATTCAGACGACTACAAAAAACAAATATATCGATAAATCTGTTAAAAAGTGTCTTAATTCAGCATAGGCATGCTTATTACAAAAAATCTACAAATATAGAGGTAAAACTCAGCATAAATTATCTTATCCAAATGGCGGCTGTAAGATTAGGTTTAGACGATCCAATATATTACAGAAACTTTGTAATAAAAAAGTAACCTGACGTAATATCCGTCGCATCTCGATAATAATGCAATTAAGTGTGGTTTGATCCTGCATTTAGTAAATTGAGAATATCGATGCGGCGCTGGTTTAATGGAATAATCTGAACTCTGAGCGCTAGCTGGGGTATGTGGGTCTCCAGGGCGCGGAGTGACGGTAATTTTCTCCCGACCTACCCGCTAAAACCAATGATTTCTCTCAAGGGACACCTGCTTTTCGACCTCCCCAACCCCAACCCCAAAAAGAGGAACACCCGTGCCGTTGCGGGTGGCTCTTTCAGGCGCCAGATGTGATGGCACCTAATCCAGTGCAGCGCTTAGCGGCTGCAAGCGGCAGCAGCGCTGGCCCTTATGTTTGGCCACCCCTTCACTCCCGCTGATAAGCAACAACGTGGCGGATCCATTATAAGGCTCCGGAGGCAACTTAAAATACATTCTGATTCATAGCAAAAGTCACCAAAAAATGATACATTACTGAGAATTGCCTTGTTGGTCTAGGGGTTGGATGCGCCGCCTTTGGATCTCGGGGTTCGATTCAAGCAGAGCTATTCGTCGCATAAATATATTCCCAAGTACAATCATAATTAGATCATAGGCGCCGTGAGCACCAAGTATAGGGCGTGACTGGAAGATAATGCATTTGCGATTCCCCGAATTGCAGATAGGGCCTCCGCGCATTATGCGGCCAAGTCGCTGCGGCCAACTAATTCTTCTACGATGTATACAGGGTGGTCATAAAGTCGTGGATCAAACGAAACCAGCGGTTAGATGGGGCCATCAGCAGCAAAAAATTGTTCTACGGGAGGGCCTTAGGGTCAACCCCTGCAGAGTTACAATTGATTTTGTGTTTTTATGAGAAATTGTCTTTTTTTTACTAAAACTTGATAAAATTCGAAAAAATCCACACCCTGTATCTTTTTTATAATTTTCACTAGATTGGTACTGATGCGTCCTTTCGTTAGACATGCTATTTATGGTAGTTTATTAGGTGTGTTGAAGATAATATTAAGTTTTACGAACGCAATAATTCTTAAATCAAAACTTGTTACTTACTTCGGACCCCACTGTGAAAAAAAAATACTCTACAGAAAAGTGCCACTGTATCACAATTTTTGGCGCATTTAATAGGGACTCTAAAAAGGTATTACACATGGCTATGCGTGGCTTCGATATCTTTCGAGGACGATCATTCGTAGCAAGGCCAGAGTTAATTCATACATAAAACTCGGTTAGGCCTACTAACCTAACCTTACCTAAGCGTGATCGTTTTCCGGACTACAGGGTCTTTATCCCATAAATGACCCATTACTGAGTCGGGCCTCCTCTAAGTTCATGTTGGGAAATTTGCCTACTGTGCCACGCAGCCAAGACGGGTTGACACAGGGTTTGCATCAAGTTTTCCTTCTGTTGCGGCTAGGTGATCTGCCTAATGCGTTCTTTTAGTCGCTTCTTACGACACCCTCAATATGGTATGGGTTGGTGACATTGTTTATTCTTTATCGTCTTCGTTTCAGCCCATAAATGACCCACTACTGTGTCGGGCCTACTCACAATTCATGGAAGGACATTAGCCTACTGTGCCACGCTGGCAAGACGGGTTGGCACAGGGTTTGCTGACCCGGTAAGACTTCCTCCATGTACGAATTATGTACGCGCATAAAGAATACAAATCTAATAAAATGTCCCTGTGGTGACGGATTTAGAATACAGAATGTCACCAACCCATACCATATTGAGAGTGTCGTAAGAAGCGACTAAAAGAACGCATTAGGCAGATCACCTAGCCGCAACAGAAGGAAAACTTGATGCAAACCCTGTGTCAACCCGTCTTGGCTGCGTGGCACAGTAGACAAATTTCCCAACATGAACTTAGAGGAGGCCCGCCTCAGTAGTGAGTCATTTATGGGCTGAAACGACGATAAAGACCCTGTAGTCCGGAAAACGATCACGCTTAGGTAAGGTTAGGTTAGTAGGCCTAACCGAGTTTTATGTATGAATTAACTCTGGCCTTGCTACGAATGATCGTCCTCGAAAGATATCGAAGCCACGCATAGCCATGTGTAATACCTTTTTAGAGTCCCTATTAAATGCGCCAAAAATTGTGATACAGTGGCACTTTTCTGTAGAGTATTTTTTTTTCACAGTGGGGTCCGAAGTAAGTAACAAGTTTTGATTTAAGAATTATTGCGTTCGTAAAACTTAATATTATCTTCAACACACCTAATAAACTACCATAAATAGCATGTCTAACGAAAGGACGCATCAGTACCAATCTAGTGAAAATTATAAAAAAGATACAGGGTGTGGATTTTTTCGAATTTTATCAAGTTTTAGTAAAAAAAAGACAATTTCTCATAAAAACACAAAATCAATTGTAACTCTGCAGGGGTTGACCCTAAGGACCTCCCGTAGAACAATTTTTTGCTGCTGATGGCCCCATCTAACCACTGGTTTCGTTTGATCCACGACTTTATGACCACCCTGTATAGCTGCGCGCATTACGCGGCCAGGCCGCGCGGCCAAGTTTTGGTCGCGCGGCCAACGAAAAACATCACGTCACATACGCGGCCTATTGGCCGCCGCGACTAAACCGCGCATTATGCGGCCTGGCCGCCTAACTGCGCGGGGGCCCTTAGACGTTTATTCGTCTTAAACTATAACAATATTTAAACTTAATAATATGCCTTTTGTTCAGAAATTGCCCTTTGATGTCAATTCTTATTCAACCTTCCACCACCCAATGCTGAGTGTAGGTCTTCCAATGCACGCCATTCTTCCGGTTTTGCGCCTTTCGCATCCAGTCCTTTCCGGCCACTCCAACAAGGCCGTCGGTCCAACGCATCGGTTGGCTGCCCACATTTCTATGCCCTACTCTAGGCCTCCTCTCAAGCACCCGATTACCGCACCTGTTGCCCTGTCTACGGCATATATGGCCCGCCCACTTCTACTTTCTGCTAGCGTTCACATAGGCTATGTCGACCAATTTCGTTCTCTTCCGGATCTCTGTGTTCTTGATTCGATCACGTAGAGAGATACCTAATATTGCCCGTTCCATGGCTCTTTGGGTGACTTGGAGCTTGTGTATTACCTGCTATGTCAGCGTCAATGACTCGGCTCTGTAGACCATGACTGCTAGGACGCATTGTTCAAAACTCCGACGCTTGAGGTTAATGGGAATGCTTGTGCTCTTAAACACTTCGGACAGTTTGCCAAAAGCACCCCAGCCTAGGCGGATGAGGCGCTCAATCTCGCTATTTTGTCAGAATTTGGCAGGGTTCAATGTTTGTCCTAGTAGACATATTCCTCAACTCTTTCTACCGCCCATGAACAGTAATGTGAACTAGTTCTTGCACATTAACTACTTATTGTAGTCTTCGTTGTGTTCATCTTTAGCCCAACAATCACTGATGCACCATAAAACTTTCCGATCATACCTGATAAGTCCTCCAGGTTTTCCGCAAAAATTACTATCATCCTCAAATCGGAGATGAGTAAGGCGCTCACCATTGATGAAAAAACCTCTGTCTGACCAGTCAAGAAGCTTAAAGATGTCTTCCAAACATGAGGTAAATTGTTTTGGCGAAATAGTGTGCTTGCCTAACTCCTCTCTCGACCGGAACCGTCTCAGTGAGGTCGTGGAGTTTCACTTGTAGCGTTGCACTTTGGTAGACTGCTTTGATCGCTGCCACATATCTCGTGTCGACCTGGCATCTTTGCAGAGATTGTATAACGGCCCAGTGTTCCACCGTATCAAACGCCTTTTCGTAGTCTATAAAGGCTACTACCAAAGGTCGATTATATTCAGTACAACTTGCCTGTTCCACTGGCTGGGCAGAATCTAGTCTAATGGTCAAGCGTAGGGTGATCACTTTGGTGAAAAGCTTATACACATGGCCTAGTTGAGAAATTGGTCGGTAGTTTTCAAGTTTGGTTATATCCCCTTTTTTATGTAGAAGTATCACAACCGCATTCTTCAATGTATCTGGTACTTCACCGTCAAACAACACGTTATTGAAAAGCAATTTGAGTTGCTTTAACACAGGCTTTCCTCCGTACTTCAGGTACTCGTACGTTATCCTGTCCTTGCCTGGCGATTATGCTGATTTCATGAGCTTGAGGGCATGCTTGATTTCGTACAGACTTATCTCATGCAAGTTCTCAGTTCTGTGCCTGACCAATGGCGTCCAAAATGAGTTTGTTCTTCCTGTGTCGCAACTATATATATAAGGTGTCTGATACGTTTTTTGATTGTGGAAAGGTCTTTTTGATCATGATGCCAACAAGGTAATCTCAAATTTCCATGATTGCCGAATATTCTTTTCACTTTGGACGACGGGGAGAAACCACCACCGACCATCCCCCGGTGCGTCAGCGCTTTGTCGGGCATTCGGTTTATCCAAAAATCGGTCCGTAATGAGCTTCTCTCCCTGAACATCCATAAGTCCTGTGGGCCTGACACCATCCCTCCTATTCTGCAGAAAACATGTGCTCCAGAGTTGGCTCCAATATTAACGCGCCTTTTCCGACTCTCCTACGATACAGGCGTAGTCCCTCATTCCTGGAGGACGGCTGTTGTGCACCCCGTCCAGAAAAAAGGCGATCGCTCTGATCCGTGTAACTACCGGCCCATTGCCATCACCTCCTTGCTCTCCAAACTAATGGAATCCATTATTAATCGCCAACTTCTACAATACCTAGAAGAACACCAGCTAATTAGCGACCGCCAATACGGGTTTCGTCAAGGTCGGTCGGCTGGCGATCTTCTAGCCCACTTGACCCATCGCTGGGCATTGGCGATTGAGACCAAGAGGGGAGGCCATGGCCGTCAGTCTGGACATTTTGAAAGCTTTCGATCGGGTGTGGCACAAGGCGCTTCTTTCGAAGCTTCCGTCTTATGGGCTGCCTGAGAAACTCTGCAACTGGGTTACTAGCGTCCTCACGGAGCGCAGTATCAAAGTCGTTGTCGACGGGACATACTCCAACCTTAAGCCCGTGAACGCTGGTGTCCCACAAGGCTGTGTGCTTTCCCCAACTCTGTTTCTTCTGCATATCAATGATATGTTACATGCTGATAACATTCATTGCTATGCAGACGACAGTACGGTGGATGCCTTATACTTTGGCCGCCCCAATATTTCTCAGGCGCACGTCCTTGAGTGTCGGAGCAATATTGTGTCTGAAATCGAGGCTACCTTAGACCAAGTCTCGCATTGGGGTCATCACAACTTGGTGAAGTTTAAACCCCTAAAGACACAAGTTTGCGCGTTTTCTGCCAAAAATGCCCCCATCGTCGTGCCTCCTCAGTTTCAAAACACTCCTCTTGTTATTAAGCCGAGTATTGGGATTCTCGGTGTTGACGTTGGGGGCGACGTTCAATTTCGCAGTCATCTGGAAGACAAAGCTAAGCTGGCCTCCAAAAAGCTGGGTGTCCTCAACAGAGCGAGGCGGTATTTCACGTCGGCGCATCGCGTCCAATTATCTATGGCGCAAATACGGCCACACATGGAATACTGCTGCCACCTCTGGGCCGGGGCTCCACAGTACCAGCTCCTTCCTTTTGATCGCATCCAACGTCGTGCAGCTCGAATCGTCAATAGCGATAATCCTAATGATCAGCTTGATACTCTAGCCCTGCGGAGAGACGTGGCGTCTCTATGTATTTTCTATCGCATTTATCACGGGGAGTGTTCTGAGGAATTATTAGATCTTGTCCCTTCCGCTTCTTTCCGCCATAGATCCACACGCTAGAAATACCATCAATTTCATCTGGACGAATGGGTGTCCACCACCGTGCGTTTTTCAAGAAACTTTTTACCGCGCACAACCTCTGTGTGGAATCAATTACCAGCGGAGGTATTCCCGAATCGGTACGACATGGCAACCTTCAAGAAACGAGCCTGTTCCTTTCTTAAAGGCCGGCAACGCACTTGCAACCCCTCTGGTGTTATGGGGGTGTCCATGGGCGGCGGTGATCACTTACGACCAGGTGACCCGCTTGCACGTTCGCCTCGCTCTTTCAAAAAACAAAAAAAAAAAACGCAAAGAGAGATAGTTAAAGTATTATATATAATTAAGTATAGTTAAGTTAAAGTATTATATATAAAAACTATTATATTAAAAGTAAAAATATTATATATAATTAGATACAGTTTCGGAAATTGTGAGTTTCTTTGAAATTTTTCGTAGACTTTTTATATCTAGCGTTCTATATCTCTCAAATCACACTGTTCATGTCTTTTTGAGCGAAGCTGTCGGAAAGTTCTTATGTCGTGAGGTTCTTAAAAATAATATACTCAAATAATACAATTTAGGGGCATTTCTCTGCAAATATACTTCTCATGAGAAAAATCGAAACACTTCCCTTTTTATGTTTAACAAAATACGAAGCTTATGAAAGTTGAATTTAGAACATTAACATTAAGATTTGAAAAACGTTTAATGTTCACTATTAAACGACATTTGACATATTATGTATATTCCTAAATATGTACATTTTTCTGATAATCCTTACAAAACGTAAACTTGCAAGGTGTTTCGATTTTTCTGATGAGAAGTGTATAATAATTTACCGATTTGAGTATATTATTTCCTATAGTATGATATTGTATAATATTGCAGGTGGTAAATAATGTACCTTAATACTGACACGTCACAAATGGGTTGTTTTGTGCCTTTTCTTATCTTTAACTAATTATTAAATAGTAGTTATGTGCTTACACCTATACATAGTGTGTGTGTTATAACCACATAAAGTAGATATCACTCAATATTGTGAAAGAGCTATTTATTGTTTGGCTTCTAGGTATACAATATCCGGCATAGAAAAGTGTTTCTATTCAAACCATTCCAAATATTTCATCTCAGTCACATCGTTTCCCTACACATAACATTCTGTCATTGACGTATAAAATACTTTTAGATCGTCTACGTATTGCAACTTTTGTATGAATATTTTATATGCCTGTCTACTAGTTTAAGTATCTCAATGCGTAGTAAAGTTATTAGTGTTTCTAGTAAGATAACTAGCTGATTGTATTATTATATTATTAGTGTAGGTGTACATTGTATGCTTTTCAATTGGAAATAAATAAATAGAACAAAAAATTGGCTTCTCTTGAATTTTTACGTATTGTCACATTTTGTACGGCATTCGTAGCTAGTATCACCATATTATGAATTCATTAAAAATGTTCGATTTTTTATACACCTTGTCTTGATAATTGTGACAAGAACAAAAAAATGCAATGCCGACAGCATTGCATTTTTTTGCAGAAGATGCGCGTTGTAACATTTCGGGACATATTTATTGATTTCTCCATCACAATTTGAATGTATTTCACCCTTCTTGTCGCAACTTGTAAAATCAATATATCTTCTTTGCCACGATAAATGTGATTTATCAGTGGTTACCGCCATCGAAAACGTGGGTTTGTCGTCCAAGGGTCACATGCAGTAATAGCTTTAGCTTCAGCATAAGCTTCTGAGGATGTATTGAAGACATGTTATCTTTTCGTGCGAAAGAAGATAAACAGTTTTATTGACATTAGGGAGAGGCAATGTGAAAATAGTGTTAATTCTAACACAGCCAATAAAATTCGAGCGGTAATTCCTCTTTTAGTTTATGACATGATAATAAAATGCGACGGTGCGGTCATATGTCAATTTATGAAAATCATATGTTTATGTTGTTTTGTGTTTAACAAATTGACATTTGTATTTCCTATAGAATCCATTCCTTTTCCGTTTGATTTGCCATAAAAAACTAAATTAAAAATTTTAATAAACCCCCGACACAATGACCTAAGTACCCGCTCTTACTTATTTATTACCGGACCCCTGGTCCCCCAACGCGATGTATTTTTTTTATTTTTTACTTTTTAAAGGGTACTTAGGTCATTGGGTCGGGGGTTTATTTAATTTTTTAATTTTGTTTTTATTTTCTGCTTTTTATAGGTTATGATGTAGATCCCCACCACATATATTTCCAGATATTGGGTATCCCCCCCTCCTTTTACCCCCAGAGTTGATGTGCACGTGATACGCTTTCATTTGAGACCCCACTCGATTATATTTGCAGACTTTCGGTTATTCTTCCCTACTTTCACCCCCTATAACTTTTAAACGAGTAAACCGATTTTTATCAAACATGTCTAAGAACACTAGCCCATAACTCACCTGTCATACAAAAAAATCTGTATTGAAATCGCTTCATCCGTTCGCGAGCTACGGTGCCACAGACAGGCAGACAGACACGTCAAACTTATAACACCCCTCTTTTTGCGTCGGGGGTTAAAAATGGCCACAGTTATTTAAGGTAGCGGCAACCAGTAAAATTTTTAACAGGTATTCTAAATTTACATACTTCTCGTTGTATGTTACAGTTTTAGCAAAATGCCGCCCACACGTAGAGCATTCTAGAGACAGGTTTAGCTACTCTCCATTAGTAGGCTTTCCAGTACGCAGAGCACAATAATACTCCAACCCCACGCAAATCGCCTGCGGCTCGCCGTAACAGCTATTACGCCTATGTTGTCTATAATTTCAACCTCAGGAACTGGGATTCCATTACTAATGTTAATAAATGATCTTAGTTGGTTTCCACATCCTAATATGGATTATAAACTACCAATGCCGATAATCTGATAATCCGTTTATAATTCATTATCTCGTATTTTAACCTAATTCTCTACATGTGTTAATATTTTTCAAAATCATCATATATCCTACCTGTTCATATATTTTTAATTTCGGCTATCCAGCCACATTAGAAAAATTCACCCTCTATGATGATAATGCTTCACTTATTTGCCAATAATAGCAGTAGAAATTTTGTAGTAAACAAGATGCTCTAACAACGTTTTGAAGTATTTAACGAATCCATTATCCTGCCAATACTAATGGAGGCCATATTTCCGTAATCAGCGTTGAGTATTATTATGTACCACGAAATATTTAGTTCACGGAAACCCAGGCTTACTTGCTGTTTCTCAGAATTCGGAGCCACGATTCATTTGATTCTTGAATATTATTGTTGTTGTTAAGTTACCTACTTGTCAATATTCAAATGTACTTAATGGTACCAAGATAAGCATTCATTTCCGTAGATAAAGCTTGAATAATATTTGTGGAACGAGGTCTACTTAGTTTCCATAAATATTTCTATGAATATATTGCTCTCTTTCAATAGCTCATAATTTTATCCTTAAAAAATGGGACAGTCTGTTAACTTTACCAAATTAATTTAACTTATTTCTCCTGCACATTCGTATTCGTTCAAATAGAAACGAATATGGACTACTGCGAAAAGTTAAATAGAACGAGCAAATAACTTGTTCCCCTACCCACTAATTCCCTAGATAGTTATTTGTACGCACGTGGTTGAAAAGAAGCAATATAGCTCTCGTTCTACCAAACGTTGTCCGATGAAATTGATTTTGTGGTTGTGGTAGTTTGACGTTGATATCTACCAACTAGTCACTGAATTCCGTACTTAAAGTAGTTTTTTTTTCTAGGGCTCATCTTCGAGACATACGTGATAGATCCGTCCTGCGGCTATTTGAAGCCACGGACATTGGGGGTGGTGCGTTTCCGGGTGCTGTCGGAGTAGGCTCCCTCGCCATGCCCGCAGGGGCTGCATCATGCTCCGGACCATCCAGCTGGGATCAGGTAACTTGCGTATGTTTCATGCCTCTGAATATACTTTGCTTCTTATGCATTTCTTAAACTAGCTACTGCCCCTGGTCTCTGTTTTTAAATGGCCATTCCTCTTAATTCCTTCCTATGCAGCCATTTTTTATTTCTTACATAGCATCGGTTTCTAATTTGATATCAGCGACATTGATTACCTTCACTTTGAATGTGTATCATCAAAACAGTCTAAATTTAAACTAATCAAACAATCTAGATCCATGCGAGGAAATTTAAAACTTTCTAGCGCCTGGTCAGCAGAAGTGGTTTCCTCTAAGCGGCACAAATATAACATGTACAATAATATTAGCAAGTGCTTTGCCCTTCGCCTTGCCTTTGGACGAGGCGACCTAAAGCGAAGTCCTTATATAAATTATTTGCCCATCTCTTGTACACGCATGCAGAAGGCAGGTTCTACTCGTACTTAGCTCAGAGCATAAGTCTGGCAATTTAGCGTCGCAAAGCGGCCAGCGTTCTGGGCGCATTTCATCAAAGTTGCGGAGATATTGCCCATAATGTTTTAATAATGTAATTTGCTTGCTTCGTTTTTTTATTTTATATTCTAAATAACCATGTTTTTTTAAAACAAAATTATCTCCCTTTTATTAATGATAGATGGCGCTTCCTTAAAATTAGAAAACCATAGGTACCTTTTTATGTCTTTGCACGACTTTAAAAGAGCCAGGCCCACTGAGATTCTTTTTTTTTTAAAATTATTATTTACAGTTTTATTCAATCTGACTTCGATGTTCATCTCGGGATTTGACAGGACTTTGTCAAACTTGTAAAGTTGAGTAAAATCTTTATCAGTTCTGATGACTAACCGTGTATAGCTATTTCAGCCCCACAGCCAATGCTATGCAAGCAATGCAAAGCAGAGCGATGTTTGTAAAGTGCACCTGCAAATGTATTTCTGCTTTCTTTGATCCATTAGAATAATATTAAGTGAATCCTATATAACAATCCACAATGTTTTATCCTCATCGAAGCAACATTACATCAAAGCAAATGTTGCCAAGAGAATATTAACAGGCACTAGTATTTTAATCGAATGGCGAATAGAAACATTGTTCATATAAAGATGTTCACAGTATGGTCCTATCCGAAAGTAATTAGTTTGTCCAACGGTATTCTGTCGTCACTTACCACTGGCTCCTAAACTGAGGTTACCGATGTATGGCAAATATAACAATGGTACCTAGTGTCATAATACATTTACGACAGATAGAGTGTCACCAATCTAAATCCGGAGTACTTGAGAGAGCTCATGTAATTACACAGAAGAAAATATAGGTGCAAGAGAATCAATCTATTAGGTCTTGACATAAAACTCCGTGCCAACCCGACTCGCCAGCGTGCCACAGTTATCTAAATTGTCCTACATCAAATTATAGGTATATATAAATCTATAATGATAAATCTTATTAGTGTTATATATATGATAGCTATGATGTTTCCAATTTTTAAAATGTGGGTTGAATCAAGATAATTTAATTTAGTTGGAATCGTCAATCACGATTACAGGCATAGGTGCGCTGTACGCAATCCCTAAATCATTTAATATATTAAACTAGCTGAAAAAGTAGATGTTGATCGTAGAGGGTTGGACATTTTGGGTTGTATGTATTTTTGTATACTGTATCATAAAAAAGTAAAAGTAATTGGTGTAAAAAAGAAAACATAGGGGGTGAATATTGTCCGATTCGCTGACCTAACCGATATCCACACAAAGACGCTTATTAAGCGCTTTGAAAATCGATTTTCGATATGACAGATACTATATATTTTCTACAACAGTAACGTACATAAAAAACGCATTGATTGCACTAGTTTTGACAAGTTGGTACTGCAACTACGAGTATGCTGCTTAACTCATTATTAACCGCCGACTAAAAGGTGGGCTTCTATGTTCGGCCCTGTGTGGGTCGGATTTTATTAAATGTATGTTCACAATTTTTACATTTTTGTGAGTCAGGAGATTTGTAATATCTGTTTCTGGAGCTAACTTGAAATTTTAAACACACCATGAAGTCGCAGTGTAATACCTAATAGCCTATATTTCAAATAAGCTATAATAGTTGTGAAATCCTCAAGATGAAAGAAAGAAAGAAACCTGTTTATTTTGTTCTCACATCTGAGCGGTACAAACGACATGTTACAAATAAAATAAACTAAAAAAAATAAGGATACATACAAAATATATATGTAACAATAACAAATTTTTAATATCCTGTTTAGTGAGAACAAAAAAGGACCATAGCTCAGCATATGTCACATCATAACAATAATGACGCAGCGCTGGTATTCTGCTGCTATTCTAAATTATTTATGAAAAATAATCTGCATTATGTCATTATCTATTATATCACTACTATGATGGGTATGATAATTGATAAGGATTAGCTCTTGACGGAAGTGGAAAATGCTAAATAATATTTGACAGAAATTCCCCTTCGTTATTTTAGAGGCAAATGAAACTTGTCAATCGTAATTAATTAATAGTTTAGTTAATTAAAGGAAAAATTACAGGAGGACTTCGTCTAAAAATAAAAAATGCTATGTTTGTATCAAACATGTAATTTCTCACTTTGTTACAGGACCAAAGTTACTTCAGCGAGCCCGAGATTGATTCGGACTATCATCACCACATCCACAAATCGAAGGTAAGTGACGCTCGCCATGCTTAGCCATTACAGGTTATATGGGGAACACAGCAAACACCGCGAAGAACCAAGAATAATCAAATGAATGCAAGCCTAGACAAATGTTTTTTTGGAATTCTTTGGTACGGCTGTTTTTCTGACATCTACGGCAGTAGTCATACCTACAAAGTCAGTAGAGTGACACCTCACACTGGTCTAACATTACCAGCTACCACCGGTTTTACTGGTAACGAATGTAGGTAGTCGGCCCAATCACCTGTAACGCAACTAACAGCAAGGTATTTAATTATGTCTGGTCGTTCGCGTTTGATCTATATACTCGTTTAAATAGGAGATGTTCTATAGAGAGATTGACTCATCACGATATCTCTGGAACCATAAGACCTAGAGACTTGAAATTTGATAGGAATATTCTTTTCACCAAGTAGAGGTTAGCTAAGGATTTTACGAAATTAAAAAAAAATGGTCCAATCTTCAAATACCAAAAAAAGGGGGGTTGCGGGCGTCAATTATTTGGCAAAACAACGTTTAGCGGGATCAGCTAGTAATTCAATAAAAGTAATGTTTTAACTTAGCTACCGTTAAATCATAGTCTCTCATGAATTTTAATTCAATTTCCGCGTATTTAAATGGGATCAAAGCAATTGAATATTTCAGCCGAGCGATGAATTCACTACCTGTTTTATCGCGTTTTATTTTACCTTCCAGACTGGAAGCCATGTGCGTCATGTTGCGCCTTTGATTTCAGTTCCTCCAGTATATTGCTTTGTCGTATACGAACTGCACAGATGACTGATATTTAACTGGCGCTTTTTCAAATCAATCAAAGCCGTTCCCAATAGAATGTATATTTTCCAGGTTCCTGAGCAACTAACGTACATGACAACTGTCACTAGCAGCTGACAGTCTAAATTGAGTTTTTTTTTGTTTCGCCGGATTATCTGATCACTGGAATATGAATCCAGCAATACGGTATTGGAATTTTGTATGGCTTAAGTTTGTGCTACTGCTTTTTTTTAATTACCAGCAATTGTATTTATGTGCATCTTGAAACGACTACTTCGGTAGTGCCTTTACGTTCAAAACTTTTCAGATAATAGTTTTTGTTCAACATTCCTATAATGACTATTATTTAATCAAGTAATCGACAGTCTAGTTTTCATTTTCATATGGGCGTGAAGCATTATACGTTAATTTAAAGCGGCGAATATATATTTTTTTATAGTCATGCATAAATTGATTTGATACTAAAAATACATTTAAGTGTTTAAATTTTAGTTTCAATGGCCCCGTGCTCTAGTTATATCATATATAAGTTACATACTCGTATATCGCGGGGCAAATCGGCAAGCGTAGTGTGGGACGGCCCTCTGCTAGATGGAGCGACGATCTGCGAAAGGTTGCTGGCAGCAGCTGGATGCGTCAAGCTGAAGACAGGGCGCTATGGCGCTCTTTAGGGGAGGCCTATGTCCAGCAGTGGACTAATGTGGGCTGATGATGATGATGATGATATCGCGGGGCAATTGACTTTCATTTCATTCACGAATACCAATAACGCCCAGTTGCCAGAACAAGTTTCTCTGGCTTACACAAAGATATGAGGCCGACCCCGGTCTCCACGGCACCCCTTACCCCTAGACCAACAAGGCTTCAAATATCAATATTCTCCGTTTGTCTCAGTACTCGAAGGATCTCCAGCAAAACTATTGGAAATTCAATATCAGTTGACTTCAGAAACGACTCACAACGCCTCTGAGTAGCTACCATAGACACTGGCCGTAGATATAGAGCGATAGAGAGTCTATGATGTCGGTACATTGTTGCAAGTACTTAAAACTTTATATGAATTGATAAAAAAACAATAGTATTCATAGAGAATTATTTAATAATAAAATGGTAACAAATTGGTAATTAACTTATAACTAAGGCAAATTCGAGTAATCATAATAGTAGCTTATAACTACAATAAATAATTGTTTCAGCATGAATTTGAGTGAACTCAGGGATTGTGAGCGATTGAGGGAGATGGAGGGATTGTAGGAGTGAGGAATTGTGTGTGAAAGGTGTGAATGACAACTGATAGGTGTGTGTGGAGACTGCCACCTAGTGTGGGACAGGGACCGTAAGATGACAATGGAATTTATACATATGACGATTTATAAGAGTTTTGTGATGAAACCTACGTAAATAAAGTTCCTATTGAGTTTGAGTTTGATATTGAATAACTACAAGGCACCGTATACTTGCATACTCGAATTGATATTTTTTGGTTAAAACTAAATCGGCAAGTTTTGGTGGTACGTCACTTAAGAAATACTCGATTATAATAAAATTATATTAGTGTTTATTTACAAAACGCATTCTGTATTCAACAACACGTCTTGTTCTGCTTGTACATAACACGTAAAATAAATGGCGTTTATGTAATAAAACAGGAATTCAGACCTCCGCGTAGCCTTTCAACCACTATTACCTATGCATAGCTTCTATTATAATTAGGCTTTGTACAGTCTACAGCTATGAACTGGTTCAGAGGGCAATGTGAGATGCAAGTCACTTTTGCTGCTGAACATATTTTTTTACTGTGACTTTTTTGTGTACTTTTTTCTATTCAGGAAGATAGAAGGAGCTTATTTTCACGTCAGTGATTATTCATGATTTTTATACTAAAATGGTACCAATTTATGTATATAAGTTGAATTAGGGAACTTATCATACTTTATGATTATGATTTATGTTTTTGTGATACTTAAACTAAACGTTTGATAAACCTGAAGTCAAAGATGAACAAAACCAAAAGAGTCGACACAAACAAAAAATTACATGAGTTTTCTTTTTTATGTATCAAGGATAACACATGATCGGATTTAACATAGGTTCACACTTGCTAAGATCAGAAAGCTCGACAAATTGGTAAGCCCTTGTAGTAGTGTGCGCCACTGTACAGTTTCTTGGGAGTGTATCTCCAGGCGATAACGAGGGCTTTCTTGAAAGGCTCCGGGGCGCAACCGCCGCACAGCTGCATCACTGCCTTCACCTCGGCTTCGGCGGGCTCCCTTTCATCTACCTGCATTTTAACATTTTAAATACACATTCATTTACTATTCTTTACCTTTGGTCATAGGCCTTTTAGTAGAACTTGGTAACCGGAACGACACGGATGTTTTCATGGGAAGCAGTTCTGCTAAACGTTTCGCGCTTCAAATTACTTTTAGTTTAATATAAGGTTACCTGTCAAATTCAAATTATTAAGGTCAGCCCACTTCTCTCTCTCTCTCTTCTGAATTTTCCATCCTAAGGTTGCCTGGGAGAGATTGCAGTTGGCAATAAGGCCGCCCATTGTACTCATATGTTTCTTATTGATACTGTTAATTTTGTTTGTCTGTGCAATAAAGTATATAAATAAATAAATACTAAAAGCAGACCCTCTTAAAAGTTCTTAGAAAAAAATATGTAGTTGCGATGTAACTATCTTAGGCTATATTTAAAAAATTCTTCGTGTCAAATGTTGCATGATTTACGGGCATTAAGAACTTCAATCAAACTTCTTAGTGATCATTCATTAAATAGAGATCAAAAGATTCGTATAATTTATACACCAAAACAAACGAGATAATCACTCAAAATAACTTTTTTAAATTTATTATAAAATTTTATGATCGACCTATCATTTATGAATAATTTCCTCCAAGTTTGTTTTAATTTCTTTGCTGTAGAGAAAATAAGAGACAAACCAAAGTTTTATAGCAAATAGTTTTATTAATTTATGCATATTTTTTTACTTTCTTGAGTAATCTATTCAACATAATGGGATTTCCAAAGCCAACTACTTCTATTTTCTTCACGCTAAAATCATCAAACCATAAAAGACTACTGCGTCCTACGATTTTAGGTGTAGGTATATGAAAAAATATTTCTTCGTTAACTTTATTTTTTTCATGAACGGGTTATTATTATTATTTGTCACGGTTGTACGGTGTTGTGATATATATATGTTCAATATGTCTGTTAGTGGCGTGTACCTATGTATTTTGGTGCCAATGCCCGTGAGCCCCCGATGAGCCGCGCACGTGGGTCCCTTTTATGAAAAGATTCCGTTTGATTACGGCAAATATTGCCGAATCGTTTGTTTGTTAATACTAGATTTGTGACAAGGTAAAATTTCTAGTGTTTAGGCATTCGAAACATTGCTTCTGGTATTAAGTATATTTGTGACTGTACACCATTTGTGACGGTATTTATAGTTGTGTGTGCTACTTACATTTTCTTTCTGCAAGTTTTGCACGGGAAGGTTTCCGACGAAGCCGGCGAGACCGTTGAGTAGTGATTGCTGGAAGGCTTCCTCCTCCCGGCTATCCACGTCTAGGTCAGGGCTGAGCAAAGCATCATCTACTATAGAGCCATCAGATAATTCCACCAAGCCACGTTTATCCTTCTTTCCTGTGGAAAACAACACTCACATTTCATTTATATTCACATTATTTTCAATAGAATGATTAATAATGAAATTTATATTCCGTTTCGAGTTAGTGAGTTCCTATTTTATTCATTTTCTCTTCACTTCCACTGAAATTTAATTAAGAAGCGAAACTTGCTGAAATGAGTGCTTCATTTCAGCAAGTAGGAAAATGAACTCTTTGCGAGCCTCTAAAGGTGGCTTTTGCGATGAAAGGGTCACCATATGAAATGAGTTTGGGACCATGACTATCGATTTCGATTTTAAGCGCCTCAGTGCAGATTGCAGAACTTCCATAAAAATATTAACTAAACGTGTGATTTTGAGGACTAATTCTTTCTTATTTATCAAAAAAGGGTAGTTTAGGTGTTTCTCTGAATACTTCTTCCAATCTCGAGAAAAAACATATTAAACCTATTTTTAAAAAATGAACGCAACCGACGCCTCATCCATATTTCAAAGAAAGCCACTAAATATGTTGATTTATCTATTCTGGACCACGTTGGCACGTCACAATGCTCCTCTTGATGTCAATGAAATGATATATAAAAAAACAGACCGCAAGCTGATGTCAAGAAAATGTGTTTTTTTTTTTAACGTAACCCCGCTGTACTTTATAACCTGTATCGCGGAGGCAGTTTACAGACATGAAATTCACAAACACTAATGACACCCAGACTTGGAGCATTTACCATTTACACAAAGACTGGAATCGAACCCGTGATCCAAAGGCGGCACATCCCACAAACAAGGCGGCGATATGATATTATGTTCCGCCTGCATTTTAATTGGATATATTGTTCATTAGATCCAGATTTGTGCCAACCTTTTTTGTTTATCTGCCGGGCATTGCTTGCAACTACTGCGTTTCTAGAGAAATTGGATTTCCGTGTGTGGTATGCATATAGAATTTCCGCTTGATAATAACGAAGTTATAGCTTAATTGATAGTGCTTGTAATATGAAACACCCCTATTTGTCGGTGGGATGCTCAGCGTTTAGAGGAAATTAATTGAGACAGTACTTAGTTGAATTATCAATCATAACATAACAGCAAAACATAACAGCCATTCATCGTCATCATCAGCCTTCTAGTCTTCTACTGGACATAGGTCTCCTCTAAAGAGCGCTATAGCATTTTATATGCACTAATTAGCAAAAGATGTAAACTAACTCCAGGAATGTTTTTTTTGTATTTTTATTGAGTAATAAGCGAAATGTATCCAATTAACAACAAAAATGTTAATCAGGATATATGCAGGTATAGCAAGGCACCAACTACAAATATGTAGGTAGCTGATTTTGTTTTTTTTAAATTCGCTTTACGTTTTTTGTTATCAACTGCACTGTGACATTTCATTGTAAATAGTAAAGTATTTCACGAAGCGTTTGCGAATATTCACATTCCATATGAAATAGTCATACGATGGACGGAATTTCGTAGACCGAATTCAGTAAACATTTTTCGGCATCACGAAAAATCGTGCGAAACTATTCCATGCCCGTTTAAAGGACTTAGGGTGTTTGCAAACCTGCTCCTGCCAGCTGGTACCAGTTAGTCGTGTGTACTTTCCCATGGTGCCAGTAACTGGAGCAATTAAAGACGCGGACTACTTGCACCAGCAATACGCACGTGATATTTATGTGCGGTCGAGCGCTACATGTGCGGGGTTGACTCGCATCAAAATGTCTCGACGAAAAAATTCCTAGTAAAAACGTTTGTTAGAAATGTAATTTTAATAAATTACAATTTCGCTCGGGGTTCCCCTAAAATGATGAGATTTTGGACACAAGAATAATTCCCCAAAATATATAGTTTTGTTAAAATCCATTCAGCAGTTTTTGCGTAAAAGAGTAACAATCATCCAACCATACATCTACACATCCATACATATTTTCGGCTGTATAATATTAGTAGGATTATACAATTTAAATTAAACAAACTAGCACATCAATATCAAATCGATAAAGTCGGGCCACCGGAACCTGCTTAAGTGACCCGCGTGAGGGACCAACCCCCCCGTGCCACACCATGCATGTAACCGGCGTGGGTGCCTCATCTTGCGCGGGCTACTTGTATAGTGTACAAGCACCCTTAAAGAAGTTTTTCAATTTAAACAATCATAGAAGCCAGCTCTCTTTGAGCTAGAAATAAAAGTTTCCTACTTGGTCAGAGGATGTTATAACCTTTGACATCAGCCGTTACCTGATATAAATGCGATGCAAAATCATTTCACGAGCCGTGTCAACATTTCGTTTCATTAACATCGCTACACGTTAGCGCAGTGTGTACACAAGAGGCACTTTATTTAGTTCGCGAAAAGTGAAATTTACTCTATATTAGATAACCGCAGCGATCTGTTCAGCCTAATTACAAGCCAGATTGATATTGAGTAGCTCTCGGCAACATGTATCCAAAGGGTACAGCATCAATTAACATAATCTAGACGTGTTCTTGAGTGAAGATCGTGAGTAGTCTCGTTAGACGGTTTTGGTGGCCTGAGAAAGGCTGTGGGTAGCAGCTGAATGCATGAACCAAGGACGGCATAGTGCTTTTATTAGGGGACTTCCAGCTTGATGAGAACGAACCCTCGCTCTCTTTGTTTCAATAGTAGGCAGGCGAGCAGATAGTGAATTTTGGAAAAGACAATTTAACTCACCCTTGGTAGCCATAAGCTCCTGTTTCAGCTCTTTTTCAGGGTTGTCTCTCTTATCTCGCTTAGAGTCCCTTTTGAACAAATTGTGGCCAACGGAGTCGTCAATGTATTTCACGTTAGCTGGATTCAGCAGTGACCCAGAGAGTACCACCGTGGTTCCCTTTGATGGGCCAATAGGCGGTCGTGGGTATCCTTGAGTTTGACGAGCGGGAACTAACGTCAGCTGAGGAGCAATTGCGCCTACATTCGACGATCCGATGTGGTTTGAGAGTGGCTGTAAGCTGCTCAGAAGCTGCTCGGATACGACTCGGTTACCCAATTGGCCGTTGACATACTCTTGCTGTAGTTGTAACCCATTCGATAGTTGCACTGGGATCATTTGTTGAGGACCAGCCAAGTTCAAACTTGGAGCACGCTGTAACTGGCCACCGATCAAGAAGTTGCCATTGCCAAGGGGCGTGGCCTGGGGTGCAGGAGACTCGGTTGCCGCTTCGGTGGAAGACTCCAAGGGTGTTCCGTCGTGCCTGAAGTGGTGTACGTGGTGGTGCTTATGGTCTTTGTGAGCTTTGCCAGCGGTGAGGGCGACGTGGTACAATTGCAGCATGGTAATCTCTCCGAGCAAACCGGCCTGCCCTGTAACGTGATTATTACGTCATACTTGATTGGAATCTAATGTATATAATAGGTTGTGATGTTTTTTTTGTTCTTTTAATATGGTTTCAAGGCCTTTTATACATGCGTATATGCCAGTCCTATGATTTACAGTTAGCCTTATAACTATGAATTACAGAACATTTTGTATATTTGAATTGCTTCACTACTGTTGGAGTAGACAATATATCATGATAGATAATTGTGAAATGTTTAAAAATAGAGTTTGGAAAATTTATAGACATAATATGATAATATACACAAAATAAGAACTATAATACGGTTGCACTGATTTAGAATACATTATGTCGCCACACCATTTCATCCTGAGGGTACCGTAAGAGCCGACAAAAGGAAATGATAAGGCCGAAAACCTATCCGCAGGAGAAGAAAAAATGATACAAAACCTTATGCCAACCCGTCTGGCCAACGTGGCACAGTTATCTAATTACCCTCCATGTAGTTGGAGGAGGCCCGACTCAATAATGGGTAATTTATGGGCTGAGAAGTAAAGTATGTAAATAAAAATGATAACTGATTTTACATCAATCAAAAAGTTATCGCTAAATCAGCTTATGGAGTTTTATCCACGTATTGCTTTCCCAACTGGTCCTTCAATAATCGGCGTTTCAAAACTCACTTTGGACCGGTTCCACGGTGTCCTTTTGTTGCAGTAGCGACTGGTCCTGTCCGGAGATTGCCAAACCGCCACCTCTGATTTCGTGCCCCACAAGCTGGGGAACAGAACGATCGTATTCAGAGCTCCTTATATTAAATATAACAGGATTTGCTAGTATAAATGCGATTTTTTGCTTATGTTAACTTGAAGCTTTTAGTTACCAGTATTCGCTTTTTCATTTCATAATTACTAGCGATCCATTTTAGGCGAATAGCCCTATTTATTCACAGCAATAGTATATGTCTGCATATCCAAAATGCCAACAAAAAGTACATACTCTATTGGCATACAGCCAATAGAGAGTCAGATTTGTTTTCTATGTTCATAATGTTATTAAGCATTTAGTAAACGTCTATAATTACCCTGTTATGGAATCCTCTACCGACCCGCTCTCCGTTAACCCAAATTTGCCATTCTCCGGTTTTGCCATTCCATGACTGGCAAGAATGATACCATCTGAAACGCAAATTGAACTTAGAACCTCTCTTAGATAACAATTTTATAAACGGCATGGATTACAAACTCCCTGTACCACGATCGTCAGACAGATCATTGTTCACTTTCGAGTTGTACTTCTGCCTTGGAGATATGAAAAACATGAGGGTACGCGACCCCTTCATCGAAAATACACCATTATTCTTTGATGCAAATCCAAAGTTTCGTTTTTTAATCATACTGCCTACAGTACAGGGGGACCCTAGTGCCACTGGATGGGGCGAGTCAATAAATACTGGTTGTTATTCAAAGCAGGTTAGATAGGTGCAGGCCCAACGGAAATATTTGTACCATAATACTCAGTATACCACAATACTGTTAATAAATAAACAATTCAGTCATTTTCTAGCCGTACCAAATCTAAACGCAACAAAACTTGTTCTCTAACGTACTACTAGATCGCATGAAGCAATCTATAGGAAAGTTCTACAGATTGCTTCATGCGATCTAGTGATATACTTAAATGTATATTATAGCAATATTTCGCTGATTACTACAGAAAGATACTCGTAAAATACAGGTCTTGGTTTCGATACAATAGTGCAGAATTAGTATTTATCTGAATCGGGTTCGAAGCTCCTTTGAGTGTGTTTTGCCATTACTCATAGTTTAAATATTGACCATAAACGCAAATTTGTACGATTCAACCCTTATAATGTTGCGAGCATTACGAGTGCTATAAAAAAAGATGAGGATAAATGTCGACAAACTTTTATATGCTGAAGCTATTCTATTCTATATTCTCACCGTTGTGAATGAAACTTGCAGAGCAAATCTCAATCGCTAAATTGATGTTGAAATTGAATGAAATTGATATTGAATTTTAATACAATTCATTGCCCAACAGGATATTCTTGTAATCTATTCTAGTCACTTAGGAAGTAGGTATACTTTTTGCTTCTATAGACTATATAAATAAATAAATAATAAATAAATATCTTTGGACATTTCACACAACGCCATCTCGTCCCAAGCTAACCAACTTAATGCTTGTGTTATGGTAACGAGATGGATGATAAACTACTTATATATATATTTTTTTTTGTAAATACATACATATTATAGATAGAAATGACACCCAGACTCCGAGCCAGTGCCTCTGGTTCAGACAAAGACACTTGCCCGACCCCGGAATCGAACCCGGGACCCGTTGATCCAAAGGCGGCACATCTAACCACTAGACCAACGAGGCAGTCTACAACTGCTTATATCTCCAGTGAGTTCCTATTTTACTAGTCTTTTCAGTCGTTTGTGTGATTAATTCCTAACGAAAAGCCATCACCCGTAAACACCGATCCTAGGAATCTATCTCAACTCGTTCAAACATATTTCCAACAGGTACTTCACTCACATGCCCGAGCTACGTAAGTTCAGTTAATTATACTAACTCTGAACATTCCCCGGAATTTCTTCAAGTTTCGATGCAGCGAATGTTAAAATGGTTCGCATACATTTATGAAAACTTTACTAAATCTTAAACTACATAAATGACCCACTCCTGGGACGGACCTCTTCCAATTATATGTAGGGCAATTGGCCTTCTGTTTGTATAAAAACCTTTGTGATATTTCTATATCTGGCAACCCTATCTACTTTATATAATATATAATCGAACACGAACTGGACCGTCCAAAAAAAACAATGTGGTCTTGCTGCGTGCTTGTCTGTTCCATTTGATTCAACGCTTACATTAGCTGATTGTAATTGAGCAATTATGTAATTCATGCTGGGCAATATTACATGCTGGCCAATTACTTGATCGTTCTAGTAAAAGTTGTTGGTATTTAAGATCTTAAGCTACGAGTTTTTAATTATTGATTTTTCGACGGATCACCAGCTTAAATCTGGATCTCTCTGAAAACCTCCTTGATAAGCTTGAGCGTCTCCAAAACTTTTGCATTCGGTTCATATTTGGCTTAAGGAAATATGACCATGTCTCCGAATTTCGTAAACAGCTCAAGTGGTTACCCATTCGCCTTCGCCGGAATTCTCATATTCTTCATCTTCTTTTTAATATACTCTTCAACCCTACCTCTCCTTCTTATTTGAAACAGCGTTTTCGGTTTCTTCATCAGACGCATCCAAAGTTTTTGAGATCAGCAGAGAGTCGCATTTTAGATATCCCTCTGCACTCGACCACGATTTACGGCAAGTCATTCACGGTGCAGGCTGCCCGCCTTTGGAATGCCCTTCCTGAGACGGTCAGACAAGCTAAATCGTTTCCGCAGTTCAAAAGATTGCTGAAGGATCACTATACATCTCTCTAACTATAATAATTATTATTATTTACTGTGTATGTATTTATATTATAGTTAATATATATGTATTCTGTTAGAGTATTTATTTATTTATTTGTAGTAGGTATATATTCTATTTATTTAAGTTATTTATGTGTGTATATAGTTAGTTTACTTTATGTCGGCACAAGAATATCCCACTTCTCTTCTGAATTTTCCATCCTAAGGTTGCCTGGAAGAGATTGCAGTTGCAATAAGGCCGCCCATTGTACAAATATTCATTTAAGTTTATATATAGTGATAATTTTGTTTGTCTGTGCAATAAAGTATATAAATAAATAAATAAATAAATTAAATAATAAGCAAGTCTTTTGAAAAATTTACATATCTGTGCGCTATAGGGACCGAGTGATGCTCATAATGAAAGCTCATAAAAGCAGTTTTTTTTCTAAGAGAATCGGTTACCTCTTCAGAAGGTTTGTTTGCACCAGGAATTTTAAAAAGGAATGAATGCATTTACTAGTAATTTCACACTTGTTCGATGAATGTTAGTAAAGGATCTTAGGATTCTGCCATGATAAAAAATGAAATGAGCAAAAAAGTGTATAATCTTTTATGTTTGCCGTCGAATTTAAGAATAATGTAAAATAATAACATAAAACTGGTATTTAAAACTATCGTTGTGCAAAATACAGCGATGATTTTCCGAACTGGATATTCATCGTTTAAAACACCGACGTTATTCGGTTTGGTAACAAAGCCCTGAAACCTATGAGCACAGTTTATTTTTACCCAACTCACCGATTTCTGGGATAGTTGTGAGCTAAAAGTTTTCGAGGTTTTATTCACACTGTTTGCTCGCTGGCGGAAATTGATATTGCATTTCAAATACAAAGGAGGAAACCATACAGTTTTAGTTTGGTCTACAAAATCAAACACTAGAGATGTCAAATTTAAATACATTTCTATAAGTATTCATTTGCAATCCTAATATTAATAAGGATAATTTAATAGTAAAACGGGTTTTAATTTATTTCCTGACAGGGGATTGTCATCCGGCCAGGTGATGAGGTATGTCTAGGTATGTCTGACTCCTCGTCTATACCCCCATGGCTGTTGTTGGGGATTTCTTATTTTAGGCCAATTGCTCTGTAAACTTCGGTATTGTGATTTAATACGTTTTTGGTGATTCTCACATTTGTGCTCGATGTTGTTGGTCGCTACAGTTACATAGTAGCAATTCTAGCGATGCGAATCGATGATGGAAATATGTAATTAACCGATACTAGCTCCCTACACTTTTAATGTGAAACTGGCAACATTAACTGGCAAAATACTCCTAAAACAATAATTAAAAAGAAAGTAAATGTTCTATTTGTTATAGCATCGTAAAGTTGTTAACATAAATCTATAGTAGATTCAATATACGAACGTGGTACCGCCGCTGCCTGTAGAACCGTTAACTCGTCTCGTAAGCCCCAATCTATTAGACGGCCATATCTGTGGTCCCTGATCGACATTACATTATGTACACCTACACGAATCTGGTGATATGTAGTGCAGTGTTGCATGGCGTAGTGGCACGCTTGACAACCATCTCGTAATACATTATTCGATTTGAATAATCTGTACGTACTGATCTACCGGTTGCAGCTTAATCTTATATTTATTACTAGTGCGCTATTCTTTTTGGAAAAGGCGATTTTGTGTACTCTCTTTTAAAACCATATTCATAACGGCTTGTAGCCGGTTGCGGTTAAGCATTTAAAATCAACGGAGTTCATACGGATCAATTATTTCTTTTGAGTTTTTCGCAATGATGTCTAACTCTAGTGTCACCTATTCGAAAAGAGAGTGATACAACCTCGACGTCAGTAAAGGAAAGTGTAATTTATGCTTTTAATTTGCCATTATTTAATGTATATGAGGAAAATTGTGTAATGGTTTCCTTTCACCTGTGCATATTTTGTTTTAATATTTATACCGCTAACCATTTTTACAACTATATAATACAGACAGACAATCGCCAATTAAATTGAAAAAAAAAATTCTGGTATGTTACATGTTAAAATGTACGAAATATTTTTGTTCACACATGTTGCACAAATTTCGTGTAAAATTTAAGCAATTTACACCAAAGTACTATTATATTACCAACATAGGTATCTTTGACAATGAAATTATAATATTGGTCAACTATTTCACACATCGTTGCTAACTGTATTGCATAGTTTATAGCGACTCTATACGTAACTTAGCTGTAATAAAACAGAACAAAAACTAATTAAAAATAACTGTTTAGTTTTATAATATTTGAATAACAAAGCATTGTTGTGTATATCATTTAAGTTATGGTCTTATTTAATTTCCAAAATCCGAAAGTCATTCGCTCCGATACACTTTCGCTCTTTTTCATATTTAAGAATGTATTAATACGGAAATTTAATTTGATGGGAAAGTAAATGAAAAATTCATTATTCCCAAGGAGAATGTCGCGGGCAGATGTTATTTTGTATAATTACGACCTTAGCAAGGGGAGTTCCCTTGCAACACTATAATGCAACACTATCGTATTAATGCGTAAAGAGATCTTTTACAAAGGTTAACGAACATATTTTAGATGCAAGTAGAAATGTGTGCGCTGAGCATGATCCTTCGTTCAGCAAGAGGCACTTCAACTTATTCCGCGCAGAGGCGGGAAGAACCCCGAACTAGTTAAAGTAGGTACATAGTTCGAATCTCCCCTAGACTCGAGGGCCGTTGGCAAAGGTTCTCAATTTGTTGACTTCTTGGAACTTCGCGGAGTTCGTAATTATTATCTGAGCCACAGCTTCGAGCTGCTTGCATCGTTGAGCATTTTTTTGTTCCAATATTTTTATATACCGGTTCATTGGTACAAAACTTGAAATAAGTCAACGACATAGATTTGTATGAAAGTAAAGTTTGTGCAGAATTGAGCTCATACATACAACGTTTCGTCCTTACAGCCCATGAATGACTCACTACTGAGTCGGGCCTCCTCCAAATGAATGGAGGTAAACTAGCCCACCGTGCCACGCTGGCGAGTCGGGTTGGCACAGGGAGGATTTGTATCAGTTTATCCGTCCTTTGCGGCTAGTCGCCTCTTACGACGCCCTCAGGATGCTATGGGATGATGACATTGTGTATTCTATATCCGTCACCAGGCGTTTGCACGGAAATAAATGATGTTTATAAAAAATGAAAACAGACTTCTTTATAGTCACTGAAAATCGAAAAATAACCATTACAAACCTTAAGATGTCGGGTTAGTTTACTAAATTTGTGCATTTAAGTACTTGTTCTATCGAATGAGTTTTAAAGGAACATACAGGAAGTATTTTCCCTTAAAATTAATTTTCATTCGCAGTATATTGAAAACCAGATTCCATTACATAGTTGTACATTTCAAAGGCAGTAGTCGCGATTGCATCTCTTGGCTGTAATTGCGTGGACCCATTTAACCGTCAAATAGCAATGTGTGGAATACTGCACAGATGCGACGGTTTTATCACGTCCTTTCAAGATTGATTTATCCTACGACTGCTGACTTATACATTATAATTATGATATAACTTACTACTGACCCGCGGGTACTTGTAAAGATAAGAATTTATACCCAAGTACGAATAATGTGGCCTTTTAACATAAAACACTAAGTTACTGCCATTACTATAATAGACATATGTTGTTGCGGAGTTTTTTTTTTGTAGATATTGATGTCCACTGTGCTATAAAATTGTAGTACATTTGTACTACAGTCAATAATTTTCGCAGTGTACTCGATATAGCGAGATGTTTGGTATTTTTTCACAAGCTGGATTATTTTATAGAAGTTTTCAAACAGATACCACTTTAAAAAAAAAATATGACCTATGTTTATCAGAAATAATGTAGGATTCTTAAGGTGAAATGTTGCAATTCGGCGAGTACTTTCAGAGTCTATTCAATGCACACCAACAATCAAATCTTTCCTCTTTATATTACGAGTACTAGTTTAAATAATGGATGACCCTTCAATTAATTTGCATAACTGCGATCGTTTTAAAGCAGTTGAGTCGTATGTCGTTTGGAATTAATCCAAAGTTTTTGTGATGAATTTTCAGAGCGTGTGACAGAATTACATTGGTGGTATATTTTGAGGCGGCGATATTCTATATTCAGTTTATAAAAAATGGTTGCCTGTAATTTTTCAGCTTAGTCATCTTATGTTATAATAGGTAATCATTGACACCCCCTCGACTGTGCTGCCACCTAGCTGTGGTGAGGGGGCTTGAGTGCCTCAATGATCCGTGGGGCCATACCGGCCAGGGCCTCCCATGCCGGGCGGGCCCACGGGGAGAGGTGAGACGAAGAGCGGCACCCAGCGTCGTGGCGGGTTGCGGCTCCGGGGACTCCTCTGTCCTCAGAGCTGCCTTGGGAGTCGTAAACCGCTGTGGCGCACCATGAGGTCCTCGGGTTGGCGCTCAACTTAGTTGGCCGTCAAACCGAGTCCTCACTCAACGTCCTCGGGTTGGCGCCGGCCGAGGGCTGACGGGCCTCCTCTGCGAGGCCGTATGTCGCAGAAGGGGGCTGCGGGACGGATCGCCGGTGCGCTGCGGTAGATTGGGGCTGCGGGGACTTGGGTGGATGGGGACCCTGTTCCCAGTGTCTCGCTGCGAGCCCTGGACGGGGGCTCCGGGGACCTGGGTAGACGGTGGACCCTGTCCTAAGGGTTTCCCTGCGGGCCCTGGACGGCTGCGGTGCGCCGGTGTCCTCTGGTTGGCGCCGGCCCGAGGGCTGACGGGCCTCCTTCTGCGGGGCCGATGTCGCAGAAGGGGGCAGCGGGGCGGGTTGCAAGGGAGGGAGCTCCGGGTGACCTGCGCCGCGGACGGAGGCGGGGGTGGAGGGGGAGCCACCACCGACGAAAGCCTCGATGACTGAGGGCGTCCCAGTATACCGGGACGCCCTCTCTGATAGTCGCTTGCCCGCGTTGCGGGCACCACGCCGGGGCGTCACAGTAGAATGCGTTTACGCGAACTTGTGGCGCCCCAAGCGCGTCGTGTGAGGGTATTCCGCTGGGGTTTTAGTGGGAAACGACTCTCGGGTAGACGACCCTTGTCGGAGTCCCACATAATCACCGACCTTTCCCCCGGGGTGCGGTGGTATGCATAAAGCATTTTCCCAGCGAAAACAAAAAAAAAAAAAAAAAAAAATGGTAATCATTGACAAATATATTTGCATGTAGGTATGTAAGTGCAACAACGACATTGCTTAACCATTTCTTAGTAAATGAGGTGGGTACTGACCATCGTTACGAGTTACGTTTCCACAACACTGGTTCTTCTCTGTATTTTTCTATAAAATACAGAGGATTTTTTTGTTCCACTCGATGTTTTAAAATTATATGAAATAATTACGAGAGGAACGACGTGTAGCGTACTGACTGAACCGCGTAACAGTCAAAGGATTCGCCAAAAAACCGACAGCAGGGTGGAGCACTCAAAGCGAGCAACAAGCTGCTCGTTGCTCTCTGGTTTTCCCGTAACACTACGTACTGACTGCACGAATGCTTGCGGTGTAACACGTTACATTACGCCCCGTTAAGTTAAATTTAACGTACACGCATAGACTCGCACTGATAGTTCATCATACTTTATGTCAGCCAATCAGAGCGTGATGATTGATGTGTGTACTCACACAGCGTGTCGGTACATGGAAGCCTAAAGAAGCGTGTGTTGCACCTAATTGCACTATTGTATTAGAATTGTTATTTGGTATATTTTCTCATTAGCCTTCCTGTAGAGAAAGTAATTTTTACTTTCTCTGACAGTATAATCTTGGACTTTGTGGTAATATAATATGTATTGCGATTTCAACGTATTACGTTAATGAAAGTAGCATGCGAGTAGAGTAGAAAATTTAAACTTACGTATTGAGTTTCAATGGGTAGTTTAGCCTGAAGAAAGTCTGGCCGTGGACAGCCATACTGAAATAGCTGGCCTCCGCGGTGTTAGAAATCCAAGAAGATATCTCCTTCGGACTGTCTCCAACTGTTGATAAAGATCATGCAATTTTAAAGGGTGAAATAAATTTTTCGAGAATAATAAATCAACGACTCTCGTCATTTATTTTTGTTAAAGTATTTTTAAAATATATTTTATGTGGTTCTTGATAGCAATAATTTCACGTTTATGAGGCTAAATAGCCTCATAAGCTTAACTACCAGTATATATATCCCACAAAAAAAATTGTGCGATCGTCGATTATTAAGATAGTACACAAATTTTCAAATAATCCTGTTCCAACAATAGTGAAAAGGAAACGTTTTAGATTTGGTTTGGAAAGCCTGTTTAAATGCTCAATAGCGATTGCTTCTATTTACTTTACTTGAAATATTCTGGCGGCTGTAAATAAAGTGCAGAACAAATACCGATTGTACTATTGTGTTGTTATAATGTTAATAATGTTTACTCGACTAAGCTTCGGCAAACTCGCAATCTGGGACAAACACATGTAGGAAAAACACGTAATGTTTGGTTTTACTACCTATTAGTCTCATTAACGTTCAATATCCTGCTATGTACCTGTAATCTAGATCTATAAAATAGACACGATTCTAAAAAACATTCTGCCCATAATAATGTCGTCCTTTGAGAACAGAAATACTTCAATAAAACGTATTAAACTCGAGTCCGCTTTAATTAAAAATGTCTATGAAGCTCTTGCCTATCTGGGCATTTTGTTCCGTAGTTATGTTGTTGCAATTTTCAGAAAAAGTGACATGGACTTTGCTCTATTTTTATTCAAATTAAGATAATTTCTTAGGAGAAGTACATTCGTTCTAAGAAGAACTTTGAATAGACATTGACTACACACGTTTATCCATTGTTTATTTAAATTTCAATATTTCAATAATATAATTAATCATTTCAGTATATTTAGTTCAGTGCGTAACAAAATAACTGTTACTATTTAATTGAAGAGAAGGACGGACTCTATATGATGAATTCCTTCTACTGAAGACCAGAACAAAGGAAATGGACCTGGTTGAGTCCGGATGGCACCATAAAAAACGAAAAAGCATATATTCAATGATGTGTCTGTGATCAATATGCTCAAAACCGGAAGCGATCACTGCTTGGTAAGAGGCACATTGAATATCGACGTCAAGCTTGAAAAGTCGCGCCTGATGAGGTCTACGCTGCGCCCCGTGCCATTTGAGATCTAAAACCCCGAGAGTTTCCATCTCGAACTCAGAAACCGCTTTGTTAGCCTAGGCGTTGACGTGGACATTTATAATGACGGGTTCGTGGAAACTGTCCGTAAAGTTGGGTTAAAGTTCTGTAAAACCCATCATCATCATCATTTCAGCCAAAAGACGTCCACTGCTGGACATAGGCCTCCCCCAAAGATTTCGAGAAAGGCCGGTCCTGGGCCGCCCGCATCCATCGTTTTCCGGCGACCTTAATCAGGTCATCGGTCCGCCGTGTGGGAAGCCTACCAGCTTTCCGGAACGCGGTCGCCATTCCAGGACTTTTCTGCCCCATCGGGCGTCGGCCCTGCGCGCTATGTGCCCTGCCCACTGCCACTTAAGTTTTTAAAACCCAATGCCAGAAAACTGCCAAAAAGATCTCGGACTTCACGCTGAATCTCATGGACGAACCAAGGGAAATGGCCCTGCAGTCTCCAGATGATGCGACGAACTATCGGCGGCTTAACATGCAGTCTGAAAGTCCCTGAAGCGTGATACACGCCGATTCAACACGAATCGTGTTGAAGAAGCTATTGAACGCAACAGGGGATTCAAAGCTCTCGCGAGGGATCTGTCTGTTGGGCAAAGCCAGCTCGTCAGGCTGAAGACTTTATGACGGCATGATCGTCACGTTGAAAGTAGAAATTTTGGGTGAGGTTGAGAGCTTCTACGGACCGCGGTACTTGTATACACAGGAACCCGTCATAAATTTTGCAACCGCCCCACGAGCTCGATTAACCCGGCACTAAACAGAAGACATTCCGGACGTCAGCCTGTGCGAGATCAGGATGGCTCTCAAGAAATTTAAGAACATCAAGGCGGCGGGCGGCAATATTTATATAGCTGCCCTAATGCCCAGTCTTTCTATAAGGACCTGGCGAAGCGGCTGTTCGACTGCACGCGTGACCAGAAATCTGGCCTTTATTTCGCTGAGCGAATAAGCATTGCCATCCAGCGTGGCAATGCTGCCAGCCATCTGGGCACTTTTGAAAACCCCTGCAGCGCTGAGGATGTGGTGCCTATTTTAATTTAGATTTATTTAGTGTTTAGTCTATCTTTCTCTTTCCTTTTAGGTACATTGTAAGCTGCTTTTTTCTTCTAGTTTTAGACACAGTATATAATAGTTTTTGCAGTTGTTATATGTTTGAAAGAAAATTTCTTTTAAATGTAAGTTCAAACATAACTTATTTAAGAAGTCTAACTACAGGCAATTTTACTGCTGCCGAAATATGCATAAATATTTTTAATATTGAATTGTACCATTATTAGTACCGTGGTCCATTTTATCCCAATGGAACTGGAAACGAGATAAATGATATTTAATAGCCTGCAATTCGCCGTGCAGACAAGACATGAATGAATTCTGAAATACATCAATAAAAAAATAAGTTCTAAACGTTCTATGAAGTAAAAACAGCTTTATTTTAATAAAGCTTTCAACGTGTTATGATTTTCCTAGGGTTTTTGAAGTAGGTTAGTAACTAAAAGGAATAAAAAATTAACAACTGTGCTCTTTAATACATCAATAACATAACATGCGCACAAAATATTATTTTACTTGAGACGCGATGATTGCGGATAAATTTTTGGATGGCAGCACAGCATGTATTGACTGCGATATAATTTTACCCAGCAGGACGCTCTGTTCGAATTCAGTAATAGAAATGTCGGAGAGATAATAATATTGAGAAAATCACAATCTATTCAGAGGATCTAGAATAGCTGCAAACAAGTTTGAAGAGGGTTTGAAATGTATTTAATTTCCGATTCCTTCAAGTTCTAAGAGAGAGGTTGGGACTTCAAGTTTTGCGTCTACACGATTACAGAATTAATTGACTTGAGTGAGAGACTTACCGGAATAGGAGAACAGGGGGTGATCGACGGAATGATTGTGGAACTTGCTCCACATGCAGAGTGTGAACTCTTTAAGGTCGGGCAAGTCTTTTTCATACTCTACGTACTGGTAGAATAACTCCTGGTTCATGGACACCTTGTAAATGCTACATGAGTCCGACGTGGCTGGCGCGGTGTTGGGTCGGCTAGGACCTCTGCTTGCCGAGCTGTATTGCGTCTGCGACTCAGTTGGCCTTCGGTTGACGATCTTCAGTTGCGGACTGTTAAAATAATACATCCGTTATTTCTTTGTTGAGATAATGTATTAGCAGTATAGTGCTCACCCAGTGCGTACCGTCTATGCCAAATAACATGAGCATAAAGTGCCGAGGTGGATGAAACTTGGTGCATGTCACAAATCGTGTGCTGACACGATTTTTTTCCTTCTATTATAGCCGTTGCGACATAATAATCGTCGATGGCGCATTGCTTGAGTTCTGTATAATATGTATATGTAGTAGTACATGCTTGCTTGACGCCATGAAAACTAAAAATTCAATGTGTAATCGATATCTGCGCCGGTTTTTGAAAGTGCTTGAATAAAACAATAAAAGGGCCCGCTAGCCCAATTTTGATCAAAGCTAAAAGTGCGTTATCTAAGTTTAGAAAAATCACCCGATAATTAGAAATAAAACCCACACCCGTGTTGTTACTCCATGCAAAAGTGTCGCTACTAATGACCAAATTCAGAGAAGTGGTGTCGTGAGTAATTTTAAAAAAAAAGTACATATTTTGTTTAAAAAGTATGTAAAAGTAATGAAATGTAACAATGTATACAATTATAATTTTGTATTTGGTAGTGAGTAACTAGTAGGTACATTGTGTCATGTAATTTTTAATACCGACCTGCGATCTAGCGATCTCTGAGGCGGGGAATGGTATGTAGTGAAGGAAAGTGTGGAGTCTGGAACGATTGGCTGCCAGTCATCCTCTCCAGCTAGTGCACCCACTAGTATCGAAACTAACACTAACAATCGCATGATCTGAAACAAACCAGTTATTATTAACATAGTGCACGTACCATGGTAAGCAATATTACTAGTGTGAAAGTAATTCTGTCACGCACACTCAGCAGTTATTTCTAATTTTTAATATAAGACAAAAAGTGCATGAACTACAAAACCTATTGTTAAAATATAACTTGAATCCTGGTGATGTAATTAATCATTGGAAATGTTATCAAATTTTTTAAATCTTTTTTTAAATCTTAGATGCCTAATTCAAGATAAATTAAATTTTGTATACCTATTATTTATATAGCTTCCCCAATTAAAATTACGAAATGTATATTACCTAGAGCTCAATGATAAAAAAATGAAAGATAATCAATGAAAACAATTACATACCTATACCATTATTTAATTTTATTATTGCATGAATTTGGAAAAATAATTATATAATAAATGGAAAAATAATATCTACTATTAACTGTTGTACATATTGCAAAGGTGTGAAATAAAAGGCTTTTTTAGTTTTATTTTTATTTTATTTAATGTTATCAAAATACCGATGTGACTATCTAGAAGCGGTAGGAGTCCAATACCCCAATGGCATACGCGCAACTGCATGAACCAGATCAAGTCAGAGTCAACATATAATAAATATTAGTCTCAAAGTCGACTGATATCGTTACAGTATGATTCTTGAATAAAGATGATTGACAAGTATGCACCGTATAGAGTAACAGAAAGTATGCGATTTGTTTCATCTGCATTTAATTAATTAGTTGAAGAAATGTTCATCGCCGTCACCATCATTTCAGCCCACAAATGTCCCACTGCCGAGTTGGGCCTCCTCCAAGTTGATGGAGGGAAATTAGCCTACTGGGCTGATTATCAATTTACATTCATACATTCGAAACATAATATGTATATTTACATTAGTACACTTATTTACGCACTCTAAGAGAACCAAATACATTGATTGGTTTATCGAGTATTGATATGGGCTTAATCTGCTTCGAAGAAATGTTCACGGAAACATTTTACGTAAACATATTTATTATTGTTTTCTAATAATAACAACCCTATTCATACTGTATGCTGTATCGTAAACTTATTACCCTGTTCCCGATTATCAATAGGGAGAAATACAATATATACGTATTTGAGAGAGAATTAAATTGTACACAATGGGTCACAATTACACAACGTCCGTAGTCGTATTTATACTGAAATTATTTTCAGCAAAATTGTGGCTTGCGTGGAAATGTAATTACCGTTTCATATTGAATCTTGCAGGATTCCTTACCGTAATAGGGTTTTAATTATTGATGTTTAAAATGAAAATGTATTATGTGCTCAGTGCGATGTATTTTAGTTTGAAATTGGATAACCATAATCCAAACAAATTACACCGTCTTGGTTGAAAGGGCCTTCAATTCCGGGGTCGGGTAAGTGTCTTTGTGTAAACCAGAGATACCTGGTCTGGGTGTCAGTGGAGAATGTTATGTTCTGCTTGTTCAGCGAATCAATTTAAAACCGGTGCACGAAAAAAAACCCTAAATTGATTTTTATTGTGAAACATGAAAAGAACTACATTGAAGGTTAAAGCACTGAATGTACCTATATAAATATTATATAATAGGAGTCGTATTAGTAAAAAAGTAAGTATATATTTATATATACGTATATTATATTTTCCTAATACACAAAATAAATCTAGTTAATCACCGAGAGACAGAGTCAGTAGGGCGTTTTATTAAAGTTTTCATTAAAACCGGGCACTCGAGACTCCTTTGTGCGTTTTTCAATATTAATTATAGTTTTCATTTATGCCATCGCACGTTTGAAAAAGTCACGTACGTTATATAATTAACGTTGCTTTAATCGATGCTCGGACAGCGGGTCACGTGAAATAGGTCTCAAACAGCTGTGAGCTCGGCCAAATACAAAAAGTATTACTAAACGACGCTTATCATTTCCACGCCCGGCCCAGGCGCATTGTGCACACGTTTACGGTTTCGGGATTTACTGATAATTACAAAATTCGATAATGTTCATATAAATTTATGCAAAAATATCTTTCAAGTTTGGTTACGGTTTTGGAAACGAATGTGCCATAACTACAGAAATAAGTACGTAGAACTTGAGAAACATTGTTGTGTGTCAGTCTTGTGTGATAAAATTCACTATAATTAAAATTGGATTCGGACGTCTTTTCTCCCTCGCACTACAAAAGAGGAAAATAGTTGGTACACAGAACTGCTCCTTTCCGTAGGTAATGTGTTGTTACTTCAGATATTGTATATATATATATATATATACATATATATTTTTAATGTAAATATTGATATTGTATATTGTTTATATTACACACTACCCCACAAATCAGTTATTTTTGGGTAATTATTTCCATAAACATATATTAGAATTGAAGCTTAAATACTAGTATCAAAAAACGCCTACACTAATATGACACTCCACCGAACCGATTTCCCTGGACATGTAGGCTGAGAAATGTCATTGATTATTTAATCACGTTGGTTCTTGTTCCCCGCTACACTGCAGCGGCGAGCCACTAACTGTTTGTTTAGACTAGCAGTTGAGCAGACGAGCAGTCTGTTGAACTAAGTCGACAGAGTCAAGATAGTGGCTCACTAGGTTAAAGCATAATATTTTGTGTTGTGCACAGCCAAATAGCACTGCACTTTTATATCGATGGTGCAAAATTTTAATAAACGTGAAAATTGAGTCTTTTTCTATTTGTCTCTCTTTATCTTATATGTTCGATGAAGAATAGGCGACTTCGGTACTTAGATCTCGCAACGACACTTTAATCTGCTGGATTATTGCAAAATGTGTTCCAATTATGGTATATTACTAAGTTTAGTCAATCGACAAAATCTAGAGCACTACATACATAGTTAAGGTTGGTGCATTTCGTTGGACTCAGCATATTTTAATATTGTAATCATTTTTGTATTATTTTTCTAAAACATAAACGGCACCTAATTGGTACTAAAAGGCAACAAATGTATTTTGTGTCTAGTCCTGAAGTCAAATTTAATTTAGCCATATTCAAGTTATTCAGTGATATAAACGACTAGAACGTTATTAACCATAACCACACAAATTTATTTTTTATTTTCTTATAATACGAGTATAATTATTTTATATCATGTAATTAATATTATATAAGCGTACAAGTAGTAGGTGGACCGACGACCTGGTTAAGATGGCCGGAAAGCAGTGGATGCGGGCGGCCCAGGACCGGCCTTTGTGGAAATCCTTGGGGGAGGCCTATGTCCAGCAGTGGACGTCTTTTGGCTGAAATGATGATGATGAAGATGAAGCGTACAACCCTATATGGGTCTCATGATAGGGTCCGGGTCACACACGCACGGCAGACACACGCTTAACATGCTTGCAACATGCCTAATTAGGGTGGGACCACACCGGGCCGGATAAAGTTCTAGTAATTGGGCCCGTATTATGACCACATGCGATATTATGGCATGAACACTTTGCTGTACAATATTTGAAATCGCTCCAGTAGTTTTTACTATATTGGTAACCAAAATACGTACATAATTCCCCCCCCCCCATAAAAATAGTAGGTACAACATCATACAACAAAATATATTAAAAATTCCAGCCACTGCTATACTCGTATAAAAGCAGAATCCAGGAATTTCACCTCCAATATGAAAGTTACGTCAATGGAAAGCTCATAACGTTTTGACACACTATTAGTCTGTATGCAGTGAAACATCTATGATTTACGTCGCCTACAGTGCCCAAAAGTTTGGCATGTGCGAACTTAAAGTGACAAAGTTTGGTCCTCCTGTGACCACTGTAGATTTTCATAGTACATTAAATACTTCTGCAAACTCGTTAACGTCACTAGATTTCGTAATTTAGTTGTACTTTTTTGTCTAAATCTTCGAAAACTAGTTCACACCTGTACAGAGTAGATCTACGACAAATATATTTAACATGATTTTTCATGTGTATGAAAAGGAGTGTTCCTGTCCCATTACATCACAGAAATTTAAAAAATTTGCTCGTCTATCAAAACCAAAGAAAAAGTTTTAATCGTTTCGTAACATAGTAATACCGAGTAGTACTATAATATTACAAGCTAGAAGGTTTGTATGGTTGTATGGATGGATCTTTGTTGCTCCACGCAAAAAGTACTGAATGCATTTTAATGAAACTTGAATATGGCTGATACATCAATAACAAACACATAGGCACATTTTATAAATATACACAGGGCACAATTTATAAATACACGGCCCTGGGCGGAAGCCATTTTATTCATATTTAGGAATTTCTCCTGAATCTCTACAATCCATGCTGGTTTTCCTACTGCTCCAACGTCGATTGACGGGTAAAGAAAATAATTTATGTGCTTTAAATTACCCTTGTGCGCAATCATCATTTTAGGGAAAACTACGAGCAAGCTTGTAGTTATTTCAGTAAATATACTGATTTTTGTTAGTAGAATTTTCATTCGTCAAGACATTTCAACATCGTGGGAATGGCGTGCACATGTGGGTCTCGACCTCGCGCAAATGTAATAGTTTACGCGTCCTTCTCCTGTAGTAGCCTGCGACTTTACTTGCTCCAGCTATTGGCCCCATTAAGTGCATACCGTAACTGGTGCATATTACATCCTTACGATTTCTATCTTACTATCACTCCTACTACTACCCAGCCCAGTGCTGAGCCTGGCCTCCTCCCATGACATGAACCGTCATTAGTAATTGTACACGTTAGGCGCAGGGTTTCGGGTCAAGTTTTCCTACTTGTGGCTCGTTGTCCGGCCTTGTCATTTCCTTTTGTTAGCTCAGGATGGAATCAGGTGTTGACTTGGACTACTTACTATGACATTGCAAGTTAGATATTGTTATTGTTCAATATCGCACAATATAGTTATCATCCCTCCGAAGTGTTCATGACATGCAACTAGTACGGTTCTGATGAGTAATTATCTTCGTCCATACCCTGGAATGATGAGATACGCATAGCGACACATGACACGTAATGCAGAACGTGATCGGAATTAATTAATGTCCGGTTCAGTTCCAGTACTCCGATAGTAATCAGTATGGACTGTGGTATATTCATACATTAACGCCGTGAAATTAATGGTAATATATAACTCTGGATGCTTGATGTATGAAATATGAATCCAATAAAGATCAGTGCGATTTGGCAGCGTAAAACTCTCGTGAGGAATCTTTGATTCTATACCTTGCAACAAACCTGCAAAAAATTGCATATGCCATTGACAAATGATTTAATCGCGCTAGAAGCATAGGAAACCTGATTCCGCTAATAGAAAGTCACTGGAAATGCCTCCGTTATATGACGCTGTTAAACCAACTCATAACACTACAATTGAATTGCAAATGTTTAGTCGGTATTCTTCCTGTCAGCCCGTTAAATCACCAACTTCAGGAGTCTACTGTGCCACGCAGGCCAGACCATGTTACTTTAGTCGGCTCTTGCGACACCCAAGGGATGGCATGGGGTATACAGATAAATTAGTCATCACATAGTTGTATGATGCGTGTATATCTAGGTTATTAGTAGATATACTCATTACCATAACATGTAAACAAAATTAACTTATAAGTAAACTAGCGGCCCGTCCCGGCTTCGCTTGCGTGCGATGTCGATGACGAATCTAGTCAAAAGTAGCCTAAGTTACTCCATAAATCTTCAGCTACCTATCAGTGAAAGTCCCGTCAAAATCGGTCCAGCCGTTCTAAAGACATTAGCCGGAACAAATAGATAGGCAGACAGACAAAAAAAAACATATTTTGGTATATGTACCGTGTATACATTGTCTACACAGCAGTGGACGTCTTTTGGCTGAAATGATGATGATGATGATACATACTTACGCATTTAGTAGAAAGTGATTATTTTATTATTACAAACAGACAATCCAATTTTATTTACTTGGAATGACGTGTGGACCCTGTTTCGATCCGAGATTAAATTGATTCTTGTAACTCAAACCAGTCAAAGCGACATTCATCCTTTCGTATGCACATACACGGTGTAACAAAAAGCTAACCAAAAATGGCAGTCATCATCATCATTTCAGCCAAAAGACGTCCACTGCTGGACATAGGCCTCCCCTAAGGATTTCCACAAAGGCCGGTCCTGGGCCGCCCGCATCCACTGCTTTCCGGCGATCTTAACCAGGTCGTCGGTTCACCGTGTGGGAGGCCTACCAGCACTGCGCCTTCCAGAACGCGGTCGCCACTCGAGGACTTTTCTGCCCCATCGGACGTCGGTCCTGCGAGCTATGTGCCCTGCCCACTGCCACTTAAGTTTGACAATCCGGTGGGCTATGTCGGTGACCCTGGTTTTCCTGCGTATCTCCTCATTTCTGATTCGATCTCGCAGGGAAACTCCGAGCATAGCCCTCTCCATTGCCCTTTGGGTGACTTTGAGCCTTCTGATGGAGCCCATAGTGAGCGACCACGTCTCAGTTCCATATGTCATCACTGGCAACACACATTGGTTGAAGACTTATGTCTTCAGACACTGCGGTATTGTGGACGAGAAGATCTTTCGCAGCTTCCCGAACGCTGCCCAGCCGAGTTGGATCCGACGATTGACCGATTGAAAATGGCAGTGCTATGTTGTTTCTGTACGATTTTTATCAGTAGGACTATCTATCCATTCGCTATGTCACACCTTGTATTATAATTTATTAATAAACATTCTAATAATAAGTGGCGGGCACATGACGGTGTAACTTTGGTCATAACTTGTGGCAAACTTAAGGAAATGGTCTGTTTATTAAATTTAATCCAATTTTTCTTCGTCAATATCTTGATTTGGCTAAGTACCGGTATTTACACGGAGCAATACAACCACTAATTATTTGGTTAGACCAGCTGTCAATTGTTACGTGCCCTCTAAAGCGTGGAGGAGGCAGGTAATAGTCATATTACAAATTATCCAGACATTACTTAACCTGCAGATTGATTGCGTTCCACGCAGCTCGCTAGGCGATGATTGAATGTATTCACTGTGGCCATTACATCGTACGCCTGTTAGTAATACAAATTATAATTGGGAAAGTAATGCGTTCATGCCTAATCCGCTCAGCCTATATTCGGGTTTCAGTATAGATGGGAGCTTGGAAAAGGACATACTTATTATGCAATTTTCATCGCGAAATACGACAGAAACGAAATATGATGGAGTAAAATTGTGGATGGACGTAAAGAGGGGGACAGAAGTATCAACTTCATTTATTATGATTTACCATTACCTACTTGCCGTGTCCTGGACTGGCCGGTATATGTGGGTCTCCCTGTCGCAAAAACAAAATAAGCGCCCGACCTACTCACTAAAAATCGACGGCGATCCTCAAATGTCCGGACCAGAGCCACGGAATTGACACTCCGACGGGGCTTAGTGGAGCCCAAAGCTAAAGCCGCTCAACGGCGGTATATATGAGTGCCAAAAACAACCCTTTGATAACTGGAACACTTCTTTTCACTGTCTCATCGTAAAATAGAACATCATTATCAAAAAGCACTTTTTTTTACTTTTACATAAATTTATCTAGATTGGAATAGATGTGTTTTCTGGTAGATATTTCTGGAAAATGGTCAGAATCCACGCAAAATTTGCTGGTGAGCCCCACCTTAGCTTTATGTACAAATAGAAGCTAATATAATTATTCGAAGTAAACCGTACATTATCAAGCATATTATTTATTATAACAAAATTATTGAAGCTATCATAAGCATCATCATAGGAATAAATCCGTTATTATATTTAACATTATTACGATTGCCAACGCTTCGAATGCTCCAAATAGCAGCAACGGTAGCTCGTGGGCACGGAGAGACGCCTGATAAAAATTGAGAACCAAAGCGAAAGTATTGTTCTCTCGATGCTAATGCTATCTTATATATTTTAATATGAAATCAATGTTTCTCTCCAAATTTACATACTAAATTAAGATATCTTAAAGTTATTCTTTAGGATTACCAATTTATGAACGAATCTTCACAAATATTTACAATTCATATAAACGCATTGTGTAAGTAATAGGTATACATATAAATCAGTATTACACTTAGAACTCGAACGTACGACATTGCGTGTATCAAGCATAATCTATTCGTAACAAGGTAATAAATAATATTTATGTAAGATATACTACCCATTATACGTTGGAAGCAACGTTGCGCATTAAATTGGATTAATCAAAACGAATCGTGGCGCCTTTTTTGAGGGTAGTTATAATTAATTACGGAGGCTCTTAAAATATCAACTGGTGAGTTGAACCTCTCTCAATCAAATCAATGAGATTATTGCCCCGCAGATGGCTATCGATTCAACACCGGTTTTCCTTCTCTTGTAGTTAGATTTTCCCTTATTCTTACAACGCCTTTAGGGCATAATGGATTGATGCCATTACCTGCTCCGGCCCCTTGTATTAAAAATCAAATTGTTGTAAATGGCCGAATGTTGTATAAATGTTTTCAATAAGATACATGTTGACAATTTATAAGTGTCCATCCTGACCTACGCAAAATTAATTATAAGAATTTAGAAAGTTTTTACCACCTAACAAATCAATGCAATTATTTTCTAATTGACGTTATTACTTTTATAATATACATTATGTTTTATTTGAAATAATCTCATACAAGCCCTTATCATTTATAATGACTCTTGATATAAACATATACACTGACTATACTAATGTTTGGACACGTATTCCTGTGAAAGTTGTCCCTATGATACATAGGCATTGCTCGCATTTCAATTCCACTGACTTGTTTCACCGTTTGTCACCAACTTTCTCACTATATCATTCGAATACCAAATTTTGTGCGAGAATGTCATTGGAGAATGTTACGTGTGGCATGTCCAATTAAAATGATCATCATTCTCCATCACGATATTCCAAGCACGGGTAAAATTCAAAATGATTCGCGTCGCGGTACATTTCGATAAATTCATGTGATTGAAATGTGAAATTAGGAAATTTCAAAGTTGTATGACATCCAATGAATGCGAAACGTATGTTCGGTTGGAATCGATTTCATAATTACGAAATTATTGCGTATAGTTTAATTTTGCATCGTATTTGCCTCTATACTCACTCGATTATTAAAATGAAGGGTTAACTCTTAGATTTGTTGAGAAATGTAACATGTACCTCAAATTGAAATTTACTCTAATTAAAACAACAATATTTTTAGAAAAGACTGAGTGAACTTGTACAATCGAAATGTAATAAATATTATAGGTAACGCCTGGATCTCGGTATTACAAACGCCAGTAAGTCTGATGATTATCATAAATACGATAGAGAGGTAGATTCCCATGTCGTGTCTCCCGCTCAGCTTATGCTTTGTGCAATCTCATTGCGTACAGAATAAGTGAAATTATTCAACGCGTAGAATGTGCGTTGCGTAACCGTTGCTTCCGCGGTACGATACCTTGTGTACAGGTGTATATTAACTTAGGCTATTACTACTGCTCATGAAATCACCGCAAAACCTTTAAGCTATTACATGTGACTTCTTCATTAATTTGGTATTATTTTTTAATAAGTTTAGTTTGTTGTTTTAAGTTCAGCACTTCTTGATTCAGTTTTGTTTTGTACATTTGTAATATAATCAAAGATCCTCTAAATTTCCTCGTAACAGAGAGCATTCGACAACGCCATTTACTATACTTAATTCTATCTAGACCGCTGCTTAATTATTTTTGTTTACACACTTCCACGCATTAGATTTGCTGGTAGAAATAATTATTTAGTTGTTTCAATGAGAGCTTTTCTCTATAAATGTAAACTAACAGACGTAACCGAATGAGGTTCTAAAGTACACTTATTAAATATGTATACAATATATAATAGCATATGCATAAAAGGTATAATGTGGCATTCATTTAGCAACCCGCCATATTAGAATTGCAATGAGCGTATAAGTTATTCTGAGCATCAGAAATAACGAGTTCACCTATAAACAGTTTGGCAACAGCTTTAGAAGGAGTTGCTGAAATTTATAATTTATATTTACACAATTATGCAGAATAGCGTACAACTATTACGCTGAGGCCTTGACCCGCCCTAAAGCGTAGAAAAACTGTAACGTAAATGCAACATGTTTTACAGCGTCTGGGGCGTTGACTACCAAAAAGACGTTGTAACTAAATAATGTGTTGGTAACTAATGGAGATAACTGAAACTATGCGCTATTTATTTTATTAATGACGCCATTATTAATTTGGAAATTAACAGACGGCAGTTTCTAATAATAATTAAGATTAAGAAGGCGAATCAAACTTCACTAGTTATCTATAGGTACAGAGATAATGCTGTAATGGATATTATATGTAAATTAAAATTTTTAAATCACTACATAGTTTAAAACAAAGTCGCTGTCGTCTGTCCGTCCCTATGTATGCTTAAATCTTTAAAACTACGCAACGGATTTTGAAGCGGTTTTTTGTAATAGATAGAGAGATTCGAGAGGAAGGTTTATGTGTATAATACATGCATAATGTTGTAGAGAAACACTCATAATTTTAGATGTTAATCATTGCACCCGGGCGAAGCCGGGGCATGTCACTAGTGTGTAATAAAAAAGGTTATTGGATTGGTACGCGAATAAAATTAAAATAAAAGTAAAAAACAAGGTTTCGTTTCCATATAAAAATTTGGAGCAATTTCGTTTATTGTGAAAGCGTATAATGAGCATTCTATACACATAGAAATACTCCTTGGATGGAATCGGATACAAATTATAAAAAATATATACAATACCACTCGTTCTAACGAGTCCTAATAAAATATTGTGGATAAGCTTACACAAATACATTTAAATAACATTTTAGAAATCAATTTAAAGTGAGGAAACCCCGAAGCCTATTGATCTGTGTCCCATTACAGGCAGCACACGATGAACGTGATTAGCTTAAAAGCTTAGTTGTAAGCTTTTAGAATAATCACGTTAGCTAGTCCGTGTGATTAATGTAATTGACTTAAGGTTTGTAATAAATATATGGTTCAGAAAAACTTCGCTTTTTCTCTCATACTTGAAGACCGAAAACCAATTAGTAAGCGACTTCTTTTGATAATTTAAAACATTGAATGGGACTTATCGCGCACAGAATTCTTTTGCTAAGCTATATTACTTTATTTCGGATATTTCACAATATCGTAGGTGTAGTAGGTAATTTAATTTAAATTGTACAAATATTAATGGTTATGTACACGAATTTAAATTTCTCTAAAGGATTTTAAACTAAAGAACCATGACGGAGGAGGAGAATTTCAAACTACCACCGATATCGAATTGGTCCGACAGTTGACATTGCACACAAGATCTCCGTTTCGATTCTGTGCACCTATACAGAACGTACAGACATTCTTATTCAATGAAACACACATGGTTCTTTTATATTTTATTGTATCTAACTCATAATTATCTTATTAGCTAACGTCTTATTTTTGACGGACAAAAGGTACCATTTTTCGTAGGACCCTTGACTTTGACAGTGCGAATAAAGGTCATGACCGAACATTACTGGCTCGCCGTTCGATTTCAATCCACCGAATCGAATAGATAATCAATTTTTTCGTACGTTATCCATTTTTTGACTTGTTATTTTATAATCATAATATTACCTGTATCAGTGAACTTACTCTGGTGCATAATGTTGGTTTAAACCGGGATGATAAAATAAATTTTAACGAGCTCTTGTTTTTTATATAATCAGGTGTAGAGGTCGTACGAGTTAACAATTGGTTATAGTATTGTTTCGTTTCCAAATTGTTCATTATAGGCACTAACGGTGAACGGGTAGATTTGGAATACATAACCATTTCAAGACGATGATAATTATACGCGGAAAGACTACCTAGGCGGTTAGGGGGCGTAGACTTGATGATTATAAAACCCTGTCCCTTGCATGAACCGCGTGGTACAAAGGGAAAATAATACAATCAAATAGAGGAAGCTAACTCGACATGAAACGGAAGGGAGCGGCTTTTGATATAAACTTAAATCTTTGCAAGTCAAGTTAATTGATGAATCAAAATCGCTAAACTTTATATTTATAAATATGCTATAGGTACCGTAGGTAAGATTGGTCGTCTGATAAGATGACCACCTGATCTTAGCCAAAACATTAATTTACTAGAGTAAATTGCGGAGGCGTAAAATCAGTCGGTTTCACCAATAGTTACAATGTTGTTACTATTAGGTAAGGAATGTCGTCAGAAATGTTCAATTCATAATGTCCGTAGATGGAAGTCCGGAGCAGACTACAAGGCTTACTTTGCCGTTATGGATGGGGTGAGGCTGTTATACATTTCCGTAGCTTCCCGTTAAAACAGGAATAACATGATTTCTAAATGCGACGCTAAGAGTTTAATGAAGAAACCCAGCCTCATCGGCGTACGCGATAATGTACCCTACTGCACGTTAGCAATAATAAATAAAATCAAATTTCAGTACAGACAACAAAATAATTTCTTAGATCACCGATATACTTAAATCAATTACAGGACCGTATATTACATTGAGTAAATTAATAGTTTTATTTCCATATTGCCTATGACGTGATCCAATCAATACACGACTATTACCCGTGACGTGTATCTAGCATTGGTGCATATTCAATGAATCGCTAGCAAAATACCATTCAATCAGGATGTAAGAAAAACTTTTCTTTTTGTAAGTTTCTGTGGTTTTTTTTTCAATTGACTTTTTATCACAATTCAGTGTTATAAATATCTACTATAACATTCACCGCCTTCGCGGATACAATTTAATCTAGTCCATGTTTGTGACGAATGTATTATACACTAAAGTGATTACAATGTTTATGCACCTACAATTCTATCAGAATGTCTAAAAACATCTACTGATATATCTTGAAATATCAGAAACTTTCGTCTGCAATTGAATAATTTCTTTTAAATTTATCTTAATACGTTAATAATATATTATAGAACTAAAAGTACGAGTATTAAGTAATATATAAAAGTAATGTTGTTTAAAAATATATTTTGTTGCACAAAGGTTATAAAGTAAATACACTGTCCAGAAAATCGTAATCACAATTATCTAAATTGTTGAATGTTTAGTTCGTTTCGAATCGTCGGTCGATATCATCTTATAGAATGATTTCGACGAAATTGTAACATTTTTAGTTTTAGTTCACTTAGTCTAAATGGAAAGTACATTTTTAATGCACTGTGACAAGTGGTTTTATAGTGGACTTTCGTTTGTCAGTTAAGCTATTCTATTTATTTGATTAAGTGAAAGGTCAATTACAATTAAAAGTGTTATTATATTACTATAAATTACTCAGGTTTCAAATTAAAAAAAAACCGTTTCCTAATTTTTAATTTTCTGCAAATAAACATTACTCGCCTCTTCGACCATGTAGTCGGATGGAAAATCAAAATTCTGAGATATAATACCAATTAAATAAGATAATTAATTATCACGATATCCCTTAAAAATAAGAATCATCCAAATCAGCTCAGCCGCCTTGGAATGATAACACATAAAACATACACAAAAATATATTCAGACGAACACGGAACCTATCATATTTTGAAGTCCTTAAATACCCCCTGGTACCGAATAAGCGGGCCTAAAACTTCGCTACAGCACCAATAATACAATCGCAAACGCAAACCCACAAAAAGTGTGCTACGAGTACGTGCTCAAACTTTAGAGGAAGTTATCACATCAAAAACAAAATGTATCACTTACGATTTCAACGTGTCGAAAGTGAATCCCGGTGTAGCGAGCGTACGCTATCGTCGACTACGCACTCACTGGACTCGGCGACTCGGGTCTGCGCCGGCGCAACTTGTACCCCACCTTAAGGCTTTCTTCCGAATCCAGTCCGTTCTTAGAGATCTCCAACAAGACGTGTTGCGTCACAATATGGTGTTGTAACCCAGCCTTTGAAATTTGCAATGCGCGGTCATATAAATAAGATGTCGCTCATTTTGCACTGAATTCGCGTTGGCGATAATGCGTTCATTTCACTATTCCACAACAATAATCAAATTTTTAAAACATTAAAATGAGTTATGCTCTCTCCTTTCCCACATAGATCGACTTTCCGATAAATGTTGATGATAAGTTGTTACTACGTCTTTAGCTGTTCCTTTATCAGGTTTTATATTTCCATATACATAAAATTTGTCGGAAACTACCAAAAAAGTCCTCAAACGATGTTCAGCAATAAAAGCAATCAATTGGTTAAAAAAGTATCAGAGAACATTGTGTGTTTTGCGTTGTTGTTTAAAATTGAATTTTATTTGAGGCAAAGGTTCCGGAAAAAAACAAAGTTCCATTTGTATTGGATGCCCTGCGGCGGTCTATGACATTTAAAAGGTATTTACCACAGCAAAATTAAAGGCCAAAGTATGGTTCTCATATTAATTTTAATAAAACTGATGTTATGGTAAACCTTTAATGGCTTTATCCGTAATAGCGTATACCTCAATGTTAGATTCAATAAGTATTTAGGGTGAGGCCAGACGAGCGTCACTTTGTGAGTTGTGAGTCGCGTAATTTCGGTCGCAGAAATTCTGCCCAGCAGAAATTCTGCCAAACGGGCGCATTTTGTTCAGTTCGGAACTCAATTCGGTCGGATTATGCGTGTGAGTCGGGTCACAACTCATTTTGCGTCGCTCCGTGTGCCACTAACTGGACTTTTCCTGACTGAAGAGCAACCATGGAGTTTCTCGCCGGCTCTTCTCTGTGGAATGGCATTCCGAACGGGTGGTATAAAACTAAATGATTAATTATTTACACTATTTTTTATTTTTGTGTTATGTTGTTTGACTATTTGGAAGCATTCGCAAGAAGTTATTCGAAATAAAGGGATTTTGTATTTGTATGAAACCGAATGCAGCCGAAATAACGCGACTGACAACTCACAAATTTACGCTCGTTTGGCCTCACCCTTAGGTATAGAGGAACTAATGAATTACTGGCTTCGCCTTGGATATTTACTTTACTTGAATCATACTTGATGAAATGGGTATTGAAAATTAATTAATGGATTAATTAAGTGAATAGAAAATCTGAACCACCAGCATGGGGTTTATTCCAGGATCGATAAAAGACCTATGCTATTGCTGGCAACGTGCGTTATGAAACTCTAATGTATCTTTCTTATGGTCTTCGTTGGTCCGAAGCATACAACGTGGTCCAATGTGGCATCATTGTTACAAAAAGAATCGTGCGTCAATAGAACCACACCTTATGACTTTACACAATTAACACGATTATTAAGTGTTACCACGCACGATCTAGGTCAACCTTAGCACCAACGCCTAATTACACACGTTAAACGCTCCTTACCAAACTTATCAACAAGATTAAGGCGATCCGTCGAACATGTAACTTACCGTTTCATGCCACTAAATGTTTTACGTGACCTTGATGTTAATTCACAGTGCTGTATTTCTTTATGTAGAATGCTGAGCTGAGTAGCTCGCTGTGCTATTATTATCAACTAGCTTTTGGGCGCGGCTTCGCTCGCGTGGACTTCGAACCCGTGCTTATCTCTATGCATTTTTTTTTATGAATATAAAATTGGTTATTGTGACTAAACTATGATAGTTAGATATGTGCTCTCCCGGACTTTTTTGTAGATTTTAATAAGACCTACAAATTCGTAGTACTTCAATTTGTTCTATTGTCAATAGTTTTTGCAGCGCACGCATAAATAGGTTTTCGATTTTACACCTTGGGTTACAAAATCGCAATTTTCATACGGATCCCTAATTCCTTTGAAAATAAAATATAGCCTATAACCTTTCTCGATAAATGGACTATCTAACACTGAAAGAATTTTTGAAATCGGACCAGTAGTTCCTGAGATTAGCGCGTTCAAACAAACAAACAAACTCTGCAGCTTTATATATTAGTATAGATTAACTGTTATTATAATTCAGCTCAAATTTAATCTAACAGAGCACGTTAATGGATGTAAATCTGGAGGAAAACAGGCTTAGGTGGTGCATCAAATATTCGTTCAGCGCTTTTTAAGCGAGAAACAAAGTAAGTTCGCATCCCTATCGTACACTCGATTCTTGCCACTACTACTACCTACTCAGCCCATAAATTACCCACTGCTCAGACGGGCCTCCTCCAGTTACATAGGGAGTCATTAGCCTACTGTGACACGCTGGCCAGACGGGTTGGCACAGGGTTTCGTATCTGGCTGTCTTATACTCTGTACTTGATTTTTTTAGATCGACATTTTTAGGGTCAAGGCCGGGGTATGACAGACTTGTGAGAGCGAACTCGCACAACAGTCGCAAAGGGCCAAACATTAGCAACATCTAGTCAATAGTCTTTTTCTTTCGGCCAGGTTATCGGTTCTGTCATTTCCTTTTGTTGTCTTCTCCAACACCCTCAGGATGGTATGAGATAGTGACACTATGTATTATGAATCATGAAATTATGGCAAGAATATATCAGGTATAGAATCAACGGCTTTGTTAGCTTTGTACACAGTTCCGTTTAGATCTGATGCAATAATTAATTATTATTTAATTGGTTTTACGTGTGTTCATATTAGGATTACTGATTAACCTCAGAACTTAATATTTTTAAATTTTTAGCACTTCTACATATTATTTTCTTTAGGTGGTTTCGTAAGCTTGCGGATGTTTTTAAGTTTAAGCAAGTTTTTAAAATCATTATCTTCTGGTCACAATCTGAATTTAAAAATCCCTTGTTGGTATAATTTATTATTATCTAACCGGTGACGCTAACCCGGGCGTATAGCGTACCGCAATATTAAGAAATTATAAACAACAAAAAAGCATTAACCAATGAGGCGCGGTCGTCCCAAAGCTCTATGAGGACAAAAATTGCCACTACTTAGTGTATTTTTTTAAATTATAAATAGTAATGAAACCTGTAGGATTAAATGTATAAAATACGAATATGTTTGATTTGCACTTGTTTGTAGTATCAAGCGAATCAAGCCCCACTTTAGAAAACAGCAGTTACCTAATAATTATGTGGTATAACCACTTTTTTTTACGCCTATTTACTCAGCGACGTATGCAAAATAAAAAATAAATCCAACAGTATGGTCGATACTCACAACTTTCCCTCCAGTTATATAAATAAATACATGTGTCTTTATTATCTATAACAACTTAATTCATTAAGTGCGACAGTAATGAATTTCTCTTTGATGTATTAGAGACGACTTCACATCTCTGACTAGCGTGTTATGCGCATTAAGTGTCAAGTGAACAAAGAGTCACAGAGAGATTGCACAATCCGAGGGTCGAGAGAAATGGTAAACCTAGACATTGTCACTTCATAATGGAGTAGAGAATCAATTTTCTCGGGTAATGTTCAGGAACTTCAATGTTCAGGACAGCATGGTCCCCCATTGGGGAGCACAACCTGCGGCTCTGAAGTGGCCGGCTAAGGAACGCCGTTGGTTTTAGTGGGCAGGTTGGGGCCCTAATTACCATCTTTCCGCGCGCCGAAGTCCCGCATACCCCGGCTATTCCCCGACGGCCAGGTATTCATGGGGTTTCCTCAGGAAGGAAAATGTTGGAAAGACAACTGTAAAATGATATGTGCTGCATGGTATTGAAAGGCAATAATCTCTCCAATGTTATATTTTGCTGATATACTAATCTCTTAAATTGCGATCTAGCCATAACATTTTAATCTTCTTGGAATAGCAACATTAAAAAGTGTTAAAAATTTAACCGTTTTGATTATAGGAACACCCAATGCTATGTATTTTTACTTACAAGTAAGCTTTAAATTGTTGTTTAGGTTAGGAAATTAAAATCGCGTCCGTGACGCCGCACAGTACTTGGACAAAAGTAGTTTGACGTAGTAAATAACTGTCGGGGTGTAAATTGCATTCTAGGTTCACGAACCCAATTCAACACGTAATTGGATGTTATTACCTGTGTGTGTTTTTTTTTGTTCCTTACGGTAGCTCTATCTTGCCTCGGTTGGCTTTTGCGTCACCCATTTGGCACATAGCAACGTCACGGTGGTTTACAACTAATTTTCTGTGATTACACAATTAAGCCTTTGAATGTTGAACATAGTACTGTTTATTAAAAAGAAACTTTGCCGAGTTGTGTAAGCGGTTCCTTGTGAATTTAACCCACCCAAGATTTGTAAGGATAGACCACTTCACACGATCGCCCACTTCTTAACCGACTTCAAAAAAGGATTAATTTCTCAATTCGACTATATTTTTTATGTTTGTTACTTCAACACTTTCGGCTGAGTGAACCGATATGTATGTTTTTTAATAAGCACATTTAATCCTTCGGATGACATTATTCTCAAATCAATTTATTATATTTTACTACATAATGTTATAAATTCTTCTATACTTCTACAATAACTGTGCCGTGCCGCCAATTTTAGGATGTATTGACGTAAATGCAGTTATCGTCAAAAGGAGCGTTGTGAGGTTCTATAAAGTACCAGAGCGATTATTTCTTTATATGAAAATACCCTGCCCTTATAATTAGTTGATATGTTGCTGCTGATTTTATTTCACTGGTGATGGTCGAGGTCAGAAATATTTTACAAAGCTCTGATAGAATGACAGATATGAAGAAGAATAAGCGATACTATTAAAAAACTAGTCTCTACATCTTCAGTCATGTATGAAATTTAAAGTCTACAAAAACAAATGAACACGATTATATGTGAACACGCTATACTACTACTACTCAGCCCATATGCGACCCACTGCTGAGTCGGGCCTCCTCCAGCTACATGGAGGGCAATTGACCTACTGTGCCAGGCTTGCTAGACTGGTTGGCGCAGGGTTTCGTATCCAATTTTCTTCCTCTTACGGCTACGTGAGAGAAAGAAAATTGGATACAAAGGGCTTTCGTCCGCCAATAAACAAACTACAACTACCACAGCTAAGAAAGGCACTACAAAACAAATGCTTTATAGACAAAGAGTATCAGTTTTTACTTTATATGAATGCTTATTATAACGAATGCACGATAGTTAGTTCGAATTAGTTTATTATGTAATCTAACACGCCTATTGAAAGTAACGAGTTTGACAAGATATGACTAATGGCTCCGAATTTCATCTCTCTATTTTATTTTCGGCGCCTATTAGCGCATCGGCCTTGGCCCAATTTTATATTGACTGTGTCGGGTGATGTTAATATGCATTTTATGGTATAAGACCAAGCACCATCCGGATTTTCTTAATTTAACTGACGTGCCTACAAACAAGTTTATCGATCGGTACTTACGTACCGAGACATTGAACTATCTGAATAACTTAAATGATCTGATTGATTAATTAATAGCCATTAATAAATGCCAAATTAGGATCTAGGAATGTTACAGTGGAAATTTAAATATTTATCAGTTATTGTCCGTTATTCAAAATATTTGTAAACAACATAAGATTGTAGATGTGCTGTTGGTGAAGTTTAATCCATAAGTTTTTACTCAAACATGATATGATAAATGTAAAAAAATGTCAAGGTCAGTTTATGCTTTGGTACCTAATACAGCGATATCTAGCTCTAGGGGAATTTAATTTCGCAGAAATGCGTTACTGCTGACAAATACGAGAATGCAATATAGAGGAACTCCGCTTATTGGCGTCTGTATGACAAGTAACACGACCTGCTTCCTAAAGCGTTTGGAGCTATTGAAGAAAAACAGGTTATAAAAAAATATGAGACCTTCTCTTTGCTTTATGGCAGCGCTATTTTTGTGTAAGATGTCTCTTTGCGACAATTCGTGTCCCTACTTGCAGACCTTAGATGTTATAAATGGGTCTACACAATTAAGATTTTTATGTTTGACTGGGCTGCGACCTTCTCTGCATCAGGCTTTTCCAAAGAGTGATCGACTCTGTCTGAGTTTCCCAAACAAAGGCGTGTGACGACCTCATAAGATACAGCTGTCTAAGCAATCTAAGGCGCCTTCTATCTTCTGAATTTATCAAAGTCTATTTAATAGACTTAGAACAAGGACAGAGTTACCGTTATACAACTGTCGAAATAACATTCAATTAGATGATGATTGATTTATCGAACATGTACAATTTTATTTTTGTATGTACAATATTACGTAGCGCCAACGCAACGACATATTAGGTCACTTTGCGTGACAAACCTACGCTCTTACAATTAAGATGATTAAATATAGCTTCATTATAAAGCAAATGGTTAGTTGAAACATTATACGCCTTTGTTTACTATGATTAAGGCCTAAAATAAGATGAGTTAACAATTAAACCACACTATAAATACTTACGATACGGTTTATTTATTCTAAAATTGCATTAAATTCACAGTACGCGCCGTAATAAATAAAAAACATAATACTTATTATATGTATATAATAAGTATTATGTTTACAACAGTAGTAGCATATTTACAATAATACATGTTCATGTTTAATTTATTGATGTAAATAGACACTAAACAAAAACATTTGTACGGATTGAAGATCTAGGCGAAAACTTAGGTTATACTTACGCCACTTTAATGCCGCCTCTGCATTGGGTATTAAATTCGGCTTTTGATTCAAAATAGAATATTAATTACATTATGATGACTTTATTGGTAGGATTTTTTTGTTGCACGATTCTTATAATCCCGATCCGTACCGTAGTTGTTTTACGAGTAACATTGAATACATTGCTAAGTATTTTTAATGATTGCTTTAAAATGTATATTATATTTTAGTTACATCCTGTGGGCGTTCATACAACGCCAGTTGAGTGACGTATAATAATAACAGAGTCAAAATACTACATTAAAGGATATACTAAAATAGTTTAATATTTTCAATTTAAAAGAACCCACAGAGGTCCGTAGTTTCCACGGGACGCGCTCCGCCAAAAAGTCGCACAGGCGTCCTGCTCCAATCTATGAAGAGCATAGCATTGTGTTGCAAATGTGATTCATCTAAGGAACACTTCTTATAATTTTGAATTATGAACTCTATACCTATGTTCTTAGCTTTAACAGGTGATAAAATATGTGACATGTCTATACTCTCATCGGGCTGGACATATAAAACACGATCGTATAATTCAATATTTTTACATACTCTGGTAGGTTGCAAAGACGAGGGAATAGCAGATAAATTTTCCATGTCAATGTCTGATCTATATCTGTTGATATCAGGAATTCTATCGTTTCCACCGAGGAAACTAAGCTTTTTCTCCTTTTCATTTACGCCTATGGTCTCTTGCTCATTTAACGCATTGCCTATTTTAACATTTCTGTTAAAGTTGCTTATTTTCTCGTAACCTGTGGTGGGTAAAAGCAATTGATTTAACTTCTCTGTCACTTTTACCGTCGTAGGCCTGATGTTATGACCAGGAAGAAATCCGTGATTAAACTTAAGTATAGATATGCTTCCACTATTATCTGATTTGTTCATAACTCCTAAGGCAAGTTCTCTTGCCTTCAGTATAGATTCTGCCTCTTGGGGTACTACTTTACGATTTTCGTGTTTGTATTTTAAACGCAGTGATGGATGCTTCTGGTTTGCTTCAGCATATTGTTCATCGGTGCTGCCTTCAACTTTCGCCGTCTCTTCGTTAATTTTCCTTGGCGTATAGTCATTACTGTATGATTTAACATTATGCCATTTATTTCCACTAGGAATACTTCGCGTATACATATTATTATGTGCGTCTTCGTTACTTTCTGATGAATCGTCAGTCGAAATTTCTAATGATTTTAGAAATGGTAGGCTACCCATAAGATTATTTTGATGGTTAGTACTATAGCTATTCCTCCATTTTGTGAGCTTATTGGTATGCGAAGCTTTGGGATTTGTTACTGATTCAGTACTGCCACTGTCTATATCAAATTCCTGACTGTTTACTTTCCTATAAAATCTATGTTGGTTGTTTTGCTTTGCCCGTCCTCGGTTCGTTATTTGAACATGCTTAAGCTGTGTTTGGGCGTGTGATTTCATAATATTACTCCTTAGGTCATCCTCTAAAATATGTACATTTATTTGAGGAGACCTCTTATTACTATCAAAACGTCTTTCCACCAAATGCTTTCGTTGAAACTGAAGCGGTGAGCGCAATTTAGTTCTTTTAAATTCTGAGGGATAAGGATAGCTATCCGAAAATTTATAAAGAGGAATAGTTGGTGGTACATGTCTCTGGTCTTTTGCCTGTTGTCTTATATTTTTTAAATGGTTCAAAACGCTGTTTGCAAACTTAGAACTAGTCCATTGATTGTAACCGTCATTATTATGTACATTAAATTTATTTACAACAGTTGGTGGTATTTCACTCTTATAATTATCATTTTGCAGATATTTTAAAGGCTCAGTTGTTTGCATATTATATTTACCTTGCTTTTTATGAGCTGTTGGTTCTTCTTTGTTATAAGAGTTGTAAAAATACGTTGGAGTTGAAATTGGTGGAGGAGTTTCATATTCAGTCAGCATCACCAAGTCTTTAGCTTTAGAAATGCTTTTTTGGGGTCTCGAGAAATTTTCTCTAAAGTCGTATTGATTTAAATTCCAGAAATTTGAATTCAAGTCCGTAGTCGAAGAAGGTAACTCATACATTTCTTTCTCAAGAGCTTTTGCCTTCTGAACATTTTTTGGAATAAGATGTACACCCACATCATGCGCAACAGAGCTATATGGCGTTAAGAATTTTATAAAGTTACGAGATTTTTTTACGTCGTGCGGTCGGTACGTCTCAAATTTGTTATTGACTTCTCCGGTTTGCAAATCTTTAAGAATAACATAATGCGCGTTTCCAGTGTGGTCGTTTACTTTATTTTTCGTGAAAGTCTTTTGTCTATTGTATGGGTTACTTTTCATTGTATAATTCTGCTCAATCGTCGATATTAGAATCATATTAGCTCCAAAAATTTCCCCCTCGAGTCCATTTCGGCCACCTGGGGATTTTTACACATTTAGGATTGTATTTAATTAAAATTTATTAAAATAACATGTCATGTCCCTTAGACAAAGCACACTTATCAACTCGGAAAGGGATCGCCACCGTTTCAAATATAGGCGTTCAGTATTATTTGTATGAAACTCCCTACTGCAAAGCGCACTAATCGGATTCGTAACGTAAACGCCTCGCCTCGAGACAAGCTCACGAACGCCGTACGGCGCGTGGTCATCCAGCGGTCCCCGCGCTTTCGCCATTCCGCGGCGTGCCGCCGCCATTGCGGAACATAACATATTCGTAAATTATATATTATTGTGTCTTATGGGCCATCCGTAAGCGCGGCGTCCCCTAGCCGTAGCCGAGGCGACGACGTATCGGAGCTGCTGATCCGCTTTGGTTACGTACGTGCTTACGTTAGGTTGACGCCTGTTTGACGGCGAGGCGAAAGGCGATACGGTGCCGATCCCTTTCCGAGTTGACATGTGTGCTTTGTCCTATATTCTAGTCAATTAGTAAATTTTGTTTCCATAAAAATATTACCATTGTCATTAGTTCCGTATCCGACAATAACACTGCCACCTCCGGGCAACACGAAACCATAAAGCTGAAAGCATAAAAATGAACAACTTAAGAGAATTAAAAAATGCTATTGCTGGTAGTGGTGTAATATTGTGTGAATAGAATTAATGTTTCATTAATTCAATTTACGGCGCTTACTATTGTCAAACAGGGTACATTTTTAAACAATTGTCTCGGTTGGAATGCGGCTTGAATACGTAATACTTAAATAACGTGTTTAAATGATGTAATGGAAATTTGTAACTTTTACTAGTCTATCATAATTTTGCCAATTACTGAAAAGGGAGGCAGGACGCGATGGCAATACGGGTTGGCCCAGGGTTTGTCTCCTGTTTGCCTTATCTTGCAGCTACGACGCCTGCGTTGTTTTAGTAGCTTTTTATGACACTCTCAGGATAGCATTGGTTGGTAACATTGTGTATTCTAAATCCGTCACCAAACGGACTGCAGTAATATTACAAGGTATTATTTAATTACAATATGAATGGTTTAGAATAGTTTTAACATTCAAATTGCTATTTCACTTTTCAATATCGTTTACATTTCAGGCATTAGTTAAATATCAATCATCTGATTGTAGACTGCAGGGGGACTTTTAATATACCCCTAGATCGACTTATAGGCACATTGTGTGCCGTCAGCTATATTACTGGCATGGCACATATTACCCTTCTATCTAGTGTTAATTTTGTTTGTCTGTGCAATAAAGTATATAAATAAATATTACATGCGCGTATGATTTATTTATTCCCAGAAACGATTTCTGGAACAGACTTCAATTATTCTTAATATTAGTTTGGACTCACATATTTTTTTCATAACTATTGACAATTGTTCTTTTAGACTATCCTACTAATATTATAAACGTGAAAGTTTGTAAGTATGGATGGATGGATGGATGGATGGATGGATGTTTGTTACTCTTTCACGTAAAAACGACCGAATGGATTTTAATGAAACTTTATAATAATATAGCATATACATCAGAATAACACATAGGCTACAATTTATAAAGATATTGTGTGTAAATTTATAGAGATATTCAGTTAAACTTTAATTTCTATTTGTCAAATTATCAGCCATATTTAAATATAGACAACATAAAGTTTCGCTGTCAGTTGCGCTTTGTTATACCACGTAGGTATTATATCACATTCTACGGGAACGGGATAAAAATCTTAGGTATCCTATGTCCGACTTTCTTTTAAATATAAAGATGTTGGACAATTCACAAAATCATACTTAATATTATAAACGTGAAAGTGTAAATGTGTGTAATCCCGTTCCGTGATATAAAACATAGTTTATCAAAATGCAACTGCTGGAATAAAAAAACTTCACCGACAGCTAAACGCTATGTTGTCTATAGTTTGACAAATTTGACAATTAGAAATTTTGAGGTTGACCGGTTGATGTATTTATTTCGAGTAAATATTAGCTTATTGTGCCGAACAATGAAGAAGAACTAAATAATGCACGTGAAGATCACCGCATTAGTATGGCTTCAATCCGTGCTTCTCAATCACAAGAGCAAATCGAGGCAGCCCGTGAAACGGATCGGTTGGGAATGCAAAATCGTCGAGCAAATTTAAGAGATCAACAACTAGATCATTTTCGAGGCACAAGAATAAATTTATAAAGTAGGTACTACATAATTTGGATCGAGCAACGTTTCGATACGGTGGCAGCACTAACTACTGCTTGCATACTTGCGTCCGCATTGGACCAATAGATGCCATGTAATATTACAAAACACTCCTCAGCGGCTAAAGTTTTATCAAAATGGAAAATCGTCATCTGGGACGAATGTACAATAGCGTATACACGTGCATTGGAAGCACTTATCCGATCCGACCGAACACCTACGCAAGGACTCGAGATGTTTTGCTGCCGCTGAAATATGCGCTTGCCTCAAATCATCGAAATATGTGGATTGATTTTATTTTCTCAGAATTTCTGTTCATCGAAGGACGAACTCACAAACACAAAAATAATGAATGGTTGACTAAGCGAGCTGTTTTGGCGGCTAAGAATAAATATGTAGATGACATAAAGTAACTAACATAATTCAGAATGAAATCATTGGTACACTGCATTAATTCAAATATAATGACTGTGTAAAAAAAGACTCCTTGGATGTGCCTGGCTTACCACCGCACAATTTACTACTAAAGGTTGGCTACGTACTAAGTTTGCTTCCAAATATAAACCAAAACCACCAAACCTGTGCAACGGAACGCGTTTGGTGGTGGAATGGAATATACTCAAAGTAAAGTTGGAAGGTGAGGAAATTCTCATCCGAGGATCCCGACGATATCAACTGATATACCGTTTTAGTTTTAATGATTTCCGATCCGTCGTGCATTCGCCGTGACCATTAATAAATCACAGGGCCAATCCTGGAAAGTTTGTGGCCTAAATCTAGAAAATTCATGTATTTCCCAAGATCAATTATATGTGGCATGTTCCGGGTCAGAAGACCATCTGCGTTATTTGTTCATGCGCCTGATAATAAACCTAAAAATGTCGTCTGTCACAAGGTGATTCACTGAAAAGTGCAGTTACTAAAATAGATGGCGAATAAAGTATAATTAAAATCATAGATGTTTTATTTATATTTATCCTGATAAAAAATTGAAGTTAATTAAATAAAAAATCTGCTCATTTATTGCCTTTAAGGCGAAACAAAGTTCGCCGGGTCAGCTAGTATTATATAATATCGTGACAAACATTTCCTCGACGACAGTTGAATTTAAGTAACTAGATATGAACCTTATTGCTCAATTTTGTCAAGGTACTAATTAGCCGTAGGTGATGGAGCCGTTCTTTTTTAACAACAGTTCTGCTGGCACCAAACTCTATGCCGTTCAATAAACTTATTCACAGATTTTGTTATTTAAAAATTATACAAGTAAAATTTACGCTTATGTCTGATTTATTGATTATATTGAATTGAAACAATAGTAGGTAGGCGCAGTGCTGGTAGGCCTCCCACACGGTGGACCGACGACCTGGTTAAGATCGCCGGAAAGCAGTGGATGCGGGCGGCCCAGGACCGGCCTTTGTGGAAATCCTTGGGGGAGGCCTATGTCCAGCAGTGGACGTCCTTTGGCTGAAATGATGATGATGATGATGATGAAACAATAGTCATTTATTCCGAAGGTTCCGAGAAAGTAGCAGCTTAGCGAATTTTACGTGATGCATGGATAGCTGGTGCTGGGCTATGGTTTTGGCAGAAAGGGGTAGATAGATAGTTATTATTATTACGTATTTCTATGAAATTCTTCGGCTGGAAGCATATGATAAGGGTTACATTTTATCAATCCGTTGTGGCGAAAGCGTTCCGGAAGTTGGCAATAAATAAGTAGAAACTGTAGCTCGCCCGCCTTGCCAGTCTAACACATTCGACTAATTGCCTTTTGTCAAATTAGAGGAAGCCCGAGTCGGCAGTGCCTTATAGACATGGCTAAAATGGATAACCAAAGCGACCTTGCCTAGAACTCTAGTTTCGCAATACATGTCTGCGTCAATTTATCACAAGTCAATCGGTTGATTCGGTCATGTAACGCCTTGGGCTCGTGGTTTCGGTGGCCTTCTTGGCCTTATATGGTCTGCAATATGTGTGTTCAGGGTCATTTGGCTTCTATATTCTCTGTCATATCCTCTTTGGCTTCATTCATATAATAGTTCCCATACGGTCTGATAAAAATATATACTACGTTAGAACCGAAAATGGTATGATGCTAAATGTGATTGATCCCTCCTAATAAACCAAGCACATGTGACTGTTTTCCCTTGATATTTGCTAGAAAATGATGATCTGCTACGCGCAGGTGTGGGACGTACAACAACAAGGTGGTGGGTAACAAATACTTACACTGGGAGCGACGTCGCAAGACACAAGGCGTGCGTCCAAGTACAGTGCCCATGCTCCGTGGTCCGACTGGTAGGACAGGCAGACATGACGCCACACGCCCTGTGCGACGTCCACAGTGGAGGCTGACGTAGCTTGCCCGTTTATGGACACCTTCATCTGCCTTCCCCCGGAGTCCAGCCACAAACGCACGACTCGGTTATTGCTATTCGCTTTAAAAAATACTTTGTATAAGAGACTAGACTAGACATTTTCATCATTTTTGCTTCGATGGAGTTTTCCATGCACCACCTCCACCATCGCAGATCATTTAAGACCCACTGCTGAGTCGGGTCTTCCCTGTGCCACGCTGGCCTGGTTGGCTTCTGTTAGCAGGTCGCCAGCAGGTCAATGGGCAATGGGGTGGTGACACGATGAATTCTACATCCATCACCACACCGAAAGCTGGCGTAAATAAATACATTACAGCGATACCAAAAATGTGCATCATTAAATCAAGAACTGTCATGAATTAGACCATGAAGTCGAATAGAAAACTAGTCGCTGCTGGTAGTATTAATTATGTATGTTTCCTTACATTCTTGTTAAGCCAGTTTAATGAGTTCGAGTTGCGAAACAAATTTAAGCAATGAGTGACTGTTGAATGAAGTATAAATATCCTCTATGTGTCAATAAAAATTCGACACAAACTATCCATACAACCAGGATTAATCTAATATATTGATCAACGCTTCAAAGCTTTGTTCCGTTTAACCATCATTATAATCAGACCGTTTCAACAACAGTTTAATTTAAATATTTCTTATGTGAATATTCGACCCTAAATCCATCGTTACAGAAATAATAACATTTACTCGAAACGTAGACAGATATACATATTTGATTCCGAACGGGATATTACGAAGTGCCAAGTGGATGCAAAGCAATGTCCTCATACGAGGCTGTTGCCAACCAGACCTCTTATTTTATAAATTCAATTTATTGATGCGAACGTAGCCGTCTTGAAATTGAACGATTACAACAATCTCTTTAGAATCAAGGGTCAATATGTGGTGGTATAAGGGCAGGTAGCTTCCTATGTATTATATGTTCGTTAATAACTGACGAAAGTATCATAAATCGAGAAATGAGCACTGAGAACCCAACGAGACTGTAACTGTATAGAAGCTTATAGGATAATTGTAACTATAGCGACTTGATTGGTTTTCAGTGGAACCCACGTCTTACAGTAAAAACTAAGTTTAGGAAACACAGAACTGTATCATAGGATTAGCTCTATACCATCAGTTCGGATGGCTGTATGTCTTTTGTTACACCCTGTATATCACAAGGCATGGCTTAGCATCTTTTTGTGTTTTTTTATTGGAACATTTGGAGGTACTAAGAATGTATCAATGTGTGTGGAAATAATTTCACCCAACTCTGGAGTTTAAAAGCCTTTTAAAAGCGATAAGACACTGTTGCGAAAGTTGAGCAAAAATACACCCAAAATTGTGCAACAAAATTGAGACCTGCACTGAGCGAGTCCAAATTAAAGGGGGTCAAATTAATTTTGACAACGCAATACTACTCGTATTTGCCCAATACTTTTTTATGCGGTTTACTTTCTACCATACGCCGATATAACTACTTTTGTGACGACCTTAATAAATATCAACAATGAGTGGGTGTTACTGGTTTTTTACGCCATTGTCAGTTTTATACTAACCAATTGACTAACATATGCGCGCCAAAATTGCCACTTAAAAATATCCGTCTTCGGTGTTTTTTTCTATTTAAATTGTTTTTAAATCCGATTTATTTGTCTCCTCGTCAGTCTAGAGCACCATTACGAAGCGGAGGTAACTTCATATCTAACAATTTAATTTACATATTTGAATAAAATTAATGTTTATTTGGTACTAGGCGACGAACAAAAACAACAAAACATTTGACGCAATTAGCAGCAGTTAAGGGGAATCGCAATTGCTTCACACAATATTATAATAAGATTAAAAAGACAATCAAATAGTGCCAACAAAATGTTGTTACGTCGAGGCTGTTAGTTGACTTGATAGCACAACAAATGTCATACTCTTGAACGGAAAAGAAGAAACTTACCAACATAGGTGAATATGCTCTGGTCCACCAAGAGGTCGTAAATCCGGAACCAAGTGCAGAAAGTGAACTCTTTGAGCGGCGGGGTGTCAATGTCGTACTGGAGGAACTGAAAATATGATTACTTTTGTTAGGTATCTACTTTACTACTTATGGTTCTACATGAAATGCTATACATACATAAGTGCCATACATACTTCTACATTATTGAGTGTAGGAAGTGATTTCTTAATAAATGTCTACAATGCAACGCCGACGTACTCGTACTTAGAATTTAGCTGTTATGGTGAAACACTGCGACAGCATTAGAACGGTTACTTTCAGTAGGCAGAAATAAAGTAAAACCAGAGTGGAGAAGACGTTTAAAATCGTATAAGGTCATTACATCCCTGTACACTCAGTTTAAAAAAATATCGTTGTATATTGGATATTTTTAAATATTTTATTTAATTCTTGTTGTCGCTTTTACCAAATTATGTTGAACAAAGTTCGGTTACTATTGCACGATTACAGTTTAACATTACGTGCAAATGCTGTTCATAATTAATTAGAACCTATCTTTTTTTATCCTACGCAAATTAATGGCCAAAATTGCTCGCCCTACTTCTCATCTAGAAAAATCGTATATTTTATCTTCGAGACTGTCCAAAACATTGTTAGGCGTCACAAAAACATTATTATGCAAGTTAGTTTGATTCGAGACTTTGATGAATGAATTTCGCTTTACAAAAGCTGCGGTCGCACTTCGTGAGTAAGCTAATTTAATAACATTAATTTTTGAAACGAGATTGTTGGCTTAGAAGTTCATGGTAAACACTTTGACCCAGCTTTTACTTTGCCATAATTACTCTGCTTGCTTTGTTTACTTAGTACGTTAATAAAACAATAGACAAGAACTATGGCAAGCTTTTACACCGACAGGCGTTCAAAATTCCTATTAATGAACCAAACAGTAAACCGCCTGGTGGAATGCAAACAAAATATTCACTTGGTAAATGAGTCGTTTATTCTAGGGGAATATCCACAGGGTAGACCTTTGATCTAGTAATCATTAGCTCTTACCCCTTCGTAAACAAGCGTCAAATACTAGGCCTTATATAATGTTGTTCATGTTTTGTTCTAGTGAATTAGAATGCAAATATTATGAACTTCTGATACTAATCTTAAAAATATAATAATGAAAAAAGTTTAGATAGAAGAGTTGTGGTAGAATATAGTGACCCTTGAGCTTGACTATACCCAGCACTGCCAAAAAGACAATAATACTTCCCAATATGCCGGCGGAACCTTTCTGCTTTTCTTTTCGACTTAAAGGTAGAGCGAATGAAATTAATGAACTTATGGGTGGCGTACCTGAGCATAGCCTTTTTGGTTGAGGACGATTTTGTATACGGGCCTATTGATAGCGGCGACATGAAGAGAAGCAGCACTTAACAAAATTGCGCTCACCAACCAAGGCATGCTTTTGATGCTAGAAATCCATAAATGATTATTATTATCACCATTTGATACATTTACGTCACGTTACATGTTATTCTTTTGCACCCGCGGAAAGGGAATCTGCCGAGAATAAATTGAAAATAATTTTATTTATTGTTTTGTAGTTTATTATAGCAAACCTGTGGATACTTTTCAGAATATTTCACGCAAGTGCTTTAAACTGATCAAAATATCATTTCTTCATATTCAGCCATGTGTACATTCTTGTATTCGGTGTAGTTTGATATAATTAATTGACGTTCGTCGTCGTCTTTTCAGGCCATACTACACACACACACACTTCTAAGTCGGGCCTCCTCCAAATTTGCATGAATTTGGGAAATTAGCCCTCTGTACCACGCCGGTAAGACTGGTTGGCACAGGGTTTGTATCAAGTGTCTCTTGCGGCTAGGTAATCCATATATATTTATGCTTAATAAATAGCAAGGAATAAAATTTGAGTCACAAAAACAAGGGGCCGTCGTTGGTATGGCAATACAAAAACATTCAATAGCAATTGTAAGTGCTACAACAGATATTATTGGTTTGGTTATAGTAAAACAGTAGATAATCATAACACCTGCTTATGCGTAGTTTAGTAAAAGTGTAACAATTGAGGTGATTGTTTATCATCATATTCTCTTCTCAATTACTATTTTAATTAATGAAATGGATCAAAGCGCATTCTCAGAATTCCATCTTCTTATTTTTGCTATAAGATAGGTAAGTAAAAACATACCTTGTCCCAATGGCGCTTAAACATAAAACGCATCTATCTCTGCATGTGGCGGCGCCTTGGCGTGCATGAATTTTGAATGTAGAATTTCTCACATTATTACTCAACTCTAGAGTGTCGCTACTACTAGCGTGTTGCTATATTTTCCATATCAGGCTATCCAACATATTTTTTTAGATCCGTTTTCATATAATATCAAAACAAACTCTCTCTTTAATTAGTAAATACATACATGGATAAGCATTGTGTAACAAAAACCGACAAGTTCCACAATCAATGGCCTACAATGTTTCTTGGCTTTAACAACAACAATAGAATAGAATAGAAAAATGCTTTATTGTATAAACCAATTATGGCGTTCACAATCGTCATCGGATACATCACTTATAAAATACTACTACCAGGTCGGAACGCGGAACCCCAAACAGCGGCACGCGACAATCGCAGACTATGTTCATTTTAGCATTTTGTCTCTCCTGTAAAAATATCTCTTACCCGACCCGATATCTACACACAAAATGCAGCACACAATGCTATTTCCGTATATTTAAAAAAACTACACAAAATACATACCATTAAAGTATAATCGAACAAGATTTATAAAATTTTGAAGAAGTCGCTCACCTATGGAAACCTCCCGATGTTTGCACCAGCAATACCAATAACTAACTGAGTGTTGTTTCCTGTCGCCTGCGTGTCATACTTTAACATTATGTTTGTAAACCGCGGCATTATTTTCTTACATTGTCACTCGCTGATTGGTACTTCCAGCAAATCTGCGTGCACAAATACTGCGGTACTCTCACCGCGAACGATTAGTTATATGATACATAACATGATACTACAATAATCAACAATATTTCGTTACGCATGGAATATTACAAATTCCTACTAGATGATTATCTAGAATATGCTCGTGTCAAAGCTGACAAGTCAAGACAAGACTGAAAGTATCAAAGAGACTATGGCGAAAATCGCAATTTGGTAAACTGAACCACCTTGGTACAAAATAAAATGCTTTCTTCAAATTGGCTTTTAATATTGTGATCAGCTTCTGAACACAGGTTTCCTTTAATAGGTCAAGACTCCGGCTTACTACATGGGCAACCAGGCGCCTAGCACGCTTCCTCGCGGAGGGTCCATGATGCGAGCGTTTTCTCCAGGGGCGCCACCGGTGCCTGCCGATCGCGTGAAGAACATCCCAGGGACAGGTGAGACCGAAACCATCATCACCAATAGCAGTGACAAGCAATGGTACCGCCGAAACCAGTCTCTTTTTATTACCCAATCAATCGGATCAAGAAACGAGCAACTGCCATTTCCCATTCATTAAATTGATGGTCTCTTTTCACAAGAGGCGAGAGATAGTTTTAAAAGAAAATTGTGAGCTGAACAAGAGTGCACCTGGAAGTGAGAGCTAGGGGCGCATGAGATTCAGAGCGGTGTATGCGTAGGTCCCCCCGCCAAGCCGATGCGCGCATACATCCCGGGGAGCGGGTCAGAACGCTGTTTCCCCTTCGCCGCAGCTGATTGCTCCCGGGGGGGCGACCAACTGTACACAATCCCCGGTAACCCGGCCCGACTCGTACCAACACCTTACTAAGCTTGGGCGATTTTCCCAGTACCGCATATCGCTCTGATATAGGTCCCACCCTCCACTCATTTCATCGTACCACCGATACTAACATGATTTTATTTCAATTTGCGCGTCAGTCAAGTAGCACCTTATTTTTGTGGTTGTTTGTAGAAAATTAAACAATACTTTATACCTATCGTGTTCTGTTTATACACATTACGCTATTAATTTATATAAAATTCGTATTATAGAATAAATTATATTTCGTATACCCTTCACCAAAGCATACCATGTCGACAAAATATCGCAGTGATATACGGTGCTACAACAATCGCCTGTGAACAATTCATTTGCGTCTGCTTTGTATGAAAATAATTGTAATGTTGCGCTGATATATACGTGCACTTGTTTTTTATTTCCTTGCTATTATTGCAATCTAATTCGGGTCTGACTCTCAAATATGTATGTATCAATCTTCGATGCTCTGAATATTTAGAAAATATTTAACTCTTTCTATTTCTATGGTTTATATTTCGCACTCAAGCAAAAGCTACTCGAGCCCACTCTCACTACTGGGTACTTGTTAGTCAATATTGATTCCAAAATGTATTTATAACTTGATATAATATTATATTCCAAATTCGCATGCTTTGTCCAATTCTAAGAGTTCTCTGAGCTTTGTTTTAATAGAGAATCGGAATAGATATTTTTTTGTCTAAGTGTCGTAACAGCTGTGTTCACTATTGTTAGACCTACTGTTTATTAACTTGGACCGGTTCACAGGACACGGCAGCGAAGCATACATGTCATCCCCAGAGCGAGGTGCAACAAGAGCACCTTACGAAGACCCTTATTATTCCCAATTCCTGGGCCCACCCACGGGCAGAGCTTCCATTGGGCCAATTATTGATGAAGAAAATAGGTAATCCAACATTACGACTACATTAAGTAAACGAAACAAAGTTTATGTATTAGACTAGCTGTTGCGCACGACTTCACTCGTATCGATTTATATACTTCTCATCAGAAAAATCGCAACACTTCCCTTTTTATGGTTGTTAAACAAAATACGAAACTTATGAAAGTTGAATTTAGAACATTAACATTAGGATTTGAAAACCAATTGAAAACAACAACAACGACATTTGACATTATGTATATTCCTAAATATATAATATACATTTTTCTGATAATCCTTAATACAAAACATAAACTAGCAAGGTGTTTCGATTTTTCTGATGAGAAGTGTATTTAAGTTTCACCTCCCTGTTCTTGAAATTCCTTGTAGTAGAGGATCCGAAATAAAAACGATTAGTGCCTGTGAAATTCTAAAAAGCCCCACGTGTCCCTTATTTTTAAGCAGAAATTTGCAACTCGGGTTGCAATCAAATTCTTTCTATATAATTTCACATATTACTAATATTATGTATCGATAGATCGCCGTACGCTGCTTAAGCTGCGTTAAGCTGCCTTGTTCGACTGATTATATTATTATTAAACTAATAACTCATCAAGACCATGTCTATTCAACCCTAGTCTATAGTAGGGCTTCGAAATATGACCGATTGTGAATACAATTTTTCAGCGATGGCGTGATTATAGACGACGCTTACCAAATGTATGGCGTCAATCCCATTACAACGGCTCCTCGCCCGATGCCGCGACCTCCATATGATGGAAGGTAACATGAGAACAGCATCGTTCGACCATTTCATGCTACCGTAAATTTTATTTACGTAACAACAGTTGATGAGTGTCGTCAACTTAAAATATTGTACATGTAACCGTGAATTAAATAATACCATGAAGATGAATACAATTTTCAACTAAAATAACATTAATCTGCTGTGCTGAGCGATATTGTGGCCACAATAGAAACTTGTTGAAGCATTACAAATAAACTGGCTCTGCGATTTACTGCGAGCGGCGAAATGATTGTTTTCTACACATGTTAAAATTGATGAACATTGTCGTAACTGCATAACAGTATTAAATTGCCGTAGAGTCACTTCAATCGATGTGATCGGATGGTCAGGATCATGCATTGAATATTTGTAGGATTCCTCCGCAAGCTGACGACATGCAGCGCCTTCGCGTTGAGAAAATGGAGAGGCAACTTGCAAATCTAACTGGTTTGGTGCAAAAAGCTCTACAGGTGCCAAATCCGACTGCTGTCCCACCTGTGGCTCCTCGGCAAGATTACCAACCTTATCAAGCTCGCCCCGGCACCCAAGGTCAGCCAGTTCTACTCTCAAATGTTACGACAATAGCTTTAATAATACTATCATTATTCCAATAATGCAATTCCTAACCGGTCGAATTTACAACAGTTTTATGCCATATTGGTACATAGCCTAAAGTACCTTTTATAAATAATATCCTGTTAGAGATCTTAATATCTAATTAGCTTCAAGTATTATGACATGGCTGTGTCTGTCAATCTGCGGGACAGCTTTTGTAAAAGCTTTGATTTTTAAACCGGCTTGCGTTTTCCTGCACTCAGATGCCGCGCGATTTGCCAGCAACGAGAGACCCCCTAAATTAGGAAGGGATAAATTTCGTAAGTGTGTTTGGACGCGACCGATAGTCAACGGTTGATGCATTGCTAATGTCAAACAAAATATATATAAGATTAAGAAAGTTAAATGATTCGCTCAAAAACACATGGTACATTTATTGAAGGTGCTCTCGTGTTGCACCCATCGCTAAAATCTAAAACTATAAACGTGAAATCCTAAGCCATTACAGCATGTAACGAAGGAAACCCCAGAACCGCAAATTATGGGTTCTACCACATTCGATTACAAACAGCAGATTCTTCCGCGCACTTTTGTATGTTGGACAGAGAGAGTCACTTTCACGACATTCGCAATGCATTCAGCAATCAAAATCATTGGCACGCCAAAAGCTTGCTTGCTAATTTAACCGATATTTTTTCCATTACAGCTTCATTAATGAGACCGATATAGTTTCAAGTTCTTGTGTTTTTATACAGTGCGCCATTTTAAATCTTCATTTCATTGTCAACAAAACAATTTATTGGTCAAACTCATCGTATATTTTGCGCGTCCTGTGGTCATTTATTGCTTCATAATAAACGAAGACTCATAAATCATATGGTAGAGAGGCTTAATTTAGTAGTTCCTGAGTTAAAATTTAAGATCGTAAAGTAGTTGTGACGCTATTAGTGATCAAACATGGTCAGCCCATATATGACCCACTGCCGAGTCGGGCCTCCTCCAGTTACATGGAGGGTTATAAGCGTTTTGTGCCACGCTGGCCAGACGGGTTGGCATAGGGTTTTGGGTCAAGTTTTCCTTCTGTTACGCCTAGGTTATCGGCCTTGACATTTCCTTTTATCGGGTCTTAGGACAGCCTCACTGATGAAATGGGGTGGTTCTACATCCGTCATCACACCATCGTCAAACGTCTGTGCGTAGAATTTATAACGCAGTACTCGTAATTACTGTAAGAAATGTGTCCACAAAATATAGAACAGTTTGAAATTGGCGCAGTGACATAAAATTCGCGTCCCAAATAAATCGCTAAAATCTACCAACGATACCCATCACCATTTATCACATATAATTTACAAGACTGGCAACTATCCTAGCACATTGCAATTAGTTAAAACATTCTCAATCCTACATTGTTTGAGCACAAAGTTTGATCATTCAAAAATGCACCTAATTTTTCAAGCATTTGACATTTCACGATTTACACCATGTACAGTTTTATGCGGATTTCTTATTTATTTCTATTTCCTGACAATAAAAACAGACGACATTTTGGTTCCTGACAACCCAAAAGGTCGTTTGTTTTATGTTACTTATTTGACCAGTCAAATATTTTTGTTTTTGCAGAAAAATCGGTGTCATTTGAGAAATCTGTATCGTTTAGTGATGATCCTCCTGATATGTCTTCTCCGAAGCCACACTCTCCGCAACACTCAGGTACGTGCATTTAGACCGAAAAAGAAGCTTGTACCATAAAGTACGAGTAATATCAAATATGTAGTTGGCATTTGAGTGAGGGATATCTTCATAAACTTAGTAGACATGCGTAGGGGTGACGGTTCTTCTTGGAAACCCTAGTATAATAATAAATTCAGTGAACTGTATAAACATGCGTTTTGGTTGTCTTTTCGTTTAGTTGAGTTAACTATTGTCATTATTTTGTAAACATTTTTTTATGATTATAATCTAGGACAGCCCAACATACATTCCTCAACAGCAAAGATTAAATACATTTTAAGTACACTCATTTATTACGTATCAAGTTCATGTCCAATTAGTTTGTTTTTACATCATATTCAGTCGCATTCATTGACTTTAGAGTGGCCTCATCTTAGGCAATTGGTGGGGCATTGATTTGATGGGCGTTGAAGTGATAATACGTAATATCGCGAAAGTTAATATCGAGCTATGCTCCGATGGACAGTGCCATATTTCTCTCTAATCACTATCGTAGTTATGTTCATAACCATATTCATAATTCTTGTATTTTATTTCTTTCCGCTTACTTCTTTGCAATAACCAGCTGAAACAAAGCCGACAAAATCGGCTATCAAATCGTCAACCTTGCCGAGGACTTCTTCTCAAGGTAATTCTATAATATCAATTGATGTTCTATGCTATGTTTACTAACCTAAACTGTGCGGAAATTTCCCTAATACCGATGTAGCTGTGTGGCAATTCAAAAGTTATTCTGTTTCTTATGGTATAAGTAACATTCGTATATATACCATGCTTGTAAGTGAATATATGGCGACAGAAAAATTGCATTGCTGGATTAATTTAGGTCGAGCTTTCATAGTCAGCTGTAAAATACTTAGATCACACCGATAATACACATTTTCAGAACGGGACCGACTCAAACCTGCTCCACCGCCCAAACCTGCTGGTTTAGTTGGTCAACAATTAGTTCTTGCACCGCAAAGGACCTACACTATAAATGTGACTCCAGACTTTTTCAACAACTTGCGGGTTCTTCAAAAGGACAGCCACGATCTGCGTATAGAGGTAAAAAACAATAACTTAAAGATGATCATCTGCATTGCAAATGTGAGATTTTAAAGGCTTTTTGCGAGACTAACAAATTTGCTTTCGGCGAGTGTTTCTTCGAGGTTGTCTATGCAAATTTAGATGTTTAGTCAGAAGTGCTGATGCAATTTACAGACGCGTAATCTGCGCCGCTCCACCCTGGCTCACTCCAATCAAATGCGCCAGCTGATGGCCGAGGCTATCGTCAAGATAGGAGCCATCGCTGCTAGTTTTTGCGATCAAGATCCGGACTCCGTAAGTTTCGAAGTGATGTTCAGCACACTTACCACACTTTAAATTCGTCTCATAATATTTTGAAGGTAAATAATAGATGTGACCTAGTTAATACTTATTTTAGCAACTGACACGCGAGGAGGAGATTTACAGACAAGACATGCTTTTGCTTGAAAATGACCTGTACGAGCTTGAGGCAACTGTCGAACGTCTGCGCGGCCAAGCTGCCAACAGGTACATGTTATTTATTACTTTTCATGACCTCGCTTTTGGCAGAGCTCATAAGACTTGAAGTCATTAGACTAATATTAAGTGCGGGATGTTTAATTATAATGTATTTTAGGGAGACCCGTGTCAACATGGCAGACATAGAGCGGATTGCTATGGTCTTATCCAAAAGCAGTAAAACGGTAGCTGACTGGAAATTGAAATTCCCGATCTTGCACGAGACCATGAAAGTTAAGCTGTCTGCAGAAATGGAAAAGGTACAAGATATTGATAGACATTCGCATAAATATTTGTGCATAATGCTTTTGATTCGGAAAATTATGAAATCATTCACTACCTAGGTGGTCCGCAAGGAAAAAATGCTTGAAGAAGAGCCCGAGCGCCTCGAGTTGGCTTTGCGTCGGTGCAAGAAACTAACAGGGACATTGGTGACATTGAAACGGTGACTTATATTTGTTAATTTTCTATGATTGTATAAAAAAAAATCACAAGCAATCTAATTTTTACCTTCCTTGGCAGCCTTGCATGTGTCCAGGAGCAAAGGCTGCCTCTGACGGATGGTCGCATCTCTCCAGTATCATCACAGAGCTCAACTTTCACGGCTGGGCCATCGTCTGAGGAGTTCACATCTGATAGTACTTGTCACATGACTGAGCCTATCAATAACAACAAGGTATTCAATCTTATTTGTCTCCAGCCCTGGGCTTCAGGGCCGATTTATCATCGCCATTATCATACTTATAGCGAGAAGTAAACTATTTTCAATATAAGTAATTTGGATTGCAACAATATGCGATCTTGAAATATTTGAAAAGCCCTAAAATGAATATAGACTAATCCTTGCTACAATCACTCACCAGCATAAGATTAATTGGTTATTGATATACTACTAATCAACTTATCCGCAAAATGATTACTAAATATTGCCTAATACTCAGGGTGGTTAAAGTTTCAGATGCTATTCCATGATACTGTAACATGCGCTTAACAATTGCAGGTTTGCCAAGAGTTATAAAATTAGCATTTTTTTCCAACGCCTCTAATTGTAGCCGGGGTTTCTCTTATCTTTTTAGTTGCTGCCCCGCTCGTACCTTGGCTAGTAGTATATAGAGTCTCATGCCCTGACTCCATTGGTTCATTCGTCGCTTTCCTAACATTAAGCATGCGCCCCGATTTATTATTTCACCTGGTGAGCATGTTTACTGCACTTGTACTTTTAGAATCACCCTATTTGCCATTTTAAATATCATCCTATATTGTAGTTGCTTATTCTTTAATAGGTACTCTCTTACTTGGACCTAGATGGCTTTCAGAGAATATAGATTAATTCGGTTTGCATTCAAGTGTTCGCATTGTGTATTCTGGGTGTCACTATTGGTATCAAAATTTATATTTTCATCATTATATCACATCTTAAAATGAAATTGGCATAATGTAATTTCCCAAAATTATGACGTCCCACTCTGTCCTTGAAAGGAGTGTTCGTTTTGAAACATTTTTTATGTTATTGTCAGCTTAGTGGACAGTCAATGTAGAAGGAATAATGAAATCAGAATCAAAATGGACGCTCTAAATAAAATTACATACTTTTGATTAAGGTATGTCTTTAACTATTTGCATTTTAGTGTGTGTAAATTTTAGACAACCGAATTTGGAATACGATTTCGTCTCCGATGTTTAACGGTGATAAAATTTCCTGAAACATTTGACAGGAAGTTTTGAGGTTGACAAAATTGTTTACTTAATGTATAGAATTGTCTATTTTGTTATTATTTGCAATGGACAGAGTGTGATAAAAACCAAAATTTTCAGAATACAAGATTATTTTGCACATATCCCTGCAACCAATGCACCATCCGTAAACGTTGCATTTTATCCTTGCTTCCGGAAAATAATGCCAATTTTAACAACATTACGATCAATCATCCAAAAAACGTGCGTTCTTAGACTGACCTGCAACTCATACCACGCCAAGTTGCCTCTCAGCCTCGATTTCACTTTTTTTAGACTGCGAATATATCGTAAGAAACGACCGATCGCCATTTTGAAATTTCCGTAAAGTTATCATGTAATGTGGTTCTTAACCATAATGAATTTTGTGGTTAGAGTGCGCGAGTAGCGGCTACGAGTGTGAGGGCTGAGTCGTGGTCTCCTCAGGATGAATGCTATGCCACGTCATATGTCTAGTTTTACCCAATAAGTCATCTCTTCTTGGACTTACCTGCTGAACATGACTTCATATTTACGTTGTCGCATTTTTAACAATGGATTTCATGGTCTTTTTCCCGTGATGGTACCCGTCAGTTCGCCTGGAGACAGAGCCAATTCTTCAAGGAGGCTATTGTTATTAACGAGTAATAAATATCTTCGTAATATATCCATTATTATTATTCATTACTACGTTTCAATTATTTATTTCAATTTATTAATTCACATCGGTATTTTTACTTTATAACATTTACTTTTATATATTTTATCTTCTATTTTATGTAAATTTTACTTACCACAGTTTATGCTATATGTATGTAGGCATGTTGGTGCACTCAATTTTGTACACGATGCTTTAGCGATATTGAAAAGTTTATCCAAAGTCGCTTGTCGGAAAACCATATTGGAAAGACTTACAGAAAATTTACATATTTTTTCCAGTACAGACACTATTCAACGAATCGGTACGCATGCATTTATTAAAATTTTCTAATGTACTCGTATACTTGGAACACAGTGTCGACTTGGTGCGCCTAAAAGTATCAACGGAATTCTGAAAGCGGCCAATTTTAACGCATTTTCATTGCATTAATATTATTGCTGCATTCCTGAATACTGTTTTACTTTTCGACGAAACATTTGAATAGTTTATCATATGGATTGGGCCTATCACGCAACTTTCAACTGCTTAGTTATGATTTTGGAATAATTTTGATTCTACTATTTTCTACCTTATCGTTTTTACAGTTGAAAGTTGATTGTAATGAAGTCTTTCAATATTGATGCCAGATTTTTAAGTAATCCAAATTCTTAACTAAAAGTGAAGTAGCCTGAAAGGGCGACTTTGAAATTTACTGGAATGACTAGTTAATAGCTATAGTGGGGTTGGCAAATCGATGTACGGCACATGGAGCCATTATCATTGAAACCAACATTTTGGAATAATGCAAGTTTAACTCTTAACTCCTCAGCATATTACAAGTATGTAGTAATAAAACGTACCTTCCCTTACATAGCCAAGCTTTAATGTTCAAGATTTGCAACTCCATTATAAGCAATTAGCCTCCAAAAGCAAGTTGCACGTTGCATGTGTTTTACGAAATAAGTTATATTTAAATATGTATTTATGAATTACAACAGAGAATTAATAAAACAAGAAATTCTTAAAAGATTAGATCTTAACGTTCTTTGCCTAATTTTATTGACAACTTCCTCACTTCTTTCTAAAATAATGACTTATTGATGTATTTGAATTTCTTGTTAAAAAAATAATAAGTTGCCGGACTTGTGATCATGTTCTTCCAAATTACGATATAATCGCTATTTTTGTAGTTTTTAAAGATTCCATCAACCCGTAAACTCTCTAGGATAAAAATTATAAAAACAACGTCCGGCTTTTAGTGTTAAATAATGACGCATGCTGTAAATTAGTTTATAGTGGCTTTTAATATGATAGTTGGTGCATCTTGCTGTTTTGTGTTTCTGTTGCAGCGTGTTCTCCATAGCAGGAGCAGTTCTGAGCCCAGAGCTTCTGGAAATCAATGAAATGCCTTTATAACCCACTCACCCCTTCTCCCGGTACTGCCCTTCTGTTACAAACCCTAGAGGACCTGGTCACCGTAGCCATCATCTACTTTACTCACTTTTTCTTATGCACCGGTTTCGTATAAATTGGTGTTTACTTTATTATTTTCTAATTATGGAAGATACATTGTGGTGCTCCTTCCAACTGTCCCCGACTCCTCCTAGCTGTTTTGAAAACAATATCTATTTAATACTAACTCACGCATCCGGAGCACAGGTAATTATTAAGTTCTATACGTAAGCTTCTAATTGACCTTAATATAGTGATGTAACAATATTAATTATACAGCACATACCTAATTAATTCAAAGTAATTACTAGTAGCAATCGCAGTTCACTTTGAGCTTTCTTAGATTAGTTTTTGATTACTGTTTGATTAAATAATGTCATTTCGACATTTGCTTCCTTTGAGTAGAACATTAAATTGAATATTATATACAATTTTAGACTAATGGCAAAATCATCACAATTGTTAAGAGTAAAATCTTCTATAAACTGCTATTTACCTCTTTATGCATTTAATTAACATTAAAGTTTATATCTTTAGTTTTATGTTGTATAATTATCACAGCAGCCCAATGTATGTACGTATCCTGTTCAATATGTATCTCTTATAATTATTTCTTCACCTACATGACATCTCTAGTGACCACCACGTTTCGGTTCCATGTACCACAGGCCGCTCGTCTACATTTCCTTTTCTTTTTGCCGTTGAATCACAAATATATTTAGCCAACGCTTTCTGTTTTGACAATTCAGCCGGAGCGATCAGAATCACCGATTCGTCGGCAAAAAAGAGAGGCAATCGCCTTTTTCGTTTCTATTTTATTCTTTTTGAATGATTGTGGTCGCATTAAGACATTTAGCTCTTTCCATAATTATTGTGAATACTAAGTGTTCTTGGCGAATCTTATTACTTGAATGATTGTTATTAAATGTTTATTTGGTGTCGATGTGCCGCCGCTGTCGAGAAGGCGCGAGCGCGAGTCCGCGCGGGGGCCGACTCGCGACCGCGCTTTTATCGTGTCTGTTGGAGATGGGCGGGCTCAGCTAGACGTGCGTGGAATGGTGCGCAGGGCACCGGCGGACGAGCCGCGGACGCACGCGCCGAGAACGCACTCGACGCTCTACTAGACGAGCTGCAGACGTTCGCGCGCCCGGCGGAGCCGCCGCTGCGGCGCCTCCACTCGTACCCCAGCGGCAGCGACACGGACGCCTCGCCGCCCGTGCGGGCGCGCGGACACCACCCGCCCAAGCCGCCCGTGCCCGAGCGCCACCCGGAGCTGCTGGCGCTGGCGGCGCGCCGCCCGCCGCCACCTCCGCCCCGCACCACCTCCCGCTCCCCTCTCGCCTCCCCGCTGGCGTCGCCGCTGGCCTCCCCCCTGGCGTCACCACCCGGCGAGGCGGACCCGGGGGCGGCGGCGCGCCAAGCGCTCCTGGAGCAACGCCACCAGGACCTACTGAAGAAGCAGCGCGCGCTACAGGAGCAGTACGCGCGGCTGCAGATGATCCAGCGCGGCGGCGGGGCGATGCTGCCCGCCGCGCCGCCCGACCTCAAGAAGACGGGCAGCGAGTCCAACCTGCTCACCAACATGAGCCTGCACCTGGCCCCCACGCTCACCGGCAGCATGACGCACCTGGCCACCGCCGGCACCGACGAGCGCATGAAGCCGGACGGTGCCGTGGGGCCCGCCACCACCAGCAAGGTGTACGAGACCGACATCCTGTGACCGCCGGCCCCAGCGAGGTCCGGCTCAACCCAGCGAAGACTTACCTAACGAGTTACCTGATAGGTTTATTGCCTTAAACCGCACTGGAACGACGTCGGATATTTAATCTTAACGTATCGATTAAAGACCGCGGGATGCTCACCTCTACGTACACGATTAGCTTGCACACGAACACGTAAGGTAGATCACAACGATACATCCACGAGTCTGTCTATACTATTAGGGTTTAGGGAACCCGGGCTTAGCACGAAGCGTGGCCTGCTGGCAACTAAGATGGCTTTCACGATCACTTCACCTGCTACACTCTTCCAACCTACCACTACGTTTGTATCTATAGTTCACCCATCACGTTTAAGTTAACTTTTTACAATACTTTATCTAGACAGCGTACATTCTCAAAACTAGTTAGTGAGTACCCCTGATAAGTGCCAAACGTGTTCAGTTGTCTTAAAATAATTTCGAAATTATGCAACGATGTTTAGATTATCTTTGTAAATCAATTTAATTTTACAAATGGGTGCTTCAGCGTTATTAGTTTATAATATTACAAGAAGTGTCCACAGTAAACATATTATTATAACAAACGCGACAGTTCCCTTGATGCCTTACAACCGGTTCGATCATGTTCTACGCGTATAATGTATGTTTCTAAAGCAAGGCCCATTACATTATTAAATTGTTGTTTATAAAACACTTAGTTTCCGAAATACAACGATGTTCTCCTAACTCTGATGTTTACCATTTTGCCCACTTTGCGTTATTAAATAACCATCAAATTAGTTCTAAGCAATCAAGTGAGCTATCGCTAAGTTTAGTTGATTACTTATGTAACGCAGTATTGAACAATTCATTGTTAGTTCCTTGTATTTCACCTAATGTCAGTTCCCTGCTGCACGGAACATTTTCACGCTTCATCGGCAGTTTGTGATACTGCATTTTTAATCCCGTCAGCCCAAAGCTGCTTCCAAAGAAGCGACATCTGACACAACGAAATCGACTATAATTCACCCATACTAACAAAAGTAAATTCTTCACACGATTTATAAAAACACAACCGAACGTAGCAGTTTTGGCATCACTCTCTTTATTTACGGAACTATTTGGTTTAAAAAATCATTTAAAACGACTGTGATAAGAAATGTTACCTAAGAAGGAATGGTCTTGGATCGCAGCAATGACCATAAATGGCAAAACAACCCAAACGACAAATTTCATTTGGTAGATATATCATCATAGGAAAAGTTTTATTGTTCGTAGAAATTTAATATTTAACCTTTGATGTCAGCTGTTCAAGTGTTAACATTAATATTATCTATCTATAGATGTTAGAGTATGATGTCGCTTCTAGCAAACGTTATAAGTGTTAGACAAATAGTAACCGCTTACAAAACTCGCTCAGCAACCGTCAACATTATGATATAAAGGTTTACTCATTCAATAAGTTAATTACTAAAATACATGTGGTCAAAAATGATTTCACTAAATTAGTTATCTTTAAGATATATATTATGCGTTGAAATATCCTTATTTTTAGACTCAAAATATATCTACTTTAAAGCAAATGTAATAGTCTAGATTAATAGAGTTAGATTATTGTCTATTAAATAATCCGTCTGCAAAGAAGTTCGCGCTTTTAAGGTTCGTTGCAAATCACTGAAATTATGACGGAAATTTAATGCACGTTTACAAGCACTTATCGATATTTGGATATTGACATTTGACTAAAAGGAGTATTGATTAAAAAACGAATATATTCTTTTTTGCTTTTTTGAGCTTTGATGGCCCGAAGATGTTTTAATTATTAGAATGAAATACCTAGAAGAATATTGCGTAGTACAATTATATTTTCTCACAAAATTTAAAAGAAAATCTCTTTTTGCCGAATAAAAAACCAATCTAAATGTTATCGTAAATGTTTCAACTACAGTTATATTAAATAAGGAATTGTCTGTCGTTTCACTGAGTATACATTCCCAATTTAGTGTCTATTATAATCGAGTTTTTTTTATTGTCTTCCTTTACGTAACCTATTTTAATGAAATCGCAAAATGTGCCAAATTATACATTTGTTTGCACTTTACTTGAATTAGTCATTTACATTTATTTCTGTTTAAGGTTTATTGCTTTATGCCAATTCTCGTCTCTATACCTATGTTAGATTCTTAATATTTTAATGTATTGCCATAATACAATTGTTTGTTGCTTAAAGCATAATTACCTAATTGTATTGTTCTCTTATTGAATTATTTTAAGTACTTATGATGTTAATTGTATAGTATTATATGAATATAATCTGAAATTTTTAAATGTGCATTAAAGAAAAAATAAAGGTACTTTCGTTTAATTGTCACCTTACTCTTCTCGGTAACTGTTATAAATAATTATTCGGTGCAACATGTCTTTGGTTGTTTTGATGAGTTTGCCTAGAGTAGGTATGACACAATGCGTAACAAAACCTCTACAGCCATAACGATAGGATCGATAGTACCTGCCACTGTTAAAGCCAACTATATAAATATCAATATTTGATGCCACGGAGAGCAGATACGAAAAATATCTAATTTTGAAAAGGGCCAATTATTGAAGGTACAGTTGTCGAGGCCGCCACCTGCTGCAGCTTATGGGAAAAAATAATAATCGCAACAATTTTTTAGAGGTGGTAGTATCGAAATAACATACGACGACTAAAACTTGGTAATGATGCATAAGTATATAAATACAGTTGATACAAATAAAGACTTTTATTTATAAAATACTTAAAGCTAAGAAATATTATTATGACTGGTTGAATTGGTGCTTTGTTCACTTGTTTAGTATTAAATATCACTTGATTAAGACTATGTTAAACACTTTGGTTCTCTGTCGCGTCCTACGCCTCTGACGTGTAGATCTGAAATAGAATATAGATTGGCGATAAGCATAGATTATTTGAAATTTAATGCGAATTATGGCTTGAGCCATAACAAGAAATTTAACAGAAGTATGGGAATTAAAATTTGAAGCAAGGGCAAGAAAGCAAACTACGTGGATACATTGCATCAAAAGTTATCGTTTATTATAATGTCACAAAAATAAGATGTACTTCGTAAATAAGTAATTACTTTCGTGTAATATTTGTTGAATTTTAGTTACTTTTCAATGCGTGTCCAGCGTGTTCTATTTTAAGGGAAAGTGCGAGTTTTTTTTCACCTATTTTATGACTATGTACGTGTTTCTTCTAATTGGCACTAGATGGCGGTACTAGACACGTTGATCGTTGATCAACTTGACATATAATAATTGTTTCCTTTCTTTAAATCTTCGTAGTTAGAAGAAGTTAGTTGAACCCTAGCCATGGTACTTGAGGTCAATATATTTTAAAATAGTTTGGAATGCTAACCATACTTTTTACTTAAAGTCCATGATGCGCCATCTAGTATCGCAATCCAGAACGAATATGGAATAAGGTTACCCCTTCCATAGAACTTACCTTTTTCCTCAATTTCAAATTTTTGGAGTCGACGTACTCCTGCAGCGCGAGGTAAATAAACCTGTACTGTGCCTTGTTCTGAACCATACCGCCTCTTTGTGCGCGTACCATCTTCACAGTGTTGTGCACGTCGATGTCACAATGGAAACCTGAGTACAAGTCACATAGCCTTATCAAATTGATTAGTTGTGGCCTGCCAAGTAAATTTTATCCCAGTTCAGTTCAAAATAGTTAAGGTTTTTTCGAAGGTGATTATTTAAGAACATTTGCTAGTAGGGCAATCATTTTAAACACAATTTTGTAACTTTAATGTAACACTCCATTGTAATTCAATTCGCTCCCCAACCCGTAGGTCGATAATAATATAAAATCGCAATGCACTACACCCATTAAATTTCCTTAAAAATTCGCTATAGCAATCTGCGAGATACATAAATTATTATAAATATACAATCTAAAGAAAAAAAAACCTAAATAAATTAAAATATGTATGAATGGAAAAATAGAGTGAACCTCACCAGAAGACTTTATTTTGTCAATAAGGATATCCAGGACTATGTACGTTCCAGTCCTGCCAACTCCGGCCGAGCAATGGACGCACAAGGTGTTCTGAAAGAGACCGCCATGATGTTGACGAAAAGTATTGAATTCGTATTCTAACACACACTACAATATATATATCTTCAGTATCAGTGTAATGCGTAAGGCGCTCGATGTCATGTAAAGGCTTCCCTTTTTATTGGGACTTCTCCTAGGATCCTCGGGATTACTATCAGCAAATGACATGTTATCAGAGTTGACGATTAATAAACTTACATGTTCGGGTGGATTCCTTTCTTGCGCTATTTGGCCCATCCGGCGGTTGACGTCTTCGATAAAGTTCAGTAAGCCGCCTGGTTCTGAAGGAGTGCCGTGGTCAGGCCACGCCTGCAGCAAAACCAATTTTAATTATAAAAATAAATTCAAATTTTGATTTTTCATAATCTTCAATTTAGTAACAAGTTGGGTTTTCAAGCATTAAATAGTATAATCAAGTTATAAATGTTTAATTTATTATTAGGAATTGTGAGTGATCATGAAAAGAAGTGAGTTACCGTGAACTGATACTGGTAGACAGTCCTACAAGTCTTGTCGTCATTGACATCGAATTCCCTCAGAAGGTAATCCTCGTAATGTGTCTCTGAGATAGACCTAACAGCGAGACTGTCGTAGTTCTCCTCGAGTCCCGACAGTGGCCAGTAACGTTCACACTTTTTCTGCAAAAGAGTTATCAAGGTTAATTTATTATGCGAATGACCTATATTCTTCCACCTTACATGAGATTTTTAGTATTTCACTTATCATAATATACTTAAACATGTACGCATTCCTGCATACGCAAAATACAGGCGACCTAGGTTCACGTGATTGAATACTTACAATCGAAAGTACAGTATCTACATTTTTTTGTTGTTTTACGGAAACTACAGTCTTTTTTCAGAAAGTGTACATATGTGGTTCCATTTGCTCCAGATACGCGTATATGCTATTCAATTCAACGATTGCTCAGCCCATAGGACCTTCTGCTGAGTCGGGCTTTTGTCGGCGCATATGACCCTCAGGATGAAATGGGCTGGTTACGCTATGTATTCTAAATCCGTCACCGCACGGACTTGTTGTATTCTAGACAATCTCTCTGAATAAAATCCAGGTTCGCTTTGATTCAGAGCTGTTTCGATCTGATTGAGATACTTTTTTCATTCACACATCTGTACTTTCATGCATTCACTATTCACGAACCATCTTTGAATCCTTTATCATAATACTAGTGGCCCGCCCCGACTTCGCCCGTGCAAAGCGAGGGTGGGTTATACATATAAACCATCCTCTTGAAACACTCTATCTATTACAAAAAACCGCATCAAAATCCGTTGCGTTGTTTTAAAGATTTAAGCATACATAGGGACGGACAGACGAAAGCGACTTTGTTTTATACTATGTAGTGATTATCGTATTACTTTGACAAATGGAATGAGTAGGTAAGGAAATTGTTCCTTACCTACTCATTCCATTTGTTTTTAATGTATTACATAATTTAAGTTAAGAGTAAGTTATGCGCCATTAAATCTTACAATGGGCGTGCCAGAAACAAAATATTGTATTAAGTAGGTACGCGTTTAAGTACTATTGTACCCATTAAGTGTTCTAGCTTTATGGTGGCATACTCGTATAATTTATGAAGGCTGAATAGCCTTGTAAAAGACTATGAATTACTATTCTGGTGGTAAGCAACCATTCTCAGGGTTGATGAGTCATTTAAAGCCGATTTGTAAGCAGGTATGGTTTCATGGACTTCTGAACTTTAAATATCGAATAAGTTCTTAATTATGAACACTTTATTAACTGGATAATTAATAATACTTATTATTTGATGGACATCTCAATCAACTCTCGATATCCGGTTGGGTTAAGCGTGTGATGCAAAAGGCAGGTTCCTATCTTTGCAACACTAATCACTAGGCGGCTTGAATTTTTATCCACCCCTATAGGGCTGTCATGATTTTAGAAAATAATCATAAATATATTATATTTTTTATAAAAATTATGTTATAAAATATATGATTTAAGAATACTTTTTAAAAAGAAGTTCTGGAATCAACAGACTATTCAGTTCTTACTGGATTTTGCTCGTAATCTTTCATTGTTCATTATTATCAGCGCTATAATAAAAATTATTGAATCTGCTAGATTCAATAATTTAATTAAATATTTATTTATTTATTATAATAAAGAATATAACTGAATTCTAGCCGTCGGTCCAGGCATCCGTTACACGTAGTCACTAGCGCGAAAACTGACAGCTGATCTACCGATATATTACCGGTGGTCCCACTAGATGAGTCGCGGAGGGCAGACGGCAATCTGCCCTCCGCGACTCATCTCATAAATACTGGTAGTTAGCCAAAACTGGATAGACGATGAGTGCCCAAATTAAATTAAAAAGAATGGCGAGGGAGATATATCCATATTCAACATCTTCTTTTATTTCAGTATATGCCAATCAACGGATACTGTCTATGCTTAACTCAGTCCCCAAATGATCTCCACAAAACTATAGGAAACAGCAGACTGTCATAATAACAAACTATGTATGTCTATTTTCAGGGCCGGATTTAGGGGTCCAGAGGCCTCGGGGCAACAAAGGAGTGGAGGCCCCCTTGCCCCAAATTATTTTCCAAATAAAATGAATATATAATACTTTAGGCTGTAGGTAAAGGTAAAAGCGAAAAAAAATATCAAAGTAAAAGATGTTTACTAGGTTTACTAGTTGAAATTTGAAAGATTTTTTTTTCCGAAGTCTATATTGTGGAGGCCCCCTGCTTGTGGAGGCCCAGGGGCTTTCGCCCCGGTTGCCCCCCCCCCCTAAATCCGGCCCTGTCTATTTTTAGCATTAATTATAGCGCAGTAGTTAAAAAAGCACATAATTAATACATAATATGAATATGTAATATAATCAAAAAAAAAAGCAAAGCAGAAACTGAAATGACAAAACTATATTGATAAACATTCAAAATTGTTTGGCATTTAAGTATATCCGTCTTTACTAAACAGATTGTACTAGATATAAATTGTAAAAAGTTCTAATCAGGGTTACACCTAGTGATTGTTGATAAAACCCTAGAGGACAAAATTAAGTAAACACTGTTTCTAGTTGATACGCCCTAAGAGCTATTTTGACGCCGTACCTTTCCATTTTCCATCTCATTGGTGATCATAGCTATCACCCGCACCTCCTCCTGCCAAATCATCCTCCAGAAATCATCCTTAGTATTTGACAGACAACCTTGCGCTGCTATGTACACCTTATCCTTAACTGTAACAAAGTTAGTTTATTCTCTACACCACTTGAAGGACTCACAATCTAATGCTCGTGGATATACAGTAGTGAACGTGGCAAAAGTTTTAAAACCGAGTACTTATTCTAATTTCCACCATGTAGTAAACTTATACTTTTTCAATGTGGTGACGCTTTAACATACCACGTGACCACGACCCATTACATCGTCATCTCGATTACTTCCTTTAGCCGGCTTTGACAGCACCCGCAGAATGAGGTGGTGACAATTAGTATTCAAAATCTGGGGCCCACAGGTCACCACTGACCTTTGAAATGTACCCTCGAAAATCTTTTTCTGTGAAACCGTGTACAACATGTTTGTCAGCTTAGCACTGTATGGCAAATTCGCTCCAATGAGAGGATTTTTTGTTCTTCTAGTTTTACATCCCATGAGTTACATTACATCTATCCAATCAACCAAGATCAAAGTCACTTGCTTCCTAGGGTCAAATAGTTTTAGTGATGCTTAAATTTCGCCGACCACAGTTCTTTTTATGATTTGCGTGCTTACCTACAGCATCCCGACAGACATTGCCATTAATTTTGTCCAGTCTAAATGACTTCTTCACTTCTCGGATAGCTTCGTCGGACAATGACTTGGATACCAGCGGACAGCTCTTCTTCGGGTCAATACTATTACTAAGTATTAAGGCTGTAAACAAAACAAAAACATTATTTAAATTAATTTTCTCGGCGATGAAACAGGATCTGTTTCATCCTGGCCGATCGATGTTGGAATTTTTATTACACATCAATTTGGTAAGATTGCGGGTAGACACATTATTGGGCTGAATTTATCTGAAAACACACAATAGATAGACAAAGTTCACAAGCTTACAGCAGTCACTCCAAATCGCTGTCTACAAATATCCACGCTAGATGTATCTCTAAGCCATTAATATTGAAGCCTAATACGACGCAGTAATTATTCATTGTGTCTTTGGACCGCAGTAGTACGTGAGGAATGGTCATTTGCTGTGCATTGTTCGACTGACTCCTGAGCATCAGTATGGCTTCGGCGCTTCAGTGACGCACGCTTTGAGCCGAGGATTTTTCCTTATCGATAGAAAAACTTACCGAGATCCTGGTATTTAGATACGTGATAGATACTTTACGATTATGTTTAGGTTTAGTGTTTAAACATCTACTTTCTTATGTCGTTGAGATTTTATGAGAAGTGGTTTAGCAGAAGCCGTTTCTCATTGTTGCATTTCAATTCAGAACAGTGTGCGACTTAGGATTTAAATAGACACATCGTTCTAGATTATTCATATAATGTGATTAAGTATCTACAATATATGAATAATCTAGAACGACGTATTGCGTATTGAAGGAGCCTTTAGGCTTTAATCTATGTGGAATTATATAGAACTGGCGTACATTGGACGCTGTCCAGGCTCTCATTGGAGGACTGCACCGAGCTGGCAGAGTCGCTAAGCCGCGACGACCGCACGTAGCTTGCGTTAATATAGTCCGATTCAGGCCGCATTTTGCACCGTCTTAACACCACTCTTGTCTGGTCATCTGCCATAAAAACAAGCAATTTTATTTTATCATTTGCAGAAAGCATGCCAGATAAACAAATATCAGACTAAGCACATATTTTAACTTACAAGGTAGAATGTTTCTATATCTGTTTTTTGAAGTATTTTCTGATTTAGTGCCTTCATTTGTAGTGAAGACATGTCTGTCCTCAAGCATCTTCAAAGATTGGAACTCTCCATCAAAACCAAATTTTTGATCCAACTTTTGATGTTCATCCAAATCCTGGAACAATAGGTACGGTTACTCTTAAATTCATTAAAATTTAGATATGCATGATAATATTTTGGTGCGCGTCAACAACGATTTAAATTGGAAGCTCTATACATAGTTAAAACTTAACTGAAACTGTAGTAAATTAAAGTTCTAGTAATTTAAAGAAATAAACACACGAACGTTTTAAACAAAGCTAGAGAACCATCGAGAAGTAAATAAGAAAATCCTCTCAAGCCTTCTCCAATTATATGAAGGGAAATTACACTGTTGTGATTGTGAATTACCCTCAGGACGGAATGAATTGGTAACATTGTGTATTCTACATCGGTCACCACAATCAGATATTAAGCACTTACATTATGTTGTAATAAATTATTTGTAACATAATCAAAACGTAAATAGATGTGTCCTGCTCCAGCATTGATAGGGCTTGCGTAAGCCACCCAGTTAGCGCATTACAACAGATTAAGTATATAACCTACTTGTTGGTATAATCCGTTATAGGAACGCGCGGTATTTGATTAAATAGTTGAGCTCGCTCCGGTTGGCCAGCACGTGCTTAATACTCAGCTTGTGTCGATCACATCATGTTTAATTCAATATGCTTGCAGTTAAGATTGTGTTGAGCGATACCCAAGCTTCGCTACTGAGATAGAATGTGTCACGCAACAATTCGTTGACAATTTGCTAGATGGCGGTTTACCCATGAACGAGATGTTAAAAAAATTGCCTAGACATCATTTTTATTCCATAGATGCCAGATGCGTGTCTGGAGTCTATATTAAAATATTCCAGTCACACTTACAATATTATGAAGCTAAGTACTAAGACAACTGTAAAATTGAACTCGAGCAAAGCAAGCTCTATTTAGTAGTCTTACCGGGGCCACTCACATGCGCGCAAACATTCGTACATTGTACGAATGTTTGCGCGCATGTGAAAGGCCGTCAAATTCATTCGCAAACTTAGCGGCTATGCGAATGGGTTCGCACACTCAATTTGCGAATGGGTTCACAAACCTGTAAGAATCATTAATTTTTTTTTGGATACGCGGCCATTAGAAAATTTCTCTTCTTTTATAATTCGTCAATACCCAAGTAACACATTCGCATCTAACAACGGACAATTAGACATCTAATAGAATTTAATTTTATTGTCTACCTTAAGAGTGAAATATCTCTTTTTTTTTAATAAGTTTAATTTTTTTCATAGTCCCCATTGCATAAAACGGTCCTATTCAAATATTAAATACAAATGCACTTAATTAAGCGATTTTTAGGAAGAAAAACACCTAGAAACTAGTTTTCACTATCATTTTTTTTAGACAAACTGAACAATATCTAATAATGTATTTTAACTAGACTTATGTCTTTATAGTAGTCTTTATAGACATAGATAAGAGTATCAATAGCTAAAACATAATGTTTTATCTCATCTTATCTATAAAATTACTTCAAGTTAGATACCTACCTTTAGGCTTTATTAACTATTTGTAAAGCATTAAACTTAGAACTTTCAATATACCTATAAACGTACCTAAAATAAGTGTGTTATAGAACAAATGCTCTAAAAATAATCGAGCTTGAGAAAAAAAACTCCAGATTACATTTTCTATAATGAAACCATCTTCAGAAAGCCCCGATGTAAAGATTAACCATGAATAGACTGTCAATAGACAGATTTGTTTTAAATCTCCAAGACTGTGTTACTTGGGTAGAACACTGAAGAAAAAAAGAATTTTAAATTCTTTCCCAGGCGTCATTAGCGACCATTCCGTTTTTATAAGATTTCTTTTGAGGACCCATATCCATTGTCATCATCATCATCAGCTCACATTAGTCCACTGCTGGACATAGGCCTCCCCTAAAGAGCGCCATAGCGCCCTGTCTTCAGCTTGACGCATCCAGCTGCTGCCCGCAACCTTTCGTAGATCGTCGCTCCATTGTGCAGGAGTAAAAAAAGGATTTCAATGAACTCCATCATCTTGGAGTTATTCCAATCTATACTAATATATAAAGCTGCAGAGTTTGTTTGTTTGTTTATTTGTTTGTTTGTTTGTTTGAACGCGCTAATCTTAGGAACTACTGGTCCGATTTCAAAAAATCTTTCAGTGTTAGATAGTCTATTTATCGAGGAAGGTTATAGGCTATATTTTATTTTCAAAAGAATTAGGGATCCGTATGAAAATTGCGATTTTGTAAACCAAGGTGTAAAATCGAAAACCTATTTATGCGTGCGCTGCAAAAACTATTGACAATAGAACAAAATGATGTACTACGGGTTTGTAGGTCTTATAAAGGTCTACAAAAAAGTCCGCGAGAGCACATATCTAACTATCATAGTTTAGTCACAATAACCGAGTTTATGTTAATAAAAAATATGCACGGGTTCGAAGCCCACGCGGGCGAAGCCGCGCGCAAAAGCTAGTCCATTATGAAGGTAAACAAGAGTCGTCACGAACTATGTAAATAGCGACACGTCCGTTCCCTTCGCAATCGTGGGCGCAACTGGTCAGTGGTCACACGACACGAATGTGTGGGAGACTACGCGAAGGTACGCGGTTCGCGCGCTTTTATGTGCGTTAAAAAACCGACACCACTTGGAAAAGCACGAATGCGGCAAAAACTTCGCATGCGCATGCGTATGTGAGTGACCGGCCTTAACCACAACGTTAGTATTGCAAAGCTTTAACTCATGATTCACTAAGACAACATTATGTGTTTCTCTACTCAGTTCACCTGCATCTCCTGAACCTTCCGATCTATATCGTGTGCTCTCAGGCGGGTCCCAGAAACGGGCTGCAGTAGGCGCAGTACGTCCCCCGTGGTCTCGATCATTGGGTACGAACGAAAATGCTCGATCAACCCCACGAGGTCGTCGAACTGCTCACCACTGCCAACGTTGTATTTGTTGTGCTGCAACAAAAACAAATTAAATATACAGATTACTTTTCAAAATGTTTTCATCCCTATACAATGCGACTATCAATCAGTATAGTTATTGTGTTTGATTATATTCCTCGATTTTGTGTTTTACGTGTGTGTCCGTTATATTAAACCGATTATTGAGACTGCACTTTAAAAAGCTGATAATGATGACGGGGGTTTAGCAATTTCCTCTGGTGACGATAGGTAGGTAAACTACTTCATGCGCTACCAACGCGCAGCTTTCCACGTCACCCACATAAAAAAAAAACTTTTTATTGGGAACATTTTGTATTAAGTGAAAAAGTAACTTTCGTTGATATTAGAAAGTTATAAAATAAGTAGGTACAATGTTCATGTCCTGTTTCATCTGTTTTCTAAGTCGTCCATGTTTTGAGTCATTTTCTAAGTGCAGTTTTCGATTAAATTTTCTATGGAGTGAAGTTATTATTCATCATGTTTTCTCTTTTGACGCTTTGTTAGATTTTTACCTTTATTACTGATCAAGATACGAACGAGACACTTTGTTACACATCGGTACAAGAGCGCCTTAAATGTTGCGATCTGATCAGCTAATAGAATAAATTTAAGCCACAAAATGTTCTAGGTGTGTTTGTGGGTGTCTTATAGCTGGCTGTAAAATTAATTTGTGCTGCAGGAGAATTGTATGAACCGAAATATTGGTAGTGGCGGAATCTAGGTATATAACAGGAATGATTTACAACAGGGGCCGCATGCAGTGTAAGTACCTCTATGGCCTATGTTGGATTTATTTAAATTGGATAGAGCTAGAGAGGAATCTTTTTAACTTTAAGACCTTTCTTATTTATTTACTTTTACTGCACTGTAGCAAAGCTATGCCAAGCCGATTCGATTCTCGTCGAATTCCGAAACAAATGACGTACTTAACAACGATTGCGTATAAGGCATTTTATTAACCAGAAGTTCCTTGTAATCTACTTAAGGATAAAATCTCATTTTGAGCCGCGCCATGTGTTGTCAATAGCCAACCCCAAGGCCGAGTTGCCGTGACAATGGTCACGTTCCTCTATAAAATATTATGAAATGGTTTTGATTGTCCTACCCTGCCACAGAACTGCGTGTGCCGAGGCATACACCTCGACACGCAGTTGCCCCTATGGGCGACTGTACAATCCACTTGCAAAAACAAAGCATAATACAATTCTATGAATCCTAAAGTGGATCTTCAGAACTCTAAGAAATATGTTTAAGATAAGAGCTGTTGAGAGCACAGGAGCACAGGAGAGCACTGGCGGCTCGTCACGTAGGGAACGAAACCGGTTTATACTGGTTCGGCTAGTGCTTTAGCAAAGGGCTACTTCACCGCTCGCCGCATCGTGTGTGTCTGTTTAAATTTGAAATGTGAATAAATTTGAAAGAGTGTCAATATGGTTTATAGTACAGTGTGCATGAAAAGCAATCGAAAAAATAAAAACATATCTTTTTTTAATTATCACAAAGACCAAAGAAGACATTTTGAAATTATGTGTATGACTAAAAGTAAGTCTCAAATTATTAAATGACAAATAGATGTAAACAAACTTTTGTGTATTTATTTTAATCATTCTGCTTAAAGGGTTGGCATTCTGTGCCAACCTTATAAGAATAGGTAACAATTTTGCTCACTCTTTAGAAGGTTTCCCTCTGCTATGCTCTGTGGTTGAGAGTGCATAATATCAAAATGTCCTAACAATGTAGATTTCGGCTGTACATTTATTAAATTTCTTTTCATTTTAAGTAATCTGCCATTGCGAATATGACCATTGAGTCATAGGCTTAACGCGAACGAACTAAAGTAATATAAATTGTTATTATTTTAAGCTCATTAAAAATAAAGCACAAATTTTTCTTGAGATTTTCGCAAAGACGGTGCATAAAGTGCTTTAATTAGAGAAAACAGTATGTACAGAAACCTCAAGAAAGCAGAAGAAAAAAAAGAAAGAAGACGAAAGAAGCTTCTAGGTGGTACACTAATTTTGTGATTAAAAATTGGTTAAAAGACGCGAAAGTATTAACTTTAGAATAGAAAACACAGAACTTCTCTTTTCGGTAGGCTTTATGGCCACTCTGTTTAACAGCGATGAAAATATACCTGCCCTTCTGTAACCCATGCAGAATTATTGCATTGCCCGCATTATTATTCGTTAAACGCACAGAACAACATTTGAATTCTTAACATGTTTATACTGTTTACTATAATTTGTGGTTGTGAGAACACATGTAACCTTGGATGTGAGATAAAGAAAAGTACCCTTGTAATAGTGCCAATGACGTAATGAATCTCTTTTTAACTTCAGTTTAGCTTCATAATATTATTCAAAGGTCAAGTTACTAATGTCGCAAAGGTATGTGCGATGTAAACTACGCATTACAAAAAGGTAGGTACTGTAACCCCACTTGTGTCTATGGAACAAGAACAAAGAAAGTGTTTCGAAGTATTCCCAGAAGAAGAATATAATATTACAAATATAATAAGTAAAAACTTCAAGATTAAATAACCTTTGTCCCCCTAAATAACTAGTCCGGGCACGGAGGGGGGGGGGGCGTGCCATCTTTATGGCAACGGACTCGGAATGTACGCGGGTGAAACGAGACGTGCAGAATGGCTGCCCGAGTATGGCCCGAGTTTGAATATTCTTGTAATACCGATAGAAAAGACTACTCATTCATGCGGTCCTAGGTATTTACAATTCCCCGAATCACTAGATATTATTATCAGTCTACAAACATATTGATAGATAATTTCAACATGTGCTATGTTTTCTCACCGATGACTCAATAAAAGTCATCATTGAGAACACCAGTGCAAAAACCAGGTGCCTAATCAAATAATGATATACTATAGTAATATTTCACTGTTCATGAGTCCATTGGAGTAAAAGCAATCACAATTACCAAGTATGGCTTTTAGGCACGCATACGTGAAGAGCCGGCTATGACTTTCTTAGGTAACTATCTATCTATAATAGGTACCATAGACATATAATAGTATAGATATATTGCTGGCGACAGATTTATTTGAATCCAATTCCATCCTGAGTTGCCGCAAGAGCCGACAAAAGGAAATGACAAGGCCGATAACCTAACCGCAAGAGAAGGACTACTTGATACTAAACCCTGTCTCGCCAGCGTGACGCAGTAGGCTCATTACCCTAATTGGACCTAGAGGAGTCTCGACTCAGTAGTGGGTACCTATGGCCTGAGCGGTAGCAGTAGCACCTATCTATCTATAGATAGACTCACGTGACGTGAGTTGCTTTGCAATTGATGACTGAAAGTAACCAATTATATAGCAATAGCGTTTTTGTTTTACACAGCACGTGACGTCATCATTTATTGGCTTAGTCCCATATTTACAATAGAGATACCTTCTCAAGTCAAATGGAAGACGGGGAAAGTTCGATGACGATGGAGCGATGTTTTGAATCTATACTAATATATAAAGCTGCAGAGTTTGTTTGTTTGTTTGTTTGTTTGAACGCGCTAATCTCAGGAACTACTGGTCCGATTCCAAAAAATCTTTCAGTGTTAGATAGTCCATTTATCGAGGAAGGTTATAGGCTATATTTTATTTTCAAAAGAATTAGGGATCCGTATGAAAATTGCGATTTTGTAAACCAAGGTGTAAAATCGAAAACCTATTACGCATAAATAGGTTTTCGATTTTACACCTTGGTTTACAAAATCGCGCTGCAAAAACTATTGACAATAGAACAAAATTATGTACTACGGGTTTGTAGGTCTTATACAGATCTACAAAAAAGTCCGCGAGAGCACATATCTAACTATCATAGTTTAGCCACAATAACCGATTTTATGTTCATAAAAAATATGCACGGGTTCAAAGCCCACGCGGGCGAAGCCGCGCGCAAAAGCTAGTTATATATATTTTTCGACAGACCTCATGACGTACCTGTACAGCTAATTATCACACGACAACCGGTAAAAATGCTAATTGCACTGCGTACACAACGAGACAAATGGAAATTTCTTAGAACAAAAGATAAACGATTCCCATTATTAAAAACACAATGAAATGGTCGATACAACAACGCAGGCTGGCTGAGATTACAATTCACTGGTTCAGTTCAGTATGGGGATATAATGGTTCCATTAAACATCTGAGAGATTGTTTTCATTTTGATAACAGCCGTTGAGGCCGACCGTTAGCTTGCTTGCGAGCTACAAGTGTACCCACTTGTTTCAGTTTGCTAATATATATCGCTAATATATATACAAAAGATATAATATGGTACTTACTTATATTCAATTTCCTGTCATTTCTAAAATAAAATATTTTTCAGGTTTGTTTGATTTGGCCCAATGCTGCTTCGATCCTTCCAAGTTAAAGTAAAATCATTTATTTGGCATTGGACACGAAACAAATTATTAGACAGTATACCTCGTCACAGATATAAGCAAGTATCTTCGGAACCTTGCCTAAAGGGACTCCTTTAAATAATATATTTTAGTATTTAAGTTTTAGGTTAATTGGTATTTTTAGTCTTGTTTTATTACTTATGTTAGTGTTTATGTGAGTACAAATCTTGATCAAATATATGTAAACCTTTAAAACCCGTTAAAATTGTACTCGTCCAAATGGAAATAAAAATGTTCGCAACGTTGGAAACATAAATGTTTCGGCTAATACCCGAAGTGCGGCTACACCTAGTCCTAGCCGGCTAAGACTAGGTGTAGCCGCACTTCAGTGGTTAAACCTAGGTGTATGATAGATTTGTTCACGGCTACTAATAGGTGTGTAACTGGAGTTATTGGGAACATTTTTATTCAAGTTTTACATTATCTAATTAAAGAGTATTTCAGTGCTAAAAAGTTTGGAATAGCAAGCGTCAAGTGACTGGCGGGTTCATATGGTTTTAAGTGTGCCTGTAAGGACATTTGTATGTATAGAGTAAGAAATAAATATAATCTGATTTTTCATTGTTTACATATTTTTCGTTATCAGCTGTGGCTGCAATACAGCAACTGCAATAATATGTATATTGCACTTGCTGTTTTTAAAGTTAGTTCCCTTTTATTGTATACATAATTTTGAACTTTTGCCTGTTTACCTAATAATAGCTATAAAAAGCTATAAAAATAATAGCCATAAAAAGTCACCTTCAAAATGAAGGTGACTTTTTATGGCACTTTGTGGTGTCTACATATCTTTGACCTCGACTGTACCACCAATTCGGAACACGACCACAGGTGAGTAGAACTGGCTAGAATCTCAGAGCGCTTGTAATTTTTTGTCTTTATTTTGGAGTCCTATTTTTAAGTGACTACTTACATTATTTCAATCAGAAAACAGCAAACCACAAACACATACCACGTGTCAACAATGGTCTTCCGGGGTGGATATTGCGAACCATTTTGCAACTTGTTATGTAATCAAAACACTCGCCGGACGCTGGCTTGATGACCTTAGCACACAATAAAATTCACTATTTCCACCAATAAGTTTTAGTACGTTCATGGTTGAAGTAATAGTGTGTTTAACGTGCGACCGCCGTCCCCACGCATGCTCATTGCTGAGCTATCTACCCCAATGCAGTAAGTACACGTGCAGTCAGGCTCCTTTACGCCGAGTTCTTCGCCATAACCTTACCAAAAGTTAGGATTTGGACTAATTAGATCGAGCATTTTCCTTTGTTTGGGCCCCTAAATATTCAGTTTCCATACCTAAACTTAATTTGGGGTAATTTAAGTCAAGTCCACCGTCATACTTTATCAATCGCTAATAGTAGGTAAGTGCTGATAATAATTCAGCGATTTAAGAAATAACAGCTTAGCTAGCAAAACTAGCCATTTACTTTAAACTAATCTTTATATTCGTTATCTATTAGATTTGCAATTATCCTGATACGGTGTCCGCATTCGGGCCGCAACTTAAGGTAAATGGACTATAGATGTCTAGACCTTGGGCTTTCGCCTTGGGGACTTGGAATTTATCAAATAAAGTCCATACAAAAGTCTAACTTCAATTCATATTTAAGTGTTTGAGGTATACCAAACCATTACTTAAAATGACCGCCTAAAAATAAGAGAGGCTACAATTTCAAAAATTGTTGATCCGTCACAGCCCATAAAAGACAACCTACTGAGTCGGCCCCCCTCCAAGTTTGTTGAGGGAACATTAGCCTACTAACCAAACCGCACAGGGTTTCATATCAACTTGCGGCTAGATGATCAGGCTTGTGTCCTTTTATCGGCTCTTACGACACCCACTGAATATAATGGGGTGGTGACACAAAGTATTCTAAATCCGTCACCACGCGGACAAGATTGTGGTTATGTAATTACGAAAACAATAAAAGAAACATATGTATTGTAAATCGTTATGAATTGACAAATATTAATCATATTTTACAAATATTTCTTTTTAATAAACTAATTATAAAATATATTTATTTAAAAAAATACATACAAAATAAAAAAAAACCCACCCATGGCGGAGCCGAAGGCCCAAACCACCGGTGATCAGGGATCCAGAGTGAGGAACCTCCTCACAATACGTGCCGTATCCAAAAGTACTGCCTTTTGGATCAGGCTCTTCACCCAGGAGCCTAGCGAGAGCTTCTGTATGCATCATATTTTAACATATCATAATATATGGATTGTGTTTATTATTGTAGGTACTGATAGTACTTGATGGACCACGGGGGGCTAACGGCACTTGAGCCCCTAATGATAAGGGCATATTACGGATTCCGTGTGGTGACGGATTTAGAATACGCAGTGTCACCGATCCATACCATCCCGAGGGTGTTGTAAGAGACGATTAAAAGAACGCAAGAGCCAAACCCCAACCCGCAAGAGAAGGAAAACTTGATACAAACCCTGTGCTAACCCGTCTTGCCAGCGTGGCACAGTAGGCTAAATTCCCTCTATTAATTTGGTGGAGGCCCGACTCAGCAGTGGGTCATTAATGGGCTGAAACGACGACGACGGCAAGCAAGACTAGACTAGTGTAATTCAACAATAGATATTTATTGGCAGCGATGGAATGTTCAAGATCATAATATATTATGTTGAAAATAGAGGACATTAAAAGAACTATGCAGAAATGCCTGCACGCCATGAATTCTATTTATGTTGAAATAGTCCAATGTTTCAAACTTGTAAAACTTCATTCCATCGCATGGAGAACGCTCACTAGGTACTAGTTTACCCACAATGTTGGTATAGTACAACATTTATTTATTACTAGTTTAATCGCGCGGCTTGGCACGTTGCGCCGTTATTGACAACCGTGATTTTACCGGCTTTCAAGCAGCGATTTAAATAATTATGAATTAATTAGGTTATACCGATAGTAAATTATTTTTAAGAACATATAAATGTTCACTTAGTGTGAAGCATAGTCGAATAACAACTAACCTCGTGCAGCGTGACCATGCCGTTTAAAGTTGTTTAAATGAATTGTAGAGCTAACTAATATATTTGTCGAACGAGAATTGTAGTAATTCTGCGTTCCTTCAATAAAACATTCACCCACTCACATATCCTGCTTAAGTACCACAACCCCATAGCCACAACGTAAGCATCGTTGTAATATTGCAGGAAAAATTAAGTAACTAACCATTTTTTTGGATATAAGGTTTATGTTACCCCCTTTATATTCTCCAACCAAATATGGCGAGTGTTTTAATTAAATTAAGTTTAACATAGTAGGCAAATGTAACGCAGACTGACAAGAATAATATTAATAAAGCGGAGTATATGCATAAGTATAGGTTATGGTTGAATAAAGTCAAATTATGCAATGTCGCTTCAAACTACAAAATGTTTTAAATTAATAAAACTTTTCACTGTTTAAAAAAGCACTATTACTAAAATACTCGTAGGTAGTCTAATTCTGGGTATTTTTCTAACTTTGGGCGCAGTGTAATTAATGAACTATTTACGCATCATCGCTGAACAGTTTTGGTAAAACGATGCATTTACCTAATATGGCTGCAAGGCGGTCTCTTGATTCACTAGCCAATTCACAGAAACAACCACGTCAGTAGGTATTGAATCACCTACCGCTAAATTCAGAATGAAAATATTCAACGTTAGGATATTATAACATTCTAATATGTAAAACCAAAACCTGTTTCGGGTCTCGTGTATAAAACTCATTCAACTCACACATTTGAATAAATTAATGGGAACCAGAAACGACATTGTAGTATTTTCGCACTTAAGTGGTAACTATTTAGCTTAAGAAATCGCTTCAGAACATTGAGTTAAATGTACTTCGTACTAGAGGAGACACCTCAACTAGATTGTTTGTAACACGCGTTGGAGCGCGCGCACTCCAACTCATTTAGTCTGTGACAAGCGCTTGCTGCAACATCACGCGTTTGAGTGTTGTTTTGTTTTTTAAACTATGCCTTCGTGTGTATTGAGATACTGTTCAAACAATTCGAGAAATACAAGTGAAAGTCAAGGAGTAACTTTCAACATTATTATCTTTAAGACACGCTTAATTTAGTCATATTTTATCAATTTATTGTAACTCTTGACGACGACGCCTCACTGCGGCGACCATGTTTATGTGAATATCAAAGAGTAAGAACATTTGAATGCGCAGAGTTGACATTATCGACGTTAAATAATTAAGGACACTAAATAATAATAGGGTTTACTGCGAAAACCAGCTAAGTGCAGTCAAGTTAGTTTTGAGATATTGCGTTTTAAAGTATAAGACTAATACAATGAGTTTTGAAATATTGCGTTTTTTAAAGATTATTTAAAATACAAATGCTATAGTTTTAGTAGGCCTTGTATCCAGTATACAGAAGGTATATTTTAGTAGTTAGGGTATTATGTAAAATAAAGATTTTATGTTTGTTTGTTTTTATCATTATTTATCTCGTAAACCACACCATACATTTTGTGTTGAACTAAAGTTTTTCATTTTTCAAGTAGTTCGGTTTTGCTCAAAATAAGTCAGTAAATTAGTCAGTTGTCGCAGTAAACTCTCGATATTATCACGTTATGAATAGTTCATCCATATTAAAATAAATTAATATATTGATTGGATTTTAGATTTACAGATTTACATTTACAGTACACATAGTAAATAGTAGGCAGAATAATAAAATAAAGTCCCGTCTCTCGCGTCTGCGCGTTTTGATTTTATCTATGAAAACATCACACCCCCCGCTTGCCCCGCAGTCATCAAGTTACGCGATACTTTTTGTTTGAAATAGCTTCTCTATATATTTAACTCAATGCTTCAGAAGCACATTACTGTATTGACGTTTAAGTACGTTAAACAGTCGTAACTTCTGCCGTGGCTTGTAATTATGCCATAGCTATACATTTGAAACGGTAATAGGTAAACTGCTATGCCATATTTAATTATTGTCTTAGGTTTTCGCGCCTATTACACATTGTAATTAATCGCTTGCTAACGGATACTACTTAGTTTGTTTTCAAACTTCCAATACGACGTAACGTAAGATAAAATACATACAACAACAACAATAGCTCGCACTGCCGTGCATACATTAGTAATCTAGATTATATAAAATAATAAAATATTTTGCTAATCCTCGATTATTTCTCGGAAGAAGTGCGCCTGTCAAACGTAAGCTAAGGAAACACTCGTACTGAATATAAATGTAAATACAACTCGTCTACCTCCGTGGGACGACATGATACTTATTGAGTTATAACACAACAATGCCAAGATGACAGTGTTCCGTTTTTTGGCCAGATTTATATTTCACTGTACACAGGGTGTAACAAAAGTACTACAGCCATAACGATAGAATCGATAGCACTTGCAGGAAATGATGGCTTCACGGTTATGATCGTTTTATTTTATTTTATTCCCAACGTTTCAGACACTTTGCAGTGTCCGTGGTCGCGGGACGACTGGGTGGCAGTTGTCGCTGCGGGCTTTTATATACTAGTGAGGCACTAATGAGCTCTCATTCTATTGGTGGTGACGCACTATTATGCCCGTGAGTCATGTTGTTTGTCACGTAGGCGCGGTGACGTGGCGGGGTACGTAATGCTGAACATATCTATGTATAACGTGCTCGGTTTATACAGAAGTCGCTCACAGTATCTTGCGGTCTTGCAGTTTTGTGTCGGGCTTGGGATTTGATTAATTTTATAATCGGGTCCCAAGCAGGTGGTACTTGCCAACCGTCTTCTCTATTGAAGTTTGGATGTTTCCTGATCTCAATAGCCTCGCGGAGCATTCTTGGTAAGTACTGGTTTTCCTTTGCCAGTATTTGAGGCCGGTCGAAGTGAATATAGTGGTTGGTCTTGTTTGTCGTATGTTCACAAACTGCAGACTTCGCTGAGCGGTTATGTTTTATATCAGCTATATGTTCTTTAATTCTGGTACCGATGCTTCTTTTCGTTTGCCCAATGTAGGATAGTCCACACTCACAGTCGAGTTTATAAACACCTGCATCTTGTAAGGGTATATTTGACTTTATAGGTCTTAAGAGTTGGCTGATCTTTTTGTGGGGCTTAAAATAAGTTTTTATAGAAGCCCGCTTCAGAATATTGCCAATTTTGTCTGTGATCCCTTTGATATATGGTAAAATGGCAGGTAAACGCTCCACTGTGGGTTTTTTAGGCTGGTGGGCGTGATGCAGGCGAGGGGGCTTGAGTCTGTTGCTTCGTAATACAGACTTGACATGTCGTAGCTCTTCCTCTAGGTGTTTTGCATCACAGATGCCTTGGGCTCGCTGAAACAGTGTTCTTCCTACAGTAGACAACTGGCTGGGATGATGGTGAGAATTGCCATTAAGGTATTTATCTGTATGGGTGGGTTTCCTATACACTGTATGACTGATCGAATTGTCAGGATTTCTGATGAGGAG